>OZ014522.1:350145684-352645684 GCA_963966055.1 Lathyrus aphaca | reverse complement strand
CTAATAAAAGGAAACAAAATAATTACTCTGAGTGCCATGTGACTTGTATGATGTCTTCCGCAGACCAGTTTGTTAGCTCCTCGTCGGGCGCACACGGGTGAATCCAGTTGTCCCAATCACCGTCACTGTCCCCATCTTGGCTTGTCACACAGATCTGGTTGCAGTCGAGCAACCCAGCACTTGTAAACGTGATAGCTTTACCACTTGGAGTAGATCCACCAGGCTGATATCGGTAAACACCCCAAATTTTCCCTCACCCATTCACACCATGGCTTGTGATCTCCTCATATGCATGAATCCAATCATACCATCTCATACCACATTTTTGATTCACTGCATTGGTTCAAAGTCATCTGCATCTAGGGTTTGTGATCTGAGCAATCCAAGAGCTTCTTGAGCCACTCCAAAGGTCATCAATCACTTCAAAGGGATCCATGTAGGTTCAAGCATCATATTATGATCTCTCAAAGTCAAGAATGTCAAAGAATCACAAGAACTGAGAATGACATGGAAGTAGAGCCAGGTTTGACTGCATAGATGACCTAGAATTAGGGTTTTGGTTTCAGAGGCCATAACTCCAAATTTTTTGGTCATTCTTGTTTCTATTGGTCTCTATATGGTATAGGGAGCATGCATATCAATTTTCATGAAGAAATTCCATGGGGAAGTCATCTGATCAAGAGTTGACTTTCTGGGCAAGTCAGTGTAAAATCAGGGCATCTGAGGCCCCCAATGACCCAACCAAAGGGTGTCCTTCATCATTTTGATTATGTATGATCTTTATTTGATCATAGAAGATGGTGGAAGTTCACAAAATTGAAGAATTTCAAGTCATTTGCAAAGTTGACTTTTTGGGAAAGTTGACTTTTAATGAAAATTGTCATTTTGGAAAACTCTTTCAACCCTTGCTTTTTGATTCAAAAATGCTTCAAATGAAAAAACTTTGGTCATGAAAGTTGTAGAATGGATCATTCCCTTTTCAAAAAGTACAAGAACATGACCTAATTCATTTTGGATCAAAAGTTATGGCCTTGCAAAGTTGGGCAAAATCATTGAAATTCCACTTTTGCACAAAATGGAAAACTTGCAATTTCTCATGGCAAGCCTTTATGTGACTTCAACATGACCTCTAATCATCATACCAATGCAATGCATGACCTAAAATCAGAATTGGCCCAAGGGATTTCTCATTCATTTGCCTTGATCTTCACATAGCCATAAGTCATTTTTCATGAAAATGCAAAGAGGGATTTTTGGCAAAATCATTCCCCAAGGAGTTGTATGATCACTAGCTGGTTTTAATGCATTGTCATGACCTAATGAGGCATCCCACATCAGAAATCCAGCAAGGGTTCTCACATTCACATAGCCAAAATCATGAAATGTCACAAGTGGGCAAGTTGCAAAAACTCCTCTAGCTCATGATCCAGATGCAGCAGCCTTTCATGAGCCATCCAAGGGCCATCCTTGACTCAAGCTGAGGCAGGACAAGCCTCTAGACTGCTTCTGCCATAGCCCATGCTGCAAGTACAAATCAACTTGACTTTTTAGCCAATCCTCCCATACCAATCCCACAGTGCACACCTGCCCTCCTAGATTGCTGGGATTGTTTATGGATTTCCTAAGGGTCATAAAACAAGAGAGAAGCAAGCCTGGAACACACACATTGCAGCACACTCCAAAAACTGTCAAAACTTTCCTCTCTTCGAATCTCCCTCCATAGCCATCAAACACTCATTTTCTCTTCACCAATAAATCATACATCTTCCAAGGAACCAGAATCCACCATTAAAATAGCTTGAAACCCCATAAATCTCAACTGTGAAACCTGCTATACCAGAACTCAAACCCTCAAATTAGCCACCAACAAAGGATTGTGAGAATTCCATTAACTTCAGGGGGTTCAGAGAAGACATTTTTCATCAAGGAAAGGTCTGGAAAGCTTGTATTCGCAGTTCACCACTTCAGGTAGCTTCAAACCTCAAACTTTTCAGAGCTTGTATTTTTTGTTACAAAATGAAAGTATATGTCATGCTGATCATGATGGTATCTTTAGAATCAAAAATGGTGAAGAAATGAGCATTTGGTTGCTCTCTGAAATTTCACCCGTGAAATTTGCTTGCTTCGATTCCCTCTGTTCTTGGGTTATAAATGTTGTTTGAAGGGTGATTTGAATGGGGTTTGGATAGAGGATCATTTCCCTGGGTTCAATTTGATGAATGGTGGCCTGTAGCATGTTTTAGGGTTTCTAACCCGCCGGAGAAGATGACTGGAGCTTTCCTCCAGTCACCTGAAAATCATTAAGCCCTAACCCTAATTAGTTTGCCAGATGCGTTCGTGGCCATTGGATACGGATTAGTTTAAGTGTTGAGTGGTCCAGATTAAGTCATTAAACCCTAACCTGTTTTTATTAATTTAATAAATCATAATTAAATTAATTAAGCCAGAATCAATCCTGACCATCAATTCGCGCGCGCAGTCAAACATCCTCTCCCAGATTTGAATATCAGCCTTAGGATGAGATTACTTTTCCTTTTTATTAATTTTAATTCATTTGTTTTGTATTTCTTTTGTACATTTAATTTAAAATAGTAAAAATCATTCAAAAATTCTGAAAATTTTTATGCAACCTTTTATTAATTTTCAGAAACCAAAAACATTTTTATTTTTATTTTTTGCATTAAAAATTATTTTTAAATCATTTAAAGGTTTATTTTTAATTAATTAATGAGAATTAATTAATTAAAAATACTTTTAGGTATTTAAAAATCACCAAAAAATTCATGAAACCTTTAAAATCATTTAGAAACATTGTCCAACCCTCAAACCAAATTTCTTTTTTGATCTTGATGTCTTTTGACAATTTTTCATGGAATTAATTTCATTTCAAGGCATTATTTTGATCCAATCTTTGAAAATTCATTTCTGCCTAGTCTTTGAGAGTTGGACTTTGATTCTTTTTGCATTGCATCTTGCATATCATGAAGTTTATAGGATTAAATTGGCATGGTTTGATTTTGCATTTTCAATTTGTTTTGACATTTTTCTTGGCAAGGTACCTTAAAACCCTAGCAATCTTAGGAAATTTATAACCCTCATTAGGTTAAGAGTTGGATCCCCTCCTTTGGGCAGTGAGTTTGTATAGGTTTAGGGTTCCCTTGAATGCATTTTCAATTTTTTATCTTGATGTTTGCTTCTGGTTTTGATTTTTGTTTTGTGCATTGATCATAAACCCTAATTTGGGCTTTCATTTGCATCCATCTTGTATTTGCTTGCATACCATGACTTGCCATGACATTTTATGCATCCATTTGATTCATAATACATCTTAGGACATATTAGAATCATGTTTGATCATTGCTTCTTGCATTTGCCATGTTGTATGTCATTTGCATTTCATAACTTTTCATGTATGTTCATGGTTCTAAGCATGCTTCTCTTGCATCCATGTGTTCATATGATCATCCTCATGCCTTGATTCATGTTTGCATCATCTCATAGCATCATTAGCATCATACTTATGCTTCTGGTTTTGATTTACATCATCCCATTTCATCTCATTTTGCACTGCATTGCATTTCTTTCACTAACTTTTCAGGTGGTAAGTTACTTTGAGAAGTGAATTTGCCTTCACTTCTCATGTTCTCTTTTCATCTCTTTCATAATCCCCTTGCTGCATTTTGTCTTGTGCTTGAGATTGAGCTTGCTCATTCTTCTTCATCTTACTTTCTTTCTTCAAGTGACTTGTCTTCTTAAATGAAGCAAGTTACTTTGCTTCTCTTTGCTCCTTTCATCTGCTTCCTGGTGGTTTCTCTGAAGATTTCCCTTGTAAACCTCACAAACCTTAGGAACAACCAAGCATGACAATGATTAGGATTTTGATTAGTCCCCCACTTAGTTTTACCTTTGTGTCTCATTGAGTCTTCTCTTCTCATCTCATAATCAGGGACTAAACCCTAAAGGCTTTAAGGCTTTGTGATTAAGTTTATGCCTGCATCCTTCTATTAGGATGGAGTGTATAACTTTAATCCTAAGTGTTAAACCCTTAATGTGTTTAAATCCTTTAATCAATCCATCTAATAACCATCAAGACATCAAGCTTGTAACTTGGGCCTTGCATTAGGGTTCTAATTCTTCCTTAATTGGTTAAGAAGGACTAACCCTAGTGTTAATGGACAAGTCCCCCTCGAGCTGTCTTGCAAACCATAAAACTCACTTCTTCATCTTATCATTAACTAAAATCCACTTAATAAAGGTTTTGTTTTGTCATGAGTTTAATCCCTAATCATGGATTAAGTTGAGGAGCTTTCCTCAGCTTAAACACTCACATCTATTATCCTTCTATTGGGATGGTGTGATGAGTTTGTTTAATCCCTGATTGTGGCTTAATCTCATTACTCAAAACTAAACAAAAACCACAAAAACATCTAAGTAAACAACAAGTAGGTTAATGATCTTAATCCTACACCATGGTGATTAAGTGTGAGAAGCTGACTTCACACTTAAGGCATTCTCATTACCCCTAATCAGAGGGAAGATGTGATGAGTTTACTAATCCATTGGTTTAGGCTTAAGCTCATTAACTTATGACAAATCTCAAAAATCAATAAAAGATTGAAAACTCAAAAACAAACAATAATCGTCTCCTCCGGGATTCTTTTCTCATCACCTTCACTCATAAACGAGAACTTGCTTCTTCCGTCTAATGCAAGACAGTTTGCACCTGAGCCAGACAGGTCATACACTTGAGCATAGACAAGTAAGCAGTTCACAAGTTAATTCATCTTTCAGTCTCTTTGAGTCGAACTACGGTGTTCTGACTTCCTCATTGCACGAGAGGATACGTAGGCATAACTTAACGGTTATCGAACAAAAGTCTCTGTATATTCCCCTTCCTTCTAGCCTTATTCTTTAGCCTTATTATCATGAGCATTTCATCTTTGTTCTTACACTGACACTTCACTTATACACTTCACTTCTCTTACACTGACACTTGTACATCCTTTTCCAGCTCTTTTATACACAAATTGCACTGACACTACCCCTTTAAAAACACAAATCTTTTAAGCGTGGATCCCGTCGAGTACGAAGGACAATCTGGGTGCTAATACCTTCCCAGGTTGTAACCAACCCCCTTTCTCAGTCTCTCTGGTTCGCAACCGTCTTATCCATATCTTTTCCTAGGTTTATGCAGCATTACCTTTCCTCCGGGATAAAAATGCCTAGCTGGCGACTCTTTCATTCCCTTGAGTTCACTCCTGTGTGTTCTCATTTCATCCTTTCACCGACCGTTCGCGTCTGTACCTTTATCTGAGCCGGTCTCATTTATCGGGAGCGACAATACCCTAAGCCAAACTTATCATCTTTCTTTTCTAGCTCCAATAGCTTGCCCCAACCTTGGGCACTTCCGGACTGAACAACCTCTTTTGCTTCTCTATAAGAATGGATAGAGGTGCCTTCCTTCTCACTGCTCTTCTCTACAGGAGTCAAGATGCTGACGTTGACTGCTTCGAAAGCTTGGCATAAAGTTTCATGGATCTCTCCATCCATCTCTACATACTTGAATGTTGACAAATGGCTTACGAAGATGTCCTCCTCTCCGCAGACTGTGATAACCTGGCCGTCAACCACATATTTGAGCTTCTGATGCAGGGTTGAAGTTACAGCTCCGGCAGCATGTATCCATGGGCGTCCCAACAAACAGCTATATGCAGGCTGGATGTCCATGACGTAGAAGACACTTTTAAAGACTTGAGAACCTATCTTGACGGGAAACTCAACTTCCTCAAAAACTAATCTTCTTGAACCATCAAAAGCTTTGACAATCAGATCACTTGGTCTCAGGACTATACCATCAACATTTAGCTTCATTAGTGCCTTCTTCGGAAGCACATTCAGGGAAGAGCCTGTGTCTACAAGAACATGCGACAACACAGCACCCTAGCACTCCATAGTGATATGTAGTGCTTTGTTGTGGTTTCTGCCCTCTGACGTGAGGTCTCTGTCTGTAAAGCCTAGGCCATGGCTTGCATTGGGGATCATGCATATCAATTTTCATGAAGAAATTCAATGGGGAAGGCATCTGATCAATAGATGACTTCTTGAGCAAGTCAGTGCAAAATCAGGGCATCTGAGGCCCCCAATCACCCAGCCAAAGGGGTTTCTCCATCATTTTGAATGTGTATGATCTTTATTTGATCATAGAAGATGTTATAAGTTCACAAAATTGAAGAATTTCAAGCCATTTGCTAGGTTGCCTTTTTGGGAAAGTGACTTGTAATGCAAAATTGCCATTTTGGGAAAGTTTTTCAACCTCCTCTTTTTGATCCAAAAATGCTTCAAATGAAAAATATTTGGTCATGAAAGTTGTAGATTGGATCATTCCCTTTTCAAAAAGTACAAGAACTCATTCTAATTCATTTTAGATCAAAAGTTATGGCCTTGCAAAGTTGGATAAAATCACTAAATTTTCACTTTCACACCAAAGAGGGAAACTTGCAAATTCACATGCCAAGCATTTCTATGACTTCAAAATGACTTCTAAGCATCACATAAACACAACACATGACCTAAAACTCAGAATGGCCCAAAGAATTTCTCACTTTCATGCCTTGGATTACAAGTTACATAAGGCATTTTCTCATGAAGCTTCAAAATTGAATCTTTGCAAAAGGAACCTTTTATGCTTGAATTGAACACTAATTGATCTCAAAGCATCCTAGAAACTTCATATGGCTCATGTTGCTGCATTTTGCCCAAGAAATCACAAGATTCTTTTCCTTGGTTCATAAGAAAACTCAAAGAGGGAAATATGCAAGAACTTTGGAAACTCTTGATCAAGACCATCCAGCTCACAAAATCAGATCCAAAGGCCTTCCTTAACTCAAGCTGAGGCAGGACAAGCCCTAAGATCTCCTCTGACCCGAGTCATACCCATAGTACACAAGATCTTGACTTTTTGCATTTTTGCCCATGCCAATCAAACTGTGCCACTACCAACTCTCTGCCCAATCAGAGCCTAATATGTGGACCTCAAGCATCCCAAAACACAAGACACACAAGCCTGCAACCTCCAAGAAGCCAGGATTCACAAAAACTGTCAACAACTTCACCTCTTCGAAATTTCTCCCACAGCCATCAAACCTCCATTTTTCCTTCACCAATGAGTCACACATCCTCCATAGAACCAAAATCCACCATTGAAACAGCTTGAAACATCACATACTTAACCCTCCATTTCTGCTACACCAGAACTGGAACTTGCAAACTAGCCAACATCAAGGGTTTTGAAGCATCCCACTAGCTTCAGGAGGATAAAAAGAGACTCTTTGCTTGAAGGGGAGGCTCTGGAAGCACACATTTGCAGTTCATCACCTCAGGTAAGCTCAAGAACAAAACTTTTCAGAGCTTAGATTTTTTGTTACAAAATGAAAATACATGTCATGGGGATCACTCTGATGTTTTTAGATTTGAAAATGGTGTGAAAATGAGCATGTTGTGACCTTCTGAAATTTCACCCGTGAAAATGAATGGCTTCGATTCTCTTTGTTCATGCTTAATAAATGGTGTTTGATGGTGGATTTAGGTTTAGTTTGGTTGGGGGATCATTTCTGGGCAGTTAATTTAAGTTGGGGTGGCTTGTAGAGAGATTTAGGGTTTTGACCCGCCGGAGAAGATGACCGGAGCTCCTCTCCGGTCACTCGAAAATCATTAAGTCCTAACCCTAATTTATTTGCCAGATGGATTCGTAGTCATTGGATGTGGATTAGTTTAGTTTTTGAGCGGCTCAGATCAATTCATTAAGCCCTAATCTGATTTTATTAAGTTAATTAATTATAATTAAGTTAATTTTGCCAGAGTCAATCCTGACCCTCAGATTGCGCGCGCAGTCAAACACCCCCCCCCCCAGGTTTGAATTCCAGCCGTTGGATGAGATTACTTTCCCTTTTGTTCAATTTAATTTTCATTTTCATTGTATTTCTTTCCACGAATTTTTAAAAATAGTAAAATACATTAAAAAAATTTTAAATTTTTTATCAAACCTTTTATTAATTTTCAGAACCCAAAAATATTTTTATTTTTTATTTTTTGCATTAAAAATTATTTTTAAATCATTTAAATGTTTATTTTTAATTAGTTAATGAAGATTAATTAATTAAAAATGCATTTAGGTATTTAAAAATCACCAAAAAATTCAAATTGCATCTTAATACATTTAGAAACATTATCAAACTCTTCAAACAAATTTCTTTTTGGTTCTTGACCTATTTTGACATTTTTCTTTGGAATTAAAGTTCTTTAAAGGCAATATTTTTGTTCTAACTTAGAAAAATTCATTCTGCCTAACCATGAAGAGTTTGATGATGGTTCTTCTTGCATTGCATCCTTCATATCATGTTGTTTCTAGGGTAAAATTGGTTTGAATTTATCTTTCATTTTCAATTTAATGTTCATTTTTCCTTTTGAAGTGCCTTGAAACCCTAGTTGACTTGAGAAAATCATAACTTCCATTAGGTTAAGACTTAGGCCCCCTCCTTTGGGCAGTGAACTTGTGTAGGGTTATGGTTCCTTTGTTCCAATTTTCAATTTTTTATCTTGTCATTTGCTTCTGATTTTGAATTTTGCATTTGCATATTGTATGTAAACCCTAATTCTTGCCTTCCTTTGCATCCATCTCTCATTTGCTTGCATACATGAACTTTCCATGACATTTTGTGCATCCACATGACATATGAGACATCTTAGGACATATTAGAATCATGTTTGATCATTTCATCTTTCATTTTCCATGTTGTGAGTTCATTTCATTACGTAAACTTTCATGAACTTTCATGGTTCAAAACCTATTTCATTTGCATCCTCATCCTTGTATGATCATCCACAACTCTTGACATGTGTTGGCATCCTCTCTTAGCATCATTAACATCATGTTTATGCTTCTGACTTTGGTTTGCATCATTGCATTTCATCTCATTCTCACTTCATTTCATTTCTTGTTACTAACTTTTCAGGTGGTAAGCCATTGAGAAGTGAATTTGCCTTCACTTCTCACAATCTCTTCTCATCCCTCTTGTGCATTCATTTCTGCATTTTACTTGTGTATTAGAGTGATCATGCTCATTCATGTTCCCTCCCCTCCTTCTTTCTTCAAGCAACTTATCTTCTTAAGTGAAGTAAGTTGTCTTGCTTCTTCTGCTTCTTTCTCCTTTCTTCTGCTTCTTCCTTGGTGGCTTCTCTCCTGAAGATCTTCTGCAAGCCTCATAAACCATAGGAATACCCAAGCATGATCATAATTAGGGTTTGATTATTCCCCCTATTAGTTTTACCTTTGTGTCATCTTTGAGTCTTCTCTTCTCATCTCTTAATCAAGGACTAAACCTTAAAGGTTTTAAGGCTTTGTGATTAAGGTTATGCCTGTATCCTTCTATTAGGATGGGGTGTATAACTTTAATCCTAAGTGTTAAACCCTTAATGTGTTTAACTCCTTTAATCAATTCACTTAATAAATCATTAAGACATCAAGCTTGTAACTTGGTCCTTGCATTAGGGTTCTAATTCTTCCTTAATTGGTTAAGAAGGACTAACCCTAGTGTTAATGGACAAGTCCCCCTCAAGTTGTCTTACAAACCATAAAATCCACTTCTTAACCATATCATTAACTAAAACCCACTTTAATAAAGGCTTTGTTTTGTCATGAGGTTAATCCCTAATCATGGATTAAGTTGAGGAGCCTTCCTCAGCTTAAATGTTCTCATCTATTATCCTTCTATTAGGATGGTGTAATGAGTCCATTAAATCCTTGATTATGGCTTAAACTCATTACTTAACACCAAACAAAAACTCCAAAAACATCTAAATAATTGCAAGTAGGTTAATGATCTTAATCCTACATCATGGTGATTAAGTGTGAGGTGTTTACTTCATGCTTAAGGTATTTCTCATTACCCCTAATCAGAGGGAAGATATGATGAGTTTACTAACCCTTGGTTTAGGCTTAAGCTCATTTTCCTATGACAAAATCCAAAAAGCAATAAAAGATTGAAAATACCAAAAACAAACAATAATCGTCTCCTTCGGGATTCTTTTCTCACCTCATTCACTCACAAACGAGGACTTGCTTCTTCCGTCTAATGCAAGACAGTTTGCACCTGAGCCAGACAGGTCATACACTTGAGCATAGACAAGCAAGCAGTTCATCATTCAATTTATCTTTCAGTCTCTTTGAGTCGAACTACGGTGTTCTGACTTCCTCATTGCACGAGAGGATACGTAGGCATAACTTAACAGTTATCGAACAAAAGTCTCTGTATATCCCCCTTCTTCCAGCATTGTTTTTGAGCCTCATAGTCTTGAGCATTTCATTCTTGTTCTCACACTGACACTTCTCTTATACACTTCAAATTTCTTTTACACTGACACTTGCATCTCTTTCCAGATTTGATACACAGATTGCACTGACACTACCCCTTTTTAAACACAAATCTTTCAAGCATGGATCCCGTCGAGTACGGCGGACAATCTGGGTGCTAATACCTTCCCAGGTTGTAACCAACCCCCTTTCTCAGTTTCTCTGGTTCGCGACTGTCTTATCCATCTTTTCTTAGGTTTATGCAGCATTACCTTTCCTTCGGGATAAAAATGCCTAGCTGGCGACTCTATTCATTTCCCTCTCCTTCGCCGACCGTTCGCGTCTGTACCCCTCTTGACCGGGAGTCATTTGGTGGGAGAGACAGCTTGGCGACTCTGCTGGGGACCCTTATACTGTAACCAGGGCTTCTAGTTCTTTTTGTGGGTTCCTCCTAGTGCTTGTTTGATTTGTGTTTACTGGGGTGTTATGTCCTAATTGTGTTTATTTGCTTTGTTTATTGCTTTATGTACAGTCTTGTTTATTGCTTTCTTTACAGTTTTATGCATCATACTATCATACTATCATTGATGGATCTGGTTTCTGTTTTGGTGGGTGGGATTCCATTGAGAGTTTGAGGTCCTATACCTGGGACCTGAGTGACACCTAGGCTAGAGTGGTTCATGTTCTTTCCCATTCCATTTCGGTCTGGTGCGGGAATATGAAACACGGTTCAGATGTGGGTTTCTTCTTGAGAACTCTGTGCTACAGATTTCCTGTAGTGCTAGGGCTATCTGGGAAGCCTGCTAAGTCTGGATGACCTTTATTATGACCTTCAGAATCTGAGGTGAATTAGAGGAGGATCTTTTATGGTTATTGTAAACACTGTACCTCCGGGTTAGAAGTGTTTACACTTCTCATAACTGATCCGAGTCTGAGGATCCTTGTTCTAGAACACTACCTGTGAGGGGGTTGGGCTGTTTACAGGTTTGCAGGTACCCTTGGCCACATCATACCCTGTTACTGATTTTGTTTAAGATTACTCCACTTTGGACAGTTCTTGTGATTAACCCTGGACATGTGACTCTTTATTTGAGTCCCCTACCTTAGTTACTGGATTTCTGAACCTCCCTCTGAACTTCTTGAACATACATGGGCTTTATATCAAGACAGATAATCAGATCCTACTTGATCACAAACCCTTGAATATCATTTGCATACTCATCATTTTCATAATTTAACATTTGTTTATTTGTTTTTCAGGGTATCCACCTCATATCTGGTTTATTTTTGACCCATTCTTTTGCATAGACCTCTGCTTCAGTTGTCTTCATCAGTTGTCTACTTCAGCTATTCTCATCATCACCAGCATCAGCCTATCAGTGGCTCATCTCCAGTATCAGTCTTGATCTTCATCAGCACCTATCTTCACCATCTTCAGCAGCACTCATGGCTACACCCAGGAAGAGCAACATATCCTACCATTTCTTTGAGCCTGTGTTGACTGGTATCAGGCAGGTCCAGTCACTTATCACACCTGACCACATCCCATTGTTTAGAGAGCATTATGGGGGTATCTTGGATATGGTTGTGGACCTTGACCCTTCTCAGAGGAGCATGATCCACACATGCCTGCAGTTTTATGACCCACCATTGAGATGCTTCACATTTCCAGACTTTCAGCTAGGACCTCTGCTGGAAGAGTTTTCTTCATTGATTTAAGTGCCTATCAGAGGTGGGATCCCCTTTAACCCAGAGATGCCAGCTCCCAGCAATGGAGAAGTGGCAAAAGCACTGTACCTGGAGCCTGCCTTGATTGAGCAAAGCATGACAACAAAGGCTGGGATCCCTGGTTTGCACTTGGACTTCTTGATTTCTCAGGCCATCCTGAAGGTTTCATTGGGAGAATGGAGGGCAGTTTGTGCACTGTTAGCCCTCAGCATATATGGGGTTATACTGTTTGCAGATGAGCCCAAATTTATCAGCAAGAATGCCATCCATTTGTTTCTTCTGAGGAACCCAGTACCCACACTGCTGGGAGACTTTTACTACTCCATTCATCAGAGGAATGAGAAACAAAGGGGGAAGTTGGTGAGATGTTGTGCTCCTTTGTTTCACACCTGGCTGCTCAGACACCTACCTAAATCAGATGCCTTCTTGAACCCTCACCAACAGAAGAATTGGGCCAAGAGGCTCAATGCTTTGACTGCAGATGATATTAGATGGTGCACCCAGAGCACCAAAGGCAAAGACATTATCACCAGCTGTGGACAATACCCAAATGTACCTCTGATAGGAGTAAAGGGTTGCATCAACTACAATCCTTTACTGTTTAAGAGACAACTGGGCTATGATTTGGTTCACCCTCCTAGAGTGCAAGATTTAGCTGAGACCCTGTATTGTGAAGTAAAACCTAATTCAGCTGCTGTCAGACAAGCATCCTGGGCTTGGGACAACATCCAGACAAAAGGGATGGCTATTCTTGGAAGGTGTAATAATGTTGCTTCAGCTCAGTACTATGACTGGTCCCGTACAAGAGCTCAGATTACTGGAATGCCTTTCACCTTAGAGGACATACCTGGACCCTTAACAGTACAACCTGCAGCAACTGTCAGCCTAGAAGAATTTGAGAAGCTGAAGGAGAGGAATGAGAACCTATCTCAAGCCTTGAAAAAGACTCTGTAGGAAAGAAGTGATGGTCGTCTGGATATTGAGAGATTAGAAAAGCTCAGGGTGGAGCATCTCACCAAAATTGAGAAGACATAGGACTACATCAGGAAAGCAAGAGCTGGGGAGCAAATATTGAAGAATGCCTGTAAAGAGGCCAAGATTCAGAAGGCTAGGACTGAGCTCTATCTGCAAGAAAGTCAGGCTAGGTGGGTCAGGATCACTGAGGCCCGTACACGAGAAGACCAGAAGACTCAAGCCAAGATTGAACAGTTGGAGGCTAATGAGAAGAAGCAGCAGGAAGCTTTGTTGGCAGCCCAGAAGGAGATTTCAGAGTTGAAGCTTAGGGCAGGATTGAAGAGATCAAAAGACCAGGACAGGCACAAGAAGCTGACCACTGCCATTGCTACCAGGAACCTCCTCATTAGGACCATTACAGAGCACCCAGCTGGTCCAGTGACTGAGGTACTCCTGAAGGAGGTCAAGGAGGATGAGTTTGGATTGGATGTTTGACTTCTTTGCTTGTTGTTCATTTTCATTTGATGTACTTTTCTCTTTTTGTATTTTGACCCTCCAGGGGCATGTGTTGTAAAAAAAACTATGTATTGTTCATCATTTGTAATATATTAGTTTTCTTTCATTGGGTTTCTTTTCTCAGCAACATCAAGCATCTCCCTCGGAGTCCAGAAAGGTCAAAACCAAGAATCAAGCCGGATACCTTGGAAAACAAATAAGCATACTACATTGCATACTAACTTTTGTTTTGTTTTGTAGGTTTTGTTATTATCTTTGTTTCTAACTTTGTTGTGACCTCAGGAAATATTGCTCATCGCCGAGTGTTCCCTGTCAACCGCACGCACCGGTACCCTACTCGCAACAACCTTCCTGGTATTCAAATGGAGCAAGTACAGCAGGACCTGACTGAGGTCAGAACTCAGATGGCTAATGAAAGAGTGGAGATGAGAAATCAAATGACTTAATTCATGGCTGTGATGACTGGCTTGGCCCAGAGTCAAGAAAGGTTAAGGGAACTGGTGGAAAGACAAACTCCCGAGGAACCTCATCTTGGAACTGGAGGAACTAGCAACAATGAGCGGGGCCAGCCTCATGTTAATCCACCAGTATTTGGACCTCATCTGGATCCGGAAGTCAACATCCCGAGAAATGTGCAAGGAAATATTGCTGGGGGGAGAATCTTGCAAGAAAATCCCCAAGAAGAGCAGTTTACTGTTATGGGAGCATGAGATGAAGTCTATGACATGAGGTTAGATGAAATTGCTGAGAAGTTGAGATCTTTGGAGTCTCAGAATTCCTTGGGCTTCAATGTAATGGACATGGGGCTAGTGGATGGGGTGAGAATTCCCCACAAATTCAAACCCCCGTGCTTTGAGAAATACAATGGTACCTCTTGTCCACGAACTCACCTGCAGTCTTTCCTGGGAAGACTTAAAGCTTATACTATGGATGAGAAGCTGTGGATGTTCTACTTTGAAGACAGTCTGACTGGGGCTTCAAGAGAGTGGTATTCACATTTGACCAGAGCTACCATTAGATGCTGGAAGGACTTAGCTGAAGCCTTCATCAGAGAATATCAATACAACCTGGACATGGCTCCCAACAGGACCCTCCTAATGGGAATGTCTCAGTCTTCCAGAGAAAGCGTTAGGGAGTATGCCCAAAGGTGGGGACAGCTTGTTGCTGCTGTCCAACCACCCATGTCAGAAAGGGAGATGGCTGACATGTTCATGAATACTTTGCAAGGAACATATATTGATAGACTGGCTGCCTTTTCTTCTACCAGTTTTGCTGACGTAGTTATAGCTGGGGAAAGGATTGAAAGCCTTTTAAAAATGGGCAAGATTTCCGACAATGGTGCAAGTTCATCCAGTAATCCCAGGAAGTCTTTTGTGGGACCCCGAAGAGCTGGTGAGACAAATTCCATTCATACAAGCAGGGGAATGCCTCAGTATGTTCACCGGTCAGTAGCAGCAGTCACCATTCCAGCTCCGATTCCTCAGCAATCAGCATATCCTCAACAACAACAACCACAATATCAACAACAAGTTCAGTATCCGCAACAGAGAACCTACAACAACAGCAATAGCAATCAACAACAGCGACCCTTCCAACAAAGACCATCACAGGCAAACAGGGTGATTGACCCTATACCTATGCCTTATGTTGCACTCTTGCCACAACTCCTGAAGCTCAACCTAGTTGAGTTAAGGACATTGGCACCTCCAGATCCCCTCAATCTCCCAAAGAATTATGATGTCAACGCCAGGTGTGCTTTCCACTCCAATGCACCTGGTCACAATACTGAAAAATGCAGGGCCTTACAAATGAAAGTCCTAGATCTGGTGGATTCTAAAGCCCTCAAATTCGCACCTCCTCCGAATGTCAACAGAAATCCTATGCCTAATCATGGCGGGCCGAGGATTAATGCCATTGAGGAAGACAAACCATCTACCTTGATCACCAGTGTTGCACAAATTCGAACACCTTTGGTCGAAATTAAAGCTCAGCTTTTAGAATGCCAAGTGTTCCCCGGGTGTGAGCTCGGCTGTGGGTATTGCAACATTGCAGTCAACGGGTGTGAAAAGTTGAGAAGCGGCATAGATGGTCTTATTAAGGATGGTATTCTTCAGATTTCAACCACGGCGCCTACAAATCCAGCAATTCCTTTAACAACAATTCCTGAATCTTCTACAACAGCAGCAACAATCATTCCTACCGATTCATCGATATCACCAGCAGTTGCTCCGTCCATCACTTCAAAAAGTCAAATTTCAACAACCATTTTTTCTACAACATCAGCGTCCATTTTATTAGCAGAATCTTCTACAACGCCAGTAAAGATTAATGAAGATGTCTCGACAGTTACAATCTACTATGACCCATCAAATGTTCCTCCCAGCAGCAATTTCCAACAACAAACCATGGCACCTCCTGCCAGATCACCAGTCACAATTTACTATGATCCGCACACCGTTACAGTACCTTCCTCTGCAGCAATCAGTCTGGTCACCATTACGGTGCCTGGACCAGTTCCTTATGAAAACAGTAATGCCATACCTTGGCATTATGGCTCTGATCTCTACTGCAACAGGGAGAAAATCACTCTGGATTCATCGACCTCTTCTCCACAAGTTGATAATGTTGGGGGAGGCGGAGGCTTCACCAGAAGCGGACGCCTTTTTGCCTCACAAACACAAAGACCTAATGTTGAAGCAGAAGCTGCTGCCAAAGCAAAAGGAAAGAGTGTGGTATCTGAAGAGCCAACTGCCAGGGAAACTCAGAAGACATCTTTCGAACAAGATGTAGACGAGTTCATGAGAATCATAAAAAGGAGTGATTACAAGGTGGTGGACCAGCTTCACCAAACGCCCTCCAAAATCTCCATATTATCACTGTTGATGTGTTCCGAAGCTCACAGGAACGCATTGTTGAAGGTCTTGCACGCAGCATACGTGCCGGAGGAGATTACCGTTAATCAGCTGGAAACTGTGGTTGCAAATGTCAACACCAGTCATGGACTGGGCTTTACCAATGCTGACTTAACAACAGAGGGACGCAACCATAATAAGGCTTTACATATCACCTTGGAATGCAAGGGTGTTGTTCTGTCTCATGTACTGGTAGACACTGGGTCATCACTCAATGTTCTGCCAAAGAAAGCCTTAGTGAAGCTGGAGTATGATGGCTTAGCATTGCATCCGAGTAATTTGGTGGTAAGAGCATTTGATGGCTCTAAAAGATCAGTGCTTGGGGAGATTGATCTGCCTGTGATGATTGGCCCGCAGACTTTTAAAACTACCTTCTTTGTGATGGACATACAGCCGACCTATAGCTGTCTGTTGAGTAGACCCTGGATCCACGTCGCTGGCGCTGTTACGTCTACCCTTCACCAGAAGTTAAAATTCGAGTGGGAAGGCCAGATCATCACCATCTGTGGGGAGGAGGACATCTTTGTTAGCCAGCTGGCTACGTATAAGTACTTAGAAATGGATGGAGAAATCCATGAAACCATGAGCCAAGGGTTTGAGGCCCTCAACATTAATGAAGCATCTACTGTACTGGGAACTTCCATCACGTCATATCAGCAAGCCCGGAAGGTTGTTGAGGAAGGTATCGCCCAAGGCTGGGGCAAGCTGTTGCCCGTGGAAAAGAAAGAAGACCGATTTGGGTTGGGTTACAGACCAACTCAACAAGATCAATCAGAGGCTGCAAAAGAGCCCATGTTTGTCAGCGGGGGGATGCTCACCCCGGATGCTGTGAACAATTTGGAAGATGAGTTGGAAGACGAGCGCAACCTGGAAAGCTGGATACGTCCAAGGACCCCGGGGAGCCATGTCTCAAACTGGTCTTTCCAGGAAATTTTAAGGGTTACTCCTGCAGAGTAATTATTATTTCCTGTATTTTAAAGCATGCATCAAGTCTTTCATCTTGCCCAAGATGTCAAGACACATTTTGTAATCGGGCCATCTTGTATTTTGTGCAAAGATCAATTAATGAATATCAGGACATCTTTTGCAAATGAGTCTTTTCTTTTCCGCTCACTGTTTTTTTCATTTTTCTTTTTGTACAAAAATAAAATGGCAATGTTTTTCAGAATAAATAACTTCATTTTCACTTTTTCTAAATAAGATAAAACTGATCACTAAAATAAACCAATCTAAAACCTTGCAGAAAGTTCCCTTTAGACTGCACCGACAACAACACTGCTATGACTTCGTATGACTTTGACAATCCAATCAATCAAGCTGATGAAGGGGTTGAAGAAGATTATGAGCTACCTGAAGAGCTAGCCAGGTTGTTGAGACAAGAGGAGAAGGTTATCACTCCTCATCAAGAGGAGGTTGAGACGATTAATCTTGGTACGGAAGAAGACGTGAAAGAAGTTAAGATCGGGGCCTGCCTGCAAGATTCAGTAAAAGAGCAACTGATTGACATGCTTCGGGAATACGTGGATGTTTTTGCTTGGTCTTATCAGGATATGCCAGGGTTGGACACCGACTTTGTCATGCACAAGCTACCTCTGAAAGAAGATTTCCCACCAGTAAAACAGAAGTTGTGCCGTACTCGCCCAGATATGGCAATGAAGATAAAAGAAGAGGTACAAAAGCAGTGGGACGCCGGTTTCCTTGCTGTGACTAGCTATCCGCCGTGGGTCGCTAATATTGTACCTGTACCTAAGAAAGATGGCAAAGTAAGGATGTGTGTGGATTACCGGGACCTGAACAGAGCCAGCCCGAAGGATGATTTCCCATTACCTCACATTGATGTATTGGTTGATAATACGGCTCAGTTCTCGGTGTTCTCCTTCATGGACGGATTTTCAGGATACAATCAGATCAAGATGTCACCTGAAGACATGGAGAAGACCACTTTCATCACACCCTGGGGCACATTCTGTTATAAGGTGATGCCATTCGGACTGAAGAATGTTGGGGCCACTTATCAACGGGCTATGGTAATATTATTCCATGACATGATCCACAAAGAAATTGAATGTTATGTGGATGACATGATTGCCAAGTCCCTCACAGAAGAAGACCACCTGGTAAATCTGTTGAAGCTATTCAAGCGTCTGAGGAAGTATCAACTGAAGTTAAACCCCAACAAATGCACATTCGGGGTGCGATTCGGTAAACTGCTGGGATTTATTGTAAGTGAAAAAGGGATTGAAGTTGACCCTGATAAAGTCAAAGCCATTCAAAAAATGCCTGCACCGAAGACTGAAAAAGAAGTTCGGGGGTTTCTAGATAGGTTAAACTACATTTCAAGGTTCATATCTCACCTTACAGCAACCTGTGAGCCTTTGTTCAAGCTGTTAAGAAAAGAACAAACGGTCAGGTGGAATGAAGACTGTCAGAGGGCTTTTGACAAAATCAAGGAATACTTACAAGAGCCTCTGATCCTTATGCCTCCAATTGAAGGAAGACCTCTAATCATGTACCTAACAGTATTAGAAGAGTCAATGGGGTGTGTGTTGGGCCAACATGACGAGTCTGGTCGAAAAGAGTATGCAATATACTACCTAAGCAAAAAGTTTACCGACTGTGAACAACGTTATTCACTGCTCGAGAAAACTTGTTGTGCTTTAGCGTGGGTTGCTCGCCGACTGAGACAGTATATGTTGACTCACACTACCTTATTGATCTCTAAGATGGACCTAGTTAAGTAAATTTTCGAGAAGTCAGCACTTACCGGACAGGTTGCAAGATGGCAAATGATCCTCACGGAATATGACATTCAGTACACATCCCAAAAGGCCATCAAAGGCAGTGTATTGTCTGATTATCTTGCTGAGCAACCCATTGATGATTACCAGCCTATGAGATTTTACTTCCCTGATGAAGACATCATGTTCATAAAAGCAAAAGATCATGAAGAGCCTATTCAAACTGAAGGGCCTGACCCGGAAGAAGAAAGGACGATGATGTTTGACGGGGCTGTTAACATGAATGGTCGTGGTGTTGGTGCAGTACTCATTACACCTAAGGGAGTTCACATGCCTTTCTCGGCAAAACTCACCTTTAACTGCACTAACAACGAAGCTGAATACGAAGCTTGTATTATGGGTCTTGAGGAAACCATTGACCTCAGGATCAAGACGTTGACTGTGTTCGGAGATTCAGCTTTGGTAATCAACCAAACTAACAGCAAATGGTACACCCACCAAGATCATCTAATACCTTATCGGGATTATACAAGAAGGTTATTGACTTTCTTCACGACAGTCAAGCTTGAGTATATCCCTCGAGATGAGAATCAGTTTGCAGACGCTCTGGCTACCATTTCATCCATGATCAAAGTTCAAGCTGCCAACTTTGTGCCTCGAATTGCAGTGTCCAGACTTGACAGACCAGCATATGTGTTCTCAGCGGATGTTGTTAAAGATGATAAGCCTTGGTTCCATGATATCAAATACTTCTTGGAGGATCAAACATACCCACCTGGGGCATCTTCCAATGACAAGAAGACACTAAGAAGACTAGCTGGTAGTTTCTTCCTGAATACCGATGGTTCCCTGTATAAGAGGAACTTTGATATGGTGCTTCTCAGATGTGTTGATAAAGCAGAAGCAAACTTGTTGATGCACGAAGTGCACGAAGGATCCTTTGGTACCCATGCGGAAGGGCATGCAATGGCTAAAAAGTTGTTGAGATTAGGCTACTACTGGATCACAATGGATGCAGACTATTGTGCTTATGCTAGAAAGTGCCATAAATGCCAGATTTATGCGGATAAAGTGCATGTGCCTCCCAATCCTTTGAATGTGATGTCTTCACCCTGGCCCTTTGCCATGTGGGGCATTGATATGATTGGCAAGATTGAACCGACTGCTTCAAATGGCCACAGATTCATCCTGGTTACCATTGACTATTTTACCAAATGGGTTGAAGCAGTTTCCTATGCAAATGTTACAAGGCAAGTGGTAGCCCGATTTCTGAAGAGAGACATCATCTGTCTGTATGGAGTGCCCGAGCGAATCATTACTGATAATGGTTCCAACTTGAACAACAAAATGATGGCAGAGCTATGCCGGGATTTCAAGATCCAACACCATAATTCTTCTCCTTACAGGCCAAAGATGAATGGCGTTGTTGAGGCAGCTAACAAGAATATCAAGAAGATTGTACAAAAGATGGTGGTTACCTACAAAGACTGGCATGAAATGCTACCGTTTGCCTTGCATGGGTACCGAACGTCAATCAGAACATCCACTGGGGCAACGCCGTATCAGCTTGTGTATGGTATGGAGGCAGTCCTACCTGTTGAAGTTGAATTACCCTCCCTGCGAGTACTGATGGATGTTAAGCTAAACGAAGCAGAATGGGTCCGATCCCGGTACGAACAACTGAATCTGATTGAAGAGAAGAGATTAGCTGCAATCTGTCATGGGCAGTTATATCAGAAGAGAATGAAGAAAGCCTTTGATCAGAAAGTCAGGCTTCGAGAATACCAAGTAGGAGATCTTGTGATGAAAAGACTCCTCCCTCCTCATACAGACCACAGGGGCAAGTGGACCCCGAATTATGATGGCCCATTCATAGTAAAGAAAGTTTTCTCCGGTGGAGCACTGATGTTCAGTACTATGGATGGTGAAGACTTCCTGTCCCCTGTGAATTCAAATGCAGTTAAAAAATACTTCGCATAAAATGACCCGCTGGACATAAAAACAGAATGTAGGTCCAGGCAAAAATAGGGCATCCCAGCGAGTCGAAAACAGAATAAAAGACTCGGGCAAAAATAAGGGAAAATAAAATAAAAAATGTACACCCGCTGAATTGAAAAGCCGCATTGGACGACTCAGGCAAAAAATGGGTATCCCGGTGGATCAAAAACCCGAAAGGGCGATCCACGCAAAATAAGGGAATGAGCGAACAACTGCATTCTGAATTCGTTTGTATCACTTACAACATGGTAAACTCCGAAAGGGTCAAGCTTCGTTCAGAATCATCCTTCTTCAGAAAGCAAGATGAGAAGAACGTCAAATGTCATACGAGTCATAGCAAAAGGGAAGCTCCTTGAAGCGTCATCAACATTGCCAGCACCTTTTTGTTTCTCAATTTGTAACGATTTCCTCATTTCAGGGGATCCGTTTCTTTGACTGTATCTTGCCAATTCAGGGCACATAAATTAATAAAATCAGATTTTCAGTCATATTTCGTCTCGTATAATTTATTTTCATTTGCAAAATGTTCGATGTCCTTAAGATATTGATTGCATAAATACAGATGCTTCCCTTCTAAAAATACGTGCTTACAGGAAATATACTTACTCCCAGGAGTGTCTAAATTCCTATGATGGAATCCAGTAAAGGATACCTCAGGATACTTGTACGCTTCTTTGTCATCACAGGATTGCAGGTACTCAAGGTGCAACATGGGGCATGAAAGTTCCTCCTTAGCAAGTTGTCAAATCACCATTTCCATAGCACATCTTCCAAACAAAACCAGGGCTGCTTTCTCCCCAGCTGAGTTGCCAGTCGTCATTCCTCCTCAGCCAAGTGTCAGACAGGGAACTATCTCCCCGCAGAGTTTCCGCCTCTATCCAGAAGAGCGATGCTTGAAGATCTCACAACAGAGTGACGAAAGCTCCCGCAAACCCCAGCTGGGTCCCTCATTACCAAGATAGGCCTATCAGTGACCTACTTCCCCAAGCAGGTCCATATATGTCAGGTCTACCAATGATCTCATCCCCAGCTGGGATATCCGCTTCAAGCAGATCAGTCAGGGATCTCCACAGCAACGGGATCCGAATCCCGGATCGATCTCTTTGCGTAACCATAGCATGCGCATCATATTTTTCCCCATAGAGCATAGCATTCCGTCTAATACGGAGCATTACGGAAAAAATCAAACATATTGCATAATCATAAGCCATGTTCTAAATCAAACACTTGTAAATATTGACATACCATCAGCAATATACAAAATACCTCTCAAACTCCCCGGCAGAATATTAAAGCATTACCTTTACACTCACAAATACATATACATGCTCCTTTTGGCACTCGTCCGTGTCATCATTCCCCAGTAAAGTCGCCCGAAGCGTTCTCTACAAACAGATGCTTATACATTACAGATGCTTCTTGACACTCGTCTGTGTCATATCCCCAGCAGAAAGCCAAAGCTCCCCCTTTGCACTCACAAACACATGTTTATATATATCTACACACTTCCCTGACACCCGTCCTTGTCACCTTCCCCAGCATAGTTGCCTAAACACTTTGAGAACCAAATACTTGTTTATAATACACTTTTTCCAACACCCGTCCGTGTCGTGCTCTCCCTAGCAAGTTGAACACTCGTTTGTGTCTCACTCATGTTTACTTATTTCAGATACCCGTCCGTATCTCGTATATACCACTTAAATCCCCTCATAGTCAACACTCGTCCATGATCTTTGTTAACCAGTTGATACTCGTCTGTATCATCATCTCTGAACATGCATCAAGCGTTTGTTTCTACTGGTACTCGTCTGTATCATAGTCTTAAAGGTGCTCGTCCGCATCTTTAATCTATACACCGTGTCAAGCACTTATATCTTCTTGAATTTAGACATTCGTCTGTGTCTACTATTCCCCAGAAGAGTCCCCGTCAAATCCCGAATAAATTATTTCCTTTCTATCTGACATTCGTCCTATGTCATGATACCTTTTCGGCAGCCGTACCCTGCCAGGTGATCGTCCTTCACCTTTTTGATGATCGTCCTTCATCATCCCCATCGGAGTCTCTATTCATAAGAACCCCTTCCTATTCGACATTCGTCCTATGTCGTGATATTTTTAGCAGCCGTCCCATGCTAGGTGATCGTCCTTCACCTCTTGATGATCGTCCTTCATCATTTTATCCGATGGCCGTCCCCATCGTTGATTCTGTTATCTGACATTCATCCTATGTCATGATAAAACCCCAGAGCAGCCGTCCCCTGCTAGGTGATCGTCCTTCACCTCTTGATGATCGTCCTTCATCATGCGTATTCGATGGTCGTCCCCATCATCGACCATTTCTATCCAGCATTCGTCCTGTGTCGTGATACTGTTGGCAACCGTACCTTGCCAGGTGATCGTCCTTCACCTTAGATGATCGTCCCTCATCTCACCCCCAACAGAGCAGTCGTCCCCTGCTAGGTGATCATCCTTCACCTTTGATGACCGTTCCTCATCATCTATTTTCTCAACCCGATGGTCGTCCCCATCGTTTACCTTTAATACCCAGAAAGTCTTATTTCTTTACTTGATGGTCGTCCCCATCATGATCTCTCTGTTTCCCCAGCATGTCGGCCGTCCCCGTCATTGTTTCATCCCCAGCAGTCGTCCTCTGCTCGATGGTCGTCCTCCGTCGCCCGCACTTTATGATTATACTTTACTTCCTTTTACAATCTATATCCCTTTTCTTCTTCATTCTGTGAGTGCAAATTTTGGACTGTCTTTGGTATTCAACCACAAGTTATCTTGTTTGCCTGTTAAGCCGTTGCTTACATCCTGCATAGCTAACTTATGTTTGAATAGGGGAAGCTGTAAACACCCCAAATTTTCCCTCACTCATTTTGCCATGGCTTGTGATCTTTTCATATGCATGGGTTCAATCATATCATCTCATATTGCATTTTTGCTTCCCTGCATTGTTTCAAAGTCATCTGCATCTAGGGTTTGTGACTTGAGCAATCCCTGAGCTATCCGAGCCACTCCAAAGGTCATCAATCATCTCAAGAGGGTCCATATATGTTCAAGCATCATATTATATCCTCTCAAGGTCAATAAAGTCAAAGAATCACAAGAACTGAGAAAGGCATGGAAGCAGAGCCAGGCTTAACTGCACAGATGACCTAAAATTAGGGTTTTGGTTTCAGAGGCCATAACTCCAATTTTTTTGATCATTCTTGATTCTATTAGTCTCTATATGTTATGGGGATCATGCATATCAATTTTCATGAAGAAATTCAATGGGGAAGGCATCTGATCAATAGATGACTTCTTGAGCAAGTCAGTGCAAAATCAGGGCATCTGAGGCCCCCAATCACCCAGCCAAAGGGGTTTCTCCATCATTTTGAATGTGTATGATCTTTATTTGATCATAGAAGATGTTAGAAGTTCACAAAATTGAAGAATTTCAAGCCATTTGCAAGGTTGCCTTTTTGGGAAAGTGACTTGTAATGCAAAATTACCATTTTGGGAAAGTTTTTCAACCTCCTCTTTTTGATCCAAAAATGCTTCAAATGAAAAATCTTTGGTCATGAAAGTTGTAGATTGGATCATTCCCTTTTCAAAAAGTACAAGAACTCATTCTAATTCATTTTAGATCAAAAGTTATGGCCTTGCAAAGTTGGATAAAATCACTAAATTTTCACTTTCACACCAAAGAGGGAAACTTGCAAATTCACATGCCAAGCATTTCTATGACTTCAAAATGACTTCTAAGCATCACATAAACACAACACATGACCTAAAACTCAGAATGGCCCAAAGAATTTCTCACTTTCATGCCTTGGATTACAAGTTACATAAGGCATTTTCTCATGAAGCTTCAAAATTGAATCTTTGTAAAAGGAACCTTTTATGCTTGAATTGAACACTAATTGATCTCAAAGCATCCTAGCAACTTCATATGGCTCATGTTGCTGCATTTTGCCCAAGAAATCACAAGATTCTTTGCCTTGGTTCATAAGAAAACTCAAAGAGGGAAATATGCAAGAACTTTGGAAACTCTTGATCAAGACCATCCAGCTCACAAAATCAGATCCAAAGGCCTTCCTTAACTCAAGCTGAGGCAGGACAAGCCCTAAGATCTCCTCTGACCCGAGCCATACCCATAGTACACAAGATCTTGACTTTTTGCATTTTTGCCCATGCCAATCAAATTGTGCCACTACCAACTCTCTGCCCAATCAGAGCCTAATATGTGGACCTCAAGCATCCCAAAACACAAGACACACAAGCCTGCAACCTCCAAGAAGCCAGGATTCACAAAAACTGTCAACAACTTCACCTCTTCGAAATTTCTCCCACAGCCATCAAACCTCCATTTTTCCTTCACCAATGAGTCACACATCCTCCATAGAACCAAAATCCACCATTGAAACAGCTTGAAACATCACATACTTAACCCTCCATTTCTGCTACACCAGAACTGGAACTTGCAAACTAGCCAACATCAAGGGTTTTGAAGCATCCCACTAGCTTCAGGAGGATCAGAAGAGACTCTTTGCTTGAAGGGGAGGCTCTGGAAGCACACATTTGCAGTTCATCACCTCAGGTAAGCTCAAGAACAAAACTTTTCAGAGCTTAGATTTTTTGTTACAAAATGAAAATACATGTCATGGGGATCACTCTGATGTTTTTAGATTTGAAAATGGTGTGAAAATGAGCATGTTGTGACCTTCTGAAATTTCACCCGTGAAAATGAATGGCTTCGATTCTCTTTGTTCATGCTTAATAAATGGTGTTTGATGGTGGATTTAGGTTTAGTTTGGTTGGGGGATCATTTCTGGGCAGTTAATTTAAGTTGGGGTGGCTTGTAGAGAGATTTAGGGTTTTGACCCGCCGGAGAAGATGACCGGAGCTCCTCTCTGGTCACCTGAAAATCATTAAGTCCTAACCCTAATTTATTTGCCAGATGGATTCGTAGCCATTGGATGTGGATTAGTTTAGTTTTTGAGCGGCTCAGATCAATTGATTAAGCCCTAATCTGATTTTATTAAGTTAATTAATTATAATTAAGTTAATTTGACCAGAGTCAATCCTGACCCTCAGATTGCGCGTGCAGTCAAACACCCCCCCCCCCCCAGGTTTGAATTCCAGCCGTTGGATGAGATTACTTTCCATTTTATTCAATTTAATTTTCATTTTCATTGTATTTCTTTCCACGAATTTTTAAAAATAGTAAAATACATTAAAAAATTTTGAAACTTTTTATCAAACCTTTTATTAATTTTCAGAACCCAAAAATATTTTTATTTTTTATTTTTTGCATTAAAAATTATTTTTAAATCATTTAAATGTTTATTTTTAATTAGTTAATGAAGATTAATTAATTAAAAATGCATTTAGGTATTTAAAAATCACCAAAAAATTCACATTGCATCTTAATACATTTAGAAACATTATCAAACTCTTCAAACAAATTTCTTTTTGGTTCTTGACCTATTTTGACATTTTTCTTTGGAATTAAAGTTCTTTAAAGGCAATATTTATGTTTTAACTTAGAAAAATTCATTCTGCCTAACCATGAAGAGTTTGATGATGGTTCTTCTTGCATTGCATCCTTCATATCATGTAGTTTCTAAGGTAAAATTGGTTTGAATTTATCTTTCATTTTCAATTTAATGTGCATTTTTCATTTTGAAGTGCCTTGAAACCCTAGTTGACTTGAGAAAATCATAACTTCCATTAGGTTAAGACTTAGGCCCCCTCCTTTGGGCAGTGAACTTGTGTAAGGTTAGGGTTCCTTTGTTCCAATTTTCAATTTTTTATCTTGTCATTTGCTTCTGATTTTGAATTTTGCATTTGCATATTGTATGTAAACCCTAATTCTTGCCTTCCTTTGCATCCATCTCTCATTTGCTTGCATACATGAACTTTCCATGACATTTTGTGCATCCACATGACATATGAGACATCTTAGGACATATTAGAATCATGTTTGATCATTGAATCTTTCATTTTCCATGTTGTGCATTCATTTCATTACATAAACTTTCATGAACTTTCATGGTTCAAAACCTGCTTCATTTGCATCCTCATCCTTGTATGATCATCCACAACTCTTGACATGTGTTGGCATCCTCTCTTAGCATCATTAACATCATGTTTATGCTTCTGACTTTGGTTTGCATCATTGCATTTCATCTCATTCTCACTTCATTTCATTTCTTGTTACTAACTTTTCAGGTGGTAAGCCATTGAGAAGTGAATTTGCCTTCACTTCTCACAATCTCTTCTCATCCCTCTTGTGCATTCATTTCTGCATTTTACTTGTGTATTAGAGTGAGCATGCTCATTCATGTTCCCTCCCCTCCTTCTTTCTTCAAGCAACTTATCTTCTTAAGTGAAGTAAGTTGTCTTGCTTCTTCTGCTTCTTTCTCCTTTCTTCTGCTTCTTCCTTGGTGGCTTCTCTCCTGAAGATCTTCTGCAAGCCTCATAAACCCTAGGAATACCCAAGCATGATCATAATTAGGGTTTGATTAGTCCCCCCATTAGTTTTACCTTTGTGTCATCTTTGAGTCTTCTCCTCTCATCTCTTAATCAAGGACTAAACCTTAAAGGTTTTAAGGCTTTGTGATTAAGGTTATGCCTGTATCCTTCTATTAGGATGGGGTGTATAACTTTAATCCTAAGTGTTAAACCCTTAATGTGTTTAACTCCTTTAATAAATTCACTTAATAAATCATTAAGACATCAAGCTTGTAACTTGGGCCTTGCATTAGGGTTCTAATTCTTCCTTAATTGGTTAAGAAGGACTAACCCTAGTGTTAATGGACAAGTCCCCCTCAAGTTGTCTTACAAACCATAAAATCCACTTCTTAACCATATCATTAACTAAAACCCACTTTAATAAAGGCTTTGTTTTGTCATGAGGTTAATCCCTAATCATGGATTAAGTTGAGGAGCCTTCCTCAGCTTAAATGTTCTCATCTATTATCCTTCTATTAGGATGGTGTAATGAGTCCATTAAATCCTTGATTATGGCTTAAACTCATTACTTAACACCAAACAAAAACTCCAAAAACATCTAAATAATTGCAAGTAGGTTAATGATCTTAATCCTACATCATGGTGATTAAGTGTGAGGTGTTTACTTCATGCTTAAGGTATTTCTCATTACCCCTAATCAGAGGGAAGATATGATGAGTTTACTAACCCTTGGTTTAGGCTTAAGCTCATTTTCCTATGACAAAATCCAAAAAGCAATAAAAGATTGAAAATACAAAAAACAAACAATAATCGTCTCCTTCGGGATTCTTTTCTCACCTCATTCACTCACAAACGAGGACTTGCTTCTTCCGTCTAATGCAAGACAGTTTGCACCTGAGCCAGACAGGTCATACACTTGAGCATAGACAAGCAAGCAGTTCATCAGTCAATTTATCTTTCAGTCTCTTTGAGTCGAACTACGGTGTTCTGACTTCCTCATTGCACGAGAGGATACGTAGGCATAACTTAACAGTTATCAAACAAAAGTCTCTGTATATCCCCCTTCTTCCAGCATTGTTTTTTAGCCTCATAGTCTTGAGCATTTCATTCTTGTTCTCACACTGACACTTCTCTTATACACTTCACATTTATTTTACACTGACACTTGCATCTCTTTCCAGCTTTGATACACAGATTGCACTGACACTACCCCTTTTTAAACACAAATCTTTCAAGCGTGGATCCCGTCGAGTACGGCGGACAATCTGGGTGCTAATACCTTCCCAGGTTGTAACCAACCCCCTTTCTCAGTTTCTCTGGTTCGCGACTGTCTTATCCATCTTTTCTTAGGTTTATGCAGCATTACCTTTCCTTCGGGATAAAAATGCCTAGCTGGCGAATTTATTCATTTCCCTCTCCTTCGTCGACGTTCGCGTCTGTACCCCTCTTGATCGGGTGTCATTTGGTGGGAGCGACAGGGTCTACAGCAACGGACTTGCTCTCAATCCTTTGTCCAGCCACATATACATTTGAGCCATAATGCCAAGGAATGGCTTTATCGTCTGTGTATGGAACAGGCCCAGGCATGGTAATAGTCACGGGACTAATCTCAGGAGCATAAATTGTAACAGGCTCTCTTCTGACAGGCATGTCAGCTTCATCATAGAAAATGGTAACTGTTGACACATCATCAGCTTTATTATTACCGACTTTGTTGAACTGTAAGGATCCATCATCAATCAAACTATGCAATCCTCTCTTCAGCTTCCCACAACCATTCTCTGAATTTAGACAATCTTCACAGTCAGCACTGCAACCAGGAAACACTTAACCACTCAGCAGTTTCTCTTTTACTACCCTCAAAGGAGTCTTTACTTCTTCAATACTCAGCACAAGACTCAACTTTTCACCACCCTCAACATCATTGATTCTTGCCCCTCCGTGATTAGGGATAGGGTTCGAAGTAACATTCGGCGGTGGTGCAAAGTTGATTGCTTTGGAGTCTATAAGATCTTGAACCTTGTGATGGAGTGCCCTGCACTTCTCAATCGAGTTCCCGGGTGCTCCAGAGTGGAAAGAGCATCGTGCATTGACATCATAACCTACTGGAAGCTCTCCAGGAGGTGGTGGTGCCAAAGTTCTCAGCTGAATCAGATTCAAATCCAGCAGTCTTGGAAGCAAAGCAGCATAAGTCATAGGGATAGCCTCAATCACCCTATTAGTCGGGCGAGTTTGCCTTGGCTGATATGGTCTCTGCTGATAGTTGGTACGGGGTTGTTGTTGTTGTGGAGGTTGCATCTGTTGCACTGGAGCAGAAGGAATTGTGACAGCTGCCACATGCTCATACGGTCTTCTATAACCACGGCCCTGGCCTCGGCCAAATACAGCATTTGTCTCACCCTCTCTTCTCCTAGGAGGTCCACTGAAAGCTTTCCTCGCTCCATTCGAGCTGCTAGCACTTGGATCTTGTATCTTCCCCATCTTCAGCAAGGTCTCAACCCTCTCTCCAGCAATAACAATGTCATTGAATTTAGTGGCAGAACTAGACGCCAGTCTTTCAAGAAACACACCCTGCAAAGTCCCCATAAACATGTCAGCCATTTCGTTCTCTAGCAGCGGTGGTTGTACTCTGGCAGCGAGCTGACGCCACCTCTGAGCATATTCTTTGAAACCTTCCTTAGCAGTCTGAGCCATGTGCTGCAATTGCATGCGGTTTGGAGCCATGTCCAAATTATATTGATATTGTCTCACAAAGGCTTCTGCTAGGTCTTTCCAGCTCTTGATATTGACTCTGCTAAGCTTCATATACCATTCCAGAGAAGCTCCAACCAAGTTGTCTTGAAAATAGTACATCCAGAGTTTTTCATCATCCGTATGAGCAGAGATCCTTCCTACAAAAGATTGAAGATGGGTCTTCGGGCATGCAGTGCCATTGTACTTCTCAAAAGATGGAACTTTGAACTTGTATGGGATCCTGACCCTAGGAACCAAGCCCAAGTCTGTTATGTCAAATCCCAAGGAGCTCTGGGATTGAATAGCTTTGATTTGCTCTACCATTTCCTCAAACCTCTTGTTCATCTCAGCTCCTTGACCTTCAGCTTCGTCCAGGAGAGTGAACTGTTCGTCCTGATTATCCATTTGCACATTATTCAACCCGTCATTGATTATTGTCACCCCTGGCTATGTTACAGGAGCTTCAACCTGACGTGCGCCCGCACCGTTACGATTATCAGCAGCAGCAGTGTTATTCCTGGGTTGACCATTTTCTATCATCTCCCGCAGACGCTCTTGGTTCTGACCCATTCCTGCCATCAGAGTCATAAAGTTATCCATTCTCACTCAGATTTTCTAAGTCAACTTGCATCTGGTCCATGACTCGCTCTCTGTTAATCTTTGTTGGATATCTGTGTGCAACTGGTTGTTCCCGAACTTTCCGGGGAGCTATAGTGCCTGAAACACAAAACACGTTAGCAACTGAGACACTACCTGCAAAACAAATAAACAGGTTATATGCAATGCAATGTAACTGTTCATGTTCCCAGGTTTTAAGTATTTGCATGCCCCAGTTCTGGCATCTATTCTCAGGCAATCACTTTGAGGATTAACTTTCAAACTTTCTCTTTGACAAGTGTTCAGTCATTAGCAGTAATCAGACAAACGAGTCTTGCACATTCAGAAATGATAACTTGCACATTAATATTGTATATGGACAAACCACTGCCGGCTAAAAGTCAGAATACAACCAGAAATATTCCCCGAAGGGTTACAGGCTAGTACATGAAATAAAGACAAAAGGAAATAAAACAAGCAAGACTCCTACAACAAGTCTGTAGGTAGTCTGGAAAATAAGCTAAGCTAAAGACCCTGGCTCTGCCACCTCTGCTCTACTCTTCTTGACACCCGCTCTCAGCTTGAGCTCCTCAATCTCTTTCCTTGCTTCCTCCAGGGCTAACTGACTTTGTGCTAGCTGTTGGGTCTTTTCCCTCTGGATGGCATGGACTTGCTCCACTTCTTCCTTCTTGAAGGCCATTTGCACTTCAAAGAACTCTTCCTTCTCTCTGAACTTCTTCTGCTATTCCTCCCTTTGGCCTTGCAACCAGACAATGGATTGACGGGCATCCTTGAGAGTCTTTAAAGTCTTTTTGCGCTCAGCTTCTCTTTTAGCTTCCATTAGACCCAACCTGTGGAAATGTGCTTTGTTGCCAGCAAAGTCCTTCTCTTTGGCTTCCAAAGAGGCTTGGAGCTTCTGCAGCTTGTCTTCAACTTCATTCTTGGCCTTGTTGGCATGATGGTACAGGCTTACCATCTCAGCATTCTCAACTCTAACTTCATGCAGCTGAGCTTCCAGCTTCTTGTACTCTTCAAGGGAAACAGTACTATTCTGACTTGGCACTTCTCTGGGATAAAGTGGAGCCTCAACTGAAAAAGGCATGAGAACTGCTTCTTCATGTCTTTGCAACCATGCAGCATATGATGGATACGTCTTAGGATCAACTCTGCCAAAGTCTTTCTTACCCTTTCTTATCCTGTGAACCCAGGCTTGGACTGCTTGTTGAACTAACTCCTTGTTCCCTTCCACAAGAAAGTACAAAGATTCAGCAAACTCTTCCATCTGAGGAGGATCTTTCAAAGGATAACCAAACTGTTTTCTGGCTAATGTTTGATAGTAACTGATGACACCTTTCCTTCCCAGCAAAGGCACTCCAGCAAATCTTCCGCAACTGACCAGCAACTCTTTACCTAGCAGATCTCTGTCATATCCCCAGGCAATATCTTCAATAGTTAACCCCATCAGTCTTCTGGACCATCTCCATTCATCCCTCATCTCCTTGAAGGCACCTGATTTTGGCAGTTGTCTAGCAAACCACTCAGCAAACAAAGAAGCACAGCAGCACACTGGACCACCCCTACCCTTCTCATTCCTGTAATGAACACTGTAGTAGAAGTCACCCAAAAGAATAGGCATTGGATAGCCTTTTGCAAAGATTGAGATCACCTCCAAGCTGACAAATTCTTTCTCTCCAGGGAACAAGCTGGACCCATACACCATCAATGCAAGCAAAGCACCAAAGTCATTCCAATTACCCTTTGTAGCATATCTCTCTGCCTCTGGGATGAACACACTCCAGGGGAGTCCTTTACCTTCACTCTCTTGCAGAGCCTTCCTGACGGTAGCAGCTGGAAAACGACAAACTTTGGCTATGTCTTCATCTTTAAGCACAACCTCAGACCCATAGAATGGCAATGTCTCTCTGACTGGAACATTCAGCATGCTGGAGATCTCTTCCAATGTAGGAGCCAAGATGTAACCTGGAAAAACAAAGCAACGCAGCAGAGGATCATAAAATTGCAACAAGGTATGCAAACTGTCTTTCTGGTCTGCAGTGGGCTTGTCCACAAACTTCAGTATCTAGCCATATCTTTTCTTGAAATTGCCTAAGACTTGGTCATTCATCAGACCCGCTAACTTCTGAACACTTCTAACTTCAGGCTGAAGAAAGGTATAATAAACATTCTTTTTCCTTGGAACTTTTCTGATTTCTGCCATGGAGATAAGATTTACCAGAACTGGGACCTGATTAAGAACAATGACCTGAAAAATGGGAAACATAAACAGTTAATGCAAAGAATGATGCAAATGCAATGCAATGCAGGCATATGATCAACTGGGACCATCTGAACTGGACACTGACAAGGGCCCCTATGATCACTGGCAAACCAAAAGTTCTCTGAATCACACTCTCTGATAACCACAACTCTCTGAAGAAGATCTCAGAACCACAGTACCAAGAAATCCAGAACAAGAAAACCCAGAACTCCAGAACCATAGAACCATAGAACCAAAGATCATAACCATAGGACCACAGATCATAACAAGGACCACTGAATAATGAGTGTATGTTGAGGCCATGGGTTCCTGCACACCTGTAAACCCCTCCCAATCTCACTGGTAGTAGGCTCCGGGTCAGACATCACGGACTCTCAAAGCCGAATAGCAATAATACTGTCACCATCTCCGAGAAATGGCTCATGACCAAATCAGGGAATCGGTTTGGCATTATATATTACGCAGGGAGGCCTCAACTGAGTCCAGGACACAAGGTCATCCTATGTGATCACCAGGTGGGCCATCGGATGCGAATGGGTTTTCCACAAAATGTGGGTTGCCACTGTCATCACTAAAGAGGGATGTTTCCACAAGGTTCTCAATGATCGGTCCCCAGCTGCACATAACTGTCAAGGTTATGTAATGAGAGAGGAAGATCCCCAAATCAATACATTTCCAAGACAATCGCAACCTGGGTGTGGAACTCACTACTACCCTCATGACAAGATCTCATGAGGCCAAAGTGGAACCACTCTAAGTCCTATGGTGCTCTCGAGCCGTGGTAATGAGCTCATCTCTCAAGTAACACCCATCCCACCAAACAGAAAACCAGTCCAGACAGTCCAGTATATATACATGATGCAGAAAATAAATACTGAAAACTGTAAATAAAGCGGTAAATAAAGCTGTAAATAAACAACAATAAAATACACCAAGCCACAGCAAACAAACATCACCCAATGTAACAGAAACAAACAAGCGCTAGAAGAGACTCACAGGGGAACCAGAGACCTCTGGTGTGCGATCCCCAGCAGAGTCGTCAGCTGTCGCTCCCCGGATTTCCATCCTGGTACAAACACGAAAGTGGCGCGGAAAAAGAATAGAGTCGCCAGCCAGGCATTTTTATCCCGAAGAAAGGGAATGGTAATGCTGCACAAACCAGAAGAAAGAAGAGGAAGGACACAGGTCCTACGAACCAAAGAGACTGAGTTCGGGAGTCGGTTACGACCTGGGAAGGTATTAGAACCCAAATCGTCCGCCGTACCCGACGGGATCCACGCTTGCAAAAGAAACAATTTCAAAGGGTGAGGGTATGAAAGCTGCAACAAAGAAAGGAAATGAACTGGAAAAGAAATAAGAAAAGAACTGAAATAAGAAAAGAAAGAGAAAAATGTAGGGAAAATAAAGATTGTGCTCGAACGGGCCCTACCCCGCTACCTACGTACCTCATCAGGATAATGAGGATCAGAGACGTCGTAGTTCCCCTAACTAGGGGTACTAAAAGGAAATTGCTTGTGAATTAAGGCTTGAACTGCCTATGCCATTGCTCAGGTGTTGCAGACTCGAACGACGAGTGTGTAACCGTCTTGCAAAGTGACAAGTAGGAGCAGGTTCGCGTGCAGAGCGAATGAGATGAGAAAAGAATTCCCGAAGGAAAGACGCTTACTATTTGTTTGGTGTTTTTTTAGAATCTTTTATGAGTGTGTCACAAGGAAGTGAACTCAAGCTCTTTTCCATGGAATGTGCACTTGTCACTACATTCCAAGATGGAATAATAGAACAAGCACACTCAAGTAAGGAGAAGATCCCCAAAACTTGAACCCAAAGATTAGGGCCTAAGCTCACTAACTTGTTAAGTTATTAAGTGTTTTTGGTTATTTACAGATGAAGAAGTGTTTTTTATGCTTTTCTTTTATGAAGAAAATACCTTGATCAGACTTGTGCATCACAAGGTAAACTTGTACTATCCCAAGATGGGAAGACTACAAGCACACCTCATGGGATAAGGCTATGGATCAAGACATCACTTCAAACTTATTAAGATGTTTTTTTAAGAGTTATGAGATGAGAAGAGGAGAAGAATAAAAGATCACAAAGGAAAAATTCTAAAGGGGGACTAAATAATCCTAAGTGTTAGCATGCATGGATGTCCTAAGGGTTGGTGAGGTTTCTACCCTAATAAAGAAGGAAAGAAGAAGATAAGAAGAAGATAGAAGAGGAGATGAGAAAGGCATAAGCCCAACAAGCAAGTGGTTAGCTCAATAAAGAAATAAGAAGACAAGATGAGAATTGGAGATGTTGAACTCAATTCCCACACCTCACACTTACCATAGCCCCTGCAAGGTTAGTAATAAGCATACAAATGAAACACAGTGAGCAAGATAAAATGATAACATCACACAATCAGAAGTGAAATGGTATGAATAAATGCACAATGCATATGCAACTCAAAGGAATGAGAGATGAAGCTTATAAGCAAAAGATGCAACATGAAACACATATGAAAACAAATGCACATTTAAGGAGAATGCAAAGCAACAATGCATAAACATGGACTCAAAGCTCACAACCAGAACCAAAATAAGATGAAGAAGGGCTTAAGAAGCCAACAAGATGAAAAGAATGGAGGTACAAGACCAAACAATACAAAATGGAAGTGAAAGAAACAATGAGATGAAGTGAAAACATTTAAGGAAATAAATGACTTAAAGAAGAAGCAAATACAAAAATTCCTAAGACTCAAACCCTAAGCTAGGACCAGGAAGGTACCCATACCCCAAAAAAAACCCAAATGAGAAGGAGAAGTTGTCACAAGTGCCCTTCTAAGCCTATATGAGAACTAAAGATCCAAGGGAAGCAAAATGGGACAAGGTGAGAACAAAAATCCACAATAAATCAACCAAGCATCTAAAAATTCCACAATTGAGACGAAATGATCTTAAAACATGTTATATCAATGAGCCAAGAGGATTTGAAAGAATTCAAAAGCAAACTAGGTCAAGAGGAGGCAAGAACACAAGCTAGGGTTACAAACTTCCATCACAAGTCACAGGATCAAGACTCAAGAAATAAGTTTCTAAAAATCAGGAGAAAAATCACATGAGAAGTACAATGTCTTAGGAATCCAGAACAAAATGAATGGGATTAAAATTCAAAATATTGAAGTGTATGGAAAATGGACAAGGCAGTGTGGTCAAAATGGAATTAAAAAGAAGTCAAGTGAAATAATGATTTAATTAAGACACGTAGAAATGGGAAAAAAATAAAAAAAAAATATGAAAAAATAAAAGACACTCAAAATAATGTTCATGATTGTTTTGGGATTTTTTATATGACTTGAACTATTTTTAATAAATTGGAAACTAAACTGAATTAAAAAGAAAACAAAAGAAAAAGAAAATAAAAAGAATTGGATGGGAGGTGTGATGAGTAAGGCTTTCACGTGGACAATGAATGGGCTTAGTGTGAGGGAGGTGTGGTTATCAACTCTGAAGGCCCAACTCCAAGCGCAGGCATATGGTTCTTATTGTGGATTTTTGTGAAAATAAATGGAAAAAACAAGGAGCGCATGATGCATCTGACGCATGGGGTTGAGGTACTCATTAATTGAGCTGGCAGTTTGGTGTATTATGAGTGGCTGGAACACAGTTGTTGTGGTGTGTGCGCAACACCTTGTATTAAAATCAAAACATAAATTAAAATGTGAGAGGGGGGAGAGCTAGGGCTAGGTGTCTCAATTCTGGACGCTGGATGAGCAGATCCAAGGGCCAAGGCTTTGTCTTCTTCATACACAAACTCTGATGCATGAATTCCAGTTTCCGGTGACCGGAGCTAGGGCTCCGGCACCGGAATTCACAACAGCACCTTAAACAACCAAATTAAAAAACAAAAACAACCCAGATCAAGTAAATCAACCTTCCTGAGTTCATAAATGGCCTCAAAAACAACTAAAACTCAATGAATTGGACGGATCGAAGCAAAACAACATTGACCTTCAAAACTGAAATTCATATAACTTATGTTATGGTGCACCAATTTCAAATCTAAAAGTTGCATCATACTCAGCAAACATCAAATAACACAAAGCAACACATTAATTCCATTTCCAGATCACAAAGTTTCAAGGTATACCTGAGGTGGAGATCTTGGTTCAGTGAGCTAGAAAACCAAAGGCTGCGTGCAAATCACTCCACTTACTCCCTAGATGCAAAATAAATGCATCTAAGGTCTTAAAACAAGCTGGATCTTGTTGCACCCCAAAATGTGCCCTCACAAGACAAGACTTTGTGTACTAAGAGGTTCACAAGGTTCATAAGACATCTTATGAGGTTCACAAGGTTCACAAGACATCTTATGAGGTTCACAAGGTTCACAAGAGATCTTATGAGGTTCACAAGGTTCACAAGACATCTTATGAGGTTAAAAAGGTTCACAAGACATCTTATGAGGTTCACAAGGTTCACAAGACATTTCATGAGGTTCACAAAGTTCACAATTAGTCAGAAGATTTGACATTTCCCTCAGACAATGCATCCTCCTAAGCAATGCATCCTAAACTAGGGTTTTGGCTTTAAGCAGGCTAAATGGACTTCCAAGACTTCAAGTGAGCTTCATAGCATCTTATATGTGTTCAAGAATCCCCATGTCAAGTTTCAAGACTTTCCCCAAAGATTTGCTCAGTCAGATGATCAGATAGGTTAAAATCAGTCAAAGTAGTTAAAAAGTCAAACTAAGGTCAACTGTGGTCAAACCAAAGTCAAACTTCATGATTTTTTTCCAACATCAATTATATGAAGTAAAATTCATCATTTGATCAAGGGTTGATCATGATTCATCAAGGAGATTTCAGATCATCAAGAATCATGAGTTTCTAAATTAGGTTTTCTTCAGGAAAAGTCAACTGAACTTTGACCAGCCATAACTTTCACATGCTTCATCAAATTTTTCCCATCCAAAGCTCATTTTGAAGGAAATTGAATTCTCTACAACTTTGTATCTCACAAGCCAAGCCCAAAAATGCTTCATTTGAAAGGTATGAGCTAAGACATTATAGGTCCTTTTGAAAGTCAACAAAAAGTCAACAACTTCAAAAGAGCATAACTTGAGAATGGTAAAAGATATGGACATGAAACCAATGGGGTTGGTTAGAGGACTCTTTAAGATTTCCAAAATGTCCAAGAACACCCTCATAGCATTAAAATTGAAGGATTTGTGCCCTTGCAAAGTTGGGAAATTTTTGAGTGGTTTATGAAGTAAATGGGGTCTTAAAACCATAATTCTTCAAATGGGCTGACTTTTTTGTGACCCAATGTGTTCCATGACATCATGCACGAAATTTATTTAATATTTTCATAATTTTATTCATTTTATTTTTATTTATTATGATTTTTTATATTAAAAATCATTTTAAATTCAAATAAAATATAAAAATATGAAGATTTAAAAATATTCTGATTCTAGAAAGTCATGAAAGCTAATTGGATCAGATTGATATGAGAATTATGGTGATTGTCTTAAGATAGAAAGGTTGTATCAAGGAATATTTGAAATTTAAGGCATGATCTTTTTCAATCTTCCATGACCAAAATATCCAAAGGATAGCCCAACTTTTTGACCTAATTCAGTTCATTTATAAGTATAGAATTCATCACAATGCCGAGGACGAAAAAGGGCAGCCTCAAGAGCAAGTTTCAAATTTTCAAAACTCACCAAAAAACCTCAATTCGGATTCTTACATAGAGGCCATATCAAAAGATTTTGAAGGTTGCAATATGTTCCTAGATGATCATTGAACCTATTTGAACCATTTGCAGCATCCAAATCATTGCATATTGCTTAAACCGAATCAGTTTTGTTCTTGGTTTTGAAATTTTTTATTCTCATTATTTATACATTGCACACTAATTTTGTTTATTGATTCATGGTTAGTTGAAGCTTGTGATGGATTCTGGGCAAAAATCTTGGAGAAACAGTGGGTAAATCGTTAAATGCCATGTTAGGGTTCATACCTTATAATTTAGGGTTTTCTAATTTAATGGATATTAATTCCTTTTGAAACCATAGATCAATTCAGTGAAGTGTATGGATCATGTTTGTGCTAAAAATTTGATAAAATCATGTGTATTTGGCCGTGTATGAAATTCGCAGGTTCAAGAACGCAAATGAATTCGCAGGAAACTTCCTGGATAAATTCGCAGGAAAACCTGCGAATCCTGAGGATGAAGATGAAGTTTTCGCGCGTTTTGAAAATTTGAAATTTTGACATAATATTTTATGATTTTGTTTTTGTATTATATCAGAAATGTTGTTTGGCTCAATTGGTAAGGGAGCGCATATGTGAAGCAAAGGTCAGGGGATCGAATCTGGTCTCCAACATTTTTTTGGCCTCAAATTCATTTATCTCATGATTTCACCATATAAAGATCAGCTTGCCATTATACATCACACGCGCGCAGTAGCCCAGGTGGTTTTGGGAGTCCTTTAACCAGGTAAAGGACCTGGGTTCAAATCCCAGGTCTTGTTTTTTTTAGTACTTTATTTATTTTCTTTCATGTATTCTTAATATAATTCAATTAAAATAATTTCTAACATAAATAATTAATAATATTTCTTAAAATCTCATATTTCAAAAAATATATATAATTTATTTTCTTAAACTTTTCTTTATGTTCATATTTATTAATATTTATATATTATTATTATATTTATTTTTTTTAAAACAATAAACCAATTAATAGTTTAATTCAATATGTAAACCCTAATTTTTCATAAATTTTCTAACCCTAATTATAATTTAACTCTTAATTTAGTTATTTGTAAATTTTAATTATGTATATTTATTTTATAATTTGTATATAAATTATTTATATGTAAATAATTTAATTAACCCTAATTCTATTTTCTAAACTCATAAACCCTAAATTATTTATATTAACCTTAATATTTTCATATAAAACCTAATTTTTGTTTATTAATCCTAATTATGATTATGAATAGTAATTTATGTGTTTGTAAATTTTAAATTGTATATATTTATTTATAATTTGTTTATATCATATGTAGTTTTGTAATCTAAATAATTTAATACTTATTTTTCCTAAATAATAAAAAAAAAACTAATTTTATCTTATGAATATAATTTATTTTTTTATATATGCTTATTTAATCAAATATTTTTATAATATGTATATAAAATTAAATAATTAGACTATTAGTCATATTTATTAGTATAACTCTTATTATTTATGTCTTTTTATTTAAAAAAAATCTAAAAAATAATTATTTATTTAAAATTGAACTTTTAATTTATTATTCATTATTATGCTAATTTCTTCATCTCACGCTTATTTATTTTTGTTTATTATTACTAACCCTCTTATATTTATTTATTTTTGTTTATTACTACTAATCCATTTAATTATTTATTTGCTTATTTTAATTATTTTTAATTATAATGTAATTGTATACAATATGTAATAGTTGTAAAATAATTTTTATTATTTATTTTTAATTGCTATGGTTAGTAAAATAGGGAATGCAAGACATGCTTGTATTTAAAATTGATTTTAGATCATTAAATTTCAAGACAAATATTTGAATTGGTACACTCATACACGTAATTCGATCCTGGATCGCCATCTCACATTCTTAAGGGGTTCCCACTCATGTTGTCTAAACAAAAGGTCAAGTAAGGTGTAAAGCCAAGTCCCTTCTCTTATATCATCTAGTCCCTTAACAGATAAAAAGATCAAGTCCCTTCGTGGTTGCCTTCGTAATGATCTTGTCCCTTTCGAATAAAGATGATAAGTCCCTTCGAATTGCTTATACACCTTACAGTTGCATCTATATCAGTTATCCCTTCACTTGTCCCTCACACATCCAAGGTAATGACTACCTATTCCTTAATAATAGGGATAGTCTTACCATTTAAAGGATATTTAAGAACAGAAAAGACTTAACTTAGGGTAGGTTCCTCTTATGTACTTGCTCACTTTTCAAAAACATTTCAAACACTTCACATTTTTCAAGAAATTTTCAAAACAAAGGCTTTATATATATCCGTACATGGATCATTATAAAGCACTTAAGAAAATTTCTAAACACACACTACACTTCTCAAAAACATTTTAAAGTGAGCTAAGTAACTAAGAGCCCATGGATAACCATGGATGTAAAGGGTGCTAACACCTTCCCTTTACATAACCTACCCCCCGAACCCAAAAATATTTTAAAGGTCTTTCCTGTTCTTTTAGGCCTTTCCTTTGGATAAAATAAAAGTCGGTGGCGACTCTTGCTATCCGCAACATAACTAAAGTCAGTTCTCCCACCGTGTTACAGAATTGGCGACTCTGCTGGGGACTTAATAAAAGAGGGGTACCCTTAGGAATTAGATCACTTTAAACTTGTTTGCTTTGTTTGCTTTACTTATCTGTTGGGTGTTCTTATGTGTGAAAGATCCTAACCCGGATCTAGTGTACCTTAGGTAAATGGCAATAGACCAAGGAAATTGTACGGCGTATACCGATATGGTTGATCTGGTGGCCATAGTTAGTGTGACTTCTTGGTTGGTGCTTATGTTCCTTAAGCAAGTTGAGGATAATATGAGGCTTCCATATGTTGTCAATACACTAACTGACTTTTAGAACCCTAGTCATCCCATCTTGGCCTTTAGAAAAGTAGTGAGATAACCGGCTTTGGTGAAGACTAAAGTTGGTTGATACTCGATACTACGCTCATTGAGATTCTAAACTTGGAGGGTTTTGGTTGGCAAGTAAGTTGCCTACTGAACAACCACCCTTGTGAAGGATCAATGATATTGAGATCCCTTAGAACCTGGTTACTTTGTAGGACAGGATGAACTAACTAAACTTCAGGGGAGGGTATTTACCTTTAAACCTCATGCAAGCCTTCAAACCTAGGGCTATGGTGTGACTTGTTTGTGTGTGCCACATGTTTGTGATTGAGCATAACATCATAGCATCATCATGCATCATAAGCATAGCATTTTCACTAACCATTTCAAGGACCAAAGGATTTATCTTTGTTCTTTGTTGCAGGTCATGGCTTCTGCTCGTAGAAACACTATCAGGATCAACATTGTAGGCATACCTCCTAAGCTTAAGGAGTTGGTTTCTCAAGTTTCTGAAAACTCTCAGTTCATCAAGAGACATGGTCACCTACTGGATCTAGTCATTTCAGGGTTCAATGAAGACATGATGAGTGTTCTGTTTCAGTTCTTTGATCATAAACACCATTGCTTCACATTCCCCGACTACCAGCTGGTTCCTACCATGGAGGAATTCTCCAAACTTATGGGTATACCTGTACTTGATCAGAAGCCATTCACAGGCTTGGAAAAAGATCCTAAACCTGAGGTTATTGTTGCAGCTCTACATCTGAAAAAGTCAGACATTGTTCTAGAAACGAGAAGCGGAGTTAAGGGTATTCTTGCTAAGGTGTTGATAGAGAAGGCTCAAGTGTTCTTGAAGGCTATGAGCTATGATGCTTTTGAGGAGATCTTAACCTTGCTGATTTATGGCTTAGTGTTGTTCCCCAATCCAGATCAGTTCATAGACGTTCATGCCATCAACATATTTCTGAGTCACAATCCAGTGCCTACATTACTTGGAGACATCTTGCATTCTTTTCATACTCGTACTACAAAGGCACGAGGAACTCTGATGTGTTGCATACCTTTGCTATCTAGGTGGTTTATTTCTCACCTTCCTCGATCAGTGATGAAGAATGAACAAGGGCTCAGGTGGTCCAAGAGGATTATGTCACTCTCTCATTCAGATATCCATTGGTGCTCCAGATCTATGGAGAATGTTATTATCATTGACCGTTGTGGGGAGTTTCCTAATGTGCCACTTATAGGCATAAGAGGAGGCATTACTTACAACCCTTCCTTAGGTTTACGACAGTTTGGTTACGCTCGAAGTGATGGTCCACATGACATGTTGATTCAGGGTATTGTGTTTGACTACGACAACGATCTGCAAGGTTATCGTCAAAGGTTCATACGAGCATGGGGAAAAGTGAACAAGGTTGACAGCAAGACTCTGGAGCCCAAGTACACTATTCCTATGGAAGCTTACCTCAGATGGGTGCGATCTCGTGCTCAGACTCTCATGATACCATATCTTGGCATCCTGCCAGTTACTATGGAGCCTGTTGCTGAAGGAGATACCTCTTATACCATCCTTCACCCGGACATGCCCACTGACATGGAAGACTTACAGAGGTCCTGGATCCAGTTGAAGGAGCAAAGGGATACTTTCGAGGCTCATTACAAAGCAAGTCAAGGAAGAATCCTGGAACTAACAAAGCAACTTCACGAGGAGCGGAATCTCAACTCATACCTCAACACAAAGAGGAAACGTCCATGGGAGACTTAAAACCCCATTTTTGTACTTATTTCATTTTTATTGTAAGCCCAAAGGGCAAACAAATTTATTACTAATAAAAGTTTACTTTTTGGTTGTTTAAACAAATTTAAATCCTACGGTCCTTGAAAACATTGCATACGCATTTACACATCATATCACTGCATCACAGGTTTCTTGTGCACAGGTTTCTTATCTTCTCGCTGTTTATTTCAGCAATGGCTCTTGAACAAACTGTCAAAGATCTCCAGGCTCAGAATGCACAATTCCAAGAGTTGATTCTGAACTTGTCCAAGGGACAAGATGAGTTGAAGACACTGCTGGATAAGAAGAAGAATCCTGAGGACAACAAGGATGATCAGCTAAAACAATTACAAGATGAGATGGCAGAAATGAGGATCCAGATGAATGACCAGGTGGTTCTTATTCAAAGTTTAGCTCAGGGGCAAGAAGAGCTAAGAACCTTTGTCCACAAACTTCAAAGTAATGGAGTCAGGAATCTAATTGTTCGTCAACCTCCATTAAAACAAGTTGATTTGGTTGAAAGGAAGATGAGGATAAAAGAAGGTAAGAGGCAGATTGCCACTGATTGTTCTTCAGTTGAAGAAGAAAGACCTGATAAGGTTAATCCACCTCAACACAAGGAATGTAGAAGGCAGTTTATCAAGTTCAGCACTCCAATGTCACAAATTCTGCAATGCTTGTTGGAGATGAAACTAATTTCTTTGAAAGGTCCTCCTCAAAATCCTAAAACTTCCTCTCCTCACTATAATCCCAAGGCAAGGTGTGAGTATCACTCCAACAGTCCTGGACACGACACTAATAACTGTTGGGCATTGAAGAAAAAGATTCAAGACCTGATTGACGAAGGAATCCTAGAGGTTACTCCAGAAGGTCAAGTTGAATTCTACTATCGTCCATCAAACACCGAAGCTGCAAGACAAGTTGCCCAGGGTAGCAAGAAAGGAAGCCTACCTATTCCTGTTGAGATATGGGGCACCTTGGGACATCCAAGTGGTAAATTTGATTTCATGGTGAAGTATACTGCTCCTCAAAGTTCACAGATTGCAATTGAAGACATTCAGCCAACTGGATGGGACAACATTTGAACTTTCATTTGTAACTTCTTTTATTTTGTTTAAACACTTACTATTATGTTAAACTTTTGTTTTCATTAATGCATTGCGTATGTTTATCTTGAATTAATCCATTCGTTTCACTATGTTTTAAACTATGTTTCATATTTCTATTTTGTGATTTAACTCCTGATAAAGTTATAAGCCTGTAGAGGGAGGATGACGAAAACAATACCATGATATTAGGCAGTATGCTTTTGAACAGACTATGCTAACAATGTACATGCATTGTTTCAATTCCTAAACAGTAGAGATATAAGGAAGTTAATCCCTAGTCAACCCTTTTGAGCCTATGAAGTAGGAGTTTTTATTCTCGCAAATTAAAACCCTCATTCATAACCCGGGGCAGGGTAGTTACTCGGTTAACTCAAATATGCCAATTATCTGTGTTGTACACAACTAATGATGGTTCTCTGTAATCATTAAACCTGACAGTCAATATCCAGCAAAAGAAAAGCTTACTAAGTCAAAACCTATAAAGGAGACTTAGTAAAACATTAAGACATCCCGCTGACTGTAACCTTGAAATAAGCAGTTCAGGCAAAAAGAAGGGATAATAAAGTCAAAAGAAAAAAAGAGAGGTCACTATGAATCCTCAACAAAGAAAGATAACTGAATGTTCAAATAAATATTTGATTCCTGAATCATCACAAATGTCAGTGTTACAATTCCAAACTACTTTGGAACCTCAATGCATGAGTTAACTGAGCATAGGACTGAAGAACATCATGGAGATTGGGTTGGGTACAAATGAAATTTGAGCCTTTATCCTTTGTTTCTTAAACCGTGAACCAGACCACATTACAACCCTTTAAAAGTCCTAACTGAAGCATGGTTAGTTCGAAAGTGTACTGCTACAAAAAGGTATCCTGACTCCTTTAGGGCTTATTATAAAACTTGAGTTAATATCACAATTTTCACAAAAAAAAAACTGTTTTTCTAAAATAACTTTTTTTCAAAACTTCAAGACAGACATAAGCATTGCATTTTTGAATATATTTGTTTGCATATACTTGGGTGTTTGATAAACAGAGAAACTTACAGGATGAATGTTCAAAGTCCTTCTGATAAACAAAGTTGCTTCCTGGATCAAAGTCCATGTATACAAAGGGGCATAGTCATTATCTCCCAATCAAGGGGGCAAACCATGATACTGCCTAACTCATTTGGGGAAATCAGGACAGGATTCAACTATGTTTAAGTAGCCAGGGGAAGATCTTCTCATCTATCTAAGTTACCAAGGGTAACATTACAGAGTTCCTAATGCTAGGGGCATAGTCATTGTTTCCCAATCAAGGGGGCATACTAAGTTACTGTTCAATTCATTCGGGACAATCAGGTCCAGATTCAACAGTGCTTAATAGCTTGGGGCAGCTTTCCTCATGTATTTGAATTACCAAAGGTAACATTATAAAGTTCATGATGTCAGGGGCATATTATTGTGGGGCATTCTGCTTATTTCTCTTGAGGTAACTACATTCAGATACTTCCATTATGGGACAATTCATCCTCAGCCAAGGGGCATTGCTTTCTTTTCAAATCTAGTATCCGGAGCGTATATGGTCCATCACAATTTGAAGACGCCATTCCTCTCATTGTATTACCTTAATATTAGGTTCTCAGCAGAAGCCATGGGGGAAATTAATTGTCTACGCCAGTAGTATCAAATGGTGTCAGTATCATGTCTTCAGATCCAGCTATAGGATTTTTGGGAAGGTATTCAGGAAAGTTAAGAATCTCGGGAACTCTAAATCCAATTGGTTATACACTCTCGAAGTCGAAACGATTCTGTTTTCAAGATCAGCTTTACTTTTCCCTCTGAATCCAGATTTACTTTTACCCTATTTACATAAGCGAAACGTCCATTGGTTGTGTTTGAATGTATGTATGCTTTTGAATATGATTGATGTTTACCAGAAATGCATAAAATGCTTAATATGATTGATGTTTACCAGAAATGCATGAAAATGTAGTAATAGTATTTACTAAGGACGAACGAGGGAAGGAATTCAACGAAGCTTCGCCGGTTCATCCCCACAAGACAGCTACAAGTCCCCAAGTAGGGCAAATCCATCTTCATAAATACTTCGAGTCACATCTCCCCTGGAATTTATATCCATCTCTTTTATCCTCAGACAGATAATCGGGAATTTATTCTTTCAATAGGAGTACGACGAACGAAAACGGGAGGTTATGGATACCATACTATCGAACGAAGACGGGAGGTTATGGATACCATACTATCGAACGAAGACGGGAGGTTATGGATACCATACTATCGAACGAAGATGGGAGGTTTATGAATACTATATTATCAAACGAGACGGGAACGAGTTCCTCATATTCTTCACTATATTATCAAACGAGATGGGAACGAGTTCCTCATATTCTTCAGCAACAAATCGGGATTTATTTTCCCTGGCCAGCAGTTGTTATACAAAGATATCCAGATGCTTCAAGCTGCATGATGCATACATACATCATTTACATCATACCATAACATACATACCATAAGTACATAATACATTACTTAAGTGCATCATACTATGCATGCGTACATAATGCATAAACTAATATTTTCCTTGCAGGATAGTTATATGCAGGTAAAACAATATCAACAACTTATACCTCGGGACGTTGTTTATCCTCCGGAAAGCTATCATGACTTTGGGCCGTTGTTTATCTTCCCAAAAGTCATACCCTTACCTTGGGTCGTTGTTTATCTTCCCAAGTACCCTATCATGACTTTGGGCCGTTGTTTATCTTCCCAAAAGTCATACCCTTACCTTGGGCCGTTGTTTATCTTCCCAAGTACCCTATCATGACTTTGGGCCGTTGTTTATCTTCCCAAAAGTTATACCCTTACCTTGGGCCGTTGTTTATCTTCCCAAAGGTAACTTTGGGCCGTTGTTTATCTTCCCAAAAGTTATACCTTTACCTTGGGCCGTTGTTTATCTTCCCAAGTACTCTATCATGACTTTGGGTCGTTGTTTATCTTCCCAAAAGTTATACCTTTACCTTCGGCCGTTGTTTATCTTCCCAAGTACTCTATCATGACTTTGGGCCGTTGTTTATCTTCCCAAGTACTCTATCATGACTTTGGGCCGTTGTTTATCTTCCCAAAAGTTATACCCTTACCTTGGGCCGTTGTTTATCTTCCCAAGTACTCTATCATGACTTTGGGCCGTTGTTTATCTTCCCAAAAGTTATACCATTATTTTGGGTCGTTTTTTATCTTCCCAAAAGCTATTCCATTACATTGGGCCGTTGTTTATCTTCCCAAAGGTAATGTTGGGACGTTGTTTATCTTCCCAAAAGCTATATCTTCTAACTTTGGACTACCTTATTCTCCAAGAAGTATATCAGAAGAACTAATCCTGACGTTCTTAAGAACAAATCCTGACGTTCTTTAGGATACTTCCAGAAGAGATAATTATCACAAGATTCATTTCTACTGGTCCATTCAACAACTCAACTCATGTTGCATAAATGATTCAGAGACGACTTATACAAATACCTAGTATTGATATCCAATATCAACATAAAGACATCATCATATGCTGATACTCTAGATGGCATCTCTAAGCCCATCTCCAATTATTCCAAGTGGCATCTTTAAGCCCACTAAAGCACAGACAATTAATCATCAGTATTACTCTACGCACCGGTGAGTGCAAATTTTTGGGCTTTTGTGTTCAATCCCCTTCAACCTTCCAGGCCACGAATGGCACATATACCAATCTAACCCCTCAGGTTTTAGAAAATTGAACAGGGGCAGCTGTTGCACCCCAAAATTTGCCCTCACAAGACAAGACTTTGTGTACTAAGAGGTTCACAAGGTTCACAAAGTTCATAAGACATCTTATGAGGTTCACAAGGTTCACAAGAGATCTTATGAGGTTCACAAGGTTCACAAGACATCTTATGAGGTTCACAAGGTTCACAAGAGATCTTATGAGGTTCACAAGGTTCACAAGACATCTTATGAGGTTAAAAAGGTTCACAAGACATCTTATGAGGTTCACAAGGTTCACAAGACATTTCATGAGGTTCACAAAGTTCACAATTAGTCAGAAGATTTGACATTTCCCTCAGACAATGCATCCTCCTAAGCAATGCATCCTAAACTAGGGTTTTGGCTTTAAGCAGGCTAAATGGACTTCCAAGACTTCAAGTGAGCTTCATAGCATCTTATATGTGTTCAAGAATCCCCATGTCAAGTTTCAAGACTTTCCCCAAAGATTTGCTCAGTCAGATGATCAGATAGGTTAAAATCAGTCAAAGTAGTTAAAAAGTCAAACTAAGGTCAACTGTGGTCAAACCAAAGTCAAACTTCATGATTTTTTTCCAACATCAATTATATGAAGTAAAATTCATCATTTGATCAAGGGTTGATCATGATTCATCAAGGAGATTTCAGATCATCAAGAATCATGAGTTTCTAAATTAGGTTTTCTTCAGGAAAAGTCAACTGAACTTTGACCAGCCATAACTTTCACATGCTTCATCAAATTTTTCCCATCCAAAGCTCATTTTGAAGGAAATTGAATTCTCTACAACTTTGTATCTCACAAGCCAAGCCCAAAAATGCTTCATTTGAAAGGTATGAGCTAAGACATTATAGGTCCTTTTGAAAGTCAACAAAAAGTCAACAACTTCAAAAGAGCATAACTTGAGAATGGTAAAAGATATGGACATGAAACCAATGGGGTTGGTTAGAGGACTCTTTAAGATTTCCAAAATGTCCAAGAACACCCTCATAGCATTAAAATTGAAGGATTTGTGCCCTTGCAAAGTTGGGAAATTTTTGAGTGGTTTATGAAGTAAATGGGGTCTTAAAACCATAATTCTTCAAATGGGCTGACTTTTTTGTGACCCAATGTGTTCCATGACATCATGCACGAAATTTATTTAATATTTTCATAATTTTATTCATTTTATTTTTATTTATTATGATTTTTTATATTAAAAATCATTTTAAATTCAAATAAAATATAAAAATATGAAGATTTAAAAATATTCTGATTCTAGAAAGTCATGAAAGCTAATTGGATCAGATTGATATGAGAATTATGGTGATTGTCTTAAGATAGAAAGGTTGTATCAAGGAATATTTGAAATTTAAGGCATGATCTTTTTCAATCTTCCATGACCAAAATATCCAAAGGATAGCCCAACTTTTTGACCTAATTCAGTTCATTTATAAGTATAGAATTCATCACAATGCCGAGGACGAAAAATGGCAGCCTCAAGAGCAAGTTTCAAATTTTCAAAACTCACCAAAAAACCTCAATTCGGATTCTTACATAGAGGCCATATAAAATTTTTTGAAGGTTGCAATATGTTCCTAGATGATCATTGAACCTATTTGAACCATTTGTAGCATCCAAATCATTGCATATTGCTTAAACCGAATCAGTTTTGTTCTTGGTTTTGAAATTTTCGATTCTCATTATTTATACATTGCACACTAATTTTGTTTATTGATTCATGGTTAGTTGAAGCTTGTGATGGATTCTGGGCAAAAATCTTGGAGAAACAGTGGGTAAATCGTTAGATGCCATGTTAGGGTTCATACCTTATAATTTAGGGTTTTCTAATTTAATGGATATTAATTCCTTTTGAAACCATAGATCAATTCAGTGAAGTGTATGGATCATGTTTGTGCTAAAAATTTGATAAAATCATGTGTATTTGGCCGTGTATGAAATTCGCAGGTTCAAGAACGCAAATGAATTCGCAGGAAACTTCCTGGATAAATTCGCAGGAAAACCTGCGAATCCTGAGGATGAAGATGAAGTTTTTGCGCGTTTTGAAAATTTGAAATTTTGACATAATATTTTATGATTTTGTTTTTGTATTATATCAGAAATGTTTTTTGGCTCAATTGGTAAGGGAGCGCATATGTGAAGCAAAGGTCAGGGGATCAAATCTGGTCTCCAACATTTTTTTGGCCTCAAATTCATTTATCTCATGATTTCACCATATAAAGATCAGCTTGCCATTATACATCACACGCGCGCAGTAGCCCAGGTGGTTTTGGGAGTCCTTCAACCAGGTAAAGGACCTGGGTTCAAATCCCAGGTCTTGTTTTTTTTAGTACTTTATTTATTTTCTTTCATGTATTCTTAATATAATTCAATTAAAATAATTTCTAACATAAATAATTAATAATATTTCTTAAAATCTCATATTTCAAAATATATATATAATTTATTTTCTTAAACTTTTCTTTATGTTCATATTTATTAATATGTATATATTATTATTATTTTTATTTTTTTTAAAACAATAAACCAATTAATAGTTTAATTCAATATGTAAACCCTAGTTTTTCATAAATTTTCTAACCCTAATTATATTTTAACTCTTAATTTAGTTATTTGTAAATTTTAATTATGTATATTTATTTTATAATTTGTATATAAATTATTTATATGTAAATAATTTAATTAACCCTAATTCTATTTTCTAAACTCATAAACCCTAAATTATTTATATTAACCTTAATATTTTCATATAAAACCTAATTTTTGTTTATTAATCCTAATTATGATTATGAATAGTAATTTATGTGTTTGTAAATTTTAAATTGTATATATTTATTTATAATTTGTTTATATCATATGTAGTTTTGTAATTTAAATAATTTAATACTTATTTTTCCTAAATAATAAAAAAAAACTAATTTTATCTTATGAATATAATTTATTTTTTTATATATGCTTATTTAATCAAATATTTTTATAATATGTATATAAAATTAAATAATTAGACTATTAGTCATATTTATTAGTATAATTCTTATTATTTATGTCTTTTTATTAAAAAAAATCTAAAAAATAATTATTTATTTAAAATTGAACTTTTAATTTATTATTCATTATTATGCTAATTTCTTCATCTCACGCTTATTTATTTTTGTTTATTATTACTAACCCTCTTATATTTATTTATTTTTGTTTATTACTACTGTAAACACCCCAAATTTGCCCTCACCCATTCACACCATGGCTTGTGATCATTTCATATGCATAAACACAATCATACCATCTCATATCACATTTTTGATTCACTGCATAGATTCTAAGTCATCTGCATCTAGGGTTTGTGACCTGAGCAATCCAAGAGCTTCTTGAGTCACCCCAAAGGCCATCAATCACTTCAAAGGGGTCCATGTGTGTTCAAACATCATATTATACCCTCTCAAAGTCAAGAATTCCAAAGAATCACAAGAACTGGGATTTGTATGGAAGCAGAGCCATGCTTGACTGCACAGTTGACCTAAAATTGGGGTTTTGGTTTCAGAGGCCATAACTCTAATTTTTTTGGTCATTCTTGTTTCTATTGGTCTCTATATGGTATAGGGAGTATGCATATCAATTTTCATGAAGAAATTCCATGGGGAAGTCATCTAATCAAGAGTTGACTTTTCAGACAAGTCAGTGCAAAATCAGGGCATCTGAGACCCCCAATGACCCAACCAAGGGGTGATCTTCATCATTTTGAGTGTGTATGATCTTTATTTGATCATAGAAGAGGTTGGAAGTTCACAAAATTGAAGGATTTGAAGTTTTTGCAAAGTTGACTTTTTTGGGCAAGTTTGTCTTTTAATGAAAATGTCATTTTATGCAACTTTTTCAACCCTTACTTTTTGATTCAAAAAGGCTTCAAATGGAAAAACTTTGGTCATGAAAGTTGTAGAATAGATCTTTCCCTTTTCAAAAAGTACAAGAACATGACCTAATTCATTTTTGATCAAAAGTTATGGTTCATCAAAGTTGGCAAAAATCACTAAAATTCAAGTTATGCACCAAATGGAAAACTTGCAAAATCTTGTATCAAGGCAATTTGTGACTTCTAATTGATGTCAAACCATTACACAAACTTCACACAAGTCCTAAAAATCAGAATGGGCCAAGAGTTTCTCATATTGTTTGGCCTTTGGAGCAAGATCTTTTCATGAGAACCAAAGTGAACCAAGTTGCAAAATTCATCATAGCATCTCATCCACTTGCTGCCTTGGTTGCTGAACCACCCTAGCCCTCTCCTCACCTCATGCTGCGCAGCCCACACCCCTTGTACTTGGCTAGAACATGACCCATGCTTTCTCTTACACAAAGTTGACAATTTGCAAAAGTAGCCATACCTATCACAAAAGGACATGTCACATCTTCTGACCAATAGGATTAGTTTATACAAACAAAATGCAAGCTAAACATAACAACACACAAGCCTGAAACAAGCAAGAAATCAGCATCCTCATTTTCCACCCTTGAAGCAAAAGCATTCGAAACTCTTCATACAACTCACAAACACACAAACAAACTTCATAAACCTTCTCAACACATCACCCTGATCACAAAACACCCCTAAAATCAACCTGAAACTCAAAGAATCAAGAACACGATTCTCACACCATCCTGAACAGAACTTTTTCAAACTCCTAAACTAGCCAACACAAACTCCTTCTAAGCATCAATATGTCATCAGGGGACTAAAAGGGGTGGATTGCACAAAGGAAAGAAGCCAGAAGGTTGCAAAACTGAAAGCTTCAAAACTCAGGTAGCTTAAGAACTTTTTTTCCAGAAACATGTTTTTAAGTTTTAAATAGATTCTATATGTTCCCCTGATCACTCTGATGTCTTTGGTTTTGAAAATGGTGGAGAGATGAGAGTTTAATCGTGTTCTGAAATTTTTGCCCTAGAAAATGTTTTGTTTCGATTCAGTGGATTGAGGAATGATAAATGATGTTTGAGTGAGGGGTTTGATTCGTTTTAGGGTGGGGATGATTTCTGGATAGTTGGTTTTCATTTTCATTGCGTGTAGAGTGATTTAGCATTTGAGCTCGCCGGAGAAGATGACCGGAACCACTGTTCCGGTCATCTGAATGTCATTAAGGCTGGATTAGGGCTAATTAATTAGGGTTAGCAAGTTTAAATGTGAGCCGTCCAAACCCGCGCGCAGTCAACTCCCTCCCTTGCCAGTTTGAATTTCGTCCATTGGATATGATTACTTTCTTATTTTTCATTTAATTCATTTTATTTTTTCCATTTAATTACATTGTTTTCTATATTTTATTTAAAATAGCAAAACTTATTTAAAAATTCTGAAATTTTTTATACAAGTTATTATTTAATTTCAGAACACAAAAATATTTTTATTTTTATTTTTTGCATTAAAAAAGTATTTTTAAATATTTAAAAGTTTATTTTTAACTAATTAATGAGAATTAATTAATTAAAAATGCTTTTAGGTATTTAAAAATCACCAAAAAATTCATGAAACATTTAAAAACATTTAGAAACATTGTCCAACCCTCAAACCAAATTTCTTTTTTGATCTTGATGCATTTTGGGAATTTTTCATGGAATTAAAATCATTTTAATGCATTATTTTGATCCAAACTTCAAAAAATCATTTCTGCCTAACCCTTGAGAGTTGGAACTTGATTCTTTTTGCATTGCATTGTGTTTAGCATGCAGTTTGTGAGATTAAATGGGCATGACTTGATCTTTCATTTTCCATTTGTTTGACATTTTTCTTGTTTAGAAACCCTAAAACCCTAAAAAACTTAGGAAAATCATAACTTGAATTAGGTCAAGAGTTGGAACTTCTTCTTTGGGCAGTGAGTTAGTATAGGTTTAGGGATCCTTTGAGTGCATTTTCAATTTTTTATCTTGATGTTTGCTTCTGGTTTTGGTTTTTGTTTGATGCTTTGATCATAAGCCCTAATTTGGGCTTCCATATGCATCCATCTTGCATTTGCATTCATACCTTGACTTGCCATGACATTTTATGCATCCATGTGATTCATTTAACATCTTAAGACATATTGAAAGCATGTTTGATCATTGCATCTTGCATTTGCCATGTTGTATGCCATATGCATTTCATAACTTTTCATGTATGTCCATGTGTCTTAGCTTGCTTCATTTGCATCCATGAGCTTATATGATCATCACCATGCCTTATCTTATGTTTGCATCATCTCATAGCATCATTATCATCCCATATATGCTTCTGGTTTTGGTTTGACTCATGCCATCTCATTTCATTTTGCATTGCATTGCATTTCTTTCACTAACTTTTCAGGTGGTAAGTCATCTTGAGAAGTGAATTTGCCTTCACTTCTCATAACTTCTTTTCATCTCTTTTTATGCATCCATGCTGCATTTTTGTTTGTGTTTGAGATTGAGCTTGCTCATTCTTTTTCTTCTTACTTTCTTTTCTCAAGTGACTTGTCTTCTTAAATGAAGCAAGTTACTTTGTTTCTCCTGATCCTTTCATCTGCTTCCTGGTGGTTCCATTGAAGATTTCTCTTGTAAACCTCACAAATCTTAGGAACAACCAAGCATGACAATGATTAGGGTTTTGATTAGTCCCCCACTTAGTTTTACCTTTGTGTCTCATTGAGTCTTCTCTTCTCATCTCATAATCAGGGACTAAACCCTAAAGGCTTTAAGGCTTTGTGATTAAGTTTATGCCTGCATCCTTCTATTAGGATGGAGTGTATAACTTTAATCCTAAGTGTTAAACCCTTAATGTGTTTAAATCCTTTAATTAATCCATCTAATAATCATCAAGACATCAAGCTTGTAACTTGGGCCTTGCATTAGGGTTCTAATTCTTCCTTAATTGGTTAAGAAAGACTAACCCTAGTGTTAATGGACAAGTCCCCCTCAAGTTGTCTTACAAACCCTAAAAATCACTTCATCATCATACTATTAAATAAAATCCACTTGACAAAAGGCTTGTTTTGTCATGAGTTTAATCCTTAATCATGGATTAAGTTGAGGAGTTTTCCTCAGCTTAAACATTCTCATCTATTATCCTTCTATTAGGATGGTGTAATGAGTCTGTTTAATCCCTGATTATGGCTTAATCTCATTACTCAACACTAAACAAAAACACCAAAAACATCTAAATAATCACAAGTAGGTTAATGATCTTAATCCTACACCAAAGGTGATTAAGTGTGAGAATCTGACTTCACACTTAAGGTATTCTCATTACCCCTAATCAGAGGGAGGATGTGATGAGTTTGCTAACCCTTGGTTTAGGCTTAAGCTCATTAACTTATGACAAACTTCAAAAAGCAATAAAAGACTGAAAACACAAAAAACAAACAATAACCGTCTCCTCCGGGATTCTTTTCTCATCTCATTCACTCACAAACGAGAACTTGCTTCTTCCGTCTGATGCAAGACAGTTTGCACCTGAGCCAGACAGGTCATGCACTTGAGCATAGGCAAGTAAGCAATTCACAGTCAATTCATCTTTCAGTCTCTTTGGGTCGAACTACGGTGTTCTGACTTCCTCATTGCACGAGAGGATACGTAGGCATAACTTAACAGTTATCGAACAAAAGTCTCTGTATATCCCCCCTCCTCCCAGCATCATTCTTTTAAATCTTGAGTATCTTATTCCTGTTCCCACACTGACACTGTACATTTATACACTCCACATTCTTTTACACTGACACCTGTACATCCCTTTCCAGCTCTTTTACACACAAATTGCACTGACACTACCCCTTTAAAACACAAATCTTTTAAGCGTGGATCCCGTCGAGTACGACGGACAATCTGGGTGCTAATACCTTCCCAGGTTGTAACCAACCCCCTTTCTCAGTCTCTCTGGTTCGCGACCGTCTTATCCATATCTTTCTAGGCCTATGCAGCATTGCCTTTCCTCCGGGATAAAAATGCCTAGCTGGCGACTCTTTCTTTTCCTGTGAGTTCACTCCTGTGTGTTCTCACATCCTCCTTTCGCCGACCGTTTGCGTCTGTACCTTTATTTGGGTTATTCCCATTTATCGGGAGCGACAGCTTGGCGACTCTGCTGGGGAATCCCTTATACTGCAACCAGGGCTTCTGGTTCTTTTTGTGGGTTCCTCCTAGCGCTTGTTTGATTTGTGTTTACTGGGGTGTTAGGTGCTACTTGTGCTTGTATTTGTATTTATTTTGTTTATTGCCCTATTGTACAGTTTTTGTTTATTGCTTTCTTTATAGCTTTGTGCATATATATCATACTGTCATACTGCCTGTGCTGGATCTGTTTTGTTGCTTTGGTGGGTGGGTGTTCTATTGAGAGTTGAGGTCCTATACCTGGGACCTGAGTGACACCTAGGCTAGAGTGGTTCATGTTCTTTCCCATTCCATTTCGGTCTGGTGCGGGAATATGAAACACAGTTCAGATATGGGTTTCTTCTTGAGAACTCTGTGCTACAGATTTCCTGTAGTGCTAGGGCTATCTGGGAAGCCTGCTAAGTCTGGATGACTTTTAGTATTGACCTTCAGAAACTGGGGTGAATTAGAGGAGGATCTTTTATGGTTATTGTAAACACTGTACCTCCGGGTTAGAAGTGTTTACACTTCTCATAACTGATCCAAGTCTGAGGATCTTTGTTTTAGAACATCACCTGTGAGGGGGTTGGGCTGTTTACAGGTTTGCAGGTACCCTTGACCTCAGCATACCCTGTTACTTTGTATTGATTAAGAGTACTCCATGTTGGAACAGTTCTTGTGATTTTTAACCCTGGACATGTGACTCTTTATTTGAGTCCCCCACCTTGGTTACTGGACTTATGAACCTCCATCTGGATTTCTTGAACATACATGGACTTATATCAGAGCAATTAATCAGATCCAGCTCAGTCACAAACCCTTGCATATCATTTGCATACATCCTCATTGCATCATTTTTAACATGTGTTTATTTGTTTTTCAGGGTATCCATCCTACATTTTGGCTTGGTTTTGACCCCTTCTTCAGCATAGACCTATCAGCACTTGCTTCAGCTATCAGCTACCTGCTTCAGTCACCTGCATCACCAGTCTCAGCCTGTCAGAGGCCTATCTTCAGTGTTATTCCCAGCACCTGTCTCAGTTCTCTTTCAGCAGCATGGCACCTAAGAAGAGTAACATCTCATATCATTTCTTTGAGCCTGAGTTGGCTAGCATCAGGAAGATTCAGACCCTGATTACTCCAGACCATATACCACTTTTTAGAGAACATTATGGAGGAATCCTTGATGTGGTTATGGATTTGGACCCTTCACAGAGGAGCTTGATACATACTTTCCTACAGTTCTATGATCCCCCTCTGAGGTGCTTCACCTTCCAGAATTTTCAGTTGGGACCCTTGTTGGAGGAATATTCATCATTGGTTGGTGTACCCATCAGGGGTGGAATCCCCTTCAACCCTGAGATGGCTTTCCCAAGTAATGAGGAGATAGAAAAAGCATTACATCTGGAACCAGTTCTGATTGGGCAGAATTTGACAGCTAAAGCTGGAGTTTCTGGTTTTCATCTGGATTTCTTGACTTCCCAGGCTAGTCTGAAGGCCTCCTCGGGGGAGTGGAAGGCAGTCTGTGCTCTTTTGGCCCTTAGCATATATGGAGTCATACTTTTTGCAGATGAGCCTAAGTTTGTTAGCAAGAATGCAATCCATCTTTTCATCCTGAGAAACCCAGTACCCACCTTGCTGGGGGATCTTTACTACTCTGTTCATCAAAGGAATGAAAAGCAAAGGGGAAGATTAGTGAGGTGTTGTGCTCCTTTGTTCCATACTTGGTTGCTCAAGCACTTGCCAAAGACTGATGCATTCCTGAACCCTCACCAGCAAAGGAATTGGGCTAAGAGGCTTGTTGCTCTAACCTCAGATGACATCAGATGGTGTACTCAGAGCACTAAGGGCAGAGACATCATTACAAGTTGTGGGCAATTTCCCAATGTGCCTCTGATCGGAGTAAAGGGTTGCATCGACTACAACCCTCTGCTATTCAAAAGACAACTGGGCTATGCATTGGTCCATCCTCCTAGAGCACAGGATCTGACTGAGACCCTCTATTGTGAAATCAAGCCTAATCTGGCTATTGTCAGGCAGGCATCATGGGCCTGGGACAATGTGCAGGCTAAGGGGGTAACCATTCTTGGGAGGTGCAACAATGTAGCCTCAGCCCAGTACTATGAGTGGGCTCATGCCAGAGCTCAAATTACTGGAATGCCTTTCACTATTGAAGATGTACCTGGACCCTCCACAGCACCACCTCCAGCAACTGTCAGCTTAGAGGAGTTTGAGAAATTGAAAGAGAGAAATGAGAAACTGACTCAAGCTCTACAGAAGACCCTCTGGGAGAGGAGTGATGGTAGGTTGGATATTGAGAGGTTAGAAAAGCTGAAAGTGGAGCATTTGGCTAGAATTGAGAAGTCTGAGGATTACATTAAGAAGTCTAGGGCTGGAGAACAGATCTTGAAGAATGCCTGCAAGGAGGCCCAGTTCCAGAGAGATAGGACTGATTTGTATCTGAAGGAGAGTCAGGCTAGGTGGGTCAGGATCACCGAAGCCCGTACTCAGGAGGACAAAAGGACTCAGGATAAGATTGAACAGATGGAAGCTAGTACAAAAGAGCAACAGGAAGCCCTGGCAGCAGCCCAAAGGGAGATCTCAAAGCTGAAGATTAGAGCTGGTGTAAAGAGGTCAAAGGACCAGAGTCAACACAAGAAGCTAACTGCAGCTGTTGCTACAAGGAATCTTCTCATCAGGAATTTTACAGAGCGTCCAGCTGATCCTGTGACTGAAGCACTTCTCAAGGAAGTTCAGGAGGATGAGTTTGGTCTTGGTGTTTGACTTTTGCTTGTTGTTGCTTTCATTTTATGTACTTTTCTTTATGTTGTACTTTTTGACCCCTCAGAGGGCATGTATTAAGAAAAACAAACTATGTATCATTTACTTGTTGTAATATATGTGTTGGTTTGTTTTATCTGAATTCTTCAAGCAACATCAAAAGCATCTTCCTCAAGGGTCTGGAAAGGTCAAAACCAAGTGCCAAGCCGGATACCTTGGATACAAATAGATATACTGCATTGCACGCTAACCTTTTGTTTTGTTTTGTAGGTTTTTGTTTTATTGTTACTAACTCTGTTGTGAACTCAGGAACTATTGCTCGACGTCGAGGGTTTCCACTCAACCGTCCACACAGATACCCCACCCGCAACAATCTTCCGGGCATACAGATGGATCAAATGCAGCAGGACCTTACAGAGGTCAGGAATCAAATGACCAACGAGAGGTTGGAAATGAGGAATCAGATGACACAGTTTATGGAGGTGATGAACAATATGGCTCAAAGCCAGGAGAGGTTAAGATCACTAGTAGAGGGGAGGAATCAGGAGGACCATCATCCAGGGACTGCTGGGACAAGCAACAATGAGAGAGTCCAACCTCATGTCAATCCCCTAGTCTTTGGACCCCACCAGCATCCAGAGATCAACATCCCTGTCAATGTGCAAGGGACTGCCACAGCAGGTAGAGTGCTGCAAGAAGACCCCCAGGAAGATTAGTTCACAGTGATGGGAGCTGGGGAGGAAGCCTATGACAGAAGGCTAGAAGAGATTGCTGAAAAGCTGAGATCCTTGGAGTCCCAGAATTCTTTGGGATTTGATGTTATGGACATGGGTCTAGTGGACGGGGTCAGGATCCCCCACAAATTTAAACCACCATGCTTTGAGAAGTATAACGGGACTTCCTGTCCCCGGACCCATTTACAATCCTTTCTGGGGAGGCTGAAGGCCTATACCATGGACGAAAAGCTATGGATGTTTTATTTTGAGGATAACTTAACTGGAGCATCGAGGGAATGGTACTCCCACTTGACAAGAGCAACCATTAGGTGCTGGAAGGACTTGGCAGAGGCCTTCATTAGACAATACCAGTACAACCTGGATATGGCTCCCAACAGGACCCTCCTGATGGGGATGTCTCAGTCATCCAGGGAAAGCTTCCGTGAATACGCTCAAAGGTGGAGGCAGCTTGCTGCTGCTGTCCAGCCACCCATGTCAGAGAGGGAGATGGCTGATATGTTTATGAACACCCTCCAGGGGACTTACATTGATAGGCTAGCTGCCTTCTCATCTACCAGCTTTGCAGATGTAGTCATAGCTGGGGAGAGAATTGAAAACCTATTGAAGATGGGTAAGATCTCAGACAACGGTGCAAGCTCGTCCAGCAACCCAAGAAAGCCTTTTACAGGCCCAAGAAGAACTGGTGAAACCAATCCTATCCACACCAACAGGGGCAGACCCCAATATGTTCATAGGTCTGTGGCAGCAGTCACCATTCCCGCTCCAATTCATCCTCAACCAGCTTATCAACCTCAGCAACAAAATTATCAGCAACAAACTCAGTATCCTCCTCAAAGAAATTACAACAACAGCAACACCAGCAACAACAATCCGCAAAGACCATTCCAACAGAGACCTTCTCAGGCCAATAGGGTGATCGATCCGATCCCTATGCCCTATGCCACATTATTGCCACAACTCTTGAAACTCAACCTGGTTGAGCTAAGGACGTTGGCACCTCCGGATCCTAACAGTCTGCCCAGAAATTATGACGCCAGCGCCAGATGTGCTTTTCATTCAAATGCACCTGGCCACAGTACAGAGAAGTGCAGAGCCTTGCACATGAAGGTACAAGACCTGGTAGACTCCAAAGCTCTGAACTTTGCACCACCACCAAATGTCAACAAGAACCTTATGCCACACCATGGCGGACCCCGAATCAATGCTATTGAAGAAGACAAGCCGTCTTACTTGATAACCAGTGTGGGTCAGATTCGGACACCCTTGGTGGAGATTAAAGCTCAGCTCCTTGAATGTCAAATGTTCCCGGGATGCGAGCTAGGGTGTGCTTACTGCAACATTTCAGTAAATGGTTGTGATAACTTGAGGGACGGCATAGATGGTCTCATCCAGAGTGGCCTGCTTCAAATCACAACATCAATACCTACCAACCCAGCAATCTCCTTAACAACAGCTCCAGAACCTCCTACAACTGCAACAACCATTGTTCCAAACAACTTTTCGGTTTCATCAACAAATGCTTCGTCTGTTACTTCAACGGACCAAATATCAGCAAACATCCCTTCTACAACTTCAGCACCCCTTCATTCAGAGTCTCCTACAACAACAACACCCATCCTTCCAACCATGTCTCCTACAACATCAGCAACCAACAATGAAAGTGTCTCAACAGTGACAATCTATTATGATCCCGCCAATGATTCTGCCTACAACTCACGAAGTGCCACTCCTACCAGAGCACCAGTCACAATATATTATGATCCACAAACTATCACGGTTCCTTCCGCAGCTGCCATCAGTCCAGTCACTGTCACAGTGCCTGGGCCAGTACCTTATGAAAGCAGTAATGCCATCCCTTGGCATTACGGCTCTGATTTATACTGCGAAGGACAGAAAATCACTTTTGAATCATCAACTTCTGCACCACAAATAGACAATGTGGGAGGAGGCGGAGGCTTCACTCGAAGCGGACGTCTCTTTGCCCCGCAAACTCAAAGACCCACCGCTGAAGCAGAAGCTGCTGCCAAGGCAAAAGGGAAAAGCATGGTGCAAGAAGAGCAAGTTGTTAGAGAGGCCTTGAAAACACCTTTTGATCAAGAAGTTGATGAGTTCGTGAGAATCATCAAGAAAAGTGATTACAAAATAGTGGACCAGCTTCACCAGACGCCTTCCAAGATCTCCATTCTGTCATTGCTTATGTGCTCCGAGGCTCATCGGAACGCACTACTCAAAGTCTTGCACGCAGCTTACGTGCCAGAAGAGATCACGGTTAATCAGTTGGAAGTTGTGGTTGGAAATGTTAACGCTGGTAATGGACTAGGATTCACCAACACTGATTTGACCACGGAAGGCCGCAATCATAACAAGGCTTTGCACATTACCATGGAGTGTAAGGGTGCAGTTCTTTCCCATGTGCTGGTAGACACAGGATCATCCCTCAATGTCTTACCCAAAAAGGCCCTTGTGAAGCTGGAATATGAAGGATTGGCATTACGACCCAGTAACTTGGTAGTGAGAGCCTTTGACGGCTCTAAGAGATCGGTTCTGGGAGAAATTGAGTTGCCTGTAACGATTGGCCCACAGACTTTCAAAACGACCTTCTACGTGATGGACATTCAGCCTGCCTACAGCTGTTTGTTGGGTAGACCATGGATTCATGCCGCTGGCGCAGTAACATCTACCCTTCACAAGAAGTTAAAATTTGAGTGGGAAGGCCAAGTCGTTACTATCTGTGGAGAGGAGGATATTTTTGTTAGCCATCTGGCTACTTATAAATATATTGAGATGGACGGGGAGATCCACGAGACAATGAGTCAAGGGTTTGAGGCCCTGAATATTAATGAAACCTCTGCTGTACTTGGGACTTCCATGACATCATACCAACAAGCCCGGAAGGTGGTGGAAGAAGGAAATGCGCAAGGCTGGGGCAAACTGTTGCCTGTGGAGAAGAAAGAAGATAGATTTGGGTTGGGTTACAAACCAACTCAAGAAGATCAAGCAGAGGCTGCTAGGAAGTCCAACTTTGTTAGTGGGGGGATGCTCACCCCTGATGTTGTCAACAACTTGGAAGATGAGTCGGAAGATGAACGCAACCTGGAAAGCTGGATTCATCCAAAGGTCCCAGGGAGCAGTATCTCAAACTGGTCTTCCCAGGAAATTATAAGGGTTACTCCTGCAGAGTAATTATTATTTCCTGTATATTTTAAGCATGCATCAAGCCTTGCATCTTGCCCAAGATGACAAGACTCATTTTGTAATCGGGCCATCTGTAATTTTTGTGCAACAAGATTAATCAATGAAATATCAGACATCTTTTGCAAACGAGTCTTTTTCTTTTCCGCTCACTGTTTTCCATTTTTCTTTTTGTACAAAAAATAAATGGCAATGTTTTCAAAATGACAACTTTATTTCACTTTTCTAAACAAGATTAAAATCAATCACTAAAATGAACAAACTGAACCCTTGCAGAGAGTGCCTTCCAGACAGCACCGACAACAGCACGGCTATGACTTCGTATGACTCTGACAATCCGATCAATCAAGCTGATGAAGGGGTTGAAGAAGACTACGAGCTTCCTGAAGAGCTAGCCAGGTTGTTGAGACAAGAGGAGAAGGTTATCACTCCTCATCAGGAGAAGGTGGAAACAATTAATCTTGGTACAGGTGAAGATGTGAAAGAAATTAGAATCGGGGCCTGCTTACAAGACTCAGTGAAGAGACGACTGATTGACCTGCTTCAGGAATATGTGGATGTGTTTGCTTGGTCTTATCAAGATATGACAGGGTTGGACACCGACATTGTTATGCACAAGCTGCCTTTAAGAGAAGAATGCCCGCCGGTTAAACAGAAATTGCGCCGCACTCGCCCAGACATGGCAATGAAAATCAAAGAAGAGGTACAAAAGCAATGGGACGCCGGGTTCCTTGCTGTAACTAGCTATCCACCGTGGGTTGCTAATATAGTGCCTGTGCCTAAGAAAGACGGTAAGGTAAGGATGTGTGTTGACTACTGGGACCTGAACAGAGCCAGCCCGAAAGATGATTTTCCATTACCTCACATTGACGTATTGGTTGATAATACGGCTCAGTTCTCGGTATTCTCCTTCATGGATGGATTTTCAGGATACAATCAGATCAAGATGTCACCTGAAGACATGGAGAAGACAACCTTCATCACCCCCTGGGGCACGTTCTGTTACAAGGTGATGCCATTCGGATTGAAGAACGCTGGTGCAACATATCAACGGGCTATGGTAACATTATTCCACGATATGATCCATAAGGAAATCGAGTGTTATGTGGATGACATGATTGCCAAGTCCCTTACAGAAGAAGACCACCTGGTGAATCTACTGAAGTTATTCAAGCGTCTGAGGAAGTACCGACTGAAGCTGAACCCCAACAAGTGTACATTCGGGGTGCGATCTGGTAAGCTACTGGGTTTTATTGTAAGCGAGAAAGGGATTGAAGTGGATCCTGATAAAGTCAAAGCCATTCAAGAGATGCCTGCACCGAAGACTGAGAAAGAAGTTCGAGGGTTTCTAGGTAGATTGAACTACATCTCAAGGTTCATATCTCACCTTACTGCAACCTGTGAACCCTTGTTCAAACTGTTAAGAAAAGAACAGACGGTCAGTTGGAATGAAGACTGCCAAAGGGCTTTTGACAAGATCAAGGAATACCTGCAAGAACCACCAATCCTTATGCCTCCAGTTGAAGGAAGACCTCTGATAATGTACTTGACAGTGTTAGAAGAGTCAATGGGGTGCGTGCTGGGCTAGCATGACGAGTCTGGTCGAAAAGAGTATGCAATATACTACCTAAGCAAAAAGTTTACCGACTGTGAACAACGTTATTCACTACTCGAGAAAACATGCTGTGCTTTAGCGTGGGCTGCTCGCCGACTAAGGCAGTATATGTTGACCCACACCACTTTATTGATTTCAAAGATGGACCCAGTTAAGTACATTTTTGAGAAGCCAACACTTACCGGACGGGTTGCAAGATGGCAAATGATTCTCACAGAATATGACATCCAGTACACTTCTCAGAAAGCCATCAAGGGCAGTGTATTGTCTGAATATCTTGCTGAGCAACCTATTGATGATTACCAACCTATGAGGTTTGACTTCCCTAATGAAGACATCATGTTCATAAAAGCAAAAGACCATGAAGAGCCTGTTCATACTGAAGGGCCTGACCCAGAAGAGGAATGGACTATGATGTTTGATGGGGCTGTTAACATGAATGGTCGTGGTGTTGGTGCAGTACTCATTACACCTAAGGGAGTTCACATGCCTTTCTCGGCAAAACTCACCTTCAACTGCACTAACAACGAAGCTGAATACGAAGCTTGCATTATGGGTCTTGAGGAAGCTATCGACCTCAGGATCAAAACATTGTTTGTATTCGGAGATTCAACTCTGGTAGTTAATCAAACCAACGGCAAATGGTACACACATCAGGATCATCTGATACCTTATAGGGATTATACAAGGAGGTTATTGACCTTCTTCACAACAGTCAAGCTTGAGTATATCCCTCGGGACGAGAATCAGTTTGCAGATGCCCTGGCTACCATTTCATCTATGATCAAAGTTTAAGCTGCCAACTTTGTACCGCAGATTTCAGTATCCAGACTTGACAGACCAGCGTATGTATTTGCAGCAGATATTGTCAAAGATGATAAGCCTTGGTTCCATGACATTAAGTGCTTCTTGGAGGATCAAACATACCCATCTGGGGCATCTTCCAATGATAAGAAGACATTAAGAAGGCTTGCTGGTAGTTTCTTCCTGAACACTGATGGTTCTTTGTACAAGAGGAACTTCGATATGGTACTCCTCAGATGCGTTGATAGAATAGAAGCAGACTTGTTGATGCACGAAGTGCACGAAGGATCCTTTGGTACCCATGCAGGAGGGCATGCCATGGCTAAGAAATTGCTAAGATCAGGTTATTACTGGATCACAATGGATGCTGACTGTTGTGCTTATGCCAGAAAATGCCATAAATGCCAGATTTATGCGGATAAGGTGCATGTACCTCCCAATCCTTTGAATATAATGTCTTCACCCTGGCCCTTTGCCATGTGGGGCATTGATATGATTGGCAAGATCGAACCGACTGCTTCAAATGTCCACAGATTCATCCTGGTAGCCATTGACTATTTTACCAAGTGGGTTGAAGCAGCCTCATATGCAAATGTTACAAGGCAAGTAGTAGCCAGATTTCTGAAGAGAGATATCATCTGTCGATACGGAGTTCCCGAGCGAATCATTACTGATAATGGTTCCAACTTAAACAACAAAATGATGGTTGAGCTATGTCGGGACTTCAAGATCCAACACCACAATTCTTCTCCTTACAGGCCAAAGATGAACGGCGCTGTTGAGGCAGCTAATAAGAATATCAAGAAGATTGTGCAGAAGATGGTAGTTACGTACAAAGACTGGCATGAAATGTTACCATTTGCCTTACATGGGTACCGCACGTCAATCAGGACATCCACTGGGGCAACACCGTACCAGCTTGTATATGGTATGGAAGCAGTCCTACCTGTTGAAGTTGAGTTACCCTCTCTGAGGTTGTTGATGGATGTTAAGCTGAACGAAGCAGAATGGGTACGGTCCCGATACGAACAACTGAGTCTGATTGAAGAGAAAAGATTGGCTGCAATCTGTCATGGGCAGTTGTATCAGAAAAGGATGAAGAGAGCCTTCGATCAGAGAGTCAGGCACCGAGAGTACCAAGTAGGAGATCTTGTGCTGAAGAGAATCCTCCCTCCTCATACAGACCACAGGGGCAAATGGACTCCAAATTATGAAGGACCATTTGTTGTAAAGAAAGTTTTCTCTGGTGGAGCACTGATGCTCAGCACCATGGATGGTGAAGATTTCCCGTCCCCTGTGAATTCAGATGCAGTTAAAAAATACTTCGCATAAAAATGACCCGCTGGACATGAAAACAGAATGTAAGTCCAGGCAAAAATAGGGCATCCCGGCGAGTCAAAAACAGAATAAAAGACTCGGGCAAAAATAAGGGAAAATAAACAAAAAATGTACACCCGCTGAGTTGAAAAGCCGCATTGGACAGCTCAGGCAAAAATGGGTATCCCGATGGATTGAAAACCCAAAAAGGCGATCCATGCAAAATAAGGGAATAAGCGAACAATTGCATCTTGAATTCGTCTGTATCACTTACAACTTGGTAAGCTTTGAAAAGGATCAAGCCTCTTTCCGAATCAGCCTTCTTCAGAAAGCAAGACGAGAAGAACGTCAAAAGTCATACGAGTCACAGCAAGAGGGAAGCTCTTTGAAGCGTCGTCAACATTGCCAGCATTTTGTTTCCCAATTTGTAACAATCTCCTCATTTCAGGAGATATGTTTCTTTGACTGTATCTTGCCAATTCAGGGCACTTGAATTAATAAAATCATATTTTTCAGTCATGTTTCGTTTTGCACATTTTTATTTGCAAAGAATGTCTGATGTCTTAAACTGATTGCATGAATACGGATGTTTATCTTTAAAAATAAAGCGCGTGCTTGCAGGGAATATACTTACTCTCAGAAGTGTCTAACTCCTATGACGGAATCTGGTGAAGGATACCTTGGGATTACTTGTACGTTTCTCTATCTTTGCAGGATTGCAGGTATCCGAAGCGCAGTATGAGGCATGAAAACTTCATCCCTGCAAGCTGGCAAATCAACACTCACTCAGTCTTAGCGCCCAAGTGCTTGCTCCCCAGCCGAGTTGCCACTTATTGCTCCCCCAGCCGAGTTACCAATCATTCCTCCTCAGCCGAGTACAAAAGCCAGGGAACCATCTCACCACAGAGTTCCAGCCTCTATCCAGAAGAGCAATGCGTGAAGGAATCACAACAGAGTGACGAAAGCTTCTACAAACCCCAGCTGGGTCCCTCATTATCAGGAATAAGTCCATCATTGACCCATTTCCCCAAGCAAAATCATTTCATCAGATCTACCAATGATCTCATCCCCAGCTGGGATGTTCACTTCAAATAGATCGACCAAAGATCTTCACAGCAACGGGATCCGAATCCCAGATCGGTATCTTTTGCATAATCATAGCATTAGCATCATATTCACCCCACAAAGCGTAGCATTCCGTTTGATACGGAGCATTACGGCAAAAATCAAACATGTAGCATAATCATAAGCCATGGTCTGAATCAAACACTTATGAATATTTTCAATCCATCAGCAATATACAGAATACCCCCCAGATTCCCCAGCAAAAGCAGTTGCCTCACATCCACCGATACGAATACACACTCCTTGTGGCACCAGTCCGTGTCATCATTCCCCAGTAAAGTTTCCCGAGCTTTTCTTTACAAACAAACACTTGTATACTACAGATACTTCTTGACCCCCGTCCGTGTCATATCCCCAGCAGAAAGCCAAAGACACCCCCTTTGCACTCACAGATATATATATACAATTCCTTGACATCCGTCCATGTCATTTTCCCCAGCACAGCAATGTAAACACTTTGTACATCGGATACTTGTTTATACTATACTCTTCTCCTTTTGACACTCGTCCGTGTCACACTCTCCCCAGCAGGTGGAACACTCAAATATACATCACTCATACTCATTACTCATACTTACCTTATATGGATACTCGTCCGTATCTTGTATACACCCTTTACATCCCCGCAGATTCGACACTCGTCCGTGTTCTTTGTTAACCCGTTGGTACTCGTCCGTATCATCATCTTAGAATACGCGTCAAGCGTTTGTTTCTACCTGATACTCGTCCGTATCATAGTCTTAAGGATGCTCGTCCGCATCTTTAATCCATACACTATGTCTTCTTGAATATAGATATTCGTCTGTGTCTACTATTCCCCAGAAGAAGTCTCTCAGATTCAACACTCGTCCGTGTTCTCTGTTAACCAGTTGATACTCGTCCGTATCATCATCTCTGAGCACGTGTCAGTATTTGTTTCTACCTGATACTCGTCAGTATCATAGTCTTAAGGATGCTCGTCCGCATCTTTAATCTATACACAATACCAAACACTTATACCTTTTTATTTCTTGAGTGTAAACACCCGTCCGTGTTTACTATTCCCCAGTAAAACAATTTCTTTTTATCCGACATTCGTCCTATGTCGTGATATTTAGCAGCCGTCCCCTGCTAGGTGATCGTCCTTCACCTTTTTGATGATCATCCTTCATCATTTTATCCAATGGCCGTCCCCATTGTTGATTTTGGTTATCTGACATTCGTCCTATGTCATGATAAACCTTGAGAGCAGCCGTCCCCTGCTAGGTGGTCGTCCCCCACCTCTTGATGGACGTCCTCCATCATGCTCATCCGATGGCCGTCCCCATTGTTGACCTTTTTATCCGGCATTCGTCCTATGTCGCGATATTTTCGGCAGCCGTACCCTGCCAGGTGGTCGTCCTCCACCTTAGATGATTGTCCCTCATCTTAACCCCAACAGAGCAGCCGTCCCCTGCTAGGTGGTCGTCCTTCACCTTTGATGACCGTACCTCATCATCTGTTTATTTCATTTATTCTTTAACCCGATGGCCGTCCCCGTCGTGGTCCCTTTTCTTTTAGCCCGATGGCCGTCCCCATCGTTGGTTACCTTTGCTTTATGAGCTTGATGGCCGTCCCCGTCAGGTTTCATTAATCCCCAGAGAATCTTACAACTTTATCTTGATGACCGTCCCCATCATAACCCCTTTTCATCCCCAGCATGACGACCTTCCCCGTCATCGCTTTATTTCCCACACTCTCCCCAGCATGCCGGCCGTCCCCGTCATTGCTCTTTACCCAGCAGTCGTCCTCTGCTCGACGGTCGTCCTCTGTCGCCCATACTTCACAATATACCTTATTTTCTTTTACAATCTATATCCCTTTTCTTCTTCATTCTGTGAGTGCAAATTTTGGACTGTCTTTGGTATTCAACCACAAGTTATCTTGTTTACCTGATAAGCCGTCGCTTACATCCTGCACAGCTAACTCATGTTTGAATAGGGGCAGCTGTAAACACCCCAAATTTGCCCTCACCCATTCACACCATGGCTTGTGATCATTTCATATGCATAAACACAATCATACCATCTCATATCACATTTTTGATTCACTGCATAGATTCTAAGTCATCTGCATCTAGGGTTTGTGACCTGAGCAATCCAAGAGCTTCTTGAGCCACCCCAAAGGCCATCAATCACTTCAAAGGGGTCCATGTGTGTTCAAACATCATATTATACCCTCTCAAAGTCAAGAATGCCAAAGAATCACAAGAACTGGGATTTGTATGGAAGCAGAGCCAGGCTTGACTGCACAGTTGACCTAAAATTAGGGTTTTGGTTTCAGAGGCCATAACTCTAATTTTTTTGGTCATTCTTGTTTCTATTGGTCTCTATATGGTATAGGGAGTATGCATATCAATTTTCATGAAGAAATTCCATGGGGAAGTCATCTAATCAAGAGTTGACTTTTCAGACAAGTCAGTGCAAAATCAGGGCATCTGAGACCCCCAATGACCCAACCAAGGGGTGATCTTCATCATTTTGAGTGTGTATGATCTTTATTTGATCATAGAAGAGGTTAGAAGTTCACAAAATTGAAGGATTTGAAGTTTTTGCAAAGTTGACTTTTTTGGGCAAGTTTGACTTTTAATGAAAATGTCATTTTATGCAACTTTTTCAACCCTTACTTTTTGATTCAAAAAGGCTTCAAATGGAAAAACTTTGGTCATGAAAGTTGTAGAATAGATCTTTCCCTTTTCAAAAAGTACAAGAACATGACCTAATTCATTTTTGATCAAAAGTTATGGTTCATCAAAGTTGGCAAAAATCACTAAAATTCAAGTTATGCACCAAATGGAAAACTTGCAAAATCTTGTATCAAGGCAATTTGTGACTTCTAATTGATGTCAAACCATTACACAAACTTCACACAAGTCCTAAAAATCAGAATGGGCCAAGAGTTTCTCATATTGTTTGGCCTTTGGAGCAAGATCTTTTCATGAGAACCAAAGTGAACCAAGTTGCAAAATCCATCATAGCATCTCATCCACTTGCTGCCTTGGTTGCTGAACCACCCTAGCCCTCTCCTCACCTCATGCTGCGCAGCCCACACCCCTTGTACTTGGCTAGAACATGACCCATGCTTTCTCTTACACAAAGTTGACAATTTGCAAAAGTAGCCATACCTATCACAAAAGGACATGTCACATCTTCTGACCAATAGGATTAGTTTATACAAACAAAATGCAAGCTAAACATAACAACACACAAGCCTGAAACAAGCAAGAACTCAGCATCCTCATTTTCCACCCTTGAAGCAAAAGCATTCGAAACTCTTCATACAACTCACAAACACACAAACAAACTTCATAAACCTTCTCAACACATCACCCTGATCACAAAACACCCCTAAAATCAACCTGAAACTCAAAGAATCAAGAACACGATTCTCACACCATCCTGAACAGAACTTTTTCAAACTCCTAAACTAGCCAACACAAACTCCTTCTAAGCATCAATATGTCATCAGGGGACTAAAAGGGGTGGATTGCACAAAGGAAAGAAGCCAGAAGGTTGCAAAACTGAAAGCTTCAAAACTCAGGTAGCTCAAGAACTTTTTTTCCAGAAACATGTTTTTAAGTTTTAAATAGATTCTATATGTTCCCCTGATCACTCTGATGTCTTTGGTTTTGAAAATGGTGGAGAGATGAGAGTTTAATCGTGTTCTGAAATTTTTGCCCTAGAAAATGTTTTGTTTCGATTCAGTGGATTGAGGAATGATAAATGATGTTTGAGTGAGGGGTTTGATTCGTTTTAGGGTGGGGATGATTTCTGGATAGTTGGTTTTCATTTTCATTGCGTGTAGAGTGATTTAGCATTTGAGCTCGCCGGAGAAGATGACCGGAACCACTGTTCCGGTCATCTGAATGTCATTAAGGCTGGATTAGGGCTAATTAATTAGGGTTAGCAAGTTTAAATGTGAGCCGTCCAAACCCGCGCGCAGTCAACTCCCTCCCTTGCCAGTTTGAATTTCGTCCATTGGATATGATTACTTTCTTATTTTTCATTTAATTCATTTTATTTTTTCCATTTAATTACATTGTTTTCTATATTTTATTTAAAATAGCAAAACTTATTTAAAAATTCTGAAATTTTTTATACAAGTTATTATTTAATTTCAGAACACAAAAATATTTTTATTTTTATTTTTTGCATTAAAAAAGTATTTTTAAATATTTAAAAGTTTATTTTTAACTAATTAATGAGAATTAATTAATTAAAAATGCTTTTAGGTATTTAAAAATCACCAAAAAATTCATGAAACATTTAAAAACATTTAGAAACATTGTCCAACCCTCAAACCAAATTTCTTTTTTGATCTTGATGCATTTTGGGAATTTTTCATGGAATTAAAATCATTTTAATGCATTATTTTGATCCAAACTTCAAAAAATCATTTCTGCCTAACCCTTGAGAGTTGGAACTTGATTCTTTTTGCATTGCATTGTGTTTAGCATGCAGTTTGTGAGATTAAATGGGCATGACTTGATCTTTCATTTTCCATTTGTTTGACATTTTTCTTGTTTAGAAACCCTAAAACCCTAAAAAACTTAGGAAAATCATAACTTGAATTAGGTCAAGAGTTGGAACTTCTTCTTTGGGCAGTGAGTTAGTATAGGTTTAGGGATCCTTTGAGTGCATTTTCAATTTTTTATCTTGATGTTTGCTTCTGGTTTTGGTTTTTGTTTGATGCTTTGATCATAAGCCCTAATTTGGGCTTCCATATGCATCCATCTTGCATTTGCATTCATACCTTGACTTGCCATGACATTTTATGAATCCATGTGATTCATTTAACATCTTAAGACATATTGAAAGCATGTTTGATCATTGCATCTTGCATTTGCCATGTTGTATGCCATATGCATTTCATAACTTTTCATGTATGTCCATGTGTCTTAGCTTGCTTCATTTGCATCCATGAGCCTATATGATCATCACCATGCCTTATCTTATGTTTGCATCATCTCATAGCATCATTATCATCCCATATATGCTTCTGGTTTTGGTTTGACTCATGCCATCTCATTTCATTTTGCATTGCATTGCATTTCTTTCACTAACTTTTCAGGTGGTAAGTCATCTTGAGAAGTGAATTTGCCTTCACTTCTCATAACTTCTTTTCATCTCTTTTTATGCATCCATGCTGCATTTTTGTTTGTGTTTGAGATTGAGCTTGCTCATTCTTTTTCTTCTTACTTTCTTTTCTCAAGTGACTTGTCTTCTTAAATGAAGCAAGTTACTTTGTTTCTCCTGATCCTTTCATCTGCTTCCTGGTGGTTCCATTGAAGATTTCTCTTGTAAACCTCACAAACCTTAGGAACAACCAAGCATGACAATGATTAGGGTTTTGATTAGTCCCCCACTTAGTTTTACCTTTGTGTCTCATTGAGTCTTCTCTTCTCATCTCATAATCAGGGACTAAACCCTAAAGGCTTTAAGGCTTTGTGATTAAGTTTATGCCCGCATCCTTCTATTAGGATGGAGTGTATAACTTTAATCCTAAGTGTTAAACCCTTAATGTGTTTAAATCCTTTAATTAATCCATCTAATAATCATCAAGACATCAAGCTTGTAACTTGGGACTTGCATTAGGGTTCTAATTCTTCCTTAATTGGTTAAGAAAGACTAACCCTAGTGTTAATGGACAAGTCCCCCTCAAGTTGTCTAACAAACCCTAAAAATCACTTCATCATCATACTATTAAATAAAATCCACTTGACAAAAGGCTTGTTTTGTCATGAGTTTAATCCTTAATCGTGGATTAAGTTGAGGAGTTTTCCTCAGCTTAAACATTCTCATCTATTATCCTTCTATTAGGATGGTGTAATGAGTCTGTTTAATCCCTGATTATGGCTTAATCTCATTACTCAACACTAAACAAAAACACCAAAAACATCTAAATAATCACAAGTAGGTTAATGATCTTAATCCTACACCAAAGGTGATTAAGTGTGAGAATCTGACTTCACACTTAAGGTATTCTCATTACCCCTAATCAGAGGGAGGATGTGATGAGTTTGCTAACTCTTGGTTTAGGCTTAAGCTCATTAACTTATGACAAACTTCAAAAAGCAATAAAAGACTGAAAACACAAAAAACAAACAATAACCGTCTCCTCCGGGATTCTTTTCTCATCTCATTCACTCACAAACGAGAACTTGCTTCTTCCGTCTGATGCAAGACAGTTTGCACCTGAGCCAGACAGGTCATGCACTTGAGCATAGGCAAGTAAGCAATTCACAGTCAATTCATCTTTCAGTCTCTTTGGGTCGAACTACGGTGTTCTGACTTCCTCATTGCACGAGAGGATACGTAGGCATAACTTAACAGTTATCGAACAAAAGTCTCTGTATATCCCCCCTCCTCCCAGCATCATTCTTTTAAATCTTGAGTATCTTATTCCTGTTCCCACACTGACACTGTACATTTATACACTCCACATTCTTTTACACTGACACCTGTACATCCCTTTCCAGCTCTTTTACACACAAATTGCACTGGCACTACCCCTTTAAAACACAAATCTTTTAAGCGTGGATCCCGTCGAGTACGACGGACAATCTGGGTGCTAATACCTTCCCAGGTTGTAACCAACCCCCTTTCTCAGTCTCTCTGATTCGCGACCGTCTTATCCATATCTTTCTAGGCCTATGCAGCATTGCCTTTCCTCCGGGATAAAAATGCCTAGCTGGCGACTCTTTCTTTTCCTGTGAGTTCACTCCTGTGTGTTCTCACATCCTCCTTTCGCCGACCGTTTGCGTCTGTACCTTTATTTGGGTTATTCCCATTTATCGGGAGCGACAACTACTAATCCATTTAATTATTTATTTGCTTATTTTAATTATTTTTAATTATAATGTAATTGTATACAATATGTAATAGTTGTAGAATAATTTTTATTATTTATTTTTAATTGCTATGGTTAGTAAAATAGGGAATGCAAGACATGTTTGTATTTAAAATTGATTTTAGATCATTATATTTCAAGACAAATATTTGAATTGGTACACTCATACACGTAATTCGATCCTGGATCGCCATCTCACATTCTTAAGGGGTTCCCACTCATGTTGTCTAAACAAAAGGTCAAGTAAGGTGTAAAGCCAAGTCCCTTCTCTTATATCATCTAGTCCCTTAACAGATAAAAAGATCAAGTCCCTTCGTGGTTGCCTTCGTAATGATCTTGTCCCTTTCGAATAAAGATGATAAGTCCCTTCGAATTGCTTATACACCTTACAGTTGCATCTATATCAGTTATCCCTTCACTTGTCCCTCACACATCCAAGGTAATGACTACCTATTCCTTAATAATAGGGATAGTCTTACCATTTAAAGGATATTTAAGAACAGAAAAGACTTAACTTAGGGTAGGTTCCTCTTATGTACTTGCTCACTTTTCAAAAACATTTCAAACACTTCACATTTTTCAAGCAATTTTCAAAACAAAGGCTTTATATATATCCGTACATGGATCATTATAAAGCACTTAAGAAAATTTCTAAACACACACTACACTTCTCAAAAACATTTTAAAGTGAGCTAAGTAACTAAGAGCCCATGGATAACCATGGATGTAAAGGGTGCTAACACCTTCCCTTTACATAACCTACCCCCCGAACCCAAAAATATTTTAAAGGTCTTTCCTGTTCTTTTAGGCCTTTCCTTTGGATAAAATAAAAGTCGGTGGCGACTCTTGCTATCCGCAACATAACTAAAGTCAGTTCTCCCACCATGTTACAAATCTGAGGTTTCTTTCGCACTTGCTCTGAAATGGCAATGTCACTAAACTTGAGAATAAGCTTCAATGAGTGGTTGCTTAAAGATTCTGAGCTTGCCTAGATCACAGATCGACAATTGGTTTTGAGTTTGCTTGCTTGGATGAAGAGAAATAAGAGAAAATGCAAAGTTGCATGAAGTTTGTGAATGAGAGAGAGATCTGGCTTGCTAAACCCTAATTGCTTTTTGTATGAGCTCAGTAGCCTTTGCTGAAAGAATGAAATGAAATGCACGAGTGAGTCATGAGAAAAGTGTGAATTTGCCAATTTTGCACTTTGTGAAATAAGCATGCTATGCTCATGCTCTCTTGGGCCTCTCAGCACATGTGCCAGGCATTTCCCACCCTTGATTGAAATGTAACAAATCCTGGCCTTTAGATCAAGCCCTCACACTTATTTCATGATTTTTGCAAAATATCCTCTTTGGAGTGATTTTCTTGTAGTGCACGAAAATGAGAATTTCTTTGGAGTAAATTGGTTTAAATGTGATGTATTTTAACATGGAAACAAGTTTGAACCAGAACCAAGTCATACAAATAAGCTTTGAGGCATTTTGCATTTGGTGGCATGCATGAAATTTGAATTTTGCCCTAAAAACATCAAATTTTCGAAGGACCTATAGGAAGATCCACAAATCCTATGAAAATGTACTTGTACTTTTTGAAAATGGGAGCCCTTACTCTTCAACTTTCATGTTTGACTTTGGTCCATTTGAAGAATTTTTTATCATGTTAAGGCCATTTGAAAATTAAGGCAAAAGTTGCCAAATTTGGAAATTCCTTAAAACCAACTTTGTACCATTTTTGCAAAACCCTTCAAATCTCCATGATTCTTGAACTTTGATCATTAAAAACCACTTATAACATTGTAAGGACCCCTCTTGGCCAAAGAATTTGGGTTAGACCCCTTGAAATCAAGCAGTTGACTTTTTCAGGGCACAGTTGACTTTTTACTTCATCTGCAAGCAACTGAGGCATTGTCTGACTTCCACATGGAATTTTCTCATGAAAATTGACACCTAGGATCCTCTTAACATATAGAATACTTTGCCAAAATGAAATGGCCAAAGTTTTAAGATCTTGGTGCTTGAATCACAAACCCTAATTTGGGTGCCTTGTATAGGAGCTTTGCCTTGTCCTGAGACCTCTGAGGATCATGCAATCTTCTGAGCTTTTGCCAATGGACTTGATCTTGTAAATGGAGTGTATACTCTCCATAGGACTTGTACAAACTCATTGGGACCCTTGTCATGGCTTGAAATGCTTCAAGGACCTCCACAGATGACCATATGCTTGATGATAGGACATGAGGGATGTTATGCCTCATCTTTCCATGCTAGGATGCTGAGAAAATGATATGTTCATGATGAATATGATATGATGCTTAAAATTAAGAGGGAAAATTTGGGGTGTTACAACGACCACCTTACCGCTCTTACAACAAATATGAAACTTAGCGACGAAGACATGTTTGTTCTTACCTTTCTGTTCCTGGTACCACATCAAAGCCTTACAATGCTTGCATTCCCATATAGGATGTCTGATGTCATAGTACTCTGGGTTACAACAATAAAGTAGAGTAAATTGCACAAACGAAAAATGATTTGTATTGTAAATGAAATTCAAACAAATAACTACCTTGAAGATGATCCTTTATCGTAGCTTCGAAGGCATCATCATCTGAATCTAATGAAATCCCTAGATTTTTGTCAGATACATAATCTGAGTTATCATTAGACGATGAATAAACGACAGACATATGATCTGTGTTTTGTATGGTGAACACGTTAAGGGGTGGATGTCCGACGATAGGGGTGTAATTAGAGGTAGATGCATCCAAATTTGAGTTGGTTGAACAAACGTTTTGGTGGTCCAAAGTTGAATGTGAATTGTGATGCAGACATGACAAATCGGACAATAGACATGGTTGTCTCAATGGACGATCTTGGTTGGCACGATACTCCGGAGAACTAGGTGAAGAAATTGTATGAAAATTCTTATTAGGTGGTATGAATAGTTTTTGTGTTGCAAGAGATGCATTGCCTTGAATTGTGGTTGGGTATGAAGAATTCATTGAATTATTTAACACAAAAGATGAGCATGTGCATGAGAACGATGAATTGAATGTGGGGAACAAATTAATGCCATGAACCATATCGAAAAATATTCGCTTTGGCATGGAGGTTGAAAATCCATGCCTTGTGGAAGGGGAAATACCAATTGTGTTTCCAACATCAGCCAATGGTGGTTTTGATAAACCACTAGAGATAGACCACTACTATTTGGTGTTGACGGTGATAGCATTAAATTTTCCTTTCCATTCACCGATAAATATTGTTTCTTCAGAAGCATATATGATCTTCTCATTTTCCTTGCAATCGAAGCAGGTGTTTCATTGGTATCAACCATCATATAAAAGTTGGCGCTAAACCTTTTTTTGAAAATATTGGTGATATCAGTTATGGTGTTAAATGTTAGCAAACTATGAATATTTGTTTTTCATAAATTTCATACATGTAATGTTTAGTTTTGAATAGTGTTTTGCAAAAACAAATATTGACTTGGAAAGTAAATCCATCAAAGTAATTGGATGTTGAGAGTACAAAAAAGGGGATAAGTAATGATGTGTGGTGGTTATGCTCAAGAAATAGCATAAGTAGGGTAGACTTTATAGTCTATAAGAGGTACATGGTAGATAAATAGCCATAAAAAATAGCAGAAGTAGGGCATGGTGTAGTGATTTGACTTTTTGATAGACAAATGTGGCTGCACAGTGGAAACATATAATTTGTCTGCATGTTATACGGAAACACGCCAACATAGGTTAATGAAGCATGTTTGTAGGTTTTTTTTCTAGAATTTGGTATTAATTAATTTACGTATTAATTGGATAGTTTTGAGACAGATAAATTGTTCCACATCTTTCGGTTTTGTTTGTGTAGTTGGATAAGATCACAAAAACAGTAAATGGAAATTGGAATTTGTTCCTTTTCAAGGAGTTATTCATAATTCCCATTGTTAGGAAAGAATTTGTCAATGAAAAAGTTGTTTAAATAGTTTTTATGATTGATTTCCCGAGTATAAAGATGTAGGTATTAAGATACTGAAATTGAGAAGAGCACAAAGCTTTTGTGATTCCATTAGAATCTTGAAATGTTATCATGAAGAACATGTTCAAAAATTTTCCCATAATGTTGAATACGAAGGATATTACATATACATTACCCAAAAATGCAAGGCATCAAAAGATCACAAATAAAAAACAGTCATTTTTTTAGAAATATAAATATACGTTGTAGACAAGCTTATGAAAAGCATCAATTAGAGGTTGGAGTTTTTCTTCCCGCGCTTGATGACTTTCTTATTTTTGGTGGATGAAAGATCACCATCCGGATTATCATTGACGGAAGAATCAACCGTAGTGTCCGGTTATGTCCTCTTGACATTGGCTTTAGGTGTCTCAGGATCGGGAACATGTGCAGAGGTAATGTCAGCATCCTACATGAGACAACAAAAACGATGAAACTATGAGTGGTTGTTATATTATTAAAGCAGCATAGAAAAATCATAATTCCTTTCAATAAATATGGAATTTTAGGTTAGACACATAGTGTCACTGAACTAAAAAGTTTACATTTGTAAGTAAAGATAAGTACCTTTACAGAGGAAACATTTTCAAACAGATCATCTTCGACAACACTTTCCAACCGTTGTTGCGATGGACACCAATTAGTCGGCGTAGTCATTGATTTAAAATAATTGTATTGCATATCTTAGCAGATAACAAATGTGAAAGGTTTGATTGGTTACCTGGTTAGATTGAGAATCCATATGAATTGAATTGTTGATTTGATCAACAACACTGGATGCCTCGAGTTTTTTAATAAGTTCGTCATCGTCGAGATATTCCACAACAGAGCAACTATTAAACCTTGGAGACCACTTGACTTTGAAAGCATACTTCAGGCCCAACATTGCATCCAATCCAAGAAGGAACTCGAGTGGATCAGTAATTCCGACCTATTGTTAAAAAATACATGACACAATAATATGAGTATAATTAAGAAAACACAGAGTATGAAATACATAAGTCAACGAAAGTTTTGGAAAACATACTTCGATCATTTTAGCACGCAAATCGGTGACAAATGTCTTCAGAAGCTCTGTTGCTTCGCGGTCCCAGAAAATGAAGCTTGCATAACAACCGGCTTTCTTGACCCCAATCTCAATTTTGTACCTTGAAAAAAAGTTGGAATAAGACAGCCAGAATAACACAAATAACACAATGTGAAAATGAAAAGATAATTATAAGAAATACACATGAAGAATAAGATATGTGTGTATTGGAAAGCATACTTCACTGGAAAAAAAGTCATCAACCTCCAAATTTCGGCCTCGGTTCTGTGGCCGTCGCGGCAAAAGAAAGGTGCTTTGTCGCCTTTGCAAACCTGGGGACATTGATGGCAAGCTCTATAATGCCACCTGTTTGGTGAAGCAATGAGCCTCTCCGTCTTTGCAACAGTAACACAGAAAGTTGTTTGTGAACCACCATGGATCACTGTTAATGACTTTTGGAAGGCTATATTAAAAGCATTATAAAAAATGTTCAAAACACAAGTCAACAACCTCATGTAATGCAATAATTTCGCATAAAGTTAGTGGAATAGCCTTTGACAAAAACTTTTCAATGGGGGTAAGGCGAGATCCAGAAGACTGATGCGACCATGGGAAAAATGCAGTTGTCATGTTTTGGTTACAGTTTAAAATTCAAAGAACTCCAGATTAAATAGATATAGCTAACAAATCATGTATATGAATAACGAAATGACCTTTTTAGAAAATGAGTGATATCGGGGAGATCGTCGTTGATATGGATCTTTGTAATCTTATAGGTGTTTGTAACTGCCAGAGGATACTTGCCTACAAAACATAAGAAAAATTAAACTTCATCTTAAAATCCTATCAGTAGGTATCCAATAAGGAATGAAATTTATTCGTTAGCTAACCTTCTTCTTAGACCTTGTCATATTTCAATAAAACGACAATTGGCTTTGTAACATCCTGATGTTTTTGTTTGTAATCAAAGAACTCCAAAGCATAGCTCTCCCATAGAGTACAATGAAGTGTGTTGTCACTAAGTCAAAGAAAAAGACATGATAAGAATAATAACAATATGCATATTATGTGAGGAAATTGGAATGCAACAGAATATAAAAAGTAAAAAGGAATACCATTCCCTCAAAATGAAGTTGACCTGAGCCTTCTTTCCACCGTAATTGTAATACCCCGTATTTTATTTAAAGCTCTGGACAATATTAATTAGTAATAATATTATTCCGGAATACTCTAAGAAATTTTAATGAAACCAAATAGAGTAATCAGCGGGATATTATTTTATTAATTAATATTAGCTGACTCAGAAGTTTTATAAAATATCAGATTAAGAGACATTTTCGGATATTCTCTAATTTTGACCTATTGATAAAAATATAAGCTTCTATATTTTTATATATATATAGAAAGATTATGAGAGGAAGAGAAAGTTGGTAATAAAGAAGAAAAGAAGGAAAAGGAGAAGAGAGAGAAGAAGAACAGAGAAAAGCCCTAAGCTCCAATTCCTCATTCCCGATCATCCGTCTGTCGAATCAACTCAATCTTTCCCCCAATCTTCATCTCTCGAGGTGGGTTCTTAGTTAGAAACTTTTATCTTTGATTTGGTTGAGTTTAGAGATGTTTGTGGTTAGGGCTTAATTGGAAAATCTAAGAAAAATCGGAAGTTTAACGGTTAAAACTCGATTAAAACCTACCTAAAATACTCATATGATGATAATGAATATGTTTGATTATGTCTTGTTGCATTGGTTGATGTTTGGGAGTGTTTAGGTGTGGAAAGAGTGTTTTCCCGTAAGGCTGGAACTTCCTGAACTAGTGTAGCTTGCTCAACGAGCATACCTCACTCAGCGAAAGCTCCAGGGCGATTTTCGCTCAGCGAGAAGGAGCTTGCTCAACGAGACCTGTAGGTTCCAACCTTGGTTTTTAATTCGTAACTTATGATCCGGGTATCCGTTTTTAGCGTTCCACATATCGTTTCGAAGCTAATGATGAAATCTATATTTTGAGATCAAGAAATGTTGGTTCCACCCGACTTTTACCCGACTATTCGATTAAAAGGTAACGAAACATAATTATGGAATTGTGAGTTAAAGATAAGGAATTAGTGAGACTTGTGAGACACCTAGGAGCTCATAGACTAATAAGAATTGAGGATCACGCTTGATTGTGTTCCCCTTTGTTAGCTTGAGGTGGGTATTACATTGAGTCCCACGGGAAGCGAGAGTTAGCTTGAGGTGGGTATTACATTGAGTCCCACGGGAAGCGAGAGTTAGCTTGAGGTGGGTATTACATTGAGTCCCACGGGAAGTGAGAGTTAGCTTGAGGTGGGTATTACATTGAGTCCCACGGGAAGCGAGAGTTAGCTTGAGGTGGGTATTACATTGAGTCCCGCGGGAAGCGAGAGTTAGCTTGAGGTGGGTATTACACTGAGTCCCACGGGAAGCGAGAGTCAACTTGAGATGGGTATTACATTGAGTCCCATGAGAATTCTAGTGGTCTATACTTGAGGTGGGTGTTTCACTGAGTCCCACGGGAAGTATTGTACGATGTATTGTTAGGTTGTTCCGTTTCGACTTAGTTATTTTTGAGAGGAACCTTTGTACTCGTAAAACTGTTATGCTTGACCCTTAGAGCCGAGAGAACTCTAAGATAGGGAACCCACTGAGATGTTTTATCTCACCTCATATTGATGTTGTTATTTCAGGTACTTCAGGTTCCGCTAAGGGTAAGGAAAAGGAGACTTGATTATCCTTACTAGTTGATGGCATAGTCTTCCGCTGTGGATTGTTTTTGAGATTTTCGGATCTAGTTCTTAGATCTTTTTATAGTTTAACATCTTGTACTATTTTATAGCCTTGTTTAGTACCTTATGTTGTAGTGGCTATACTTATACAATGTGTTGCTAAGAACTTATTTGTATTTCAGTACCAAATTATTAATATTATATATGAAAAATATGCTTTATGTATGTCTTTTATATATGGGTTACAGTTGGTATCATAGCAGGTCGTATCCTCGACCTAGCCTTGAAATATTATAAGTGTTTCCTTCCGTTCATACACGTGACTGGCGGTAGGACTAAATGTTATGTTTATGGTATTGAGCCTGATCAATTTAATCCTGTTTTGATGACATTTAGGAAATATGGCTGGTAGACGTGGAACTCGTGCTCGACCCAGTGTCACTCCTCCTGGTAGTAATGAAGCTGGTAGCGATGGGAATGCTCTGATGTTCCAATTTATGCAGCAGATGCAGCAACAACAGCACCAATTCATGCAAGAAATGATGCATCAGATGAGTGGGGGCCTTCACCCTCACGTGGTTGCTCATGGAGCTGCGGGTGGAACATTTAGAGACGTCTTCCGCATGAACCCTCAGGAGTTTCATGGCGGGTTGGATCCGGTTAAAGCTCATGAATGGGTGACTGGAATAGAGAGGATATTCCAGATTGTGATTTATAGTGAAGAAGACAAGGTGAGTTTTGCGTCTCATTTACTAAAGGATCATGCTGCTAGGTGGTGGGAGAGTGCTTCCAATTTGATGATGGTACAAGGGATTCCGAGGGTATGGCATCAATTTAAGACAATTTTTATGGATAAGTATTTCCCGAGTTCATTGAGGACACAAAAGGAGTTCGAATTTCAACAATTAAGGCAAGGGAGCATGATTGTGGCCAATTATACTGAGAAGTTTGAGAACATGGAGGCCTACTCTAGGAAGGCTATGTATGCTCCTGATGAAAGGTAGAAAATTGACCAGTTATTGTTTGGACTAAGGGCCGAAATCTCTCATAGTGTCTCTCAAAGGGAGTTCACTACCTACTCTGAGATGTTGAGACAACGCTATGTTGCAGAACATAGTTTGATGAAAGTGCAGACAAAAGAAAGTGCCGGAAGGGCGGTTCAAGGAGATAGGGGGAGATCTAGTCAATCTTTTAGGCCGAGGCCTCAACCCCTCAAGGGGAAACAGGTGTCGAGTCCTAGATCTAATGCTCCTCCTTCTTGCTCCCGATGCCATCAGAATCATTTTGGTGGATGCAATCCGGGTGCCGTGGTTTGTTTCCTTTGTCAGAGAGAAGGACATTTTACTAGAGATTGTCCCCAGAAGAAGGACCAAGTGCAAGCAAGAGTTTATACTATGGATGCTAGGAAGGCGAAGGGCGAAAATTCCTTGATTGCGGGTAATTGTCTTGTTAACAAGCATCCTTGTCTTGTTTTATTTGACTGTGGAGCTACGCATTCTTTTATATCTACTAGTTGTGCGAAGCGACTTGGGTTGCGACTATTTCCTTTGTCTTCTCCAATGGTGGTTACTACCACTATGGATGAAACTGTCGAGACGCCGCTTAAGTGTGAGAACTGTACGTTGTTCGTGGATGGTAGAATCTTTCAGATTGACCTCATTTGTTTGCCCCTTAAGAAAATTGATGTTATCTTGGGAATGGACTGGTTGTCTGCTAATTTTGTGTTTATTGGATGTGAAGAAAAGTTGATCCTCATTCCCTCCGTTGGAGCGCCTTCGAAAGATGTTTTGACGACGATCTTAGAAGGTACGGTTGGAATGGTAAATTTTCTGTTTGAACGAGAGAAATCTGTTTTGCTTGTCCTTACTAATGAGGAGAGTAATGACCAACAAGTTTTGAACATTCCGATAGTTTGTGAATTTCCCGATGTTTTTCCTGAAGATGTCACTTCCTTACCTCCGGTGAGGGAAGTTGAGTTCTCAGTCGACCTGATACCGGGAATGGCTCCTACATCCGTTTCCCCTTATCGGATGGCTCCGCTCGAGTTGAAGGAGTTGAAGGATCAATTGGAAGATTTGATGGCAAAGCATTTTGTAAGACCTAGTGTCTCACCGTGGGGAGCTCCAGTGTTGTTGGTAAAGAAAAAGGATGGTGGTATGAGGCTGTGCATCGATTATCGAAAGTTGAACAAGGTTACAATGAAGAATAAATACCCCTTACCAAGGATAGACGACCTTCTAGATCAATTGAAAGGAGCCTGCGTGTTCTCGAAGATTGATCTGAGATCGGGCTATCACCAGATTCGTGTGAAGAGTTCTGATGTTCCGAAGACTGCGTTCAGAACTCGTTACGGTCATTACGAATTCTTAGTGATGCCTTTCAGTGTGACGAATGCTCCAGCTATTTTTATCGATTACATGAACCGAATATTTCAGAGTTATTTGGATAAATTTGTGGTGATCTTTATCTATGACATTATTATCTATTCTCGTACTCCGCAAGAGCACGGAGAACATCTAAGGATTGTCCTATCGATACTACAGGAAAAGCAACTTTTTTTATAAATTTAGTAAGTGTGAGTTCTGGATGTCAGAAGTCAAGTTCCTTGGACATGTTATATCCTAGGGAGGTGTAGCTGTAGACCCGTCCAAGATAGAAGCTGTAATTAATTGGGAGAGACCGAAGAATGTTACCGAAGTGAGAAGCTTCCTAGGTTTGGCAGGTTACTACAAAAGGTTTATTAAAAGTTTTTCTCTGATGACATTACTGTTAACTAAGCTCACTAGGAAGGACTTCGCTTATGAATGGGATTCCAGTTGTGAGCAAAGTTTCGTGTGGTTGAAGGAGAAATTGACAACTGCTCTGGTCTTGATTATTCCCGATCCTAACAAATCTTATGAAGTGTTTTGCGATGCTTCAAAGATGGGTTTAGGAGGTGTTCTCATGCAAGAAGGTCAGGTGGTGGCGTATGCTTCCAGACAGTTGAGAGTTCATGAGAAGAATTATCCTACGCATGATTTGGAATTAGCGACTGTGGTGTTTACCTTGAAAGTGTGGCGGCACTATTTGTATGGTGTGCGTTTTGAGATGTTTAGTGATCATAAGAGTTTGAAGTACCTCTTTGATCAGAAGGAACTGAATATGAGACAGAGGAGATGGATGGAGTATTTGAAGGATTATGATCTTGAGTTGAAGTATCACCCCGGAAAAGCAAACAAAGTGGCGGATGCCTTGAGTAGAAGAGTGATTCATAGTGCCGAATTGATGGTATTGGAGTATGTATTGTTAGAAAAGTTTTGAGATCTTAACCTTCAGTTTGTTTGGACTCCGAATGGTGTAATCATGGGGAACTTGAATATTAACTCTACCTTGAGGAATGATATTCAACAAGCGCAAGTTTTGGATGCAAAGTTGCAAGGACTGTCACTCCAACCGGGTTTCGTGAGAGCATTAGACGGGGTCATCCTATTTAATCAAAGAATTTACATTCCGGATGATGATATGTTAAAGAGAAGGATTCTGGAAGAAGCACATAAAGGTTCTTTTACGATACATCTGGGTTCTTCGAAGATGTATCAAGATTTGAAGAGGGAGTATTGGTGGTCCGGGATGAAAAAGGACATTGCGGTATTTGTATCAGAATGTGCAGTGTGTCAGCAAGTGAAGATTGAGCACCAAAGACCAGGTGGATTGTTACAACCTTTGGACATCCCAATTTGGAAATGGGATAGTATCTCTATGGACTTTGCAGTAGGTTTACCGAGTACTAAGGGTGGCTATGACTCTATTTGGGTGATTGTGGACCGACTAACGAAATCTGCGCATTTCTTAGCTGTGAAAACTACATATAAGACAAGTTAGCTTGCAAGGTTATTTATTGCAGAAATTGTGAGATTGCACGGTGTCCCGTCCAGTATTGTATCGGATAGAGATCCGAAGTTCACTTCGAGATTTTGGAAGGTGTTCCAACAAGCCATGGGTACGAATCTGCGTTTGAGTACTTCTAATCATCCTCAAACGGATGGTCAGACGGAACGTACGATTCAAACGATAGAGGATATGTTGAGAGCATGCATTTTAGAGAGTAGAGGAAATTGGAAGGAACTGTTTCCGTTGATCGAATTTTCGTACAACAATAGTTTCCATGCAAGCATCGGTATGGCTCCATATGAGGCTTTGTACGGAAGAAGGTGTAGAACACCGCTGTGTTGGTCAGAAGTGGGTGAAGATAGGATCTTAGGACCGGAAATCATTCAAGAGACTACGGAAAAGATTCGTATGATCCGAGAAAAGATTAAGCAAGCCCAAGATCGTCAGAAGAGCTATGCTGACAATCGAAGGAGACCCCTGGAATTCGATGAAGGAGATCATGTGTACTTGAAAGTCACTCCGAGATTAAGATTGAAATGACCGTTTACGTCGCATAAGTTAAGTCCGAGATACGTATGACCGTATCAGATTCTAGAAAAGATTGGTGAAATTGCTTACCGTTTAGCCTTTCCGCCATCTCTATCCGAAATGCATGATATTTTTCATGTATCTCAACTTCGTAGGTTCATTCCTGATCCTCTTCAGCCTATTCTGCCAGATTCTATCGAGATAAAAGCGGATTTGACCTTCGAGCCCCAACCGAGCCGTATTGTTGGAAGAGAAACCAAAGTGTTGAGAAATAAAGAGATATCGCTTGTTAAGGTGCAATGGGATGAGACGCATCCGGGCGATGCTATGTGGGAGTTGGAATCAGAAATGCGGGAATCATATCCTCACCTGTTCAGGTAATCCTTTAAATTCGTGGACGAATTTTATTTAAGGGGGGAGGATGTAATACCCCGTATTTTATTTAAAGCTCTGGACAATATTAATTAGTAATAATATTATTCTGGATTACTCTAAGAAATTTTAATGGAACCAAATAGAGTAATCAGCGAGATATTATTTTATTAATTGATATTAGCTGACTCAGAGGTTTTATAAAATATCAGATTAAGAGACATTTTCGGGTATTCTCTAATTTTGACCTATTGGTAAAAATATTAGCTTCTATATATTTATATATATATATATATATAGAAAGATTATGAGAGGAAGGGAAAGTTGGTAAGAAAGAAGAAAAGAAGGAAAAGGAGAAGAGAAGAGAAGAAGAAGAGAGAAAATCCCTAAAGCTCCAATTCCTCATTCCCGATCATCCGTCCGTCGAATCAACTCAATCTTTCCGCCAATCTTCATCTCTCGAGGTGGGTTCTTAGTTAGAAAATTTTATCTTTGATTTTGGTTGAGTTTAGAGATGTTTGTGGTTAGGGCTTAATTGGAAAATCTAAGAAAAATCGGAAGTTTAACGCTTAAAACTCGATTAAAACCTACCTAAAATACTCATATGATGATAATGAATATGTTTGATTATGTCTTGTTGCATTGGTTGATGTTTGGGAGTGTTTGCGTGTGGAAAGAGTGTTTTCCCGTAAGGCTGGAACTTTCTGAACTGGTGTAGCTCGCTCAGCGAGCATACCTCGCTCAGCGAATGTTCCAGGGCGATTTTCGCTCAGTGAGAAGGAGCTCGCTCAGCGAGACCTGTAGGTTCCAACCTTGGTTTTTAATTCGTAACTTATGATCCGGGTATCCATTTTTAGCGTTCCACATATAGTTTCGAAGCTAATGATGAAATCTATATTTTGAGATCAAGAAATGTTGGTTCCATCCGACTTTTACTCGACTATTCGATTAAAAGGTAAAGAAACATAATTATGGAATTGTGAGTTAAAGATAAGGAATTGGTGAGACTTGTGAGACACCTAGGAGTTCGTAGATTAATAAGAATTGAGGATCGCGCTTGATTGTGTTCCTGTTTGTTAGCTTGAGGTGGGTATTACATTGAGTCCCACGGGAAGCGAGAGTTAGCTTGAGGTGGGTATTACATTGAGTCCCACGGGAAGCGAGAGTTAGCTTGAGGTGGGTATTACATTGAGTCCCACGGGAAGCGAGAGTTAGCTTGAGGTGGGTATTATATTGAGTCCCATAGGAAGCGAGAGTTAGCTTGAGGTGGGTATTACATTGAGTCCCACGGGAAGCGAGAGTTAGCTTGAGGTGGGTATTACAATGAGTCCCACGGGAAGTGAGAGTTAACTTGAGATGGGTATTGCATTGAGTCCCATGATAAGTCTAGTGGTTCATACTTAAGGTGCGTGTTTCACTGAGTCCCACAGGATGTCTTGTACGATGTATTGTTAGGTTGTTCCGTTTCGACTTAGTTATTTTTGAGAGGAACCTTTGTACTCCTAAAACTGTTATGCTTGACCCTTAGAGCCGAGAGAACTCTAAGATAGGGAACCCACTGAGATGTTTTATCTCACCCCATGTTGATGTTGTTATTTCAGTTACTTCAGGTTCCGCTAAGGGTAAGGATAAGGTGACTTGATTATCCTTATTAGTTGATGGCTTAGTCTTTTGCTGTGGATTTTTTTGAGATCTTCGGATCTAGTTCTTAGATCTTTTTGTAGTTGAACATCTTGTACTATTTTATAGCCTTATTTAGTACCTTATGTTGTAGTGGCTATACTTATACAATATGTTGCTAAGAACTTATTTGTATTTCAGTACCAAATTATTAATATTATATATGAAAAATATGCTTTATGTATGTCTTTTGTATATGGGTATTACAGTAATGAGATTGGGAGTATCAAATTTCATCGACAACACCTATAACGTCTACAGACAACGAAATAAACATTTATATTATCTTTGTTATAAAAATGTTATAAAACATAAAATATGTAGGAAACATGGAATGTTGGAGAATTACCTATCAGAAGATTCTTTGGCGATTTCCCCGATATTATGTTCGCGAAAGACGTAAGTTGAAGTTTCTTATCAGGGATGTCATGTTTCACACAATCTCCGACGTTTGTACCTCCAGTGAATTTTAAAAGAAACTTGTGAGTAGTAGGATTGAAAACCAGGTCGTTTGGAATAACTTGAAAGTTTGACATCGTACAAGTTGCGTCAACGGTCAAAGTAGCGTCAAAAGCTTGTCTAAAAATAGTTGGAACAACAAGATAAATTTCATGACCCTAAAGAGCGAAAAAAATAAGAACTATTATCAACCAAAAAAGCCGTAAGATTGTCAACCAATAAAGCCTTAAGAGACATATAAGAAAACATGGACACAATTTAAGTCATAAAAACATATAAAAAAACGTGAAGAAACCAGCTTAAACACCACAAAAGAACAACATACATAAAAGGAAAAAGAAATCAGGACCAAACCAAGATTTCACATAAACCAAGAACTAAGACAAACAAAAATCCAAAATCACACAAACCAGCTCAAACATAACAACATAACAACATTCAGAAAAGTTGAACAACCATTATAAACAAAGAACAACTAATCTTTTGGAAACCCTAAATGAAACTCATATAAAAAACTAAAAAAAACCAATAACTCACATGTTTGTCGATCATAATCATTTCAAAATGCTCTTTGTTTCCCGTTGTCACATTCCATTTGTGATGTATCTTCATTGCAAGCTTCCACAGGTCTTTGGTGTCATTGATGTCGACAACATTCTCAAATGAACGAGCCATTTATTGTTAACCTGGATGGAGATGAATGGGATGGAAGTATAAAGGGAGTTTAGTTGCTGAGACGTTATCAAAGAAGATGAAAATTTGTTTGAAGAGAGAGATGGTGCAAAGCAAGGAGGAAAAGTAAGATGTTATGGTTGGAAAATATGATATGATGTGAACAGTTGATGATGTGCATAATGTAATACCCATATATAAAAGACATACCTCAAAGAATATTTTTCATATATAAATTTAAGTTTGGTATTGAAATACAACAAGTTCTTAGTTACACATTGCATAAATATAGCCACTACAACATAGGGTTCTAGCACAAAGGCTATAAATAATACAAGATCTTCATAAAATAAAAAGTCTAAGAACTAGATCCGAAGATATCAAAAGTCCACAACGGAAGAAACCATCAAACAAGTAATCAAGTCGCCTTATCTTTACCCTTAGCAGAACCTGAAGTACCTGAAATAACAACATCAACATGGGGTGAGATAAAACATCTCAGTGAGTTCCCTATCTTAGAGTTCTCTCGGCTCTAAGGGTTCAATTCCCAACATTCCATAAGGTACCAAAGTCACTTCTCTATAAGTAACCGAAAACAAAAAAGGGCATTCAATAAGTTATTAACGTTTCACGTGGGACTCGATGTAATACCCACCACAAGCCTCACTATGCTTCCCGTGGGACTCAATGTAATACCCACCACAAGCCTCGCTATGCTTCCCGTGGGACTCAATGGAATACCCACCACAAGAGATGAAGATTGGCGGAAAGAAAGAGTTGATTCGACAAACGAATGACAAAGAATGATGAATTTGAAGCTCTAGGGTTCACTTTTCTTCTTCTCTTTTCCTTCTTTCTCTTCTTCCTTATTAACTTCTTCTTTCTCTATTTTTCTTTCTATAACACATAATATAAAGAAAACTTATTTCCCCACCAATGGGTCCAAAATAGAGAGTATCCAAAAATGTCTCTTGATCCAATATTTTATATATAAAACCTCCGAGTCAGCTAATATTAATTAATAAAATAAAATCCTGCTGATTACTCTACTTATTTTCGTTAAATTTTTTAGAGTAATCTTAAACAATATTAATATCAATTAATATTATTCAGAGCATTAAATAAATTACGGGGTGTTACACATAGGTAAGTGTTACAAAGCAGAACATAGTGAGAGTTGGTAGCAGGTGTTTGAAAAGAAGAAGTAGTGAGTTTTCAAAATGTAGAATGCCAACATTATGACACATGTCTAGAAGGGAAAAATAGTAACATTGGTGGATACAATTTTTCTTATATGGTAGATATTTTAAAAGACTAAAAACGAAATTGAGATATTTAGAAGGACTACAAACATATTTAACCCATTTGAAATATATAAAATTGTATACCATATGCTCTTTGTTTTAATCAAAATTCCGTGGTTGAGTGACAAACAATATTTCTTTTAATGAATTATTTAGAAATTCAGACTTTATATTTAAAAGGCAGGGGATCAATTCTTGCTATTAACTCTTCTATAATTAGTCTCAATCTCTCATGCCACAAAAGAAAAAACCTCATTATAGTTAATATCATTCTTCTGTATGAAATCCTTTAACTACTAACTTTGTCTTATGTCTTGAAAATGTCTCCTTAGAATTCATGTTCACCTTAAATGTCCATTTCACATCAATAGTTTTCTTTCTCTCAGATAAATCAATTAACTCCTAAGTGTTGATCTTCTCAATTAACTTGAGTTCTTCCATTACAGTCTCTCTCCGAACCCCCTTTTTGTTAATTTCCTCATCATGGATGATTGACTTAACATCATCTAGCAAAACAAAGTAAATGAGTTCCCTTTGATGTTGACTACAGTGTTAGGAAACAAATAACAATCTAAAATTATTCTACTAGGAACTTACCTTGTTCTATGTGGCATCACATGTGTTTGAGTCTTTATTTTCGCATCATTTTCAACTTGTTCCTTCAACATCAATCTCTTCTCATGAACATTCACTTTGAACATGTTCTGCATAAATATGACTGATATAACTTCCTTTCTCTAGTGTGTCCTACAACTTACATGCCTCATACTTATTGAAAGTCACATCTTTGTTGATGCACACCCTTCTATCCACACGATTGTATAACTTATAAGCACACGTGGATGACACCCTATGAATACCATACTTTGGCTTTTGTCATCTTACGTACTTCTTCTTAGGTCAGGTATGTGTTTTAACCATAATGATCCAAATTTTTCGAGGTACTTCACACTTGGATTTGTTCCACTCTATGCTTTTTCAGACACTCCCATTTTTAACTTATTGGTGGAGAATTCGTCTACTATATAACTGAGTGTGTTAACTCCTTTTCCACAAAACATATGAGGCATGTTCTTGTGCTTTAACATACTTTTGTCAAGTATTTTTTTCCCTATAAGACCATTATGTTAGGTGTAAATGGCGAGGTAACTTCATGTTTTATGTCTTCACTAATTCAAAATCACTCAAGTTATTTTGAGTTATACTCTCCACTACCATCACTCTTCAAAACCTTTTTTATTTCCCACTCTCCTCAATCAATGTTTTGCAATTCTTGAACGCTTTAAGAACTTTACTTTTCCATTTTATGGTATACAATCACACAATTCTTGTATGTTCATCAATAAAAAATGATGAAATACTTGCTTTGACCTAGTGATCATACTTCAAAAGTTTGTGACATGGCATGAATTTTAATGTGTCAAAAACTTGGCATGTTTGAAAGCTTAAGTGGTTCTCTAAGAAAAGGCAAGAATTGGCTTTTTTTTGGGAAAATGAACTGAATGAGCCGACTCAAATTCCACAATTAGCCGACTCATTTAGTTTAATTTGGTGCAAAACGCACGGGTCCCAACAGGCTGCATGAAACATCAATTTTGGTTGACTCATGGGTATGGATGAGTCGACTCAAAATCCCTCATGAGTCGACTCATCAAGAAGCATTTTCTTCTCATTTTCTGCGGGTCTCAACAGGCTACCTCTCTGTTCATTTTGGTTGGCTCACCTGGCAATTTGAGCCGGCTCATTTAATGATTTGAGTTGGCTCATTACTGTGCTGACTCATTTTTTTCATTTAATTTTTCCCTCTCTTATGTTACTATCTTTAACCAATATAAATAGCAGATTTATTTTCATTTGAGAGTTTAACAAGGCAAGTGAAAGATATACATACAACTCTCTTCATCTTCTTCATTCTTGCATCAATCAACAATCACACACAACAATTTTTATTTGATTACGATGCTTGTTTCGAAGATAATGTTCAATCGTGAATTAGAGTTTCAGATTGGGTCTAGAGTGTGTGGGTTTTCCTTGGAAAAATCTTAAGGGTTTTCTCCTCCAAGATCATTGAAGATTTGGGGGTTTTGCACACATCGATCGTTCGTAGATTCAGCCGAGTGAGGTAGATTGAAGATCAAGTGGATCGTTATTTCATATCACGGTAGACAGAGGATTGCGAAGGTATTTGTGGGTTCACAAGTGTTGGAGAAACTCAGTCGTGCTCAAAGTTTGGAGAATCGTGAATTCTTCCAAGAAGGGAGCAATTAATCAGAGGCTTTCTCGACACGCGTGGAAGACTTGATTCTACATTGGATCAAGGGACAAGAAGAAGATTTGACAGCATATTCAACGCGGTTTGGTTTGTTGGTTCATTTATCTCTCTTCTTGTAAAACAATTGCGATTTAATAAAATTGCCCAATTCAATTTTGAATTGGGGGCAGAGTACTTCGAGCGAGGACGACGAAGGAACTGCCTCAACAAATTCCTTGTTTTCTTTACGATTCTCGCATTTTACTTTTGTTCATATTGATCTTGTGTGCTTGAAAATTCTAGTGTATCAAATTAATGCACTCAAAGTTTTTGATAAATAGTTACACTCAAAAGTGATAACTATAGTGGGTAAAATTCTGCACTATTTGATACAACAAAATTATCCTTGATGTGTGCACTCCAAGTGTTTGGTAAAACGCCTAACCACACAAATTCAATTTGATTGTGCTTAATTTCTTCTCCATATCATTGTTAAGAATAGTTTTATCAAGTGCTGAATTATCAAGTGAATCATTTGTGTAATATTAATTCTTCTAGTCATCATTTTATTCCAATTGGGTTTTACGCATATCCGATTTTCGGTGACTTCTAATTTGAACTAGACGATTTTCCGGGAAACTTCCGCAATACTTTTTCAACTAAATTTTGAAAAGTAATTTCTTAAAAAGGAATCTATTCAACCCCCTTTCTAGATCCGCGCTATTGTCTAACAAAAAGTTCCAAATATATAAAAATGTACCATCTCTAGTGCATCACTTGATCTCTTTGGAATATTTGATGCAAAATCCAATATATTTGGCTTGCCTTTTAAACAGGTTTCATATGTCATTATATCTGCATCCAGTTTAGGCATGCCATGCATTGAATTGTTCGAGCTCAATTCACTTAGCCTTCTAAAATTTAGATGATCATACCTCAAATGCCACAACCACTCAGGTTCATCAATGCTTGATATACACACTCCCTTTTTCCTTATGAATGCTACATTTGAATGTCCAATTATCTGACAATTTTGAGTTTAATACCAGCTTCTTGCATGGATCAAACAATTGCAGTGCATCAGTATTTATGGTTACTAACAATCCTTTATTTACCAAATTCCTTATAATCACTAGGTTGCGCACCCCAATAATTAATAGAGTTTGTTTTCAATAAGTACAATATTCTAACTATTTATTTTAATTACAATGTCACAAATGCCTTATACAAATTAGTAACTTCTATTTGCTAGTTTGCCATTGGTTTTCTTGCACAAGTAAAAGTTTTTAAGCCAATAATTATTTCCAGTCATGTGATTTGCACACCATTGTAGTTGCATGTCCCTTATACATTCATGCATAATATTCTAATATGGCGGTTTTGTTGATTGTCTTATCACTTTCATTCTCATTTAAACTAAATCTGGCGGTTTTGTTAATTGTTCTTGAAGATTTGGTTGAGATTTTCAAGTAGCTTGCAAGATTGAGGTTGTTGTCATTGGTGGTGATAAATTACTATGAAAATAAGAAAGTTCTTCTCTCTAGATTGCGTTGATAGTAACTAGTCGGAAGGCTACAAACAAGTCAAAGTTCTTCTCAAAACTTTGGATAATTCACCGCTCGAGGATTCAGTATGATCAAAGGGTGATTGCTACACACGAATGCTTGTAGTAGATTGACGATATTGAAAGATTCAAGAAGCGTCAATCGAGTAAAGATTACGCATAAGAGTTTGACATTACGCTATATATAAGTCAAGATCCAAATATGAGATTTATTTTTCTCAACATTATTGTGGATTGGTGATTGTATGAACTCTTGCAAATATTTATCAAATAAAAAGGAACAATGTAAGTTCTAAAGGAAAACCATTGTAGAGTGCACATATGTAAAGCAAAGACGAATGATAAAGCACTATAAATTCCAGTGTCATCTCTCTCCATTATTCTAGCATTTAATTTTTCAGGATTTGCATGCTTAGGTATTTCAATTCTAGCGTAATTTTCCATTTATTCTATTGGTAGCGATTTATTACATAAGCTTAGGTTTTGTTAGAATTGGTGCCTAATCAAGCTGAATTAGTGATTAAATTATGAGAAACAATTGAGGTTAAAATTCATTAATACTAAATCGTTGTATAAGCACGCCTCATTGAATATACAACTGAATCAATTTGATTAAGGGTTAACATGATCAAATTCTAACAAAAGTATAATCTAACAAAAGTATAATAATTGATTAAGGGTTAACATGATCAAATTCTAACAAAAGTATAATCTATTTTAGTTTCAAACCTTCTGCGCATACTTTTAAAAAATCTCTAATATTTTATTTTTAAAAAGTGGATAAATTTTTTTAATATGGATCTATTCACCCCTCTAGACCGTTTTTTTTTACTTACATATTCTCACCCAACTACAATGAGTCAGGATACCATAACATACATATAATTGCATTCACAAATTATGTACATCAAAGACACCTTATGAGTTCTAGTAATTATCATGAGTTATATGAGCCTCTTTATCACTTATTTGATTTTTCTTTATTCTTTCTTAGGCTAACACTCATCAACAAAATGTCCAAACTTGACTTGCCATTATTGGACCAATTTATATTCTTGAAACTTTATTTGCATTTCTTTTCGAACTTAACAAACCATTTTTCCAAATTATTTTCATCAAGAACCATGGTTTTTTTTTTAATGAAAATCCACCATTTGTGTTCATTCTTGCTAATCAAAAACATTGAAAAAATCACTACTCACTCGATCCTTTCCATAGATATGACCTCTCACAATTCTTTCTTGTTTCCCTTGTATCAACACCAACCCAAGGGTTGGAAAAAAACTTTATGGTATCAAAACCAGCTCAAATATCAAAATACTTTTTTCTTGTATCGGAAACCAAAACTCTCATTGATATTGAAACAATTGCTCTAGTGAAACCACTTCACTTCTAGTATTAAGACCAAATCTCCCTTGTATTAAACAACAACCTTAATGTCATTTGTTAGCTCAAGTTTTTATTTCTTATGTTGCAAGCAAGAATAAAACACATTATAGCAAATATCAAAATGGCTTAATGAAATTAAATTCAAATTAAAATAAAAAAAACACACACACATATACTTGTTGGTCAAGTAACCAACCAAACGTACTATAACTAACTTAGTTAGTTATAATCCACTCACTTAACAACTTAAAAATTAATAATTAAAAATAAAGATAGTGATATTAATCCTCTTAAAATTAAAAATATATTAATCATAATCAATTAAAAAATAACACATTTTAAATAATTTACAAAATTTATCTATTTTCTCTCCAGTTCTCTCCCATCAAAATTCTCCTGTGCTATTGCATTGACAAACTATCTATTAATGTAATTTCACAATTTAGAATTACCTTTAATAATTTAGAAATAAAATTTAATATTTATTATCAATTTAATAGTGATTGAAGTAGTAATAATAATTTGTCAAAAAAAAAAAAAAGAAAAGAAAGAAAAAGTAGTAGTAATAAAGAAGTTATTTGACTTGAATGAAGCTAACGGAAAAACGTTTCAGTTACGCCTCATCTCCCGCATGGTTTCCCTCCATCTACTCCTTTTTTTGAACACTGTAGAACACTCCACACACTCTCACCACTCTCGCATTCACAACAACGAAAAACAACACTAGAAAAGAAGAATTCTAATCGCCATAATAACCAAATTCATATAAATAACCCAATCCACCAAATCATAGCCATTCGAAGTTAGTTACAATTTCAGAATTTCCAAAAATGTGTATGCATCCTAGCAATCAACCTCCATCACAAGAACCACCTTCTCATTCTTCCTCCGAACTAACTAACTCCGAACCTATCAACTCCGAACCTCAACCCCTTCCCGAACCTGCTTCAGAGTCTCGCAAAAGAGCAATGCCAGAACCCTGCACTCCCGAACCAAATCCCAAACCTCACGATGAACCGAAACGTCAAGGTGTTTCTTCTGGTTCTACTCCACCACCGCCGTCGCTGATCTCCGTCGAATTCGCAGATGGTTTCGTGGAGGATTTGTTCAAGTATCTTCCGATGCCGTTGGAAGACCTGAACCGTCGAAGTCCTTCTAAGTCTTCTCTTCCACCACCACCAACCTCTTTCGGCGAGGATTTATTCAAGTATCTTCCGCCGACTTTGTTTGATGATGCGGAACCGCTGAACATGATCTTTCCTCCTACTGAGCAAACTGGTCCGAATCTTGAATTTCTTGTAAAACATTGGACTCCTCCAGTTCCGAGCAATATTGATGAAAGAATCTCCTCTCGTGCCGATCCTACCGATCACGATGAAGTTATCGATGTTGATCGGTGGGATCATGAAGCCAATCTTCGTCGCCGTAAAATTTCTCCCGTCCTCTTCCCTTCCATGAGTTACGTTCCAGTTGATCATGACGGTAACACTGACCTACCAATTCCGACACCTTTCACAACATTTGTGGTACGTTATCATCATCATCATTGTTCATTTTTAATAATTAATTATAATTATTTGTTTGTGATGATATTAATTGGTAATTTATTGACGCATGCATGAAGAACTGAATCGATTTTGTTTTTTTGTTTTTTTGTGATTCGTTTTGAAGGGAGCTGGAATTGAGAATCTGAGAAATACTTGTTTTATGGCTGCGATTCTTCAGTGCTTAACACATACTGGACAAATGTTAATCGGTCTTCGTCATCAATTTCATGAATCTCCATGTACGGATTTTTTTTTTGTTTTTTTATTTTTTTATTTATTTTTTCTTCATTTTGAGATCAAATAGAGTTCAAGATTTTGATTTATTTTAGTATGGAAGTTGAAATTGATTTTCGTTTTCAGGTTGTGTGGATGGTTTCTGCGTTATTTGTGCTTTCCGCGAACACAATGACCGAGCTTTACATCCTTCTCGAAACACAATTCGTCCAACACGGTTTCTTCAGAATGTGAACCGTATCCTTTTTTCCTTTTTACTTTGAATTTTTGATGGTTGCTAATTGTGAAAATTCATCTCTTTAATAGTTGACTGTGGTATGAATTGTGATCCATGACATATATGGTAACAGAATTTTCAGATGATTTTGTAGCGCATAACCAGGAGGATGCTCATGAGTTTATGATATGTGCCTTGAATAAACTAAAAAGTGCCTTACCAGAAACAGGTTCCAATAATCTAATTGAACAAGTATTTGGAGGCAAAACTGTTAGCCAAGTATGATGCACATTTTTTTTTTTTTTTTTTAATATGTTATTCATAGATGATTTTATCTTCTTATTTTGATGTTTGCTATTATTGCTATTATTCAGCTTCGATGTCGCAGCTGTGGTTTCTCTTCTGATACCATTGAGCCAATACTTGACTTGGGTTTAGCGGTAGATAACGAGAGTACCGTTCCAAGGGCTCTGGATTCTTATATCATGGTAGAAAATATGGATGGGATGTTTAAATGTAGTGGCTGCAACCAAGAAGTATACATGGAGAAACAGCTTTTGATTGATAAGGCACCAGAAATTGCAGTACTACATTTGAAAAGGTTTAAAAAAGACGGAAGCACTTATCAAAAGATTGAAAACCATGTTTATTTCAATTTGGACTTGAATCTGGAGCCTTATACCTCTGTTAAAGGCAGGAAAGATGTAAGTTTAGAATTCATTTTAGTCCTTCCTACATTTTTTTTAAGTCTTTTGCGGGTATTTCAATTGTTGTGGATACACTCCAAACATTTATACTGCAGCAACTTAGGGAAAAATTGAGACTGGTGCAAGTGAATTTACAGTTGTGATATAGTTTAACAGACCTCAAAATCATTTATATTAGGCTGCAATTGCAGTCCAGACTGTAATAACTGTTCCAATTTCTCCATGCAAATTTGATTTTTTTTACTCATTTTTATGTAACAGCCAATTTTGATGTATGACCTATACGCGGTTGTTGTGCATAGCGGACCCACAGCTAATTCAGGGCATTACTATAGCTATGTGCGTTCTGATAAAGACACATGGCATTTGATGGATGACGCTGAGGTAAAGTATCAATGGAAATTTCTTCCTATAGTATAGCTTTCCCCTTTTACATAGTTATATGGGTTCTGTTTGAAAATAAAATGATTCATTATATGATTCATTCATTGGCTCTTACATTGTTTAATTTGAGCAAGTGATTTTTGAAAAGTTGTAAGTTGCATACATACTTTAAATTTGCAAATGTAATTTACTACTATAAATTGATGTTTATTTTTTTCTTTCAGAAGTTTATTTTGCAGATAGATTGTGCCTATTTAATGAATGTTTAATGTAGTTTTGTTATAATTAATTAGCTCAAATGTGAATTATTAATTCCTTTTCAGGTTTTTAGTGTTTCTAAAGAACATGTCCTGGCTCAACAGGCATACATGCTGTTTTATGCAAAACAAGGTACAGACTGGTTCTCTAGTATTGTGAAAATGGAAGAGAGAGTTTCGAGATCAATATCCATAGACAACACACAGGATTTTGTTTATAGAGAATATGATCTTCTGGAAGAAACTGATGACGATTCGCCGCGGGCAAATGATGACGATTCGATGCGGGCAAATGATGACGATTCGATGTGGGCAAATGATAGCGATTCAACATATGGAATTGATACTGATTCGCCCGATGGGAAAGAGAAGACTGCGAGTGACATGGCAGAAGAAGAAGAATGTGATTCGGCGGGTGCAAATGATAAGGATTCCAAGGATGCAGATGATAATGATTCCAAGATTACAGATGAGAAGTCTGGGAGTGGCATGGATGGAGAAGAATGTGATTTGGCAGATGCAAATGATGATAAGGATTCCAAGGATGCAGATGATAATGATTCCAAGGTTACAAATGAGAAGTCCGGGAGTCGCATGGATGTAGAAGAATGTGATTTGGCGGATGCAAATGATAAGGATTCCAAGGTTGCAAATGAGAAGTCTGTGACTGGCATGGATGGAGCTGATGGGAATGATTCTAAGGATGCAAATGATGAGGATTCCAAGGTTACAAATGAGAAGTCTGTAAGTCGCATGGATGTAGAAGAATGTGATTCGGCGGATGTAATTGATAAGGATTCCAAGGATGCAAATGTGAAATCTGTGAGTGACATGGATGTAGAAGAATGTGATTTGGCGGATGCAAATGATAAGGATTCCAAGGATGCGAATGATAATGATTTCAAGGATGCAAATGAGAAGTTTGTGACTGGCATGGATGGAGCTGATGGTAATGATTCTAAGGAAGCAAATGATAAGGATTCCAAGGATGCAAATGAGAAGTCTGTGAGTGGCATGGATGTAGAAGAATGTGATTTGGAGGATGCAAATGATAAGGATTCCAAGTATGCAAATGATGATAATGATTCCAAGGTTGCAAATGATGATAATGTTTCCAAGGTTGCAAATGAGAGGCTTGGGAGTGACATGGATTTTGCAATACAGGTGTGATGTTGAACAGAATTTCATGCAATGAGATTAGAGACTAGTATGGCTGGTTTTAAGGTTCCCCTTGATGTAAAAATTGTTGCATACCTGTTACCTAAAAATTGTCTGTATTGATGAATATATGATTTCCTTTCATGTAAAAAATGTTGAATATCTCCCTTTACCTGATAGATAAAAATTGTCTGTTTTGATGAATATATGATTTCCCTTGATGTAAAAATTGTTGAATATCTCCCTTTACCTGATAGATAAAAATTGTTTGGGTTGTTGAATATATGATTCTGGTACAGATTAATGAAACTCATAGTAATCTTAAGGTCAAAGGTTGAAACTTGAAACTTAAACCTTTGATACTGAAAGATCTATGAATGGTTTGTATGGATCTAGATTGACACATCAAATCTCACTATGTATATGTATGTTGAACTTGAATGTACGTTTGGATCAAGGTTGAGTTTTTGTGAAATTGCTATGACAAGCTTAACATTATATTTTCATGATATTCACCTTCAGTATCAATGTGGATCCGAAAATACCATTAGTTGCTGCAACTGCAGATAACTTAAAATCGTGATGCTGCATTTGAAATCACAAGACCTCTTTTAAAAATTATTGGAAAGGTTTTCATTTTATTTCAAATAGTTAAACATGTTTATTCTGTTAGAAACTCTCCATAAAAAATTATAATCTCAGTAGAAGTCCTCTATCTTAGTTAGAATTCATGTGAGTTCCACAAGTTTATATATGCTCCGACAAGTTTTGTTCTGGTATATATGGATTTAAAAGAAAGTGTTTGTGAGTGTTTTATAAACCCACATTTGAATTTCTCGACAGTTGCTTGACTATTTTTTTGCTCCTTCTCTTAATCCTTGTTCTAGCTCTTTTATTAAACAATATATTTCATATCATATGGCTTATTTTTAAACAATATATTTCATATGGCTTTTAAAAATTATCCTCCATAAAAAGACCCAAATTTAAACATATCATTGGATTTTAGAGAGGAAAAAGCATTATATCAACGTCGGTTCTCCTACAAATTTTAATTTCCTTTTAGAATGGTTAGTTCAGTTGAATTATTGTTTTATGAATGGTTGTATTTCATAAGAGTGTATTACAATAGTATTTGTATATAAAGCTAACTAATTAATTTGTGCAAACACTTGTTTCCTGTTAAATTTTACCCTCCAGACGAAATCATTCATATGCAGAATTCACATATTTGTCGAGCCCATGACTTCACGTCGAAACACAACTCGACTTCTCATCGAAACACAACTCAACTTCTCGTCGAACACAACTAATTAGAAAGCTTTAAACAACACACCCCCTAATTCAAACTTTCTAAACTCCTCATTCCAATAAGCTTCTTCAAATCATCGAACCTTGTCTTCTTCAAAGGTTTATTATGCAAACCCGCCAATTGCACTTCTGATTTACAATACTCAACCTCGATCTTTCCTTTGTTCAATTGATCTCTAAGAAAGTGACACCTCCTTTCTATATGCTTACTCCTTCCATGACGCATCAGATGATTGACTAATTCTATGTCTACAAACAACTTCATCTTCTTCGATTCCATGACTTTAAGTTCATATAGCAGCATTTCAATCCATAAGGCTTGACAAGCTGCATAGGATGTTGTTACATACTCAACTTCACAAGATGATAAGCCCAATATCCTTTTCTTCCTTGAACTCCAAGAGATTGGTACTTCGCGAATCACGAATATGTAACTTGCAATACTCTTCCTTTCATGTGTGAGAGGTACATGTTGTTTTAATGATGTCAAAACTTGTGTGATCCTACAAGAAACAATGACTCAGAGAGTATAGGCAACTTAAGTCATCAGAATAAGTATTTCTGATGATTTAAGGCAAATGCGTCGACTCAATGGTGCAAACAGGTCGACTCATTCAGTGGAAAATAAATGAGTCGACTCATTGGTGCAAACAGGTCGACTCAAATCAAGTGAAAAATTTCCTTGTTTCTACGGTCTCAACAAGCTGACCGGTGACCTAAAAGAGGTCGACTAAAATGATCCAGCAGGTCGACTCAAACTTTAACTCAGGTCGACTCAAACTGGAATGAAGCGCCACATCACTTATTTTTCTCTCCTAATTTATTTTACAAGTGTCTTGTTCTAGACTGGCCTAGCAAGTGCCCTTCGTCAAATTGAGGTCCAATCTAATATTGATCTGGGCATAAGTCCAATAAGAGACTAGCAAAGATATGACCGTTGTAAGAAAGAACCGTTGGCATATAGCCGTGGGGGACCTCCCTTCACGCGCCATAATGTCTTTCACACGGCCAACTTCCCTCCAGAATTACAGGAGGTAGTTATGCTCAGTCAAAGACCACGCACCCATAATCCGCGGGCACATGCCCTTATAAATACCCTCCACCCTTGGAGGGCCGGGTATTCCTTGCTAATCACTCACATTCTTAACACTTTAGTTTGTCTTACACTAAAACTTACTTGAGCGTCGGAGTACCTTGCAGGTACACCACCCCTCTCCTACAATCACCATCACAATCACAGTTGAAGGCCATGAGGACCTGTCCGAATCATTTCTATACAGTGACGCCGTATGTGGGAAACTAGCAGCTCCCCCATCTTTCTTGACCAAGATCCTCTCTTTTTCCACCATGAGATCAAATCTCATCTGTAAACACCCCAAATTTGCCCTCACCCATTCACACTATGGCTTGTGATCATTTCACATGCATAAACACAATCATACCATCTCATACCACATTTTTGATCCACTGCATTGCTTCTAAGTCATCTGCATCTAGGATTTGTGATCTGAGCAATCCAAGAGCTTCTTGAGCCACTTCAAAGGCCATCAACCACTTCAAAGGGGTCCATGTATGTTCTTATATCATATTACATCCTCTCAAAGTCAAAAATGTCAAAAAATCACAAGAACTGGGAATGGTATGGAAGCAGAGCCAGGTTTGACTGCACAGATGACCTAAAATTAGGGTTTTGGTTTCAGAGGCCATAACTCCAAATTTTTTGGTCATTCTTGTTTCTATTGGTCTCTATATGGTATAGGGAGTATGCATACCAATTTTCATGAAGAAATTCCATGGGGAAGTCATCTGATCAAGAGTTGACTTTTCAAGCAAGTCAGTGCAAAATCAGGGCATCTGAGGCCCCCAATGACCCAACCAAGGGGTGATCTTCATCATTTTGATTGTATATGATCTTTATTGGATCATAGAAGAGGTTGGAAGTTCACAAAATTGAAGAATTTGAAGTTTTTGCAAAGTTGACTTTTTGGGCAAGTTTGACTTTTAATGAAAATGTCATTTTATGCAACTTTTTCAACCCTTACTTTTTGATTCAAGAAAGCTTCAAATGAAAAAACTTTGGTCATGAAAGTTGTAGAATAGATCTTTCCCTTTTCAAAAAGTACAAGAACATGACCTAATTCATTTTGGATCAAAAGATATGGATTGACAAAGTTGGCAAAAATCACTAAAATTCAAGTTATGCACCAAATGGAAAACTTGCAAAATCTTGTACCAAGGCAATTTGTGACTTCTAATTGATGTCAAACCATTACACAAACATCACACAAGTCTTAAAAATCAGAATGGGCCAAGAGATCACATGTTTATGGCCTATGGAGCAAGACTTTTTCATAGAAAACCAAAGACAAACCAAGTTGCAAGAACTCATGATGGCATTGCATCCACTTGCTAGCTACTTTGCTGATCAGTCCTAGCCTTTTCCCTCACCATGTTGCGCAGCCCACACCCCTTGTACTTGGCTAGAACAAGACCCATGCTTCTCTTACACAAGAGTTGACAATTTGCAAAAGTAACCATACCTATCACAAAAGGACATGTCACTTCATCTGACCAATAGCATTTATTTATACAAAGAAAATGCAAGCCAAAGCACATAACAAGCCAGCCTGAAACCAGCCATAGTACCTCATTCTCATTTTCCACCCTTAGAGCAAAAGCTTTCGAAACTCAGCATACAAGCCACAAACTCACAAACAAACTTCATAGATCAACTCAACTCATCATCCTGGTCAGAAAGCACCCCTCACCCTGGCCCTAAACTGCCTGAATCATAAACACGATCCTCACCTGAGCTTGAACAGAACTGCTTCAAACTTCCAAACCAGCCATCACAAACTCTTTCTAAGCATCAAGAGTTCATCAGTGGCCCAAAAGGAGTGGACTGCACAAGGAGAAGGGGTCAGAAAGTGGCAAACTGAAAAGCTTTAAACTCAGGTAGCTTCATGAACATTTTTTCCAGAAATGATTTTTAAAGTTCCTAAGTTGTTCTCCATGATTCACTGATCACTCTGATGTTGTTGGTTTTGAAAATGGTGAAGAGATGAGAGTTTAATCGTGTTCTGAAAGTCTTGCCCTAAGAAATGTTTTCTTTTGATTCGTGTGATTGATGAAATATAAATGAGTTTTAGTTTAGGGTTTTGATTCAGTGAGGTGTGGGAAGGATTTCTGTTCTTTTAGATTTCATTTTAGTTACGTTTTGAAGATTTTAGGAATTTTCAGGTGGGGTTCCCACCGGAGAAGACGACCGGAGGTCTTCTCCGGCCACCTGAAAATGATTAGGGTTTAATCCCAGTCATTAATGAAGTTTGAATTGTGAGCGTTGGATGAGTTGACCAAGTCCATTCCCGCGTGCATCCAATGGTTCAGATCATCCACTTAGCCCTAATCTTAATTATTTAAGTTAATTAATTCGTTTTAGCAAGTTTGAATTCCAGCCACAGGATCTGGCGCGCAGTCAAGCCTTCCCTGCCCAGATTGCATCTCATCCTTTCATTCTGCATACTTTCTCATAATTCAATTTTTAATTCATATTTTTCTTATTTGTTTTACACATTTTATTTAAAATAGTTAGAAAAATCCTAAAAATATTTCCCTTTGCATTTTTGTTTTAAATATTTTTCTTAATCAGAAAACATTTTTATTTTTATTTTTTGCATTCAAAAAATATTTTTAAATATTTAAAAGTTTATTTTTATTTAATTAATGAGAATTAATTAATTAAAAATACTTTTAGGTATTTAAAAATCACCAAAAAATTCATAAAACATTTAAAAACATTTAGAAACATTGTCCAACCCTCAAACCAAATTTCTTTTTTGATCTTGATGCATTTTGAGAATTTTTCATGGAATTAAAATCATTTTAATGCATTATTTTGATCCAAACTTCCAAAAATCACTTCTGCCTAACCATAAAGAGTTGGACTTTGATTCTTTTTGCATTGTGTTTAGCATATCATGTAGTTTGTAAGATTAAATTGGAATGGTTTGATCTTTCATTTTCCATTTGTTTGGCATTTTTCTTGTTAAGGAACCCTAAAACCCTAGAAAACTTAGGAAAATCATAACTTGAATTAGGTTAAGAGTTGGAACTTCTCCTTTGGGCAGTGAGTTAGTATAGGTTTAGGGATCCTTTGAATGCATTTTCAATTTTTTATATTGATGTTTGCTTCTGATTTTGGTTTTTGTTTGATGCTTTGATCATAAACCCTAATTTGGGCTTCCATATGCATCCATCTTGCATTTGCTTGCATACCTTGACTTGCCATAGCATTTTGTGCATCCATTTGATTCATTTGACATTTTAAGACATATTGGAAGCATGTTTGATCATTGCATCTTGCATTTGCCATGTTGCATGCCATATGCATTTCATGACTTTTCATGTATGTTCATGGTTCTTAACTTGTTTCATTTGCATCCATAAGCTTGTATGATCATCCCCATGTCTTGATCCATGTTTACATCATCCCATAACATCATTATCATCATGTACAGGCTTCTGGTTTTGGTTTTCATCATGCCATTTCATTTCATTTAGCATTGCATTGCATTCTTTCACTAACTTTTCAGGTGGTAAGTTATCTTGAGAAGTGAATTTGCCTTCACTTCTCATAACTTCTCTTCATCCCTTTTTATGCATCCTTGCTGCATTTTGTTATGTGTTTGAGATTGAGCTTGCTCTTTCTTCTTCTTCTTACTTTCTTTCCTCAAGTGACTTGACTTCTTGAATGAAGCAAGTTACTTTGCTTCTCCTGATCCTTCATCTGCTTCCTGGTGGTTCCATTGAAGACTTCTCTTGTAAACCTCACAAACCCTAGGAACAACCAAGCATGACAATGATTAGGGTTTTGATTAGTCCCCCCACTTAGTTTTTTACCTTTGTGTCTCATTGAGTCTTCTCTTCTCACCTCATAATCAGGGACTAAACCCTAAAGGCTTTAAGGCTTTGTGATTAAGCTTATGCCTGCATCCTTCTATTAGGATGGAGTGTATAACTTTAATCCTAAGTGTTAAACCCTTAATGTGTTTAACTCCTTTAATCAATTCACATAATAATCATCAAGACATCACACTTGTAACTTGGGCCTTGCATTAGGGTTCTAATTCTTCCTTAATTGGTTAAGAAGGACTAACCCCAGTGTTAATGGACAAGTCCCCCTCAAGTTGTCTTACAAATCATAAAAATCACTTCTTTATCATATCATTAACTAAAATCCACTTAATAAAGGCTTTGTTTTGTCATGAGTTTAATCCCTAATCATGGATTAAGTTGAGGAGCTTTCCTCAGCTTAAACATTCTCATCTATTATCCTTCTATTAGGATGGTGTAATGAGTCTGTTTAATCCCTGATTATGGCTTAATCTCATTACTCAACACTAAACAAAAACACCAAAAACATCTAATAATCACAAGTAGGTTAATGATCTTAATCCTACATCAAAGGTGTTTAAGTATGAGAAGCTGACTTCACACTTAAGGTATTCTCATTACCCCTAATCAGAGGGAGGATGTGATGAGTTTACTAACCCTTTGGTTTAGACTTAAGCTCATTAGCTTATGACAAACTTTCAAAAGCAATAAAAGACTGAAAACTCAAAAACAAACAATAATCGTCTCCTCCGGGATTCTTTTCTCACCTCATTCACTCATAAACGAGAACTTGCTTCTTCCGTCTAATGCAAGACAGTTTGCCTCTGTGCCAGACAGATCATACACTTGAGCATTGACAAGCAAGCAGTTCACAAGTCAATTCATCTTTCAGTCTCTTTGGGTCGAACTACGGTGTTCTGACTTCCTCATTGCACGAGAGGATACGTAGGCATAACTTAACAGTTATCGAACAAAAGTCTCTGTATATTCCCCCTCCTTCTAGCCTTATTCTTTAGCCTCATTATCATGAGCATTTCATCTTTGTTCTTACACTGACACTTCACTTATACACTTCACTTCTCTTACACTGACACCTGTACATTTTTTTCCCAACTCTTTTATACACAGATTGCACTGACACTACCCCTTTAAAACACAAATATTTTAAGCGTGGATCCCGTCGAGTACGGCGGACAATCTGGGTGCTAATACCTTCCCAGGTTGTAACCAACCCCCTTTCTCAGTCTCTTTGGTTCGCGACCGTCTTATCCATATCTTTCTAGGTCTATGCAGCATTACCTTTCCTCCGGGATAAAAATGCCTAGCTGGCGACTCTATTCATTCCCTGTGAGTTCACTCCTGTGTGCTCTCACACCCTCTTTCGCCGACCGTTCGCGTCTGTACCTTTATCTGGGCCATTTCCCATTTATCGGGAGCGACAGCTTGGCGACTCTGCTGGGGATGCCTTATACTGTAACCAGGGCTTCTGGTTCTTTTTGTGGGTTCCTCCTAGCGCTTGTTTGATTGGTGTTTACTGGTGTGTTATGTGCTAGCTGTGTTTGTATATTTGTTTTATTTACTGCTTTATGTACAGTTATTTTATTGCTTTCTTTACAGCTTTACATATATCATATTGTCATACTGTCTGTGCTGGATCTGTTTGTTGCTTTGGTGGGTGGGTGTTCTATTGAGAGTTAAGGTCCTATACCTGGGACCTGAGTGACACCTAGGCTAGAGTGGTTCATATTCTTTCCCATTCCATTTCGGTCTGGTGCGGGAATATGAAACACGGTTCAGATATGGGTTTCTTCTTGAGAACTCTGTGCTGCAGATTTCCTGTGGTACTAGGGCTATCTGGGAAGCCTGCTAAGTCTGGATGACCTTTAGTATTGACCTTCAGAAACTGGGGTGAATTAGAGGAGGATATTTTATGGTTATTGTAAACACTGTACCTCCGGGGTAGAAGTGTTTACACTTCTCATAACTGATCCAAGTCTGAGGATCCTTGTTTTAGAACATCACCTGTGAGGGGGTCGGGCTGTTTACAGGTTTGCAGGTACCCTTGACCTCAGCATACCCTGTTACTTTGATTTGATTAAGAGTACTCCATGTTGGAACAGTTCTTGTGATTTTTTAACCCTGGACATGTGACTCTTTATTTGAGTCCCCCACCTTGGTTACTGGACTTATGAACCTCCATCTGGATTTCTTGAACACATGGACCTATATCAGAGCACTTAATCAGATCCAGCTCAGTCACAAACCCCTGCATACCATTTGCATACATCCTCATTGCATCATTTTAACACGTGTTTATTTGTTTTTCAGGGTATCCATCCTATCATTCTGGCTTGGTTTTGACCCCTTCTTCAGCTTAGACCTATCTTCATCAGCACTTGCTTCAGCTATCAGCCACTTGCTTCAGTCACCTGCACCCTCAGTCTCAGCCTGTCAGTGGCCCACCTTCAGTGTTATTCTCAGTCATCATCATCAGCACCCATTCTTCAGCAACATGGCACCTAAGAAGAGTAACATCTCCTATCATTTCTTTGAGCCTGAGTTGGCTAGCATCAGGAAGATTCAGACCCTGATTACTCCAGACCATATACCACTTTTCAGAGAATATTATGGAGGAATCCTTGATGTGGTTATGGATTTGGACCCTTCACAGAGGAGCTTGATTCATACCTGCCTGCAGTTCTATGATCCCCCTCTGAGGTGCTTCACTTTTCAGAATTTTCAGTTGGGACCTTTATTAGAGGAGTATTCATCATTAGTTGGTGTACCTATCAGGGGTGGAATCCCCTTCAACCCTGAGATGGCTTTCCCTAGTAATGAGGAGATAGCAAAAGCATTATATCTGGAATCAGTTCTGATTGGGCAGAATTTGACAGCTAAAGCTGGAGTCTCTGGTTTTCATCTGGATTTCTTGATCTCTCAGGCTACCCTGAAGGCCTCCCTGGGGGAGTGGAAGGCAGTCTGTGCTCTGTTGGCCCTTAGCATATATGGGATCATACTTTTTGCAGATGAGCCTAGGTTTGTTAGCAAGAATGCAATCCATCTTTTCATCCTGAGAAACCCAGTACCCACCTTACTGGGAGATCTTTACTACTCTGTTCATCAAAGGAATGAAAAGCAAAGGGGAAGATTAGTAAGATGCTGTGCTCCTTTGTTCCATACTTGGCTGCTCAAGCATTTGCCAAAGACTGATGCATTCTTGAACCCTCACCAGCAAAGGAACTGGGCTAAGAGACTTGTTGCTCTGACCTCAGATGACATCAGGTGGTGCACTCAGAGCACCAAAGGCAGAGACATCATTACAAGTTGTGGGCAATTTCCCAATGTACCTCTGATTGGGGTAAAGGGTTGCATCAATTACAACCCTCTGCTATTCAAAAGACAACTGGGCTATGCATTGGTCCATCCTCCTAGAGCACATGATCTGACTGAGACCCTTTATTGTGAGATCAAGCCTAGTCTGGCTATTGTCAGGCAAGCATCCTGGGCCTGGGACAATGTGCAGACTAAAGGGGTAACCATTCTTGGAAGATGCAATAATGTGGCCTCAGCTCAGTACTATGAGTGGTCTCATGCCAGGGCTCAAATTACTGGAATGCCCTTCACTATTGAAGATGTACCTGGACCCTCCACAGCACCACCTCCAGCAACTGTCAGCTTAGAGGAGTTTGAGAATTTGAAAGAGAGAAATGAGAAGCTGACTCAAGCTCTACAGAAGACCCTCTGGGAGAGGAGTGATGGTAGGTTGGATATTGAGAGGTTAGAAAAGCTGAAAGTGGAGCATTTGGCTAGAATTGAGAAGTCAGAGGACTACATTAAGAAGTCTAGGGTTGGGGAACAGATCTTGAAGAATTCCTGCAAAGAAGCCCAATTCCAGAGAGCTAGGACTGATTTGTATCTGAAAGAGAGTCAGGCAAGGTGGGTCAGGATCACCGAAGCCCGTACTCAGGAGGACAAAAGGACTCAGGATAAGATTGAACAGATGGAAGCTAGTGCAAAAGAGCAACAGGAAGCCCTGGCAGTAGCCCAGAGGGAGATCTCAGAATTGAAGATTAGAGCTGGTGTAAAGAGGTCAAAGGACCAGAGTCAACACAAGAAGCTAACTGCAGCTGTTGCTACAAGGAATCTTCTCATCAGGAATCTCACAGAGCGTCCAGCTGATCCCGTGACTGAAGCACTTCTCAAGGAAGTTCAGGAAGATGAGTTTGGCCTTAGTATCTGACCTTTTGCTTGTTGTTGCTTTCTTTTCATTGTACTTTTCTTTATGTTGTATTTTTGACCCCTTAGAGGGCATGTATTGTAAAGAAAAACAAACTATGTATCATTTGCTTTTTGTAATATATGTGCTGGTTTGTTTTTTATCTGAGTTCTTGCAAGGAAACATCACAAGCATCTTCTTCAAGGGTCTGGAAAGGTCAAAACCAAGTTCCAAGCCAGATACCTTGGATACAAATAAGCATACTGCATTGCATCCTAACCTTTTGTTTTGTTTTGTAGGTTTTTGTTTTATTGTTACTAACTCTGTTGTGACTTCAGGAACTATTGCTCGACGTCGAGGGTTTCCACTCAACCGTCCACACAGATATCCCACCCGCAACAATCTTCCGGGCATACAGATGGACCAAGTACAGCAGGACCTTACAGAGGTCAGGAATCAAATGGCCAACGAGAGGTTGGAAATGAGGAATCAGATGACACAGTTTATGGAGGTAATGAATAATATGGCTCAAAGCCAGGAGAGGTTAAGAGCACTGGTAGAGGGGAGGAATCAAGAAGACCATCATCCAGGGACTGCTGGGACAAGCAACAATGAGAGAGTCCAGCCTCATGTTAATCCCCCAGTCTTTGGACCCCACCTGCATCCAGAGATCAACATCCCTGCTAATGTGCAAGGGACTGCCACAGCAGGTAGAGTGCTGCAAGAAGACCCCCAGGAAGATCAGTTCACAGTGATGGGAGCTGGGGAGGAAGCCTATGACAGAAGGCTAGAAGAGATTGCTGAGAAACTAAGATCCTTGGAGTCCTAGAATTCTTTGGGATTTGATGTTATGGACATGGGTCTAGTGGACGGGGTCAGGATCCCCCACAAATTTAAACCACCATGCTTTGAGAAGTATAATGGGACTTCCTGTCCCCGGACCCATTTACAATCCTTTCTGGGGAGGCTGAAGGCCTATACCATGGACGAAAAGCTATGGATGTTTTATTTTGAGGATAGCTTGACTGGAGCATCGAGGGAATGGTACTCTCATCTGACCAGAGCAACCATTAGATGCTGGAAGGACCTGGCGGAGGCCTTTATCAGACAGTATTAGTACAACTTAGATATGGCTCCCAACAGGACCCTCCTGATGGGGATGTCACAATCATCCAGGGAAAGCTTCCGGGAGTACGCCCAAAGGTGGAGACAGCTTGCTGCTGCTGTCCAGCCACCTATGTCAGAGAGGGAGATGGCTGATATGTTTATGAACACCCTCCAAGGAACATACATTGATAGGCTGGCTGTTTTCTCCTCCACTAGCTTTGCTGATGTGGTCATAGCCGGGGAAAGGATTGAAAGCCTATTAAAGATGGGTAAGATTTCTGACAACGGTGCCAGCTCATCCAGCAACTCAAGGAAGCCTTTTGTAGGCCCAAGAAGAACTGGTGAGACCAATGATATCCACACCAGCAGGGGCAGACCCCAATATGTTCATAGGTCTGTGGCAGCAGTCACCATTCCCGCTCCAATTCATCCTCAACCAGCTTATCAACCTCAGCAACAAAATTATCAGCAACAAACTCAGTATCCTCCTCAAAGAAATTACAACAATAGCAACACCAACAACAACAATCAGCAGAGACCGTTCCAACAGAGACCTTCTCAGGCCAATAGGGTGATCGATCCGATCCCTATGCCCTATGCCACATTACTGCCACAACTCTTGAAACTCAACCTGGTTGAGCTAAGGACGTTGGCACCTCCGGATCCTACCAGTCTACCCAGAAATTACGACGCCTGTGCCAGATGTGCTTTTCACTCAAATGCACCTGGCCACAGTACAGAGAAGTGCAGAGCTTTGCACATGAAAGTACAAGACTTGGTAGACTCCAAAGCTTTGAACTTTGCACCACCACCAAATGTCAACAAGAACCCTATGCCACATCATGGTGGTCCTAGAATCAATGCTATTGAAGAAGACAAGCCGTCTTACTTGATAACCAGTGTGGGTCAGATTCGGACACCCTTGGTGGAGATCAAAGCTCAACTCCTCGAATGTCAAATATTCCCGGGATGTGAGATAGGGTGTGCTTATTGCAACATTTCAGTGAATGGTTGTGATAACTTGAGGGATGGCATAGATGGTCTCATCCAGAGTGGCCTGCTTCAAATTACAACATCAATACCTACCAATTCAGCAATCTCCTTAACAACAGCTCCAGAACCTCCTACAACTGCAACAACCATTGTTCCAAACAACTTTTCGGTTTCATCAACAAATGCTTCATCTGTTATTTCAACAGACTAGATATCAGCAAACGTCCCTTCTACAACTACAGCACCCCTTCATTTGGAAACTCCTACAACAACAACACCCATTCTTCCAGCAATGTCTCCTACAACATCAGCAACAAATAATGCAAGTGTCTCAACAGTTACAATTTATTATGATCCTGCAAATGATTCTTCCTACAATTCACAAAATGCCACTCCTACCAGAGCACCAGTCACAATATATTATGATCCACAGACTATCATGGTTCCTTCTGCAGCTGCCATCAGTCCAGTTACTATCACAGTGCCTGGGCCAGTACCTTATGAAAGCAGTAATGCCATCCCTTGGCATTACGGTTCTGATCTATACTGCGAAGGACAGAAAATCACTCTCGAATCATCAACTTCTTCACCACAAATAGACAATGTGGGGGGAGGCGGAGGCTTCACTCGAAGCGGACGTCTCTTTGCCCCGCAAATTCAAAGACCCACTGCTGAAGCAGAAGCTGCTGCCAAGGCAAAAGAGAAGAGCATGGTGCAAGAAGAGCAAATTGTTAAGGAAGCTTTGAAAACACCTTTTGATCAAGAAGTTGATGAATTCATGAGAATCATCAAGAAAAGTGATTACAAAATAGTGGACCAGCTTCACCAGACGCCTTCCAAGATCTCCATTCTATCGTTGCTTATGTGCTCCGAAGCTCACCGGAATGCACTACTCAAAGTCTTGCACGCAGCTTATGTGCCAGAAGAGATCACGGTCAATCAGTTGGAAGCTGTGGTTGGAAATGTTAATGCTAGTAATGGACTAGGATTCACCAACACTGATTTGACTTCGGAAGGCCGCAATCATAACAAGGCTCTGCACATTACCATGGAATGTAAAGGTGCAGTTCTTTCCCATGTGCTGGTAGACACAGGGTCATCCCTCAATGTCTTACCTAAAAAAGCCCTTGTGAAGCTGGAATATGAAGGATTGGCATTACGTCCCAGCAACTTAGTAGTGAGAGCCTTTGACGGTTCTAAGAGATCAGTTTTGGGAGAAATTGAGTTGCCTGTAACGATTGGCCCACAGACTTTCAAAACGACCTTCTACGTGATGGACATTCAGCCTGCCTACAGCTGTTTGTTGGGTAGACCATGGATTCATGCCGCTGGCGCAGTTACGTCTACCCTTCACCAGAAGCTAAAATTTGAGTGGGAAGACCAAGTCGTTACTATTTGTGGAGAGGAGGATATTTTTGTTAGCCATCTGGCTACTTACAAATATATTGAGATGGATGGGGAGATCCACGAGACCATGAGCCAAGGGTTTGAGGCCCTGAATATTAATGAAACCTCTGCTGTACTTGGGACTTCCATGACATCTTACCAGCAGGCCCGGAAGGTGGTGGAAGAAGGAAACGCTCAAGGCTGGGGCAAACTGTTGCCTGTGGAGAAGAAAGAAGATAGATTTGGGTTGGGTTACAAACCAACTCAAGGAGATCAAGCAGAGGCTGCTAAGAAGCCCAACTTTGTTAGTGGGGGGATGCTCACCCCCGATGCTGTCAACAATTTGGAAGATGAGTCGGAAGATGAACGCAACCTGGAAAGTTGGATTCGTCCAAAGATCCCGGGGAGCAGTATCTCAAACTGGTCTTCCTAGGAAATTATAAGAGTTACTCCTGCAGAGTAATTATTATTTCCTGTATATTTTAAGCATGCATCAAGTCTTGCATCTTGCCCAAGATGACAAGACTCATTTTGTAATCGGGCCATCTGTAATTTTTGTGCAACAAGATTAATCAATGAAATATCAGACATCTTTTGCAAACGAGTCTTTTTTCTTTTCCGCTCACTGTCTTTTCCATTTTTCTTTTTGTACAAAAAAATAAATGGCAATGTTTTCAAAATGACAACTTTATTTCACTTTTCTAAACAAGATTAAAATCAATCACTAAAATGAACAAACTGAACCCTTGCAGAGAGTGCCTTCCAGACAACACCGACAACAACACGACTATGACTTCGTATGACTCTGACAATCCGATCAATCAAGCTGATGAAGGGGTTGAAGAAGATTACGAGCTTCCTGAAGAGCTAGCCAGATTATTGAGACAAGAGGAGAAGGTTATCACTCCTCATCAGGAGGAGATTGAAACAGTTAATCTTGGTACGGATGAAGACGTGAAAGAGGTTAAGATCGGGGCCTGCCTACAAAACTCAGTGAAAGAACAACTAATTGATCTGCTTCGGGAATATGCAGATGTGTTTGCTTGGTCTTACCAGGACATGCCAGGGTTGGACACCAATATCGTCATGCACAAGCTGCCATTAAAAGAGGATTGCCCGCCGGTTAAGCAGAAGTTGCGCCGTACTCGCCCGGATATGGCAATGAAGATCAAAGAAGAGGTACAAAAGCAGTGGGACGCCGGGTTCCTTGCTGTAACTAGCTATCCACCGTGGGTTGCTAATATAGTACCTGTGCCTAAGAAAGACGGTAAGGTAAGGATGTGTGTTGACTACCGGGACCTGAACAGAGCCAGCCCGAAAGATGATTTTCCATTACCTCACATTGACGTATTGGTTGATAATACGGCTCAGTTCTCGGTATTCTCCTTCATGGACGGATTTTCAGGATACAACCAGATCAAGATGTCACCTGAAGACATGGAGAAGACAACCTTCATCACCCCCTGGGGCACGTTCTGTTACAAGGTGATGCCATTCGGATTGAAGAATGCTGGTGCGACATATCAACGGGCTATGGTAACGTTATTCCACGATATGATCCATAAAGAAATCGAGTGTTATGTGGATGACATGATTGCCAAGTCCCTTACAGAGGAAGACCACCTGGTAAATCTGCTGAAGCTATTCAAGCGTCTGAGGAAGTACCAACTGAAGTTGAACCCCAACAAGTGCACATTCGGGGTGCGATCTGGTAAGCTGTTGGGTTTTATCGTAAGCGAGAAAGGGATTGAAGTGGACCCTGATAAAGTCAAAGCCATTCAAGAAATGCCTGCACCGAAAACTGAGAAAGAAGTTCGAGGGTTTCTAGGTAGATTGAACTACATTTCAAGGTTTATATCTCACCTCACGGCAACCTGTGAACCCTTGTTCAAGTTGTTAAGAAAAGAACAGACGGTCAGGTGGAATGAAGACTGCCAGAAGGCTTTTGACAAGATCAAAGAATACCTGCAAGAACCACCAATCCTTATGCCTTCAGTTGAAGGAAGACCTCTGATAATGTACTTGACAGTATTAGAAGAGTCAATGGGGTGTGTGCTGGGCCAGCATGACGAGTCTGGTCGAAAAGAGTATGCAATTTACTACCTGAGCAAAAAGTTTACCGACTGTGAACAACGTTATTCACTGCTCGAGAAAACTTGCTGTGCTTTAGCGTGGGCTGCTCGCCGACTGAGACAGTATATGTTGACCCACACTACTTTGTTGATATCCAAAATGGACCCAGTTAAGTACATTTTCGAGAAGCCAGCTCTTACCGGACGGGTTGCAAGATGGCAGATGATTCTCACAGAATATGACATTCAGTACACATCTCAGAAAGCCATCAAGGGCAGTGTATTGTCTGAATATCTTGCTGAGCAACCTATTGATGATTACCAGCCTATGAGATTTGACTTCCCTGATGAAGACATCATGTTCTTAAAAGCGAAAGATCATGAAGAGCCTGTTCACACTGAAGGGCCTGACCCGGAAGAAGAATGGACTATGATGTTTGACGGGGCTGTTAATATGAATGGTCGTGGTGTTGGTGCAGTACTCATTACACCTAAAGGAGTTCACATGCCTTTCTCGGCAAAACTCACCTTCAACTGCACTAACAACGAAGCTGAATACGAAGCTTGCATTATGGGTCTTGAGGAAGCCATTGACCTCAGGATCAAGACATTGACTGTATTCGGAGATTCAGCTCTGGTAGTTAATCAAACCAACGGCAAATGGTACACCCACCAGGATCATTTGATACCTTACAGGGATTATACAAGGAGGTTATTGACTTTCTTCACAACGGTCAAACTTGAGTATATCCCTCGAGATGAGAATCAGTTTGCAGATGCCCTGGCTACCATTTCATCTATGATCAAAGTTCAAGCTGCCAACTTTGTACCTCAGATTTCAGTGTCCAGACTGGACAGACCGGCATATGTATTTACAGCAGATGTTGTCAAAGATGATAAGCCTTGGTTCCATGACATTAAGTGCTTCTTGGAGGATCAAACATATCCACCTAGGGCATCTTCCAATGATAAGAAGACTTTGAGAAGGCTTGCTGGTAGTTTCTTTCTGAACACTGATGGTTCCCTGTACAAGAGAAACTTTGATATGGTACTCCTCAGATGCGTTGACAGAACAGAAGCAGACTTGTTAATGCACAAGGTGCACGAAGGATCCTTTGGTACCCATGCAGGAGGGCATGCCATGGCTAAGAAATTGTTAAGATCAGGCTATTACTAGATCACAATGGATGCAGACTGTTGTGCCTATGCCAGAAAATGCCATAAATGCCAGATTTATGCGGATAAGGTGCATGTGCCTCCCAATCCTTTGAATATAATGTCTTCACCTTGGCCCTTCGCCATGTGGGGCATTGATATGATCGGCAAGATTGAACCGACTGCTTCAAATGGCCACAGATTCATCCTGGTCGCCATTGACTATTTTACCAAATGGGTTGAAGCAGCCTCTTATGCCAATGTTACAAGGCAAGTGGTAGCCAGATTTCTGAAGAGAGATATCATCTGTCGATACGGAGTGCCCGAGCGAATCATTACTGATAATGGTTCCAATTTGAACAACAACATGATGGCAGAACTATGCCAGGACTTCAAGATACAACACCACAATTCTTCTCCTTACAGGACAAAGATGAACGGCGCTGTTGAGGCGGCTAATAAGAATATCAAGAAGATTGTGCAGAAGATGGTAGTCACCTACAAAGACTGGCATGAGATGCTACCATTTGCCTTGCATGGGTACCGCACGTCAATCAGGACATCCACTAGGGCAACACCGTATCAGCTAGTATATGGAATGGAAGCAGTCTTACCTGTTGAAGTTGAGTTACCCTCTCTGAGGGTGTTGATGGATGTTAAGCTAAACGAAGCAGAATGGGTCCGATCCCGATACAAACAACTGAGTCTGATTGAAGAGAAAAGATTGGCTGCAATCTGTCATGGGCAGCTATATCAGAAAAGAATGAAGAGAGCCTTCGATCAGAAAGTCAGGCACCGAGAGTACCAAGTAGGAGATCTTGTGCTGAAGAGAATCCTCCCTCCTCATACAGACCACAGGGGCAAATGGACTCCAAACTATGAAGGACCATTTGTAGTAAAGAAAGTTTTCTCTGGTGGAGCACTGATGCTCAGCACCATGGATGGTGAAGATTTCCCGTCCCCTGTGAATTCAGATGCAAGTTAAAAAATACTTCGCATAAAAAATGACCCGCTGGACATAAAAACAGAATGTGAGTCCAGGCAAAAACAGGGCATCCCGGCGAGTTAAAAACAAAATAAAAGACTCGAGCAAAAATAAGGGAAAATAAACAAAAAATTGTACACCCGCTGAGTTGAAAAGCCGCATTGGACAGCTCAGGCAAAAATGGGTATCCCGATGGATTGAAAACCCGAAAGGGCGATCCATGCAAAATAAGGGAATAAGCGAACAACTGCATTCTGAATTCGTCTGTATCACCTGCAACTTGGTAAACCTCGAAAGGATCAAGCTTCTGTCAGAATCAGCCTTCTTCAGAAAGCAAGACGAGAAGAACGTCAAAAGTCATACGAGTCATAGCAAGAGGGAAGCTCCTCGAAGCGTCGACAACATTGCCAGCATTTTTGTTTCTCAATTTGTAACAATCTCCTCATTTCGGGGGATATGTTTCTTTGACTATATCTTGCCAATTCAGGGCACATGAATTAATAAAATCAGATTTTTCAGTCATGTACATTTTTGTTTGCAAAGAATGTCTGATGTCTTAAGGAAAACTGATTGCATGAATACAAATGTTATCTTTAAAAATAAAGAAAATAAAACACGTGCTTGCAGGGAATGTACTTACTCTCAGAAGTGTCTAACTCCTATAACGGAATCCGGTAAGGGATACCTCGGGACTACTTGTGCGTTTCTTGTCTTTGCGGGATTGCAGGTATCCGAAGCGCAACATGGGGCATGGAAGCTTCGTCCCAGCCAGCTGGCAAATCAACACTCACTCAGCCTTGGCATTCCAAGTACTTTCTCCCTAGCTGAGTTGCCACTTGTTGCTTCTCCCAGCCGAGTTGCCAATCATTCTTCCTCAGTCAGGTACAAAAGCCAGGGATTCATCTCCCCACAGAGTTTCAGCCTCTATCCAGAAGAGCAACGCGCGAAGGAATCCCAACAGAGTGACGAAAGCTTCTACAAACCCCAGCTGGGTCCCTTGTTACCTGGAAAAGGTCTATCATTGACCCATTTCCCCAAAGCAGAATCATTTCATCAGATCTACCAACGATCTTATCCCCAGCTGGGATGTTCACTCCAACAGATCAGCCAGAGATCTTCACAGCAACGGGATCCAAATCCCGGATTGGTATCTTTTTGCATAATCATGGCATTCGCATCATATTCACCTACAAAGCGTAACATTCCGTCTAATACGGAGCATTACGGCAAAGAATCAAACATATAGCATAATCATAAGTCATGATCAGAATCAAACACTTGTGAATATTATCAACTCATCAACAATATGCAGAATCCATCCCTGATTCCCCAGCAAAAACAGTTGCCTCACATTCACAAACATCAGTACATACTCCTTGTGGCCCTCGTCCGTGTCATATCCCCAGCAGAAAGCCAAAGACATCCCCTTTGCACTCACAGATACTTATATATATACAACTTTCTTGACACCCGTCCGTGTCACCTTCCCCAACATAGTTACCTAAACACTTTGTATACCAGATACTTGTCTATATTATACTCTTCTCCTTTTGACACTCGTCCGTGTCACACTCTCCCCAGCAGGTGGAACACTTAAATATACATCACTCATACTTTCCACTCATACTTACACAGATACTCGTCCGTATCTTGTATACACCATTTATATCCCCGCAGATTCGACACTCGTCCGTGTTCTTTGTTAACTCATTGGTACTCGTCCGTACCATCATCTCAGAACATGCGTCAAGCGTTTGTTTCTACATGATACTCGTCCGTATCATAGTCTTAAGGATGCTCGTCCGCATCTTTAATCCATACACTTGTGTCTTTTTGAACATAGATACTCGTCTGTATCTACTATTCCCAGAAGAGTTCTTTCAGATTCAACACTCGTCCGTGTTCTCTGTTAACCAGTTGATACTCGTCAGTATCATCATCTCTGAACACGAATCAGCGTTTGTTTCTACCCGATACTCGTCCGTATCGTAGTCTTAAGGATGCTCGTTCGTGTCTTTAATCTATACACATCTAAACACTTATACCTTTTATTTCTTGGATTGTAAACACTCGTCCATGTTTACTATTCCCCAGTAAAGCAAATTTCTTTTTATCTGACATTCGTCCTATGTCATGATAAACCCTGAGAGCAGCCGTACCCTGCTAGGTGGTCGTCCTCCACCTCTTGATGATCGTCCTTCATCATGCTCATCCGATGGCCGTCCCCATCATTGACTTTTCTATCCGACATTCGTCCTATGTCGTGATATTTAGCAGCCGTCCCCTGCTAGGTGATCGTCCTTCACCTTTTTGATGATCGTCCTTCATCATTTTATCCAATGGCCGTCCCCATTGTTGATTTTGGTTATCTGGCATTCGTCCTGTGTCATGATAAACCTTGAGAGCAGCCTTCCCCTGCTAGGTGGTCGTCCTCCACCTCTTGATGGTCGTCCTCCATCATGCTCATCCGATGGCCGTCCCCATCGTTGACCTTTTATCCGGCATTCGTCCTATGTCGCGATATTTTCGGCAGCCGTACCCTGCCAGGTGGTCGTCCTCCACCTTGGATGACCGTCCCTCATCTTAACCCCAACAGAGCAGCCGTCTCCTACTAGGTGATCGTCCTTCACCTTTGATGACCGTATCTCATCATCTGTTTATTTCATTTATTCTTTAACCCGATGGCCGTCCCCGTCGTGGTCCCTTTTCTTTTTAGCCCGATGGCCGTCCCCATCGTTGGTCGCTTTGCTTTATGAACTTGATGGCCGTCCCCGTCATTTTTCATTTAATCCCCATAGAATCTTACAACTTTATCTTGATGGCCGTCCCCATCATAATCCCTTTTATCCCCAGCATGTCGGCCGTCCCCGTCATTGCTTTACTTCCCACACCTTTTCCCAGCATGTCGGCCGTCCCCGTCATTGCTTTTTACCCAGCAGTCGTCCTCTGCTCGACGGTCGTCCTCCGTCGCCCATACTTTACAATATACTTTATTTTCCTTTTACAATCTATATCCCGTTTCTTCTTCATTCTGTGAGTGCAAATTTTGGACTGTCTTTGGTATTCAACCACAAGTTATCTTGTTTGCCCGTTAAGCCATCGCTTACATCCTGCACAGCTAACTCATGTTTGAATAGGGGCAGCTGTAAACACCCCAAATTTGCCCTCACCCATTCACACCATGGCTTGTGATCATTTCACATGCATAAACACAATCATACCATCTCATACCACATTTTTGATCCACTGCATTGCTTCTAAGTCATCTGCATCTAGGGTTTGTGATCTGAGCAATCCAAGAGCTTCTTGAGCCACTTCAAAAGCCATCAACCACTTCAAAGGGGTCCATGTATGTTCTTATATCATATTACATCCTCTCAAAGTCAAAAATGTCAAAAAATCACAAGAACTGGGAATGGTATGGAAGCAGAGCCAGGTTTGACTGCACAGATGACCTAAAATTAGGGTTTTGGTTTCAGAGGCCATAACTCCAAATTTTTTGGTCATTCTTATTTCTATTGGTCTCTATATGGTATAGGGAGTATGCATACCAATTTTCATGAAGAAATTCCATGGGGAAGTCATCTGATCAAGAGTTGACTTTTCAAGCAAGTCAGTGCAAAATCAGGGCATCTGAGGCCCCCAATGACCCAACCAAGGGGTGATCTTCATCATTTTGATTGTATATGATCTTTATTGGATCATAGAAGAGGTTGGAAGTTCACAAAATTGAAGAATTTGAAGTTTTTGCAAAGTTGACTTTTTGGGCAAGTTTGACTTTTAATGAAAATGTCATTTTATGCAACTTTTTCAACCCTTACTTTTTGATTCAAGAAAGCTTCAAATGAAAAAACTTTGGTCATGAAAGTTGTAGAATAGATCTTTCCCTTTTCAAAAAGTACAAGAACATGACCTAATTCATTTTGGATCAAAAGATATGGATTGACAAAGTTGGCAAAAATCACTAAAATTCAAGTTATGCACCAAATGGAAAACTTGCAAAATCTTGTACCAAGGCAATTTGTGACTTCTAATTGATGTCAAACCATTACACAAACATCACACAAGTCTTAAAAATCATAATGGGCCAAGAGATCACATGTTTATGGCCTATGGAGCAAGACTTTTTCATAGAAAACCAAAGACAAACCAAGTTGCAAGAACTCATGATGGCATTGCATCCACTTGCTAGCTACTTTGCTGATCAGCCCTAGCCTTTTCCCTCACCATGCTGCGCAGCCCACACCCCTTGTACTTGGCTAGAACAAGACCCATGCTTCTCTTACACAAGAGTTGACAATTTGCAAAAGTAACCATACCTATCACAAAAGGACATGTCACTTCATCTGACCAATAGCATTTGTTTATACAAAGAAAATGCAAGCCAAAGCACATAACAAGCCAGCCTGAAACCAACCATAGCACCTCATTCTCATTTTCCACCCTTAGAGCAAAAGCTTTCGAAACTCAGCATACAAGCCACAAACTCACAAACAAACTTCATAGATCAACTCAACTCATCATCCTGGTCAGAAAGCACCCCTCACCCTGGCCCTAAACTGCCTGAATCATAAACACGATCCTCACCTGAGCTTGAACAGAACTGCTTCAAACTTCCAAACCAGCCATCACAAACTCTTTCTAAGCATCAAGAGTTCATCAGTGGCCCAAAAGGAGTGGACTGTACAAGGAGAAGGGGTCAGAAAGTGGCAAACTGAAAAGCTTTAAACTCAGGTAGCTTCATGAACATTTTTTCCAGAAATGATTTTTAAAGTTCCTAAGTTGTTCTCCATGATTCACTGATCACTCTGATGTTGTTGGTTTTGAAAATGGTGAAGAGATGAGAGTTTAATCGTGTTCTGAAAGTCTTGCCCTAAGAAATGTTTTCTTTCGATTCGTGTGATTGATGAAATATAAATGAGTTTTAGTTTAGGGTTTTGATTCAGTGAGGTGTGGGAAGGATTTCTGTTCTTTTAGATTTCATTTTAGTTACGTTTTGAAGATTTTAGGAATTTTCAGGTGGGGTTCCCACCGGAGAAGACGACCGGAGGTCTTCTCCGGCCACCTGAAAATGATTAGGGTTTAATCCCAGTCATTAATGAAGTTTGAATTGTGAGCGTTGGATGAGTTGACCAAGTCCATTCCCGCGTGCATCCAATGGTTCAGATCATCCACTTAGCCCTAATCTTAATTATTTAAGTTAATTAATTCGTTTTAGCAAGTTTGAATTCCAGCCACAGGATCTGGCGCGCAGTCAAGCCTTCCCTGCCCAGATTGCATCTCATCCTTTCATTCTGCATACTTTCTCATAATTCAATTTTTAATTCATATTTTTCTTATTTGTTTTACACATTTTATTTAAAATAGTTAGAAAAATCCTAAAAATATTTCCCTTTGCATTTTTGTTTTAAATATTTTTCTTAATCAGAAAACATTTTTATTTTTATTTTTTGCATTCAAAAAATATTTTTAAATATTTAAAAGTTTATTTTTATTTAATTAATGAGAATTAATTAATTAAAAATACTTTTAGGTATTTAAAAATCACCAAAAAATTCATGAAACATTTAAAAACATTTAGAAACATTGTCCAACCCTCAAACCAAATTTCTTTTTTGATCTTGATGCATTTTGAGAATTTTTCATGGAATTAAAATCATTTTAATGCATTATTTTGATCCAAACTTCCAAAAATCACTTCTGCCTAACCATAAAGAGTTGGACTTTGATTCTTTTTGCATTGTGTTTAGAATATCATGTAGTTTGTAAGATTAAATTGGAATGGTTTGATCTTTCATTTTCCATTTGTTTGGCATTTTTCTTGTTAAGGAACCCTAAAACCCTAGAAAACTTAGGAAAATCATAACTTGAATTAGGTTAAGAGTTGGAACTTCTCCTTTGGGCAGTGAGTTAGTATAGGTTTAGGGATCCTTTGAATGCATTTTCAATTTTTTATATTGATGTTTGCTTCTGATTTTGGTTTTTGTTTGATGCTTTGATCATAAACCCTAATTTGGGCTTCCATATGCATCCATCTTGCATTTGCTTGCATACCTTGACTTGCCATAGCATTTTGTGCATCCATTTGATTCATTTGACATTTTAAGACATATTGGAAGCATGTTTGATCATTGCATCTTGCATTTGCCATGTTGCATGCCATATGCATTTCATGACTTTTCATGTATGTTCATGGTTCTTAACTTGTTTCATTTGCATCCATAAGCTTGTATGATCATCCCCATGTCTTGATCCATGTTTACATCATCCCATAACATCATTATCATCATGTACAGGCTTCTGGTTTTGGTTTTCATCATGCCATTTCATTTCATTTAGCATTGCATTGCATTCTTTCACTAACTTTTCAGGTGGTAAGTTATCTTGAGAAGTGAATTTGCCTTCACTTCTCATAACTTCTCTTCATCCCTTTTTATGCATCCTTGCTGCATTTTGTTATGTGTTTGAGATTGAGCTTGCTCTTTCTTCTTCTTCTTACTTTCTTTCCTCAAGTGACTTGACTTCTTGAATGAAGCAAGTTACTTTGCTTCTCCTGATCCTTCATCTGCTTCCTGGTGGTTCCATTGAAGACTTCTCTTGTAAACCTCACAAACCCTAGGAACAACCAAGCATGACAATGATTAGGGTTTTGATTAGTCCCCCCACTTAGTTTTTTACCTTTGTGTCTCATTGAGTCTTCTCTTCTCACCTCATAATCAGGGACTAAACCCTAAAGGCTTTAAGGCTTTGTGATTAAGCTTATGCCTGCATCCTTCTATTAGGATGGAGTGTATAACTTTAATCCTAAGTGTTAAACCCTTAATGTGTTTAACTCCTTTAATCAATTCACATAATAATCATCAAGACATCACACTTGTAACTTGGGCCTTGCATTAGGGTTCTAATTCTTCCTTAATTGGTTAAGAAGGACTAACCCTAGTGTTAATGGACAAGTCCCCCTCAAGTTGTCTTACAAATCATAAAAATCACTTCTTTATCATATCATTAACTAAAATCCACTTAATAAAGGCTTTGTTTTGTCATGAGTTTAATCCCTAATCATGGATTAAGTTGAGGAGCTTTCCTCAGCTTAAACATTCTCATCTATTATCCTTCTATTAGGATGGTGTAATGAGTCTGTTTAATCCCTGATTATGGCTTAATCTCATTACTCAACACTAAACAAAAACACCAAAAACATCTAATAATCACAAGTAGGTTAATGATCTTAATCCTACATCAAAGGTGTTTAAGTATGAGAAGCTGACTTCACACTTAAGGTATTCTCATTACCCCTAATCAGAGGGAGGATGTGATGAGTTTACTAACCCTTTGGTTTAGACTTAAGTTCATTAGCTTATGACAAACTTTCAAAAGCAATAAAAGACTGAAAACTCAAAAACAAACAATAATCGTCTCCTCCGGGATTCTTTTCTCACCTCATTCACTCATAAACGAGAACTTGCTTCTTCCGTCTAATGCAAGACAGTTTGCCTCTGTGCCAGACAGATCATACACTTGAGCATTGACAAGCAAGCAGTTCACAAGTCAATTCATCTTTCAGTCTCTTTGGGTCGAACTACGGTGTTCTGACTTCCTCATTGCACGAGAGGATACGTAGGCATAACTTAACAGTTATCGAACAAAAGTCTCTGTATATTCCCCCTCCTTCTAGCCTTATTCTTTAGCCTCATTATCATGAGCATTTCATCTTTGTTCTTACACTGACACTTCACTTATACACTTCACTTCTCTTACACTGACACCTGTACATTTTTTTTCTAGCTCTTTTATACACAGATTGCACTGAGACTACCCCTTTAAAACACAAATCTTTTAAGCGTGGATCCCGTCGAGTACGGCGGACAATCTGGGTGCTAATACCTTCCCAGGTTGTAACCAACCCCCTTTCTCAGTCTCTTTGGTTCGCGACCGTCTTATCCATATCTTTCTAGGTCTATGCAGCATTACCTTTCCTCCGGGATAAAAATGCCTAGCTGGCGACTCTATTCATTCCCTGTGAGTTCACTCCTGTGTGCTCTCACACCCTCTTTCACCGACCGTTCGCGTCTGTACCTTCATCCACTAGCCACCAACGACGGGACCACCGATCCCGATGATCACATCGAAAATATCGAGACCATGCTCCACTATCACAACATGGAGGGTGCAATCAAATGTAGGCTTTTTCCTATCACCTTACGAAAGGGTGTGATGTCGTGGTACAAACACCTCCATGCAGGTTCCATCACATCGTGGAGAGTCTTGAAGAGCCAGTTCACCAGGAATTTCACAACATCTAGACGTCATCCAAAGTCCGAGGCCACCCTCGAAGGGGTCATACAAGTTAAAGAAGAGCCTCTACATGATTACATCGATAAATTCAACAAAGAGGCCGCTGAAGTGCACACTACTGACCACATGAAGCGATATATCTTGGAAAAGGCCTTGCATCCTAACAGCGAATTCTGAAGAGCTAGGGGTATCAAATCTCCCCAATCCCTCGTCGAGCTTCTCCATAAAGCTCAAGCATACATCCAGTAAGAGAAAAAGGAGGCCGTGTACAAAACATGAGATTCGAGAAATCAGGAGAACATGCGAACTCGTAAGGAGAAAGACGACAACGAGGGCCCTCGGCACGAAAAATGAAGATATAATAGTCCTCGCGAGAGTAGAGGGCCAGCAGGTCAGTACTCAGAATACACTCTTCTCACTGCTCTTTGTGAGAAAATTCTTAGTGAGTGCATCAATACCGAGTTCAAACAGGGAGGCGTTCGTTTCCCCAAACCAACTACTTCCAAAGCCAATACCGACAAGAGAAAATATTGTCGGTTCCACCACAATCACAAGCATGTCACTGATGATTGCATCCACCTCAAAGACGCGATCGAAATCCTCATCAAAGAGGGGAAACTCAAGAAGTACGTCAAGGACGGAGCTCCTCGACCAGAGGAGACGAAAATAGTCGACGAGGTCTTCAAAGAAGCCGCTCCCATACAAGTCGCCCTGTCAGTTACCAAACCCGAGAATTTCTTCATTCCTCGGCACCTCAGAAGCACGAGATACTTCGCATCACACAGCCCCTGGGAATGCTTCCCATCGGCCATGCTCATCTCGGGTGGAGGATATAATGAGATGATTGTCGGGTCCGTTAGGAGGAAGCTCGAGCATCTGGTCGATGAATCTCCAAATCAGCTCTCATATATCGAGAGAGTCAGGGGGAAGTCCCAACCGATCACTTTCTACATGGAGGAACTCCTCGGTGGTTCCCCAAACTCTCACATCCCTTTGCTGATCCACGCCAAATTGGAAAAGACAAATGTACACAGGATACTCGTCGACCAAGGAAGCTCGGTCGACATCATGTACACCTTTCTCTTTCGAGCATTACAGCTTGATCAGAAAAACCTGTCTCTGTATGTTGGTTCTGATATGCAAGGATCCAACGGGGCCACCGCCAAACCCTGGGGTTACGTCGAGCTAAAGGTCACGTTCGAGGAAGGAGATGCTTCCAAGACAATTAAGACACATTTTCTGGTGATCGACTACCCGTCCCTCTACCAATTCATCCTAGGGAGGCCAACTTTAGCCGAGCTCATCGTCATCCCATCAACGGTCCACCTCAAAATGAAGTATTACACAGAGAAGGGCCACGTGGCTACTCTCAATGGAGACATTGAGGAAGCGCGAAGGTTCTTTGAAGTAGCGACCAAAGGCCAGACCGTGATAGAGACCGCACCAAAGAGCAACAAGCGCGCAAGAGACGAAAGCTCTCCAACTGACGACGTTCAACCCGAGAAGAAGCCAACCCCTAAGATTAATATAATCGACCTCGAATCTGACATCCCAGCAGAATCTGAGGACGTCATTGCTGCAGACAAAGCAACCATTTTTCATTTTTTTCCCGTAGGGGAATTTGAAGTCGTAACCTTCGGGGACAACCCTGACAGAAGAGTTCGCATCGGCACAGGAATTGCCAACAACATCAAGGAGAAATTGAAGCAATGCTTGCGCAACAACGCGGACCTCTTTTCTTGGAGCATCGCCGATATGCCTGACATTTCCCCTGAGATTGCATGCCATGAGCTCTCCATCAACCCATCAGCACGCGCAGTTGCCCAACATAGACACAAGCAGTCTGAAGAAAAAACTTGAGCTGCTGAAAAATTAGTTAAGGACCTCCTAGAGGCCAATTTTGTAACTGAGGCCAGGTACACAACCTGGCTCTTGAACACTGTTCTTGTGAAAAAATCTAATGGGAAATTGTGCCTCTGCATTGACTACACTGATCTTAATCGGGATTGCCCGAAAGACTCTTACCCTTTGCCCAACATAGACAAGTTGGTAGATAATTTTGCAGGTTTAAAATGTTATCCTTCATGGACACGTATTCTGGGTAAAATCAAATACCCATGGCCAATAAAGATAAAAGGCACACCGCATTCATGACCCTGACAAGAAATTATTATTACAATGTAATGCCCTTCGGATTAAAGAATGCAGGAGCCACATATCAACACATGATGAATAAGGTCTTCCAATCATAGATTGGGGACATGCTAGAAGTTTACATGGATGACATGATCGTCAAGTCCATCCAAGAATCTGATCACACTTCTCATCTCCAGAATGTGTTCGACCAAGAAAGGGAGTGCATAATGCGCTTTAACCCTGACAAGTGCACCTTTGGTGTAAGGGCGGGCAAGTTCCTTAGCTTCTATCTTACAAAAAGAGGAATCGAGGCCAACCCCGACAAGTGTCGCGCCTTCTCAGAATTTCCTACGTCTGACTCGAAGAAGTCAATCCAATCTTTAAACGGTACGCTCGCCTCTTTATCTCGCTTTGTGGAAAAATCTGCTCAATATGCTTCACCCTTCTTCAAGCTACTTTTCAAGGAAGCTGCATTTGAATGGAAAGAAGAATATGAGCAGGTGTCGCTCCCAAAGATTTGCATCCCGGTACAAGCGTGAACGGTCGGCAAAGAGAGAAAATGAAGATGAACTGAATAGAGTCGCCAGCTAGGCATTTTTATCCCGAAGGAAAGGTAATGTTGCATAAACCTGGAAAGATAGATAAGACGGCCGCGAACCAGAGAAACTGAGAAAGGGGGTTGGTTACAACCTGGGAAGGTATTAGCACCCAGATTGTCCGTCGTACTCAACGGGATCCACGCTTGAAAGTTTGTGTTTAAAGGGGTAGTATCCGTGCTATCTGTGTGCAAAAAGCTGGAAAAGAATATACAAGTGTCAGTGCAAGAAAGTGAAGTGAGGTGCTCAGGAATGAGGCTTAAAGATTAATGCTGGAAGAGGGGGGAAGAGACAGATACTTTTGTTCGATAATAGTTAAGTTATGCCTACGTATCCTCTCGTGCAATGAGGAAGTCAGAACACCGTAGTTTGACTCAAAGAGACTGAAAGATAAATTGACTGTGAACTGCTTGCTTGTCTATGCTCAAGTGTATGACTCGTCTGGCTCGAGTGCTAACTGTCTTGCATTAGACGGAAGAAGCAAGTTCTCGTTTGTGAGTGAAGATGATGAGAAACGAATCCCGGAGGAGACGATTATTGTTTGTTTTTGGGTTTTCAATCTTTTATTGCTTTTTTTTTGTGTGTGTTTGTCATAAGATAATGAGCTTAAGCCTAAACCAAAGGTTAGTAAACTCATCATATCCTCCCTCTGATTAGGGATAATGAGAATACCTTAAGTATGAGGTAATCACCTCAAACTTAATTACCATGATGTAGGATTAAGATCATTAACCTACTTGTGATTATTTAGATGTTTTTGGAGTTTTTGTTTAGTGTTAAGTAATTAGTTTAAGCCATAATCAAAGATTTAATGGACCCATTACACCATCCTAATAGAAGGATAATAGATGAGCACATTTAAGCTGAGGAAGATACCTCAACTTAATCCATGATTAGGGATTAACCTCATGACCAAACAAAGCCTTTATTAAAGTGGATTTTAGTTAATGGTAAGATTAAGAAGTGGATTTTATGGTTTGTAAGACAACTTGAGGGGGACTTGTCCATTAACACTAGGGTTAGTCCTTCTTAACCAATTAAGGAAGAATTAGAACCCTAATGCAAGACCCAAGTTACAAGCTATTGTCTTAGTGATTATTAAGATGGATTAATTAAGAGGTTTAAACACATTAAGGGTTTAACACTTAGGATTAAAGTTATACACTCCATCCTAAGAGAAGGATGCAGGCATAACCTTAATCACAAAGTCTTAAAACCTTAAAGGTTTAGTCTCTGCTAATGAGATGAGAAGAGAGACACAAAGAAGACACAAAGGTAAAAACTAAAGGGGGACTAATAAAAACCCTAGTTATTGTCATGCTTGGATGTTCCTATGTGAAATTCTGTGATCAGGTATGAGATGTCCTAAGAGATGTCCCAACACTTGACAGATTTAACCAAAACTTAAATAGCAAGAAAAATAAACAACACAGAAGTTTGTTAACCCAGTTCAGTGTATAACCACACTTACATCTGGAGGCTACCAAGCCAAGAGGAAATCCACTATAAGTAATATTAATTCTAGACTTAAACCACCCTGTTTAATCTATCACTTAATAACTACCCAATGCAATTTCTACCTAAGACACAACTTAGATAAGAGTACCCTACTCACTCCCCCTCAATCACACAGTGATCAAGTTTACAAGTTTAATAAAATTGAAGACATTCTTCAAACAATACAGCTTGATCTTACTTCACAGTTTCAATCAAGTCACAAATGCACTTTTGCTTAAAAGCTCATAAAGTGGTACAATAAAAACAACCTGCTATTAAAACAATAAACACCCTATTTGGTCTTCTGAAATTCGTACTCAATTCTATGAGTTTCTGTTGATTAAATAGGTGTTTGTAATTTGGGCTTTCTGTAGGTTAATCCAGTCCTAAAAGCATGCAGCTTCCACCTTGAATTTAGGGTTTGTTACTTCCTAAATTCTAGGTGATTTTAGTTCTTCTGATTAATCTGAATCTTCATAATAAAACTCCCTACAGATGCGCCTTGTTCTGTTTTTATCCATCCATCATTAATTCCAGATAACTCTCCTTAAATATCTCTGATCAGTTAGTTATTAATTAATTTTGGTAGCAGGTTTGAGATGTCTCAACATCTGTTGGGACATCCTGAAAAACTGAACTTAAGTCATTAACACAATGTCCCAACATCCGGTGAGACATCCTGAAATAAGTTCATATACTCTGTTTGATAATGTCCCAACATTTGATAGGACATTCTGAACTGAATTCAATATTTCTTGTTGGTCAAAAATTCTGCCAATTCAAGACATCTACAAACTCCCCCTTTGGCTAATTTTTGGCTAACATCTTTTCTGGTTTTCAGAGTGCAGCAGAAGTTCTTTTATCAGAGTATAACATTACTTTTCTGTTGATTCATATTTGAGATTACTCCCCCTCAAACATATATGTATCCAGTCTTGTTGCAACAGAAATATTTATCAAAACACACTGATTCAGTTCAGAAACAAACAAACAGATTTTTCATTCATAATTAAACAGCAATACATTTTGTTGTTGTTGTTCTCCCCCTTGTTAGACACAAATTATGGGGCCAAAGACTAATACAGAAATACAATGCAGTGCTGTCATTACATTTGCCTCACATACAGATAATCACTCAGACTCATCACATTCAGTTGCTTCATCATCCTCAGTTTCTTCATCATCCTCAGTTTCTGCATCAGAGGCAGCTTTCTGATCACCTTCACTTTCCAGCCTTTGGATGATTTCTTCAAGTTTCAGCTTCCTTGCTTCAAGTTCTTTGCAGGTGCTCTTTAGTTCAGCAATCAATGCAGCCTTGGAGATTGGAGTCTTGGCAGTTGAAGAACCTGCAGATGTCCCAGAGGGTGCTTCAACATCTGCTGCATGATGACTGAGGAACAGTTTGTAGTGAAATGCCAGAGGGCTTTCTCTTTTGCAGACTGTGTCCTTCTCAGTGAGGATTCCAGGGTATTGACTTAGCACTATACCACACAACAAGGAGGGAAAAGCTATTGGCAGCTTTGTTGCAGAAGAGCTGGCATGCTTCAAGGTCTGATCAAATATGTAAGCACCATAATCCAGCTTAGTCTGAGTTCCCACAGCATAGATAAACCTGGCCAGGCCAGTGGATATTGAAGATGTATGGTTGGTAGGCACCCAGTTTGCTGTACCAATCCTGTTCAGCATGGCATATTTTCTTATTAGCATGCTCACTGAGAGCTTTCCTTTAACTGGCCATGCCTTGACCTGGTTTGCAGTGATAACCTTGCAGACTTGGTTATCTGTCTTTCCTAGCTCATTTGGTCCATCTGTTTCTCTTCCAAGGTATAGGTTGATGATCTGAGGAGAGAACTCTACACACCTACCTCTAACAAAGACTTTTCTAAATTCAGAAGACTTACCATTGGCACAATCTTCCTGAAGATTGACAATGAATTCTTTGACAAGAAGTTCATAGCAGGGAGATAGATTGGAGACTGTTTTGAAGAGGTCTGCAGCAGATATGAGATCAATCAGTTCAGTGCACTCAAGTGCATTACTGCTCAGCTCTCTTTCAAGGGCAACCCTTCTTTGGTACACAAACTTCCATCTGTTTACACTTGAAACATGATGAAATGAGATGTTGTCCAAGGGAGCTTCTGGAACAGCAGTTGAAGCCCTAGATGGTGCTGGTTTCTTCTTGGGAGGAGATGTTGGGACATCTGATTCAACATCTGAGTCTGATGGGGTGACAGCTTTCCTCTTCTGGGTTTGGACTTTACTCTATTGTTTTGTTGGACCAAAGGCAGCTTTAGCTTTGTCTTTCTTTGGGGTAGCTTTCTTCTTCTCAGGAATTTCAAGTTCTGCTTGCATCTTTCCTTTCCTAGACCTGAGCCTTTTGGCTATGCTAGGTCTTACAGAGGCTATGATCTCTGTATCAGAATCCTGCTCAAGATTCACCACAGGAGGAGATTGAGCAGTCTCCTCTTCAGCTGGTTGATCAGCAGAGATATGATCTTCAGTTGAGGCTCTGGTCTGATCCTCAGATTCTTCTTCATCACTTTCATTTGAGGCCTTTTTCTGGTCCTCAGTTGGTTCAATATCAGCATCAGATGAGGTCTTTTTCTCATCCTCAGATGTTCCAACATCTATTGGGACATCCTGTTGAGTAGGAGTGTCCTTTGCAGCTTGAGTTTGTTCTTCTTGAGGGGCAGGCATGGTGTTCAGAGGAATAGAAATCCCATTAACCACTCTCTGTTCAGACAGGATCTTGTTAACTATCTCCTTGATGGAAGCATCCACATATTCAGAAGATTTTGGAGGCATGTTTGCTGGTGAAGGAATGCCTTTGGATTTGCTGCAGACTTGATCTTTAGCTCTTTTTGGAGTTCTTGGCTTCTTAGCATGAGGAACACTTCCTCTTATTTCGTCCAGTGGGGTTGACTCCATGGGTACTACAGAAATAGGGGTTGCATGAACCACGTCTTCTTTGTTGAGAATTTCTTCAGGAATGTTAGGGTTTTGAGACATTGTCAAAGAAGATGGATGAAGAGTTTTAGGGTTGATGATTTCTGAAGAACAGCTAGATAATATGATTCGCTTTTGATAGTATGATGAGAATGTTGATAGCTGATTATAAGCTGTTACTAAATAAGTAGCCGTTACATTGCAAATTATTAGGAATGGAATACATAAGGTTCTTGACCAGACTGGTGTTGCCATCTGGTGCTTATACCACACAATGTCATATGACATGTTGGCACATCTCCATAACTGCTAATTCTCATATAAGCAGATTCCCAATTTGCCCCTTAAGTTCTCAAATTGTGTAGCATCCAATGCTTTGGTAAAGATATCAGCCAACTGCAGATTTGTAGTTACATGTTCTAATGAAATCACTTTTTCTTCTACAAGATCTCTGATGAAATGATGTCTGATATCAATATGCTTGGTCCTGCTATGTTGGATAGGATTCTTTGATATGTTGATTGCACTTAAGTTGTCACAGTACAATGTCATGACATCCTGTGGGACATTGTACTCAGTGAGCATTTGCTTCATCCAAACCAATTGAGAACAACTGCTTCCAGCTGCTATATATTCAGCTTCAGCTGTAGATAAGGATACACAATTTTGTTTCTTACTGAACCAAGAAATCAAATTGTTTCCTAGAAAGAAGCATCCTCCTGAAGTGCTTTTTCTGTCATCAGCACTTCCAGCCCAATCAGCATCATAGAAGCCAGTGAGAATTGGTTTGCATCCATGAAAGTACATTATGCCATAGTCACAAGTACCATCAACATATTTAAGAATTCTCTTGACTTGATTGAGATGGCTGACTTTTGGATCAGCTTGATATCTTGCACAAACACCTACTGCAAATGTTATGTCTGGTCTGCTAGCAGTCAAATATAACAAGCTTCCAATCATGCTTCTGTATATGCTTTGATCTACATTCTCACCCTTTTCATCTTTAGTCAGCTTTAAATGTGTGGGAGCAGGAGTTCTCTTATGAGTAGCATTTTCCATTCCAAACTTCTTGACTATGTTCTTGGTATACTTGCTTTGGGAGATGAACATTGAGTCTTCCATTTGCTTTATTTGCAGACCAAGAAAGTAGGTTAACTCTCCTACTAGGCTCATTTCAAATTCAGATTCCATCTGCTTGACAAAATGTTTGACCATCCTGTCAGACATCCCACCAAAAACAATGTCATCTACATAAATTTGAGCAATCATGACATTTCCTTCTTCATCTTTAACAAACAAGGTTTTGTCAATTCCACCTTTTCTGTATCCTTGCTTGATAAGAAAAGTAGTCAATCTTTCATACCATGCCCTTGGAGCTTGCTTCAGACCATAAAGAGCCTTCTTTAGTTTGTATACATGATTGGGAAAACTTGGATCAACAAATCCTTTAGGTTGTTCTACATATACTTCTTCATTAAGATAACCATTTAAAAAGGCACTTTTCACATCCATTTGAAATAGCTTGAACTTTAAGATACAAGCAATTCCCAAAAGTAGTCTGATTGATTCAAGCCTTGCTACTGGTGCAAAGGTTTCATCAAAGTCTACTCCTTCAATTTGAGTGTATCCTTGAGCTACAAGTCTAGCTTTGTTCTTTGTAACAACTCCTTGTTCATTTGACTTGTTCTTATACACCCATTTTGTTCCAATCACATTTATGTCATCAGGTCTAGGAACAAGATTCCACACTTCATTCCTTGTGAATTGACCTAATTCCTCTTGCATAGCACAAATCCAGTATTCATCAGTAAGAGCTTCCTTGATGTTTTTAGGTTCTATTTTAGACACAAAACAAGAACCTGAAATCACTTCTCTTGATCTAGTGCTTACACCTCTGTTGGGATCACCAATTATCAAATCTTTGGGATGATCCTTCTGTATTCTGATGGAGGGAGGTTTTCTGGATTCTTCTGTCCTTGTATCAGTTTGAGTGAAGTCATAATGATCATTCTTTTCTTCAGCTTCAATCTTGATATCAGCAGATGTTCCAACATCTTCTGGGACATCTGTAGGAGCATCATCAATTATCACATTTATGGACTCCATGATAACCTTGGTTCTAGAATTAAATACTCTATATGCTCTGCTGTTTATAGAGTATCCAAGAAAAATCCCTTCATCACTTTTAGGATCCATTTTTCTCCTTTGCTCCCTATCTGCCAGGATATAACAGTTACTTCCAAACACATGGAAGTACTTAACTGTGGGTTTTCTGCCCTTCCAGACTTCATATATTGTGGACAAAGTTCCTTTCCTTAGAGTAACTCTGTTATGGATGTAACAAGCAGTGTTCATAGCTTCAGCCCAGAAGTACAAAGGTAACTTTTTAGCATGGATCATAGCTCTTGCTGATTCTTGAATAGTTCTATTCTTCCTTTCAACAATCCCATTCTGTTGAGGAGTGATTGGTGAAGAATATTCATGATTGATTCCTTCTGAAGAACAAAAATCTAAGAACTTTTGGTTCTCAAATTCTTTTCCATGATCACTTCTAATTCTGATCACACAGCTGGATTTTTCCCTTTGTATTCTTTGGCATAATTCTTTGAATACATCAAATACATCAGACTTTTCTTTGATGAAATTTATCCATGTATATCTTGAAAAGTCATCAACCACCACATAGGCATACCTCTTACCACCAAGGCTTTCAACCTGCATAGGTCCCATAAGATCCATATGCAAAAGTTCCAGAACTTTGGAAGTTGTCAGATGTTGGAGCTTTGGATGGGACATCTTGTTTTGCTTGCCTATTTGACATTCACCACATATTTTGCCATCATCAATCTTCAGTTTAGGAATACCTCTTACAACATCCATAGATATGATCTTCTTTATGCCTCTGAAATGAAGATGACCTAGCCTTTGGTGCCATAGTTTTACTTCTTCTTCTTTAACTAAGGAGCAGGTTAAAGTAAGACTGAAGTCTTGAGATTCCCACATGTAACAGTTGTCTTTAGATCTGGCTCCTTTCATGACAACCTCTTGTTCTTTGTTAGTCACTATGCATTCAGTTTTAGTAAAGTTTACACTGTACCCTTGATCACATAATTGACTTATGCTGATCAGGTTAGCAGTTAAACCTTTAACTAGCAGCACATCATCTAGTCTTGGAACATCTTGACAGTCCAAGGTCCCAACTCCCTTGATTTCTCCTTTAGCTCCATCTCCAAAGGTTACATACCTAGATGAATGTGACTTTAAGTTTACTAGCAGATTCTTCAATCCAGTTATGTGTCTTGAACATCCACTGTCAAAGTACCAGTCTTCTTTAGCTGATACTCTTAGTGATGTATGTGCTATATATGCAACACTTTTCTTTGACCATTTGAGTTGAGATTTATTTTGATGCCTCTGCCCTGTGTGTTGTTCATCAGCAGATCTCCAAGATTGATTGTTGATCTTGTTCTTGGGTATGTAGCTTTGATCAGCCTGAATGCTAGCTTTTGGTCTCCATACCTTCTTGATGACTTCTGTCTTCTGCTTAAGAGGTTGCTGATACATCTGATTTGGATATCCATGCAGCTTATAACAATGAGGTTTGATATGTCCAAATCTTCCACAGTAATGGCATCTCCATCTTTGATACTTCTTCTTCATTTTGTTCTTTCCAGAATGTTGAGACATCTGTTGGAACATTATATTTGACTTTGTGTTCTTTTCCTGATGTTGAAGCATCTGATGGGACATCTTGTTTGACTGTATGGATTTTGAAGTAGTTTTGCTAGAGCTGGCTTCATCTTTATGTACTCTGTTAAATCCCAGTCCACTTTTATCCCCTGAATGCTTATTGTTGTTGAGAATAACATCCAGTGTATTTGAGCTGCTGTTCAACATTCTAACAGATTTGGACATGTGTTCCAATTTGGAGTTGAGAAGACTTACTTCACTTTTCAAGGTGTCAATGATCTCTTGATCACTTGCTTTTTCATCTTCTAGTGCCTCATTCAATTTCTTTAGCTTTATAACCTCACTGCATATTTCAATACTTCTTTTGTACAGATCTTTGTAGGCTTGCTCAAGTTCTTCAGTAGTAAGCTCCCCATCACTGGAATCACTTTCAGATTCACATAGTCCAACTAAAGCAGTGATATGCTTAGCTGATTCTTCTTTTGAATCACCTCCTGAGTCTTCATCAGACCAGGTCACAGAAAGTCCTTTCTTTTGCCTTTTTAAGTAGGTAGGACATTCATTCCTGATGTGTCCATATCCTTCACATCCATGGCATTTGACTCCTTTTTCTTGACTGGTCTTTTCAGCATAATTTGACCTTCTGTTAGCATCATAAGGTCTCTTGTTCTCAGAAGAGTTTGTGTATCTTCCACTGGGATTGGATTTGCCTTCCATTCCTCTGAGAATCTTTTTGAATTGTCTTCCAAGCATAGCAATGTTGTCTGATAAGCTTTTACCAGTTTCTGATTCATCATCTTCTTCATCATCAGTATTTGTCACCAAGGCTATGCTTTTGTTCTTCTTAACATTTGTGTCATTCATTCCCATCTCAAATGTTTGAAGGGAACCAATGAGTTCTTCAACTTTCATAGTGCATATGTCTTGAGCTTCTTCTATTGCTGTGACTTTCATGTCAAATCTTTTTGGCAAAGATCTGAGGATCTTTCTTACAAGTTTTTCATCAGTCATCTTTTCTCCCAAAGCTCCAGAAGTATTAGCTACTTCTAAGATGTTCATGTAGAATTCATGAACTGTCTCATCTTCCTTCATTCTCAAATTTTCAAACTTGGTGGTGAGAAGTTGAAGTCTTGACATCTTTACCTTTGATGTTCCTTCATGAGTTGTTTTGAGAGTATCCCACACATCTTTGGCTAGCTCACAATGATGCACAAGTCTAAAGATGTTCCTATCAATGCCATTGAATAGAGAATTTAAGGCCTTGGAGTTGCCTAGTGCTGAATCTTCTTCTTCCTTACTCCATTCTTCTTCAGGTTTCAACACTTTTGATCCATCTTTGGTGTCTTGGATAGGATGTTCCCATCCAATGTTGACTGCTCTCCAGGCCCTGTTGTCAAGTGATCTTAAGAATGCAATCATTCTTGGTTTCCAGTAGTCATAATTAGATCCATCCAGAATAGGTGGTCTATTTACTGATCCTATATCTCTGTCCATGTTTCCAGAATTTGTATTCCCTAGATCTCACCCAGTATAAACAGGCAGGGTGCCTGCTCTGATGCCAATTGAAATTCTGTGATCAGGTATGAGATGTCCTAAGAGATGTCCCAACACTTGACAGATTTAACCAAAACTTAAATAGCAAGAAAAATAAACAACACAGAAGTTTGTTAACCCAGTTCAGTGTATAACCACACTTACATCTGGAGGCTACCAAGCCAGGAGGAAATCCACTATAAGTAATATTAATTCTAGACTTAAACCACCCTGTTTAATCTATCACTTAATAACTACCCAATGCAATTTCTACCTAAGACACAACTTAGATAAGAGTACCCTACTCACTCCCCCTCAATCACACAGTGATCAAGTTTACAAGTTTAATAAAATTGAAGACATTCTTCAAACAATACAGCTTGATCTTACTTCACAGTTTCAATCAAGTCACAAATGCACTTTTGCTTAAAAGCTCATAAAGTGGTACAATAAAAACAACCTGCTATTAAAACAATAAACACCCTATTTGGTCTTCTGAAATTCGTACTCAATTCTATGAGTTTCTGTTGATTAAATAGGTGTTTGTAATTTGGGCTTTCTGTAGGTTAATCCAGTCCTAAAAGCATGCAGCTTCCACCTTGAATTTAGGGTTTGTTACTTCCTAAATTCTAGGTGATTTTAGTTCTTCTGATTAATCTGAATCTTTATAATAAAACTCCCTACAGATGCGCCTTGTTCTATTTTTATCCATCCATCATTAATTCCAGATAACTCTCCTTAAATATCTCTGATCAGTTAGTTATTAATTAATTTTGGTAGCAGGTTTGAGATGTCTCAACATCTGTTGGGACATCCTGAAAAACTGAACTTAAGTCATTAACACAATGTCCCAACATCTGGTGAGACATCCTGAAATAAGTTCATATACTCTGTTTGATAATGTCCCAACATTTGATAGGACATTCTGAACTGAATTCAATATTTCTTGTTGGTCAAAAATTCTGCCAATTCAAGACATCTACACTATGGTTTTTGAGGCTTGCAAGAGATCTCCAGAGAAGCCACCAATGGAAGAAGCAGTTGAAAGGAAGAGAAGCAGAAGAAACAAGTTAACTTACTTCGCTGAAGAAGATAAGTTACTTGAAGAAAGAAAGTGAATGATGAATATGAATAAGCAAGCTCAATCCAAGGCAAAGAAAAATGCAGCAATGATGCAAAAGAAGAATGAGAGGAGAAATGAGAAGTGAAGGCAAATTCACTTCTCAAAGTACTTACCACCTGAAATGGTTAGCATAATTGGAAGAAATAAAATAAAAATGAGATGTATGCAAGGATGCAAACCAAAAATAGAAGCATATTCATGATGAAAATGATGTTATGAGATGATATGAAAGCATGTCAAGTGTTATGCATGATCATACAAGAGATGAGAATGCAAATGAAGCATGTAGGAAGCATGAAAGCACATGAAAGTTCATGGAATGAAATGAATGCATATCATGGCAAATGGATGAAGAAATGATAAAAAAGGGTTCTAATGTGTTCTAAGATGTCTTAGAAGTCATATGAATGCAAGAAATGTCATGGCAAGTTCTTGAATGAATGCATATGCAAGATGTATGTGAATGAACATGAGAAATTAGGGTTTTAATGCAACATGAGATGCAAAAGTCAAAAACAGAAGCAAATCACAAGATAAAAAATTTCAAATGAACTCAAATGAACCCTAACTCCATATGATATCACACCCCAAAGGAGGAGGTCTAACTCTTAACCTAAAGAAAGTTATGAATTTTCTAAGTTATCTAGGGTTTTAAGGTACCTAAAGGGGAAAAATGCAAATCAAATAAAAAATGCAAAAGAAATTTATGACAAAAATATGCTAGATACTACATGCCAAATGAAGAATAATGCAAAAAGAATCAATGTCATACCATTCATGGTTAGGCAGAAAAGAATTCTTGAAGCTAGGATTCAAAAATAGGATTTTTATGAACCCTAAATTCAAGAAAAATGTCAAAGATTGTTCAAACCCAAAAATAAATTTGTATGAATGGCATGACAATGTTTCTAAATGTCCTAAGATGCAATGTGATTTTTTTTGGGATTTTTAGAAACCTAAATGATATTTTAATTAATTAATTTCCATTAATTAATTAAAATAAACATTAAAATATTTTTAAAATGATTTTTAATGAAAAAAATAAAAATAAAAATGTTTTCTGGTTGAAAAAATATTTGAAATCAGAATGCAAAAGGATAATATTTCTAGGATTTTCTAGCTATTTTAAATAAATGATGCAAAATAAATGAGAAAAAATGAAATAAAAATATGAATTAATGAATGTATGCGCAATCAAGGGACATGATTGATTCTGGGGGAAACTGGCTTGACCTGGCGCGCATCTGGACGGTCTAGGTTCAAACTTATTAAAACCTAATTAATTAATAAATTAAACAGGATTTAAATTTAATGAAATGATCTGAGCCTTCTAAAACACGCGCTAAACCTACATCTAACGGTCCAGGTTTAAACTCTGCCCTAACCCTAATTAAACAACTTAATGACTTTCAGGTGGCCGGAGAAGACCTCCGGTCATCTTCTCCGGCCAGCTCCTCCCTGAGCAACCCCAAAACTTCACCCCTAGGTCATTTCTGGAGCTCTAAAGCTCCAGATCAACTCCTCTCACCTTCCTAAACATGAATCCAACCTCAAAACAAATTTATCATGGCTCATAAACAAGATTCGAAGGAAAACTCAAAAACTGGAAAAGTTTCAAAAGCTCAGTAAATGCTCAATACACAACCATTTTCAAAACTAAAAGTATCAGCATGATCAGCACAACATAAGGAACATTCTAAGAACTTAAAATAGAATTTCTGGAAAAAAAGTTTGAAGAGGTTACCTGAGCTTGAGCTTCCTCAGTTTGGAGCTTTCTGGCCACCTCTCTTGTACAAACTCACTCCAATGATCCTCCTGAAGAAGCTTTGAGGCTTGGAAGGAGTTTGTTTTGGATGGTTTGTGTGATTGCACTTCAACTGGCCAAGAATCGTGTTTTGATTGTGGGGTGTTTTTGGCTGTTTTAATGGTTTCTTTGTGTTCTATAGATGATTTTGAGATGAATGGTGGAAAAAGTTTGAAGATTGAGTGTGTGTGCAGAGAGTTTCGAATGCTTTTGCAAAATGGAGTGAATTTGAGAACTTGGGCAATCCGAGGTTTCAGGCTGGCTTCTTGTGTGTTATGGCTTGGGTTTGATCCACATAACAAGTTGTGATAGGCTAGAGAATGGGTGGTGGCTGCAGCTGATTGGTATGGGCTTCTTGCAAAAAAGTCAAAAGTTTTTGTCCTTGAGGTATGGGCTGGGACAGAAGTGGTACAATGGGCATGTCTGGTTCAGCAAGGATCAAGGATGTCCATGGAATTGGTTTTGAGGCAATTCAGCAAGTGTATGAAAGGTTATGTGCCCTTTTGCAATTTCATGAAGTTTTGGCCCCTTTGTGATTTCTTCAATTCTGAGTTTTGGGAAATGTACTATGTTGGTATGATGTTTAGAAGTGTGTTAGAAGTCACAAAATGGCTTGGCAAGTGGTTTTGCAAAAAATCCTCTTTGGTGCATTCTTGAAAATTATGTGATTTTTGCCAACTTTGAAAGATCATAACTTGAGTTCCATAATGAATTAGGACTTGTTCTTGTACTTTTTGAAAAGGGAATGATCCAATCTACAACTTTCATGACCAACAATTTTTCATTTGAAGCATTTTTGGTTGAAAAAGAGGAGGTTGAAAAACTTTCCCAAAATGGAAAGTTTACATTACAAGTCATTTCCATTTTTGGCAACTTTTGGTTTAGCTCACTTTTCTTCCATTTTGTGAACTTCAAAGCACTTAAATGATAAAATAAAGATCATATAACTTCAATTTGATGAAAAATCCACTTTGGTTCCATTGTTGGGGGCCTCAGATGCCCTGATTTTGCTCTGACTTGCTCAAGAAGTTACCCAGTGAACAAATGACTTCCACAATGAATTTCTTCATCAAACTTGGTACAAATGATCCTTATAACATATTGAGACTATTAGAAACAAGAATGACAAAAAAATTTGGAGTTATGGCCTCTGAAACAAAAACCCTAATTTCAGGTCATCTGTGCAGTGAAACCCTAGCTCTGCTTCCATGCTTTGCCAGTTCTTGTGATTCTTTGACTTCCTTGATCTTTGAAGGATATAATATGATGATTTAACATACATGGACCCTCTTGGAATGATTAGTGGCCTTTGGAGTGGCTCAGATGGATCCTGGACTGCTCATATCACAAACCCTGGGTGCAGATCAATTTGAACTATGCAGTGAGACAAGAAATGCAATATGAGATGATATGCTTAAACTGATGCAAATATGAAAGATCACAAGCCAATGGTGAAATTAGTGAGGGAAAATTTGGGGTGGTTACAGCTTCCCCTATTCAAACATGAGTTAGCTGTGCAGGATGTAAGCGCCTGGCTTAACAGACAAACAAGATAACTTGTGGTTGAATACCAAAGACAGTCCGAAATTTGCACTCACTGGGGAGAAGAAGAAAAGGGATATAAATTGTAAAATAAAGTATAGTATGATTATAAAGTGCGGGCGATGGAGGAAGACCATCGAGCAGAGGACGACTGCTGGGGATAAAGCAATGACGGGGACGACCGACATGCTGGGAAAATAAAGAAATCATGATGGGGACGGCCATCGGGTAAGATTCTCTAGGGATTAAAGTAAAGGCAATGATAGGGACGGCCATCAGGTTTGCAAAGTAAAGTAAACATCGATGGGGACGGCCATCGGTTCAAAGAATAAATGAAATAATGATGAGGGACGGTCATCAAAGGTGAAGGACGATCACCTAGCAAGGGACGACTGCTCTTTACCACGACATAGGACGAATGTCGGATAGAAAAGGTCGACGATGGGGAGGGCCATCGGATAAGCATGATGAAGAACGATCATCAAGAGGTGAATGACGATCACCTAGCAGGGTACGGCTGCTCTCGGGGTTTATCATGACATAGGACGAATGTCAGATAACAAGATCAACAATGGGGATGGCCCTCGGATAAAATGATGAAGGACGATCATCAAAAGGTGAAGGACGGTCACCTAGCAGGGGACGACTGCTAAATATCACGACATAGGACGAATGCCGGATAGAAAAGGGTTCCAATTATGGAGACTCCGCTGGGGAAAGGATGAGGGACGGCCATCCAAAGGTGAAGGACGATCACCTGGCAGGGTACGACTGCCAAAAGTATCATGACATAGGACGAATGTCAGATAGAAGAAAAGTTACTTTTATTGGGGAATTGCAAACACAGACGAGTGCTTACGCTCAAGAAATAAAAGGTATAATTTTTTGACGCTGTGTATAGATTAAAGATGCGGACAAGTATCCTTAAGACTATGATATGGACGAGTATCGGTAGAAACAAACGCTGACGCGTGTTCTGAGATGATGATACAGACGAGTACCAACTGGTTAACAAAGAACACGGATGAGTGTCGAATCTGTGGGGAATAAGTGTATACAAAATGCGGACGAGTATCTGTATGAGTATGAATGCGTATTGTGGAGTATGAGCAAGACACGGACGAGTGTTCAACTTGCTGGGGAAAAGTGACACGGACGGGTGTCAAATAAGAAAGTGTATAAGTTATGAACTTATGTGTGTAAAAAGGTATTCTGGTGACCTGTGGGGATAGGATGACACGGACGAGTGTCAAAAAAAGGAGTGTATTATAAACAAGTGTTTGGTTTACAATAAGTGTTTGGGCAACCATGCTGGGGAGCGGTGACATGGACGGGTGTCAAGAGTGTGTATATGTATCTGTAATCGCAGAGGATATTTGTGGCTTATATCTGCAGGGGATGATATGTCACGGACGGGTGTCGAAAGAGTGTATATGAACATGTATTATGTTGGAGAGTGCAAAGGGGACGCTTTGGCTTTCTGCTGGGAAATATGAGATGACACGGACGAGTGTCGAGAAGAACATGTTATGGACAAGTATCTGTTTGTAGAAAGTATTCTGGCGACTTTACTGGGGAATGATGACACAGACGAGTGTCAAAAGGAGCATGTATATGTATTTGAGAGTGCAAAGGGGACGCTTTGGCTTTTATGTGCAAGGGATGTATTTTGTATATTGTTGATGAGGGTACTGTTGGTATTTACAGGTGACTGGTTCGAACCTGACTTGTGATCATGCAATATGTTTGATTTTTGCCGTAATGCTCCGTATTAGACGGAATGCTACGCTTTGTGGAGAAATATGATGCAAATGCTATGATTATGCAAAAGAAACCAATCCGGGATTCGGATCCTGCTGTTGTGAAGATCACTGGCTGATCTGCTTGGAAGGAGAATCCCAGCTGGGGATGGGATCATTGGTAGATCTGATAAAACATATGGTTCTGCTTGGGGAACTAGATCACTGATAGATCTATCCGGTAAGGAGATATCCCAGCTGGGGATGAAGGAGCTTCCTTCACTTTGTTGTGAGAATTTCAGGCATTGCTCTTCTAGATAGAGTCTGGAACTCTGTGGGGAGATGGTTCCCTTGAATTTGCTGAGGATGAGAGATCTGACACTCAGTTTGGGGGAGAAAAGAGCACTGAATGATCTTCCTAGAGCTTTCTGTGGTGATCCCGGATGGGGATGAGGATGCTTTGACAACTCTGTTGGGAAAAAGCAATTCAGATGCTGCTTGGAGAAGATGTGTTGGGGAAGTGATGTTGGGCATGCCCCATGCTACGTATTTGAATACTTGCAACCTATTAAGACAAAGAAACGCACAAGTGTCCCGAGGTATCCCTTATCGGATTCCGTCATAGGAGTTAGATATTCCTGAGAGTAAATACATTTCCTGCAAGCATTCTATTAGAAAGGCACATTTGTTTTATGCAAATATTATATCATGGATACTGGACATTTTGCAAACGAAACAAAAATGTACAAAACGAGGTGTGACTAAAAACTCTGATTTTATTAATCTGGGTGCCCTGAATTGGCAAATACAGTCAAAGAAACAGATCCCCTGAAATGAGGAGATTGTTACAAATTGGGAAAAGTAAAGGTGCTGGCAATGTTGACGACGCTCCGGCGAGCTTCCTTTGCTATGACCCGTATGACCTTGACATTCTTCTCATCTTTATTTTTGGAGAAGGTTTATTCTGACCGATGCTTTAACCTTTCGAAGCTTTCCGTGTTGTAAGTGATACAGACGAATTCAGAATGCAGTTGTTCACTTATTCCCTGATTTTGCGTGGATCCCCCTTTCGGGTTTTCAATCCACCGGGATACCCATTTTTCCTGAGCTGTCCAATGCGGCTTTTCAACTCAGCGGGTGTACACATTTTTTTTTAATTTTCCCTTATTTTATCCCGAGTCTTTTATTCTGTTTTTGACTCGTCGGGATGCCCTATTTTTGCCTGGACTTACATTCTGTTTTTATGTCCAGCGGGTCATTTTATGTGAAGTATTTTTTAATTGCATCTGAATTCATAGGGGATAAGAAATCTTCACCATCCATAGTAGTGAGCATCAGTGCTCGACACTCGTCTCTGTTTGAGCTTGGGTGATGCTCATATGCATTCTCCAATGCTCGTCTGCGTTTGTTATCCGTTTGAAGCTCGTTTGCATTGTTTGGATACTCGTAAGTATCATCCCTCACACTCGTCTGTGATAGCTTATATTCGTATGTGTTGATTTGATAATCATTCTGGTACTCGTCTGTATTGCTACTCCAAGTGCTCGTATGTGTTGGGTTTCTGGTATTCGTATATATCATTGGCTGATATTCGTCTGTATCATCGCCTGAAGCGCTCGACTGTGTTTCCCAGTTCATCGTCTGATATTCGTTTGTATCATTGACTTATAGCACTTGTTTGTTCTCTTGATGATCATCCAATGCTCGTCTGTGTTGAAGAAGTTTAAAGTCCTGACGGTGGGATTAAACGTCAAAATGGTTACCGGTCCTGGCGTAAAGGTTTATCCGTAAGAGGTTTGTCTGTCTTAAGCACCGCTTATCTATGAAAGATTTGTGAGGAGGGTTCGTCAAATCCTAATGTCGCACCTGGCGTAACAGGTTATCGAAAGAAGGCTCGTTTGTCTTAGACCATATATCTACAGAAAAATGTATGAAGAGGGCTCGTATGTCCAGTTCCTGGCGTAACAGGTTTACTTGATGAGGACTCGTATGTCCAGCACCTGGCGTAACAGGTTTGTTCGAATAAGACTCGTCTGTCTAAGTTTCCTTATCTGGCGTAACAGTTCAACTTGGAAGGAGCTCGTCTGCTTTTTTCAACTTCAGCCACCAAAGCGTCATTTGGTTGGGTTTATTTCCCATTTCTGCATTCTCTGACAGAGTGCAAATTTCAGGGTCTTTATGGTATTCAATCACAGTTTATCTCGAACGTCTAATAGCCGTTGCTCTCATCCTTTTCAGATTAACAGTTGGATGCTCGTATGCACCCCCCAACACTCGTTTGTGCTTGATAATTGCTTTTGCTCGTATGCACGTTCCATCACTCTTATGTGTTTGTTAACTGTTTGTTGCTCGTCTGCATTCCCCAACACTCGTCCGTGTTCACACTTTGTTATTGCTCGTTTGCTTTTCCCAGCAGTCGCCCATGGTTGGTGGATGTTGTTGCTCGTTTGCACTTCTCAGCACTCGTCTGTGTGTAACTTCCTTTTGATGCTTGACACTTGTCTGTGTTTGAACTTATGTAATGCTCGTATGCATTCCCCAACGCTCGTCTGTGTTTGTTATCTGTTTGAAGCTCGTTTGCATTGTTTGGATACTCGTCTATATCATCCCTCACACTCGTCTGTGTTAGCTTATATCCATATGTGTTGATTTGATAATCACTCTAGTACTCGCCTGTATTGCTACTCCAAATGCTCGTCTCTGTTGGATTTCTGGTACTCGTATGTATTGCTTCTCCAAATGCTCGTCAATGTTGGATTTCTGGTACTCGTCTGTATTGCTACTCCAATCGCTCGTCTGTGTTGGATTTCTGGTACTCGTCTGTATTGCTGCTCCAAATGCTCGTCTGTGTTGAGTTTCTGGTATGCGTCTGTACCAGTGGCTGATATTCGTCTGTATCATCGCCTGAAGCGCTCGTCTGTGTTTCTTAGATCATCGTCTGATATTCGTTTGTATCATTGACTTATGGCACTCGTTTATGTTCTCTTGATGATCATCCAATACTCATCTGTGTTGAAGAGGTTTGAAGTCCTAACGGTGGGATTAAAATGTCAAAATGGTCACCGGACCTAGCGTAACATGTTATCCGAAGGAGATTCGTCTGTCTCAGGTCATATATTTTTGCAAAATGTATGAAGAGGACTCGTATGTCCAGTTCCTGGCATAACAGTTTTGCTTGAGGAAGACTCATCTGTCTTAGTTTTTTCTATCTGGCATAACAATTCATTTTAGAAGGAGATCGTCTGCTTTGCCTCCACTTCAGTTGCCAAAGCGTCATTTGGTTAGGTTTATTTCCTATTTCTACATTCGCCAACAGAGTGCAAATTTCAGGTTCTTCTTGGTATTCAACCACAGTTTATCTTGAACGGTCGATAGGTCGTGCCATCGCCCTTTTCAGATTAACAATTGCTTGAATAGGGGCAGCTGTAGCACCCTAAATTTGCCCACTGGTTTTCTTTCTTTTTCTGTATTTTCGTTTTGCATTCATACGCATCTTCCATTAATCATATCATTTGCATCGTGGGCATAAGGCATGGGATTGTATCTTCTGAGGAATTAGGGTTTATTTCCCTGATAAGGATTTCAAGTCTGAAAAACTATTCACCGATTCATTTGGCTCGTCACCATGGATTTCTGCTTCATCAAGTTATCAGACTATTCCTCTTTTCTCAGCATCTCAGCCTATATTTTTTTCTTTCTCGATATCTCAGAAGCTTTGGTTCCAAGTTTAGGGCTATTTCTCAGGCAGTGAGTGCTCAAAGTCAAGTTGTGGTGTGATGAGTTTGTCAGGTCATCAAGTTGTGGTTTACGAGAAGTTTTGGGCCAATTTGTCTGTTCGTTTGTTCATTAGTGGTCCATCTATGGATTTATTTTCCAAAAGGTTGATTCTGACAGATTTAAGGTGATTCAAGACTTATTTGGGCCACGGATTTAGAAGATGATTAACTCAGATGGTTGTTTGCTTCGGTTACGAATTGTTCAGTTGTTAGTGTGCTTCATTGCTTTTATCAGAGGTGTGTGGAGAAATGGACAAGTTGATTTTGAATTGAAATCGTGGGTTATGGTCGTGTGTGTGTGGGTGAGAGCCATGTCCATATTTTCGATTATCTGAATATTCACTTCTTAAACCATTTTCATTATCCAATTTGTTTCGACTATCCAATAACCATTATCCATCGTTTATCACATCCATTGTTTTTACTCATTGTCCATATTTCTAACCAATTTTTCTTTTCCACGTCCATTTCCTAAAAATCCCGAATCACTATTCATTTATCATAAACCATTTTATTTCTCATATTTTTCTAAATCCATTTTTATTAATTCATACCCAATACCCATTTTTTTAGGTCTATTTTGATTCAAACTCATGATCCATAAGATCCTTTATTCCAAACCATAAATCATTTTTATAATTAAATCACATTTTTGTTAACAATTTGTTTCACTCTTTCACAAGCCCATATCACTCATTTTCTTACTAAGCCCATTTTTATTATTATAGCACTATCATTCTAATAAAATTGCCAAAACAAAAAAAAAAGAAGAAAACAAGAACTTTCAGCATTTTCTACATAACGAACTCACACCAATTCCCACACACTCTCACCCGGCCCCACTCACACAATTCTCTCACACAGCATCACAATCCTTCAACATTTTTTTTTCATTCACAAATACACTCAGCCACTTACTTCCTGGCCCACACATACATCACGCCACCCCACAATTGTCCTTTGTCAATTCTACCAATTCTTTTTCAGCAACAATTTTTGGTACGTACAAGTTTCACGCACAACGCATTCCGTAACGATTCACTCATACACACAACCTCACACGCATAACTACTGAATGCATTTCATAAGCAATTAACAAAAGTTCCACGCATACGACTCACGAATCCCTCACCACACGCATTACCTCACCTTACCCCAACACTCAACGCATCAACGCATAACAAAAACGCACCTCATTTTGAACAACATGATTTTCCGCATATTAACAAATCCCGCTGCACTACGCCCATAACACCAACAAAACTCACAGACCTCCTTCATCGCTACCCTCCAACCTGCATATTTTCCGCAGCTCACAACTCACTCTTCTTCACAAATCAGTCACGCAACCCAAACTCCAAAAACACTACCTCCCATTATTCGCGAATGGATCCCTGTTTCATCCTTTATCCTTCACCATTAAACTCACAGCAATAACTCCCTTCATAAATTTTTGAAGCAATCCACAATCTCTTCACCTTCAACACATCGAACCACTAATTCAATAACAGCAAACAAAAAAAACAGAATAAGAAGAAGAAGAAGTGGATCTGGATCAAAACTTTGAAGCCGAAGTCGTAAACAAACCGAAAGCCGCGAATCTAAGAGAAGTCGAGGGGGAGATCGAGAAACCTATTTTGTTTGAGGTTGAGATTGACGGCGGAGGGTGCATCGCCGGAGATTGAGAGGATTGTGACGTCGGTGAAAGAGCCGCCACGACTGGGTTTGATAAGCCGTGACACCGTGATGAACGACGATGATGAATCGGCGATGAGAGACCGAGAGGCGGAGAAGAAGAATGACGAGGCTGTGCGTTGGAGAAGGCGTTTCTCGCCGTTTGACCATGGCCTCGTGTTGTGTTGCTTTTCAATTTAGTGTGCTTACTGACTTTTCCATTTCATTTTTATCATTTTTTAACTTTTGTTTTTTTTGAAGGATGAAATCCATTTTTGTTGTTGCTGTTGGGCCTTAAGGCCATAGGTTCGTTGGTTTTCTCAGCACACAACCCTGTTCCAGGCACTGACCCCCCCATGAGTTATGTATAAAGGGTTTTGGGTCAGAGAGCTTCAGACCAAGCCCATTCACCTGCTGCTTGTACCCCTGTTCCATCGATGGACCTCCCCCTTTTAGTTTTGATTTGTTTCTGTTTTTTTTTTCTTTCTAAATTGTTAGGGTTTTGTTTAGTTTGGTTAAGCCTTATTTTGTTTGATCCTTAATATGTATATATATTTCAATATATTCTTAATTAGAGTTTAATATAGTTGTTAGAATTTCAAACTTGTTATATTTCAATATATTTTTTATTAGAGTTTAATGTAGTTGTTTATAATTTTAGTTAGAATTATTTGACTTTATTATTATTATTATTGTTTTGAGTACGTTTAACTTTGTTTATTCTTGTTGGTAAATTTTGATGTTTTAGCTTGTTCTTGGAACTTTTAAGCTTGATGCGAAGGATGTTCTGGTAGATTGGCTTAATCGTAATGGACGTCTTGATGATACTTTGACATGCTTTGAGCTTCAAACAATTTTTTCCTGAATTACTCTTGTACATATTGAAGAGGCAACGGACCTTCTTCGTTAGGTAACACTGAGGCCCGATTTTACCTTTTGCATACTGCTTGCATCTGGAAGTCCTACTGATGTAGGCTCTGTTTGTGCATTGTTTGATTACTCCATTCTGCATTCTCATCTCCTTATCTTATTTCTTCTTCCTCATTTTCTTTCTTTCTTAACTTGAGGTGTGCTTAGGCCACCATGGTTCTTCTTCTTTCATCTTCTTCTTTTCTTATCTCTTCCTCCTTTAGGATAATAAACCTCACTAACCCTAGGATTTCCTTTGCATGATAACATTAGGATTGGTTAGTCCCCCATTAGACTTTTACCTTTAAGATCCTTTGTTTCTTTCTCTTCTCATCTCAAAACAAAACCCTAAAAAGCACTTAATAAGGATTGAAGTGGTCTCCTGTGCAATAGCCTTATTCCATGAAACACTTGTAATTTTCCCATCTTGGGATAGTACAAGCTTGTTCATCATGATGCACAAGTCTGATCAGGATGCCATCTTCATCAAAGAAAAGCTAAAAAAACACTTCTTCATTCAAAAATTACAAAAAAACACTTAATAAATTCAATGAGTTAGTGAGCCTAAGCCCTAATCTCTGGAATCAAGTTTTGGGGATCTTCTCCTTACTTGAGTGTGCTTGTTCTATTATTCCATCTTGGAATGTAGTATCAAGTACACATTCCATGGAAAAGAGCTTGAGTTCACTTCCTTGTGCCACAATCATCAAAAGCTTCTAAAAAACACAAACAAACAATAAACGTCTTTCCTTCGGGAATTCTTTTCTCATCTTCTTCGCTCCGTCCGCGAACTTGCTCCTACTTGTCATTTAGCAAGACGGTAACGCACTCGTCGTACGAGCCTACAACACCTGAGAATTGACATAGGAAGTTCAAGCCTTAAGACACAAGCAATCCTTTCCACCCCTAGTTAGGGGAGCTACGGCGACTCTGATCCTCATTGTCCAAATGAGGTACGTAGGCAGCGGGGTAGGGCCCGTTCGAGCACAATCTTTATTTTCCCTACATTTGTTCCTTTTCATTTCTTTTTCAGTTCCCTTTTCTTTTCTTTTCCAGTTCGAGTCCTTCTTTTTGCAGCAGCTTTCATTTCTTCACCCTTTGAAACAGAATTCTTTGCAAGCGTGGATCCCGTCGGGTACGATGGACGATCTGGATGCTAATACCTTCCCAGGTCGTAACCGACTCCCGAACTCAGTCTCTTTGGTTCGCAGGACCCGTGTCCTTCCTTTTCTTTTCTTCTGGTTTGTGCAGCATTACCATTCCCGTTCCTTTGGGATAAAAATGCCTGGCTGACGACTCTAACCTTTTCCGCGCCACTTTCGCGTTTGTACCAGGATGGAAATCCGGGGAGCGACAGCTGGCGACTCTGCTGGGGATCGAACCCAGAATCTCTGGTTCCCTTGAGAGTCTCTCCTAGCGCTTGCATGGTTATGTTTCTTTGGGTGTTGATTGTTTGTTGTTGTGTGTATATTTTACTGTTGTTCATTTACAGTTCTATTTACAGCTTTATTTATAGTTTTCATTATTTATTTTCATGCATTATATTATTACTGGACTGTCTGGACTGGATTTTCTGTTTGGTGAGACTTGGGTGATACTGTTACTGTGAGATGAGCTCATTACCAAGGCTCGAGTGCACCTTAAGACTTAGATTGTTCCACTTTGGCCTCATGAGATCTTGTCATGGGGGTAGTAGTGAGTTCCACGCCCAGATTTGCGACCATCTTGGAAATGTCTTGATTTGGGGATCTTCCTCTCTCATTTCATAATATTGATAGTTATGTGCAGCTGGGGACCGATCATTGAGAGCCTTGTGGAAACCTCCTTCTCTAGTGGTGACAGTGGCAGACCACCTTATGTGGCAAACCCATTCGCACCCGAGGGCCCACCTGGAAATCACATAGGATGACCTTGTTTTCCCGGACTCAGCTGAGGCCTCCCTGAGTAGTACATAATGCCAAACTGATTCCCTGATTTGGTCATGATCCATTTCTCGGAAATGGTGAACGTATTATTGCTATTCGGCTTTGAGAGTCCGTGATGTTCGACCCGGAGCACACCCGTGAGATTGGGAGGGGTGTACAGGTTTGCAGGAACCCATGACCTCAACATACCCTGGCTATCAGTGTGTTCTATGTTTTGATCCGGTCACTATGATTATGGAGTTCTTGGACCTTTGGTTCTCGGTTACTATTTTGGATTATTCAAAGATCTTGTGGTTACAAACACTCGATTCTTGGCAGTATCCAGATTCCAGGCAGTTTCCAGCTTTGATTCCATGTCTTTACATCTTTTGCATCATCATATTGCATTTTGCATTTGCATTTGCATTTCATTTCCTTTTTCCAGAAAGCTCATCCTTCCTCTTTTGTCCATGACTAGCCAGCTGATTTCCCGGTACTCAGTTTGAACAAGTGGTAACCGTTGGAAGACGAAAGTTGTTTGAAGTTTGACTGAGCAGTGTCAAGAGTTAAAAAGGTCAGTTTGGAAGCCGTCGGTAGCTATGTCAGAGAACAACCGTCATAATGTTGAGTTTCCACCTGGTTTCACTTCGATGACCAATCCTTTGTATGGTCTTTCTCCTGATGAGGATCTTCCACAAGTGAACAATCTTACTCAAGCTCAGCCTGCATAGACCCCGATCGTGAATCAGAGTGTACCTGAACCATCTGTTGTCCGAGGTGGACCTTTATCTTCTTCTGATGCTACGGATTATCAGAGTTTTGCTTTCCCTATGCCGAACTTCCAAGGGGCAATCCCACTTGTGAAAACCAAGGATCTACCAACTATTGATCCTGCAGAAAGGTTTTGTGTGTTGGATGAGCAACTCAAAGCCTTAGCGGATCCTGATGCCTTTGGTTTTAATTCTCTAAACCTGTGTTTGGTGCCTGGTCTTGTCATTCCTCCAGATTTCAAAACTCCGAAGTTTGAGAGATACACTGGTGTCAGTTGCCCGAAGCGTCATTTGGTGATGTTCTGCAGAAAAATGACTTCTTACGCCCACAATGATGAGTTGATGATTCACTATTTTCAGGACAGTTTAAGCGGCGCATCATTAAGTTGGTACATGGATTTGGAAAGTAGTCGTATCCGGTCGTGGAATGATTTATCCAGAGCTTTCGTGAAGCAATACCAGTACAATGTGGACATGGTGCCCTGTCGCACGCCTTTGCAGAGCCTATCTCAGAGGACTGGTGAATCTTTCAGAGAATATGCACAGCGGTGGAGAGAGTTGACAGCCCAAGTGCAACCATCACTTTCAGACAGAGAATTAGTTGACCTATTCATGGGCACCTTACAAGGTCCATACCTGGAGAGAATGAGTAGCATTGGGACATCAAACTTCTTTGATTTGATAATAGTTGGAGTGCGCATCGAGAGCCTGCTCAAAAGTGGAAAGATCCAAGACTTTTTGAACGTCCCAGCTAGTGAAGATGAATCTGTTGGTAGCTCCCAAGGGGAAGAAGGGTATGACGTTAGTACAGTCATGGAAAATATTGAATATTTTGGACCAACATCTTCTCAGAGATCATCTGTTCCTATGACTGGCTACTCTTACGGACAACAAGAGATGCTCAGAGCACCATATCAGAAACCTTGGACTCCTCCTCGTCCAAATCTGCAAGCTCAGGAACGAAGACCTCAGAATCAACTTCAGAGCCAACCTAGGCCTCGCAACAATCTGGAAAGAAGGAATGCTCCTCTTCATCTAGTTCCCATGGCGTACAGTGAACTACTACCACATCTAATTCAGAGCTCATTGGTGGTTCCTAAGCCTCTCAAGCCGTTGTCAGAACCGTACCCTCCAGAGTACAATCCTCATGAGCAGTGTGGGTATCATGGTGGGTCAATGGGGCATTCAAATGAAGATTGTAAAGCTTTTCAAGCCAAAGTACAACAGTTGATCGACAAGGGGCACATATCCTTTCCAGAAGGAAGCTTGGTTGTGCACGTCAACCTCTCGCCTGTTTGAGTTTGAAGACTTCGAAGGAGCGTCTCCTAATTTTAGTGGTCCAGACAAGAAGATGTCATTAGAGTTGTTGATCATCGTATCCTTTTTATCATTTGCATTGTAGTTTATTTCCTGTTAGCAGCTACTTGTCTTTTAAATGTTGTCGTTTTGAATGGTAATGTTAATGAAGTGATCATGCTTTTTGAATCAATTATGTCGCACTCGCTCATTTGTCTTTACTTGCATTGAAACAAAAATGCATCCATTTACCTCCCATTTATTTCACTGTTGTTTAGCAGGTTTGAGGGAGGATGATGACAACTGAATACCTATAATTGTTGAAGGTATGATTTCAGAATAGAACCTGATGACGATGTACATGCATTGTTTCAATTCCCAAACACCGGAGATATAAGGGAGATAGACCCTCGTCAACCCCTTTGAGCCTTGAAGTAGGAGTTTCTTTTCTAAACGAAAAAACCCTCACATCCAACCCGGGGCAGAGTAGTTATCAGTTAGTTTGACCGAGTGTTCAAGTTTCCAAAGGAGTGTGCATCCGAGGATCCGTTACACCTCCAGAGTTCAAGGGACATAAAGCCATAATGGTTATCCCTCAACAACAAAGGAATGAGGCAGTCATTACCCTTTCAAGCAAGTCATGACAAACCAGTGTCACACGATTTGTTCAACAAAAATCAAAGCAAAAAAAGAAAAGAGAAATAAAGCCCACTAAGTAAAAAAAATGAAAAAAAATGACTTAGGCAAAAGTTAGGGCATCCCGATGGACTTCAAAATCGAAAAATTCAAAAAGAATCAGTCCAAGCAAAAATTAGGGAGTAAAAAAATATCAAAAAGAAAAAAGTTCCATTAGAATAAAGTCGTGTGACTGCAGACACAGTCAAAAGGGGTGATTGTTACTCCAAGAAACCTCATGGGTGCTTAAACCGTCAACGTGATTGGTTCCTCAACCATTACAAAACCCTTTCGAGAGGCGGGCGCTCAGGCCAAATTAGCTGAACATAGGACTGAAGAACATCAAGGAGAATGGGTGGGCACCAATAAACTTCGATCCATAAATCTTTCTTTCTAAAACCGTGAACCAGACCACGTCATAACCCTTGAAAGTCCTAAATGAATCAGGTTCAATTCTGAAAGCATACTACGACAAGGTTGCGTAAACTGACTCCTAACGATTTGCTAACTCAGCACTACGTTTGGACTAATCGTCCATTCGTCACACACTGTCACAACATTCAAATAAATAAATTTTCAAAACTTGCATGTGCACTGCATTAAAATTACCATTTGTAAATCAACAGTTTTAATTGCAAGTCAGTCTGTGACATCAGGGAAGTTCCTACAAATAACAATCGTGAGAGAACTTGATCATTCAACAATGATAGCCAAAATCAAGAGCATCGTATAGGCCTATGAATCAGAGGCATGTTATCCAGTGGTTTTGTTGACCAGGGAATCAGTCAGGGTAAAGCAAGTTCCCAAGCATCAGTTTATTGAGGGAAATCATTCAAAAGTCAGTTGATCAGAAGTGAATCTTCCAAACAGGGGCAGGACACCCGAATTTTTTGTTGACCAAGGATGATTTCTTCCATTGCTCAGTCAGAATGAGTCGAGTCGCTTCCATGCTCATACTGGGGCAGGACACTTCCTGAGCTCACCAAGTGCAACTCTCCTCGAGAAAACATCCAAGTTTTCCATGCTAGGAATCAGATAGTTAGAGGCAGTCTGTTCAGAGACTCACCAGACAGGGGCAACTTTAGCTACACAGAGCAGGTTATATCAGTGATCTCCAAGTTCAAGACGAGTATCGGGGAATCATGTTACCCACCCTCGCCGTTGTCACCCTTCTCAACATAGAAGCCTTGCCATATAAGACCATCTTCCCACCTCGGGAACTTTTCTAGCTTTTCATAAGCATTACATAAATCATTTGCATACATTATTCATGTCGCTTCACTCAAGCATATAGAACATACGCATCATAAATGCATCGTGCATATTACCCCCCGCAACTTCAATCTCACATCTGAGCCCCGTAACCTAAACTCTTAACAATTCAAAGTCCAGTTCTCGTATGGAAAACCATTCCAAAGTCCAGTTCTCGTCTGGAAAACCAACCCAAAGTACAGTTCTCGTCTGGCAAACCAACTTCAAGTACCAGTTCTCGTCTGGTAGGCAAATCTTTTAGCCAGTTCTCGTCTGGTCACCTTTTCATTTAGCCCGTTGAACGCCAATTCTCGTCTGGTAGTCATTCTTTTTCAGAGTCAATTCTTGTTTGACAATGAACCCAAGGAGTCAGTTCTCGTCTGACGACTTATTCTTTGCCCATCAGTTCTCGTCTGTTGGCCTACCTTTAATAAACCGGTTCTTGTCTGGTAATTCACCTTCAAAGTCTAATTGCTTGGCAACCAAAAAAAATAATACAAAAAAATCAACTACCAACCTGGCCTTACGCCCAACCATCCTTGTTTTAGCTCCCGCAGCTTGCATCTTCATATCCTTAGCATCCTAAGCATACGTCTGCATCTTGCATCATTTGCATAGCATTTTCATACCGCATGGTTTCTGTTTTATCTTTGGTGTGGAGCAAGATCATTACAAGACGCAATCTGGGGCAGTTATCTCAAGATCTGTTGGTTTTCTGCGAGAGTTTGAAGACACTGGGGCAAGTCTAGATGATAAGTCTTCTGTAAATTCCTCTAAAGGAAATCTTTTGAAGATGATGAAGTATGACACAATTTCAGGAGTAAGGAATGCTTGTTCACTCTCGGTAACCAGTAGGCAATTGCCGAGCTCAGAAGTTTGAAACACCGAGTTAATTCTCAAGGAATATCTGGTATTTATTTTCCAAGCAGGGTATTGGAAGTTTATTTCTTCCCCGAGCAGAGAATTTTACTTCAGCCGACAAGGTCTCCTCATGAGGAGTTGGTATTCTCCACAATCAAAGTCCAATTTTCATTGGCATATCTTCTCAACACAATCGTCATACTATACCTGGGGTATAATTTGGCTTATTTTGATCTCACATTCTCTAGCAAAGTCTCTCCTCAACAGAGCATTACCAAATATTTTTTTCTCAGCTAAGCCAGAGGGTTGACGTTTCCCCAGCTGAGTTAGAGCAGATGATATCCCTAGTAGAACTTCAAGACTAATTGAACCGTGCTCATCCCCAAGCGGATTATCCTTCCATAGTGAAGTTTTCCCAGCAGGCAGCTGAAGGCCTTGCATTTTCCCACAGAGTTAGAATTGTCAGAATTCCCTCCTCAGTAAGAGTTTGGCGAAGTATCTTCCCAGCCGAGTCTGAAGATTGTCATTTCCCTACAGAGTTTCATGTTTGGAATTTCTTCCATCATTGGAATATTCCCCAGAGAAGTCACCAATTTATTTTTGGCCTAATGTGAGGACACAGACAGTTGTTCATCCCCCTAACCAGAGTTAAGCATCGTCAAAGCCTTTTAACCTGGTTATTCCCTGCAGAATTGATAAATCTTACTGCCAATCAGGACGTCTTGCTGTTACTCGTATGCATGCCCCATCACTTGATTGTGTTTGATATTTGCTTGTTGCTCGTCTGCATTATCCAGTGCTCGTCTGTTTTGGGTATCCGTTTTGTGCTCGTCTGCATTTCCCAACGCTCGTCTGTGTTTGACGTTTGATAGTTGTTCGTCTATGACTCCCAACACTCGTCTGTGTTCACATTTTGTTATTGCTCGTTTGCTTTCCCCAGTAGTCGCCTATGGTTATTAGATGCTTTTGCTCGTCTGCAATTCCCAGCACTCATTTGTGTATAACTTCCTTTTGGTGCTCGACACTCATATGTGTTTGAGCTTGGGTGATGCTCGCATGCGTTCTCCAACGCTCGTTTGTGTTTGTTATCCGTTTGAAGCTCGTTTGCATTGTTTGGATACTCGTCTGCATCATCCCTCACACTCGTCTGTGATAGCTTATATCCGTATGTGTTGATTTGATAATCATTCTAGTACTCGTCTGTATTGCTACTCCAAGTGCTCGTCTGTGTTGGGTTTCTGGTATTCGTATATATCAGTGGCTGATATTCGTCTGTATCATCACCTGAAGCGCTCGTCTGTGTTTCCCAGATCATCGTCTGATATTCGTTTGTATCATTGACTTATAGCACTTGTTTGTTCTCTTGATGATCATCAAATGCTCGTCTGTGTTAAAGAGGTTTGAAGTCCTGACGGTGGGATTAAACGTCAAAATGGTTACCGGTCCTGGCGTAAAGGTTTATCAGTAAGAGGTTCGTCTGTCTCAAGCACCGCTTATCTACGCAAGCTTTGTGAGGAGGGTTCGTCAAATCCTAATGTCGCACCTGGCGTAACAGGTTATCCAAAGAAGGCTGGTTTGTCTTAGACCATATATCTACAGAAAAATGTATGAAGAGGGCTCGTATGTCCAGTTCCTGGTATAACAGGTTTACTTGAAGAGGGCTCGTATGTCCAGCACCTGGCGTAACAGGTTTGTTCGAAGAAGACTTGTTTGTCTAAGTTTCCTTATCTGGCGTAACAGTTCAACTTGGAAGGAGCTCGTCTGCTTTTTTCCACTTTAGTCACCAAAGCGTCATTTGGTTGGGTTTATTTCCCATTTCTGCATTCTCCGGCAGAGTGCAAATTTCAGGGTCTTTTATGGTATTCAATCACAGTTTATCTCGAACGTCTGATAGCCGTTGCTCTCATCCTTTTCAGATTAACAGTTGGATGCTCGTATGCACCCCCCAACACTCGTTTGTGCTTGATAATTTCTTTTGCTCGTATGCACGTTCCATCACTCGTATGTGTTTGTTATCTATTTGTTGCTCGTCTGCATTCCCCAACACTTGTCCGTGTTCAAACTTTGTTATTGCTTGTTTGCTTTCCCCAGTAGTCGCCCATGGTTGGTGGATGTTGTTGCTCGTTTGCACTTCTCAGCACTCGTCTGTGTGTAACTTCCTTTTGATGCTTGACACTTGTCTGTGTTTGAACTTATGTAATGCTCGTATGCATTCCCCAACGCTCGTTTGTGTTTATTATCTGTTTGAAACTCGTTTGCATTGTTTGGATACTCGTCTGTATCATCCCTCACACTCGTCTGTGTTAGCTTATATCCATATGTGTTGATTTGATAATCACTCTAGTACTCGCCTATATTGCTACTCCAAATGCTTGTCTGTGTTGGATTTCTGGTACTCGTCTGTATTGCTTCTCCAAATGCTCATCTGTGTTGGATTTCTGGTACTCGTCTGTATTGCTACTCCAATCGCTCGTCTGTGTTGGATTTCTGGTACTCGTCTGTATTGCTGCTCCAAATGCTCGTCTGTGTTGAGTTTCTGGTATGCGTCTATACCAGTGGCTGATATTCGTCTGTATCATCGCCTGAAGCGCTCGTCTGTGTTTCTTAGATCATCGTCTGATATTCGTTTGTATCATTGACTTATGGCACTCATTTGTGTTCTCTTGATGATCATCCAATACTCGTCTGTGTTGAAGAGGTTTGAAGTCCTGACGGTGGGATTAAAATGTCAAAATGGTCACCGGACCTAGCGTAACAGGTTATCCGAAGGAGATTCGTCTGTCTCAGGTCATATATTTTTGCAAAATGTATGAAGAGGACTCGTATGTCAAGTTCCTGGCATAACAGTTTTGCTTGAGGAAGACTCGTCTGTCTTAGTTTTTTCTATCTGGCATAACAATTCATTTTGGAAGGAGCTCATCTGCTTTGCCTCCACTTCAGTCGCCAAAGCATCATTTGGTTGGGTTTATTTCCCATTTCTGCATTCTCCAGCAGAGTACAAATTTCAGGTTCTTCTTGGTATTCAACCACAGTTATCTTGAACGGTCGATAGGCCGTGCCATCGCCCTTTTCAGATTAACAGTTGCTTGAATAGGGGCAGCTGTAGCACCCTAAATTTGCCCACTGGTTTTCTTTCTTTTTCTGTCTTTTCGTTTTGCATTCATACGCATCTTCCATTAGTCATATAATTTGCATCGTGTGCATAAGGAATGGGATCGTATCTTCTGAGGAATTAGGGTTTATTTTCCTGATAAGGATTTCAAGTCTGAAAAACTATTCACCGATTCATTTGGCTCGTCACCATGGATTTCTGCTTCATCAAGTTATCAGACTATTCCTCTTTTCTCAGCATCTCAGCCTATATTTTTTTCTTTCTCGATATCTCAGAAGCTTTGGTTCCAAGTTTAGGGCTATTTCTCAGGCAGTGAGTGCTCAAAGTCAAGTTGTGGTGTGATGAGTTTGTCAGGTCATCAAGTTGTGGTTTACGAGAAGTTTTGGGCCAATTTGTTTGTTCGTTTGTTCATTAGTGGTCCAGCTATGGATTTATTTTCCAAAAGGTTGATTCTGACAGATTTAAGGTGATTCAAGACTTATTTGGGCCACGGATTTAGAAGATGATTAACTCAGATGGTTGTTTGCTTCGGTTACGAATTGTTCAGTTGTTAGTGTGCTTCATTGCTTTTATCAGAGGTGTGTGGAGAAATGGACAAGTTGATTTTGAATTGAAATCCTGGGTTATGGTAGTGTGTGTGTGGGTGAGAGCCATGTCCATATTTTCGATTATCTGAATATTCACTTCTTAAACCATTTTCATTACCCAATTTGTTTCGACTATCCAATAACCATTATCCATCGTTTATCACATCCATTGTTTTTACTCATTGTCCATATTTCTAACCAATTTTTCTTTTCCACGTCCATTTCCTAAAAATCCCGAATCACTATTCATTTATCATAAACCATTTTATTTCTCATATTTTTCTAAATCCATTTTTATTAATTCATACCCAATACCCATTTTTTTAGGTCTATTTTGATTCAATCCCAAACTCATGATCCATAAGATCCTTTATTCCAAACCATAAATCATTTTTATAATTAAATCACATTTTTGTTAACAATTTGTTTCACTCTTTCACAAGCCCATATCACTCATTTTCTTACTAAGCCCATTTTTATTATTATAGCACCATCATTCCAATAAAATTGCCAAAACAAAAAAAAGAAGAAAACAAGAACTTTCAGCATTTTCTACACAACGAACTCACACCAATTCCAACACACTCTCACCCGGCCCCACTCACACAATTCTCTCACACAACATCATAATCCTTCAAAATTTTTTTTCATTCACAAATACACTCAGCCACTTACTTCCTGGCCCACACATACAGCACGCCACCCCACAATTGTCCTTTGTCAATTACACCAATTCTTTTAAAGCAACAATTTTTGGTACGTACAAGTTTCACGCACAACGCATTCCGTAACGATTCACTCATACACACAACCTCACACGCATAAATACTGAATGAATTTCATCAGCAATTAACAAAAGTTCCACGCATACCACTCACGGATTCCTCACCACACGCATTACCTCACCTCACCTCAACACTCAACGCATCAACGCATAACAAAAATGCACCTTATTTTGAACAACATGATTTTCCACATATTAACAAATCCCGCTGCACTATGCCCATAACACCAACAAAAATCACAGACCTCCTTCATCGCTACCCTCCAACCTGCATATTTTCCGCAGCTTACAACTCACTCTTCTTCACAAATCAGTCACGCAACCCAAACTCCAAAAACACTACCTCCCATTATTCGCGAATGGATCCCTGCTTCATCCTTTATCCTTCACCATTAAACTCACAACAATAACTCCCTTCATAAATTTTTGAAGCAATCCATAATCTCTTCACCTTCAACACATCGAACCACTAACTCAACAACAGCAAACAAAAAAATAGAAAAAGAAGAAGAAGAAGTGGATCTGGATCAAAACTTTGAAGCCGAAGTCGTAAACAAACCGAAAGCCGCGAATCTAAGAGAAGTCGAGGGCGAGATCGAGAAACCTATTTTGTTTGAGGTTGATATTGACGGCGGAGGGTGCATCGCCGGAGATTGAGAGGATTGTGACGTCGGTGAAAGAGCCGCCGCGACTGGGTTTGATAAGTCGTGACACCGTGATGAACGACGGTGATGAATCGGCGATGAGAGACCGAGAGGCGGAGAAGAAGAATGACGAGGTTGTGCGTTGGAGAAGGCGTTTCTCGCCGTTTGACCATGGCCTTGTGTTGTGTTGCTTTTCAATTTAGTGTGCTTACTAACTTTTCCATTTCATTTTTATCATTTTTTAACTTTTGTTTTGTTTTGAAGGATGACATCCATTGTTGTTGTTGCTGTTGGGTCTTAAGGCCATAAGTTCGTTGGTTTTCTTAGCACACAACCCCGTTTCAGGCACTGACCCCCCCATGAGTTGTGTATAAAGGGTTTTGGGTCAGAGAGCTTCAGACCAAGCCCATTCACCTGCTGCTTGCACCCCTGTTCCAGCGATGGACCTCCCCCTTTTTGTTTTGATTTCTTTTTGTTTTTTTCTTCTAAAATTGTTAGGGTTTTGTTTAGTTTGGTTAAGCTTTATTTTGTTTGATCCTTAATATGTATATATATTTCAATATATTCTTAATTAGAGTTTAATATAGTTGTTAGAATTTCAAACTTGTTATATTTCAATATATTTTTTATTAGAGTTTAATGTAGTTGTTCATAATATTAGTTAGAATTATTTGACTTTTTTTATTATTATTGTTTCGAGTACGTTTAACTTTGTTTATTCTTGTTGGTTAATTTCGATGTTTTAGCTTGTTCATGGAACTTTTAAGCTTGATGCGAAGGATGTTCTGGTAGATTGGCTTAATCGTAATGGACGTCTTGATGATACTTTGACATGCTTTGAGCTTCAAACAATTTTTTCCTGAATTACTCTTGTACATATTAAAGAGGCAACGGACCTTCTCCGTTAGGTAACACTGAGGCCCGATTTTACCTTTTGCATACTGCTTGCAACTGGAAGTCCTACTGGTGTAGGCTCTGTTTGTGCATTGTTCGATTACTCCATCCTGCATTCTCATCTCCTTATCTTATTTCTTCTTCCTCATTTTCTTTCTTTCTTAACTTGAGGTGTGCTTAGGCCACCATGGTTCTTCTTCTTTCATCTTCTTCTTTTCTTATCTCTTCCTCCTTTAGGATAGTAAACCTCACTAACCCTAGGCTTTCCTTTGCATGATAACATTAGGATTGGTTAGTCCCCCATTAGACTTTTACCTTTAAGATCCTTTGTTTCTTTCTCTTCTCATCTCAAAACAAAACCCTAAAAAGCACTTAATAAGGATTGAAGTGGTCTCCTGTGCAATAGCCTTATTCCATGAAACACTTGTAGTTTTCCCATCTTGGGATAGTACAAGCTTGTCCATCATGATGCACAAGTCTGATCAGGATGCCATCTTCATCAAAGAAAAGCTCAAAAACACTTCTTCATTCAAAAATTATAAAAAAACACTTAATAAATTCAATGAGTTAGTGATCCTAAGCCCTAATCTCTGGAATCAAGTTTTGGGGATCTTCTCCTTACTTGAGTGTGCTTGTTCTATTATTCCATCTTGGAATGTAGTATCAAGTACACATTCCATGGAAAAGAGCTTGAGTTCACTTCCTTGTGCCACACTCATAAAAAGCTTCTAAAAAACACAAACAAACAATAAATGTCTTTCCTTCGGGAATTCTTTTCTCATCTTCTTCGCTCCGTCCGCGAACTTGCTCCTACTTGTCATTTTGCAAGACGGTAACACACTCGTCGTCCGAGCCTGCAACACCTGAGCATTGACATAGACAGTTCAATCCTTAAGACACAAGCAATCCTTTCCACCCCTAGTTAGGGGAACTACGACGACTCTGATCCTCATTGTCCAGATGAGGTACGTAGGCAGCAGGGTAGGGCTCGTTTCGAGCACAATCTTTATTTTCCCTACATTTTTTCCTTTTCATTTCTTGTTCAGTTCCCTTTTCTTTTCTTTTCCAGTTCCAGTCCTTCTTTTTGCAGCAGCTTTCATTTCTTCACCCTTTGAAACAGATTTCTTTGCAAGCGTGGATCCCGTCGGGTACGACAGACAATCTGGGTGATAATACCTTCCTAGGTCGTAACCGACTCCCGAACTCAGTCTCTTTGGTTCGCAGGACCCGTGTCCTTCCTTTTCTTTTCTTCTGGTTTGTGCAACATTACCATTCCCGTTCCTTCGGGATAAAAATGCCTGGCTGGCGACTCTAATCTTTTTCGCGCCACTTTCGCGTTTGTACCAGGATGGAAATCCGGGGAGCGACACATAAATCTGGCATTTATGATACTTTCTGGCATAGGCACAACAGTCTGCTTCCATTGTGATTCAGTAGTAACCTGATCTTAACACTTTCTTAGCCATTGCATGTCCTCCAACATGGGTACCAAAAGATCCTTCATGCACCTCGTACATCAGCAGGTCTGCTTCTTTCTTATCAACACATCTGAGAAGCACCATATCAAAGTTTCGCTTGTATAATGAGCCATCAACATTCAGGAAGAAACTACCAGACAGCCTTCTTAATGTCTTCTTATCATTGGGTGATACCCCAGGTGGGTATGTTTGATCCTCTAAGAAGTTTTTGATGTCATGGAACCAAGGCTTGTCATCTTTAGCAATGTCCACGGAGAATATGTATGCTGGTCGGTTTAGTCTGGATACTGAAATCTGAGGCACGAAATTGGCAGTTTGAACCTTGATCATGGAGGAAATGGTAGCCAAAGCATCTGTGAACTGATTTTCGTCTCGAGGGATGTACTCAAGTTTGACTGTTGTGAAGAAAGTCAATAATCTCCTTGTATAGTCACGGTATGGAATCATATGCTCTTGGTGGGTGTACCATTTGCCGTTGGTCTGATTGATTACCAAAGCTGAATCTCCGAATACGGTTAAAGTCTTGATCCTGAGGTCAATGGCTTCCTCAAGACCCATGATACAGACTTCGTATTCAGCTTCATTGTTAGTGCATGCAAAGGTGAGTTTTGCCGAGAAAGGCATGTGAAGTCCTTTAGGTGTAATGAGCACTGCACCAACTCCACGACCATTCATGTTAACAGACCCATCAAACATCATTGTCCATTCTTCTTCTGGGTCAGGCCCTTCAGTGTGAACAGGCTCTTCATGATCTTTTGCTTTCAGGAACATGATGTATTCATCAGGGAAGTCAAATCTCATTGGTTGGTAATCATCAATGGGTTGCTCATCTAGATAGTCATACAATACACTGCCTTTGATGGCCTTTTGAGAGGTGTACTGAATGTCATACTCTGTCAGAATCATTTGCCATCTTGCAACCCTTCCGGTAAGTGCTGGCTTCTCAAATATGTACTTGACTGGATCCATCCTCGAGATCAACAAGGTAGTGTGAGTCAACATATACTATCTCAGTCGGCGAGCAGCCTACGCTAAAGCACAACAAGTTTTCTCGAGCAGTGAATAACGTTGTTCACAGTCGGTAAACGTTTTTCTTAGGTAGTATATTGCATACTCTTTTCGACCAGACTCGTCATGCTGGCCCAACACACACCCCATTGATCCTTCTAATACTGTCAGGTACATTATTAGAGGTCTTCCTTCAACTGGAGGCATAAGAATTGAAGGTTCTTGTAAGTACTCCTTGATTTTGTCAAAAGCCTTCTGGCAGTCTTCATTCCACCTGACCGTTTGTTCTTTTCTTAACAATTTGAACAGGGGCTCACAGGTTGCAGTAAGATGAGATATGAACCTTGATATGTAGTTCAATCTACCTAGGAATCTCCGAACTTCCTTTTCAGTCCTAGGTGCAGGCATCTCTTGAATGGCTTTGACTTTGTCAGGATCAACTTCAATTCCTTTTTCACTTATAATGAATCCCAGCAGTTTACCGGACCGTACCCCGAATGTGCACTTGTTGGGGTTTAGCTTCAACTGATACTTCCTCAGACGCTTGAACAACTTCAGCAGATTTACCAGATGGTCTTCTTCAGTAAGGGACTTGGCAATCATATCATCCACGTAGCATTCAATTTCTTTGTGGATCATGTCGTGGAATAATGTTACCATATCCCGTTGATAAGTCGCACCGACATTCTTCAGTCCAAAAGGCATTACCTTATAAAAGAATGTGCCCCAAGGTGTAATGAAGGTAGTCTTCTCCATGTCTTCGGGTGACATTCTGATCTGATTATACCCGGAAAATCCATCCATGAAAGAGAACACCGAGAATTGTGCTGTGTTGTCGACCAATACATCAATGTGAGGTAATGGGAAATCATCTTTTGGGCTAGCTCTGTTCATATCCCGGTAATCCACACACATCCTTACTTTGCCATCCTTCTTAGGCACTGGTACAATATTAGCAACCCACGGCGGGTAACTAGTTACAACAAGGAAGCCGGCGTCCCACTGTTTTTGTACTTCTTCTTTAATCTTCATGGCCATATCCGGACGAGTACGACATAGCTTCTGCTTCACTAGAGGACAATCTTCTTTCAAGGGCAGCTTGTGCATAACAATGTCAGTATCCAGACCTGGCATGTCTTGATAGGACCAAGCAAAGACATCAACGTACTCTAGAAGCATGTCAATAAGTTATTCCTTCACTAAGTCTTGCAGACTGGCCCCGATCTTCACTTCTTTCAAGTCTTCTTCGGTACCAAGATTAACTATTTCAACCTCCTCCTGATAAGGAGTGATCACTTTCTCTTCTTGCCTCAACAACCTGGCTAACTCCTCGGGTAACTCATAGTCTTCTTCAATCCCTTCATCAGCTTGATTAATTGGATTGTCGAAGTCATACAAGGTCATAGCAGTGTTGTTGTCGGTGCAATCTGGAGGATAATCTCTGCAAGGGTTGAGATTGGTTCGTTTTAGTGACCAGTTTTAATCTTGTTTAGAAAAAGTGAAAATGAAGTTATTTATTTTGAAAACATTGCCATTTTATTGTTTTGTACAAAAGTGAAAAATGAAAAGACAGTGAGCGAAAAAGAGACTCGTTTGCAAAAGATGTCCTGATATTCATTGATTAATCATTTGCATAAAATACAATATGGTCCTATTACAAAATGAGTCCTGAAACCTTGGGCAAGATGTAGGACGTGATGCATGCTAAAAGACAGGAAATAATAATTACTCTGCAGGAGTAACCCTTATAATTTCCTGGGAAGACCAGTTAGAGACTTAGTTCCCCGGGATCCTTGGACGTATCCAGTTCTCCAGGTTGCGGTCTCTTTCTTCCTCGTCTTCCAGATTGTTTACAGCATCTGGGGTGAGCATCCCCCCACTAAAAAATTTGGGCTCCTTGGCAGCCTCTGATTGATCTTGTCGGATTGGTCTGTAACCCAACCCAGATCTGTCTTCCTTCTTTTCCACCGGCAGCAGCTTGGCCCAACCTTGAGCAGTTCCTTCTTCAACAACCTTCTGGGCTTGCTGATAAGAGATGATCTAAGTACCCATTCTGTCCACCTGGGATGCAGCCAAAACTCTAGTAGCCTCATTAACATTCAGGGCCTCAAACCCTTGGCTCATTGTCTCATGGATTTCACCATCCATCTCTATATACTTGTAAGTAGCCAGCTGGCTAACAAATATGTCTTCCTCACCACAGATGGTGATAATCTGGCCCTCCCATTCATATTTTAGTTTTTGGTGAAGGGTCGACGTTACTGCACCTGCGCCATGAATCCAGGGTCGACCTAGCAGACAACTATAAGCAGGCTGTATGTCCATTACATAAAAAATGGTTTTGAAGACTTGGGGACCAATTATCACTGGCAACTCCACCTCTCCTAGAACAGATCTTTTAGAGCCATCAAAAGCCCTGACTATAAGATTACTTGGCCTAAGAGCTATCCCATCATAGTCAAGCTTGACAAGGGCCTTCTTGGGTAGGACATTGAGTGAGGACCCAGTGTCTTCAAGTACATGAGATAAGACAGCTTCTTTGCATTCCAAGGTTATATGCAAAGCTTTATTGTGGAAACGTCCTTCAGATGTCAAATCAGCATCAGTAAAGCCTAGCCCATGGCTAGTATTGACATTTGATACCACTGTTTCCAGCTGATTTACAGTGATCTCTTCTGGCACGTAGGCAGTGTGCAGAACTTTGAGAAGTGCATCCCGATGGGCTTCGGAACACAACAACAATGATAGGATTGATATCTTTGAAGGAGTCTGGTGGAGTTGGTCCACAACTTTATAGTCACATCTTTTGATGATTCTCATGAATTCATCCACGTCTTGATCGAAGGATGACTTCTGAGTTTCTTTGGGTGCAGATTCTTCCGGCATCACACTCTTCCCCTTTCCCCTGGTAGCAGCTTCTGCCTCTGAATTGGTTCTAGGGACTTGTGAAGCGAAGAGACGTCCGCTTCGGGTGAAGCCTCCACCTCCCCCAACATTGTCCACTTGGGGAGTGAGAACTGGAGAATCAAGAATGACTTTCTTTCCATTGCAGTATAGATCAACACCATAATGCCATGGTATAGCACTGTCTTTGTCATATGGGATCGGCCCGGGCACCGTGATGGTGACTGGGCTTACTGCAGCTGTTGTTGGGACTACAATGGTCTGTGGATCATAGAAGATTGTTACAGGACCTCTGGTGGATGTTGGTGAAGGTGAACTGAAGCTTTATTGAGACTGTTGTTGATTTTGCTGAAAGTTGTTGGAACTTGGGACCGCTGCCGGGTCATAATAGATTGTAACAGTGGAAACATCATTATTGGTTGTTGAAGTTGTAGTAGCCGGTGCAAATGAATTGTCGTGGGTTGAAGTGATAGATGGAAAGATTGTTGAAGTTGTAGCCGAATCAGTTGGAATAATAGTTGTTGTATTTGTAGAAGAAACACTTGGACAGATGGTTGTTGATGTTGTAGAAGATTCACTGGTTGTTGACAAAAGAGTCGTTGGTGTTGTAGAAGCTGTGGTTGTAATTTGTAGAATTCCTTCATTAATCAGGTCATTGATGCCTTTCCTTAAGTTGGCACACCCATTCTCAGAAAGTTTGCATGATTCGCAACAGGCCTCACAACCTGGAAACATTTGGCACTTTAAAATCTGGGCTTTAACCTCGGCCAAAGGTGTTTGAATACATGCAATGTATTCTATTAAGCTCAGGGGTGAACCATCCTCTACAACATTAATCCTTGGCCCACTGTGTCTTGGCATAGGATTCTTCATCACATTTGGAGGAGGTGCAAAGTTCAGGGCTTTTGAATCTACCAGATCCTGAACCTTCATATGCAGAGCTCTGCATTTTCTGTAGAATGACCAGGTGCGTTAGAGTGAAAAGCGCACCTAGCATTAGCATTATAGTTCCTTGGAAGGTTTTGAGGATCAGGTGGAGCCAATGTCCTCAACTCAACCAGATTGAGCTTCAGGAGTTGTGACAGCAGTGTAGCATATGTCATAGGTATGGGGTCAATTACTCGATTGACCTGAGATGGCCGTTGTTGAAATGGGCGTTGTTGTTGATTGTTATTGTTATTGTTGTATGATCTCTGTTGTGGATACTGTTGTTGTTGCGGAAAGTTTTGTGGTGGTTGAACATACTGAGGAGGTGGAGCAGGGATAGTGACAGCAGCAACTGTTCTGGGCATGTATTGGGGTTTCCCTCTTCCCATGTGAACTGAGTTAGTCTCACCAGATCTTCGGGGCCCAGCAAATGGTTTTCTTGTACTGCTGGAACTGACACCGTTATCTGAGATATTTCCCATCTTCAAAAGACTCTCAATTCTCTCACCAGCTATAACTACATCAGCAAAACTGATGGAAGAGAAAGCAGCAAGTCTGTCAATATATATTCCTTGAAGGGTGTTCATGAACATGTCAGCCATCTCCCTCTCAGACATGGGTGGTTGAACAGCAGCAGGAAGTTGCCTCCACCTTTGGGCATATTCCCTGAAGCTTTCACGGGAAGATTGAGACATCCCCATCAGGAGGGTCCTGTTTGGAGCCATTTCCAAGTTGTATTGATACTGCCGGATCAAAGCTTCTGCTAAGTCTTTCCAACTTCTTACCGTGGTTCTAGTCAGGTGGGAATACCATTCTCGGGACGCCCCAGTTAGACTATCCTCGAAGTAAAACATCCACAACTTTTCGTCCATGGTGTATGCTTTTAACCTTCCCAAGAATGATTGAAGGTGGGTGCGTGGGCAGGATGTGCCATTATACTTTTCAAAGCACGGGGGTTTGAACTTGTGAGGAATTCTCACCCCTTCCACCAGTCCCATGTCCATTACATCAAAGCCTAGGGAATTCTGGGATTATAGAGACCTCAACTTATCTGCAATCTCATCCAGCCTACGATCGTAAACTTCATCCCCAACCCCAATAACTGTGAACTACTCTTCTTGAGGATCCTCTTGCAATATCCTTCCTCCAGCAGTGTTACCCTGAGTATTCCTTATGACATTCACTTCTGGGTTTAGATGAGGCCCAAACTCTGGTGGATCAATGCGAGGCTGTCCGTGTTCATTGTTGCTGGTACCTCCTGTACCTGGATGGTGTTCATCAGGAGTTTGTCTTTCCACCAACTCCCTTAGTCTTTCCTGGCTCTGAGCTAAGCCAATCATTACAGTCATAAATTGGGCCATTTGATTCCTCATCTCAACCCTCTCATTTTCCATTTGGGTCCTTACTTCATTCAAGTCTTGCTGTACCTGATCCATCTGAATGCCCGGAAGGTTGTTTCTCGTCGGGTACCGGTGTATTCTGTTGACAGGGAACACTCTTCTGCGAGCAATGTTTCCTGAAATCACAACAAAGTGAGAAATAATAACAAAAAAAAAACCTACAAAACAAAGAAAAAGTTAGTATGCAATGCAATATGCTTATTTGTCTTCCAAGGGTATCCGGTTTGGTTCTTTGGTTTTGACCTTTCCAGACCTCGAGGAAATGCTGATGATGTTGATTGATAAAGCCCGCCATAAATAATACAAACTGATATATTACAAAGGACGAAAATACATAGTTAGATTACAAATAACATGCCCATGGTGGGTCAAAATACAACAAAAAAAGAAAAGTACAACCAAAGAAAGAAGTACAAGCAAAAGGATCAGACATCCAATCCAAAGTCATCCTCCCTGACTTCCTTCAGGAGGGCCTCAGTCACTGGCCCCACTGGGTACTCTGTGATAGTCCTGATGAGGAGGTTCCTTGTAGCAATGACACTGGTTAGCTTCTTATGCTTATCCTTTCCTTTGACCTCTTCAACCCCGCCCGAAGTTTCATTTCAGATATTTCCTTCTGAGCTACCAACAAAGCTTCCTGATGCTTCTTCTCACTAGCCTCCAACTGCTCTATCTTATCCTGAGTCCTCTGGTCTTCTTGTGCATGGGCTTCAGTGATCCTGATCCACCTAGCCTGACTCTCCTCCAGATAATGCTCTGCCCTAGCCTTCTGAGTCTTTGCTTCTTTGCAAGCATTCTTCAGTATTAACTCCCCTGCTCTTGCCTTCCTGATATAGTCATCTGTCTTCTCAATTTTGGCCAGATGCTCAATCCGGAGTCTTTCCAATCTCTCATTATCCAGATGACTGTCATTTCTCTCCCAGAGAGTCTTCTTCAAGGCTTCAGCTAGCTGAGTGTTCCTCTCTTTCAGCTTTTCAAATTCTTCCAAACTAACAGTTGCTGCAGGTTGTACTGTAGAAGGTCCAGGTGTATCTTCCAAGGTAAATGACATCTGGGTGATCTGAGCTCTGGTACGGGACCAATCAGAATACTGTGCTGAGGCAATGTTGTTGCACTTGCCAAGGATGGCTGTCCCTTTGGTCTGAATGTTATCCCAAGCCCAGGCAGCCTGTCTGACAACAGCAGAGTTGGGTTGAATTTCACAGTAGAGAGTCTCAACCAAATCTTGTCCTTTGGGAGGATGAACCAAAGAATATCCCAATTGCCTCTTAAACAGTAAAGGGTTGTAGTTGATGCAACCTTTCATTCCTATCAAAGGCACATTAGGGTATTGCCCACAGCTGGTAATAATATCCTTGCCTTTGGTGCTCTGGGTGCACCATCTGATGTCAAGGCAATGAATCTCTTAGCCCAATTCTTCTGCTGATGGGGGTTCAAGAAGGTATCTGATTTTGGAAAGTGTCTGAGCAGCCAAGAGTAGTACAGAGGAGCACATCATCTGACCAGTTTCCCTCATTGCTTTTCATTCCTCTGATGAACTGAGTAGTATAAGTCTCCCAGCAAGGTAGGAACGGGGTTCCTCAATAAGAACATGTGGATGGAATTCTTACTCACAAACTTGGGCTCATCTGCAAACAAAATAACCCCATATATACTGAGGGCTAAAAGTGCACAGACAACCTTCCATTCTCCTACTGCAGCCTTCAGGGTAGCTTGGGAAATCAGGAAGTCTAGGTGGAGGCCTGGAACTCCAGCTTTGGTTGTCATGTTCTGATCAATGAGGGCAGGCTCCTAATGCAATTCCCTGGCTATATCTTCATTTCTGGGAGCAGTCATCTCTGGGTTGAAAGGGATCCCTCTTCTGATAGGAAATCCTAAAAACAAGGAAAACTCTTCTAGCAAAGGTCCCAACTGGAAGTCAGGGAAAGTGAAGCATCTGAGTGGAGGATCATAGAACTGCAAGCAAGTATGGATCATGCTCCTCTGAGATGCATCAAGATCCATGACCATGTCCAATATTCCCCCATAATGCTCTCTGAATAGTGGGATATGGTCAGGTGTAATGAGGGACTGGACCTGCGTGATGCCAGTCAAGGTGGGCTCAAAGAAGTGGTAAGAGATGTTGCTCTTTCTTGAAGTGTCCATGGGTGCTGATGAAGAAGCTGAAAACAACTGCTGATGAAGGTAACTGACTGAGATGCTGGAGGTGAGTCTCTGACAGACTGATGAAGGTGTTGGAGAAGATAACTGAAGCAGTTTGAGTAGCAGAAGGGGTCAAAACCAAACCAAATATGAAGATGGATACCCTGTAAAACAAATAAGCAAATGTTAAATGATGCAGAAATGATGTATGCAAATGATATGCAAAGGGTTTGTGATCAAGTGTTAGATCTGATTATCTGCCTTGGTAAAAGTCCATGTATGTTCATAAGTCCGGATGGAGGCTTAGAAATCCAGTAACCGGGTGGGGGACTCAAATAAAGAGTCACAAGTCCAGGGTAATCACAAGAACTGTCCAAAGTGATGCATTCTTAATACAAAACAATAACAGGGTATGATGTGGCCAAGGGTTCCTGCAAACCTGTAAACAACCCAACCCCCTCACAGGTAATGTTCTAGAACAAGGATCCTCAGACTTGGATCAGTTATGAGAAGTGTAAACACTTCTAACCCGGAGGTACAGTGTTTACAATAACCATAAAGGATCCTCCTCTAATTCACCTCAGATGCTGAAGGTCATAAAAAGGTCATCCAGACTTAGCAGGCTTCCCAGATAGCCCTAGTACTACAGGAAATCTGTAGCACAAAGTTCTCAAGAAGAAACCCATGTCTGAACCGTGTTTCATATTCCCGCACCAGACCGAAATGGAATGGGAAAGAATATGAAGCCACTCTAGCCTAGGTGTCACTCAGGTCCCAGGTATAGGACCTTAATTACTCAATGAAACCCCACCCACCAAGGAAAACCAGATCCAGCACAATGATAATGACAATATTAAGTATAAAAAATGTAAATGAAAGCAATAAATAAAGTTGTACATAAAGCAATAAATAAAGAAAATAAACTAGCACAAGTAGCACATAACACCCCCGTAAACACAAATAAAACAAGCGCTAGGAGGAACCCACAAAAAGAACCAGAGGCCCTGGTTGCAATATAAGAGTCCCCAGCAGAGTCGCCAAGCTGTCGCTCCCAAAGATTTGCATCCCGGTACAAGCGTGAACGGTCAGTGAAGAGAAAAAATGAAGATGAACTGAATAGAGTCGCCAGCTAGGCATTTTTATCCCGAAGGAAAGGTAATGCTGCATAAACCTGGAAAGATAGATAAGACGGTCGCGAACCAGAGAAACTGAGAAAGGGGGTTGGTTACAACCTGGGAAGGTATTAGCACCCAGATTGTCCGTCGTACTCGACGGGATCCACGCTTGAAAGTTTGTGTTTAAAGGGGTAGTGTCTGTGCTATCTGTGTGCAAAAAGCTGGAAAAGAATATACAAGTGTCAATGCAAGAAAGTGAAGTGAGGTGCTCAGGAATGAGGCTTAAAGAATAATGCTGGAAGAGGGGGGAAGAGACAGATACTTTTGTTCGATAACAGTTAAGTTATGCCTACGTATCCTCTCGTGCAATGAGGAAGTCAGAACACCGTCGTTCGACTCAAAGAGACTGAAAGATAAATTGACTGTGAACTGCTTGCTTGTCTATGCTCAAGTGTATGACTCGTATGTCTCGAGTGCTAAGTGTCTTGCATTAGACGGAAGAAGCAAGTTCTCGTTTGTGAGTGAAGATGATGAGAAAAGAATCCCGGAGGAGACGATTATTGTTTGTTTTTGGGTTTTCAATCTTTTATTGCTTTTTTGTGTGTGTTTGTCATAAGTTAATGAGCTTAAGCCTAAACCAAAGGTTAGTAAACTCATCATATCCTCCCTCTGATTAGGGATAATGAGAATACCTTAAGTATGAGGTAAGCACCTCAAACTTAATTACCATGATGTAGGATTAAGATCATTAACCTACTTGTGATTATTTAGATGTTTTTGGAGTTTTTGTTTAGTGTTAAGTAATGAGTTAAGCCATAATCAAAGATTTAATGGACCCATTACACCATCCTAATAGAAGGATAATAGATGAGCACATTTAAGCTGAGGAAGACACCTCAACTTAATCCATGATTAGGGATTAACCTCATGACCAAACAAAGCCTTTATTAAAGTGGATTTTAGTTAATGGTAAGATTAAGAAGTGGATTTTATGGTTTGTAAGACAACTTGAGGGGGACTTGTCCATTAACACTAGGGTTAGTCCTTCTTAACCAATTAAGGAAGAATTAGAACCCTAATGCAAGGCCCAAGTTACAAGCTATTGTCTTAGTGATTATTAAGATGGATTAATTAAGAGGTTTAAATACATTAAGTGTTTAACACTTAGGATTAAAGTTATACACTCCATCCTAAGAGAAGGATGCAAGCATAACCTTAATCACAAAGTCTTAAAACCTTAAAGGTTTAGTCTCTGATTATGAGATGAGAAGAGAGACACAAAGAAGACACAAAGGTAAAAACTAGAGGGGGACTAATCAAAACCCTAGTTATTGTCATGCTTGGATGTTCCTATGGTTTATGAGGCTTGCAAGAGATCTCCAGAGAAGCCACCAATGGAAGAAGCAGATGAAAGGAAGAGAAGCAGAAGAAACAAGTTAACTTACTTCACTGAAGAAGATAAGTTACTTGAAGAAAGAAAGTGAATGATGAACATGAATGAGCAAGCTCACTCCAAGGCAAAGAAAAATGCAACAATGATGCAAAAGAAGAATGAGAGGAGAAATGAGAAGTGAAGGCAAATTCACTTCTCAAAGTACTTACCACCTGAAATGGTTAGCATAAAAGGAAGAAATGAAATAAAAATGAGATGTATGCAAGGATGAAAAACAAAACCAGAAGCATATTTATGATTCAAATGATGTTATGAGATGATATGAAAGCATGTCAAGTGTTATGCATGATCATACAAGAGATGAGAATGCAAATGAAACATGTAGGAAGCATGAAAGCACATGAAAGTTCATGGAATGAAATGAATGCATATCATGGAAAATGGATGAAGAAATGATCAAACATGGTTCTAATGTGTTCTAAGATGTCTTAGAAGTCATATGAATGCAAGAAATGTCATGGCAAGTTCTTGAATGAATGCATATGCAAGATGTATGTGAATGAACATGAGAAATTAGGGTTTTAATGCAACATGAGATGCAAAAGTCAAAAACAGAAGCAAATCACAAGATAAAAAATTGAAAATGAACTCAAATGAACCCTAACCCCATATGATAACACACCCCAAAGGAGGAGGTATAACTCTTAACCTAAAGAAAGTTATGATATTTCTAAGTTATTTAGGGTTTTAAGGTACCTAAAGGGGAAAAATGCAAATCAAATCAAAAATGCAAAATAAATTTATGACAAAAATATGCTAGATACTACATGCCAAATGAAGAACAATTCAAAAAGAATCAATGTCATACCATTCATGGTTAGGCAGAAAAGAATTCTTGAAGCTAGGGTTCAAAAATAGGATTTTTATGAACCCTAAATTCAAGAAAAATGTCAAAGATTGTTCAAAACCAAAAAGAAATTTGTATGAACGGCATGACAATGTTTCTAAATGTCCTAAGATGCAATGTGAATTTTTTTGGGATTTTTAGAAACCTAAATGATATTTTAATTAATTAATTTCCATTAATTAATTAAAATAAACATTTAAATATTTTTAAATGATTTTTTAATGAAAAAAATAAAAATAAAAATGTTTTCTGGTTGAGAAAAATATTTGAAATCAGAATGCAAAAGGAAAATATTTTTAGGATTTTCTAGCTATTTTAAATAAATGATGCAAAATAAATAAGAAAAAATGAAATAAAAATATGAATTAATGAAGGTATGCACAATCAAGGGACAGGATTGATTCTGGGGGAAACTGGCTTGACCTGGCGCGCATCTGGACGGTCTAGGTTCAAACTTATTAAAACTTAATTAATTAATTAATTAAAAAAGATTTAAATTTAATGAAATGATCTGAGCCTTCTAAAACACGCGCTAAACCTACATCTAACGGTCCAGGTTTAAACTCTGCCCTAACCCTAATTAAACAACTTAATGACTTTCAGGTGGCCGGAGAAGACCTCCGATCATCTTCTCCGGCCAACTCCTCCCTGAGCAACCCCAAAACTTCACCCCTAGGTCATTTCTAGAGCTCTAAAGCCCCAGATCAACTCCTCTCACCTTCCTAAACACGAATCCAACCTCAAAACAAATTTATCATGGCTCATAAACAAGATTCGAAGGAAAACTCAAAAACTGGAAAAGTTTCAGAAGCTCAGTAAATGCTCAATACACAACCATTTTCAAAACTAAAAGTATCAGCATGATCAACACAACATAAGGAACATTCTAAGAACTTAAAATAGCATTTCTGGAAAAAAAGTTTGAAGAGGTTACCTGAGCTTGAGCTTCCTCAGTTTGGAGCTTTCTGGCCACCTCTCTTGTGCAAACTCACTCCAATGATCCTCCTAAAGAAGCTTTGAGGCTTGGAAGGAGTTTGTTTTGGCTGGTTTGTGTGATTGCACTTCAACTGACCAAGAATCGTGTTTTGATTGTGGGGGTGTTTTTGGCTGTTTTAATGGTTGCTTTGTGTTCTATAGATGATTTTGAGATGAATGGTGGAAAAAGTTTGAAGATTGAGTGTGTGTGCAGAGAGTTTCGAATGCTTTTGCAAAATGGAGTGATTTTGAGAACTTGGGCAATCTGAGGTTTCAGGCTGGCTTCTTGTGTGTTATTGCTTGGGTTTGATCCACATAACAAGTTGTGATAGGCCAGAGAGTGGGTGGTGGCTGCAGCTGATTGGTATGGGCTTCTTACAAAAAAGTCAAAAGTTTTTGTCCTTGAGGTATGGGCTGGGACAGAAGTGGTACAATGGGCATGTCTGGTTCAGCAAGTATCAAGGATGTCCATGGAATTGGTTTTGAGGCAATTCAGCAAGTGTATGAAAGGTTATGTGCCCTTTTGCAATTTCATGAAGTTTTGGCCCCTTTGTGATTTCTTCATGGGCAAGGCATGAAAACTTGAGATTTTTTAGGCAATTCTGAGTTTTGGGCAATTCACTATGTTGGTATGATGTTTAGAAGTGTGTTAGAAGTCACAAAATGGCTTGTCAAGTGGTTTTGCAAAAAATCCTCTTTGGTGCATTCTTGAAAATTATGTGATTTTTGCCAACTTTGAAAGATCATAACTTGAGTTCCATAATGAATTAGGACTTGTTCTTGTACTTTTTGAAAAAGGAATGATCCAATCTACAACTTGCATGACCAACAATCTTTCATTTGAAGCATTTTTGGTTGAAAAAGAGGAGGTTGAAAAACTTTCCCAAAATGGAAAGTTTACATTACAAGTCATTTCCATTTTTGGCAACTTTTGGTTTAGCTCACTTTTATTCAATTTTGTGAACTTCCAAGCACTTTAATGATCAAATAAAGATCATATAACTTCAATTTGATGAAAAATCCACTTTGGTTCCATTGTTGGGGGCCTCAGATGCCCTGATTTTGCTCTGACTTGCTCAAGAAGTTACCCAGTGAACAAATGACTTCCACAATGAATTTCTTCATCAAACTTGGTACACATGATCCTTATAACATATTGAGACTATTAGAAACAAGAATGACCAAAAAATTTGGAGTTATGGCCTCTGAAACCAAAACCCTAATTTCAGGTCATTTGTGCAGTGAAACCCTAACTCTGCTTCCATGCTTTGCCAGTTCTTGTGATTCTTTGACTTCCTTGATCTTTGAAGGATATAATATGATGATTGAACATACATGGACCCTCTTGGAATTATTGGTGGCCTTTGGAGTGACTCAGATGGATCCTGGACTGCTCATATCACAAACCCTAGGTGCAGATGAATTTGAACTATGCAGTGAGACAAGAAATGCAATATGAGATGATATACTTAAACTGATGCAAATATGAAAGATCACAAGCTAATGGTGAAATTAGTGAGGGCAAATTTGGGGTGTTTACAACAGGCTCTGTGACACCTCAAACCAGCACTATCGGATCCCCCGATTTTGTCTAGACCAACCATCAGAGAGATCCTATATCTATCTGTCAATACCGAAGCCATCAACGCGGCTCTCATAAGAGAAGATCTAGACGGGAAAAAGCCCATATATTTCATGAGTAAAGCCTTGCAAGGGCGATAACTTAGATATCAACAAAGTGATAAGGCCGCCCTCGCGCTCCTAAATGCTACCAGGAGACTACAACACTATTTCTTGGCACACACCATAGTCGTGCGAACCGACCAACCCACAAACAACTACTAGCCCGACCAGATATGGCCAGAAGAATGCTAATGTGGTCTTTAGAGTTATCTGAATTTGACATACGCTACTAAAGTAGGAAAGCTCTAAAAGCTCAAGCCCTGGCCGACTTCATCGCTGAGATGACGACAATATAAACCACTCCAGAAAATGCCCACAAGTGGGTCATCTACGTCGATGGAGCATCTGGACCGTCGGGAAGTGGGGTGGGGACCATCCTCGAGAATTAAGAAGGCCACATGATCGAGTTATCTCTAGTCATTTCTTTCTTGACATCTAACAACCAAGCTGAGTACGAAGCCATCCTGGTAGGAATCTGCCTAGCAAAGGACATGGGTGCCAAAGAGGTCAAGATCTACACCGATTCTCAGTTGGTCGCATCATAGGTCAAAGGGGAATATCAAGCGAAGAACGACCATCTGGTCGAATACCTGGTGCTGGTATAGCAAATGCTTGTGTACTTCAAGTCTTGGGATGTCTAGCATATCTCACATGAACGTAACTCGCGAGCAGATGTCCTATCAAAATTAGCAAGTATGCACAGGAAAGGCGGAAAAAAAAATCCATTATCCAGGAAACATTTCCTCCCCTTAGTATTGAAAAGCCCCGCGATATCATCAACAACGTCATAGGTAACAAAAGTTGCTGGGTGACTCCTGTATTCCAATACTTGACAACTGGTGAGTTACCCGAGGACAAGAAGTAGGCTAGTGCCACCAAACGCTGTGCATCCTCTTACATCCTTGTGGATGGCAGGATATACCACCGAGGATTCTCAATCCCGCTCCTAAAATGCGTCAGGGAGGAAAGCGTATCAGACATTTTGCATGAAATACAAGAAGGGATTAACGCACAACACTTGGGTGGCAGGTGGTCGCGACTTCCTGAGTCTAACGGTTACTAACTGCAAGTGCACATTCTATCGCGTAGTAATAAAAGATATTGATCCCATAGAGATTTGATAATCAACCTGGCATAGTCGGGCGTTGCTATGTTTAGCTAAGGCGAGCGATTTTTTGGGTTTTAAAGGGTTAATAATTAACTAAATTAAATTAATAATGTAAATTATCGGTATGTAATTGATTTCGCCTTCGCGAATTCAATAGAGGGTCTACTTGTTAAAGTTTATTAAGTTATCTCTCTGTAGAAACTCTCGGTCTAAAAGTCCTCGACTCACACTCTCGTGGTCTTGCCTAATACTATACTCCTAAGTTCAATTGAGCGCTCTCACTGTGTCAATTCAAGTTAGAAATACTTTTTGGAAACCTAAAGGTTCTAATTAGTTTTAAAGCGCTCTCGTTGTGTTTAAAACTAATGCCCGATTTCATCTGACTAGAATCTCACACTCCCGTGGTCTTAATCCTAATCTTTTAGACTCTCTTACTATCGTAACAAAAGTTAATTAAAACAAGAAATCGAAACCAGATTATAACTTAATTTAAGATTTTAGCCTAATTCTATCGAATTCGTTCTAGTTTATACAATTACATACCAATTAACGGTTTAAGCTTACATATTAAATAAAGGAAGGTAGAAGGAGAGAAATTGCATAATGTAAATAAATGTGATAATAAATAAATAAAATAACATTAAAATCAGAACCTGGTTTCAATATTCTTGATCAACCAAACTTCGAAACTTGAATGAAAACGAAATTGCAGTGGCTAGAAACAAAAAAAATGGTGATAGTTTCCTAATGGCGGAAAATATCACTAGGGTTCGGTAAAGGAAATAAAATAAATGCAATTCATAAAATTTAAGGCGAACTTCGCAGAACAAAAATGGCAGAAATTGGACGTCAAACGAAGCTCTCTTGCTCAAATGGCAGAGAGCTCTATTTATAGGCACTGTGTTAGGGTTTATTGAGGAATAATAGGCTTGGACTCTGATTGGGCTTGAGACTGGGTTGCTTGGATTGAGTGAACTAGGGTGAGGAGAATTCTCAGTGTGACCAGAAAAATCTCTATGAAATTTGACTTCTGTTGCTTGTTGTTATGACTTTTGCGTTACTAAATTATTAATATGAAACAAACGTCTTGCAATTGAAACGAGTGACTTGGAGATGAGACGACCAACTTAACTCCAAGTTGGGCATCTGGGAAAATGAGACGATCGTCTGGCTAGTGAGACAATCGTTTGACAGCAAAAATGCAGAATTGCATTTTTCTCTCATTTTCCTTGTGTTTTACCTTGGTTCTTGTCTTAAATGCTTTCTTTTTGTATTCTTTCCTCCAAATGACGAGTCCGATCGAATGTCGGCAAAATAAACATAATTTGCGTGTAATATCGTCCAAAACAAATAAATAAACATGTTCAATAATCATAAATCTCATTAAATAATCGATATGAATTCGAGTTATCAAACTCCCCTAGACTTGAATCTTTGCATGTCCTCAAGCAAACAATCAATTATGGTTTTAAATAAAATGCCTCTACATGCAGACACAAAACATAACACCTATCCGTACGTAGTCGTGCGACTTCATGTTAAATCAATCGATATTAACTCGAACACTAAAAATACACTAATGACTCTAAAACGAATAAAGTTCTTAAACCCCCTTACAAACCAATCCAAATCATGCTGTTATAACTCTGTCTAATGCTCTTATATCTATTTCACCCAGTTTCATTCTGACGCAATTACATTAAGTCCTTTACCTTTTGCACGCAGTAAACACCCCAAATTTGCCCTCACCCATTCACACCATGGCTTGTGATATCTTCATATGCATAAATTCAATCATATAATTTCATATTGCACTTTTTGTTTCACTGCATTGGTTCAAAGTCATCTGCATCTAGGGTTTGTGATCTGAGCCATCCAAGAGCTATTTGAGACACTCCAAAGGTCATCAATCACTTCAAATGGGTCCATGTATGTTCAAGCATCATATTGTATCCCCACAAAGTCAAGAAAGTCAAAGAATCACAAGAACTGAGAATGGCATGGAAGCAGAGCCACGTTTAACTACACAGATGACCTAGAATTAGGGTTTTGGTTTCAGAGGCCATAACTCCAAATTTTTGGGTCATTCTTGTTTCTATTGGTCTCTATATGTTATAAGGATCATGCATATCAAGTTTCATTAAGAAATTCCATGGGGAAGGCATCTGATCAAAGGATGACTTCTTGAGCAAGTCAGTGCAAAATCAGGGCATCTGAGGCCCCCAATGACCCAACCAAAGGGTGTTCTTCATCATTTTGGATGTGTATGATCTTTATTTGATCATAGAAGATGTTATAAGTTCACAAAATTGGAGAATTTCAAGCCATTTGCAAAGTTGCCTTTTTGGGAAAATGACTTGTAATGGAAACTTGCCATTTTGGGAAACTTTTTCAACCCTTTATTTTTGATTCAAAAATGCTTCAAATGGGAAAACTTTGGTCATGAAAGTTGTAGAATGGATCATTCCCTTTTCAAAAAGTACAAGAACTCATTCTAATTTATTTTGGATCAAAAGTTATGGTTTGTCAAAGTTGGGAAAAATCACATAATTTCAAGTCTTGCACCAAAGAGGCAAAGTTGCAAAACCTTTTGTCAAGGCAAATTGTGACCTCAAAGTGACTTCTAACCTTTGCACAAACATAGACCAATGCTTAAAATTCAGAATGCACCAAGAGTTTGTCCATTTTCATGACTTGTGCTTCAAGTAATCACAAAAGGGCCAAAAAGTCACAAAGTTGCAAAACCTATGACAAACCCTAATCCACTTGCTGCATTGCTTCTAATCCATTTCCATGGCTCTCCCTAATCTCAGCTGAGCCAAACCATGCCCCTATCACAGCCTCACACTTTCCCATACCTCAAGTACACCTAACTTGGACTTTATGCAAAAACACCCATACCAATCCCACAGTGCCACACCAACTTCTCTGACCCATCCAAATGTGATAAGTGGACCAAAAGGAACTCAACACAACACACACACAAGCCTGAAACATCCTCCAAGCCATAGCTCCAAGTTTTCACCTCTTATGCATTTCCATTCGAAACTCATTACACAAGACACAAACACCAAAACAAACTCCATAAAACATCTCAGCATGTCCCACTGATCATCCCTGACCCTTCACCTTGCCCTGAAACCCCCTGAAACTGAAACACGGTTCTCACCCCTCACTGAACAGAACTTCATCAAACTCACAAACCAGCTACTCTAAACTCCAACCAAGCTTCAAAGCTTCATCAAGAGGATCATTGGAGCCATTTTGGAGCAAAGAAGCAGTCAAAAAGCTTCTGGATTGAAAGTTTCATCTCAGGTAGCCATGTGAAAACATTTTTCCAGAACTCTTGTTTTTAGTTTCTAAATGATAAAGCATGCTCTCCTGATCATACTGAACTTTGAAATTTTGAAAATGGTGTAGAAATGAGCTTGTATTGATTGACTGAAATTTCTGCCATTTTTGTTCTTCCTTTCGAATCTTGTTAATGGTGAGAAATAAATTGTTTTTGAGGTCAGGGATGAGCTTAGGGAGGTGAGAGGAAGTGATCTGGAGCTTTAGAGCTCCAGAAATAACCTAGGGAGTGATTTTGAAACTTTCAGGGAGGGGTGTCACCGGAGAAGACGACCGGAGCTCTTCTCCGGTGACCTGAAAGTGATTAGGGTTTGATAATTAGGTTTAGCCAAGTTTAAATGTGGACCATTGATCTTGTGGACTTTTGTTGACTCCCGTGCGAATGGAGGGCCTGGATCTCTCATTAAACCCTAATCTTCAATTAATTAGTTTAATTAAAATTAATTAGTCAGAAGCAATCTGGACCACCCATTTACGCGCCAGTCAACTCCCTCCATATAACTTTGAATCTCAGCCTTGGATCCTGCATACTTTCCATTTAATTTCATTTTTATTTCATTTTTATTCATTTTTCTTTCATATTTATTTTAAAATAGTTAAAAAAATCCTAAAAATATTTCCCTTTGCATTTTTGTTTCAAATATTTTTCTTAATCAGAAAATGATTTTTATTTTATTTTTTGCACGTAAAAAGTATTTTTAAAATATTTAAATGTTTATTTTTAATTAGTTAATGAAAATTAATTAATAAAAAATACATTTAGGTATTTAAAAACTCACAAAAAATTCACATATCATTTAGAAACATTTAGAAACATTGTCCAACTCTTAAACCAAATTTATTTTTTGTTCTTGATTCCTTTTGATCATTTTCATTGGATTTAATTTCATTTCAAGGCAATATTTTGCTTCAAACTTCAAAAATTCCTTTCTGCCTAACCTTTGAGAGTTGGATGATGATTCTTCTTGCATTGCACTCCCCATAGCATGTAGTTTATAGGATAAAATTGGTTTGATTTGATCTTGCATTTTCAATTTGTTTTGCACTTTTCTTGACAAGGTACCTTAAAACCCTAGCAATCTTAGGAAATTCATAACTTACAATAGGTTAAGAGTTGGATCCTCTCCTTTGGGCAGTGAGCTTGTATAGGTTTAGGGTATCTTTGATTGCATTTTCAAATTTTTATCATGTCATTTGCTTCTGGTTTTGGATTTTTGCTTTGCATGATGCATGTAACCCTAATTTGTGCCTTCCTTTGCATCCATCTCTCATTTGCTTGCATCCAATGACTTGCCATGACATTTTGTGCATCCACATGATTCATAATACATCTTAGGACATATTAGAATCATGTTTGATCATTGCATCTTTCATTTGACATGTTGTATGTCCATTACATTTCATAACTTTTCATGAACATTCATGGTTCAATGCATGCCTCATTTGCATCCTTATGCTTGTTTGATCATTCTCATGCCTTGCCTCATGTTTGTACCATCTCTTAGCATCATTAACATCATATTTATGCTTCTGGTTTTGGTTTGCATCATGACATTGTACCTCATTTGCATTGCATTTCATTTTCTTATGCTAACATTTCAGGTGGTAAGTTGTCTGAGAAGTGAATTTGCCTTCACTTCTCACAATCTCTTCTCACCTCTCTTGCATCTTTGCTGCATTTTATCTTGTGTATTGGATTGAGCTTGCTCATTCTTGTTCATCTTACTTTCTTTCTTCAAGCAACTTGTCTTCTTAAGTGAAGCAAGTTGTTTTGCTTCTCTTTGCTTCTTGCTCCTTTCATCTGCTTCCTTCCTGGTGGTTTCTCTGAAGATCTTTCTCTTAAGCCTCATAAACCCTAGGATCTCCAAGCATGATAACAATTAGGGTTTGATTAGTCCCCCATTTAGTTTTACCTTAGTGTCATCTTTGAGTCTTCTCTTCTCATCTCATAATCAGGGACTAAACCCTAAAGGCTTTAAGGCTTTGTGATTAAGCTTATGCCTGCATCCTTCTATTAGGATGGAGTGCATAACTTTAATCCTAAGTGTTAAACCCTTAATGTGTTTAAATCCTTTAATCAATCCATCTAATAATCATCAAGACATTAAACTTGTAACTTGGGCCTTGCATTAGGGTTCTAATTCTTCCTTAATTGGTTAAGAAGGACTAACCCTAGTGTTAATGGACAAGTCCCCCTCAAGTTGTCTTACAAATCATAAAAACCACCTCTTCATCTTATCATTAACTAAAATCCACCTAATAAAGGCTTTGTTTTGTCATAAGGTTAATCCCTAATCATGGATTAAGTTGAGGAGTCTTTCTCAGCTTAAGTGTTCTCATCTATTATCCTTCTATTAGGATGGTGTAATGAGTCCATTAAATCCTTGATTATGGCTTAATCTCATTACTTAACACTAAACAAAAACAACAAAAAGCATCTAAATAATCACAAGTAGGTTAATGATCTTAATCCTACATCATGGTAATTAAGTGTGAGATGCTGACTTCACATTTAAAAGTATTCTCATTACCCCTAATCAGAGGGAGGATGTGATGAGTTTACTAATCCATTGGTTTAGGCTTAAGCTCATTTTCTTATAACAAAATCCAAAAAAGCAATAAAAGACTGAAAACACAAAAACAAACAATAATCGTCTCCTCCGGGATTCTTTTCTCATCTCATTCACTCATAAACGAGAACTTGCTTCTTCCGTCTAATGCAAGACAGTTTGCACCTGAGCCAGACAGGTCATACACTTGAGCATAGACAAGCAAGCAGTTCATCAGTCAACATACCTTTCAGTCTCTTTGAGTCGAACTACGGTGTTCTGACTTCCTCATTGCACGAGAGGATACGTAGGCATAACTTAACCGTTATCGAACAAAAGTCTCTGTATATTCCCCCTCTTCCCAGCCTTATTCTTTAAGCCTCATAGTCTTGAGCATTTCACTTCTGTTTTTATACTGGCACTTCACTTATATACACTACACTTTTTTTACACCGACACTTGCATTCTTTTCCAGCTTTGATACACAGATCGCACTGACACTACCCCTTTTAAACACAAATCTTTTAAGCGTGGATCCCATCGAGTACGGCGGACAATCTGGGTGCTAATACCTTCCCAGGTTGTAACCAACCCCCTTTCTCAGTCTCTCTGATTCGCAACCGTCTTATCCATATCTTTTCCTAGGTTTATGCAGCATTACCTTTCCTTCGGGATAAAAATGCCTAGCTGGCGACTCTATTCATTTCCTCCTCTTTCGCCGACCATTCGCGTCTGTACCCTATTTGACTTAGCCTCATTTAGTGGGAGCGACAGCTTGGCGACTCTGCTGGGGACCCTTATACTGTAACCAGGGCTTCTGGTTCTTTTTGTGGGTTCCTCCTAGCGCTTGTTTGATTTATGTTTACTGGGGTGATATGTGCTATTTGTGTTTATATAGTTGCTTTATTTATTGCTTTATGTACAACTTTATTTATTGGTTTCTTTACAGTTTTATACATCATACTGTCATACTGTCATCTTGCTGGATCTGGTTTGTTGTCTTGATGGGTGGGATTCTATTGAGAGTTTGAGGTCCTATACCTGGGACCTGAGTGACACCTAGGCTAGAATGGTTCATGTTCTTTCCCATTCCATTTCGGTCTGGTGAGGGAATATGAAACACGGTTCAGATGTGGGTTTCTTCTTGAGAACTTTGTGCTACAGATTTCCTGTAGTGCTAGGGCTATCTGGGAAGCCTGCTAAGTCTGGATGACCTTTATTATGACCTTCAGAAACTGAGGTGAATTAGAGGAGGACCTTTTATGGTTATTGTAAACACTGTACCTCCGGGTTAGAAGTGTTTACACTTCTCATAATTGATCCAAGTCTGAGAATCCTTGTTTTAGAACATCACCTGTGAGGGGGTTGGGCTGTTTACAGGTTTGCAGGTACCCTTGACCACATCATACCCTGTTACTATTTGGTTTAAGAGTACCTCATTTTGGGACAGTTCTTGTGATTTGAACCCTGGACATGTGACTCTTTATTTGAGTCCCCCACCTTGGTTACCGGACTTCTAAAACTCCATCTGGACTTCTTGAACATACATGGACTTATATCAAGGCAGTAATCAGATCCAGTTTGATCACAAACCCTTGCATATCATTTGCATACTCATCATTGCATCATTTAACATTTGTTTATTTGTTTTTCAGGGTATCCATATTGTATCTGGCTTGGTTTTGACCCCTTCATCTGCATAGACCCCTGTTCATCAGTTATCTGCTTCAACTATCTTCATCAGTTGCCTGCTTCAGCTACTTTTATCACCAGCTTCAGCCTATCAGTGGCTCATCTCCAGTATCAGTCTTCATCATCAGCACTTGTTTTCAGCTCTTTATCAGCAATCATGGCACCCAAAAAGAGCAACATTTCATACCATTTCTTTGAGCCTGTGCTGACTGGCATCAGGTAGGTCCAAACACTTATCACTCCAGACCACATCCCATTATTCAGAGAGCATTATGGAGGCATCCTTGATATGGTTATGGACCTAGACCCTTCTCAAAGGAGTTTGATCCACACCTGCCTACAGTTTTATGACCCTCCTGTGAGATGCTTCACTTTCCAGAACTTTCAGTTAGGACCTCTGCTGGAGGAATTCTCATCATTGATTGGAGTACCTGTCAGGGGTGGTGTCCCCTTCAACCCGGAGATGACTTCTCCCAGCAATGGAGAAGTGGCAAAGGCACTGTGCCTAGAGCCTATTTGCATTGAACAAAACATGACCACAAAGGCTGGAATCCCTGGTCTGCACTTAGACTTTCTGACTTCTCAGGCCATCCTGAAGGCCTCCTTGGGGGAATGGAGGGCAGTTTGTGCATTGTTAGCCCTCAGTATATACAGGGTTATACTATTTGCAGATGAGCCCAAGTTTATCAGCAAGAATGCCATTCATCTTTTCCTCCTGAGGAACCCCGTACCCACCTTGCTGGGGGATTTCTATTATTCTGTTCATCAAAGAAATGAGAAACAGAGAGGGAAGTTGGTGAGATGCTGTGCTCCCCTATTTCATACCTGGCTGCTCAAACACTTACCTAAGACTGATGCCTTCCTGAATCCTCACAAACAGAGGAATTGGGCTAAAAGACTTATTGCTTTGACTTCAGATGACATCAGATGGTGTACCCAGAGCACCAAAGGCAGGGACATAATAACTAGCTGTGGGCAGTACCCCAATGTACCTCTAGTAGGAGTGAAGGGTTGCATCAACTACAATCCTTTGCTGTTTAAAAGAAAATTGGGCTATGCTTTGGTTCACCCTCCTAGGGTGCAAGACTTGGCTGAAACCCTGTATTGTGAGATAAAACCGAATCTAGCTGTTGTCAGACAAGCATCATGGGCTTGGGACAACATCCAGACAAAGGGGATGGCCATTCTTGGGAGATGCAATAATGTGGCTTCAGCTCAGTATTATGAATGGTCCCATGCTAGAGCTCAGATTTCTAGGATGCCTTTCACCATTAAGGATGCACCTGGACCATCCACAGTACCACCTCCAGCCACTGTCAGCCTGGAAGAATTTGAGAAGCTGAAGGAAAGGAATGAGAATCTGTCTCGAGCTCTGAAGAAGACCCTCTGGGAGAGGAGTGATGGTCGTCTAGACATTGAGAGGTTGGAGAAGCTTAAGGAGGAGCATCTAGCCAAGATTGAGAAAGCAGAGGACTACATCAAGAAATCAAGGGTTGGAGAGCAAATATTGAAGAATTCCTGTAAAGAGGCCCAGTTTCAGAAAGCTAGGACTGATCTCTATCTGCAAGAAAGTCAAGCTAGGTGGGTCAGGATCACTGAAGCTCGTACTCAAGAAGATAAGAGGACTCAAGCCAGGATTGAGCAGTTGGAGGCCAATGAAAAGAAACAACAGGAAGCTTTGCTGGCAGCCCAGAAGGAGATTTCAGAGTTGAAGCTCAGGGCTGGTTTGAAGAGGTCAAAGGACCAAGACAGGCACAAGAAGCTGACCACTGCTATTGCCACCAGAAACCTTCTTATCAGAAACATTACAGAGCATCCGGCTGGCCCTGTAACTGAAGCACTTTTGAAGGAGGTTAAGGAGGATGAGTTTGGATTAGATGTTTGACTTCTTTGCTTGTTGTTATTTCCATTTGATGTACTTTTCTTTTATGTTGTATTTTGACCCCTCAAGGGCTTGTGTTGTAAAAACAAACTATGTATGATCCACCATTTGTAATGTATTTGTTAGTTTGTTTCATTGAGTTTCTTTTCTCAAGCAACATCAAAAGTATCTTCCTCAGGGTCTGGAAAGGTCAAAACCAAGAGCCAAGCCGGATACCTTGGAAAGCAAATAAGCATACTGCATTGCATGCTAACTTTTGTTTTGTTTTGTAGGTTTTTGTTTTGTTTGTTACTAACTCTGTTGTGAACCAGGAAATATTGCTCGCAGAAGGGTGTTCCCTCTCAACCGTCCGCACAGGTATCCTACTCGCAACAACCTTCCTGGTATCCAAATGGATCAAGTTCAGCAGGACCTGACAGAGGTCAGAACTCAGATGGCTAACGAAAGAGTGGAGATGAGGAACCAAATGGCCCAATTCATGATTGTAATGACTGGCTTGGCTCAGAGTCAGGCAAGGCTGAGGGCATTGGTAGAAAGACAAAACCCCGAGGAACCCCACCCTGGGACTGGAGGAACTAGTAATAACGAGGGAGGTCAGCCTCATGTTAACCCACCAGTATTTGGACCTCATCTAGATCCGGAAGTCAATATCCCAAGAAATGTACCGGGAAACACTGCTGCAGGCAGGATCTTGCAAGAAGATCCTCAAGAGGAGCAGTTTACTGTCATGGGAGCCGGTGATGAAGTCTATGATAGGAGGTTTGATGAAATTGCTGAGAAGTTGAGATCTCTGGAGTCTCAAAATTCCCTGGGTTTTGATGTCATGGATATGGGGTTAGTGGATGGGGTAAGAATTCCCCACAAGTTTAAACCCCCGTGCTTCGAAAAATACAATGGAACTTCCTGTCCACGAACTCACTTACAGTCCTTCCTGGGAAGACTTAAAGCATATACCATGGATGAAAAACTGTGGATGTTTTACTTTGAAGACAGTTTGACTGGGGCTTCAAGGGAGTGGTATTCACACTTGACCAGAGCTACTATCAGATGCTGGAAGGACCTAGCTGAAGCCTTCATCAGGCAGTACCAATACAATCTGGACATGGCTCCTAACAGGACCCTCTTGATGGGAATGTCTCAGTCCTCCAGAGAAAGCTTCAGGGAATATGTCCAGAGGTGGAGACAGCTTGCTGCTGCTGTCCAGCCACCCATGTTGGAAAGAGAAATGGCCGACATGTTCATGAATACTCTGCAAGGAACGTATATTGATAGGCTAGCTGCCTTTTCTTCCACCAGTTTCGCTGACGTAGTCATAGCTGGAGAAAGAATTGAAAGCCTTCTGAAGATGGGTAAGATTTCTGATAATGGTGCGAGTTCGTCCAGTAATCCCAGGAAGCCTTTTATGGGACCTCGAAGGACCGGGGAGACAAATGCCATTCATGCCAGCAGGGGCAGACCTCAGTATGTTCATAGATCAGTGGCAGTTGTTACCATTCCAGCTCCGGTTCCTCAGCAACCAGCATATCAACAACCACAACAACAACCACATTATCAACAACAAGTCCAGTATCCGCCACAGAGAACCTACAACAATAGCAACAACAATCAACAACAAAGACCTTTTCAGCAAAGACCATCACAGGCAAACAGGGTGATTGACCCTATCCCCATGCCTTATGCTGCCTTGTTGCCACAACTCCTGAAGCTCAACTTGGTTGAGTTAAGGACATTGGCACCGCCAGATCCCTCCAATCTTCCAAGAAATTATGATGTCAACGCCAGATGTGCTTTCCACTCCAATGCACCTGGCCACAATACGGAGAAGTGCAGGGCCTTGCAAATGAAAGTCCAAGACCTGGTGGATTCTAAAGCCCTCAACTTTGCACCCCCTCCAAGTGTCACCAAGAATCCCATGCCCAATCATGGAGGGCCAAGAATTAATGCCATTGAAGAAGACAAGCCATCTTTCTTAATCACCAGTGTCGGACAGATTCGAACACCTCTGGTCGAAATTAAAGCTCAGCTCCTAGAGTGCCAGATGTTCCCCGGGTGTGAGCTCGGTTGTGGGTATTGCAACATTTCGGTCAACGGGTGTGATAATTTGAGAAGCGACATAGATGGTCTTATCAAAAGTGGTATACTTCAAATCTCAACAACGGCGCCTACAAATCCAGCAATCCCTTTGACAACAATTCCTGATTCTTCTACAACTGCAACAACAATCATTCCGACCAATTCATCAATATCATCAACAATGGCTCCGTCCATCACTTCAGCAAATCAGACGTCAACAACCCTTTCTTCTACAACATCAACATCCATTTATTCAGCAGAATCTTCTACAACACCAACAGAAATCAACGAAGATATCTCAGCAGTCACCATTTACTATGATCCATCAGATGTTCCTCCAAACAACAACTTCCAACAACAAACAGTGGCACCTCCTGCCAGGTCACCAGTCACCATTTACTACGATCCGCACACCATTTCAGTACCCTCCTCTGCAGCAGTCAGTCCAGCTACCATCACGGTGCCTGGACCAGTTCCCTATGAAAGCAATAATGCCATACCTTGGCATTATGGCTCTGACCTCTACTGCAACGGGGAGAAAATCACTTTGGATTCTTCAAACTCTTCTCCACAAATTGATAATGTTGGGGGAGGCGGAGGCTTCACCAGAAGCGGACGCCTTTTTGCCTCACAAGTACAAAGACCTAATGCTGAAGCAGAAGCTGCTGCCAAAGCAAAAGGAAAGAGTGTGATGCTTGAAGAGCCAATTATCAAAGAAACTCAGAGGACATCTTTTGAGCAAGATGTAGACGAGTTTATGAGAATCATAAAGAGAAGTGATTACAAGGTGGTGGATCAGCTTCACCAAACTCCCTCAAAAATCTCCATATTATCCCTGTTGATGTGTTCTGAGGCTCACAGGAATGCATTACTGAAAGTCCTGCACGCAGCATACGTGCCGGAGGAGATTACTGTTAATCAGCTAGAAACCGTGGTAGCAAATGTCAATACCAGTCATGGGTTGGGCTTTACCAATGCTGACTTAACAACTGAGGGACGTAACCACAACAAGGCTTTACATGACACCCTGGAATGCAAAGGTACTGTTCTATCTCATGTATTGGTGGACACTGGGTCCTCACTCAATGTTCTACCAAAGAAAGCCTTAGTGAAGCTGGAGTATGATGGCTTGGCATTGCGTCCAAGTAATTTGGTGGTGAGGGCATTTGATGGCTCTAAAAGATCAGTGCTTGGAGAGATTGATCTGCCTGTGATGATTGGCCCGCAGACCTTCAAAATTACCTTTTATGTGATGGACATTCAGCCGGCCTACAACTGTTTGTTGGGTAGACCCTGGATCCATGCCGCTGGCGCTGTTACGTCTACCCTTCACCAGAAGCTGAAATTCGAGTGGGAAGGCCAGATCATCACCATCTGTGATGAAGAAGACATCTTTGTTAGCCATCTGGCTACGTACAAGTACATTGAGATGGATGGAGAAATCCATGAAACTATGAGCCAAGGGTTTGAGGCCCTAAACATTAATGAAGCGTCTGCTGTACCAGGAAGGTTGTTGAAGAGGGTACTGCCCAAGGCTGGGGCAAGCTGCTTCCAGTGGAGAAGAAGGAGGACAGATTTGGGTTGGGTTACAGACCAACTCAACAAGATCAATCAGAGGCTGCCAAGAAGCCCATTTTTGTCAGCTGGGGAATGCTCACCCCGGGTGCAGTGAACAACTTGGAAGACGAGGATGAAAGCGACCGCAACCTGGAGAGCTGGATACATCCGAGGATCCCGGGGAGCCAAGTCCTTAACTGGTCTTCCCAGGAAATTATAAGGGTTACTCCTGCAGAGTAATTATTATTTCTTGTATTTTTAAGCATGCATCAAGTCTTGCATCTTGCCCAAGATGACAAGACTCATTTTGTAATCGGGCCATCTTGTAATTTTGTGCAAACAGATTAGTCAATGAATATCAGACATCTTTTGCAAATGAGTCTTTTTCTTTCCCGCTCACTGTTTTTCATTTTTCTTTTTGTACAAAAATAAAATGGCAATGTTTTCCAAAATGACAACTTCATTTCACTTTTTTCTAAATAAGATTAAAATCGATCACTAAAATGAACAATCTAAACCCTTGCAGAGAGTGCCTTTCAGACTACACCGACAACAACACTGCTATGACTCCGTATGACTTTGACAATCCAATCAATCAAGCTGACAAAGGGGTTGAAGAAGATTATGAGCTTCCTGAAGAGCTAGCCAGGTTGTTAAGGCAAGAGGAGAAGGTTATCACTCCTCATCAGGAGGAGGTTGAAATAGTTAATCTTGGTACGGAAGAAGATGTGAAAGAGGTTAAAATCGGGGCCTGCCTACAAGACTCAGTGAAGGAACAACTGATTGACATGCTTCGGGAGTATGTGGATGTCTTTGCTTGGTCTTATCAGGACATGCCAGGGTTGGATACCGATATTGTTATGCACAAGCTGCCTTTGAAAGAAGACTGCCCGCCGGTAAAACAGAAACTGCGCCGTACTCGCCCAGATATGGCAATGAAGATCAAAGAAGAGGTACAAAAGCAGTGGGATGCTGGGTTCCTTGCTGTAACTAGCTATCCGCCGTGGGTTGCTAACATTGTACCGGTACCTAAGAAAGACGGCAAGGTAAGGATGTGTGTGGATTACCGGGATCTGAACAGAGCCAGCCCGAAAGATGATTTCCTTTTACCTCACATTGATGTATTGGTTGATAATACAGCTCAGTTCTCGGTATTCTCCTTCATGGATGGATTTTCAGGATATAATCAGATCAAGATGTCACCTGAAGACATGGAGAAGACAACTTTCATCACACCCTGGGGCACGTTCTGTTACAAGGTGATGCCTTTCGGACTGAAGAATGCGGGTGCAACTTATCAACGAGCTATGGTAACATTATTCCATGACATGATCCATAAAGAAATTGAATGTTATGTGGATGACATGATTGCCAAGTCCCTTATAGAAGAAGATCACCTGGTAAATCTGTTGAAGCTATTCAAGCGTCTGAGGAAGTACCAACTGAAGTTGAACCCCAACAAGTGCACATTCGGGGTGCGATCCGGTAAGCTGCTGGGATTTATTGTAAGTGAGAAAGGGATTGAAGTTGACCCTGATAAAGTCAAAGCCATTCAAGAAATGCCTGCACCGAAGACAGAAAAAGAAGTTCGAGGGTTTCTAGGTAGATTGAACTACATTTCAAGGTTCATATCTCACCTTACAGCAACTTGTGAACCTTTGTTCAAGCTATTGAGAAAAGAACAAACGGTCAGGTGGAATGAAGACTGCCAGAGGGCTTTTGACAAAGTCAAGAAATACTTAAAAGAACCTCCAATCCTTATGCCTCCAGTTGAAGGAAGACCTCTAATCATGTACTTGACAGTATTAGAAGAGTCAATGGGGTGTGTGCTGGGCCAGCATGACGAGTCTGGTCGAAAAGAGTATGCAATTTACTACCTAAGCAAAAAGTTTACCGACTGTGAACAACATTATTCACTGGGGCAACATATGTTGACCCACGCTAAGTGCTGTGCTTTAGCGTGGGCTGCTCGCCGACTAAGGCAGTATATGTTGACCCACACTACTTTATTGATCTCAAAGATGGACCCAGTCAAGTATATTTTTGAGAAGCCAGCACTTACCGGACGGGTTGCAAGATGGCAAATGATCCTCACAGAATATGACATCCAGTACACGTCTCAGAAAGCCATCAAGGGCAGTGTATTGTCTGATTATCTTGCTGAGAAACCCATTGATGATTATCAGCCTATGAGATTTGATTTCCCCGATGAAGACATCATGTTCATAAAAGCAAAAGATCATGAAGAGCCTGTTCACACTGAAGGGCCTGACCCAGAAGAAGAATGGACTATGATGTTTGACGGGGCTGTTAATATGAATGGTCGTGGTGTTGGTGCAGTACTCATTACACCTAAGGGAGTTCACATGCCTTTCTCAGCAAAGCTCACCTTCAACTGCACTAACAACGAAGCTGAATACGAAGCTTGTATTATGGGTCTTGAGGAAGCCATTGACCTCAGGATCAAGACTTTAACTGTGTTCGGAGATTCAGCTCTGGCAATTAATCAAACCAACGGCAAATGGTACACACACTAGGATCATCTGATACCTTATCGGGATTATACAAGGAGGTTATTGACTTTCTTCACGACGGTCAAGCTTGAGTATATCCCTCGAGACCAGAATCAGTTTGCAGATGCTCTGGCTACCATTTCATCCATGATCAAAGTTCAAGCTGCCAACTTTGTGCCTCGAATTTTAGTGTCCAGACTTGACAGACCAGCATACGTGTTCTCAGCAGAAGTTGTTAAAGATGATAAGCCTTGGTTCCATGACGTTAAGTGCTTCCTGGAGGATCGAACATACCCACCTGGGGCATCTTCCAATGATAAGAAGACATTGAGACGGCTAGCTGGTAGTTTCTTCCTGAATACTGACGGTTCCCTGTACAAAAGAAACTTTGATATGGTACTCCTCAGATACGTTGATAGGACAGAAGCAGACTTGTTGATGCACGAGGTGCATGAAGGATCCTTTGGTACCCATGCAGGAGGGCATGCAATGGCTAAAAAGTTGCTAAGATCAGGTTATTACTGGATCACAATGGATGCAGACTGTTGTGCTTATGCCATAAAATGCCATAAATGCCAGATTTATGCGGATAAGGTGCATGTGCCTCCCAATCCTTTGAACGTGATGTCTTCACCTTGGCCCTTTGCCATGTGGGGCATGGATATGATTGGCAAGATTGAACCAACTGCTTCAAATGGCCACAGATTCATCCTGGTAGCCATTGACTATTTTACCAAGTGGGTTGAAGCAGCTTCCTATGCAAATGTTATAAGGCAAATGGTAGCCCGATTCCTGAAAAGAGACATCATCTGTCGGTATGGAGTTCCCGAGCGAATCATTACTGATAATGGTTCCAACTTAAACAACAAAATGATGGCAGAGCTATGCCGGGACTTCAAGATCCAACACCACAATTCTTCTCCTTACAGGCCAAAGATGAATGGCGCTGTTGAGGCAGCTAACAAGAATATCAAGAAGATTGTGCAGAAGATGGTAGTCACCTACAAAGACTGGCATGAAATGCTACCATTTGCCTTGCATGGGTACCGTACGTCAATCAGAACATCCACTGGGGCAACACCGTATCAACTTGTGTATGGTATGGAGGTAGTCCTGCCTGTTGAAGTTGAATTACCCTCCCTACGGGTACTGATGGATGTTAAGCTGAACGAAGCAGAGTGGGTCCGATCCCGATACGAACAACTGAATCTGATTGAAGAGAAGAGACTAGCTGCAATTTGTCATGGGCAGCTATATCAGAAAAGAATGAAGAAAGCCTTCGATCAGAAAGTCAGGCTTCGAGAGTACCAAGTAGGAGATCTTGTGCTAAAGAGACTCCTCCCTCCTCATACAGACCACAGGGGAAAATGGACTCCGAACTATGAAGGGCCATTCATAGTAAAGAAAGTTTCCTCTGGTGGAGCACTGATGCTCAGCACTATGGATGGTGAAGACTTCCCGTCCCCTGTGAATTCAGATGTAGTAAAAAAATACTTCGCATAAAAAGACCCGCTGGACATAAAAACAGAATGTAAATCCAGGAAAAATAGGGCATCCCGGCGAGTCAAAAACAGAATAAAAGACTCGGGCAAAAATAAGGGAAAATAAACAAAAAAATGTACACCCGCTGAGTTGAAAAGCCGCATTGGACAACTCAGGAAAAAATGGGTATCCCGGTGGATTGAAAACCCGAAAGGGCGATCCACGCAAAATAAGGGAATAAGCGAACAGCTGCACTCTGAATTCATCTGTATCACTTACAACATAGTAGGCTCCGAAAGGTTCAAGCTTCGTTCAGAATCAACCTTCTTCAGAAAGCAGGATAAGAAGAACGTCAAATGTCATACGAGTCATAGCAAAAGGGAAGCTCCTTGAAACGTCATCAACATTGCCAGCATCTCTTTGTTTTTCAATTTGTAACGATCTCCTCATTTCAGGGGATCCGTTCCTCTGACTGTATCTTGCCAATTCAGGGCACACAAATTAATAAAATCAGTTTTTCAGTTATGTTTCGTCTTATACATTTTATTTTCGTTTGCAAGAATGTCCGATGTTTTTAAGATATTGATTGCATAAATACAAATGCTTCTCTTCTAAAGATACGTGCTTGCAGGAAATATGTTTACTCCTGGGAGTGTCTAAAACTCCTATGATGGAATCTGGTAAAGGATACCTCGGGATTACTTGTGCGTTTCTCTGTCTTTTCAGGATTGCAGGTATTCAAAGCACAACATGGGGCATGAAAACGTCTCCCCAGCAAGCTGGCAAATCACTACCTACGCAGTGATCTCTCCTATCCCCAGCTGAGTTGCCAGTCATCATTCCTTCTCGACCAAGTGCAAAGACAGAAAAATACTTCCCCACAGAGTCTCAACTTCTACCCAGCAAAGCAATACCTGAAGATCTCACAACAGAGTGACGAAAGCTTCTACAAACCCCAGCTGGGTCCCTCATTACCGGGATCGGTCTATCAAATGATCTAACTCCCCACGCAGAGTCATACATAACAAGATCTACCGATGATCTCATCCCCAGCTGGGATATCCTTCAAGCAGATCGACCAGAGATCTCCACAACATCGGGATCCGAATCCTGGATCGGTATCTTTGCATAATCATAGCATTCGCATCATATTTCCCACAGAGCGTAGCATTCCGTCAAATACGGAGCATTACGGTAAAAATCAAACATATTGCATGATCATAAGCCATGTTCTGAATCAAACACTTACAATCCATCGACGATATACAGAAAACTTCCCAAAATTCCCCGGCAGAAAGCCAAGGCACTTTCCCTAAAGATATGGATTCATACTCCTTTTGGCACTCGTCCGTGTCATCATTCCCCGGCAAAGTCGCCCGAGCGTTCTCTACAAACAGATACTTATACATTACAGATACTTCCTGACGCCCGTCCGTGTCATATCCCCAGTAGAAAGCCAAGGCGCCCCCTTTGCACTCACAGATACTTGTACACAACTTCCTTGGTACACATACACTTGTTTGTATTACACTTTCTTTTCTCTTTTGACACTCGTCCGTGTCACTCTCCCCAGCAAGTTAAACACTCGTTTATACACCACTTATACTTGTTACTCCTGATTTACTCATGCAGATGCTCGTCTGTATCTTTTATACACCACTTATATCTCCTCAGATTCGACACTCGTCCGTGTTCTTTGTTAACCAGTTGGTACTCGTCCATATCATCATCTCTGAACATGTGTCAGCGTTTGTTTCTACTGATACTCGTCCGTATCGTCTTCTTGAATTTAGACACTCGTCTGTGTCTACTATTCCCCAGAAGAGTCCCCGCAGAATCAATACTCGTCCGTGTTCTTTGTTAACTAGTTGATACTCGTCCGTATCATCATCTCCGAACATGTGTCAGCATTGGTTTCTACATGATACTCGTCCGTATCATAGTCTTAAGGATGCTCGTCCGCATCTTTAGTCTATACACAGTACCCAAACAATTATACCTCTCATTTCTTAGATGTAGACACTCGTCCGTGTTTACTTTTCCCCAGCGAAGTCCCCAACGAAACTTGTTAAACTATTTCCTTTCTATCTGACATTCGTCCTATGACATGATACCTTTTCGGCAGCCGTACCCTGCCGGGTGATCGTCCTTCACCTTTTTGATGATCGTCCTTCATCAACCCCCAGTGGAGTCTCTATTCATTAGAACCCCTTCTTATCCGACATTCGTCCTATGTCGTGATATCTTTGGCAGCCGTCCCCTGCTAGGTGATCGTCCTTCACCTTAGATGACCGTCCCTCATCTTAACCCCAAGAGCAGCCGTACCCTGCTAGGTGATCGTCCTTCACCTCCTGATGATCGCCCTTCATCATTTTATCCGGTGGCCGTCCCCATCGCCGACCTCGTTACCCGACATTCGTCCTATGTCGTGGTACATTCGGCAGCCGTACCCTGCCCGGTGATCGTCCTTCACCATAGATGACCGTCCCTCATCTTATCCCCAATAGAGCAGCCGTACCCTGCCAGGTGATCGTCCTTCACCTCTGATGACCGTACCTCATCATTTATTTCATTTATGCCTTGAGCTTGATGGTCGTCCCCATCATTTACCTATAATTCCTAGAGAGTCTTATATCTTTACCTGATGGTTGTCCCCATCATAATCTCTTATATCCCCAGCATGCTGGTCGTCCCCGTCATTGCTTCATCCCCAGCAGTCGTCCTCTGCTTGACGGTCGTCCTCCGTCACCCACACTTTATAAACACACTTTATTTTCCTTTACAATCTATATCCCTTTTCTTCTTCATTCAGTGAGTGCAAATTTTGGACTGTCTTTGGTATTCAACCACGAGTTATCCCGTTTGCCTGCTAAGCCGTTGCTTACATCCTGCACAGCTAACTCATGTTTGAATAGGGGCAGCTGTAAACACCCCAAATTTGCCCTCACCCATTCACACCATGGCTTGTGATATCTTCATATGCATAAATTCAATCATATCATTTCATATTGCACTTTTTGTTTCACTGCATTGGTTCAAAGTCATATGCATCTAGGGTTTGTGATCTGAGCCATCCAAGAGCTATTTGAGACACTCCAAAGGTCATCAATCACTTAAAAGGGGTCCATGTGTGTTCAAGCATCATATTGTATCCCCACAAAGTCAAGAAAGTCAAAGAATCACAAGAACTGAGAATGGCATGGAAGCAGAGCCAGGTTTAACTACACAGATGACCTAGAATTAGGTTTTTGGTTTCAGAGGCCATAACTCCAAATTTTTGGGCCATTCTTGTTTCTATTGGTCTCTATATGTTATAAGGATCATGCATATCAAGTTTCATGAAGAAATTCCATGGGGAAGGCATCTGATCAAAGGATGACTTCTTGAGCAAGTCAGTGCAAAATCAGGGCATCTGAGGCCCCCAATGACCCAACCAAAGGGTGTTCTTCATCATTTTGGATGTGTATTATCTTTATTTGATCATAGAAGATGTTAGAAGTTCACAAAATTGGAGAATTTCAAGCCATTTGCAAAGTTGCCTTTTTGGGAAAATGACTTGTAATGGAAACTTGCCATTTTGGGAAACTTTTTCAACCCTTTCTTTTTTATTCAAAAATGCTTCAAATGGGAAAAATTTGGTCATGAAAGTTGTAAAATGGATCATTCCCTTTTCAAAAAGTACAAGAACTCATTCTAATTCATTTTGGATCAAAAGTTATGGTTTGTCAAAGTTGGGAAAAATCACATAATTTCAAGTCTTGCACCAAAGAGGCAAAGTTGCAAAACCTTTTGTCAAGGCAAATTGTGACCTCAGAGTGACTTCTAACCTTTGCACAAACATAGAACAATGCTTAAAATTCAGAATGCACCAAGAGTTTGTCCATTTTCATGACTTGTGCTTCAAGTAATCACAAAAGGGCCAAAAAGTCACAAAGTTGCAAAACCTATGACAAACCCTAATCCACTTGCTGCATTGCTTCTAATCCATTTCCATGGCTCTCCCTAATCTCAGCTGAGCCAAACCATGCCCCTATCACAGCCTCACACTTGCCCATACCTCAAGTACATCTAACTTGGACTTTATGCAAAAACACCCATACCAATCCCACAATGCCACACCAACTTCTCTGACCCATCCAAATGTGATAAGTGGACCAAAAGGAACTCAACACAACACACACACAAGCCTGAAACATCCTCCAAGCCATAGCTCCAAGTTTTCACCTCTTATGCATTTCCATTCTAAACTCATTACACAAGACACAAACACCAAAACAAACTCCATAAAACATCTCAGCATGTCCCACTGATCATCCCTGACCCTTCACCTTTCCCTGAAACCCCCTGAAACTGAAACACGATTCTCACCCCTCACTGAACAGAACTTCATCAAACTCACAAACCAGCTACTCTAAACTCCAACCAAGCTTCAAAGCTTCATCAAGAGGATCATTGGAGCCATTTTGGAGCAAAGAAGCAGTCAAAAAGCTCCTGGATTGAAAGCTTCATCTCAGGTAGCCATGTGAAAACATTTTTCCAGAACTCTTGTTTTTAGTTTCTAAATGATAAAGCATGCTCTCCTGATCATACTGAACTTTGAAATTTTGAAAATGGTGTAGAAATGAGCTTGTATTGATTGACTGAAATTTTTGCCATTTTTGTTCTTCCTTTCGAATCTTGTTAATGGTGAGAAATAAATTGTTTTTGAGGTCAGGGATGAGCTTAGGGAGGTGAGAGGAAGTGATCTGGAGCTTTAGAGCTCCAGAAATAACCTAGGGAGTGATTTTGAAACTTTCAGGGAGGGGTGTCACCAGAGAAGACGACCGGAGCTCTTCTCCGGTGACCTGAAAGTGATTAGGGTTTGATAATTAGGTTTAGCCAAGTTTAAATGTGGACCTTTGATCTTGTGGACTTTTGTTGACTCCCGCGCGAATGGAGGGCCTGGATCTCTCATTAAACCCTAATCTTCAATTAATTAGTTTAATTAAAATTAATTAGTCAGAAGCAATCTGGACCACCCATTTACGCGCCAGTCAACTCCCTCCATATAACTTTGAATCTCAGCCTTGGATCCTGCATACTTTCCATTTAATTTCATTTTTATTTCATTTTTATTCATTTTTCTTTCATATTTATTTTAAAATAGTTAGAAAAATCCTAAAAATATTTCCCTTTGCATTTTTGTTTCAAATATTTTTCTTAATCAGAAAATGATTTTTATTTTATTTTTTGCACGTAAAAAGTATTTTTAAAATATTTAAATGTTTATTTTTAATTAGTTAATGAAAATTAATTAATAAAAAATACATTTAGGTATTTAAAAAATCACAAAAAATTCACATAGCATTTAGAAACATTTAGAAACATTGTCCAACTCTCAAACCAAATTTCTTTTCTGTTCTTGATGACTTTTTATCATTTTAATTGGATTTAATTTCATTTCAAGGCAATATTTTGCTTCAAACTTAAAAAATTCCTTTCTGCCTAACCTTTGAGAGTTGGATGATGATTCTTCTTGCATTGCACTCCCCATAGCATGTAGTTTATAGGATAAAATTGGTTTGATTTGATCTTGCATTTTCAATTTGTTTTGCACTTTTCTTGACAAGGTACCTTAAAACCCTAGCAATCTTAGGAAATTCATAACTTACAATAGGTTAAGAGTTGGATCCTCTCCTTTGGGAAGTGAGCTTGTATAGGTTTAGGGTATCTTTGATTGCATTTTCAAATTTTTATCATGTCATTTGCTTCTGGTTTTGGATTTTTGCTTTGCATGATGCATGTAACCCTAATTTGTGCCTTCCTTTGCATCCATCTCTCATTTGCTTGCATCCAATGACTTGCCATGACATTTTGTGCATCCACATGATTCATAATACATCTTAGGATGTTTGATCATTCCATCTTTCATTTGCCATGTTTTATGTCCATTACATTTCATAACTTTTCATGAACATTCATGGGTCAATGGATGCCTCATTTGCATCCTTATGCTTGTTTGATCATTCTCATGACTTGCCTCATGTTTGTACCATCTCTTAGCATCATTAACATCATACTTATGCTTCTGGTTTTGGTTTGCATCATGACATTGTACCTCATTTGCATTGCATTTCATTTTCTTATGCTAACATTTCAGGTGGTAAGTTGTCTGAGAAGTGAATTTGCCTTCACTTCTCACAATATCTTCTCACCTCTCTTGCATCTTTGATGCATTTTATCTTGTGTATTGGATTGAGCTTGCTCATTCTTGTTCATCTTACTTTCTTTCTTCAAGCAACTTGTCTTCTTAAGTGAAGCAAGTTGTTTTGCTTCTCTTTGCTTCTTGCTCCTTTCATCTGCTTCCTTCCTGGTGGTTTCTCTGAAGATCTTTCTCTTAAGCCTCATAAACCCTAGGATCTCTAAGCATGATAACAATTAGGGTTTGATTAGTCCCCCATTTAGTTTTACCTTAGTGTCATCTTTGAGTCTTCTCTTCTCATCTCATAATCAGGGACTAAACCCTAAAGGCTTTAAGGCTTTGTGATTAAGCTTATGCCTGCATCCTTCTTTTAGGATGGAGTGCATAACTTTAATCCTAAGTGTTAAACCCTTAATGTGTTTAAACCCTTTAATCAATCCATCTAATAATCATCAAGATATTAAACTTGTAACTTGGGCCTTGCATTAGGGTTCTAATTCTTCCTTAATTGGTTAAGAAGGACTAACCCTAGTGTTAATGGACAAGTCCCCCTCAAGTTGTCTTACAAATCATAAAAACCACCTCTTCATCTTGTCATTAACTAAAATCCAGCTAATAAAGGCTTTGTTTTGTCATAAGGTTAATCCCTAATCATGGATTAAGTTGAGGAGTCTTTCTCAGCTTAAGTGTTCTCATCTATTATCCTTCTATTAGGATGGTGTAATGAGTCCATTAAATCCTTGATTATGGCTTAATCTCATTACTTAACACTAAACAAAAACAACAAAAACATCTAAATAATCACAAGTAGGTTAATGATCTTAATCCTACATCATGGTAATTAAGTGTGAGATGCTGACTTCACATTTAAAAGTATTCTCATTACACCTAATCAGAGGGAGGATGTGATGAGTTTACTAATCCATTGGTTTAGGCTTAAGCTCATTTTCTTATAACAAAATCCAAAAAAGCAATAAAAGACTGAAAACACAAAAACAAATAATAATCGTCTCCTCCGGGATTCTTTTCTCATCTCATTCACTCATAAACGAGAACTTGCTTCTTCCGTCTAATGCAAGACAGTTTGCACCTGAGCCAGACAGGTCATACACTTGAGCATATACAAGCAAGAAGTTCATCAGTCAACATACCTTTCAGTCTCTTTGAGTCGAACTACGGTGTTCTGACTTCCTCATTGCACGAGAGGATACGTAGGCATAACTTAACCGTTATCGAACAAAAGTCTCTGTATATTCCCCCTCTTCCCAGCCTTATTCTTTAAGCCTCATAGTCTTGAGCATTTCACTTCTGTTTTTATACTGGCACTTCACTTATATACACTACACTTCTTTTACACCGACACTTGCATTCTTTTCCAGCTTTGATACACAGATCGCACTAACACTACCCCTTTTAAAGACAAATCTTTTAAGCGTGGATCCCGTCGAGTACGGCGGACAATCTGGGTGCTAATACCTTCCCAGGTTGTAACCAACCCCCTTTCTCAGTCTCTCTGGTTCGCAACCGTCTTATCCATATCTTTTCCTAGGTTTATGCAGCATTACCTTTCCTTCGGGATAAAAATGCCTAGCTGGCGACTCTATTCATTTCCTCCTCTTTCGCCGACCGTTCGCGTCTGTACCCTGTTTGACTTAGCCTAATTTAGTGGGAGCGACACACGCGCATAGTGAAATAACCTGTTAGTGAATTTGATCCTTCTTTTCAAACGGGGTCTAGTACACAAGTGTGGTAACCCTTTATCAAACTGAATGTAAGTCATGGGGGATCAAATAGTAATTCTCCCTACCGAGTTCATAACCTGATTCCTCTGAACCGACTGACATCATACTTTTTTTCTTTGCCTTTTGTGCAGCTTGATTGTTTTACCAATGGGTTGCATAATCTTGATATTTTTCTTTTTCTTCCTTTTTTGGCATTTTTGCGATCAATCACTTATTTGCATCAGCTTTCCACGTAGCTTGTACTTCAGGCGGTGCTGACTGCTAATACAAACTACTTCGGGGCTAATTTAAACTTGAAGCTTAGACTTTGGTATAATAGGTATCCAAATCGATATCGCTTCTAAGGGTTCAAGGTGTCAAGACTGTATAGGTTTTGTTAAGTCTTTCTCAGTTTTTCTAACATTGCCTATTGTCGCTCCCAAAGATTTGGATCCCGGTACAAGCGCGAACGGTCGGTGAAAGGAGAAATGAAATGAACTGAATAGAGTCGCCATCTAGGCATTTTTATCCCGAAGGAAAGGTAATGCTACATAAACCTAGAAAATATGGATAAGAAGGTTGCGAACCAGAGAAACTGAGAAAGGGGGTTGGTTACAACCTGGGAAGGTATTAGCACCCAGATTGTCCGTCGTACTCGACGGGATCCACGCTTGAAATATTGTGTTTTAAAGGGGTAGGTGTATGTGCTATCTGTGTGCAAGAAGCTGGAAAAGAGTATAAAGGTGTCATTGCAAAAGGGTGAATGCTCAGGAACTAAGGCTTAAAGGAGAATGCTGAAAGAGGGGGAAGACACAAAGACTTTTGTTCGATAACAGTTAAGTTATGCCTACATATCCTCTCGTGCAATGAGGAAGTAAGAACACCGTAGTTCGACTCAAAGAGACTGAAAGAAATTGACTATGAACTGCTTGCTTGCCTATGCTCAAGTGTATGACTCGTCTGGCTCGAGTGCTAACTGTCTTGCATTAGACGGAAGAAGCAAGTTCTCGCTTGCGAATGAGTGTGATGAGAAAAGAATCCCGAAGGAGACGATTATTGTTTGTTTTTGTGTTTTCAGTTTTGTTATTGTTTTTGGTGTTTTGCATAAGTTAATGAGCTTAAGCCTAAATCTAGGGGTTGTAAACTCATTATATCCTCCCTGATTAGGGATAATGAGCCTACTTAAGTATGAGATAAGCATCTCAAATTAATTACCATGATGATGTAGGATTAAGATCATTAACCTACTTGTGATTATTTAGATGTTTTTTGGTTTTTTGTTTAGTGTCAAGTAATGAGTTTAAGCCTTAATCAAGGATTAGTGAACTCATTACACCATCCTAAGGGAAGGATAATAGATGAGAACACTTAAGCTGAGGAAGATACCTCAACTTAATTCATGGTTAGGATTAACGTCATTAGATGACAAACCTTTATTAAAGTGGATTTTAATTAAGGGTGAGATTAAGAAATGATTTTTATGGTTTGTAAGACAACTTGAGGGGGACTTGTCCATTAAACACTAGGGTTAGTTCTTCTTAACCATAAGGAAGAATTAGAACCCTAATGTAAGGCCCAAGTTACAAAATAAATTCTTAGTGATTATTAGATGATTTGATTAAGAGGTTTAAACAAATTAAAGGTTTAACACTTAGGATTAAAATTATACACTCCATCCTAAGAGAAGGATGCAAGCATAACCCTTATTCCAAAGTCCTAAAACTTTAAGAGTTTAGTCTCTGTTTAAGAGATGAGAAGAGAGACTCAAAGAAGACTCAATGGTGAAAGACTAAAGGGGGACTATATACAACCCTAAAGTTATCATGCTTGGTTATCCTATGGTTTGTGCGGCTCAAGAGAAGTCTTCAAGATGGCCACCAAGGAAGAAGCAGATGAAAAGAGAAAGAGAAGAAAGGAAAGGTTACTTACTTCATTTGAGAAGATAAGTGAACCTAAGAGAAAGAAAAGAAAGGAAGAGGGACAAGTGAATGAAATTCACTTCAAACACAAGTATAATGTAAAAAAATAAGAGGGAAAGAGAAGTTAGATGTGGATGCACATCCACACCTTAAACAACTTACTATAAGCCCCTGAAATGTTAGTTGAGCATATAAAGAAAGAAATGAAATGCAAATGCAACAAGAAAAGGTGCCAAGACCAAAGTCATAAGTGCATATGCAACACAAATAAGTTATGAGATGATGCAAATTCACACATGATGCATATGTATGATCATTCAAAAATGAGATGCAAAGTAAGCATGTTTAGAAGCATGAAAACACATGGATGTTAATGAAATGAAATGAATGAAAATCATGGAAAATGAATGAAGAAATGATCAAGCATGATTCTAACATGTCCTAAGATGTCTAAGATGACATATGAATGCAAGAAATGTCGTGGAAAGTTCATGTATGGATGCATATGCAAGATGAATGCAAATGAACATGAGAAATTAGGGTTATATGGAAGCATGAGATGCACATGATCAAAACAGAAGTAATGCACAAGATAAAAAATTGAAAATGCACTCAAAGGAACCTTAAACCTATACTAGGTTACCATCCAAAGGGGGAGGTCAGAAACTAAACCTAGAAGAAGTTATGGATTTTCTAAGGTTGCTAGGGTTTTTGGGTGATCCTCAATGTAAAATGCCAAATAATTTGAAAATGAAAGATAAAAATGAAACAAAAATGTTTTTAGATGCTATAGGACATGTACAAAGCAAGGCAAAAAGAATCATTCACAAACTCAACTTGGTTCTAGGGTTATGAATTTTTGAAGTTAGTGTTAGAAAATGAACATTTTTAAGAACCCTAATTCATTGGAAAATCTCAAAGTGTGATCAAAACCAAAAAGAAATTTGTAAGGTGAATTTGTAAATGCTTCTAAATGTCTAAGAATGCTATCTGATTTTTTTGGTGATTTTTAAATACCTAAATGTATTTTTAATTAATTAAAATGAATTAATTAATTAAATAAAACATTTAAATAATTTAAAAATACTATTTTAATGCAAAAAATAAAAATAATTTTTTTTTTGGTTTCTGAAAATTAATTAAAGTCTTTACAAAAATTTTCAGAAGTTTTAAATGGATTTTGCTATTTTAAATAAATATATGAAATAAAATAGGAAATAATAAAAAGAAAAATGAAAAGTATGCAGAATGGAGGGTTGAGATGTGAAGTCAATGGGATGGAGGGTCCATATTTGAGGATGCGCTGACTCAAGGTAATCACAATCTAAGGCTGGAATTCAAAGTTACAAAATGCGCATGAATAGGTGGCTGAGATCTCACCTGGGTTAATTAATTTTAATTAAGTTAATTAATCAGAAATTAGGGTTAATGAGTGAATCTGGACCACTGAAACGCGAGCGGGAAGCTAGATCCAAGGGCCATTATTCAAACTTGCTTAAATACGCAGATTAGGGTTAATGAGTTTCAGATGACCAGAACAGTGCTCCAGTCATCTTCTCCGGTGAGCCAAAAACCTAAAATCTTCTACAAGCTTCTAAACCTCTAATTTCTTGCCCATAAATGATCCTTTAACATCCTAGAACCCAAATCCCCAAACAAAAATCATTTATCATGCATTAAGAAGCCAAATCGAAGCAAAACATTTATGGGGTTAAAACTTTCAGAGACTTCATACATGCTCAATATTCAACCATTTTGAAAAATAAATACATCAGGATCATCAGCACATCATAAGGATTCATTTAAGAACTTAAAAATGCATTTCTGGAAAAAAAAGTTCTTGATGGCTACCTGAGTTGAAGTTCTTGAAGCTGAAACTTTCTGGGCCCTTCTTTGGTGCTAATCCACTCCACTTGATCCCCTTATGCTTCTGGAATGCTTGAAAGGAGTTTATGTAAGCTGATTTTGAAGTTCCAGTTCTGAGCAAGCCAAAATTGTGTTTTGGTTAGAGGGTGTTTCAGGCCAATGTGAGAGGCGGGAAATGATCCTGGGGTTATATGGAGATGATTGGTGAAAGAATTTTGGATTTTGATTGGCTGAGTTGGGAGATTCGAAGAGATGAAGTTTTGAGGGGATTTTGTGTAATATGAGCTATGGAGAGTTTCAGGCTTGTGTGTTATGTTCTTTGTGTTCCTTAGGGTTAGTATAAGTAAGTGTGATTGGCCAGAGGAGTTGGCGTGGCTCAGTTTGATTGGTATGGTGTAAAATGCAAAAAGTCAACATTGGTTTTACCTCAAGCATGGGCACGATTCAGAGCTGTATTTGGGCATGTCTGGCCTCAGCTGAGTTCATGGAGAGCCCTTGGATTGAAAGATTGTAGCTGGAACACTTGATGCTAGGGTTTACAAGGTTTTTGCATATTTTCCCTCTTTGATGTTTCTTGTGCTTCAAGGCATGAAATGACCTAATTCTTGGGCCAATTCTGAGTCTTTGATGTTGTTTGATCATGTTATGGCATATTTGGGCATATTAGAAGTCATTTGAGGTCTTGGCAAGTGGTTTTGCAAAAATCCCTCTTTGGTGCACTTTTGAAAATTATAGGATTGTTGCCAACTATGAAAGATCATAACTTGAGTTCTATAATGAATTAGAAGGAGTTATTGTACTTTTTTAAAATGGGAAGATCCATCCTACAACTTTCATGACCAAGAATTTTTCATTTGAAGCATTTTTGATCAAGAAAGAGGAGGTTGAAAAACTTTCCCAAAATGGAAAGTTTCCATTACAAGTCATTTCCATTTTTGGCAAGTTAGCAAATGGCTCAAAATTCTTCAATCTTGTGAAATTCCAACCACTTCTAAGATCAAATAAAGATAATATAACTTCAATTTGATGAAAATACCCCTTTGGTTCCATTGTTGGGGGCCTCAGATGCCCTGATTTTGACTTAACTTGCTCAAGAAGTTACCCAGTGAACAGATGACTTCCACAATGAATTTCTTCATCAAACTTGGTACACCTGATCCTTATGACATCTTAAGAACATTAGAAACAAGAATGGACCAAAAATTTAGAGTTAAGGCCTCTGAAACCAAAACCCTAATTTTGGTCATCTATGTAGTGAAAACCCTGGCTCTGCTTCCATGCCTTGCCAGTTCTTGTGATTTCTTGACTTCCATGAACTTTGAGGGACACAATATGATGATAGAACACACATGGACCCTCTTGGTAATCTTTGAGACCTTTGGGATGGCTCAGATGGATGCTTGGATTGCTTAAATCACAAACCCTAGATGCTGATGAACTTGAACTATGCAGATGTACCAAATATGCAATGTGAGATAGTATGCCTATGCAAAATGCAAAAATGAAAGATCACAAGCCATGGTGTGATAAAGAGTGAGTGCAAATTTGGGGTGTTTACAGCTGCCCCTATTCAAACATGAGTTAGTTGTGCAGGATGTAAGCGCCTGACTTAACAGACAAACAAGATAACTTGTGGTTGAATACCAAAGACAGTCCAAAATTTGCACTCGCTGGATAGAAGAAGAAAAGGGATATAAATTGTAAAAGGTAGTATAGCATGATTATCAAATGCGGGCGATGGCAGACGACCATCGAGCAGAGGACGACTATTGGGGATAAAGCGGTAAGCTAAGCAATGACGGGGACGACCGACAAGCTGGGTAAATAAAGAGACCATGACGGGGACGGCCATCAGGTAAGGAGATAAGATTCTATGGGGATTAAAGTAAAGTCAATGATGGGGACGGCCATCAGGTTTGAAAAGTAATGTAAACGACGATGGGGACGGCCATCGGTTTAAAGAATAAATGAAATAAATGATGAGGGACGGTCATCAAAGGTGAAGGACGATCACCTAGCAGGGGACGACTGCTCTTTACTACGACATAGGACAAATGTCGAATAGGAAAGGTCAACGATAGGGACGGCCATCAGATAAGCATGATGAAAGACGTTCATCAAGAGGTGAAGGACGATCACCTAGCAGGATACGGCTGCTCTTGGGGTTTATCACGACATAGGATGAATGTCGGATGACAAGATCAACGATGGGGACGGCCATCGGATAAAATGATGAAGGATGATCATCAAGAGGTGAAGGACGATCACCTAGCAGGGTACGGATGCTCTTTATCACGACATAGGACGAATGCCGGATAGAAAAGTTCCAATAATGGAGATTCCACTGGGGAAAGGGATGAGGGACGGTCATCCAAAGGTGAAAGAAGATCACCTGGCAGGGGACGGCTGCCGAAAGTATCACGACATAGGACGAATGTCGGATAGAAGAAAATTGTTCTCGTTGACGACTTACTGGGAAATGATAAACACGGACGAGTGCTTACGCTTAAGAATAAAAAGGTATAGGTGTTTGACGTTGTGTATAGATTAAAGATGCGGACGAGCATCCCTAGGACCATGATACGGACGAGTATCGGTAGAAGCAAACGCTGACACGTGTTCCGAGATGATGATACGGACGAGTACCAACTGGTTAACAAAGAACACGGACGAGTGTCGAATCTGTTGAGGAGTGATATATATACAAGATACAGACGAGTATCAGAGACTTCTGTATAAGTATGAGTGCTGGTTTGTTGGCGAAGTATGTGCAAGACACGGACGAGTGTTCAACTTGCTGGGGAATGTATGAAACGGACGAGTGTCAAAAAGGGAATATGTATGTGAGAGTGTAAAAAGTGTTCTGGCGAACTGTGGGGATAGGATGATACGGACGAGTGTCGAAAGGAGTGTGTTATGAACAAGTTTTTGGTTTGCAACAAGTGTCTAGGCAATCATGCTGGGGGTGTATGACATGGACGGGTGTCAAAAGAGCATGTATATCTATTTTTGAGAGTGCAAAGGAGGTGCTTTGGCTTTATATCAGTTCATCGGTTCATCAGTGATTCATCTGAGGATTTATTTTCCTCAGTATGGATTCAGTTTATCAAGGAAATAATCAGACAGTTTTCAGATGACAGTTGGCTTAAGTTGCGAAATATTCAGTTGGGTCTGTGTTTGCTGTGTTCACTCTCATCAGAGGCTTGTGCAAGAAAAACCAGGATTTATTGTGGGCTTTAAATATCATCACCCTTTTTTCTGAATAAACCATTTATTTTTATTTTTTTCTGTTATCCGTTTATATTCATTTCTTAGTTCTTACCGATTATTCATTTTCCATTCTTATGATTGAATTCACTTTTCACCATTCCTATTTTTCTTTTCGATTTTTATTCATTTCACAAAAAAATATATTCATTATCTTTTTTTTTTCAATTCTCCAATTTCCTATATCCATTTGTTATATACATTTTTCTTTCTTTATCCATTTTCAATTTTTTTTAATATCCATCAAATTTCTAAAATACCACATAAGCATTGGCTTCAAAACAAATGACATCAAAGCCAAGCAAACCTTCCCACGTGCAAGCTTTTTTTTCCACAGCAACAAATAACTTCAAGCCTTCCCATCCAAGCCTCAGCCGTACAAGGCAAAACACTTTCCAATGCCTTTCCAAACACATGCCTTCCATCAGCCAGCCCAAGCAAAACATCATCAACTCCAAGCTGCACGAACAAAACATCAAGCCGCAACCCAACATTCCAAACACCCAGCTAGCCAAGCCATCTTGCATCACGCATTTCACGCATCTAGCCTCACGTGATTTCCAGCCCCCAAGTGAACACATACACATCCCGCAGCAAAAGCAAATACAGTCATTAAGCCAAGCATCAATAACGGCTTCAATCCGCACGAACCATTTCGTCAGCTCATCAAGCAAAACAAACATCAGCTAAACAATGCCGCAGCAAAATTCCAAGCAGCTGCCAATCCATCGCATCTCATCCGAAACAAACAACACCAAACGCAAGCTTCCCGCACACACGTGCATCCTACATCCAAGCCACGCCGTAGCTCAATGCCTCACGAATTTCACACCTAAAAAACGAATGCACCAAAACGCAAATTCATCAACAATCAAAACGCATTTGAACACAAGATAAAACGTAAACTGAAACTTATTTCAAAAGGCAGCAAATCAAAAACTCAGTGAACACGAGAATCTCACCCGCTCTCAAAACGCAATTGGCAACTTCTCAAAACGGCATTGATCCCTTCACTCTTCTCCTATAAATACAAGCTCTTCTCACTCTCAACTCTAAGCTTCAAGAGCCAAAAAATCCCTGCCAAATCCGAGTCCCAAATCAATTCCCAAATCAATTCCCAAATCGATTCCCGAATCCGTCCCTAACTTCAAAACTTAACCTCATTTCATCCTCCTTTCAACATTCATTTTCCCTCAATCAACTTCTAAAATCCCTAAATCTAACCCTTCAAAGAAATCCGAGAGGAAGAAGAAAAGAAGAATCGAGAGGGAGAAGAGAGAAGCCGAGAAGGAGAAGAGAAATTCGAAGTTGAAGAAGAAGAAGAAGAGATTTCCGCGGATTTGTGAAGGTGAGAGAGACTGGCCGCCGAGTTTAAGCATTTCTCCCCTGTTTTTTCCCATGTGTTGCGTATTCATTGTGAGAGGGAAGAAGAAGATCTACTGTGTTTCTTTTTCTTTGTTTTTTTTCATTTTTTTTGTCACCTAATTTTCTTGAGTTTTATTTAATTGTTATAAAAGTGAAATGAGATGGTGATGGGCCTAAGGCCATGTAATTGTTGCTGATCCAACACCACCACCCGCGGGTTTCTCCCCCTCCCCTTGGTTTATTTCTTTTTTTTATTTTGTTCAATTTGATTACAAATATTTTTAAGTAAAGAATATTTTAATAATATTCTTAGAATATTATTAAAATAATTCTTTTAAGAAAAAGATTTAGAAAAAGTTACTTTAAAAAAGAATTTAGAAATTTTTTTTTTTAAGAAAAGAGTTTTAGAAAATGATTTACAAAAATATTTTGAATTCTTTTTTGGATCTAGTCTTTTAGATCCATTTTCTTCATCTTTTTATTTTTTTTTAGTCGATGACAATCTCCGATTCGTAGATTGTTGATTTCCGATCGGCTTAATCTTCATTATTTCAAATCTATGGATGAATGATCATTTGGATCATTCTCCATACTTTGAGATCGTGATAGGTTGCTTTTCGGTAAAATTCAACGAAAATCTCGATTAAGATTAGACCGTTCTTTTTCTTTTAGTGTGGCATGTTTTCAAAGAACGATCCATTATATCGTTTCTCTAACATGTATTAACACGAATATTTTCCACTTTAATTAGTGGTGGCCGGCCTCATTTGTAGGGTAATTACTTCGTAAATTACTCGGCGATTGCTTAACATAGACCTAAAGTTGTCCCGATTCGAATTAAGATCCACTTGGATCCGGTTGCCTCGATTTTATTTCTCTTTTTGTGGTTGTGCTTGATTAGGTTCATCATACTACTTTATATTGTAAATATTATAATATTGTGAATATAATAATCTGTTTAAATTTAATCTCTTGCACCTTATCCTTTTATTTTAATTTCTTGCTCCTTTATCTCTTTATTATGCTTTATCATATTATATCATATATCATTTGTTTATAGTTATATTGTTACTTGTGGTTTTAATTTTGTCCATTTGGATATCAAAACACTAATAAAGGATTGAACACTTAAAAGACTTGTGACTTCTAATTTTGGACTATGGTTACTATCCCTTGCTTTAGAGAATGGACTTAGACTTTAAGATCTTTCCCCTTGCTCAAGTTAGAATGGATTAGAAACCTCGGCCTCAAGTTATTTCATTAGCCTTTGAAGATGGAATTCCGAACTTTGAAGAATTGTGCATATTATGGTTTGGTAAACTCTTCTTTTAACTTTTAATTCAAGTATTAGGATTAGTCCCTTCATCTCCTCCCCATTCTTAAATTTTCAAAACTTCTCCCTATTTCAAAAATCTTCTTGTTTTCTAAACTTCAAACACTTTCATAATCAAACCTTGACTTAGGTCAAGCGATTTTTAATCTTTTCACTTTATTTCCTTAAACAAATGTTAATCCATATAAATATATCAAAATCATTTTCTTATATACTTTAAAAAATACAAAACTCACTCAATTCTTTTTTGTGCCTTGTGCACCTTTTTCTTTTCACATGTTTAGATATGATTCATCTTTTCTAGCGGAATTATTCGCTAAAGGATGACGACTTATCTCTACATTCTAAAATCAATTCAACCCATTGTTTCATTTCAAATTTTGTACCACGAACTACGAGGTTTTGATCTCGCATTGCACTTTGTGGGTACGTAGGCATGAGGCATTAAAAACCTCATCAAACACAAAATCATTAAAAAAACATTCTTCTCCTTATCTCTTCAATCATTTATTAACAAACCAATTTCAGACCAAAAAGCAATAAGTATTTCAAAGGGCTCCCGTGGAGTGCCACGGACGAGTCGGGTGCCTAAAACCTTCCCGGTTCGTAACCAATCCCCTTACCCATTCTCTGTTTGTTTCTTTTAGCCTTTGCTTTTAGATCCCTAGGTTTTTATTCGTTCTTTTACCTTTTTCCTTTTTGGAAATAAAGAAAAGCGCAGTGGCGACTCTGTGTACATCGAGTTAAGTTAATCAATAGCTTACACTCACGATTTTACCGCTACAGAAAAGTGGCGACTCTGCTGGGGAGTAATCTTTAAGCGGATTCAGCCTACTTTGATTTATTTATTGCTTTGGTTTGATTTGTTTGTTATTTGGTTGTTCCGTTTTGGTTTTGGTGATCCTCTGTGTGAGATAGATTCTAACCCGGATCTAAGTTGAAACTTATGATAGGACGGCGATATTCGAAGCGATAAGCAATGGAGTAGTCCAAAGCTATATCAATTTGATAATCTCCACTCGGTTAGGCTTTCTTGGACTATCAATGTCATGACGAGTAATCGTACATGGCATTATTTTCCGACCTTGAGCCGATCATACTGAGGACCGTAGAACCCTTAACCCATCCAAGCCGATTTAGGAACGTAGTGCGGAAACTGTCTGGGTGTAAATCTAAGGTGGTTGTCACACGATACTACACTCGGACGAGGTCTATTTTAAGAATGTTATCGGTTGGGGAGTAATCCAACGTACCGATGATATTCTAAAGATGGCTGTTAACTCCGGGCACCTCTGTTAGCACCCTTTTGGTTTTCTGCAGGTATAATGAAGACAAAACCTTAGTACTTACCTGTGTGGGTTGGTGTTCTGTTACCTTGACTTCATGCTTGTGACTCGGAACCTAAGCTCGTGTGCCTTGTGTGATCTTGTTTGTGTTTGTTGCATACATGCCATCATACATTCATGAGCATTGTTCGTAAGATTTCAAAGGACTTATAAGGAACTTTTACAAAATTTCAGATGTCCATAGCCATGACTTTTGAAAGGAGGAACACAAAGAAGTACACTTTCAAGAATCCTAATATAGTAGAGTTGAGAAAGCTAGGAGCTTTGGTTGTTGATACCCAGGAGTTCCGAAGATGTCATGGGAAGCTTTTGTATATGTTGGATACCGATGTACCTGAGGGGGTTCTCCCTACTTTAGCTCAGTTTTATGATCCGTTGCATCATTGTTTCACTTTTCCGGATTATCAGCTTGTGCCGACTTTGGAGGAGTATTCTCATTGGTTAGGTTTTCCTATTCTGGACAAGGAGTTTCTTTTCACTGGTTTAGAGAAGGAGCTTACTATCAAGGTCATCGCCAAAGCACTTTTTCTTAAAGAGTCCGATCTTAATGGGAAGTTTCTTCCAAAAGGGAGTGTTCGTGGTATTAATGCTAAGTTCTTGATGGGAAAGGCTTATACTTCACTTACTTTGGGTCATAAGGGTGCATTTGAGGCTATTCTTGCTTTACTTATTTACGGGATTGTCTTGTTTCCGAACTTGGATGGTATTGTGGATGAGAATGCTATTCAGATCTTCTTGAAGAAGAACCCGGTGCCTACTTTGCTTGGAGATATGTATCATGCTTTTCACTATAGGACCTCCAAAGGTGACAGAGAGATTGTATGTTGTGCGCCTCTTCTTTATAGGTGGTTTATTTCGCACCTACCGAAGTCGGATGTTTTCAAGGACAATAGAGAGAATCGAAGATGGTCTCAAAGGTTGATGTCACTTTCTCATAAGGACATGACATGGTATAGTTCTCATTATGACACTGGAGTTCTTATTGATAGTTGTGGAGAATTTCCTAATGTACCTCTTCTTGGTACACGTGGGGGAATTAGCTACAACCCTATTTTAGCTAGACGACAGTTCGGTTATTGTTTGAAGGACATTCCAAACAATCTTGCCTTATCCCGTTTCTTCTTTCTTAATGGTGCTGATCATATAGAGATGAAGAAAAGGATTTCTCATTCTTGGCATGCTGTTCACCGGAATGAGAAAGGTCAATTGGGAAGACAACACCTTCCTCCTTCCGAATGTTATATTCAGTGGGTTCGATCTAGGGCTTCCAAGCTCAAGATGCCTTATCCACCTGAGGAGCCTATGTTTACCATATTGCCTTTGTCTGCTTTTCTTCCTTCCGTTGATGAGAAGGTGGCTCTTCAAGAAGAGTTAGAGAAGATGAAGAAAGAGAAATAAGAATGGTTACTTGAGAGGACTACTATGCAGGAGCAGCTGAAAGAGAAGGATGATCTCATTGAGCTACTTGAGCGGCGTGTCACGAAGAGGCCGAGAGAGGATTTATTTTCCTCTAGCACTCCATCTACTATTCCTCCTACTTCCGGTGCTTGGAAGGCCATTGTCGACAAGTTAGTGAAAGATAAGGAAGATATGGAAGACCGGTACAAGAATGAGATCAAGAGGATTCGTATGAAGTATCAGCCAGGATTCGGGACTTCTTCGGATATGATTCCCTAGGCCTAGTTTACTTTTCCTCTTATGTATTAGGATTATTGATGTTTGTACTTCATTTGTAATCCTCACTTTGATCTTAATGAGAATGAGTTTTTAAGTATTTCAAAAAATGTCTCTTTATAAATATTGCAAGTTAACTTATAATCCTTTGAAATCTTTGCATTTGCATACGCATACCATGCATCATACTCGCATTTGTCTTGCTTTTTGAGTGTTTTCCAGGGATCTTATTGTTGTTTCTTGGTCTTCATTCAGTTCTCCTGTCAAGCTGACTCACCGTTTTGATACTCGAGCTAATCGAAGAAGAGTGATGGAAACTTTACAACAAGAGAATCGTGAGCTGCGCGAAGAGGTTACTTATTTGAGGGAAAGCTTGGAAAGAGTGTCTGCTATGATGGAAAGTTTGGTGGCTGCTCAGAATCAGCCACCTCCTTCTCCTGTTCAGAATACTGTCATCTCCGAGATTGTTACCGCATCCATTCCTGTTGAGACTGTTATTTCTCCTTGCTATCGTATGCCTGCTAGTACACCTTGGGGCATGCCATTTGATTTTATTCCTGCTGGGTATCGTCCTCCTCATCAACCTGAGACTACTGCATTTAATACTCTCCCACCACCAGTGTGGACTACTCTTCCTCCAGCTGTGACTACTGTACCTCCTGTGGTGCACACTATTCCGCACCATGATGAAATGATTTACCATGCTGAGCCCAGTGAAGGCGCTGGAGTGGCTGAAAGACTTGATGACTTCCAGGGACGCTTTGTTGAGATTCAGAGGGAGATGAGAGCTCTGAAGCATAAGGATTTGTTCGGAAAAGATGCCTATGATCTTTGTCTTGTCCCAAATGTTAAAGTTCCTTACAAATTCAAGTTGCCCGAGTTTGAGAAGTACAAAGGCAACACTTGTCCGTTGAGCCATTTGACTATGTATGCAAGGAAGATGTCTGCTCATATTGATAATGATAAGCTGCTGATTCACTATTTCCAGGACAGTTTGACCGGTGCACCCATGAGGTGGTATATGAGTCTGGATAATAGCCAAATCAAGACCTTCAATGATTTGGGAGAAGCTTTTGTGAGGCAGTATAAGTACAACGTTGATATGGCGCCTGATAGAGATCAACTTCGTGCTATGTCCTAGAAGGACAAAGAGACTTTTAAAGAATATGCGCAGAGATGGCGCGAGCTGGCAGCCCAGATTGTCCCTCCACTGGAAGAAAAAGAAATGACAAAGATCTTCTTGAAGACGTTGGGTTCTTTTTATTATGAGAGGATGATAGCAAGAGCTCCTTCCGATTTCACTGAAATGGTGAGCATGGGTATGCGTTTAGAAGAAGGTGTCTGTGAGGGACGGTTAAGTCAAGAGAATGGTAATGGTTCAAGCTCTAGAAGGTTCAACTTTGGGGAAAAGAAGGAAAATGAGACTAATGCAGTATCTCGGGAAAGTTATAGAAGACCTCACAGTCGTGGGAATCACCATTCGCAGCATGTAGCTTCTGTAACACCAATGATTAACGTGGCTCCAACTGTGCCATCCGTTCCAAAGTACCAACCTCGTTATCAGCAACCTTCTGTGCAACAAGGTGGTAATCAACAAGCTCGGGCTAAGCCAAGTTTTGACCCTATTCCGATGTCGTATGAGGACTTACTTCCATCTTTGATTGCAAAGAATCTTGTGCAAACTCGTCCTCCACCTCCAGTTCCAGAGACTATTCCATGGTGGTATAAGCCAGAGGCTCGCTGTGCTTTTCATCAAGGTGCCCCGGGGCACGATGTTGAGAATTTTTATCCATTGAAGTTTGAAGTACAGAAATTGATGAGGAACAATGTTCTGTATTTTAATGATGTTAATCCAAATGTGCAGAAGAATCCATTGCCGAAGCATGGTAATGCGTCCGTGAATATGGTTGATGGTTGTCCTGGTTTGTTCAAGATCTATGAGGTTCGTCATATCCGAAGATCTTTGGTGGAGATGCATGCGTTTTTGAGTGAATATCACGATATTGATCACGACTATGCTGGATGTTGTATCTGCTCGGTGAATCCTCGCGGTTGCGTGATTGTTAAGAGGGATATTCAAAAGATGATGGACGATAAATTGATTGAAGTAACATCAAAGAGAGATGAATATGAAAATGAAGTGAATGTTATTATGCCTCAGTTCAATCTTCCTGAGAGGACTGCTCCTGAGAGGGTGGTTATTTCTTTTGATAGTCGCAAAAATGATGTTACTCCATTGGTGATTAATGTGCCTGGTCCAGTGCCATATGAGTCTGATAAAGCTGTTCCGTACCGGTATAATGCTACGATGATAGAGAATTGTAGGGAAGTCCCTATTCCTACTCCAAAGTCCGTGGTTAGCATTGCTGATGTGACGAAGGTTACCCGAAGTGGTAGAGTGTATGCTTCAGATCCTCCGAAGAGAGTTGAAGATACAAATGCAAGTAAGCAGATTATGGATGCTGTTGTCCAATCAGGCCAAGTTGGTAATAGTGAAGATGAGGTGCTAAAGTTGATAAAGAAGAGTGAGTACAACATCACTGAGCAGTTGTCGCATACTCCATCGAAGATATCGGTTTTATCACTCTTGATGAGTTCTGAGGCTCATAGGCAGTCTTTGCAGAAGATTCTGGATCAAGCTTATGTTGACCATGATGTGACTGTTGATCAATTTGATAGCATTGTGGCTAATATCACGTCATGTAACAATTTGAGCTTCTGTGATGAAGATCTTCCTGAAGAAGGAAGAAATCATAAATTGGCTTTGCATATTTCAGTCAATTGTCAAGAAGATGCCATGTCCAAGGTGCTAGTTGATACCGGATCGTCTCTGAATGTTATGCCAAAATCGACTTTGTCAAAGCTTGCGTTTCAAGGTGCTCCCATGAGGCACAGTGGGATTATAGTGAAAGCGTTTGATGGGTCGAAGAAGACAGTAATTGGTGAAGTGGATCTTCCTATTCTTATTAGACCGTTTATATTCAAGATTACTTTTCAAGTAATGGATATACGTCCCGCATACAGTTGTCTCCTCGGAAGACCATGGATCCATGAGGCAGGAGCTGTAACATCCACTCTTCATCAGAAGTTGAAGTTTGTGAGAGAGGGGAAATTGGTGACCATTGAAGGTGAAAGGGCGATGCTTGTGAGCAATTTGTCTTCTTTCTCCTATATTGATGCTGAGGAAGAGGTAGGAACTTCGTTTCAAGCTCTTTCTGTTGTGGATAATGCTGCTAAGAAGAATGCCATGCCCATGTCTTCTTTCAAAGATGCTATGCGAGTGCTGGAAGCTGGTCAGTCTGATGGTTGGGGAAGAATTATTGATGTTGTCGACAACAAGGAAGGATTTGGTATCGGCTTTGCGCCAGGTGCAGTTATCAAAGATCCAAAGACTATTCAAGAAGGCTTCAGAAGTGCTGGATTTATCAACGATCATTCCGCTGCTGCCATCATTGATGAATATGAAGATGAAGAAATGCATGACTTCGTTACGCATGGAAAGATTTGCCAGAATTGGATTGCTGTTGATGTTCCTTTTATCGTTCATTCTTCAAAGTAATTTGTTTTTATTTTCTTTCAAAATCCTTTCACTCTGCCCAAGGTGAAAGTGATGTTTGTCGGGCTTTGTTTCAAATTTTATCATCATCAATAAAATGTTATTTTGTTATTTCCATATGTGTTTTTCCTTTTTGCTTTATTCTGAAAAATGGTAACATAAAAAACCCAGAAAAAATAATAATAATTGTTTATCTGCATATTGTTTGCACTTTTGTTCATATTCTAAAATAAAAATAAAATCATTGTGCAGATTGATTGATAAACCCATTGAAAACAATGATCCTATGCCCTCTCCCAACTTTGAATTCCCTGTGTTTGAAGTTGAGGAAGAGGATGATGAAGAGATTCCTGATGAAATTTCTCGGTTGCTTGAGCACGAGGAGAAGATTATTCAGCCTCATGGAGAGTCTATAGAGATGGTCAACTTGGGTTCTGAAGATGAAAAGAAAGAAGTCAAAGTTGGAGCATTGCTTGATCCTGATGTTAAGAAGAGGATTGTAGAGCTTCTCAGAGAATATGTTGATGTATTTGCTTGGTCTTATCAAGACATGCCAGGTCTTGATACTGATATTGTGGAGCATAGATTGTCGTTGAAGCCTGAATGTCCACCTGTAAAGCAGAAGCTGAGAAGAACTCATTCAGACATGGAAATAAAGATCAAAGAGGAGGTTCAAAAGCAGATTGATGCCGGTTTTCTTGTGACGTCAACTTATCCTGAATGGGTGGCCAATATTGTTCCTGTTCCGAAGAAAGACGGAAAAGTCCGAATGTGCATTGATTACAGAGATTTGAACAAAGCCAGTCCGAAAGATGATTTTCCATTGCCACACATTGATATGTTGGTAGATAATACGGCTAAGTTTGATGTATTCTCTTTTATGGACAGATTTTCCGGTTATAATCAAATAAAGATGGCACCCGAGGACATGGAAAAGACCACATTTATTACACCATGGGGAACATTCTGCTACAGAGTGATGCCTTTTGGATTGAAGAATGCTGGTGCGACGTATCAAAGAGCTATGACGACACTTTTCCATGATATGATGCACAAAGAAATCGAAGTATATGTTGATGATATGATCGCTAAGTCGAAGACTGAAGAGGATCATGTTGAACATTTGCTGAAGTTGTTTCAAAGATTAAGGAAGTATAAGCTTCGTCTGAATCCGAACAAGTGCACATTTGGTGTACGTTCTGGAAAGTTGCTAGGTTTCATTGTCAGCCAAAGAGGTATTGAAGTTGATCCTAATAAAGTGAAAGCTATTCAGGAAATGCCTGCTCCAAGAACCGAAAAGCAAGTAAGAGGATTCTTGGGCCGATTGAATTATATTTCGAGGTTTATCTCTCACATGACTGCCACATGTGCTCCGATTTTCAAGTTGCTTCGGAAAGATAAAGGTTGTGTCTAGACAGATGATTGTCAGAAGGCTTTCGAAAGTATCAAAGAATATCTTCTTGAACCTCCTATCTTGTCTCCTCCGGTGGAAGGTAGACCGATGATCATGTACTTGACTGTGTTGGAAGATTCCATGGGTTGTGTGCTTGGTCAGCAAGATGAATCTGGAAGAAAAGAACATGCAATTTACTACTTGAGTAAGAAATTCACTGATTGTGAGTCTCGGTACTCTATGCTTGAAAAAACTTGTTGTGCCTTAGCTTGGGCTGCAAAGCGTCTTCGCCAGTATATGCTGTATCATACAACTTGGTTGATCTCTAAAATGGATCCAATCAAGTATATATTTGAAAAGCCTGCTTTAACTGGGAGGATTGCTCGTTGACAAATGTTATTATCAGAATATGATATCGAGTACCGAACTCAAAAAGCTATAAAAAGTAGTATCTTGGCTGACTATTTGGCACATCAGCCGATTGATGATTACCAGCCTATCAAGTTTGATTTTCCAGATGAAGAGGTGATGTTTTTGAAAGTGAAAGATTGTGATGAACCTTTGATTGAGGAAGGGCCGAAGCCTGGATCTCGATGGGGTTTAGTTTTTGATGGTGCTGTGAATGCACGTGGAAGAGGAATTGGGGCAACGATCATTACTCCCCATGGTTCACATATTCCTTTTGCCGCAAGGTTGACTTTTCCTTGTACCAACAATGAAGCTGAGTATGAAGCCTGCATTATGGGTCTTGAAGAAGCTATCGATCTGAGGATTAAGCATCTTGATGTATATGGAGATTCTGCCTTGGTAATTAATCAGATTCAGGGTACGTGGGTAACTCATCAACCCCACTTGATCCCTTATAGAGATTATGCCAGGAAGATATCAACTTTCTTCACTAAAGTTGAGTTTCATTATGTTCCTCGTGATGAGAATCAGATGGAAGATGCTTTAGCAACCATAGCTTCTATGATAAAAGTGCACCAGTGGAATGATGTTCCCATGATCAGTGTGATGCGACTGGAAAGACCAGCTCATGTGTTTGCAGTTGAAGAGGTCCATGATGACAAGCCTTGGTATCATGATATTAAATGTTTTCTCCAGAGTCAAGAATACCCACTTGGGGCATCTGATAAAGATAAAAGGACTTTGATGAGATTGGCAGGCAATTTCTTCCTGAATGGAAATGTGCTTTATAAGAGAAATTTTGACATGGTCTTGCTCAGATGCGTGGATAGACACAAAGTAGACATGTTGATGAAAGAAATTCATGAAGGATCTTTTGGCACTCATGCTAATGGGCATGCAATGGCTAAAAAGATGTTGAGAGCAGGCTACTATTGGCTGACAATGGAATCTGATTGTTGCAAGTATGTGAAAAAGTGCCATAAGTGTCAAGTGTATGCTGATAAGATTCACATGCCACCAGCTTATCTCAATGTGATTTCTTCCCCATGGCCTTTCTCTATGTGGGCAATTGATATGATCAGCATGATTGAACCCAAGGCTTCGAATGGACATCGTTTTATTCTTGTGGAAATTGACTATTTCACAAAGTGGGTGGAAGCAGCATCGTATGTTAATGTGACCAAGCAAGTTGTGGTTCGGTTTATCAAGAATAATCTTATATGCAGATATGGTGTTCCGAATAGAATCATTACTGATAATGGTTCGAACTTGAATAATAAGATGATGAAAGAGCTTTGTGAAGATTTCAAGATTCAACACCATAATTCCTCTCCTTATAGACCGAAGATGAATGGGGCTGTTGAAGCTGCGAAGAAGAACATTAAGAAAATCATTCAGAAGATGGTTGTGACATACAAGGACTCGCATGAGATTCTCCCTTTTGCTTTGCATGGGTATCGTACATATGTCCGCACTTCAACAGGGGCAACCCCTTTCTCACTTGTTTATGGTACAGAAGCAGTGCTCCCTGTCGAAGTTGAGATCCCATCAATGAGAGTTCTGATGGAAGCCAAGTTGACTGAGGCTGAATGGTGTCAAAGTAGATTTGATCAGTTGAATTTGATTGAAGAAAAAAGAATAACAACTTTGTGTCATGGTCGGTTGTACCAGCAAAGAATGAAGAAAGCTTTTGATAAGAAGGTCAAACCTCGTGTATTCAGAGAAGGCGACCTCGTGCTCAAAAAGATTCAGTCTTTCCTTAAAGATTCTCGGGGCAAGTGGACTCCGAACTATGATGGCCCATATGTTGTTAAGAAAACCTTCTCTGGCGGTTCATTAATTCTTGCAACTATGGATGGTGAGGAGATCACTCGCCCTGTGAATGCGGATGCAGTCAAGAAATACTTCGCCTAAAAAAATAAAAGAACAACTCGCTAAGTTGATAACCCGAAAGGGAGGCTTAGGTAAAAATGAGCGTCTCGGTGGATTGAAAACCCGAAAGGGCAGTCCAGGCAAAAATTAGAGACATAAACAGAAATAATTATCCCGGTAGATTGAAAACCCGAAAGGGAAATCTAGGCAAAAGTTAGGGATCTTGGCAAGTAACTGCGTCGACAGACTGAATCACTTGTAGTAACCGAGGATTTCAGATTCTATTCCTCAGAAGAACTATTCATCAAAGATTCTTATTCACTCATCCTTGACTGAAGTTTTGGACACAATGGAGTTCAAAGTTGATAGGGAGAATAGTGATCATTGTATCTCAATGTAGCCCTTTTCCATGTATTTACCATTTTTCAAACTTGTAATGATCCATGGAGTCATGCCATTTGCTGACTACCATTCTATCAATAAATTTGAGCTTTTATCCAATTGTTTGCAATTCTTTATATTGTTTCTGTTTACAAAATTTCAATCTATTGTTGATGATGATTTTTGAAACAAATTTAATAAATTTAATTTTTGAAGATTTTAAAAAACATTTTTCTTTTGATATATGAATAAAGAAAGGATGTCAATAGTGATTCCAAGAATGGTAAAGTCTGGATGTGTGTAACTCGTCTCTCCCAAAGCAGGGTTTGATTCGGTTGTGTCTACGCGAAGTTCCTGGATAGTTTTGACAGGTTGATGTTAGTGATATTTTGTTCCCCAACAATAAGTATGAATGGAGATTGTATGTATTCCCCATAAGAGTTGTTGGAAGGGATGTTGAGAATCCCTAGCTGAGTTTTGATCTCTTCCTCAACAAATTATCTTTAAATTGAGAAGTATTGGGAATCCCCAGCTGAGCTCATGTTCCTCAGCTTGTTTTGTTTGCATCTTTGAATAGAAGTATTGATATAGCAGTCAGTTTAGAGGTTTTCTTTTACCCGATGTTGGGTATAGATTTAAAATCCCTCGTAAATGTGTTTTGGCTATGATGTTAACTTCTGATATCCCTATATGGATCCCCAGTAGGTCTGCATGTGTTGATTTCCAGCAGGTTCCTATGTGATTTTTAGCAGGTCTTGCACTCTATCCCCAAGTGGAGCAAGAGTGGGACGACAATTATTCTTCGTAAAGTTTGATTTTTATCCAGAATACTTTCATCCTCAGCAGATTATTACCTTTCCTCAGCAGGATGATGTTCCTAGCAGATGCTATCTTATCATGATTTAAGCCTTGTAGTAGGATTTTATTCCTTTGATGGCTTATGATATTCCCCTGCAGATTTCAAGTTGAATCTCCAGCATGTTTCCCTGCGTTGTTACCTTGGGATTAGCCGAGTATCCGGTTGTTGTGGTGTTTATGTCACATGTTTCTTACCTTTATGTCTATTTTGTCAGCATATTCATAAGCATATTCATACGCATAAGCATAGCATTGTTTGCTTGCATCCTTGCGTTTATCTTTGTTCTCTGCTCTTTGGTGTGGACTTTCCCCACAGAGTGTGTGTGTCGTCATCCTCTCAAGTTTAGAGTGTCGACCATTAAGCAGAAAGTGTTAATCCTTTCTAATTCCCCACTGAGTTTGTTTCTCGTGGATGATTTTGATTCAGTTTCCTCCCCAGTTTATTATCTGGATGGAATTTTCCCCAGTCGAGATATTTCCTCCTCGGGATGAGTCTTGTTTGACCGTTTCTTTCCAATTTGTTCTTGGATTGAACTTTGGTCCCCTTTTGTGAGTAATTTTGCTTTGGAATTAAGCTATCATTGTTTGATAGTGGGCAACATTTTCTCCAGCCTGAGTATATTACTTTGGAATTAAGCTATCAGTAATCGATAGTGGGTAATATTACCAAATTGATCAAGTTCTTTTACTTGTGCTCCTACCCAGTAAATTCGGTAGTCGAGATTTCTGTCTTACCCAGTAAAAAGGTAATAGAGTTTGTTTTCATTTGCTTAAGCTCCTACCCAGTAAATCAGGTAGTCGAGAATTGTTCTATCCAGTAAATCCGGTAGTCGAAATATTTTCTTCTTACCCAGTAAAAAGGTAATAGAATCAGATATCTTCTTCTTACCCAGTAAAAAGGTAATAGAAGCTGTTTCTCTTTGGTTGAGTTCCTACCCAGTAATCAGGTAGTTGATCATGCTCCTATCCAGTAAATCGATAGTCGAGTCCTTTACATTCTCTACCCAGTAAATCAGGTAGTTGAGAATTTGTTCTGCCCAGTAAAAAGGTAGTTGAGGTTATCCCTCTGTATTTTGCTCCTATCCAGTAGATTGATAGTCGAGTCTGTTATATTTCCTACCCAGTAAATCAGGTAGTCGATAATTCTTATCCAACTCAGTATTTCTCCATTTCTGGACTCGAATACTTTGTTTGAATGATATTCCTGGCAGGGTGTTTATTTCCCTGGTTGAATTCTGTTGTTGATTATATCATATCTTTTCCCAAGCGGAGTCTGTTATCCAGTGATTTATTTTCCTGGTAACTTTTTGTCGTCTGTTGTTGTTTCCCCAGCGGGATTTTCTTCTGTGTCCCCAAGTTTTTGCTTTTCTCTGGTGGTCATATTTTCCCCACAGAGATCTTGGGCTTGCATATCATATTCATATCATATCATTGTTCTCTTAGGACAAAAATTGGGTATTCTGTATTTAAGTCTCTCCTATCTTGTAGAGACGAAGATGTCAATCTTCATATCTCCGGATTGAAGAAACTTAAATAGGGGCAGCTGTAACACCCTAATTTTTGCCCTAAGATTTCTTCGCATATCATCTGCATTTTGCATACAAATGAGATCGCACTGGCTTTCGAGTTTCTCCTCAGATGTAGGGTCTATGCTTCGCAGGGGATCACCATTATTTTTTACTTCTTTATATTTGTTTATATTTACTGATCACTAACCAAAATACGTGGCAGTTTCTTCTTCTTCTTCTCTGTGTTGCAGGTTTGCGAAGATAAGACAATAACTCCATTCAGATGCGTTTGTTCAGTCACAATTCGATTCAAATGGATGTTTGACCTAATATTGGTCAAACTATTAGAAGATTGTGTTGACTGCCAGTTGTGTGTGCCAATGATTCATTTCTCAGACAATGCGTTTTCAAAGTACAAGTTGGGTTGTGTGACAGTGTTTTGTGCGAGGTTTGGTTTGAATCTTCAGTGTTTATCAGTTTATCAGTTCATCGGTTTATCAGTGATTCATCTGAGGATTTATTTTCCTCAGTATGGATTCAGTTTATCAGGGAAATAATCAGACAATTTTCAGATGACAGTTGGCTTAAGTTGCGAAATATTCAGTTGGGTCTGTGTTGGCTGTGTTCACTCTCATCAGAGGCTTGTGCAAGAAAAACCAGGATTTATTGTGGGCTTTAAATATCATCACACTTTTTTCTGAATAAACCATTTTTTTTTCTGTTATCCGTTTATATTCATTTCTTAGTTCTTACCGATTATTCATTTTCCATTCTTATGATTGAATTCACTTTTCACCATTCCTATTTTTCTTTTCGATTTTTATTCATTTCACAAAATAAAATATTCGTTATCTTTTTTTTTTCAATTCTCCAATTCCCTATATCCATTTGTTATATACATTTTTCTTTCTTTATCCATTTTCACTTTTTTTTTAATATCCATCAAATTTCTAAAATACCACAATTAATTCATAAAAAAAATTCATGACTATTTCTAATTCTTTTTCATATCTAATTTTTCTTATTATTCATTATTTTTTTTAATTCACATTTTTTTGGTATCCATTACAAATATTCCTTTGATGATGTAATTCTTTTTTTTAAGCCCACATGATTTCCCTTTGGCCCACCAGCCTTCATGCTGCACAATATGCCACAGCCTAGCCACTTGACATCATTTTGCTGGCCCACACGCACGTGAACTCCCATCAGCCAACTTGCAAGCCGAAGTACTCCAGCTTTTGCCAGCCAACTTTTAATCCATACGCCACATAAGCCTTGGCTTCAAAACAAATGACATCAAAGCCAAGCAAACCTTCCCACGTGCAAGCTTTTTTTTCCACAACAACAAACAACTTAGAGCCTTCCCATCCAAGCCTCAGCCGTACAAGGCAAAACACTTTCCAATGCCTTTCCAAACACATGCCTTCCATCAGCCAGCCCAAGCAAAACATCATCAACTCCAAGCTGCACAAACAAAATATCAAGCCGCAGCCCAACATTCCAAACACCCAGCTAGCCAAGCCATCTTGCATCACGCATTTCACGCATCCAGCCTCACGTGATTTCCAGCCCCCAAGTGAACACATACGCATCCCGCAGCAAAAGCAAATACAGTCATTAAGCCAAGCATCAATAACGGCTTCAATCCGCACGAACCATTTCGTCAGCTCATCAAGCAAAACAAACATCAGCTAAACAATGCCGCAGCAAAATTCCAAGCAGCTGCCAATCCATCGCATCTCAGCCGAAACAAACAACACCAAACGCAAGCTTCCCGCACGCACGTGCATCCTGCATCCAAGCCATGCCGTAGCTCAAAGCCTCACGAATTTCACACCTAAAAAACGAATGCACCAAAACGCAAATTCATCAACAATCAAAACGCATTTGAACACAAGATAAAATGCAAACTGAAACTTATTTCAAAAGGCAGCAAATTAAAAACTCAGTGAACACGAGAATCTCACCCTCTCTCAAAACGCAATTGGCAACTTCTCAAAACGGCATCGATCCCTTCACTCTTCTCCTATAAATACAAGCTCTTCTCACTCTCAACTCTAAGCTTCAAGAGCCAAAAAATCCCTGCCAAATCCGAGTCCCAAATCAATTCCCAAATCAATTCCCAAATCGATTCCCGAATCCGTCCCTAACTTCAAAACTTAACCTCATTTCATCCTCCTTTCAACATTCATTTTCCCTCAATCAACTTCTAAAATCCCTAAATCTAACCCTTCAAAGAAATCCGAGAGGAAGAAGAAAAGAAGAATCGAGAGGGAGAAGAGAGAAGCCGAGAAGGAGAAGAGAAATTCGAAGTTGAAGAAGAAGAAGAAGAGATTTCCACGGATTTGTGAAGGTGAGAGAGATTGGCCGCCGAGTTTAAGCATTTCTCCCCTGTTTTTGCCCCTGTGTTGCGTATTCATTGTGAGAGGGAAGAAGAAGATCTACTGTGTTTCTTTTTCTTTGTTTTTTTTCATTTTTTTGTCACCTAATTTTCTTGAGTTTTATTTAATTGTTATAAAAGTGAAATGAGATGGTGATGGGCCTAAGGCCATGTAATTGTTGCTGATCCAGCACCACCACCCGCGGGTTTCTCCCCCTCCCCTTGGTTTATTTCTTTTTTTTTATTTTGTTCAATTTGATTACAAAGATTTTTAAGTAAAGAATATTTTAATAATATTCTTAGAATATTATTAAAATAATTCTTTTAAGAAAAAGATTTAGAAAAAGTAACTTTAAGGAAAAGAGTTTTAGAAAATGATTTAAAAATATATTTTGAATTCTTTTTTGGAACTAGTCTTTTAGATCCATTTTCTTCATCTTTTTATTTTTTTTTGGTCGATGACAATCTCCGATTCGTAGATTGTTGATTTCCGATCGGCTTAATCTTCATTATTTCAAATCTATGGATGAATGATCATTTGGATCATTCTCCATACTTTGAGATCGTGATAGGTTGCTTTTCGGTAAAATTCAACGAAAATCTCGATTAAGATTAGACCGTTCTTTTTCTTTTAGTGTGGCATGTTTTCGGAGAACGATCCATTATATCGTTTCTCTAACATGTATTAACACGAATATTTTCCACTTTAATTAGTGGTGGCCGGCCTCATTTGTAGGGTAATTACTTCGTAAATTACTCGACGATTGCTTAACATAGACCTAAAGTTGTCCCGATTCGAATTAAGATCCACTTGGATCCGGTTGCCCTGATTTTATTTCTCTTTTCGTGGTTGTGCTTGATTAGGTTCATCATACCACTTTATATTGTAAATATTATAATATTGTGAATATAATAATCTGTTTAAATTTAATCTCTCGCACCTTATCCTTTTATTTTAATTTCTTGCTCCTTTATCTCTTTATTATGCTTTATCATATTATATCATATATCATTTGTTTATAGTTATATTGTTACTTGTGGTTTTAATTTTTTTCATTTGGATATCAAAACACTAATAAAGGATTGAACACTTAAAAGACTTGTGACTTCTAATTTTGGACTATGGTTACTATCCCTTGCTTTGGAGAATGGACTTAGACTTTAAGATCTTTCCCCTTGCTCAAGTTGGAATGGATTAGAAACCTCGGCCTCAAGTTATTTCATTAGCCTTTGAAGATGGAATTCTGAACTTTGAAGAATTATGCATATTATGGTTTGGTAAACTCTTCTTTTAACTTTTAATTCAAGTATTAGGATTAGTCCCTTCATCTCCTCCCCATTCTTAAATTTTCAAAACTTCTCCCTATTTCAAAAATCTTCTTGTTTTCTAAACTTCAAACACATTCATAATCAAACCTTGACTTAGGTCAAGCGATTTTTAATCTTTTCACTTTATTTCCTTAAACAAATGTTAATCCATGTAAATATATCAAAATCATTTTCTTATATACTTTAAAAAATACAAAACTCACTCAATTGTTTTTTGTGCCCTGTGCACCTTTTTCTTTTCACATGTTTAGATATGATTCATCTTTTCTAGCGGAATTATTCGCTAAAGAATGACGACTTATCTCTACATTCTAAAATCAATTCAACCCATTGTTTCTTTTCAAATTTTGTACCACGAACTACGAGGTTTTGATCTCGCATTGCACTTTGTGGGTACGTAGGCATGAGGCATTAAAAACCTCATCAAACACAAAATCATTAAAAAACATTCTTCTCCTCATCTCTTCAATCATTTTTTAACAAACCAATTTCAGACCAAAAAGCGATAAGTATTTCAATGGGCTCCCATGGAGTACCACGGACGAGTCGGGTGCCTAAAACCTTCTCGGTTCGTAACCAATCCCCTTACCCATTCTCTGTTTGTTTCTTTTAGCCTTTGCTTTTAGATCCCTAGGTTTTTATTCGTTCTTTTACCTTTTTCCTTTTTGGAAATAAAGAAAAGCGCGGTGGCGACTTTGTGTACATCGAGTTAAGTTAATCAATAGCTTACACTCACGATTTTACCGCTACAGGGAGAGGCTGGAAATTCTGTAGGAAGATTGGCTGGGGATGCTCCTGTTGAGTAGACCTGTGCTAGGGATGAGGAGGCTTTGACAACTCCTGCTGGGGAAAAGCATTCTAGATATTTCTAGGGGAGGAGGTATGTTGGGGAAGTGTGCTTGGCATGCCCCATGCTGCGTATTGAATACCTGCAATCTGTTAAGGCAAGAGAAACACACAAGTATCCTGAGGTATCCCTTACCAGATTCCGTCATAGGAATTAGATATTCTTGAAAGTAAATATATTTCCTACAAGCATTTATTAAAAATGGCTCATTTGTTTTATGCAAGTACTTATTATGAATATTGGACATTTTGCAAACGAAACAAAAATGTACAAAAAGAGATGTGACTGAAAATTCTGATTTTATTAATCTGGGTGCCCTGAATTGGCAAATACAGTCATAGAAACAAATCCCCTAGAATGAGGAGATTGCTACAAATTGAGGAAAGTAAAAGTGTTGGCAATGTTGACGACGCTCTAGTGAACTTTCCCTTGCTATGACCTGTATGACCTTGACGTTCTTCTCATCTTGCTTTCTGAAGAAGGTTGATTTTGACCGATGCTTTATCCTTTCGAAGCTTGCTATGTTATGAACGATACAGACGAATTAAAAATGCAGTTGTTCGCTTATTCCCTGATTTTGCGTGGATTTCCCTTTCGGGTTTTCAATCCACCGGGATACCCATTTTTGCCTGAGCTGTCCAATGCGGCTTTTCAACCCAACGGGTGTACATTTTTTTTTTCAATTTTCCCTTATTTTTGCCCGAGTATTTTATTTTGTTTTTGACTCGCCGGGATGCCCTATTTTTGCCTGGACTTACATTCTATTTTTGTGTCCAGCGGGTCATTTTATACGAAGTATTTTTTAACTGCATCTGAATTCACAGGGGATAAGAAATCTTCGCCATCCATAGTAGTGAGCATCAGTGCTCCACCAGAGAAAACCTTCTTTACTATGAATGGACCATCGTAATTTGGAGTCCATTTGCCCCTGTGGTCTGTATGAGGAGGAAGAAGTCTTTTCAGCACAGGATCTCCCACTTGGTATTCCCGAAGCCTGACTTTCTGATCAAAGGCTTTCTTCATTTTTTTCTGATATAACTGCCCATGACAAATAGCAATTAATCTCTTTTCTTCGATCAGATTCAATTGATTATACCGAGACCAGACCCATTCTGCTTCATTCAGCTTTACATCCATCAGTACCCGTAAGGAGGGTAGCTCAACTTCAACAGGTAGGACAACCTCCATACCATACACAAGCTGATAAGGTGTTGCCCCAGTGGACGTTTTGATTGAGGTTCGATACCCATGCAAGGCAAATGGTAGCATTTCATGCTAGTCTTTGTAAGTAACCACCATCGTTTGCACAATCTTTTTGATGTTTTTGTTAGCTGCCTCAACAACGCCATTCATCTTTGGTCTGTAAGGAGAAGAGTTGTGATGTTGGATTCTGAAGTCCTGGCATAGTTCTGCCATCATTTTGTTGTTCAAGTTGGAACCATTATCCGTAATGATTCGCTCGGGTACTCCATATCGACATATGATGTCTCTTTTTAGAAATCTGGCTACCACTTGTCTGGTGACGTTTGCATATGAAGCTGCTTCAACCCACTTGGTGAAGTAATCAATGGCCACCAGGATGAATCTGTGCCCATTTGAAGTAGTCGGTTCGATCTGTCCAATCATGTCAATGCCCCACATGGCAAAGGGCCAAGGCGAAGACATTACGTTCAAAGGATTTGGAGGCACATGCACTTTGTCCGCATAAATCTGGAACTTGTGGTATTTTCTGGCATAGGCACAACAGTCTGCATCCATTATGATCCAGTAGTAACCTGATCTTAATTATTTCTTAGCCATTGCATGCCCTCCAGCATGGGTATCGAAAGATCCTTCATGCACCTCGTGAATCAGCAAGTCTGCTTCTTTCTTATCAACAGATCTGAGCAGAACCATGTCAAAGTTTCGCTTATATAATGAACCATCAACATTAAGGAAGAAACTACCGTCCAGCCTTCTTAATGTCTTCGTATCATTGGATGATGCCCCAGGTGGGTATGTTTGATCCTCTAAGAAGTTTTTGATGTCATGGAACCAAGGCTTGTCATCTTTAGCAATGTCCACGGAGAATACGTATGCTGGTCGGTCTAGTCTGGATACCGAAATCCGAGGCACATAATTGGCAGTTTGAACCTAGATCATGGAGGAATTGGTAGTTAAAGCATCTGCAAACTGATTTTTGTCTCGAGGGATATACTCAAGTTTGACTGTTGTGAAGAAAGTCAATAATCTCCTCGTATAGTCACGGTATGGGATCAGATGCTCTTGGTGAGTATACCATTTGTCGTTGGTCTGATTGATTACCCAAGCTGAATCTTCGAATACATTTAAAGTCTTGATCCTGAGGTCAATGGCTTCCTTAAGACCCATGATACAGACTTTATATTCAGCTTCGTTGTTAGTGCATGCAAAGGTGAGTTTTTCCGAGAAAGGCATATAAACTCCTTTAGGTGTAATGAGTACTGCACCAACTCCCCGACCATTCATATTGACAGCCCCATCAAACATCATTGTCCATTCTTCTTCCGGGTCAGGCCCTTTAGTGTGAACAGGCTCTTCATGATCTTTTTCTTTTAGGTACATGATGTCTTCATCAGGGAAGTCAACTCTCATGGACTGGTAATCATCAATGGGTTGCTCAGCCAGATAGTCAGACAGTACACTGCCTTTGATGGCCTTTTGAGATGTGTACTGAATGTCATACTCTGTCGGAATCATTTGCCATCTTGCAACCCTTCTGGTAAGTCCATTTTTGAGATCATCAAGGTAGTGTGAGTCAACATATACTGCCTTAGTCGGCGAGCAGCCCACGCTAAAGTATAACAAGTTTTCTCGAGTAGTGAATAACGTTGTTCACAGTCGGTAAACGTTTTGCTTAGGTAGTATATTGCATACTCTTTTCGACCAGACTCGTCATGCTGACCCAACACACACCCCATTGATCCTTCTAATACTATCAGGTACATTATTAGAGGTCTTCCTTCAACTGGAGGCACAAGAATCAGAGGTTCTTGCAGGTACTCCTTGATTTTGTCAAAAGCCTTCTGACAATCTTCGTTCCACCTGACTGTTTGTTCCTTTCTTAACAATTTGAACAAGGGCTCACAGGTTGCTGTAAGATGAGATATGAACCTTGATATGTAGTTCAATCTACCCAAGAACCCCCGAACTTCCTTTTCAGTCCTAGGTGCAGGCATCTCCTGAATGGCCTTGACTTTGTCAGGATCAACTTCACTTCCCTTTTCACTTATGATAAATCTCAGCAGCTTACCAGAACGTACCCCGAATGTGCATTTGCTGGGGTTTAACTTCAGCTGATATTTTCTCAGACACTTGAACAACTTCAGCAGATTTACCAGATGATCTTCTTCAGTGAGGGACTTGGCAATCATGTCATCCACGTAGCATTCAATTTCTTCGTGGATCATGTCGTGGAATAACGTTACCATAGCCCGTTGATAAGTCGCACCGGCGTTCTTTAGTCCAAAAGGAATTACCTTGTAACAAAATGTGCCCCAAGGTGTGATGAAGGTTGTTTTCTCCATGTCTTCGGGTGACATTCTGATCTGATTATACCCAGAAAAACCATCCATGAAGGAAAACACCGAGAACTGAGATGTGTTGTCAACCAATACATCAATGTGAGGTAATGGGAAGTTATCCTTTAGGCTAGCTCTGTTCAGATCCCAGTAATCCACACACATTCGTACTTTTCCATCCTTATTAGGCACTGGTACAATATTAGCGACCCACGGTGGGTAACTAGTTACAACAAGGAAACCGGCGTCCCACTGTTTTTGTACTTCTTCCTTAATCTTCATGGCCATATCTAGACGAGTACGACGTAGCTTTTGCTTCACTGGCGGGCACTCTTCTTTCAATGGCAGCTTGTGCATAACAATATTCGTATCTAGACCTGGCATGTCTTGATAGGACCAAGCAAAGACGTTGACGCATTCTCGAAGCATGTCAATGAGCTGTTCTTTTACTGAAACCTGCAGATTGGCCCCAATATTCACTTCTTTCAAATCCTCTTCGGTACCAAGATTAACTGTTTCAATCTCCTCCTGATGAGGAGTAATCACTTTCTCTTCTTGCCTCAATAACCTGGATAACTCTTTCGGTAACTCATAGTCTTCTTCAACCCCTTCACCGGCTTGATTAATTGGATTGTCGAAGTCATACAAGGTCATAGCAGTGTTGTTGTCGGTGCAATCTGGAGGATAATCTCTGCAAGGGTTGAGATTTGTTCGTTTTAGTGATCAATTTTAATCTTGTTTAGAAAAAAGTGAAAATGAAGTTGTTTATTTTGAAAACATTGCCATTTTATTGTTTTGTACAAAAGTAAAAAAAAATGAAAAGACAGTGAGCGCAAAAGAGACTTGTTTGCAAAAGATGTCTGATATTCATTGATAATTCATTTGCACAAAATTACAATATGACCCTATTACAAAATGAGTCCTGACACCTTGGGCAAGATGCAGGACTTGATGCATGCTGAAAAAAAGCAGGAAATAATAATTACTCTGCAGGAGTAACCCTTATAATTTCCTGGGAAGACCAGTTAAGGACTTGGTACCCCGGGATCCTTGGACGTATCCATCTCTCCGGGTTGCGGTCGCTTTCCGCCTCATCTTCCAGGTTGTTAACAACATCTGGGGTGAGCATCCCTCCACTGATGAACTTGGGCTCCTTTGCAGCCTCTGATTGATCTTGTCGGAATGGTTTGTAACCCAAACCGAATCTGTCCTCCTTCTTCTCCACCGATAGCAGCTTGCCCCAACCTTGGGCATTACCATCTTCAACAACCTTCCGGGCTTGCTGATAGGAAACAATTGAAGTACCCAACCTATCCTCATGGGATGCAGCAAATACTTCAGTCTTCGCCTCATTAACGTTCAAGGCCTCGAACCTTGGCTCATAGTTTCATGGATTTCCTTTTCACCACAGATGGTGATAATTTGTCATTCCCACTCATATTTCAACTTCTGGTGAAGGGTCGACGTAACTGCGCCAGAGGCGTGAATCCATGGTCGACCCAACAAATAGTTGTAGGCCGGCCATATGTCCATCACATAGAAAGTAGTCTTAAAGATCTGCGGACCGATTATCACAGGCAGCTCCACCTCTCCAAGAACAGACCTCTTGGAGCCATCAAAAGCCCTGACCACAAGATTGCTTGGTCGGAGAGCTATTCTATCATATTCGAGCTTGACAAGAGCTTTCTTCGGCAAGACATTGAGTGAGGACCCAGTGTCCACAAGAACATGAGAGAGTACAGCCCCTTTGCACTTCAGGGTGATGTGCAAAGCCTTGTTGTGGTGACGTCCTTTTGTTGTCAAATCAGCATTGGTTAAACATAGCCCATGGCTAGTATTGACATTAGACACCACTGTCTCAAGCTGATTCACTGTGATCTCTTCTGGCACGTAGGCAGCATGCAGAACTTTCAGTAGTGCATCCTGATGAGCTTCAGAACACAACAACATAGATAAGATGGAGATCTTAGAAGGAGTCTGGTGGAGCTGGTCCACAACTTTGTAGTTACTTCTTTTAATTATCCTCATAAATTCATCCACATCCTGATCAAAAGATAATTTATGAGTCTCTTTTGGTGCAGATTCTTCAGGTATCACACTTTTTCCTTTGGCTTTGGCAACAACCTCTGCCTCAATATTAGTCTTTGGAGCTTGTGACGCGAAGAGGCGTCCGCTTCGGGTGAAGCCTCCGCCTCCCTCAACATTATCCACTTGTGAGGTAGGAACTGAAGAATCAAGAAGGACTTTTTCTCCATTGCAGTAAAGATCTGCACCATAATGCCGAGGTACATCATTGTCTTTATCATATGGAATTGGCCCTGGCACCGTGATGGTGACTGGGCTTACTGCCGCAGAGGTTGGAATCGTTATTGTTTGTGGATCATAGAAGATGGTGACGGGACTTCTTGTGGATGTTGGTGGTGATGAATTGAAGCTTGGTTGTTGCTGAAATTGTTGTTGAGATTGTTGTTGAAAGTTGTTGGAATTTGGGACCGTTGTAGGGTCATAATAAATAGTAACTGTGGAGACGTCGTTGTTGGTGGTTGCTGAAGTTGTAGAAGGAGATGAAATAGAACTTTTGTTTGTTGAAGTGATGGAAGAGGTGGTTGCTGAAGTTGTAGATGAGTCGGTAGGAACAATTGTCGTTGCAGTTGTAGGAGAATCACTTGTTGTAGTAAAAGGAGTTGCTGGTGTTGTAGACGCTGTTGTTGTTATTTGCAGAATGCCTTCTTTGATCAAGCCATTTATGCCATTCTTCAAGCTTGCACATCCGTTCTCGGAAACCTTGCACGATTCACAACAGGCCTCACAACCTGGAAACACTTGGCATTTCAAAAGCTGAGCTTTAACCTCTGCTAGAGGTGTCTGAATACTTGCAATATCTTCAATCAAACTCAAGGGTGAGCCTTCCTCTATATCATTAATCCTTGGCCCACTGTGGCTTGGCATAGGATTTATTCATGACATTGGGAGGTGGTGCAAAGTTCAGGGCCTTTGAATCTACCAGATCCTGGACCTTCATATGCAGAGCCCTGCATTTTTCCGTGGAGTGACCAGGTGCATTAGAATGAAAAGCACACCTAGCGTTGATGTCGTAATTTCTCGGAAGGTTCTGAGGATCCGGTGGAGCCAATGTCCTCAACTCAACAAGATTGAGCTTTAGAAGTTGTGGCAACAATGTGGCATATGGCATTGGATTAGGGTCAATCACCCTGTTGATCTAAGATGGTCGTTGTTGAAAAGGGAGTTGTTGTTGATTGTTGTTATTGTATTTGTAGGATCTCTGTTGAGGGAACTGTGGCTGTTGAGGGAAGTGCTGTGGCTGTTGAGTATACTAAGGAGGTGGAGTAGGAATAGTGACGATAGTAACTGATCTGGGCAGATATTGGGGTCTTCCTCTTCCCACATGCACAGAGTTTGTTTCGCCAAATCTACGGGGCCCAGCAAATGGCTTCCTTGTACTACTTGAACTGGCACCGTTGTCAAAAATATTTCCCATCTCCAGTAAGCTCTCAATTCTTTCCCCAGCTATCACCACGTCTGCAAAGCTGGTGGAAGAAAAGGAAGCCAATATGTCAATATAGGTACCCTGGAGAGTATTCATGAACATGTCGGTCATCTCCCTTTCTAACATCGGGGGTTGAACGACAACAGCTAATTGCCTCCACCTTTGGGCATACTCTCTAAAGCTTTCACGGGAAGACTGTGACATTCCCATCAGAAGGGTTCTGTTTGGAGCCATGTCCAGATTATACTAATATTGACGGATGAAAGCTTTAGCCAAGTATTTCCAATTTCTAACTGTGGCCCTGGTCAAGTGTGAGTACCATTCCCGGGATGCCCCTGTCAAGATATCCTCAAAGTAAAACATCCACAGTTTCTCATCCATGGTGTAGGCTTTCAATCACCCCAGGAAAGACTGAAGATGGGTACGTGGGCAGGATGTGCCATTGTATCTTTCAAAACAGGGGGGTTTGAACTTATGAGGAATTCTCACCCCCTCCACCAATCCCATGTCCATGACATCAAAACCAATAGAGTTTTGGGATTCAAGAGACCTTAGCTTCTCTGCAATTTCATCCAACCTATGGTTGTAAACTTCGTCTCCAGCCCCAACTACAGTAAACTATTCTTCTTGAGGGTCCTCCTGCAAAGCCCTCCCTCCAGTGTTACCTTGGGTGTTTCTTATAGCGTTGATGTCTGGGTTCAGATGAGGTCCAAACTCTGGTGGTTCAGTACGAGGCTGTACGTGATCGTTGTTACTGGTACCCCCTATACCTGGATGGTTTTCCTCGGGAGTTTGCCGCTCGACTAACTCTCTCAGTCTCTCCTAACTCTGAGCCAAACCAGTCATCACTGCCATGAATTGATTCATTTGGGCCCTCATCTATGTTCTTTCATTGGCTATTTGGATCCTCACATCAGTCAAGTCTTATTGTACTTGATCCATTTGTAATCCCGGAAGGTTGTTTCTTTTCGGATACTGGTGTACTCTGTTGACAGGGAACACTGTTCTGCGAGCAATGTTTCCTGAAACCACAACAAAGTGAGAAACAACAAAAAACAAAAACCTACAAAACAAAGAAATGATGTTAGTATGCAATGCAGGATGCCTATTTGTCTTCCAAGGGTATCCGGTTTGGTTCTTTGGTTTTGACCTTCCGAACCTCGAGGAATAATGATGTTGGAGAGAGATTAAGCCCACAAAATAATACAAACCATATATTACAAAAATGTGAAGATACATAGTTTGATTACAAAAAAGTCCCCATGGTGGGTCAAAATACATCAACAAAATCAAAAGTACAAAAAAAAGGAAATACAAGTACAAAGAAATCAAACATCCAGTCCAAAGTCATCCACCATGACTTCCTTTAGGAGAGCCTCAGTCACTGGACCTACTGGGTGCTGTGTAATGGTCCTGATGAGGAGGTTCCTGGTGGCAATGGCACTGGTCAACCTCTTGTGCTTATCCTGATCCTTTGACCTCTACAAACCTGCCCGGAGCTTCAACTCAGAGATCTCCTTCTGTGCTGCTAACAAAGCTGCCTGATTCTTCTTCTCACTAGCCTCCAGTTACTCTATCTTAGCCTGAGTTCTCTGATCCTCCTGTGCACGGGACTCAGTGATCCTGATCCACCTAGCCTGGCTCTCCTCTAGATAATGCTCAACTCCAACCTTCTGAGTCTTAGCTTCCTTGCAAGCATTCTTCAACACTAGCTTCCCTACTCTAGCCTTTCTGATGTAGTCATCTGTCTTCTCAATCTTGGTCAAGTGCTCAATCCAGAGCCTTTCTAACCTTTCATTATCTAGCTGGCTGTCATTCCTCTCCCAGCGGGTCTTCTTCAAGGCTTCATAGAGTTGAGTATTCCTCTCTTTTAACTTCTCAAACTCCTCCAAACTGACAGTAGCTGCAGGCTGCACTGCTGATGGTCCAGGTACATCTTCTAAGGTGAATGGCATACGGGTGATTTGTCCCCTGATACGAGACCAATCAAGATACTGAGCTGAGGCTATATTGTTGCACTTGCCAAGAATAGCTGTCCCCTTAGTCTGAATGTTGTCCCAAGCCCAGGAAGCTTGTTTGACAATAGCAAGGTTGTGCTGGATGTCACAATAGATGGTTTCAGCCAAATCTTTCCCTCTTGGGGGTTGTACCAAAGCATACCCTAATTTCCTCTTGAAAAGCAAAGGGTTGTAGTTGATGCAACCTTTTACTCCAATCAAGGGTACATTGGGATACTGCCCACAACTGGTGATGATGTTTTTGCCCTTGGTGCTCTGAGTGCACCATCTGATGTCTTCTGATGTAAGGGTAATCAATCTCTTAGCCCAGTACCTTGGCTGATGGGGATTCAAGAAAGTGTCTGACTTCGGCAAATGCCTTAACAACCAACAGTAGAAGAGGGGTGCACAACATCAGACCAATCTCCCTCTTTGCTTCTCATTCATTTGATGCACTGAATAGTAAAAGTCTCTAAGTAGGGTGGGAACTGGATTCCTCAGTAAGAATAGGTGAATAGCATTCTTGCTTACAAACTTTGGCTCGTCTGCAAACAAGATAACTCCATATATGCTGAGGGCTAGGAGAGCACAAACAGTCTCTCACTTCCCTGTTGCAGCATGCAGGGTGGCTTGGGAGATCAGGAAGTACAAGTGAAGGCCTGGGATTCCAGCCTTGGTGGTCATGCTCTGATCAATGAGGGTAGGCTCCAAGTGCAATACCTTAGCTATATCTTCATTCTTGGGAGCAACCATCTCATGGTTGAAATGAATACCTCTCCTGATAGGGACACCTAACAACATGGAAAATTCTTCTAGCAAAGGTCCCAACCGAAAATCAGGGAATGTGAAGCATCTGAGAGGAGGATCATAAAACTGAGACAGGTGTTAATCATGCTCCTCTGGGATGCGTCCAAGTCCATGATCATGTCCAATATGCCTCCATAATGTTCCCTGAATAGTGGTTCATGATCAGGAGTGATGAGAGACTGGATCTGTCTGATGCGTGTCAGAGTGGGCTCAAAGAAATGGTATGTGATGTTGCTCTTTCTGGATGTGTCCATGCTGACAATGGATGCTGATGAAGAAGACTGAGGAGAAGCACTGATGAAGATCACTGAAGAGGAGTCTCTAATGAAGACAGCTGATGGACAGAACTGGAAAGAATCTCTGGTGAAAATGCTGGTGAAGAGTCTCTGATGAAGACAAACTAATGAAGGTGCTGGAGAAGGAACTCTGATGGAGATAACTGGAGGAATCTGAGCAGTAGAACATGTCAAAACCAAACCAAAGATACAATGTGGATACCCTGTAAAACAAATAGACAAATGTTAAATGATGCAAAATGATGTATGCAGAATGATATGCAAAGGGTTTGTGATCAAGTGCTGGATCTGTTATCTGCCTTGATAGGGTTCATGTATGTTCATAAGTCCGGATGGAGGCTTAGAAAACCAGTAACCAGGTGGGGGACTCAAATAAAGAGTCACAAGTCTAGGGTTTTCACAAGAACTGTCCAAAATGATACAACCTTAACAAAACTAGTAACAAGGTATGATGAGGCCAAGGGTTCCTGCAAACCGGTAAACATCCCAACCCCCTCACATGTGTTGTTATAGAACAAGGATCCTCAGACTTGGATCAGTTATGAGAAGTGTAAACACTTCTAAACCAGATGTACAATGTTTACAATAACCATAAAAGATCCTCCTCTAATTCACCTCAGATGCTGAAAGTCATAAAAGGTCATCCAGACTTAGCAGGCTTCCCAGACAGCCCTAGCACTACAGGAAATCCGTAGCACATAGTTCTCAAGAGGAAACCCATGTCTGAACCGTGTTTCATATTCCCGCACCAGACCGAAATGGAATGGGAAAGAATATGAAGCCACTCTAGCCTATATGTCACTCAGGTCCCTGGTATGGAACCTTAATCACTCAAAAATCCCTCCCACCAAGGTAAACACATATCCAGCACCAATGCTATGATAATAACAATATGAAATGCATAAAACTGTAAATGAAAGCAATAAATAAAGCTATACAGAAAGAAATAAGTAAAGCAATAAATAAATAAGCACAAGTAGCACATAACACCCCCGTAAACACAAATCAAACAAGCGCTAGGAGGAAGCCACCAAAAGAACCAGAAGCCTTGGTTGCAATATAAGGGTCCCCAGTAGAGTCGCCAAGCTATCGCTCCCAAAGATTTGGATCCCGGTACAAGCGCGAATGGTCGGTGAAAGGAGAAATGAATTGAATAGAGTTGCCAGCTAGGCATTTTTATCCCGAAGGAAAGGTAATGCTGCATAAACCTAGAAAATATGGATAAGACGATTGTGAACCAGAGAAACTGAGAAAGGGGGTTGGTTACAACCTGGGAAGGTATTAGCACCCAGATTGTCCGTCGTACTCGACGGGATCCACGCATGAAAGATTATGTTTTAAAGGGGTAGGTATATGTGCTATCTGTGTGCAAGAAGCTGGAAAAGAGTATACAAGTGTCAGTGCAAAAGGGTGAATGCTCAGGAACTGAGGTTTAAAGGAGAATGCTGAAAGAGGGGGAAGACACATAGACTTTTGTTCGATATCAGTTAAGTTATGCCTACGTATCCTCTCGTGCAATGAGGAAGTTAGAACACCGTAGTTCGACTCAAAGAGACTGAAAGAAATTGACTGTGAACTGCTTGCTTGCCTATGCTCAAGTGTATGACTCGTCTGGCTCGAGTGCTAACTGTCTTGCATTAGACGGAAGAAGCAAGTTCTCGCTTGCGAATGAGTGTGATGAGAAAAGAATCTCGAAGGAGACGATTATTGTTTGTTTTTGTGTTTTCAGTTTTGTTTTTGTTTTTGGTGTTTTGCATAAGTTAATGAGCTTAAGCCTAAATCTAGGGGTTATAAACTCATTATATCCTCCCTGATTAGGGATAATGAGCCTACTTAAGTATGAGATAAGCATCTCAACTTAATTACCATGATGATGTAGGATTAAGATCATTAACCTACTTGTGATTATTTAGATGTTTTTTGGGTTTTTGTTTAGTGTCAGGTAATGAGTTTAAGCCTTAATCAAGGATTAGTAAACTCATTACACCATCCTAATAGAAGGATAATAGATGAGAACACTTAAGCTGAGGAAGATACCTCAACTTAATCCATGGTTAGGGATTAAAGTCATTAGATGAAAAACCATTATTAAAGTGTATTTTAATTAAGGGTGAGATTAAGAAATGAGTTTTATGGTTTGTAAGACAACTTGAGGGGGACTTGTCCATTAAACACTAGGGTTAGTCCTTCTTAACCATAAGGAAGAATTAGAACCCTAATGTAAGGACCAAGTTACAAGATAAAGTCTTAGTGATTATTAGATGATTTGATTAAGAGGTTTAAACAAATTAAAGGTTTAACACTTAGGATTAAAATTATACACTCCATCCTAAGAGATGGATGCAGGCATAACCCTAATTCCAAAGTCCTAAAACTTTAAGAGTTTAGTCTCTGTTTAAGAGATGAGAAGAGAGACTCAAAAAAGACTCAAAGGTGAAAGACAAAACGGGGACTATATACAACCCTAAAGTTATCATGCTTGGTTATCCTATGGTTTGTGAGGCTCAAGAGAAGTCTTCAAGATGGCCATCAAGGAAGAAGCAGATTAAAAGAGAAAGAGAAGAAAGGAAAGGTAACTTACTTCATTTGAGAAGATAAGTGAACCTAAGAGAAAGTAAAGAAAGGAAGAGGCATAAGTGAATGAAATTCACTTCAAACACAAGTATAATGTACAAAAATAAGAGGGAAAGAGAAGTTAGATGTGGATGCACATCCACACCTTAAACAACTTACCATAAGCCCCTGAAATGTTAGTTGAGCATATAAAGAAAGAAATGAAATGCAAATGCAACAAGCAAAGGTGCCAAGACCAAAGTCAGAAGTGCATATGAAATGCAAATGAGTTATGAGATGATGAAAATTCACACATGATGCATATGTATGATCATTCAAAAATGAGATGCAAAGTAAGCATGTTTAGAAGCATGAAAACACATGGATGTTAATGAAATGCAATGAGTGCAAATCATGGCAAATGAATGAAGAAATGATCAAGCATGATTCTAACATGTCCTAAGATGTCTAAGATGACATATGAATGCAAGAAATGTCATGGAAAGTTCATGTATGGATGCATATGCAAGATGAATGCAAATGAACATGAGATATTAGGGTTATATGGAAGCATGAGATGCACATGATCAAAACAGAAGCAATGCACAAGATAAAAAATTGAAAATGCACTCAAAGGAACCTTAAACCTATACTAAGTTACCATCCAAAGGGGGAGGTCAGAAACTAAACCTAGAAGAAGTTATGGATTTTCTAAATTTGCTAGGGTTTTTGGGTGATCCTCAATGTAAAATGCCAAATAATTTGAAAATGCAAGATAAAAATGAAACAAAAATGTTTTTAGATGTTGGAGGACATGTACAAAGCAAGGCAAAAAGAATCATTCACAAACTCAACTTGGTTCTAGGGTTATGAATTTTTGAAGTTAGGGTTAGAAAATGAACATTTTTAAGAACCCTAATTCATTGAAAAATCTCAAAGTGTGATCAAAACCAAAAAGAAATTTGTAAGGTGAGTTTGTAAATGCTTCTAAATGTCTAAGAATGCTCTCTGATTTGTTTGGTGATTTTTAAATACCTAAATGTATTTTTAATTAATTAAAATGAATTAATTAATTAAATAAAACATTTAAATGATTTAAAAATACTTTTTTAATGCAAAAAATAAAAATAAAAATATTTTTGGGTTTCTGAAAATTAATAAAAGTCTTGACAAAAATTTTAAGAATTTTTAAATGGATTTTTCTATTTTAAATAAATATATGAAATACAATAGGAAATAATAAAAAGAAAAATGAAAAGTATGCAGAATGGAGGGTTGAGATGTGAAGTCAATGGGATGGAGGGTCCAGATTTGAGGACGCGCTGACTCAAGATAATCACAATCTAAGGCTGGAATTCAAAGTTACAAAACGCGCGTGAATTGGTGGATGAGATCTCACCTGGGCTAATTAATTTTAATTAAGTTAATTAATTAGAAATTAGGGTTAATGAGTGAATCCGGACCACTGAAACGCGCACGGGAAGATAGATCCAAGGGCCATTATTCAAACTTGCTTAATTACGCAGATTAGGGTTAATGAGTTTCAGATGACCGGAACAGTGCTCCGGTCATCTTCTCCGGTGAGCCAAAAACCTAAAATCTTCTACAAGCTTCTAAACCTCTAATTTCTTACCCAAAAATGATCCTCTAACATCCTAGAACCCAAATCCCCAAACAAAAATCATTTATCATGCATTAAGAAGCCAAATCAAAGCAAAACATTTCTAGGGTTAAAACTTTCAGAGACTTCATACATACTCAATATTCAACCATTTTGAAAAATAAATACATCAGGATCATCAGCACATCATAAGGATTCATTTAAGAACATAAAAATGCATTTCTGGAAAAAATGTTCTTGATGGCTACCTGAGTTGAAGTTCTTGAAGCTGAAACTTTATAGGCCCTTCTTTGGTGCTAATCCACTCAACTTGATCCCCTTATGCTTCTAGAATGCTTGAAAGGAGTTTATGTAAGCTGGTTTTGAAGTTCCAGTTCTGAGCAATCTAAAATCATGTTTTGGTTAGAGGGTGTTTCAGGCCAATGTGAGAGGTGGGAAATGATCTTGGGGTTATGTGGAGATGATTAGTGAAAGAATTTTGGATTTTGATTGGTTGAGTTGGGAGATTCGAAGAGATGAAGTTTTGAGGGGATTTTGTGTAATCTGAGCTATGGAGAGTTTCAGGTTTGTGTGTTATATTCTTTGTGTTCCTTGGGGTTAGTATAAGCAAGTGTGATTGGTCAGAGGAGTTGGTGTGGCTCAGTTTGATTGGTATGGTGTAAAATGCAAAAAGTCAACATTGGTTGTACCTCAAGCATGGGCACGAGTCAGAGTTGTATTTGGGAATGTCTAGCCTCAGCTGAGTTCATGGAGAGCCCTTGGATTGAAAGATTGCAGCTGGAACACTTGATGCTAGGGTTTACAAGATTTTTGCATATTTTCACTCTTTGATGTTTCTTGTGCTTCAAGGCATGAAATGACCTATTTCTTGGGCCAATTCTGAGTGTTTGATGTTGTTTGATCATGTTATGGCATATTTGGGTATATTAGAAGTCATTTGATGTCTTGGCAAGTGGTTTTGCAAAAATCCCTCTTTGGTGCACTTTTGAAAATTATAGGATTTTTGCCAACTTTGAAAGATCATAACTTGAGTTCTATAATGAATTAGAAGGAGTTCTTGTACTTTTTTAAAATGGGAAGATCCATCCTACAACTTTCATGACCAATAATTTTTCATTTGAAGCATTTTTGATCAAGAAAGAGGAGGTTGAAAAACTTTCCCAAAATGGAAAGTTTCCATTACAAGTCATTTCCATTTTTGGCAAGTTTGCAAATGGCTCAAAATTCTTCAATCTTGTGAACTTACAACCACTTCTAAGGTCAAATAAAGATCATATAACTTAAATTTGATGAAAATACCCCTTTGGTTCCATTGTTGGGGGACTCAGATGCCCTGATTTTGACTTAACTTGCTCAAGAAGTTACTCAGTGAACATATTACTTCCACAATGAATTTCTTCATCAAACTTGGTACACATGATCCTTATGACATCTTAAGAACATTAGAAACAAGAATGGCCAAAAAATTTGGAGTTAAGACCTCTGAAACCAAAACCCTAATTTTGGTCATCTGTGCAGTGAAAACCCTGGCTCTGCTTCCATGCCTTGCCAGTTCTTGTGATTTCTTGACTTCCATGAACTTTGAGGGACACAATATGATGATAGAACACACATGGACCCTCTTGGTAAGGGTAAACACCCCAACTTTTCCCTCACTCATTTCACCATGGCTTGTGATTCTTTTCATTTGCATAACTTCAATCATAGCATCTCATATTACATTTTTGCTTCACTGCATTGGTTCTAAGTCATCTGCACCTAGGGTTTGTGATCTGAGCCATCCCTGAGCCATTTGAGCCACTCCAAAGGCCTTAAATCATCTCAAGAGGGTCCATGTATGTTCAAGCATCATATTATATCCTCCCAAGGTCAAGGAAGTCAAAGAATCACAAGAACTGAGAAAGGCATGGAAGCAGAGCCAAGCTTAACTGCATAGAGGACCTAAAATTAGGGTTTTGGTTTCAGAGGCCATAACTTCAAATTTTTTGGTCATTCTTGTTTCTATTGGTTTCTATATGTTATAGGGATCATGCATACCAATTTTCATGAAGAAATTCAATGGGGAAGGCATCTGATCAGAAGATGACTTCTTAAGCAAGTCAGTGCAAAATCAGGGCATCTGAGGCCCCCAATTGCCCAACCAAAGGGTTTTCTCCATCATTTTGGATGTGTATGATCTTTATTTGATCTTAGAAGAAATTAGAAGTTCACAAAATTGAAGAATTTCAAGCCATTTGCAAAGTTGCCATTTTGGGAAAGTGACTTGTAATGTAAATTTGCCATTTTTGGAAAGTTTTTCAACCTCCTCTTTTTGATCCAAAAATGCTTCAAATGGAAAATCTTTGGTCATGAAAGTTGTAGATTGGATCCTCCCATTTTAAGAAAAAACAAGAACTTGACCTAATTCATTTTAGAACAAAAGTTATGGCCTTGCAAAGTTGGACAAAATCACTAAATTTTCACTTTTGTGCCAAAGAGGGAAACTTGCAAATTCTCATGCCAAGCATTTCTATGACTTCAAATCAACTTCTAATCATCACACAAACATCATTCATGGTCCATAATTTAGATTTGCCCAAAGAATTTCTCACTTTCATGCCTTGGATTCAAAGTATCATAAGCCATTTTCCATAAAGTTCAAAAGGGGGAATTCTTGCAAAAGTGATTCCCAAGGGTTTGTGTGGTCTGTAACTGATCTCAAAGCATTACCATAACATCATGTAACATTTCACAACAAGAATTCAGCTTGGAATAGGACATGTCCATGACCAAAGTCTCAAAATGCAACAAGTTGTGAAAATTGCAAAACACATGACATCTCACCCTTCACCCATTACAGGTCACATCAGAACATCCAATGGCCTTCCTTGAAGCTAGCTGAGGCAATCCAAGCACATAAATATCCTCTTCCATGGCCCATACCTATAGTACACAATTTTTTACTTTTTGGCCAATCATCCCATACCATTCCCACAGTGCATACTTGCCCTCCTGAATTGTTGGGATTGCTTATGGATTGCCTCAAGTTCATAAAACAAGAAGGAAAAAGGCTCAGAAGACACACACCATCAGATTGCACAAAAACTGTCAAAAGCTTCATCTCTTCGAAACTCTGCCCACAACCATCAAACCTCAAAAATTCCTTCACCAATAAGTCACATACAATCCATAGAACAAAATCCACCCCCTGAAACAGCCTGAATCACCACACACACAAACCTCCATTTCTGCTACACCAGAACCACACAACATAAACCAGCCATCCTCAAAGTTTTCTAAGCACCATGTCATCTTCAAGAGGTTCATAGGAGTGGGCTTGTATCAAGAGAGAACCCAGAAAGCTCAGAATCAGAGGGTCCCCATCTCAGGTAACAGGATGAAATTTTTTCCCAGAAGCTAGCTTTTAAGTTCTTTTATGGTTCTATATGCCCCCTGATCATGGGGATATGATTACTTTTGAAAATGGTTGAGAAACCACCATGTATGTGATCTCTGAAACTTTTGCCCGTTTTTACATTTTTCTTCGATTCATGTTCATGGTGTGAAATAAATGAGTTTTAGTTGGGGATTTAGGTTTAGGGTTGTTAGAGGATCATTTTTGTGCAACAAATTTGGAGTTTGATGGCCTGAGAGAGAAGTTAGGGTTTGGGCTCGTCGGAGAAGACGACCGGAACACTGTTCCGGTCGCCTGAGAGTGATTAAGCCCTAATCCCATTAATTAGGCAACTTTGAATATTGACCCTTGATTTGGCTTTCCCGCGTACATGTGAACGGTCCAGATGGCTCATTAAACCCTAATCCTGATTAATTAAATAAAACATAATTAATTAAGTCAGCTTTAAAACTCAGCCATCAGATTGCGCGCGTTTAGCAACTTTAAAACCCAACCTTGGATTCTGATTACCTTGGGTCAGCTTGACTTGCGTGCAGGGCCTTTAGATCTCTCAACTTTACATCTGAGCCACTCACATTGCATACTTCTCATTTTTATTTTATTTACTTTATATTTTATTTCTTATATTTATTAAAAATAGCAAAACTGATTTAAAAATTCTGAAAATTTTTATTAAATCTTTTATTAATTTTCAGAACCCAAAAATATTTTTATTTTTATTTTTTGCATTAAAAATTATTTTTAAATCATTTAAATGATTATTTTTAATTAGTTAATGGAAATTAATTAATTAAAAATGCATTTAGGTATTTAAAAATCACCAAAAAATTCACATTGCATTTAAATACATTTAGAAACATTATCAAACTCTTCAAACAAATTTCTTTTTGGTTCTTGACATATTTTCACATTTTTCTTTGGAGTTAAAGTTCTTAAAAGGCAATATTTTTGTTCTAACTTAGAAAAATTCATTATGCCTAACCATGAAGAGTTTGATGATGGTTCTTCTTGCATTGCATTCTTCATATCATGTAGTTTCTAGGGTAAAATTGATTTGAATTTATCTTTCATTTTCAATTTGATGTGCATTTTTCCTTTTGAAGTGTCTTAAAACCCTAGCTAACTTGAGAAAATCATAACTTCCATTAGGTTAAGAATTAGGTCCCCTCCTTTGGGCAGTGAACTTATGTAGGGTTAGGGTACCTTTGATCCCATTTGAAATTTTTTATCTTGTCATTTGCTTCTGATTTTGAATTTTGCTTTGTGTCTTGTGCATAAACCCTAATTTTGCCTTCATTTGCATCCATCTTCCATATGCTTGCATACATGAACTTGCCATAACATTTTGTGCATCCTCATGACATATGAGACATCTTAGGACATATTAGAATCATGTTTGATCATTGCATCATTCAATTTCCATGTTATGCATTCATTCCATTTCATAAACTTTCATGAACTTTTATGGTTCAAAGCATGCTTCATTTGCATCCACATCCTTGTATGATCATCCACAACTCTTGACATGTGTTTGCATCATCTCTTAGCATCATTAACATCATGTTTATGCTTCTGATTTTGGTTTGCATCTTTGCATTTCATCTCATTTTCATTTCATTTCATTTCTTGTTGCTAACTTTTCAGGTGGTAAGTGTTTGAGAAGTGAATTTTCCTTCACTTCTCATAATCTCTTCTCATATCTTTTATGCATTCATTGCTGCATTTTACTTGTGTATTAGAGTGAGCTTGCTAATTCATGTCCTTCTCCTCTTTTCTTTCTCCAAGCAACTTGTCTTCTTAAGTGAAGCAAGTTGTCCTGCTTCTCTATGTTTCTTCCTTCTCCCATCTGCTTCTTCATTGGTGGCTTTTCTCCTGAAGATCTCTTGCAAGCTTCATAAACCCTAGGAACAACCAAGCATGATAACAATTAGGGTTTGATTAGTCCCCCATTAGTTTTACCTTTGTGTCATCCTGGTGTCTTCTCTTCTCATCTCATAATCAAGGACTAAACCCTAAAGGTTTTAAGGCTTTGTGATTAAGCTTATGCCTGCATCCTTCTATTAGGATGGAGTGTATAACTTTAATCCTAAGTGTTAAACCCTTAATGTGTTTAAATCCTTTAATTAATTCACCTAATAATCACTAAGACATCAAGCTTGTAACTTGGGCCTTGCATTAGGGTTCTAATTCTTCCTTAATTGGTTAAGAAGGACTAACCCTAGTGTTAATGGACAAGTCCCCCTCAAGTTGTCTTACAAATCATAAAATTCATTTCTTAATCTTACCACTAACTAAAATCCACTTTAATAAAGGCTTTGTTTTGTCATGAGGTTAATCCCTAATCATGGATTAAGTTGAGGAGTCTTCCTCAGCTTAAATGTTCTCATTTATTATCCTTCTATTAGGATGGTGTAATGGGTCCATTAAATCCTTGATTATGGCTTAAACTCATTACTTAACACTAAACAAAAACTCCAAAAAACATCTAAATAAATACAAGTAGGTTAATGATCTTAATCCTACATCATGGTGATTAAGTGTGAGGTGTCTACTTCATACTTAAGGTATTCTCATTACCCCTAACCAGAGGGAAGATGTGATGAGTTTACTAACCCTTGGTTTAGGCTTAAGCTCAATTTCTTATGACAAACCCCAAAAAGCAATAAAAGATTGAAAACACAAAAAACAAACAATAATCGTCTCCTTCGGGATTCTTTTCTCATCACACTCACTCACAAACGAGAACTCGCTTCTTCCGTCTAATGCAAGACAGTTTGCACCTGAGCCAGACAGGTCATACACTTGAGCATAGACAAGTAAGCAGTTCACAAGTCAATTTATCTTTCAGTCTCTTTGAGTTGAACTACGGTGTTCTGACTTCCTCATTGCACGAGAGGATATGTAGGCATAACTTAACAGTTATCGAACAAAAGTCTCTGTATATTCCCCCTCTACCAGCATTATTCTTTAAGCCTCTTTATCTTGAGTATTTCACTCTTGTTCTTACATTGACACTTCTCTTATACACTTCACATTTCTTTTACACTGACACTTGCATTCTTTCCAGCTTTGATACACAGATTGCACTGAAACTACCCCTTTTAAACACAAATCTTTTAAGCGTGGATCTCGTCGAGTACGACGGACAATCTGGGTGCTAATACCTTCCCAGGTTGTAACCAACCCCTTTTCTCAGTTTCTCTGGTTCGCAACCGTCTTATCCATCCTTTCTTAGGTTTATGCAGCATTACCTTTCCTTCGGGATAAAAATGCCTAGCTGGCGACTCTTTCCTTTTGAGTTCACCCTTGTGTGTTCTCTCTCGCTTCGCCGACCGTTCGCGTCTGCACCCCTCTTGACCGGGTGTCATTTGGTGGGAGCGACAGCTTGGCGACTCTGCTGGGGACCCTTATATTGCAACCAGGGCTTCTGGTTCTTTTTGTGGGTTCCTCCTAGCGCTTGTTTGATTTGTGTTTACTGGGGTGTTATGTGCTAATTGTGTTTGTTTATCTGCTTTATTTATTGCTTTATGTACAGCTTTATTTATTGCTTTCCTTTACAGTTTTGCATATTTCATATTGTCACTGTCACTGTGCTGGATCTGGTTTTCTTTGGTGGGTGGGGGTTCCATTGAGAGTTTAAGGTCCTATACCTGGGACCTGAGTGACACCTAGGCTAGAGTGGTTCATGTTCTTTCCCATTCCATTTCGGTCTGGTGCGGGAATATGAAACACGGTTCAGATGTGGGTTTCTTCTTGAGAACTCTGTGCTACAGATTTCCTGTAGTGCTAGGGCTATCTGGGAAGCCTGCTAAGTATGGATGACCATTATTATGACCTTCAAAAGCTGAGGTGAATTAGAGGAGGATCTTTTATGGTTATTGTAAACACTGTACCTCCGGGTTAGAAGTGTTTACACTTCTCATAACTGATCCAAGTCTGAAGATCCTTGTTCTAGAACATTACCTGTGAGGGGGTTGGGCTGTTTACAGGTTTGCAGGAACCCTTGACCACATCATACCCTGTTACTATTTTGTTTAAGTGTACCTCATTTTGGACAGTTCTTGTGATTAACCCTGGATATGTGACTCTTTATTTGAGTCCCCCACCCTGGTTACTGGATTTCTGAGCCTTCATCTGGACCTTTGAACATACATGGGCCTATATCAAGACAGATAATCAGATCCAGCTTGATCATAAACCCTTGCATATCATTTGCATATATCATCATTGCATCATTTAACATTTGTTTATTTGTTTTTCAGGGTATCCACATCATATCTGGTTTGGTTTTGACCCCTTCTTCTGCATAGACCTCTGCTTCACCAGTTATCTGCTTCAGCTGTCCTCATCACCACCAGCATCAGCCTGTCAGTGGCCCACTCCCAGTATCAGTCTGTGATCTTCATCAGCACCTACCTTCATCTTCTTCAGCAGCATTCATGACTACTCCCAGGAAGAGCAACATATCCTACCATTTCTTTGAGTCTGTGTTGACTGGTATCAGGCAGGTCCAGTCACTTATCACACCTGACCACATCCCATTGTTTAGGGAACACTATGGAGGTATCCTGGATATGGTTATGGACCTTGACCCTTCTCAGAGAAGCATGATCCACACATGCTTACAGTTTTATGACCCACCACTGAGATGCTTCACATTTCCAGACTTTCAGCTAGGACCTCTGCTGGAAGAGTTTTCTTCATTGATTGGAGTACCTATCAGAGGTGGAATCCCCTTTAACCCAAAGATGCCAGCTCCCAGAAATGAAGAAGTGGCTAAAGAACTGTACTTGGAGCCTGCATTGATTGAGAAAAATATGACAACAAAAGCTGGGATCCCTGGTTTGCACTTGGACTTCTTGATTTCTCAGGCCATCCTGAAGGCCTCATTAGGAGAATGGAGGGCAGTCTGTGCACTGTTAGCCCTCAGCATATATGGGGCTATACTGTTTGCAGATGAGCCTAAATTTGTCAGCAAGAATGCCATCCATTTGTTTCTTCTGAAGAACCCAGTGCCCACATTGCTAGGGGACTTCTATTACTCCATTCATCAGAGGAATGAGAAACAAAGGGGAAGTTAGTGAGATGTTGTGCTCCTTTGTTTCACACCTGGCTGCTCAAACACCTGCCTAAGTCATATGCCTTCCTGAATCCCCACCAACAGAAGAACTGGGCCAAGAGGCTCATTGCCTTAACTTCAGATGATATCAGATGGTGCACCCAGAGCACCAAAGGCAAGGACATTATCACCAGTTGTGGACAATACCAAAACGTGCCTCTGATGGGAGTAAAGGGTTGCATCAACTACAATCCTTTGCTGTTTAAAAGGAAACTGGGCTATGCTTTGGTTCACCCTCCTAGAGTGCAAGATTTAGCTGAGACCCTGTATTGTGAAGTGAAACCTAATTCAGCTGTTGTCAGGCAAGCATCCTGGGCTTGGGACAACATCCAGACAAAAGGGATGGAAATTCTAGGAAGGTGTAATAATGTTGCTTCAGCTCAGTATTATGACTGGTCCCGTACAAGAGCTCAGATTACTGGAATGCCCTTCACCTTGGAGGACATACCTGGACCCTCAACAGTACAACCTGCAGCAACTGTCAGTCTAGAAGAATTTGAGAAGCTGAAGGAAAGGAATGAGAACCTATCTCAAGCCTTGAAGAAGACCCTTTGGGAAATGAGTGATGGTCGTCTGGACATTGAGAGATTGGAAAAGCTCAGGGTGGAGCATCTCACCAAAATTGATAAGACAGAGGACTACATCAGGAAAGCAAGGGCTGGGAACAAATATTGAAGAATGCCTGTAAGGAGGCCAAAATTCAGAAGGCTAGGACTGAGCTCTATCTGCAAGAGAGTCAGGCTAGGTGGGTCAGGATCACTGAAGCCCGTACACAAGAAGACCATAAGACTCAAGCCAAGATTGAACAGTTAGAGGCCAATGAGAAGAAGCAGCAGGAGGCTTTGTTGGCAGCCCAGAAGGAGATTTCAGAGTTGAAGCTTAGAGCAGGATTGAAGAGATCAAAAGACCAGGACAGGCATAAGAAGCTGACCACTGCCATTGCTACCAGGAACTTCCTCATCAGGACCATTACAGAGCACCCAGCTGGTACAGTGACTGAGGCACTCCTGAAGGAGGTCAGAGAGGATGAATTTGAACTGGATGTTTGATTCTTTGTTTGTTGTTATTCCCACTTGATGTACTTTTCTCTTTTTGTATTTTGACCCTCCAGGGGCATGTGTTGTAAAACAAACTATGTATTGTTCACCGTTTTGTAATATATTTTAATTTTTTTCCATTTGGGCTTCTCTCTCAACAACATCAAGCATCTTCCTCGAGGTCTGGAAATGTCAAAACCAAGAACCAAACCGGATACCTTGGAAAACAAATAAGCATACTGCATTGCATACTAACTTTTGTTTTGTTTTGTAGGTTTTGTTGTTATCTTTGTTTCTAACTTTGCTGTGATCTAAGGAAACATTGCTCGTCGTCGAGTGTTCCCTGTCAACCGCGCGCACCGGTACCCGACTCGCAACAACCTTCCCGGTATTCAAATGGAACAAGTACAGCAGGATCTGACTGAGGTCAGAAATCAGATGGCTAATGAAAGAGTGGAGACGAGAAATCAAATGACTCAATTCATGGCTGTAATGACTGGCTTGGCCCAGAGTCAAGAAAGGTTAAGGGAACTGGTGGAAAGACAAACTCCAGAGGAACCTTATCTTGGAACAGGAGGGACTAGTAACAATGAGCGGGGCCAGCCTCGTATTGACCCACCGGTATTTGGACCTCACCTGGATCCAAAAGCCAACATCTCGAGGAATGTGCAAGGTAATACTGCTGGAGGGAGAATCTTGCAAGAGGATCCCCAAGAAGAGCAATTTACTGTTATGGGAGTTGGAGATGAAGTCTATGACAGGAGATTGAATGAAATTGCTAAGAAGTTGAGATCTTTGGAGTCTCAGAATTCCTTGGGCTTCGATGTAATGGACATGGGGCTAGTAGATGGGGTGAGAATTCCCCACAAATTCAAACCCCCGTGCTTTGAGAAATACAATGGAACCTCTTGTCCACGAACTCACCTGCAGTCTTTCCTGGGAAGACTTAAAGCTTATACTATGGATGAAAAGCTGTGGATGTTCTACTTTGAAGACAGTCTGACTGGGGCTTCAAGAGAGTGGTATTCACACTTGACTAGAGCTACCATTAGATGCTGGAAGGACTTAGCTGAAGCCTTCATCAGGCAATATCAATACAATCTGGACATGGCTCCTAACAGGACCCTCCTAATGGGAATGTCTCAGTCTTCCCGAGAAAGCTTCAGGGAATATGCCCAAAGGTGGAGACAGCTTGTTGCTGCTGTCCAACCACCCATGTCAGAGAGGGAAATGGCTGACATGTTCATGAATACTTTGCAAGGAACATATATTGATAGACTGGCTGCCTTTTCCTCTACCAGTTTTGCTGATGTGGTCATAGCTGGTGAAAGGATTGAAAGCCTTTTAAAAATGGGCAAAATTTCTGACAGTGGTGCAAGTTCATCCAATAATCCCAGGAAGCCTTTTGTGGGACCCCGAAGAGCTGGTGAGACAAATTCCATTCATGCAAGCAGGGGCAGACCTCAGTATGTGCACCAGTCAATAGCCGTTGTTACCATTCCAGCTCTGATTCCTCAACAATCAGCATATCCTCCACAACAACCACAACATCAGCAACAAGTTCAGTATCCGCAACAGAGAACCTACAATAACAGCAACAACAACCAACAACAGCGTCCTTTCCAACAAAGACCATCACAGGCAAACAGGGTAATTGACCCAATCCCAATGCCGTATGCTGCACTCTTGCCACAACTCCTGAAGCTCAACCTGGTTGAGTTAAGGACATTGGCACCTCCAGATCCCCTCAATCTCCCAAAGAACTATGATGTCAATGCTAGGTGTGCATTCCACTCAAATGCACTGGGGCATAATACTGAGAAATGTAGGACGTTACAGATGAAAGTCCAAGACCTGGTGGACTCAAAAGCTCTCAACTTTGCACCTCCTCCGAATGTCACGAGGAATCCAATGCCTAGTCACAACGAGCCTAGGATTAATGCCATTGAGGAAGGCAAACCATCCACCTTAATCACCAGTGTTGCACAGATTCGAACACCTTTGGTTGAAATTAAAGCTTAGCTTTTAGAATGCCAAGTGTTCCCCGGGTGTGAGCTCGGCTGTGGGTATTGCAACATTGCAGTCAATGGGTGTGAAAGGCTGAGAAGCAGCATAGATGGTCTTATTAAGGATGGTATCCTTCAGATTTCGACAACGGCGCCTACAAATCCAGCAATTCCTTCAACAACAATCCCAGATACTCCTGCAACGTCAGCAACCATTGTTCCAATGGATTCTACTACAACTCCAACAACTGCTCATCAATCACTTCAGCAGATGCAAGTTCGGTCACCATTCCTGCTACAACTTCAACACCCATCCAGTCAATAGAATCTTCTACAACGCCAGCAAAGATTAATTAAGATGTTTCAACAGTTACAATCTACTTTGACCCATCAAATGTTCCTCCCAGCAGCCATTTCCAACAACAAACCGTGGCACCTCCTGCCAGATCACCAGTCACAATTTACTATGATCCGCACACCATTACAGTACCTTCCTCTGCAACAATCAGTCTGGTCACCATTACGGTGCCTGGACCAGCTCCTTATGAAAGCAGTAGTGCCATACCTTGGCATTATGGCTCTAATCTCTACTGCAACAGAGAGAAAATCACTCTGGATTCATCGACCTCTTCTCCACAAGTTGATAATGTTGGGGGAGGCGGAGGCTTCACCAGAAGCGGACGCCTTTTTGCCTCACAAACACAAAGACCTAATGTTGAAGCAGAAGCTACTGCCAAAGCAAAAGGAAAGAGTGTGGGATCTGAAGAGCCAACTGCCAAAGACACTCAGAAGACATCTTTTGAACAAGATGTAGACGTGTTCATGAGAATCATAAAAAGGAGTGATTACAAGGTGGTGGACCAGCTTCACCAAACGCCCTCCAAAATCTCCATATTATCACTGTTGATGTGTTCCGAAGCTCACAGGAACGCATTGTTGAAAGTCCTGCACGCAGCATACGTACCGGAGGAGATTACTGTTAATCAGCTAGAAACTGTGGTTGCAAATGTCAACACCAGACATCGACTGGGCTTTACCAATGCTGACTTAACAACAGAGGGACGCAACCATAACAACGCTTTGCATATCACCTTGGAATGCAACGGTGTTGTTCTGTCTCATGTACTGGTAGACACTGGGTCATCACTCAATGTTCTACCAAAGAAGGCCTTAGTGAAGCTGGAGTATGATGGCTTGGCATTGCGTCCGAGTAATTTGGTGGTGAGAGCATTTGATGGCTCTAAAAGATCAATGCTTGGGGAAATTGATCTGCCTGTGTTGATTGGCCCGCAGACCTTCAAAACTACCTTCTTTGTGATGGACATATAGCCGACCTACAGCTGTTTGTTGGGTAGACCCTGGATCCACGCCGCTGGCGCTGTTACGTCTACCCTTAACCAGAAGTTAAAATTCGAGTGGGAAGGCCAAATCATCACCATTTGTGGGGAGGAGGACATCTTTGTTAGCCAGCTGGCTACGTATAAGTACATAGAAATGGATGGGGAGATCCATGAATCCATGAGCCAAGGGTTTGAGGCCCTCAACAATAATGAAGCATCTGCTGTACTGGGAACTTCCATCACATCATATCAGCAAGCCCGGAAGGTTTTTGAAGAAGGTACCGCCCAAGGCTGGGGCAAGCTGCTGCCCGTGGAAAAGAAAGAAGACCGATTCGGGTTGGGTTACAGACCAACTCGACAAGATCAACCAGAGGCTGCAAAGGAGCCCAAGTTTTTCAGCGGGGGGATGCTCACCCCGGGTGCAGTGAATAGCTTGGAAGATGAGTCAGAAGGCGAGCGCAACCTGGAAAGCTGGATACGTCCAAGGATCCCGGGGAGCCATGTCTCAAACTGGTCTTCCCAGGAAATTATAAGAGTTACTCTTGCAGAGTAATTATTATTTCCTATATTTTAAAGCATGCATCAAGTCTTGCATCTTGCCCAAGATGTCAAGACTCATTTTGTAATCGGGCCATCTTGTATTTTGTGCAAAGATCAATTAATGAATATCAATTAATGAGTCTTTTCTTTTTCGCTCACTGTTTTTCATTTTTCACTTTTTGTACAAAAATAAAATGGCAATGTTTTTCAGAATAAATAACTTCATTTTCACTTTTTCTAAATAAGATAAAAACTGATCACTAAAATAAACCAATTTAAACCCTTGCAGAAAATACCCTCCAGACTGCACCGACAACAACGCTGCTATGACTTCGTATGACTTTGACAATCCAATCAATCAAGATGATGAAGGGGTTGAAGAAGATTATGAGCTACCTGAAGAGCTAGCCAGGTTGTTGATACAAGAGGAGAAGGTTATCACTCCTCATCAGGAGGAGGTTGAGACAGTTAATCTTGGTACGGAAGAAGACGTGAAAGAAGTTAAGATCGGAGCCTGCTTACAAGATTCAGTGAAAAAGCAACTGATTGACATGCTTCGGGAATATGTGGATGTTTTTGCTTGGTCTTATCAGGATATGCCAGGGTTGGACACCGACATTGTCATGCACAAGCTACCTCTGAAAGAAGACTGCCCACCAGTAAAACAGAAGTTGCACCGTACTCGCCCAGATATGGCAATGAAGATAAAAGAAGAGGTACAAAAGCAGTGGGACGCCGGTTTCCTTGTTGTGACTAGCTATCCGCCGTGGGTTGCTAATATTGTACCTGTTCCTAAGAAAGATGGCAAGGTGAGGATGTGTGTGGATTACCGGGATCTGAACAGAGCCAGCCCGAAAGATGATTTCCCGCTACCTCACATTGGTGTATTGGTGGATAATACAGCTCAGTTTTCGGTGTTCTCCTTCATGGATGGGTTTTCAGGATATAATCAGATCAAAATGTCACCTGAAGACATGGAGAAAACAACTTTCATCATACCCTGGGGAACATTCTGCTATAAGGTGATGCCATTCGGAATGAAGAATGTTGGTGCTACTTATCAACGGGCTATGGTAACATTATTCCATGACATGATCCACAAAGAAATTGAATGTTATGTGGATGACATGATTGCCAAGTCCCTTACAGAAGAAGACCACCTGGTGAACCTGTTGAAGTTATTCAAGCGTCTGAGGAAGTACCAACTGAAGTTAAACCCCAACAAGTGCACATTCGGGGTGCGATCTAGTAAGCTGCTGGGATTTATTGTAAGTGAGAAAGGGATTGAAGTTGACCCTGACAAAGTCAAAGCCATTCAAGAAATGCCTGCGCCGAGGACCGAAAAAGAAGTTCGGGGGTTTCTAGGTAGATTGAACTACATTTCAAGGTTCATATCTCACCTTACAGCAACCTGTGAGCCTTTGTTCAAGCTGTTAAGAAAGGAACAAACGGTCAGGTGGAATGAAGACTGCCAGAGGGCTTTTGACAAAATCAAGGAATACTTACAAGAGCCCCCTATCCTTATGCCTCCAGTTGAAGGAAGACCTCTAATCATGTACTTGACAGTATTAGAAGAGTCAATAGGGTGTGTGTTGGGCCAGCATGACGAGTCTGGTTGAAAAGAGTATGCAATATACTACCTAAGCAAAAAGTTTACCGACTGTGAACAACGTTATTCACTGCTCGAGAAAACTTGTTGTGCTTTAGCGTGGGCTGCTCGCCGACTGAGACAGTATATGTTGACCCACACTACTTTATTGATCTCAAAGATGGATCTAGTCAAGTACAATTTTGAGAAGCCAGCACTTACCGGACGGGTTGCAAGATGGCAAATGATCCTCACGGAATATGACATTCAATACACATCTCAAAAGGCCATTAAAGGCAGTGTATTGTCTGATTATCTTGCTGAGCAACCCATTGATGATTACCAGCCTATGAGATTTGACTTCCCCGATGAAGACATCATGTTCATAAAAGCAAAAGATCATGAAGAGCCTATTCATACTGAAGGGCCTGACCCAGAGGAAGAATGGACTGTGATGTTTGATGGGGCTGTTAATATCAATGGTCGTGGTGTTGGTGCAGTACTCATTACACCTAAAGGAGCTCACATGCCTTTCTCGGCAAAACTCACCTTTAACTGCACTAACAACGAAGCTGAATACGAAGCTTGTATTATAGGTCTTGAGGAAGCCATTGACCTCAGGATCAAGACTTTGACTGTGTTCGGAGATTCAGCTCTAGTAATTAAGCAAACCAATGACAAATGGTACACCCACCAAGATCATCTGATACCTTATCGGGATTATACAAGGAGGTTATTGACTTTCTTCACAACAGTCAAGCTTGAGTATATCCCTCGAGATGAAAACCAGTTTGCAGATGCTCTGGCTACCATTTCATCCATGATCAAAGTTCAAGCTGCCAACTTTGTGCCTCGGATTTCAGTATCCAGACTTGACAGACCAGCATACGTGTTCTCAGCAGATGTTGTTAAAGATGATAAGCCTTGGTTCCATGACATTAAGTGCTTCTTGGAAGATCAAACATACCCATCTGGGGCATCTTCCAATGATAAGAAGACATTAAGAAGGCTAGCTGGTGGTTTCTTCCTGAATACTGATGGTTCCCTGTATAAGAGAAACTTTGATATGGTACTCCTCAGATGTGTTGATAGGGCAGAAGCGGACTTTTTAATGCACGAGGTGCACGAAGGATCTTTCGGTACCCATGCTGGAGGGCATGCCATGACTAAAAAGTTGCTAAGATCAGGATATTACTGGATCACAATGGATGCAGACTATTGTGCCTATGCCAGAAAATGCCATAAATGCCAGATCTATGCGGATAAAGTGCATGTGCCTCCGAACCCTCTGAATGTGATGTCTTCACCCTGGCCCTTCGCCATGTGGGGCATTGATATGATTGGTAAGATTGAACCGACTGCTTCAAATGGCCACAGATTCATCCTGGTAGCCATTGATTATTTTACCAAGTGGGTTGAAGCAGCTTCCTATGCAAACATTACAAGGCAAGTGGTAGCCCGATTTCTGAAGAGAGACATCATCTGTCGGTATGGAGTGCCCGAGCGAATCATTACTGATAATGGTTCCAACTTGAACAACAAAATGATGGCAGAACTGTGCCGGGACTTCAAGATCCAACACCACAACTCTTCTCCTTACAGGCCAAAAATGAATGGCGCTGTTGAGGCAGCTAACAAGAATATCAAGAAGATTGTGTAGAAGATGGTGGTTACCTACAAAGACTGGCATGAAATGTTACCATTTGCCTTGCATGGGTACCGTACCTCAATCAGAACATCCACTGGGGCAACACCGTATCAGCTTGTGTATGGTATGGAGGCAGTCCTACCCATTGAAGTTGAGTTACCTTCTTTACGGGTATTGATGGATGTTAAGCTGAATGATGCAGAATGGGTCAGATCCCGATACGAACAACTGAATTTGATTGAAGAGAAGAGATTAGCTGCAATCTGCCATGGGCAGCTGTATCAGAAAAGAATGAAGAGAGCCTTCGATCAGAAAGTTAGGCTTCGGGAATACCAAGTAGGAGATCTTGTGCTGAAAAGACTCCTCCCTCCTCATACAGACCACAGGGGAAAGTGGACTCCGAATCACGATGGTCCGTTCATAGTAAAGAAAGTTTTCTCTGGTGGAGCACTGATGCTCAGTACTATGGATGGTGAAGACTTCCTGTCCCCTGTGAATTCAGATGCAGTTAAAAAATACTTCGTATAAAAATGACCCGCTGGACATAAAAATAGAATGTAAGTCCAGGCAAAAATAGGGCATCCCGGCGAGTCGAAAACAGAATAAAAGACTCGGGCAAAAATAAGGGAAAATAAATAAAAAAATGTACACCCGCTGAGTTGAAAAGCCGCATTGGACAACTCAGACAAAAATGGGTATCCCGGTGGATTGAAAACCCGAAAGGGCGATCCACGCAAAATAAGGGAATAAGCGAACAACTGCATTCTGAATTCGTCTGTATCACTTGCAACGTGGCAAGCTTCGAAAGGTTCGAGCATCGGTCAGAATCAGCCTTCTTCAGTAAGCAAGATGAGAAGAACGTCAATGTCATACGAGTCATAGCAAAAGGGAAGCTCCTTGAAGCGCCATCAGCATTGCCACCATCTTTTGTTTCTCAATTTGTAACAATCTCCTCATTTCAGGGGATCTGTTTCTTTGACTGTATTTTCCCATTCAGAGGCACGCAAATTAATAAAATCAGATTTTTTGTTACACTTTGTCTCGTACATTTTATTTTCGTTTGCAAAAATGTCCGATGTCCTTATAATATTGATGGCACAAATACATATGCGTCTTTTCTAAATTACATGCTTACAGGAAATATATTTGCTCCCGGGAGTGCCTAAACTCCTATGACGGAATCCGGTAAGGGATACCTCGGGATACTTGTACGTTTATTTGTCGTAACAGGATTGCAGGTATTCAGAACACATCATGGGGCATGAAAGTTTCTCCCCAGCAAGCTGTCAAATCACCATTTCCCCAGCACATCTCCCAAATAGCATCAGGGGTGCCCTCTCCCCAGCTGAGTTGCCAGACATCATCATCCTCAAGGTAGGTCATTCAGTGATCATCCCTCCTCAGCCAAGTGTTAAACAGGGAACCATCTCCCCGCAGAGCCCCAACCTCTATCCAGAAGAGCAATGTCCGAAGACCTCACAACAAAGTGACGAAAGCTTCCACGGACCCCAGCTGGGCCCCTCCTCACCAAGAATAGGTCTATCAGCGACTTATTCCCCAAACAGAGTCATGTATATCAGATCTACCAATGATCTCATCCCCAGCTGGGATATCACTTCAAGCAGATCAGCCGGAGATCTTCACCGCAACGGGATCCGAATCCCGGATCGGTATCTTTGCATAATCATAGCATTCGCATCATATTTTCCCCCAGAGCGTAGCATTCCGTCTAATACGGAGCATTACGGCAAAAATCAAACATATTGCATAATCATAAGCCATGTGTCGAATCAAACACTTATAAATACTTTCATTCCATCAACAAAATATAAAATACCTCTCAAACTCCCCGGCAGAAAGCCAAGGCATCCTCTTTGCACTCACAAATACAGATACATACTCTTTGGCACTCGTCCGTGTCATCATTCCCCAGTAAAGTCGCCAGAATATTCCCCACAAGCAGATATCTATACACTCTTTTGACACCCGTCCGTGTCACCTTCCCCAGCATAGTTGCCTAAACACTTTGGGAACCAAATATTTGTTTATAATACACTCCTTCCGACACCCGTCCGTGTCATGCCCCCGGCAAGTTGAACACTCGCATTTGTCTCACTCTTTTTCATACAGATACTCATCCGTATCTTGTATATACCACTTAAATCCCCTCAGAGTCGACACTTGTCCGTGTTCTGTGTTAACCAGTTGGTACTCGTCCGTATCATCATCTCTGAACATGTGTCAACGTTTGTTTCTACTGATACTCGTCCGTATCAAAGTCTTAAGGATACTCGTCCGCATCTTTAATCTACACACCGCGTCAAACATTTATACCTTTTCTTTGTTCAGAGAAGATACTCGTCTGTATCTACCTATCCCTAGAAGATTCTCTAGCAAATTACTTTCTTTTCTATCTGACATTCGTCCTATGTCATAATACTTTCGGCAGCCGTACCCTGCCAGGTGATCGTCCCTCACCTTTTAGATGACCGTCCCTCATCTTTCTCCCAGCGGAGTCTCCATTAGTGGAACCCTTTCCTATCCGAACTTCGTCCTATGTCGTGATATTTTAGCAGCCGCCCCCTGCTAGGTGATCGTCCTTCACCTCTTGATGATCGTCCTTCATCATTTTATCCAATGGCCGTCCCCATCGTTGATTCTGTTATCTGACATTCGTCCTATGTTGTGATAAACCCCGAGAGCAGCCGTACCCTGCTAGGTGATCGTCTTTCACCTCTTGATGATCGTCCTTCATCATGCCTATCCGATGGCCGTTCCCATCGTCGACCTTTTCATCCGACATTCGTCCTATGTCGTAGTACTTTTGGCAGCCGTACCCTGCCAGGTGATCGTCCTTCACCTTGGATGATCGTCCCTCATCCTTATCCCCAACAAAGCAGTCGTCCCCTGCTAGGTGATCGTCCTTCACCTTTGATGACCGTTCCTCATCATTTATTCTTCATCCCGATGGTCGTCCCCATCAATTACCTTTAATCCCCAGAAATTCTTGTTTCTTTGCTTGATGGTCGTCCCCATCATGATCGCTTTACTTCCCCAGCATGTCGGTCGTCCCCGTCATCGCTTTATCCCCAGCAGTCGTCCCCTGCTCGACGGTCGTCCTCCATCGCCCGCACTTTATAAACATACTTTACTTCCTTTTACAATCTATATCCCTTTTCTTCTTCATTTAGTGAGTGCAAATTTTGGACTGTCTTTGGTATTCAACCACAAGTTATCTTGTTTGCCTGTTAACGTTGCTTACATCCCTCACAGCTAACTCATGCTTGAATAGGGGCAGCTGTAAACACCCCAAATTTGCCCTTACTCATTTCACCATGGCTTGTGATTCTTTTCATTTGCATAGCTTCAATCATAGCATCTCATATTACATTTTTGCTTCACTGCATTGGTTCTAAGTCATATGCACCTAGGGTTTATGATCTGAGCCATCCCTGAGCCATTTGAGCCACTCCAAAGGCCTTCAATCATCTCAAGAGGGTCCATGTATGTTCAAGCATCATATTATATCCTCCCAAGGTCAAGGAAGTCAAAGAATCACAAGAACTGAGAAAGGCATGGAAGCAGAGCCAAGCTTAACTACACAGAGGACCTAAAATTAGGGTTTTGGTTTCAGAGGCCATAACTTCAAATTTTTTTGTCATTCTTGTTTCTATTGGTTTCTATATGTTATAGGGATCATGCATACCAATTTTCATGAAGAAATTCAATGGGGAAGGCATCTGATCAGAAGATGACTTCTTAAGCAAGTCAGTGCAAAATCAGGGCATCTGAGGCCCCCAATTGCCCAACCAAAGGGTTTTCTCCATCATTTTGGATGTGTATGATCTTTATTTGATCTTATAAGAAATTAGAAGTTCACAAAATTGAAGAATTTCAAGCCATTTGCAAAGTTGCCATTTTGGGAAAGTGACTTGTAATGTAAATTTGCCATTTTTGGAAAGTTTTTCAACCTCCTCTTTTTGATCCAAAAATGCTTCAAATGTAAAATCTTTGGTCATGAAAGTTGTAGATTGGATCCTCCTATTTTCAAAAAGTACAAGAACTTGACCTAATTCATTTTAGAACAAAAGTTATGGCCTTTCAAAGGTGGACACAATCACTAAATTTTCACTTTTGTGCCAAAGAGGGAAACTTGCAAATTCTCATGCCAAGCATTTCTATGACTTCAAATCAACTTCTAATCATCACACAAACATCATTCATGGTCCATAATTCAGATTTGCCCAAAGAATTTCTCACTTTCATGCCTTGGATTCCAAGTATCATAAGCCATTTTCCATAAAGTTCAAAAGGGGGAATTCTTGCAAAAGTGATTCCCAAGGGTTTGTGTGGTCTCTAACTGATCTCAAAGCATTACCATAACATCATGTAACATTTCACAACAAGAATTAAGCTTGGAATAGGACATTTCCATGACCAAAATCTCAAAATGCAACAAGTTGTGAAAATTGCAAAACACATGACATCTCACCCTTCACCCATTACAGATCACATCAGAACATCCAATGGCCTTCCTTGAAGCTAGCTGAGGCAATCCAAGCATAGAAATATCCTCTGCCATGGCCCATACCTATAGTACACAATTTTTTTACTTTTTGGCCAATCATCCCATATCATTCCCATAGTGCATACCTGCCCTCCTGAATTGTTGGGATTGCTTATGGATTGCCTCAAGGTCATAAAACAAGAAGGAAAAAGGCTCAGAAGACACACACCATTAGATTGCACAAAAACTGTCAAAAGCTTCATCTCTTCGAAACTCTGCCCACAACCATCAAACCTCAAAAATTCCTTCACCAATAAGTCACATACAATCCATAGAACAAAACCCACCCCCTGAAACAACCTGAATCACCACACACACAAACCTCCATTTCTGCTACACCAGAACCACACAGCATAAACCAGCCATCCTCAAAGTTTTCTAAGCTCCATATCATCTTCAAGAGGTTCATAGGAGTGGGCTTGCATCAAGGGAGAACCCAGAAAGCTCAAAATCAGAGGGTCCCCATCTCAGGTAACAGGATGAACTTTTTTCCCAGAAGCTAGATTTTAAGTTCTTTTATGGTTCTATATGCCCCCTGATCATGGGGATATGATTACTTTTGAAAATGGTTGAGAAACCACCATGTATGTGATCTCTGAAACTTTTTCCCGTTTTTACATTTTTCTTCGATTCATGTTCATGGTGTGAAATAAATGAGTTTTAGTTGGGGATTTAGGTTTAGGGTTGTTAGAGGATCATTTTTGTGCAAGAAATTTGGAGTTTGATGGCCTGAGAGAGAAGTTAGGGTTTGGGCTCGTCGGAGAAGACGACCGGAACAATGTTCCGGTCGCCTGAGAGTGATTAAGCCCTAATCCCATTAATTAGGCAACTTTGAATATTGACCCTTGATTTGGCTTTCCCGCGTACATGTGAACGGTCCAGATGGCTCATTAAACCCTAATCCTGATTAATTAAATAAAACATAATTAATTAAGTCAGCTTTAAAACTCAGCCATCAGATTGCGCGCGTTTAGCAACTTTAAAACCCAGCCTTGGATTATGATTACCTTGGGTCAGCTTGACTTGCGTGCAGGGCCTTTAGATCTCTTAACTTTCCATCTGAGCCATTCACATTGCATACTTCTCATTTTTATTTTATTTACTTTATATTTTATTTCTTATATTTATTAAAAATAGCAAAACTGATTTAAAAATTCTGAAATTTTTTATTAAATCTTTTATTAATTTTCAGAACCCAAAAATATTTTATTTTTTATTTTTTGCATTAAAAATTATTTTTAAATCATTTAAATGATTATTTTTAATTAGTTAATGGAAATTAATTAATTAAAAATGCATTTAGGTATTTAAAAATCACCAAAAATTTCACATTGCATTTTAATACATTTAGAAACATTATCAAACTCTTCAAACAAATTTCTTTTTGGTTCTTGACATATTTTGACATTTTTCTTTGGAATTAAAGTTCTTAAAAGGCAATATTTTTGTTCTAACTTAGAAAAATTCATTCTGCCTAACCATGAAGAGTTTGATGATAGTTCTTCTTGCATTGCATTCTTCATATCATGTAGTTTCTAGGGTAAAATTGATTTGAATTTATATTTCATTTTCAATTTGATGTGCATTTTTCCTTTTGAAGTGTCTTAAAACCCTAGCTAACTTGAGAAAATCATAACTTCCATTAGTTTAAGACTTAGGTCCCCTCCTGTGGGCAGTGAACTTATGTAGGGTTAGGGTACCTTTGATCCCATTTGCAATTTTTTATCTTGTCATTTGCTTCTTATTTTGAATTTTGCTTTGTGTCTTGTGCATAAACCCTAATTTTGTCTTCATTTGCATCCATCTTCCATATGCTTGCATACATGAACTTGCCATAACATTTTGTGCATCCTCATGGCATATGAGACATCTTAGGACATATTAGAATCATGTTTGATCATTGCATCATTCATTTTCCATGTTATGCATTCATTCCATTTCATAAACTTTCATGAACTTTTATGGTTCAAAGCATGCTTCATTTGCATCCACATCCTTGTATGATCATCCATAACTCTTGACATGTGTTTGCATCATCTCTTAGCATCATTAAAATCATGTTTATGCTTCTGATTTTGGTTTGCATCTTTGCATTTCATCTCATTTTCATTTCATTTCATTTCTTGTTGCTAACTTTTCAGGTGGTAAGTGTTTGAGAAGTGAATTTGCCTTCACTTCTCATAATCTCTTCAAGGATCCCCCGAAATGAGGAAATCGTTACAAATTGAGAAACAAAAAGGTGCTGGCAATGCTGATGACGCTTCAAGGAGCTTCCCTTTTGATATGACTCGTATGACATTGACGTTCTTCTCATCTTGCTTTTGAAGGAGGCTGATTCTGACCGATGCTTTATTCTTTCGAAGCTTGCCGTGTTGTAGGTGATACAGACGAATTCAGAATGCAGTTGTTCGCTTATTCCCCTATTTTGCGTGGATCGCCCTTTCGGGTTTTCACTCCACTGGGATACCCATTTTTGCCTGAGCTGTCCAATGTGGCTTTTCAACTCAGCGGGTGTACATCTTTTATTTATTTTCCCTTATTTTTGCCCGAGTCTTTTATTTTGTTTTTGACTCGCCGGGATGCCCTATTTTTTCCTGGACTTACATTCTGTTTTTATGTCCAGCGGGTCATTTTCATGCGAAGTATTTTTTTAACTGCATCTGAATTCACATGGGACACGAAGTCTTCACCATCCATAGTACTGAGCATCAGTGCTCCACCAGAGAAAACTTTCTTTACTATAAACGGACCATCGTAATTCGGAGTCCACTTGCCCCTGTGGTCTGTATGAGGAGGGAGGAGTCTTTTCAGCACAAGATCTCCTACTTGGTATTCTCGAAGCCTGACTTTCTGATCGAAGGCTTTCTTCATTCTTTTCTGATATAACTGCCCATGACAAATTGCAGCCAACCTCTTCTCTTCAATCAGATTCAGTTGTTCGTATCGGGATCGGACCCACTCTGCTTCATTCAACTTAACATCCATCAGTACCCGCAGAGAGGGTAATTCAACTTCAACAGGTAGGACTGCCTCCATACCATACACAAGCTGATACGGGGTTGCCCCAGTGGATGTTCTGATTGATGTACGGTACCCATGCAAGGCAAATGGTAGCATTTCATGCCAATCTTTATAGGTAACCACCATCTTCTGTACAATCTTCTTGATATTCTTGTTAGCTGCTTCTACAGCGCCATTCATCTTTGGCCTGTAAGGAGAAGAATTGTGGTGTTGGATCTTGAAGTTCCGACATAGTTCTGCCATCATTTTATTGTTCAAGTTGGAACCATTATCAGTAATGATTCGTTCGGGAATTCCATACCGACAGATGATGTCTCTTTTCAGAAATCGGGCTACCACTTGTCTGGTGACATTTGCATAAGAAGCTGCTTCAACCCACTTGGTAAAATAATCAATGGCTACCAGGATGAATCTGTGGCCATTTGAAGCAGTCGGTTCAATCTTGCCAATAATATCGATGCCCCACATGGCAAAGGGCCAGGGTGAAGACATCACATTTAGAGGATTTGGAGGCACATGCACTTTATCTGCATAAATCTGGCATTTATGGCATTTTCTGGCATAGGCACAACAGTCCGCATCCATTGTGATCCAGTAATAGTCTGATCTCAACAACGTTTTAGCCATATCATGCCCTCCTGCATGGGTACCAAAGGATCCTTCGTGCACCTCGTGCATCAACAAGTTTGCTTCTGTCCTATCAACGCATCTTAGGAGTACCATATCAAAGTTTCTCTTGTACAGGGAACCATCGGCATTCAGGAAGAAACTACCAGCTAGCCTTCTTAATGTCTTCTTATCTTTGGAAGATGCCCCAGGTGGGCATGTTTGATCCTCCAAGAAGCATTTGACGTCGTGAAACCAAGGCTTATCATCTTTGACAATATCTACTGAGAATACATATGTTGGTCTGTCAAGTCTGGACACCGAAATCCGAGGCACAAAGTTGGCAGCTTGAACTTTGATCATGGATGAAATGGTAGCCAGAGCATTTGCAAACTGATTTTCGTCTCGTGGGATACACTCAAGCTTGACTGTTGTGAAGAAAGTCAATAACCTCCTTGTATAATCCCGATAAGGTATCAGATGATCTTGGTGCGTGTACCATTTGCCGTTGGTTTGATTAATTACCAGAGCTGAATCTCCGAATACAGTCAAAGTCTTGATCCTGAGGTCAATGGCCTCCTCAAGACCCATAATACAACCTTCGTATTCAGCTTCGTTGTTAGTGCAGTTGAAGGTGAGTTTTGCCGAGAAAGGCATGTGAACTCCTTTAGGTATAATGAGTACTGCACCAACACCACGACCATTCATATTAACAGCCCCGTCAAACATCATAGTCCATTCTTCCTCTGGGTCAGGCCCTTCAGTGTGAATAGGCTCTTCATGATCTTTCGCTTTTATGAACATGATGTCTTCATCAGGGAAGTCAAATCTCATAGGCTGGTAATCATCAATGGGTTGCTCAGCGAGATAGTCAGACAGTACACTGCCCTTGATGGCTTTTTGAGATGTGTACTGAATGTCATATTCTGTGAGGATCATTTGCCATCTTGCAACCCGTCCGGTAAGTGCTGGCTTCTAAAAAATGTACTTAACTGGATCCGTCTTTGAGATCAATAAAGTAGTGTGGGTCAACATATACTGCCTTAGTCGGCGAGCAGCCCACGCTAAAGCACAGCAAGTTTTCTCGAGCAGTGAATAAAGTTGTTCACAGTCGGTAAACTTTTTGCTCAGGTAGTATATTGCATACTCTTTTCGACCAGACTCGTCATGCTGGCCCAGCACACACCCCATTGACTCTTCTAATACTGTCAAGTACATGATTAGAGGTCTTCCTTCAACTGGAGGCATAAGGATTGGAGGCTCTTGTAAGTATTCCTTGATTTTGTCAAAAGCCCTCTGGCAGTCTCCGTTCCATATGACCGTTTGTTCTTTTCTTAACAGCTTGAACAAAGGCTCACAGGTTGCTGTAAGGTGAGATATGAACCTTGAAATGTAGTTCAATCTACCTAGGAACCCCCAAACTTCTTTTTCTGACTTCGGTGCAGGAATTTCCTGAATGGCTTTGACTTTATCAGGGTCAACTTTAATTCCTTTCTCACTTACAATAAATCCCAGCAGCTTACCAGATCGCACCCCGAATGTGCACTTGTTAGGGTTTAACTTCAGTTGATACTTCCTCAGACGCTTGAATAGCTTCAACAGATTTACCAGGTGTAAACCCATAATTTCGACAGACTGAAATTGAGAGCTTGAGGTCATCTTTGTCGAAGGATAATAAAAGAAAGAGAATTCAAGAATTGCTGACAAGGTTTAAAACTCCATTACTTCGACAGAAGGGCAAATGGTGTTCTGGCAGAATAAGTTGGAAAGTTATTTGTAGCTAAGTATTTGACAGAAGAAAGTTGTCTTTCGACGTTTCGACAGAAGAGGGTTTTGACAAAAGACAGGGTTTGGCAGATGTTGAAAGAGTTGTTTCTTATTTAAAAGGTTTCGACAGTTTGAAGGGGTGTAAGGTTTCGTCACCAAAGGAGAGAATTCAAATTCAAAAGGTTGTAACCTTTGGCAGTTAGACACATGGAAGTTTCAGAGAAGAAAATGACATGCAGGCTGACACTTGTCATTTAGTTATAGTTTTTCCGTTCTAAGCAGTTATTTTGTTTGTATATAAATAGGATAGTTTGTGTTTAGAATAGGTGTGTGAAAATTGATACAAAATTCCTGTAAATACTCTAAGTATCCAGTGTGAGAGAAAATGAGTTTGATATTTGGAACCATGTACGTTTGAACACCATTTATATTTCAAAGTTATTTAAATTACTTGTTTATTCATCAAGTTTATGTCATTTTTAAACTTTATTTACTGTTTTCTGCAAGTTATAGCCTTCGACATTTTCTTCTTATCTTTGTTTAAAACTTTCAACTTTATTTCATTTTAAGTTTAAACTTTACTTTACTTGTAAAAATCAAAGTTCTTAACACTTTGACAGTATTAACAAAACAAACCATAAACCTATCACAAACACTAAGATTAGTTCGACAGAATCAATGCACATGTGTCCCAGGACTTGTTTGGTTGGTCCTGCAAGTAACCCAGTTTTCTGAAGAAATTGGTTAACCAGAGGTTGTTCGCCAGAAATCACCGCGAACAAATTGGCACGCCCAGTGGGACTTGTGCATTTGATAAAATCTAGTAGAAAACTTCTTAGACAAATTGTTCCTTGCTACGTTGTATGATTCTTAGAAGCGGTAAACTAGCCGTAACCGACGTAGAGAGACCAAAGAGAACAAGAAGAAGAAAGATGGCTAACTTGCCAAATACTTCAAACAATCCTGACGAAACAATACCAGTTTCTAATCCTATCCCTTCGTCAGGAGCAATACCAGCGTCTGGCCCTGTTTTAGAACAAATTAGGCCTCCTTTGGGAGATGCCATACCAACGGGTTCAGGATCCCAGAATGCGCCTAGTTCTTCCACCATGGGACACGCCAGACCCTTTGGAACCCCTCCCCCTGGAGGAAATACATTCAGGCCATATCTGAATTATTCTCAGCCTTTGACTGGGAGGGAACAACCATATGGAATGCCAACTTCAATGATGGCAAGCCTACATAATTCGTCACCATTATTCTCTGATGCTATGGCTCAAATGTCATCACCACTGCAGGGATCAGGATATCGTGGAAATGGAAATAGAATGAATCAAGTTCCACCAGGTTTCCATATGCCCACTATGACAAACCATTCTGCACAAGTAATTCGTCAACAGATGGACGAAAGCAATCATGATATGGTACAGGCTTTGACACAACAAATGGGAGAAGTGTTTAATCCCTTAATACAAAACACTACCCAAACAAACCAAATATTGGCAGAACAGATGGCACGCATTGCTGACTTTTTTGGAGTCCCTCAAGCATAGCAAAGGATGCAATTAAATCAGAATCCTGCCAATAGGGCTGTCGAAGAAGAACTTACTATAAACCAAAGGCCTTTAGGAAACCCTCATGAAAATCCGAGGGGGCAAGAGGTGATAGTCGAACAGCCTAATGTAGAAGAGCCTATTCGACAGGAACCAAGAAGGATAATAGTCCAGAGAGACCAAAATGCTGACGAAGTATTACAGCAAAGAATGCGTTACAATAACATGCCTGTCGAAAATAATATTGCCACCATGGTTGAGAGAATAATGGCACAAAATGGAGTAAACGTAGGATTACAAAGGCCTAGTTATACTTCCCCCTTGTCTGAATTTGTCTTACAACAAGAGTTACCACCAAGGTGGAAAGTCCCCAAATTCACAAAATTCTCAGGGGATACTAGTGAGTCCACCATAGAACATGTAGCACGTTATTTGATAGAGGCAGGAGAGATTGCTAATAATGAGAACTTAAGGATGAAATATTTCCCAAGTTCTTTGACAAAAAATGCTTTCACCTGGTTTACATCACTTCCTGCAACTTCAATTTTTACTTGGACCCAATTAGAGAGATTATTCCATGAACAATTTTATATGGGACAAACCAAGATAAGTTTGAAAGAGTTGGCAAGTGTCAAAAGAAAATTTTTTGAACCTATAGATGACTATTTGAATAGGTTTAGATTATTAAAAGTCAGATGCTTCACGCAAGTGCCGGAACAAGAACTAGTCGAAATGGCTGCAGGGGGTCTAGATTATTCCATAAGGAAAAAACTGGATACCCAGTACTTGAGAGACATGGCACAACTGGCAGACAGAGTGAGGCAAATAGAAAGACTAAAAAATGAAAAATTTAGATCAAATAAAAACAAAAAGGAAAGAGTGGCCTATGTAGGAATAATTCAAGAAGATGATTATGACGAAAACGAACCAGTCATTTTCGACCAGCAAGAAATTGATCTTGCAGAATTAAAACAAGGCCCTCCATATTCTTGTAAAGTTTTAGCCCCGTCGAATGGAAAAAATCCAGTCGAAGTGGAAAAGAATGACAGGTTCCCTAAAAGAACCTATACATTCGACATCACCAAGTGTGATGAAATATTTGATTTATTAGTCAAAGATGGTCAGTTAATAAAACCAGCACGCACTAAGGAGCCTCCTGTAGACCAACAGAAAAAGAGAGGTTTTTGTAAATACCATAATTTCTTGGGTCATAAAACTTCTCAATGTTACCTTTTCAGGGATCTTGTCCAGAACGCAATCCAAAATGGGAGGCTGAAGTTTGGAGACAAAGCCAAGCAGCAGATGAGGATTGACTCAAATCCCATGCAGGTTGTGGAGGCCAATTATGCTGAACCAGAAATGGTAAATGTGGTCAAAATGAAGATCATGGCTGAGGAGAATTTTGAAATAGTGGAAGTTACTGAAAGCTTCGACACCAACTTCACCATGATAGAAGCTGCTGAAGGTTTCGACACCCATGTAAATGTGGTGGAAGAAGGTGATGATCTTGCTGACCAGGCTGAGGAAAGAGAAGTCAAAACTTCTGAAGACTTCGACAGTGAGAATGCCATTGAAACTACTGAAGGTTTCGACGAAAGAGATGCAGTCAAAGTGGGAAGAAGTTTCGACAAGAAAAACTATGAAAGAGATGCTGAGCAGGGGGTGATCTGGGACACTTTAGGAGAGTCGAATGGGAAGTTCGACTTCATGGTGAAATATTCAGCACCACCAAGCTCCAAAACAGACATCAACAAAAACAAACCCACAGGTTGGGGAGATACTGTCAAAAATGATGACAAAGAGGAGGATAACCAAACCCTCACTGTCCAAAAAGAGGCCGCTGAGGGCCTTAACCAAAATAAGATCAAAACAACAGGGATTGATGACAATGTCCTTACTGTCGAACCCATCAACAGTAGTACCATCAAAACTGAAGAACATCCTGTCGAAGGTGTTGCACACTGCTGCAAATACATCTACAAGGGTTTACACCCAAAAGGCAGTATGGATCAGTCAAAGGAGACTATCCCAGAAGAAATGATGCTAGTCGAAAAAATGAACAAATTGAAAATCACAACTGAACAGAATGCTGGGATTCATATGGTGGAAATCACCCAAAAGGGAGAACCAGACACCAACAAGGGAAAGAAACGTCAAGAGAAGCATCAAAAGCTGGTTTACCCAGAAGAGAACGAGAGTCTTGTCGAATTCATCCAGAGGTGTCAAAGGAAGAATGCAGAAGTTATGCTTTGCCCAAGATGCAGTGCTGTGTTCGACAGGAAAGCAGCTGATGATTTGGAAGCAGCAGAAAAGACCCAGAGAAAAAGAAATTGGGGGACAGTCCCACCAACCAGAAACGAAAGATTCGACCCAAGAAGAGGGAAGCATCACATCCAAGGAGTGGGAGAAAGACGTTTCAACACTTATAAACCATCCGACAGACCAAATGATGACAAATGGGTTCAACCTATAAGGGATGCCCAAGGTCAGAAGAAATGGAAGAGCTTTGAGGTGAACAGAGGTCCCTCAATGGAAGTTAAAAAGGAGGCAAGGCCAAAATACGTCTCTGAAAACTACAAAGGGAAGAATCCTATGTCCAGATCCCAATGGAGAAGATTCCAAAGGCAGAAGAAAATTGGAAAGGAAACTGTAGAACACAAAAGGGTTGGGCAGAAGGAGGCTGAATCAAGCAAATGTGTGCAGATCACAAACAAGGGGATACCTCTGGCAGAAAAAGAAACCCCTCAGAAGAATGGATCCAGTGACACCACAGAAATGCAGATAACAAACAACAGAATGCTAGTGGACGAAGAGGTTACAGATGAATTTAGTTCAGAATCAGATGCCTCTTTCGACGTAACCTGCAATGTGGTTTCTGTGCTGCCCAGAGATTATGACAGGATAATGGAAGTCGAAGACGAAGAGGATGACATGGCAGATGACAGCATAGGCCTGAAGCCTGTATGCTACTACATAATGAATAATGGTTGTGTCGAAGAGCAAAATGCTTTCTTCGAAAAGCCAGATGATGCAATGAAGGCTCACTTAAAGCCTCTTTTCATAAAAGGAAAGGTAGAAAACGTGGGTGTCAACAAAATTTTGATAGATGGTGGAGCAGCTGTAAATTTAATTCCTCATTACATGATAAAGAGGATTGGAAAAGATGACTCCGACACTAAGCCTCACAATATGGTGTTGTCCAATTATGAAGGTAAAGTAGGGACAACACTGGGAGTAATTCAACTGAACTTGACTGTAGGATCCATCACCAGGCCTACAATGTTTGTGGTGATAGCATCAAAGGCAAATTATAACTTGCTGCTGGGAAGAGAATGGATCCATGGGATTGGGGCTGTGCCATCCTCCATGCATCAAAGAATAGCAATCTGGAGGCCAGATGGGATTGTCGAAAACATTGAAGCAGATCAGAGTTACTTCACAGCTGATGTGAACAATATTACTAGTCGTAATTTCGACAAGAACCTAGCCCATATAGCACCATGCAATCCTGCTGATTTCGACTTAACAGCTTCCGACAATGCTTACTGTTCCATGTACCTCCATCCTACGCATGGTTTCCAGTGGGATAAAGAAATAATTGGGGAGACAAATTACACTTGGGGAACTGCCCATGTCAATCCAACTGGATGGGGGAGTGAATTCAGTGAAAATGACTGAAGTTTCAGCAATGGAAAGGATTTCGGCTTATATAGCCGAAAAACAACTCAAAATGGCCCTTGAGGCTGAAGTTAGGAATATGGCTGTCGAAGCCAGCACTCAGGTTGTCGAAGAACAACATCCTCAAGAAAATATTGAGGAACAACATGCAAAGCAGAGTTTTGAAGAAGACTCAAATGGCGAATGGCAGAGTCAAAGACTTGATGCCATTTATGATGACGAACCTTTGGGGTTCGAAAAAGATCCAACCTCAACCAATATGAAAATGGTGGCGCAGGATCCTTTAGAGGAGATTAATCTGGGACTGGGGGCAGAGAAAAGGCCCACTTACATCAGTGCCAAGTTGAATCCTCAACTCAGAGTCGAAATAATCCAACTGCTGAATGAGTTTAAAGACTGCTTCGCCTGGGATTATGACGAAATGCCTGGTTTAGACAGAAGTTTGGTTGAATTGAAGTTGCCAATACTGGAAGGGAAGAAGCCAATAAAACAGACTCCCAGACGCTTTGCACCTGAAATTCTGTCGAAAATCAAAGAAGAAGTCGAAAGGCTTCTAAAATGCAAATTCATCCGTACAACAAGGTATGTCGAATGGATTGCTAATATTGTTCCTGTGATTAAGAAAAATGGCAAACTGAGGGTGTGTATTGATTTTAGAGATCTAAACTCAGCCACCCCTAAGGATGAGTATCCTATGCAATTGTAGACATCTTAAAAATTGAGATTTAGGGTGTTATAGTTTCCAAATCATGATTTCAAAGAGAGCTCCTCGAAACCATATGCATTTCCCTTTGAATCAGGTTGTCTTTAGTTGTAATAATATTATGTATTAGTTTCTAAGTCACAAATGTCTTAATAGATAATATGTAAGGATGCCAAATGAATTTTAGCCAATAAGGATCAATGTGACCCTTCCTAATACACTTGTAGACATCTTGAAAATTATCTTTGTATGCAAAAGGTCACTTCGACAGCAAAAGATATTTCTCCAAGAATAGTCGAAAACATTTTTGCTGGGGGGCAATTTGTAAACCCATAATTTCGACAGACTGAAATTGAGAGCTTGAGGTCATCTTTGTCAAAGGATAATAAAAGAAAGAGAATTCAAGAATTGCTGACAAGGTTTAAAACTCCATTACTTCGACAGAAGGGCAAATGGTGTTCTGGCAGAATAAGTTGGAAAGTTATTTGTAGCTAAGTATTTGACAGAAGAAAGTTGTCTTTCGACGTTTCGACAGAAGAGGGTTTTGACAAAAGACAGGGTTTGGCAGATGTTGAAAGAGTTGTTTCTTCTTTAAAAGGTTTCGACAGTTTGAAGGGGTGTAAGGTTTCGTCACCAAAGGATAGAATTCAAATTCAAAAGGTTGTAACCTTTGGCAGTTAGACACATGGAAGTTTCAGAGAAGAAAATTACATGCAGGCTGACACTTGTCATTTAGTTATAGTTTTTCCGTTCTAAGCAGTTATTTTGTTTGTATATAAATAGGATAGTTTGTGTTTAGAATAGGTGTGTGAAAATTGATACAAAATTCCTGTAAATACTCTAAGTATCCAGTGTGAGAGAAAATGAGTTTGATATTTGGAACCATGTACGTTTGAACACCATTTATATTTCAAAGTTATTTAAATTACTTGTTTATTCATCAAGTTTATGTCATTTTTAAACTTTATTTACTGTTTTCTGCAAGTTATAGCCTTCGACATTTTCTTCTTATCTTTGTTTAAAACTTTCAACTTTATTTCATTTTAAGTTTAAACTTTATTTTACTTGTAAAAATCAAAGTTCTTAACACTTTGACAGTATTAACAAAACAAACCATAAACCTATCACAAACACTAAGATTAGTTCGACAGAATCAATGCACATGTGTCCCAGGACTTGTTTGGTTGGTCCTGCAAGTAACCCAGTTTTCTGAAGAAATTGGTTAACCAGAGGTTGTTCGCCAGAAATCACCGCGAACACCAGGTGGTCTTCTTCTGTGAGGGACTTGGCAATCATCTCATCCACATAACATTCAATTTCTTTATGGATCATGTCATGGAATAATGTTACCATAGCCCGTTGATAAGTTGCACCAGCATTCTTCAGTCCGAATGGCATCACCTTATAACAGAACGTGCCCCAGGGTGTGATGAAAGTTGTCTTCTCCATGTCTTCAGGTGACATCTTGATCTGATTGTATCCTGAAAATCCGTCCATGAAGGAGAAAACCGAGAACTGAGTCGTATTATCAACCAATACATCAATGTGAGGTAAAGGGAAGTCATCTTTCGGGCTGGCTCTGTTCAGATCCCGGTAATCCACACACATCCTCACCTTGCCGTCTTTCTTAGGTACAGGTACAATATTAGCAACCCACGGCGGATAGCTAGTCACAGCAAGGAAACCGGCGTCCCAATGCTTTTGTACCTCTTCTTTAATCTTCATTTCCATATCTGGACGAGTACGGCGCAGTTTCTGTTTTACTGGTGGGCAGTCTTCTTTCAAAGGCAGCTTGTGCATGACAATATCGGTTTCCAACCCTGGCATATCCTGATAAGACCAAGCAAAAACATCTACGTATTCCCGAAGCATATCAATCAGTTGCTCTTTTACTGAATCTTGTAGGCAGGCCCCGATCTTAACTTCTTTCACGTCTTCTTCCGTACCAAGATTAACCGTTTCAATCTCCTCCTGATGAGGAGTGATAACCTTCTCCTCTTGCCTTAACAACCTGGCTAGCTCTTCAGGTAGCTCATAATCTTCTTCAACCCCTTCATTAGCTTGATTGATTGGATTGTCAAAGTCATACGAAGTCATAGCAGTGTTGTTGTCGGTGCAGTCTGAAAGGCACTTTCTGCAAGGGTTCAGATTGGTTTATTTTAGTGATCAATTTTAATCTTGTTTAGAAAAAGTGAAAATGAAGTTATTTATTTTGAAAAACATTGCCATTTTATTTTTTGTACAAAAAGAAAAATGAAAAGACAGTGAGCGAAAAAGAGACTCGTTTGCAAAAGATGTCTGATATTCATTGATTAATCCATTTGCACAAAATTACAAGATGGCCTGATTACAAAATGAGTCTTGTCATCTTGGGCAAGATGCAAGACTTGATGCATGCTTTAAAATACAGGAAATAATAATTACTCTGCAGGAGTAACCCTTATAATTTCCTGGGAAGACCAGTTAAGGACTTGGCTCCCCGGGATCCTTGGACGTATCTAGCTCTCCAGGTTGCGGTTGCTTTCCTCCTCGTCTTCCAAACTGTTCACAGCATCCGGGGTGAGCATTCCCCCGCTGACGAAATTGGGCTCTTTTGCAGCCCCTGATTGATCTTGTTGAGTTGGTCTGTAACCCAACCCAAATCTGTCTTCTTTCTTCTCCACGGGTAGCAACTTGCCCCAGCCTTGAGCAGTACCCTCTTCAACAACCTTCCGGGCTTGCTGGTACGATGTTATGGAAGTTCCCAGTACAGCAGATGCTTCATTAATGTTGAGGGCCTCAAACCCCTGGCTCATGGTTTCATGGATCTCCCCATCCATCTCAATGTACTTATACGTAGCTAGATGGCTAACAAAGATGTCTTCCTCCCCACAGATGGTGATGATCTGGCCTTCCCACTCGAATTTCAACTTCTGGTGAAGGGTAGACGTAACAGCGCCAGCGGCGTGGATCCAGGGTCTACCCAATAGACAGTTGTAGGCCGGCTGAATGTCCATCACATAGAAGGTAGTTTTGAAGGTCTGCGGGCCAATCATCACAGGCAGATCAATCTCCCCAAGCACTGATCTCTTAGAGCCATCAAATGCTCTCACCACCAAATTACTCGGACGCATCGCCAAGCCATCATACTCCAGCTTCACTAAGGCTTTCTTTGGTAGAACATTGAGTGATGACCCAGTGTCCACCAGTACATGAGACAAAACAGCACCCTTGCATTCCAAGGTGATATGTAGAGCCTTATTATGGTTGCGTCCCTCCGTTGTTAAGTCAGCATTAGTAAAGCCCAGTCCATGACTGGTGTTGACATTTGCCACCACAGTTTCTAGCTGATTAACAGTGATCTCCTCTGGCACGTATGCTGCGTGCAGGACTTTTAATAATGCATTCCTGTGAGCTTCAGAACACATCAACAGTGATAATATGGAGATTTTTGAGGGAGTTTGGTGAAGCTGATCCACCACCTTGTAATCACTTCTTTTTATGATTCTCATGAACTCGTCTACATCTTGCTCAAAAGATGTCTTCTGAGTTTCTTTGACAGTTGGTTCTTTAAGTACCACACTCTTTCCTTTTGCTTTGGCAGCAGCTTCTGCTTCGACATTAGGTCTTTGGGTTTGTGAGGAAAAAAGGCGTCCGCTTCTGGTGAAGCCTCCGCCTCCCCCAACATTATCAACTTGTGGAGAAGAGATTGAAGAATCCAGAGTGATTTTCTCCCCGTTGTAGTAGAGATCAGAGCCATAATGCCAAGGTATGGCATTACTGCTTTCATAAGGAACTGGTCCAGGCACCGTGATGGTAACTGGACTGACTGCTGCAGAGGAAGGTACTGTAATGGTGTGCGGATCGTAGTAAACTGTGACTGGTGATCTGGCAGGAGGTGCCACTATTTGTTGTTGGAAATTGTTGCTGGGAGGAACATTTGATGGATCATAGTAGATTGTGACTGCTGAGACATCTTCATTAATTTCTGCTGGTGTTGTAGAAGATCCTGCTAATGAAACGGATGTTGATGTTGTAGAAGAAATGGTTGTTGAAATCTGACTTGTTGAAGTGATAGACGGAGTGATTGCTGATGATATTGATGAATCGGTAGGAATGATTGTTGCTGCTGTTGTAGAAGAATCAGGAATTGTTGTTAAAGGAATTGCTGGATTTGTAGGCGCCGTTGTTGAGATTTGAAGGATACCATCCTTGATAAGACCATCTATGCCGCTTCTCAAATTTTCACACCCGTTGACTGCAATGTTGCAATACCCACAACTGAGCTCACACCCGGGGAACACTTGGCTTTCTAGAAGCTGAGCTTTAATTTCGACCAAAGGTGTTCGAATTTGTGCAACACTGGTGATTAAGGTAGATAGCTTGTCTTCCTCAATGGCATTAATCCTCGGTCCTCCATGATTAGGCATAGGATTCTTGTTGACATTCGGAGGAGGTGCAAAGTTGAGGGCTTTAGAATCCACCAGATCTTGGACTTTCATTTGCAAGGCCCTGCATTTTTCAGTATTGTGGCCAGGTGCATTGGAGTGGAAAGCACACCTGGCGTTGACATCATAATTCCTTGGGAGATTGGAGGGATCTAGTGGTGCCAACGTCCTTAACTCAACCAAGTTAAGTTTCAGGAGTTGTGGCAATAAGGCAACATAAGGCATATGGATAGGGTCAATCACCCTGTTTGCCTGTGATGGTCTTTGTTGGAAGGGTCGTTGTTGTTGATTGCTATTGTTGTTGTTGTAGGTTCTCTGTTACGGATACTGAACCTGCTGTTGATAATGTGGTTGTTGTTGTTGTTGATATGCCGGTTGCTGAGGAATCGGAGCTGGAATGGTGACAGCTGCTACTGATCTATGAACATACTGAGGTCTGCCCCTGCTGGCATGAATGGCATTTGTCTCATCGGTCCTTCGAGGTCCCACAAAAGGCTTCCTGGAATTACTGGACGAACTTGCACCATTATCAGAAATCTTGCCCATTTTTAAAAGGCTCTTAATTCTTTCCCCGGCTATGACTACGTCTGCAAAGCTGGTAGAAGAAAAGGCTGCCAATCTATCAATATACGTTCCTTGCAAAGTATTCATGAACATGTCGGCCATTTCTCTTTCCGACATGGGTGGTTGGACAACAGCAGCAAGCCGTCTCCACCTCTGGGCATATTCTCTGAAGCTTTCTCTGGAAGATTGAGACATTCCCATCAGGAGGGTCCTGTTAGGAGCCATGTCCAGGTTATATTGATACTGCCTGATGAAGGCTTCAGCTAAGTCCTTCCAGCATCTAACGGTAGCTCTGGTCAAGTGTGAATACCACTCTCTTGAAGCCCCAGTTAGACTGTCTTCAAAGTAGAACATCCACAGCTTCTCATCCATGGTATATGCTTTAAGTCTTCCCAGGAAAGACTGCAGGTGAGTTCGTGGACAGGAGGTTCCATTGTATTTCTCGAAGCACGGGGGTTTGAATTTGTGGGGAATTCTCACCCCGTCCACTAGTCCCATATCCATTACATCGAAGCCCAAGGAATTCTGAGAATCCAAGGATCTCAACTTCTCAGCAATTTCATCTAACCTTCTATCATAGACTTCGTCTCCTGCTCCCATGACAGTAAACTGCTCCTCTTGGGGATCCTCTTGTAAAATCCTCCCCCCAATAGTATTTCCTTGCACATTTCCCGGGATGTTGACTTCCGGATCTAGATGAGGTCCAAATACTGGTGGATTAACATGAGGATGACCCCTTTCATTATTACTTGTTCCTCCAGTCCCAGGATGAGGTTCCTCGGGAGTTTGTCTTTCTACCAATGCCCTTAACCTTTCTTGGCTCTGGGCCAAGCCAGTCATTACAGCCATGAATTGAGTCATTTGGTTTCTCATCCCCACTCTTTCATTAGCCATCTGGGTTCTGACCTCAGTCAGGTCCTGCTGTACTTGCTCCATTTGGATACCAGGAAGGTTGTTGCGAGTAGGGTACCGGTGCGCACGGTTGACAGGGAACACTCTTCTGCGAGCAATGTTTCCTGAGATCATAGCAAAGTTAGAAACAGAAATAATAACAAAACCTACAAAACAAAACAAAAGTTAGTATGCAATGCAGTATGCTTATTTGTTTTCCAAGGTATCCGGCTTGGTTTTTGGTTTTGACCTTTCCAGACCTCGAGGAAGATGCTGGATGTTGCTGAGAAAAGAAACCCAAATGAAAGCAAACTAATATATTACAAATGATGAATAATACATAGTTCGTTTTACAGCACATGCCCCTAGAGGGTCAAAATACATCAAAAAGAAAAGTACATAAAATGGAAATGAACAACAAGCAAAGAAATCAAACATCCAATCCAAACTCATCCTCCTTAACCTCCTTCAGAAGTGCCTCAGTCACTGGACCAGCTGGATGCTCTGTAATGGTCCTAATGAGGAGGTTACTGGTGGCAATGGCAGTGGTCAGCTTCTTGTGCCGGTCCTGATCCTTTGATCTCTTCAATCCAGCCCTAAGCTTCAACTCTGAAATCTCCTTCTGGGCTGCCAGCAAAGCTTCCTGTTGCTTCTTTTCATTGGCCTCTAACTGTTCAATCCTGGCCTGAGTTCTCTGATCTTCTTGTGTCCGGGCTTCAGTGATCCTAACCCACCTAGCCTGACTTTCTTGCAGATAGAGCTCAGTCCTAGCCTTCTGAATCTTGGCCTCTTTACAGGCATTCTTCAATATTTGCTCCCCAGCTCTTGCTTTCCTGATGTAGTCCTCTGTTTTCTCAATCTTGGCCAGATGCTCCACCCTAAGCTTCTCCAACCTTTCAATGTCCAGATGACCATCACTCCTTTCCCAAAGGGTCTTCTTCAGAGCTTGAGACATATTCTCATTCCTTTCCTTCAGCTTCTCAAATTCTTCCAGGCTGACAGTTGCTGCTGGCTGTACTGTAGAGGGTCCAGGTATGTCCTCCAAGGTGAAGGGTGATAACGAGAAAATGTATCGATTATATTGCTATGTTTCATTACCGTTTTATCGCATAATCGTCGTTTTAACACCCAATTCCTCGAGTTTTCCTAACCATTTTGCAGGTACATCGTATACAGAGCTAAATCATGAGCCAAGAGCAAAAGGAACGAAAACAACCATAAAAAGATGAAGAAATGAAGAAACCTGCAAAAACCTGCATATTTTGTTGCACTCACGGTCGTCACCTAGTTGTCACGACCGTGACACCCCAAAAGGAGCAATCACGACCGTGACATATCACTCACGACCGTGACACTTAAAATTCAAGGGACACGAACGTGATGCCCTTGTCACGACCGTGACAAGGGAAAAATAGGTTATTTGACCCAGACTTGGTCACAAACGCTACGTGCACATGATCTGCCTATTTTCCAGCCACCATCCTATATCCACGTTCCTGTATTCTCTCAACTGCTCCTACGAGGCCCATGCAACAAGTTCAACCACAAGCCCATTAATTCTTCTATAAATAGAATAATTCATTTGAACAATTTAGAGAGCATTATTTTATCAATTTCTTGCGGAAGCTCTGCCGAATTATTTTACAACCTTATTTTTGTTTCAGCATTATTTTCAGTATTTTATTTTTATTGTATCCAAACCCAACCTATAACAATTTCCAACATCAGGAAATTGTTATAAAAATTTATTTGTTTCAAAGCCTTCAGAATTTTTATTTTATTTTCGATTCCGCCAATTACTCCGAGCTTTCCGGTCTGTGGAAGAAGGAGTCTGCCATTTTATTGTTAACCAGGTTTATTTTAATTTGCAATTTTATATTTATGTTATTTATTTATTTTTCTGCCATGAATATTTTGTTTATTGTTTCTCTGCCTCTGTCTGGTTCAACAAAAATGAGTAGCTAATTATCTTAGGGCGGTATGTAATTAAAACAAACTAAATTGGTAAAATCAACTATAGGCTTAAAATAATTAATAGCTTAGTATCCTGGCTGATACTTTTTATTTAAAATCGACCTTTTTGTTACGAGAGTAAGGAAAGTGTATTAGGTTAGGTCAAGACCACGAGAGTGTGAGATTTTAACCAGATAGCTAAAGTTAGGCATTTAAATTAAACACAGCGAGAGCGCTTTAAAATAAATTAGAATTACTAAGTTTCCAAAAATTATCTCTAAACACTTATGGGCTAGCGAGAGCAGACATAGGGCTTTAGGGATAAGATCTGAGATAAGACCACGAGAATGTGAGTTAAGGGTATTTAAATTGGTAACCTCTACAAAATAGATTAAGTGAACACCTTTATAAGCCTAGGTTAGATTGACCCGCCTAAGTTAGCATAATTACATACCGACCGCCTTAGTATTATTTTATTAAAACTTAAATTTAATTCCCGCTTTTAATCTTTAAAAACAACAAAAAATCGTGACAACCCTTCGCCTTAGCTAAACTAGAAGTTCATCTAGCACTAAGTAACCATAGAGTCCCTGTGGATCGATAATCTTAAATATTACTTCGATAGGCTGTGCACTTGCAGTTAAGATACCGCTAGACACATAATTAGATACGTCTTTAGCCCATCATGTTTTTGGCGCCGTTGTCGGGGACCTTAATTTAGTTACTAGTGCACTTTAGGTAGCATTGTCTAGACTAAGGTAACAACTATTTTATTTTCTTAATCTAAATTCCCGAGTGTATACCAAGTACTCGCTCTCAAGGCGAAGACTTGCAACCTCTAATCCCAGAATCGGAACGCTTCTTACACGTAAGAAGACGGATATTCGATTACGAACAAAGTTACAATATTCCAGATCTTCATTTAGATCCGCCTAAACCAGTCGTAACATCAAAGGACGCAGAGATGGCTGAAGAACAGAATCACCCACTCAAGTATTACGCAAGTCCTTCGCAAGCTGAACCGCATTCAAGCATTGCCGCACCGGCTATCAACCGAAATGATTTCGAACTAAAACCTTCGTTGATATCAGCCGTGCAACAAAATCAATTCTCCGGAAATCCTACCGAGGATCCGAACCTTCATCTTTCGATCTTTGTGCAATACGCAGATACCGTAAAAGCCAATGGAGTTACCCATGAAGCTATTAGACTACGTTTGTTTCCTTTTTCACTTCGAGACAGAGCGAGAGCCTGGCTTCAATCTCTGCCTTCGAACTCAGTAACTACATGGGAGGAACTAAAGAGAGTTTTCTTGACCAGATATTTTCCACCTAGCAAGACAGCTATGCTGAGAGCTCAGATCAACGGATTTAAGCAAAGGGAAAGCGAATCACTATTCGAAGCTTGGGAACGCTATAAGGATCTGCTGAGACTTTGTCCACATCACGGATTAGTAGAATGGATGGTCATCCATACCTTCTATAATGGACTCTTGTACAATACAAGAATGACAATTGACGCTGCCGCGGGCGGTGCATTGATGGACAAAGAATATAATGATGCTTATGCACTTATCGAAAGTATGGCTCAAAACCATTACCAATGGGGAAGCGAGAGAGTCGCAACTGAGAAACCAACAAAAGGAGGTATGTACGAAGTGAGTAGTATGGACCAAGTCAATGCAAAGTTTGACCAACTAAGCCAAAAGATTGACAACTTAGCCATAACACCAACAGCCACCGTGGCTGCAGTAACACCTAACTGTGAGTTATGTGGAGTTCCAGGACATGAAGTTTCTGATTGTCAACTATTGACAGGAATTCCCACAGATCAAGTGAATTATGCTCAAGGAAACCCATACTCAAACACATACAACCCAGGTTGGAAGAATCATCCGAACTTCTCCTATAAGAATAACAATGCTTTATACGCACCAGGTCAAGCACCAGCTACACCACCAGGATATCAAAAGACTGCTCCTAATTTCCCTAGAAAATCGAACCTTGAGTTGATGATGGAGAACTTTATAGCTAACCAATCTCAAACAAACAAGGACTTCTTAAACCAAAACATTCACACTAGTGAGCAGATTAAGCAATTAGTGAGCAAAGTAGATGCATTAGCTACACATAACAAAATGCTTGAAACTCAGATTTCACAAGTAGCTCAACAACAAGCACCTACTGCTGCACCAGCTGGAGTATTTCCTGGACAACCTCAACCTAATCCGAAAGGACATGCCAATGCCGTAATATTAAGAAATGGCAAGGAACTTGACAGACCTACCGATCCAAGACTTGACAATCCAGCCATGTACCAAAAACCGGATAAACCGACTGAAGTGGTGAATGATCCAGAAGAAAAGGAAGATGATAATCAAGAGGCAGTGGAGAAAGAAAAGCCTTATGTGCCTCCACCACCCTATAAACCACCAATTCCGTACCCTCAGAGATTAACCAATTCCAAGACGACGGGTCAGTTTAAGAAATTTGTCGAACTTCTGAAACAGTTGAATATTACCATTCCATTTACAGAAGCTATCACTCAAATACCCTCGTACGCTGAGTTTTTAAAAGAAATCTTATCCAATAAGAAAAAGATAGAGGATAACGGAACAGTTACACTTACTGCTGAGTGTAGCGCCATAATTCAGAATAATATGCCTCCTAAGCTAAAAGATCCAGGAAGTTTCTCTATACCCTGTGTAATAGGAAAATTCGTCATTGACAAAGCTCTATGCGATTTAGGAGCCAGTATCAGTGTTATGCCCTTAACGATTTGCAAAAGGCTAGACATGGGAGACCTAAGACCAACTAAAATGTCTGTTCAACTAGCTGATCGCTCAGTTAAATATCCTGTAGGCATACTAGAAAACGTCCCAGTGCGTATAGGACAATTCTACATCCCTACTGATTTTATAATCATGGACATCTCTGAAGACTCCACTACACCTATCATACTAGGAAGACCATTCTTAGCTACCGCCGGAGCTATAATAGACGTAAAAAGAGGAAAGCTAACCTTTGAAGTAGGTGAAGAGAAAGTTGAATTTATCTTAACACAATTCTTACAATCACCAGTTATAGAGGATACCTGCTATCTATTGGACGTAATTGACGAATGTGTAAGAGAAATGGAACTGAAAGAAACTACCTATTCTGAAATCATGAAAATTCAAATCCCTCCGATTTTCGAAGATGATAATTGGCGTAAACCATATCAGGATGATAGTCTAAGCGAAAGTTTAGCACTTACACCGGATCCCATGCCAAGTAAAGATAAACCTACATTAGGATTAAAAACTTTACCTAATAACCTAAGGTACGAATTCTTAGACATTGAATGTAAAAGACCAGTTATAATAAATTCCAGTTTAGGAACTATCGAAACAAAGAAACTTTTAGATGTCTTGAAGAAATATCCAACTGCATTAGGATATAACATATCTGATCTCAAAGGAATATGCCCTTCAATTTGTATGCATCGTATTCTGCTAGAAGAAGATTGCAAAACCTCCAGAGAATCACAAAGAAGAATTAAGCCAATCCTTAGCACTGTAGTGAAAGAAGAAGTTAAGAAACTACTAGATGCCGGAATAATATATCCAATCTCTGATAGTAAATGGGTTAGTCCAGTACATGTAGTGCCAAAGAAAGGAGGTATCACTGTTGTGAAAAACGCTCAAGGCGAATCGATATCGCAAAGAGTAGTGACGGGACATAGAGTGTGCATAGACTATCGTAAACTAAACAAAGCCACTCGAAAAGATCATTTCCCACTACCTTTTATAGATCAAATGTTAGAACGATTAGCCAAGCATTCTTACTTCTGTTATCTTGACGGTTACTCAGGATTTTTCCAAATCCCTATCCATCCAGATGATCAAGAGAAGACTACATTCACATGCCCATATGGAACGTTCGCTTATAGACGAATGCCCTTTGGATTATGCAACGCTCCTGCAACCTTTCAAAGATGTATGATGTCAATCTTCGCAGATTTTATAGACAACATCATGGAAGTGTTCATGGACGACTTCTCTGTATGCGGGCAAAGTTTTGAAGGATGCCTATCAAATTTAGAAATGGTGTTAGAAAGATGTGTAAAAGTAAACCTCGTACTCAACTGGGAGAATTGTCATTTTATGGTCAGAGAAGGAATCGTATTAGGCCACGTTATATCCGACAAGGGAATTGAAGTAGATAAAGCTAAGATAGAAGTCATAAAAGATCTTCAACCCCCTAAAACCATTCGAGAAATACGAAGCTTTTTAGGACACGCCGGTTTCTACCGACGATTCATCAAAGATTTCTCGAAAATCACTAAACCTCTTACTGGTTTATTAATGAAAGATGCTGAGTTCATATTCAATGAAGATTGTCTTAAAGCATTCGAAACTCTAAAAACAGCCCTCATCACCGCACCAATCATGCAACCCCCTGACTGGAGATTACCTTTCGAAATCATGTGCGATGCGAGTGACTATGCTGTAGGCGCAGTTCTAGGCCAGAGGAAAGAAAAGAAACTTCATGCGATTTACTATGCCAGTAGAACCTTAAACTCTGCTCAGATGAACTACGCCACTACTGAAAAAGAACTGTTAGCAGTTGTCTTTGCGCTTGACAAATTCCGTTCTTACCTAGTAGGAGCAAAAATAATCGTTTACACAGACCATGCTGCTATCCGATATCTATTAACTAAGAAAGATGCTAAACCGAGACTCTTGAGATGGATTTTACTCTTACAAGAGTTTGATCTCGAAATAAAAGATAAGAAAGGTACTGAAAACGTCGTAGCGGACCATTTATCTAGAATAGAAGGTATTAAACCCGAACAAGTGCCGATTAACGGTGATTTTCCGTATGAACAGCTGATAGCACAAATAGGAAGCGACCCAGTTCAGTTAGACTTAAATGAACCAGAACCCGTGGAAACAATCCAGACAACTGTAGGACTGCCATGGTACGCTGACATTGTCAACTATATAGCTGCAGGAGCTCTTCCACTTGATTTAACCTATCAGCAGAAAAAGAAATTCTTTCACAATCTCAAACATTACTATTGGGATGAACCATTATTGTTCAAAAGAGGACCCGATGGAATCTTTCGTCGATGTATTCCCGAAGAAGAAATAGAAGATGTCATTGCTCAATGCCATTCATCTCCTTATGGTGGACATGCAAGAACTTCCAAGACTTGTGCAAAAATCTTGCAAGCCGGCCTATTCTGGCCTAATCTATGGAAGGATGTCCACATCGCTGTTATAAATTGCGATCGGTGTCAACGCACCAGCAATATTTCAAGAAGAGATGAAATGCCTCAAAAAGGAATATTAGAAGTAGAAATCTTTGACGTCTGGGGAATAGATTTCATGGGACCATTCCCATCATCTTTCGGTAATAATTACATACTCGTAGCCGTTGATTATGTTTCAAAATGGATTGAAGCTATAGCTTCTCCTACAAACGATACACGAGTAGTAATAAAGCTTTTCAAAAATATAATCTTTCCCAGATTTGGTGTGCCTAGACTCGTCATAAGTGACGGTGGCTCGCACTTCATTTCAATAATCTTTGACAAATTACTATCTAAGTATGGAGTAAGACACCGTGTGGCAACACCATATCACCCACAAACAAGTGGACAAGTCGAAGTCTCAAACAGAGAAATCAAACAAATCTTAGAAAAGACTGTCGCCATATCTCGGAAAGATTGGTCATCTAAACTTAATGAAGCTTTATGGGCTTATATGACCGCTTACAAGACACCCATAGGCACTACACCTTTCAAACTAGTTTATGGAAAATCTTGTCACCTCCCGGTAGAACTAGAACACAAAGCTTATTGGGCGATCAAAACTCTCAATATAAATTATAATGCTGCAGGAGAAAAGCGAATCCTAGACATTAACGAATTAGAAGAATTAAGGCTAGATGCTTATGAGAATGCTAAGATATATAAAGAAAGAACTAAGCGATGGCATGATAAACGCCTATCTAGGAAAGAATTTAGTGTGGGAGACGTTGTACTCCTTTTTAATTCAAGACTTAGGCTCTTTCCTGGAAAACTAAAATCTAGATGGTCAGGACCCTTTGAAATAACTAAAGTGTTCCCGAGTGGAGCAATAGAAATTAAGGGTAGGAATAGTGAACCATTCATAGTAAACGGACAACGTTTAAAACATTATCATAAAGTTGAAAATAGAGATTATGCAAATAGTCTAAGGCTTTTAGAGTTGTCCACTAATTCCCCTGATTAATCTACACCTAAGCATTACGTCAGGCTTTTGACGATAAAAACAACGCTTAGTGAGAGGCAACCCATTTACTCATTTAATTATTTAAATCATTTTTATCATTCTATTATTTTTGTCATTTATCGTTTTATTCTTCATTTAATTGTTTTGTCATTTTATAGTTTTATTTCAATCTTATTATTATTTCCTTTAATTTATGCATTTCATTTCCTTATTTTTCCTTATTTTAAATCACTTTTACAGATTTTCTAAAGTCTTTTCCATTTTCCTTCTTCCCCTGATTTGTTTCCTCCATATTTGCACTGACCATGGCTAACCAACCGATAAACCATATGGAAACCAAATTTAGAGGTAGGAACCAAAGAATGAAATTTGAAGAGTTATCACAGAGGCCAATGGATTTGACCCTGTACCCGGATGATCTAACTATGGAAACCCTAGGTATACATGATAGCATCCTGTACTTGTTTAACCGACTTGGATGGGAGAATGCACTGATTCAACATAAGTTTGTGACTTACCGCGAGCTCACCCTTGAGTTCCTTAGCTCCTTAGTTTACCTACCCGAGCGCGGTTTTGGATTCAGGAAGGGATTTATCAGTTTCCGCCTATTTGGAATAGAATATGACTTTAACCATAAAGAACTAGCTGACTTATTAGGATTCCCTAGTGGACCCTTTGCTTTTACTACCACACAGGTAGAATTGATGGACATTGAGCTGGATTTCTTTTGGGGAACTTTAACCGGAAACTACCACCCTGAACCAAATAGCATGAACAATGATGAGATACATAACCCTGCTCTCCGTTACTTCCATAAGATCCTTTCCCACGCCTTCTTTGGAAAAGAAGAAAACATTACCGGAGTATCTAAAGATGAGATATTCATTATGTCATGTTTCACTAATGGACAGCCTGTTAATGGTGTACCTTTCATGATGCAAACCTTCACCCGAATCCAAGAAGAACCTGAATTACCTATATTAGTAGGAGGTCTTGTAACCATGATTGCTGATGCCTTAGGACTTAGATACCAATTGCACAGGTGTAACCGTTTAGGTACCATTCGTCCTATGAACCTTAACTTTTGCTTCAATCGCCATATCATAAGGAATTTAGGACATCCACCTTTCGAGTACCTAATCCGGAATGAGGTAGTAACCTTGTTCACACTACCAAACCATGCTAGAGTGAGTGTTCACAATAAGGATAACTGGCTTTATGAGTTAACCCCACCTGATTATCCATCTACTCCTGAAACACCTCAGTCCTACAAGATAAAAGATGATATAATGACCGATGTCGAAACTGACCCTGAGACACCTCCTGGTTACCATGACATTGACCACACTGACGAAGTGATTGAAACCCCTGAAGTGAATCAAGTAGATTATGCTAACAACTTACAGAATATCATGAACACTCTTGAAGCTTACCAAACTGACATAAATACTGTTAAGGATGAGATTAAGAGCATGTGATTGGACATTATAGGTCTAACTGACATAACCTGTGAACAATTCTATCACCTGAACTCCGCAATCGAAGATTTGAAGAAACACTTTTGAAAATGCTATAAGTGATCTAGTTTATTTTACTCATTGTTTTCGTTTCTAGTTAGATTTACTTTTCGCAAACAATTTCATACCGTATTTTCATTAATGTAATTTCATTTCAATTACCATATGCAATGCACTTCTAGTTTACAAATTTTTCCATCTTAATCAATTTATATGTTTTCATTCTATATACTGTTATGCTTGAATTGATTCGTATTTTATAAAATCTCTCGTGCCATGCAAGTTTACAAAGTACTATGTTGAAATTATTTATTATTTGGTGTTCATATTTAATATGAGTGAGAAGTGATCAAAAATTATAATATAAAGTATATGAAGCGTGAGAGATAATGCTTTCTGGAAATTATTCAACGAAATCAACTCTCACGGTCGTCACACCCCCCTAACGATCGTGACGTGCTAATTTAGCGTGTCACGACCGTCATCTCCTTGTCACGACCGTGACAACCCTAAATATAGGATTCGTGAGAAACAGAACTGTTTCTTTTCGAAACCTCTTCTTCTTCTTCCTCCATAACTTTCAAAACCACCCATTATCTCCCCCAACTTCCGTAACCTCCCATTACCAAATTAAAACTCATTAACCTCTCCATTATCACCACACCTATCACATTCTCACCTTCCAATATTTATCCGAACCATTACTTCTCTCATTTTATCACTTTTTCACAAAATCCAAAATCCTCATCTCTCACTCTAGTTCTTGCATGCAATGGATGCTATACAATTTAGAGAGGGTGAGAATGGAGAAAACCAGAGAGAAAGATTCATCCGATTCCAGAACCGCGGTGTGCAATCTACGCGTTATATCGACACTGAATGTTTAAGAGAGTTGGGAATGCTCAACAGTGTCAAGAACCTGCTTAAGAAGGTTAATTTGTGGGTTCTATGCAGTCAGCCTCAGCCCACATTCGAGTTTCTGACATTGGAATTCCTAAGCTCGTTCCATTATATCACCGGTACCGGTTCTCAGAGTTAACTTACCGGCGTTGCTAAATTCAAATTGTTTGGCCGGGAGTTCGAACTTTCGCAAACAAGGATAGCCGAGTTGCTAGGCTTCGCTCACGGGAATGAAGCTCACCTCCGCGTGCCTGACAATTTCAGTGAAACCGCTTTCACTTTATGGCACGACATAACCAACACCCGTGCCTCAGCCTTTCAGAGCCTTAATGCTACACACATCCACAACCCGGCAATCCGATATTTTCACCGAATCATTTGCAACACCATCTTTGCACGAGAGAGTAACCATAAGCTCAACTCCAAGGAGCTTCTGTTCTTGCACTGCGCTCTAAATGATGAGCCAATCAACGCTGCCCCGTTCATGCTTTCTCACATCCAGGCCATTGCGCAAAGAGGCTCAACCCCATTTTTCATAGGCGGCATTGTCACCACCCTCGCCATTCAGTTAGGGCTTGGTGACTTGGTCACCAATTTGCATCGCATAGCCGCAGAATTCCTAACCAAGAACTATTGCAGGTCCGCTCACTTGATTGCGTAGAGAGAGGATGGCAGGTATAGCCCTGTAATCCACGGCACTGTTTATCACCACATCATTCTGCCGTCCCGTGACCGCATCGACCCGTCCAGCCGAGCCAACTGGCTCTTTGTTTTACCAGATGCTGCCGGCCACGCCCCCATTCATGATGATCAGGCCGATCCTCCAGCGGATGAGATGCAGGACGCCATGGATGCAGCTGAGCCTGTCCAGGACATTCCAGAGACATCTACCCGACAGCCTCCTGCACAGGAATTCACTCTTGAGGACGTCCTCCGCGCGATTCATCAGCAGAACCAGATGAACGCCGCACTGGAGCGAAGGCAGAAGGAGCAGCATGATGATTTACTCCGCACTATTGCAACCAACCAAACAGCTACTAATGAGAAGCTCGGAGAAATTTTTAGCGAGCTAGAGGCCTTACGCATTGACATCACTGCTGTTACCGGTACCGGTTCTGATCCTGACGCGACTCCTACCAGACGCTCCCGCACCAGAAGCCGAGCCCGCGGTCCTCAGCAGCCTTAGTTTTAGTTTTTGCTAATGTTTGTTTTTCATTTTCATAGTTTGTATTGTACTTTTACCGCTATTATATCACGACATTGAGGACAATGTCTGATATAGTGTGGGAGAGGTACCTTTCATTTTCCGCATTTTCCCTTTTCGCACTTTTTCAATTCCGTTGTATTTCTTTTCGTAAGTTAATGAAACGAGCAAATCTTTGTGCTATTTTCTTTAGTTTCGAACTTTCCCCGTTTATTTAGCCATACCAAAAAAATAAAATCTTTAATTATTCGCATTACCCGACTTGCCTACGAAATCATAATTAGGAAGCTGAGAACGATTCAACAAGACCAATACAATCTTGACACCTTTGACTTCCCACTTAAGCGATTCCATTCCGATTATCGTTATGAGTACACCTTAAGTTTCAGTTCAAAAGTAACCCCTAGTAGTTTATATTAGCAGTCAGCACCGTCTGAACACAAACCACGTGGGGAGCCAATGAATATAAGCGTTTGATGCCTAATCAATAATGATCCTTCATATCTCGATGCAAATGAAAAGAAATTGCACCAAAGTACACGGTCGCATATAAGAAACGAGAAATATGAGAAGGAGTCCATTGCGGGTTGGTTCAGAGGTACTGGTTCTGAACTTGGTAGGGCGTGCTACGGCTCGATCCCCCACAACCTCCAAATCGGATAATGTATGTAGGGTTACTGCACTCGTGTACCAGACCCCGTGCTTAAAAAGGATCAAAGTCGCTAACCGGCTACTCCACTACGTGCGTGCTAAGGCAAAGGGCTTAATGTGATTGCGCTAGAATGAAACCGGGCGAAATAAGATCGAAAAACTCTAGGTGAAATCGTAAAGAAATTACCGATTGTTTCGTTTAACGGGAAGTCGACGACTTAGCTTGCTGCTTGTGTCATTAGTGTATCGTTAGTGTTTTATCATTACCGGTTTATCCGACAAAACGATCGCTCGTACGGTCTGTTATGTGTATGCGTCGATAAAAACTTGTCCGACGATTTTTAACCGACTATTTGCTTGAGGACAAGCAAAGGTTTAAGTTTGGGGAAGTTTGATAACGAGAAAATGTATCGATTATATTGCTATGTTTCATTACCGTTTTATCGCATAATCGTCGTTTTAACACCTAATTCCTCGAGTTTTCCTTACCATTTTGCAGGTACATCGTATACAGAGCTAAATCATGAGCCAAGAGCAAAAGGAACGAAAACAACCATAAAACGATGAAGAAATGAAGAAACCTGCAAAAACCTGCATATTTTGTTGCACTCACGGTCGTCACCTAGTTGTCACGACCGTGACACCCCAAAAGGAGCAATCACGACCGTGACATATCACTCACGACCGTGACACTTAAAATTCAAGGGACACGAACGTGATGCCCTTGTCACGACCGTGACAAGGGAAAAATAGGTTATTTGACCCAGACTTGGTCACAAACGCTACGTGCACATGATCTGCCTATTTTCCAGCCACCATCCTATATCCACGTTCCTGTATTCTCTCAACTGCTCCTACGAGGCCCATGCAACAAGTTCAACCACAAGCCCATTAATTCTTCTATAAATAGCATAATTCATTTGAACAATTTAGAGAGCATTATTTTATCAATTTCTTGCGGAAGCTCTGCCGAATTATTTTACAACCTTATTTTTGTTTCAGCATTATTTTCAGTATTTTATTTTTATTGTATCCAAACCCAACCTATAACAATTTCCAACATCAGGAAATTGTTATAAAAATTTATTTGTTTCAAAGCCTTCAGAATTTTTATTTTATTTTCGATTCCGCCAATTACTCCGAGCTTTCCGGTCTGTGGAAGAAAGAGTCTGCCATTTTATTGTTAACCAGGTTTATTTTAATTTGCAATTTTATATTTATGTTATTTATTTATTTTTCTGCCATGAATATTTTGTTTATTGTTTCTCTGCCTCTGTCTGGTTCAACAAAAATGAGTAGCTAATTATCTTAGGGCGGTATGTAATTAAAACAAACTAAATCGGTAAAATCAACTATAGGCTTAAAATAATTAATAGCTTAGTATCCTGGCTGATACTTTTTATTTAAAATCGACCTTTTTGTTACGAGAGTAAGGAAAGTGTATTAGGTTAGGTCAAGACCACGAGAGTGTGAGATTTTAACCAGATAGCTAAAGTTAGGCATTTAAATTAAACACAGCGAGAGCGCTTTAAAATAAATTAGAATTACTAAGTTTCCAAAAATTATCTCTAAACACTTATGGGCTAACGAGAGCAGGCATAGGGCTTTAGGGATAAGATCTGAGATAAGACCATGAGAGTGTGAGTTAAGGGTATTTAAACTGGTAACCTCTACAGAATAGATTAAGTGAACACCTTTATAAGCCTAGGTTAGATTGACCCGCCTAAGTTAGCATAATTACATACCGACCGCCTTAGTATTATTTTATTAAAACTTAAATTTAATTCCCGCTTTTAATCTTTAAAAACAACAAAAAATCGTGACAACCCTTCTCCTTAGCTAAACTAGAAGTTCATCTAGCACTAAGTAACCATAGAGTCCCTGTGGATCGATAATCTTAAATATTACTTTGATAGGATGTGCACTTGCAGTTAAGATACCGCTAGACACATAATTAGATACGTCTTTAGCCCATCAAAGGGCATTCCAGTAATCTGAGCCCTAGCATGGGACCAGTCATAGTACTGAGCTGAAGCAACATTATTACACCTTCCAAGAATAGCCATCCCCTTTGTCTGGATGTTGTCCCAAGCCCAGGATGCTTGTTTGACAAAAGATGAATTAGGTTTTACTTCACAATACAAGGTCTCAGCTAAATCTTGCACTCTAGGAGGGTGGACCAAAGCATAGCCCAGTTGTCTCTTAAACAGCAAAGGATTGTAATTGATGCAACCCTTCACTCCTATTAGAGGTACATTTGGGTATTGCCCACAGCTGGTGATAATGTCCTTGCCTTTGGTGCTCTGGGTGCACCATCTGATATCATCTGAAGTCAAAGCAATGAGCCTCTTGGCCCAATTCTTCTGTTGGTAAGGATTCAGGAAGGCATCTGACTTAGGTAGGTGTCTGAGCAGCCAGGTGTGAAACAAAGGAGCACAACATCTCACCAACTTCCCCCTTTGTTTCTCATTCCTTTGATGGATGGAGTAATAGAAATCTCCCAGCAATGTGGGTACTGGGTTCCTCAGAAGGAAAAGATGAATGGCATTCTTGCTGACAAATTTGGGCTCATCTGCAAACAGTATAACCCCATATATACTGAGGGCTAATAGTGCACAAACTGCCCTCCACTCTCCCAAGGAGGCCTTCAGGATGGCCTGAGAAATCAAGAAGTCTAAGTGCAAACCAGGGATCCCAGCTTTTGTTGTCATATTCTGCTCAATCAAAGTAGGCTCCAGGTACAGTGCTTTTGCCATTTCTCCATTGCTGGGAGCTGGCATTTCTGGGTTGAAGGGGATTCCACCCCTGATAGGTACTCCAGTCAATGAAGAAAACTCTTCCAGCAGAGGTCCTAGCTGAAAGTCTGGAAATGTGAAGCATCTCAAAGGAGGGTCATAAAACTGTAGGCATGTGTGGATCATGCTCCTCTGAGAAGGGTCAAGGTCCATAACCATATCCAGGATACCTCCATAATGCTCTCTAAACAAAGGGATATGGTCAGGGGTGATAAGTGACTGGACCTGCCTGATACCAGTCAATACAGGCTCAAAGAAATGGTAGGATATGTTGCTCTTCCTGGGAGTAGCCATGAATGCTGATGAAGAGCTGAAGACAAGTGCTGATGAGGATCAAGACTGATACTAGAGATGAGCCACTGATAGGCTGATGCTGGTGATGATGAAGATGGATGAAGCAGATAACTGATGAAGCAGAGGTCTATGCAGGAGAAGAGGTCAAAACTAAACCAGATATAATGTGGATACCCTGAAAAACAAATAAACAAATGTTAAATGATGCCATGATGATGTATGCAAATGATATGCAAGGGTTTGTGATCAAGCTGGATCTGATTATCTGTCTTGATATAAAGTCCATGTATGTTCAAGAAGTCCAGATGGAGGTTCAGAAATCCAGTAACCAAGGTGGGGGACTCAAATAAAGAGTCACATGTCCAGGGTTAAATCACAAGAACTATCCAAAATGAGGTACTCTTAAACCAAATAGTAACAGGGTATGATGTGGTCAAGGGTACCTGCAAACCTGTAAACAGCCCAACCCCCTCACAGACAGTGTTCTAGAACAAGGATCCTCAGACTTGGATCAGTTATGATAAGTGTAAACACTTCTAACCCGGATGTACAGTGTTTACAATAACCATAAAAGATCCTCCTCTAATTCACCTCAGCTTCTGAAGGTCATAATAAAGGTCATCCAGACTTAGCAGGCTTCCCAGATAGCCCTAGCACTATAGGAAATCTGTAGCACAGAGTTTTCAAGAAGAAACCCACATCTGAACCGTGTTTCATATTCCCGCACCAGACCGAAATGGAATGGGAAAGAATATGAACCACTCTATCCTAGGTGTCACTCAGGTCCCATGTATAGGACCTTAAACTCTCAATGGAATTCCCACCCACCAAAACAGCAAACCAGATCGAGCAATGATAATGACAGTATGAAATATGAAAGACTGTAAAGGAAAGCAATAAATAAAGTTGTACATAAAGCAGTAAATAAAGCAAATAAATAAACACAATTAGCACATAACACCCCAGTAAACACAAATCAAACAAGCACTAGGAGGAACCCACAAAAAGAACCAGAAGCCCTGGTTACAGTATAAGGGTCCCCAGCAGAGTCGCCAAGCTGTCGCTCCCACCAAATGACACCCGGGTCAGAAGGGGTACATACGCGAACGGTCGGCGAAAGGGGAGATAACACACAAAGGGTGAACTCAAAAGAAAAGAAAGAGTCGCCATCTAGGCATTTTTATCCCGGAGGAAAGGTAATGCTGCATAAACCTAGAAAAGAATGGATAAGACGGTTGCGAACCAGAGATACTGAGAAAGGGGGTTGGTTACAACCTGGGAAGGTATTAGCACCCAGATTGTCCGCCGTACTCGACGGGATCCACGCTTAAAAGATTTGTGTTTAAAAGGGGGTAGTGTCAGTGCAATCAGTGTATCAGAGCTGGAAGGAAAACAAGTATCAGTGTAAAAGAAATGTGAAGTGTATAAGAGAAGTGTCAGTATAAGAACAGGAGTATGAAGCTCAAGACTATGAGGCTTAAAGAATAATGCTAGAAGAGGGGAATATACAGAGACTTTTGTTCGATAACTGTTAAGTAATGCCTACGTATCCTCTCGTGCAATGAGGAAGTCAGAACACCGTAGTTCGACTCAAAGAGACTGAAAGATAAATTGACTTGTGAACTACTTACTTGTCTATGCTCAAGTGTATGACCTGTCTGGCTCAAGTGCAAACTGTCTTGCATTAGACGGAAGAAGCGAGTTCTCGTTTGTGAGTGAATGAGGATAGAAAAGAATCCCGGAGGAGACGATTATTGTTTGTTTTTGTGTTTTCAATCTTTTATTGCTTTTTAGAGTTTGTCATAAGAAAATGAGCTTAAGCCTAAACCAAGGGTTAATAAACTCATCACATCTTCCCTCTGATTAGGGGTAATGAGAATACCTTAAGCATGAAGTAAACACCTCACACTTAATCACCATGATGTAGGATTAAGATCATTAACCTACTTGTGATTATTTAGATGTTTTTGTTGTTTTTGTTTAGTGTTAAGTAATGAGTTTAAGCCATAATCAAGGATTTAATGGACTCATTACACCATCCTAATAGAAGGATAATAGATGAGAGCATTTAAGCTGAGGAAGGCTCCTCAACTTAATCCATGATTAGGGATTAACCTCATGACAAAACAAAGCCTTTATTAAAGTGGATTTTAGTTAGTGGTGAGATTAAGAAATGGATTTTATGGTTTGTAAGACAACTTGAGGGGGACTTGTCCATTAACACTAGGGTTAGTCCTTCTTAACCAATTAAGGAAGAATTAGAACCCTAATGCAAGGCCCAAGTTACAAGCTTGATGTCTTGATGATTATTAAGTGAATTGATTAAAGGATTTAAACACATTAAGGGTTTAACACTTAGGATTAAAGTTATACACTCCATCCTAATAGAAGGATGCAGGCATAAGCTCAATCACAAAGCCTTAAAACCTTTAGGGTTTAGTCCTTGATTATGAGGTGAGAAGAGAAGACTCAAAGAAAACTCAAAGGAAAGAGTCTAAGGGGGACTAAACAATCTTAAAATGTTATCATGCTTGGAAGTCCTAGGGTTTGTGAGGCTTAAGAGGAGAAATCTTCAAGGAAGCCACCAAGGAGAAGCAATATAGAAAAGGGATGAGATAAGAAGAGAAAAAGAGAGAAGAGAGGCACAAGTGAGCAAGCTCACTCAAAGACAAGTAAAAATGCAGCAAGTATGTAAAATGATGAGGTGAGAAGAGGTAGGAGGTGAAGGCAAATCACCTCCCAAACAAACTTACCATTAACCTGAAAAGTTAGTACAAGATGCATAAGAGAAGAAATGAGATGAAACAATTCATATGGATGGACAAATGCCAAAGTCAGAAACATACATATGATGCAAATGATGTCAAGAGATGGTGCAAAGTCATACAAGATGCATATATGTGAGCATACAAGAGAATGGATGCATATGGAGCATGCCTTGAACCATGAAAGCTCATGAAAGTTTATGAAATGTAATGAACATATAACATGGCCAATGAAAGATGCAATGGTCAAAAATGATTCTAATATGTCCTAAGATGTCTTATATGTCATGTGGATGCACAAAATGTCATGGCAAGTTCTTGAATGCAAACATATGAGAGATGGATGCAAAGGAAGGCAAGAATTAGGGTTTACATACAATATGCAATGCAAAAATTCAAATTTGAAGCAAATGACATGATAAAAAATTGAAAATTGGATCAAAGGAACCCTAACCCTACACAAGTTCATTGCCCAAAGGAGGGGACCTAAATCTAAACCTAATGGAAGTTATGATTTTTCTAAGTCAACTAGGGTTTCAAAGCACCTCACAATGAAAAATGCAAAACAAATTGAAAATGAAAGATAAATTCAAACCAATTTTACCCTAGAAACTACATGCTATGAAGGATGCAATGCAAGAAGAACCATCATCAAACTCTTCATGGTTAGGCAGAATGAATTTTTCCAAGTTTGAACAAAGATATTGCCTTTAAACAACTTTTATTCCAATGAAAATTGTCAAAATAGGTCAAGGACCAAAACAAAATTTGTTTTGAGAGTTTGATAATGTTTCTAAATGTTTTAAAATGCAATGTGAATTTTTTTGTGATTTTTAAATACCTAAATGCATTTTTAATTAATTAATTTCCATTAACTAATTAAAAATAAACATTTAAATGATTTAAAAATAATTTTTAATGCAAAAAATAAAAAATAAAAATATTTTTGGTTTCTGAAAATTAATGAAATGTTTGACAAAAAAAATCAGAATTTTTTAATATGTTTTGCTATTTTTTAAAATTCGTGGAAGTTAAATATAAAACAAATGAAATAAAAATGAAATTAATGAGAAAATGGAAAAGTCAAACAATCCAAGGGTTGTGGTTCAAACTCATGGGGGCGGGAATTGACTTAGCGCGCAAACGAACAGCCAGAATTCAAACTTCCTTAATTATGATTAAACCCTAATCCTGAGCCCTAATCACTTTCAGATGACCGGAACAGTGTTCCAGTCATCTTCTCCGGCCAACCAAAAAACAAACTCACTCCCTAGGCTGTTTCAAGTGCTCTAACTCTCCAGATTTCATCCTCTACTCACCCTAAACACGAATCAATCACAAAATCACGTTTACAATGCATCAATAACAGGATTCGAGCAAAATCAAGAAAACTGCAAAAATTCCAGAACATGCATACACACTCATTTCTCAACCATTTTCAGTGATTCAAAGCTTAACATGATCAGTGAAAGAAACTCTATCATCCTATAACAAGAAATTGCATTTATGGAAAAAATGTTCTTGAGCTCACCTGAACTGGAGCTTTGAACTTTGGAGCTTTCTGGCCAGTTTCTTGCTTCAAAGTCCTTCCAATGATCTCCCTGAAGCTGCTTTGAGGCTTAGTTGGAGTGTATTGTGGCAGGTTTTGGAGATTGATGAAGTTCTGACCAAGGGGAGTGAACAATCGTGTTTCTGTTTGTGGGCTTTTTAGTGCAAATTGATGTTTGGGAAATGATCAGAGGATCATGTTGAGTGATTCTGTGGAGTTTGTTTTTAGGTTTGAGGCTTGTATCTTGAGTTTCGAAAGAAAATGCACAAAGAGGGATTTTGGTGAATGCTGTCTTGTGGGAGAACTCGGGCTGTGTTGTGTGTTGCTTTGAGTTGCTTTAGGTCCACTTATCAAACTGTGATAGGTCTGTGGAGTTGGTGTGGCCTATGCTGATTGGTATGGTCCATTTTGCCAAAAGTCAATGTTAGGTGTCCTTTGAGGTATGGGTCATGGCAGGCCAAGGACAAGGGCAAGTCTTGTGCAGCTGTGATCAAGGAGAGCCATGGAAGTAAGATTGAGGCAATGCAGCAAGTGGATTGAAGCTTATGGGTGATTTTGCAAATTTGTCCAACTTTGGCCCTTTTGGAAATTCTTTAGGTTCAAGGCACCAAAATGCATAATTCTTGGGCCAATTCTGTTCTTTAGAGGTCACATGAGCATGTTGTGAAGTGTTTGTGCACATTTGAAGCCTTTAGAATGCCTTATCATACCATTTTGCAAAATGCCTCTTTGGTGTAAAACATGAAATTATGTGATTTTTGCCAACTTTGACAAGCCATAACTTTTGATCCAAAATGAATTAGAATGAGTTCTTGTACTTTTTGAAAATGGGAGAACCCATTCTACAACTTTCATGACCAAAGTTTTCTCATTTGAAGCATTTTTGAATCAAAAAGAGGAGGTTGAAAAACTTTCCCAAAATGGCAAGTTTCCATTATAAGTCACTTTCCCAAAAAGGCAATTTTGCAAATGGCTTGAAATTCTTCAATTTTGTGAACTTCTAACATCTTATATGATCAAATAAAGATCATACACATTAAAAATGATGGAGAATGCCCCTTGGTTGGGTCACTGGGGGCCTCAGATGCCCTGATTTTGCACTGACTTGCTCAAGAAGTCATCTTTTGATCAGATGCCTTCCCCATTGAATTTCTTCATGAAAATTGATACGCATGATCCCTATAACATATAGAGACCAATAGAAACAAGAATGACCAAAAAATTTGGAGTTATGGCCCTTGAAACCAAAACCCTAATTTTAGGTCATCTGTGCAGTTAAGCCTGGCTCTGCTTCATTGCCTTTCTGAGTTCTTGTGATTCTTTGACTTATTTGATCTTGAGAGGATATAATATGATGCTTGAACATACATGGACCCCTTTGAGATGATTGATGACCTTTGGAGTGGCTCAAATAGCTCTTGGATTGCTCAGATCACAAACCCTAGATGCAGATGACTTTGAATCAATGCAGTGAAGAAAAATGCAATATGAGATGCTTATGATTGAACTTATGCAATATGAAAAGAAATCACAAGCCATGTTGTGAATGAGTGAGGGAAAATTTGGGGTGTTTACAGGATCCCGTCGAGTACGACGGACAATCTGGGTGCTAATACCTTCCCAGGTTGTAACCAACCCCCTTTCTCAGTTTCTCTGGTTCGCAACCGTCTTATCCATCCTTTCTTAGGTTTATGCAGCATTACCTTTCCTTCGGGATAAAAATGCCTAGCTGGCGACTCTTTCCTTTTGAGTTCACCCTTGTGTGTTCTCTCTCCCTTCGCCGACCGTTCGCGTCTGCACCCCTCTTGACCGGGTGTCATTTGGTGGGAGAGGCAGTAAACTTTGATACCTTTGGGATGGCTCAGATGGATCCTTGGATTGCTCAGATCACAAAACCTAGATGCAGATGAACTTGAACTATGCAGATGAAACAAATACGCAATGTGAGATAGTATGCCTATGCAAAATGAAAAAATGAAAGATCACAAGCCATGGTGTGATAAAGAGTGAGGGCAAATTTGGGGTGTTTACACCTATTAACCTATATACTTTAAAGGTATGTTAAATGAAAACATTGTAAAGGAATAATTTTTGTTTTGGTAATGCTAAAAATACTGGAGAGAATTTTGAAACTGAATACTTTGATTAATTTAATTTGGTTTCTTACAACTGAATTTGGAAATCTAATACCTTCTCCCACACTATCTCGGACATTGTCCTCAATGTTTTGAGATATAGGTACACTTCTAAGAATTACAATGAAAACATAACAAATCTAAAAACTAATAAAACTAATAACTAAAAAGTAACTACTCTTGCGGTGGTGGTGGTCTTTAGCCTCTGCCTCTGGCTCTGCCTCTCATCGCTCTATGTTCGTGGATCGCTACATAATCTGGTATACCCTCTTCGTGGATGTACTCATGCAGCACCTGGACTCTGCTTGTTAGTCCTCCCAAAGTGTCGGTGTTGGCAGCTATCAACTTCCCGTGCTCTGTTTGGGTCAACATCATCCTCGTCATCCTTTGTGCTAAATCCTCGTACTACTTCTGTTGCACTTCCTGGTTCTACATTATGGTCGCCATAATGTCATCCATAGACGCGGGTTGTTGATTCCTTGTCCGGCGCCTAGTGGATGTGCTGGTGCTTACGAACTCATCGGCTCTCTTCTGTGCTCTCTCCTCATCATCCAAAACCTGCTGGACTTTATCTACTCCGGCATCTTGTTGAGCTTCCTATGTAGCCGCACCTGGTGAAGGAGCTTGGAGGTCGAAGTGCCAGTTGGCCCGGGCTCTTACATCCGTCCTGGTATGACAAGGAAAGATGATGCTTCTGTCGATTTTCCCGTTGACGACATGGTTGTGCCTGCCATCCTTCTTTGCTCTGATCAGATGACTGGATTTGCAGAACTCCATGTCAAGGTATATGGTAGTTGCTCCATGCAGCTGGTTCAGGTTTTCCTCTAAACCCAACTTAAGCGCAATATCGGTAATCATACCGTCAAAGTAGAATGGAGATTTCCCTCTGTTACATATATATTTGATGTTGTCGAAGATGAAGGCGACAAGGTTTACCCGCATGTCGAATAATGCACAGTAAATCAAGAATAAATCTCTTTGATTTACTTTATGGTTGTTGGCTCTCCCGAAGATAACACTTGACACAACCCTCTGAAAATATCGGATGGCGGGGTTCTGAATGTGCGTTGCGTACAACTCCTCCCATCCATCCTCTTTTTCTCCTGATAATTCCTCCCACAGATCAAAATCTCTGATCTGCTAGTCTCCTCCCTTCGGAATAGTTAGGTGAACACATTCACCATGTAGGAACCCAAACCACTCATTGAATTGTTCTTGAGTTACAGAGAATTCTCTCGCGAGCATACGGAAGGTAATGTTCCCTGTAAGGAATTTTGTTTCTCCCCTAGGTGTGTGGTATTCGAATGAGATAAGGAACTGCAACACGAGTGGGGCGTAGGTTGGCCGGTTGCTTCGGTATAGCGTCGTGATATGAGTCATATCCATCATATAGTTAACTGCAACACGAGTTAGGCAATCCTCGTCGACATAACAGGTGATGTTGACTCGCCTCTCATAGAACTCCTAAAAGCGAGCCCGTTGGAGAACTCAGGCGTCTCCTTCTCTTGAAACTAGTGTAGTTTCTCTTTTCTCGGACATTTTTAGAAGGGTGTAGAATAATAGAGATGAAGAATGGTGGCTGGTTTGATGAATTTGTGAGAAAGGGTGGTGGCTGGTGTGAAAAGAAAATTATGAAGCAAACAAAATTAGAAACAGAAGGTGGGAAAGATGAGAAAATTGCTAAGAAAATGTTATGGAATGTTGTTGTGTGAAAATGAGATTGGAGAAGGCTATATTTATAGGAAAGAAGATCATAGCCGTTGGAAACAAAATGTAGTAAGGTCGCAACGACTCTGACGACCGTTAGGAAAATGAACGTTGAGCATTGAGACGCTCGTCTGGACGTTGTGACGATTGTCTGAAGCTTGAGACGGCCGTCTCATAGCTCAGACGGTTGTCTGCTTTGCACTGCTTCACACGTATTGTAAATGCAACTTAATTCATGCAAGTAAGATGTATAACAGGTAACAAAATAACTTAAATGACATTCATGCTATATATATTAGTACTGAAAATGAAAACTTTTCTCTAGCAATAGGTAAATAATATGCAACATTATATCAACTAGCAGTGCAATAATAAGCATATCAACTGATATATTTTTAACACACATAACACATGATCCGTTTTAATACTAAGTTTATAATATTCCTCAACTTCAATAGCAATCAAAATTCAAAGCTCTAGCAGATCAAGATAAAACCAAATTACTTTATTAAAACTTAGCAAAACGCAAGAGTAATAACTCAAAATAAGCTGAAAATTTAAAATTGACTTAAGATTAAAATTTGACTAAACTTAAAATTCTAAAATTGAATAAAAAGTGCGAGAAAATTCTGATTAAATTGTTTATGAAAATCGGCCACGACTTTTGCGGATTGAATCAACTGCATCCCTCAAATACTCAAACTGATCCATTGCCATATCTCTTAAAGTAATAATATTGACGCGCAAGTTGCAGATGTTGTATTGCATGGTTTGAATCTCAGTTTGTAGACTTTCTTAAGTAAGTTCAGGCTTTGTTGGAATTAGTGTAGGTGTCTTAAGTTTAATTTCTTCTTCCAATTTAGGTTTCGGTATCTCTTCAATCATATCCTCTAAATCATAATAATTTGATGGAGTCTTAGGATCTATATTAGCTTCATACCAAGCATCACTTGGTTCATAAATTGGTTCATCCAAATCAAATAGCCAGTTTTCCCTCTTATACACACTAGTGTGCTCATTACCAAGTAATACTAAATGTGGCACAACTTCACCATTGGTTAGGAGCGTGAAATAGTCAGGTCCGCGTCATATAACATTTCTCTCTCAAAACAAAAGGTGATATTCATAGGCCTAAACTCTCCAAGTGGGGTAATATTAGCAAGACAGGGTCTAAATCCCATTGCTTCAACAATCTTAGTAACTAATCCACCTATCATAATTTGACGGTGATCACTCTGAATAATTTTGCAAAAGTTGGCAAACATAAAGGTGATTGTATTAACCTCCCTGGAAGTGAAAGCGCAATACATGATAAACAATTCATCTTTTGAAATGGTGTTATCACTTTCAGCTCTTCCAAACAGTGTGTAAGCTAGGATCATATGAAAATACCTAATAGTTGGGTTATGTATTTTAGTAGACATCCTAGGGTATTGGTCATGATCAGGTTTTCCTGAGATACTACTCCAAAAATTATCTAACTCACCATATGCAAACAAATTTTCCTATGCTTTGAGAAAATAGTAGGGCCATATGGAAAGCCTAAAAGGTTAGCCATCTGATGGATGTTAAACTCACAGAGGCTAAATAGTCTAAATGTTATCTTTTCTTCGGTCAAGCCATTTCTGCAGTTAGGGTGGTAAATCAATGAATTCATGATTTCTAAAGTTAGCTGATAGTAGGTTCTATGTTTCCTAAGTGCAAATCTGTAACACCCCATATAATATATATCTAGAATAATATCATACAGTGTTAATGTTTGGTACTGACACCATCATAAGTGCTTAATAGCATGACTCGCATTCTTGACCAACTATAAAAATTCTATACAACAATGGTGGAAGACATGGAAATCATTATAAAAATAAAATGCTAAGATTAATACAATATCCAATATTGTACAAAAATACAGAAATACACAGCGGAAGACTAAGTTTATGCTTCACTTGAAACATCTCGAGCATAGCTCCACTTGTAAATCAAACCTGCAAAAGAAACCTGAAAATCAACAACTATAGTGGGGTGAGATAACAACATCTCAGTGGGTTCCCTATCTCAGAGTTCTCTCGTCTCTAAGGGTTCTATCAAACCTAACTCAAGTCTTAACATTACCTCTCAAAAGGATCCGATACGAGATGGAACAAACGGTCCATACAAATCTCACGCCACTAAACGAGTGAAACATCTACCTTAAGCCTTTATGGATGCTTCCCGTGGGACTAAAGACAACCCACCTCAAGACTTACTCAAGACCTTACGGAGGACTCGATATCACACTCACTCAAGTCTTTACGGATGCTTCCCGTGGGACTCAGGATAACCCACCTCAAGACTTACTCAAGACTTCAACAGGCAAGGCTTCCCATGGGACTCAGTGTAATACCCATATCAAGCCACTACCATGCTTCCCGTGGGACTCAATTTAATACCTACCTCAAGCCTTTACTCGGGAAAGGCTTCCCATGGGACTCAGTGTAATACCTACCTTAAGTCACTACCCGCCTCACTAGCGGTACCTCAAGCCTTTACGGATGCTTCCCGTGGGACTCAATGTAATACCCACCTCAAGACTTACTCAAGAACTTACGAAGGATACCACGTGTAATACATACCTTTAGTCGTTACAGATACTTCTCGTGGGACTAAAGATAACCCACCTCAAGACTTACACAAGACTATTCCAGAGGCCTAGTGTATAGCACGTTAATGGTTCGCGACAACCTAGGTAAAACTAGGCCTCTCACAAATCATACCATCTAACAATTTATAGTCACAAAACTAGGCCATACTATTGGTTTATGGTTAGATTTCCTCACTCTTCTCCATTCTTGATGCTTTTAATTATACAGTTCTCAATTACATAATTCTAACATTTTAGTCTAGTTATCACCATTAAACAATTCTCACAATCATCTCATGTATCTACTCTCAATCAATCCTCATGATTAGGCATATTTCACAACTTGATCAATACCACAATTCTTTCACTAACATAATTATGGTTAGTTGAAAAATTCTGGTAAAATTTGGCTTGAAATAACATTTATCGACATCATTAGATAGTTCATGTTTTTAGCTTTGAATCGATATATGTAACACTAAAAACGGATACCCGGATCACAAGTTATAAATTAAATACGAAAATTCAACTTCCAGGTCTAGCTGAGCGAGCTCTCAGCTCGTTGAGAGAGAATCTCTTTGTCTTTGCTCGCTGAGCGAGCTATACCAGATCACCAATCTTTCAGCATAATTTCCTCTGCTCGCTGAGCGAGCTCTGTGATTCCAGAAATTTCAGGCTTACGGGAAACACCCATTTCCATGCCAAACTCAACCAAAATACCACCAAAACAGAGGAATCAAACACTAAACATGAATACCATCATATATTAGTCATTATACTTTCATTTAATCGAGTTTTAACCATTTAATCTTTCAATTTCTAAGATTTTCTACAAAACCCTAAAACTCAATATCCCAACCAAAACTCAAAAGAAAAGTTTCTAACTATGAACCCACCTTGCCAATGAAAAGGAGTTTGGTGAAGATTAAGATTTGATGAAGAAATGGTGAAGATCCAAGCTTACCCTCTTCTTAGGTTTTCTTCCTCTTCTTCTCTTCCCCATTTCTTTCTTTCTTTCCTTCTTTCTCTTTTTCTTTCTCTTACCAACTTTCTTTCTATTTCTTCTTATAAAACCTTCTTTTCTCTTTTTATGAAATAAATACCATTCATTAGTGTAAACACCCCAAATTTGCCCTCACTCATATCACACCATGTCTTGTGATCTTTCATGGTTGCATAAACATAAGCATAACATCTCATATTGCATTTTTGTTTTCCTGCATAAGTTCAAGTTCATCTGCACCTAGGGTTTGTGATCTGAGCAATCCAAGGATCCATCTGAGCCACTCCAAAGGCCTCCAAGAATTCCAAGAGGGTCCATGTGTTTTCTATTATCATATTACATCCCTCAAAGTTCAAGGAAGTCAAGAAATCACAAGAACTTGGAAGGCATGGAAGCAGAGCTAGGGTTTTCACTGCACAGATGACCAAAATTAGGGTTTGGTTTCAGAGGTCATAACTCCAAATTTTTGGGCCATTATTGTTTCTAATGTTCTTAAGATGTTATAAGGATCATATGTACCAAGTTTGATGAAGAAATTCATTGTGGAAGTCATCTGTTCACTGGGTAACTTCTTGAGCAAGTCAGAGCAAAATCAGGGCATATAAGGCCCCCAACAATGGAACCAAAGTGATATTTTCATCAAATTGAAGTTATATGATCTTTATTTGATCATTGAAGTGCTTGGAAGTTCACAAAATTGAAGAAATTTGAGCTAAACCAAAAGTTGCCAAAAATGGAAATGACTTGTAATGGAAACTTTCCATTTTGGGAAAGTTCTTCAACGTCCTCTTTCTTGATAAAAAATGCTTCAAATGAAAAATTGTTGGTCATGAAAGTTGTAGATTAGGTCTTTCCCTTTTCAAAAACTACAAGAACATGTTCTAATTCATTATGGAACTCAAGTTATGATCCTTCAGGTTGGCAAAAATCACATAATTTTTACATTCATGCCAAAGAGGGATTTTTGCAAATTCACTTGCCAAGCTTCTAAGTGACCCTAATTGACTTCTAAACATCATAACAGCATCACATGACTCATTTTGATCAGAATTGGCCCAAGAATCATTCACTTTCATGCCTTGAACTTCAAGAAATTTCAAAAGGGCCAAAGTTCTTCAAATTTGCAAAATGGCATGAATCTTCTCATACACTTGCATCAGCACCCCAAATCAGTTTCTATGGACTTACTTGATCTCTGCTGAACCAAGACATGCCCAAATCCAAGCATGCCATGTGCCCATATCTCAATTACAACCAACCTTGACTTTTTGCAAATCACCCCATACCAATCAGCATAGCCCATACCAATTATTCTGACCTATCACAGCTTCACATACATGCCTTATGCAACTCATTTCAAAAAACACACAAGCCTGCAAGAACACACAATTCAGATTACCAAAAATCACTCTCAAACTTCATCTCTTCGAATTTCAAAAACCATCCATCAAAACTCCAAAATTCTTTCACCAATCATCTCCATACACTCTCCAGATCATTTCCCACCCCTCACATTGGCTTGAAACCTCCTTTCAAGCCTTTCAGAAGCACAAGGGGGTTAAGGGGAGTGGAAAAGCATCAAGGAAGCAGTCAGAAAGCTCCATTTGAGAAAGCTCAGGCTCAGGCATCATCAAGAACTTTTTTTCCAGAAATGTAATTTTAAGTTCCTAAATGAATCTATGTGATGTGCTGATCATGCTGATATGTTTATTTTTGTAAATGGTTAAGTATTGAGTATGTATGAAGCTTCTGAAACTTTTGACCTAAAACTTGTTTGATTCGATTCATGTTGTTCATGCTTGATAAATGTGTTTTGATTCTTGATTCGTGTTTAGGGTTGTTAGATGATGTAATTTGGAGCTTTAGGGGGTCTGGGGTAGCCTAGGGAAGGAGTTGGCATGATTGGCTCGCCGGAGAAGATGACCGGAGCATTGTTCCGGTCATGTGAATTTGTTTTACCCTAGTGACGTGTAATTAGCCAGGTTTAAATTCTGACCTTAGGATCTTGTGTTGGCACGCGTTTTCAATGGACCAGATCACTTCATTAACCCTAATCCTAATTAATTAGTTTTAATTTATTTAATTAGGTCAGTTTAAAACATGGCCGTTGGATCTCATTTAATTAGCTAGCTTAAGTCACAGCCTTAGGATTAGATTACCATAAGTCCACGTGACTTTGCATCCGGACCACCCATCCATCTAACTTGCAATCTCAGCCTTTCATTCTGCATACTTTCCATTTCATTTTTATTTCTTTCTATTTTATTTTGTTTATTTATTTAAAATAGTTAAAATAATTTAAAAATTCTGGAAATTTTTGTCAAGACTCTAATTATTTTTCAGAAGCCAAAAATATTTTTATTTTTATTTTTTGTATAAAAATTGTATTTTTAAAATATTTAAATGTTTATTTTAATTAATTAATTGAATTTAATTAATTAAAATACCATTTAAGTTTCTAAAAATCACCAAAAAATCATGAATCATCCCTTTGAATTTAGAAACATTTTCAAACTCTTCACACAAATTTCTTTTTAGGTTTGATGATCATTTGAGAATTTTGTTTGAATTAAGGGTCATTTAAATCCTATTTTTGAACCCTAACTTAGAAAACTCTTTTCTGCCTAACCAAGAAGAGTTTTAAGATGATTCTTTTTGCATTGTTTTGTGCATATCATATAGTTTCTAAGATATTTTTGGCATGAATTTATCTTTCATTTTCAATTTTTTTAGCATTTTACATTGAAGATCACCCCAAAAACCCTAGAAACTTAGGAAATTCATAAATCCTCCTAGGTTTAGCTTCTGACCCCCCCTTTGGAAGGTAACCTAGCATAGGTTTAGGATTTGTTTGAGTGTGATTTCAAATTTTTATTATGTCATTTGCTTCTGTCTTTACCATATGCATCTCATGCTTTCATATAACCCTAGTTTTGCATCTTCATTTGCATTCATCTTGCATATGCCTTCATACATGAACTTGCCATGACATTTCATGCATTCACATGTCATCTTAGACATCTTAGGACATGTTAGAATCATGCTTGATCATTTCTTCATTCATTTGCCATGATTTGCATTCATTTCCTTTCATTAAACTTCATGAACTTTCAAACTTCAAAGCATGCTTCATTTGCATTCATTCTCTTGTATGACCATTCATTGCACTTGGTATGCCTTTTCATCATGTCATAACATCATTTACATCATGTGTATGCTTCTGGTTTTGATCTTTGTCATTGCATATGCCTCATCCCATTTCATTTCTTTCCTTATGCATCTTGTGCTAACATTTTCAGGTGGTAAGTTAATTTGAGAAGTGAATTTGCCCTCACTTCTCATTTCTATTCATCTTCTTTATATGCATATTTGCATCATTTTTGATTGACTTTGAGTGGTCTTTCTCATTCATGTTCATCTCTCACTTTCTTTCTCTAAGTTACTTATCTTTTTCAATGAAGTAAGTAACTTATTTCTTCTGCCTCTTCCTCCTTCCATCTGCTTCTTCCATCAGTGGCTTCCTTGAAGATCTTTCTCAAGCCTTAAAAACCATAGGAACATCCAAGCATGATAATAATTAGGGTTGTGATTAGTCCCCCCTTATTTTTTACCTTTGAGTCTTCTTTGTGTCTCTCTTCTCATCTCATCATTAGAGACTAAACCCTTAAGGCTCTAGGACTTTGGAATTAGGGTTATGCATGTATCTTTCTCTTAGGATGGAGTGTATAACTTTAATCCTAAGTGTTAAACCCTTAATTTTTTTAAACCTCTTAATTAATCCACTTAATAATCACTAAGACATTAACTTGTAACTTGGGCCTTACATTAGGGTTCTAATTCTTCCTTTATGGTTAAGAAGGACTAACCCTAGTGTTTAATGGACAAGTCCCCCTCAGGTTGTATTACCAATCATAAAACTCATTTCTTAATATCTCCCTTAATTAAAATCAACTTAATAAAGGCTTTTCATCTAATGATTTTAATCCCTAACCATGGATTAAGTTGAGGTATCTTCCTCAGCTTAAGTGTTCTCATCTATTATCCTTCTATTAGGATGGTGTAATGAGTTCACTAATCCTTGATTATGGCTTAAACTCATTACTTAACACTAAACAAAAACCCGAAAAAACATCTAAATAATCACAAGTAGGTTAATGATCTTAATCCTACATCATCATGGTAATTAGGTTGAGATGCTTATCTCATACTTAAGTATTCTCAGTATCCCAAATCAGGGAGGATATAATGAGTTTACAAACCCTTGATTTAGGCTTAAGCTCATTAACTTATGAAAAACACCAAAAACAATAAAAGACTAAAAACACAAAAAACAAACAATAATCGTCTCCTTCAGGATTCTTTTCTCGTCAACCTCATTCACAAACGATAACTTGCTTCTTCCGTCTAATGCAAGACAATTAGCACTCGAGCCAGACGAGTCATACACTTGAGCATAGGCAAGCAAGCAGTTCACAGTCAATTTAACTTTCAGTCTCTTTGAGTCGAACTACGGTGTTCTGACTTCCTCATTGCACGAGATGATACGTAGGCATAACTTAACTGTTATCGAACAAAAGTCTTTGAGTTCCCCCCCCTTCCAGCATTCTCTTTTAAGCCTCAGTTCCTGAGCATTTCATTTCTCTTTTGCACTGACACTTGTATATTCTTTTCCAGCTCTTTGCACACAGATAACACATACACTACCCCTTTAAACACAATCTTTAAGCGTGGATCCCGTCGAGTATGACGGATAATCTAGGTGCTTATACCTTCCCAGGTTGTAACCAACCCCCTTTCTCAGTTTCTCTGGTTCGCAACCATCTTATCCATTTCTTTCTAGGTTTATGCAGCATTGCCTTTCCTTCGGGATAAAAATGCCTAGCTGGCGATTCTATTCATCTTCACTCCATTTCTCCCTTCGCCGACCGTTCGCGTCTGTACCCTATCTGACCAGGTGTCTTTTCGGGGGAGCGACAGCTTGGCGACTCTGCTGGGGACCCTTATATTGCAACCGGGGCTTCTGGTTCTTTTCGTGGGTTCCTCCTAGCGCTTGTTTGATTTGTGTTTACGGGGGTGTTATGTGCTACTTGTGCTTATTTGTTTGTTTCTTTATTCATTGCTTTCTGTACAACTTTATTTATTGCTTTCATTTACAGTTTTTATGCATTTCATATTGTCATTATCATGTGCTGGATCTGCTATTTCCTTGATGGGTGGGGATCATTGAGTGATTAAGGTCCTATACCGGGGACCTGAGTGACACATAGGCTAGAGTGGCTTCATATTCTTTCCCATTCCATTTCGGTCTGGTGCGGGAATATGAAACACAGTTCAGACATGGGTTTCTTCTTGAGAACTCTGTGCTACGGAAATCCTGTAGTACTAGGGCTATCTGGGAAGTCTGCTAAGTCTGGAAGACCTTTTATGACCTTCAGCATCTGAGGTAAATTAGAGGAGGATCTTTTATGGTTATTGTAAACACTGTACCTCCGGGTTAGATGTGTTTACACTTCTCATAACTGATCCAAGTCTGAGGATCCTTGTTCTAGAACATTACATGTGAGGGTGTTGGGATGTTTATAGGTTTGCAGGAACCCTTGGCCTCATCATACCCTTGTTACTAATGTTTGTTTAAGGTTGTATTTTTGGACAGTTCTTGTGAAACCCTGGATTTGTGACTCTTTATTTGAGTCCCCCACCTAGTTACTAGATTTCTAAGCCTCCATCCGGACTTATGAACACACATGGACCTTATCAAGACAAATAACAGATCCAACACTTGATCACAAACCCTTTGCATATCATTATGCATACATCATTTTTTGCATCATTTAACATTTGCCTATAGGTTTTACAGGGTATCCACCTTTTTATCTTTGGTTTGGTTTTGACCCATTCTGCTGCTCAGACTTCTTCAGTTATCTTCTCCAGCACCTTCATCAGTTTGTCAGAGACTCTTCTCCAGTTGTCTTCATCAGTCTTCAGCAGTTACCTTCATCAGGGTTTATCACAGTCTTCTTCACCAGCATCCATTATCAGCATGGACACTTCCAGGAAGAGCAACATCACATACCACTTCTTTTAGTCCACCCTGACAGGCATCAGACAGATTCAGTCTCTCATCACTCCTGATCATGTCCCACTATTCAGGGAACATTATGGAGGCATATTGGACATGATCATGGACCTGGATGCATCCTAGAGGAGCATGGTCCATACTTGCTTGCAGTTTTATGATCCTCCTCTCAGATGCTTCACATTTCCTGATTTTCAGTTGGGACCTCTGCTAGAAGAATTTTCCATGTTGTTAGGAGTTCCTATCAGGAGAAGGATTCCTTTCAACCCTGAGATGGTTGCTCCTAAGAATGAATACATAGCTAAGGCATTGCATTTGGAGCTTTCCCTCATTGGTCAGAACATGACCACCAAGGCTGGGGTTCCAGGCTTTCACCTAGATTTCTTGAACTCCCAGGCCACCCTACATGCTGCAGCAGGGAAATGGAATACTGTCTGTGCATTTATAGCCCTCAGTATATATGGGGTTATCTTGTTTGCAGATGAGCCAAATTTTGTAAGCAAGAATGCCATTCACCTGTTCTTACTAAGGAACCTAGTTCCTACCTTGCTTGGAGAATTCTACTATTCAGTACACCAGAGGAATGAGAAGCAAAGAGGAAGACTGGTCAGATGTTTTGCTCCTCTCTATTACTGTTGGTTGTTAAGACATCTGCCAAAGTCAGACACTTTCCTGAACCCTCATCAGCCAAAGAACTGGGCTAAGAGATTGATTGCTTTGACATTAGAAGACATCAGATGGTGCACTCAGAGCACCAAGGGCAAAGACATCATTACTAGCTGTGGGCAATATCCTAATATGCCTTTGATTGGAGTAAAAGGTTGCATCAATTACAACCCATTACTTTTTAAGAGACAATTAGAGTATGCTTTGGTTCATCCTCCCCGAGGGCAAGACCTGACTGAAACCCTCTATTGTGAAATCCAACACAACTCTGCTGTTGTCAGACAGGCAGCCTGGGCCTGGGATAGCATTCAGACTAAGGGAACAGCTGTTTTGGGCAAATGCAACAATATAGTTTCAGCATAGTATCTTGATTGGTCTCGTACCAGGGCACAGATCACCTTGATGCCATTCACCTTAGAAGATGTACCTGGACCTTCAACAGCGCAACCTGCAGCTACTGTCAGTTTGGAAGAGTTTGAGAAACTGAAAGAGAGGAATACTCAGCTCTCTGAAACCTTGAAGAAAACTCTCTGGGAGAGAAATGACAGCCGTCTGGATAATGAGAGGTTGGAAAGACTCAGGATTGAGCACTTGACCAAGATTGAGAAGACGGATGACTACATCAGAAAGGCCAGAGCAGGGGAGTTAGTACTGAAGAATGCTTGCAAGGAAGCAAAGACTCAGAAGGCTAGGGCAGAGCATTACTTAGAGGAAAGCCATGCTAGGTGGATCAGGATCACTGAGGCCCGTGCACAAGAAGATCAAAGGACTCAAGCTAAGATAGAGCAGCTGGAGGCTAGTGAGAAGAAGCATCAGGAAGCCTTGATAGCAGCACAGAAGGAGATATCTGAATTGAAACTCCGGGCGGGGTTAAAGAGGTCAAAGGATCAGGATAAGCACAAGAAGTTGACCAATGCCATTGCTACTAGGAACCTCCTCATCAAGACTATCACAGAGCACCCAGTAGGTCTAGTGACTTAGGCCCTCCTGAAGGAAGTCAGGGAAGATGACTTTGGATTGGACGTTTGACTCTCTTTGTTTGTACTTCATTTTTGTTTGTATTTTCCTTTTGCTGTTGTATTTTGACCCACCATGGGAACTTTATTGTAATCAAACTATGTATCTTCACTATTTGTAATATATATGGTTTGTATTATTGGTGGGCTTTATCTCTCTCTACAACATCATCAACATTTCCTCGAGGTCTGGAAGGGTCAAAACAAAAGAACCAAAATCGGATACCCTTGGAAGATAAATAGGCATCCTGTATTGCATACTAACATTTTCTTTGTTTTGTAGGTTTTTGTTTTATTGCTATTTCTCACTTTGTTGTGGTTTCAGGAAACATTGCTCGCAGAAGAGTGTTCCCTGTCAACAAAATACACCAGTACCCGACGAGAAACAACCTTCCGGGGCTACAGATGGATCAAGTTCAACAAGACCTGAATGAAGTGAGGGCCCAGATGGCCAATGAAAGGGTTGAAATGAGAAATCAGATGAACCAATTCATGATAGTGGTGACTGGTCTAGCTTAGAGCCAGGAAAGACTAAGGGAGTTAGTTGAGCGACAAACTCCCGAGGAACACCATCCAGGTACAGGAGGTACCAGTAACAACGATCACGTGCAGCCTCGCACTGATCCACCAGAGTTTGGGCCTCATCTGAACCCAGATATCAATGCCATAAGAAATACTCAGGGTAACACTGCTGGAGGAAGGGTCTTGCAGGAAGATCCTCAAGAAGAGCAGTTTACTGTGGTCGGGGCTGGAGACGAAGTTTATGACCGTCGCTTGGATGAAATTGCAGAGAAGCTGAGGTTTCTCGAATCCCAAAACTCTCTAGGTTTTGATGTCATGGACATGGGATTGGTGGAAGGGGTGAGAATTCCTCACAAGTTCAAACCCCCGTGTTTTGAAAGATATAATGGCTCATCCTACCCACGTACCAACCTTCAATCATTCTTGGGAAGATTAAAAGCATATACCATGGACGAGAAGCTGTTGATGTTTTATTTCGAGGATAGCTTGACAGGGGAATCCCGAGAATGGTACTCCCACATGACCAGAGCCACAGTAAGAAACTGGAAAGACTTGGCTGAAGCTTTCATCCATCAGTATCAATATAACCTGGACATGGCTCCAAACAGGACCGTTCTAATGGGAATGTCTCAATCTTCCCGTGAAAGCTTTAGAGAGTATGCCCAAAGGTGGAGGCAACTTGCTGCTGCCGTTCAACCCCCTATGTATGAAAGGGAGATGGCATACATGTTCACGAATACTCTCCAGGGTACTTACATTAACAGATTGGCTGCATTTTCTTCCACCAGCTTTGCAGATGTGGTGATAGCTGGGGAAAGAATTGAGAGCCTATTGAAGATGGGAAAGATCTCCGACAACGGTGCCAGTTCAAGCAGTGCAAGGAAGCCATTTGCTGGGCCCCATAGATCTGGTGAGACAAACTATGTACACATGGGAAGAGGGAGACCCCAATACCTACCCAGAACAGTTGCTGCTGTTACTATCCCTGCTCCACCTCCTCAGTATGCTCAACAACCACAACACTTTCCGCAACAACAACAGTTTCTACAACAGAGATCTTATAACAACAGTAACAACAACACCCTTTTCAACAGCGGCCATCTCAGATCAACCGAGTGGTTGACCCTATTCCAATGCCATATGCTACACTGCTGCCACAACTCCTAAAGCTCAATCTTGTTGAGTTAAGGACATTGGCTCCACCTGATCCTCAGAACCTTCCGAGAAACTACGATGTCAACGCTAGGTGTGTTTCTCATTCCAATGCACTTGGTCACTCCACGGAAAAATGCAGAGCTCTGCATATGAAGGTCCAGGATCTGGTAGATTCAAAGGCCCTGAACTTTGCACCTCCTCCCAATGTCATGAAAAATCCTATGCCAAGCCACAGTGGGCCAAGGATTAATGTTATAGAGGAAGGTTCACCCATGAGTTTAATAGAAAATATTGCAAGTATTCAGACACCTCTGGCAGAGGTTAAAGCCCAACTTTTGAAATACCAAGTGTTTCCAGGTTGTGAGGCCTGTTGTGAATTATGCAAACTTTCCGAGAATGGGTGTGAAAGCTTGAGGAATGGCATTAATGGCTTGATCAAAGAGGGCATTCTGCAAATTACAACAACATCTTCTACAACACCAACAACTCTTTTGTCAGCAACAAATGATTCTTCTACAACTGCAACAACAATTGTTCCTACTGATTCATCTACAACTTCAGCAACCATTTCTTCCTTCACTTCAACAAACAACAGTTCCATTTCATCTCCTTCTACAACTCCAGCAACCACCAATAACGATGTCTCCACAGTTGCTATTTATTATGACCCGACAACGGTCCCGAATTCCAGCAACTTCCAATAGTTTCAACAATAGTTTCAACCAAGCTTCAGTTCATCGCCACCAACATCCACCAGAAGTCCCGTCACTATCTTCTATGATCCACAGAAAATTATGGTTCCAACTTCTGCTGCAGTGAGCCCAGTCACTATCACAGTGACAGGGCCAATCCTATATGATAAAGACAGTGTTGTACCATGGCATTATGGTGCTGACCTTTACTGGAATGGAGAAAAAGTCCTTCTTGATTCTTTAGTTCCTGCTCCCCAAGTGGATAAAGTCGGGGGAGGCGGAGGCTTCACTCGAAGCGGACGTCTCTTCGCATCACAAGCTCCCAGAATTAATACTGAGGCAGAGGTTGCTGCCAAAGCCAAAGGGAAGAGTGTGATACCTGAAGAATCTGCACCAAAAGAGACTCATAAATCATCCTTCGATCAGGATGTGGATGAATTTATGAGGATAATTAAAATAAGTGACTATAAAGTTGTGGATCAGCTCCACCAGACTCCTTCTAAGATCTCTATATTATCCCTGTTGTTGTGTTCCGAGGCTCATCGGGATGCACTACTCAAAGTTATGCACGCTGCCTACGTGCCAGAAGAGATCACGGTGAATCAGCTTGAAACAATTGTGTTAAATGTCAATACTAGCCATGGGCTAGGTTTCACTGATGCTGATTTGACAACAGAAGGACGTCACCACAACAAAGCTTTGCACATAGCCCTGGAGTGCAAAGGAGCTGTACTATCCCATGTTCTTGTAGACACTGGGTCCTCACTCAATGTCTTACCAAAGAATGCCCTTGTCAAGCTCGAATATGATGGAATAGCTCTCCGGCCAAGTAATCTTGTGGTCAGGGCTTTTGATGGCTCCAAAATATTTGTTCTTGGAGAGGTGGAGCTACCAGTGATAATCAGTCTACAAGTCTTTAAGACTATTTTCTATGTGATGGACATACAGCCGGCCTACATGTGTTTGTTAGGGCGACCATGGATTCACGCCGCAGGCGCAGTAATGTCGACCCTTCACCAGAAACAGAAATATGAGTGGGAAGGACAGATTATAACCATCTGTGGTGAGGAAGACACATTTGTTAGCCATCTGGCTACACACAAGTATATTGAGATGGATGGTGAAATCCATGAAACTATGAGCCAAGGGTTCGAGGCCCTAAATGTCAATGAGGCGACGATCGAAGTATTTGCTGCATCCCAGGAAGATAGGATGGGTACTTCGATTGTCTCCTATCAGCAAGCCCGGAAGGTTGTTGAAGATGGTAATGCCCAAGGCTGGGGCAAGCTACTGCTAGTGGAGAAGAAGGAAGATAGATTCGGTTTGGGTTACAAACCATTCCGACAAGATCAATCAGAGGCTGCTAAGGAGCCCAAGTTCATCAGTGGGGGGATGCTCACCCCGAATGCTGTTAACAACTTGGAAGACGAGGCAGAAAGAGACCGCAACCTGGAGAGTTGGATACATCCAAGGATCCCGGAGCACCAAGTCCTTAACTGGTCTTCCCAGGAAATTATAAGGGTTACTCCTGCAGAGTAATTATTATTTCCTGTCTTTTTAGCATGCATCAAGTCCTGCATCTTGCCCAAGGTGTCAGGACTCATTTTGTAATAGGGCCATATTGTAATTTTGTGCAAATGGATTAATCAATGAATATCGGACATCTTTTGCAAACAAGTCTCTTTTTCGCTCACTGTCTTTTCATTTTTTCACTTTTGTGCAAAACAATAAAATGGAAATGTTTTCAAAATAAATAACTTCATTTTCACTTTTTCTAAACAAGATTAAAACTGATCACTAAAAGGAACCAATCTCAACCCTTGTAGAGATTATCCTCCAGATTGCACCGACAACAGCACTGCTATGACCTTGTGTGACTTCGACAATCCAATTAATCAAGCTGATGAAGGGGTTGAAGAAGACTATGAGTTACCTGAAGAGTTAGCCAGGTTGTTGAGGCAGGAAGAGAAAGTGATTACTCCTCACCAGGAGGAAGTTGAAATAGTTAATCTTGGTACCAAAGAGGATTTAAAAGAAGTAAAGATTGGGGCCAGTCTGCAGGCTTCAGTAAAAGAACAGCTTATTGACATGCTTCGAGAATACGTCGACGTCTTTGCTTGGTCCTATCAAGATATGCCGGGTCTGGATACTGATATTGTTATGCATAAGCTGCCTTTGAAGGAAGATTGTCCTCCAATAAAGCAGAAGCTATGTCGTACTCGTCCAGATATGGCAATGAAGATTAAGGAAGAAATACAAAAACAATGGGACGCCGGTTTCCTTGTTGTAACTAGTTACCCGTCGTGGGTCGCTAACATTGTACCAGTGCCTAAGAAGGATGGAAAAGTACGGATGTGTGTGGATTACCGGGATCTGAACAGAGCTAGCCCAAAGGATGATTTCCCATTACCTCACATTGATGTATTGGTTGACAACATAACTCAGTTCTCGGTGTTTTCCTTCATGGATGGTTTTTCTGGTTATAATCAGATCAGAATGTCACCCGAAGATATGGAGAAGACAACCTTCATTACACCTTGGGGCATATTTTGTTATAAAGTAATGTCATTTGGATTGAAGAATGCCGGTGCGACCTATCAACGGGCTATGGTAACGTTATTCCATGATATGATCCACAAAGAAATTGAATGCTACGTGGATGACATGATTGCCAAGTCCCTTACTGAAGAAGATCATCTGGTGAATTTGCTGAAGTTGTTCAAGCGTCTGAGAAAGTATCAGCTGAAGCTAAACCCCAACAAATGCACATTCGGGGTACGTTCCGGTAAGTTGCTGAGATTTATCGTAAGTGAAAAGGGAATTGAAGTTGACCCTAAAAAAGTCAAAGCCATTCAAGAGATGCCTGCACCTAGGACTGAAAAGGAAGTTCAGGGGTTCTTAGGAAGATTGAACTACATATCAAGGTTCATATCTCATCTTACTGCAAACTGTGAGCCCCTGTTCAAATTATTAAGAAAGGAACAAATGGTCAGGTGGAACGAAGATTGTCAGAAGGCTTTTGACAAGATCAAGGAGTACCTAGAAGAACCTCCAATTCTTATGCCTCCAGTTGAAGGAATACCTCTAATAATGTACCTGACAGTATTAGAAGGATCAATGGGGTGTGTGTTGGGCCAACATGACGAGTTTGGTCGAAAAGAGTATGCAATATACTACCTAAGAAAAAAGTTTACCGACTGTGAACAACGATATTCAATGCTCGAGAAAACTTGATGTGCTTTGGCGTGGGCTGCTCGCCGACTAAGGTAGTATATGTTGACTCACACTACCTTGTTGATCTCAAAGATGGACCATGTTAAGTATATATTTGAGAAGCCAGCACTTACCGGAAGGGTTGCAAGATGGCAAATGATTCTGACAGAATATGACATTCAGTACACATCTCAAAAGGCCATCAAGGGCAGTGTACTGTCTGACTATCTAGTTGAGCAACCCATTGATGATTATCAACCAATGAGGTCTGACTTCCCTGATGAAGACATCATGTTCCTAAGAGCAAAATATCACGAAGAGCCTGTTCACACTGAAGGTCCTGACCCAGAAGAAGAATGGACAATGATGTTTGATGGGGCTGTCAATATGAATGGTCGAGGAGTTGGTGCAATGCTCATTACGCCTAAAAGAATTCATATGCCTTTCTCGGCAAAACTCACCTTTGCATGCACTAACAACGGAGATGAATACGAAGCCTGTATCATGGGTATTGAGGAAGCTATTGACATCAGGATCAAGACATTAACTGTATTCGGAGATTCAACTCTGGTAATCAATCAAACCAACGGCAAATGGTACACTCACCAAGAGCATCTGATTCCATACCGTGACTATACGAGGAGATTATTGACTTTCTTCACAACAGTCAAACTTGAGTATATCCCTCGAGACGAAAATCAGTACGCAGAATGTCTAGCTACCATTTCCTCCATGATCAAGGTTCAAGCTGCAAATTATGTGCCTCGGATTTCGGTATCTAGACTAGACCGACCAACATACGTATTCTCCGTGGACGTTGCTAAAGATGACAAGCCGTGGTTCCATGACATCAAAAGCTTCTTAGAGGATCAAACATACCCACCTGGGGCATCATCCAATGATAAGAAGACATTAAGAAGGCTGGTCGATAGTTTCTTCCTTAATGCTGATGGTTCAATATACAAGCGAAACTTTGATATGGTTCTGCTCAGATGTGTTGATAAGAAAGAAGCAGACTTGCTGATGCACGAGGTGCATGAAGGATCTTTCGGTACCCATGCTGGAGGACATGCAATAGCTAGAAAATTGTTGAGATCGGGTTACTACTGGATCACAATGGATGCAGACTGTTGTGCCTATGCCAGGAAATGTCATAAATTCCAGATTTATGCAGACAAAGTGCATGTGCCTCCGAATCCTTTGAACGTGATGTCTTCACCTTGGCCCTTTTCCATGTGGGGCATTGACATGATTGGAAAGGTTGAACCGACTGCTTCAAATGGCCACAGATTCATCTTGGTAGCCATTGATTACTTCACCAAATGGGTTGAAGCAGCTTCGTATGCAAACGTCATCAGACAAGTGGTAGCCAGATTCCTGAAAAGAGACATCATCTGCCGATATGGAGTACCCGAGCGGATCATTACTAATAATGGTTCCAATTTGAACAACAAAATGATGGCATAGCTATGTCGGGACTTTAAAATCTAACATCACAACTCTTCTCCTTACAGGCCAAAGATGAATGGCGTTGTTGAGGTAGCTAACAAAAACATCAAGAAGATTGTGCAAAAGATGGTGGTTACTTACAAAGACTGGCATGGGATGCTACCGTTTGCTTTTCATGGATATCGAACCTCAATCAGAACATCCATTGAGGCAACACCTTATCAGCTTGTGTACGGTATGGAAACTGTCCTACCTGTTGAAGTTGAACTACCCTCCTTACGGGTACTGATGGATGTAAAGCTGGATGAAGCAGAATGGGTCTGATCTCGGTACAATCAACTGAATCTTATCGAAGAAAAGAGATTAGCTGCAATATGTCATGGGCAATTATATTAGAAAAGGATAAAGAAAGCATTCGATCAGAAAATCAGGCTTCGGGAATACCAAGTAGGAGATCTGGTGCTGAAAAGACTCCTTCCTCCTCATATAGACCACAGGGGCAAGTGGACTCCAAATTACGATGGTCCATTCATAGTAAGGAAGGTTTTCTATGGTGGAGCACTGATGCTCACTACTATGGATGGTGAAGATTTATTATCCCCTGTGAATTCAGATGCAGTTAAAAAATACTTCGCATAAATTGACCAGCTGGACATAAAAACAGAATGTAAGTCCAGGCAAAAATAGGGCATCCCGGCGAGTCAAAAACAGAATAAAAGACGCGGGAAAAAGTAAAGTAAAATAAAAAAAGATGTGTACACCCGCTGAGTTGAAAAGCCTCATTGGACAACTCAAGCAAAAATGGGTATCCCGGTGGATTGAAAACCCGAAAGGGAGATCCACGCAAAATAAGGGAATAATCGTACAACTGCATCCTGAATTCGTCTGTATTACTTACAACACGACAAGCTTCGAAAGGATAAAGCATCGGTCAAAATCAACCTAGATGAGAAGAACGTCAAGGTCATACGGGTCATAGCAAAGGAAGCTCACTAGAGCGTCATCAACATTGCCATCACTTTTACTTTTCCAATTTGTAACAATCTCCTCATTCTAGGGGATCGATTTCTTTGACTGTATCTGCCAATTCAGGGCACCCAGATTAATAAAATCAGAGTTTTCAGTCACACCTCGTTTTGTACATTTTTGTTTCGTTTGCAAAATGTCCAATATTTGTTATAAATATTTGCATAAAACAAATGAGCCATTCTTAATAAAATGCTTGTAGGAAATATATTTACTGTCAGGAATATCTAACTTCTATGACGGGATCCGGTAAGGGATACCTCGGGATACTCGTGTGTTTCTTTGTCTTGACAGGTTGCAGGTATTCAATACACAGCACGGGGCATGCCAAGCATCGCTTCCCCAATATTCCTCCTCCCCAAGCAATATCTGGAATGCTTCTCCCCAACGGAGTTGTCAAAACCTCCTCATCCCCTAGCACGGGGCTACTCAACAGGAGCATCCTCAACCCATCTCCCCACAGAAGTTCTAGCCTCTCCCCAGAAAAGAAATACCTAAAACTCTTACACAACAAAGTGACAGAAGCTTCCTTATCCCCAGCTGGGTTTCTTCTTACAGGATATGTTTATCAATGATCATTTTCCCTAAGCAGAGCTGTATTTCCTAACAAATCGATCAATATTTTTCCCCAGCTGGGATATCCCTCCGAGCAGATTGACCAGAGATCTTCACAACAGCGGGATCCGAATCCCGGATCGGTTTCTTTTTGCATAATCATAGCATTCACATCATTTTTCCCCATAGAGCGTAGCATTCCATCTAATACGGAGCATTACGGTAAAAATCAAACATTTGCATGATCACAAGCCAGGTTCGAGCCAGTCACCTGCAAATACCCTCAGTATCTCATCAACAATGTATATAAAAACTCACATTCCTTGCAAGTAAAAAATCCAAAGTGTCCCCTTTGCACTCTCCAACACAAATGCATGTTCATATATACTCTTTCGACACTCGTTTGTGTCATATCATTCCCCCGCAGATGTGAGCAAAAACATCCTCTTTGCATCCAGAAACCTATACATACCCTTGTTGACACCCGTCCGTGTCACCCTTCCCCAGCACGGTTGCCCAATCACTTGTTGCAAACCAAACACTTCTTCATAATACACTCTTGTCGACACCCATCCGTGTCATCCTATCCCCACAGGTCGCCGAAGCACCTTTTACACTCTCATATACAAATATTTGTTCATAACTTATACACTTTCTCTTCTGACACTCGTCCGTGTCAACTTTCCCCAGCAAGTTGAACACTCGTCCGTGTCTTGCTCATAATTAACAATACTCATTCATACTTATACAAATACTTGTCCGTATCTTGTATATATTATCATGCCCCACAGATTCGACACTCGTCCGTGTTCTTTGTTAACCAGTTGGTACTCGTCCGTACCATCATCTCTGAACATGCGTCAGCGTTTGTTTCTACCGATACTCGTCCGTATCATGGTCTTAAGGATGCTCGTCCGCATCTTTAATCTATACACAGCGTCAAACACTTATACCTTTTACTTCGGAAAGCGTAAACACTCGTCCGTGTTTACCATCTCCCCAACAGAACAACTTTCTTCTATCCGACATTCGTCCTATGTCGTGATACTTTCGGCAGCCGTACCCTGCCAGGTGATCGTCCTTCACCTTTGGATGACCGTCCCTCATCCTTTTCCCAATGGATTCCCCATTTGTGGAACCTTTTTCTATCTGACATTCGTCCTATGTCGTGATATAAAGCAGCCGTCCCCTGCTAGGTGATCGTCCTTCACCTTTTGATGACCGTCCCTCATCATTTACACGATGGCCATCCCCATCGTTGATCTTGTTATCCGGCATTCGTCCTATGTCGTGATAAACCCCGAGAGCAGCCGTACCCTGCTAGGTGATCGTCCTTCACCTCTTGATGATCGACCTTCATCATGCTTATCCAATAGCCATCCCCATCGTCGACCTTTACTATCTGACATTTGTCCTATGTCGTGATAAAGAGCAGTTGTCCCCTGCTAGGTGATCTTCCTTCACCTTTTTGATGACCGTCCCTCATCAATATTTCATTTATTCTTTAGACCAGTGGCCGTCCCCATCGTTGTTTACTTTACTTTGCGAACCTGATGGCCGTCCCCATCATTGCCTTTACTTTAATCCCCAGAAAACCTTGTTACTTTGCTCGATGGTCGTCCCCATCATGATCTTTTATTTCCCCAGCTTGTCGGTCGTCCACGTCATTGTTTTGCTTACCGCTTTATCCTCAGCAGTCGTCCTCTGCTCGATGGTCGTCCTCCATCGCTTTCATTTGAAAATCATGCTATACTGTCTTTAACAATTTATATCCCTTTTCTTCTTCTCCCCAGTGAGTGCAAATTTTGGACTGTCTTTGGTATTCAACCACAAGTTATCTTGTTTGTCTGTTAAGCCAAACACTTACATCCTGCACAGCTAACTCATGGTTGAATAAGGGCAGCTGTAAACACCCCAAAATTTCCCTCACTCATATCACACCATGGCTTGTGATCTTTCATGGTTGCATAAACATAAGCATACCATCTCATATTGCATTTTTGTTTCCCTGCATAAGTTCAAGTTCATCTACACCTAGGGTTTGTGATCTGAGCAATCCAAGGATCCATCTGAGCCACTCCAAAGGCCTCCAAGCATTCCAAGAGAGTCCATGTGTGTTCTATTATCATATTACATCCCTCAAATTTCAAGGAAGTCAAGAAATCACAAGAACTTGGAAGGCATGGAAGCAGAGCTAGGGTTTTCACTACACAGATGACCAAAATTAGGGTTTTGGTTTCAGAGGCTATAACTCCAAATTTTTGGGCCATTCTTGTTTCTAATGTTCTTAAGATGTTATAAGGATCATATGTACCAAGTTTGATGAAGAAATTCATTGTGGAAATCATTTGTTCACTGGGTAACTTCTTGAGCAAGTCAGAGCAAAATCAGGGCATCTGAGGCCCCAACAATGGAACCAAAGTGATATTTTCATCAAATTGAAGTTATATGATCTTTATTTGATCATTGAAGTGCTTGGAAGTTCACAAAATTGAAGAAATTTGAGCTAAACCAAAAGTTGCCAAAAATGGAAATAACTTGTAATGGAAACTTTCCATTTTGGGAAAGTTTTTCAACCTCCTCTTTCTTGATCAAAAATGCTTCAAATGAAAAATTGTTGGTCATGAAAGTTGTAGATTAGGTCTTTCCCGTTTCAAAAATTACAATAACATGTTCTAATTCAGTATGGAACTCAAGTTATGATCATTCAAAGTTGGCAAAAATCACATAATTTTCACATTCATGCCAAAGAGGGATTTTTGCAAATTCACTTGCCAAGCTTCTAAGTGACCTCTAATTGACTTCTAAACATCATAACAACATCACATGACTCATTTTGATCATAATTGGTCCAAGAATCATTCACTTTCATGCCTTGAACTTCAAGAAATTCCAAAAGGGCCAAAGTTCTTCAAATTTGCAAAATGGCATGAATCTTCTCATACACTTGCATCAGCACCCCAAATCAGTTTCTATGGACTTCCTTGATCTCTACTGAACCAAGACATGCCCAAATTCAAGCCTGCCATGTGCCCATACCTCAAGTACAACCAACCTTAACTTTTTGCAAATCACCCCATACCAATCAGCATAGCCCACACCAACTATTCTGACCTATCACAGCTTCACATACATGCCTTATGCAACTCATTTCAAAAAACACACAAGCCTGCAAGAACACACAATTTAGATTACCAAAAATCACTCTCAAACTTCATCTCTTCGAATTTCAAAAACCATCCATCAAAACTCCAAAATTCTTTCACCAATCATCTCCATACAGTCTCCAGATCATTTCCCACCCCTCACATTGGCTTGAAACCTCCTCAAACAAAAACACGATTTCCATCACCTCTGAACTGAAACCTTCAAAACACTCCATACAAACTCCTTTCAAGCCTTTCAGAAGCACAAGGGGGTTAAGGGGAGTGGAAAAGCATCAAGGAAGCAGTCAGAAAGCTCCATTTAAGAAAGCTCAGGCTCAGGTATCATCAAGAACTTTTTTTCCAGAAATGTAATTTTAAGTTCCTAAATGAATCTATGTGATGTGCTGATCATGTTGATATGTTTATTTTTGCAAATGGTTAAGTATTGAGTATGTATGAAGCTTCTGAAACTTTTGACCTAAAACTTGTTTGATTCGATTCATGCTGTTCAAGCTTGATAAATGTGTTTTGATGCTTGATTCGTGTTTAGGGTTGTTAGATGATGTAATCTGGAGCTTTGGGGGGTCTGGGGTAGCCTAAGGAAGGAGTTGGCATGATTGGCTCGCCGGAGAAGATGACCGGAGCACTTTTCCGATCATCTGAATTTGTTTTGCCCTAATGACGTGTAATTAGCCAGGTTTAAATTTTGACCTTAGGATCTTGTGTTGGCGTGCGTTTTCAGTGGACCAGATCACTTCATTAACCCTAATCCTAATTAATTAGTTTTAATTTATTTAATTAGGTCAGTTTAAAACATGGTTGTTGGATCTCATTTAATTAGCCAGCTTAAGTCACAGCCTTAGGATTAGATTACTATAAGTCCACGTGACTTTGCATCCTGACCACCCATCCATCTAACTTGCAATCTCAGCCTTTCATTCTGCATACTTTCCATTTCATTTTTATTTCTTTCTATTTTATTTTGTTTATTTATTTAAAATAGCTAAAATAATTTAAAAATTCTGGAAATTTTTGTCAAAACTCTAATTATTTTTCAGAAGCCAAAAATATTTTTATTTTTATTTTTTGTATAAAAATTGTATTTTTAAAATATTTAAATGTTTAGTTTAATTAATTAATTGAATTTAATTAATTAAAATACCATTTAAGTTTCTAAAAATCACCAAAACATCATGAATAATCCCTTTGCATTTAGAAACATTTTCAAACTCTTCACACAAATTTCTTTTTAGGTTTGATGATCATTTGAGAATTTTGTTTGAATTAAGGGTCATTTAAATCCTATTTTTGAACCCTAACTTAGAAAACTCTTTTCTGCCTAACCAAGAAGAGTTTGAAGATGATTCTTTTTGCATTGTTTTGTGTATATCATATAGTTTCTAAGATATTTTTGGCATGAATTTATCTTTCATTTTCAATTTGTTTAGCATTTTACATTGAAGATCACTCCAAAAACCCTAGAAACTTAGGAAATTCATAACTCCTCCTAGGTTTAGCTTCTGACCCCCCCCACTCCTTTGGATGGTAACCTAGCATAGGTTTAGGATTTGTTTGAATGTGATTTCAAATTTTTATCATGTCATTTGCTTCTATCTTTACCATATGCATCTCATTCTTTCATATAACCCTAGTTTTGCATCTTCATTTGCATTCATCTTGCATATGCCTTCATACATGAACTTGTCATGACATTTCATGCATTCACATGTCATCTTAGACATCTTAGTACATGTTAGAATCATGCTTGATCATTTCTTCATTCATTTTCCATGATTTGCATTCATTTCCTTTCATTAAACTTCATGAACTTTCAAACTTCAAAGCATGCTTCATTTGCATTCATTCTATTGTATGACCATTCATTGCACTTGGCATGCCTTTGCATCATGTCATAACATCATTTACATCATGTGTATGCTTCTGGTTTTGATCTTTGTCATTGCATATGCCTCATCCCATTTCATTTCTTTCCTTATGCATCTTGTGCTAACATTTTCAGGTGGTAAGTTAATTTGAGAAGTGAATTTGCCCTCACTTCTCATTTCTCTTCATCTTCTTCATATGCATCTTTGCTGCATTTTTGATTTACTTTGAGTGGGCTTGCTCATTCATGTTCATCTCTCACTTTCTTTCTCTAAGTTACTTATCTTCTTCAATGAAGTAAGTAACTTATTTATTCTGCCTCTTCCTCCTTCCATCTGCTTCTTCCATCAGTGGCTTCCTTGAAGATCTTTCTCAAGCCTTAAAAACCATAGGAATATCCAAGCATGATAATAATTAGGGTTGTGATTAGTCCCCCCTTAGTTTTTACCTTTTATTCTTCTTTGTGTCTCTCTTCTCATCTCATCATTAGAGACAAAACCCTTAAGGCTTTAGGACTTTGGAATTAGGGTTATGCATGTATCATTCTCTTAGGATGGAGTGTATAACTTTAATCCTAAGTGTTAAACCCTTAATTTGTTTAAGCCTCTTAATTAATCCACTTAATAATCACTAAGACATTAACTTGTAACTTGGGCCTTACATTAGGGTTCTAATTCTACCTTTATGGTTAAGAAGGACTAACCTTAGTGTTTAATGGACAAGTCCCCCTCAGGTTGTCTTACCAATCATAAAACTCATTTCTTAATCTCATCCTTTAATTAAAATCAACTTAATAAAGGCTTGTCATCTAATGATTTTAATCCCTAACCATGGATTAAGTTGAGGTATCTTCCTCAGCTTAAGTGTTCTCATCTATTATCCTTCTATTAGGATGGTATAATGAGTTCACTAATCCTTGATTATGGCTTAAACTCATTACTTAACACTAAACAAAAACCTGAAAAAACATCTAAATAATCACAAGTAGGTTAATGATCTTAATCCTACATCATCATGGTAATTAGGTTGAGATGCTTATCTCATACTTAAGTATTCTCATTATCCCAAATCAGGGAGGATATAATGAGTTTACAAACCCTTGATTTAGGCTTAAGCTCATTAACTTATGCAAAACACCAAAAACAATAAAAGACTGAAAACACAAAAAAAACAATAATCGTCTCCTTCGGGATTCTTTTCTCATCATTCTCATTCACAAACGAGAACTTGCTTCTTCCGTCTAATGCAAGACAGTTAGCACTCGAGCCAGACGAGTCATACACTTGAGCATAGGCAAGCAAGCAGTTCACAATCAATTTATCTTTCAGTCTCTTTGAGTCGAACTACGGTGTTCTGACTTCCTCATTGCACGAGAGGATACATAAGCATAACTTAACTGTTATCGAACAAAATTCTTTGTGTTCCCCCCTCTTCCAGCATTCTCTTTTAAGCCTCAGTTCCCGAGCATTTCATTTCTCTTTTGCACTGACACTTGTATATTCTTTTCCAGCTCTTTGCACACAGATAGCACATACACTACCCCTTTAAGTGTGGATCCCGTCGAGTACGACGGAAAATCTGGGTGCTAATACCTTCCCATGTTGTAACCAACCCCTTTTCTCAGTTTCTTTGGTTCGCAACCGTCTTATCCATTTCTTTCTAGGTTTATGCAGCAATGCCTTTCCTTCGGGATAAAAATGCCTAGCTGGCGACTCTATTCATCTTCACTCCATTTCTCCCTTCGCTGACCGTTCGCGTCTGTACCCTATCTGACCAGGTGTCTTATCGGGGGAGCGACAATTAGTTAGTAACACTAACTGGTCCAATTTGAGAGTATCCAAAAATGTCTTTGAGTCAAATATTTAATAAAGCCTATGTATCAGATAATACTTAATTAATTAATTTAAGTTCGTCGGTTGCTCTAATTACTTTAATTGTAAGCTCTTAGAGTACACCAGAACCCTATTAAACTTAATTAATATTATCCAGAGCACTTAATTAAATACTGGGTATTGCATCCCCCCCCCTTAAATTGAAATTCGTCCTCGAATTTCCTTACTCATCCTCAACGATAGTTTACCATAATGTCTTAGATCCACACTTATCCTTAATTCACTTACATATTTTGACATAATTAAATCCCAATTTGAGTCTGCGGCTCAAAAGTCCTCGTTTCATAACAAATCAAGCCTCACGTCCTTACTCATACGCTCGTTTCCAAGATTGGGTTAACTTCCAACTTACTATTTCCGTGATTCATTCGTTGCTTCATACCGAAACACTTAGTCTTATTCCTCCCTCGGAGAAAACATACCATTCTAATTTCTTTCATTGAATCACAACACAAAACATAACACTCCGGCTTGATTTCGGAACAATTCAACACTCGACGAAGTTCCACAAGGTATCTTGGCGAAATCTTAACCACATACCATTTTTCCAACTAAACTCTTATTACAATCCTTCAATCACTAAATCCATTTCAAAAAATTGTAAAACGACTTCCTTTACCAATTCCACTCGATTTTACATCGAAACTATAACCATTTACGCCGGACACTTCATTCTCTCAGTATCCTACCATAGACAACCCACTTAGAATAAAATTCTCCTTTGATCCTCAACAATCTAACTGAATTCTTTCACCTGTCTCCTTTCACTATGCTTTCAAAGCCTAACAACGGAGATACCACAAATTCTCAAACAATACTAAGAAGCTGATAGTCTACGGAGAGAATACTTGTCCATCAGAGCTCTCACCAACCAATAGAATAAGAACTTTCAAACATGCAACGATAGAACAATTCACTTGTCAAATACAAGATCATAACATCGATCCACACGCTCCAACGACAGAGATACCGAGGTTGTACTGCTGCAATCATAACCGATGCAATTCAATCTCAATCTAAACTCGAAACAAATTATCCAATTAAGCTTAATCAATCTGACCATGGTTACTATGTTCCATATCAATTCTCTTTACAAAATTTCCATTCACTCGAGATTTCCGTCAACACAAGGTTTCCATCAATAAAACACAGTAACGCTACATAACTTACAATAGCCAGTGAGTCACCAATACCAAACTCAAATTATCCTTAGAACACTTGCGAGTTTCCATAACACTCGGGGTTAATAATTTAATGATACTAAAGTTGACCAATTGTTTAACTCTTATCCACACAATAATCCAAATTCCCAAACTTTTCATGGAAGATCAACACTTCGCTATTTGACACTTTGAACGGAGACCAAAACAGACTGACAGTTCGGAAGGTACGATTCTCTAAAGCTCTCAACAAAAGTTGTGTGTTAATCGATTGCCCATCTGAGGTTAAACGATCGAACACCACTAAAATTGTTCTTCTTATTAACGAACAATCCAACTCAACATCACCAATTCAGACCACGCTATCTTGAAAGATGGTTCTCACTCTCGATGTCTAGACATGCGCACAACCACTCGCTATTCACGACTCGAGATAACACGAATGGGCACAATATGCAGATCACAAATCCAACAGGCGACGAAGTAACACTACCACTCTGTTATGGTCACAACATGGATACACAACAGAATGACTCGATTCCACTCGCACAATGATGTTGTCTAAAGGTTTTTGTTGCAAGCTAACACTTAGTTCATCCATAAACAAAATCCAACACACAATCCTTATCGGGTAAAAATAATATGATGAACACCTCATGTCTAGTATACAACCTTGTCCTCTCTCTTTAATTCCTTGGCGAGGATTAAAACAACAACAACATTCTCAATCTCATTAGAGACAATTCTAATTACTTCAATTATTCCTTACACTTGGAAACTGAGGTAAAGCACTCCTTTGAAGAAACTTTGATACCTCTACTTACATATAATTCTGGGTTCCCTTACTTTCTATTAATCATTTCATAGAATTTTTCCACAACCTTCTACCATACTAAGAACGCTCCAATCGGGCACTCAAGTCCAAATGCATGCATCTTAGAAAAGATCCAACTTTAAAAACTTAATAACGTTAACCAATCACTAACAGGAGGGTAACCAATTACTCAAATCCAGAAGCAACTTATGATATTCATTTTTTACCTAAGCCTTCCAACTCATTCCAATCGTAACTAAAAGTTATAACCATCACCAACGGATGATTCCACCGACCAATGCTGGGAAAAAACATCGGACACGTTGTGGTTAGCAAACCTGTTCTCATCAATCCAAGCATTAGGTTACTGCAAACCAGATTACAAATTCATCTGATACATGTGCAGAAGTTCAGTGCAAGGTGATAACTAATCAACTCGACCTCCACAACTGCTTTCCTTACATCAAAATATTTCTTAACCAAGTCAACAACAACTCCAAGAGAGTCCTTCCACCCACCATTTTTGTAGACCATCAAATGTCAGGACGTTCGCTCTTCTTAAAATTCATATAATACCGAATTAACGACCGTCCAAAACAAGTCTCTGAATTTGTAGGCTTACCTTATACTTATTCAATCTCATTCGTTGACAATCATGTCCTTGACGATACGAGTGACATCTATAGAGGTAAAACTGATCGCAGAGTTCCATTCGGACAGGTAGCATATCGATAAGCACACTTTCGCTTCAGTTGAGCACATACCATCCAATTCCTTCTTATATCGCACGGTCAATATCGTCTCCATACCATATTAACTTCACGCCCTACGGTAATCTTCTCACACTCAAACACAAACCTTCTTACTAGAACTTCTTCCAAATCCAATGTGTTTACTCTAACACTTATCGCCACTTTATCAAGTCTACACTTCACTAACTTCATACCACTAAATATAGTGTATTCTTGTTCCGACACTAAACATTATACCATTCCTTAGGTCACTCAACAATTTCCGACTTAATCTCTTATAAAAAACATAACACCTTGATGCCTTACTCTGATCCTTGTCTCTTCGATTTCAATCGAATAAACAAATCTGGTCTTCTATCCTTCGTCTGAGGTATACTTGTCTCCATTAGAACGTGTATTCACATCCTCGTGTCGCTCTTCATGTTCCACCACACCTTAGGTTCCCAAAGAAAATGAACATTCTTAACCTGTAACTGCTATCCATCCGTAAGGTATTATCCGATTACACACCTTGATGTACACTCGCTCATCCAAGATGCCACCACGATCTTGGAACTGAAACACTTAACAATTTACTCGTTCCCGAACTTTACGTCACACGTTCCATAAGGCACCTTCTCTTTTCGTGGAATGAAACTTCTCTACACTCTTGTCCATACAAGTGACTATTATTGATCCACCAACGACTTTACTTATTCCTTGATACACTAACCATTCATCCCGTATGTCGCTCCCAAAGATTTGCATCCCGGTACAAGCGCGAACGGTCGGTGAAAGGAGAAATGAAAATGAACTGAAAAGAGTCACCGGCTAGGCATTTTTATCCCGAAGGAAAGATAATGCTGCATAAACCTAAGAAAATACGGATAAGACGGTCGCGAACCAGAGAAATTGAGAAAGGGGGTTGGTTACAACCTGGGAAGGTATTAGCACCCAGATTGTCTGTCATACTTGATGGGATCCACGCTTACAAGATATGAGTTTAAAAGGGGTAGGTGTCTGTGTTATTTGTGTGCAAAAGCTGAAAAAGAATGTACAAGTGTCAGTGCAAGAAAATGAAGTGAGGTGCTCAGGAATTAGGCTTAAAAAGAATGCTGAAAGAGGGGGAAGACACAGAGACTTTTGTTCGATAACAATTAAGTTATGCCTATGTATCCTCTTGTGCAATGAGGAAGTCAGAACACCGTAGTTCGACTCAAAGAGATTGAAAGATAAATTGACTGGTTTAAACACCCCAAATTTGCCCTCACTAAGTTCACACCATGGCTTGTGATTATTTTCATTTGCATAAAGTTCAATCATAACATATCATGTTGCATTTTTGCTTCACTGCATTGGTTCAAAGCCATCTGCATCTAGGGTTTGTGGTCTGAGCAATCCCTGAGCCATCTGAGCCACTTCAAAGGTCTCCAATCATCCCAAGGGGGTCCATGTATATTCAATCATCATATTATATCCTCCTAATATCAAGAAATTCAGAAAATCACAAGAACTGGCAAGGCATGGAAGCAGAGCCGGGTTTAACTACACAGATGACCTAAAATTAGGGTTTTGGTTTCAGAGGCCATAACTCCAAATTTTTTGGTCATTCTTGTTTCTATTGGTCTCTATATGCTATAAGGATCATGCATACCAAGTTTAATGGGAAAATTCATTGTGGAAGTCATCTGATCACTGGGTAACTTCTTGAGCAAGTCAGAGCATAATCAGGGCATCTGAGGCCCCCATCAATGGACCCAAAGTGGATTTTTCATCAAAATGAAGTTATATGGTCTTTATTTGATCATTGGAATGCTTTGAAGTTCACAAAATTGAAGAAAAGTGGGCTAAACCAAAAGTTGCCAAATATGGAAATGACTTGTAATGTAAACTTTCCATTTTGGGAAAGTTTTTCAACCTCCTCTTTCTCAACCAAAAATGCTTCAAATGAAAAATTATTGGTCATGAAAGTTGTATATTGGATCATTCCCTTTTCAAAAAGTACAAGAACAAGATCTAATTCATTTTGGAACTCAAGTTATGGCTTTCCAAAGTTGGCAAAAATCACTTAATTTCATGTTTTATGCCAAAAGGGATTTTTTGCAAAACCTCATACCAAACCATTTTGTGACTTCTAAATGACTTCTATGCATCATTACAACTTGCCAAAATCAGAATTGCACCAATTCACAAAGCTTCTTGCCTTGAATCCCAAGCTACCATAAGGCATTTCTCATAAATTCTCAAGAAAGGAATTTTTTGCAAGAAGAACTTCTAATGATTTGTTTGGTTGTTAATTGATCTCAAAGCACCATAACAACTTCATATGGTTCATTTTGCTGCAAATTGTCCAAGAGTTCATAAGTTTCCTTGCCTTGATTCACAAGAAATTCCAAAGAGGGAAATATGCAAGAACATTGGAAACTCTTGATCAAAGCCATCCAACTCACAAAAACTGATCCAAAGGCCTTCCTTGATCCAAGCTGAAGCAAGACAAGCCCTAAGATCTTCTCTGACCCGAGCCATACCTATGGTACACAAAAATCTTGACTTTTGCATCCTTGCCCATACCAATCAAACTGTGACATTACCAACCCTCTGGAAAATTAGAACATGTTATGTGGACCTCAAGGACTTGAAACAAACACACACACAAGCCAGAACTCTCCAAGAGGCCAGGATTCACAAAAACTGCAAACTTCTTCATCTCTTCGAAACTCCCCCCACAGCCATCAAACCTCAATTTTTTCTTCACCAAGAAGTCACATATCATCCATGGAACAAGAATCAACCACTAAAACAGCCTAAAACATCACATACACAAACCTCCAAATCTGCTACACCAAAACCAAAACCATCAAACCATGCCATACAAGCTTGTTCTAAGCTTCATTTCATCATCAAGAGGTTCATAGGAGAGGATTTGCACCAAAGAAGGATCCAGAAAGCCTAGAATCAGGAGGTTCAATCTCAGGTATAGCTCATAAACTTTTTTCCCAAAAGCTTGTTTTTAAGTTCTTGTATGATTCTATGTGCTCCCCTGATCATGGGGATGTGATCATTATTGAAAATGGTTGAGAAACCATGACGTATGTGTGTTCTGAAATTTTGCCCGTTTTCACGTTTTGGTTCGAATCTTGTTCATGATGCAAAATAAATGATTTTTGATTGGGGGTTTAGGTTTAGGGATGCTAGGGGATCATTTCTGGGCAAGAAATTTGGAGATTAGAGGCTTAGGGAAGAATTTAGGGTTTATACTTGTCGGAGAAGATGACCGGAACACTGTTCCGGTCACCTGAAAATGTTTATGCCATAATCCTGTAATTAAGCTAAGTTTGAATATTGGCCTTTAGATCCTAGGTTACCCGCGCGTATGGACGTTCCAGATTACATGTTTAAACCCTAATCCACCATTTAATTAATTAATTATGTTTAATTAGTCAGGACAAATCCCAACCATCCAAAAACGCGCTAGTCAACCATTTCCTTTCAACTTTGAATCTGAATCATTGGATCAGATTACTTTTCCTTTTATTTTGTTTTATTTTATTTTCTTTCTATTTAATTTGTACATTTTGTAAAAAATAGTAAAAATACTTCAAAAATTCTGAATATTTTTATTAAATCTTTTATTAATTTTCAGAACCCAAAAATATTTTTATTTTTATTTTTTGCATTAAAAAATATTTTTTAAATCATTTAAATGATTATTTTTAATTAGTTAATGGAAATTAATTAATTAAAAATATATTTAGGTATTTAAAAATCCCAAAAAAATTCAGAGAGCATTTTCAAACATTTACAAACATTTACAAACTCGCAATACAAATTTATTTTTGGTTTTGATCACACTTTGACAATTTTCATTTGAATTAGGGTTCTTAAATTTGAATATTTTTAACCCTAACTTCAAAAATTCATAACTTTTAAACCAAAGTTAGTTTATGAATGATTCTTTTGGCATTGTGTTATGCATAGTTTCAATTTTCTAAAAACATTTTTGTTTCATTTTTATCCTTCATTTTCCATTTGTTTGGCATTTTCCCCTTAGGATCACCCTTAAAACCTTAGAAATTTAAGAAATTCATAAGTCCTTCTAGGTTAAGCTTCTGACCTTCCCCTTTGGGCAGTGAACTTGTATAGGTTTAGGGTCCCTTTAATTCCATTTTCAATTTTTTATCTTACCATTTGCTTCTGATTTTGAACTTTGAACCTCATGTTGGGCATAAACCCTAATTTGCATCTTCCTTTGCATCCATCTTACATAAGCTTGCATACATGAACTTGCCATGACATCTTGTGCATCTACATGACATATAAGACATCTTAGGACATATTGAAATCATGTTTGATCATTGCACCATCCATTTTCCATGTTTTGCTTTCATTCCATTTCATGTGCATCCATGAATTTTCATGCCTCTTGTATGCTTCATTTGCATTCTCATCCTTTGTATGATCATCTCCATCTCATGACATACATTTGTATCATCTCTTTGCATCATTAGCATCATGAACATGCTTCTGACTTTGGCTTTCATCTTTACATTTCATCTCATTTTCATTTCATTTCATTTCCTTTTGCTAACTTTTCAGGTGGTAAGTGTTTGAGAAGTGAATTTTCCTTCACTTCTCACAATCTCTTCTTATCTCTCTTATGCATTCATTGCTGCATTTTAATTTTGTATTAGAGGGAGCTTGCTCATTCATGTTCCCTCCTCACTTTCTTTCTTCAAGCAACGTATCTTCTTAAGTGAAGTAAGTTGTCTTGCTTCCTTCCTGCTTCTTTTCTTTCCATTCTTTCTTCTTCCTTGGTGGCTTTTCCTTGAAGATCTCTTGCAAGCCTCATAAACCATAGGATATCCAAGAATGATAAAAATTAGGGTTTTATTAGTCCCCCCATTAGTTTTACCTTTGTGTCATCTTTGTGTCTTCTCTTCTCATCTCTTAATCAAGGACTAAACCTTAAAGGTTTTAAGACTTTGTGATTAGGGTTATGCCTGCATCCTTCTATTAGATGGAGTGTATAACTTTAATCCTAAGTGTTAAACCCTTAATGTGTTTAAATCCTTTAATCAATCCACCTTTAATAATCACTAAGACATCAAGCTTGTAACCTGGGCCTTGCATTAGGGTTCTAATTCTTCCTTAATTGGTTAAGAAGGACTAACCCTAGTGTTAATGGACAAGTCCCCCTTAAGTTGTCTTACAAACCATAAAATCCATTTCTTAATCTTACCTTTAACTAAAATCCACTTTAATAAAGACTTTGTTTTGTCATGAGGTTAATCCCTAATCATGGATTAAGTTTAGGAGCCTTTCTCAGCTTAAATGTTCTCATCTATTATCCTTCTATTAGGATAGTGTAATGGGTCCATTAAATCCTTGATTATGGCTTAAACTCATTACTTAACACTAAACAAAAACTCCAAAAACATCTAAATAAGTACAAGTAGGTTAATGATCTTAATCCTACATCATGGTGATTTAGTGTGAAGTGCTTACTTCATGCTTAAGGTATTCTCATTACCCCTAATCAGAGGGAGGATGTGATGAGTTTACTAACCCTTGGTTTAGGCTTAAGCTCATTTTCTTATGACAAACTCCAAAAGCAATAAAAGATTGAAAACACAAAAACAAACAATAATCGTCTCCTTCGGGATTCTTTTCTCACCTCATTCACTCATAAATGAGAACTCGTTTCTTCCGTCTAATGCAAGACAGTTTGCACCTGAGCCAGACAGGTCATACACTTGAGCATAGGCAAGTAAGCAGTTCATCAGTCAATTTATCTTTCAGTCTCTTTGAGTCGAACTACGGTGTTCTGACTTCCTCATTGCACGAGAGGATACATAGGCATAACTTAATAGTTATCGAACAAAAATATCTATATATTCCCCCTTTTCCAGTATTATTCTTTAAGCCTCATAGTCTTGAGCTTTTCATTCTTTTCTTGCACTGACACTTCTTTATTGCACTTCACATTTCTTTCTAGCACTGACATTTGCATTCTTTTCCAGCTTTTGCACACAGATAGCACTGACACTACCCCTTTAAACACAAACTTTCAAGCGTGGATCCCGTCGAGTACGACGGACAATCTGGGTGCTAATACCTTCCCAGGTTGTAACCAACCCCCTTTCTCAGTTTCTCTGGTTCGCGACTGTAACACCCTTCTACCCCAAACATAATATTTAAATAATATCAGAGTAATCATCAAAAAGGGTATCACATTTTCATCATAAATCAACACAACAGTGTCCTGTCCGGTAACACGGGTTAATCAACATCAAAATACCATAAATCATTTCGCATCGGAAATTAACTTCATAATTCAAAACTTCATAAAAAAATCATTTTCACCATCCTGAATTTAACATCATATAAATAGGAAAACATTTATCCAATAATAACATAACTGAAACAATTAACAGAATAAAACCAATCCCAGTGTTACATGACACAGAGCAGGACACATAAACCATAACCACTCCTAAGGAACACTAAAGCATGCTCCGAGACTCATGAATTACTCCTATTGCACTGCAGGACTATTCTTCAACATCTGCAAGTTACCCACGAAAAAGGCAACATTTCCAAGCAGGCAGGGTGAGTAATAATAATATATCATAAACTTACAAGAATATAGAATCATAAATAAATTAGTACACATAACATGACATCGTCAACTACAAAATTCAGCAACAACCACAACACTATCATGAAATCAATCAACACCAACACAGTCATGAAATTCATCCAGAATATGCAATTCTAACATCCTGATATGCAATATGCATGTGGTACCATTTTCATCGTGAGATGGATACATGACCATCAACCCTCCACAAGGGAGCACACCATAATCATCGAGACACTTCAATCCACACAATGGGATTGAAGCAAATAAATAGGCCGAAGCCCCATCGTGAATGTTATGAAATGCAATGATGCGTTACACCGTAAATATTCATCGAGAAGTCAAATGCACATCATTCATTTCATATCTAACAGTTCAAACATCAAATAATCATATAATTTCATCATAAAAATACACCGAAGCCTCATCTCATTAGCTATCTCAACTCATCAAGACATAACCATTCATTTCATGTTTATCAATTAACCATCGTAAAATAATATCTTTCATCATGACAACACATCAACAACAAAACACCAATTAATCATATATATATATATATATATATATATATATATATATCATCATGACATTACACCCTGAACACTGGTTTTCTAACCACTCTGACACATCCAGAATTAACCCGTACCCAGTAATTTATCAGGTAATTATAAGGTTATTTCACAAATTCATTTATCAAAAACTATTGCATTTTCCTCGTTTTTGTTCATCAAAATAAAGTTCTGTTTGTACTCTTTCCGACGCTTCAAACGGAATGCGAATCGGACTTACGGTTTAAAAGATATGAATTTTTAAAGAAATAAAATTTGTCATTCCAACAGTGTTAACCGGTTAACCAAAGCGTTAACCGATTAACGCCTGCGTAATTTCAGAAAATACCACAAAATTTCCAATGGTTAACCGGTTAACGCACGCGTTCCAGCAGTCTTCTGCTACACAATTGCAGACTGTTCCAATTTTCAAAAATTCCCAAACCCCATTACGGATTTCACATCATAACACCCAAAAACCATTCAAAAACATCAATTAAACCTCCACAACATCCAGACAACAATTATACAGACAAATATACGATTATAACTCATTCTAATCGCTCTAATTCATCAAGATTTCTCCTAAAACTCAACCTAACTCAAAACCCCAAAACTCCTAAAATTCATACCATCCTAATCCATTCATATTCCAATTCCTATACATTTATCATAGATTATGAAAACTCCCCATACCTTAGAGAATTTCGCCGCTTTACACTCTTCTCTTGGGTTCTCCATAGCCTCCTGACTCTGAGTTTCTCCTTTCTTCAGAGCACTTCTCCAACACGATAGAAAACAACCAAAATGAGAAAACTGATCGTATTCTCTTCTTTGGGCATATTATCCCAGTTTAGCCTTTTCCCACCTTACCCTCATAATTTCACAAACGGACCATCTTACCTTTTCTTTAATATATTTTTAATAATAATAATAAAATAGTATAATAAAACACTATTTATCCTTATTATATAAAAATACACTTATACTCCAAAATAACCAACATAACATTCATACTTCCACTTCTATTATTTTAAATAGTAACCAATAATCCGAATAATACTACATGATTATTCTTATTATTAATATTACTAAAATAATTTCACCACCATGCATCGGTTCACATAACCACCAATTGTCAATTCATTCATATATCCTCAAATATGCAACAAATACTCATAATCAAATTTGGGGTGTTACAGCGACCGTCTTATCCATCTCTTTCTAGGTCTATGCAGCATTACCTTTCCTTCGGGATAAAAATCCCTAGCTGGCGACTCTTTTCAGTTCACCCTTGTGTTCTCTCCTTTCGCCGACCTTTCGCGTCCGTACCCCTCTTGGCCAGGTGTCATCAGGTGGGAGCGACAGCTTGGCGACTCTGTTGGGGACTTTATCTTGCAACCAGGGCTTCTGGTTCTTTTTGTGGGTTTCTCCTAGCGCTTGTTTGATTTGTGTTTACGGGGGTGTTATGTGTTACTTGTGCTTGTTGTTTATTACTTTATTTATTGCTTCATGTACATCTTTATTTATTGCTTTCATTTATTGTTTATATGCATTTCATACTGTTATCATCATATCATGTGTGCTGGATCTCTTGTCTGTTTTGGTGGGAGGGATCATTGAGTGAGTAAGGTTCCATACCGGGGACCTGAGTGACACATAGGATAGAGTGGCTTCATATTTTTTCCCATTCCATTTCGATCTGGTGCGGGAATATGAAACACAGTTCAAACATGGGTTTCTTCTTGAGAACTCTGTGCTACAAATTTCCTGTAGTGCTAGGGCTATCTGAGAAGTCTGCTAAGTCTGGATGACCTTTATTATGACCTTCAGAATCCGAGGTGAATTAGAGGAGGATCTTATATGGTTATTGTAAACACTGAACCTCCGGGTTAGAAGTGTTTACACTTCTCATAACTGATCCAAGTCTGAGGATCCTTGTTCTAGAACATTACATGTGAGGGGGTTGGGTTGTTTACAGGTTTGCAGGAACCCTTGGCCACATCATACCTTGTTACTGTTTTGTTTAAGAATACTCCACTTTGGACAGTTCTTGTGATTAACCCTGGACATGTGACTCTTTATTTGAGTCCCCCACCCTGGTTACTGGATTTTTGAACATCCATCTGGACCTTTGAACATACATGGGCCTTATATCAAGACAGATAATCAGATCCAACTCTTGATCACAAACCCTTGCATATCATTGGCATATATCATCATTGCATCATTTGACATTTGTTTATTTTCTTTTCAGGGTATCCACCTCACTATATCTTGGTTTTGGTTTTGACGCCTTCTTCTGCTTAGACCTCTGCTTCAGCTGTCTTCTTCAGGACTTGCTTCAGTTATCTCCATCACCACCTGCATCAGTCTGTCAGAGACCTGCTTCCAGCTTCAGCCTGTGATCTTCATCAGCATTTGTCTTCAGCTTCTTCAGCAGCACTCATGGCTACTCCCAGGAAGAGCAACATATCCTATCACTTTTTTGAGCCTGTATTGACTGGTATCAGGCAGGTCCAGTCACTCTTCACACCTGACCACATCCCACTGTTTAGAGAATATTATGGGGGTATCCTGGATAGGGTTATGGATCTTGATCCTTCTCAGAGAAGCAAGATTCACGCATGCTTGCAGTTTTATGACCCTCCATTGAGATGCTTCACCTTTCCTGACTTTCAGATGGGACCTCTGTTGGAGGAGTTTTCTTTGTTGATTGGAGTACCTATCAGAGGGGGAATCCCCTTCAACCCAGAGATGACTGCTCCCAGAAGTGAAGAGATAGCAAGGGCATTGTACTTGGAGCCTGCCCTTATTGAGCAAAGCATGACAATAAAAGCTGGAATCCCTGGTCTACATTTGGACTTCTTGATTTCTCAGGCCATCCTGAAAGCTTCATTGGGAGAATGGAGGGCAGTTTATGCACTCTTAGCCCTCAGCATATATGGGGCTATACTGTTTGCAGATGAGCCTAAATTTGTCAGTAAGAACGCCATCCATTTGTTTCTCCTGAAGAACCCAGTACCTACATTGCTAGGGGATTTTTACTACTCCATCCATTAGAGGAATGAGAAACAAAGGGGGAAGTTGGTTAGATGTTGTGCTCCTTTATTTTATTCTTGGCTACTCAGGCACCTGCCTAAATCAGATGTTTTCTTGAACCCACATCAGCAGAAGAATTGGGCCAAGAGGTTCATTGCCTTGACTTCAGATGATATCAGATGGTGCACTTAAAGCACCAAGGGCAAGGACATTATCACCAGTTGTGGATAATACCCAAATGTGCCTCTGATAGGAGTAAAGGGTTGCATCAACTACAACCCCTTACTGTTTAAGAGACAATTGGGCTATGCCTTAGTTCACCCTCCCAGAGGACAGGATTTAGCTGAGACCCTATATTGTGAAGTGCAACCTAATTCAGCTGTTGTCAGGCAAGCTGCCTGGGCCTGGGACAACATCCAGACAAAAGGGGTAGCTATTCTTGGAAGATGTAACAATGTTGCTTCAGCTCAATACACAGACTGGTCCCGTATGTAAACCCATAATTTCGACAGACTGAAATTGAGAGCTTGAGGTCATCTTTGTCGAAGGATAATAAAAGAAAGAGAATTCAAGAATTGCTGACAAGGTTTAAAACTCCATTACTTCGACAGAAGGGCAAATGGTGTTCTGGCAGAATAAGTTGGAAAGTTATTTGTAGCTAAGTATTTGACAGAAGAAAGTTGTCTTTCGACGTTTCGACAGAAGAGGGTTTTGACAAAAGACAGGGTTTGGCAGATGTTGAAAGAGTTGTTTCTTCTTTAAAAGGTTTCGACAGTTTGAAGGGGTGTAAGGTTTCGTCACCAAAGGAGAGAATTCAAATTCAAAAGGTTGTAACCTTTGGCAGTTAGACACATGGAAGTTTCAGAGAAGAAAATTACATGCAGGCTGACACTTGTCATTTAGTTATAGTTTTTCCGTTCTAAGCAGTTATTTTGTTTGTATATAAATAGGATAGTTTGTGTTTAGAATAGGTGTGTGAAAATTGATACAAAATTCCTGTAAATACTCTAAGTATCCAGTGTGAGAGAAAATGAGTTTGATATTTGGAACCATGTACGTTTGAACACCATTTATATTTCAAAGTTATTTAAATTACTTGTTTATTCATCAAGTTTATGTCATTTTTAAACTTTATTTACTGTTTTCTGCAAGTTATAGCCTTCGACATTTTCTTCTTATCTTTGTTTAAAACTTTCAACTTTATTTCATTTTAAGTTTAAACTTTACTTTACTTGTAAAAATCAAAGTTCTTAACACTTTGACAGTATTAACAAAACAAACCATAAACCTATCACAAACACTAAGATTAGTTCGACAGAATCAATGCACATGTGTCCCAGGACTTGTTTGGTTGGTCCTGCAAGTAACCCAGTTTTCTGAAGAAATTGGTTAACCAGAGGTTGTTCGCCAGAAATCACCGCGAACAAATTGGCACGCCCAGTGGGACTTGTGCATTTGATAAAATCTAGTAGAAAACTTCTTAGACAAATTGTTCCTTGCTACGTTGTATGATTCTTAGAAGCGGTAAACTAGCCGTAACCGACGTAGAGAGACCAAAGAGAACAAGAAGAAGAAAGATGGCTAACTTGCCAAATACTTCAAACAATCCTGACGAAACAATACCAGTTTCTAATCCTATCCCTTCGTCAGGAGCAATACCAGCGTCTGGCCCTGTTTTAGAACAAATTAGGCCTCCTTTGGGAGATGCCATACCAACGGGTTCAGGATCCCAGAATGCGCCTAGTTCTTCCACCATGGGACACGCCAGACCCTTTGGAACCCCTCCCCCTGGAGGAAATACATTCAGGCCATATCTGAATTATTCTCAGCCTTTGACTGGGAGGGAACAACCATATGGAATGCCAACTTCAATGATGGCAAGCCTACATAATTCGTCACCATTATTCTCTGATGCTATGGCTCAAATGTCATCACCACTGCAGGGATCAGGATATGGTGGAAATGGAAATAGAATGAATCAAGTTCCACCAGGTTTCCATATGCCCACTATGACAAACCATTCTGCACAAGTAATTCGTCAACAGATGGACGAAAGCAATCATGATATGGTACAGGCTTTGACACAACAAATGGGAGAAGTGTTTAATCCCTTAATACAAAACACTACCCAAACAAACCAAATATTGGCAGAACAGATGGCACGCATTGCTGACTTTTTTGGAGTCCCTCAAGCACAGCAAAGGATGCAATTAAATCAGAATCCTGCCAATAGGGCTGTCGAAGAAGAACTTACTATAAACCAAAGGCCTTTAGGAAACCCTCATGAAAATCCCAGGGGGCAAGAGGTGATAGTCGAACAGCCTAATGTAGAAGAGCCTATTCGACAGGAACCAAGAAGGATAATAGTCCAGAGAGACCAAAATGCTGACGAAGTATTACAGCAAAGAATGCGTTACAATAACATGCCTGTCGAAAATAATATTGCCACCATGGTTGAGAGAATAATGGCACAAAATGGAGTAAACGTAGGATTACAAAGGCCTAGTTATACTTCCCCCTTGTCTGAATTTGTCTTACAACAAGAGTTACCACCAAGGTGGAAAGTCCCCAAATTCACAAAATTCTCAGGGGATACTAGTGAGTCCACCATAGAACATGTAGCACGTTATTTGATAGAGGCAGGAGAGATTGCTAATAATGAGAACTTAAGGATGAAATATTTCCCATGTTCTTTGACAAAAAATGCTTTCACCTGGTTTACATCACTTCCTGCAACTTCAATTTTTACTTGGACCCAATTAGAGAGATTATTCCATGAACAATTTTATATGGGACAAACCAAGATAAGTTTGAAAGAGTTGGCAAGTGTCAAAAGAAAATTTTCTGAACCTATAGATGACTATTTGAATAGGTTTAGATTATTAAAAGCCAGATGCTTCACGCAAGTGCCGGAACAAGAACTAGTCGAAATGGCTGCAGGGGGTCTAGATTATTCCATAAGGAAAAAACTGGATACCCAGTACTTGAGAGACATGGCACAATTGGCAGACAGAGTGAGGCAAATAGAAAGACTAAAAAATGAAAAATTTTGATCAAATAAAAACAAAAAGGAAAGAGTGGCCTATGTAGGAATAATTCAAGAAGATGATTATGACGAAAACGAACCAGTCATTTTCGACCAGCAAGAAATTGATCTTGCAGAATTAAAACAAGGCCCTCCATATTCTTGTAAAGTTTTAGCCCCGTCGAATGGAAAAAATCCAGTCGAAGTGGAAAAGAATGACAGGTTCCCTAAAAGAACCTATACATTCGACATCACCAAGTGTGATGAAATATTTGATTTATTAGTCAAAGATGGTCAGTTAATAAAACCAGCAGGCACTAAGGAGCCTCCTGTAGACCAACAGAAAAAGAGAGGTTTTTGTAAATACCATAATTTCTTGGGTCATAAAACTTCTCAATGTTACCTTTTCAGGGATCTTGTCCAGAACGCAATCCAAAATGGGAGGCTGAAGTTTGGAGACAAAGCCAAGCAGCAGATGAGGATTGACTCAAATCCCATGCAGGTTGTGGAGGCCAATTATGCTGAACCAGAAATGGTAAATGTGGTCGAAATGAAGATCATGGCTGAGGAGAATTTTGAAATAGTGGAAGTTACTGAAAGCTTCGACACCAACTTCACCATGATAGAAGCTGCTGAAGGTTTCGACACCCATGTAAATGTGGTGGAAGAAGGTGATGATCTTGCTGACCAGGCTGAGGAAAGAGAAGTCAAAACTTCTGAAGACTTCGACAGTGAGAATGCCATTGAAACTACTGAAGGTTTCGACGAAAGAGATGCAGTCAAAGTGGGAAGAAGTTTCGACAAGAAAAACTATGAAAGAGATGCTGAGCAGGGGGTGATCTGGGACACTTTAGGAGAGTCGAATGGGAAGTTCGACTTCATGGTGAAATATTCAGCACCACCAAGCTCCAAAACAGACATCAACAAAAACAAACCCACAGGTTGGGGAGATACTGTCAAAAATGATGACAAAGAGGAGGATAACCAAACCCTCACTGTCCAAAAAGAGGCCACTGAGGGCCTTAACCAAAATAAGATCAAAACAACAGGGATTGATGACAATGTCCTTACTGTCGAACCCATCAACAGTAGTACCATCAAAACTGAAGAACATCCTGTCGAAGGTGTTGCACACTGCTGCAAATACATCTACAAGGGTTTACACCCAAAAGGCAGTATGGATCAGTCAAAGGAGACTATCCCAGAAGAAATGATGCTAGTCGAAAAAATGAACAAATTGAAAATCACAACTGAACAGAATGCTGGGATTCATATGGTGGAAATCACCCAAAAGGGAGAACCAGACACCAACAATGGAAAGAAACGTCAAGAGAAGCATCAGAAGCTGGTTTACCCAGAAGAGAACGAGAGTCTTGTCGAATTCATCCAGAGGTGTCAAAGGAAGAATGCAGAAGTTATGCTTTGCCCAAGATGCAGTGTTGTGTTCGACAGGAAAGCAGCTGATGATTTGGAAGCAGCAGAAAAGACCCAGAGAAAAAGAAATTGGGGGACAGTCCCACCAACCAGAAACGAAAGATTCGACCCAAGAAGAGGGAAGCATCACATCCAAGGAGTGGGAGAAAGACGTTTCAACACTTATAAACCATCCGACAGACCAAATGATGACAAATGGGTTCAACCTATAAGGGATGCCCAAGGTCAGAAGAAATGGAAGAGCTTTGAGGTGAACAGAGGTCCCTCAATGGAAGTTAAAAAGGAGGCAAGGCCAAAATACGTCTCTGAAAACTACAAAGGGAAGAATCCTATGTCCAGATCCCAATGGAGAAGATTCCAAAGGCAGAAGAAAATTGGAAAGGAAACTGTAGAACACAAAAGGGTTGGGCAGAAGGAGGTTGAATCAAGCAAATGTGTGCAGATCACAAACAAGGGGATACCTCTGGCAGAAAAAGAAACCCCTCAGAAGAATGTATCCAGTGACACCACAGAAATGCAGATAACAAACAACAGAATGCTAGTGGACGAAGAGGTTACAGATGAATTTAGTTCAGAATCAGATGCCTCTTTCGACGTAACCTGCAATGTGGTTTCTGTGCTGCCCAGAGATTATGACAGGATAATGGAAGTCGAAGACGAAGAGGATGACATGGCAGATGACAGCATAGGCCTGAAGCCTGTATGCTACTACATAATGAATAATGGCTGTGTCGAAGAGCAAAATGCTTTCTTCGAAAAGCCAGATGATGCAATGAAGGCTCACTTAAAGCCTCTTTTCATAAAAGGAAAGGTAGAAAACGTGGGTGTCAACAAAATTTTGATAGATGGTGGAGCAGCTGTAAATTTAATTCCTCATTACATGATAAAGAGGATTGGAAAAGATGACTCCGACACTAAGCCTCACAATATGGTGTTGTCCAATTATGAAGGTAAAGTAGGGACAACACTGGGAGTAATTCAACTGAACTTGACTGTAGGATCCATCACCAGGCCTACAATGTTTGTGGTGATAGCATCAAAGGCAAATTATAACTTGCTGCTGGGAAGAGAATGGATCCATGGGATTGGGGCTGTGCCATCCTCCATGCATCAAAGAATAGCAATCTGGAGGCCAGATGGGATTGTCGAAAACATTGAAGCAGATCAGAGTTACTTCACAGCTGATGTGAACAATATTACTAGTCGTAATTTCGACAAGAACCTAGCCCATATAGCACCATGCAATCCTGCTGATTTCGACTTAACAGCTTCCGACAATGCTTACTGTTCCATGTACCTCCATCCTACGCATGGTTTCCAGTGGGATAAAGAAATAATTGGGGAGACAAATTACACTTGGGGAACTGCCCATGTCAATCCAACTGGATGGGGGAGTGAATTCAGTGAAAATGACTGAAGTTTCAGCAATGGAAAGGATTTCGGCTTATATAGCCGAAAAACAACTCAAAATGGCCCTTGAGGCTGAAGTTAGGAATATGGCTGTCGAAGCCAGCACTCAGGTTGTCGAAGAACAACATCCTCAAGAAAATATTGAGGAACAACATGCAAAGCAGAGTTTTGAAGAAGACTCAAATGGCGAATGGCAGAGTCAAAGACTTGATGCCATTTATGATGACGAACCTTTGGGGTTCGAAAAAGATCCAACCTCAACCAATATGAAAATGGTGGCGCAGGATCCTTTAGAGGAGATTAATCTGGGACTGGGGGTAGAGAAAAGGCCCACTTACATCAGTGCCAAGTTGAATCTCAACTCAGAGTCGAAATAATCCAACTGCTGAATGAGTTTAAAGACTGCTTCGCCTGGGATTATGACGAAATGCCTGGTTTAGACAGAAGTTTGGTTGAATTGAAGTTGCCAATACTGGAAGGGAAGAAGCCAATAAAACAGACTCCCAGACGCTTTGCACCTGAAATTCTGTCGAAAATCAAAGAAGAAGTCGAAAGGCTTCTAAAATGCAAATTCATCCGTACAACAAGGTATGTCGAATGGATTGCTAATATTGTTCCTGTGATTAAGAAAAATGGCAAACTGAGGGTGTGTATTGATTTTAGAGATCTAAACTCAGCCACCCCTAAGGATGAGTATCCTATGCAATTGTAGACATCTTAAAAATTGAGATTTAGGGTGTTATAGTTTCCAAATCATGATTTCAAAGAGAGCTCCTCGAAACCATATGCATTTCCCTTTGAATCAGGTTGTCTTTAGTTGTAATAATATTATGTATTAGTTTCTAAGTCACAAATGTCTTAATAGATAATATGTAAGGATGCCAAATGAATTTTAGCCAATAAGGATCAATGTGACCCTTCCTAATACAATTGTAGACATCTTGAAAATTATCTTTGTATGCAAAAGGTCACTTCGACAGCAAAAGATATTTCTCCAAGAATAGTCGAAAACATCTTTGCTGGGGGGCAATTTGTAAACCCATAATTTCGACAGACTGAAACTGAGAGCTTGAGGTCATCTTTGTCGAAGGATAATAAAAGAAAAAGAATTCAAGAATTGCTGACAAGGTTTAAAACTCCATTACTTCGACAGAAGGGCAAATGGTGTTCTGGCAGAATAAGTTGGAAAGTTATTTGTAGCTAAGTATTTGACAGAAGAAAGTTGTCTTTCGACGTTTCGACAGAAGAGGGTTTTGACAAAAGACAGGGTTTGGCAGATGTTGAAAGAGTTGTTTCTTCTTTAAAAGGTTTCGACAGTTTGAAGGGGTGTAAGGTTTCGTCACCAAAGGAGAGAATTCAAATTCAAAAGGTTGTAACCTTTGGCAGTTAGACACATGGAAGTTTCAGAGAAGAAAATTACATGCAGGCTGACACTTGTCATTTAGTTATAGTTTTTCCGTTCTAAGCAGTTATTTTGTTTGTATATAAATAGGATAGTTTGTGTTTAGAATAGGTGTGTGAAAATTGATACAAAATTCCTGTAAATACTCTAAGTATCCAGTGTGAGAGAAAATGAGTTTGATATTTGGAACCATGTACGTTTGAACACCATTTATATTTCAAAGTTATTTAAATTACTTGTTTATTCATCAAGTTTATGTCATTTTTAAACTTTATTTACTGTTTTCTGCAAGTTATAGCCTTCGACATTTTCTTCTTATCTTTGTTTAAAACTTTCAACTTTATTTCATTTTAAGTTTAAACTTTACTTTACTTGTAAAAATCAAAGTTCTTAACACTTTGACAGTATTAACAAAACAAACCATAAACCTATCACAAACACTAAGATTAGTTCGACAGAATCAATGCACATGTGTCCCAGGACTTGTTTGGTTGGTCCTGCAAGTAACCCAGTTTTCTGAAGAAATTGGTTAACCAGAGGTTGTTCGCCAGAAATCACCGCGAACACCGTACTAGAGCTCAGATTACCAGAATGCCTTTTACCTTGGAAGACACGCCTGGACCATCTACAGTACAGCCTGCAGCAACAGTTAGCCTGGAGGAATTTGAAAAGTTGAAGGAAAGGAATGAGCAGCTATCCCAGGCCTTGAAGAAGACTCTTTGGGAAAGAAGTGATGGTCGCCTGGACATTGAGAGATTGGAAAAGCTTAGGGTTGAGCACCTTGCTAAAATTGAAAAGACAGAAGACTACATAGGGAAAGCAAGGGTTGGGGAACAGATATTGAAGAATGCCTACAAGGAGGCCAGGATTCAGAAAGTTAGGGCTGAGCACTATCTGTAAGAGAGCCAGGCTAGGTGGGTCAGGATCACCGAAGCCCGTGCACAAGAAGACCAGAAGACTCAAGCCAAGATTGAACAGTTGGAGTCTAGTGAGAAGAAACAGTAGGAAGCTTTGTTGGCAGCTCAGAAGGAGGTATCAGAATTGAAGCTCAGAGCAGGGTTAAAAATATCAAAAGAACATGACATGCATAAGAAGCTGACTACTGCCATTGCTACCAGGAACCTCCTAATTAGGACCATTACAGAGCACCCAACTGGTCCGGTGACTGAGGCACTCCTGAAGGAGGTCAGGGAAGATGATTATGGATTGGATGTCTGATTCTTCTTTGCTTGTTGTTCTTTCCTTTTGATGTACTTTTCATTTTGTTGTATTTTTGACCCTCCAGGGGCATATATTGTAAAACAGACTATGTATTTCTCATCATTTGTAATATATTTTAGTTTGTTTTCATTTGGCCTTTTCTCAACAACATCAAGCATCTTCCTCGAGGTCTGGAAAGGTCAAAACCAAGAACCAAACCGGATACCTTGGAAAACAAATAAGCATACTGCATTGCATACTGACTTTTCTTTGTTTTGTAGGTTTTGTTTATTATTATTGTCTCTAACTTTGTTGTGATCTCAGGAAACATTTCTCGTCGCCGAGTGTTCCCTGTCAACCGCACACACCGGTACCCGACTCGTAACAACCTTCCCGGCATTCAGATGGAGCAGGTACAGCAGGACCTGAATGAGGTCAGAAATCAGATGGCAAACGAGAGAGTAGAGATGAGAAACCAGATGTCTCAATTCATGGCTGTCATGACTGGCTTAGCCCAGAGCCAAGAAAGACTGAAGGAACTGGTAGAAAGATAGACACCTAAGGAGCCTCGCCTTTGAATAGGGGGAACCAGCAACAATGAACGGGGGCAACCTCGTATTGACCCACCAGAATATGGACCCCATCTGAATCCAGAAGTTAACATCCCGAGAAATGTTCAGGGTAATACTGATGGGGGCGGAATCCTGCAAGAGGATCCCCAAGAAGAGCAATTTACTATTATTGGGGCTGGAGATGAGGTATATGATAGAAGGTTGGATGAGATTGCTGAAAAGTTAAGATCTTTGGAATCTCAGAATTCTTTGGGTTTTGACGTGATGGATATGGGACTAGTAGATGGGGTGAGGATTCCCCACAAATTCAAACCCCCATGCTTTGAGAAGTATAATGGTACCTCCTGTCCACGTACTCATCTGCAATCTTTCTTGGGGAGGCTCAAAGCTTATACCATGGATGAGAAGTTATGGATGTTCTACTTTGAGGACAGTCTGACTGGAGCTTCGAGAGAATGGTATTCGCATTTGACTAGGGCCACCATAAGATGTTGGAAGGACTTGGCCGAGGCTTTCATTCGTCAATATCAGTACAACCTAGACATGGCTCCAAATAGAACTCTTCTAATAGGCATGTCTCAGTCTTCAAGAGAGAGCTTCCGGGATTATACTCAGAGATGGATACAGCTTGCTACTGCTGTCCAACCACCCATGTCAGAAAGAGAAATGGCTAACATGTTCATGAACACATTGCAAGGGACTTATATTGATAGACTTGCTGCTTTCTCCTCTACTAGTTTTGCCGATGTGGTTATAGCTGGTGAGAGAATTGAGAGTCTCTTGAAGATGGGCAAAATCTCCGACAATGGTGCAAGTTCTTCCAGCAACCCCAGAAAACCCTTTGCAGGACCCCGAAGGACGGGTGAAACTAATGCCATCCATGCAGGCAGGGCCAGGCCCCAATATTCTCACAGGTCAGTAGCAGTTGTTACCATCCCAGCTCCAGTTCCATAACAACCATTGTATCCTCAACAACAACAACAACATCACTATCATCAACCATCTCATTTTCCGCAACAGAGAACCTACAACAACAACAATAGCAACCAACAGCAGCGTCCCTTCCAACAGAGGCCATCTCAGGAAAATAGGGTAATTGACCCTATCCCTATGCCTTATGCTGCTTTATTGCCACAACTCCTAAAGCTTAACTTGGTTGAGTTAAGGACATTGGCACCACCAGATCCTCTCAATCTCCCGAAGAATTATGATGTCAACGCCAGGTGTGCCTTTCACTCCAACACACCTGGTCACAATACTGAGAAATGTAGAGCATTACAAATGAAGGTGCAAGATCTGGTTGATTCTAAAGCCCTTAACTTCGCACCTCCTCCAAACGTCAATAGAAATCCTATGCCTAATCATGGTGGGCCTAGGATTAATGCCATTGAAGAGGACCAACCATCTACATTGATTGATAATGTTGCACAGATTCAAACACCATTGGCTGAGGTCAAAGTTCAACTTTTAAGATGCCAAGTGTTCCCGGGCTGTGGGGCCTACTGTGAATTGTGCAAGACAGCTAGTAATGGTTGTGAGAAGCTAAGGGTTAGCAGGTATGGCCTTATCAAAGATGGAATCTTACAAATTACTTCAACAGCCCCTTCAGCAACTTTTATTTCAACAACACTGGATCCACCTACAACATCAACAATCATTCCTTCAGTAGCAACAGATTCTCCTACAACAGCAACAACAATCATTCCTACCGATTCATCAACATCACCAGTAATTACTCCATCCATCACTTCAACAAGTCAAAATTCAACAACTGTTTCTTCTACAACATCAGCATCCATTTTATCGACAGAATCTTCTACAACGCCAGCAAAAATTAACGAAGATGTCTCAACAGTTACAATCTACTATGACCCATCAAATGTTCCTCCCAGCAGCAATTTCCAACAACAAACTGTGGCACCTCCTTCCAGATCACCAGTCACGATTTACTATGATCCGCACACCATTACAGTACCTTCCTCTACAGCAATCAGCCCAGTTACCATTACGGTACCTGGGCCTATTCCTTATGAAAGCAGTAATGCCATACCCTGGCACTACGGCTCTGATCTCTACTGCAATGGGGAGAAAATCACTTTGGATTCATCAACCTCTTCACCACAAATTGACAATGTTGGGGGAGGTGGAGGCTTCACTAGAAGCGGACGCCTTTTTGCCTCACAAACACAAAGACCTAATGCTGAAGCAGAAGCTGCTGCCAAGGCAAAGGGAAAGAATGTGGTATCTGAAGAGCCAACTGCCAAAGACACTCAGAAGACATCTTTTGAACAAGATGTAGACGAGTTCATGAGAATCATAAAAAGAAGTGATTACAAGGTGGTGGACCAGCTTCACCAAACCCCCTCCAAGATCTCCATATTATCATTGTTGATGTGTTTCGAAGCTCACAGGAATGCATTGTTGAAGGTCCTGCACGCATCATACGTGCCGGAGGAGATTACTGTTAATCAGTTAGAAACTGTGGTTGCAAATGTCAACACCAGTCATGGACTGGGCTTTACGAACGCTGATTTGACAATGGAGGGGCGCAACCATAACAAGGCTTTGCATATCACCTTGGAATGCAAAGGTGCAGTTCTGTCTCATGTTCTGGTGGACACTAGGTCTTCACTCAATGTTCTACCAAAGAAAGACTTGGTGAAGTTGGAGTATGATGGCTTGGCATTGCGCCCGAGTAATTTGGTGGTGAGAGCATTTGATGACTCTAAAAGATCAGTGCTTGGGGAGATTGATCTGCCTGTATTGATTGGACCGCAGACCTTCAAAACTACCTTCTTTGTGATGGACATACAGCCGGCCTACAGCTATCTGTTGGGTAGACCCTGGATCCACGCCGCTGGCGCTATTACGTCTACCCTTCACCAGAAGTTAAAATTCGAGTGGGAAGGCCAAATCATCACCATCTGTGGGGAGGAGGACATCTTTGTTAGTCAGCTGGCTACGTTTAAGTACATAGAAATGGATGGGGAGATCCATGAGACCATGAGTCAAGGGTTTGAGGCCCTTAATATTAATGAAGCATCTGCTATGGCTGGGACTTCCATCACCTCATATCAACAGGCCCGGAAGGTTGTTGAGAAGGGTACCGCTCAAGGCTGGGGCAAGCTGCTGCCAGTTGAAAAGAAAGAAGACCGATTCGGGTTGGGTTACAGACCAACTCGACAAGATCAACCAGAGGCTGCAACGGAGCCCAAGTTTGTCAGCAGGGGGATGCTCACCCCGAATTCTGTAAACAGTTTGGAAGACGAGGAAGAAGACGAGCGCAACCTGGAAAACTGGATACGTCCAAGGATCCCGAGGAACCAAGTCTCAAACTGGTCTTCCTAGGAAATTATAAGAGTTACTCCTGCAGAGTAATTATTATTTCCTGTCTTTAAGCATGCATCAAGTCCTGCATCTTGCCCAAGATGTCAGGGCTCATTTTGTAATCGGGTCATCTTGTATTTTGTGCAAACGATCGATTAATGAATATCAAGACATCTTTTGCAAATGAGTCTTTTCTTTTCCGCTCACTGTTTTTCATTCTTTATTTTTTGTACAAAAACAAAATGGCGATGTTTTTTAAAATAATAACTTCATTTTCACTTTTTCTAAAGAAAGATAAAATTGATCACTAAAATGAACCAATCTAAACCCTTGCAGAAAGTGCCCTCCAGACTGCACCGACAACAACACCGTTATGACTTCGTATGACTTTGACAATCCAATTAATCAAGCCGATGAAGGGTTTGAAGAAGATTATGAGATACCTGAAGATTTAGCCAGGTTGTTGAGACAAGAGGAGAAGGTTATCACTACTCATTAGGAGGAAGTGGAGACAGTTAATCTTGGTACAGAAGAAGACTTGAAAGAGGTGAAGATCGGGGCCCGTCTGCACGATTCAGTGAAGGAACAACTTATTGACATGCTTCGGGAGTATGTGGATGTTTTTGCTTGGTCTTATCGGGATATGCCAGGTCTGGATACCGACATTGTTATGCACAAGCTGCCTCTAAAAGAAGACTGCCCTCCAGTAAAACAAAAGTTGCACCGTACTCGTCCAGATATGGCCATGAATATAAAAGAAGAGGTACAAAAACAGTGGGACGCCGGTTTCCTTGCTGTAACTAGTTACCCGCCATGGGTCGCTAACATTGTACTTGTGCCTAAGAAGGATGGAAAAGTACGGATGTGTGTGGATTATCGGGATCTGAACAGAGCCAGCCCAAAAGATGACTTCCCATTACCTCACATTGATGTATTGGTCGACAACACGGCTCAGTTCTCGGTGTTCTCCTTCATGGATGGACTTTCAGGATATAATCAGATCAAGATGTCACCTGAAGACATGGAGAAGACAACTTTCATCACACCCTGGGGCACATTCTGTTATAAGGTAATGCCATTCGGACTGAAGAATGCTGGTGCCATTTATCAACGGGCTATGGTAACGTTATTCCATGACATGATCCACAAAGAAATTGAATGTTATGTGGATGACATGATTGCCAAGTCCCTCACAGAAGAAGACCATCTAGTAAATCTGTTTAAGCTGTTTAAGCGTCTGAGAAAGTACCAATTGAAGCTGAACCCCAACAAATGCACATTCGGGGTGCGATCCGGTAAGTTGCTGGGATTTATTGTAAGTGAGAAAGGGATTGAAGTTGACCCTGATAAAGTCAAAGCCATTCAAGAAATGCCTGCACCAAAGACTGAAAAAGAAGTTCGGGGGTTTCTAGGTAGATTGAACTACATTTCAAGGTTCATATCTCACCTTACGGCAACCTGTGAGCACTTGTTCAAGTTGTTAAGAAAAGAACAAACGGTCAGGTGGAATGAAGACTGCCAAAGGGCTTTTGACAAAATCAAGGAATACTTACAAGGGCCTCCAATCCTCATGCCTCCAGTCGAAGGAAGACCTCTAATAATGTACTTGATAGTATTAGAAGAGTCAATGGGGTGTGTGCTGGGCCAACATGACGAGTCTGGTCGAAAAGAGTATGCAATATACTACCTAAGCAAAACGTTTACCGACTGTGAACAACATTATTCACTGCTCGAGATAACTTGCTGTGCTTTAGTGTGGGCTGCTCGCCGACTGAGGCAGTATATGTTGACCCACACTACCTTGTTGATCTCAAAGATGGACCAAGTCAAGTACATATTCGAGAAGCCAGCACTTACCGGACGGGTTGCAAGATGGCAAATGATTCTCACAGAATACGATATTCAGTACACATCTCAGAAAGCCATCAAAGGCAGTGTATTGTCTGATTATCTTGCTGAGCAACCCATTGATGATTACCAGCCTATGAGATTTGACTTCCCTGATGAAGACATCATGTTCATAAAAGCCAAAGATCATGAAGAGCCTATTCACACTGAAGGGCCTAACCCAGAAGAAGAATAGACTATGATGTTTGATGGGGCTATTAATATGAATGGTCGGGGTGTTGGTGCAGTACTTATTACACCTAAAGGGGTTCACATGTCTTTCTCGACAAATCTCACTTTTAACTGCACTAATAACGAAGCTAAATACGAAGCCTGTATCATGGGTCTTGAGGAAGCCATTGACCTCAGGATCAAGACTTTAACTGTATTCGGAGATTCAGCTCTGGTAATCAATCAAACCAACGACAAATGGTATACTTACCAGGAGCATCTGATACCTTACTGGGATTATACGAGGAGATTACTGACTTTCTTCACCACAGTCAAGCTTGAGTATATCCCTCGAGATGAAAATCAGTTTGCAGATGCTCTGGCTACTATTTCATCCATGATCAAAGTTCAAGCTGCCAACATTGTGCCTCGAATTTCGGTATCCAGACTTGACAGACCAGCATACGTATTCTCTGCAGACCTTGCTAAAGATGATAAGCCTTGGTTCTATGACAACAAATGCTTCTTGAAGGATCAAACATACCCATCTGGGACATCATCCAATGACAAGAAGACATTAAGAAGGCTAGCTGGTAGTTTCTTCCTGAATGCCGATGGTTCCTTGTACAAGAGAAACTTTGACATGGTACTTCTCAGATGTGTTGATAAGGCGGAGGCAGGCTTGTTGATGCACGAGGTGCATGAAGGATCTTTTGGTACCCATGCTGGAGGACATGCAATGGCTAAGAAATTGCTACGGTCAGGTTATTACTGGATCACAATGGATGCAGACTGTTGTGCTTATGCCAGGAAATGCCATAAATGCCAGATTTATGCAGATAAAGTGCATGTGTCTCCGAATCCTTTAAATGTGATGTCTTCACCCTGGCCCTTTGCCATGTGGGGCATTGATATGATTGGCAAAATTAAACCGACTGCTTCAAAATGGTCATAGATTCATCCTGGTAGCCATTGAATATTTTACCAAATGGGTTGAAGTAGCTTCATATGCAAATGTCACCAGGAAAGTGGTAGCCCGATTCCTGAAGAGAGACATCATTTGTCGGTATGGAGTGCCCGAGCGAATCATTACTGATAATGGTTCCAATTTGAACAATAAAATGATGGCAGAACTGTGCCGGGACTTCAAGATCCAACATCACAACTCTTCTCCTTACAGGCCAAAGATGAATGGCGCTGTAGAGGCAGCTAACAAGAATATCAAAAAGTTGTGCAGAAGATGGTGGTCACCTACAAAGACTGGCATGAAATGCTACCATTTGCCTTGCATGGGTACCGTACCTCAATCAGAACATCCATTGTGGCAACACCGTATCAGCTTGTGTATGGTATGGAGGCAGTCCTACCTATTGAAGTTGAATTACCCTCCTTGCGGGTACTGATGGATGTCAAACTGAGTGAAGCAGAATGGGTCTGATCCCGGTACCAACAACTAAATCTCATCGAAGAAAAGAGATTAGCTGCAATCTGTCATGGGCAGCTGTATCAGAAGAGAATGAAGAAAGCCTCCGATCAGAAAGTCAGGCTTTGGGAATACCAAGTAGGAGATCTTGTGCTGAAAAGACTCCTTCCTCCTCATACAGACCATAGGGGCAAATGGACTCCGAATTATGATGGTCCATTCATAGTAAAGAAAGTTTTCTCTGGTGGAGCACTGATGCTCACTACTATGGATGGCGAAGATTTCTTATCCCCTGTGAATTCAGATGCAGTTAAAAAATACTTCGCATAAAGTGACCCGCTGGACATAAAAACAGAATGTAAGTCCAGGCAAAAATAGGGCATCCCGGCGAGTCAAAAACAAAATAAAAGACTCGGGCAAAAATAAGGGAAAATAAAAATAAAAATGTACACCCGCTGAGTTGAAAATCCGCATTGGACAGCTCAGGCAAAAATGGGTATCCCGGTGGATCGAAAACCCGAAAGGGCGATCCACGCAAAAATAAGGGAATAAGCGAACAACTGCATTCTGAATTCGTCTGTATTATTCACTACATAGCAAGTTTCGGAAGGTTCGAGCGTCGGTCAGAATCAACCTTCTTCAGAAAGCAAGATGAGAAGAACGTCAACGTCATACGAGTCATAGCAAAAAGGAAGCTCGCTGAAGCATCGTCAACATTACCAGCACCTTTTTGTTTCTCAATTTGTAACAATCTCCTCATTTCAGGGGATTTGTTTCTTTGACTGTACTTGCCAATTCAGGGCACACCAATTAATAAAATCATATTTTCAGTCACACTTCGTCTTCAACATTGTTTATTTGCAAAAATGCCCGATATCCTTGATATAATGGTTGCATAAATACAGATGCGCTTTTATAATCACATGCTTGGAAGAAATTAATTACTTACTCCTGCAGATGTCTAAACTCCTATGATGGAATCCAGTAAGGGATACCTCAGGATACTTGTGCGTTTCTTTGTCATAACAGGATTGCAGGTATTCAAAGCGCAACATGGGGCATGAGAGCTTCTCCCCAACAAGCTGCCAAATCATTATATTCCTTAACACATCTTCCAAACAACATCAGAAGTGTTTTCTCCCCATCATAGTTGTTGGGCATCACTTCTCCAGCACTTTCTCAAGAGCAGCATCAGAAGGGGCTCATTTCCCCAGCTAAGTTTATCATCCTCAGCAGGATCCCCGTAGAAATCTCTAGGAAGATCGTTCAGTGATCATTCCTCCCCATCCAAGTGCTAGACATGGAACCATCTCCCACAGAGCTCCAGCCTCTATTCAGGAGAGCAATGTCTGAAGATCCCACAACAAAGTGACGAAAGCTTCCACAGCCCCAGCTGGGCTCCTCATCACCAAGAATAGGTCTATCAGTGACCTATTTCCCCAATCAGATCTACCAATGATCTCATCCCCAGCTGGGATATTTCTTTCAAACAAGATCAATCAGAGATCTCCACAGCGACGGAATCCGAATCCCGGATCGGTATCTTTGCATAATCATAGCATTCGCATCATATTCACCCTCAGAGCGTAGCATTCCGTCTAATACGGAGCATTACGGCAAAAATCAAACATATTGCATAAGTCACAAGATATGTTTTGAATCAAACACCTGTATATACCAACGTTCTGTCAGCAATATATACAGAAACTCGCAGTCACAGCAGAAAGCCAAGGCATCCCCTTTGCACTCACTAATACATGTATATACTCTTTCCGACACTCATCCGTGTCATATACTCCCCCTGTAGGTATAAACCATAAACAGATATTTATACACTTTTTGGACACTCGTCTGTGTCACCTTCCCCTAGCATGGTTACCTAAACACTTATTATAAAACAAACACTTGTTCATAATACACAGCTTTCGACACCCGTCCGTGTCATTTTATCCCCACAGATCACTAGAATATCTTTTACACTCATAAGTTCATAACTTACACACTTCCTCTTATGATACTCGTCTGTATCATACTCTCCCCAACAAGTTGAACACTCGTCTGTGTCTCACTCATACTTTTTACTCATACAAATACTCGTTCGTATCTTGTATACACCACTTATCTTTTCCCAGATTCAACACTCGTCCGTGTTCTTTGTTAACCAGTTGGTACTCGTCCGTATCATCATCTCTGAACATGCGTCAGCGTTTGTTTCTACCGATACTCGCATGTATCATAGTCTTAAGGATGCTCGTCAAACACTTATACCTGTTCCTTTCTTGAATGTAGATACTCGTCTGTATCTACCATTCCCCAGAAAAGTCCCCAGCAAATCCCAGTAAACAATTTCTTTTCTATCTAACATTCGTCCTATGTCATGATACTTTTGGCAGCCGTACCCTGCCAGGTGATCGTCCTTCACCTTTTGATGATCTTCATTCATCATTCCCCCAGCAGAGTCTTCATTATTGGAACCCTTTCCTATCCGACATTCGTCCTATGTCGTGATATTTTAGCAGCCGTCCCCTGCTAGGTGATCGTCCTTCACCTCTTGATGATCGTCCTTCATCATTTTATCTGATGGTCGTCCCCATCGTTGATCTTGTTATCTGACATTCGTCCTATGTCACGATAAACCCCGAGAGCAGTCGTACCCTGCTAGGTAATCGTCCTTCACCTCTTGATGATCGTCCTTCATCATGCTTATCTGATGGCCATCCCCATCGTCGACTCTTTCTATCTGGCATTCGTCCTATGTCGTGATACTTCTGGCAGCCGTACCCTGCCAGGTGATCGTCCTTCACCTTGGATGACCACCCTTCATCCTTATCCCCAACAGAGCAGCCGTCCCCTGCCAGGTGATCGTCCTTCACCTTTGATGACCATACCTTATCACTTTCTTTGAACCCGATGGCCGTCCCCATCGTTGTTTACTTTTACTTTGCAAACCTGATGGTCGTCCCCATCAGTTCCTTTACCTTTAATCCCCAGAGAATCATGTTTCTTTGTTTGATGGTCGTCCCCATCATAATCTCTTCATTTCCCCAGCATGTCGGCCGTCTCCGTCATTGCTTTATCCCTGGCAGTCTTCCTCTGCTCGACGGTCGTCCTCCGTCGCCCGCACTTTATGATTATACTTTACTTCCTTTTACAATCTATATCCCTTTTCTTCTTCATAACCAGTGAGTGCAAATTTTGGACTGTCTTTGGTATTCAATCATAAGTTATCTTGTTTGCCTGTTAAGACCGTCGCTTACATCCTGCACAGCTAACTCATGCTTGAATAGGGGCAGCTGTAAACACCCCAAATTTTCCCTCACTAAGTTCACACCATGGCTTGTGATTCTTTTCATTTGCATAAAGTTCAATCATATCATATCATGTTTTATTTTTGCTTCACTGCATTGGTTCAAAGCCATCTGCATCTAGGGTTTGTGGTCTGAGCAATCCCTGAGCCATCTGAGCCACTTCAAAGGTCTCCAATCATCCCAAGGGGGTCCATGTATATTCAATCATCATATTATATCCTCCTAAGATCAAGAAATTCAGAAAATCACAAGAACTGGCAAGGCATGGAAGCAAAGCCAGGTTTAACTGCACAGATGACCTAAAATTAGGGTTTTGGTTTCAGAGGCCATAACTCCAATTTTTTTTGGTCATTCTTGTTTCTATTGGTCTCTATATTCTATAAGGATCATTCATACCAAGTTTAATGGGAAACTCATTGTGGAAGTCATCTGATCACTGGGTAACTTCTTGAGCAAGTCAGAGCAAAATCAGGGCATCTGAGGCCCCCATCAATGGACCCAAAGTGGATTTTTCATCAAAATGAATTTATATGGTCTTTATTTGATCATTGTAATGCTTTTAAGTTCACAAAATTGAAGAAAAGTGGGCTAAACCAAAAGTTGCCAAATATGGAAATGACTTGTAATGTAAACTTTCCATTTTGGGAAAGTTTTTCAACCTCCTCTTTCGCAACCAAAAATGCTTCAAATGAAAAATTCTTGGTCATGAAAGTTGTAGATTGGATCATTCCCTTTTCAAAAAGTACAAGAACAAGATCTAATTCATTTTGGAACTCAAGTTATGGCTTTCCAAAGTTGGAAAAAATCACTTAATTTCATGTTTTATGCCAAAAGGGATTTTTTGCAAAACCTCATACCAAACCATTTTGTGACTTCTAAATGACTTTTATGCATCATTACAACTTGCCAAAATCAGAATTTCACCAATTCACAAAGCTTCTTGCCTTGAATCCTAAGCTACCTTAAGGCATTTCTCATAAATTCTCAAGAAAGGAATTTTTTGCAAGAAGAACTTCTAATGATTGGGTTGGTTGTTAATTGATCTCAAAGCATCATAACAACTTCATATGGTTCATTTTGCTGCAAATTTCCCAAGAGTTCATAAGTTTCCTTGCCTTGATTCACAAGAAATTCCAAAGAGGGAAATATACAAGAACATTGGAAACTCTTGATCAAAGCCATCCAGCTCACAAAAACTGATCCAAAGGCCTTCCTTGATCCAAGCTGAAGCAAGACAAGCCCTAAGATCTTCTCTGACCCGAGCCATACCTATGGTGCACAAAAATCTTGACTTTTGCATCCTTGCCCATACCAATCAAACTGTGACATTACCAACCCTCTGGCCAATCAGAACATGTTATGTGGACCTCAAGGACTTGAAACAAACACACACATAAGCCAGAACTCTCCAAGAGGCCAGGATTCACAAAAACTGCAAACTTCTTCATCTCTTCGAAACTCCTCCCACAGCCATCAAACCTCAATTTTTTCTTCACCAACAAGTCACATATCATCCATGGAACAAGAATCAACCACTAAAACAGCCTAAAACATCACATACACAAACCTCCAAATCTGCTACACTAGAACCAAAACCATCAAACCAGGCCATACAAGCTTGTTCTAAGCTTCATTTCATCATCAGGAGGTTCATAGGAGAGGATTTGCACCAAAGAAGGATCCAAAAAGCCCAGAATCAGGAGGTTCAATCTCAGGTATAGCTCATAAATTTTTTTCCCAGAAGCTTGTTTTTAAGTTCTTGTATGATTCTATGTGCTCCCCTAATCATGGGGATGTGATCATTATTGAAAATGGTTGAGAAACCATGATGTATGCATGTTCTGAAATTTTGCCCGTTTTCACGTTTTGGTTCGAATCTTGTTCATGATGCAAAATAAATGATTTTTGATTGGGGGTTTAGGTTTAGGGATGCTAGGGGATCATTTCTGGGCAAGAAATTTGGAGATTAGAGGCTTAGGGAAGAAGTTAGGGTTTATGCTCGCCGGAGAAGATGACTGGAACATTGTTCCGATCAACTGAAAATGTTTATGCCCTAATCCTGTAATTAAGCTAAGTTTGAATATTGGCCTTTAGATCCTAGGTTACCCGCGCGTATGGACGTTCCAAATTACATGTTTAAACCCTAATCCACCATTTAATTAATTAATTATGTTTAATTAGTCAGGACAAATCCTAACCATCCAAAAACGCGCTAGTCAACCATTTCCTTTCAACTTTGAATCTGGATCATTGGATCAAATTACTTTTCCTTTTATTTTGTTTTATTTCATTTTCTTTCTATTTAATTTGTACATTTTGTAAAAAATAGTAAAAAGACTTCAAAAATTCTGAAAATTTTTATTAAATCTTTTATTAATTTTCAGAACCCAAAAATATTTTTATTTTTATTTTTTGCATTAAAAAATATTTTTTAAATCATTTAAATGATTATTTTTAATTAGTTAAGGGAAATTAATTAATTAAAAATACATTTAGGTATTTAAAAATCCCAAAACAATTCAGAGAGCATTTTCAAACATTTACAAACATTTAAAAACTCACAATACAAATTTCTTTTTGGTTTTGATCACACTTTGACAATTATCATTTGAATTAGGGTTCTTAAATTTGAATATTTTTAACCCTAACTTCAAAAATTCATAACTTTTAAACCAAAGTGAGTTTGTGAATGATTCTTTTGGCATTGTGTTATGAATAGTTTCAAGTTTCTAAAAACATTTTTGTTTCATTTTTATCCTTCATTTTCCATTTGTTTGGCATTTTCCCCTTAGGATCACCCTTAAAACCATAGAAATTTAAGAAATTCATAAGTCCTTCTAGGTTAAGCTTCTGACCTTCCCCTTTGGGCAGTGAACTTGTATAGGTTTAGGGTCCCTTTGATTCCATTTTCAATTTTTTATCTTACCATTTGCTTCTGATTTTGAATTTTGTACCTCATGTTGTGCATAAACCCTAATTTGCATCTTCCTTTGCATCCATCTTACATAAGCTTGCATACATGAACTTGCCATGACATCTTGTGCATCTAAATGACATATAAGACATCTTAGGACATATTGAAATCATGTTTGATCATTGCACCATCCATTTGCCATGTTTTGCTTTCATTTCATTTCATGTGCATCCATGAATTTTCATGTCTCTTGTATGCTTCATTTGCATTCTCATCCTTTGTATGATCATCTCCTTCTCATGACATACATTTGTATCATCTCTTTGCATCATTAGCATCATGAACATGCTTATGACTTTGGCTTTCATCTTTACATTTCATCTCATTTTCATTTCATTTCATTTCCTTTTGCTAACTTTTCAGGTGGTAAGTGTTTGAGAAGTGAATTTGCCTTCACTTCTCACAATCTCTTCTCATCTCTCTTATGCATTCATTGCTGCATTATACTTTTGTATTAGAGGGAGCTTGCTCATTCATGTTCCCTCCTCACTTTCTTTCTTCAAGCAACTTATCTTCTTAAGTGAAGTAAGTTGTCTTGCTTCCTTCCTGCTTCTTTTCTTTCCATTCTTTCTTCTTCCTTGGTGGCTTTTCCTTGAAGATCTCTTGCAAGCCTCATAAACCATAGGATATCCAAGCATGATAACAATTAGGGTTTGATTAGTCCCCCCATTAGTTTTACCTTTGTGTCATCTCTGTGTCTTCTCTTCTCATCTCTTAATCAAGGACTAAACCTTAAAGGTTTTAAGGCTTTGTGATTAGGGTTATGCCTGCATCCTTCTATTAGGATGGAGTGTATAACTTTAATCCTAAGTGTTAAACCCTTAATGTGTTTAAATCCTTTAATCAATCCACCTTTAATAATCACTAAGACATCAAGCTTGTAACTTGGGCCTTGCATTAGGGTTCTAATTTTTCCTTAATTAGTTAAGAAGGACTAACCCTAGTGTTAATGGACAAGTCCCCCTCGAGTTGTCTTACAAACCATAAAATCCATTTCTTAATCTTACCTTTAACTAAAATTCACTTTAATAAAGACTTTGTTTTGTCATGAGGTTAATCCCTAATCATGGATTAAGTTGAGGAGCCTTTCTCAGCTTAAATGTTCTCAACTATTATCCTTCTATTAGGATAGTGTAATGGGTCCATTAAATCCTTGATTATGGCTTAAACTCATTACTTAACACTAAACAAAAACTCCAAAAACATCTAAATAAGTACAAGTAGGTTAATGATCTTAATCCTACATCATGGTGATTAAGTGTGAAGTGTTTACTTCATGCTTAAGGTATTCTCATTACCCCTAATCAGAGGGAGGATGTGATGAGTTTACTAACCCTTGGTTTAGGCTTAAGCTCATTTTCTTATGACAAACTCCAAAAGCAATAAAAGATTGAAAACACAAAAACAAACAATAATCGTCTCCTTCAGGATTCTTTTCTCATAAACGAGAACTCGCTTCTTCCGTCTAATGCAAGACAGTTTGCACCTGAGCCAGACAGGTCATACACTTGAGCATAGGCAAGTAAGCAATTCATCAGTCAATTTATCTTTCAGTCTCTTTGAGTCGAACTACGGTGTTCTGATTTCCTCATTGCACGAGAGGATACGTAGGCATAACTTAACAGTTATCGAACAAAAGTCTCTGTATATTCCCCCTCTTCCAGTATTATTCTTTAAGCCTCATATTCTTGAGCTTTTCATTCTTTTCTTGCAGTGACACTTCTTTATTGCACTTCACATTTCTTTCCAGCACTGACATTTGCATTCTTTTCCAGCTTTTGCACACAGATAGCACTGACACTACCCCTTTAAACACAAACTTTCAAGCGTGGATCCCGTCGAGTACGACGGACAATCTGGGTGCTAATACCTTCCCAGGTTGTAACCAACCCCCTTTCTCAGTTTCTCTGGTTCGCGACCGTCTTATCCATCTCTTTCTAGGTCTATGCAGCATTACCTTTCCTTCGGGATAAAATTGCCTAGCTGGCGACTCTTTTCATTTCACCTTTGTGCTCTCTCCTTTCGCCGACCGTTCGCGTCCGTACCCCTCTTGGCCAGGTGTCATCAGGTGGGTGCGACAACTGGTGAACTGCTTGCTTGTCTATGCTCAAGTGCATGACTTGTTTGGCTCAAGTGCTAACTGTCTTGCATTAGACGGAAGAAGCAAGTTCTCGTTTGTGAGTGAAGATGATGAGAAAAGAATCCTGAAGGAAACGATTATTGTTTGTTTTTGTGTTTTCACTCTTTTATTGTTTTTGGTGTTTGTCATAAGTTAATGAGCTTAAGCCTAAATCAAGGGTTAGAAACTCATCATATCCTCCATTTGATTAAGGATAATGAGAATACCTTAAGTATGAGATAAACATCTCAACTTACTTACCATGATGATGTAAGATTAAGATCATTAACCTACTTGTGATTATTTAGATGTTTTTGAGTTTTTGTTTAGTGTTAAGTAATGAGTTTAAGCCATAATCAAGGATTAGTGAACTCATTACACCATCCTAATAGAAGGATAATAGATGAGCACACTTAAGCTGAGGAAGATACCTCAACTTAATCCATGATTAGGGATTAACCTCATGACAAAACAAACCTTTATTACATGGATTTTAATTAGAGATGAGATTAAGAAGTGAGTTTTAAGTTTGTAAGACAACTTGAGGGGGACTTGTCCATTAAACACTAGGGTTAGTCCTTCTTAACCAATAATGGAAGAATTAGAACCCTAATGTAAGGCCCAAGTTACAAGTTAATGTCTTGGTGATTATTAAGATGGAATGATTAAGAGGTTTAAACAAATTAAGGGTTTAACACTTAGGATTAGAGTTATACACTCCATCCTAAGAGAAGGATACAGGCATAACCCTAATTCCAAAGTCCTAAATCCTTAAAGGTTTAGTCTCTAATGATGAGGTGAGAAGAGAGACACAAAGAAGACACAAAGGTGAAAACTAAAGGGGGACTAATCACAACCCTAATTATTGTCATGCTTGGATGTTCCTATGGTTTGTAAGGCTTGAGAAATATCTTCAGAGAAGCCACCAATGGAAGAAGCAGAAGATAGAAGGAAGAAACAGATGAATAAGTTACTTACTTCATTGAAGAAGATAAGTTACTTAGAGAAATAAAGTGAGAGATTAACATGAATGAGCAAGCTCACTCTAAGACAAATAAAAATTCAGCAAGGATGCATAATAAGAAGATGAAGATAAATGAGAAGTGAAGGCAAATTCACTTCTCAAGTTACTTACCACCTGAAAAGGTTAGCATAAGGAAAGAAATGAAATGAAATGAAGCATATGCAAAGGTAAAAACCAAAACCAGAAGCAAACACGTGATGCAAATGGTGCTATGACATGATGCAAAGGCATGCCAAGTGCTATGAATGTTCATACAAGAGATTGGATGCAAATGAGGCATGCTTTGAAGTATGAAAACACATGTATGTTTATGAAATGAAATGGATGCAAAGCATAGCAAATGTATGAATAAATGACAAAGAAATGTTCAAGCAATGTCTTAAGATGTCTAAGATGGCATACAAGTGCTTAGAATGTCATGACAAGTTCATATGTTCATGCAATGCAATGTAAGATGTAAGTATGGATGCAAAATTAGGGTTACATGAAAGGATGAGATGCAAATGACCAAAATAGAAGTAAATCACATGATAAAAAATTGCAAATGGGTTCAAACAAACCCTAACCCCATATGATATCACACCCCAAAGGATAAGGTCTAACTCTTAACCTAAAGAAAGTTATGATTTTTCTAAGTTTGCTAGGGTTTTAGGGTACCTTAAGAAGGAAAATGCAAATCAAATAGAAAATGAAAGATAAATTCATGACAAAAATATCCTAGAAACTACATGCTATATGGAAAACAATGCAAAAAGAATCATTGTCAAACCCTTCATGGTTAGGCAAAAAAGAATTTTCAAAGTTAGGGTTCTAAAAAGAGAATTTTATGAACCCTAAATTCAAGAAAAATGTCAAAATTGGATCAAAACCAAAAAGAAATTTGTATTATTGGTTTGAAAATGTTTCTAAATGTCCTAAGATGCAATGTGAAGTTTTTTGTGATTTTTAGAAACCTAAATGGTATTTTAATTAATTAATTTCCATTAATTATTTAAAATAAACATTTAAATATTTTTAAAATGATTTTTTAATGCAAAAAATGAAAATTATAATGTTTTTTGGTGAAGAAAAATATTTTAAATTAAAATGCAGAAGGAAATATTTTTATGACTTTTCTAAGTATTTTAAATAAAATGGCAAAGAAAATGGGATTTAAATAAAAATAAAATGAATTTAAATGAAAGTAATCCAATCCAAAGGACCAGATTCAAAGTTGGGAGAAAGTTGTTGACTGCGCGCGCAATCTAGTGGTCAGAATTCAAACTGGCTTAATTATCTGATTAAATTAATTAAATGGAAATTAAAGTTAACTGAAATGATCCAGGCCACACAAACACGCGCTAATCACCATCCTACGGCTAAGATTCAAACTGGGCAACTAAACCCTAATTAGGGTTCTAATTATTTTTAGGTGACCAGAGCAAGCTCCGGTCATCTTCTCCGGTGACCCCAAACATCAAACTTCTTCCCTAGGCTATTCCCAGGGCTCTAAAGCTCCAGATCACTCCCCCACATCTCCCTAAACCTGAATCCAACCTCAAAATTCATTTCTCATGCATCAAACTCAAGATTCGAAGAAGAACATAAAAATGGCAAAACTTTCAGAAACACGATACAGGCTCAATACTCAATCATTTTCAAAACCAACAAGTGCAGTGTGATCAGTGAAGCATATAGATCATTTCTATAACATAAAAAACAAGTTCTGGAAAAAAGTTAGAAGATGGCTACCTGAGCTGGAGCTTTCACCTCTGAAGCTCTTAGACCTCTTGATGATGTTGCAATGCTTTGGAAAAGTTTAGAATGGCTGGATTGAAGGGTTGCAACTCAACTGGCCAGAAATCCTGTTTGTGTCTGGCTGGCTTTTAGGGCTTGGTAATGGTTGGGAAATGTTCTAATGATGATGGTGAGTTGAATGGTGAAGTTTGTTTGAAGTTTTTGTGGCTGGATAGAGAGAATCGAAAGCTTGAAGTTTTGGGGTGATTTTGAGAAACTTGGCCTATGGGATGATCTGAGCTTCAATGTTATGTGAAGTAGCATGCTTTGAGTCCGCATAACATTGTTTGATAGGACAGAAAGTGGATGGTGGCCTGTGGTGATTGGTATGGGCAAGTTGCCAAAATGTCAATATTATGTGTACTTGAGGTATGGGCTATGGAATGGGTTGTTCAAGAGCATGTCTGGCCTTAGCATTGATCAAGGAGAGGCATGGGATTGAGATTATGCAGCTGGATGGCTTAGAAGCAAAGATCTCATAGGTTTTGCTAGTGTTATGTGATTTTCCCCTTTTGAGAAATCTTGAAGTGCAAGGCATGGAAACTTGTGATTCCTTGGGAAATTTTGGTCACAATGCAATGTATTATGTTTTTATGATGCTTAGAGAGTGATTAGAGGTCACAAAATGACTTGGTTTGTGAAATTGCAAAAAATCCTCTTTGGTGTGAAAGTGAAAATTATAGGATTTTTGCCAACTTTGCAAAGCCATAACTTTAGTTCCATAATGAATTAGAACTTGTTTTTGTACTTTTTGAAAAGGGAATGATCCAATCTACAACTTTCATGACCAACAATTTTTCATTTGAAGCATTTTTGGTTGAGGAAGAGGAGGTTGAAAAACTTTCCCAAAATGGAAAGTTTCCATTACAAGTCATTTCCATTTTTGGCAACTTTTGGTTTAGCTCAAATTTCTTCAATTTTGTGAACTTCCAAGCACTTCAATGATCAAATAAAGATAATATGACTTCAATTTGATGAAAAATCCACTTTGGTTCCATTGTTGGGGGCCTCAGATGCCTTGATTTTGCTTTGACTTGCTCAAGAAGTTACCCAATGAACATATGACTTCCACAATGAATTTCTTCATCAAACTTGGTACACATGATCCTTATAACATATTGAGACTATTAGAAACAACAATGACCGAAAAATTTGGAGTTATGGCCTCTAAAACCAAAACCCTAATTTCAGGTCATCTGTGCAGTGAAACCCTAGCTCTGCTTCCATGCTTTCCAAGTTCTTGTGATTTTTTGACTTCCTTGATCTTTAAGGGATACAATAAGATGATAGAACACACATGGACCCTCTTGTAAGGATTGGAGACCTTTGGAGTGGCTCAGATGGATCCTTGGATTGCTCAGATCACAAACCCTAGATGCAGATGAATTTGAACTAATGCAGTGAAACAAAAAGGCAATATGAGGTGGTAAGTTTATACTAATTTAAACATGAAAGATCACAAGCCATGGTGTGAACTTAGTGAGAGCAAATTTGGGGTGTTTATAGCTGCCCCTATTCAAACATGAGTTAGCTGTGCAGGATGTAAGTGACGGGCTTAACAGGCAAACAAGATAACTGGTGGTTGAATACCAAAGACAGTCCAAAATTTGCACTCACTAGGGAGAAGAAGAAAAGGGATATAAATTGTAAAAGAAAGTATAATATGATTATCAAATGAAAGCGATGGAGGACGACCCTCGAGCAGAGGACGACTGCTGGGGATAAAGCAATGATGGGGACGACCGACATGCTGGGGAAATAAAGAGATCATGACAGGGACGGCCATCATGCTAGGAAAATAAAGTAAAAAGTGATGGGGATCGCCATCAGGTTTGCAAAGCAAGGTAAACAATGATGGGGACAGACATCGGTTCAAAGAATAAACAAAATTATGATGAGGGACGGTCATCAGAGGTGAAGGACGATCACCGAGCAGGGGATGGCTTCTCTTTATCACGACATAGGACGAACGCCAAATAGAAAATTTTGATGATGGGGACGGCCATCGGATAAAATGATGAAGGACGATCATCAAGAGGTGAAGGAAGATCACCTAGCAGGGTACGACTGCTCTCGGGGTTTATCATGACATAGGACGAATGTCAGATAACAAAATCAACGATGGGGACAGCCATCAGATAAAATGATGAAGGACGATCATCAAAAGGTGAAGGACGATCACCTAGCAGGGGACGACTGCTAAATATCACGACATAGGACGAATGCCGGATAGGAAAGGGTTCCAATAATGGAGACTCCGCTGAGGGAAAGGGATGAGGGACTGTCATCCAAAGGTGAATGACGATCACCTGGCAGGGTACGACTGCCAAAAGTATCACGACATAGGACGAATGTCGGATAGAAGAAAAGTTGTTTTGCTGGGGAATGGTAAACACGGATGAGTGTTTACGCTTTCTAGAATAAAAGGATATAAGTGTTTGACGTTGTGTATAGATTAAAGATGCGGACGAGCATCCTTAAGACCATGATACAGACGAGTATCGGTAGAAACAAACGCTGACGCATGTTCAAAGATGATGGTACGGACGAGTACCAACTGGTTAACAAAGAACACGGACGAGTGTCGAATCTGTGGGGAATGATAATATATATATAAGATACGGACGATTATCTGAATGAGTATTGTGAAGTATGAGCAAGACACGGACGAGTGTTCAACTTGCCGGGGAAGGGTGACAGAGACGGGTGTCAGAAGAGAAAGTGTATAAGTTATGAACTCATATTTGTATATGAGAGCATAAAAGGTATTTCGGCGACCTGCGGGGATAGGATGACACGGACGAGTGTTGAAAAGAGTGTATTATGGAGAAGTGTTTGGTTTGCAACAAGTGTTTGGGCAACCGTGCTAGGGAGAGGTGACACGGACGAGTGCCAAAAGGGTATATATAGGTTTCTGAATGCAAAGAGGATGTTTTTGCTCATATCTGCGGGGGATGACATGACACAGACAAGTGTCAAAAGGGTATATATGAACATGTATTCTTGGGAGAGTGCAAAGGGGACGCTTCGGCTTTTATTTGCAAGGGATGTGAGTTTCTATATACTGCTGATGAGATACTGAGGGTATTTGCAGGTGATTGGCTTGAACCTGGCTTATGACCATGAAAATGTTTGATTTTTGCTGTAATGCTCCGTATTAGACGGAATGCTACGCTTTGTGGGGAAAGATGATGCGAATGCTATGGTTATGCAAAAAGAAACTGATCAGGGATTCGGATCCTGCTGTTGTAAAAGATCTCTGGCTGATCTGCTTGGAAGGATATCCCAGCTGGGGAAGAGATCATTGGTAGATCTGTTAGGAGGTGTAACTCTGTTTGGGGAAATAGATCACTGATAGATCTATTCATTAAGGAGAAACCTAGCTGGGGGAAGGAGGCTTCCGTCACTTTGTTGTGTAAGAGCTTCAGGCATTGCTCTTCTGGGGAGAAGCTGGAACTCTACGGGGAGATGATTCTTTTGTCTTTGAGAGACCTGGCATTCTATCTGGGGAAGAAAAGATCATTGAACGATCTCCCTAGAGTTCTCTGTGGGGATCCCGGCTGACGCTCCAGGGATTTTCATCATAGTACAAACGCGAAAGTGGCGCAGAAAAGATAGAGTCGCCAGCCAGACATTTTTATCCCGAAAGAATGGGAAAGGTAATGTTGCACAAACCTGAGTAAGAAGGAAAGGACGAGGCCTTGCGAACCAAAGATCTGGGTTCGGGAGTCGGTTACGACCTGGGAAGGTATTAGCACCCCAAATCGTCCGCCGTACCCGACGGGATCCACGCTTGCTTGTTTTGTTTCAAAGGGTGAGAAAATAAGAGTGCTGTTGAAAAAAAACCTGCTACTGGAATGGGAATGAGAAAGGAAATGGAAAGGAGAACCAAAAGAGAGAATGGGGAAAATGTAGGGAAAATAAAGAAAGCGCTCGAACGGGCCCTACCCCGCTGCCTATGTACCCCATCGGGATAATGAGGATCAGAGTCGACGTAGTTCGCCTAACTAAGTCAGGAACTATTTGTTTGCGTTTTTTATGCGCTGGAACTGCGTATGTCTATGCTCAGGTGTTGCAGGCTCGTCTGGTATGAGTGTGTTTACCGTCTTGCATGCGAGACAAGTCGTCGCGAGTTCGCATTGTGAGTGAATGAGATGAGAAAAGAAGTTCCCGCAGGAAAATCGCTTATTGTTTGTTTTTGCCTTTTATGAGAAATGCTTTGAATTTGTTTGTGAACATGCTCATGCTAAGACCTATCCATCGCGGGAAGTACTTACACCTCGCCCCGAAACAGGACGGGTATAAGAACTCCGCAACAAAGTCTCATGGCGTATAAGAACATTCCACCTTTATTAGGTATTTTTATTATTTTTCTTTATGAGATGAGAAAGAAGGACTCAAGTTGCAAAAGGTAAAAACTAAGGGGGACTAAGACACAACCCTAATTTTGTTTATTTATTTACAAGTGATCCTGATGGTTTGTGAAGTTTTCTAAATCTAATAAAGAAAAGAAATAGAATGCAACTTACTTCCTAAGGAAGATAAGTTGATCCTAACAAAGGGGAAAATCCTACCAAACACAAATATGGAAGGAAAGAAGGAATTAAATGCATAAAGACAATGCATAAAAAATAAAGGATAGGGTGAAGGAACTTACCTCAATCTTCCCCTCTACAAAACAAAGGTTAATGTGCATTTTTCATTTAAAATAACAAGGCAAACATGCCCTAATTAAATCCTAATGACTCTCTTAATTTTAGAGGACTAAAAAAAATGCTAAGACAAAAAATACAGCACCTATTACAACCCCTAATACACAAACAACCATGAAAACAATGTCTAACACAAATCAGCTTTTTACAGCCAGCATGCAACATGAAAAGATAGGTGTAAAAGATCAAATATAACATGCAAACATAACAAACAGCATACATTTTACAGCACTTATATGCAAAAACAGCTATGAAATGCAAAATCCAGAATTGATTATTTTCATTTTCTAATGCACCAATCTCATCATGAACATGCATTTGAACATGGATCAACATACATAAATGGAAGAACATGAACATTTAGAAGGATTATGCAAGAATGCATCACATGGTTGATTATGCAACAAGTATGCAAAAATGTAGCACATGAATATGGTATATGAACATGAGGATTATTGATTATGAACATGCAATATGATAGCTTAACAAGAATGCTAAACTCAATGCAAAATTCATAATTGAATTGATATAAATGATATGATCAAGCATGCAATCAAATGCAACCAAATACACATACATACTTGATTATGTAAAATGTTATACATGATTATGTAAAATGCTTTAATGCAATGCAAAAGATGTAAAAACAGAATGCAACATAATTATTTACATGCCTAATGATGCATAAACATGACAACAAAATGCAAGAACTCAAGCTATGCACAAAGAAACACTAAAATGCATAATATGTGACATGAACGGAATCGTGTCGAAACGACTCGAAATGGGGGAATGAGCTACTGGAAATGGACCCAAAAATTCCCTAAAATCACTACCTAAACATGTATGAACATTATAGGTACTAGAAAGCAAGAATGAGCAATCAAATAAACTAAAAATCCAAAAATCAACAGTGTTAACCGGTTAACCGAATACGTTAACCGGTTAACGGACCTAAAACAACAGCAATCTGTGGCTAAAAAGCACGCGTTAACCGGTTAACCAAATGCGTTAACCGGTTAACACTGAACAGAAAGTGAAAAAAACTTTTAAAATAAGTGCTTTTGGCCACAAACTAACTTCTAATGATCCCTAACATATCTAGGAACATGCTAGCACTAATTTCTACTTAATTGGGACTTATTTACACATGATAGAACCTATAACTATCAACACTTTAAATCCTAATCCATTACAAATCACAAATCGCAAGCAACACATAAGGAAAACGGAAACGATCTCAAGCAAAGCGAAAAAGCAATTAAAGAATGCCGAAATGGCGAGATGAAGAGAATAACTTAAAGGAGAAGTGATTTAGATCACCAACCTACGAAGCGGAGAAGTGCTTCGGTGAATGTTGCAAGAATCGGAGCTTGATCGAAGAGAAAACCAAAAAAACTGCGAAACCGCAAAATAAATGTGTTCTTGATGCTTGAACCTTCGTGCACTTCCGATAAGTCGAAACCTTCACAAAAATTCAGTAGCTTCTTCTTCCATAATCCACAAAATCAATGGAGGTTGAGGCTAAGCTTCAAGATCTTCAAGTTTCAATGTGAAACTTGAAGAGCTTATTCAAAAAGCTTTAGTGAAAGGAGGAAAAAAGGAGAAAAAGTGAGAGAGAGAAAAGTGATTGTGAAAGAGTGAAAAGTTGGAAAATTGTGTGAACCCCTTGCATTGAAGTGATTAATGAATATATATAGGCTTGGCTTGGAGCTAGGTTTGGGAATGGAATTAGGTTTGGGGCCCAAAAATTAGGCTTGGGATTCAAAATTATGGTTTGGTAGTTAGTTAGGGTTAGGGTTGGAAAAGGAATATTCCTTGGAACACTCTAGAAGATGGTAGAACATGGTAGAAGTTTCCAAGGGAAATGGAGTGGAATTAAAATGGAAAAACAAGAGGGAAAGAATGAAAGGAAGTGTGGAAAGAAAGTGGAAGGAAAAATGGAGGGAAATGTGAAACCAACCACTTTTCAAATGATTTTTCTTTGAATTTTTATGATTCCTCCATCATTTCTCGACCAAATTTGAACCATAGGATCATTGTAACCCTAATTTCATGATTTCGATCTTAAAAGTCCGGAGTCGACCCTTTTTACCTAGCTCGGTTGCCTTTTCCCCGATTCCTCGATTTTCAGTCGTTTGGCCAGTCGAACCCCTTCCAAAATGAATTTGTGGACGAGATTCGAACCCTAGGCACTTGACACCATATATGAGACAATGGAATCCTCTTTGAACCAGAACTTCATGCAAAAGCCCAGTAGAAGTGAAACCCTAATTTGGACCTTTTTATTCAGAAATGTTGCATTGCTCGCCTCCTTTGATCAAATCCAATCTTTCCATGGCTTGTGGCTTCAAGTGAAGACTTATGGGATGTTGTGAACCCTTTGCACAAGGTTGAGAATCTTTGTGGCCCTTCGGTTGCCTTTGTATAGCCTTCAGTTGCTCCACCCATTGACCACGTGCCTATGCCTCAGCCATGCAATGCATGATGCAATGTTTTTGGTTATTTTATGAATCCATATATGCAAAATGTTGAGGATATGAGAGGGAAAATTTTGAGGTATTACAGTTGCCCCTATTCAATCATCTGCAGGCCTGAACGAATAATTGCGAGAGCTTTTAGACGTTCAAGGTATGGAGTGATTGAATACTCGAATAAAACCTGGAAATTTGAACTCTGTGGGAAATAAAATATATTGGGAAGAATGCCATCCTCAAATGACAATTCTCAAAAGATCCTCGGATCTACAACACAACCATTCTCGAATGGAGACGCAATGGTATACCGGCCTCAGTCGATAACCAGAAACAAAACAAAGACTGACCTCAGACAGACTTTGCAAAAGAGACAAACTGACCTCAATCAATAAGCTCAAAATGGTATATCTTCCTCGAATGATAGCCACCGCAACAAGACCAACCTCAGAAGGACTTGAAGAAAAAAATGCCATCCTCGAATGACAACTCTCAAAAGATCCTCGGATCTAAAACGAAACCATCCTCGAATGGAGACGCAATGGTATATCGGCCTCAGTCGATAACCAGAAACACAAAGACTGACCTCAGACAGACTTTGCAAAAGAGACAAACTGACCTCAATCAATAAACTCAAAATGGTCTATCATCCTCGAATGATAGCCACAACAACAAGACCAACCTCAGAAGGACTTGAAGAAAAGAATTCCATCCTCGAATGACAATTCTCAAAAGATCCTTGGATCTAACGCGAAACCATCCTCGAATTGAACCACCATGGTATATCGGCCTTAGTCGATAACCAGAAACAAAACAAAGACTGACCTTAGACAGACTTTGCAAAAGAGACAAACTAACCTCAATCAATAAGCTCAAAATGGTCTATCATCCTCGAATGATAGCCACAACAACAAGACTAACCTCAGAAGGACTTGAAGAAAATAATTCCATCCTCGAATGACAATCCACAAAAGATCCTCGGATCTAACACGAAACCATCCTCGAATGGAACCACCATGGTATACCGGCCTCAGTCGATAACCAGAAACACAAAGACTGACCTCAGACAGACTTTGCAAAAGAGACAAACTGACCTCAATCAATAAGCTCAAAATGGTCTATCATCCTCGAATGATAGCCACAACAACAAGACCAACCTCAGAAGGACTTGAAGAAAGAATGCCATCCTCAAATGACGATTCTCAAAAGATCCTCGGATCTAACACGAAACCATCCACGAATGGAGACGCAATGGTATATCGGCTTCAGTCGATAACCAGAAACACAAAGAATGACCTCAGACAGACTTTGCAAAAGAGACAAACTGACCTCAATCAATAAGCTCAAATGGTCTATCATCCTCGAATGATAGCCACAACAACAAGACCAACCTCAGAAGGACTTGAAGAAATAATGCCATCCTCGAATGACGATTCTCAAAAGATCCTCGGATCTAACACGAAACCATCCTCGAATGGAGACGCAATGGTATACCGGCTTCAATCGATAACCAGAAACACAAAGAATGACCTCAGACAGACTTTGCAAAAGAGACAAACTGACCTCAATCAATAAGCTCAAAATGGTCTATCATCCTCGAATGATAGCCACAACAACAAGACCAACCTCAGAAGGACTTGAAGAAAAGAATGCCATCCTCGAATGACGATTCACAAAAGATCCTCGGATCTAACATGAAACCATCCTCGAATGGAGACGCAATGGTATACCGACCTCAGTCGATAACCAGAAACACAATGGAAATAGGATAAGATGGAACGAGATCGTTGTACATAAACGAGAGCCCAGGCAAACAGGTCCGTTGTACAAAACGGGAAACTGCGACGCGATTGTTGTACATAACAAGACGCGGAATAAGTGACGAACATTGACTTGAAAAGACAAGGATGTCTGAAAAATGATATTGGTATCCTCTGTGCGGAGTACTTCAGGTTGAGAATATGTTCGTAATATACCTCAAAACTGGCCCATGCTGGCATGCATATGTTTGAATTTATGGCGTAATGCTCCATGATGATGGAAATGCTACGCTTTGGAGGATGCACATGCAATGACGATTATGCAAAATGCAAATGCAAAGGATCTCCCAGAAAGGAGACTGCAAGTATCCCAAACGGCTTGACTGGGAAGAAATGATGATCACCGCATTGATCTGGTTAATCCTGGTGAGGAGGAAACAACTCTACGGGGAAAGTCATTAACGATACACCGGCTCTGAACAGCCACCATTGCCAAAAATAAATTGGACTTTGAAGATTGGAGTGCCAAGACCCTGCTGGAGATGGACCCGTCTTGAACTCTGGTGGGGAAGTGAGAACCTCTTGACTTGGCTGGGAACCAAAGGCATGACATTGTTGAGGAAGCAATTGCTGGGGAGGAAAGACACTCCTTATACTGCTGAGAATTTCCCCTGTCTGAATGGAAACTTCTGCTTGGGGATGACACCCACATCCTGCTACCTTGCTGGGAGATTTCAGCTCCTACTTTACCAGGGATGATTGGAGACACCCTGGGAGACACCCACTCTTGGTCAAGCATAAAGAAATGTTCCTCCTGGGAATTTGCTTTTAGCTCTGTCAGCAACACATGTACCTGTACCTGCATAAACACAATCGATAGTACCTGCAACATGGAGAGTTAGTTCAGGACTTGCCTGCCCCAGGCTCGTAGTATGAATCATTATCTGGGTATCTCGACACCCTTTCAGAGTTGTATTAAATGTTTCTGTTCTCCTGCACGAGTTAGAAAGCATTCAAATGTTCACAGCACAATGCAAATCACAATTTGCTGGACGTTTTCGCAATCAATCAATGTTAGATGAAAAACAAAAACAAAAAGTGAATGGTCACAAGTTGACCGAAATTGAATTTCATTGATTCGGAAAAATGGCCATGAATAGGCAATACAAAGGAAGCAGTTCCTTGAAAAGAGGAAACAGCCAAAAAGGAAAACAAACTATCCTATTGGCAATGTGAGAAGTGGATCTCATCAAGTTTCAACCCGGTTATGACTCGTATATCTTCAAGTCACTCCGCTCGCTCTGCCCCTTGAGAAAAGTAATTGAACTGATCTTCAACCCTTAGGATAGTCTCAACTGTAGATAGGTTACGGATCTCGCAGATCGCAGTCGTTCGTGTTAATCCCTCTTTTGCGTGGATCGCCTTTTCAGGTTTTCAATCCACCGGGATACCCTTTTTTGCCTGAGTTGTCCGATGTGGCTTTTCAACTCAGAGGGTGTACATTTTTTCCAAGATTTCCCTAACTTTTGCCCGAGCCTTTTATTCTGTTTTTGGCTCGCCGGGATGCCCATTTTTGCCTGGATCTTTATTCTGTTTTTATCCAGCGGGTCCTTTTTTACACGAAGTATTTTCTTACTACATCTGCATTAACAGTGGACTGGAAGTCTTCTCCGTCCATGGTTGTCAGCATCAAGGCTCCACCTGAGAAAACCTTTTTAACCACGAACGGTCCTTCATAGTTAGGTCTCCACTTGCCCCTGTGATCGTTAAGAGGAGGAAGAATCCTTTTCAGCACTAAGTCACCTGGCATGTACCTCTATGGTCGCACCTTTTTGTCAAAAGCCTGCTTCATCCGCCGTTGATACAATTGTCCATGGCATACAACTGTTAGACGATTCTCTTCAATGAGGCTCAATTGATTATATCTGGATCGGAGCCACTCAGCTTCGTCTAGCTTAATGTCCATCATCAACCTCAACGAGGGGATTTCCACTTCAATTGGTAGGACTGCCTCCATACCATACACCAGTGAGAACGGGGTTGCCCCTGTCGAAGTATATATTGACGTTCTGTACCCATGCAACGCAAATGGTAGCATCTCATGCCAGTCTTTGTATGTTACAACCATCTTCTGCACGATCTTCTTGATGTTCTTATTGGCCGCCTCGACGAAGCCATTCATCTTCGGGCGATATGGAGAAGAGTTGTGATGCTCTATTTTGAAATCTCGACACAAGTCAGCCATCATCTTGTTGTTGAGATTAGAACCATTATCAGTAATGATCCTTTCAGGAATTCTGTACTGGCAAATGATGTCTCTTTTAATAAACCGGGCTACCACTTGTTTAGTGACATTGGCGTAAGATGCCGCTTCAACCCACTTCGTGAAATAATCTATAGCAACCAGGATGAAGCGATGACCATTAGAAGTTGTCGGCTCAATCTTGCTAATCATATCAATGCCCCACATAGCAAACGGCCATGGTGAAGACATGACACTCAACGGATTCGGAGGCACACGGACCTTATCAGCGTAAATTTGACACTTGTGGTATTTACGGGAGTACTTACAGCAATCAGATTCCATGGTGATCCAATAATATCCCGATCTCAACAACTTCTTGGCCATAGCATGTCCTCCAGCATGGGTACCAAAGGAGCCTTCATGAACCTCCTGCATCAACAGGTCTGCTTCGTGTCTATCCAAACATCTGAGCAGTACCATGTCGAAGTTTCGCTTGTACAGCACGCCAGCTTGATTCAAGAAGAAACCTCCTGCCAGTCTTCCTAGGGTCTTCTTATCCTTACTAGATGCCCCAGCCGGGTATTCTTGAGCCTTCCGGAATTGCTTGATATCATGATACCAAGGCTTGTTATCTTCACCATCGTCGACTGCAAAGACATAAGTCGGTCTTTCAAGACGGGAGACCGTAATTCGAGGCACGAAATTTTCTTGACAAACTTTAATCATGGACGACAAAGTTGCTAGAGCATCGGCAAATTGGTTTTCGTCTCTAAGAATATGATTCAACTTGACTTTGGTGAAGAAGGTTAACAGCCTTCTGACATAACCTCTGTAAGGAATCAAATGAGATTGATGACCAACCATTTTCCATTGACTTGATTTACTACCAAAGTAGAATCTCCGAAGATCTCGAGGTTTTTAACTTGCAAGCCGATTGCCTCTTCAATCCCCATGATACAAGCTTCATACTCTGCCTCATTGTTAGTGCATTCGAAAGTCAACCAAGCAGCTAAAGGTGTATGGATCCCTTCTGGCGAGATGATAACAACACCGACTCCACTTCCATTCATGTTCACAGCTCCGTCAAACATCAACTTCCATTTGGATTCAGGGTCTGGCCCCTCCTCCGGAAGTGGTTCTTTGTAGTCTTTCGACTTGAGGAACATGATGTCCTCATCCAGAAACTCGAACCTCATGGGTTGATAATCATCGATTGTCTGCTGAGCCAAGTATTCTGACAATACACTTCCTTTGATTGCCTTTTGCAAAGTGTAATGTATATCATACTCTGTTAGTATCATCTGCCACCGGGCTACTCTTCCTGTCAGAGCTGGCTTTTCAAAGATGTATTTCATAGGATCCATCTTGGACATTAAGAGAGTAGTGTGAGTCAGCATGTACTGTCTTAGTCGGCGAGCAGCCCATGCCAAAGCGCAGCAACTTTTCTCGAGTAGTGAGTAGTGCGTCTCACAATCGGTAAACTTTTTGCTAAGGTAATAAATGGCGTGCTCTATTCGACCAGACTCGTCCTGCTGACCCATCACACATCCCATCGATCCTTCAAGCACGGTAAGATACATAATCAAAGGTCTCCCTGGCACTGGAGGCATGAGAATTGGAGGTTCTAGCAGGTATTCTTTGATTCGGTCAAAGGCTTGCTGGCAGTCTTCATTCCATTTAATGGCCTGATTCTTCCTCAGAAGCTTAAAGATGGGCTCGCACGTGGCAGTTAGGTGAGATATAAACCGTGCAATGTAGTTTAGCCTCCCTAAGAAGCCACGCACTTGCTTTTCAGTCTTCGGCTCAGGCATTTCTTGTATGGCTTTCAATTTGGCTTGATCAAGCTCAATTCCTCGCTCACTAACAATGAAGCCGAGTAGCTTGCCAGAACGGACCCCGAAGGTACACTTATTCGGATTCAACCTCAGTCTGAACTTCCGGAGTCTGTCAAACAACTTTGCTAGATTAACCAAGTGCTCTTCCTCTGTTTGGGATTTTGCTATCATATCATCAACATAAACCTCAATTTCACGATGGATCATGTCGTGAAATAGCGTCACCATCGCCCGTTGATAAGTCGCTCCAGCATTCTTCAAACCAAATGGCATAACCTTGTAACAGAAGGTGCCCCAAGGAGTGATGAAGGTTGTCTTTTCCATGTCATCGGGAGACATCTTAATCTGGTTATAGCCGGAAAATCCGTCCATGAAGGAGAACACGGAAAACTGAGTAGTATTATCGACAAGCACATCTATGTGAGGTAGAGGGAAGTCATCTTTGGGACTGGCCCTATTCAAATCCCTGTAGTCTACACACATCCTGACTTTACCATCTTTTTTGGGAACCGGCACAATGTTGGCAACCCACGGAGGGTAACTGGTCACGGCCAAGAAGCCAGCATCAAATTGTTTTAGAACTTCTTCTTTTATTTTAATTGCCATATCAGGACGTGTGCGCCTCAACTTCTGCTTCACTGGAGGACAATCTTCTCTGAGAGGCAGCTTGTGTACCACAATATCAGTGTCTAAACCAGGCATATCTTGGTAGGACCATGTGAAGACATCAACATACTCTCGAAGCATGGCAATCAAACGAGTCTTGACAGATTCTTCTAATGCAGCCCCGATCTTGACTTCTTTCTTGTCTTCTTCAGTACCCAGGTTTATTACTTCGACAACTTCTTCGTGCGGTTGAATCATCTTCTCCTCCTGTTTAAGCAGTCTGGCCAATTCTTCAGGTAGTTCGCAATCCTCTTCACCTTCCTCATGGACTTGATAAATTGGATTGTCGAAGTCATACTCAGCCATAACAGGGTCGTTATTGATAAGATCCGGTGACGAGCACCTGTATGAATGGTGATTCATGCGTGGCTTTAGCAACAACTTGAGAAAATGAGAAACATTGCCATTTTAAAACTTTTCTTTCGTTTTGAAAAACAAAAAAGAAAAATTGAAAGACAAAGAACAACATGAATGAATGTGAAACGTCAGCTTTATTGTAAATTGTGTTAAGAACAGAAAAACCCTTACAAAGAGCTATTATGCCTCGGGCAAGGCATAGTGCTTGAATACAGAAAAAACAGAAACAAAATTTATTACTCTTCGAAAGACGTGACTGAAATAAGCATTTCTGATGTCCAATTGCTAAGCTGAGTCTCTGGAACGACAGGCCAGATCCACTCATCTAGGTCTTAGTCACTATCAACTGCGTCATCCTACACGGCACTGGTGTTTCCATAGTCTACCACTCCCGCACTCGTAAAAGTGATCGGGCTTTGACAACCTTTAGCACTTAGTCTAGACAATGACTTCCCAGGATGGTAACCAATTCTGAACATATCTTTCTTTTCAGGCACTTCTACCGGACTGCCCCAGCCTTCTCGCACCCCTGACTCTACCACTTCGAGCGCTTGCTTATAAGAGGCTATGAAAACCCCCTTCTTTGGTTCTTTAGGAGAAGCCGCCACTGCAGATGCTTGTTCAGTTTTCAGGGGCTCAAAAGCCTGACATGGGGCCTCAACTATTTCGCCATCCATCTCCACATATTTGTATGAAGCTAGATGACTAACAAAAATGTCTTCTTCCCCACTGACAGTTACAATTTGACCCTCCCAGACGAACTTTAGCTTTTGATGAAGTGTGGATGATATCGCTCCTGTTGAATGTATCCAAGGTCTTCCAAGCAAATAGCTGTATGCAGGCTGTATATCCATTACGTAGAACGTGGTATTGAAGATTTCTGGACCTACTTTAATTGGTAAATCCACCTCCCCGAACACCGATCTCCTTGACCCATCAAATGCTCTGACTACCAGGTCGCTGGGCTTTATAACTACTCCATCATAATCCAACTTCATCAGTGCTTTCTTGGGCAAGACATTCAACGACGACCCGGTATCTACCAACACGTGAGAGAGTACTGCACCTTTACATTCTAAAGAGATATTCAGTGCCCGATTATGAGCACGCCCTTCAGAAGTCAGATCCAAGTCTGTGAAACCCAATCCATGACTGGCATTGACACTAGATACCACCGCTTCCAACTGATTTACTAAAATATCCTGAGGAACATACGCCTTGTTCAGAATATTCAAGATAGCCTTCCTGTGAGAATCAGAACACATGAGCAAGGACAAGATGGAAATATTCGACGGAGTCTGCTGCAGATGGTCCACAATCTTGTAGTCGCTCTTTTTGATAATCCTCAGGAATTCTTCAGCTTCTTTATCGAAAGTAAGGTCTGGATCAGTTGCTGGTGCAGGATCGTTGACAACCACTAGCTGCTTCCCTCTCGCCCTAGCCTGGGCTTCTGCGGTGTCCCTGGGTGGTATCACACCATTTCTTAGTGTTTCCGGCGCGAATAATCTCCCACTTCTGGTGAAGCCCCCTACTCCAACATTTTCCAATTGAACCAGGGTTGTACTAGACGTGGCCAACTCTTGCTTCTGGCCGTTACAGTATACTTCGCCACCATAATTCCAAGGAATCGCTTTATCATTCTGATACAGTACTGGCCCTGCAGTGGTGATGGTTATCGGTGCTACTCTGGCCTGTGGAGGAACTTGAGATGGATCGTAGAAGATGGTTATTGTAGAGACTTCGCTTTCCTTTACAACCTTGTCAAACTGCAACACTCCTTCATTAATCATGCTCTGGATCCCTGCTTTCAACTGCTCACAACCATTTTTAGCTTCAGCACATCCTGGACAATCAACTTCGCACCCAGGAAAAATACTCTTTTGTGACAAGCAGACTTTAACAACAATCAACGGAGTCTGCAAATCTTTGACTTCGCGCACCAAGTTTAAATTTTCCTCTTCATCAACTGCCCCAACCATACCTCCGTGGGGAGGCATGGGGTTCTGAATTACATTAGGAGTAGGAGCAAAGTTGATTGCTTTAGAATCCAGTAGGTCTTGAATAACATGCTTCAGTGCTTTGCAGTTCTCTGTGGTATGCCCGGGAGCTCCGTAATGAAATATGCATCTAGCGTTTGTATCATAACCCTCGGGGATTTGGCCTGGCTTCGGGGGTTGTAGAGTTCGGAGTTGAACCATCTGAAGTTGTAGGAGGTTCTTCAAAAGCTGTGAATAGGACATCGGCGGAGCTTCGAAATGTCTTTCTCTGGGCTCCTGGGGGTAATATGGACGAGGAGCTCTTTGTTGATACCCTTGTTGGCATTGTTGTTGTGGTTGTTGGACTTGCTGTTGAACAGGTTGAGCTGAGATAGTGACAGGGGCCACTTGCTGATAAAACCATATGTTGCTTCCTCCCCTCTGCGCATACACTGCACCAGTCTCTCCTTCTCTTCTTTTCACGAAGGGTTTCTTAATACCAGAACTTGAAGCGCCTCCGTTCTGAATCTTCCCTTGCTTGATCCAACTTTCTATCCTTTCCCCAGTCAAGATGATATCTGAGAATCCACTTGAAGAACATCAAGCTAGCCTTTCCATGAAATGCCCATGGAGGGTATCCAGGAACAGGTCTACCATTTCTCTCTCCAGCAAAGTCGGTTGCACTCTAGCAGCCACTTCACGCCACCTTTGTACGTAATCTTTGAAGCTCTCGGAATTCTTCTGAGTCAGACTTTGAAGTTGAGTGCGACTAGGCGCCATGTCGATGTTATACTGATACTGCTTGAGGAATGCTTCTCCCAATTCCTTCCAGCTTCTCACAGAGCTTCTCTCTAGCTTCATATACCATTCCAAGGACCCTCCGAAGAGACTATCCTGGAAGTAGTACATCCAGAGCTTTTCATCCCTAGTATGGGCAGCAATTTTCCGGTAGAATGCCGGCAAGTGAGTCTTTGGGCAGGAGCTGCCGTTATACTTATCAAAAGTAGGGGGCCTGAATTTGTGAGGAATAACCACCCCGAGGACTAGGCCCATGTCAGACACATCTATCCCCAAAGTGTCTCTACACTTGAGGGCTTTGACTTTCTCAGCAAGTATCAAAAAGTCTTGGAGATTTCCTTCTCCGCCGAACCCCATGTCATTGTTGAAAGAAGGGAATTGATCATCCTACTTGTCTTGTACCGGAATGAAAGTTGTTGTGCCCTGCTCTGGAATTTGAGGTCCTCCTGGGCCATTGTTGGTGTTGGGAGGAGTCACTTGGACGTCAGGAGTGATTACAGGTATATTAGTCTGAGGAGGGTTGAGCCCCTAAACTGCATTCCTTAACTCTTGTTGTCCCTGAGCCATCCCTTGCATCATCACCATGAATTCTCCCATTCTGGTGCGAAACTCATTAAGCTCTGTTTGCATAGCATCCATGACTGTCCTCTGGTTGTTGTGAGTTGTGTAGCGATGTGGAATATTCTGCCGAAGATGCTGGGTCTTGGCAGCTCTCGCAATCTATGCCTGAAACACAAATAAGTTAAGCATCCTGTAGAAAACCTGCAAAACAAAAAAAGAATGCAAATGATGCATATGCAATGCAATGTGTTCCTTTTATTCCCAAGGCTTTCCCTTTCCCGGTCCTGGTATTTGGAAAATAATAATTGGGAAGAAGACCCAAGTGATGTTCAAATACAGTGACGGCCGTGGAGAATTGGTTCTCATTACCCCGTGTCGGTGCAACAAATAAAAAACAAAAGATTCAAAGCAAGCCGATCACATAAACTGAAGTTTGAAACGACAAAGTCCCCGAAGGGTGCCAATCAAAAGAACAACAAAGTACATCAAATAAAAGGAATCCCACAACAAACCTGTGGGTAATCCAAGTACAATAGCATGAAACTAAACCCTAGGGAGCTCTAAGTCTTGCAGTCTCCAGCTAAGACGCTTGACATTCTGGAATAACTGAACGATATCCGGATGATGGGGCTCCTGGATGAGTCTCTGGATGAGGAGGTCCCTTTGATCAAAGGAAGCATGTAACTCTTCAATCTGCTGCAGGAAAGTCATCTCATTCTCTTTGCTCGGACCCGGTTCGGCCTTTGACCTCTTCACATCAGCACGAAGCTTCAGCTCTTCAACTTCTTTCTGGACATCTTTAGCTATTTGTTGACTCTTTGTCATCTGACAAAGATACTCTCTCTGTTGCTCTTGTGCCTTCCAAACTAACTTCTCTTGCTCAACCAAAGCATCCTGAAGGTTCTTGATCTTCAACTCGAATTCAGCTTCTACCTCCTTTTGCTTCTTCTGATTATCACTCCACTTCTCTTGCCAAAGTGTAATTGCTTCATTAGCCTTATTAAGTTCCTTCTTTTCCTTATGGCGCTGACTCGCCTTATGGATCTCAGCCAATCCTCTCTTCCTGAAGTGTAGCTCCCTTTCCTCGAAATCCCTCTGCTTGAGACGAACTGTTTCTTCAGCTCGGAGAGCTCTATCTTCTAATTGATGGTTCTGAATCATCAATTTCTGACAGGAATTGTAAGCCTCTTGATTCTCAACCCTAAGTTGCTTGACCAAAGCTTCTAACTTCTGATAATCTTCTAAAGGCACCGTTGCTTGAGTCGGAGTTGGTACAGAAAGAGGGACTAGAGCCGTTTGAACCTCCTCCTTTATCCAAGCTTCGAATTCAGGGAACATCTGATTATTTCTCTTGCCTAGGCATGTTGTGTCCTTTCTTTTGATCACCTTCCAGGAACCTGCAACTTTCCTGACCAATGGAAGATTGTCTTTCACCGAGAAGTAAAAAGTTTGGAATAACTCGGATGCATCGGGAATCTCTTCGAGCGCATACCCTAACTGTCTTCTTAAGAGAATGGGATTGTATTTGATACCTCCTGACACTCCTAACAAAGGCACATTAAGGTAATTCCCACAACTGGTAATGAAACTCTTTCCTTTCAACCTCGAAGTGAACCACCTAATATCTCTGACTGACAAAGTACTCAGCTTCTGGGCCCAAGTAGCATTAGGATCAGTAAAAGTCTCAGTAGTAGGCAAATGTCTCATGACCCACTTGTAGAATAAGGGAGCACAACATCTAACCAGACCTCCTTGTTTCTTCTCATTCTTATAGTGCACTAAATAATACAAGTCACCTAGGAGAGTGGGCACCGGATTCTTCAACACAAATAAATGAATAGCATTTATGTCCACAAATTTGTCCATATCAGCGAACAGGATGATCCCATAAATGGATAGTGCTAAGATAGCGCAAACAGAATCCCACTGATTTGTCACTGCAAGTTCTTTAGCTTTTCTGACTAGATACTCTAGAGTGAAACCAAGTACTTTTGCTTTAGTGGTAGACAGATTTGTAGATACTTCAGATGGGCTCAAATAAAGAGTTTTGGAGATGTCAGCATGGGTTGGTCTTGTCATCTCTGAGTTGAAAGGAATCTGATCCTTGATTGACACTCCCATAATCTCAGCATACTCTTCCAGCAAAGGACCCAACTGAAAGTCATGAAATGTGAAACACCTGAGTCGTGGATTGTAATACTGCAATAAAGTGTGAATGGAGCTTCTCTGAGAGCTATCCAAGTTGAATACCAAGTCCAGAATATCACAATATTTTTCCTTGAAGTATCCCAAATGACCTGGGGTAATAAGAGACACCATTTGGTTGATCAGGTCCATCTTGGTATCAAAAAAATTGTAATGCACAGTTCTCTTTCTGACGTCCTCCATTCTGAAGCAATGATATGACCAGGAACCGGGAGTAATGCAGACCCTGAGAATAAAAGAAACACAAATGATTAATGATGATATGATGCTTATGCAAGACGAGGCATGTGATCAGTGAAGTGTCTGTGATGTGCCAATCATATAATCAGGTGTCGGTGCAAGGTCACAATATCCACATATAAAAATAAAAATCCCTCTGATTCGGGATCCATATCCTAGAACCAGAAATCCAGATCACAAAATTGAACCAAAGGCAAAGCGGGTATGCTGAAGGTCTTAGGGTTCCTGCAAACCTGTAAGCCCCTCCCAATCTCACGGGTGTGCTACTCGGGTCAACATCACGGACTCGCAAAGCCGAATAGCAATAATACGTTCACCATTTCCGAGAAATGGCTCATGACCAAATCAGGGAATTGGTTTGGCATTATGTATTACTCAGGGAGGCCTCAGTTGAGTCCGAAAAAACAAGCATCCCTCATAAGTCCCCAGCTTCAAGCACTGAATCTAGAAACAATAATACATTCATCCCGAAGGGTACAATACTATCTTCATACGAACAATTTGCTTTAACTGGGTTCCTATGAGAGAACCAGGCCATCCTATGCGAGTTCCCAATGGACCCTCGGATGCGAGTGGGTTTGCCAACAAATGTGGTCTGCCACTGTCATCACTAGAGAGGGGTGTTCCCATTAAGTTCCTCGAAGATTGGTTACCAGATGCACATAACTATCAAGGTCGTACCCTGAAGTGGAGAAGAACCCCCACACAGAATAGTCCCGAGACGGTCGCAGTCTGGGTGTGGAACACATCGCCATTCATCATGTAATCATGCGAGTACAACGTGTCCACGCTAATCCTATAGTGCACTCAAGCCGGGTATTTGGCTTATCTCATAGTAACTCCCATCCCACAGAAAAAATGAAAACCAGCACAACCAGACAATCCAGTATAATATGATGCATGGAAAATAAATACTGAAAGCAGTAAATAAATGCCGTAAAGTAAAGCTGTAAAGTAAAACTGTAAATGAAAACAGTAAAGCTAAACTAAAGCACACAACAAAAAATAGATAAACACCCAAAGAAACAAAACCAAACAGGCTCTAGGATTGACTCTACAAGGGAAACCAGAGATTCTGGGATCGATCCCCAGCAGAGTCGCCAGCTGTCGCTCCAGGGATTTTAATCCTGGTACAAACGCGAAAGTGGCGCGGAAAAGATAGAGTCGCCAGCCAGACATTTTTATCCCGAAAGAATGGGAAAGGTAATGTTGCACAAACCTGAGGAAGAAGGAAAGGACGAGGCCTTGCGAACAAAAGATCTGGGTTCGGGAGTCGGTTACGACCTGGGAAGGTATTAGCACCCCAAATCGTCCGCCGTACCCGACGGGATCCACGCTTGCTTGTTTTGTTTCAAAGGGTGAGAAAATAAGACTGCTACTGGAATGGGAATGAGAAAGGAAATGGAAAGGAGAACAAAAAGAGAGAATGGGGAAAATGTAGGGAAAATAAAGAAAGCGCTCAAACGGGCCCTACCCCGCTGCCTACGTACCCCATCGGGATAATGAGGATCAGAGTCGTCGTAGTTCGCCTAACTAAGGCGGGAACTATTTGTTTGCGTTTTTTATGCACTGGAACTGCGTATGTTTATGCTCAGGTGTTGCAGGATCATCTGGTACGAGTGTGTTTACCGTATTGCTTGCGAGACAAGTCGTCGCAAGTTCGCGTTGTGAGTGAATGAGATGAGAAAAGAAGTTCCCACAGGAAAATCGCTTATTGTTTGTTTTTGTCTTTTATGAGAAATGCTTTGAATTTGTTTGTGAACATGCTCATACTAAGACCTATCCACCGCGGGAAGTACTTACACCTCGCCCCGAAACAGGACGCGTATAAGCACTTCGCAACAAAGTCTCATGGCGTATAAGAACATTCCACCTTTATTAGGTATTTTTATTATTTTTCTTTATGAGATGAGAAAGAAGGACTCAAGTTGCAAAAGGTAAAAACTAAGGGGGACTAAGACACAACCCTAATTTTGTTTATTTATTTACAAGTGATCCTGATGGTTTGTGAGATTTTCTAAACCTAATGAAGAAAAGAAATAGAATGCAACTTACTTCCTAAGGAAGATAAGTTGATCCTAACAAAGGGGAAAATCCTACCAAACACAAATATGGAAGGAAAGAAGGAATTAAATGCATAAAGACAATGCATAAAAAATAAAGGATAGAAACTTGAAGTTCAAGGCATGGAAACTTGTGATTCCTTGGGCAATTTTGGTCACAATGCAATGTATTATGTTTGTATGATGCTTAGAGAGTGATTAGAGGTCACAAAATGACTTTGTTTGTGAAATTGCAAAAAATCCTCTTTGGTGTGAAAGTGAAAATTATAGGATTTTTGCCAACTTTGCAAAGCCATAACTTGAGTTCCATAATGAATTAGAACTTGTTCTTGTACTTTTTGAAAAGGGAATGATCCAATCTACAACTTTCATGACCAACAATTTTTCATTTGAAGCATTTTTGGTTGAGGAAGAGGAGGTTGAAAAACTTTCCCAAAATGGAAAGTTTCCATTACAAGTCATTTCCATTTTTGGCAACTTTTGGTTTAGCTCAAATTTCTTCAATTTTGTGAACTTCCAAGCACTTCAATGATCAAATAAAGATAATATGACTTCAATTTGATGAAAAATCCACTTTGGTTCCATTGTTGGGGGCCTCAGATGCCTTGATTTTGCTCTGACTTGCTCAAGAAGTTACCCAATGAACATATGACTTCCACAATGAATTTCTTCATCAAACTTGGTACACATGATCCTTATAACATATTGAGACTATTAGAAACAAGAATGACCGAAAAATTTGGAGTTATGGCCTCTAAAACCAAAACCCTAATTTCAGGTCATTTGTGCAGTGAAACCATAGCTCTGCTTCCATGCTTTCCAAGTTCTTGTGATTTTTTGACTTCCTTGATATTTAAGGGATACAATAAGATGATAGAACACACATGGACCCTCTTGGAAGGATTGGAGACCTTTGGAGTGGCTCAGATGGATCCTTGGATTGCTCAGATCACAAACCCTAGATGCAGATGAATTTGAACTAATGCAGTGAAACAAAAAGGCAATATGAGGTGGTAAGTTTATACTAATTTAAACATGAAAGATCACAAGCCATGGTGTGAACTTAGTGAGGGAAAATTTGGGGTGTTTATAGCTTCCCCTATTCAAACATGAGTTAGCTGTGCAGGATGTAAGTGACGGGCTTAACAGGTAAACAAGATAACTGGTGGTTGAATACCAAAGACAGTCCAAAATTTGCACTCACTAGGGAGAAGAAGAAAAGGGATATAAATTGTAAAAGAAAGTATAATATGATTATCAAATGAAAGCGATGGAGGACGACCCTCGAGCAGAGGACGACTGCTGGGGATAAAGCAATGATGGGGACGACCGACATGCTGGGGAAATAAAGAGATCATGACGGGGACGGCCATCATGCTAGGAAAATAAAGTAAAAAATGATGGGGATCGCCATCCGGTTTGCAAAGCAAGGTAAACAATGATGGGGACAGACATCGGTTCAAAGAATAAACGAAATAATGATGAGGGACGGTCATCAGAGGTGAAGGACGATCACCTAGCAGGGGACGGCTGCTCTTTATCACGACATAGGACGAACGCCGGATAGAAAAAGTCGATGATGGGGACGGCCATCGGATAAAATGATGAAGGACGATCATCAAGAGGTGAAGGAAGATCACCTAGTAGGGTATGGCTGCTCTCGGAGTTTATCATGACATAGGACGAATGTCAGATAACAAAATCAACGATGGGGACAACCATCAGATAAAATGATGAAGGACGATCATCAAAAGGTGAAGGACGATCACCTAGCAGGGGACGACTGCTAAATATCATGACATAGGACGAATGCCGGATAGGAAAGGGTTCCAATAATGGAGACTCCGCTGATGGAAAGGGATGAGGGACTGTCATCCAAGGGTGAAGGACGATCACCTGGCAGGGTACGGCTGCCAAAAGTATCACGACATAGGACGAATGTCGGATAGAAGAAAAGTTGTTTTGCTGGGGAATGGTAAACACGGATGAGTGTTTACACTTTCTAGAATAAAAGGATATAAGTGTTTGACGTTGTGTATAGATTAAAGATGCGGACGAGCATCCTTAAGACCATGATACGGACGAGTATCGGTAGAAACAAACGCTGACGCATGTTCAAAGATGATGGTACGGACGAGTACCAACTGGTTAACAAAGAACACGGACGAGTGTAGAATCTGTGGGGAATGATAATATATATACAAGATACAGACGATTATCTGAATGAGTATTGTGAAGTATGAGCAAGACACAGACGAGTGTTCAACTTGTCGGGGAAGGGTGACACAGACGGGTGTCAGAAGAGAAAGTATATAAGTTATGAACTCATATTTGTATATGAGAGCATAAAAGGTGTTTCGGCGACCTGCGGGGATAGAATGACACGGACGATTGTTGAAAAGAGTGTATTATGGAGAAGTGTTTGGTTTGCAACAAGTGTTTGGGCAACCGTGCTAGGGAGAGGTGACACGGACGAGTGCCAAAAGGGTATATTTAGGTTTCTGAATGCAAAGAGGATGTTTTTGCTCATATCTGCGGGGGATGACATGACACAGACAAGTGTCGAAAGGGTATATATGAACATGTATTCTTGGGAGAGTGCAAAGCGGACGCTTCGGCTTTTATTTGCAAGGTATGTGAGTTTCTATATACTGCTGATGAGATACTGATGGTATTTGCAGGTTGTAAACACCCCAAATTTGCCCTCACCCATTCACACCATGGCTTGTGATCTTTTCATGTGCATAATTTCAATCATAGCATCTCATATTACACTTTTGCTTCACTGCATTGTTTCAAAGTCATCTGCATCTAGGGTTTGTGATCTGAGCCATCCCTGAGCCATTTGAGCCACTCCAAAGGTCATCAATCACTTCAAAGGGGTCCATGTGTGTTCAAGCATCATATTATATCCTATCAATATCAAATAAGTCAAAGAATCACAAGAACTGAGAATGGCATGGAAGCAGAGCCAGGTTTAACTGCACAGATGACCTAGAATTAGGGTTTTGGTTTCAAAGGCCATAACTCCAAATTTTTTGGCCATTCTTGTTTCTATTGGTCTCTATATGGTATAGGGATCATGCATATCAATTTTCATGAAGAAATTCAATGGGGAAGGCATCTGATCAAGAGTTGACTTTTTGAGCAAGTCAGTGCAAAATCAGGGCATTTGAGGCCCCCAATGACCCAACCAAGGGGTGTTCTTCATCATTTTGATTGTGTATGAACTTTATTTGATCATATAAGATGTTGAAGTTCACAAAATTGAAGAATTTCAAGCCATTTGCAAAGTTGCCATTTTGGGAAAATGACTTGTAATGGAAACTTGCCATTTTGGGAAACTTTTTCAACCCTTGCTTTTTGATTCAAAAATGCTTCAAATGGGAAAACTTTGGTCATGAAAGTTGTAGAATGGATCATTCCATTTTCAAAAAGTACAAGAACTCATTCTAATTCATTTTGGATCAAAAGTTATGGCTTGTCAAAGTTGGGAAAAATCACATAATTTCAAGTTGTGTACCAAAGAGGCAAAGTTGCAAAACCACTTGCCAAATTGAAATGAGACCTCAAAGTGACTTCTAACCTTTGTACAAACATGAACCAATGTCTAAAAGTCAGATTGCATCAAGAGTTTGCTCATTTTTATGACTTGTGGATCAAGAAACTTCAAAAGGGGCAAAGTGGAACAAAGTTGCAAAACCTCACTCAAACCCTAATCCATTTGCTGGCTGACTTCAAAATTGATCCTATGGTTCTCCTCACTTCTTGCTGCGCAGGACACCCCTCTTTTCCTTGGCTTGCCATGAGCCCATACCTCTCTTACACAAAGCTTGACTTTTTGGCAAAAGACCCATACCAATCACAATAGGGCACACCAACTCCACAGACCTATCCATGAGTGATAAGTGGACCAAAGTCAAGCCATAACACACAACAACTCATGCTGAAACACTCTCCAAGCCATAGTTACCAAAAATCCTCCAACTTGCAAAACCATTCGAAACACACAGCACAAGCATCAAACACAAAAACAAGCTTCACAAAACATCTCAGCACACTCCCCTGATCATTTCCCTGCCTCACTCATCCCTGAAACCTCACATAAACCAAATACGATTTCTTCCCCTCTTTGAACAGAACTCAAGCAATCTCTCAAACTAGCCCAAATAAACTCCAGATAAGCTTTGCAAACACTTGAGGGAGGTCAGTGGAGTTGATTGGAAGCAAGAAACTGGTCCAGAAGCTCTTGGGTTGAAAGCTTCGATTCAGGTAGCCATGGAAATTCATTTTTTCAGAACTCTTATTTCTTGTTTCTAAATGATAAAGCATGCTCTCATGATCACACTGAACCTTTTATTTTTGAAAATGATTGAGTTTTGAGGTTGTATGGATGTTCTGAAATTTTGTTCAGTTTTAAGTTTTTGTTCGAATCTTGTTGTTGATGATGAATAAATGAAATTTGATGCTGGATTCTTGTTCTAGGGGACTTGGGGATCATTTCTGGAGATTTGGGGGGTTTGATTTGACCTAGGGAGTGTTTTTGAGATTTTCAGGGAAGGAGGTCACCGGAGAAGACGACCGGAGCTCGTCTCCGGTGACCTGAAAATAATTAGGGCTAATTAATTAGGGTTAGCCAGGTTTGAATATGGACCCTTTATCTGGTTGACTAAGTCAATCCCCCGCGCGTTTCAATGGCCTGGATCTATCATTAAAGCCCTAATTCCATTTAATTAAATTAATTAATTAGGTTTAGTCAGTTTAAATGACAGCCGTAGGATAGCGCGCGCAGTCAACCCTGGACTCCCAGCTTTGAATCTCAGCCTTCAGATCTGCTTACTTTCATTTATTTTCATTTTAATTCATTTTCTTTTTTGTTCTTGATGCCTTTTGATAATTTTCTTTGGAATTAATTTCATTTCAAGGCAATATTTTGTTTCAAACTTCAAAAATTCATTTCTGCCTAACCATTGAGAGTTGGACAATGATTCTTTTTGCATTGCATCTTGCATAACATGTAGTTTATAGGATAAAATTGGCTTGAATTGATCTTGCATTTTCAATTTGTTTTGCATTTTTCTTGATGAGGTACCTTAAAACCCTAGCAATCTTATAAAATTCATAACTTCCACTAGGTTAAGAGTTGGATCCCCTCTTTTGGGCAGTGAGTTTGTATAGGTTTAGGGATCCTTTGTTTGCATTTTCAATTTTTTATCATGTCATTTGCTTCTGATTTTGAATTTTGTTTGGTATATTGATCATAAACCCTAATTTGTGCCTTCCTTTGCATCCATTTCTTATTTGCTTGCATACCATGACTTGCCATGACATTTTGTGCATTCATTTGATTCATAAGACATCTTAGGACATGTTAGAATCATGCTTTATCATTGCATCTTTCATTTGCCATGTTGTATGTCATTTGCATTTCATAACTTTTCATGTATGTTCATGGTTCAAAGCATGCTTCTCTTGCATCCATATGTTTGTATGATCATTCTAATGCCTTGCCTCATGTTTGCATCATCTCTTAGCATCATTAACATCATACTCATGCTTCTGGTTTTGGTTTGCATCATCACATTTCATCTCATTTGCATTACATTTCATTTCTTTTGCTAACTTTTCAGGTGGTAAGTTGTTTTGAGAAGTGGATTTGCCTTCACTTCTCACAATCTCTTTTCATCTCTCTTATGCATCATTGCTGCATTTTATCTTGTGCTTTGGATTGAGCTTGCTCATTCTTGTTCATCTTACTTTCTTTTTCAAGCAACTTGTCTTCTTAGGTGAAGCAAGTTGTCTTGCTTCTCTCTGCTCCTTCTTCCTTTCATCTGCTTCTCTCCTTGGTGGCTCTTTGAAGATCTTTCTCTCTTAAGCCTCACAAACCCTAGAATCTCCAAGCATGATAACAATTAGGGTTTGATTAGTCCCCCACTTAGCTTTTACCTTTGTGTCATCTTTGAGTCCTCTCTTCTCACCTCCTAATCAGGGACTAAACCCTAAAGGCTTTAAGGCTTTGTGATTAAGCTTATGCCTGCATCCTTCTATTAGGATGGAGTGTATAACTTTAATCCTAAGTGTTAAACCCTTAATGTGTTTAAATCCTTTAATCAATTAACTTAATAATCATCAAGACATCAAGCTTGTAACTTGGGCCTTGCATTAGGGTTCTAATTCTTCCTTAATGGGTTAAGAAGGACTAACCCTAGTGTTAATGGACAAGTCCCCCTCAAGTTGTCTTACAAATCATAAAACTCATTTCTTAATCATAGCATTAACTAAAATCCATCTAATAAAGGCTTTGTTTTGTCATAAGGTTAATCCCTAATCATGGATTAAGTTGAGGAGCTTTCCTCAGCTTAAATGCTCTCATCTATTATCCTTCTATTAGGATGGTGTAATGAGTCCATTAAATCCTTGATTATGGCTTAAACTCATTACTTAACACTAAACAAAAATAACAAAAACATCTAAATAATCACAAGTAGGTTAATGACCTTAATCCTACATCAGGGTGATTAAGTGTGAGATGCTGACTTCACACTTAAGGTATTCTCATTACCCCTAATTAGAGGGAGGATGTGATGAGTTTACTAACCCTTTGGTTTAGGCTTAAGCTCATTTTCCTATGACAAACCCAAAAAGCAATAAAAGATTGAAAACTCAAAAAAAAACAATAATCGTATCCTCCGGGATTCTCTTCTCATCTCATTCACTCATAAACGAGAACTTGCTTCTTCCGCTTAATGCAAGACAGTTTGCACCTGAGCCAGACAGGTCATACACTTGAGCATAGGCAAGTAAGCAGTTCATCAGTCAATTCATCTTTCAGTCTCTTTGGGTCGAACTACGGTGTTTTGACTTCCTCATTGCACGAGAGGATACGTAGGCATAACTTAATTGTTATCGAACAAAAGTCTCTGTATATTCCCCCTCTTTCCAGCCTTATTATTTAAGCCTCAGTCTTGAGCAATTCATTCCCATTCTTATACTGACACTTCACTTACACACTTCACACCTCTTTTACACTGACACCTGTACATCCTTTTCCAGCTCTTTTATACACAAATTACACTGACACTACCCCTTTAAAACACAAATCTTTCAAGCGTGGATCCCGTCGAGTACGACGGACAATCTGGGTGCTAATACCTTCCCAGGTTGTAACCAACCCCCTTTCTCAGTCTCTCTGGTTCGCAACCGTCTTATCCATATCTTTCTAGGTCTATGCAGCATTACCTTTCCCTCCGGGATAAAAATGCCTAGCCGGCGACTCCTTTCTTTCTCTTGAGTTCACTCCTGTGTGTTCTCATTCCCCTTTCGTCGACCGTTCGCGTCTGTACCCCTTCTGACCTGAGGTGTCATTTTGGTGGGAGCGACAGCTTGGCGACTCTGCTGGGGACCCTTATACTGTAACCAGGGCTTCTGGTTCTTTTTGTGGGTTCCTCCTATCGCTTGTCTGATTTGTGTTTACTGGGGTGTTATGTGCTAATTGTGTTTGTATATTTGCTTTATTTACTGCTTTATGTACAATTATTTATTTGCTTTCTTTACAGCTTTATATATCATACTGTCATATTGTCATCTGGCTGGATCTAGTTTTTTTGCTTTGGTGGGTGGGGTTCTATTGAGAGTTTAAGGTCCTATACCTGGGACCTGAGTGACACCTAGGCTAGAGTGGTTCATGTTCTTTCCCATTCCATTTCGGTCTGGTGCGGGAATATGAAACACGGTTCAGATATGGGTTTCTTCTTGAGAACTCTGTGCTACAGATTTCCTGTAGTGCTAGGGCTATCTGGGAAGCCTGCTAAGTCTGGATGACCTTTACTATGACCTTCAGAAACTGAGGTGAATTAGAGGAGGATCCTTTATGGTTATTGTAAACATTGTACCTCCGGGTTAGAAATGTTTACACTTCTCATAACTGATCCAAGTCTGAGGATCCTTGTTCTAGAACACCACCTGTGAGGGGGTTGGGCTGTTTACAGGTTTGCAGGAACCATTGTCCACTTCATACCCTGATACTTGTTTTGTTTAAGAATGCTTCACTTTGGAAAGTTCTTGTGATTTGAACCCTGGACTTGTGACTCTTTATTTGAGTCCCCCACCTTGGTTACTGGACTTTTGAACCTCCATCTGGACTTCTTGAACATACATGGACTTATACCAAGGCAGTAATCAGATCCGGCTTGATCACAAACCCTTGCATATCATTTGCATACTCATCATTTGCATCATTTTAACATTTGTTTATTTGTTTTTCAGGGTATCCATGTTACATCTGGCTTGGTTTTGACCCCTTCATCTACATAGACCTGTGTTCATCAGTGATCTGCTTCAACTATCTTCATCAGTTGCCTGCTTCAGTTACTTTTATCATCAGCTTCAGCCTATCAGTGGTTCATCTCCAGTATCAGTCTTCATCATCAGCATCTATTTTCAGCTCTTCATCAGCAGTCATGGCACCCAAGAAGAGCAACATTTCATACCATTTCTTTGAGCCTGAGCTGACTGGCATCAGGCAGGTCCAGACACTTATCACTCCAGACCATATCCCATTATTCAGAGAACATTATGGAGGCATCCTTGATATGGTTATGGACCTAGACCCTTCTCAGAGGAGTTTGATTCACACTTGCCTACAGTTTTATGACCCTCCTTTGAGATGTTTCACTTTCCAGAACTTTCAGCTAGGACCTCTGCTGGAGGAGTTCTCATCATTGATTGGAGTACCTGTCAGGGGTGGTATCCCCTTCAACCCAGAGATGGCTTCTCCCAGCAATGAAGAAGTGGCAAAAGCACTATACCTGGAACCTATTTTGATTGAGCAGAACATGTCAACAAAGGCTGGAATCCCTGGCCTACACTTGGATTTCTTGACTTCTCAGGCCATCCTGAAGGCCTCCTTGGGAGAATGGAAGGCGGTTTATGCATTGTTAGCCCTCAGTATATATGGGGTTATACTTTTTGCAGATGAGCCCAAGTTTATCAGCAAGAATGCTATTCATCTTTTCCTTATGAGGAACCCAGTGCCCACATTGCTGGGAGATTTTTATTATTCTGTTCACCAAAGGAATGAGAAGTAGAGAGGGAGGTTGGTGAGATGTTGTGCTCCCCTATTTCATACATGGCTGCTCAAACACTTACCCAAGACTGATGCTTTCTTGAATCCTCACCAACAGAAGAATTGGGCTAGGAGACTTATTGCTTTAACTTCAGATGACATCAGGTGGTGCACCCAGAGCACCAAAGGCAGGGACATAATTACTAGTTGTGGACAGTTCCCCAATGTACCTCTAATAGGAGTGAAGGGTTGCATCAACTACAACCCTTTGCTATTTAAGAGACAGTTGGGCTATGCTTTGGTTCACCCTCCTAGAGTGCAAGACTTGGCTGAAACCCTGTATTGTGAGATAAAACCTAATCTAGCTGTTGTTAGACAAGCATCCTGGGCTTGGGACAACATCCAGACCAAAGGGATGACCATTCTTGGGAGGTGCAATAATGTGGCTTCAGCTCAGTATTATGAATGGTCCCATGCTAGGGCTCAGATTTCTGGAATGCCTTTCACCATTGAGGATGCACCTGGACCATCCACAGTACCACCTCCAACCACTGTCAGCCTGGAAGAATTTGAGAAACTGAAGGAGAGGAATGAGAATCTGTCTCAAGCTCTAAAGAGGACCCTCTGGGAGAGGAGTGATGGTCGTCTAGACATCGAGAGGTTGGAAAAGCTTAAGGTGGAGCATCTAGCCAAGATTGAGAAAGCAGAGGACTACATCAAGAAATCAAGAGCTGGAGAGCAGATTTTGAAGAATGCCTGTAAAGAGGCCCAGTTTCAGAAGGCTAGGACTGATCTCTATCTGAAAGAAAGTCAAGCTAGGTGGGTTAGGATCACTGAAGCTCGTACTCAAGAAGATAAGAGAACTCAGGACAGGATTGAGCAGTTGGTGGCCAATGAAAAGAAATAACAGGAGGCTTTGCTAGCAGCCCAGAAGGAGATTTCAGAATTAAAGATTAGGGCTGGTGTGAAGAGGTCAAAGGACCAAGACAGACACAAGAAGCTGACCACTGCTATTGCCACCAGGAATCTTCTTATCAGAAACATTACAGAGCATCCGGCTGGTCCTGTAACTGAAGCACTTTTGAAGGAGATTAAGGAGGACGAGTTTGGATTAGATGTTTGACTTCTTTGCTTTTTGTTTTTTCCATTTCATGTACTTTTCCTTTTATGTTGTATTTTGACCCCTCAGGGGCATGTGTTGTAAAAACAAACTATGTATGATCCACCATTTGTAATGTATTTGTCAGTTTGTTTCATTTGAGTTCCTTTTCTCAAGCAACATCAAAGCATCTTCCCCAGGGTCTGGAAAGGTCAAAACCAAGAGCCAAGCCGGATACCTTGGAAAATAAATAAGCATACTGCATTGCATACTAACTCTTGTTTTGTTTTGTAGGATTTTGTTTTGTTTGTTACTAACTCTGTTGTGATTCAGGAATTATTGCTCGCCGTCGGGTGTTCCCTCTCAACCGTCCGCACAGGTATCCTACTCGCAACAATCTTCCTGGTATCCAGATGGATCAAGTACAGCAAGATCTGACAGAGGTCAGGACTCAGATGGCTAATGAAAGGCTGGAGATGAGGAACCAAATGACCCAATTCATGGAAGTAATGAATGGCTTGGCCCAAAGTCAAGAAAGGTTGAGGGCATTGGTAGAAAGACAAACCCCGGAAGAACCCCATCTGGGAACTGGAGGAACAAGTAACAATGAAAGGGGTCAGCCTCATGTTAATCCACCAGTATATGGGCCTCATCTACATCCTGAAGTCAACATCCCGGGTAACGTGCAAGGAAATACTACTGCAGGAAGAATCTTACAAGAAGACCCCCAGGAGGAGCAATTTACTGTAATGGGAGCTGGGGATGAAGTTTATGACAGAAGGCTTGATGAAATTGCTGAGAAGTTGAGATCTCTGGAGTCTCAAAATTCCCTGGGTTTTGATGTCATCGATATGGGGTTAGTGGATGGGGTAAGGATTCCCCATAAGTTCAAACCCCCGTGCTTCGAGAAGTACAATGGAACTTCCTGTCCACGAACTCACTTACAGTCCTTTTTGGGAAGACTTAAAGCATACACCATGGATAAGAAACTGTGGATGTTTTACTTTGAAGATAGTTTGACTGGGGCTTCAAGGGAGTGGTACTCACACTTGACCAGGGCTACTATCAGATGCTGGAAGGACCTAGCTGAAGCCTTCATCAGACAGTACCAATACAATCTGGACATGGCTCCTAACAGGACTCTTTTGATGGGAATGTCTCAGTCCTCCAGAGAAAGCTTCAGGGAGTATGCCCAGAGGTGGAGACAACTTGCTGCTGCTGTCCAGCCACCCATGTCGGAAAGGGAAATGGCCGACATGTTTATGAATACGCTGCAAGGAACATATATTGATAGGCTAGTTGCCTTTTCTTCCACCAGCTTCGCTGACATTGTTATAGCTGGAGAAAGAATTGAAAGCCTTCTGAAGATGGGTAAGATTTCTGATAATGGTGCAAGTTCGTCAAGTAATCCCAGAAAGCCTTTTGTGGGACCTAGAAGGACTGGTGAGACAAATGCCATTCATGCCAGCAGGGGCAGACCTCAGTATGTCCACAGATCAGTAGCAGCTGTCACTATTCCAGCTCCGATTCCTCAGCAACCAGCATATCAACCACAACAACAACCACACTATCAACAGCAAGTTCAGTATCCGCCACAAAGGACCTACAACAACAGTAACAGCAATCAACAGCAAAGACCTTTTCAGCAAAGACCATCACAGGCCAATAGGGTGATTGATCCAATCCCTATGCCTTATGCCGCTTTATTGCCACAACTCCTGAAACTCAACTTGGTTGAATTAAGGACATTGGCACCACCAGATCCCTCCAATCTTCCAAGAAATTATGATGTCAATGCCAGATGTGCTTTCCACTCCAATGCACCTGGCCACAATACTGAGAAATGCAGGGCTTTACAAATGAAAGTACAAGACCTGGTGGATTCTAAAGCCCTCAACTTCGCACCCCATCCAAATGTCAACAAGAATCCCATGCCCAATCATGGAGGACCAAGAATTAATGCCATTGAGGAAGACAAGCCATCTTTCTTAATCACCAGTGTTGGGCAGATTCGAACACCTCTGGTCGAGATTAAAGCTCAGCTCCTAGAGTACCAGATGTTCCCCGGTGTGAGCTCGGTTGTGGTTATTGCAACATTTCAGTCAACGGGTGTGATAACTTGAGAAGCGGCATAGATGGTCTTAACAAAAGCGGTGTACTTCAGATCACAACATCAGCGCCTACAAATCCAGCAATCCCTTTGACAACAATTCCTGACTCTTCTACAACTGCAACAACAATCATTCCAACTAATTCATCAATATCATCAACAATGGCTCCGTCCATCACTTCAACAAATCAAATGTCAACAACCCTTTCTTCTATAACATCAGCACCCATTTATTCAGCAGAATCTTCTACAACATCAGCAGAAAGTAATGAAGACATCTCAGCAGTCACCATCTACTATGATCCATCAGATGTTCCTCCAAACAACAACTTTCAACAACAAATAGTGGCACCTCCTGCCAGGTCACCAGTCACCATCTACTATGATCCGCACACTATTTCAGTACCCTCCTCTGCAGTAGTCAGTCCAGTTACCATCACGGTGCCTGGACCAGTTCCTTATGAAAGCAGTAATGCCATACCTTGGCATTATGGCTCTGACCTCTACTGCAACGGGGAGAAAATCACTTTTGATTCTTCAACCTCTTCTCCACAGATTGATAATGTTGGGGGAGGCGGAGGCTTCACCAGAAGCGGACGCCTTTTTGCCTCACAATTGCAAAGACCTAATGCCGAAGCAGAAGCAGCTGCCAAAGCAAAGGGGAAGAGTGTAATACCTGAAGAACCAGTCATCAAGGAAACTCAGAGGACATCTTTTGAACAAGATGTAGACGAGTTTATGAGGATTATAAAGAGAAGTGATTACAAGGTGGTGGATCAGCTTCACCAAACTCCCTCAAAGATCTCCATATTATCCCTGCTGATGTGTTCTGAAGCTCACAGGAATGCCTTACTGAAAGTCCTGCACGCAGCATATGTGCCAGAGGAGATCACTGTTAATCAACTAGAAACTGTGGTGGCAAATGTCAACACCAGTCATGGACTGGGCTTCACCAATGCTGACTTAACAACTGAGGGACGTAACCACAACAAGGGTTTACATATCACTCTAGAATGCAAGGGTGTTGTTTTATCCCATGTACTGGTGGACACTGGGTCTTCACTCAATATTCTACCAAAGAAAGCCTTAGTGAAGCTGGAGTATGATGGCTTGGCACTGCGTCCAAGTAATTTAGTGGTGAGAGCATTTGATGGCTCTAAAAGGTCAGTGCTTGGGGAGATTGACCTGCCTGTGATGATTGGCCCGTAGACTTTTAAAATTACCTTCTATGTGATGGACATTCAGCCGGCCTACAGCTGTTTGTTGGGTAGACCTTGGATTCATGCCGCTGGCGCTGTTACGTCTACCCTTCACCAGAAGCTGAAATTCGAGTGGGAAGGCCAGATCATCACCATCTGTGGTGAAGAAGATATCTTTGTTAGCCATCTGGCTACGTACAAGTATATTGAGATGGATGGAGAAATCCATGAAACCATGAGCCAGGGGTTTGAGGCGCTGAACATTAATGAAGCATCTGTTGTACTAGGAACCTCCATGACATCTTATCAGCAAGCCAGGAAGGTTGTTGAAGAGGGGACTGCCCAAGGCTGGGGCAAGCTGCTGCCCGTGGAAAAGAAGGAGGACAGATTTGGGTTGGGTTACAAACCAACTCAACAAGATCAATCAGAGGCTGCTAAGAAGCCCAGTTTTGTCAGCGGGGGAATGCTCACCCCGAATACAGTGAACAACTTGGAAGACGAGGAAGAAAGCGACCACAACCTGGAGAGCTGGATACGTCCAAGGATCCCGGGGAGCCGTATCTCAAACTGGTCTTCCCAGGAAATTATAAGGGTTACTCCTGCAAAGTAATTATTATTTCCTGTATTTTTAAGCATGCATCAAGTCTTGCATCTTGCCCAAGATGACAAGACTCATTTTGTAATCGGGCCATCTTGTAATTTTGTGCAAACAGATCAATCAATGAATATCGGACATCTTTTGCAAATGAGTCTTTTTCTTTTCCGCTCACTGTTTTTCATTTTTCTTTTTGTACAAAAATAAAATGGCAATGTTTTCCAAAATGAAAACTTCATCTCACTTTTTTCTAAAACAAGATTAAAAATGATCACTAAAATGAACAATCTAAACCCTTGCAGAAAGTGCCTTTCAGACTGCACCGACAACAGCACAACTATGGCTTCGTATGACTTTGACAATCCAATCAATCAAGCTGATGAAGGGGTTGAAGAAGATTATCAGCTTCCCGAAGAGCTAGCCAGGTTGTTAAGGCAAGAGGAGAAGGTTATCACTCCTCATCAGGAGGAGGTTGAAACGGTTAATCTTGGTATGGGAGAAGACGTGAAAGAGGTTAAGATCGGGGCCTGCCTACAAGATTCAGTGAAAGAGCAACTGAATGATATGCTTCGGGAGTACGTGGATGTCTTTGCTTGGTCTTATCAGGACATGCCAGGGTTGGACACCGATATTGTCATGCACAAGCTGCCTTTAAAAGAAGACTGTCCGCCGGTAAAGAAGAAGTTGCGCCGTACTCGCCCAGATATGGCAATGAAGATAAAGGAAGAGGTACAAAAGCAGTGGGACGCCGGGTTCCTTGCCGTAACTAGCTATCCGCCGTGGGTTGCTAATATTGTACCTGTGCCTAAGAAGGACGGCAAGGTGAGAATGTGTGTGGACTACCGAGACCTGAACAGAGCCAGCCCAAAAGATGATTTCCCATTACCTCACATTGATGTATTGGTGGATAATACGGCTCAGTTCTCGGTGTTCTCCTTCATGGACGGATTTTCAGGATACAATCAGATCAAGATGTCACCTGAAGACATGGAGAAGACAACTTTCATCACACCCTGGGGCACATTCTGTTACAAGGTGATGCCGTTCGGACTGAAGAATGCTGGTGCAACCTATCAACGGGCTATGGTAACATTATTCCACGACATGATCCATAAAGAAATTGAATGTTATGTGGATGACATGATTGCCAAGTCCCTCATAGAAGAAGACCACCTGGTGAATCTGCTGAAGCTATTCAAGCGTCTGAGGAAGTACCAACTGAAGTTGAACCCCAACAAGTGCACATTCGGGGTGCGTTCCGGTAAGTTGCTGGGATTTATTGTAAGTGAGAAAGGGATTGAAGTTGACCCTGATAAAGTTAAAGCCATTCAGGAAATGCCTGCACCAAAGACAGAAAAAGAAGTTTGAGGGTTTCTAGGTAGATTGAACTACATTTCACGGTTCATATCTCACCTTACGGCAACCTGTGAACCTTTGTTCAAGCTGTTAAGAAAAGAACAAACGGTCAGGTGGAACGAAGATTGCCAGAGGGCTTTTGACAAAATCAAGGAATACTTACAAGAGCCTCCAATCCTTATGCCTCCAGTTGAAGGAAGACCTCTAATCATGTACTTGACAGTATTAGAAGAGTCAATGGGGTGTGTGCTGGGCCAGCATGACGAGTCTGGTCGAAAAGAGTATGCAATTTACTACCTAAGCAAAAAGTTTACCGACTGTGAACAACGTTATTCACTGCTCGAGAAAACTTGTTGTGCTTTAGTGTGGGCTGCTCGTCGACTGAGACAGTATATGTTGACCCACACTACTTTATTGATATCAAAGATGGACCCAGTTAAGTACATTTTTGAGAAGCCAGCACTTACCGGACGGGTTGCAAGATGGCAAATGATCCTCACAGAATATGACATTCAGTACACATCCCAAAAAGCCATCAAAGGCAGTGTATTGTCTGATTATCTTGCTGAACAACCCATTGAGGATTACCAGCCTATGAGATTTGACTTCCCTGATGAAGACATCATGTTCATAAAAGCAAAAGATCATGAAGAGCCTGTTCACACTGAAGGGCCTGACCCATAAGAAGAATGGACTATGATGTTTGATAGGGCTGTTAACATGAATGGTCGTGGTGTTGGTGCAGTACTCATTACACCTAAAGGGGTTCACATGCCTTTCTCGGCAAAACTCACTTTCAACTGCACTAACAACGAAGCTGAATACGAAGCTTGCATTATGGGTCTTGAGGAAGCCATTGACCTCAGGATCAAGACTTTAACTGTATTCGGAGATTCGGCTTTGGTAATTAATCAAACCAACGGCAAATGGTACACACACCAGGATCATCTGATACCTTATAGGGATTATACAAGGAGGTTATTGACTTTCTTTACAACGGTCAAGCTTGAATATATCCCTCGGGACGAGAATCAGTTTGCAGATGCTCTGGCTACCATTTCATCCATGATCAAGGTTCAAGCTGCCAACTTTGTGCCTCGGATTTCAGTGTCCAGACTTGACAGACCAGCGTATGTATTTGCAGCAGATGTTGCCAAAGATGATAAGCCTTGGTTCCACGACATTAAATGCTTCTTGGAGGATCAAACATACCCACCCGGGGCATCTTCCAATGATAAGAAGACATTAAGAAGGCTTGCTGGTAGTTTCTTTCTGAACACTGATGGTTCCCTGTACAAGAGAAACTTTGATATGGTACTTCTCCGGTGCGTTGATAGGACAGAAGCGGACTTGTTAATGCACGAAGTGCACGAAGGATCCTTTGGTACCCATGCAGGAGGGAATGCCATGGCGAAGAAGTTGCTAAGATCAGGTTATTAATGGATCACAATGGACGCCGACTGTTGTGCTTATGCCAGGAAGTGCCATAAATGCCAGATTTATGCGGATAAAGCGCATGTGCCTCCTAATCCTCTGAATGTGATGTCTTCACCCTGGCCCTTCGCCATGTGGGGCATTGATATGATTGGCAAGATTGAACCGACTGCTTCAAATGGCCACAGATTCATCCTGGTAGCCATTGACTATTTTACCAAGTGGGTTGAAGCAGCTTCCTATGCAAATGTTACAAGGCAAGTGGTAGCCCGATTTCTAAAGAGAGATATCATCTGTCGGTATGGAGTGCCCGAGCGAATCATTACTGATAATGGTTCTAACTTAAACAATAAAATGATGGCAGAACTGTGCCGGGACTTCAAAATCCAACACCACAATTCTTCTCCTTACAGGCCAAAGATGAATGGCGCTGTTGAGGCAGCTAATAAGAATATCAAGAAGATTGTGCAGAAGATGGTAGTCACTTACAAAGACTGGCATGAAATGCTACCATTTGCTTTACATGGGTACCGTACGTCAATCAGAACATCCACTGGGGCAACACCGTATCAGCTTGTTTATGGCATGGAGGCAGTCCTACCTGTTGAAGTTGAACTACCCTCCCTACGGGTATTAATGGATGTTAAGCTGAGTGAAGCAGAATGGGTCCGATCCCGATACGAACAACTGAATCTGATTGAAGAGAAAAGATTGGCTGCGATTTTCCATGGGCAGCTGTATCAGAAAAGAATGAAGAAAGCCTTCGATCAGAAAGTCAGACTCCAAGAGTACCAAGTAGGAGATCTTGTGCTGAAAAGACTCCTCCCTCCTCATATAGACCACAGGGGCAAATGGACTCCGAATTATGAAGGGCCATTCGTAGTAAAGAAAGTTTTCTCCGGTGGAGCACTCATGCTCAGTACTATGGATGGTGAAGACTTCCCGTCCCCTGTGAATTCAGATGCAGTTAAAAAACACTTCGCATAAAAATGACCTGCTGGACATAAAAAACAGAATGTAAGTCCAGGCAAAAATAGGGCATCCCGGCGAGTCAAAAACAGAATAAAAGACTCGGGAAAAAATAAGGGAAATAAATAAAAAATGTGTACACCCGCTGAGTTGAAAAGCCGCATTGGACAACTCAGGCAAAAAAATGGGTATCCCGATGGATTGAAAACCCGAAAGGGCGATCCATGCAAAATAAGGGAATAAGCGAACAACTGTACTCTGAATTCGTCTGTATCACTTACAACTTGGTAAGCTTCGAAAGGATCAAGCCTCTTTCAGAATCAGCCTTCTTCAAAAGGCAAGACGAGAAGAACGTCAAATGTCATACGGGTCATAGCAAAAGGGAAGCTCCTTGAAGCGTCGTCAACATTGCCAACGTCTTTTGTTTCTCAATTTGTAACGATCTCCTCATTTTAGGGGATTTGTTTCTTTGACTGTATCTTGCCAATTCAGGGCACATGAATTAATAAAACCAGCTTTTCAGTCATGTTTCGGCTCGTACATTTTATTTTTGTTTGCAAAAAATGTCCGATATCCTTAAGATACTGATTGCATAAATACAGATGCTCTTTCTACTAAGAATACGTGCTTACAGGAAATATGCTTATTCCCGGGAGTGTCTAAACTCTTATAATGGAATCCGGTAAGGGATACCTCGGGATTACTTGTGCGTTTCTCTGTCTTTTCAGGATTGCAGGTATTCAAAGCATAGCATGGGGCATGAAAGCTTCACCCCAGCAAGCTGGAAAATCATTATCTACTCATTCTTAGCAACCGGAGGTGTTTTCTCCCCAGCTGAGTTGCCATCCATTATTCCTCCTCAGCCAAGTACAAAAGCCAGGGAACCATCTCCCCACAGAGTTTCAGCCTCTATCCGGAAGAGCAATGCTTGAGGAAATCACAACAGAGTGAAGAAAGCTTCTACAAACCCCAGCTGGTTCCCTCATTACCGAGATGGGTTTATCAAAATAACCTACTCCCCCCATGCAGAGTCTTATCAGATCTACCAATGATCTCACCCCCAGCTGGGATGTCCATTTCAAGCAGATCAGCCAGAGATCTTCGCAGCAACGGGATCCGAATCCCGGATCTTTACCTTTTGCATAGTCATAGCATTCGCATCATTATTCTCCCCACAGAGCGTAGCATTCTGTCTAAAACGGAGCATTACGGCAAAAATCAAACATATTGCATAATCATAAGCCATGGTCTGAATCAAACACTTGTAAATTTCGACAATTCATCAAAGATATACAGAAAACTCTCCAGAGTCCCCAGCAGGAAGCTAAAGCATTTGCCTTACACTCACAAATACCAGTACACACTCCTCTTGGCACCCGTCCATGTCATCATTCCCCAGTAAAGTCGCCCGAGCATTCTTTACAAACAGACCACTTATATTACAGATACTTCTTGACACTCGTCTGTGCCATATCCCCAGTAGAAAGCCAAAGCATCCCCTTTGCGCTCACAGATACTTATACACGACTTCCTTGGTATACATACACTTGTTTATATTACACTTTTTTCCTTTTGACACTCGTCTGTGTCACACTCTCCAGCAAGTTAAACACTCACCTGTACACCACTCATACTTATTACTCCTGTTTCACTCATACAGATACTCGTCCGTATCTTGTATACACCACCTATATCCCCTCAGAATCAACACTCGTCCGTGTTCTTTGTTAACCAGTTGATACTCGTCCGTATCATCATCTCAGAACATGTGTCAAGCGTTTGTTTCTACCTGATACTCGTCCATATCATAGTCTTAGGGATGCTCGTCCGCATCTTTAATCCATACACGTGTCAAACACTCATGTCTTCTTGAATTTAGACACTCGTCTGTGTCTACTATTCCCCAGAGGAGTCCCCACAGAATCAACACTCGTCTGTGTTCTTTGTTAACTAGTTGATACTCGTCCGTATCATCATCTCCGAACATGTGTCAGTATTCGTTTCTACCTGATACTCATTCGTATCATAGTCTTAGGGATGCTCGTCCACATCTTTAATCTATACACAGTACCCAAACAATGATACCTCTCATTCCTTGGATGTAGACACTCGTCCGTGTTTACTTGCCCCAGCAAATTCCAGTGAACTATTTCCTTTCTATCTGACGTTCGTCATGATACCCGTTTGGCAGCCGTACCCTACCAGGTGATCGTCCTTCACCTTTGGATGACCGTCCCTCATCCTTTCCCCCAGCGGAGTCTCCATTATCGGAGCCCTTTTCTATCCGGCATTCGTCCTATGTCGTGATATTTAGCAGTCGTCCCCTGCCAGGTGATCGTCCTTCACCTCTTGATGATCGTCCTTCATCATTTTATCCGATAGTCGTCCCCATCGTTGATCTTGTTATATGACATTCGTCCTATGTCATGATAAACCCCGAGAGCAGCCGTACCCTGCTAGGTGATCATCCTTCACCTCTTGATGATCGTCCTTCATCATGCTTATCCGATGGCCGTCCCCATCGTCGACCCTTTTTATCCGACATTCGTCCTATGTCGTGGTACTTTCGGCAGCCGTACCCTGCCAGGTGATCGTCCTTCACCTTAGATGACCGTCCCTCATCTTATCCCCAACAGAGCAGTCGTCCCCTGCTAGGTGATCGTCCTTCACCTTTGATGACTGTACCTCATCATTTTTATTTATTTACCTATAATCCCCAGAGAGTCTTATAACTTTACCTTATGGTCGTCCCCATCATAATTTCTTATATCCCCAGCTTGTCGGTCGTCCCCGTCATTGCTTTATTACCCGCATTTTCCCCAGCACGCCGGTCGTCCCCGTCATTGCTTTATCCCCAGCAGTCGTCCTCTGCTCGACGGTCGTCTTCCGTCGCCCGCATTTTATAATTATACTTTATTTTCTTTTACAATCTATATCCCTTTTTCTTCTTCATTCTGTGAGTTCAAATTTTGGATTGTCTTTGGTATTCAACCACAAGTTATCTTGTTTGCCTGTTAAGCCGTTGCTTACATCCTGCACAGCTAACTCATGCTTGAATAGGGGCAGCTGTAAACACCCCAAATTTGCCCTCACCCATTCACACCATGGCTTGTGATCTTTTCATGTGCATAATTTCAATCATAGCATCTCATATTACACTTTTGCTTCACTGCATTGTTTCAAAGTCATCTGCATCTAGGGTTTGTGATCTAAGCCATCCCTGAGCCATTTGAGCCACTCCAAAGGTCATCAATCACTTCAAAGGGGTCCATGTGTGTTCAAGCATCATATTATATCCTCTCAAGATCAAAGAAGTCAAAGAATCACAAGAACTGAGAATGGCATGGAAGCAGAGTCAGGTTTAACTGCACAGATGACCTAGAATTAGGGTTTTGGTTTCAAAGGCCATAACTCCAATTTTTTTGGTCATTCTTGTTTCTATTGGTCTCTATATGGTATAGGGATCATGAATATCAATTTTCATGAAGAAATTCAATGGGGAAGGCATTTGATCAAGAGTTGACTTTTTGAGCAAGTCAGTGCAAAATCAGGGCATTTGAGGCCCCCAATGACCCAACCAAGGGGTGTTCTTCATCATTTTGATTGTGTATGAACTTTATTTGATCATAGAAGATGTTGGAAGTTCACAAAATTGAATAATTTCAAGCCATTTGCAAAGTTGCCATTTTGGGAAAATGACTTGTAATGGAAACTTGCCATTTTGGGAAACTTTTTCAACCCTTGCTTTTTGATTCAAAAATGCTTCAAATGGGAAAACTTTGGTCATGAAAGTTGTATAATGGATCATTCCCTTTTCAAAAAGTACAAGAACTCATTCTAATTCATTTTGGATCAAAAGTTATGGCTTGTCAAAGTTGGGAAAAATCACATAATTTCAAGTTGTGTACCAAAGAGGCAAAGTTGCAAAACCACTTGCCAAATTGAAATGAGACCTCAAAGTGACTTCTAACCTTTGTACAAACATGAACCAATGTCTAAAAGTCAGATTGCATCAAGAGTTTGCTCATTTTTATGACTTGTGGATCAAGAAACTTCAAAAGGGGCAAAGTGGAACAAAGTTGCAAAACCTCACTCAAACCCTAATCCATTTGCTGGCTGACTTCAAAATTGATCCTATGGTTCTCCTCACTTCTTGCTGCGTAGGACACCCCTCTTGTCCTTGGCTAGCCATGAGCCCATACCTCTCTTACACAAAGCTTGACTTTTTGGCAAAAGACCCATACCAATCACAATAGGGCACACCAACTCCACAGACCTATCCATGAGTGATAAGTGGACCAAAGGCAAGCCATAACACACAACAACTCATGCTGAAACACTCTCCAAGCCATAGTTACCAAAAATCCTCCAACTTGCAAAACCATTCGAAACACACAGCACAAGCATCAAACACAAAAACAAGCTTCACAAAACATCTCAGCACACTCCCCTGATCATTTCCCTGCCCTCACTCATCCCTGAAACCTCACATAAACCAAATACGATTTCTTCCCCTCTTTGAACAGAACTCAAGCAATCTCTCAAACTAGCCCAAATAAACTCCAGATAAGCTTTGCAAACACTTGAGGGAGGTCATTGGAGTTGATTGGAAGCAAGAAACTGGTCCAGAAGCTCTTGGGTTGAAAGCTTCGATTCAGGTAGCCATGGAAATTCATTTTTCCAGAACTCTTATTTCTTGTTTCTAAATGATAAAGCATGCTTTCATGATCACACTGAACCTTTTATTTTTGAAAATGATTGAGTTTTGAGGTTGTATGGATGTTCTGAAATTTTGTTCAGTTTTAAGTTTTTGTTCGAATCTTGTTGTTGATGATGAATAAATGAAATTTGATGCTGGATTCTTGTTCTAGGGGACTTGGGGATCATTTCTGGAGATTTGGGGGGTTTGATTTGACCTAGGGAGTGTTTTTGAGATTTTCAGGGAGGGAGGTCACCGGAGAAGACGACCGGAGCTCGTCTCCGGTGACCTGAAAATAATTAGGGCTAATTAATTAGGGTTAGCCAGGTTTGAATATGGACCCTTTATCTGGTTGACTAAGTCAATCCCCCGCGCGTTTCAATGGCCTGGATCTATCATTAAAGCCCTAATTCCATTTAATTAAATTAATTAATTAGGTTTAGTCAGTTTAAATGACAGCCGTAGGATAGCGCGCGCAGTCAACCCTGGACTCCCAGCTTTGAATCTCAGCCTTCAGATCTGCTTACTTTCATTTATTTTCATTTTAATTCATTTTCTTTTGATTTATTTTGCACGAATTATTAAAAATAGCAAAAAATGTTTAAAAATTATGAAAATATTTGTCAAGGTTTTCATTATTTTTCAGAACACAAAAATATTTTTATTTTTATTTTTTGCATTAAAAATTATTTTTAAATCATTTAAAAGTTTATTTTTAATTAATTAATGAAAATTAATTAATTAAAAATACTTTTAGGTATTTAAAAATCACAAAAAAATTACATAAAATTTGAAAACATTTAGAAACATTGTCCCACTCTCAAACCAAATTTCTTTTTTGTTCTTGATGCCTTTTGATAATTTTCTTATGAATTAATTTCATTTCAAGGCAATATTTTGTTTCAAACTTCAAAAATTCATTTCTGCCTAACCATTGAGAGTTGGACAATGATTCTTTTTGCATTGCATCTTGCATAACATGTAGTTTATAGGATAAAACTGGCTTGAATTGATCTTGCATTTTCAATTTGTTTTGAATTTTTCTTGATGAGGTACCTTAAAACCCTAGCAATCTTAGAAAATTCATAACTTCCACTAGGTTAAGAGTTGGATCCCCTCCTTTGGGCAGTGAGTTTGTATAGGTTTAGGGTTCCTTTGTTTGCATTTTCAATTTTTTATCATGTCATTTGCTTCTGATTTTGAATTTTGTTTGGTATATTGATCATAAACCCTAATTTGTGCCTTCCTTTGCATCCATTTCTTATTTGCTTGCATACCATGACTTGCCATGACATTTTGTGCATTCATTTGATTCATAAGACATCTTAGGACATGTTATAATAATGCTTGATCATTGCATCTTTCATTTGCCATGTTGTATGTCATTTGCATTTCATAACTTTTCATGTATGTTCATGGTTCAAAGCATGCTTCTCTTGCATCCATATGTTTGTATGATCATTCTAATGCCTTGCATCATGTTTGCATCATCTCTTAGCATCATTAACATCATACTCATGCTTCTGGTTTTGGTTTGCATCATCACATTTCATCTCATTTGCATTACATTTCATTTCTTTTGCTAACTTTTCAGGTGGTAAGTTGTTTTGAGAAGTGGATTTGCCTTCACTTCTCACAATCTCTTTTCATCTCTCTTATGCATCATTGCTGAATTTTATCTTGTGCTTTGGATTGAGCTTGCTCATTCTTATTCATCTTACTTTCTTTTTCAAGCAACTTGTCTTCTTAAGTGAAGCAAGTTGTCTTGCTTCTCTCTGCTCCTTCTTCCTTTCATTTGCTTCTCTCCTTGGTGGCTCTTTGAAGATCTTTCTCTCTTAAGCCTCACAAACCCTAGGATCTCCAAGCATGATAACAATTAGGGTTTGATTAGTCCCCCACTTAGCTTTTACCTTTGTGTCATCTTTGAGTCCTCTCTTCTCACCTCCTAATCAGGGACTAAACCCTAAAGGCTTTAAGGCTTTGTGATTAAGCTTATGCCTGCATCCTTCTATTAGGATGGAGTGTATAACTTTAATCCTAAGTGTTAAACCCTTAATGTGTTTAAATACTTTAATCAATTCACTTAATAATCATCAAGACATCAAGCTTGTAACTTGGGCCTTGCATTAGGGTTCTAATTCTTCCTTAATGGGTTAAGAAGGACTAACCCTAGTGTTAATGGACAAGTCCCCCTCAAGTTGTCTTACAAATCATAAAACTCATTTCTTAATCATACCATTAACTAAAATCCATCTAATAAAGGCTTTGTTTTGTCATAAGGTTAATCCCTAATCATGGATTAAGTTGAGGAGCTTTCCTCAGCTTAAATGCTCTCATCTATTATCCTTCTATTTGGATGGTGTAATGAGTCCATTAAATCCTTGATTATGGCTTAAACTCATTACTTAACACTAAACAAAAATAACAAAAACATCTAAATAATCACAAGTAGGTTAATAACCTTAATCCTACATCAGGGTGATTAAGTTTGAGATGCTGACTTCACACTTAAGGTATTCTCATTACCCCTAATCAGAGGGAGGATGTGATGAGTTTACTAACCCTTTGGTTTAGGCTTAAGCTCATTTTCCTATGACAAACCCAAAAAGCAATAAAAGATTGAAAACTCAAAAACAAACAATAATCGTCTCCTCCGGGATTCTCTTCTCATCTCATTCACTCATAAACGAGAACTTGCTTCTTCCGCCTAATGCAAGACAGTTTGCACCTGAGCCAGACAGGTCATACACTTGAGCATAGGCAAGTAAGCAGTTCATCAGTCAATTCATCTTTCAGTCTCTTTGGGTCGAACTACGGTGTTCTGACTTCCTCATTGCACGAGAGGATACGTAGGCATAACTTAATTGTTATCGAACAAAAGTCTCTGTATATTCCCCCTCTTTCCAGCCTTATTCTTTAAGCCTCAGTCTTGAGCAATTCATTCCCATTCTTATACTGACACTTCACTTACACACTTCACACCTCTTTTACACTGACACATGTACATCCTTTTCCAGCTCTTTTATACACAAATTACACTGACACTACCCCTTTAAAACACAAATCTTTCAAGCGTGGAACCCGTCGAGTACGATGGACAATCTGGGTGCTAATACCTTCCCAGGTTGTAACCAACCCCCTTTCTCAGTCTCTCTGGTTCGCAACCGTCTTATCCATATCTTTCTAGGTCTATGCAGCATTACCTTTCCCTCCGGGATAAAAATGCCTAGCTGGCAACTCCTTTCTTTCTCTTGAGTTCACTCCTGTGTGTTCTCATTCCCCTTTCGCCGACCGTTCGCGTCTGTACCCCTTCTGACCTGAGGTGTCATTTTGGTGGGAGCGACACAGGTGATTGGCTCGAACCTGGCTTGTGACCATGCAAATGTTTGATTTTTGCCGTAATGCTCCGTATTAGACGGAATGCTACGCTTTGTGGGGAAAGATGATGCGAATGCTATGGTTATGCAAAAAGAAACCGATCCGGGATTCGGATCCTGCTGTTGTAAAAGATCTCTGGCTGATCTGCTTGGAAGGATATCCCAGCTGGGGAAGAGATCATTGGTAGATCTGTTAGGAGGTGTAACTCTGTTTGGGGAAATAGATCACTGATAGATCTATTCGTTAAGGAGAAACCTAGATGGGGGAAGGAGGCTTCCGTCACTTTGTTGTGTAAGAGCTTCAGGCATTGCTCTTCTGGGGAGAAGTTGGAACTCTGCGGGGAGATGATTCTTTTGTCTTTGAGAGACCTGGCATTCTGTCTGCGGAAGAAAAGATCATTGAACGATCTCCCTAGAGTTCTCTATGGGGATCCCGGCTGACGCTCCAGGGATTTTCATCCTAGTACAAACGCGAAAGTGGCGCAGAAAAGATAGAGTCGCCAGCCAGACATTTTTATCCTGAAAGAATGGGAAAGGTAATGTTGCACAAACCTGAGTAAGAAGGAAAGGACGAGGCCTTGCGAACAAAAGATCTGGGTTCGGGAGTCGGTTACAACCTGGGAAGGTATTAGCACCCCAAATCGTCCGCCGTACCCGACGGGATCCACGCTTGCTTGTTTTGTTTCAAAGGGTGAGAAAATAAGAGTGCTGTTGAAAAAAACATGCTACTGGAATGGGAATGAGAAAGTAAATGGAAAGGAGAACCAAAAGAGAGAATGGGGAAAATGTAGGGAAAATAAAGAAAGTGCTCGAACGGGCCCTACCCCGCTGCCTACGTACCCCATCGGGATAATGAGGATCAGAGTAGACGTAGTTCGCCTAACTAAGTCAGGAACTATTTGTTTGCGTTTTTTATGCGCTGGAACTGCGTATGTTTATGCTCAGGTGTTGCAGGCTCGTCTGGTACGAGTGTGTTTACCGTCTTGCATGCGAGACAAGTCGTCGCGAGTTCGCATTGTGAGTGAATGAGATGAGAAAAGAAGTTCCCGCAGGAAAATCGCTTATTGTTTGTTTTTGTCTTTTATGAGAAATGCTTTGAATTTGTTTGTGAACATGCTCATGCTAAGACCTATCCATCGCGGGAAGTACTGACACCTCGCCCCGAAACAGGACGCGTATAAGAACTCTGCAACAAAGTCTCATGGCGTATAAGAACATTCATCATGTAATCATGCGAGTACAACGTGTCCACGCTAATCTTATCTCACAGTAACTCCCATCCCACAGAAAAAATGAAAACCAACACAACCAGACAATCCAGTATAATATGATGCATGGAAAATAAATACTGAAAGCAGTAAATAAATGCGGTAAAGTAAAACTGTAAAGTAAAACTGTAAATGAAAACAGTAAAGCTAAATTAAAGCACACAACAAAAAATAGATAAACACCCAAAGAAACAAAACCAAACAGGCTCTAGGATTGACTCTACAAGGGAAACCAGAGATTCTGGGATCGATCCCGAGCAGAGTCGCCAGCTGTCGCTCCAGGGATTTTCATCCTAGTACAAACGCGAAAGTGGCGCGGAAAAGATAGAGTCGCCAGCTAGACATTTTTATCCCGAAAGAATGGGAAAGGTAATGTTGCACAAACCTGAGGAAGAAGGAAAGGACGAGGCCTTGCGAACAAAAGATCTGGGTTCGGGAGTCGGTTACGACCTGGGAAGGTATTAGCACCCCAAATCGTCCGCCGTACCCGACGGGATCCACGCTTGCTTGTTTTGTTTCAAAGGGTGAGAAAATAAGACTGCTACTGGAATGGGAATGAGAAAGGAAATGGAAAGGAGAACAAAAAGAGAGAATGGGGAAAATGTAGGGAAAATAAAGAAAGCGCTCGAACGGGCCCTACCCCGCTGCCTACGTACCCCATCGGGATAATGAGGATCAGAGTCGTCGTAGTTCGCCTAACTAAGGAGGGAACTATTTCTTTGCGTTTTTTATGCACTGGAACTGCGTATGTCTATGCTCAGGTGTTGCAGGCTCATCTGGTACGAGTGCGTTTATCGTATTGCATGCGAGACAAGTCGTCGCGAGTTCGCGTTATGAGTGAATGAGATGAGAAAAGAAGTTCCCACAGGAAAATCGCTTATTGTTTGTTTTTGTCTTTTATGAGAAATGCTTTGAATTTGTTTGTGAACATGCTCATACTAAGACCTATCCACCGCGGGAAGTACTTACACCTCGCCCCGAAACAGGACGCGTATAAGCACTTCGCAACAAAGTCTCATGGCGTATAAGAACATTCCACCTTTATTAGGTATTTTTATTATTTTTCTTTATGAGATGAGAAAGAAGGACTCAAGTTGCAAAAGGTAAAAACTAAGGGGGACTAAGACACAACCCTAATTTTGTTTATTTATTTACAAGTGATCCTGATGGTTTGTGAGATTTTCTAAACCTAATGAAGAAAAGAAATAGAATGCAACTTACTTCCTAAGGAAGATAAGTTGATCCTAACAAAGTGGAAAATCCTACCAAACAAAAATATGGAAGGAAAGAAGGAATTAAATGCATAAAGACAATGCATAAAAAATAAAGGATAGGGTGAAGGAACTTACCTCAATCTTCCCCTCTACAAAACAAAGGTTAATGTGCATTTTTCATTTAAAATAACAAGGCAAAAATACCCTAATTAAATCCTAATGACTTTCTTAATTTTAGAGGACTAAAAAAAATGCTGACAAAAAATACAGCACCTATTACAGCCCCTAATACACAAACAGCCATGAAAACAATGCCTAACACAAATTAGCTTTTTACAGCCAGCATGCAGCATGAAAAGATAGGTGTAAAAGATCAAATACAACATGCAAACATAACAAACAACATACATTTTATAGCACTTATATGCAAAAACAGCTATGAAATGCAAAATCCAGAATTGATTATTTTCATTTTCTAATGCACCAACTCAATGAAAAATGCACCAATCTCATCATGAACATGCATTTGAACATGGATCAACATACATAAATGGAAGAACATGAACATTTAGAAGGATTATGCAAGAATGCATCACATGGTTGATTATGCAACAAGTATGCAAAAATTTAGCACATGAATATGGTATATGAACATGAGGATTATTGATTATGAACATGCAATATGATAGCTTAACAAGAATGCTAAACTCAATGCAAAATTCAGAATTGAATTGATATAAATGATATGATCAAGCATGCAATCAAATGCAACCAAATACACATACATACTTGATTATGTAAAATGTTATACATGATTATGTAAAATGCTTTAATGCAATGCAAAAGATGTAAAAACAGAATGCAACATAATTATTTACATGCCTAATGATGCATAAACATGACAACAAAATGCAAGAACTCAAGCTATGCACAAAGAAACACTAAAATGCATAATATGTGACATGAACGGAATCGTGTCGAAACGACTCGAAATGGGGGAATGAGCTACTGGAAATGGACCCAAAAATTCCCTAAAATCACTAACTAAACATGTATGAACATTATAGGTACTAGAAAGCAAGAATGAGCAATCAAATAAACTAAAAATCCAAAAATCAACAGTGTTAACCGGTTAACCGAATGCATTAACCGGTTAACGGACCTAAAACAACAGCAATCTGTGGCTAAAAAGCACGCGTTAACCGGTTAACCAAATGCGTTAACCGGTTAACACTGAACAGAAAGTGAAAAAAACTTTTAAAATAAGTGCTTTTGGCCACAAACTAACTTCTAATGATCCCTAACATATCTAGGAACATGCTAGCACTAATTTCTACTTAATTGGGATTTATTTACACATGATAGAACCTATAACTATCAACACTTTAAATCCTAATCCATTACAAATAACAAATCGCAAGCAACACATAAAGAAAACGGAAACGATCTCAAGCAAAGCGAAAAAGCAATTAAAGAATGCCGAAATGGCGAGATGAAGAGAATAACTTAAAGGAGAAGTGATTTAGATCACCAACCTACGAAGCGGAGAAGTGCTTCGGTGAATGTTGCAAGAATCGGAGCTTGATCGAAGAGAAAACCAAGAAAACCGCAAAACCGCAAAATAAATGTGTTTTTGATGCTTGAACCTTCGTGCACTTCCGATAAGTCGAAACCTTCACCAAAATTCAGTAGCTTCTTCTTCCATAATCCACAAAATCAATGGAGGTTGAGGCTAAGCTTCAAGATCTTCAAGTTTCAATGTGAAACTTGAAGAGCTTATTCAAAAAGCTTTAGTGAAAGGAGGAAAAAAGGAGGAAAAGTGAGAGAGAGAAAAGTGATTGTGAAAGAGTGAAAAGTTGGAAAATTGTGTGAACCCCTTGCATTGAAGTGATTAATGAATATATATAGGCTAGGGTTGGAGCTAGGTTTGGGAATGGAATTAGGTTTGGGGCCCAAAAATTTGGCTTGGGATCCAAAATTATGGTTTGGTAGTTAGTTAGGGTTAGGGTTGGAAAAGGAATATTCCTTGGAATATTCCTTGGAACACTCTAGAAGATGGTAGAACATGGTAGAAGTTTCCAAGGGAAATGGAGTGGAATTAAAATGGAAAAACAAGAGGGAAAGAATGAAAGGAAGTGTGGAAAGAAAGTGGAAGGAAAAATGGAGGGAAATGTGAAACCAACCTCTTTTCAAATGATTTTTCTTTGAATTTTTATGATTCCTCCATCATTTCTCGACCAAATTTGAACCATAGGATCATTGTAACCCTAATTTCATGATTTCGATCTTAAAAGTCCGGAGTCGACCCTTTTTACCTAGCTCGGTTGCCTTTTCCCCGATTCCTCGATTTTCAGTCGTTTGGCCAGTCGAACCCCTTCCAAAATGAATTTGTGGACGAGATTCGAACCCTAGGCACTTGACACCATATATGAGACAATGGAATCCTCTTTGAACCAGAACTTCATGCAGAAGCCCAGTAGAAGTGAAACCCTAATTTGGCCCTTTTTATTCAGAAATGTTGCATTGCTCGCCTCCTTTGATCAAATCCAATCTTTCCATGGCTTGTGGCTTCAAGTGAAGACTTATGGGATGTTGTGAACCCTTTGCACAAGGTTGAGAATCTTTGTGGCCCTTCGGTTGCCTTTGTATAGCCTTCAGTTGCTCCACCCATTGACCACATGCCTATGCCTCAGCCATGCAATGCATGATGCAATGTTTTTGGTTATTTTATGAATCCATATATGCAAAATGTTGAGGATATGAGAGGGAAAATTTTGAGGTATTACAGTTGCCCCTATTCAATCATCTCCAGGCCTGAACGAATAATTGCGAGAGCTTTTAGACGTTCAAGGTATGGAGTGATTGAATACTCGAATAAAACCTGGAAATTTGAACTCTGTGGGAAATAAAATATATTGGGAAGAATGCCATCCTCAAATGACAATTCTCAAAAGATCCTCGGATCTACAACACAACCATTCTCGAATGGAGACGCAATGGTATACCGGCCTCAGTCGATAACCAGAAACAAAACAAAGACTGACCTCAGACAGACTTTGCAAAAGAGACAAACTGACCTCAATCAATAAGCTCAAAATGGTCTATCTTCCTCGAATGATAGCCACCACAACAAGACCAACCTCAGAAGGACTTGAAGAAAAGAATGCCATCCTCGAATGACAACTCTCAAAAGATCCTCGGATCTAAAACGAAACCATCCTCGAATGGAGACGCAATGGTATACCGGCCTCAGTCGATAACCAGAAACACAAAGACTGACCTCAGACAGACTTTGCAAAAGAGACAAACTGACCTCAATCAATAAACTCAAAATGGTTTATCATCCTCGAATGATAGCCACAACAACAAGACCAACCTCAGAAGGACTTGAAGAAAAGAATTTCATCCTCGAATGACAATTCTCAAAAGATCCTTGGATCTAACACGAAACCATCCTCGAATTGAACCACCATGGTATATCGGCCTTAGTCGATAACCAGAAACAAAACAAAGACTGACCTTAGACAGACTTTGCAAAAGAGACAAACTGACCTCAATCAATAAGCTCAAAATGGTCTATCATCCTCGAATGATAGCCACAACAACAAGACCAACCTCAGAAGGACTTGAAGAAAGAATGCCATCCTCGAATGACGATTCTCAAAAGATCCTTGGATCTAACACGAAACCATCCTCGAATGGAGACGCAATGGTATACCGGCTTCAGTCGATAACCAGAAACACAAAGAATAACCTCAGACAGACTTTGCAAAAGAGACAAACTGACCTCAATCAATAAGCTCAAAATGGTCTATCATCCTTGAATGATAGCCACAACAACAAGACCAACCTCAGAAGGACTTGAAGAAAAGAATGCCATCCTCGAATGACGATTCTCAAAAGATCCTCGGATCTAACACGAAACCATCCTCGAATGGAGACGCAATGGTATACCGACCTCAGTCGATAACCAGAAACACAATAGAAATAGGATAAGATGGAACGAGATCGTTGTACATAAACGAGAGCCCAGGCAAACAGGTCCGTTGTACAAAACGGGAAACTGCGACGCGACTGTTGTACATAACAAGACGCGGAATAAGTGACGAACATTGACTTGAAAAGACAAGGATGTCTGAAAAATGATATTGGTATCCTCTGTGCGGAGTACTTCAGGTTGAGAATATGTTCGTAATATACCTCAAAACTGGCCCATGCTGGCATGCATATGTTTGAATTTATGGCGTAATGCTCCATGATGATGGAAATGCTACGCTTTGGAGGATGCACATGCAATGACGATTATGCAAAATGCAAATGCAAAGGATCTCCCGGAAAGGAGACTGCAAGTATCCCAAACGGCTTGACTGGGAAGAAATGATGATCACCGCATTGATCTTGTTAATCCTGGTGAGGAGGAAACAACTCTGCGGGGAAAGTCATTAACGATACACCGGCTCTGAACAGCCACCATTGCCAAAAATAAATTGGACTTTGAAGATTGGAGTGCCAAGACCCTGCTGGAGATGGACCCGTCTTGAACTCTGGTGGGGAAGTGAGAACCTCCTGATTTGGCTGGGAACCAAAGGCATGACACTGTTGAGGAAGCAATTGCTGGGAAGGAAAGACACTCCTTATACTGCTGAGAATTGCCCCTGTCTGAATGGAAACTTCCGCTTGGGGATGACACCCACATCCTGCTACCTTGCTGGGAGATTTCAACTCCTACTTTACCAGGGATGATTGGAGACACCCTGGGAGACACCCACTCTTGGTCAAGCATAAAGAAATGTTCCTCCTGGGAATTCGCTTTTAGCTCTGTCAGCAACACATGTACCTGTACCTGCATAAACACAATCGATAGTACCTGCAACATGGAGAGTTAGTTCAGGACTTGCCTGCCCCAGGCTCGTAGTATGAATCATTATCTGGGTATCTCGACACCCTTTCAGAGTTGTATTAAATGTTTATGTTCTCCTGCACGAGTTAGAAAGCATTCAAATGTTCACAGCACAATGCAAATCACAATTTGCTGGACGTTTTCGCAATCAATCAATGTTAGATGAAAAACAAAAACAAAAAGTGAATGGTCATAAGTTGACCGAAATTGAATTTCATTGATTCGGAAAAATGGCCATGAATAGGCAATACAAAGGAAGTAGTTCCCTGGAAAGAGGAAACGGCCAAAAAGGAAAACAAACTATCCTATTGGCAATATGAGAAGTGGATCTCATCAAGTTTCAACCCAGTTATGACTCTTATATCTTCAAGACACTCCGCTCGCTCTGCCCCTTGAGAAAAGTAATTGAACTGATCTTTAACCCTTAGGATAGTCTCAACTGTAGATAGGTTACGGATCTCGCAGATTGCAGTCGTTCGTGTTAATCCCTCTTTTGCGTGGATCGCCTTTTCAGGTTTTCAATCCACCGGGATACCCTTTTTTGCCTGAGTTGTCCGATGTGGCTTTTCAACTCAGAGGGTGTACATTTTTTCCAAGATTTCCCTAACTTTTGCCCGAGCCTTTTATTCTATTTTTGGCTCGCCGGGATGCCCATTTTTGCCTGGATCTTTATTCTGTTTTTATCCAGTGGGTCCTTTTTTACACGAAGTATTTTTTTACTGCATCTGCATTAACAGTGGACTGGAAGTCTTCTCCGTCCATGGTTGTCAGCATCAAGGCTCCACCTGAGAAAACCTTTTTAACCACGAACGGTCCTTCATAGTTAGGTGTCCACTTGCCCCTGTGATCGTTAAGAGGAGGAATAATCCTTTTCAGCACTAAGTCACCTGGCATGTACCTCTATGGTCGCACCTTTTTGTCAAAAGCCTGCTTCATCCGCCGTTGATACAATTGTCCATGGCATACAACTGTTAGACGCTTCTCTTCAATGAGGCTCAATTGATTATATCTGGATCGGGGCCACTCAGCTTCGTCTAGCTTAATGTCCATCATCAACCTCAACGAGGGGATTTCCACTTCAATTGGTAGGACTGCCTCCATACCATACACCCGTGAGAACGGGGTTGCCCCTGTCGAAGTATATATTGACGTTCTGTACCCATGCAACGCAAATGGTAGCATCTCATGCCAGTCTTTGTATGTTACAACCATCTTCTACACGATCTTCTTGATGTTCTTATTGGCCGCCTCGACGAAGCCATTCATCTTCGGGCGATATGGAGAAGAGTTGTGATGCTCTATTTTGAAATCTCGACACAAGTCAGCCATCATCTTGTTGTTGAGATTAGAACCATTATCAGTAATGATCCTTTCAGGAATTCTGTACCGGAAAATGATGTCTCTTTTAATAAACCGGGCTACCACTTGTTTAGTGACATTGGCGTAAGATGCCGCTTCAACCCACTTCGTGAAATAATCTATAGCAACCAGGATGAAGCGATGACCATTAGAAGCTGTCGGCTCAATCTTGCCAATCATATCAATGCCCCACATAGCAAACGGCCATGGTGAAGACATGACACTCAACGGATTCGGAGGCACACGGACCTTATCAGCGTAAATTTGACACTTGTGGTATTTACGGGAGTACTTACAGCAATCAGATTCCATGGTGATCCAATAATATCCCGATCTCAACAACTTCTTGGCCATATTATGTCCTCCAGCATGGGTACCAAAGGAGCCTTCATGAACCTCCTGCATCAACAGGTCTGCTTCGTGTCTATCCAAGCATCTGAGCAGTACCATGTCGAAGTTTCGCTTGTACAGCACGCCAGCTTGATTCAAGAAGAAACCTCCTTCCAGTCTTCTAAGGGTCTTCTTATCCTTACTAGATGCCCCAGCCGGGTATTCTTGAGCCTTCCGGAATTGCTTGATATCATGATACCAAGGCTTGTTATCTTCACCATCATCGACTGCAAAGACATAAGCCGGTCTTTCAAGATGGGAGACCGTAATTCGAGGCACGAAATTTTCTTGACAAACTTTAATCATGGACGACAAAGTTGCTAGAGCATCGGCAAATTGATGAACCAACCATTTTCCATTGACTTGATTTACTACCAAAGTAGAATCTCCGAAGATCTTGAGGTTTTTAACTCGCAAGTCGATTGCCTCTTCAATCCCCATGATACAAGCTTCATACTCTGCCTCATTGTTAGTGCATTCGAAAGTCAACCGAGCAGCTAAAGGTGTATGGACCCCTTCTGGCGAGATAATAACAACACCGACTCCACTTCCATTCATGTTCACAGCTCCGTCAAACATCAACTTCCATTTGGATTCAGGGTCTGGCCCCTCCTCCGGAAGTGGTTCTTTGTAGTCTTTCGACTTGAGGAACATGATGTCCTCATCCGGAAACTCGAACCTCATGGGTTGATAATCATCGATTGGCTGCTGAGCCAAGTATTCTGACAATACACTTCCTTTTATTGCCTTTTGCAAAGTGTAATGTATATCATACTCTGTTAGTATCATCTGCCACAGGGCTACTCTTCCTGTCAGAGCTGGCTTTTCAAAGATGTATTTCATAGGATCCATCTTGGACATTAAGAGAGTAGTGTGAGTCAGCATGTACTGTCTTAGTCGGCGAGCAGCCCATGCCAAAGCACAGCAACTTTTCTCGAGTAGTGAGTAGTGCGTCTCACAATCGGTAAACTTTTTGCTAAGGTAATAAATGGCGTGCTCTTTTCGACCAGACTCGTCCTACTGACCCATCACACATCCCATCGATCCTTCAAGCACGGTAAGATACATAATCAAAGGTCTCCCTGGCACTGGAGGCATGAGAATTGGAGGTTCTGGCAGGTATTCTTTGATTCGGTCACAGGCTTGCTGGCAGTCTTCATTCCATTTAATGGCCTGATTCTTCCTCAGAAGCTTAAAGATGGGCTCGCACGTGGCAGTTAGGTGAGATATAAACCGTGCAATGTAGTTTAGCCTCCCTAAGAAGCCACGCACTTGCTTTTCAGTCTTCGGCTCAGGCATTTCTTGTATGGCTTTCACTTTGGCTTGATCAACCTCAATTCCTCGCTCACTAACAATGAAGCCGAGTAGCTTTCCAGAACGGACCCCGAAGGTACACTTATTCGGATTCAACCTCAGTCTGAACTTCCGGAGTCTGTCAAACAACTTTGCTAGATTAACCAAGTGCTCTTCCTCTGTTTGGGATTTTGCTATCATATCATCAACATAAACCTCAATTTCACGATGGATCATGTCGTGAAATAGCGTCACCATCGCCCGTTGATAAGTCGCTCCAGCATTCTTTAAACCAAATGGCATAACCTTGTAACAGAAGGTGCCCCAAGGAGTGATGAAGGTTGTCTTTTCCATATCATCGGGAGACATCTTAATCTGGTTATAGCCGGAAAATCCATCCATGAAGGAGAACACGGAAAACTAAGCAGTATTATCGACAAGCACATCTATGTGAGGTAGAGGGAAGTCATCTTTGGGACTGGCCCTATTCAAATCTCTGTAGTCTACACACATCCTGACTTTACCGTCTTTCTTGGGAACCGGCACAATGTTGGCAACCCACGGAGGGTAACTAGTCACGGCCAAGAAGCCAGCATCAAACTGTTTTTGTACTTCTTCTTTTATTTTAATTGCCATATCAGGACGTGTGCGCCTCAACTTCTGCTTCACTGGAGGACAATCTTCTCTGAGAGGCAGCTTGTGTACCACAATATCAGTGTCTAAACCAGGCATATCTTGGTAGGACCATGTGAAGACATCAACATACTCTCGAACCATGGCAATCAAACGAGTCTTGACAGATTCTTCTAATGCAGCCCCGATCTTGACTTCTTTCTTGTCTTCTTCAGTACCCAGGTTTATTACTTCGAAAACTTCTTCGTGCGGCTGAATCATCTTCTCCTCCTGTTTAAGCAGTCTGGCCAATTCTTCAGGTAGTTCACAATCCTCTTCACCTTCCTCATCGACTTGATAAATTGGACTGTCGAAGTCATACTCAGCCATAACAGGGTCGTTATTGATAAGATCCGGTGACGAGCACCTGTATGAATGGTGATTCATGCGAGGCTTTAGCAACAACTTGAGAAAATGAGAAACATTGCCATTTTAAAACTTTTCTTTCGTTTTGAAAAACAAAAAAGAAAAATTGAAAGACAAAGAACAACATGAATGAATGTGAAACGTCAGCTTTATTGTAAATTGTGTTAAGAACAGAAGAACCCTTACAAAGAGCTATTATGCCCCGGGCAAGGCATAGTGCTTGAATACAGGAAAAACAGAAACAAAAGTTATTACTCTTCGAAAGACGTGACTGAAATAAGCCTTTCTGATGTCCAATTGCTAAGCTGAGTCCCTGGAACGACAGGCCTGATCCACTCATCTAGGTCGTAGTCACTATCAACTGCGTCATCCTACACGGCACTGGTGTTTCCATAGTCTACCACTCCCACACTCGTAAAAGTGATCGGGCTTTGACAACCTTTAGCACTTAGTCTAGACAATGACTTCCCAGGATGGTAACCAATTCCGAACATATCTTTCTTTTCAGGCACTTCTACCGGACTGCCCCAGCCTTCTCGCACCCCTGACTCTACCACTTCGAGCGCTTGCTTATAAGAGGCTATGGAAACCCCCTTCTTCGGTTCTTTAGGAGAATCTGCCACTGCAGATGCTTGTTCAGTTTTCAGGGGCTCAAAAGCCTGACATGGGGCCTCAACTATTTCGCCATCCATCTCCATATATTTGAATGAAGCTAGATGACTAACAAAAATGTCTTCTTCCCCACTGACAGTTACAATTTGACCCTCCCAGACGAACTTTAGCTTTTGATGAAGTGTGGATGATATCGCTCCTACTGAATGTATCCAAGGTCTTCCAAGCAAATAGTTGTATGCAGGCTGTATATCCATTACGTAGAACGTGGTATTGAAGATTTCTGGACCCACTTTAATCGGTAAATCCACCTCCCCGAACACCGATCTCCTTGACCCATCAAATGCTCTGACTACCAGGTCGCTGGGCTTTAGAACTACTCCATCATAATCCAACTTCATCAGTGCTTTCTTGGGCAAGACATTCAACGACGACCCGGTATCTACCAACACGTGAGAGAGTACTGCACCTTTACATTCTAAAGAGATATGCAGTGCCCGATTATGAGCACGCCCTTCAGAAGTCAGATCCAAGTCTGTGAAACCCAATCCATGACTGGCATTGACACTAGATACCACCGCTTCCAACTGATTTACTAAAATATCCTGAGGAACATATGCCTTGTTCAGAATATTCAAGAGAGCCTTCCTGTGAGAATCAGAACACATGAGCAAGGACAAGATGGAAATATTCGACGGAGTCTGCTGCAGATGGTCCACAATCTTGTAGTCGCTCTTTTTGATAATCCTCAGGAATTCTTCAGCTTCTTTATCGAAAGTAAGGTCTGGATCAGTTGCTGGTGCAGGATCGTTGACAACCACTAGCTGCTTCCCTCTCGCCCTAGCCTGGGCTTCTGCGGTGTCCCTGGGTGGTATCACACTATTTCTTAGTGTTTCCGGCGCGAATAATCTCCCACTTCTGGTGAAGCCCCCTACTCCAACATTTTCTAATTGAACCAGGGTTGTACTAGACGTGGCCAACTCTTGCTTCTGGCCGTTACAGTATACTTCGCCCCCATAATTCCAAGGAATCGCTTTATCATTCTGATACAGTACTGGCCCTGCAGTGGTGATGGTTATCGGTGCTACTCTGGCCTGTGGAGGAACTTGAGATGGATCGTAGAAGATGGTTATTTTAGAGACTTCGCTTTCCTTTATAACCTTGTCAAACTGCAACACTCCTTCATTAATCATGCTCTGGATTCCTGCTTTCAATTGCTCACAACCATTTTTAGCTTCAGCACATCCTGGACAATCAACTTCGCACCCAGGAAAAATACTCTTTTGTGACAAGCAGACTTTAACAACAATCAACGGAGTCTGCAAATCTTTGACATCGCGCACCAAGTTTAAATTTTCCCCTTCATCAACTGCCCCAACCATACCTCCGTGGGGAGGCATGGGGTTCTGAATTACATTAGGAGTAGGAGCAAAGTTGATTGCTTTAGAATCCAGTAGGTCTTGAATAACATGCTTCAGTGCTTTGCAGTTCTCTGTGGTATGCCCGGGAGCTCCGGAATGAAATATGCATCTGGCGTTTGTATCATAACCCTCGGGGATTTGGCCTGGCTTCGGGGGTTGTAGAGTTCGGAGTTGAACCATCTGAAGTTGTAGGAGGTTCTTCAAAAGCTGTGAATAGGACATCGGCGGAGCTTCAAAATGTCTTTCTCTGGGCTCCTGGGGGTAATATGGACGAGGAGCTCTTTGTTGATACCTTGTTGGCATTGTTGTTGTGGTTGTTGGACTTGTTGTTGAACAGGTTGAGCTGAGATAGTGACAGGGGCCACTTGCTGATAAAACCCTATGTTGCTTCCTCCCCTCTGCGCGTACACTGCACCAGTCTCTCCATCTCTTCTTTTCACAAAGGGTTTCTTAATACCAGAACTTGAAGCGCCTCCGTTCTGAATCTTCCCTTGCTTGATCCAACTTTCTATCCTTTCCCCAGTCAAGATGATATCTGAGAATCCACTTGAAGAACATCCAGCTAGCCTTTCCATGAAATGCCCATGGAGGGTATCCAGGAACAGGTCTACCATTTCTCTCTCCAGCAAAGGCGGTTGCACTCTAGCAGCCACTTCACGCCTCCTTTGTGCGTAATCTTTGAAGCTCTCGGAATTCTTCTGAGTCAGACTTTGAAGTTGAGTGCGACTAGGCGCCATGTCGATGTTATACTGATACTGCTTGAGGAATGCTTCTCCCAATTCCTTCCAGCTTCTCACAGAGATTCTCTCTAGCTTCATATACCATTCCAAGGACCCTCCGAAGAGACTATCCTGGAAGTAGTACATCCAGAGCTTTTCATCCCTAGTATGGGCAGCAATTTTCCGGTAGAATGCCGGCAAGTGAGTCTTTGGGCAGGAGCTACCGTTATACTTATCAAAAGTAGGGAGCCTGAATTTGTGAGGAATAACCACCCCGAGGACTAGGCCCATGTCAGACACATCTATCCCCAAAGTGTCTCTACACTCGAGGGCTTTGACTTTCTCATCAAGTATCAAAAAGTCTTGGAGATTTCCTTCTCCGCCGAACCCCATGTCATTGTTGAAAGAAGGGAACTGATCATCCTACTTGTCTTGTACCGGAATGAAAGTTGTTGTGCCCTGCTCTGGAATTTGAGGTCCGCCTGGGCCATTGTTGGTGTTGGGAGGAGTCACTTGGACGTCAGGAGTGGTTACAGGTATATTAGTCTGAGGAGGGTTGAGCCCCTAAACTGCATTCCTTAACTCTTGTTGTCCCTGAGCCATCCCTTGCATCATCACCATGAATTCTCCCATTCTGGTGCGAAACTCATTAAGCTCTGTTTGCATAGCATCCATGACTGTCCTCTGGTTTTTACGAGTTGCGTAGCGATGTGGAATATTCTGCCGAAGATGCTGGGTCTTGGCAGCTCTCGCAATCTTTGCCTGAAACACAGATAAGTTAAGCATCCTGTAGAAAACCTGCAAAACAAAAAAAGAATGCAAATGATGCATATGCAATGCAATGTGTTCCTTTTATTCCCAAGGCTTTCCCTTTCCTAGTCCTGGTATTTGGAAAATAATAATTGGGAAGAAGACCCAAGTGATGTTCAAATACAGTGACGGCCGTGGAGAATTGGTGCTCATTACCCCGTGTCGGTGCAACAAATAACAAACAAAAGATTCAAAGCAAGCCGATCACATAAACTGAAGTTTGAAACAACAAAGTCCCTGAAGGGTGCCAATCAAAAGAACAACAAAGTACATCAAATAAAAGGAATCCCACAACAAGCCTGTGGGTAATCCAAGTACAATAGCATGAAACTAAACCCTAGGGAGCTCTAAGTCTTGCAGTCTCCAGCTAAGACGCTTGAAATTCTGGAACAACTGAACGATATCCGGATGATGGGGCTCCTGGATGAGTCTCTGGATGAGGAGGTCCCTTTGATCAAAGGAAGCATGTAACTCTTCAATCTGCTGCAGGAAAGTCATCTCATTCTCTTTGCTCGGACCCGGTTCGGCCTTTGACCTCTTCACATCAGCACGAAGCTTCAGCTCTTCAACTTCTTTCTGGACATCTTTAGTTATTTGTTGACTCTTTGTCATCTGACAAAGATACTCTCTCTGTTGCTCTTGTGCCTTCCAAACTAACTTCTCTTGCTCAACCAAAGCATCCTGAAGGTTCTTGATCTTCAACTCGAATTCAGCTTCTACCTCCTTTTGCTTCTTCTGATTATCACTCCACTTCTCTTGCCAAAGTGTAATAGCTTCATTAGCCTTATTAAGTTCCTTCTTATCCTTCTGGCGCTGACTCGCCTTATGGATCTCAGCCAATCCTCTCTTCCTGAAGTGTAGCTCCCTTTCCTCGAAATCCTTCTGCTTGAGACGAACCGTTTCTTCAGCTCGGAGAGCTCTATCTTCTAATTGATGGTTCTGAATCATCAATTTCTGACAGGAATTGTAAGCCTCTTGATTCTCAACCCTAAGTTGCTTGACCAAAGCTTCCAACTTCTGATAATCTTCTAAAGGCACCGTTGTTGGAGTCGGAGTTGGTACAGAAAGAGGGACTAGAGCCGTTTGAACCTCCTCCTTTATCCAAGCTTCGAATTCAAGGAACATCTGATTATTGCTCTTGCCTAGGCATGATGTGTCCTTTCTTTTGATCACCTTCCAGGAACCTGCAACTTTCCTGACCAATGGAAGATTGTCTTTCACCGAGAAGTAAAAAGTTTGTAATAACTCGGATGCATCGGGAATCTCTTCGAGCGCATACCCTAACTGTCTTCTTAAGAGAATGGGATTGTAGTTGATACCTCCTGACACTCCTAACAAAGGCACATTAAGGTAATTCCCACAACTGGTAATGAAACTCTTTCCTTTCAACCTCGAAGTGAACCACCTAATATCTCTGACTGACAAAGTACTCAGCTTCTGGGCCCAAGTAGCATTAGGATCAGTAAAACTCTCAGTAGTAGGCAAATGTCTCATGACCCACTTGTAGAATAAGGGAGCACAACATCTAACCAGACCTCCTTGTTTCTTCTCATTCTTATAGTGCACTAAATAATACAAGTCACCTAGGAGAGTGGGCACCGGATTCTTCAACACAAATAAATGAATAGCATTTATGTCCACAAATTTGTCCATATCAGCGAACAGGATGATCCCATAAATGGATAGTGCTAAGATAGCGCAAACAGAATCCCACTGATTTGTCACTGCAAGTTCTTTAGCTTTTCTGACTAGATACTCTAGAGTGAAACCAAGTACTTTTGCTTTAGTGGTAGACAGATTTGTAGATACTTCAGATGGGCTCAAATAAAGAGTTTTGGAGATGTCAGCATGGGTTGGTCTTGTCATCTCTGAGTTGAAAGGAATCTGATCCTTGATTGATACTCCCATAATCTCAGCATACTCTTCCAGCAAAGGACCCAACTAAAAGTCATGAAATGTGAAACACCTGAGCCGTGGATTGTAATACTGCAATAAAGTGTGAATGGAGCTTCTCTGAGAGCTATCCAAGTTGAATACCAAGTCCAGAATATCACCATATTTTTCCTTGAAGTATCCCAAATGACCCGGGGTAATAAGAGACACCATTTGGTTGATTAGGTCCATCTTGGTATCAAAAAAATTGTAATGCACAGTTCTGTTTCTGACGTCCTCCATTCTGAAGCAATGATATGACCAGGAACTGGGAGTAATGCAGACCCTGAGAATAAAAGAAACACAAATGATTAATGATGATATGATGCTTATGCAAGACGAGGCATGTGATCAGTGAAGTGTTTGTGATGTGCCAATCATATAATCAGGTGTCGGTGCAAGGTCACAATATCCACATATCACAATAAAAATCCCTCTGATTCGGGATCCATATCCTAGAACCAGAAATCCAGATCACAAAACTGAACCAAAGGCAAAGCGGGTATGCTGAAGGTCTTAGGGTTCCTGCAAACCTGTAAGCCCCTCCCAATCTCACGGGTGTGCTACTCGGGTCAATATCACGGACTCACAAAGCCGAATAGCAATAATACGTTCACCATTTCCGAGAAATGGCTCATGACCAAATCAGTGAATCGGTTTGGCATTATGTACTACTCAGGGAGGCCTCAGTTGAGTCCGAAAAAACAAGCATCCCTCATAAGTCCCCAGCTTCAAGCACTGAATCGAGAAACAATAGTACATTCATCCCGAAGGGTACAATACTATCTTCATACGAACAATTTGCTTTAACTGGGTTCCTATGAGAGAACCAGGCCATCCTATGCGAGTTCCCAATGGACCCTCGGATGCGAGTGGGTTTGCCAACAAATGTGGTCTGCCACTGTCATCACTAGAGAGGGTTGTTCCCATTAAGTTCCTCGAAGATTGGTTACCAGATGCACATAACTATCAAGGTCGTACCCTGAAGTGGAGAAGAACCCCCACACAGAATAGTCCCGAGACGGTCGTAGTCTGGGTGTGGAACACATCGCCATTCATCATGTAATCATGCGAGTACAACGTGTCCACGCTAATCTTATCTCACAGTAACTCCCATCCCACAGAAAAAATGAAAACCAACACAACCAGACAATCCAGTATAATATGATGCATGGAAAATAAATACTGAAAGCAGTAAATAAATGCGGTAAAGTAAAACTGTAAAGTAAAACTGTAAATGAAAACAGTAAAGCTAAATTAAAGCACACAACAAAAAATAGATAAACACCCAAAGAAACAAAACCAAACAGGCTCTAGGATTGACTCTACAAGGGAAACCAGAGATTCTGGGATCGATCCCGAGCAGAGTCGCCAGCTGTCGCTCCAGGGATTTTCATCCTAGTACAAACGCGAAAGTGGCGCGGAAAAGATAGAGTCGCCAGCCAGACATTTTTATCCCGAAAGAATGGGAAAGGTAATGTTGCACAAACCTGAGGAAGAAGGAAAGGACGAGGCCTTGCGAACAAAAGATCTGGGTTCGGGAGTCGGTTACGACCTGGGAAGGTATTAGCACCCCAAATCGTCCGCCGTACCCGACGGGATCCACGCTTGCTTGTTTTGTTTCAAAGGGTGAGAAAATAAGACTGCTACTGGAATGGGAATGAGAAAGGAAATGGAAAGGAGAACAAAAAGAGAGAATGGGGAAAATGTAGGGAAAATAAAGAAAGCGCTCGAACGGGCCCTACCCCGCTGCCTACGTACCCCATCGGGATAATGAGGATCAGAGTCGTCGTAGTTCGCCTAACTAAGGAGGGAACTATTTCTTTGCGTTTTTTATGCACTGGAACTGCGTATGTCTATGCTCAGGTGTTGCAGGCTCATCTGGTACGAGTGCGTTTACCGTATTGCATGCGAGACAAGTCGTCGCGAGTTCGCGTTATGAGTGAATGAGATGAGAAAAGAAGTTCCCACAGGAAAATCGCTTATTGTTTGTTTTTGTCTTTTATGAGAAATGCTTTGAATTTGTTTGTGAACATGCTCATACTAAGACCTATCCACCGCGGGAAGTACTTACACCTCGCCCCGAAACAGGACGCGTATAAGCACTTCGCAACAAAGTCTCATGGCGTATAAGAACATTCCACCTTTATTAGGTATTTTTATTATTTTTCTTTATGAGATGAGAAAGAAGGACTCAAGTTGCAAAAGGTAAAAACTAAGGGGGACTAAGACACAACCCTAATTTTGTTTATTTATTTACAAGTGATCCTGATGGTTTGTGAGATTTTCTAAACCTAATGAAGAAAAGAAATAGAATGCAACTTACTTCCTAAGGAAGATAAGTTGATCCTAACAAAGTGGAAAATCCTACCAAACACAAATATGGAAGGAAAGAAGGAATTAAATGCATAAAGACAATGCATAAAAAATAAAGGATAGGGTGAAGGAACTTACCTCAATCTTCCCCTCTACAAAACAAAGGTTAATGTGCATTTTTCATTTAAAATAACAAGGCAAAAATACCCTAATTAAATCCTAATGACTTTCTTAATTTTAGAGGACTAAAAAAAATGCTGACAAAAAATACAGCACCTATTACAGCCCCTAATACACAAACAGCCATGAAAACAATGCCTAACACAAATTAGCTTTTTACAGCCAGCATGCAGCATGAAAAGATAGGTGTAAAAGATCAAATACAACATGCAAACATAACAAACAACATACATTTTATAGCACTTATATGCAAAAACAGCTATGAAATGCAAAATCCAGAATTGATTATTTTCATTTTCTAATGCACCAACTCAATGAAAAATGCACCAATCTCATCATGAACATGCATTTGAATATGGATCAACATACATAAATGGAAGAACATGAACATTTAGAAGGATTATGCAAGAATGCATCACATGGTTGATTATGCAACAAGTATGCAAAAATGTAGCACATGAATATGGTATATGAACATGAGGATTATTGATTATGAACATGCAATATGATAGCTTAACAAGAATGCTAAACTCAATGCAAAATTCAGAATTGAATTGATCTAAATGATATGATCAAGCATGCAATCAAATGCAACCAAATACACATACATGCATGATTATGTAAAATGTTATACATCATTATGTAAAATGCTTTAATGCAATGCAAAAGATGTAAAAACAGAATGCAACATAATTATTTGCATGCCTAATGATGCATAAACATGACAACAAAATGCAAGAACTCATGCTATGCACAAAGAAACACTAAAATGCATAATATGCGACATGAACGGAATCGTGTCGAAACGACTCAAAATGGGGGAATGAGCTACTGGAAATGGACCCAAAAATTCCCTAAAATCACTACCTAAACATGTATGAACATTATACGTACTAGAAAGCAAGAATGAGCAATCAAATAAACTAAAAATCCAAAAATCAACAGTGTTAACCGGTTAACCGAATGCGTTAACCGGTTAAGGGACCTAAAACAGCAGCAATCTGTGGCTAAAAAGCACGTGTTAACCGGTTAACCAAATGCGTTAACCGATTAACACTGAACAGGAAGTGAAAAAAACTTTTAAAATAAGTGCTTTTGGCCACAAACTCACTTCTAATGATCCCTAACATATCTAGGAACATGCTAGCACTAATTTCTACTTAATTGGGACTTATTTACACATGATAGAACCTATAACTATCAACACCTTAAATCCTAATCCATTACAAATCACAAATCGCAAGCAACACATAAGGAAAACGGAAACGATCTCAATCAAAGCGAAAAAGCAATTAAAGAATGCCGAAATGGCGAGATGAAGAGAATAACTTAAAGGAGAAGTGATTTAGATCACCAACCTACGAAGCGGAGAAGTGCTTCGGTGAATGTTGCAAGAATCGGAGCTTGATCGAAGAGAAAACCAAGAAAACCGCGAAACCGCAAAATAAATGTGTTCTTGATGCTTGAACCTTCGTGCACTTCCGATAAGTCAAAACCTTCACCAAAATTCAGTAGCATCTTCTTCCACAATCCACAAAATCAATGGAGGTTGAGGCTAAGCGTCAAGATCTTCAAGTTTCAATGTGAAACTTGAAGAGCTTATTCAAAAATCTTTAGTGAAAGGAGGAAAAAAGGAGGAAAAGTGGGAGAGAAAAAAGTGATTGTGAAAGAGTGAAAAGTTGGAAAATTTTGTGAACCCCTTGCATTGAAGTGATTAATGAATATATAGAGGCTAGGCTTGGAGCTAGGTTTGGGAATGGAATTAGGTTTGGGGCCCAAAAATTAGGCTTGGGATCCAAAATTATGGTTTGGTAGTTAGTTATGGTTAGGGTTGGAAAAGGAATATTCCTAGGAATATTCCTTGGAAAATTCTAGAAGATGGTAGAACATGGTAGAAGTTTCCAAGGGAAATGGAGTGGAATTAAAATGGAAAAACAAGAGGGAAAGAATGAAAAGAAGTGTGGAAAGAAAGTGGAAGGAAAAGTGGAGGGAAATGTGAAACCAACCACTTTTCAAATGATTTTTCTTTGATTTTTTATGATTCCTCCATCATTTCTTGACCAAATTTGAACCATAGGATCATTGTAACCCTAATTTCATGATTTCAATCTTAAAAGTCCGGAGTCGACCCTTTTTACCTAGCTCGGTTGCCTTTTCCCTGATTCCTCGATTTTCAGTCGTCCGGCCAGTCGAACCCCTTCCAAAATGAATTTGTGGACGAGATTTGAACCCTAGGCACTTGACACCATATATGAGACAATGGAATCCTCTTTGAACTAGAACTTCATGCAAAAGCCCAGTAGAAGTGAAACCCTAATTTGGCCCTTTTTATCAAGAAATGTTGCATTGCTCTCCTCATGTGATCAAATCCAATCTTTCCATGGCTTGTGGCTTCAAGTGAAAACTTGTGGGATGTTGTGAACCCTTTGCACAAGGTTGAGAAGCTTTGTGGCTCTTCGGTTGCCTTTGTATAGCCTTCAGTTGCTCCACCCATTGACCACATGCCATTGCCTCAGCCATGCAATGCATGATGCAATGTTTTTGGTTATTTTATGAATCCATATATGCAAAATGTTGAGGATATGAGAGGGAAAATTTTTAGGTATTACACCGGCTGGGGATGAGGAGGCTTTAACAACTCCGCTGGGGAAAAGCGTTCCAGATGTTGTTTGGAGGAGGTATGCTGGGGAAGTGATGCTTGAAATGCCCCGTGCTGCGTATTGAATACATGCAATCCTATTAAGACAAAGAAACGCACAAGTATCCCGAGGTATCCCTTACCGAATTCCGTCATAGGAGTTAGATATTCCTGGAAGTAAGATTATTTCCTGCAAGCATTTATTAAGAATGGCTCATTTGTTTTATGCGAATATTATATCATGGATATTGGACATTTTGCAAACGAAACAAAAATGTACAAAACGAGGTGTGACTGAAAATCTGATTTTATTAATCTGGGTGCCCTGAATCGGCAAATACAGTCAAAGAAACAAATCCCCTGGAATGAGGAGATTGTTACAAATTGAAAAAGTAAAAGTGCTGGCAATGTCGACGACGCTTCGGTGAGCTTTCCTTGTTATGACCCGTATGACCTTGACGCTCTTCTTATCTTGCATTCTGAAGAAGGTTGATTCTGAATGATGCTTTTTCCTTTCAAGGCATGCCGTGTTGTAAATGATACAGACGAAATCAGGATGCAGTTGTTCGCTTATTCCCTGATTTTGTGTGGATCGCCCTTTCGGGTTTTCAATCCACCGGGATACCCATTTTTTCCTGAGCTATCCAATGTGGCTTTTCAACTCAATGGGTGTACATTTTTTTTTCAATTTTCCCTTATTTTTTCCCGAGTCTTTTATTCTGTTTTTGACTCGCCGAGATGCCCTATTTTTGCCTGGACTTACATTCTGTTTTTATGTCCAGCGGGTCATTTTATGCGAAGTATTTTTTTAACTGCGTCTGAATTCACAAGGGATAAGAAATCTTCACCATCCAGAGTAGTGAGCATCAGTGCTCCACCAGAGAAAACCTTATTTACTAAGAATGGGCCATCGTAGTTTGGAGTCCACTTGCCCCTGTGGTCTGTATGAGGAGGAAGAAGTATTTTCAGCACAAGATCTCCCACTTGGAATTCCCGAAGCCTGACTTTCTGATCGAAGGCTTTCTTCATCCTTTTCTGATATAGCTTCCCGTGACAGATTGCTCTAATCTCTTTTCTTCTATCAGATTCAGTTGATTATACCGAGAATGGACCCATTCTGCTTCATTCAGCTTTACATCCATCAGTACCCGTAAGGAGGGTAATTCAACTTCAACAGGTAGGACTGCCTCCATACCATACACAAGCTGATATGGTGTTGCCCCAGTGGACGTTCTGATTGAGGTTCGATACCCATGCAAGGAAAATGGTAGCATCTCATGCCAGTCTTTGTAAGTAACCACCATCTTCTGCACAATCTTCTTAATGTTCTTGTTAGTTGCCTCAACAACGCCATTCATCTTTGGCCTGTAAGGTGAAGAGTTGTGGTGTTGGATTTTGAAGTCCCGACACAGTTCTGCCATTATTTTGTTATTCAAATTGGAACCATTATCAGTAATGATTCGTTCGGGTACTCCATATCGACAGATGATGTCTCTCTTCAGGAATCTGGCTACCACTTTTCTGGTGACGTTTGCATACGAAGCTACTTCAACCCATTTGGTGAAGTAATCAATGGCTACCAGGATGAATTTGTGGCCATTTGAAGCAGTCGGTTCGATCTTTCCAATCATGTCAATGCCCCACATGGCAAAGGGCCAAGGTGAAGACATCACGTTCAAAGGATTTGGAGGCACATGCACTTTGTCTGCATAAATCTGGCATAAATGACACTTCCTGGCATAGGCACAACAGTCTGCATCCATTGTGATCCAGTAGTAACCTGACCTTAATAATTTCTTAGCCATTGCATGTCCTCCAGCATGGGTACTGAAAGATCCTTCATGCACCTCGTGCATCAGCAGGTCTGCTTCTTCCTTGTCAACACATATGAGAAGAACCATGTCAAAGTTTCTCTTGTATAATGAACCATCAGCATTCAGGAAGAAACTACCAGCCAGCCTTCTCAATGTCTTCTTATCATTGGATGATGCCCCAGGTGGGTATGTCTGATCCTCTAAGAAGCATTTGATGTCATGGAACCAAGGCTTGTCATCTTTAGCAATGTCCACGGAGAATACGTATGCTGGTCGGTCTAGTCTGGATACCGAAATCCGAGGCACATAATTGGCAGTCTGAACCTTGATCATGGAGGAAATAGTAGCTAAAGCATCTGCGAACTGATTTTCGTCTCGAGGGATATACTCAAGTTTGACTGTTGTGAAGAAAGTCAATAATCTCCTCGTATAGTCACGGTATGGAATTAGATGCTCTTGGTGGGTGTACCATTTGTCGTTGGTCTGATTGATTACCAAAGCTGAATCTCTGAATACAGTTAAAGTCTTGATCCTGAGGTCAATGGCTTCCTCAAGACCCATGATACAAGCTTTGTATTCAGCTTCATTGTTAGTGCATGCAAAGGTGATTTTTGCCGAGAAAGGCATATGAACTCCCTTAGGTGTAATGAGCACTGCACCAACCCCGCGACCATTCATATTGAAAGCCCCATCAAACATCATAGTCCACTCTTCTTCTGGGTCAGGCCCTTCAGTGTGAACAGGCTCTTCATGATCTTTTGCTTTCAGGAACATGATGTCTTCATCAGGGAAGTCAAATCTCATTGGTTGGTAATCAACAATGGGTTGCTCAGCTAGATAGTCAGACAGTACACTGCCTTTGATGGCCTTTTGAGATGTGTACTGAATGTCATACTCTGTCAGAATCATCTGCCATCTTGCAACCCTTCCGGTAAGTGTTGGCTTCTCAAATATGTACTTGACGGGGTCTATCTTTGAGATCAATAAAGTAGTGTGAGTCAACATATACTGTCTTAGTCGGCGAGAAGCCCACGCTAAAGCACAACAAGTTTTCTCGAGCAGTGAATAACGTTGTTCACAGTCGGTAAACTTTTTGCTTAGGTAGTATATTGCATACTCTTTTCGACCAGACTCGTCATGCTGGCCCAACACACACCCTATTGATCCTTCTAATACTGTCAGGTACATTATTAGAGGTCTTCCTTCAACTGGAAGCATAAGAATTGGAGGTTCTTGCAGATACTCCTTGATTTTGTCAAAAGCCTTCTGACAGTCTTCATTCCACCTGACTGTTTGCTCTTTTCTTAACAACTTGACCAGGGGCTCACAGGTTGCTGTAAGGTGAGATATGAACCTTGATATATAGTTCAATCTACATAAGAACCCCCGAACTTCCTTTTCAGTCCTAGGTGCAGGCATCTCCTGAATGGCTTTGACTTTGTCAGGATCAACTTCAATTCCTTTTTCACGTACAATAAATCCCAGCAGCTTACCGGAACGTACCCCGAATGTGCACTTGTTGGGGTTTAGCTTGAGCTGATACTTTCTCAGACGCTTGAACAACTTCAGCAAATTTACCAGATGATCTTCTTCAGTGAGGGACTTGGCAATCATGTCATTCACATAGCATTCAATTTCTTTGTGGATCATGTCGTGGAATAATGTCACCATAGCCCGTTGATAAGTAGCACCGGCATTCTTCAGTCCAAACGACATTACCTTGTAACAAAATGTGCCCCAAGGTGTAATGAAAGTGTCTTTTCCATGTCTTCGGGTGACATTATGATCTGATTATACCCTGAAAAACCATCCATGAAGGAAAATACCGAGAACTGAGTTGTGTTGTCGACCAATACATCAATGTGAGGTAAAGGGAAGTCATACTTTGGGCTAGCTCTGTTCGGATCCCGATAATCCACACACATCCTTACTTTGCCATCCTTCTTAGGCACTGGTACAATGTTAGCGACCCACGGCAGGTAACTAGTTACAGCAAGGAAACCGGCGTCCCACTGTTTTTGTACTTCTTCCTTAATCTTCATTGCCATATCTGGACGAGTACGACGTAGCTTCTGCTTTACTGGAGGACAATCTTCCTTCAAAGGCAGCTTGTGCATAACAATAGCAGTATCGAGTCCTGGCATGTCTTGATAGGACCAAGCAAAGACGTCGACGTATTCTCGAAGCATGTCAATGAGTTTTTCCTTCACTAAATCTTGCAGACCAGCCCCAATCTTCACTTCTTTCAAGTCTTCTTCGGTAACAAGATTAACCGTCTCAACCTCCTCCTGATGAGGAGTAATCACTTTCTTTTCCTGCCTCAACAACCTGGCTAACTCCTCAGGTAACTCATAGTCTTCTTCAACCCCTTCATCAACTTGATTAATTGGATTGTCTAAGTCATACAAAGTCATAGCAGTGCTATTGTCGGTGCAATCTGGAGGGTAATCTCTGCAAGGGTTGAGATCGGTTCGTTTTAGTGACCAGTTTTAATCTTGTTTAGAAAAAGTGAAAATGAAGTTATTTATTTTGAAAACATTGCCATTTTATTGTTTTGTACAAAAGTGAAAAATAAAAAGACAGTGAGCGAAAAAGAGACTCGTTTGCAAAAGATGTCTGATATTCATTGATTAATCATTTGCACAAAATTACAATATGGCCCTATTACAAAATGAGTCCCGACACCTTGGGTAAGATGCAGGACTTGATGCATGCTAAAAGAGACAGGAAATAATAATTACTATGCAGGAGTAACCCTTATAATTTCCTGGGAAGACCAGTTAAGGACTTCGTTCCCCGGGATCCTTGGACGTATCCAACTCTCCAGGTTGCGGTCGCTTTCCGCCTCGTCTTCTAGATTGTTAACAACATCCGGGGTGAGCATCCGCCCACTGATAAATTTGGGCTCCTTGGCAGCCTCTGATTGATCTTGTCGGAATAGTTTGTAACCCAAACCGAATTTATCTTCCTTTTTCTCCACCGGCAGCAGCATGCCCCAGCCTTGGGCATTACCATCTTCAACAACCTTCCGGGCTTGCTGATAGGAAACGATTGAAGTACCCGTCTTGTCCTCCTGGGATGCAGCAAATACTTTAGTAGCCTCATTGACATTCAGGGCCTCGAACCCTTGGCTCATTGTCTCATGGATTTCACCATCCATCTCAATATACTTGTATGTAGCCAGATGGATAACAAATATGTCCTCCTCACCACAGATGGTGATAATCTGTCCTTCCCACTCGTACTTCAGTTTCTGGTGAAGGGTCGACGTTACTGCGCCTGCGGCGTGAATCCAGGGTCGACCTAACAAACAGCTGTAAGCAGGCTGTATGTCCATCACATAGAAAGTGGTCTTAAAGACTTGTGGAGCGATTATCACCGGCAGCTCCACCTCTCCGAGAACAGATCTTTTGGAGCCATCAAAAGCCCTGACCACAAGGTTACTTGGCCGGAGAGCTATCCCATCATATTCGAGCTTTACAAGAGCTTTCTTGGGTAAGACATTGAGTGAGGACCCAGTGTCTACAAGAACATGAGATAGTACAACACCTTTGCACTCCAGGGTTATGTGCAAAGCTTTGTTGTGATGACGTCCTTCTGTTGTCAAATCAGCATCAGTGAAACCTAGCACATGGCTAGTATTGACATTTGACACCATTGTTTCCAGCTGATTTATAGTGATCTCTTCTGGCACGTAGGCAGCGTGCAAAAATTTGAGTAGTGCATCCCGATGGGCTTCGGAACACAACAGCAAAGATAGGATAGAGATCTTTGAAGGAGTCTGGTGGAGCTGGTCCACAACTTTATAGTCACTTCTTTTAATAATTCTCATAAACTCATCCACATCTTGATCGAAAGATGATTTATGAGTTTCTTTCGTGCATATTCTTCCGGTATCACACTCTTCCCTTTGGCTTTGGCAACAGCCTCTGCCTCAGTGTTGGTCCTAGGGACTTGTGATGCGAAGAGACGTCCGCTTCGGGTGAAGCCTCTGCCTCCCAAAATATTATCCACTTGGGGAGTGAGAACTGGAGAATCAAGAAGGACTTTCTCTCCGTTGTAGTACAGATCAACACCATAATGCCATGGTATAGCACTATCTTTATCATATGGGATTGGCCCGGGCACCGTGATAGTGACTGGGCTCACTGCAGCAGATGTTGGGACTGTAATAGTCTATGGATCATCGAAAATAGTAACAGGAACTCTGGTGGATGTTGGTGAAGGTGAATTGAAGCTTGGTGGAAACTGTTGTTGAGGTTGTTGAAAGTTGTTGGAATTCGGGACCGTTGTCGGGTCATAATAAATTGTGACGGTGGAAACATCATTATTGGTAGTTGCTGGAGTTGTAGTAGCCGGTGCAAATGGATTGTTGTATGTTGAAGTGACAGATGAAATGATTGCTGAAGTTGTAGCTGAATCAGTTGGAACAATGGTTGTTGTAGTTGTAGAAGAATCACTAGGAGAGATGGTTGTTGCATTTGTAGAAGAATCACTTGTTGTTGACAAAAGGGTTGATGGTGTTGTAGAAGCTGCGCTTGCAATTTGCAGAATGCCTTCTTTGATTAAGTCATTAATTCCACTCCTCAAGCTAGCACACCCATTCTCAGAAAGTTTACATAATTCACAACAGGTCTCACAACCTGGAAACACTTGGCACTTTAAAAGCTGGGCTTTAACCTCTGCCAGAGGTGTCTGAATACATGCAATGTCTTCTATTAAACTCATGGGCGAGCCATCCTCTACAACATTAATCCTTGGCCCACTGTGGCTTGGCATAGGATTTTTCATTACATTGGGAGGAGGTGCAAAGTTCAGGGCTTTTGAATCTACCAGATCCTGAACCTTCATATGCAGAGCTCTGCATTTTTCCGTAGAGTGACCAGGTGCGTTGGAATGAAAAGCACACCTAGCATTGACATCATAGTTTCTTGGAAGGTTTTGAGGATCAGGTGGAGCCAATGTCCTTAACTCAACAAGATTGAGCTTTAGGAGTTGTGGCAGCAGTGTAGCATATGGCATTGGAATAGGGTCAATTACCCGGTTGACCTGAGATGGCCACTATTGAAACGGGTGTTGCTGTTGGTTGTTGTTATTGTTGTTGTATGATCTCTGTTGAGGAAATTGTTGTTGTTGCGGGAAGTGTTGTGGTTGTTGAGTATACTGAGGAGGTGGAGCAGGGATAGTAACAGCATTAACTGTTCTGGGCAAGTATTAGGGTCTCCCTCTTCCCATGTGCACAGAGTTTGTCTCACCAGATCTACGGGGCCCAGCAAATGGTTTCCTTGTACTGCTTGAACTGGCACCATTATCGGAGATCTTTCCCATATTTAGAAGGCTCTCTATTCTTTCCCCAGCTATCACCACATCTGCAAAGCTGGTAGAAGAAAATGCAGCCAATCTGTCAATGTAGGTTCCTTGAAGAGTATTAATGAACATGTCTGTCATCTCCCTTTCAGACACGGGGGGTTGAACTGCAGCAGCAAGTTGCCTCCACCTTTGGGCATATTCCCTGAAGCTTTCACGGGAAGATTGAGACATCCCTATTAGAAGGGTCCTGTTTGGAGCCATGTCCAAGTTATACTGATACTGACGGATAAAAGCTTCAGCCAAGTCTTTCCAGTTTCTTACTGTGGCTCTGGTCAAGTGGGAATATCATTCTCGGGATGCCCCTGTTAGACTATCCTCGAAGTAAAACATCCACAACTTTTCGTCCATGGTGTATGCTTTTAACCTTCCCAAGAATGATTGAAGGTGGGTGCGTGGGCAGGATGTGCCATTATACCTTTCGAAACACGGGGGTTTGAACTTGTGAGGAATTCTCACCCCTTCCACCAGTCCCATGTCCATGACATCAAAACCCAGTGAGTTTTGGGATTCAAGAGACCTCAGCTTCTCTGCAATTTCATCCAGCCTACGGTCGTAAACTTCATCTCCAGCCCCGACAACTGTAAACTGCTCTTCTTGAGGATCCTCTTGCAAGACCCTTCCTCCAGCAGTGTTACCCTGAGTATTCCTTATGGCATTAATTTTTGGGTTTAGATGAGGCCCAAACTCTGGTGGATCAGTGCGAGGCTGCACGTGATCGTTGTTACTGGTACCTCCTGTACCTGGATGGTGCTCTTCAGGAGTTTGTCTCTCAACCAACTCCCTTAGTCTTTCCTGGCTCTGAGCTAAACCAGTCATTACAGTCATGAATTGAGTCATCTGATTCCTCATCTCAACCCTCTCATTGGCCATCTGGGCCCTTACTTCATTCAAGTCTTGCTGAACTTGATCCATCTGGATTCCCAAAAGGTTGTTTCTTATCGGGTACCGGTGTGTTCTGTTGATAGGGAACACTCTTCTGCGAGCAATGTTTCCTGAAACCACAACAAAGTGAGAAACAACAATAAATCAAAAACCTACAAAACAAAGAAAATGTTAGTATGCAATGCAATATGCCTATTTATCTTCCAAGGGTATCCGGTTTGGTTCTTTGGTTTTGACCTTTTCCAGACCTCGAGGAAATATTGATGATGTTGTAGAGATAGATAAAGCCCACCAAAAATAATACAAACTGATATATTGCAAAGAGTGAAAATACATAGTTTGATTATAGATAACATCCCCATGGTGGGTCAAAATACAACAACAAAATCAAAAGTACAACAAAAGGAAAGTACAAGCAAAAGAGTCAAATATCTAATCTAAAGTCATCCTCTCTGACTTCCTTCAGGAGGGCCTCAGTCACTGGACCTACTGGTTGCTCTGTGATAGTCCTGATGAGGAGATTCCTGGTAGCAATGGCATTGGTTAACTTCTTATGCTTATCCTGATCCTTTGACCTCTTCAACCCCGCCCGAAGTTTCAATTCAGATATCTCCCTCTGAGCTGCCAATAATGCTTCCGAGCTGCCAATAATGCCTCCTGATGCTTCTTCTCACTAGCCTCCAACTGCTCTATCTTAGCCTGAGTCCTTTGATCTTCTTGTGCACGGGCTTCAGTGATCCTGATCCACCTATCCTGGCTCTCCTCTAGATAATGCTCTGCCCTAGCCTTTTGAGTCTTTGCTTCCTTGCAAGCATTCTTCAGTACTAACTCCCCTGCTCTTGCCTTCCTGATGTAGTCATTCGTCTTCTCAATCTTGGTCAAGTGCTCAATCCTGAGCCTTTCTAATCTCTCATTATCTAGACGGTTGTCATTTCTCTCCCATATAGTCTTCTTTAAAGCTTCAGAGAGCTGAGCATTTCTTTCCTTCAATTTTCCAAACTCTTCCAAACTGACAGTAGTTGCAGGTTGTACTGTAGAAGGTCAAGGTACATCTTCTAAAGTAAATGGCATCCGGGTAATCTGAGCTCTGGTACGAGACCAATCAGAATATTGTGCTGAAGCAACGTTGTTGCACTTACCAAGGATGAATGTTCCCTTAGTCTGGATGTTATCCCAAGCCCAGGAAGCTTGTCTGACAATAGCAGAGTTGGGTTAGATTTCACAGTAGAGGGTCTTAGCCAAATCTTTCCCTCTTGGAGGGTGAACCAAAGCATACCCTAATTGTCTCTTGAAGAGTAAAGGGTTGTAGTTGATGCAACCTTTCACTCCTATCAAAGGCACATTAGGATATTGCCCACAGCTAGCAATGATGTCCTTGCCCTTAGTGCTCTGAGTGCACCATCTAATGTCTTCTGATGTCAAGGCAATAAATCTCTTAGCCCAGTTCTTTTGCTGATGAGGGTTCAGGAAGGTATATGTCTTTGGCAAGTGTCTTAGCAGCCAAGAGTAATAGAGAGGAGCACAACATCTGACCAGTATTCCTCTTTGCTTCTCATTCCTCTGATGTACTGAGTAGTAAAAGTCTCCAAGCAAGGTAGGAACTGGGTTCCTCAATAAGAACAGGTGAATGACATTCTTGCTCACAAACTTTGGCTCATCTGCAAACAAGATAACCCCATATATACTGAGGGCTAGAAGTTCATAGACAGCCTTCCATTCCCCTAATGCAGCATGCAAGGTGGCCTGAGAGATCAAGAAGTCTAGGTGAAGGCCTGGAACCCCAGCCATGGTTGTCATGTTCTGATCAATGAGGGCAGGCTCCAAATGCAATGCCCTGGCTATGTCTTCATTTTTGGGAGCAACCATCTCAGGGTTGAAAGGAATCCCTCTCCTGATAGGAACTCCTAACAACAAGGAAAACTCGTCTAGCAAAGGTCCCAACTGGAAATCATGGAATGTGAAACATCTGAGTGGAGGATCATAAAACTGTAAGCAAGTATGGATCATGCTCCTCTGAGATGCATCTAGATCCATGACCATGTCCAATATGCCTCCATAATGTTCTCTGAATAGTGGGACATGATCAGGAGTAATGAGGGACTGGATCTGCCTGATACCAGTCAGGGTGGGCTCAAAGAAGTGGTAAGTGATGTTGCTTTTTCTTGAAGTTTCCATGCTGATGATGGATGTTGATGAAGAGGCTGAGAGCAACAGCTGATGAAGTTCACTGAATGAGATGCTGGAGGTGAGTCTCTGATAAAGATAGCTGGAGAGGAATCACTGACAAACTGATGGAGATGCTGAAGAAGATAACTGAAGGAGTCTAAGCAGCAGAAGGGGTCAAAACCAAACCAAAGATGATAAGATGGATACCCTGTAAAAAACATAGGCAAATGTTAAATGATGCAAAAATGATGTATGCAAAATGATATGCAAAAGGGTTTGTGACCATGTGCTGGATCTGTTTATCTGCCTTGGTAAAAGTCCATGTATGTTCATAAGTCTGGATGGAGGCTTAGAAATCTAGTAACCAGGTGGGGGACTCAAATAAAGAGTAACAAGTCCAGGGTAATCACAAGAACTGTCCAAATAATAAAACCTTAACAAATCTAGTAACAAGGTATGATGAGTCCAAGGGTTCCTACAAACCTGTAAACATCCCAACCCCCTCACATGTAATGTTCTAGACCAAGGATCCTCAGACTTGGATCAGTTATGAGAACAACCCATCAATCATCGGCTTCTTCCTTCAGCATGTGAGATCCAAGCCTCGCCTTACTCTCTTCAGTATAGTCCATGACTCTGAAGATCCTTTCAATCTCTTTCAACCAATTCTGAGCACCATCGGGATCAAATCATCCTTTGAATACCGGTAATTGATTATACCTGAACTCAACATTAGCATTCACATTCGGCGCACCCTGCACCGCCCTAGCCATTGCTTCCAAAGCAGCAGCCATTGCATTGTCATTTCTACCAGCCATATTCTGATTATTCCTAAAGACAACAACAAGATTAAACAAAAGTTCAACCATCACAACAACAAGACAAACACAACTGACCCAACACTGGCTTTTATACCACTTAATGTAACACCCCCTTTCTATACCCACAAATAATCAATTAATCATTTAGGCACATATTAAAATTTCCATCAAAGTATAATTAAAACATGGTATAAAAGAGGCATGTCACATTATACTCGAAATTAAAACATACAACACCTGCTCATTCAAAGATATGCAACAAATGGGGTAACTTGCAACAGAAGGATTTAATCCTTACACCCGTATTCAAAATATCAAAATACAGTGGAAACTAAACAATTAACAACATCAAACTTATATACTTATATATATTATCAAGTTTGATTCACCAAATATATCATGTTTACACAAAACATTCATCACCAAAATACATATACAAAATGTATCACAAAAGGCATCAAGTCAACCCTAGCTACCCGATGCTACATATCAGAGCCGACCGACCAAAAGAATGAAGACACGCTTCACCAAAAAGACCCCCAGCAACCTACTCTGCAATGCCTCATAGAGCATCATAAAACAGCTGAAGGGTGAGAAATATTATTATAATAACAATGCATATAATTATATATCTTAACATAAAAATACACATATGCATATTCTCACCACAATTCATTTCTCATCACACATATACATCACAATGTATATATAAACAAACCAATCATATTCATCATGTACAATTTCACCATTTCATATAACCATATACATTCATGTTTATTCATAAATTCTCAATTATAGATGATAAATGTAAATCATAGAGACCGACTCACGACTATATGCAAATGCAATACGGTACCGACTCAATCATCTCAAGTTCACTCAGGAACTATTGGAACCATCGCTTGTTACCTAAAGTAACTCCCCGTCGGGCATACGATGTTTATGAATTGCTCACACCACACACGGGCACACAATCCGATTGCTTACACCCCACACAGGCATACAATCATGTTATAATCATCGCTCACACCCCACACGGGCACACGATGTTACAACGGATTCACAATAGAATCCACAACACAAGAATGCATACATTATGCTTCACATGCAAAATGACACACAATATTCTTGAAATTGCATACATATTCACAATATAATTATGCATTCATCTCATACAATCACAAACAAACCATGTACGTTCGTATTAATTACGCCAAACGGCAACGAATTCATTCACGTCAACATGAATTCATATTCATTCCACGCAATGCATTTTTTTGCCAAACGGCCATTATACCACAAACAATCCCACAATTCCTTAACTAACTCAATTACGTTTTATCGGAAAAGTCGGGTAAAAGTCGGCTAAAAACTACATATTTTAGCATCAATAATTCCTACACGTTTTTTAGCTTCGAAATGATATAAAGAACACTAAAAACGGATAACCGAAACTCAAGTTATAAACCAAAGGAAACACCAAATCCAAAACTCTCAGGCTCACTGAGCGATTAAATCTCTGGAAAACTCGCTGAGCGAGGGGTTAATTGCTGAGCGAGAGCTGCGATTTCAGCAACATCTCATCTACGCAACAGTCAGCCCAAACACCTCCAAAACCCAAATAAACTTCCATAAACATTATCGTTAACATGTATTCATCATCATACTTCGATTATATCAAGTTCTAACCAATTAATCTACCAATTTCTTAGATTTTCCATCAAAACCCTAAAACCTAACATTCTCTAAACCTCTCCAAAACAAAAATCCAATCAATCTAACACATACATAATCATACACAAGGTTAAGATAACAATATTTCACACCCTTACCCGATTGTTTCGATTCCTAGGAGCAATCTTGAAGAATTCCAAGCTTTTCCTCTTTTCTTCTCTTTTCTCTTCTCCTCCTTTTCTTTCTCTTCTATTTCTTTCTATCTCTCTTTTCTTTCTCTTTTCCCTCTTATAACTTTATATCTTTTTTCTATTTTCTATTTCTATCAAATATCATTTTCTCACAAATTCTAATTCCACTAAAATCCCTAACTTATCATTAATTAGCAATTGTCTAAAATACCCTCCAATCTAATTTTACCCGAAAATTCTCAAAACGGTAAAATAATATAACAGATCAACATATCACATAAACACATCAATTTCATAATTAAAACAATTATTACTCAATTTAAATAAAAGACTAAACAAAATGGAATAATCGAATCGGGGCGTTACAGAAGGTTTGTTGTAAATTCGTCATTAGGAGTTAGTAGAGCAAGACGCATCCTTTCGACCCTTATATTCTTGATCTCTTTAGCATCTACGTATATGGGATTATGAATTGGAAGGCATGCTTAAAAGGTAGCATTCAACCATAGCTGTAGTAACCAAAAGGGACCAGCAAGCATTGCGTTTCCCTTGGCTTGCAAGTTCTTGAGAGAGGTAACACCTTTCCCTAAGGACTCATAGAGACTAGCCTGAATTAGTTTACTGAGACAAAGTTTGTGACCAACATTGAGTTGATTCGCCGTGGGGAGATAATTCTTCGCCACTTGAAGGAATCGTGAATAAAATATGTAGATGGGCAACCAGAGGGTGAGGAAAGCAATATTCTCTTGCTCAGAGACTTCTTCAAAATACTTGTTGTGGTAATAAGTTATGTAAATGGAGAAGGAAGCTTTGGAAATGTCGAAAATAATGGTATCTTCAGCCATAGAATTTGGGTCATAGGCTTCCCCAGCGGGTTTGAGCCTAGTGATTACAGCCATGTCAAATAAGGTGGGGGTTATCATTCCACAAGGGAAATGGAAGGTATTATGGGTGTTCTTCCAGAAGTATATGGAGGAAACCAACATGGATTGGAAGTATCCAGGTCCAACCTTCGACAGTTGTATTATGTCAAAGATACCCATGTATTTACAGACTTGGGATTTTTGTTTCTCTATCTTCTCTAACCAGCCTAGGTAATAAGAAAGATCCTTAAAAAGAGGACAAGATTGAAATACCATAAAACCATTATTCATATACTATAAGTTAATGGATTTCTTTATCGAAGGGATACCTTGATTATCAGGGTGGAGGTTTTTATCAGTTTTGTTACTAACCCTAGGTGGTTTCTTACCATTAGCTATGGGCTTGGAGCGATGGTATGTGGGAAAAAAACTCCCTAAGAATAACAAGATTAAAAGTGGTGTCTGATAGAGGTCCTAATAATGCATGTGTTTTATTAGAGACTAAAATTGGAATTAATACCTGTGACTTGTAAGTTCTTTTTTTCTCCTCAGAAAGAGGAGGTTCAGGTATTTAGAGTTTATTTCCCACAACAGTTGGACCTAGAATCTTGTGGACTGGAGCAACACCATAGGTCTTCTTGGAATCCTTGGTAGTCTTGGTTGATTCTTTGGTAGACTTGGTGGAGGATGCCATTGTTGAAAAATATTGAAGAAAAACTGAGGTTGTGTGATGAAAAGATGAAGAATGAGATAAGAGTTTAGTCTTAAGAGAGTCTTCAGGAGTTGAAAAAGTTTGGAAATGTTTGATGTTTACTATTTATAGACAATGTGAAGCAGGGACGGTTACTTCGAGCATTGATGGTTGGAGAGATAATGGGACACGTTCCAGTCGGAGGACGAATAGTGGGAAGGTGGTAGTTGAGCTAGCCCCATGATCTCCTAGGAACTAAGGACGTGATGATTGTTTGAAGATTCTGTTTTGAGAAGATGTTTCAGAAAATGTGTCATGATGACCATGACGTCATGGTAAATGAAAGGTTATGGCGTCGAAAGAAGTTTTCAAAAAATGTCTTTTTCTCCATTGGGTCAAAAACGACATTTTTCGGGGGTAATTTGTTGGTTGGGATTTCAACGCCAAAGATTAGTTTGTGATGAGTAAGAGTCTTTTTTTGAGAAAATGTTGTGACTTCGACAGAAGGCATGTTTGAGGTCTTAGTCAAAGAGTTCTTTAATAGGAGAATGAGATGTTAGTTCTGGACTTAAAATTATTTCTAAGTTTAATTGATGATTTCAACGGAAGCAGTATTAATGTTGCATTCAACAAATAGTTTGAATTTGAATAAGGATGAATAATTGTTTTTTGTCCTTATCTGTTTCTTCAAGAGGGCACGTGTTAAGTTATGGTGAATGGGAAGCATGCAAGCGAAGACATGTCAATTTGTGAAGGAAAGAACATTGATAACAGCTATTGACTTAATATATATATATATATATATATATATATATATATATATATATATATATATATATATATATATATATATATATGAGTCTTAGGATGTAGATTTCCGTGTATTCATTTCATTTTACAAATACTCATAATTTACTCTAAGTATCCAAGTGTGTGTGTGAGAAAAGAGTTTCAAGAATGTACGTTTGAAACATCATTTTCCTTTTAATCAAAGCTATTTGCAGTTTAACAATTAATTTTTCATTGTAATTTATGTTAAAGTTCTTTATTGCTTTCTATTTACAAGCATTTTGCATTTATTTTTAACTTTCAACAAATATTTTTAAATAATAAACATTGTCGAAGTGTTTATCATTTTGCAAGTACAATTTAAAAAATAACACATGTCCTAGGATTCACTTGTTGATCCTGCAAGTTAACCATTTTTGAAGACCAGAGGTTGTTTACCAATTTTCATGGTAAACACACCCTCACTCCATGAAAAATCCTCCTACAAACCGCTTCGTCGTGTCGGATTTTGTCAACAACGATGGTGGAAATTGCTCTACATCACCACCACTAAATAAATGCTCTCTTCTCCAACACAAAATTACTCCAATACAACAATCGAATCGGGAAGCAAACGGAGATTACAAAGACCAAGTGAGGTTGAATAAGAACAATTCACAGGTATGATTAATCAATCCTTACACTCTCTTCTTCTTTTGTGTTTCTAAATCGTAGTTGTGGATTCACCGTTTAAATTCATGAATTTTGTTCTTGATGTTGATTGAGTTTATGTTTGAAGAATGACTTAGAGTGAAATTTGTGAAGGATTTAATGATGTTTTTGCAGGTTGCGTGTGTTTGGAATTGAAAGGAGATTGATGAAGGTTATGGAAAATGGATTTGAAGTTTGAAAATGGTACGAGGTTTGAAGCCTTGAGTAGTGAATTTGGAAGCATTTTTGTGGCTTGCTCAAGCTTGTTTTACAAGATGAATTAGACTTCTATTTATAGGAGAGATTAAGATTGAGTTGTGATGAATTTGAATCAATTTTTGGTTTTCTTTTTGTTGACGTCTCGAATCTTCACGTTGTTTTTGCTTTTCAATTGTAATTTATATCATGAGTTTCTCATTGCGTCATGCCGTTTGAGCCGTATTTTGATCTTTTATTTGAAAATTGGTTGGGGTGACGTTGTTTTACCTTTGTGTGCAATGCGTTTTGACATCATGAGCATGTAGCAGCCTTGCGCTTTTGCTTCTTCTTCTACAATGTTTTTTCATTGCCTTGTGTTTTTTTGTGTAGATGGGTCGTGGGTTATTTTGTAGCATGTATCATATTTTTTCTTCCAATTTTCATGTCAAAAATGTAAATGGGATTCACTGTTAAATTGGGCTTTGAGATTTAATTTGAAAGAGTGTTATCTTGAATTTGAAACATGGCATTTGATGAATCTTGAATGAAACTTGCCCTTGGATATGAAATGAATAAATAATAGTATACCTTGAACTTATATTCCAAGTAATCCATGATGAATCATCTAACTTGAATAAAATCTTGAGTGAAATAAATTCTTAAGAACTTGATGTCATGATGAATCCAAAGATCAAGACTTGAAAGAAATGAATCCAAATCAAATTGCAAGCAACATATGATTGAAAAAATCCCACAAGAGCAATCCATTGATAAAGCTTGAGATGTTGATGAACTTGCAATAAAGAAAGAATAATGCCCAATATAGTCTTGAGGAGAAAACCCTAGCACAATGAACTGGACTCTAATTCCTTTGTTCTTGATAAATATTTGATAAAGATAACCTTGTAACTTGATGAATCTAATTTTGAACCGAACTTCTCATGAATCACAACTTGATAACCACGAGATAACTTGACCTTGGATACACACTGCCTGAGAAATAGCTATTGATGTAGATAACTTACAATTGAAGCAAACTCCGAACAACTTGACCAAGATGAGGTCAAACTTCCATTTGAACTGGATCATAACTGAATAGCCACACTTGATTTGAAGCCATGCCATTGTCCTTGGCATCCCTGCAAAAACCCAAAACATACAGATAAAGCAAACAAGCAAACTGCAACATATTTTTTGTATTTTGGTTAGAGGTATGTAAACATAAACAAACATAAAGCAAATAAGAAATACATAAGTGCTTGGTGATCTCCCTCAGAAGCAAACTTACAGAGGAGGGCATGAAAACCAATGTTGTGGTCTTGTTTGGAATTCAAAGATGCAAATGAAAATGGAATGTTATATAGGATTAAAATTAGGGTATGACAGTGTTGCAGTATCTTAAATTATTTTTGTAGACCATCACAATCTAAAAAAATTCAATTGGATTGTCATACTTTCAACACAAAGAGAATAAAACTTTGTGTATTGCACACCAAATATTTGATAAATTGATTTCACACTAAGTGTTCAATATATTTCCTTAGTCAAGTTAATTTTTCTATTTCATTGGTAATCGTTTATAATTGTGTGATTTAATTCAAACATATTGTATAAAACTTATTGGTTTAGTTTCTCATCTTTAGTATACTTTGATTACAATTTAAATGCATATCCGATTCTTTCAATTTGTCTCAGAAATATATGAAAAATCACGTCATGGAGTTGGCTCAAATTCAAAGAAATCCTAATAGATCAAATTGCGGAAAAAGTGAAAATCACGTCATGGAGTTGACTCAAATTCAAAGTTAAATTGACCGAAGTCGACATATTAGTTTGGTGTTTAAATCCTATTGTCTGATAAGGATTACAAACCAGTGCGATCTTCTCCTCCCGATCGTGTCGGGCTGCGGAGTCATTTTGGGAAGGCTGTTATTTCTCGCCAACACTTTCTATATCGGCTGATAGTTTTGCTGCTGTGCTTGGCTTGAATCTCAGGATCAGGAACTCTAGTTGCATCATTAATATTGCTAGAATTATTGATGATGTAACATTCTTTTTTTTTTTTTTACTTCTGTTGCACTTTTCATATGGTTGGATGCAGTTTGTGGGTTGGTGGAGTGGTTCTGTTGTATCATTTTGGCTTGTCTCATGCCTGCTTAATATAACAGTTTTTTTGGATTTTTCAAAAAAATGCAACATATTTTAGAATTGTTACTAATAGATTCTGGTTCATGTTAAACTCACGTAGATATCTCTTATTGGCACCATTAGCATAAAGTAACAAGCAAATACATTAGCAATAAAAGATAAAATAGTTAATTCAATTCTTTATAAAAATAAGTAAGCTAATTGAAATTCAAGAATTTTTATGAAATAAACGTAAATAATCCTGTTTCATTAATTATGATAGGTCCATATTTTAAAAATCTCAATTCGAACAAATTTTGCATGATAAATACTAGTATATGTTTTGATAGTTTGGCATGGGATAGTTCTATTAGATTTATTGTTCTTTATCGCTTAGTACATAAATTTCTTCAAGATAGATTTAACATTTCAAGTACATATAATGATAGTTTATAATCATAATAATCATATCTTATTCTTGTTACTATTATAGTTAAAAATAGTAAGGGATTCTTTCAGAATAATAAATTTCATTGTGAACTCAACCCTCAAGGATAATATCCACCGTGGCCACCACCTTCGCCACCTCCGGCACCACCACCATATCCTCCACCATGTGCACCTCCACCACCTCCTCCCCCACCAGAGCCACCGCCTGCTCCACCACCACCTGCTGCTCCACCTCCATATCCACCACCTGCCCCTTCACCACCACCATATCCGCCTCCATGTGCTCCACCAGTACCCCCTCCTCCACCACCTCCACTTCCACCTCCACCTCCATATCCTCCTCCATGTTCTCCACCTGATCCCCCCCCTGCTCCGCCTCCTTTCCCTCCTCCATAACCACCACCAGCACCTCCTGCACCACCACCTCCACCTCCACCACTGCCACCTCCTCCTCCACCAGCATAACTCCCACCTTGGGCTGCACCTCCACCAAATCCTTCCCCGCCTCCTTTGCCAGCTCCTCCACCATATCCACCACCTTCAGCTGCACTACCACCTCCGCCTCCACCACTACCACCTCCTCCACCACCAGCATAACCACCACCATGTGTTGCACCTCCACCGATTCCTTCCCCACCTCCTTTGCCAGCTCCTCCACCATATCCACCCCCTTCAGTTGCACCACCACCTCCACCTCCACCACTACCACCTCCTCCACCACCCGCATAACCACCACCATGTGCTGCACCTTCCCCACTTCCTTTGCCAGCACCTCCACCATATCCACCACCTTCAACTGCACCACTCCCACCGCCACCTCCACTTCCACCTCCGCCACCACCAGCAACAACATCTCCTCCATATTCACCACCACCACCTGCACCTCCACCTCCACCGGCTCCTCCTCCATGACCATCTACACCGGCATGCACTCCACCTTCACCACCACTCACACCAATGTCACCATGGAAACCTCCACTAATTTCATGACCCAAACCAATGTTAATGAGTGTTCTAGCAGCAGAACATACTCCTAAACACAACACCACAAAGAAAACAATACTCAAAACTTTCGAACTTGCCATTGTTAAGAATGTTCAAATCCCACAATTGAGTTTTCACTATACTTGAGATAGGTATTTATAGGAATCAGTTGATCCAATGAGATTACAAAAGCGCGTTTTGTGCTGTCCCATGTAACATGATGATGATATAGATTGTTTCTATATGACATCTTTAGAATTTCTTTGTGCTTAGAGTGGTGCAATGCAAGCACATGCAGAGAAGAAAAATTCAACTGTGCCCACAAAGTGGCATACAAACAAGTACACACTTACACTATTACACCAACTGTAGTGTGATTTTGCTGTTTTCCATTAGTGTCATTGTATTCTCAATGTGCCGAGTTTTGTTATAGTTATATCTTACCTAATTTCCTTAAACCACTTATTAGTCCTTAAGAAATAACTCTTTTTAATCACATAAATTATTACTAACTAAGTCAAAAATATATTTTAATTATGTAGTTAATAAAATAATTAACATAAATTTGGTTAAAAAATAATATATCAGGACCAATATAAAAATAATGGTGAATTCTTATTTACTCAACTCAAAAAGTTAAGTAAGATTACGTTTTGTGTAAAATGTATAGAAAACAATAAATAATTATATTATTTTATAATTAATTAAATGAATAAAAATCAAATAATAACATGTATTTGGTTGAAAATGCATTATTCATCTTTTTGTAAATGATAGAGAAGTTGACCTAAAAAGTAAGTGGTATTTATAACCAACTTTACTTGGGATCCGAGAGTCTTAAAAAAAAAGTTATTTTAATGAATTTTTTCAAGAACTTATCATTGAGATGTAGAATAGAACAATCTACGGGTTTATTGTTTTCTTAGCGTCACCGAATATTTATAATGTAAGGTAGATATAAGTTGATAGAATTTAAAATAATCGATAGATATAAATTATATTATATTATATATATATATATATATATATATATATATATATATATATATATATATATATATATATATATATATATATATATATATATATATATATATATATATTATAAAAGATGATTAATAATAATAAAAACGGTGTATCTTGTTAAATCTGAGAGATTACCGTCGGAGATAGTGGATATGAGAGGATTATTATCCTCATTACCGTTTAGGATTTCTAGAATATGTTAATTGTTTAATGGGACGACACTTAAATAGCTAAACGACTGAGGGCAGAGACCTCTCATTGGTCTTAACTGAATGGTGTAACCCATCACGGTCCATTGAGACACAAAACTCAATCAATCAATTCAACTCTTTAATGTTTAATAACAATAGACCATAATATAATTAATTAATAATTTAATTATGTCAATCCATATTTGATTAATTAAATAATTAGTCTAACAATCTCCCACTTGGATGACAATAATTAATTATTAAAAAATATTGGTTTTAATATTAGAATATCAATAACGATCAAAAAACTAATCAATCAAACGAAGTATATTTCAACACTGCAGAATATCCACATAGGTCTAAGAGTAATAATTACATATAAGCATGCCCTATTACGAGAGTAATTATATTTAACCATAAGTATCTTCATAACACAATATCATACTCGATGGGAGTATTGATATTTATTTGTACTTTCATAGTATGACCTGACAAATGTGGATTATTGAATATAGAAATAACACAATATTATTGCATGCTAAAGAATTATTGTGTCTTTTCAATATCGACCTAAACATAAAATTATAATATTTCATGAGATTAAGAGAATAATATATATCTCAGTATAATAGAATAAGACTTCTTAGAGTTATTGTACATTTTTGAAGTCTTCTTAGAATATGTCAAATTTATAATGTGCTCAAGAATATATGACAATATGAGAGTTATAATTTGAAATTTTTAGATTATATTATTGTGTACACATGCACTCCCACTGATCCAATAAGATAAAGATTTATCAGAGTCCACAAATATTAAATACTCTGATATACAATGGATACTGATTTTATTTTTAGTGCAAAACTAACATAGAAGTAGTTTTCTAATACATTAACATTAGAGTTTTACAAATTCAACCACATATTTTGCACGTAAATAGAATATGTCAGTATTTATATAATTTTACACGAAAGAGTATGATGGTCATATAAAAGATTTACCATCATTTGAGTGAGATCTAATCCCGTAATTTTAAATATAATATAGGATAATATACAACATTTTAATAACTCACTCAAAACTCAAATGCTACAAATATAACTACACACATTTGAGAAACATATTATGTTACACGCAGCGGAAAAACACGAGACTTTAATTTAATTAATATTGAGAATATAACACAAGTAGTCAAAGATTTTCATCAATAACATAAAACTACAACATCCTCAATATAAGTCTCTATAAATAATATTATTTTAAACAAATAATATTTATTTTTCATTTTTATATAATTCACATGTTAAATTCTCCCACTTGATAGAGACTAATAATTGAATTATTAATTCAAGAGTTTATAAATATTTTAAAAATATTCAATTATTTTCTCTATCACCAAATGATCATGTCAAGTAACGTCATACCGATATGGTATGTCCATCACTTACATAATACTTGGAGAATTGAAATCTATTTTAATGAAAAAAAGATTATTTGATTTCATAAAGTACTACATGTCTTTAAAATGATTTCTTTCAACAATATTAGATAAGGAACATAACAATGTAAAAATATTATGTCACCAACAAAAATCTAATACCGATGGGATACTCGAACCATAATTTACATAATCTTAAATCACAAATAAATTGAACAATTATAAATTATATTAGTAACAACATATCGATTGGATAAAATTATTATAAATATAATTTATATTTCAATTAAAATTATTTTAATTATTTCTCTAAACAAAAGTTGTACAACTGTACCCACAATAGGTGAGTTATAATCATACAAATTAAGAATAATTAAATAATAAACCGCAAGCTTTAAAAGTAATAATTAATTTACGATTAACCTCAAAAGTGTGACATTCTTTCTTATAAATTGAGAGCAAACATGAATGACTTTAAATTTTACAATATCATCTCAAATGGTCCATAAATCAATATAAACCATTATAACAAAACAAACTCTTGTAATTATAAGAATAAATTAATATCGCATAACGATAATATAATTTTAATTTGTATTAAAGTATAAATAAAAATATTCAAAATATTTTGAATATAAAATCTTAATTTTACTTTATAGATAAAATTAATATATTAAATTAACATATCATAGAAGGAAATTAATTTCCTTTATATCATGTCAAAAATAGGTATTAAATATAAGAAATTTTCATGTGCACGAACAATTGAATTTTACCATGTATACAATAAGGCACATATCCACCACAAATGTAAAATTATCTCTCATAATTTACTAAACTCATAAAATAATCTCAATTTTATACATTTGAGTATAATGAGATTTTATTATTGTTGAGATAATAATGGGTCTTCATGCTAATATCCCTCCATAACTATTATTTAAATAAATTAGTTTTTATCACAACTCTAGTATAAACTGTAGAATTATAAACCCACTTTAGAAAAGAAATATTATTTTATAATTGAGAGAAAAGTTTAATGTCCAATAAATAAGCAATATACTCTCAATTTATAATTATGATAATTAATTATCTAAAATAATATGATCAAATTGTAACACCAATATCAATATTTGTGGTTATAAATTGACCAATATTTAAACTCCTTCATCAATCAACAATAAATGATTATATCAAAATATAATACTTTAGTTACAAATCACCATAATCATATCAAATAAATAAATATAATATTTACGAAATCGTCAGACCAAAAAACTCGTGACAATCGTGTATCCAATTTATTAGAAATCTGGTATTAAATGTTTTATTCATCCAATTAGCAATAAGAAATATGCACAGAAGATTTAATAATATAATCTAATCATAAACACTACAGTATAAAATATTTCCATCCGTCAACAAAAATATTTGCATCAAAGTTAATTAATTATATATGATAGAAAATATTTTTTTTTATTATAACTTGATCGTGTATATCACTATATGATAATAAAACAAAAAAGACGTGATTTATAAAACCCCTTCGTGGTTGAATAAATAGAGAAAAATTGCATCTCTTAAAGGAAAGGTTTCATATCACAGTGACATAATTTTTATAAACATAAACATAATACTCATATAACATTTATATGAATAATCCATCAACAGTTCCTTAAAAAAAAGAATTGGATCTAATCCAGACTTTTAATTTGCTTTCTTAAGTTATACTACACATGTTCATATAAACAATTCAAACAACAATTAAATAATTCAAGTATTAAAATTAGCATCCATAGGAAAGGTTCACGTAAAATTACAATATCAAATTAGCTTTTGTAAGATCACGTTAAAGATTACAACAAAACAGAACTAGTTATTTACACATTATTCAACAAAACAATACCAATAAGATGTATCTCAATTGTTATTTACACATTATTCAACAAAACAATAGCAATAAGATGTATCTCAGACTCTGATACCAATTGATAGTTATTTACACATTATTCAACTAAACAATAGCAATAAGATGTATCTCAAATTGCTCTGATACCGATTAATAGAATTTAAAATAACCGTTAGATATAAATTATAGTTTATTATATATAAAAAAATATCAATAATAATAAAAACGGTGTATCTTGTTAGACCGGAGAAATTATCATCGGAGATATTGGATATGAGAGGATTATTATCCTCGTTACTATTTAGGGTTTTCAGAATATGTTAATTGTCTAATGGGAGCACACTTAAATAGCTAAACGGTTGAGGGCAGAGACCTCTCATTAGGCTTAACTGAATGATATAACCCATCACGATCCATTCAGACACAAAACTCGATCAAACAATTCATCTCTTTAGTGTTTTAATAACAATAAACTATAATATAATTAATTAATTATTTAATTATGTCAATCCATATTTTACAAATTAAATAATTAATCTAACCTAAGATCCCTGTGTCTCAAATTTATATGAAGATTGATTAAGAATCCCAAAAAGGTCTTAATATTTAAGAATTTGAGATTTAGATTAATGCTTTGATAGCTTTATTTTGTATATCCAAGCGTCAGCAACGCCTCATTATTGTCGTCCCGTATAAGCTCTCTTTAGAAATGTGTGTCAAATTGTTGACTTATGATCTTTGAGTCTAACAAATACTAGTACTTTATAACCCTTAATTGATGAGATCATCCTTAATTGATAAGATCAATAGATTGTGGATTGGAGAAAGAATGCATCAAAACGATAAGTTTAAAATGACTAATATTTAACTGTGCCGATGTAGCTAGTCAAAGTAGCAGGGATCAGTTGCATTAATATATATATATATATATATATATATATATATATATATATATATATATATATATATATATATATATATATATATATATATTTTTTTTTTTTTTTTTTTTTGTTATGTCTAAGTGTAATTTATAATTTTATATTTTGTACTTTTGTAAGTTTTGGATGAGTTTTAGTGACCTGTGTATAAAGGACTATGATGTAAACAAAAATTTCAATTCATTTCTTTTCAAAAATTTAATTTCTAGTTTTTTTCTTTTTTTTTTCTTCTCTCATATTTTTTAGAAATTCTTTTGATCCAACAAACTAGTGGGAAATTTGTGCGTCCGTACGGGTTCTGGTATGCAGTGCAAACATGTCACCATTTAATTCTGTGAATTCAAAGAAATCAGAAAATATCAAAATATTATTTTAAAAAAAATAGACTTCAAAATAATTATATAAGTTTTTATAATTTTCTATTGTTAAGAAAAACTATTAAAACACATAATTTGTAAAAAAACAATTGTGAAAAATAGAAGAAAAAAAATGTTAAAGAAAATTAAAATATATAAAATTAGTGTATTCATAGGGATTTTAAAATAACAACTCATTTTTTGAATTCATACATAATTTTAAATATATTTATTTTAATTTTCTTTAATAGTACAAAATAATATTAACCCATATTCTCACGGTACTGATATGTTACATGTGCGTTCATATAGATTTTGATCTGATTACTTGTTCACATGGTACAGATGTGTTACCCGTGCATTTACATACATTTTGGTCTGGTTACCTGTGCGCTCACATGATGCTGGTGTGTTACCTGTGCATTTGCACAAGTACATGTTTTAAACGCGCATTATGTGTAAAAGAAAAATCAATGAAGCATCAAATAAAAAAATTAAGAAAATAATCAACAATGTATTATTTTCCGTATAAAAAAATTTGAAACAACAATTTATTTTTGTCCGTAAATAAATAAACAAATATTATTACAGCAAATTTTATCTATATTAATACTATTTAATATTTGGAACAATAATATGATTGATAAATTAATATCATTCAATATTGAAACATTAATATGATTGATAAATTAATGTTATTCAATATTTAGAATAATTAAAGTTGTATCCGTTTATAACAATAATATTTGTTCCCGTATATTTAAATAAATTAATCAACAATGTATGTTTTTCCTATAAAAAAATTTGAAAAAACAATATATTTTTACCAGTAAGAAAATACACAAATTATATTATATCAAATTTTATCTAAATTCAATATAAATATGTCAATTCTTTTAGCATTGATATTAATTTATCTTTTAAAAAAATAAAAGAGAGGTTAATATTGATTTATTATTATTTAAACAAATTGTATTTATCATTGTTATATTAAAGATAAATATTGAATTCAATAGTAGAATAAGAGTAGTATTTAGGTTAATTTATCTACCCATCACAAAAAGATGGGTAGTGTATCTTCAACCAATCATATGTTAGAATTTGATTTTTACTCATTTAATTAATTATAAAATAGTATAATTATTTATTGTTTTCAATGCATTTTACACTAAATATAACCTTACCCGACTTTTTTGGATAAATAAGAATTCACCTAATATTAAATAGTAATTTATAAAATAGTATTTAGGTTAATATAAATATTATAAATGAATAATTAAAAATGCTTTCATGTGTAGAGATGATATCTCATTGCAATATACTAGAATTGATGCTAGAGTGAACGCATACATCCCTTAGTGTTAATATAATATAATATTAATGAGCATTACTATCATTTGGCAGTGTGTAGCAAGACTGTAAAATTTTAATATTAATATAATATAATGGTAATGAGTATTAGTATCATTTGGTATTGTGCACCAAGACTGAAACTTTCACTACGTCAAAATTGACATGTAGCAGCGCAACAAAGACAATACTTTTTGAAGAAAGCGTTGTTATAGGTATTTTAAAAATTTTACTAAAAAAAACGCTCTAAAAGTCAGTCTTTAGAGAGCGCTTATAAAAGCGTTGTTAAAAGTCCTAAACCGAAGTCACCTTAGACAACGCTTTTTTCAAAAACGCTGCTACAGGGAAACCTTCGAAAGTGTTTTCTTAAAAGCTCTCTCTAAAGTCAATAAATATATTGAACTTTCAGAATATCAAAAATGGCAAACGGGGGTTCGAACCCATGCTCTTGAGGTTATAAATAAATATAGTAAACCTAAGACATCGCGTTTTTTTGTAAAAGCCCTCTTATAGGTTATATTTTGAAATCCATTGCGTCGACCTGCTCTGTTATTGCGTCGACGCAATGGACTTCAATTTCATATAAATAATATTTTAAATACCTTAGAGAGCGCTTTCTGAAGAAGGCGTTCTCTAAGGTAATTTATTTAATTAAATTATATATTATCAGAAAATCTAAGAAAGCACTTTCTAAGGAAAGCGCTCTCTAAGGTATTTAAAATATTATTTATATGAAATTAAAGTCTATTCACTACAACAAAAATGACATTTAACAGCGCAACTTAGACGACGCTTTATAAAGAAAGCGCTGTCTAAGGTTAAAATTAATAGCAAACACGGAAACTGTTCAAAAAAAATTAAAAAAACGCTGTTAAAAGTCCTACCTTAGACAACGCTTTTGAAAAAGCGCTTTCTAAGGTAGGCCTTAGACAACACTTTTAGAGAGCGCTTTGTCAAAAACGCTATCTAAAGTCTTTCAATTTAAAAAAAAAATAAAACCAAAAGCACTGTCTAAGGGGGGGCTTAGACAACGCTTTTCAAAAGCGCTGTCTAAGGCCTACCTTAGAAAGCGCTTTTATCAAAAGAGTTGTCTAAGGTCTAATTATATTAAAAATATACAGTTCTATTTTCATTTCTTCCTTTCTCTCTCTTTTGCGAACGACGAACAAAAATTGCCATTTTCGCCCTAACGAGCTTCAACAGTTTTACCTCCACCGTCGTCCACCACATTCTACCTCCATGAAGTCCACCGTCGTCCTCCGTCGTACAACCATCATCTTCCGTTTAAAAAGGTATGTGTTCTTCATTCATTGTACTGTTCTTGTTCATGGTGTTGTTCTTGTTCTTGTTCTTGCTTGTTTTATTGCTGAAAAGTTGCATAACCATGTATATAAACTGAGTTAGTTACTATGTATATACAGTATGAACCATAAGATTCATTGATGGATAGTTTTCTTGTTCTTGTTCTTTTGTAGTTGCTATGTATATACATTGAGTTTATATAAATATTAACACTGAGTTGTTGGCTTCAAGACCTGAGAAGTTTTTTTGTTGAATCTGTAGACTGAGCTCGAAAAGCAACCGAGTTTATCCATTTTCTTGACTGAGTTCGTCCGAGTTCGTCCTCTACTGAGTTCTCATAAGGTACATTGTTGTTGTTATGTTCGATAATTCATAATATTTTTTTTATTTTCTTGACTGATTTTATGGTTATAATCTATGAAACACGGATAAAACATTTAGGATACGGAGATACGTTAGTCATTGAAAAATTTAGGATACGATATGATTAAAATACGTATATAAAAAATTAAAATTAAACATTAGTGTTATGTTCGATATAAGAAAAGATTGTCTCCCACAAAAGTCTTATGGTATTTTCCCATAATTCCGAGATTTAAGCGCATGTTTCATAGTGAAACTGATGCAAGACATCTGACTTGGCATGCAGATTAAAGAATTATTGATGGAAAGTATCGGCATCCGGCTAATTCACCATAGTGGTCGAAGATTGATAATGATTATCCTGAGTTTGGAGAAGAAGCAAGAAACCTTCGCTTGGCATTATCAACTGATGGAATGAACCCGCATGGTCTTCAAAGTATCTCACATACCACATGGCCTGTGATTCTTATGATTTATAACCTACCTCCATGGCTATGTATGAAGAGTAAGTACATGATGTTATCTTTGTTAATCTCTGGGCCTAAACAACCAGGGAATGACATAGACGTATACTTGACACCTTTGATCGAAGATTTAAAGATTTTGTGGGAGAACGGTGTGGAGGTTTATGATGGATATAGGAAAGAAAGTTTCAATTTGAGGGCGATTTTGTTTGGCACAATTAATGATTTTCCAGCATACGGGAATCTATCTGGGTATAGCATTAAAGGTCAACGTGCGTGTCCTGTTTGTGAAGACGGAACCGATATGATTCGATTTGAACTTTGTCAGAAGAATGTGTTTCTTGGTCATCGTAGATTCTTACATTCTAAACATCACTACCGTGGGTGGAGAAAAGCATTCAATGGAGACACCGAACAGCGTAAAGCTCCACCCGCATTGTCAGGTGACCAAGTTTTTGAAAAGGTGAAAGATGTGTGTACTGAGTTTGGCAAGCCTTTTGCACATAAGATTGTCAAAGGTGGGTGGCAGAAAAGGTCGATATTTTTTGAATTTCCATATTGGAAGTCTTTGTACGTGAGACATTTTCTCAATGTTATGCATATTGAAAAAAATGTATTTGAAAGTGTTATCGGTACATTACTCAATATAAAAGGCATGTCTAAGGATGACCTTAAAGTAAGGGAGGACATGTTAAAAATGGGAATGAGAACTGAATTAGCAACCGTGAAGAAAGGAAAATGAACATTGATAACGAGAAAAAGTATCGGTTATATTGCTATGTTTCAATGTCATTTTATCGCATATTTGTCGTTTTAACACCCGATTCCTCGAGTTTTCTTTGCCATTTTGCAGGTACATCATATACAGAGCTAAATCATGAGCCACAAGTGAAATGAGCAAAATCAACCATTAAAAGATGAAGAAAAGAGGAATTCTGCATAACCTGCATTTTTTGTAACAGTCACGATCGTCACCTAGGAGTCACGACCGTGACACGCTAAAAGGAGCAGTCACGGTCGTCATAAGTCCCTCACGACCGTGACGTGCATCAAACATGGAAGACGAACGTGACACCCTTGTCACGAACGTGACAAGGGGAAATTAGGGTATTATGCTGAGACTTGGTCATGAACGTGTACGCAATTACCTATCTTCCCGCAGACCAAGTATTCCAACGTTTCCCTGGATTCTCTCAACACCTACGAGGCCCATGCACCAATTCCAACTGCCAAGCCCAAATAGCTTTCTATAAATAGATTAGCTTCAATGAACAATTTACAGAGAGTATTGATTTTAATTTTCATGCGGAAGCTCTGCCGTTTTTATTTGCACCCTTTATTTTTCCAGCATTAATTTTCTTGCTTTAATTTTCTGTATCCCAACCAACCATATAACAATTTCCAACATTAGGAAATTGTTATAATTTAATTTGTTTCAAAGCCTTCAGAATTCTTTTAGAAAAATTTATTTCCGATTCCGGTCAGTACTCCGAGCTTTCCAGCCTGTGAAAGAAGGAGTCTACTATTTTTATTTTTATCCAGGTTTTTATTTAAATTGCATTTATATTAATGTTGAGTATTTATTTTTCTGCCATGCATATTTTATTTTATATTTCTCTGCCTCTGTCTGGTTCAACAAAAATGAGTAGCTAAACACCTTAGGGCGGTATGTAATTAAAATAAACTAAATCGGTAAAATCAACTCTAGGCTTAAAATAATTAAGAGCTTAAAATTATGGCTGAGACTTTTTATTATAAAATCAACCTTTTTGTTATGAGAGTAAGGAAAGTGTAATAGGTTAGGTCAAGACCACGAGAGTGTGAGATTTTAACCAGATAGCTAAAGTTAAGCATTTAATTTAAACACAGCGAGAGCGCTTTAAAATGAATTAGAATTACTAAGTTTCCAAAAATTATTTCTAAACACTTATGGGCTAGCGAGAGCAGGCATAGGGCTTTAGGGGTAAGATCTGAGATAAGACCACGAGAGTGTGAGTTAAAGATATTCAAACTGGTAACCTCTACAGAATAGATTAAGTGAACCATCTTTATAAGCCTAGGTTAGATTGACCCGCCTAAGTTAACATAATTACATACCGACCGACTTAGTATTATTTTATTAAACTTAAATTTACTTCCCGCCTTTAATCTTTAAAAACAACCAAAAATCGTGACAACCCTTCACCTTAGCTAAACTAGAAAATCCTCTAGCACTAAGTAATCATAGAGTCTCTGTGGATCGATAATCTTAAATATTACTTCGATAGGTTGTGCACTTGCAGTTAAGATACCGCTAGACACATATTAGAGTACGTCTTTAGCCCATCAAGTTTTTGGCGCCGTTGCCGGGGACCTTAATTTAGTTACTAGTGCACTTTAGGGTAGCATTGTCTAGACTAAGGTAACAATTATTTTCTGTTTACTTTCTAAATTCCCGAGTGTATGCCAAGTACTCGCTCTCAAGGCGAAGACTTGCAACCTCTAATCCCAGAATCGGAACGCTTCTTACACGTAAGAAGACGGATATTCGATTACGAACAAAATTACAATATTCCAGATCTTCAAATAGATCCACCTAAACCAGTCGTAACATCAAAGGACGCAGAGATGGCTGAAGAACAGAATCACCCACTCAAATATTACGCTAGTCCTTCGCAAGCTGAACCGCATTCCAGCATTGCCGCACCGACTATCAACCGAAACGATTTCGAACTAAAACCTTCGCTAATATCAGCCGTGCAACAAAATCAATTCGCCGGAAATCCTACCGAGGATCCAAACCTTCATCTTTCGATCTTTGTGCAATACGCAGATACCGTAAAAGCCAATGGAGTTACCCAAGAAGCTATTAGACTACGTCTTTTTCCCTTTTCACTTCGAGACAGAGCGAGAGCCTGGCTTCAATCTCTACCTTCGAATTCAGTAACTACGTGGGAGGAACTAAAAAGAGTTTTCTTGACCAGATATTTCCCACCTAGCAAGACAGCTATGCTGAGAGCTCAGATCAACGGATTTAAGCAAAAGGAAAACGAATCACTTTTCGAAGCTTGGGAACGCTATAAGGATATGCTGAGACTTTGTCCACATCACGGATTAGTAGAATGGATGGTCATCCATACCTTCTATAATGGACTCTTGTACAATACAAGAATGACCATTGACGCTGCCGTAGGCGGTGCACTAATGGACAAAGAATATAACGATGCTTATGCACTTATCGAGAGTATGACTCAAAACCATTACCAATGGGGAAGCGAGAGAGTCGCGACTGAGAAACCAACAAAAGGAGGTATGTACGAAGTGAGTAGTATGGACCAAGTCAATGCAAAGTTTGACCAACTAAACCAAAAGATCGACAACTTGGCCATAATACCAAGAGCCACCGTGGCTGCAGTAACACCTAACTGTGAGTTATGTGGAGTTCTAGGACATGAAGTTCCTGATTGTCAACTATTAACAGGAATTCCCACAGATCAAGTGAATTATGCTCAAGGAAACCCATACTCAAACACATACAACCCATGTTGGAAGAATCATCCGAACTTCTCCTATAAGAATAACACTGCTTTATACGCACCAGGTCAAGCACCAGCTACACCACCGGGATATCAAAAGACTGCTCCTAATCCACCTAGAAAATCGAACCTTGAATTGATGATGGAGAACTTCATAGCTAACCAATCTCAAACAAACAAGGACTTCTTAAACCAAAACATACACACTAGTGAGCATATTAAGCAATTAGTGAGCAAGGTAGATGCATTAGCTACGCATAACAAAATGCTTGAAACTCAGATTTCACAAGTAGCTCAACAACAAGCACCTACCGCTGCACCAGCTGGAGTATTTCCTGGACAACCTCAACCTAATCCGAAAGGACAGGCCAATGTTGTGATATTAAGAAGTGGCAAGGAACTTGACGGACCTACCGATCCAAGACTTGACAATCCAGCCATGTACCAAAAACCGGATAAGCCGACTGAAAATGGTGAATGATCCAGAAGAAAAGGAAGATGATAATCAAGAGGAAGTGGAGAAAGAAAAGCCTTATGTGCCTCCACCACCCTATAAACCACCAATTCCGTACCCTCAGAGATTAACCAATTCCAAGACGATGGGCCAGTTTAAGAAATTTGTCGAACTTCTGAAACAGTTGAATATTACTATTCCGTTTACAGAAGCTATCACTCAAATGCCCTCGTATGCTAAGTTTTTAAAAGAAATCTTATCCAATAAGAAAAAGATAGAGGATAACGGAACCGTTACACTTACTGCTGAGTGTAGCACCATAATTCAGAATAATATGCCTCCTAAGCTAAAAGATCCTGGAAGTTTCTCTATACCCTGTGTAATAGGAAAATTCGTCATTGACAAAGCTCTATGCGATTTAGGAGCCAATATCAGTGTTATGCCCTTAACGATTTGCAAAAGGCTAGACATGGGAGACCTAAGACCAACTAAAATGTCTGTTCAACTAGCTGATCGCTCTGTTAAATATCCTGTAGGCATACTAGAAAACGTCCCAGTACATATAGGACAATTCTACATCCCTACTGATTTCATAATCATGGACATCTCTGAAGACTCCACTATACCTATCATACTAGGAAGACCATTCTTAGCTACAGCCGGAGCTATAATAGACGTAAAGAAAGGAAAGCTAACCTTTGAAGTAGGTGAAGAGAAAGTTGAATTTATTTTAACACAATTCTTACAATCACCAGCTATAGAGGATACATGCTATCTATTGGACGTAATTGACGAATGCGTAAGAGAAATGGAAATGAAAGAAACTACCTATTCTGAAATTATGAAAATTCAAATCCCTCCGATTTTCGAAGATGACAATTGGCGTAAACCATATCAGGATGATAGTCTAAGCGAAAGTTTAGCACTTACACCGGATCCCATGCCAAGTAAGTATAAACCTACATTAGGGTTAAAAACTTTACCTAAGAACCTAAGATACAAATTCTTAGACATTGAATGTACAAGACCAGTTATAATAAATTCCAGTTTAGGAACAATCGAAACAAAGAAACTTTTAGATGTCTTAAAGAAATATCCAACTGCATTAGGATATAACATATCTGATCTCAAAGGAATATGCCCTTCAATCTGTATGCATCGTATTTTGCTAGAAGAAGATTGCAAAACCTCCAGAGAATCTCAAAGAAGAATTAACCCAATCCTTAGCACTGTAGTAAAGGAAGAAGTTAAGAAACTACTAGATGCCGGAATAATATATCCAATCTCTGATAGTAAATGGGTTAGTCCAGTACATGTAGTACCAAAGAAAGGAGATATCACTGTTGTGAAAAACGCTAAAGGCGAATCGATATCACAAAGAGTAGTGACGGGACATAGAGTGTGCATCGATTATCGTAAACTAAACAAAGCCACTCGAAAAGATCATTTTCCACTACCTTTTATAGATCAAATGTTAGAACGATTAGCCAAGCATTCATATTTCTGTTATCTTGATGGTTACTCAGGATTTTTCCAAATCCCTATCCACCCAGATGATCAAGAGAAGACTACATTCACATGCCCTTATGGAACGTTCGCTTATAGACGAATTCCCTTTGGATTATGCAACGCTCCTGCAACCTTTCAAAGATGTATGATGTCAATCTTCGCAGATTTTATAGACAACATCATGGAAGTATTCATGGACGACTTCTCTGTATGCGGGCAAAGTTTTGAAGGATGTCTATCAAATTTAGAAATGGTGTTAGAAAGATGTGTAAAAGTAAACCTCGTGCTTAACTGGGAGAAATGTCATTTTATGGTCAGAGAAGGAATCGTATTAGGACACGTTATATCCGACTAGGGAATTGAAGTTGATAAAGCTAAGATAGAAGTCATAAAAGATCTTCAACCCCCTAAAACCGTTCGAGAAATACGAAGCTTTTTAGGACACGACGGTTTCTACCGACGATTCATCAAAGATTTCTCGAAAATCACTAAACCTCTTACCGGTTTATTAATGAAAGACGCTGAGTTCAGATTCAATGAAGATTGTCTAAAAGCATTCGAAACTCTAAAAACAGCCCTCATCACCGCACCAATCATGCAACCCCCTGACTGGAGATTACCTTTCGAAATCATGTGCGATGCGAGTGACTATGCTATAGGCACAGTTCTAGGCCAGAGGAAAGACAAGAAACTTCATGCGATTTACTATGCCAGTAGAACCTTAGATTCTGCTCAGATGAACTATGCCACTACTGAAAAAGAATCGTTTACACAGACCACACTGCTATCAGATATCTATTGACTAAGAAAGATGCTAAACCGAGACTCTTGAGATGGATTTTACTCTTACAAGAGTTTGATCTCGAAATAAAAGATAAGAAAGGTACTGAAAACGTCGTAGCGGACCATTTATCTAGAATAGAAGGTATTAAACCCGAACAAGTGCCGATTAACGATGATTTTCCGTATGAAAGCTGATAGCACAAATAGGAAGCGACCCAGTTCAGTTAGACATAGATGAACCAGAACCCGTGGAAACAATCCAAACAACTGTAGGCCTGCCATGGTACGCTAACATTGTCAACTACCTAGCTGCAGGAGCTCTTCCACCTGATTTAACCTATCAGCAGAAAAAGAAATTCTTTCACAATCTCAAACATTACTATTGGGATGAACCATTATTGTTCAAAAGAGGACCCGATGGAATCTTTCGTCGATGTATTCCCGAAGAAGAAATAGAAGATGTCATTGCTCACTGCCATTCATCTCCTTATGGTGGACATGCAAGCACTTCCAAGACTTGTGCAAAAATCTTACAAGCCGGCCTATTCTGGCCTAATCTATGGAAAGATGTCCACATCGCTGTTATAAATTGCGATCGGTGTCAACGCACCGACAATATTTCAAGAAGAGATGAAATGCCTCAAAAAGGAATATTAGAAGTAGAAGTCTTTGACGTCTGGGGAATAGATTTCATGGGACCATTCCCATCATCTTTCGGTAATAATTACATACTCGTAGCTGTTGATTATGTTTCAAAGTGGATTGAAGCTATAGCTTCTCCTACAAATGACACACGAGTAGTAATAAAGCTTTTCAAAAATATAATCTTTCCCATATTTGGTGTGCCTAGACTCGTCATAAGTGACGGTGGCTCACACTTCATTTCAAAAATCTTTGACAAATTACTATCTAAGTATGGAGTAAGACACCGTGTGGCAACACCATATCATCCACAAACAAGTGGACAAGTCGAAGTCTCAAACAGGGAAATCAAACAAATCTTAGAAAAGACTGTCGCCATATCTCGGAAAGATTGGTCATCTAAACTTAATGAAGCTTTATGGGCTTATAGGACAGCTTACAAGACACCCATAGGAACTACACCTTTCAAATTAGTTTATGGAAAATCTTGTCATCTCCCGGTAGAACTAGAACACAAAGCTTATTGGGCGATCAAAACTCTCAATATAAACTATAATGCTGCAGGAGAAAAGCGAATCCTAGATATCAACGAATTAGAAGAGTTAAGGTTAGATGCTTATGAGAATGCTAAGATATATAAAGAAAGAACTAAGCGATGGCATGATAAACGCCTATCTAGGAAAGAATTTAGTGTGGGAGACGTTATACTCCTCTTTAATTCAAGACTTAGGCTCTTTCCTGGAAAACTAAAATCTAGATGGTCAGGACCCTTTGAAATAACTAGAGTGTTCCCAAGTGGAGCGATAGAAATTAAGGGAAGGAATAGCGAACCATTCACAGTAAACGGACAACGTTTAAAACATTATCATAAAGTTGAAAATAGAGATTATGCAAATAGTCTAAGGCTTTTAGAGTTGTCCACTAATTTCCCTGATTAATCTAACCTAAGCATTACGTCAGGCTTTTGACGATAAAAACAGCGCTTAGTGGGAGGCAACCCATTTAATCATTTAAATCATTTTGATCATTTTATTATTTTGTCATTTATCATTTTATTATTAGTTTATTTGTTTTTTCATTTTATTATAGTTTTATTTCATTATTACTATTATTGCTTTTATTTATGCATTTTATTTTCTTATTTTTCCTTATTTTAATTTTAAATCACTTTTACAGATTTTCTAAAGTCTTTTCCACTTTCCTTCTCCCCCTGATTTGTTTCCTCCGTATTTACACTAACTATGGCTAACCAACCGATAAACCTCATGGAAACCAAATTTAGAGGTAGGAACCAAAGAATGAAATTTGAAGAGTTATCACAAAGACCAATGGATTTGACTCTGTACCCGGATGATCTGACTATGGAAACCTTAGGTATACATGATAGCATCCTATACTTGTTTAACCGACTTGGATGGGAGAATGCACTGATTCAACAAAAGTTTGTAACTTACCACGAGCTCACCCTTGAGTTCCTTAGCTCCTTAGTTTACCTACCCGAGCGCGGTTTTGGATTCAGGAAATGATTTATCAGTTTCCGCCTATTTGGAATAGAATATGATTTTAACCATAGAGAACTAGCTGACTTATTAGGATTCCCTAGTGGACCCTTTGCTTTTACTACCACACAGGTAGAATTGATGGACATTGAGCTGGATTTCTTTTGGGGAACCTTAACCGGAAATTACCATCCTGAACCAAATAACATGAACAATGATGAGATACATAACCCTGCTATCCGTTACTTCCATAAGATCCTTGCCCACACCTTCTTTGGAAAAGAAGAAAACCTTACTGGAGTATCTAAAGATGAGATATTCATTATGTCATGTGTGACTAATGGACAACCAGTCAATGGTGTGCCTTTCATGATGCAAACCTTCACCCGAATCCAAGAAGAACCTGATCTACCCATATTAGTATGAGGTCTTGTCACCATGATTGCTGATGCCTTAGGACTTAGATACCAATTACACAGGTGTAACCGTTTAGGTACCATCCGTCCTATGAATCTTAACTTTTGCTTTAACCGCCATATCATAAGGAATTTAGGACAACCACCTTTCGAGTACCTAATCAGGAATGAAGTAGTAACCCTGTTCACACTACCAAACCATGCTAGAGTCAGTGTTCACAATAAGGATAATTGGCTTTATGAGCTTACCCCTCCTGACTATCCATCTACTCCTGAAACACCTCAATCCTACAAGATAAGGGATGATATAATGACCGATGTAGAAAGTGACCCTGAGACACCTCCTGGTTACCATGACATTGACCACACTGACGAAGTGATTGAAACTCCTGAAGTGAATCAAGTAGAATATGCTGACAACTTAAAGAAAATCATGAACACTCTTGAAGCTTACCAAGCCGATATAAATACTGTTAAGGATGAGATTAAGAGCATGCTGTTGGACATTATAGGTTTAACTGACATAACATGTGAGCAATTCTACCACCTGAACTCTGCAATCGAAGATTTGAAGAAGCACTTTTGAAAATGTTGTAGTGATCTAGCTTATTTTACTTATTGTTTTCGTTTCTAGTTAGTTTAACATTTCGCAAACATTTTCTTACCGTATTTTTATTAATGTAATTTCCCTTCAATTATCAAAAGCAAAGCACTTCTAGTTTTACAAATTTTTCCAATTTAATCAATTTCTATGCTTTCAATTCATTTACTGTTATGTTTAATTTGTTTAAATTGATTAATGTTTGATATAATTTCTCGTGTGATGAAAATTACAAATTTATATTGATATTATATATTATATATTGTTTGTGTTTAAAATAGAATGAGAAGTGATCATAAAAAATATTATATAAATTATATTGAACGTGAGAGAGATAATGCATTCTGGAAAATATTCTAAGTTTTAATCCCTCACGGTCGTCATCACCTTCTAACGATCGTGACAAGATAATTAGCGCGTCACGACCGTCATCCCCCCATCACAACCGTGATGACCCCAGTTATAGGAATTCTGAGAAACAAAATTGTTCTTCTTCGAAACCTCTTCCTTTTTCAACTTCCATAACATTCAAAAACCCCCATTATCTCTTCCAACTCCCGTAACCTCACATTATACTAATTAAACTCCATTAACCTCTCCATTTGCTCCACACCTATCACATTCTCACCTTGCATTATAATTCGAACCAATTTCCTCTCATTTTACACTTTTCTCACAAACCTCAAAAACCTCTCATCTCTCACTCTTGTACTTGCATGCAATGGAAGAAATTCAGTTTAGAGATGGTGAGCATGGAGATAATCAGAGACAGAGGTTCATCAGATTCCAGAACCGTGTTGTTCAACCCACGTGATATGTCGACACTGAATGTTTGAGAGAGTTGGGAATGCTCAACAGTGTCAAGAACCTGCTTCAGAAGGTTGGTTTGTGGGATCTATGCAGTCAGCCCCAGCCCACATTCGAGCTTCTGACATTGGAATTTCTAAGCTCATTTCATTACATCACTCCTACCGGTTCACAGAGTCAACTCACCGGCGTTGCTAAGTTCAGATTGCTCGGCCGGGAGTTCGAAGTTACACAAACAAGGATCGCTGAGCTGCTAGGCTTCGATCACGACAATGATGCTCACCTCCGCGTGCCAGACAACTTCAGTGAAACCGCTTTCACCTTATGGCACGACATCACTAACACCCGTGCCTCAGCCTTTCAGAGCCTGAATGCTACGCATATCCACAACCCGACGATCAGATACTTTCATCGCATCATCTGCAACACCATCTTTGCAAGAGAGAGCAACCACAAGCTTAACTCCAAGGAGCTCTTGTTCTTGCACTGCGCCTTAAATGACGAGCGCATCAATGCTGCCCCATTCATGATGTCCCATATCCAGTCCATAGCGCAAAGAGGCGCAACCCCCTTCTACATAGGCGGCATTGTCACTACCCTCGCCATTCAGCTGGAGCTTGGTGACTTGGTCATCAATTTGCCTCGCAGAGCCGCAGAGTTCCTAACGAAGAATTATTGCAGGTCCGCCCACTTGATTGCTCAGAGAGAGGATGGCAGGTTCAGCCCTGTTATACAAGGCACTGTTTATCACCACATCATCTTGCCGTGCCGTGACCGCATCGATCCGTCTAGCCGATCCAACTGGCTATTTGCTTTACCGGATGCTGCCGGCCACGCCCCCATTATTGATGAGCAGGCCGATCCACCAGTGGACGAGATGCAAGACACCATGGATGCAGCTGAGCATGTCCAGGACATTCCTGAGTCATCCACCCGACAGCCTCCTGCACAAGAATTCACACTTGAAGACGTCCTCCGTGCGATTCATCAACAGAACCAGATGAATGCCGCACTAGAGCGAAGGCAAAAAGAGCAACATGATGCATTACTTTCAGCTGTTGCCGCTAACCAGAGGACTACTGATGAGAAGCTCGGAGAGATCTTTAGCGAGCTAGAGGCTTTGCGCATTGATATCACTGCTATCACCGGTACCGGTTCTGATCCTGAAGTGACTCCGACCAGACGCTCCCACACCAGAAGCCGAGGCCGTGGTCATCAGCAACCTTAGTCTTAGTTTTTGTTTATGTTTTTCCATTTCCGTTGTTTGTATTGTACTTTAACCGCTATTATATCACAACATTGAGGACAATGTCTGATATAGTGTGGGAGAGGTACCTTTCATTTTTCTGCATTTTCCCTTTCCGCACTTTTCCATTCCGTTGTATTTCCTTTTCGTAAGTTAATGAAACAGAGCAATATTTGTGCTATTTTCTTTAGTTTCGAACTTTCCCCGTTTATTTAGCCATACCGAAAAAAATCTTTAATTTATTCTTCGCATTACCCGACTTACCTACGAAATCATAATCAGGAAGCTGAGAACGATTCAACAAGATCAATACAGTCTTGACACCTTAGACTTCCCACTTAAGCAATTCCGTTCCGATAATTGTTACGACTACACCTTAAGTTTCAGTTCAAAAGTAACCCCTAGTAGTTTATACTAGCAGTCAGCACCGTCTGAACACAAACCACGTGGGGAGCCGATGAATATAAGTGTTTGATGCCTAATCTATAATGATCCTTCATATCTCGATGCAAATGAAAAGAAATTGCACCAAAGTACACGGTCGCATATAAGAAACGAGAAATATGAGAAGGAGTCCATTGCGGGTTGGTTCAGAGGTACTGGTTCTGAACTTGGTAGGGCGTGCTACGGCTCAATCCCCCACAACCTCCAAATTGGATAATGTATGTAGGGTTACTACATTCGTGTACCAGACCCCGTGCTTATAAAGGATCAAAGTCACTAACCGGCTACTCCACTACGTGCATGCTAAGGCAAAAGGCTTAATGTGATTGCGCTAGAATGAAACCGGGCGAAATAAGATCGAAAGACTCTAGGTGGAATCGTAACGCAATTACCGAATGTTTCGTTTAACGGGAAGTCGACGACTTAGCTTGTTGCTTGTGTCATTAGTGTATCGTTAGTGTTTTATCAAAGTACCGGTTTATCTGACAAAACGATCCTTCGTACGGTTTTGTTATGTGTGTGCGTCGATGAAAACTTGTCCGATAATTTTCAACCGACTATTTGCTTGAGGACAAGCAAAGGTTTAAGTTTGGGGAAGTTTGATAACGAGAAAAAGTATCGGTTATATTGCTATGTTTCAATGTTGTTTTATCGCATATTTGTCGTTTTAACACCCGATTCCTCGAGTTTTCTTTGCCATTTTGCAGGTACATCATATACAAAGCTAAATCATGAGCCACAAGTGAAATGAGCAAAATCAACCATTAAAAGATGAAGAAAAGAGGAATTCTGCATAACCTGCATTTTTTGTAACAGTCACGATCGTCACCTAGGAGTCACGATCGTGACACGCTAAAAGGAGCAGTCACGGTCGTCACAAGTCCCCCACGACCGTGACGCGTATCAAACACGGAAGACGAACGTGACACCCTTGTCACGAACGTGACAAGGGGAAATTAGGGTATTATGCTGAGACTTGGTCATGAACGTGTACGCACTTACCTATCTTCCCGCAGACCAAGTATTCCAACGTTTCCCTGGATTCTCTCAACACCTACGAGGCCCATGCACCAATTCCAACTGCCAAGCCCAAATAGCTTTCTATAAATAGATTAGCTTCAATGAACAATTTACAGAGAGTATTGATTTTAATTTTCTTGCGGAAGCTCTGCCGTTTTTATTTGCACCCTTTATTTTTCCAGCATTAATTTTCTTGCTTTAATTTTCTGTATCCCAACCAACCATATAACAATTTCCAACATTAGGAAATTGTTATAATTTAATTTGTTTCAAAGCCTTCAGAATTCTTTTAGAAAAATTTATTTCCGATTCCGGTCAGTACTCCGAGCTTTCCAGCCTGTGGAAGAAGGAGTCTACTATTTTTATTGTTATCCAGGTTTTTATTTAAATTGCATTTATATTAATGTTGAGTATTTATTTTTCTGCCATGCATATTTTATTTTATATTTCTCTGCCTCTGTCTGGTTCAACAATAATGAGTAGCTAAACACCTTAGGGCGGTATGTAATTAAAATAAACTAAATCGGTAAAATCAACTCTAGGCTTAAAATAATTAAGAGCTTAAAATTATGGCTGAGACTTTTTATTATAAAATCAACCTTTTTGTTACGAGAGTAAGGAAAGTGTAATAGGTTAGGTCAAGACCACGAGAGTGTGAGATTTTAACCAGATAGCTAAAGTTAGGCATTTAATTTAAACACAGCGAGAGCGCTTTAAAATGAATTAGAATTACTAAGTTTCCAAAAATTATTTCTAAACACTTATGGGCTAGCGAGAGCAGGCATAAGGCTTTAGGGGTAAGATCTGAGATAAGACCACAAGAGTGTGAGTTAAAGATATTCAAACTGGTAACCTCTACAGAATATATTAAGTGAACCATCTTTATAAGCCTAGGTTAGATTGACCCGCCTAAGTTAACATAATTACATACCGACCGACTTAGTATTATTTTATTAAACTTAAATTTACTTCCCACCTTTAATCTTTAAAAACAACCAAAAATCGTGACAACCCTTCACCTTAGCTAAATTAGAAAATCCTCTAGCACTAAGTAATCATAGAGTCCCTGTGGATCGATAATCTTAAATATTACTTCGATAGGCTGTGCACTTGCAGTTAAGATACCGCTAGACACATATTAGAGTACGTCTTTAGCCCATCAAACATATCTACCACCTGCTGCTTTTACTTTATCTAGAAAGGAGAAAAAAATTTGTGTAAGTCTCTGAGTGAAGTTAAGGTTCCAGAAGGATACTCATCAGATATCAGAAGACTTGTTTCTATGAAAGACCTCAAGTTAAAGAATTTGAAGACACATGATTGCCATGTTATAATGGAACATTTTCTACCGATAGGTATATGTTCTATTTTTCCAGAAAAAGTAAGAAGTGCCATAAATTGAGATAACATATTTGTTCATCATATATTAGTTTTATTTGATCATATTGTATGACTTAATGTGTAGGTGCAGAAGGAGAAAAGTTCTGAAACATCTATTCCTGCACATGTTTTGTGGAAGGAAGCCCGTGTGGGCAAATCTGGAGTTCCTAAAGAAGATATTTTACAAGTATACGAGAAATGTGTAAGTATAACATTTTTTCTTTAATTAAATAAAAACTTTATAAACAAATATTTGACAAGTATACGGTATTCATCTGATTTTCAGGAGGCGCTATCTCAGTCTTTACCTCCAGATGATACTAGGAGCATACTTAGTCGGGCATTAGATGTCTGTGAGTATTCTGGTCGGGTGAGGGGTAAGGGATTTGGAGTCACTCCGACCTCCCTGAGTATTAAAAAAGGAAAGACTCCTAGTAATCGGGAGCTTCATGCAAAATTGGAAGCAATGCAAGTTGATCTTGATGCATTAAGGAGAGAAAGAGAGGCTAGCGCCTCAACATGTTTCAGAGATGCTTCAGACAAATATAGTATCATCTGTACCTTTAAGCCGGACATTCCAGAGGTAATTACATATAATTGTCTTAAATTTAACTATTTGCTTAAATTATGTATTTGACATATATACACATTAACAATTTCATTTTATTATTGGTTTTAGGGCATTTCCCATTGTCAGCTCTATTTATCATCACCATATTATCAGATGGTTGGCAAGGGAAAAGTGCATAACATTAGCGGAGTATTACTTCACACTAGAGAGCTCCCTGCTATATGTTTGAAAGTATCGGTTGATATTACAGTTGAGCCGAATGCATCATTACCATATCCTAACTATTGTTCGGATGCAACAACGGTGGACGAAGCAGTAGGTTCGTTTGTTGCATGGCCGACAAACCTCATTAGCGTAGGATATGAGGTATGCCTAAAACCTTTGTTAACCTTAATGTGTATATTCAAAGTTTTTACGCGCATTTTACGTACATTGTTTACTTGGTTATGTTAAATAGACTCCCACAAGATCCAAATCAAAAGATAATGCTATTCCGCGGCATACCGAGTTTGTGGTTTCAAAAAAACAGGTACAATACAATTATATGACATATATGCATGGAAGTTGTTAAATTCTTAATTTCATCTAACTATTTATATGATATGTAGCTTCAAGATAATGAGGTTAGCAACGTCTCCACACAACAAAAAAAAGAGGTTAGCAACGCCTCCGCACGACAAAAAAAGGAGGTTAGCAACGCCTCCGCACAACAAAAAAAGGCTGGTGCTAAGAAGACCGTAGCTAAGAAAAAACCTACCACCAAGTATAGGTCGTGCCTCCAGACATTACTAGAGATGACAGATATACCGATCGGAGGTGTTCGTCTTGTGCATATGGAGGAAGGTATTTTCGGCTTTGATTACGAACAAATGATTGGTAATGAAGACTTCATGCAAGTTTTTGGTCGTGAAGAAATTGGTGTCAGTGTTGTCAATACATATATCAGGTAAATCCGGTCTACTTTATTATATTAATTGAACAACTTATTTACTTTATGTTTCAAATGAGGCGTCTAATGTTAATGATGTTTTTATTTAAGGTTTTTATATGACAAATTGATGTGCCCCAATGGATTGGACGTAACATTTGGATTCTTAGCACCTGCGTCAGTCAACTTAAGTTTAATCATAAGTAGACCGGATACCGTGACAGAGTACGTTCTCAGGATCCTCATGGCCAACAAAGATGCGGAGAAGTTGTTCTTTATACCGTTTAATACCGGGTTAGAATTTCATTCTAAATTCATCAATTCATCTATTATAATTATTTTGTATTTTGACGTCGTGTAGAAAATTTACATCTAACATTTGTTTAATCATACAGTGGACATTGGTTGTTGCTCGCAATCAATCCTATCAGAGAAATCGTTTATTATCTTGACTCGTTAGGAAATGATTGGTCAACATACCCGAATATGAAGGACACAATTGGCACGTAAGTGGGATTGTTCTATATTTTCTTGTGTGTATTTATTAATTTATGTGAATTATTCTAATTACTTCATTTTTATTTTATTAGCATCCTACAAGCTTTTCGAGCCCAACGAGATATCCAAACATCAAAGAGGAGAGCCAACTGCATTACATGGATAAAAGTGGCTGTATATTATTAATTATCACATTTTTTATTATATTAGTGATGATACTTGATAAAACTTCGGATTTATCCATATTTTCTTTTCATCAGTGGTGTCCTCAGCAACGTAATCAAATAGATTGCGGATATTTTATGTTGAGGTTTATGCAAGATACTCTTGTTTTGGGCCGATTAGAGATTCCCACCGATCTATGTATTTCTAACTTATGAGTTATTTTAATATTTACACATATCTCTCATATAATTAAATAGTTGAAATTAAATCAAACCATGTTATATTATTCTGTAGTACTTTGATGAATTCAAGTGTGCATATTATAAAAAAGATCAAGTGGACGAAATCAAAGAGGAATGATGTCAATTCATTATAGAGCTCAGTGTTATATGAGGTATAATATTGTACTCTTACTTTAATTGATGAGAATTTAAATATGTGTAACGTTGTAATTTCTATAATATTGTTTATTAATTGAATTACAATCTTTCTGTTGTTTCAGGAACTATGTATATTTGAAGCAATGCGTTGGATGGATTAGATATGTGTAATTATAATATGTACATTTGTAGTAAAATGCAATGACTTGTAATTATAGTTTTGGTACATAAATTTGTATATATTTTGGTACATTTAATAGGTCAAAATGGTTTGAATTGGTATATATATATATATATATATATATATATATATATATATATATATATATATATATATATATATATATATATATATATTGGTTTGAATTGCCAATTTTGGATTTATAATTTTGGTGCATAAATTGATATATAATTTGTGATATTTGTCTGCCAAAGATTGGTTGAAAACAGGTCAAAATTCTGGTTTAACAACCTGGTAAGAAAAGTGGTTTCAAAAAAATTATTCAAAAATTTTCGTATACCTTAGACAATGCTTTACACAAAAAGCGATGTCTAAGGGGGGGCTTAGAAAGCGCTTTTGGGAAAAGCGATGTCTAAGGGGGGGGGGGGGCTTAGACATCGCTTTCAAAAAGCGTTGTCTAAGGTATACCTAAAAAATTAAAATATGAGGGGATTAGACAGTGCTTTCACCAAAAGCGTTGTCTAAGGTATACCTGTCGCTCCCGGGATTTTCATCATAGTATAAACGCGAAAGTGGCGCGGAAAAGGTAGAGTCGCCAGCCAGACATTTTTATCCCGAATGAATGGGAAAGGTAAGGTTGCACAAACCTAAGAAAGAAGGAAAAGGGCGAGGCCTTGCGAACCAAAGATCTGGGTCCAGAAGTCGGTTATGAATTGGGAAGGCATTAGCACCCCAATCCGTCTGCCGTACCCGACGGGATCCACACTTGTAAGTCTGTTTCAAATGGTAAGAAATAAGATGCTGTTTGAATGAAAAGAATACCTAACTGGAACGGGAACGGGAACTGAGATGAGAAATGGAATTGGAAAAGAAAATGGAAAGAAGGGGAAAAATGTAGGGAAAATAAAGAATGTGCTCGAATGGGCCATACCCCACTGCCTACGTACCTCATCGAGAAAATGAGGATCAGAGTCGCCGTAGTTCGTCTAACTAAGGCAAAAACTTGTTTATGTTTTTTAGGTTGACGTTGCCATAGCTCTAGCTCAGGTGTTACCGACTCTGACTCGAGGGTGTTTACCTAATCGCTGTTTGAACTATCGAGGCAAGTCGCATTCGTCCACAAAGAGTATGAGATGAGAATAGAAGACGTGATGTCTTGTTGGTTGTCTTTTAGAAGAAGTGTTTTGACTTTATATTTATCGCATGTACAACACTAAAGACTATGATACAGAAGTGAATACTTTCCAAGATCGCCCCCAATGGAACGTTTGTAAAGCATTCTAGAAGAGTGGAGGAGACCTCCACTAATCATTTCCCATATAGCTTAAGGCTCGTGGCGTATTGTACCTACTTTCCTTTTAAAGTATTTTGATTTTTTCTTTAAGATGAGAAGTGAGACTCAAATTGAGAAAGCAAAAAAACTCTAAGGGAAACTAGACTTTACCCTAAGTTAATTGAGTTTAATGGTGACCTATGGTTAGTGGAGCTTGAAAGATCTAAGCTACCTAAGCGGATATTAGACTAGAAATGCAAGTACAAAAAGTAATAATGAATAACATGGCCCTCCTACATCATGGTGGGTGAAAACGTGTATGAATCATAAATGAAATGAAACGATGGATCAGGTGGGTCGGTTGCGTGGTACTGAGACACACGACTTATGGTGTGCAACATACAAGGCTTGCTTTTGGTGTAGTGGAGTGGAGCGATGGTAATCGAGGGATCCTAAAGTCACATGAAACTTTATTTATTTATTTGAAAATTTACTCGACGTTGGATCGACTATTTCTTTATTTTATTTTTTGAGGTTTGGTTTTCTATTGATTCGTTTTATCTTTTCTAGCCTAACTATGAGAACTATACAAGCATAAGAGTTCTAAGCTATTACATCACAAAGTACAAACCACAAAAATATAATCGAGGCATAATAAAAATAATCCAAGTCCATAAGCGAATCCTCAAAAAAATACCTTGCACAAAAAGAAGATGTTAGTAAATGAAATGAAGATGCATATGCAATAATATGACGAAAATGAATTAACGTAAAAATCTGTAAGAATTTCTAAAGCATATAAGGCATAAAACCGAAATAATGGCTAATCGCTTCATGGAAACGCACTTGAACGGTTTCTAAGCCTAAGTCCTAAAACTAAAGGATTTCACATGATATAAACATTCTACAATCAGTAGCTAAACCACACTAAGGCCTTCTATTATTCTAAAATCAAGCCTAATTAATCTATGTCCTAATGCACCATAAAATCCTAAGCTAAACTAGATGGATTTACAATGGAAAAATTGAATGAGATCGAGGCACTAAAAATAGCAAAAGTCCTGGAAAACATATGAAATTAATTCCCTAGGGTCTCTATCCAGACTATAATATTGTGTTAAAAAATATCCTAAAAAATCATAATCTAACTATATCAAATGGTCACTTAAAATCTATTTAAGATTCAATCACAATTTTACACAAACAACACTACCAAAACAGTGGATAAAATGGCCTAAAAATTATACCAAAAATTATTACAGGTTCTATCATTAGTCCTCTAATCATAGCAAAAAGAATGGGTCAAAAATATTACAGGAAGTGGGAGAAATAAAATGTACAAAATCATGTGTTCATGTGAGAATTCAATAGAAAAGCAATTAAATGGAAAATCAAAATAAAATCGAAAAAATGGCAAAAATCAGAAAGTAAAAATGTAGAAAATTTCTAAAATGTGTTATAAACCTACTGGAATTTTATTATATGCTTTATTATTTTTGTAATGATTAAAATCAAAAGCTATACAAAACAGAAAAAAAAGGAAATAATATGAGGGGGTGCAGGAAGCAGATTTTTCTTAGTTAAGATGCACAACATGGGCTCAAACGGTGGTTCAAATAGCAAAACGAAATGAGACCAAAACTCAACATTCTGAAGGTGCATCCTATGGTTCTTGGTCAACAATCATTGACCGAATTTGGACCGCTAGATCTAGTCTTCCCATTGGGTATTCTTATCAAGTGGATCTTAGATGCATGGGCATGGTTGTTATGATGTGCTACCGTGTATAGGATTGGTCGCCGAACTAGCCTATCGGACGGTGACAGTGTCACCGCCGGTGTGGCTAGGGAACCCAAAATCTTATCCTCTAATCCTATCTTTATGGAAATGTAACGGTACCATTAATCCATATTAATTGACTTTATTAACCTTAATTTTCCAAGATAAAACTTAATTACTAAATATTCTTCATTAATCCCATTAATTTATTTTATTAAGTCAATTTAATCCAACAATAATACAATTGAAAATATAAAACCAAAACAAACTGAATGTAGCCAAACGCAAACCCTAAAATCCCCTTCTTCTTCCCTAAACACAAAACCCTGGCACCCTCTTCTTCTTCCCCTTCGCCGCCGGTATCCTCTTGGTCATCCACGGCGCTTACTCCATCAAACCCTAGCCTAATTCTTCATCCTCTCCACAAATCTTTCTTCCGTTTTTCACAATCCTTAATCAAACTACCGAATTGAAGCCAAACACGTCTAAACCCTAAAAGCGAAGGATCGCATTCGAACAACAATGGAGCACGGTCACGAAGGATGTCGCCGTGGCCATGATTCAGCAAGAGAAAAGTGACATTCTTGCATCCACGAAATCAGATGAATGTTAGAGATGAGTGAGCTTACCGGCGAAGACGGAAATGACGACGTTCGATCCTTGGTGATTATTGAACTCGACGTTCAGGTACTTCCGCTTTCTTTCTCGCTATGTAAATACACTTCTCCTTCTTTATTTGTTGTAACTTCCGAGTCGTTTTCGTGATCAGAACTCGTTTCGTTATGAGGTTATTTAAAACTTCTTTTGAAACGTGGTTCTTATCGTGTTATTGAATCTACAAGAGGATTCCTCTTGTGGTGTGACGCAGATTGTTGCAGAATAGTGAAGATGGTGATGAAGTTGTTGATGTATTCGCAAATTACTCGGTTGTAGAAGGTGAAGAGGAATGAGGATTGAGAAACTGAGGTCTATCAAAGAGCAAAAGAGATCCTTGTTATCAGTATTTTCTTTTCTTGATTTCTCTGTGCGATTCGTTTTCCTGAACCTTTGCTCTTTTACGAATTTACAGGTCAAAGAATTGATGAATGATGAAGGTGAATGGATACGGTTGTGAAGATGATTGAAGAATTTTATTGATGATAGGAGATCTGGATTTTTGTTGAATTTGTTGCATACTTGTCAAAGATGATGAAACAGGATGAAGTTTGGAGCGGGATCACTCTGTTCGCTCTATCGTCAACGAAAACAACAGCACTTCAAGTATGCTTTCCTTTCTTGAATTCGATTCACTTCCTCTTTTTTCTGTTGCGATTGATGTGATGTATTCTTCTGTTTGATTATTGTGTTTTGAAACGAATCTGCAGGTTATTGTTGATGCTTGTGTGATGAAGATGAAGGAGGTTGCGGGTTGCGGAAGTGCTTCAAAGGGGATGATTCGGTTTGAAGACGATGAAGAAACATGGTTGAAGAATGGAAGAAGAGGAATGTTGATGAAGGTATGAAAGAGAGGAAGAAGATTGAATGGGGAAGAGAGGATGAGGAAGAGTGAAGATCCAAAAGGAAGCTTGAAGAAGCTGAAGACCCCCCTTTATAGGAGATGAAAACACAACTTTGTATGAGATCCATGGTGAGGGTGATTCTAGAATTTCAATTGAATTCGGTTAGAGTTAGTTAGAGGTTGGTTAGAAATTGGTTAGAGATTTGTAACTGAAATTATGCTTGTAATTGTCTTCTGCCCCTTTTTGTGACTGATTTTTTGTAACTGTTGTATATAATCCCTTGAAGAATTTTGTACTGGATTTTTTTAGATTTTCCTGTTATGCTATTTGAGTAATTCTGTTATATCACTTAACGTAAATTTTGTTTTTTTTCAAAGAGTTTTCTCATCTGATAGAGCTGCATATAAGTATAATTTTTTTTGGGCTTGTTGTATATTATGGAACTAATGAAAATGGCTGGGACATTTGGCCTCATTATCAGTTCAAGCTAAAAACTGATAATCGTGTCAAACTAACTGTTTAAAGAAATTAATTTTTCCATCTTATTAATCAAATTTTTTTTATTCTATTATTTATTTGGCACAAAAACAAACAAGGAAAAATGTGGGTCTATGATGTGGTTTACAAATAATAGGTCAAAAGTTGGTAGAAAATGGTGTGAGCTTGAGATTTTGGATTTGGTAATTTGAATAGATATGGGCCTTATTTGGATCAATGAATTACTAAATTATTATAAAAATTTTAATGGACATGGATTATAGACAAGAAGGACGTTTTTGAAATTTCGAAATCGAAAATGGATAGGAAATGAAAATGGACTTTATTATGGGCTTGAACTGAAATTTGGACATGAATCGAAAATAGGAGAAATAATGATCGGAAGCAGTTTTGAATATTGCATTCAAATTTTCCCTATGATCCATGTGTATTCTCAATAAATCCACAACTTTATGTCCTGAGAAGCCCTGCATCTTCCATTGATTGTCCATAAACTCAACCATGAATGTGAAACCATAATCCACCCGGAAATGCATATTGACGTTGATGAGCTTGCAATGACGAGTAATACTCAAAATAGCCCTGAAGATCAGTTCTAATAGCACGAGTGCAAATTGAAGAAGCTATTTCCAAGCTCAACCACTAATAAACCAAAACCCTAATGTTCTAAGGAATACAGAGAAATAAACTATGATTCGCGATCCTGGTGAATTTTGGAGAAGAATAATTCTGGATTTCATAGATTTTGGGTACACTTGGGATTGGACCAAACGAACCAATGCTTGCCTTTAACTTATTCCTCCAGTAATTAGATAATTCAATGGTAAGTCCTTCCGAGGAAATCACTTGAAGATCACTTAATTAGAAGGATAAACCCTGATCTAGTGTTGATGATGATAAGAAAATGATTCTCCTGATAGTTGCATAGTGTCATACCCCAAATTTGTCCTACCCGCACCATTTTATTTTCTGTCTAATCTTTATTTAGAAAATAGGTATCATTTTATTTTTCTGTCAGATATTTCAAAAATCCAAAATATGCACCATTTTATTTTTTTTATTTTTCTTCTTCTCTGTCTAACCAATATTCGAAAATAAAAATATTTGTCATTTTCTTTTTGTGCGAAAAATCAGGGTTTTATTTTGAGATTGTCGAGTGCGTATGTGTGTGCGCATTGTTGCTTTAAAATCAGTTTGTTATGCGAAGATCTGCTATTCGATTTCATATTTCATTCCATTTTCCTTTTTTTTTATTTATGAACAATTTATATTTTTATATCTTATTTTTAGGCCCATTACCATTTCTTAAGTCCATTAGTTATTATTCAAGCAAAATAAAAAAAAAAATCTTCTAGTTATAGCATATTATTATTATTTTTATACTTTTCTATTTAAGTCTAATTTTTCTTAAACATATTTAGGTATTTCAAAAAAAAACTACAACAAATTATTTCATCATATTATCCCTTTTCACCACTATTTTATTATTATTGTTATTATTTCATTATTAATCATTATTTTTTTTTATTATTAAGAAAAACAACAACACAATTTTTTTTTCATTATTATTAAATCTTATATTTTTATTACTATTCTTATTAATCTTTTCTCTTAATATTTCTATTATTTCCATTACCTTTTACTATGATTATAATTATTATTAGCATTATTATTATTATTATTATTATTATTATTATTATTATTAGGATTATTATTAGTATTATTATTCAAATTATCCACTCACATTTTTTTCACACATATTCCAAACAGACCCCACATGATATTTTCTCCACCCACATTTCTCTTTCTTTCCATAGCCAGCACAATTTACTCACACACCACAATAAATTTTGTTTCCCACTCCCAATACCCAGTACGCAGATTCGCAGCTCAGCAACATTCCATACACACAAATAATGCACATGCAAGCTACCATAGTGGAACCACACACTCAGCTGGTACAAGATTCGTAACAACAATATTTTCACCAACAACTTTTTTTTCTTCTTCTTTCCAATTTTCACTCTATATAACAGATCTTTTTTCACTCATTCAAAAAAAGAAGAAGGAAGGAAACAGAGAGAATATAGAAAACCTCTGCAATTTTTTAACAGAAAAACTCTTCTTCTTCAAACCATAAATTCCCCTTCAAACAAATCATCTTTTGCCATCTTCATCAACCTCACCACCATTAACAGAACCTCTCTTCTCATCCTTCAATAAACATCTACAAATCAAAACCAAAAAGACCACAAACCACCAAAATAAATCCAGAAAAGAAGAGAGGGATGAGTTTGAGAAAACAGAATCATTGAGAGAGCGTGAGTGAGAGACTAAACCAAATCCGTTACCACCACTCGAACCACGCCAACACAAATGCACAAATCTGTGAACTCAACCCACCTCCTTCGTCAACAACCCTTCACAAATCCGCGGCCACCATAACATCACCGACGCAAACCAAACAGTGAAACCGCGAACGATTAAAACCTGAAAACCGTAAGATTCTCCGTGAGAACACACAAACCTGTGAAACCGAGAAAGCAGAGAGATCCGGAACTGAGATATTTGAGCAAACCGTGATTAATAAGCGCTGAGAGACGGCGAGAGGGACACCGAGCGGCGCCGTTAGATTGATAACAGAGGGTGGGTGGTTTTAATTTTTTTCTTATTATCCCTTTTCACCACAACAAATTATTTCATCATATTATCCCTTTTCACCACTATTTTGTTATTATTGTTATTATTTCATTATTAGTAATTTTTTTTATTATTAAGAAAAACAACAACACAAATTTTTTTTCATTATTATCAAATCTTATATTTTTATTACTATTCTTAATAATCTTTTCTCTTAATATTTCTATTATTTACATTACCTTTTACTATGATTATAATTATTATTAGCATTATTACTATTATTATTATTATTATTATTAGGATTATTATTAGTATTATTATTCAAATTATCCACTCACATTTTTTTCACACATATTCCAAACAGACCCCACGTGATATTTTCTCCACCCACATTTCTCTTTCTTTCCACAGCCAGCACAATTTACCCACACACCACAATCAATTTTTTTCCCACTCCCAATACCCAGTACGCAGATTCGCAGCTCAACAACATTCCATACACACAAATAATGCACATGCCAGCTACCATAGTGGAACCACACACTCAGCTGGTACAAGATTCGTAACAACAATATTTTCACCAACAACTTTTTTTTCTTCTTCTTTCCAATTTTCACTCTATATAACATATCTTTTTTCACTCATTCAAAAAAAAAAGAAGGAAGGAAACAAAGAGAATATAGAAAACCTATGCAATTTTTTAACAGAAAAACTCTTCTTCTTCAAACCATAAATTCCCCTACAAACAAATCATCTTCTGCCATCTTCATCAACCTCACCACCATTAACAAAACCTCTCTTCTCATCCTTCAATAAACATCTACAAATCAAAACCAAAAAGACCACAAACCACCAAAATAAATCCAGAAAAGAAGAGAGGGACGAGTTTGAGAAAACAAAATCGTTGAGAGAGAGACTAAACCAAATCCGCTACCACCACTCGAACCACGCCAACACAAACGCAAAAATCCATGAACTCAACCCACCTCCTTCGTCAACAACCCTTCACCAATCCGCGGCCACCATAACATCACCGACGCAAACCAAACAGTGAAACCGCGAACGATTAAAACCTGAAAAATCGTAAGATTCGTCGTGAGAACACACAAACCTGTGAAACCAAGAAAGCAGAGAGATCCGAAACTGAGATATTTGAGCAAACCGTGATTAATAAGCGCTGAGAGACGACGAGAGGGACACCGAGCGGCGCCGTGAGATTGATAACAGAGGGTGGGTGGTTTTAATTTTCTTCTTTTAAAAACATTTTTTTAGACTCCTTATTTTGAAAAAAAGTGTGATCTGAGGATGAGAAGGAGAATACATTTCCCTTTTCTTTGTTTTAAAAATATTGATATCTTTTAATATTCTTATTTATTATTTATTTATTTTTTTATTGTTTTGTTTTTATGACTTTTGTTGGTTTTTTTGAGGCCCATAGATAATCTGCATCTGAATCTTTCTCTACACATACCACACTAAATCACACACACCTTTGTTTTTTTTTATCATTTTTATTTGTGTTTGTTCTTTATATTATTTCTATTTTTTGTTTACAGTATTTTCAAATTTTCTCTTCATTATAATTTATTTTGGTTTTAGTTTTCAAAGTGCATTTTATTGTTATGTTTTTATATGTTTAAGTTGATTTTGAGTATCATTATTTTCATTTATTTGTTGAGGACCGATGATATAACAAAAGGCCAAATTTGTCCGATTTCATTAAGTCGGAAAATTAGGTCAATATGAGGCCAATTTTATTTTGTTTATTATTTTGTCTCGATTAATATTTTATTTCATTTTTATTTTGTCAATGTAATGTAATTTAGTTTATTTAATTCGATTATTTTTATTTTCATGGTCGATGAACATCGAATTAATCTTGAGATTCGTTGCGAGCCGACTCGACATCTCGATTAATGATGAGACCATCCGATTTAAATTCAATTTATTTATTTATTTCCGCATTTCAAAAATATCGCTCGACTCCTCATAGAATGATTTCAACTTTGAATCGATTCTAAGGTAGTTAACGAACCACATCTCGACGCGTCCAAAAAGCTCCAACGCCTTCGAATAGTTGTCTCCGAATAAAAAGGCCGAACACCTTCGAACAGTTCAAAAACATTGCACACACACTTTCTCTTGGGCGAATTATAACGAGACCCCTTTATTTCTCGTAATCCCCTGTAATTTATTTTGTATCCCTCCCCCATTTTATGTACGCATTTTATTTTTCGTATTTTATTTCATTCGCGAACCCTTGGCTCAACGCCAAGCGGTTGCACTTGCACACTCACACTTTATTTTTCAGTTATCGTTTATTAGGATCCACTTCACCTTGCGAGCCGAGCGCATTGTGCCTCGCTAACAAACCACAAAATAAAACTCCACTTGCATTCACCCCAAACCTCAAAAACCAAAATGTTTCGATTAGATCCAAACCCTTGATCCAACGTCAAGCGGTCGTAGGTTAATAAAGCACATTAATAAAACGAGAAGAAATTGTACGCCACGAGCCTTAAGCAGTAGAAAGGAGGATAACGACCTCTTGTTACTCGCTCCGATTATTTCGACCCAAGACGCTCGTCTTGTTGGACGGAATAAACTATCCATAGTCTTTAGTGCAATTCGACTCCCAAACCCTTTCATCAAAGGAAGGTAATAAAATCAAACAACCATCAACCGTAGTAGGCCGAACTACGAGGCTCTGACTTTCCCATTGCACGCGGGAGTACGTAGGCACAAGGATCTCAATCCTTGCCGAGCACCTAGGATCAATCTGACTTATAATTTGAACTCATTTCCCTCTAGCAAGTAATTCGTTTAAGCATAGACATCCTTTCGCGCGTGATAGCTTAGATGGTTCCCATCGAGTACGATGGATGTAGGGGGTGCTAATACCTTTCCCCTGCATAACCGACTCCCGAACCAGGCAATGGTTTCGTTGACCTTTGTCCTTATCTCTCTCTTCCCGGGTTGTATCTATATCTTCCCTTTCCCTCTTCGGGAATAAATAGAATTAGGTGGCGACTCTTCAGTCTGTCCAGCGCGCGGCTCCGTCCTTTCGGATCGCGTGAGGTCATATTTTTCGGGGTACGACAGCTGGCGACTCTGCTGGGGATTGGTTCACCCCTATACGAGTCAAGCCTAGTCTAGGTTCCCACGCTTGTTTGGATGTTTTCTTTTATGCCTTGCTTGTTTATTTTTATCGCTTTCTTTATCGCATTCCATATTATATATCTTGTGGCTCCTTGGTACTATAATTTGGATCGATACTTTGATCGCAAAAGAAACTTGAGGGAAAGGCTCTATACCCGGGCTTACGAGTACAAACATAAGTTAGTGAGGTTGTGTAGTATGGGCTCCCGAGGGAACCGCTCTCGTGGGTTGTCGATACGAAAACCTCACTTGGAGTAGATTCTAATGAGAATACTGACGACCGTCAAGTTCTTGGCGTGTGTGCTCAGTTGTTTTCATTAGGGTCACTGACTCTGAGGACCTTTAGAACCTTGTGGTTAAAGCATCGATTGATGGTCGCGTAGTATTGGCTCCCGAGAAATTTGCTCTCGTGGGTTGTCGATACGAAGACCTCACTCAGAATAGACATTCTCAATGGAGTTGATTGACTGTCAAGAGATGACACGTGCATCAAACATTTGAGCAAAGTCCATAACTCTGAGGCCTTTGTTTAAACCCCGTGTCGATGATCGCGTAGTATGGGCTCCCGAGAAAATTTGCTCTCGTGGGTTGTCGATATGAAGATCTCACCCAAAATAGATTCATATGGGGGAGTCAGTCAACCATCATGCTTATGGTGCATGTGATGAACAACCATATGAATTGATAACTTTGGGGTCCCTAAAACCTTTAGAGTCTACCCAGTGAGTTCTTGATCAGAGTATCCTCCATATGTACCTTGGACTCATGAGACCCTGATCTTGTGATCCTGGATTCTGACATTGCATATCATTTCATTTGCATCAATTCTCGCATTTCATTCCAAAATTCAAAAACTCATTTCATGTTCCTCCATCTTCAGTAAATCAAGTTGGTTTCCCGACGCCTGTATCGTGCTAGACGCCCGTATCTAACTAGAGCCAACACTAGAAGACTGATGGACGTGATTCAAGAAGAGCAAGCTGTTATGAGGGAAGAGATTGACTCGGTCAAGAACAAGATTGACCAGATTTACGAGACTATACAAGCTTTGGCTAGGATGGAAGAACGTCGTGAAGCTGCTGCCGCAATGAACAATGCTCTAGTGCAAGGATCTGCCTCGCGAGCAATGCCTTCGGTTCTCGTTCCAAATCCTTTGGTCTATGTTTTGCCTCCAGGCTTCACTCCTGCTGTTAAAGAGGTCACTTCCCAACCAATACCTACCTCTGGTGTTACTGTTGGTGCTATTCCTCAAGCTCAACCTATTCCAACTCAAGTCCAGTTTCCTCATGCTAAAGAGGATCATCAAGTTGAGTATGATATGCATACTGCTGTTCCAATCACCAATCCTCATGTTGTTCAAGAATCTGAAGCTATGAAGATGTGTCGTGAGTTAGCTAAAAAACTTCGAATCATGGAAGGACACAATTCAACCTCTCTGAGTGCCTCAGACATGTGCCTAGTTCCGGATGTTGTGATCCCTGCTAAGTTCAAACTTCAAGAATTCGAGAAATACAAAGGCCTCAGTTGTCCTGAACTCCACTTAAGGATGTATTGTAGGAAAATGGCCGCTCATGCCAAAGACGACAGACTCATGATCCATTGCTTCCAAGACAACCTGTCTGGAGCGTCTCTAGAATGGTACATGCAACTCGAGCGCAATAATGTTCGTACTTGGCTTGATTTATCTAATGCATTCAAAAATCAATACAAGTACAACACCGACTTAGCTCCTAACCGTACTCAACTTCAGAGTATGACTCAAAAGGAGAACGAATCCTTCAAAGAGTACGCACAACGCTGGAGGGAGTTAGCTGCCAGAGTGCATCATCCATTGGTTGACCGTGAACTGATTGATATCTTCATGGGTAACTTACAAGGGCAATACTACGAAAAGCTGATCAATAGCGTATCTTCTGGATTTTCAGACATGGTAATCGTCGGAGAAAGAATTGAAGAAGGTTTGAAAAGTGGAAAGATCCAAGGAGGTATAGCAGCCAATCTGGAACCAAGAAGCCTTTCAATGGGTACAAGAAGGGTGAAACAAATGCCATTTCTGCTGCAAGTGGGAATCCGCAACAGAATGCACCTACTCCAATTCCCTACTATTAGTATCCTTATGTCGCTGCTGCGCAATATGCTCCCGTGCCATATCAGCCAATTCCTCCAATGCCTTATCAGCAGGCCATTCAAGCTCCATTTCCGCTTCAGATAGCTTATCAACCACGTCTGTATCCTATGATTGCAGCTGCGCAGTATGCGCCCAATCCGTACCAGCAACCAGCCTACCCACAATGGCCTGGTCAACAACAACAGTGCGCTCCTCAACAACGCCCACCATATCAACAAAGAGGATATGATAGACACCTTGATCCCCTGCCTATGTCATATTCCGAAATCTTTAATGGGCTGATGGCAAAAGGATCCCTTACTTTGAAAGATATGCCACCTCAGACTGGTAACTCCCGGAACTATGATGCCAATGCTCGCTGTGAGTATGACAAAGGCGCTCTAGGTCACACAATCGAGAACTGCCATGCCTTCAAGCACAAAGTTCAAGATATGGTCAACTCTAAGGATCTCACCTTCACTCCGAGAAATCCAAATGTCTAGAACAATATAATGCCGCAGCACGGTGCCAGCAAGTGAAAGCTTTTAAAGGGGTTGTTGAAGACCAAGCTGAGTAGTCACCAACTTTGAAGCATTCAATCAAGAGAAGTTCATTCCTCAAATCAAGGCAGTCGTCGCCATTTGTCATTTTTGCATCTTTGTTATTTTGTACTGTTTGTTAAGTACTATTTGTTTTGAACATTATCGTTTGTACTTGGTTTTGTTAATATTATGTTTATGCATGTTTTGAATCAGTCTATTCGCATTCGCTCATACTTTGTCATTTATCACAAAAATCACAAAAATATTCCTTCACTTCACTTTAGCAAATATTTGAGAGAGGATGATGAAAATGAAATACCCATAACTGTTGCGGTATTGCTTTCGGATAAAACCTCGTCAATGATATACATGCATTCTTTCAAATCCCAAAACATTGGAGATATAAGGAATTAATCCCTAGTTAACCACTTCGAGCCTAGAAGTAGGAGTTTCTTTCGGATACAAACCCTTACGTTTAATCCGGGGCAGGGTATTTGTTCAGTTAACCTGACTACACCTTCAAATCGCAAGATGAGACATCCCGACAGAGGACCATCAACAAATGACTTGGTAGTCACAACATTCAACAACATACGAAAAAATATAGAAAAGAAAAAACCGCTAAGTTGAGCACCCGAAGGGAGACTTAGTCGAAAAATGAAACAAAAGAAAGAACAAATCAAAAAGAGGAGCTCAGATCCTCAGCAAAAGCGAAGCAAATATCAGTGACCACCAAATCAAAAATCAAATGGTCACCAGCAAAATAAGATGACTACCATTTTCAAGCGAACCTTAAAGCTTAATCTCCACTCTTGCAACATCGAAAACAAATGCAGGTGTAGAGTTAACTGAACGTAGGATGGGAGAACATCACGAAGAAGGGGTGGGTAAAAATCATTTGAGCCTTATACCTTTGTTGTTCAACCATTAACCAGACCATGTTACAACCCTCGAAAGTCCTAATTGAGGCGCGGTTTATTATGAAAGCATGCTACCAAAAAGGTTGCGTAAACTGACTCTCATGTATTTGCTAATCTTCAATCTCGTTTGCACATTATTCTTGTTGCATCTTTTACGCACTTTCTAAATCAACACCACGTTTGGACCAACGGTCCATTCGTCACACTATCACGACATTCAAATAAATTGAATTTTTTTCAAAACTCACATGAACGTTACATTAACACTACCATTTGTGGATGAATAATTTGATTGCAATTTAGTGCTTGACGTCAGTGCAATCCCAACAAGGGGCAATCAAAAGAGAAATTTGAACTTCATTGGTGCCAACATGAATCAAGACTACCTCAACAGCTCAATCAGGGGCAATTTATTTCAAAGTCCATTAATCAGGGGAAAATCATCTTCAAACAACTCAATCAGGGGCAGGCGCCTACCAAATCCAGACTCACGGGCAGATCATGCCATGGCCATTGTCAAAGTTTCCCCACCAGAATTCTCTCCAATACCTTACAGACAGGGGCAAGCAAGCAAGGAGCAAATCTTCCTATCTCTTCTCCCTAGATGAACAAGCAGTTCTTGCCAGATGTTGGCAACTATTCAAAGCAAAGCAATCTTCATGTGTCAATTAAGTCGCTCCGCTCATCTGCAAGTAACCGAACTTGGAGCATTCCGATCTATCTTCTGATCGTGCATCGTTGAAGATCGAGTGTCGGGGAATCAATCCCTCCACCCACCCAAAGTCCAATCGTTATTGGCAACTACCATACCAAAAGTCCACCAAGCGGGCACCTTTCAATCGCTCATATGCATCATTATGCATCATTAACGTCATAAGCATCATTTACAACATGTGCATCATGTGCATACCTAAATAAATCAGATTTTCATATCCCCAACATTCTTAACTTACATCTCATTGCATAAACATTTGCATCGTATTTCCATCTTTATGGAATACCATTTCAAAACAATCAAGCATGCGTGCATAAGTCAGGATCAAGGATCAATCGAAGATTCTAGGCATCTCCTCAGCGGATTCAGTGGCCGTCCCCTATTGAATCTTTTCCCTTCAACTATTTTAATTTTTCAGCCACCCGGTTTTCCCTTTGGTGGTGGGGATCAAATTTAATTTTTCAGTCGCCCGACTTTCCCTTTGGCGGCGGGGATCATTTAATTTTCAGTCACTCGGTTTTCCCTTTGGTGGCGGGGATCGATTTTAATTTTTCAGTCGTCCGGCTTTCCCTTTGGCGGCGGGGATCATTTAATTTTCAGTCACCCGGTTTTCCCTTTGGTGGCGGGGATCGAATTTAATTTTTCAGTCGCCCGACTTTCCCTCTGGCGGCAGGGATCGTTTAATTTTCAGTCACTCAGTTCACCCATTTAGTGACAGAGTCGCATTTAAATTTCAGTCGCCTTATCATCTTTTGGTGATAGCGATTTATTTACTTTCAGTCAACTTGTTTCTTCGCTATGTCACCTGTTTTTTCCAGTTTTAAATCATTAGCTTTTATCATTGCCCAATTTCTTTCTTTGTCGGAAAAATTTGGAGTCTGTTAGTATCTAATTATCTTATACCTTGAAAGATTGAACGCGAGCCAGTTCATCTTACTCGGTCTAAGCCAATTCGATAGGGGCAACTGTCATACCCCAAATTTGTCCTACCCGCGCCATTTTATTTTCTGTCTAATCTTTATTTAGAAAATAGGTATCATTTTATTTTTTGTCAGATATTTCAAAAATCCAAAATATGCACCATTTTATTTTTTTATTTTTTTTTCTTCTCTGTCTAACCAATATTCGAAAATAAAAATATTTGTCATTTTCTTTTTGTGCGAAAAATCAGGGTTTTATTTTGAGATTGTCGAGTGCGTATGTGTGTGCACATTGTTGCTTTAAAATCAGTTTGTTGTGCGAAGATCTTCCATTCGATTTCATATTTCATTCCATTTTCCTTTTTTAATTTATGAACAATTTATATTTTTATATCTTATTCTTAGGCCCATTACCATTTCTTAAGTCCATTAGCTATTATTCAAGCAAAATAAAAAAAAAATCTTCTAGTTCTAGCATATTATTATTATTTTTATACTTTTCTATTTAAGTCTAATTTTTCTTAAACATATTTAGGTATTTCAAAAAAAAACTACAACAAATTATTTCATCATATTATCCCTTTTCACCACTATTTTGTTATTATTGTTATTATTTCATTATTAATAAATTTTTTTTATTATTAAGAAAAACAACAACACAAATTTTTTTTCATTATTATTAAATCTTATATTTTTATTACTATTCTTATTAATCTTTTCTCTTAATATTTCTATTATTTCCATTACATTTTACTATGATTATAATTATTATTAGCATTATTACTATTATTATTATTATTATTATTATTATTATTAGGATTATTATTAGTATTATTATTCAAATTATCCACTCACATTTTTTTCACACATATTTCAAACAGACCCCACATGATATTTTCTCCACCCACATTTCTCTTTCTTTCCACAGCCAGCACAATTTACCCACACACCACAATCAATTTTTTTCCCACTCCCAATACCCAGTACGCAGATTCGCAGCTCAGCAACATTCCATACACACAAATAATGCACATGCCAGCTACCATAGTGGAACCACACACTCAACTGGTACAAGATTCGTAACAACAATATTTTCACCAACAACTTTTTTTCTTCTTCTTTCCAATTTTCACTCTATATAACATATCTTTTTTCACTCATTCAAAAAAAAAAGAAGGAAGGAAACAGAGAGAATATAGAAAACCTATGCAATTTTTTAACAGAAAAGCTCTTCTTCTTCAAACCATAAATTCCCCTACAAACAAATCATCTTCTGCCATCTTCATCAACCTCACCACCATTAACAGAACCTCTCTTCTCATCCTTCAATAAACATCTACAAATCAAAATAAAAAAGACCACAAACCACCAAAATAAATCCAGAAAAGAAGAGAGGGACGAGTTTGAGAAAACAGAATCATTGAGAGAGAGACTAAACCAAATCCGCTACCACCACTCGAACCACGCCAACACAAACGCACAAATCCGCGAACTCAACCCACCTCCTTCGTCAACAACCCTTCACAAATCCGCGGCCACCATAACATCATCGACGCAAACCAAATAGTGAAACCGCGAACGATTAAAACCTGAAAACCGTAAGATTCGTCGTGAGAACACACAAACATGTGAAACCAAGAAAGCAGAGAGATCCGGAACTGAGATATTTGAGCAAACCGTGATTAATAAGCGCTGAGAGATGACGAGTGGGACACCGAGCGGCGCCGTGAGATTGATAACAGAGGGTGGGTGGTTTTAATATTCTTCTTTTAAAATCATTTTTTTAGACTCCTTATTTTGAAAAAAAGCGTGATCTGAGGATGAGAAGGAGAATACATTTCCCCTTTCTTTGTTTTAAAAATATTGATATCTTTTAATATTCTTATTTATTATTTATTTATTTTTGTATTGTTTTGTTTTTATGACTTTTGTTGGTTTTTTTTAGGCCCATAGATAATCTGCATCTGAATCTTTCTCTACACATACCACACTAAATCACACACACCCGTGTTTTTTTATCGTTTTTTTTTTGTGTTTGTTCTTTATATTATTTCTATTTTTTGTTTACAGTATTTTCAAATTTTCTCTTCATTATAATTTATTTTGGTTTTAGTTTTCAAAGTGCATTTTATTGTTATGTTTTTATATGTTTAAGTTGATTTTGAGTATCATTATTTTCATTTATTTGTTGAGGGCCGATGATATAACAAAAGGCCGAATTTTGTCTGATTTCATTAAGTCGGAAAATTAGGTCAATATGAGGCCAATTTTATTTTGTTTATTATTTTGTCTCGATTAATATTTTATTTCATTTTTATTTAGTCAATGTAATTTAATTTAGTATATTTAATTCGATTATTTTTATTTTCATGGTCGATGAACATCGAATTATTCTTGAGATTCGTTGCGAGCCGACTCGACATCTCGATTAATGATGAGACCATCCGATTTAAATTCAATTTATTTATTTATTTATTTCCGCATTTCAAAAATATCGCTCGACTCCTCATAGAATGATTCCAACTTTGAATCGATTTTAAGGTAATTAATGAACCACATCTCGACGCGTCCAAAAAGGTCCAATGCCTTCGAATAGTTGTCTTCGAATAAAAAGGCCGGACGCCTTCGAACAGTTCAAAAACACTGCACACACACTTTCTCTTGGGCGAATTACAACGAGACCCCTTTATTTCTCGTAATCCCCTGTAATTTATTTTGTATCCCTCCCCCATTTTATGTACGCATTTTATTTTTTGTATTTTATTTCATTCGCGAACCCTTGGCCCAACGCCAAGCGGTTGCACTTGCACACTCACACTTTATTTTTCAGTTATCGTTTATTAGGATCCACTTCACCTTGCGAGCCAAGCGCATTGTGCCTCGCTAACAAACCACAAAATAAAACTCCACTTGCATTCACCCCAAACCTCAAAAACCAAAATGTTTCGATTAGATCCAAACCCTTGATCCAACGTCAAGCGGTCGTAGGTTAATAAAGCACATTAATAAAACGAGAAGAAATTGTACGCCACGAGCCTTAAGCAGTAGAAAGGAGGATAACGACCTCTTGTTACTCGCTCCGATTATTTCGACCCAAGACGCTCGTCTTGTTGGACGGAATAAACTATCCATAGTCTTTAGTGCAATTCGACTCCCAAACCCTTTCATCAAAGGAAGGTAATAAAATCAAACAACCATCAACCGTAGTAGGCCGAACTACGAGGCTCTGACTTTCCCATTGCACGCGGGAGTACGTAGGTACAAGGATCTCAATCCTTTCCGAGCACCTAGGATCAATTTGACTTTTAATTTAAACTCATTTCCCTCTAGCAAGTAATTCGTTTAAGCATAGACATCCTTTCATGCGTGATAACTTAGATGGTTCCCATCGAGTAGGATGGATGTAGGGGGTGCTAATACCTTCCCCCTGCATAACCGACTCCCGAACCCAGGCAATGGTTCCGTTGACCTTTGTCCTTATCTCTCTCTTCCCGGGTTGTATCTATATCTTCCCTTTCCATCTTCAAAAATAAATAGAATTAGATGGCGACTCTTCAGTCTGTCCAGCGCGCGGCTCCGTCCTTTCGGATCGCGTGAGGTCGTAGTTTTCGGGGTACGACACATAGTTCAGCCTTTGAGTTCATCTCATGACCATAAGTACATTGTGAAACCCTAACTTCAGACGCCATTGATCCCACATCTTAGAAACTTAATGGAATGCATGATTACGAATGTCATTACCTAATGTAAATGACTGTGAAGCATAAGCCAGTTAGTAGTTATAAATATGAGGGAAAATTTTGGGGTGTTACAATACCTAAAAAAAATAAAATAGAAGGGGATTAGACAACGCTTTCACCAAAGCGCTGTCTAAGGTATACCTAAAAAAATTAAAATAGGAGGGGATTAGACAGTGCTTACAACAAAAGCGTTGTCTAAGGTATTCCTAAAAGATCTGTCTAAGAGTACCTTAGACAGCGCTTTTAAGATTTAAAAAAGCGCTGTCTAAACCTTTAGCAGCGGAGGTTTAGACAGCGCTTTAAAGTACTATCTAAGGGAAAAAAAGGCGACGTCTAAGGTCTTGTTTGGCATAGTGATTACGTCGACGCAATAAAAGAGCAGGTCGACGCAATGGATTTATAAATATAACCTATAAGAGTGCTTTTACAAAAATGCGATGTCGTAGGTTTACTATATTTATTTATAACCTCAAGGGTGTGGGTTTGAATCTCCGTTTTCCATTTTTGATATTCTGAAAGTTCAATATATTTATTGACTATGGAGAGCGCTTTTAAGAAAGCACTTTATAATGTTTCCCTGTAACAGCGCTTTTGAGAAAAGCGTTGTCTGGCTTCAGTTTAGGACTTTTAACAGCGCTTTTATATATTACTCTCTAAAGGCTTGCTTTTAGAGCGCTTTTTTAGCGAAATTTTTAAAATACCTATAACAGCGCTTTCTCCAAAAAAGCGTTGTCTTTGCTGCGCTGCTACAGGCCAATTTTGGCGTAGTGATATTGAGAAGAAAATGATGGAGTCCTATAAAGAAGAAGTTGATGATGGAAGAGAAGTATTGCAATTTTTTTGCAGAACAATTAAGGGTTTGGAGAGAGAGAATGAGAAGATTGATGAAATGTTGTGGAAAGAATAAGCGTGTGAATTGAAAAGCGCAGTATGACATTAGGAATGAGGAAAGATGATGGAAAGGTAGTGATTAAACACATAATTGATTCGGAAAGATTTTCTTTGTAGAAAGCAGAAATATAAGTAATTTGGAAAAGAAAAAACGTGAATAAAAAAAGGAAGAGTGTTCCAGGAGTGACACTTGTCCCAGAGGGTAAGAGTGTAATTTTGGTGGAACCATATTTTCTTATATGGTAGATTAGTATCAAGAAGTCCAAATTGTGATTCAAATAGAATATATATCATGACAAATAGAAACACAACATCATGAACGAAATATTTATATTATATTCATTTATAATTTTTTCTTGTTTTTAATTTTGTACTTTTTTTTATAAGAAAGAAATATATTGAAGACGAGAACAAAGAGTTCTCAAACCTGCCTACAAAAGAAAGATACAGCTTGACAAAAGAAAATTACAATCCAATTGCCCATTATGATAAATAAAAAATAGGATCCTTAATAAATTCATAATAGTTGCAATTGGGATGTGTAATCTTCCTAGTGAACGACCACCTCCAAACTAAGGCTTTAATACTCCACACCACGTCCAAATCATTCCACGTTTCATTCTTAAAGATAATCTCGCTCCTCAACAACCACATATGCCAACTAGTTGTCAACCAAAATACTCCTTCCTTCCCTTCCGATCGCCAAAACTACACCAACTCAAAAAGTTTTCTTTCAAATTGATTGTTTCACAATTGACACAAACAATCTAATCCCTACCTCCTTCCAAACCAATTTGGAAACACTAAATCCCAAAATTAAATGCTCCATTTTTACCAGATAACCACGACAAATGATACAATCCATATCATTATTCACAAACTGATAACCTCTAAGAGATAAATTGACCTTAGAAGGAAGCCTATCCAAAAAGCCTCTCCACCCAAAGCATTTAACCTTATACGAAACTTCCATTTTCCAAATTAAAGGAAAAGCTTCATCAAAAACATTTCTTGGGCCGAAAGGGATCCGAAAAGATTCTGCAATAGTTCTAAGACTAGCTACCCTGAAAACTCCATCATCCTCCGCTTACCAGCTGACCCGATCGGTCCCAACCCCCACCGGACCAGCACCTCTCAACAACACTACCATCATAACTACTTCCTACGCTAACACACCAACCTGATTAGCTAAATTTGAAATAACATGGCCTTCAGGTAACTGATGCCACACTGCAAAAATAGAGGACGATTCCGAAGAGGAAACATCGGGACTTGCTAAGAGTTGATGTCGAACTGCGTAACTGGAAGGCAGTTCCGAAGAGGAATCAAAAACAATAACCGACCTCTGTAGATTTTTCTACAACGACGAATCTCCTTGAAACAACTAAGAAAAACTACTGCTAAGAACACCATGGTAACCTGCCACTGAGTGAGATTCCCTACTGCTATTGACTGTTAAAAACTCAGCCATATTTATATCATGAATTCCGAGACTCCCCCAAATCTAACCCCCTTCAGACCATCCCCCCATGCAAGCTAAGGAAACATCCTTTAAAAGAGATACATTAAACAAATACTAAAATTTATCCTTAAGACAATAATCTTGAATCCAATGGGAATTCCAAAAAGGTGAAAGTTAACCATTCCCTAAAATAAATTTACAATTAGAAACGAACACATATTCCGAAGAAAACAAAGTTTCCTAGTTTAAGAATTTCCCTCCACCACGATGAAAAGTTCACTCCTTTTAACTCTACATCTTTCGATCTCACCACTTTCAACGATATATCACCATAGCGAGCCTTAAGAATCTCCAACCAAAGAGCTTCCATCTCCATCAAAATCCTCCATCTCCATTTGTGTAATAGTGCTACATTGAAATCCTCTACACGGCGAAGTCCAAGATCCCCTTCTCTACCGGAAGACAAACTGAATTCCAACTAACCCAATGGATACACCTTTTCTCCTCCTTGCTACCCCAAAGAAAATTACTTTGGATTGAAGTAACGGTTTTGGCTACTTTTACCAGAGCTTTTTAAAAGAGAGCATAAAGATAGATAGGCTAGAGAGAACCGACTTTAAAAAAGTCAATCTACCACCAAAACTAAGAAAATAATTAGTCCAACAAGATAGTCTTTTTTTCAACTTCGAAATCAAAACTTCCCACATGGATGCGTTGTTAGATAAATGACCAATAGGTATCCCAAGAAAATAGAACTTCTTTTCTTCCCTCCTACAAGCGAGAAAACAAGAAGCCGCTTCCAACCAATTAGGACTAATATTCACCATAATAAGCTTACTTTTATGAAAATTAATACTTAGGCCCAACACCAATTCAAAACCCTGCAAGACAACCTTAATCGCCATAATATGCTTCCAACTTCCATCACCTACCAATAAAGTATCGTCTGCAAATTGGAGAATATCCACAAAGCACCTCCTATTGAAGGAAAACCCCTTGAAATTGTCATTTTCTTCGGACTTATTCACCATTCCTCTTAAGCCTTCTGCTATAATAAGAAAAAGGAACATAGAAAAAGGATCTCCTTGCCTCAAACCTCTCTCAACGAAAATTTCCTTCTTCGGGCTCCCATTGACTAGAATCGACATCTTACTAGAAAAAACCAAAGCTTCTATCCACCTCATCCAAACCTCCCCAAAGCCCATCTTTCGTAGCATAAACCTAAGAAAATTCCAAGACACTTTATCATAAGCTTTTTCAAAATCCATTTTAAAAAGTAAACACTTTTCACCCTCCTTCAAAGAAAAATCCACCAATTCATTAGCTACAAGAATACCGTCTAATAATTGTCTACTCGGAACAAAAGAACTTTGACTTCGAGAGATAATGGTGTTCAAAACCCCTTTTAATCTAGACGATAAAAGTTTTGTCAAAGCTTCATAAACACACCCAACTAGACAAATGGTCCTAAAATAATCCAAACCCAAAGTATTAGAATACTTCGGAACAAATGTCAAAAAGGAAGATGTAAAGGCCTTAGATAATGTAGCCTCCGAATGGAAAGATTCAAAATAACAAATAAAATCATCCTTCAAGAAATGTTGATCGGTAAAATAGCAAGTGCACTATTTTATCGATTGTAGTAATAAAATATGCTTACCCCAGTGTCAGACTCTTGAGGACTGCACAAGAATAAATAAGTTTTATGTAAATCAGTTGAACAAAAGGTTTAGGGTTGTTTTAAAATTGACTTTTGAGATTATAATGGACAAAGTAAAAGTACTTAATAATAATAAGTTGTTATGATAAATATGAGAATAACACTAGGGAAGGTGTGTGAAAACCCTTATAATGACAAATAATATTATTATTAGCAACTTCACCATAAGGCTAAATCATTACCACCTTTCAAGATTAGTTTTCAAAAATTCCTTTAAAGAAAACCCTTTGGTATTCCCTCTATACCCCAATTGCTGATTGTATAGAAAGAATACCAAACTTTTAGAATACCAAAAGTTTTACGGTTAAATTATGGCATCCCAATTCCTTGGCGATGTCTAATAAAATATTGTTGTTTGAAAAAGGCGTTAACTATGGTATTTCTACCTACGGTTAATATTAGATCGAAAACCTTATTTTCCAATTTAGGTTTACAAACATTCAAACAACACAATGATAATGAAATTGCAGTGAAATTGATATAAAATAAACCTCAAGGTCATTACAAAGGGAAATCAGGTACACCCCCAAGCATTGGGGGGTTTAGCCTCTCATGTTCATGATAACAATAATATAACTATAAAAACAAGGAAAAAGCATTACACTAGAATCTGGGTTCAGATGATCTTCAATGGCTTCTGCCTTCCAAGATCCCCTTCCACCGAAAACTCGTGCTTCCAATCTCTAGAGCAAAAATAATTGTAAAAATTAAAATAAAAAAGTATTTTTCTCCTCACACATTTAGCCTAATGTATCAGACAACAAAACAGCTAAGCGAAAATCCCAAAATACCCCCAGAGGTCACTTAAGTGAATTAAAACAAAATATGAAAAATGTCTCCTCCAGGAGACCTGAAACGGGTGGCCGTGTCTGTCGTTCCCGGGATTTTCATCCTAGTACAAACGCGAAAGTGGCGCGGAAAAGTTAGAGTCGCCAGCCAGACATTTTTATCCCGAAGAAATGGAAAGGTAATGTTGCACAAACCTAAGGAAGAAGGAAAAGGACGAGGCCTTGCGAACCAAAGATCTGGGTCCGGAAGTCGGTTACGAATTGAGAAGGTATTAGCACCCCAATCTGTCCGCCGTACCCGACGGGATCCACGCTTATAAGTCTGTTTTCAAAGGGTGAAAAATAATATGCTGTTTGAATGAAAGAATGGCAATCTGGAATGGAAATGAAATGAGGAAAAGAAATGAAATTGAAACAATGGGAATAAAGGGGGAAAATGTAGGGAAAATAAAGATTGTGCTCGAATGGGCCCTACCCTACTACCTACGTAGCTCATCAGGATAAATGAGGATCAGAGACGCCGTAGTTCGTCTAACTAAGGCTGACACATGTTTGTGATTTTTAGGATGACGTTGCCATAGTTCTAGCTCAGGTGTTACCTGCTCTGACTCAAGGGTGTTTACCGTGTCTCTGTTTGAACTGTCGAGACATGTCATGTTCGTCCGTAAGGAGTATGATATGAGAAGAGAAGACGTGATGTCTTGGTTTATTGTCTTTTAGAAGAAGTGTTTTGAGTTTGTGTTTATTGTATGTACAACACTAAAGACTATGATACATGAGCGAATACTTTCCAAGATCGCCCCAATGGAACGTTTGTAAAGCATCCTAGAAGAGTGGAGGAGACCTCCAATAATCATTTCCCGTATAGCTTAAGGCTCGTGGCGCATTGTACACATTTTCCTTTATTAAGTGTTTTGATTTTTCTTAAAGATGAGAAGTGAGACTCAAGTTACAAAAGGAAAAAACTCTAAGGGAAACTAGACTTACCCTAAGTTAATTGAATTTAAGGATGACCTATGGTTAGTGAGGTTTGAAAGATTAACTCTACCTAAGAGATATTAGACTAGGAATGCAAGTACAAAAAGTTAATAATGAACAATATGGTCCTCCTAAGTCATGGTAGGTAAAAACGTGTATGAAATATAAATGGGATGAAACGAGGGATCGGGTGGGTCGATTGCGTGGTGCTAAGACGCACGACTTATGGTGTGCAACATACAAGGCTTGCTTTCGGTTGTAATGGAGTGGAACGATGGTAATCGAGGAATCCTAAAGTCACATGCAACTTTATTTATTTATTTGAAAACTTACTCGACGTTGGATCGAGTACCTTATTTATTTCATTTTTGAGATTTTTGTTTTCTAACGATTTATTTTATCTCTTCTATCCTAATTATAGAAACTATAAAAGCATACAAGTTTTAAGCTATTACATCATAAAGCACAAAAACATAATTGAGGCATAAAAATATCCAAGTCCATAAGCAAATTCTCGGAAGATACCTTGCACAAAAAAGAGAATAGTTAGTGAATGACATGAATCATGAATATGCATAATATGATGGAAATGGATTAAAATGATAAAAATATCAAAAGTCATGGAAAAAATGTGAAATTAATTCCCTAGGGTCTCTAACCTGATTATATCATTTTGTTAGAAAATCTCTTAAAAATTCTAAGTCTAACTATGTCACATGGTTCTTTAAATCTTCTAAAGTTCAATCATAAATTTATACAAATCACACTACCAAAACAGTAGAAAACATGACCTTAAAAATACACCAAAAATATTCTAGGTACTTTTATTTGTCCTCTAATCATAGCAAAAATAATGAATCAAAAATGTTATAGGAAATGACAGAAATAAAATATACAAATTTATGTGTTTATGAAGGAATTCAATATAAAATCAATTAAATCAAAAATCGAAATTAAATTGAAAAATGACAAAATTCAGAAAGTAAAAATTGAGAATGTTTCTAAATTGAATTATTATTCTATCCTAATTTTTGGGGATTTTTATTAAGTGTTTTAATATTTCTTTATGAATTAATTTGAAATGGTATGAAATAGAAATTAAAATAAATTAACATAAAAAGGGGGTGAAAAAAGAAGTGTTTATTAGTTTAAAAGATAACTGGGCTTGCCTGCGGGGTGTTAATATCAATTATCTTAGGCCCAATGGCGCAAGAATTTGAGAGAGTATACCATGGGATTCGGTCAACTTTCGTTGACTCATTTTCGGCCACCTGATCAATAGACTATCCATACTACTTTCATCAGATGGACTCTGAAGCAAGGGTTCATAATAACCACGATAGACCATGCACATGGGAACCAACATTGGATGGCCTACCGGACGGTGACACGTGTCACCGCCGGTGTGGCTGGAAATCTGAAAAGTCTCCCATCCTTATCTCTTGGAGATCTTAACAGATAAACTTAATTAATATTATTAACTATCAATTAAATTACTTTAACTATGATTATGATTCTTTATTTCCAATAACAGAAATTAACTCACAAAAAAACAACTTAAAACTTAAACTAAAAAGCATTTTTCTCAGGTCCAAGACGCATCACATATGCGTACTCTTCTCACCCTCGTCGTTCACATTCTTCCCCCAAAAGAAAACCCTAATGGCCGCCGCAGCCTCTCCATCTTCTTCATCTAGCAATCTTACCTGTCGCCGCCGCAAATCAACACCTAAAACTAAAGCCCACCGGTGAAACCTCCTACTTTCTCTGCCGTCTCCTCACAACTTTAACCTAATCCCTCTCCTCACCTCTATTTCGAAAATAATTCTGAGAAATGCTTGAAACAAGAACATCTACCAACACGTAATGACTCGTATACATGAGAGGTTCGACTTAATACCTTGCAAATCAGAGTCGTGTCAATGATTTCTATGAAGAAAACGCTCCTGTTGTTTTGGGGTCGCCGCAAGATAGATGTCTCTTCTGATTGATGAACAACAAGGGTATGATGATGAAGACGTCAATGGAACGATTAAAAGCAATGCGGAATTTCACTCAGGTATGCGTACGATTTCACCTTTTGTACTACGATCTTCCTTGCTGCAATATATTGATTCTTGACTTTTTTCAGCGTGGGGAGACTCTGACTCGTGGCTGTTGTTATTGTGTTGATGACGATTATTTGTTTGTTGTTTACACAGAAGATTGAAGATGGTAATGGAGGTTATAGAGATGGTGATGGAAGATGAGTGATGCTGATACACAATGAAGGTGGTGACGAAGAGGTACGAGATCTTCCCCTTTACACTTCACATTCCTGAGTTTATCCCGATCTTTCTTGAGTCTTCTGGTGTTATGGTTATTGCTTGTGTGAGTTGCAGGTCGGAGGTTGAAGATTGACAATTGATGTATTGGTGAGATATGATCTTTGAAGAATGGGATTGAAGATGATGATGATGACAGTTCCAATTGAGAGAGGAATCTTGATGAAGTTCAAGGCTTATGTCAATTTCTGGAGATGATTGAAGAATATGAAGGAAGGAGATCCATGAGGGAAGAAAAGATTGAAGAAGAAGGATGAAGAAGAATGAGGAAGGAAGATCGAAAAATCCCCCCCGGCTCCAACTGCAGCATCTGATTTTATAGGCAATGGATTAAAGGGCTAAAAGGGGAATTTCAGGTAAATTCTGTTACACTTTATGTTATGGTTTTTTTAGAGCTTAGTCTGGAAATTCTGTTAAGAACTGATTAAAATTAGTTTGCAAATCCTGTTAAATCAGTTGCGGCTTTTCAGTTAGGGATTTATTCAGTTAGAGTTGGTTGTGAGTTTGTTAGAAAACAGTTAGGATTAATTTTCCTTCTGTTATAATTTAGTTGTATTTCTGTTATCATCTATTAACAGTTTGTTTTGGTTATGCAGGAAAAATGAGACAGTTTATAAATATTGGAGAAAGAATTGAAGCAAGATTGAGGTTTGAAAAACAGATCTTGGTGTTTGAAGTTCGCAGATTGATTGAGATCGAAGAGCATCAATGAAGGTGATGATGACCTAAGAAGAGGATTGAGGAAAATGGCATTGCTGAAGTGAAGAATTCCTGAACTATTACGGTGAATCGAAAAAGAAGCCGAATGATTTGGAAAACTGGTTTTTTCCGCTGAGTTTCTTTGTTACTTATGTCTTTTTTTGTTTTTGAAAGTGAAATTTTTTAACTTCTAGTATCAGTTTCTTCTCCAATTCTGCTAAAACTTGTGACGGATTCACCATATTATATTGTAATTAATTTTCTGAATCTCCTTTGATTTATTTCCTGTGGTGAACTTTGGTTGAAATTTCTCTTTTCTTCAGATTTTCTTGTTAGGATCTTGTTATGGCTTTGTAAATGTATTCTTCCAAATGAAGTTTAATTAATTTTTTTCTGAATTAATTTTTCATACAACCAAAACTCAACATACCTCAAGTTGATTTCATATGATAATCTTGGATTGTAATTGGAATTCTGAGCTTCAGTGGCTCAATCTTGTAGTTCTTGCAAATTTTGACCAAAATTTTACAAACATATTCACTTCTCTTGATGGGCCTTAAAAAATGAATTAACTTCAGAATTTGAAAGGTTATGATTTTAAATGGGCTTAGGCTTAAATAACAAAAGGGATTTTGGATTTAATCAAAAATTATTTAGGGATCATAGTATGGACAAATAAAATGAATTGGACCAAAAAAAAAGGATTTGGATAATTAAATTTGATTGTGGGGAATTTGATGAAAATGAACGTTAGAAATAGTTTTTGAAAATGGATTTGAAATTATGGAATAAGGATTTGGTTGGTTAGATATTGGTCTTAAAAGATAGGTACAAATTAGTATGGTTTAATAAACCATTATAATTGAATGGATCTGGACTTATGAGCGAATTCAAAAAAGATGGATTTAATTTGGAATTTGGTAAATGGTCTTGAAGTATATATAAGAAGGTATGGTTTAGAAAGGATGTGTGTTCACTAGATTTTGGTGGGTTTAGGTGTTGAAAATGGTAGAGGTTTAAAAGAAGGGCATTAATAATTACTAAATTTGTCGTTAAAAGAAAGTAAGTTCAATTAACAACAAACTTAGAAATTTAACCAATTGGAATATGACGATCCATTAACCAATTCAAAATCATTGGAAAATAGTTATGAATTGCGAATGAATTTCACATAGAACTGACGAACTCTTGACCAAATTGCCAACGAGTTAACCCTGCACGGTTGGATCCATTTTGAAAATCATATGATTTAAGGAAATAAACCCCAGCTAACTGATTATGGTGGGCAAAACTAAATCTCTTGCTTCAACTTGAGGGGAAGATTCTCAAAGTAAATAAGAAATCATAATTCAAAGGGATTCTTGATCCCATGCTTTAGGGCCCCAATGAAAATGTATGATGGCAAGTGTTATGACCTAATGAAAGAAGCAGATGAACGAAGCATAAGCCAATTTGATAGTAATATTTTAGAGGGAAAATTTTGGGGTGTTACAGCTGCCCCTATTCAATCACTGTAGACTTGAATGGATGATAGCAGTTGCTTTCAGACGTTTGGAGTATGCAGGGATTGAATACTAGAAACAACCAGAAAATTTGCACTCTGCGACAGAAGAACAGAGAAATAAACTCAACCGAACGAACTCTGCTTGGATATAATTATGATGTGAAGAATAGTAAATGGGGGATGCCTTTTGGATGATGTCAGACGGCTACTGACTTGCCACACTGCGGGTGGTCTTTGATAGGCTACAATAATGCCTTACTAGTGTATTATCGGATGAACAACGACTTGCCATGCTGCGGGTGGACTTTCAACAATTTTGCGACCGAATTTTAAGATACTTTGCCACCCCGGGGATGGACTTTTGCCAATCTGCGGTTGGGCTTCAGATGCTTTACCACACTGCGGGTGGATTGCTGGATAATTTGCCACACTGCAGGTGGACTTTAAGAATTTGCCACACTGCGGGTGGACTTCTGCTCACTGCGGGAGACTTCGATTTCTTGCCACACTACGGGGCTGCTGCTCGCTACAGGAGATTTTGAGAATTCGCCACCCGGAGGATGGACTTTGGCCAATCTGCGGTTGGAATTTGAATGAATTGCCACGCTGCGGGTGGACTTTGGGATAAGTTGCGACACTGCGGGTGGACTTTGGGAATTTGCCACACTGCGGGTGGACTTCTGCTCACTGCGGGAGACTTTTGCTCGCTACGGGAGACTTTTGCTCACTACGGGAGACTTCTGCTCACTACGGGAGACTTTAATTTCTTGCCACACTACGGGGGCTGTTACTCACTACGGGAGACTTTTGAATTTTGCCACCCGAAGATGGACTTTGGCCAATCTGCGGTTGGACTTTGAATAAATTGCCACGCTGCGGGTGGACTTGGGATAAGTTGGCGACTTCACTGGGGATAACTTCCATTCGCCTGTTGGGGATAACCAAAACCGAGACACGTCCTGCTGGGGAGGAAAGATTTCAAGTTGTCTCGTGCTGGGGATCATTTACTTCTGTATAGATTTTACCTTAAGAGGATTTTACAAAAGACTTGGGATCTTTAAACTCTTAGGTATCGTAATGACTGTATGAATCAGCGTAACAACCTTGCTGAGGAGGTAACCATTGCCAATGTAGATGAACTAGGAGCTGTAAGAAACATTTGAATGAGATAATTGGCTTGACAAGCGACCACGGTATTCTAAACTCCGGGTAAATGCTTCCGATCATCCGTCTTCGGGAAAGAAGGAACTCTCGTACTATTGGGGTTGCTTGCCCCAGTACGAGTACCTGAATAGTTTTGCACTTGACTGACTAATATTCGTTCTTGGAGAGATTTGAATCTCGAGGTGATTGCCTTAGTTTGACTGAAATTTGAAGAGATTGCTCGACGTAATTGCCCCGGATGGGCTAGCTCTTACCATGACTAGTTGGGGAAGTCCCTGCTCAATGAAGCTTTCTCGGAACAGTGCATCTCGACGTGACAGTCTTTCAGGAGTCTTAGACTTCTCGACTTGGCAAGCTTAAGCTTCTGGATTGAATTTCCGCATGTGAACCATTTATGATGCCAAACAAATGTATGCAAGCGAGAAATGTTTATTCTTAGAATGAAAGTTCTAATGCAACACACATGTAAATCTCGAAGTTTTGAAAAGGGATCGTAAACCTTCGTGAGCGAATCACCGGTTAAGATACGACCTTATTTTGAATGAAAGTATGTACATGAAATACCAACAAATGTCTTTTAGCATAACTCATAGGAGTCAGGAACGCGGTCTCGTAGTATTACGCTCTCAAATTAACCATGTTTCAGTTAGGACTTTTAAGGGTTGTATCGTGGTCTGGTTCATGGTTATAGAAACAAAGGATATAGGATCGAAGTTTATTTGTGCCCACCCACTCTTCGTGATGTTCTCCATTCCTACGTTCAGCTAGTTTTCACAAGCATTCACCTTTCATAAGGGTTTCATATCGATCGAGGAACCATTGCTGCTAACAGTTCAAGCCCCAATCAGGTTATTGTTGAGAGTCAGTCACTCCTCTATTTTTCGTGTCTGTGCCACACGAATTTGTTCACATTTGAGGATCTTTCTTGTGTAATCCTTTCCGTCTTTCGCTTTTGCGTTACTTTGCTTATCCCTAACTTTTGCCTGGACTGATTCTTGTGAATCTTTGATTGTGAAGTCCAGCGGGATGCCCTAACTTTTGCCTAAGTCGCTTATTTTCAAGTTTCGACTTAGCAGGCTCTTTTCTTTTCTTTTTCTTTTCTTTTTCTTTTTTGCCATTTGAACAATTCGTGTGACACTATTTTCCTTGATTGCTTTGCGAGGGTTGTGGCTGCCTCATACTTTGGTCGACGAAGGATAACCATTGTAGTTTTCAATCTTTGGACCATTTGACTTGGATAACCATTATAGTTTCTGGTCTTTGGACCTCTTGATCATTGTCGCTCCCACCAAATGAGGCTAAGTCATAAGGGGTACATACGCGAACGGTCGGCGAAAGGAGAGAGAACACACAGGGGTGAACTCAGGAGAAAAGAGTCGCCAGCTAGGCATTTTTATCCCGGAGGAAAGGTAATGCTGCATAAACCTAGAAAGATATGGATAAGACGGTTGCGAACCAGAGAGACTGAGAAAGGGGTTTGGTTACAACCTAGGAAGGTATTAGCACCCAGATTGTCCGCCGTACTCGACGGGATCCACGCTTGAAAGATTTGTGTTTTAAAGGGGTAGTGTCAGTGCAATTTGTGTATCAAAGCTGGAAAGAATGCAAGTGTCAGTGCTAAAAGAAAGGTGAAGTGTATAAGAGAAGTGTCAGTGTGAGAACAAGAATGAGATGCTCAAGACTATGAGGCTTAAAGAATAATGCTGAAAGAGGGGGAATAGACAGAGACTTTTGTTCGATAACTGTTTAGTTATGCCTACGTATCCTCTCGTGCAATGAGGAAGTCAGAACACCGTAGTTCGACCCAAAGAGACTGAAGGATGAATTGACTTGTGAACTGCTTGCTTGTTTATGCTCAAGTGTATGACCTGTCTGGCTCAGGTGCAAACTGTCTTGCATTAGACGGAAGAAGCGAGTTCCCGTTTGTGAGTGAACGAGGTGAGAAAAGAATCCCGAAGGAAACGATTATTGTTTGTTTTTGTGTTTTCAGTTTTTTATTGCTTTTCGAATTTGTCATAAGTTAATGAGCTTAAGCCTAAACCAAGGGTTAGTAAACTCATCACATCCTCCCTCTGATTAGGGGTAATGAGAATACCTTAAGTGTGAAGTAAACACCTCACACTTAATCACCATGATGTAGGATTAAGATCATTAACCTACTTGCATTTATTAGATGTTTTTGTTGTTTTTGTTTAGTGTTAAGTAATGAGTCTAAGCCATAATCAAGGATTTAATGGACTCATTACACCATCCTAATAGAAGGATAATAGATGAGAACATTTAAGCTGAGGAAGGCTCCTCAACTTAACCCATGATTAGGGATTAACCTCATGACAAAACAAAGCCTTTATTAAATGGATTTTAGTTAATGATAGGATGAAGAAATGGATTTTATGATTTGTAAGACAACTTGAGGGGGACTTGTCCATTAACACTAGGGTTAGTCCTTCTTAACCAGTTAAGGAAGAATTAGAACCCTAATGCAAGGCCCAAGTTACAAGTTTGATGTCTTGATGATTATTAGATGGATTGATTAAAGGATTTAAACACATTAAGGGTTTAACACTTAGGATTAAAGTTATACACACCATCCTAATAGAAGGATGCAGGCATAAGCTTAATCACAAAGTCTTAAAACCTTTAAGGTTTAGTCCTTGATTATGAGATGAGAAGAGGAGACTCAAAGAAAACTCAAAGGAAAGAGTCTAAGGGGGACTAAACAATCCTAAAATGTTATCATGCTTGGAAGTCCTAGGGTTTGTGAGGCTTAAGAGGAGAAATCTTCAAGGAAGCCACCAAGGAGAAGCAAGATAGAAAAAGGATGAGAAGAGAAGAGAAAAGAGGGAAGAGAGGCACAAGTGAGCAAGCTCACTCAAAGAAAAATAAAAATGCAGCAAGGATGTAAAATGGCAAGATGAGAAGAGGTAGGAGGTGAAGGAAAATCCACCTCCCAAACAAACTTACCATTAACCTGAAAAGTTAGTACAAGATGCATAAGGGAAGACATGAGATGAAACAATGCATATGGATGGGCAAAGGCCAAAGTCAGAATCATACACATGATGCAAATGATGTAAAGGGATGATGAAAACACATGTCAAGAGTTGTGGATGATCATATAAGGATGAGGATGCAAATGAAGCATGCTTTGAACCATGAAAGTTCATGAAAGTTTATGAAATGATATGAATGCATAACATGGAAAATTAAAGATGCAATGATCAAACATGATTCTAATATGTCCTAAGATGTCTTATGAATCATGTGGATGCATAAAATGTCACGGCAAGTTCTTAAATGCAAGCAAATGGGAGATGAATGCAAAGGAAGGCAAGAATTAGGGCTTATGAACAACATGCAACACAAAAATTCAAAACCAGAAGCAAATGACATGACAAAAAAAATTGAAAATGGGATCAAAGGAACCCTAAACCTACACAAGTTCACCGCCCAAAGGAGGAGAGCTAAATCTAAACCTAATGGGAGTTATGATTTTCTCAAGTCAACTAGGGTTTCAAGGTACCTCAAAAGGAAAAATGCTCATCAAATTGAAAATGAAAGATAAATTCAAACAAATTTTACCCTAGAAACTACATGCTATAAAGAATTCAATGCAAGAAGAACCATCATCAAAACTCTCAAGGGTTAGGCAGAATGAATTTTTCAAAGTTTGACCCAAAATAATGCCTTAAAATGAATTTAATTCCAATGAAAATGATCAAAAGGCATCAAGAACCAAAAAGAAATTTGTTTTGAGAGTTGGATAATGTTTCTAAATGTTTTAAAATGCAATGTGAATTTTTTTGTGATTTTTAAATACCTAAATGCATTTTTAATTAATTAATTTCCATTAACTAATTAAAAATAAAAATTTAAATGATTTAAAAATAATTTTTAATGCAAAAAATAAAAATAAAAATATTTTTGGATTCTTAAAATTAATGAAATGTTTGACAAAAAATTTCAGAATTTTTTAAAGTGTTTTGCTATTTTTTAAAATTCATGCAAATAAAATACAAACAAAATGAATTAAAATTGGTTAACAGAAGAATGAATCGATTCAAGCTTGGATGAATCGATTCATAATGATCAATTTTTGAGAAAACAGAATTAGTTAAACAGCATGAATCGATTCATCAAAGGATGAATCGATTCATTTTGCGAAATCCAGGAACCACTCAACAGAATGAATCGATTCATGCTAGAATGAATCGATTCATTATGCGTGAAATGACCTCCGGTCATCTTCTCCGGCCAACCAAAAATCAAACTCATTCCCTAGGCTGTTTCAAGTGCTCTAACTCTCCAGATTTCATCCTCTACCCACCCCAAACATGAATCAATCACAAAATCACATTTACAATGCATCAACAACAAGATTCGAGCAAAATCAAGAAAACTGCAAAAACTTCAGAACATGCATACACACTCATTTCTCAACCATTTTCAGTGTTTCAAAGCTTAACATGATCAGTGAAACAAACTCTATCATCCTATAACAAGAGATTGCATTTCTAGAAAAAATGTTCTTGATGATACCTGAACTGGAGCTTTGAACTTTAGAGCTTTCTGGCCAGTCCTTTGTTTCAAACAAGCTCCAATGATCCTCCTGATGATGGAATGAAGCTTAGAAAACTTGTGGAGTGGCTGGTTTGAATGTTTCAGCTCTGGTATAGCAGAAATGGAGGTCTTGGTGTGTGATGTTTCAAGCTGTTTCAGGGGGTGGTTTTTTGTTCTAAGGGTGATTTGTGACTTGGTGGTGAAAGAAAAAGTGAAGTTTGATGGCTGTGTGAAGAAATTTTCAGAGAAGAAGTTTGGGACAGATTTTGTGCAAGTTGGATTGTGTGTTGTTTCAATGTTGGATGAGCTGCTATATCACTCCCATAATGTTTGAGTAGGCTGTGGAGCAGGTTAGTAGAGGCTGCTGATCACTATTCCAAGAGCATGGGAGAAATTGCAAAAAGTCAAGGTTTGGTGTACTTGAGGCATGGGCTGTGGCAGAGATGGTTTCTTGGCCTATACTGCATCAACTGAGTTCAAGGATGGCTCTTGGATCAGTTGATGTGAGCTGGAATGGATGAAGGGTGAGATCTCACATGTTTTGCAACTTTGTAACTTGTTACACTTTGTGATTTTTGGCCATGGAAAGGTAACACTCTTTGCTAAATTTTGGTTGTGATAGGTTACATGATGTTATGGTGGTGTCTTGAAATCAGTTAGAGACCATACAAAACCTTGGGGACCTATTTTGCAAGAATTCCTCTTTGGAGAATTTCATGGAAAATGGTTTATGATACTTGGATATCAAGGCATGAAAATGAGAAACTTCTTGGGCAAATCTGAATTTTGGGCCATACATGATGTTTGTGTATTGGTTAGAGGCTGGTTTGAAGTCACATAGATGCTTGGCATGAGAATTTGCAAGTTTTCCCTTTTGTGCAAAAGTGAAAATTTAGTGATTTTCCTCAACTTTGACAAGCCATAACTTTTGATCCAAAATGAATTAGAATGAGTTCTTGTACTTTTTGAAAATGGGAAGATCCATTCTACAACTTTCATGACCAAAGTTTTCTCATTTGGAGCATTTTTTAATCAAAAAGAGGAGGTTGAAAAACTTTCCCAAAATGACAAGTTTTCATTATAAGTCACTTTCCCAAAAAGGCAACTTTGCAAATGACTTGAAAATTTCCAATTTTGTGAACTTCTAACACCTTCTATGATCAGATAAAGATCATACACATTCAAAATGATGGATAACACCCTTTGGTTGGGTCATTGGGGGCCTCAGATGCCCTGATTTTGCACTGTCTTGCTCAAGAAGTCACCTTTTGATCAGATGCCTCCCCTTTGAATTTCTTCATGAAAATTGATATGCATGATCCTTATAACATATAGAGACCAATAGAAACAAGAATGACCAAAAAATTTGGAGTTATGGCCTTTGAAACCAAAACCCTAATTTTAGGTCATCTGTGCAGTTAAACCTAGCTCTGCTTCCATGCCTTTCTCAGTTCTTGTGATTCTTTGACTCCTTTGACCTTGTGAGGATATAATATGATGCTTGAACATACATGGACCCTATTGAGATGATTGATGACCTTTGGAGTGGCTCAAATAGCTCTTGGATTGCTCAGATCACAAACCCTAGATGCAGATGACTTAGAACTAATGCAGTGAAGCAAAAAATGCAATGTGAGGTGATATGATTGAACTTATGCACATGAAAAGATCACAAGCCATGGTGTGAATGAGTGAGGGCAAATTTGGGGTGTTTACAGCTGCCCCTATTTAAGCATGAGTTAGCTGTGCAGGATGTAAGCAACGGCTTAACAGTCAAACAAGATAACTTGTGGTTGAATACCAAAGACAGTCCAAAATTTGCGCTCACTGAATGAAGAAGAAAAGGGATATAGATTGTAAAAGGAAGGTAAAGTATGATTATAAAGTGCGGGTGACGGAGGACGACCGCCGAGCAGAGGACGACTGCTGGGGATGAAGAGCAATGACGGGGACGGCCGACATGCTGGGGATATAAGAGATTATGATGGGGACGGCCATCAAGTAAAGCTATAAGATTCTCTGGGGATTATAGGTAAATGAAATAAATGATGAGGTACAGTCATCAAAGGTGAATGACGATCACCTAGCAGGGGACGGCTGCTCTGTTGGGGATAAGATGAGGGACGATCATCTAAGGTGAAGGACGATCACCGGGCAGGGTACGGCTGTCGAAAGTACCACGACATAGGACGAATGTCGGGTAACAAGGTCGACGATGGGGATGGCCATCGGATAAGCATGATGAAGGACGATCATCAGGAGGTGAAGGACGATCACCTAGAAGGGTACGGCTGCTCTTGGGGTTTATCATGACATAGGACGAATGTCAGATAACAAGATCAACGATGGGGACGGCCATCAGATAGAATGATGAAGGACGATCATCAAGAGGTGAAGGACGATCACCTAGCAAGGGACGGCTGCTAAAAATATCACGACATAGGACGAACTTCAGATAGGAAGGGGTTCTAATGAATAGAGACTCCACTGGGGGTGATGAATGACGATCATCAAAAAGGAGAAGGACGATCACCTGGCAGGGTACGGCTGCCGGAAGATATCATGACATAGGACGAATGTCAGATAAAAAGGGAATAGTTTAACAAGTTTTGTTGGGGACTTTGCTGGGGAATAGTAAACACGGACGAGTGTTTACATCCAAGAAATGAAAAGGTATAAGTGTTTGGCACTGTGTATGGATTAAAGATGCGGACGAGCATCCTTATGACTATGATACGGACGAGTATCGGGTAGAAACAAACGCTTGACGCATGTTCAGAGATGATGATACGAACGAGTATCAACTGGTTAACAAAGAACACGGACGAGTGTCGAATCTGAGGGTATATAAGTGGCATATACAAGATACGGACGAGTATCTGTATGAGTAAGCAATGAGTAACAAGTATGGGTGAGACACAGACGAGTGTTTAACTTGTTGGGGAGAACACGACACGGACGAGTGTCGGAAAAAGTGTATTATAAACAAGTATTCGATTCATAAAGTGTTTAGGTAACTATGTTGGGGAAGGTGACACGGATGAGTGTCAAGGATTTGTATATATATGTATCTGTGCTGTGAGTGCAAAGGGGACGCTTTGGCTTTCCGCTGAGGTATGACACAGACGGGTGTCAAGAAGCATCTGTAATGTATAAATATCTGTTTGCTCGGGCAATTTTGTTGGGGAATGATGACACGGACGAGTGCCAAAAGGAGTGTGTATCTGTATCTGTAAGGGAAATGCTTTTTCTCTCTGGTGGGGAATTGGGAAATATTCTATATATTGTTGATGGATTGTCAGTCTTTACAAGTGTTCAGTTCGACACATGGCTTGTGATTATGCAATATGTTTGATTTTTGCTGTAATGCTCCGTATTAGACGGAATGCTACGCTCTGTGGGGAAAATATAATGTGAATGCTATGATTATGCAAAGATACCGATCCGGGATTCGGATCCCATTGCTGAGGAGATCTCCAGATGATCTGCTTGAAGTGGATATCCCAGCTGGGGATGAGATCGTTGGTAGATCTGACATATCTGACTCTGCATGGGGAAATAGATCACTGATAGACCTATCTCGGTAATGAGGGACCCAGCTGGGGTTTGTAGAAGCTTTCGTCACTCTGTTGTGAGATCCTCAGGCGTTGCTCTTCTGGATAGAGGTTGAAACTCTGTGGGGAGATGGTTCTCTGTCTAGCACTCGGCTAGGGAAGAAGAGAAATCACTGAAAGATCTTCCTAGAGATTTCTGTGGGGATCCTGCTGAGGATGATACTTGACAACTCAGCTGGAGATATGAACACCTTCTGGTGCTGCTCTTTGAAGGAAATGTTGGAGAAGTGATGCCTGGCAACTCTGATGGGGAAAGCATCTCTGGTGCTGTTTGGAAGGTGTGCTGAGGAAGCAATGATTTAGCAGCCTACTGGGGAGAAGCTTTCATGCCCCATGTCGCACTTTGGATACCTGCAATCCTGTAAAGACAAAGAAACGCACAAGTACCCCGAGGTATCCCTTACTGGATTCCATTATAGGAGTTTAGATACTCCCGGGAGTAAGCATATTTCCTGCAAGCATGTAGTTTAGGAAAGACGCATCTGTATTTATGCGATCAACAAATTAATGACATCAGACATTTTTGCAAATAAAAGAGTACGAGACAATGTGTGACTGAAAATCTGATTTTATTAATTTGTGTACCCTGAATTGGCAAGATACAGCCAAAGAAACAGATCCCCTGAAATGAGGAAATTGTTACAAATTGGGAAACAAAAAGATGCTGGCAATGTTGATGACGCTTCAAGGAGCTTACCTTTTGCTATGACTCGTATGACATTTGACGTTCTTCTCGTCTTGCTTTCTGAAGAAGGCTGATTCTGACCGACGCTCGAACCTTTCGAAGCTTACCATGTTGTAAGTGATATAGATGAATTCAGAATGCAGTTGTTCGCTTATTCCCTTATTTTGCGTGGATCGCCCTTTCAGGTTTTCAATCCACCGGGATACCCATTTTTGCCTGAGTTGTCCAATGCGGCTTTTCAACTCAGCGGCTGTACATTTTTTATTTATTTTCCCTTATTTTTGCCCGAGTCTTTTATTCTGTTTTTGACTCGCCGGGATGCCCTATTTTTGCCTGGACTTACATTCTGTTTTTATGTCCAGCGGGTCATTTTATGCGAAGTATTTTTTAACTGCATCTGAATTCACAGGGGACAAGAAGTCTTCACCATCCATAGTGCTGAGCATCAGTGCTCCACCAGAGAAAACATTCTTTACTACGAATGGCCCTTCATAGTTCGGAGTCCACTTGCCCCTGTGGTCTGTATGAGGAGGGAGGAGTCTTTTCAGCACAAGATCTCCTACTTGGTACTCTCGGAGCCTGACTTTCTGATCGAAGGCTTTCTTCATTCTTTTCTAATAAAGCTGCCCATGACAGATTGCAGCCAGTCTCTTCTCTTCAATCAGATTCAGTTGTTTGTATCGGGATCGGACCCATTCTGCTTCGTTCAGCTTAACATCCATCAGTACCCGCAAGGAGGGTAATTCAACTTCAATAGGTAGGACTGCTTCCATACCATACATAAGTTGATACGGTGTTGCCCCAGTGGATGTTCTGATTGACGTACGGTACCCATGTAAGGCAAATGGTAGCATTTCATGCCAATCTTTATAGGTAACCACCATCTTCTGCACAATCTTCTTGATATTCTTGTTGGCTGCCTCTACAGCGCCATTCATCTTTGGCCTGTAAGGAGAAGAATTGTGGTGTTGGATCTTGAAGTCCCGACATAGTTCTGCCATCATCTTGTTGTTCAAATTGGAACCATTATCAGTAATGATTCGCTCGGGAACTCCGTACTGATAGATGATGTCCTTCTTCAGAAATCGGGCTACCACTTGTCTTGTAACATTTGCATATGAAGCTGCTTCAACCCACTTGGTAAAATAGTCAATGGCAACCAGGATGAATCTGTGGCCATTTGAAGCGGTCGGTTCAATCTTGCCAATCATATCAATGCCCCACATAGCAAAGGGCCAGGGTGAAGACATCACATTCAGAGGGTTCGGAGGCACATGCACTTTATCCGCATAGATCTGGCATTTATGGCATTTTCTGGCATAGGCACAACAGTCTGCATCCATTGTGATCCAGTAATAACCTGATCTTAACAACTTTTTAGCCATTGCATGCCCTCCTGCATGGGTACCAAAGGATCCCTCATGCACCTTGTGCATCAACAAGTCTGCTTCTGTTCTATCAACGCATCTGAGAAGTACCATATCAAAGTTTCTCTTGTACAAGGAACCGTCAGTATTCAGAAAGAAACTACCAGCTAGCCTTCTTAATGTCTTCTTATCATTGGAAGATGCCCCAGGTGGGTATGTCTGATCTTCCAAGAAGCATTTGATATCATGGAACCAAGGCTTATCATCTTTAACAACATCTGCTGCAAATACATATGTTGGTCTGTCAAGTCTGGATACTGCAATTTGAGGCACAAAGTTGGCAGCTTGAACTTTGATCATGGATGAAATGGTAGCCAGAGCATCTGCAAACTGATTTTCATCTCGAGGGATATACTCAAGCTTGACTATTCTGAAGAAAGTCAATAACCTTCTTGTATAGTCCCTATAAGGTATCAGATGATCTTGGTGGGTGTACCATTTTCCGTTGGTCTGATTAATTACCAGAGCTGAATCTCCGAATACGGTCAAAGTTTTGATCCTGAGGTCAATGGCTTCCTCAAGACCCATAATACAAGCTTCGTATTCAGCTTCGTTGTTAGTGCAGTTGAAGGTGAGCTTTGCCGAGAAAGGCATGTGAACTCCCTTAGGTGTAATGAGTACTGCACCAACACCACGACCATTCATGTTAACAGCCCCATCAAACATCATAGTCCATTCTTCTTCTGGGGCAGGCCCTTTAGTGTGAATAGGCTCTTCATGATCTTTTGCTTTTATGAACATGATGTCTTCATCATGGAAGTCAAATCTCATAGGCTGGTAATCATCAATGGGTTGCTCAGCGAGATATTCAGACAATACACTGCCCTTGATGGCTTTTTGAGATGTGTATTGAATGTCATATTCTGTGAGGATCATTTTCCATCTTGCAACCCGTCCGGTAAGAGCTGGCTTCTCAAAAATGTACTTAACTGGGTCCATCTTGGAGATCAACAAAGTAGTGTGAGTCAACATATACTGCCTTAGTCGGCGAGCAGCCCACGCTAAAGCACAACAAGTTTTCTCGAGCAGTGAATAACGTTGTTCACAGTCGGTAAACTTTTTGCTTAGGTAGTAAATTGCATACTCTTTTCGACCAGACTCGTCATGCTGGCCCAGCACACACCCCATTGACTCTTCTAATACTGTCAAGTACATTATCAGAGGCCTTCCTTCAACTGGAGGCATAAGGATCGGAGGCTCTTGTAAGTATTCCTTGATTTTGTCAAAAGCCCTCTGGCAGTCTTCGTTCCACCTGACCGTTTGTTCTTTTCTTAATAGCTTGAACAAGGGCTCACAGGTTGCTGTAAGGTGAGATATGAACCGTGAAATGTAGTTCAATCTACCTAAGAAACCCCGAACTTCTTTCTCAGTTTTCGGTGCAGGCATTTCTTGAATGGCTTTAACTTTATCAGGGTCAACTTCAATCCCTTTCTCACTTACAATAAATCCCAGCAGCTTACCAGATCGCACCCCGAATGTGCACTTGTTGGGGTTTAACTTCAGTTGATACTTCCTCAGACGCTTGAATAGCTTCAGTAGATTCACCAGGTGGTCTTCTTTCGTGAGGGACTTGGCAATCATGTCATCCACATAACATTCAATTTCTTTATGGATCATGTCATGGAATAATGTTACCATAGCCCGTTGATAAGTAGCACCAGCATTCTTTAGTCCGAATGGCATCACCTTATAACAGAATGTGCCCCAGGGTGTGATGAAAGTCGTCTTCTCCATGTCTTCAGGTGAAATCTTGATCTGATTGTATCCTGAAAATCCGTCCATGAAGGAGAACACCGAGAACTGAGCCGTATTATCAACCAATACATCAATGTGAGGTAAAGGGAAGTCATCTTTCGGGCTGGCTCTGTTCAGATCCCGGTAATCCACACACATCCTCACCTTGCCGTCTTTCTTAGGCACATGTACAATGTTAGCAACCCACGGCGGATAGCTAGTCACATCAAGGAAACCGGCGTCCCACTGCTTTTGTACCTCTTCTTTTATCTTCATTGACATATCTGGGCGAGTACGGCGCAACTTCTGTTTCACTGGTGGGCAGTCTTCTTTTAGAGGCAGCTTGTGCATGACAATATCGGTGTCCAACCCTGGCATATCTTGATAAGACCAAGCAAAGACATCCACATACTCCCGAAGCATATCAATCAGTTGCTCTTTTACTGAATCTTGTAGGCAGGCCCCGATCTTAACTTCTTTCACGTCTTCTTCCGTACCAAGATTAACCATTTCAATCTCCTCCTGGTGAGGAGTAATAACCTTCTCCTCTTGCCTTAACAACCTGGCTAGCTCTTCAGGCAGCTCATAGTCTTCCTCAACCCCTTCATCAGCTTGATTGATTGGATTGTCAAAGTCATACGAAGCCATAGCAATGTTGTTATCGGTGCAGTCTGAAAGGCACTCTCTGCAAGGGTTTAGATTGTTCATTTTAGTGATCGATTTTAATCTTGTTTAGAAAAAGTGAAATGAAGTTATCATTTTGGAAAACATTGCCATTTTATTTTTGTACTAAAAGAAAAATGGAAAACAGTGAGCGGAAAAGGAAAAGACTCATTTGCAAAAGATGTCCGATATTCATTGATTGATCTGTTTGCACAAAATTACAAGATGGCCCGATTATAAAATGAGTCTTGACATCTTGGGCAAGATACAAGACTTGATGCATGCTTTAAAATACAGGAAATAATAATTACTCTGCAGGAGTAACTCTTATAATTTCCTGGGAAGACCAGTTAAGGACTTGGCTCCCCGGGATCCTTGGACGTATCCAGCTCTCCAGGTTGAAGTCACTTTCAGCCTCGTCTCCCACATTATTGATAGAATTTGGGGCTAGCATTCCCCCACTGATGAACTTGGGAGCTTCAGCAGCCTCTTCTTGCACTTGTCGGGATGGTTTGTAACCCAAACCGAATTTATCCTTTTTCATCTGAACTTGCAGCAGCTTGCCCCAGCCTTGGGAATTCCCGTCTTCAACAACCTTCCGAGCTTGTTTGTATGAGGATATTGAGGTTCTAGACACTTCAACTGTTGCCTCATTGACATTGAGAGCTTCGAAACCCTGACTCATTGTCTCATGGATATCTTCATCCATCTCAATGTACTTATGTGTAACCAGGTGGCTGACAAAGATGTCCTCCTTGATGGTTGTTATTGTTGTAGTAATCTCCACTGGAATGATGTTTGCTAATGTTGTAGGAGAGATGTTTGTTGAAGTTGTAGGAGTGGGAACTGTTGAAGTGATTTCTAAAAGCTGATCCATCTGTAAGCTCAGGAGGTTGTTATGGGTCGGATGTTTGTGGATGTGATTGACGAGAAAGACCCTTCTACGATCAATGTTTCCTGAGGTACACAACAAGGTGAGAAACAAACAATAAAACTCCTGTAAAACAAAAGAGATAAGGTTAGCATGCAATTAAATATGTCTATTTGTTCTTCGAGGGTATCCGGTTTGGTTCTTGGTTTTGACCTTCCATACCCCTTGGAAGAGGTGCAGATGTTGAAAAGAAGAACGGTCAAAACCAAACTAAAGAAGATGTGGATACCCTGTAGAACAGATAGACAAATGTTAAAATGATGCAAAATGATGTATGCAGAATGATATGCAAGGGTTTGTGATCAAGCTGGATTTGAGTATCTGTCTTGATATAAAGTCCATTTATGTTCAAGAAGTCCAGATGGAGGTTCAGAAATCTAGTAACCAAGGTGGGGGACTCAAATAAAGAGTCACATGTCCAGGGTTAATCACAAGAACTGTCCAAAATGAGGTACTCTTAAACCAAATAGTAACAGGGTATGATGTGGTCAAGGGTACCTGCAAACCTATAAACAGCCCAACCCCCTCATAGGTGGTGTTCTAAAACAAGGATCCTCAGACTTGGATCAGTTATGAGAAGTGTAAACACTTCTAACCCGGAGGTACAGTGTTTAAAATAACCATAAAGGATCCTCCTCTAATTCACCTCAGTTTCTGAAGGTCATACTAAAGGTCATCCAGACTTAGCAGGCTTCCCAGATAGCCCTAGCACTACAGGAAATCTGTAGCACAGAGTTCTCAAGAAGAAACCCATATCTGAACCGTGTTTCATATTCCCGCACCAGACCGAAATGGAATGGGAAAGAACATGAACCACTCTAGCCTAGGTGTCACTCAGGTCCCAGGTATAGGACCTTAAACTCTCAGTAGAACCCCACCCACCAAAACAAAAACCAGATCCAGCAAGATGACAGTATGGCAGTATGATGTATAAAGCTGTAAAGAAAGCAATAAATAACTGTACATAAAGCAGTAAATAAAGCAAATATATAAACACAATTAGCACATAACACCCCAGTAAACACAAATCAAACAAGCGCTAGGAGGAACCCACAAAAAGAACCAGAAGCCCTGGTTGCAGTATAAGGTTCCCCAGCAGAGTCGCCAAGCTGTCGCTCCCACCAAATGAGGATAAGTCATAAGGGGTACAGACGCGAACGGTCGGCGAAAGGAGAGAGAACACACAGGGGTGAACTCAGGAGAAAAGAGTCGCCAGCTAGGCATTTTTATCCCGGAGGAAAGGTAATGCTGCATAAACCTAGAAAGATATGGATAAGACGGTTGCGAACCAGAGAGACTGAGAAAGGGGGTTGGTTACAACCTGGGAAGATATTAGCACCCAGATTATCCGCCGTACTCGACGGGATCCACGCTTGAAAGATTTGTGTTTTAAAGGGGTAGTGTCAGTGCAATTTGTGTATCAAAGCTGGAAAGAATGCAAGTGTCAATGCTAAAAGAAAGGTGAAGTGTATAAGAGAAGTGTCAGTGTGAGAACAAGAATGAGATGCTCAAGACTATGAGGCTTAAATAATAATGCTGAAAGAGGGGGAATAGACAGAGACTTTTGTTTGATAATTGTTAAGTTATGCCTACGTATCCTCTCGTGCAGTGAGGAAGTCAGAACACCGTAGTTCGACCCAAAGAGACTGAAGGATGAATTGACTTGTGAACTGCTTGCTTGTCTATGCTCAAGTGTATGACCTGTCTGGCTCAGGTGAAAACTGTCTTGCATTAGACGGAAGAAGCGAGTTCCCGTTTGTGAGTGAACGAGGTGAGAAAAGAATCCCGAAGGAAACGATTATTGTTTGTTTTTGTGTTTTCAGTTTTTTATTGCTTTTCGAATTTGTCATAAGTTAATGAGCTTAAGCCTAAACAAAGGGTTAGTAAACTCATCACATCCTCCCTCTGATTAGGGGTAATGAGAATACCTTAAGTGTGAAGTAAACACCTCACACTTAATCACCATGATGTAGGATTAAGATCATTAACCTACTTGCATTTATTAGATGTTTTTGTTGTTTTTGTTTAGTGTTAAGTAATGAGTCTAAGCCATAATCAAGGATTTAATGGACTCATTACACCATCCTAATAGAAGGATAATAGATGAGAACATTTAAGCTGAGGAAGGTTCCTCAACTTAACCCATGATTAGGGATTAACCTCATGACAAAACAAAGCCTTTATTAAATGGATTTTAGTTAATGATAGGATGAAGAAATGGATTTTATGATTTGTAAGACAACTTGAGGGGGACTTGTCCATTAACACTAGGGTTAGTCCTTCTTAACCAGTTAAGGAAGAATTAGAACCCTAATGCAAGGCCCAAGTTACAAGTTTGATGTCTTGATGATTATTAGATGGATTGATTAAAGGATTTAAACACATTAAGGGTTTAACACTTAGGATTAAAGTTATACACTTCATCCTAATAGAAGGATGTAGGCATAAGCTTAATCACAAAGTCTTAAAACCTTTAAGGTTTAGTCCTTGATTATGAGATGAGAAGAGGAGACTCAAAGAAAACTCAAAGGAAAGAGTCTAAGGGGGATTAAACAATCCTAAAATGTTATAATGCTTGGAAGTCCTAGGGTTTGTGAGGCTTAAGAGGAGAAATCTTCAAGGAAGCCACCAAGGAGAAGCAAGATAGAAAAAGGATGAGAAAAGAAGAGAAAAGAGGGAAGAGAGGCACAAGTGAGCAAGCTCACTCAAAGAAAAATAAAAATGCAGCAAGGATGTAAAATGGCAAGATGAGAAGAGGTAGGAGGTGAAGGCAAATCCACCTCCCAAACAAACTTACCATTAACCTGAAAAGTTAGTACAAGATGCATAAGGGAAGACATGAGATGAAACAATGCATATGGATGGGCAAAGGCCAAAGTCAGAATCATACACTTGATGAAAATGATTTAAAGGGATGATGCAAACACATGTCAAGAGTTGTGGATGATCATATAAGGATGAGGATGCAAATGAAGCATGCTTTGAACCATGAAAGTTCATGAAAGTTTATGAAATGATATGAATGCATAACATGGCAAGTTGGATTGTGTGTTGTTTCAATGTTGGATGAGCTGCTATATCACTCCCATAATGTTTGAGTAGGTTGTGGAGCAGGTTAGTAGAGGCTGCTGATCACTATTCCAAGAGCATGGGAGAAATTGCAAAAAGTCAAGGTTTGGTGTACTTGAGGCATGGGCTGTGGCAGAGATGGTTTCTTGGCCTATACTGCATCAGCTGAGTTCAAGGATGGCTCTTGGATCAGTTGATGTGAGCTGGAATGGATGAAGGGTGAGATCTCACATGTTTTGCAACTTTGTAACTTGTTACACTTTGTGATTTTTGGCCATGGAAAGGTAACACTCTTTGCTGAATTTTGGTTGTGATAGGTTACATGATGTTATGGTGGTGTCTTGAAATCAGTTAGAGACCATACAAAACCTTGGGGACCTATTTTGCAAGAATTCCTCTTTGGAGAATTTCATGGAAAGTGGTTTATGATACTTGGATATCAAGGCATGAAAATGAGAAACTTCTTGGGCAAATCTGAATTTTGGGCCATACATGATGTTTGTGTATTGGTTAGAGGCTGATTTGAAGTCACATAGATGCTTGGCATGAGAATTTGCAAGTTTTCCCTTTTGTGCAAAAGTGAAAATTTAGTGATTTTCCTCAACTTTGACAAGCCATAACTTTTGATCCAAAATGAATTAGAATGAGTTCTTGTACTTTTTGAAAATGGGAAGATCCATTCTACAACTTTCATGACCAAAGTTTTCTCATTTGGAGCATTTTTTAATCAAAAAGAGGAGGTTGAAAAACTTTCCCAAAATGGAAAGTTTTCATTATAAGTCACTTTCCCAAAAAGGCAACTTTGCAAATGACTTGAAAATTTCCAATTTTGTGAACTTCTAACACCTTCTATGATCATATAAAGATCATACACATTCAAAATGATGGAGAACACCCTTTGGTTGGGTCATTGGGGGCCTCAGATGCCCTGATTTTGCATTGACTTGCTCAAGAAGTCACCTTTTGATCAGATGTCTTCCCCTTTGAATTTCTTCATGAAAATTGATATGCATGATCCTTATAACATATAGAGACCAATAGAAACAAGAATGACCAAAAAATTTGGAGTTATGGCCTTTGAAACCAAAACCCTAATTTTAGGTCATCTGTGCAGTTAAACCTGGCTTTGCTTCCATGCTATTCTCAGTTCTTGTGATTCTTTGACTCCTTTGACCTTGTGAGGATATAATATGATGCTTGAACATACATGGACCCTCTTGAGATGATTGATGACCTTTGGAGTGGCTCAAATAGATCTTGGATTGCTCATATCACAAACCCTAGATGCAGATGACTTAGAACTAATGCAGTGAAGCAAAAAATGCAATGTGAGGTGATATGATTGAACTTATGCACATGAAAAGATCACAAGCTATGGTGTGAATGAGTGATGGCAAATTTGGGGTGTTTACAATCAGCATAGTAGAATGCAATGGATCTTCAAATGCACTCTTTTATGAAAGCCTGAATGCTTGGTCCGACTAGCTGACATCTACCCTGCCCCTGGGTTATATGTGAGGGGTTTTTATGCGAAAATAAACTCCTACTTAAAGGCTCAAAGGGGTTAGCAAGGGTCTATCTTCCTTATATCTCTAGTGTTTAGGGATTTGAAACAAAGCCTGTACATCGTCAACAGGGCCTCACTTGAGAGAACATAATTAGAGATTTTGCGTTTTTGTTTCGTCATTCTCCTTCATAGAATTTAAGCATGACAATTGGTATCGCGATGTACACATGCAGAATTATAAGGGAATGCAAATTAATTACTTCAAGAAAAACATGTGAGTTTTATTATTGCTAACATTCAAAAGCAAACAAATTTCATACATGTAGACAAATGTTTAACACATAAAAGAAACTACAAATAGAAATGCAGTAAAGAAACTAAATATTGTCGTAGTTGAAGAGGCTTGGCTCCGTCTGGACCTATCAGTCTTGGATACTTTCAGTGATCAATAGCTCTTTCACGGACTTGTAATCTTCAATTCGCAGCCGTATACCTAACCATAGCAGTCATACTTCTTCTTCTAGCTATTCTGACTCTGACACGAGATATCTGAAGGAAAGAATGAAGCTGGGGAGTAAAGTTTCCCCATAAGGTTGCTCAGAAAGACCTGACGATCTTCTGCCTACGTATCTCTATTGATCAAAGACCAATGAAGAATCAGAGTGACATAGTTCCCCTCAATAGGGATGAAAATGAACAATGAAGAAAGGCAAACACATAAATGCCACCACCGAGAGTATTTGAATACTGCTGGCTCTATTTGCTTCATGAATACCCTGGCGTCCTGGGTGATTAACTCGAAAACTTCAGCTTAACGCGGACCATCTGGTAGGACAACCGTGACACCGGTTCCATTATGACTAGGCAACAGATTCTGGAGTACATTTGGGAGAGGAGCGAAATTGATCGCCTTGGAGTCAATTAGGTCTTGTACTTTGTTCTGAAAAGCCTAACATTTCTCAATACTGTGCCCCTGGGCACCCGAATGGAATTCGCATCTCGCATTTGCATCAAAATTCGGAGGTATATTATCAGGAGCAGGAGCTCTCATGGTACGAAGCTCGACCAGGTTCAACTTTAGCAGCTCTGGAAGCAGTACAACATATGGGCATGGGACGACATCAAGTATGCGGTTTCTTGCTCTTTTTCTTTCTTGATTTGGTCTCTATACCTGTTGTTGATGACCCTGTGGTCGTTGTTGTTGAACCTGTGGAGTAATAGTCACTGCAGCTGCTTGGTAGTAACCTTGAGAATAACTTCTGTCTCGGCCTCTATACACAGCATTTGTCTCGCCTTCCCTTCTTCTTTGGCCATTGCCAAAAGGCTTTCTCACACCAGAAGAACTAGCACTGCTTGCATCCTGAATCTTCCCTAATTTCAGAAAATTCTCTATTCTTTCTCCAGCAATGACGATATCAGAAAAACAAATGGACGGGCAGGCAGCAAGACGATCCAAGTAAACACCTTGCAAGGTGCCCATAAACATGTCGGCCATTTCCCGATCCAGCAATAGAGGTTGAACCTGTGCGGTCAGCTCATGCCACCTCTGGGCATACTGCTTAAAACTCTCTTTAGGTCCTTGAGACAAGTTCTGCAACTGGGTGCGATTCGGAGCCATATCAATGTTGTATTGATACTGCTTGAGGAATGCTTCAGCTAGATCTTTCCAGCTTCGGATAGAGACCCTACTTAGCTTCATGTACCAGCTCAACGAAGCTCCAGATAAACTGTCCTGGAAGAAATGCATCCAAAGTTTCTCGTCATCAGTGTGAGCCGAGATTATTCCAAAGTACGCGTGAATGTGAGTCCTAGGGCACGTGCTGCCGTTGTACTTGTCAAACAATGGTGCCTTGAACTTGGGAGGGATTCTGACCCCTGGTACTAACCCGAGACTGGTTACATCGATGCCCAGGGAATTCTGACATTCCATGGCCTTGATCTTCTCTGCCAGCTCTTCATACCTGCGATTGTTGATCTCATTCATGTTACCCATATCAGCATTCAGTAGAGTGAACTGGTCCTCTTGATTGTCTTCTAAACCCGCGTTACGTGCTGTGGTCCTATTTGGGTTAGGCTCTCCGTTACGAGCAGCGTTAGAATCCACATTCTCAGCCGGTATTCCCGTATTAACATTCCCGTGGGGTTGCTCAACCATCATCCTGAGGCGCTCCTGGTTCTGGGCCATGCCAGTCATCATTTCCATGAACTGATCCATCCTCTGACGGAGCTCGTTGAGATCTGTCTGCATTCGCTCAGCCATCCTTACTCGATTTCTTTTAGTCGGATATCGGTGAACGCGTTAACCAGCTATATTGCCTACAGTTGAATAAGTTAGAAACTCTGGGCAACCTGCAAAAACACAAGAATATGATATGCAGGAAATGGATGCTTATGGCATGTTGATTCACTTTTAGGGCACTCCATCCCTTGATTCCAGTTTTTGTGGGTTTGATGAAGATAGAAGCTCTTTTTTGCTGCAAATAATAAGTAGTGTTGATAATATAAGGTGTGTGTGTAGCAGACGTGCCAAACAATTCCAAGAATATGAAGACCAACGTGTTTTTGCAAACGTGTCAGATGTGTCGGTGATCATAAAGCGAGAGAACAGGGAATGATAGTAAAGAAACCTTTTATGATAAGAACTTTTTGATATAGTCAAAACACGCAAAGCATTGATTCAAACAGAAGTGCAATGATAAAAAGATTCCATCAACAGTCCTGATGGTAATCCCACAACATACAAGCAAACAGAAAGATGTCTTTGTCAATGCGATCCTCCATCTAGGTCTGATTCAATGATTGGTCTTGTCTTAGGAACTTCTACCAATTCCTTCGTCTGCACTTGGTTGTCTTCGAACCTCTTCAGCTTCTTCTGATAGCAGATCATCATCCGCTTGTAGTAAGCAGCTTCTTCTCGGGCTTTAGCAAGTTCTGCATCTTTTTCTCTCAACTTACCGGCCATCTCTTCGTCTTTCTCCTTTAGCTTATTCGCGATCTCTTCAGCTTGAACTTTGTTTTGTTCCTCTCTTTTGATCTTGTAAGCAATATGCCTCTTTTTCATGTTCTCGAACATTAAGGTCTTTTGATCCAGTTGCCTTCTAGTGTCAATGTGTTCCTTGGAAGAGCTCCTAGTAGCAAACTCAAACCTCTCATACCGAGCTAACTCAATTTCACACTGTTTCCTTGTAATAGCATGCTTCTCGGCATCTTCTTGAGCTTTCCACTCGATCTCAAGTCTGGAGTGATTAGCTTTAGCAAGCTCCTGACTCAACTGTGCATTCTCCTTTAACAACCCATCTCTTTCCGTCTTCACTTTGTTGAACTCCTCAATGCTAACTGTGGTAGGTTGTTCAATAACCGTGGGATATAGAAGAGGCGCAGGCCCAAATGGTAACAGTAACACTTCAACCCGTTCTCTTAGCCATTCTGCAAACGGTGGATACATTCGACAATTCCCTACTCCCAAAGTCTTCTTCCCTCTTGTCTTTCGACTATGCCAAGCATTAGAAGCTTTCTGAGCAATCTCGAATCCATCTGTTGATTGGAAGTACAAGGACTCTGTAATGTCCAGAACGGCTGGTGGTTCCCTTAAGGCGTACCCGAACTGTCTAACCGTGAGGGAAGGGTTATAATTAATTCCCCCTTTCCTCCCGATCAATGGAACATTAGGGAATCCTCCGCAACTATGAAGAATGTCAATGCACCGCAATCCCTGATTAACCCAGACAATGTCCTTTGCTTGCAAGCCCATCAGTCTTTCCGACCATTCAAGAGTATTCTTCGTCTTCTCAAAAGCTCCTGACCGTGGAAGAAAACGCGTGAACCACTTATAGAATACAGTCGCGCAACAATTCAACATTCCACCCCTTCGCTTCTCATTCTTATAATGCACAGAGTGGTAGAGATCACCTAAGAGAGTAGGAATAGGATTCTTTGCTATGAAAATGCGAATAGCGTCGACATCCACGAAGTTCGGAATGTTCGGAAACAAAGTGATTCCATAGATACACAAAGCTAGGATCGCATTGAAGGTACTCCAACTTTTTGCCTCAGCTGCTTTGGTAGCCTCATCCAATAAGAAACTCAAATGATATCCTCGGAAGCCTCCTTTGTTATCAATCCGGTCTTCCAATAATGACTTGCTCAAATAAAGAGCAGTTGCTACATCTTTGAAGTCGGGGTCAATCTTGGACCCAAAGAATGGTGCACAATCTTTCACGGAAACTCTCAGGATGCTCGAATACTCCTCTAATGTAGGTGCCAACACGAAATCAGAAAGTACGAAACATCTAAGTTGTGGATCATAAAACTGTAGCAAGGTGTGTATCCCTCTGAAAGCGTAGTCGCTGATGGGCTCTATGAAATACAAAATCCACTTGTAATCCTGCTTGAAGACATTGAGAACTTCTGAAGGAGCTAAGGCCTTCACTTTGAGAATTTCTTTCACAACAGGCTGATGAACCTTGTAGGAGATAATACACTTGGTCTTTTTCTTGGATTCCATGCTCATAGATCAATACCCACAACTGGAATCAAGGATGTGATATGCAGCCCTGCAAATAAATAAACATGCGTTAGGAATGCAAGTATGCGGATGATGTGATGCAATGCAATGGCATGTGATCACTGTTGCATATACTGGGCACTGTTGTACTGCCTTCTGGTTTTCCTGAATACCGACTGTCAAGAATACCAGATCATAAGTATGTGTCGGAAGAAAACCCAAGTACCAAGAACAAGGTAGGTTGAAGGTTTAGTTTTCCTGCAAACTTGTAAACCCCTCCCAATCTCACGGGTATGCTACTATGGGTCAACATCACGGACTCTCAAAGCCAAATAGCAATAATACGTTCACCATTTCCGAGAAATGACTCATGACCAAATCAGGGAATCGGTTTGGCATTATGTACTACTCAGGGAGGCCTCAGCTGAATTTCGGAAAAACAAGCATCCCTCATAAGTTCCCGGCTTCAAGCACTGAAGTCGAGAAACAATAGTACATTCATCCCGAAGGGTACAATACTACCGTCATATGACCAGTTGATTTAACGAGGTTCTTATGAGAGAACAAGGTCATCCTATGCGATTTCCTAGTGGGCCCTCGGGTGCGAATGGGTTTGCCACAAAATGTGGTCTGCCACTGTCACCACTAGAGAGGGTTGTTTCCACTAAGGTCCTCGATGATCGGTTCCCAGTGTTAGCAGCTCAGGTGGGAGCATTCTATGGTCTGCCTAGGCAGTATAGAACATATCCCAAGAGAGCCTGATCTGGGTGTGGGACTCATGAAAACTACACGTGCTCAAGACCACGCAAGCCACACGACTGCCCACTCTAAATCCTATGTGTATCCTCAAGCCGGGTATTTGGCTTATCTCACAATAATCCCATCCCTCCAAAGAAAACCAGAGCAGCCAGTACAATATATGCCAGTATATGTGACAGTAAAGTAAAGTGCAGAAAACTGTAAATAAAGCTGTAAAGTAAAGCGATAAACTGTAAATAAAACAGTAAAGCTAAAATAAAGCATAACAGCGAATGAATAAAATCCCAACGAAAATAGAAATAGTCAAGCGCTAGGATTGACTCTCAAAGGGGAAATCAGAATTTCTAAAAGTCCCCAGTAGAGTCGCCAGCTGTCACTCCCGGGATTTTCATCCTAGTACAAACGCGAAAGTGGCGCGAAAAAGTTAGAGTCGCCAGCCAGACATTTTTATCCCGAAGAAATGGAAAGGTAATGTTGCACAAACCTGAGGAAAAAGGAAAAGGACGAGGCCTTACGAACCAAAGATCTGGGTCCGAAAGTCGGTTACGAATTGAGAAGGTATTAGCACCCCAATTCGTCCGCCGTACCCGACGGGATCCATGCTTATAAGTCTGTTTTCAAAGGGTGAGAAATAATATGTTGTTTGAATGAAAAAATGGCAATCTGGAATGGAAATTAAATGAGGAAAAGAAATGAAAATGAAACAATGGGAATAAAGGGAGAAAATGTAGGGAAAATAAAGATTGTGCTCGAATGGGCCCTACCCCACTGCCTACGTACCTCATCAGGATAAATGAAGATCAGAGACGCTGTAGTTCATCTAACTAAGGCTGACACATGTTTGTGATTTTTAGGATGACGTTGCCATAGTTCTAGCTCAGGTGTTACCTGCTCTGACTCGAGGGTGTTTACCGTGTCGCTGTTTGAACTGTCGAGACAAGTCATGTTCGTCCGCAAGGAGTATGATATGAGAAGAGAAGATGTGATGTCTTGGTTTATTGTCTTTTAGAAGAAGTGTATTGAGTTTGTGTTTATTGTATGTACAACACTAAAGACTATGATGCAGGAGCGAATACTTTCCAAGATCGTCCCCAATGGAATGTTTGTAAAGCATCCTAGAAGAGTGGAGGAGACCTCCAATAATCATTTCCCGTATAGCTTAAGGCTCGTGGCGCATTGTACACATTTTCCTTTATTAAGTGTTTTGATTTTTCTTAAAGATGAGAAGTGAGACTCAAGTTACAAAAGGAAAAAACTCTAAGGGAAACTAGACTTACCCTAAGTTAATTGAATTTAAGGATGACCTATGGTTAGTGAGGTTTGAAAGATTAACTCTACCTAAGAGATATTAGACTAAGAATTCAAGTACAAAAAGTTAATAATGAACAATATGGTCCTCCTAAGTCATGGTAGGTAAAAACGTGTATGAAATATAAATGGGATGAAACGATGGATCGGGTGGGTCGATTGCGCGGTGCTAAGACGCATGACTTATGGTGTGCAACATACAAGGCTTGCTTTCGATTGTAATGGAGTGGAACGATGGTAATCGAGGAATCCTAAAGTCACATGCAACTTTATTTATTTATTTGAAAACTTACTCGACGTTGGATTGAGTACCTTATTTATTTCATTTTTGAGATTTTTGTTTTCTAACGATTTAATTTATCGCTTCTATCCTAATTATAGAAACTATAAAAGCATACAAGTTCTAAGCTATTACATCATAAAGCACACAAACATAATTGAGGCATAAAAATATCCTAGTCCATAAGCAAATTCTCGGAAGATACCTTGCACAAAAAAGAGAATAGTTAGTGAATGACATGAATCATGAATATGCATAATATGATGGAAATGGATTAAAATGATAAAAATATTAAAATTCATGGAAAAAATGTGAAATTAATTCCCTAGGGTCTCTAACCTGACTATATCATTGTGTTAAAAATTCTCTTAAAAATTCTAAGTCTAACTATGTCACATGGTTCTTTAAATCTTCTAAAGTTCAATCATAAATTTATACAAATCACACTACCAAAACAGTAGAAAAAATGACCTATAAAATACACCAAAAATATTCTAGGTACTTTTATTTGTCCTCTAATCATAGCAAAAAGAATGGATCAAAAATGTTTTAGGAAGTGGCAGAAATAAAATATACAAATTTATGTATTTATGAAGGAATTCAATATAAAATCAATAAAATAAAAAATCGAAATTAAATTGAAAAATGACAAAATTCAGAAAGTAAAAATTGGTAATGTTTCTAAATTGAATCAATATTCTATCCTAATTTTTGGGGATTTTTATTAAGTGTTTTATTATTTCTTTATGAATTAATTTGAAATGGTATGAAATAGAAATTAAAATAAATGAACATAAAGAGGGGGTGAAAAAAGAAGTGTTTATTAGTTTAAAATATAACTGGGCTTGCCTGCGGGGTGTTAATATCAATTATCTTAGGCCCAATGGCGCAAGAATTTGAGAGAGTATACCATGGGATTCGGTCAACTTTCGTTGACTCATTTTCGGCCACCTGATCAATAGACTTTACATACTACTTTCATCAGATGGACTCTGAAGCAAGGGTTCATAATAACCACGATAGACCATGCACATGGAAACCAACGTTGGATGGCCTACCGGAAGGTGACACGTGTCACCGCCGGTGTGGCTGGAAATCTCAAAAGTCTCTCATCCTTATCTCTTGGAGATCTTAACAGATAAACTTAATTAATATTATTAACTATCAATTAAATTACTTTAACTATGATTATGATTCTTTATTTCCAATAACCAAAATTAACTCACAAAAAAACAACTTAAAACTTAAACTAAAAAGCATTTTTCTCAGGTCCTAGATGCATCACATATGCGTACTCTTCTCATCCTCATCCTTCACATTTTCGCTCCCGGGATTTTCATCCTAGTACAAAGCGAAAGTGGCGTGGAAAAGTTAAAGTCGCCAGCAAGACATTTTTATCCCGAAGAAATGGAAAGGTAATGTTGCACAAACCAGAGGAAGAAGGAAAAAGACGAGGTCTTGCGAACCAAAGATCTGGGTCCGGAAGTCGGTTACGAATTGAGAAGGTATTAGCACCCCAATCCGTCCACCGTACCCGACGGGATCCACGCTTATAAGTCTGTTTTCAAAGGGTGTGAAATAATATGCTGTTTGAATGAAAGATTGGCAATCTGGAATGGAAATGAAATCAGGAAAAGAAATGAAATTGAAACAATGGGAATAAAGGGGGAAAATGTAGGGAAAATAAATATTATGCTCGAATGGGCCCTACCCCACTGCCTACGTACCTCATCGGGATAAATGAGGATCAGAGACGCCATAGTTCGTCTAACTAAGGGTGACATATGTTTGTGATTTTTAGGATGACGTTGCCATAGTTCTAGCTCAGGTGTTACCTGCTCTGACTCGAGGGTGTTTACCGTGTCGCTGTTTGAACTGTCGAGACAAGTCATGTTCGTCCGCAAGGAGTATGATATGAGAAGAGAAGATGTGATGTCTTGGTTTATTGTCTTTTAGAAGAAGTGTTTTGAGTTTGTGTTTATTGTATGTACAACACTAAAGACTATGATGCAGGAGCGAATACTTTCCAAGATCGCCCCCAATGGAACGTTTGTAAAGCATCCTAGAAGAGTGGAGGAGACCTCCAATAATCATTTCCCGTATAGCTTAAGGCTCGTGGCGCATTGTACACATTTTCCTTTATTAAGTGTTTTGATTTTTCTTAAAGATGAGAAGTGAGACTCAAGTTACAAAAGGAAAACACTCTAAGGGAAACTAGACTTACCCTAAGTTAATTGAATTTAAGGATGACCTATGGTTAGTGAGGTTTGAAAGATTAACTCTACCTAAGAGATATTAGACTAAGAATTCAAGTACAAAAAGTTAATAATGAACAATATGGTCCTCCTAAGTCATGGTAGGTAAAAACGTGTATGAAATATAAATGGGATGAAATGATGGATCGGGTGGGTCGATTTCGTGGTGCTAAGACGCACGACTTATGGTGTGCAACATACAAGGCTTGCTTTCGGTTGTAATGGAGTGGAACGATGGTAATCGAGGAATCCTAAAGTCACATGCAACTTTATTTATTTACTTGAAAACTTACTCGACGTTGGATTGAGTACCTTATTTATTTCATTTTTGAGATTTTTGTTTTCTAACGATTTAATTTATCGCTTCTATCCTAATTATAGAAACTATAAAAGCATACAAGTTCTAAGCTATTACATCATAAAGCACACAAACATAATTGAGGCATAAAAATATCCTAGTCCATAAGCAAATTCTCGGAAGATACCTTGCACAAAAAAGAGAATAGTTAGTGAATGACATTAATCATGAATATGCATAATATGATGGAAATGGATTAAAATGATAAAAATATCAAAAGTCATGGAAAAAATGTGAAATTAATTCCCTAGGGTCTCTAACCTGACTATATCATTGTGTTAAAAATTCTCTTAAAAATTCTAAGTCTAACTATGTCACATGGTTCTTTAAATCTTCTAAAGTTCCATCATAAATTTATACAAATCACACTACCAAAACAGTAGAAAAAATGACCTATAAAATACACCAAAAATATTCTAGGTACTTTTATTTGTCCTCTAATCATAGCAAAAAAATGGATCAAAAATGTTATAGGAAGTGGCAGAAATAAAATATACAAATTTATGTATTAATGAAGGAATTCAATATAAAATCAATAAAATAAAAAATCGAAATTAAATTGAAAAATGACAAAATTCAGAAAGTAAAAATTGGTAATGTTTCTAAATTGAATCAATATTCTATCCTAATTTTTGGGGATTTTTATTAAGTGTTTTATTATTTCTTTATGAATTAATTTGAAATGGTATGAAATAGAAATTAAAATAAATGAACATAAAGAGGGGGTGAAAAAAGAAGTGTTTATTAGTTTAAAAGATAACTGGGCTTGCCTGCGGGGTGTTAATATCAATTATCTTAGGCCCAATGGCGCAAGAATTTGAGAGAGTATACCATGGGATTCGGTCAAATTTCGTTGACTCATTTTCGGCCACCTGATCAATAGACTTTCCATACTACTTTCATTAGATGGACTCTGAAGCAAGGGTTCATAATAACCACGATAGACCATGCACATGGAAACCAACGTTGGATGGCCTACCGGAAGGTGACACGTGTCACCGCCGGTGTGGCTGGAAATCTCAAAAGTCTCCCATCCTTATCTCTTGGAGATCTTAACAGATAAACTTAATTAATATTATTAACTATCAATTAAATTACTTTAACTATGATTATGATTCTTTATTTCCAATAACCAAAATTAACTCACAAAAAAACAACTTAAAACTTAAACTAAAAAGCATTTTTCTCAGGTCCTAGATGCATCACATATGCGTACTCTTCTCATCCTCATCCTTCACATTGTCGCTCCCGGGATTTTCATCCTAGTACAAAGCGAAAGTGGCGTGGAAAAGCTAGAGTCGCCAGCAAGACATTTTTATCCCGAAGAAATGGAAAGGTAATGTTGCACAAACCTGAGGAAGAAGGAAAAGGACGAGGCCTTGCGAACCAAAGATCTGGGTCCGGAAGTCGGTTACGAATTGAGAAGGTATTAGCACCCCAATCCGTCCACCGTACCCGACGGGATCCACGCTTATAAGTCTGTTTTCAAAGGGTGTGAAATAATATGCTGTTTGAATGAAAGATTGGCAATCTGGAATGGAAATGAAATCAGGAAAAGAAATGAAATTGAAACAATGGGAATAAAGGGGGGAAATGTAGGGAAAATAAATACTGTGCTCGAATGGGCCCTACCCCACTGCCTACGTACCTCATCGGGATAAATGAGGATCAGAGACGCCGTAGTTCGTCTAACTAAGGGTGACATATGTTTGTGATTTTTAGGATGACGTTGCCATAGTTCTAGCTCAGGTGTTACCTGCTCTGACTCGAGGGTGTTTACCGTGTCGCTGTTTGAACTGTCGAGACAAGTCATGTTCGTCCGCAAGGAGTATGATATGAGAAGAGAAGATGTTATGTCTTGGTTTATTGTCTTTTAGAAGAAGTGTTTTGAGTTTGTGTTTATTGTATTTACAACACTAAAGTCTATGATGCAGGAGCGAATACTTTCCAAGATCGCCCCCAATGGAATTTTTGTAAAGCATCCTAGAAGAGTGGAGGAGACCTCCAATAATCATTTCCCGTATAGCTTAAGGCTCGTGGCGCATTGTACAGATTTTCCTTTATTAAGTGTTTTGATTTTTCATAAAGATGAGAAGTGAGACTCAAGTTACAAAAAGAAAACACTCTAAGGGAAACTAGACTTACCCTAAGTTAATTGAATTTAAGGATGACCTATGGTTAGTGAGGTTTGAAAGATTAACTCTACCTAAGAGATATTAGACTAAGAATTCAAGTACAAAAAGTTAATAATGAACAATATGGTCCTCCTAAGTCATGGTAGGTAAAAACGTGTATGAAATATAAATGGGATGAAACGATGGATCGGGTGGGTCGATTTCGTGGTGCTAAGACGCACGACTTATGGTGTGCAACATACAAGGCTTGCTTTCGGTTGTAATGGAGTGGAACGATGGTAATCGAGGAATCCTAAAGTCACATGCAACTTTATTTATTTACTTGAAAACTTACTCGACGTTGGATTGAGTACCTTATTTATTTCATTTTTGAGATTTTTGTTTTCTAACGATTTAATTTATCGCTTCTATCCTAATTATAGAAACTATAAAAGCATACAAGTTCTAAGCTATTACATCATAAAGCACACAAACATAATTGAGGCATAAAAATATCCTAGTCCATAAGCAAATTCTCGGAAGATACCTTGCACAAAAAAGAGAATAGTTAGTGAATGACATGAATCATGAATATGCATAATATGATGGAAATGGATTAAAATGATAAAAATATCAAAATTCATGGAAAAAATGTGAAATTAATTCCCTAGGGTCTCTAACCTGACTATATCATTGTGTTAAAAATTCTCTTAAAAATTCTAAGTCTAACTATGTCACATGGTTCTTTAAATCTTCTAAAGTTCAATCATAAATTTATACAAATCACACTACCAAAACAGTAGAAAAAATGACCTATAAAATACACCAAAAATATTCTAGGTACTTTTATTTGTCCTCTAATCATAGCAAAAAGAATGGATCAAAAATGTTAGAGGAAGTGGCAGAAATAAAATATACAAATTTATGTATTTATGAAGGAATTCAATATAAAATCAATAAAATAAAAAATCGAAATTAAATTGAAAAATGACAAAATTCAGAAAGTAAAAATAGGTAATGTTTCTAAATTGAATAAATATTCTATCCTAATTTTTGGGGATTTTTATTAAGTGTTTTAATATTTCTTTATGAATTAATTTGAAATGGTATGAAATAGAAATTAAAATAAATGAACATAAAGAGGGGGTGAAAAAAGAAGTGTTTATTAGTTTAAAAGATAACTGGGCTTGCCTGCGGGGTGTTAATATCAATTATCTTAGGCCCAATGGCGCAAGAATTTGAGAGAGTATACCATGGGATTCGATCAACTTTCGTTGACTCATTTTCGGCCACCTGATCAATAGACTTTCCATACTACTTTTATCAGATGGACTCTGAAGCAAGGGTTCATAATAACCACGATAGACCATGTACATGGAAACCAACGTTGGATGGCCTACCGGAAGGTGACACGTGTCACCTCCGGTGTGGCTGGAAATCTCAAAAGTCTCCCATCCTTATCTCTTGGAGATCTTAACAGATAAACTTAATTAATATTATTAACTATCAATTAAATTACTTTAACTATGATTATGATTCTTTATTTCCAATAACCAAAATTAACTCACAAAAAAACAACTTAAAACATAAACTAAAAAGCATTTTTCTCAGGTCCTAGATGCATCACATATGCGTACTCTTCTCACCCTCATCCTTCACATTGTCACTCCCGGGATTTTCATCCTAGTACAAATGCGAAAGTGGCGTGGAAAAGTTAGAGTCGCCAGCAAGACATTTTTATCCCGAAGAAATGGAAAGGTAATGTTGCACAAACCTGAGGAAGAAGGAAAAGGACGAGGCCTTGCGAACCAAAGATCTGGGTCCGGAAGTCGGTTACGAATTGAGAAGGTATTAGCACCCCAATCCGTCCGCCGTACCCGACGGGATCCACGCTTATAAGTCTGTTTTCAAAGGGTGTGAAATAATATGCTGTTTGAATGAAAGATTGGCAATCTGGAATGGAAATGAAATCAGGAAAAGAAATGAAATTGAAACAATGGGAATAAAGGGGGAAAATGTAGGGAAAATAAATATTGTGCTCGAATGGGCCCTACCCTACTGCCTACGTACCTCATCGGGATAAATGAGGATCAGAGACGCCGTAGTTCGTCTAACTAAGGGTGACACATGTTTGTGATTTTTAGGATGACGTTGCCATAGTTCTAGCTCAGGTGTTACCTGCTCTGACTCGAGGGTGTTTACCGTGTCGCTGTTTGAACTGTCGAGACAAGTCTTGTTCGTCCGCAAGGAGTATGATATGAGAAGAGACGATGTGATGTCTTGGTTTATTGTATTTTAGAAGAAGTGTTTTGAGTTTGTGTTTATTGTATGTACAACACTAAAGACTATGATGCAGGAGCGAATACTTTCCAAGATCGCCCCCAATGGAACGTTTGTAAAGCATCCTAGAAGAGTGAAGGAGACCTCCAATAATCATTTCCCGTATAGCTTAAGGCTCGTGGCGCATTGTACACATTTTCCTTTATTAAGTGTTTTGATTTTTCTTAAAGATGAGAAGTGAGACTCAAGTTACAAAAGGAAAAAACTCTAAGGGAAACTAGACTTACCCTAAGTTAATTTAATTTAAGGATGACCTATGGTTAGTGAGGTTTGAAAGATTAACTCTACCTAAGAGATATTAGACTAAGAATTCAAGTACAAAAAGTTAATAATGAACAATATGGTCCTCCTAAGTCATCGTAGGTAAAAACATGTATGAAATATAAATGGGATGAAACGATGGATCGGGTGGGTCGATTTCGTGGTGCTAAGACGCACGACTTATGGTGTGCAACATACAAGGCTTGCTTTCGGTTGTAATGGAGTGGAACAATGGTAATCGAGGAATCCTAAAGTCACATGCAACTTTATTTATTTACTTGAAAACTTACTCGACGTTGGATTGAGTACCTTATTTATTTCATTTTTGAGATTTTTTTTTTCTAACAATTTATTTTATCGCTTCTATCCTAATTATAGAAACTATAAAAGCATCCAAGTTCTAAACTATTACATCATAAAGCACACAAACATATTTGAGGCATAAAAATATCCTAGTCCATAAGCAAATTCTCGGAAGATACCTTGCACAAAAAAGAGAATAGTTAGTGAATGACATGAATCATGAATATGCATAATATGATGGAAATGGATTAAAATGATAAAAATATCAAAAGTCATGGAAAAAATGTGAAATTAATTCCCTAGGGTCTCTAACCTGACTATATCATTGTGTTAAAAATTCTCTTAAAAATTCTAAGTCTAACTATGTCACATGGTTCTTTAAATCTTCTAAAGTTCAATCATAAATTTATACAAATCACACTACCAAAACAGTAGAAAAAATGACCTATAAAATACACCAAAAATATTCTAGGTACTTTTATTTGTCCTATAATCATATCAAAAAGAATGGATCAAAAATGTTAAAGGAAGTGGCAGAAATAAAATATACAAATTTATGTATTTATGAAGGAATTCAATATAAAATCAATTAAATAAAAAATCGAAATTAAATTGAAAAATGACAAAATTCAGAAAGTAAAAATTGGGAATGTTTCTAAATTTAATTATTATTCTATCCTAATTTTTGGGGATTTTTATTAAGTGTTTTAATATTTTATTTATGAATTAATTTGAAATGGTATGAATTAGAAATTAAAATAAATGAACATAAAGAGGGGGTGAAAAAAGAAGTGTTTATTAGTTTAAAAGATAACTGGGCCCTCCTGCGGGGTGTTAATATCAATTATCTTAGGCCCAATGGCGCAAGAATTTGAGAGAGTATACCATGGGATTCGGTCAACTTTCGTTGACTCATTTTCGGCCACCTGATCAATAGACTTTCCATACTACTTTCATCAGATGGACTCTGAAGCAAGGGTTCAAAATAACCACGATAGACCATGCACATGGAAACCAACGTTGGATGGCCTACCGGAAGGTGACACGTGTCACCGCCGGTGAGGCTGGAAATCTCAAAAGTCTCCCATCCTTATCTCTTGGAGATCTTAACAGATAAACTTAATTAATATTATTAACTATCAATTAAATTACTTTAACTATGATTATGATTCTTTATTTCCAATAACCAAAATTAACTCACAAAAAAACAACTTAGAACTTAAACTAAAAAGCATTTTTCTCAGGTCCAAGACGCATCACATATGCGTACTCTTCTCACCCTCATCGTTCACATTGTCGCTCCCGGGATTTTCATCCTAGTACAAACGCGAAAGTGGCGTGGAAATGTTAGAGTCGCCAGCAAGACATTTTTATCCCGAAGAAATGGAAAGGTAATGTTGCACAAACCCGAGGAAGAAGGAAAAGGACGAGGCCTTGCGAACCAAAGATCTGGGTCCGGAAGTCGGTTACGAATTGAGAAGGTATTAGCACCCCAATCTTTCCGCCGTACCCGACGGGATCCACGCTTATAAGTCTGTTTTCAAAGGGTGTGAAATAATATGCTGTTTGTATGAAAGATTGGCAATCTGGAATGGAAATGAAATCAGGAAAAGAAATGAAATTGAAACAATGGGAATAAAGGGGGAAAATGTAGGGAAAATAAATATTGTGCTCGAATGGGCCCTACCCTACTGCCTACGTACCTCATCGGGATAAATGAGGATCAGAGACGCCGTAGTTCGTCTAACTAAGGGTGACACATGTTTGTGATTTTTAGGATGACGTTGCCATAGTTCTAGCTCAGGTGTTACCTGCTCTGACTCGAGGGTGTTTACCGTGTCGCTGTTTGAACTGTCGAGACAAGTCATGTTCGTCCGCAAGGAGTATGATATGAGAAGAGAAGATGTGATGTCTTGGTTTATTGTCTTTTAGAAGAAGTTTTTTGAGTTTGTGTTTATTGTATGTACAACACTAAAGACTATGATGCAGGAGCGAATACTTTCCAAGATCGCCCCCAATGGAACGTTTGTAAAGCATCCTAGAAGAGTGGAGGAGACCTCAAATAATCATTTCCCGTATAGCTTAAGGCTCGTGGCGCATTGTACACATTTTCCTTTATTAAGTGTTTTGATTTTTCTTAAAGATGAGAAGTGAGACTCAAGTTACAAAAGGAAAACACTCTAAGGGAAACTAGACTTACCCTAAGTTAATTGAATTTAAGGATGACCTATGGTTAGTGAGGTTTGAAAGATTAACTCTACCTAAGAGATATTAGACTAAGAATTCAAGTACAAAAAGTTAATAATGAACAATATGGTCCTCCTAAGTCATCGTAGGTAAAAACGTGTATGAAATATAAATGGGATGAAACGATGGATCGAGTGGGTCGATTTCGTGGTGCTAAGACGCACGACTTATGGTGTGCAAAATACAAGGCTTGCTTTCGGTTGTAATGGAGTGGAACGATGGTAATCGAGGAATCCTAAAGTCACATGTAACTTTATTTATTTACTTGAAAACTTACTCGACGTTGGATTGAGTACCTTATTTATTTCATTTTTGAGATTTTTTTTTTCTAACGATTTATTTTATCGCTTCTATCCTAATTATAGAAACTATAAAAGCATCCAAGTTCTAAGCTATTACATCATAAAGCACACAAACATATTTGAGGCATAAAAATATCCTAGTCCATAAGCAAATTCTCGGAAGATACCTTGCACAAAAAAGAGAATAGTTAGTGAATGACATGAGTCATGAATATGCATAATATGATGGAAATGGATTAAAATGATAAAAATATCAAAAGTCATGGAAAAAATGTTAAATTAATTCCCTAGGGTCTCTAACCTGACTATATCATTGTGTTAAAAATTCTCTTAAAAATTCTAAGTCTAACTATGTCACATGGTTCTTTAAATCTTCTAAAGTTCAATCATAAATTTATACAAATCACACTACCAAAACAGTAGAAAAAATGACCTAAAAAATACACCAAAAATATTCTAGGTACTTTTATTTGTCCTCTAATCATATCAAAAAGAATGGATCAAAAATGTTAAAGGAAGTGGAAGCAATAAAATATACAAATTTATGTATTTATAAAGGAATTCAATATAAAATCAATAAAATAAAAAATCGAAATTAAATTGAAAAATGACAAAATTCAGAAAGTAAAAATTGGTAATGTTTCTAAATTGAATCAATATTCTATCCTAATTTTTGGGGATTTTTATTAAGTGTTTTATTATTTCTTTATGAATTAATTTGAAATGGTATGAAATAGAAATTAAAATAAATGAACATAAAGAGGGGGTGAAAAAAGAAGTGTTTATTAGTTTAAAAGATAACTGGGCTTGCCTGCGGGGTGTTAATATCAATTATCTTAGGCCCAATGGCGCAAGAATTTGAGAGAATATACCATGGGATTCGGTCAACTTTCGTTGACTCATTTTCGGCCACCTGATCAATAGACTTTCCATACTACTTTCATCAGATGGACTTTGAAGCAAGGGTTCATAATAACCACGATAGACCACGCACATGGAAACCAACGTTGGATGGCCTACCGGAAGGTGACACGTGTCACCGCCGGTGAGGCTGGAAATCTCAAAAGTCTCCCATCCTTATCTCTTGGAGATCTTAACAGATAAACTTAATTAATATTATTAACTATCAATTAAATTACTTTAACTATGATTATGATTCTTTATTTCCAATAACCAAAATTAACTCACAAAAAAACAACTTAGAACTTAAACTAAAAAGCATTTTTCTCAGGTCCAAGACGCATCACATATGCGTACTCTTCTCACCCTCATCGTTCACATTGTCGCTCCCGGGATTTTCATCCTAGTACAAACGCGAAAGTGGCGTGGAAATGTTAGAGTCGCCAGCAAGACATTTTTATCCCGAAGAAATGGAAAGGTAATGTTGCACAAACCCGAGGAAGAAGGAAAAGGACGAGGCCTTGCGAACCAAAGATCTGGGTCCGGAAGTCGGTTACGAATTGAGAAGGTATTAGCACCCCAATCTTTCCGCCGTACCCGACGGGATCCACGCTTATAAGTCTGTTTTCAAAGGGTGTGAAATAATATGCTGTTTGTATGAAAGATTGGCAATCTGGAATGGAAATGAAATCAGGAAAAGAAATGAAATTGAAACAATGGGAATAAAGGGGGAAAATGTAGGGAAAATAAATATTGTGCTCGAATGGGCCCTACCCCACTGCCTACGTACCTCATCGGGATAAACGAGGATCAGAGACGCCGTAGTTTGTCTAACTAAGGCTGACACATGTTTGTGATTTTTAGGATGACGTTGCCATAGTTCTAGCTCAGGTGTTACCTGCTCTGACTCGAGGGTGTTTACCATGTCGTTGTTTGAACTGTCGAGACAAGTCATGTTCGTCCGCAAGGAGTATGATATGAGAAGAGAAGATGTGATGTCTTGGTTTATTGTCTTTTAGAAGAAGTGTTTTGAGTTTGTGTTTATTGTATGTACAACACTAAAGACTATGATGCAGGAGCGAATACTTTCCAAGATCGCCCCTAATGGAACGTTTGTAAAGCATCCTAGAAGAGTGGAGGAGACCTCCAATAATCATTTCCCGTATAGCTTAAGGCTCGTGGTGCATTGTACACATTTTCCTTTATTAAGTGTTTTGATTTTTCTTAAAGATGAGAAGTGAGACTCAAGTTACAAAAGGAAAAAACTCTAAGGGAAACTAGACTTACCCTAAGTTAATTGAATTTAAGGATGACCTATGGTTAGTGAGGTTTGAAAGATTAACTCTACCTAAGAAATATTAGACTAAGAATTCAAGTACAAAAAGTTAATAATGAACAATATGGTCCTCCTAAGTCATGGTAGGTAAAAACATGTATGAAATATAAATGGGATGAAACGAGTGATCGGGTGGGTCGATTGCGTGGTGCTAAGACACACGACTTGCTTTCGGTTGTAATGGAGTGGAACGATGGTAATCGAGGAATCCTAAAGTCACATGCAACTTTATTTATTTACTTGAAAACTTACTCGACGTTGGATTGAGTACCTTATTTATTTCATTTTTGAGATTTTTGTTTTCTAACGATTTATTTTATCGCTTCTATCCTAATTATAGAAACTATAAAAGCATACAAGTTCTAAGCTATTACATCATAAATCACACAAACATAATTGAGGCATAAAAATATCCTAGTCCATTAGCAAATTCTCGGAAGATACCTTGCACAAAAAAGAGAATAGTTAGTGAATGACATGAATCATGAATATGCATAATATGATGGAAATGTATTAAAATGATAAAAATATCAAAATTCATGGAAAAAATGTGAAATTAATTTACTAGGGTCTCTAACCTGACTATATCATTGTGTTAAAAATTCTCTTAAAAATTCTAAGTCTAACTATGTCACATGGTTCTTTAAATCTTCTAAAGTTCAATCATAAATTTATACAAATCACACTAGCAAAACAGTAGAAAAAATGACCTAAAAAATACACCAAAAATATTCTAGGTACTTTTATTTGTCCTCTAATCATAGCAAAAAGAATGGATCAAAAATGTTATAGGAAGTGGTAGAAATAAAATATACAAATTTATGTATTTATGAAGGAATTCAATATAAAATCAATTAAATAAAAAATCGAAATTAAATTGAAAAATGACAAAATTCAGAAAGTAATAATTTGGAATGTTTCTAAATTGAATTAATATTCTATCCTAATTTTTGGGGATTTTTATTAAGTGTTTTAATATTTCTTTATGAATTAATTTGAAATGGTATGAAATAGAAATTAAAATAAATGAACATAAAGAGGGGGTGAAAAAAGAAGTGTTTATTAGTTTAAAAGATAACTGGGCTTGCCTGCGGGGTGTTAATATCAATTATCTTAGGCCCAATGGCGCAAGAATTTGAGAGAGTATACCATGGGATTCGGTCAACTTTCGTTGACTCATTTTCGGCCACCTGATCAATAGACTTTCCATACTACTTTCATTAGATGGACTCTGAAGCAAGGGTTCATAATAACCACGATAGACCATGCACATGAAAACCAACGTTGGATGGCCTACCGGAAGGTGACACGTGTCACCGCTGGTGAGGCTGGAAATCTCAAAAGTCTCCCATCCTTATCTCTTGGAGATCTTAACAGATAAACTTAATTAATATTATTAACTATCAATTAAATTACTTTAACTATGATTATGATTCTTTATTCCCAATAACCAAAATTAACTCACAAAAAAACAACTTAGAACTTAAACTAAAAAGCATTTTTCTCAGGTCCAAGACGCATCACATATGCGTACTCTTCTCACCCTCATCGTTCACATTGTCGCTCCCGGGATTTTCATCCTAGTACAAACGCGAAAGTGGCGTGGAAATGTTAGAGTCGCCAGCAAGACATTTTTATCCCGAAGAAATGGAAAGGTAATGTTGCACAAACCTGAGGAAGAAGGAAAAAGGACGAGGCCTTGCGAACCAAAGATCTGGGTCCGGAAGTCGGTTACGAATTGAGAAGGTATTAGCACCCCAATCCGTCCGCCGTACCCGACGGGATCCACGCTTATAAGTCTGTTTTCAAAGGGTGTGAAATAATATGCTATTTGAATGAAAAATTGGCAATCTGGAATGGAAATGAAATCAGGAAAAGAAATGAAATTGAAACAATGGGAATAAAGGGGGAAAATGTAGGGAAAATAAATATTGTGCTCGAATGGGCCCTACCCCACTGCCTACGTACCTCATCGGGATAAACGAGGATCAGAGACGCTGTAGTTTGTCTAACTAAGGCTGACACATGTTTGTGATTTTTAGGATGACGTTGCCATAGTTCTAGCTCAGGTGTTACCTGCTCTGACTCGAGGGTGTTTACCGTGTCGCTGTTTGAACTGTCGAGACAAGTCATGTTCGTCCGCAAGGAGTATGATATGAGAAGAGAAGATGTGATGTCTTGGTTTATTGTCTTTTAGAAGAAGTGTTTTGAGTTTGTGTTTATTGTATGTACAACACTAAAGACTATGATGCAGGAGCGAATACTTTCCAAGATCGCCCCTAATGGAACGTTTGTAAAGCATCCTAGAAGAGTGGAGGAGACCTCCAATAATCATTTCCCGTATAGCTTAAGGCTCGTGGTGCATTGTACACATTTTCCTTTATTAAGTGTTTTGATTTTTCTTAAAGATGAGAAGTGAGACTCAAGTTACAAAAGGAAAAAACTCTAAGGGAAACTAGACTTACCCTAAGTTAATTGAATTTAAGGATGACCTATGGTTAGTGAGGTTTGAAAGATTAACTCTACCTAAGAAATATTAGACTAAGAATTCAAGTACAAAAAGTTAATAATGAACAATATGGTCCTCCTAAGTCATGGTAGGTAAAAACATGTATGAAATATAAATGGGATGAAACGAGTGATCGGGTGGGTCGATTGCGTGGTGCTAAGACACACGACTTGCTTTCGGTTGTAATGGAGTGGAACGATGGTAATCGAGGAATCCTAAAGTCACATGCAACTTTATTTATTTACTTGAAAACTTACTCGACGTTGGATTGAGTACCTTATTTATTTCATTTTTGAGATTTTTGTTTTCTAACGATTTATTTTATCGCTTCTATCCTAATTATAGAAACTATAAAAGCATACAAGTTCTAAGCTATTACATCATAAATCACACAAACATAATTGAGGCATAAAAATATCCTAGTCCATTAGCAAATTCTCGGAAGATACCTTGCACAAAAAAGAGAATAGTTAGTGAATGACATGAATCATGAATATGCATAATATGATGGAAATGTATTAAAATGATAAAAATATCAAAATTCATGGAAAAAATGTGAAATTAATTTACTAGGGTCTCTAACCTGACTATATCATTGTGTTAAAAATTCTCTTAAAAATTCTAAGTCTAACTATGTCACATGGTTCTTTAAATCTTCTAAAGTTCAATCATAAATTTATACAAATCACACTACCAAAACAGTAGAAAAAATGACCTAAAAAATACACCAAAAATATTCTAGGTACTTTTATTTGTCCTCTAATCATAGCAAAAAGAATGGATCAAAAATGTTATAGGAAGTGGTAGAAATAAAATATACAAATTTATGTATTTATGAAGGAATTCAATATAAAATCAATTAAATAAAAAATCGAAATTAAATTGAAAAATGACAAAATTCAGAAAGTAATAATTTGGAATGTTTCTAAATTGAATTAATATTCTATCCTAATTTTTGGGGATTTTTATTAAGTGTTTTAATATTTCTTTATGAATTAATTTGAAATGGTATGAAATAGAAATTAAAATAAATGAACATAAAGAGGGGGTGAAAAAAGAAGTGTTTATTAGTTTAAAAGATAACTGGGCTTGCCTGCGGGGTGTTAATATCAATTATCTTAGGCCCAATGGCGCAAGAATTTGAGAGAGTATACCATGGGATTCGGTCAACTTTCGTTGACTCATTTTCGGCCACCTGATCAATAGACTTTCCATACTACTTTCATTAGATGGACTCTGAAGCAAGGGTTCATAATAACCACGATAGACCATGCACATGAAAACCAACGTTGGATGGCCTACCGGAAGGTGACACGTGTCACCGCTGGTGAGGCTGGAAATCTCAAAAGTCTCCCATCCTTATCTCTTGGAGATCTTAACAGATAAACTTAATTAATATTATTAACTATCAATTAAATTACTTTAACTATGATTATGATTCTTTATTCCCAATAACCAAAATTAACTCACAAAAAAACAACTTAGAACTTAAACTAAAAAGCATTTTTCTCAGGTCCAAGACGCATCACATATGCGTACTCTTCTCACCCTCATCGTTCACATTGTCGCTCCCGGGATTTTCATCCTAGTACAAACGCGAAAGTGGCGTGGAAATGTTAGAGTCGCCAGCAAGACATTTTTATCCCGAAGAAATGGAAAGGTAATGTTGCACAAACCTGAGGAAGAAGGAAAAGGACGAGGCCTTGCGAACCAAAGATCTGGGTCCGGAAGTCGGTTACGAATTAAGACGGTATTAGCACCCCAATCCGTCCGCCGTACCCGACGGGATCCACGCTTATAAGTCTGTTTTCAAAGGGTGTGAAATAATATGCTATTTGAATGAAAAATTGGCAATCTGGAATGGAAATGAAATCAGGAAAAGAAATGAAATTGAAACAATGGGAATAAAGGGGGAAAATGTAGGGAAAATAAATATTGTGCTCGAATGGGCCCTACCCCACTGCCTACGTACCTCATCGGGATAAACGAGGATCAGAGACGCTGTAGTTTGTCTAACTAAGGCTGACACATGTTTGTGATTTTTAGGATGACGTTGCCATAGTTCTAGCTCAGGTGTTACCTGCTCTGACTCGAGGGTGTTTACCGTGTCGCTGTTTGAACTGTCGAGACAAGTCATGTTCGTCCGCAAGGAGTATGATATGAGAAGAGAAGATGTGATGTCTTGGTTTATTGTCTTTTAGAAGAAGTGTTTTGAGTTTGTGTTTATTGTATGTACAACACTAAAGACTATGATGCAGGAGCGAATACTTTCCAAGATCGCCCCTAATGGAACATATGTAAAGCATCCTAGAAGAGTGGAGGAGACCTCCAATAATCATTTCCCGTATAGCTTAAGGCTCGTGGTGCATTGTACACATTTTCCTTTATTAAGTGATTTGATTTTTCTTAAAGATGAGAAGTGAGACTCAAGTTACAAAAGGAAAAAACTCTAAGGGAAACTAGACTTACCCTAAGTTAATTGAATTTAAGGATGACCTATGGTTAGTGAGGTTTGAAAGATTAACTCTACCTAAGAAATATTAGACTAAGAATTCAAGTACAAAAAGTTAATAATGAACAATATGGTCCTCCTAAGTCATGGTAGGTAAAAACGTGTATGAAATATAAATGGGATGAAACGAGTGATCGGGTGGGTCGATTGCGTGGTGCTAAGACGCACGACTTATGGTGTGCAACATACAAGGCTTGCTTTCGGTTGTAATGGAGTGGAACGATGGTAATCGAGGAATCCTAAAGTCACATGCAACTTTATTTATTTACTTGAAAACTTACTCGACGTTGGATTGAGTACCTTATTTATTTCATTTTTGAGATTTTTGTTTTCTAACGATTTATTTTATAGCTTCTATCCTAATTATAGAAACTATAAAAGCATACAAGTTCTAAGCTATTACATCATAAAGCACACAAACATAATTGAGGCATAAAAATATCCTAGTCCATAAGCAAATTCTCGGAAGATACCTTGCACAAAAAAGAGAATAGTTAGTGAATGACATGAATCATGAATATGCATAATATGATGGAAATGTATTAAAATGATAAAAATATCAAAATTCATGGAAAAAATGTGAAATTAATTTACTAGGGTCTCTAACCTGACTATATCATTGTGTTAAAAATTCTCTTAAAAATTCTAAGTCTAACTATGTCACATGGTTCTTTAAATCTTCTAAAGTTCAATCATAAATTTATACAAATCACACTACCAAAACAGTAGAAAAAATGACCTAAAAAATACACCAAAAATATTCTAGGTACTTTTATTTGTCCTCTAATCATAGCAAAAAGAATGGATCAAAAATGTTATAGGAAGTGGTAGAAATAAAATATACAAATTTATGTATTTATGAAGGAATTCAATATAAAATCAATTAAATAAAAAATCGAAATTAAATTGAAAAATGACAAAATTCAGAAAGTAATAATTTGGAATGTTTCTAAATTGAATTAATATTCTATCCTAATTTTTGGGGATTTTTATTAAGTGTTTTAATATTTCTTTATGAATTAATTTGAAATGGTATGAAATAGAAATTAAAATAAATGAACATAAAGAGGGGGTGAAAAAAGAAGTGTTTATTAGTTTAAAAGATAACTGGGCTTGCCTGCGGGGTGTTAATATCAATTATCTTAGGCCCAATGGCGCAAGAATTTGAGAGAGTATACCATGGGATTCGGTCAACTTTCGTTGACTCATTTTCGGCCACCTGATCAATAGACTTTCCATACTACTTTCATTAGATGGACTCTGAAGCAAGGGTTCATAATAACCACGATAGACCATGCACATGAAAACCAACGTTGGATGGCCTACCGGAAGGTGACACGTGTCACCGCTGGTGAGGCTGGAAATCTCAAAAGTCTCCCATCCTTATCTCTTGGAGATCTTAACAGATAAACTTAATTAATATTATTAACTATCAATTAAATTACTTTAACTATGATTATGATTCTTTATTCCCAATAACCAAAATTAACTCACAAAAAAACAACTTAGAACTTAAACTAAAAAGCATTTTTCTCAGGTCCAAGACGCATCACATATGCGTACTCTTCTCACCCTCATCGTTCACATTGTCGCTCCCGGGATTTTCATCCTAGTACAAACGCGAAAGTGGCGTGGAAATGTTAGAGTCGCCAGCAAGACATTTTTATCCCGAAGAAATGGAAAGGTAATGTTGCACAAACCTGAGGAAGAAGGAAAAGGACGAGGCCTTGCGAACCAAAGATCTGGGTCCGGAAGTCGGTTACGAATTAAGAAGGTATTAGCACCCCAATCCGTCCGCCGTACCCGACGGGATCCACGCTTATAAGTCTGTTTTCAAAGGGTGTGAAATAATATGCTATTTGAATGAAAAATTGGCAATCTGGAATGGAAATGAAATCAGGAAAAGAAATGAAATTGAAACAATGGGAATAAAGGGGGAAAATGTAGGGAAAATAAATATTGTGCTCGAATGGGCCCTACCCCACTGCCTACGTACCTCATCGGGATAAACGAGGATCAGAGACGCTGTAGTTTGTCTAACTAAGGCTGACACATGTTTGTGATTTTTAGGATGACGTTGCCATAGTTCTAGCTCAGGTGTTACCTGCTCTGACTCGAGGGTGTTTACCGTGTCGCTGTTTGAACTGTCGAGACAAGTCATGTTCGTCCGCAAGGAGTATGATATGAGAAGAGAAGATGTGATGTCTTGGTTTATTGTCTTTTAGAAGAAGTGTTTTGAGTTTGTGTTTATTGTATGTACAACACTAAAGACTATGATGCAGGAGCGAATACTTTCCAAGATCGCCCCTAATGGAACATATGTAAAGCATCCTAGAAGAGTGGAGGAGACCTCCAATAATCATTTCCCGTATAGCTTAAGGCTCGTGGTGCATTGTACACATTTTCCTTTATTAAGTGATTTGATTTTTCTTAAAGATGAGAAGTGAGACTCAAGTTACAAAAGGAAAAAACTCTAAGGGAAACTAGACTTACCCTAAGTTAATTGAATTTAAGGATGACCTATGGTTAGTGAGGTTTGAAAGATTAACTCTACCTAAGAAATATTAGACTAAGAATTCAAGTACAAAAAGTTAATAATGAACAATATGGTCCTCCTAAGTCATGGTAGGTAAAAACGTGTATGAAATATAAATGGGATGAAACGAGTGATCGGGTGGGTCGATTGCGTGGTGCTAAGACGCACGACTTATGGTGTGCAACATACAAGGCTTGCTTTCGGTTGTAATGGAGTGGAACGATGGTAATCGAGGAATCCTAAAGTCACATGCAACTTTATTTATTTACTTGAAAACTTACTCGACGTTGGATTGAGTACCTTATTTATTTCATTTTTGAGATTTTTGTTTTCTAACGATTTATTTTATAGCTTCTATCCTAATTATAGAAACTATAAAAGCATACAAGTTCTAAGCTATTACATCATAAAGCACACAAACATAATTGAGGCATAAAAATATCCTAGTCCATAAGCAAATTCTCGGAAGATACCTTGCACAAAAAAGAGAATAGTTAGTGAATGACATGAATCATGAATATGCATAATATGATGGAAATGGATTAATATGATAAAAATATCAAAAGTCATGGAAAAAATGTGAAATTAATTCCCTAGGGTCTCTAACCTGACTATATCATTGTGTTAAAAATTCTCTTAAACATTCTAAGTCTAACTATGTCACATGGTTCTTTAAATCTTCTAAAGTTCAATCATAAATTTATACAAATCACACTACCAAAACAGTAGAAAAAATGACCTAAAAAATACACCAAAAATATTCTAGGTACTTTTATTTGTCCTCTAATCATAGCAAAAAGAATGGATCAAAAATGTTATAGGAAGTGGCAGAAATAAAATATACAAATTTATGTATTTATGAAGGAATTCAATTTAAAATCAATTAAATAAAAAATCGAAATTAAATTGAAAACTGACAAAATTCAGAAAGTAATAATTCAGAATGTTTCTAAATTGTATTAATATTCTATCCTAATTTTTGGGGATTTTTATTAAGTGTTTTAATATTTCTTTATGAATTAATTTGAAATGGTATGAAATAGAAATTAAAATAAATGAACATAAAGAGGGGGTGAAAAAAGAAGTGTTTATTAGTTTAAAAGATAACTGGGCTTGCCTGCGGGGTGTTAATATCAATTATCTTAGGCCCAATGGCGCAAGAATTTGAGAGAGTATACCATGGGATTCGGTCAACTTTCGTTGACTCATTTTCGGCCACCTGATCAATAGACTTTCCATACTACTTTCATCAGATGGACTCTGAAGCAAGGGTTCATAATAACCACGATAGACCATGCACATGGAAACCAACGTTGGATGGCCTACCGGAAGGTGACACGTGTCACCGCCGGTGAGGCTGGAAATCTCAAAAGTCTCCCATCCTTATCTCTTGGAGATCTTAATAGATAAACTTAATTAATATTATTATCTATCAATTAAATTACTTTAACTATGATTATGATTCTTTATTTCCAATAACCAAAATTAACTCACAAAAAAACAACTTAGAAATTAAAATAAAAAGCATTTTTCTCAAGTCCAAGACGCATCACATATGCGTACTCTTCTCACCCTCATCGTTCACATTGTCGCTCCCGGGATTTTCATCCTAGTACAAACGCGAAAGTGGCGTGGAAAAGTTAGAGTCGCCAGCAAGACATTTTTATCCCGAAGAAATGGAAAGGTAATGTTGCACAAACCCGAGGAAGAAGGAAAAGGACGAGGCCTTGCGAACCAAAGATCTGGGTCCGGAAGTCGGTTACGAATTGAGAAGGTATTAGCACCCCAACCTGTCCTCCTTACCCGACGGGATCCACGCTTACAAGTCTGTTTTCAAAAGGTGTGAAATAATACGCTGTTTGAATGAAAAATTGGCAATCTGGAATGGAAATGAAATCAGGAAAAGAAATGAAATTGAAACAATGGGAATAAAGGGGGAAAATGTAGGGAAAATAAATATTGTGCTCGAATGGGCCCTACCCCATTGCCTACGTACCTCATCGGGATAAATGAGGATCAGAGACGCCGTAGTTCGTTTAACTAAGGCTGACACATGTTTGTGATTTTTAGGATGACGTTGCCATAGTTCTAGCTCAGGTGTAACCTGCTCTGACTCGAGGGTGTTTACCGTGTCGCTGTTTGAACTGTCGAGACAAGTCATGTTCGTCTGCAAGGAGTATGATATGAGAAGAGAAGATGTGATGTCTTGGTTTATTATCTTTTAGAAGAAGTGTTTTGAGTTTGTTTTTATTGTATGTACAACACTAAAGACTATGATGCAGGAGCGAATACTTTCCAAGATCGCCCCTAATGGAACGTTTGTAAAGCATCCTAGAAGAGTGGAGGAGACCTCCAATAATCATTTCCCGTATAGCTTAAGGCTCGTGGCGCATTGTACACATTTTCCTTTATTAAGTGTTTTGATTTTTCTTAAAGATGAGAAGTGAGACTCAAGTTACAAAAGGAAAAAACTCTAAGGGAAACTAGTCTTACCCTAAGTTAATTGAATTTAAGGATGACCTATGGTTAGTGGGGTTTGAAAGATTAACTCTACCTAAGAAATATTAGACTAAGAATTCAAGTACAAAAAGTTAATAATGAACAATATGGTCCTCCTAAGTCATGGTAGGTAAAAACGTGTATGAAATATAAATGGGATGAAACGATGGATCGGTTGGGCCGATTGCGTGGTGCTAAGACGCACGACTTATGGTGTGCAACATACAAGGCTTGCTTTCGGTTGTAATGGAGTGGAACGATGGTAATCGAGGAATCCTAAAGTCACATGCAACTTTATTTATTTATTTGAAAACTTACTCGACGTTGGATTGCGTACCTTATTTATTTCATTTTTGAGTTTTTTTTTTCTAACGATTTATTTTATCGCTTCTATCCTAATTATAGAAACTATAAAAGCATACAAGTTCTAAGCTATTACATCATAAAGCACACAAACATAATTGAGGCATAAAAATATCCTAGTCCATAAGCAAATTCTCGGAAGATACCTTGCACAAAAAAGAGAATAGTTAGTGAATGAGATGAATCATGAATATGCATAATATGATGAAAATGGATTAAAATGATAAAAATATCAAAAGTCATGGAAAAAAAGTGAAATTAATTCCCTAGGGTCTCTAACCTGACTATATCATTGTGTTAAAAATTCTCTTAAACATTCTAAGTCTAACTATGTCACATGGTTCTTTAAATCTTCTAAAGTTCAATCATAAATTTATACAAATCACACTACCAAAACAGTAGAAAGAATGACCTAAAAATTACACAAAAAATATTCTAGGTACTTTTATTTGTCCTCTAATCATAGCAAAAAGAATGGATCAAAAATGTTATAGGAAGTGGCAGAAATAAAATATACAAATTTATGTATTTATGAAGGAATTGAATATAAAATCAATTAAATTAAAAATCGAAATTAAATTGAAAAATGACAAAATTCAGAAAGTAAAAATAGGGAATGTTTCTAAATTGAATCAATATTCTATACTAATTTTTGGGGATTTTTATTAAGTGTTTTAATATTTCTTTATGAATTAATTTGAAATGGTATGAAATAGAAATTAAAATAAATGAACATAAAGAGGGGGTGAAAAAAGAAGTGTTTATTAGTTTAAAAGATAACTGGGCTTGCCTGCGGGGTGTTAATATCAATTATCTTAGGCCCAATGGCGCAAGAATTTGAGAGAGTATACCATGGGATTCGGTCAACTTTCGTTGACTCATTTTCGGCCACCTGATCAATAGACTTTCCATACTACTTTCATCAGATGGACTCTGAAGCAAGGGTTCATAATAACCACGATAGACCATGCACATGGAAACCAACATTGGATGGCCTACCGGAAGGTGACACATGTCACCTCCGGTGTGGCTGGAAATCTCAAAAGTCTCCCATCCTTATCTCTTGGAGATCTTATCAGATAAACTTAATTAATATTATTAACTATCAATTAAATTACTTTAACTATGATTATGATTCTTTATTTCCAATAACCAAAATTAACTCACAAAAAAACAACTTAGAACTTAAACTAAAAAGCATTTTTCTCAGGTCCAAGACGCATCACATATGCGTACTCTTCTCACCCTCATCGTTCACATTGTCGCTCCCGGGATTTTCATCCTAGTACAAACGCGAAAGTGGCGTGGAAAAGTTTGAGTCGCCAGCAAGACATTTTTATCCCGAAGGAATAGAAAGGTAATGTTGCACAAACCTGAGGAAGAAGGAAAAGGACGAGGCCTTGCGAACCAAAGATCTGGGTCCGGAAGTCGGTTACGAACTGAGAAGGTATTAGCACCCCAATCCATCCGCCGTACCCGACGGGATCCATGCTTATAAATCTGTTTTCAAAGGGTGTGAAATAATACGCTGTTTGAATGAAAGATTGGCAATCTGGAATGGAAATGAAATCAGGAAAAGAAATGAAATTGAAACAATGGGAATAAAGGGGGAAAATGTAGGGAAAATAAATATTGTGCTCGAATGGGCCCTACCCCACTGCCTACGTACCTCATCGGGATAAATGAGGATCAGAGACGCCGTAGTTCGTTTAACTAAGGTTGACACATGTTTGTGATTTTTAGGATGACGTTGCCATAGTTGTAGCTCAGGTGTTACCTGCTCTGACTCGAGGGTGTTTACCGTGTCGCTGTTTGAACTGTCGAGACAAGTCATGTTCGTCTGCAAGGAGTATGATATGAGAAGAGAAGATGTGATGTCTTGGTTTATTATCTTTTAGAAGAAGTATTTTGAGTTTGTTTTTATTGTATGTACAACACTAAAGACTATGATGCAGGAGCGAATACTTTCCAAGATCGCCCCTAATGGAACGTTTGTAAAGCATCCTAGAAGAGTGGAGGAGACCTCCAATAATCATTTCCCGTATAGCTTAAGGCTCGTGGCGCATTGTACACATTTTCCTGTATTAAGTGTTTTGATTTTTCTTAAAGATGAGAAGTGAGACTCAAGTTACAAAAGGAAAAAACTCTAAGGGAAACTAGTCTTACCCTAAGTTAATTGAATTTAAGGATGACCTATGGTTAGTGGGGTTTGAAAGATTAACTCTACCTAAGAAATATTAGACTAAGAATTCAAGTACAAAAAGTTAATAATGAACAATATGGTCCTCCTAAGTCATGGTAGGTAAAAACGTGTATGAAATATAAATGGGATGAAACGATGGATCGGTTGGGCCGATTGCGTGGTGCTAAGACGCACGACTTATGGTGTGCAACATACAAGGCTTGCTTTCGGTTGTAATGGAGTGGAACGATGGTAATCGAGGAATCCTAAAGTCACATGCAACTTTATTTATTTATTTGAAAACTTACTCGACGTTGGATTGCGTACCTTATTTATTTTATTTTTGAGTTTTTTTTTCTAACGATTTATTTTATCGCTTCTATCCTAATTATAGAAACTATAAAAGCATACAAGTTCTAAGCTATTACATCATAAAGCACACAAACATAATTGAGGCATAAAAATATCCTAGTCCATAAGCAAATTCTCGGAAGATACCTTGCACAAAAAAGAGAATAGTTAGTGAATGAGATGAATCATGAATATGCATAATATGATGAAAATGGATTAAAATGATAAAAATATCAAAAGTCATGGAAAAAATGTGAAATTAATTCCCTAGGGTCTCTAACCTGACTATATCATTGTGTTAAAAATTCTCTTAAAAATTCTAAGTCTAACTATGTCACATGGTTCTTTAAATCTTCTAAAGTTCAATCATAAATTTATACAAATCACACTACCAAAACAGTAGAAAAAATGACCTAAAAATTACACAAAAAATATTCTAGGTACTTTTATTTGTCCTCTAATCATAGAAAAAAGAATGGATCAAAAATGTTATAGGAAGTGGCAGAAATAAAATATACAAATTTATGTATTTATGAAGGAATTGAATATAAAATCAATTAAATTAAAAATCGAAATTAAATTGAAAAATGACAAAATTCAGAAAGTAAAAATAGGGAATGTTTCTAAATTGAATCAATATTCTATCCTAATTTTTGGGGATTTTTATTAAGTTTTTTAATATTTCTTTATGAATTAATTTGAAATGGTATGAAATAGAAATTAAAATAAATGAACATAAAGAGGGGGTGAAAAAAGAAGTGTTTATTAGTTTAAAAGATAACTGGGCTTGCCTGCGGGGTGTTAATATCAATTATCTTAGGCCCAATGGCGCAAGAATTTGAGAGAGTATACCATGGGATTCGGTCAACTTTCGTTGACTCATTTTCGGCCACCTGATCAATAGACTTTCCATACTACTTTCATTAGATGGACTCTGAAGCAAGGGTTCATAATAACCACGATAGACCATGCACATGGAAACCAACGTTGGATGGCCTACCGGAAGGTGACACGTGTCACCGCCGGTGAGGCTGGAAATCTCAAAAGTCTCCCATCCTTATCTCTTGGAGATCTTAATAGATAAACTTAATTAATATTATTAACTATCAATTAAATTACTTTAACTATGATTATGATTCTTTATTTCCAATAACCAAAATTAACTCACAAAAAAACAACTTAGAAATTAAACTAAAAAGCATTTTTCTCAGGTCCAAGACGCATCACATATGCGTACTCTTCTCACCCTCATCGTTCACATTGTCGCTCCCGGGATTTTCATCCTAGTACAAACGCGAAAGTGGCGTGGAAAAGTTAGAGTCGCCAGCAAGACATTTTTATCCCGAAGAAATGGAAAGGTAATGTTGCACAAACCCGAGGAAGAAGGAAAAGGACGAGGCCTTGCGAACCAAAGATCTGGGTCCGGAAGTCGGTTACGAATTGAGAAGGTATTAACACCCCAATCCGTCCTCCGTACCCGACGGGATCCACGCTTATAAGTCTGTTTTCAAAGGGTGTGAAATAATATGTTGTTTGAATGAAAAATTGGCAATCTGGAATGGTAATGAAATCAGGAAAAGAAATGAAATTGAAACAATGGGAATAAAGGGGGAAAATGTAGGGAAAATAAATATTGTGCTCGAATGGGCCCTACCCCACTGCCTACGTACCTCATCGGGATAAATGAGGATCAGAGATGCCGTAGTTCGTCTAACTAAGGCTGACACATGTTTGTGATTTTTAGGATGACGTTGCCATAGTTCTAGCTCCGGTGTTACCTGCTCTGACTCGAGGGTGTTTACCGTGTCGTTGTTTGAACTGTCGAGACAAGTCATGTTCGTCCGCAGGGAGTATGATATGAGAAGAGAAGATGTGATGTCTTGGTTTATTGTCTTTTAGAAGAAGTGTTTTGAGTTTGTGTTTATTGTATGTACAACACTAAAGACTATGATGCAAGAGCGAATACTTTCCAAGATCGCCCCTAATGGAACGTTTGTAAAGCATCCTAGAAGAGTGGAGGAGACCTCCAATAATCATTTCCCGTATAGCTTAAGGCTCGTGGCGCATTGTACACATTTTCTTTTATTAAGTGTATTAATTTTTCTTAAAGATGAGAAGTGATACTCAAGTTACAAAAGGAAAACACTCTAAGGGAAACTAGACTTACCCTAAGTTAATTGAATTTAAGGATGACCTATGGTTAGTGAGGTTTGAAAGATTAACTCTACCTAAGAGATATTAGACTAAGAATTCAAGTACAAAAAGTTAATAATGAACAATATGGTCCTCCTAAGTCATCGTAGGTAAAAACGTGTATGAAATATAAATGGGATGAAACGATGGATCGGGTGGGTCGATTTCGTGGTGCTAAGACGCACGACTTATGGTGTGCAACATACAAGGCTTGCTTTCTGTTGTAATGGAGTGGAACGATGGTAATCGAGGAATCCTAAAGTCACATGCAACTTTATTTAATTACTTGAAAACTTACTCGACGTTGGATTGAGTACCTTATTTATTTCATTTTTGAGATTTTTGTTTTCTAACGATTTATTTTATCGCTTCTATCCTAATTATAGAAACTATAAAAGCATACAAGTTCTAAGCTATTACATCATAAAGCACACAAACATAATTGAGGCATAAAAATATCCTAGTCCATAAGCAAATTCTCGGAAGATACCTTGCACAAAAAAGAGAATAGTTAGTGAATGACATGAATCATGAATATGCATAATATGACGGAAATGGATTAATATGATAAAAATATCAAAAGTCATGGAAAAAAAGTGAAATTAATTCCCTAGGGTCTCTAACCTAACTATATCATTGTGTTAAAAATTCTCTTAAACATTCTAAGTCTAACTATGTTACATGGTTCTTTAAATCTTTTAAAGTTCAATCATAAATTTATACAAATCACACTACCAAAACAGTAGAAAAAATGACCTAAAAAATACACCAAAAATATTCTAGGTACTTTTATTTGTCCTCTAATCATAGCAAAAAGAATGGATCAAAAATGTTATAGGAAGTGGCAGAAATAAAATATACAAATTTATGTATTTATGAAGGAATTCAATATAAAATCAATTAAATAAAAAATCTAAATTAAATTGAAAAAAGACAAAATTCAGAAAGTGAAAATTGGGAATGTTTCTAAATTGAATCAATATTCTATCCTAACTTTTGGGGATTTTTATTAAGTTTTTTAATATTTCTTTATGAATTAATTTGAAATGGTATGAAATAGAAATTAAAATAAATGAACATAAAGAAGGGGTGAAAAAAGAAGTGTTTATTAGTTTAAAAGATAACTGGGCTTGCCTACGGGGTGTTAATATCAATTATCTTAGGCCCAATGGCGCAAGAATTTTAGAGAGTATACCATGGGATTCGGTCAACTTTCGTTGACTCATTTTCGGCCACCTGATCAATAGACTTTCCATACTACTTTCATCAGATGGACTCTGAAGCAAGGGTTCATAATAACCACGATAGACCATGCACATGGAAACCAACGTTGGATGGCCTACCGGAAGGTGACACGTGTCACCGTCGGTGAGGCTGGAAATCTCAAAAGTCTCCCATCATTATCTCTTTGAGATCTTAACAGATAAACTTAATTAATATTATTAACTATCAATTAAATTACTTTAACTATGATTCTGATTCTTTATTTCAAATAACCAAAATTAACTCACAAAAAAACAACTTAGAACTTAAACTAAAAAGCATTTTTCTCAGGTCCAAGACGCATCACATATGCGTACTCTTCTCACCCTCATCGTTCACATTGTCGCTCCCGGGATTTTCATCCTAGTACAAACGCGAAAGTGGCGTGGAAAAGTTAGAGTCGCCAGCAAGACATTTTTATCCCGAAGAAATGGAAAGGTAATGTTGCACAAACCCGAGGAAGAAGGAAAAGGACGAGGCCTTGCGAACCAAAGATCTGGGTCCGGAAGTCGGTTACGAATTGAGAAGGTATTAGCACCCCAATCCGTCCTCCGTACCCGACGGGATCCACGCTTATAAGTCTGTTTTCAAAGGGTGTGAAATAATATGTTGTTTGAATGAAAAATTGGCAATCTGGAATGGTAATGAAATCAGGAAAAGAAATGAAATTGAAACAATGGGAATAAAGGGGGAAAATGTAGGGAAAATAAATATTGTGCTCGAATGGGCCCTACCCCACTGCCTACGTACCTCATCGGGATAAATGAGGATCAGAGATGCCGTAGTTCGTCTAACTAAGGCTGACACATGTTTGTGATTTTTAGGATGACGTTGCCATAGTTCTAGCTCAGGTGTTACCTGCTCTGACTCGAGGGTGTTTACCGTGTCGTTGTTTGAACTGTCGAGACAAGTCATGTTCGTCCGCAGGGAGTATGATATGAGAAGAGAAGATGTGATGTCTTGGTTTATTGTCTTTTAGAAGAAGTGTTTTGAGTTTGTGTTTATTGTATGTACAACACTAAAGACTATGATGCAAGAGCGAATACTTTCCAAGATCGCCCCCAATGGAACGTTTGTAAAGCATCCTAGAAGAGTGGACGAGACCTCCAATAATCATTTCCCGTATAGCTTAAGGTTTGTGGCGCATTGTACACATTTTCCTTTATTAAGTGTTTTGATTTTTCTTAAAGATGAGAAGTGAGACTCAAGTTACAAAAGGAAAAAACTCTAAGGGAAACTAGTCTTACCCTAAGTTAATTGAATTTAAGGATGACCTATGGTTAGTGGGGTTTGAAAGATTAACTCTACCTAAGAAATATTAGACTAAGAATTCAAGTACAAAAAGTTAATAATGAACAATATGGTCCTCCTAAGTCATGGTAGGTAAAAACGTGTATGAAATATAAATGGGATGAAACGATGGATCAGTTGGGCCGATTGCGTGGTGCTAAGACGCACGACTTATGGTGTGCAACATACAAGGCTTGCTTTCGGTTGTAATGGAGTGGAACGATGGTAATCGAGGAATCCTAAAGTCACATGCAACATTATTTATTTATTTGAAAACTTACTCGACGTTGGATTGCGTACCTTATTTATTTCATTTTTGAGTTTTTTTTTTCTAACGATTTATTTTATCGCTTCTATCCTAATTATAGAAACTATAAAAGCATACAAGTTCTAAGCTATTACATCATAAAGCACACAAACATAATTGAGGCATAAAAATATCCTAGTCCATAAGCAAATTCTCGGAAGATACCTTGCACAAAAAAGAGAATAGTTAGTGAATGAGATGAATCATGAATATGCATAATATGATGAAAATGGATTAAAATGATAAAAATATCAAAAGTCATGGAAAAAATGTGAAATTAATTCCCTAGGGTCTCTAACCTGACTATATCATTGTGTTAAAAATTCTCTTAAGAATTCTAAGTCTAACTATGTCACATGGTTCTTTAAATCTTCTAAAGTTCAATCATAAATTTATACAAATCACACTACCAAGACAGTAGAAAAAATGACCTAAAAATTACACAAAAAATATTCTAGGTACTTTTATTTGTCCTCTAATCATAGCAAAAAGAATGGATCAAAAATGTTATAGGAAGTGGCAGAAATAAATATACATATTTATGTATTTATGAAGGAATTGAATATAAAATCAATTAAATTAAAAATCGAAATTAAATTGAAAAATGACAAAATTCAGAAAGTAAAAATAGGGAATGTTTCTAAATTGAATCAATATTCTATCCTAATTTTTGGGGATTTTTATTAAGTGTTTTAATATTTCTTTATGAATTAATTTGAAATGGTATGAAATAGAAATTAAAATAAATGAACATAAAGAGGGGGTGAAAAAAGAAGTGTTTATTAGTTTAAAAGATAATTGGGCTTGCCTGCGGGGTGTTAATATCAATTAACTTAGGCCCAATGGCGCAAGAATTTGAGAGAGTATACCATGGGATTCGGTTAACTTTCGTTGACTAATTTTCGGCCACCTGATCAATAGACTTTCCATACTACTTTCATCAGATGGACTCTGAAGCAAGGGTTCATAATAACCACGATAGACCATGCACATGGAAACCAACGTTGGATGGCCTACCCGAAGGTGACACGTGTCACCGCCGGTGTGGCTGGAAATCTCAAAAGTCTCCCATCCTTATCTCTTGGAGATCTTATCAGATAAACTTAATTAAAATTATTAACTATCAATTAAATTACTTTAACTATGATTATGATTCTTTATTTCCAATAACCAAAATTAACTCACAAAAAAACAACTTAAAACTTAAACTAGAAAGCATTTTTCTCAGGTCCAAGACGCATCACATATGCGTACTCTTCTCACCCTCATCGTTCACATTGTCGCTCCCGGGATTTTCATCCTAGTACAAACGCGAAAGTGGCGTGGAAAAGTTAGAGTCGCCAGCAAGACATTTTTATCCCGAAGAAATGGAAAGGTAATGTTGCACAAACCCGAGGAAGAAGGAAAAGGACGAGGCCTTGCGAACCAAAGATCTGGGTCTGGAAGTCGGTTACGAATTGAGAAGGTATTAGCACCCCAATCCGTCCGCCGTACCCGACGGGATCCACGCTTATAAGTCTGTTTTCACAGGGTGTGAAATAATATGCTGTTTGAATGAAGGATTGGCAATCTGGAATGGAAATGAAATCAGGAAAAGAAATGAAATTGAAACAATGGGAATAAAGGGGGAAAATGTAGGGAAAATAAATATTGTGCTCGAATGGGCCCGACCCCACTGCCTACGTACCTCATTGGGATAAATGAGGATCATAGACGCCGTAGTTCGTCTAACTAAGGCTGACACATGTTTGTGATTTTTAGGATGACGTTGCCATAGTTCTAGCTCAGGTGTTACCTGCTCTAACTCGAGGGTGTTTACCGTGTCGCTGTTTGAACTGTCGAGACAAGTCATGTTCGTCCGCAAGGAGTATGATATGAGAAGACAAGATGTGATGTCTTGGTTTATTGTCTTTTAGAAGAAGTGTTTTGAGTTTGTGTTTATTGTATGTACAACACTAAAGACTATGATGCAGGAGCGAATACTTTCCAAGATCGCCCCCAATGGAACGTTTGTAAAGCATCCTAGAAGAGTGGAGGAGACCTCCAATAATTATTTCCCGTATAGCTTAAGGCTCGTGGCGCATTGTAAACATTTTCCTTTATTAAGTGTTTTGATTTTTCTTAAAGATGAGAAGTGAGACTCAAGTTACAAAAGGAAAAAACTCTAAGGGAAACTAGACTTACCCTAAGTTAATTTAATTTAAGGATGACCTATGGTTAGTGAGGTTTGAAAGATTAACTCCACCTAAGAGATATTAGACTAAGAATTCAAGTACAAAAAGTTAATAATGAACAATATGGTCCTCCTAAGTCATCGTAGGTAAAAACGTGTATGAAATATAAATGGGATGAAACGATGGATCGGGTGGGCCGATTGCGTGGTGCTAAAACGCACGACTTATGGTGTGCAACATACAAGGCTTGCTTTCGGTTGTAATGGAGTGGAACGATGGTAATCGAGGAATCCTAAAGTCACATGCAACTTTATTTATTTACTTGAAAACTTACTCGACGTTGGATTGAGTACCTTATTTATTTCATTTTTGGATTTTTGTTTTCTAACGATTTATTTTATCGCTTATATCCTAATTATAGAAACTATAAAAGCATACAAGTTCTAAGCTATTACATCATAAAGCACACAAACATAATTGAGGCATAAAAATATCCTAGTGCATAAGCAAATTCTCGGAAGATACCTTGCACAAAAAAGAGAATAGTTAGTGAATGACATGTATCATGAATATGCATAATATGATGGAAATGGATTAAAATGATAAAAATATCAAAAGTCACGGAAAAAAATGTGAAATTAATTCCCTAGGGTCTCTAACCTGACTATATCATTGTGTTAAAAATTCTCTTAAAAATTCTAAGTCTAACTATGTCACATGGTTCTTTAAATCTTCTAAAGTTCAATCATATATTTATACAAATCACACTACCAAAACAGTAGAAAAAATGACCTAAAATATACACCAAAAATATTCTAGGTACTTTTATTTGTCCTCTAATCATAGCAAAAAGAATGGATCAAAAATGTTATAGGAAGTGGCAGAAATAAAATATACAAATTTATGTATGTATGAAGGAATTCAATATAAAATCAATTAAATAAAAAATCGAAATTAAATTGAAAAATGACAAAATTCAGAAAGTAAAAATTGGGAATGTTTCTAAATTGAATTAATATTCTATCCTAATTTTTGGGGATTTTTATTAAGTGTTTTAATATTTCTTTATGAATTAATTTGAAATGGTATGAAATAGAAATTAAAATAAATGAACATAAAGAGGGGGTGAAAAAAGAAGTGTTTATTAGTTTAAAAGATAACTGGGCTTGCCTGCGGGGTGTTAATATCAATTATCTTAGGCCCAATGGCGCAAGAATTTGAGAGAGTATACCATGGGATTCGGTCAACTTTCGTTGACTCATTTTCGGCCACCTGATCAATAGACTTTCCATACTACTTTCATCAGATGGACTCTGAAGCAAGGGTTCATAATAACCACGATAGACCATGCACATGGAAACCAACGTTGGATGGCCTACCGGAAGGTGACACGTGTCACCGCCGGTGTGGCTGGAAATCTCAAAAGTCTCCCATCCTTATCTCTTGGAGATCTTATCAGATAAACTTAATTAATATTATTAACTATCAATTAAATTACATTAACTATGATTATGATTCTTTATTTCCAATAACCAAAATTAACTCACAAAAAAACAACTTAAAACTTAAACTAAAAAGCATTTTTCTCAGGTCCAAGACGCATCACATATGCGTACTCTTCTCACCCTCATCGTTCACATTGTCGCTCCCGGGATTTTCATCCTAGTACAAACGCGAAAGTGGCGTGGAAAAGTTAGAGTCGCCAGCAAGACATTTTTATCCCGAAGAAATGGAAAGGTAATGTTGCACAAACCTGAGGAAGAAGGAAAAGGACGAGGCCTTGCGAACCAAAGATCTGGGTCCGGAAGTCGGTTACGAATTGAGAAGGTATTAGCACCCCAATCCGTCCGCCGTACCCGACGGGATCCACGCTTATAAGTCTGTTTTCAAAGGGTGTGAAATAATATGCTGTTTGAATGAAAGATTGGCAATCTGGAATGGAAATGAAATCAGGAAAAGAAATGAAATTGAAACAATGGGAATAAAGGGGGAAAATGTAGGGAAAATAAATATTGTGCTCGAATGGGCCCTACCCCACTGCCTACGTACCTCATCGGGATAAATGAGGATCAGAGACGCCGTAGTTCGTCTAACTAAGGCTGACACATGTTTGTGATTTTTAGGATGACGTTGCCATAGTTCTAGCTCAGGTGTTACCTGCTCTGACTCGAGGGTGTTTACCGTGTCGCTGTTTGAACTGTCGAGACAAGTCTTGTTCGTCCGCAAGGAGTATGATATGAGAAGAGAAGATGTGATGTCTTGGTTTATTGTATTTTGGAAGAAGTGTTTTGAGTTTGTGTTTATTGTATGTACAACACTAAAGACTATGATGCAGGAGCGAATACTTTCCAAGATCGCCCCCAATGGAACGTTTGTAAAGCATCCTAGAAGAGTGAAGGAGACCTCCAATAATCATTTCCCGTATAGCTTAAGGCTCGTGGCGCATTGTACACATTTTCCTTTATTAAGTGTTTTGATTTTTCTTAAAGATGAGAAGTGAGACTCAAGTTACAAAAGGAAAAAACTCTAAGGGAAACTAGACTTACCCTAAGTTAATTTAATTTAAGGATGACCTATGGTTAGTGAGGTTTGAAAGATTAACTCCACCTAAGAGATATTAGACTAAGAATTCAAGTACAAAAAGTTAATAATGAACAATATGGTCCTCCTAAGTCATGGTAGGTAAAAACGTGTATGAAATATAAATGGGATGAAACGATGGATCGGGTGGGCCGATTGCGAGGTGCTAAGACGCACGACTTATGGTGTGCAACATACAAGGCTTGCTTTCGGTTGTGATGGAGTGGAACGATGGTAATCGAGGAATCCTAAAGTCACATGCAACTTTATTTATTTACTTGAAAACTTACTCGACGTTGGATTGAGTACCTTATTTATTTCATTTTTGGATTTTTGTTTTCTAACGATTTATTTTATCGCTTCTATCCTAATTATAGAAACTATAAAAGCATACAAGTTCTAAGATATTACATCATAAAGCACACAAACATAATTGAGGCATAAAAATATCCTAGTGCATAAGCAAATTCTCGGAAGATACCTTGCACAAAAAAGAGAATAGTTAGTGAATGACATGAATCATGAATATGCATAATATGATGGAAATGGATTAAAATGATAAAAATATCAAAAGTCATGGAAAAAAATGTGAAACTAATTCCCTAGGGTCTCTAACCTGACTATATCATTGTGTTAAAAATTCTCTTAAAAATTCTAAGTCTAACTATGTCACATGGTTCTTTAAATCTTCTAAAGTTCAATCATATATTTATACAAATAACACTACCAAAACAGTAGAAAAAATGACCTAAAAAATACACCAAAAATATTCTAGGTACTTCTATTTGTCCTCTAATCATAGCAAAAATAATGGATCAAAAATGTTATAGGAAGTGGCAGAAATAAAATATACAAATTTATGTATTTATGAAGGAATTCAATATAAAATCAATTAAATAAAAAATCGAAATTAAATTGAAAAATGACAAAATTCAGAAAGTAAAAATTGGGAATGTTTCTAAATTGAATTAATATTCTATCCTAATTTTTGGGGATTTTTATTAAGTGTTTTAATATTTCTTTATGAATTAATTTGAAATGGTATGAAATAGAAATTAAAATAAATGAACATAAAGAGGGGGTGAAAAAAGAAGTGTTTATTAGTTTAAAAGATAACTGGGCTTGTCTGCGGGGTGTTAATATCAATTATCTTAGGCCCAATGGCGCAAGAATTTGAGAGAGTATACCATGGGATTCGGTCAACTTTCGTTGACTCATTTTCGGCCACCTGATCAATAGACTTTCCATACTACTTTCATCAGATGGACTCTGAAGAAAGGGTTCATAATAACCACGATAGACCATGCACATGGAAACCAACGTTGGATGGCCTACCGGAAGGTGACACGTGTCACCGCCGGTGTGGCTGGAAATCTCAAAAGTCTCCCATCCTTATCTCTTGGAGATCTTATCAGATAAACTTAATTAATATTATTAACTATCAATTAAATTACGTTAACTATGATTATGATTATTTATTTCCAATAACCAAAATTAACTCACAAAAAAACAACTTAAAACTTAAACTAAAAAGCATTTTTCTCAGGTCCAAGACGCATCACATATGCGTACTCTTCTCACCCTCATCGTTCACATTGTCGCTCCCGGGATTTTCATCCTAGTACAAACGCGAAAGTGGCGTGGAAAAGTTAGAGTCGCCAGCAAGACATTTTTATCCCGAAGAAATGGAAAGGTAATGTTGCGCAAACCTGAGGAAAAAGGAAAAGGACGAGGCCTTGCGAACCAAAGATCTGGGTCCGGAAGTCGGTTACGAATTGAGAAGGTATTAGCACCCCAATCCATCCGCCGTACCCGACGGGATCCACGCTTATAAGTCTGTTTTCAAAGGGTGTGAAATAATATGTTGTTTGAATGAAAGATTGGCAATCTGTAATGGAAATGAAATCAGGAAAAGAAATGAAATTGAAACAACGGGAATAAAGGGGGAAAATGTAGGGAAAATAAATATTGTGCTTGAATGGAACCTACCCCACTACCTACGTACCTCATCGGGATAAATAAGGATCAGAGACGCCGTAGTTCGTCTAACTAAGGCTGACACATGTTTGTGATTTTTAGGATGACGTTGCCATAGTTCTAGCTTAGGTGTTACCTGCTCTGAATCGAGGGTATTTACCGTGTCGCTATTTGAATTATCGAGACAAGTCATGTTCGTCCGCAAGGAGTATGATATGAGAAGAGAAGATGTGATGTCTTGGTTTATTGTCTTTTAGAAGAAGTGTTTTGAGTTTGTGTTTATTGTATGTACAACACTAAAGACTATGATGCCGGAGCGAATACCTTCCAAGATCGCCCCCAATGGAACGTTTGTAAGGCATCCTAGAAGAGTGGAGGAGACCTCCAATAATCATTTCCCGTATAGCTTAAGGCTCGTGGCGCATTGTACACATATTCCTTTATTAAGTGTTTTGATTTTTCTTAAAGATGAGAAGTGAGACTCAAGTTACAAAAGGAAAAAACTCTAAGGGAAACTAGACTTACCCTAAGTTAATTGAATTTAAGGATGACCTATGGTTAGTGAGGTTTGAAAGATTAACTCTACCTAAGAGATATTAGACTAATAATTCAATTACAAAAAGATAATAATGAACAATATGGTCCTCCTAAGTCATGGTAGGTAAAAACGTGTATGAAATATAAATGGGATGAAACGATGGATCGGGTGGGTCGATTGCGTGGTGCTAAGACGCACGACTTATGGTGTGCAACATACAAGGCTTGCTTTCGGTTGTAATGGAGTGGAACGATGGTAATCGAGGAATCCTAAAGTCACATGCAACTTTATTTATTTACTTGAAAACTTACTCGACGTTGGATTGAGTACCTTATTTATTTCATTTTTGGATTTTTGTTTTCTAACGATTTATTTTATCGCTTCTATCCTAATTATAGAAACTATAAAAGCATACAAGTTCTAAGCTATTACATCATAAAGCACACAAACATAATTGAGGCATAAAAATATCCTAGTCCATAAGCAAATTCTCGGAAGATACCTTGCACAAAAAAGAGAATAGTTAGTGAATGACATGAATCATGAATATGCATAATATGATGGAAATGGATTAAAATGATAAAAATATCAAAAGTCATGGAAAAAAATGTGAAATTAATTCCCTAGGGTCTCTAACCTGACTATATCATTGTGTTAAAAATTCTCTTAAAAATTCTAAGTCTAACTATGTCACATGGTTCTTTAAATCTTCTAAAGTTCAATCATATATTTATACAAATCACACTATCAAAACAGTAGAAAAAATGACCTAAAAAATACACCCAAACTATTCTAGGTACTTCTATTTGTCCTCTAATCATAGCAAAAAGAATGGATCAAAAATGTTATAGGAAGTGGCAGAAATAAAATATACAAATTTATGTATTTATGAAGGAATTCAATATAAAATCAATTAAATAAAAAATCGAAATTAAATTGTAAAATGACAAAATTCAGAAAGTAAAAATTGGGAATGTTTCTAAATTGAATTAATATTCTATCCTAATTTTTGGGGATTTTTATTAAGTGTTTTAATATTTCTTTATGAATTAATTTGAAATGGTATGAAATAGAAATTAAAATAAATGAACATAAAGAGGGGGTGAAAAAAGAAGTGTTTATTAGTTTAAAAGATAACTGGGCTTGCCTGCGGGGTGTTAATATCAATTATCTTAGGCCCAATGGCGCAAGAATTTGAGAGAGTATACCATGGGATTCGGTCAACTTTCGTTGACTCATTTTCGGCCACCTGATCAATAGACTTTCCATACTACTTTCATCAGATGGACTCTGAAGCAAGGGTTCATAATAACCACGATAGACCATGCACATGGAAACCAACGTTGGATGGCCTACCGGAAGGTGACACGTGTCACCGCCGGTGTGGCTGGAAATCTTAAAAGTCTCCCATCCTTATCTCTTGGAGATCTTAACAGATAAACTTAATTAATATTATTAACTATCAATTAAATTACTTTAACTATGATTATGATTATTTATTTCCAATAACCAAAATTAACTCACAAAAAAACAACTTAAAACTTAAACTAAAAAGCATTTTTCTCAGGTCCAAGACGCATCAAATATACGTACTCTTCTCACCCTCATCGTTCACATTGTCGCTCCCGGGATTTTCATCCTAGTACAAACGCGAAAGTGGCGTGGAAAAGTTAGAGTCGCCAGCAAGACATTTTTATCCCGAAGAAATGGAAAGGTAATGTTGCACAAACCCGAGGAAGTAGGAAAAGGACGAGGCCTTGCGAACCAAAGATCTAGGTCCGGAAGTCGGTTACGAATTGAGAAGGTATTAGCACCCCAATCCGTTCGCCGTACCCGACGGGATCCACGCTTATAAGTCTGTTTTCAAAGGGTGTGAAATAATATGTTGTTTGAATGAAAGATTGGCAATCTGGAATGGAAATGAAATCAGGAAAAGAAATGAAATTGAAACAATGGGAATAAAGGGGGAAAATGTAGGGAAAATGAATATTGTGCTCGAATGGACCCTAACCCACTGCCTACGTACCTCATCGGGATAAATGAGGATCAGAGATGCCATAGTTCGTCTAACTAAGGCTGACACATGTTTGTGATTTTTAGGATGACATTGCCATAGTTCTAGCTCAGGTGTTTCCTGCTCTGACTCGAGGGTGTTTACCGTGTCGCTGTTGGAACTGTCGAGACAAGTCATGTTCGTCCGCAAGGAGTATGATATGAGAAGAGAAGATGTGATGTCTTGGTTTATGGTATTTTAGAAGAAGTGTTTTGAGTTTGTGTTTATTGTATGTACAACACTAAAGACTATGATGCAGGAGCGAATACTTTCCAAGATCGCCCCCAATGGAACGTTTGTAAAGCATCCTAGAAGAGTGAAGGAGACCTCCAATAATCATTTCCCGTATAGCTTAAGGCTCGTGGCGCATTGTACACATTTTCCTTTATTAAGTGTTTTGATTTTTCTTAAAGATGAGAAGTGAGACTCAAGTTACAAAAGGAAAAAACTCTAAGGGAAACTAGACTTACCCTAAGTTAATTGAATTTAAGGATGACCTATGGTTAGTGAGGTTTGAAAGATTAACTCCACCTAAGAGATATTAGACTAAGAATTCAAGTACAAAAAGTTAATAATGAACAATATGGTCCTCCTAAGTCATGGTAGGTAAAAACGTGTATGAAATATAAATGGGATGAAACGATGGATCGGGTGGGCCGATTGCGAGGTGCTAAGACGCACGACTTATGGTGTGCAACATACAAGGCTTGCTTTCGGTTGTAATGGAGTGGAACGATGGTAATCGAGGAATCCTAAAGTCACATGCAACTTTATTTATTTATTTGAAAACTTACTCGACGTTGGATTGAGTACCTTATTTATTTCATTTTTGAGATTTTTGTTTTCTAACGATTTATTTTATCGCTTCTATCCTAATTATAGAAACTATAAAAGCATACAAGTTCTAAGCTATTACATCATAAAGCACACAAACATAATTGAGGCATAAAAATATCCTAGTCCATAAGCAAATTCTCGGAAGATACCTTGCACAAAAAAGAGAATAGTTAGTGAATGACATGAATCATGAATATGCATAATATGATGGAAATGGATTAAAATGATAAAAATATCAAAAGTCATGGAAAAAATGTGAAATTAATTCCCTAGGGTCTCTAACCTGACTATATCATTGTGTTAAAAATTCTCTTAAAAATTCTAAGTCTAACTATGTCACATGGTTCTTTAAATCTTCTAAAGTTAAATCATATATTTATACAAATCACACTACCAAAACAGTAGAAAAAATGACCTAAAATATACACCAAAAATATTCTAGGTACTTTTATTTGTCCTCTAATCATAGTAAAAAGAATGGATCAAAAATGATATAGGAAGTGGCAGAAATAAAATATACAAATTTATGTATTTATGAAGGAATTCAATATAAAATCAATTAAATAAAAAATCGAAATTAAATTGAAAAATGACAAAATTCAGAAAGTAAAAATTGGGAATGTTTCTAAATTGAATTAATATTCTATCCTAATTTTTGGTGATTTTTATTAAGTGTTTTAATATTTCTTTATGAATTAATTTGAAATGGTATGAAATAGAAATTAAAATAAATGAACATAAAGAGGGGGTGAAAAAAGAAGTGTTTATTAGTTTAAAAGATAACTGGGCTTGCCTGCGGGGTGTTAATATCAATTATCTTAGGCCCAATGGCGCAAGAATTTGAGAGAGTATACCATGGGATTCGGTCAACTTTCGTTGACTCATTTTCGGCCACCTGATCAATAGACTTTCCATACTACTTTCATTAGATGGACTCTGTAGCAAGGGTTCATAATAACCAAGATAGACCATGCACATGGGAACCAACGTTGGATGGCCTACCGGAAGGTGACACGTGTCACCGCCGATGTGGCTGGAAATCTCAAAAGTCTCCCATCCTTATCTCTTGGAGATCTTATTAGATAAACTTAATTAATATTATTAACTATCAATTAAATTACTTTAACTATGATTATGATTCTTTATTTCCAATAGCCAAAATTAACTCACAAAAAAACAACTTAAATCTTAAACTAAAAAGCATTTTTCTCAGGTCCAAGACGCATCACATATGCGTACTCTTCTCACCCTCATCGTTCACATTGTCGCTCCCGGGATTTTCATCCTAGTACAAACGCGAAAGTGGCGTTGAAAAGTTAGAGTCGCCAGCCAGACATTTTTATCCCGAAGAAATGGAAAGGTTATGTTGCACAAACCTGAGGAAGAAGGAAAAGGACGAGGCCTTGCGAACCAAAGATCTGGGTCCGGAAATCGGTTACGAATTGAGAAGGTATTAGCACCCCAATCCGTCCTCCGTACCCGACGGGATCCACGCTTATAAGTCTGTTTTCAAAGGGTGTGAAATAATATGTTGTTTGAATGAAAGATTGGCAATCTGGAATGGAAATGAAATCAGGAAAAGAAATGAAATTGAAACAATGGGAATAAAGGGGGAAATGTAGGGAAAATAAATATTGTGCTTGAATGGGCCCGACCCCACTGCCTACGTATCTCATCGGGATAAATGAGGATCAGAGATGCCGTAGTTCGTCTAACTAAGGCTAACACATGTTTGTGATTTTTAGGATGACGTTGCCATAGTTCTAGCTCAGGTGTTACCTGCTCTGACTCGAGGGTGTTTACCGTGTCACTGTTTGAACTGTCGAGACAAGTCATGTTCGTCCGCAAGGAGTATGATATGAGAAGAGAAAATGTGATGTCTTGGTTTATTGTCTTTTAGAAGAAGTTTTTTGAGTTTGTGTTTATTGTATGTACAACACTAAAGACTATGATGCAGGAGCGAATACTTTCCAAGATCGCCCCCAATGGAACGTTGGTAAAGAATCCTAGAAGAGTGGAGGAGACCTCCAATAATCATTTCCCGTATAGCTTAAGGCTCGTGGCGCATTGTACACATTTTCCTTTATTAAGTGTTTTGATTTTTCTTAAAGATGAGAAGTGAGACTCAAGTTACAAAAGGAAAAAACTCTAAGGGAAACTAGACTTACCCTAAGTTAATTGAATTTAAGGATGACCTATGGTTAGTGTGGTTTGAAAGATTAACTCCACCTAAGAGATATTAGACTAAGAATTCAAGTACAAAAAGTTAATAATGAACAATATGGTCCTCCTAAGTCATGGTAGGTAAAAACGTGTATGAAATATAAATGGGATGAAACGATGGATCGGGTGGGCCGATTGCGAGGTGCTAAGACGCACGACTTATGGTGTGCAACATACAAGGCTTGCTTTCGGTTGTAATGGAGTGGAACGATGGTAATCGAGGAATCCTAAAGTCACATGCAACTTTATTTATTTATTTGAAAACTTACTCGACGTTGGATTGAGTACCTTATTTATTTCATTTTTGAGATTTTTGTTTTCTAACGATTTATTTTATCGCTTCTATCCTAATTATAGAAACTATAAAAGCATACAAGTTCTAAGCTATTACATCATAAAGCACACAAACATAATTGAGGCATAAAAATATCCTAGTCCATAAGCAAATTCTCGGAAGATACCTTGCACAAAAAAGAGAATAGTTAGTGAATGACATGAATCATGAATATGCATAATATGATGGAAATGGATTAAAATGATAAAAATATCAAAAGTCATGGAAAAAATGTGAAATTAATTCCCTAGGGTCTCTAACCTGACTATATCATTGTGTTAAAAATTCTCTTAAAAATTCTAAGTCTAACTATGTCACATGGTTCTTTAAATCTTCTAAAGTTCAATCATATATTTATACAAATCACACTATCAAAACAGTAGAAAAAATGACCTAAAAAATACACCCAAACTATTCTAGGTACTTCTATTTGTCCTCTAATCATAGCAAAAAGAATGGATCAAAAATGTTATAGGAAGTGGCAGAAATAAAATATACAAATTTATGTATTTATGAAGGAATTCAATATAAAATCAATTAAATAAAAAATCGAAATTAAATTGAAAAATGACAAAATTCAGAAAGTAAAAATTGGGAATGTTTCTAAATTGAATTAATATTCTATCCTAATTTTTGGGGATTTTTATTAAGTGTTTTAATATTTCTTTATGAATTAATTTGAAATGGTATGAAATAGAAATTAAAATAAATGAACATAAAGAGGGGGTGAAAAAAGAAGTGTTTATTAGTTTAAAAGATAACTGGGCTTGCCTGCGGGGTGTTAATATCAATTATCTTAGGCCCAATGGCGCAAGAATTTGAGAGAGTATACCATGGGATTCGGTCAACTTTCGTTGACTCATTTTCGGCCACCTGATCAATAGACTTTCCATACTACTTTCATCAGATGGACTCTGAAGCAAGGGTTCATAATAACCACGATAGACCATGCACATGGAAACCAACGTTGGATGGCCTACCGGAAGGTGACACGTGTCACCGCCGGTGTGGCTGGAAATCTTAAAAGTCTCCCATCCTTATCTCTTGGAGATCTTAACAGATAAACTTAATTAATATTATTAACTATCAATTAAATTACTTTAACTATGATTATGATTATTTATTTCCAATAACCAAAATTAACTCACAAAAAAACAACTTAAAACTTAAACTAAAAAGCATTTTTCTCAGGTCCAAGACGCATCAAATATACGTACTCTTCTCACCCTCATCGTTCACATTGTCGCTCCCGGGATTTTCATCCTAGTACAAACGCAAAAGTGGCGTGGAAAAGTTAGAGTCGCCAGCAAGACATTTTTATCCCGAAGAAATGGAAAGGTAATGTTGCACAAACCCGAGGAAGTAGGAAAAGGACGAGGCCTTGCGAACCAAAGATCTAGGTCCGGAAGTCGGTTACGAATTGAGAAGGTATTAGCACCCCAATCCGTTCGCCGTACCCGACGGGATCCACGCTTATAAGTTTGTTTTCAAAGGGTGTGAAATAATATGTTGTTTGAATGAAAGATTGGCAATCTGGAATGGAAATGAAATCAGGAAAAGAAATGAAATTGAAACAATGGGAATAAAGGGGGAAAATGTAGGGAAAATAAATATTGTGCTCGAATGGGCCCTAACCCACTGCCTACGTACCTCATCGGGATAAATGAGGATCAGAGATGCCATAGTTCGTCTAACTAAGGCTGACACATGTTTGTGATTTTTAGGATGACATTGCCATAGTTCTAGCTCAGGTGTTTCCTGCTCTGACTCGAGGGTGTTTACCGTGTCGCTGTTGGAACTGTCGAGACAAGTCATGTTCGTCCGCAAGGAGTATGATATGAGAAGAGAAGATGTGATGTCTTGGTTTATGGTATTTTAGAAGAAGTGTTTTGAGTTTGTGTTTATTGTATGTACAACACTAAAGACTATGATGCAGGAGCGAATACTTTCCAAGATCGCCCCCAATGGAACGTTTGTAAAGCATCCTAGAAGAGTGAAGGAGACCTCCAATAATCATTTCCCGTATAGCTTAAGGCTCGTGGCGCATTGTACACATTTTCCTTTATTAAGTGTTTTGATTTTTCTTAAAGATGAGAAGTGAGACTCAAGTTACAAAAGGAAAAAACTCTAAGGGAAACTAGACTTACCCTAAGTTAATTGAATTTAAGGATGACCTATGGTTAGTGAGGTTTGAAAGATTAACTCCACCTAAGAGATATTAGACTAAGAATTCAAGTACAAAAAGTTAATAATGAACAATATGGTCCTCCTAAGTCATGGTAGGTAAAAACGTGTATGAAATATAAATGGGATGAAACGATGGATCGGGTGGGCCGATTGCGAGGTGCTAAGACGCACGACTTATGGTGTGCAACATACAAGGCTTGCTTTCGGTTGTAATGGAGTGGAACGATGGTAATCGAGGAATCCTAAAGTCACATGCAACTTTATTTATTTATTTGAAAACTTACTCGACGTTGGATTGAGTACCTTATTTATTTCATTTTTGAGATTTTTGTTTTCTAACGATTTATTTTATCGCTTCTATCCTAATTATAGAAACTATAAAAGCATACAAGTTCTAAGCTATTACATCATAAAGCACACAAACATAATTGAGGCATAAAAATATCCTAGTCCATAAGCAAATTCTCGGAAGATACCTTGCACAAAAAAGAGAATAGTTAGTGAATGACATGAATCATGAATATGCATAATATGATGGAAATGGATTAAAATGATAAAAATATCAAAAGTCATGGAAAAAATGTGAAATTAATTCCCTAGGGTCTCTAACCTGACTATATCATTGTGTTAAAAATTCTCTTAAAAATTCTAAGTCTAACTATGTCACATGGTTCTTTAAATCTTCTAAAGTTAAATCATATATTTATACAAATCACACTACCAAAAATGTAGAAAAAATGACCTAAAATATACACCAAAAATATTCTAGGTACTTTTATTTGTCCTCTAATCATAGTAAAAAGAATGGATCAAAAATGTTATAGGAAGTGGCAGAAATAAAATATACAAATTTATGTATTTATGAAGGAATTCAATATAAAATCAATTAAATAAAAAATCGAAATTAAATTGAAAAATGACAAAATTCAGAAAGTAAAAATTGGGAATGTTTCTAAATTGAATTAATATTCTATCATAATTTTTGGGGATTTTTATTAAGTGTTTTAATATTTCTTTATGAATTAATTTGAAATGGTATGAAATAGAAATTAAAATAAATGAACATAAAGAGGGGGTGAAAAAAGAAGTGTTTATTAGTTTAAAAGATAACTGGGCTTGCCTGCGGGGTGTTAATATCAATTATCTTAGGCCCAATGGCGCAAGAATTTGAGAGAGTATACCATGGGATTCGGTCAACTTTCGTTGACTCATTTTCGGCCACCTGATCAATAGACTTTCCATACTACTTTCATTAGATGGACTCTGTAGCAAGGGTTCATAATAACCAAGATAGACCATGCACATGGGAACCAACGTTGGATGGCCTACCGGAAGGTGACACGTGTCACCGCCGATGTGGCTGGAAATCTCAAAAGTCTCCCATCCTTATCTCTTGGAGATCTTATTAGATAAACTTAATTAATATTATTAACTATCAATTAAATTACTTTAACTATGATTATGATTCTTTATTTCCAATAGCCAAAATTAACTCACAAAAAAACAACTTAAATCTTAAACTAAAAAGCATTTTTCTCAGGTCCAAGACGCATCACATATGCGTACTCTTCTCACCCTCATCGTTCACATTGTCGCTCCCGGGATTTTCATCCTAGTACAAACGCGAAAGTGGCGTTGAAAAGTTAGAGTCGCCAGCCAGACATTTTTATCCCGAAGAAATGGAAAGGTTATGTTGCACAAACCTGAGGAAGAAGGAAAAGGACGAGGCCTTGCGAACCAAAGATCTGTGTCCGGAAATCGGTTACGAATTGAGAAGGTATTAGCACCCCAATCCGTCCTCCGTACCCGACGGGATCCACGCTTATAAGTCTGTTTTCAAAGGGTGTGAAATAATATGTTGTTTGAATGAAAGATTGGCAATCTGGAATGGAAATGAAATCAGGAAAAGAAATGAAATTGAAACAATGGGAATAAAGGGGGAAATGTAGGGAAAATAAATATTGTGCTTGAATGGGCCCGACCCCACTGCCTACGTATCTCATCGGGATAAATGAGGATCAGAGATGCCGTAGTTCGTCTAACTAAGGCTAACACATGTTTGTGATTTTTAGGATGACGTTGCCATAGTTCTAGCTCAGGTGTTACCTGCTCTGACTCGAGGGTGTTTATCGTGTCACTGTTTGAACTGTCGAGACAAGTCATGTTCGTCCGCAAGGAGTATGATATGAGAAGAGAAAATGTGATGTCTTGGTTTATTGTCTTTTAGAAGAAGTTTTTTGAGTTTGTGTTTATTGTATGTACAACACTAAAGACTATGATGCAGGAGCGAATACTTTCCAAGATCGCCCCCAATGGAACGTTGGTAAAGAATCCTAGAAGAGTGGAGGAGACCTCCAATAATCATTTCCCGTATAGCTTAAGGCTCGTGGCGCATTGTACACATTTTCCATTATTAAGTGTTTTGATTTTTCTTAAAGATGAGAAGTGAGACTCAAGTTACAAAAGGAAAAAACTCTAAGGGAAACTAGACTTACCCTAAGTTAATTGAATTTAAGGATGACCTATGGTTAGTGTGGTTTGAAAGATTAACTCCACCTAAGAGATATTAGACTAAGAATTCAAGTACAAAAAGTTAATAATGAACAATATGGTCCTCCTAAGTCATGGTAGGTAAAAACGTGTATGAAATATAAATGGGATGAAACGATGGATCGGGTGGGCCGATTGCGAGGTGCTAAGACGCACGACTTATGGTGTGCAACATACAAGGCTTGCTTTCGGTTGTAATGGAGTGGAACGATGGTAATCGAGGAATCCTAAAGTCACATGCAACTTTATTTATTTATTTGAAAACTTACTCGACGTTGGATTGAGTACCTTATTTATTTCATTTTTGAGATTTTTGTTTTCTAACGATTTATTTTATCGCTTCTATCCTAATTATAGAAACTATAAAAGCATACAAGTTCTAAGCTATTACATCATAAAGCACACAAACATAATTGAGGCATAAAAATATCCTAGTCCATAAGCAAATTCTCGGAAGATACCTTGCACAAAAAAGAGAATAGTTAGTGAATGACATGAATCATGAATATGCATAATATGATGGAAATGGATTAAAATGATAAAAATATCAAAATTCATGGAAAAAATGTGAAATTAATTCCCTAGGGTCTCTAACCTGACTATATCATTGTGTTAAAAATTCTCTTAAAAATTCTAAGTCTAACTATGTCACATGGTTCTTTAAATCTTCTAAAGTTAAATCATATATTTATACAAATCACACTACCAAAACAGTAGAAAAAATGACCTAAAATATACACCAAAAATATTCTAGGTACTTTTATTTGTCCTCTAATCATAGTAAAAAGAATGGATCAAAAATGTTATAGGAAGTGGCAGAAATAAAATATACAAATTTATGTATTTATGAAGGAATTCAATATAAAATCAATTAAATAAAAAATCGAAATTAAATTGAAAAATGACAAAATTCAGAAAGTAAAAATTGGGAATGTTTCTAAATTGAATTAATATTCTATCCTAATTTTTGGGGATTTTTATTAAGTGTTTTAATATTTCTTTATGAATTAATTTGAAATGGTATGAAATAGAAATTAAAATAAATGAACATAAAGAGGGGGTGAAAAAAGAAGTGTTTATTAGTTTAAAAGATAACTGGGCTTGCCTGCGGGGTGTTAATATCAATTATCTTAGGCCCAATGGCGCAAGAATTTGAGAGAGTATACCATGGGATTCGGTCAACTTTCGTTGACTCATTTTCGGCCACCTGATCAATAGACTTTCCATACTACTTTCATTAGATGGACTCTGTAGCAAGGGTTCATAATAACCACGATAGACCATGCACATGGGAACCAACGTTGGATGGCCTACCGGAAGGTGACAAGTGTCACCGCCGATGTGGCTGGAAATCTCAAAAGTCTCCCATCCTTATCTCTTGGAGATCTTATTAGATAAACTTAATTAATATTATTAACTATCAATTAAATTATTTTAACTATGATTATGATTCTTTATTTCCAATAGCCAAAATTAACTCACAAAAAAACAACTTAAAACTTAAACTAAAAAGCATTTTTCTCAGGTCCAAGACGCATCACATATGCGTACTCTTCTCACCCTCATCGTTCACATTGTCGCTCCCGGGATTTTCATCCTAGTACAAACGCGAAAGTGGCGTTGAAAAGTTAGAGTCGCCAGCCAGACATTTTTATCCCGAAGAAATGGAAAGGTAATGTTGCACAAACCTGAGGAAGAAGGAAAAGGACGAGGCCTTGCGAACCAAAGATCTGGGTCCGGAAATCGGTTACGAATTGAGAAGGTATTAGCACCCCAATACGTCCTCCGTACCCGACGGGATCCACGCTTATAAGTCTGTTTTCAAAGGGTGTGAAATAATATGTTGTTTGAATGAAAGATTGGCAATCTGGAATGGAAATGAAATCAGGAAAAGAAATGAAATTGAAACAATGGGAATAAAGGGGGAAAATGTAGGGAAAATAAATATTGTGCTTGAATGGGCCTGACCCCACTGCCTACGTATCTCATCGGGATAAATGAGGATCAGAGACGCCGTAGTTCGTCTAACTAAGGCTAACACATGTTTGTGATTTTTAGGATGACGTTGCCATAGTTCTAGCTCAGGTGTTACCTGCTCTGACTCGAGGGTGTTTACCGTGTCGCTGTTTGAACTGTCGAGACAAGTCATGTTCGTCCGCAAGGAGTATGATATGAGAAGAGAAAATGTGATGTCTTGGTTTATTGTCTTTTAGAAGAAGTTTTTTGAGTTTGTGTTTATTGTATGTACAACACTAAAGACTATGATGCAGGAGCGAATACTTTCCAAGATCGCCCCCAATGGAACGTTGGTAAAGCATCCTAGAAGAGTGGAGGAGACCTCCAATAATCATTTCCCGTATAGCTTAAGGCTCGTGGCGCATTGTACACATTTTCCTTTATTAAGTGTTTTGATTTTTCTTAAAGATGAGAAGTGAGACTCAAGTTACAAAAGGAAAAAACTCTAAGGGAAACTAGACTTACCCTAAGTTAATTGAATTTAAGGATGACCTATGGTTAGTGAGGTTTGAAAGATTAACTCCACCTAAGAGATATTAGACTAAGAATTCAAGTACAAAAAGTTAATAATGAACAATATGGTCCTCCTAAGTCATGGTAGGTAAAAACGTGTATGAAATATAAATGGGATGAAACGATGGATCGGGTGGGCCGATTGCGTGGTGCTAAGACGCACGACTTATGGTGTGCAACATACAAGGCTTGCTTTCGGTTGTAATGGAGTGGAACGATGGTAATCGAGGAATCCTAAAGTCACATGCAACTTTATTTATTTACTTGAAAACTTACTCGACGTTGGATTGAGTACCTTATTTATTTCATTTTTGGATTTTTGTTTTCTAACGATTTATTTTATCGCTTCTATCCTAATTATAGAAACTATAAAAGCATACAAGTTCTAAGCTATTACATCATAAAGCACACAAACATAATTGAGGCATAAAAATATCCTAGTCCATAAGCAAATTCTCGGAAGATACCTTGCACAAAAAAGAGAATAGTTAGTGAATGACATGAATCATGAATATGAATAATATGATGGAAATGGATTAATATGATAAAAATATCAAAAGTCATGGAAAAAAAGTGAAATTAATTCCCTAGGGTCTCTAACCTGACTATATCATTGTGTTAAAAATTCTGTTAAACATTTTAAGTCTAACTATGTCACATGGTTCTTTAAATCTTCTAAAGTTCAATCATAAATTTATACAAATCACACTACCAAAACAGTAGAAAAAATGACCTAAAAAATACACTAAAAATATTCTAGGTACTTTTATTTGTCCTCTAATCATAGCAAAAAGAATGGATCAAAATGTTTTAGGAAGTGGCAGAAATAAAATATACAAATTTATGTATTTATGAAGGAATTCAATATAAAATCAATTAAATAAAAAATCGAAATTAAATTGAAAAATGACAAAATTCAGAAAGTAAAAATTGGGAATGTTTCTAAATTGAATTAATATTCTATCATAATTTTTGGGGATTTTTATTAAGTGTTTTAATATTTCTTTATGAATTAATTTGAAATGGTATGAAATAGAAATTAAAATAAATGAACATAAAGATGGGGTGAAAAAAGAAGTGTTTATTAGTTTAAAAGATAACTGGGCTTGCCTACGGGGTGTTAATATCAATTATCTTAGGCCCAATGGCGCAAGAATTTGAGAGAGTATACCATGGGATTCGGTCAACTTTCGTTGACTCATTTTCGGCCACCTGATCAATAGACTTTCCATACTACTTTCATCAGATGGACTCTGAAGCAAGGGTTCATAATAACCACGATAGACCATGCACATGGAAACCAACGTTGGATGGCCTACCAGAAGGTGACACGTGTCACCGCTGGTGTGGCTGGAAATCTCAAAAGTCTCCCATCCTTATCTCTTGGAGATCTTAACAGATAAACTTAATTAATATTATTAACTATCAATTAAATTACTTTAACTATGATTATGATTATTTATTTCCAATAACCAAAATTAACTCACAAAAAAACAACTTAAAACATAAACTAAAAAGCATTTTTCTCAGGTCCAAGACGCATCACATATATGTACTCTTCTCACCCTCATCGTTCACATTGTCTCTCCCGGGATTTTCATCCTAGTACAAACGCGAAATTGGCGTGGAAAAGTTAGAGTCGCCAGCAATACATTTTTATCCCGAAGAAATGGAAAGGTAATGTTGCACAAACCCGAGGAAGAAGGAAAAGGACGAGGCCTTGCGAACCAAAGATCTGGGTCCGGAAGTCGGTTACGAATTGAGAAGGTATTAGCACCCCAATCCGTCCGCCGTACCCGACGGGATCCACGCTTATAAGTCTGTTTTCAAAGGGTGTGAAATAATATGCTGTTTGAATGAAAGATTGGCAATCTGGAATGGAAATGAAATCAGGAAAAGAAATGAAATTGAAACAATGGGAATAAAGGGGGAAAATGTAGGGAAAATAAATATTGTGCTCGAATGGGCCCTACCCCACTGCCTACGTACCTCATCGGGATAAATGAGGATCAGAGACGCCGTAGTTCGTCTAACTAAGGCTGACACATGTTTGTGATTTTTAGGATGACGTTGCCATAGTTCTAGCTCAGGTGTTACCTGCTCTGACTCGAGGGTGTTTACCGTGTCGCTGTTTGAACTGTCGAGACAAGTCATGTTCGTCCGCAAGGAGTATGATATGAGAAGAGAAGATGTGATGTCTTGGTTTATTGTCTTTTAGAAGAAGTGTTTTGAGTTTGTGTTTATTGTATGTACAACACTAAAGACTATGATGCAGGAGCGAATACTTTCCAAGATCGCCCCCAATGGATTGTTTGTAAAGCATCCTAGAAGAGTGGAGGAGACCTCCAATAATCATTTCCCGTATAGCTTAAGTCTCGTGGCGCATTGTACACATTTTCCTTTATTAAGTGTTTTGATTTTTCTTAAAGATGAGAAGTGAGACTCAAGTTACAAAAGGAAAAAACTCTAAGGGAAACTAGACTTACCCTAAGTTAATTGAATTTAAGGATGACCTATGGTTAGTGAGGTTTGAAATATTAACTCTACCTAAGAGATATTAGACTAGATATGCAAGTACAAAAAGTTAATAATGAACAATATGGTCCTCCTAAGTCATGGTAGGTAAAAACGTGTATGGAATATAAATGGTATGAAACGATGGATCGGGTGGGTCGATTGCGTGGTGTTAAGACGCACGACTTATGGTGTGCAACATACAAGGCTTGATTTCGGTTGTAATGGAGTGGAACAATGGTAATCGAGGAATCCTAAAGTCACATGCAACTTTATTTATTTATTTGAAAACTTACTCGACGTTGGATCGAGTACCTTATTTATTTCATTTTTGAGATTTTTGTTTTCTAACGATTTATTTTATCTCTTCTATCCTAATTATAGAAACTATAAAAGCATACAAGTTCTAAGCTATTACATCATAAAGCACAAAAACATAATTGAGGCATAAAAATATCCAAGTCCATAAGCAAATTCTCGGAAGATACCTTGCACAAAAAAGAGAATAGTTAGTGAATGACATGAATCATGAATATGCATAATATGATGGAAATGGATTAAAATGATAAAAATATCAAAAGTCATGGAAAAAATGTGAAATTAATTCCTTAGGGTCTCTAACCTGACTATATCATTGTGTTAAAAATTCTCTTAAAAATTCTAAGTCTAACTATGTCACATGGTTCTTTAAATCTTCTAAAGTTCAACCATAAATTTATACAAATCACACTACCAAAAAAGTAGAAAAAATGACCTAAAAATATACACCAAAAATATTCTAGGTACTTTTATTTGTCCTCAAATCATAGCAAAAAGAATGGATCAAAAATGTTATAGGAAGTGGCAGAAATAAAATATACAAATTTATGTGTTTATGAAGGAATTCAATATAAAATCAATTAAATAAAAAATCGAAATTAAATTGAAAAATGACAAAATTCAGAAAGTAAAAATTGGGAATGTTTCTAAATTGAATTAATATTCTATCCTAATTTTTGGGGATTTTTATTAAGTGTTTTAATATTTCTTTATGAATTAATTTGAAATGGTATGAAATAGAAATTAAAATAAATGAACATAAAGAGGGGGTGAAAAAAGAAGTGTTTATTAGTTTAAAAGATAATTGGGCTTGCCTGCGGGGTGTTAATATCAATTATCTTAGGCCCAATGGCGCAAGAATTTGAGAGAGTATACCATGGGATTCGGTCAACTTTCGTTGACTCATTTTCGGCCACCTGATCAATAGACTTTCCATACTACTTTCATTAGATGGACTCTGAAGCAAGGGTTCATAATAACCACGATAGACCATGCACATGGAAACCAACGTTGGATGGCCTACCGGAAGGTGACACGTGTCACCGCCGATGTGGCTGGAAATCTCAAAAGTCTCCCATCCTTATCTCTTGGAGATCTTAACAAATAAACTTAATTAATATTATTAACTATCAATTAAATTACTTTAACTATGATTATGATTCTTTATTTCCAATAACCAAAATTAACTCACAAAAAAACAACTTAAAACTTAAACTAAAAATCATTTTTCTCAGGTCCAAGACGCATCACATATGCGTACTCTTCTCACCCTCATCGTTCACATTGTCGCTCCCGGGATTTTCATCCTAGTACGCGAAAGTGGCGTGGAAAAGTTAGAGTCGCCAGCAAGACATTTTTATCCCGAAGAAATGGAAAGGTAATGTTGCACAAACCTGAGGAAAAAGGAAAAGGATGAGGCCTTGCGAACCAAAGATCTGGGTCCGGAAGTCGGTTACGAATTGAGAAGTTATAAGCACCCCAATCCGTCCGCCGTACCTGACGGGATCCATGCTTATAAGTCTGTTTTCAAAGGGAGTGAAATAATATGCTGTTTGAATGAAAGATTGGCAATCTGGAATGGAAATGAAATCGGGAAAAGAAATGAAATTGAAACAATGGGAATAAAGGGGGAAAATGTAGGGAAAATAAATATTGTGCTCGAATGGGCCCTACCCCACTGCCTACGTACCTCATCGGGATAAATGAGGATCAGAGACGCCGTAGTTCGTCTAACTAAGGCTGACACATGTTTGTGATTTTTAGGATGATGTTGCCATAGTTCTAGCTCAGGTGGTACCTGCTCTGACTCGAGGGTGTTTACCGTGTCGCTATTTGAACTTTCGAGACAAGTCATGTTCGTCCGCAAGGAGTATGATATGAGAAGAGAAGATGTGATGTCTTGGTTTATTGTCTTTTAGAAGAAGTGTTTTGAGTTTGTGTTTATTGTATGTACAACACTAAAGACTATGATGCAGGAGCGAATACTTTCCAAGATCGGCCCCAATGGATTGTTTGTAAAGCATCCTAGAAGAGTGGAGGAGACCTCCAATAATCATTTCCCGTATAGCTTAAGTCTCGTGGCGCATTGTACACATTTTCCTTTATTAAGTGTTTTGATTTTTCTTAAAGATGAGAAGTGAGACTCAAGTTACAAAAGGAAAAAACTCTAAGGGAAACTAGACTTACCCTAAGTTAATTGAATTTAAGGATGACCTATGGTTAGTGAGGTTTGAAATATTAACTCTACCTAAGAGATATTATACAAGGCTTGATTTCGGTTGTAATGGAGTGGAACGATGGTAATCGAGGAATCCTAAAGTCACATGCAACTTTATTTATTTACTTGAAAACTTACTCGACGTTGGATTGAGTACCTTATTTATTTCATTTTTGGATTTTTGTTTTCTAATGATTTATTTTATCGCTTCTATCCTAATTATAGAAACTATAAAAGCATACAAGTTCTAAGCTATTACATCATAAAGCACACAAACATAATTGAGGCATAAAAATATCCTAGTCCATAAGCAAATTCTCGGAAGATACCTTGCACAAAAAAGAGAATAGTTAGTGAATGACATGAATCATGAATATGCATAATATGATGGAAATGGATTAAAATGATAAAAATATCAAAAGTCATGGAAAAAAATGTGAAATTAATTCCCTAGGGTCTCTAACCTGACTATATCATTGTGTTAAAAATTCTCTTAAAAATTCTAAGTCTAACTATGTCACATGGTTCTTTAAATCTTCTAAAGTTCAATCATATATTTATACAAATCACACTATCAAAACAGTAGAAAAAATGACCTAAAAAATACACCCAAACTATTCTAGGTACTTCTATTTGTCCTCTAATCATAGCAAAAAGAATGGATCAAAAATGTTATAGGAAGTGGCAGAAATAAAATATACAAATTTATGTATTTATGAAGGAATTCAATATAAAATCAATTAAATAAAAAATCGAAATTAAATTGAAAAATGACAAAATTCAGAAAGTAAAAATTGGGAATGTTTCTAAATTGAATTAATATTCTATCCTAATTTTTGGGGATTTTTATTAAGTGTTTTAATATTTCTTTATGAATTAATTTGAAATGGTATGAAATAGAAATTAAAATAAATGAACATAAAGAGGGGGTGAAAAAAGAAGTGTTTATTAGTTTAAAAGATAACTGGGCTTGCCTGCGGGGTGTTAATATCAATTATCTTAGGCCCAATGGCGCAAGAATTTGAGAGAGTATACCATGGGATTCGGTCAACTTTCGTTGACTCATTTTCGGCCACCTGATCAATAGACTTTCCATACTACTTTCATCAGATGGACTCTGAAGCAAGGGTTCATAATAACCACGATAGACCATGCACATGGAAACCAACGTTGGATGGCCTACCGGAAGGTGACACGTGTCACCGCCGGTGTGGCTGGAAATCTTAAAAGTCTCCCATCCTTATCTCTTGGAGATCTTAACAGATAAACTTAATTAATATTATTAACTATCAATTAAATTACTTTAACTATGATTATGATTATTTATTTCCAATAACCAAAATTAACTCACAAAAAAACAACTTAAAACTTAAACTAAAAAGCATTTTTCTCAGGTCCAAGACGCATCAAATATACGTACTCTTCTCACCCTCATCGTTCACATTGTCGCTCCCGGGATTTTCATCCTAGTACAAACGCAAAAGTGGCGTGGAAAAGTTAGAGTCGCCAGCAAGACATTTTTATCCCGAAGAAATGGAAAGGTAATGTTGCACAAACCCGAGGAAGTAGGAAAAGGACGAGGCCTTGCGAACCAAAGATCTAGGTCCGGAAGTCGGTTACGAATTGAGAAGGTATTAGCACCCCAATCCGTTCGCCGTACCCGACGGGATCCACGCTTATAAGTTTGTTTTCAAAGGGTGTGAAATAATATGTTGTTTGAATGAAAGATTGGCAATCTGGAATGGAAATGAAATCAGGAAAAGAAATGAAATTGAAACAATGGGAATAAAGGGGGAAAATGTAGGGAAAATAAATATTGTGCTCGAATGGGCCCTAACCCACTGCCTACGTACCTCATCGGGATAAATGAGGATCAGAGATGCCATAGTTCGTCTAACTAAGGCTGACACATGTTTGTGATTTTTAGGATGACATTGCCATAGTTCTAGCTCAGGTGTTTCCTGCTCTGACTCGAGGGTGTTTACCGTGTCGCTGTTGGAACTGTCGAGACAAGTCATGTTCGTCCGCAAGGAGTATGATATGAGAAGAGAAGATGTGATGTCTTGGTTTATGGTATTTTAGAAGAAGTGTTTTGAGTTTGTGTTTATTGTATGTACAACACTAAAGACTATGATGCAGGAGCGAATACTTTCCAAGATCGCCCCCAATGGAACGTTTGTAAAGCATCCTAGAAGAGTGAAGGAGACCTCCAATAATCATTTCCCGTATAGCTTAAGGCTCGTGGCGCATTGTACACATTTTCCTTTATTAAGTGTTTTGATTTTTCTTAAAGATGAGAAGTGAGACTCAAGTTACAAAAGGAAAAAACTCTAAGGGAAACTAGACTTACCCTAAGTTAATTGAATTTAAGGATGACCTATGGTTAGTGAGGTTTGAAAGATTAACTCCACCTAAGAGATATTAGACTAAGAATTCAAGTACAAAAAGTTGATAATGAACAATATGGTCCTCCTAAGTCATGGTAGGTAAAAACGTGTATGAAATATAAATGGGATGAAACGATGGATCGGGTGGGCCGATTGCGAGGTGCTAAGACGCACGACTTATGGTGTGCAACATACAAGGCTTGCTTTCGGTTGTAATGGAGTGGAACGATGGTAATCGAGGAATCCTAAAGTCACATGCAACTTTATTTATTTATTTGAAAACTTACTCGACGTTGGATTGAGTACCTTATTTATTTCATTTTTGAGATTTTTGTTTTCTAACGATTTATTTTATCGCTTCTATCCTAATTATAGAAACTATAAAAGCATACAAGTTCTAAGCTATTACATCATAAAGCACACAAACATAATTGAGGCATAAAAATATCCTAGTCCATAAGCAAATTCTCGGAAGATACCTTGCACAAAAAAGAGAATAGTTAGTGAATGACATGAATCATGAATATGCATAATATGATGGAAATGGATTAAAATGATAAAAATATCAAAAGTCATGGAAAAAATGTGAAATTAATTCCCTAGGGTCTCTAACCTGACTATATCATTGTGTTAAAAATTCTCTTAAAAATTCTAAGTCTAACTATGTCACATGGTTCTTTAAATCTTCTAAAGTTAAATCATATATTTATACAAATCACACTACCAAAACAGTAGAAAAAATGACCTAAAATATACACCAAAAATATTCTAGGTACTTTTATTTGTCCTCTAATCATAGTAAAAAGAATGGATCAAAAATGTTATAGGAAGTGGCAGAAATAAAATATACAAATTTATGTATTTATGAAGGAATTCAATATAAAATCAATTAAATAAAAAATCGAAATTAAATTGAAAAATGACAAAATTCAGAAAGTAAAAATTGGGAATGTTTCTAAATTGAATTAATATTCTATCATAATTTTTGGGGATTTTTATTAAGTGTTTTAATATTTCTTTATGAATTAATTTGAAATGGTATGAAATAGAAATTAAAATAAATGAACATAAAGAGGGGGTGAAAAAAGAAGTGTTTATTAGTTTAAAAGATAACTGGGCTTGCCTGCGGGGTGTTAATATCAATTATCTTAGGCCCAATGGCGCAAGAATTTGAGAGAGTATACCATGGGATTCGGTCAACTTTCGTTGACTCATTTTCGGCCACCTGATCAATAGACTTTCCATACTACTTTCATTAGATGGACTCTGTAGCAAGGGTTCATAATAACCAAGATAGACCATGCACATGGGAACCAACGTTGGATGGCCTACCGGAAGGTGACACGTGTCACCGCCGATGTGGCTGGAAATCTCAAAAGTCTCCCATCCTTATCTCTTGGAGATCTTATTAGATAAACTTAATTAATATTATTAACTATCAATTAAATTACTTTAACTATGATTATGATTCTTTATTTCCAATAGCCAAAATTAACTCACAAAAAAACAACTTAAATCTTAAACTAAAAAGCATTTTTCTCAGGTCCAAGACGCATCACATATGCGTACTCTTCTCACCCTCATCGTTCACATTGTCGCTCCCGGGATTTTCATCCTAGTACAAACGCGAAAGTGGCGTTGAAAAGTTAGAGTCGCCAGCCAGACATTTTTATCCTGAAGAAATGGAAAGGTTATGTTGCACAAACCTGAGGAAGAAGGAAAAGGACGAGGCCTTGCGAACCAAAGATCTGTGTCCGGAAATCGGTTACGAATTGAGAAGGTATTAGCACCCCAATCCGTCCTCCGTACCCGACGGGATCCACGCTTATAAGTCTGTTTTCAAAGGGTGTGAAATAATATGTTGTTTGAATGAAAGATTGGCAATCTGGAATGGAAATGAAATCAGGAAAAGAAATGAAATTGAAACAATGGGAATAAAGGGGGAAATGTAGGGAAAATAAATATTGTGCTTGAATGGGCCCGACCCCACTGCCTACGTATCTCATCGGGATAAATGAGGATCAGAGATGCCGTAGTTCGTCTAACTAAGGCTAACACATGTTTGTGATTTTTAGGATGACGTTGCCATAGTTCTAGCTCAGGTGTTACCTGCTCTGACTCGAGGGTGTTTATCGTGTCACTGTTTGAACTGTCGAGACAAGTCATGTTCGTCCGCAAGGAGTATGATATGAGAAGAGAAAATGTGATGTCTTGGTTTATTGTCTTTTAGAAGAAGTTTTTTGAGTTTGTGTTTATTGTATGTACAACACTAAAGACTATGATGCAGGAGCGAATACTTTCCAAGATCGCCCCCAATGGAACGTTGGTAAAGAATCCTAGAAGAGTGGAGGAGACCTCCAATAATCATTTCCCGTATAGCTTAAGGCTCGTGGCGCATTGTACACATTTTCCTTTATTAAGTGTTTTGATTTTTCTTAAAGATGAGAAGTGAGACTCAAGTTACAAAAGGAAAAAACTCTAAGGGAAACTAGACTTACCCTAAGTTAATTGAATTTAAGGATGACCTATGGTTAGTGTGGTTTGAAAGATTAACTCCACCTAAGAGATATTAGACTAAGAATTCAAGTACAAAAAGTTAATAATGAACAATATGGTCCTCCTAAGTCATGGTAGGTAAAAACGTGTATGAAATATAAATGGGATGAAACGATGGATCGGGTGGGCCGATTGCGAGGTGCTAAGACGCACGACTTATGGTGTGCAACATACAAGGCTTGCTTTCGGTTGTAATGGAGTGGAACGATGGTAATCGAGGAATCCTAAAGTCACATGCAACTTTATTTATTTATTTGAAAACTTACTCGACGTTGGATTGAGTACCTTATTTATTTCATTTTTGAGATTTTTGTTTTCTAACGATTTATTTTATCGCTTCTATCCTAATTATAGAAACTATAAAAGCATACAAGTTCTAAGCTATTACATCATAAAGCACACAAACATAATTGAGGCATAAAAATATCCTAGTCCATAAGCAAATTCTCGGAAGATACCTTGCACAAAAAAGAGAATAGTTAGTGAATGACATGAATCATGAATATGCATAATATGATGGAAATGGATTAAAATGATAAAAATATCAAAATTCATGGAAAAAATGTGAAATTAATTCCCTAGGGTCTCTAACCTGACTATATCATTGTGTTAAAAATTCTCTTAAAAATTCTAAGTCTAACTATGTCACATGGTTCTTTAAATCTTCTAAAGTTAAATCATATATTTATACAAATCACACTACCAAAACAGTAGAAAAAATGACCTAAAATATACACCAAAAATATTCTAGGTACTTTTATTTGTCCTCTAATCATAGTAAAAAGAATGGATCAAAAATGTTATAGGAAGTGGCAGAAATAAAATATACAAATTTATGTATTTATGAAGGAATTCAATATAAAATCAATTAAATAAAAAATCGAAATTAAATTGAAAAATGACAAAATTCAGAAAGTAAAAATTGGGAATGTTTCTAAATTGAATTAATATTCTATCCTAATTTTTGGGGATTTTTATTAAGTGTTTTAATATTTCTTTATGAATTAATTTGAAATGGTATGAAATAGAAATTAAAATAAATGAACATAAAGAGGGGGTGAAAAAAGAAGTGTTTATTAGTTTAAAAGATAACTGGGCTTGCCTGCGGGGTGTTAATATCAATTATCTTAGGCCCAATGGCGCAAGAATTTGAGAGAGTATACCATGGGATTCGGTCAACTTTCGTTGACTCATTTTCGGCCACCTGATCAATAGACTTTCCATACTACTTTCATTAGATGGACTCTGTAGCAAGGGTTCATAATAACCACGATAGACCATGCACATGGGAACCAACGTTGGATGGCCTACCGGAAGGTGACAAGTGTCACCGCCGATGTGGCTGGAAATCTCAAAAGTCTCCCATCCTTATCTCTTGGAGATCTTATTAGATAAACTTAATTAATATTATTAACTATCAATTAAATTATTTTAACTATGATTATGATTCTTTATTTCCAATAGCCAAAATTAACTCACAAAAAAACAACTTAAAACTTAAACTAAAAAGCATTTTTCTCAGGTCCAAGACGCATCACATATGCGTACTCTTCTCACCCTCATCGTTCACATTGTCGCTCCCGGGATTTTCATCCTAGTACAAACGCGAAAGTGGCGTTGAAAAGTTAGAGTCGCCAGCCAGACATTTTTATCCCGAAGAAATGGAAAGGTAATGTTGCACAAACCTGAGGAAGAAGGAAAAGGACGAGGCCTTGCGAACCAAAGATCTGGGTCCGGAAATCGGTTACGAATTGAGAAGGTATTAGCACCCCAATACGTCCTCCGTACCCGACGGGATCCACGCTTATAAGTCTGTTTTCAAAGGGTGTGAAATAATATGTTGTTTGAATGAAAGATTGGCAATCTGGAATGGAAATGAAATCAGGAAAAGAAATGAAATTGAAACAATGGGAATAAAGGGGGAAAATGTAGGGAAAATAAATATTGTGCTTGAATGGGCCCGACCCCACTGCCTACGTATCTCATCGGGATAAATGAGGATCAGAGACGCCGTAGTTCGTCTAACTAAGGCTAACACATGTTTGTGATTTTTAGGATGACGTTGCCATAGTTCTAGCTCAGGTGTTACCTGCTCTGACTCGAGGGTGTTTACCGTGTCGCTGTTTGAACTGTCGAGACAAGTCATGTTCGTCCGCAAGGAGTATGATATGAGAAGAGAAAATGTGATGTCTTGGTTTATTGTCTTTTAGAAGAAGTTTTTTGAGTTTGTGTTTATTGTATGTACAACACTAAAGACTATGATGCAGGAGCGAATACTTTCCAAGATCGCCCCCAATGGAACGTTGGTAAAGCATCCTAGAAGAGTGGAGGAGACCTCCAATAATCATTTCCCGTATAGCTTAAGGCTCGTGGCGCATTGTACACATTTTCCTTTATTAAGTGTTTTGATTTTTCTTAAAGATGAGAAGTGAGACTCAAGTTACAAAAGGAAAAAACTCTAAGGGAAACTAGACTTACCCTAAGTTAATTGAATTTAAGGATGACCTATGGTTAGTGAGGTTTGAAAGATTAACTCCACCTAAGAGATATTAGACTAAGAATTCAAGTACAAAAAGTTAATAATGAACAATATGGTCCTCCTAAGTCATGGTAGGTAAAAACGTGTATGAAATATAAATGGGATGAAACGATGGATCGGGTGGGCCGATTGCGTGGTGCTAAGACGCACGACTTATGGTGTGCAACATACAAGGCTTGCTTTCGGTTGTAATGGAGTGGAACGATGGTAATCGAGGAATCCTAAAGTCACATGCAACTTTATTTATTTACTTGAAAACTTACTCGACGTTGGATTGAGTACCTTATTTATTTCATTTTTGGATTTTTGTTTTCTAACGATTTATTTTATCGCTTCTATCCTAATTATAGAAACTATAAAAGCATACAAGTTCTAAGCTATTACATCATAAAGCACACAAACATAATTGAGGCATAAAAATATCCTAGTCCATAAGCAAATTCTCGGAAGATACCTTGCACAAAAAAGAGAATAGTTAGTGAATGACATGAATCATGAATATGAATAATATGATGGAAATGGATTAATATGATAAAAATATCAAAAGTCATGGAAAAAAAGTGAAATTAATTCCCTAGGGTCTCTAACCTGACTATATCATTGTGTTAAAAATTCTGTTAAACATTCTAAGTCTAACTATGTCACATGGTTCTTTAAATCTTCTAAAGTTCAATCATAAATTTATACAAATCACACTACCAAAACAGTAGAAAAAATGACCTAAAAAATACACTAAAAATATTCTAGGTACTTTTATTTGTCCTCTAATCATAGCAAAAAGAATGGATCAAAATGTTTTAGGAAGTGGCAGAAATAAAATATACAAATTTATGTATTTATGAAGGAATTCAATATAAAATCAATTAAATAAAAAATCGAAATTAAATTGAAAAATGACAAAATTCAGAAAGTAAAAATTGGGAATGTTTCTAAATTGAATTAATATTCTATCATAATTTTTGGGGATTTTTATTAAGTGTTTTAATATTTCTTTATGAATTAATTTGAAATGGTATGAAATAGAAATTAAAATAAATGAACATAAAGATGGGGTGAAAAAAGAAGTGTTTATTAGTTTAAAAGATAACTGGGCTTGCCTACGGGGTGTTAATATCAATTATCTTAGGCCCAATGGCGCAAGAATTTGAGAGAGTATACCATGGGATTCGGTCAACTTTCGTTGACTCATTTTCGGCCACCTGATCAATAGACTTTCCATACTACTTTCATCAGATGGACTCTGAAGCAAGGGTTCATAATAACCACGATAGACCATGCACATGGAAACCAACGTTGGATGGCCTACCAGAAGGTGACACGTGTCACCGCTGGTGTGGCTGGAAATCTCAAAAGTCTCCCATCCTTATCTCTTGGAGATCTTAACAGATAAACTTAATTAATATTATTAACTATCAATTAAATTACTTTAACTATGATTATGATTATTTATTTCCAATAACCAAAATTAACTCACAAAAAAACAACTTAAAACTTAAACTAAAAAGCATTTTTCTCAGGTCCAAGATGCATCACATATATGTACTCTTCTCACCCTCATCGTTCACATTGTCTCTCCCGGGATTTTCATCCTAGTACAAACGCGAAATTGGCGTGGAAAAGTTAGAGTCGCCAGCAATACATTTTTATCCCGAAGAAATGGAAAGGTAATGTTGCACAAACCCGAGGAAGAAGGAAAAGGACGAGGCCTTGCGAACCAAAGATCTGGGTCCGGAAGTCGGTTACGAATTGAGAAGGTATTAGCACCCCAATCCGTCCGCCGTACCCGACGGGATCCACGCTTATAAGTCTGTTTTCAAAGGGTGTGAAATAATATGCTGTTTGAATGAAAGATTGGCAATCTGGAATGGAAATGAAATCAGGAAAAGAAATGAAATTGAAACAATGGGAATAAAGGGGGAAAATGTAGGGAAAATAAATATTGTGCTCGAATGGGCCCTACCCCACTGCCTACGTACCTCATCGGGATAAATGAGGATCAGAGACGCCGTAGTTCGTCTAACTAAGGCTGACACATGTTTGTGATTTTTAGGATGACGTTGCCATAGTTCTAGCTCAGGTGTTACCTGCTCTGACTCGAGGGTGTTTACCGTGTCGCTGTTTGAACTGTCGAGACAAGTCATGTTCGTCCGCAAGGAGTATGATATGAGAAGAGAAGATGTGATGTCTTGGTTTATTGTCTTTTAGAAGAAGTGTTTTGAGTTTGTGTTTATTGTATGTACAACACTAAAGACTATGATGCAGGAGCGAATACTTTCCAAGATCGCCCCCAATGGATTGTTTGTAAAGCATCCTAGAAGAGTGGAGGAGACCTCCAATAATCATTTCCCGTATAGCTTAAGTCTCGTGGCGCATTGTACACATTTTCCTTTATTAAGTGTTTTGATTTTTCTTAAAGATGAGAAGTGAGACTCAAGTTACAAAAGGAAAAAACTCTAAGGGAAACTAGACTTACCCTAAGTTAATTGAATTTAAGGATGACCTATGGTTAGTGAGGTTTGAAATATTAACTCTACCTAAGAGATATTAGACTAGATATGCAAGTACAAAAAGTTAATAATGAACAATATGGTCCTCCTAAGTCATGGTAGGTAAAAACGTGTATGGAATATAAATGGTATGAAACGATGGATCGGGTGGGTCGATTGCGTGGTGTTAAGACGCACGACTTATGGTGTGCAACATACAAGGCTTGATTTCGGTTGTAATGGAGTGGAACAATGGTAATCGAGGAATCCTAAAGTCACATGCAACTTTATTTATTTATTTGAAAACTTACTCGACGTTGGATCGAGTACCTTATTTATTTCATTTTTGAGATTTTTGTTTTCTAACGATTTATTTTATCTCTTCTATCCTAATTATAGAAACTATAAAAGCATACAAGTTCTAAGCTATTACATCATAAAGCACAAAAACATAATTGAGGCATAAAAATATCCAAGTCCATAAGCAAATTCTCGGAAGATACCTTGCACAAAAAAGAGAATAGTTAGTGAATGACATGAATCATGAATATGCATAATATGATGGAAATGGATTAAAATGATAAAAATATCAAAAGTCATGGAAAAAATGTGAAATTAATTCCTTAGGGTCTCTAACCTGACTATATCATTGTGTTAAAAATTCTCTTAAAAATTCTAAGTCTAACTATGTCACATGGTTCTTTAAATCTTCTAAAGTTCAACCATAAATTTATACAAATCACACTACCAAAAAAGTAGAAAAAATGACCTAAAAATATACACCAAAAATATTCTAGGTACTTTTATTTGTCCTCAAATCATAGCAAAAAGAATGGATCAAAAATGTTATAGGAAGTGGCAGAAATAAAATATACAAATTTATGTGTTTATGAAGGAATTCAATATAAAATCAATTAAATAAAAAATCGAAATTAAATTGAAAAATGACAAAATTCAGAAAGTAAAAATTGGGAATGTTTCTAAATTGAATTAATATTCTATCCTAATTTTTGGGGATTTTTATTAAGTGTTTTAATATTTCTTTATGAATTAATTTGAAATGGTATGAAATAGAAATTAAAATAAATGAACATAAAGAGGGGGTGAAAAAAGAAGTGTTTATTAGTTTAAAAGATAATTGGGCTTGCCTGCGGGGTGTTAATATCAATTATCTTAGGCCCAATGGCGCAAGAATTTGAGAGAGTATACCATGGGATTCGGTCAACTTTCGTTGACTCATTTTCGGCCACCTGATCAATAGACTTTCCATACTACTTTCATTAGATGGACTCTGAAGCAAGGGTTCATAATAACCACGATAGACCATGCACATGGAAACCAACGTTGGATGGCCTACCGGAAGGTGACACGTGTCACCGCCGATGTGGCTGGAAATCTCAAAAGTCTCCCATCCTTATCTCTTGGAGATCTTAACAAATAAACTTAATTAATATTATTAACTATCAATTAAATTACTTTAACTATGATTATGATTCTTTATTTCCAATAACCAAAATTAACTCACAAAAAAACAACTTAAAACTTAAACTAAAAATCATTTTTCTCAGGTCCAAGACGCATCACATATGCGTACTCTTCTCACCCTCATCGTTCACATTGTCGCTCCCGGGATTTTCATCCTAGTACGCGAAAGTGGCGTGGAAAAGTTAGAGTCGCCAGCAAGACATTTTTATCCCGAAGAAATGGAAAGGTAATGTTGCACAAACCTGAGGAAAAAGGAAAAGGATGAGGCCTTGCGAACCAAAGATCTGGGTCCGGAAGTCGGTTACGAATTGAGAAGTTATAAGCACCCCAATCCGTCCGCCGTACCTGACGGGATCCATGCTTATAAGTCTGTTTTCAAAGGGAGTGAAATAATATGTTGTTTGAATGAAAGATTGGCAATCTGGAATGGAAATGAAATCGGGAAAAGAAATGAAATTGAAACAATGGGAATAAAGGGGGAAAATGTAGGGAAAATAAATATTGTGCTCGAATGGGCCCTACCCCACTGCCTACGTACCTCATCGGGATAAATGAGGATCAGAGACGCCGTAGTTCGTCTAACTAAGGCTGACACATGTTTGTGATTTTTAGGATGATGTTGCCATAGTTCTAGCTCAGGTGGTACCTGCTCTGACTCGAGGGTGTTTACCGTGTCGCTATTTGAACTTTCGAGACAAGTCATGTTCGTCCGCAAGGAGTATGATATGAGAAGAGAAGATGTGATGTCTTGGTTTATTGTCTTTTAGAAGAAGTGTTTTGAGTTTGTGTTTATTGTATGTACAACACTAAAGACTATGATGCAGGAGCGAATACTTTCCAAGATCGGCCCCAATGGATTGTTTGTAAAGCATCCTAGAAGAGTGGAGGAGACCTCCAATAATCATTTCCCGTATAGCTTAAGTCTCGTGGCGCATTGTACACATTTTCCTTTATTAAGTGTTTTGATTTTTCTTAAAGATGAGAAGTGAGACTCAAGTTACAAAAGGAAAAAACTCTAAGGGAAACTAGACTTACCCTAAGTTAATTGAATTTAAGGATGACCTATGGTTAGTGAGGTTTGAAATATTAACTCTACCTAAGAGATATTATACAAGGCTTGATTTCGGTTGTAATGGAGTGGAACGATGGTAATCGAGGAATCCTAAAGTCACATGCAACTTTATTTATTTATTTGAAAACTTACTCGACGTTGGATCGAGTACCTTATTTATTTCATTTTTGAGATTTTTGTTTTCTAACAATTTATTTTATCTCTTCTATCCTAATTATAGAAACTATAAAAGCATACAAGTTCTAAGCTATTACATCATAAAGCACAAAAACATAATTGAGGCATAAAAATATCCAAGTCCATAAGCAAATTCTCGGAAGATACCTTTCACAAAAAAGAGAATAGTTAGTGAATGACATGAATCATGAATATGCATAATATGATGGAAATGGATTAAAATGATAAAAATATCAAAATTCATGGAAAAAATGTGAAATTAATTCCCTAGGGTCTCTAACCTGATTATATCATTGTGTTAAAAACTCTCTAAAAAATTCTAATTCTAACTATGTCACATGGTTCTTTAAATCTTCTAAAGTTCAATGATAAATTTATACAAATCACACTACCAAAACAGTAGAAAAAATGACCTAAAAAATACACCAAAAATATTATAGGTACTTTTTTTAGTCCTAAAATTAAAGCAAAAAGAATGGGTCAAAAATGTTATAGGAAGTCGCAGAAATAAAATATACAAATTTATGTGTTTATGAAGGAATTCAATATAAAATCAATTAAATCAAAAATAGAAATTAAATTGAAAAATGACAAAATTCAGAAAGTAAAATTTGGGAATGTTTCTAAATTGAATTAATATTCTATCCTAATTTTTGGGGATTTTTAATAAGTGTTTTAATATTTCTTTATGAATTAATTTGATATGGTATGAAATAGAAATTAAAATAAATGAACATAAAGAGGGGGGTGAAAAAAGAAGTGTTTATTAGTTTAAAAGATAACTGGGCTTGCCTACGGGGTGTTAATATCAATTATCTTAGGCCCTATGGTGCAAGAATTTGAGAGAGTATACCATGGGATTCGGTCAACTTTCGTTGACTCATTTTCGGCCACCTGATCAATAGACTTTCCATACTAGTTTTCATCAGATGGACTCTGAAGCAAGGGTTCATAATAACCACGATAGACCATGCACATGGGAACCAATGTTGGATGGACTACTGGACAGTGACACGTGTCACCACCGGTGTGGCTGGAAATCTCAAAAGTCTCCCATCCTTATCTCTTGGAGATCTTAACAGATAAACTTAATTAATATTATTAACTATCAATTAAATTACTTTAGCTATGATTATGATTCTTTATTTCCAATAACCAAAATTAACTCACAAAAAAACAACTTAAAACTTAAACTAAAAAGCATTTTTCTCAGGTCCAAGACGCATCACATATGCTTACTCTTCTCACCCTCATCGTTCACATTCTTCCCCCAAAAGAAAACACTAATGGCCGCCGCAGTCTCTCCATCTTCTTCATCTAGCAATCTTACCCGTCGCCGCCGCAAATCATCACCTAAAACTAAAGCCCACCGTTGAAACCTCCTACTTTCTCTGCCGTCTCCTCAAAACTTTAACCTAATCCCTCTTCTCACCTCTATTTCGAAAAAATTTCTGAGAATTGCTTGAAACAAGAAGATCTACCAACACGTAATGACTCGTATACATGAAAGGTTCGACTTAATACCTTGCAAATCGGAGTCGTGTCGATGATTTCTATGAAGAAGACGCTCCTGTTGTTTTGGGGTCGCTGCAAGATAGAAGTCTCTTCTTATTGATGAACAACAAGGGTATGACGATGAAGACGTCGATGGAACGATGAAAAGCGATGCGGAATTTCACTCAAGTATGCGTACGATTTCACATTTTGTACTACGATCTTCCTTGCTGCAATATATTGATTCTTGACTTTTTTCAGCGCGGGGAGACTCTGACTCGTGGCTATTGTTATTGTGTTGATGACGATTATTTGTTTGTTGTTTACACAGAAGATTGAAGATGGTAATGGAGGTTGTAGAGATGGTGATGGAAGATGAGTGATGCTGATACACAATGAAGGTGGTGACGAAGAGGTACAAGATCTTCCCCTTTACACTTCACATTCCTGAGTTTATCCCGATCTTTCTTGAGTCTTCTGGTGTTATGGTTATTGCTTGTGTGAGTTGCAGGTCGAAGGTTGAAGACTGAAAATTGATGTATTGGTGAGATATGATCTTTGAAGAATGGGATTGAAGATGATGAGGATGACAGTTCAAGGCTTATGTCAATTTCTGGAGATGATTGAAGAATATGAAGGAAGGAGATCCATGAGGGAAGAAAAGATTGAAGAAGAAGGATGAAGAAGAATGAGGAATTTGAGGAAGGAAGATCGAAAAATCCCCCCTCCCCCCCGGCTCCAACTGCAGCATCTGATTTTATAGGCAATGGATTGAAGGGCTAAAAGGGGAATTTCAGGTAAATTCTGTTACACTTTCTGTTATGGTTTTTTTTAGAGCTTAGTCTGGAAATTCTGTAAAGAACTGATTAAAATTAGTTTGCAAATCCTGTTAAATCAGCTACGGCGTTTCAGTTAGGGCTTTGTTCAGTTAGAGTTGGTTGTGAGTTTGTTAGAAAACAGTTAGGATTAATTTTCCTTCTGTTATAATTCAGTTGTATTTCTTTTATCATCTATTAACAGTTTGTTTTGGTTATGCAGGAAAAATGAGACAGTTTATAAATATTGGAGGAAGAATTGAAGCAAGATTGAGGTTTGAAAAACAGATCTTGGTGTTTGAAGTTCGCAGATTGATTGAGATCGACGAGCATCAATGAAGGTGATGATGACCTAAGAAGAGGATTGAGGAAAATGGTGTTGCTGAAGTGAAGAATTCCTGAACTATTACCGTGAATCGATAAAGAAGCCGAATGATTTGGAAAACTGGTTTTTTCCGCTGAGTTTCTTTGTTACTTATGTCTTTTTTTTGTTTTTGAAAGTGAAATTTTTTAACTTCTAGTATCAGTTTCTTCTCCAATTCTGCTAAAACTTGTGACGGATTCACCATATTATATTGTAATTATTTTTCTGAATCTCCTTTGATTTATTTCCTGTGGTGAACTTTGGTTGAACTTTCTCTTTTCTTCAGATTTTTCTTGTTAGGATCTTGTTATGGCTTTGTAAATGTATTCTTCCAAATGAAGTTTAATTAATTTTTTTCTGAATTAATTTTTCATACAACAAAAACTCAACATACCTCAAGTTGATTTCATATGATAATCTTGGATTGTCATTGGAGTTCTGAGCTTCAATGGCTCAATCTTGTAGTTCTTGCAAATTTGGACCAAAATTTTACAAACATATTCACTTCTCTTGATGGGCCTTAAAAAATGAATTAACTTCAGAATTTGAAAGGTTATGATTTTAAATGGGCTTAGGCTTAAATAACAAAAGGGATTTTGGATTTAATCAAAAATGATTTAGGGATCATAGTATGGACAAATAAAATGAATTGGACCAAAAAAAAAAGGATTTGGATAATTAAATTTGATTGTGGGGAATTTGATGAAAATGAACGTTAGAAATAGTTTTTGAAAATGGATTTGAAATTATGGAATGAGAATTTGGTTGGTTAGATATTGGTCTTAAAAGATAGGTACAAATTGGTATGGTTTAATAAACCATTATAATTGAATGGGTCTGGACTTATGAGCGAATTCAAAAAAGATGGATTTAATTTGGAATTTGGTAAATGGTCTTGAAGTATATATAAGAAGGTATGGTTTAGAAAGGATGTGTGTTCACTAGATTTTGGTGGGTTTAGGTGTTGAAAATGGTAGAGGTTTAAAAGAAGGGCATTAATAATAACTAAATTTGTCGTTAAAAGAAAGTAAGTTCAATTAACAACAAACTTAGAAATTTAACCAATTGGAATATGACGATCCATTAACCAATTCAAAATCATTGGAAAATAGTTATGAATTGCGAATGAATTTCTCATAGAACTGACGAACTCTTGACCAAATTGCCAACGAGTTAACCCTGCACGATTGGATCCATTTTGAAAATCATATGATTTAAGGAAATAAACCCCAGCTAACTGATTATGGTGGGAAAAACTCAATCTCTTGCTTCAACTTGAGGGGAAGATTCTCAAAGTAAATAAGAAATCATAATTCAAAGGGATTCTTGATCCCATGCTTTAGGGGCCCAATGAAAATGTATGATGGCAAGTGTTATGACCTAATGAAAGAAGCAGATGAACGAAGCATAAGCCAATTTGATAGTAATATTTTAGAGGGCAAATTTTGGGGTGTTACAGTGTCCCATGACACGGGTGGACATGTTAGGATGCTGGCTTCCAAAAGTTATGTGCATCCTCTTAATAAGACCTGACACAGGCCATGTCCTATGACATTAGCCGCCGTGTCAGGCTGCTGACTTGGCTTTTTTTCTTTTTAATTCATTCTCCATACCAGGCCTCCAGACATGGGCCGTGTCAGGTGATACGAGCACCCGTGTCAGGCTTCTAAATCTTCACCAAAATCCCATTTTTCACACTCAAACGCCCGTTCCACGCGTGTCTGATCAAGGACTTCCTATGTACCTGAAAACACGACATAAAACAACCAAATCAAAGCAACAACTGACTAGAAATGACATAATGTAAAAACTCAACATGATTTACTATGACTCACAAAACACTCAGAAAAACGATGAAATGCAATGCAACTAAAGACAAATTAACGGAAACAATCAACAAACGATATTGAAAAACAGATAGCAAAAATCACCAATCAAATTCCCCCGAAATTAAACTCTTGCTTGTCCTCAAGCAATAAGCTCACATAAAAATTTAACGCATAAATGACCTGTCACAAAATTTAGAGCGAGTTGATGTGATGGTACTTGTACGCAACAAAGGTAGTTACCTCGGTACTTCTCTATCAACAAAGGTAGTACACAAACACTAATCTGCGGTGAAATCACGGACCTAAATCCCCTTTTCGGTTACCTCTCCGACTATACTTTGGGCTAAAGTCTTTGTTCGATTTTCTAGCTCTTTCATTCGGACAATCAAATTAAGGCACTTTTGATGATTTTTCCTCACACGCACAATGTCGATCAGTTTTTTTTTCTTTTTTTGCTAGGCACCATTCTTTTCTTGCTTTTTTTCTCTCGCACACAGGAGTTTATTTGTCCACTTTAGGACGAATTTTAGGTTCAACCGCCGTTGGGTTGAATAACCAGGTGAGGGTTACCCAACATAGAAGGACTAGTTGTCTAATTGCCTTTATTCACATTTTTCGGTGCCTTTGCTCTATGTTTTTCGACCAATCTCGTACACGTGACTCTTATTAATTTTTCCAGACTATCATAATAAACTATTTGGGGAGTACTTCTAAGATTAAAGCACTAGGGCACAAATCTACATGTTGGACTCGTCTCCATACTCAAAGGATTCAGGGTGTTGGCAGCCTACCTAAGTTTTTAGATTTTTCCAATTCCCGCATAAAGCTCCCTTTCACTAAAGGTCTATATACTTTCTCCATACTCACTCAATAATACAACTCAATAGATCAATACATTTTTCTTTTCTTAGCAGTTCAAATTCAGGAGGTATCACGGTAGTTTCCACACACGACCAACAACAAACACAAAAATAGACTCAATAAATAAAAACTAACATAAGAAAAAACAAAAATAAAAACACATAAGCAAATAAACCCCACACTTGAACTCAATAGTGGCCTCATTATTTAAGATTAAATGCAGTAGCGGACTCACAAAATCTCATTGAGGAGGAGGTGGGTAGTGCAACCGCATTTGCTGCATCCATTCATGCATTTCTCTGATCATTTTTCCCTGACGGGAATGCTCATATACTTGGAGGTTATGTTCCCCTTTAATCTCTACTATCTCAGTTTTTAACAAAGTCCACTGGTCCTGTGACATAGAGAAAGATACAATACTCTAACCGGTAGTATGAGGGGGAACCGTCTGATGCAGTTCCGATTCAGTCCGGAAACCGTCAGGGTACTTTGGTACCTACATTAAACATGTCATATTTCTGCTTGTCCACTACATTAAGGACGAAACCTCCATAGCACCAATTATCCATATCATCAATCCCACAACGGTGGGGGTTAGGCAGATACATAAAAAATTGACCAGAATACAATAATAAATAATAACCATCAATTAAGGCGATCATACCTTGTTGGACCAATGAGTTCATGTCCAGAAGGGTTTTACCTGCGACCAGGGTTTCACCAAGTCAATCCTGGTCATATCCCAGGTGTTCAACTATTTGCGTGATCATTCCCCAAACAGATATGCTACCAGATGTGGCATGTCCAACTTATCCCAAGTAGTTTGTTGCAAACGCAGTAACACTCACGGTATTATGGTTAGCCATCGCATACAGAAAAAACATTTGTGTAGCCACCCATGTGCTATAACCTCTTCCATGGCCAGATTGAGTCTTCTTTGAGGTTGAAATATCAGTTTACGATCATCTTCCATCAGAATTTTATGCATACAAACCGTTGGACTAATACCTTTCAAGTCCTGAATCTTCCAACCAATAGCACCCTTATACTTTTTTAGAACATCAATCAAATTTTCCTCTTGTATACTCTTTAGGATATAACTTATAATGGTCGTAAATTTACCATCGGCATCGAGGAAGACATACTTAAGGGCGATTTACCGAGTGATCCAAAAATTGGAATGTCATTCTAGTGTCTTGTACAACACATATACCCAACATTTTATAAATGGATGATGGCATGAGACTTATACTTGATCCCAAATCAATAAGAGCTCTTTTGAATGATCGGTCTCCGATTTTGGACAGGATTATGACGGCGCCTCGATCTTTCTTCTTCACCAGAATCTTCATACCCTATAAAATAGCACCACAAGTTTCGGTTAGAATAATCGACTCCGTATCAGTGGTTCTCTTCTTCGAGATGATATCTTTCATTAACTTTGCATAAGTAGGCATTTGCTCAATGGGATGTTCAATTCAAGCTTTTTAAACATCTCAAGGAACTTCTCAAAATTCTTCTCTTGCTGCCCCTTCATCGGTTTTGGTTCAACAAATTTTTCTTTTACCACCGGTTCTGATGCTACCAACTCTTTCTCAACCACCTCATTTTCCTTGATTTCTAACTCAACTTCAAGCATTTGATCATCCAATTCATAATTTTTTCAACTTCTTCATTGGATTTCCCTCTTCTTATAATAACCGCATTCACATGATGTTGATCTTTAGAATTAGTAATGGTAGGGCTTGGAAGAGCTTCTGGTGCTTGAGAACCCGCAAGTTGTTGAGCAATTTGACTCATCTAAACTTCGAGATTTTTTATCGAAGTACCTGTGTTTCTAAGATTACTTCTTGTTTCCTCTTGGAATTGAGAGCTTTAAGCGGCCATTTTTCGATGGCGATAACTTTTCTTGGTGCCTGTTGTTGATATTGTTGCTGAGGTTGTTGATATTTATAAGGTTGATATTATTGTTATCGTGGAGCTTGAACTTGCTTCTGAGAATTTCCTTGTTGATCCTTCTTGGAGAAATTTGATTGATTTTTCCACCCTGGGTTATATGTGTTAGAGTAAGGATTATTCTACCTCAGGAAGTTTATTGCTTCAACCTATTCTTGTGTTGCTACACAATGCATAGCAAAATGGGGTCCCCCACAAATCTCACATTTAACTGCTTTGACCGGTTGCACTTGTGCTACAATATGTGGCTCAAGATTCATCTTTTTAAGCCTTCTCTCAACCTCTTCCGCAATCTGATCTTCCATCTTTACAACATGTTCGACAAGCTTCAAATAAATCTTGCCTTCAGGTTGATTCATCGTTCTGTCATATAACTCCAAGTGTTCATTCGCTACAATAGCTTCTATGATTTTCTTTATACTAGTGGTTGTTGAAAAATTTGTGGAACCACCTGCAGCCGTGTCAATGAGCTGTTTGGTCTTAATCCTGAGACCATTCAAAAAATTATGCATTTTCTCAGTCGCATCCATGTTATGAGTAGGACATGCGACTAAGCATCTCTTGGACCTCTTGTATGCATCTCCCAGTGATTCCCCCTCTTTCTGTTTGAAGTTCACTATATCATACCTCTTGCGAATGTAAACAGAGGCAAGGAAGTATTCATTGAGGAATGCAATCTCCATCTTCTGCCAAGTGGTGATACTTCCAGCTAGAAGTGAGTAAAACCATTATTCGACGTCATTAGTCAAAGTGAAAGGAAACATAACCAGTCTTTTAGCTGCCTCAGAATGTCCTTCTATTTTCAACGATGTTGTAGTAGTAAGATATATTTGTAGATGCTTGTTTGCATATTCATTGATTCTTCCCGAGAAAGGCTTGCTCTCCAATTGAAGGATGCAACTGAAAATGAGCTACATTTACCGGTTGGTTTATAATGGTCATCTGATTCGGTGGAGCATTAATCTTCCATAGCAACATAACATTCTCTCCACTGGAGGTGGATTATCAGCCATGTCAACTCTTTATGAATTTGTTTCTCTATCCGTGTCTGAATCACTGTGCTCAGAATACACAAGTATCTCGTCCTCTTTTTCCTGATACAAAAAAATAGGACTAGAACTTATCCCCGTCAGTCTTTCAAGTCTTGCCTTGCAGAGTCTTTCACATAGTGATTTTTCAGATTCTGCGTCAAAGGAAAATTTAGTTGAGGCCTTATCTCGCATAAAAAGTTAGATATAGATAAGATATGAGAATAAAAATAAAATAAAAACGATGAATAGTTAAAAATAAAAAGTTTAGTCGCAGAGCAACAAAATTTCAATTGAAGTACAAAAAAAACTTAAATTTTGGCAGTCCCCGGCAACGACACCAAAAACTTGATCGGTAAAATAGCAAGTGCATTATTTTATCGATTATAGTAATAAAATGAGTTTACCCCAATGTCGGTCTCTTAAGGACTGCACAAGAATAAATAAGTTTTATGTAAATCAGTTGAACAAAATATTTAGGGTTGCTTTAAAATTGACTTTTGAGATTATAATGGACAAAGTAAAAGTATTTAATAAAAATAAGTTGTTATGACAAATATGATAATAAGTTGTTATGACAAATATGACAAATATAAGGAAGGTGTATGAAAACCCTTCTAATGACAAATAATTTTATTATTGGCAACTTCACCACAAGGATAAATCATTACCACCTTTCAAGATTAGTTTTCAAAAACTCCTTTAAAGAAAAACCTTTGGTATTCCCTCTATACCCAATTCCTTGGTTGTATAGAAAGAATACCAAAAGTTTTACGGTTAAATTATGGCATCCCAATTCCTTGGCGATGTCTAATAAAATATTGTTTTTTGAAAAAGGCGTTAATTGTGGTATTCCTACATATGGTTAACATTAGATCTAAAATCTTATTTTCCAATTTAGGTTTTGCATTACAAACATTCAAACATAATGATAATGAAATTGCAGTGAAATTAGTAGAAAATAAACCTCAATGTCATTACAAAGAGAAATCAGGGACATCTCCTAGCATTGGGGGGTTTAGCCTCTCATGTTCATGATAACAATAATATAACTATAAAAACAAGGAAAAAGCATTACACTAGAATATGGGTCAGATGATCTTCAATGGCTTTTGTCTTCCAAGATCCCATTCCACCGAAAACTCGTGCTTCCAATCTCTAGAGCAAAAATAATCGTAAAAACTAAAATCAAAAGTGGTTTTCTCCTCACACATTCAGCCTAATGTATCAAACCACAAAACAGCTAAGCGAAAATCCCAAAATACTCCCGGAGGTCACTTAAGGGAATTAAAACAAAATATGAAAATTGTCTCCTCCATGAGCCCTAACACGGGCCGTGTCCCATGACACGGGTGACCGTATTAGGCTGCTGGCTTCCAAAAGTTGTGTGCTTCCTCTCAATAAGACATGACACGGGCCGCGTCAGGCTACTGACCTGGCTTTTTTTCTTCTTAATTCATTCTCCATCCTAGGCCCCCTGACACGGGCCATTTCAGGTGACACGGGAACCTGTTTCAGGCTTCTGAATCTTCATCAAAATCCCATTTTTTGCACTCGAACGTCCGTTATGCGCGTGATCGATCAATGACTTCCTGTGTACCTGAAAACACGACATAAAACAACCAAATCAAAGCTATAAGTGAATAGAAATGGAATAATGTAAAAACTAAACATGCTTGACTAAAACTCACAAAACACTTAGAAAAATGATGAAATGAAATGCAACTAAAGACAAATTAACAGAAACAATCAACAAACGATATTGAAAAATAGAGAGAAAACCACCAATCAAAGGCCAACACTTTTTTATAAACGTAAAATTTTATCCATTCGGGCCTGGGCCCTTCGTCCACTCACAATCCCAAATCGCCTCCTTAATCTCATTCTCCATAAAAGGAACCTTAAGCGAAGACTTCTCATTAGAGCTAAGCATATTGAAATATTAACCTTCAAGAATCAGCCTCAAAGTATCTGATTCCACAAACTTTGAATCAAAATGATTCATGTAACACCCCATTTTTAATTATTGATCGCCGAGCATTTTTTGTGTGTATTATTAGCCTTGTTTAAGGTATGTGTGCCTAGAGATTTAGGTGTAATGTCCTAGTGGACGAGTAGACTTACGGTGTGAATAGTATTGGTGAGATGTGGTAATAATAAAATGGCCCAATTAAATAGTTTTTTATTATTATTATTATGTTAATAATATTATTATAATTAGTATTATTATGATTATTTTATTTAATTAAAAATAATGAGGTTGAATAAGTAAAATATTATGGTGAGGGTAATGTTGGGAATTAAGTCTTAATTCGAGATTAGAGCCGGTTAGTCAGAATAATTTTGGGAAGACCAAGAGAAAGGGCTAGAAAGAGGAAGAACTTCTCCCAGGGTAATCTTCATGGAGAAAATTCGCAGGAATCTCTCCAAGGATTTGAGGCAAGGGGGAGAATGGGTTCGTAATTGGTGATGATAACATGATGGGGTAGTGAGGGGTCCTTTCCCTCGTAGAATTCTTGTTGTTATGATGCTATATGATGAATCGGTTGTGTGTATATCTGTTGTGAATTTGTTCTGGTATAATTGAATTCGTATCTGAAATTATTGTTGTGGTTGTTATGTATGTGACAATGTATATGCAGATATGTGTTATTGTAGATTGAGGATGACGAATATAGATCTAGAATATTGATAAACCTGGATTTAGTAACATTAGGTGAAAGAAGGATATGATGGAAGGTGTAAAATTGGTATAGAAACATTCCTAAAGCTGATAATAATTATGAAAACGAGAATCATAGGAAACATAATCAGGATGAAGGAGAAAACATGAAAATTAGTGGTTTCTGTCCATACGCGTATGAAGTAGGTCATTACGCTTGTGGCGTGTGTGATATTGGTAGATTACGCGTATTAAGGATGCATTACGCGTATGGATGTGCGTGGATTTGAGGTAATACACGTAATAGAGGGGGTATACGCGTATGGAAGTTGAAGTTTTAGGAAATACGTCTGAGAGAATCAAGGCAATACATGTATGGAAGGTCGATACACGTGTTGGGCTAAGTAAGGGTATCATTACGTGTTAGGATGGAATTTAGTGTGCCTAGGGGTTGCGTAGATACTGGTTATTACGTGTATGGCCTGGTCCAATACGCGTATGATCAAGCATGCAGGGCAAATTATGTTGTTTTGTGATTTATGTCCTGATTTCGCATCCGATGTCGATTTTCTTGATCTGAGGCATTAGTGTATACCTTAGGACTTTATTAATCGATGATTATTGATGAAAGTAACTTAGGTGGATTAATCAGATGACTAATTAACTAATTCGTGTGAAGTACTTTGGTGATTCTGAAGCTTACGATTAGAGGTGAAGTGGATTAATAACTGAGACCTAGTGGATGAATCAGGTGAATAACTAATTAAGTTTAGGTGAAACATTTTATTGGTGATGTATAAACTGAATTAATGGAATAGATGTGGAGAACTATGGTGTGATATGACGAGCACGTATTCTTAGGTGGTTGTGGAAATCGGGAATATGTGTGATTATTGGTGTAGTGGTGTCGTGAGTGGTTCTGTGTGACTAGAATATTGTTGCCATGATTGACTATTGTTGTATGCATTTTTGGTGTGGTCCGAAGGATCATATTAATGTATAATGTTTATTAAACACATGTTTTATACATAGATTTCCATGTTGAGTATCTTATGTGATTGGATGGATCATGAAGAGGTATAATGATTATTATACTTGTGTAGTATGCATATTCATTATCATGCATTCTGTAAACACCCCAAATTTTCCCTCACTTTTACTCACACCATGGCTTGTGATCTTTCATTTTTGCATAAGCATAAGCATACCATCTCATATTGCATATTGGTTTCACTGCATAGCTCCATTTCATCTGCATCTAGGGTTTGTGATCTGAGCAATCCAAGAAGTGATCTGAGCCATCCCAAAGGCCTTGAAGAATGCCAAGAGGGTCCATGTGTGTTCCATGATCATAATATGCTCCCCAAAGTTCATGAAAGTCAAGGGACCACAAAGCATGGCAAAGGCATAGAGGCAGACTGAAGATTTCCTGCACAGATGACCTAAAATTAAGGTTTTGGTTTCAGAGGCCTTATTCCCAATTTTTTTGGTCATTCTTGTTTATAATGGTCTTGATATTTTATAAGGATCATGTGTACCAAATTTGATGAAGAAATTCACTGTGGAAGTCATCTGATCATTGGGTAACTTCTTGAGCAAGTAATGTCAAAATCAGGGGATCTGAGACCTCTATCAAGGGCACAACAGGTCATCATCATCATTTTGAGTCTCTATGATATTTATTTGATCTTATAAGTGGTTGTAAGTTCACAAAGTTGAAGAATTTTGAGCGAAATGCAAACTTGCTATTTTTGGAAATGACTTGTAATGGAAACTTTCCATTTTGGGAAAGATATTCAACCTATTCTTTCATGACCAAAAAATGCTTCAAATGAAAAATTTTTGGGCATGTAAGTTGTAGATTATGTCTTTCCATTTTCAAAAAGTACAAGAACATGTCTTGATTCATCCTAGAACTCAAGATATGGCCTTTCAAAGTTGGCAAAAATCCTATAATTTTCAAGTTCATGCCAAAGAGGGAATTTTGCAATTTCACTTGCCAAGCCATTTCATGACCTCTAACCAACTTCTATGCACCATAACATGTCAAAGCAACTTCAAAAGATCAGAATTGGCCTTTGAACCTAGGGTTTTGATGGCTTGATTCTCAAGAAATATCAAAATGACAATTATGCATAAACTTTGCAAAAACCATGACAACTCTTCATCCACTTATGCCAGCTGCATAAACTTGATCATAAGGCCATCCATGAATCAAGCTGAGGCCAAGACACCCAAAAATCCAGCTCTGACTCAGCCCATGCTTCAGTACCATAACTTTTGACTTTTTGCAAATGAGGCCATACCAATCAAACTATGCCACTACCAACTCTCTGGCCAATCATCATTGTTTATGCAAGCATCAAGGAGTCCATTTATGACAATCTTGGAGCTTGAAACCTCAAGAACTCAGATTGCCCAAAACTTACCATAACACTTCCTCTCTTCGAAATTCACTCCTCAGCCATCAAAACTTAAAATTTATTTCACCATTCAACTCCACATACCTCAAGGATCATTTCCCATCCCTCACCATGGCCTGAATCACCCTGAAACAAAAACACGATTCCTGCTTCATCAGAACTGAAACCTCCAAACCAGCCACTATAAGCCTCATCCAAGAATTCCATTAGCACAAGGAGGACCAGAGGAGTTGATTTGCACAAGAGAGAGGCCCAAAAAGCTCCATTTTGAAGAAGCTCAGTTCAGGTGACCTTCAAGAACATTTTTTCCAGAACCTCTCTTTCTTGTTATAAATTGATTCTATGTGTTGCACTGATCATCCTGATGTGTTTAAAATTGAAAATGGTTGAGAAATAAGCATTTCATGATGTTCTGAAACTTTTCCCGTGAAAATGTTCTTGCTTTGATTCATCATGTATGCGTGTTATAAATGATTTTTGATGCTTGATTCTTGCTTATTGTTGTTTGGGGATGTATTATGGAGATTTTGGGGGTCTGGGGTGGCGTATTGAGAGAGATTGGATGAAGAGCTTGCCGGAGAAGACGACCGAAGCACTGTTCTAGTCGCCTAAAAAAGATTAGGGCTTAATTAGGTTTAAATGCTAGTTTGAATGTAGGCCGTAGGATGAGTGTTTCTCGTGTGCGTTGGAGGGTCCAGATTAGCCCATTAGCCCTAATTATAATTAATTAGTTTAATTAATTCAGATTAGCCCAAATTAGATCCAGGCCATCCAAACACGCGACAATCAACATATCTCTCCCCAGTTCAAATCTGAGGCTTTGGATCCTCTGACTTTTTATTTTATTCATTTTAATTCATTTTCTTTTAATTTCTTTTGTTCATTTTATTAAAAATAGTAAAAACCATCAAATAATTCTAAAACTTTGCATTTTTGTCTCAAATATTTTTCTCAACCTGAAAATAATTTTTTTTTTGCATTAAAAAGGTATTTTTAAAACATTTAAATGTTATTTTTAATTAATTAAAAATGCATTTAGGTTTCTAAAAATCACCAAAAAATTCATGAAGCATCCTTAAACATTTAGAAACATTTTCAAACTCACCATACAAATTTCTTTTTAGGTTTGATCACATTTTCAATTTTTTCTTTGAATTAGGGTTCTTAAAAATCACATTTTTTAACCCTAACTTGAAAAATGCATTTCTGCCTAACCATGATGAGTTTGAACTTGGTTCTTCTTGCATTGTGTCACATATTGCATATAGTTTCTAGGTTATTTATCTCATGATTTTATCTTGCATTTTCAATTTGATTTGCATTTTCCCTTTAGAAGCACCCAAAAACCCTATTAAACTTAGGAATTTCATAACTTCCACTAGGTTAAGCTTCTGACTTTCTCCTTTGTGGTGTGATATTATATGGGGTTAGGCTTTGCTTGAGCTTGATTTCAATTTTTATCATGTTGAATGCTTCTGTTTTGGTCTTATGCATCTCATGTTGTCTTAAAACCCTAATTTTGCATCTTCATTTGCATTCTCCTTTGCATATCATCATCATATGAACTTGCCATGACATTTAAAGCATTTGTATGACATCTTAGGCATCTTAAGACATGATTGAACATTTCTTGATCATTTCTTCATTCATTTTCAATGATTTGCATCCATTACATCTCATGAACATCCATGTGTTTTCATGCTTATAAACATGCTTCCATTGCATCTCATCTTTGTATGATCATTCATATGCATCTTGTATGACTTTGCATCATCTCATTTGCCATTTACATTGCATTTTCACTTCTGACTTTGGTCTTTACATCTCATCTCATCTCATTTTCTTTTGCTTTATGCCTTATGCATTCATACTAACATTTCAGGAGCTTTTGGTAAGTTATTTGGGAGGTGGATTTGCCTTCACTTCCCACCTCATCTCATCATTCATATGTATATTTACTTGTCTTTGAAGTGAACTTGCTTCACTTATGCTCCCTCCTTCCCACTTTCTTTCTTTCAAGTAACTTATCTTCTTCAGGAAGTAAGTAACTTGTTCTTCTTTCTCCTTCTCTTTTCATTTGCTTCTTCCATGGTGGCCTTCTTGAAGATCTTTTCTCCTAAGCATCACAAACCATAGGATGTCCAAGCATGATAACTTTAGGGTTGTATATAGTTCCCCATATTTTTTTACCTTTGAGTCTCCTTGAGTCTCTCTTCCCATCTCTTAATCAGAGACTACACTCTTAAAGCTTTAGGACTTTGGAATTAGGGTTATGCCTGCATCCTTCTCTTAGGATGGAGTGTATAACTTTAATCCTTAGTGTTAAACCTTTAATTTGTTTACACCTCTTAATCAAAACACATTAATAATCACTAAGACTTTATCTTGTAACTTGGGCCTTACATTAGGGTTCTATCTCTTCCTTATGGTTAAGAGGGACTAACCCTAGTGTTTAATGGACAAGTCCCCCTCAAGTTGTCTTACAAACTTAAAATCCACTTCTTAATCCCATCCCTTAATTAAAATCCACTTTAATAAAGGCTTGTTATATAATGAATTTAATCCCTAACCATGGATTAAGTTGAGGTATCTTCCTCAGCTTAAGTGTTCTCATCTATCATCCTTCTATTAGGATGGTGTAATGAGTTCACTAATCTGTGATTTGAATTTAAACTCATTACTTAACACTAAACAAACAAAAACATCTAAATAATCACAAGTAGGTTAATGATCTTAATCCTACATCATCATGGTAATTAAGATGAGATTCTTATCTCATACTTAAGTATGCTCATTATCCCTAATTAGGGAGGATATAATGGGTTTACAAACCTTTGATTTAGGCTTAAGCTCATTAACTTATGCAAAACACCAAAAACAATAAAAAACTGAAAACACCAAAAACAAACAATAATTGTCTCCTTCGGGATTCTTTTTTCATCACACTCATTCATAAACGAGAACTTGTTTCTTCCGTCTAATGCAAGACAGTTAGCACTCGAGCCAGATGAGTCATACACTTGAGCATAGGCAAGCAAGCAGTTCACAGTCAATTTATTTTCAGTCTCTTTGAGTCAAACTACGGTGTTCTGATTTCCTCTTTCACGAGAGGATACGTAAGCATTACTTAGTAGTTATCGAACAAAAGTCTTTGTGTCTTCCCCCTCTGTCAGCATTCCTTTTAAGCCCCAGTTCCTGATCAATTCACACCTTTTTGCACTGACACCTGTACTTTCTTTCCTTAGCTTTTGCACACAGATAGCACATACACTTACCCTTTTTAAACACAATCTTGTAAGCGTGGATCCCGTCGAGTACGACGGACGATTCGGGTGCTAATACCTTCCCAGGTCGTAACCAACCCCCTTTCTCAGTTTCTCTGGTTCGCAAACGTCTTATCCATCTCTTTCCAGGTTTATGCAGCATTACCTTTCCTTCGGGATAAAAATGCCTAGATGGCGACTCTTTTCAATTCAACCTCATTTCTCTTTCATCGACCGTTTGCGTGTGCACCTTGGGACCTTGGTGTCTTTTCAGGGGAGCGACAACTTGGCGACTCTGATGGGGACTTATCTTGCAACCAGGGCTTCTGGTTCTTTTGTGGGTTTCTCCTAGCGCTTGTCTGATTTGTGTTTATGGGGGTGTTATGTGTTATATGTGCTTTTGTTTATTGCTTTATTTATCGCTTTTTGGTACAACTTTATTTATTGCTTTCATATATTGTTTTATGCATTTCATATTATTATCATCATATCATGTGTTAGATTTGTTGGTTTGCCTTGGTGGGAGGGGTATCTCAGTGAGTAAGGTTCCACACCGGGAGCCTGAGTGACACATAGGATAGAGTGGCTTCATATTATTTCCCATTCCATTTCGGTTTGGTGCGGGAATATGAAACAAGGTTCAGACATGGGTTTCTTCTTGAGAACTCTGTGCTATAGATTTCCTATAGTGCTAGGGCTATCTAGGAAGCCTACTAAGTCTGGATGACCTTTTTAGACGACCTTCAGCATCTGAGGTGAATTAGAGGAGGATTCTTTATGATTAATGTAAACATTGTACCTCAGGGTTAGAAGTGTTTACACTTCTCATAATAAATCCAAGTCTGAGGATCCTTGTTCTAGAACAATACATGTGAGGGGGTTGGGATGTTTACAGGTTTGCAGGAACCCTTGGCCTAAACATACCCTGTTACTAATGATGTTTTAAGGTTACACTATTTTGGACTGATTATATGAAACCCTGGACTTGTGACTCTTTATTTGAGTCCCCCACCTGGTTACTGGTTCTCTAGCCTTCATCTGGATTTCTGAACACCATGGACCCTATCAAAGAAAATGAAAAATTTAGCACTTGATCACAAACCCTTGCATATCATTCTGCATACATCATTTTGCATCATTTAACATTTTTTTATTTGTTTTACAGGGTATCCACTTCATCTTTGGTTTGGTTTTGACTGTTCTTTTGCTCATGCATCATCATCAGTTATCTTCATCAGATATCTTCTTCAGCTGATATCTTCTCCAATTGTCTTCATCAGTATTTCTCTTCAGTTATCTTCATCAGCATCCATTGTCAGCATGGACTCATCTAGGAAGAGCAACATTACCTATCATTTCTTTGAGCCCTCCCTAGCAGGCATCAGGCAAATTCATGCACTTATCACTCCTGATCATGTCCCTTTATTCAGGGAACATTATGGTGGTATTATGGACATGATCATGGACTTGGATGCATCACAGAGGAGCATGATTCACACTTGCCTTCAGTTTTATGACCCTCCTCTCAGATGTTTCACTTTCCTAGACTTTCAGATGGGTCCTTTGTTGGAAGAGTTTTCCATGTTGTTGGGTGTCCCCATCAGGAGGGGAATCCCTTTCAACCCTGAGATGACTACTCCTAGGAATGAAGATATAGCTAAGGCTTTACATTTGGAAGCCACCATCATTTATCAGCATATGACCACCAAGGCTGGAATCCAAGGCCTCCATTTGGACTTCTTGATCACCCAGGCTACCAATCATGCTGCAGTTAGGAAGTGGGAAACTATTTGTGCTCTCCTGGCTCTTAGTATATATGGAATCATCTTGTTTGCATACGAGCCTAAGTTTGTAAGCAAGAGTGCTATCCACCTTTTCCTGCTAAAGAATCCAGTTCCTACCTTGCTAGGGGATTTCTATTACTCAGTGCATCAGAGAAATGAGAAACAGATGGGAAAACTAGTCAGATGTTGTGCACCTCTCTTTTACTGTTGGTTATTGAGACACCTGCCAAAGACAAAAGCTTTCTTCCTCACTAGTAAAGAAATTGGGCTAAGAGAATGATTGTCCTCATTTCAGAAGACATCAGATGGTGTACTCAGAGCACCAAGGGCAGGAACATAATTACAAGCTGTGGGCAGTATCCCAATGTACCTCTTATTGGAGTGAAGGGTTGCATCAACTACAATCCTTTGCTTTTCAAAAGGCAGTTAGGGTATGCCTTAGTACATCCACCAAGAGAGCATGATTTAGCAGAGACCCTTTACTGTGATGTTCAGAATAATCATGCCACTGTCCAACAAACAGCCTGGGCTTGGGATAACATACAGATAAAAGGGACTGCTATTCTTGGCAAGTGCAACAACATAGCTTCAGCTCAGTACATTGATTGGTCTCGCATCAGAGGACAAATCACTCGCATGCCATTTACCTTGGAATATGTTCCAGGGCCATCAGCAGTAGAGCCTGTAGCTACAGTGAGTTTGGAGGAATTTGATAAGCTGAAAGAGAGGAATACCCAGCTTTCTGAAGCTCTGAAGAAGACCCTTTGGGAAAGGAATGAAGGTCGTCTGGACATTGAAAGGTTAGAGAAGCTCCGGATCGAGCATATGACCAAGATAGAAAAGACAGAGGACTTCATCAGAAAAGCCCGAGTAGGGGAGTTGGTATTGAAGAATGCTTGTAAAGAAGCTAAGATTCAGAAGGCCAGAGCTGAGCATTACCTAGAGGAGAGTCAGGCTAGATGGATCAGGATCATTGAAGCTCGTTTGCAAGAGGATCAGAAGACACATGCTAGGATAGAGAAGCTGGAAGCTAATGAGAAGAAGAGTCAGGAAGCCTTGTTAGCAGCACAGAAGGAAATCTCCGAGTTGAAGCTCCGGGCGGGGTTGAAGAGATCAAAAGACTAAGACAAGTATAAGAAGTTGACAAGTGCCATTGCCACCAGGAACCTTCTTATTAGGACCATCACAGAGCATCCAGTTGGACCAGTGACTGATGCTCTCCTGAAGGAAGTCAAGGAGGATGACTTTGGTCTGGATGTTTGATTTCTTTGTATTTGTATTTTATTTTGGTTGTACTTTTTGATGATTTTGTTGTATTCTGACCCACCATGGGAATTTGTTGTAATCACAAACTATGTATCTTTGCATTTGTAATATATGGTTTATGTGTTATCTTTTGGGCTTCATTTCTCTTCAACCTCAACATTCCCAGAGGTCTGGAAGGTCAAAACCAAAGAACCAAGCCAGATACCCTTGGAAGACAAATAGACATATTGCATTGCATACTAACCTCATTCTTTGTTTTGTAGGTGTTTTTGTTGTGTTTTTCTCACTTCGCTGTTGTTTCAGGAAACATTGCTCGTAGGAAGGTTTTCCCCATCAACAGAGTTCACTGGTATCCAACCAGAAACAACCTTCCGAGCTTACAGATGGACCAAGTTCAACAAGATTTGACTGACGTGAGAACTCAGATGGCTAATGAGAGGACTAAGATGAGGGCTCAGATGAACCAGTTCATGGCAGTAATGACTGGGTGGCTCAAAGCCAGGAAAGATTAAGAGAGTTGGTCGAGCGGAAAACTCCCGAAGAGAATCATCCAGGTACAGGAGGTACTAGTAACAATGATCGCGGATAACCATGAACAGATGCGCCAGAGTTTGGGCCTCACCTCAATCCTGAAATCAATGCTATCAGGAATACCCAATGAAATACTGGAGGTTGTGCCTTGCAAGAGGACCCTCAAGAGGAACAGTTTACAGTAATTGGTGTTGGGGATGAAGCCTATGATCGTCGTCTGGACAAAATAGCAGAAAAGCTAAGATCTTTGGAGTCCCAAAACTCTCTAGGATTTGATGTTATGGACATGGGTTTAGTTGAAGGAGTCAGAGTTCCTCACAAATTCAAGCCTCCTTGATTTGAGAGATATAATGGTACCTCTTGTCCACGTACTCACCTGCATTCCTTTCTGGGGAGACTGAAAGCTTATACCATGGACGAAAAGTTGTGGATGTTCTACTCCGAGGACAGTCTGACCGGGGCATCCTGTGAATGGTATTCTCACCTGTCCAGAGTAACAGTCAGAAACTGGAAGGATTTGGCCGAAGCTTTCATACGCCAGTATCAATATAACCTGGACATGGCTCCCAACAGGACCCTCCTAATGGGTATGTCACAGTCTTCAAGAGAAAGCTTCAGGGAGTATGCCCAAAGATGGAGACAGCTTGTTGCTGCTGTTCAGCCTCCAATGTCTGAGAGAGAAATGGCCGACATGTTTATGAACACCCTACAGGGGACTTACATTGACAGACTTGTTGCCTTCTCGTCCACCAGCTTTGCGGATGTAGTTATAGCTGGTGAGAGAATTGAGAGTCTTTTGAAGATGGGCAAAATTTCAGACAACGGTGCTAGTTCCAGCAATACAAGGAAACCTTTCGTAGGACAGGTGAAACCAACTCAGTACACATGGGCAGAGGTAGGCCTTAATACATGCCAAGATCAGTAGCTGCTGTTACTATTCCAGCTCCAGCACCTCAACAATAGTATCCTTCATAACCACAACTCTTTCTCCAACAACAACAATTTCCTCAAAAGAGATCCTACAACAATAACAATCGGCAACAACGTCCATTTCAACAAAGGACTTCACAAATCAACAGGGTTATCGATCCCATTCTGATGCCCTATGCTGCCTTGCTTCCACAATTATTAAAGCTCAACTTGATTGAATTGAGGACTCTGGCTCCACCAGATCCCCAGAACCTTCCAAGAAACTATGATGTTAATGCCCGGTGTGCCTTCCACTCAAATGCACCTGGCCATACTACAGAGAAGTGCAGAGCCTTGCACATGAAGGTTCAGGATTTGATCGATTCTAAGTCAATCAACTTTGCACCTCCTCTGAGTGTTACCAAGAATCCTATGCCTAGCCATGGTGGGCCTAAGATAAATGCTATTGAGGAGGATCAACCGATGAACCTAATTGACAATGTTGCAAGCATTCAGACACCTCTGGCCGAGGTTAAAGCCCAGCTTTTAAAGTGCCAAGTGTTCCCGGGTTGTGAGGCCCATTGTGAAGCTTGCAAGACTTCTATCAATGGTTGTGCGAATTTGAAGACCGGTATCAACAATCTTATCAAGGAAGGCACCTTACAGATCACTTCAACGGTTCTAGCACCTACAACATCAACAACCATTCCTCCTACAACACCATCACATGTCATTCCATCAGATGTAACAAGTATCACTCATATAACTTCAGCAACAATCATTCCAACAGATTCTTCTACAACATCAACAACCATTCCTTCTTCAACTCCAATAGATATCAGTTCAACACATCCTTCTACAACGACAACAACCGTCAATGAAGACATTTCCACAGTTACTATTTACTATGATCCTGCAACAATCCACGTTCCAGATTCACATCAATATCTTCATCAACAACAGTAACTTTCATCACCAACACCATCCCCGGTCAGGCCTCCTGTCACAATTTATTATGAACCTCAGGCTGTCTCAATTCCTTCTTCCGCAGCAATCAGTTCGGTTACTATCACGGTACCAGGACCAATTTCATATGACAGCAACAGTGTCGTGCCTTTGCACTATGGCTCAAATTTGTATTGCGAATGAAAGAAAGACACTCTTGATACTTCTACACCACAAATTGATAATGTGGGGGGAGGCGAAAGCTTCACTCGAAGTGGACGTCTTTTTGCCTCACAATTCCAAAGGACTAATGCTGAAGCAGAAGCTGCTGCCAAGGCTAAGGGCAAAAGTGTGGTGCCTGAAGAGCCTATTACCAAAGAAACTCAGAAGACATTCTTTGACCAGGATGTAGATGAGTTCATGAGAATAATCAAGAAGAGTGACTATAAGGTTGTGGACCAGCTCCATAAGACCCCCTCCAAAATCTCTATTTTATCACTGATGATGTGTTCCGAAGCTCATAGGAATGCACTTCTCAAAGTCCTGCATGCAGCTTATGTGCCCGAAGAGATTACAGTTAATCAGCTAGAAACAGTGGTTTCAAATGTCAATACTAGCCATGGGCTAGGTTTTACTGATGTTGATCTAACTACAGAGGGTCGTAACCACAATAAGGCTTTACATATCACCTTGGAGTGTAAAGGTGTTGTTCTCTCTCATGTCTTGGTTGACATTGGGTCCTCACTCAATGTCCTTCCAAAGAAAGCCTTCGTCAAAATGGAATATGATGGTCTTGCTTTGCGTCTAAGTAACCTGGTAGTGAGATCCTTTGACGGTTCTAAAAGATCGGCTCTTGGGGAAATCGAGCTGCCTGTGGTGATTGGCCCACGGATCTTCAAAATTGTCTTCTACGTGATGGACATTCAGCCTGCATATAGCTGTTTGTTGGGTCGGCCATGGATTCATGCCATTGGCGTTGTAATGTCAACCTTTCACCAGAAGTTGAAATATGAATGGGAAGGTCAGGTCATCATAATCTGTGGGGAAGGGGATATCTTCGTCAATCATCTAGCTACTTATAAGTACATTGAGATGGATGGGGAGATCCATGAAACAATGAGCCAAGGGTTTGAGGCCCTCAATGTGAATGAAGCAACAACTGAAGTTTCTGGTACTTTGATCTCCTCTTATAAGCAAGCTCGGAAGGTTGTTGAAGACGAGAATGCCCAGGGCTAGGGCAAGCTGCTACAAGTTCAGGTCAAGGAAGACATGTTCGGGTTGGGTTACAAACCACCCCGACAGGTCCAAGATGAGGCTGCTGAAGCTCCCAAGTTTATCAGTGGGGGAATGCTAACCCCGGATGCAATCAACAATGTGGAAGACGAGGTTGAAAGTGACTTCAACCTGGAGAGCTGGATTCGTCCAAAGGTCCCAGTCCAGCAAGTCCTTAACTGGTCTTCCCAGGAAATTATAAGATTACTTCTGCAGAGTAATTATTATTTCCTGTTTAAGCATGCATCAAGTCCTGCATCTTGCCGAAGGTGTCAGGACTCATTTTGTAATAGGGCAATATTTGTATTTTGTGCAAATGAATGATTAATGAACAAATGGACATCTTTTGCAAACAATCTTCTTTTTCGCTCACTGTCTTTCATTTTTGTTATTTTCGCACAAAGCAATAAATGGAAATGTTTTTCAATAATAACTCCATTCACATTTTTTCTAAACAAGAATAAAATCAATCACTAAAATGAACAAATCTAGACCTTTGCAGAGATAATCCTCCAGATTGCACCGACAACGGCACTTTTATGACCTTGTATGACTTCGATAATCCGATTAATCAAACAGATGAAGGGGTTGATGAAGATTATGAGCTGCCTGAAGAGTTCGCTAGGTTGTTGAGACAAGAGGAAAAAGTGATTGCTCCTAATCAGGAGAAGGTTGAGACCATCAATCTTGGTACTGAAGAAGATGTGAAAGAGGTAAAGATCGGGGCCAGTCTGCAAGCTCCAGTCAAAGAACAACTCATCAGTATGCCTCGGGAATATGTTGACGTTTTTGCTTGGTCCTATCAAGATATGCCAGGTCTAGATACAGATATTGTCATGCACAGATTGCCACTGAAAGAAGATTGTCTGCCAGTTAAACAAAAGCTATGTCGTACTCGCCCAGATATTGCCATGAAAATTAAAGAAGAGGTACAAAAGTAGTGGGACACCGGTTTTCTCGCTATAACTAGTTACCCGCCTTGGGTTTCTAATATTGTACTCGTACCTCAGAAGGATGGCAATGTGCGTATGTGTGTGGATTACCGGGATCTGAACAGAGCTAGCCCGAAGGATGATTTCCCATTACCCCACATTGATGTATTGGTGGATAACACGGCTCAGTTCTCGGTATTTTCTTTCATGGATGGATTTTCTGGATACAATCAGATTAAGATGTCGTCTGAAGACATGGAGAAGACAACTTTCATCACACCCTGGGGCACGTTTTGTTACAAGGTAATTCTGTTTGGTCTAAAGAACGCCAGTGCAACATATCAACGGGCTATGGTAACATTATTCCACGATATGATCCACAAAGAAATCGAGTGCTATGTGGATGATATGATTGCCAATTCCCTTATAGAAGAAGATCATTTGGTGAATCTGTAGAAAATGCTCAAGCATATGAGGAAGTATCAGTTGAATTTGAACCCCAACAAGTGCACATTCGGAGTACATTCTGGTAAGCTGCTGGGCTTTATTGTAAGTGAAAAGGGAATTGAGGTTGATCCCGATAAAGTCAAAGCCATTCAGGAGATGCCTGCACCTAAGACTGAGAAAGAAGTTCGAGGGTTCTTGGGTAGATTGAACTACATTTCAAGGTTCATATCTCATCTCACTGCAACCTGCGAACCCTTGTTCAAGCTGTTAAGAAAGGAGAAAATAGTCAGGTGGAACGACGACTATCAGAGAGCTTTTGACAAGATCAAAGAGTATCTGCAAGAACCTCCAATTCCCATGCCTCCGATCGAAGGAAGACCTCTAATCATGTATCTGACAATATTAGAAGAATCAATGGGGTGTGTGTTGGGCCAGCATGACGAGTCTGGTCGAAAAGAGTACGCAATATTCTACCTAAGCAAAAAGTTTACCGACTGTGAACAACGTTATTCACTGCTCGAGAAAACTTGTAGTACTTTAGCATGGGCTGCTTGCCGACTAAGACAGTATATGTTGACTCATACTACCTTATTGATCTCAAAGATGGATTCAATCAAGTACATATTTGAGAAGCCAACACTTACCAGAAGGGTTGCAAGATGGCAAATGATTCTAACAGAATATGACATTCAGTACACATCTCAAAAGGCCATCAAAGGCAGTGTATTGTCTGACTATCTGGCTGAGCAACCCATTGATGATTACCAGCCTATGAGATTTGACTTCCCTGATGAAGACATCATGTTCTTGAAAGAAAAAGATTGTGAAGAGCCTATTCACAATAAAGGGCCTGATCCAGAAGAAGCATGGACTATGATGTTCGATGGGGCAGTTAATTGCAACGGTCGTGGAGTTGGTGCAGTGCTTATCACACCTAAAGGATTTCATTTGCCTTTCTCAGCAAAACTCACATTTGCTTGCACCAACAACGAAGCAGAATATGAAGCTTGTATCATGGGTCTTGAGGAAGCCATTGACCTCAGGATCAAAACCTTGAATGTATTCGGAGATTCATCTTTGGTAATCAACTAGACCAACGGCAAGTGGTACACTCATCAGGAGCATCTGATTCCCTATCGTGACTATACGAGGAGATTATTGACCTTCTTCACAACAGTTAAGCTTGAGTACATCCCTCGAGATGAGAATCATTCTGCAGACACTTTTGCTACCATTTCATCCATGATCAAAGTATAGACCGCTAATTATGTGCCTCAGATGTTGGTATCCAGATTGGATAGACCGGCATATGTATTCACTGTGGACACTGTCACTGACAATAAGCCTTGGTACCATGACATCAAATGCTTCTTGGAAACTCAGACATACCCACCTGGGGCATCGTCTAATGATAAGAAGACATTAAGAGGGCTAGCCGACAATTTCTTCCTCAATATTGATGGTTCTTTATACAAGCAAAACTTCGACATGGTCTTGCTCAAATGTGTTGACAAGAAGGAAGCAGACCTACTGATGCACGAAGTACATGAGGGTTCTTTTGGTACCCATACCGGAGGACATGCAATGGCAAAAAAGTTATTAAGTTCAGGTTACTACTGGATCACAATGGATGCAAACTGTTATGCCTATGCCAGAAAATGCCACAAATGCCAGATCTATGCAGATAGAGTGCATGTGCCTCCGAATCCTTTGAATGTAATTTCTTCACCTTGGCCCTTAGCCATGTGGGGCATTGATATGATTGGAAAGATTGAACCGAATGCTTCAAATGGTCATAAATTTATCCTGGTGGGCATTGATTACTTCATCAAATGGGTTGAAGCAGCTTCATATGCAAACGTCACCAGACAAGTGGTAGCTAGATTTCTGAAAAGGGATATCATTTGTAGATATGGAATTCCTGAGCGAATCAATACTGATAATGGTTCCAATTTGAACAACAAGATGATGGAAGAACTATGTCGGGACTTCAAAATTGAACATCATAACTCTTCTCCTTACAGACCAAAGATGAACGACGCTGTTGAGGCAGCCAACAAGAATATCAAGAAGATTGTGCAGAAGATGGTAGTCACCTACAAATATTGGCATGAGATGCTACCATTTGCCTTGCATGGGTACCGAACCTCTATCAGAACATCTATTGGGGCAACACCTTATCAGCTTGTGTACGGTATGGAAGTTGTCCTACCTGTTGAAGTTGAACTCCCCTCCTTACGGGTAATGATGGATGTGAAATTGGATGAAGCTGAATGGGGCCGATCTCGATATAATCATTGAATCTGATTGAAGAAAATAGACTAGCAGCCATCTGTCATGGGCAGTTATATCAAAAGCGAATGAAGAAAGCCTTCGATCAGAAAGTCAGACCTCGGGAATACCAAGTGGGAGAGCTTGTGCTTAAAAGACTTCTTCCTCCTCATTCAGACCACATGGGAAAATGGACGACAAACTACGAAGGCCCATTCATAGTAAAGAAAGTTTTCTCTGGTGGAGCACTGATGCTCACTACTATGGATGGCGAGGATTTCTTATCTCCTGTGAATTCAGATGCAGTTAAAAAATACTTCGCATAAAAGACTCACTGGACATAAAACAGAATATAAGTCCAGGAAAAAATAGGGCATCCCAGCGAGTCAAAAACAGAATAAAAGGCTCGGGCAAAAATAAGGGAAAATTGAAAAAAAAAAGTGTACACCCGCTGAGTTGAAAACCCACATCGGACAACTCAGGCAAAAATGGGTATCCCAGTGGATTGAAAACCCGAAAGGGCGATCCACGCAAAATCAGGGAATAAGCGAACAGTTGTATTCTGAATTCGTCTGTATCACTCACAACATGGCAAGCTTCGAAAGGATAAAGCATCGGTCAGAATCAACCTTCTTCAGAAAGCAGGATAAGAAGAACGTCAAGGTCATACGGGTCGTAGCAAAGGAAGCTCACTGGAGCGTCATCTCCAACATTGCCAATGCTTTATTTTCTCAATTTATAGCAATCTCCTCCTTTCAGGGGATTCGCTTCTTTGATTGTACTTGCCTATTCAGGGCGCACACGAATCAATAAAATCAGAATATTCAGTCACACTTTGTTTTGTACATTTTTTGTTTCGTTTGCAAAATGTCCAAAGTTCATAATACAACACTTGCATAAAACATATGAGCCATTTTAATAAATGCTTGCAGGAAATATGTTGCTCTCAGACAAGTCTAATTCCTATGACGGAATCCAGTTAAGGATACCTCGGGACACTTGTGCGTTTTCCTTTGTCTTAACAGGTTACAGGTACTCAAGGCAGACAATCTTTCACAACATAGGGCATATCAAGCATTATATCCCCAACATATTACTTCCCATAAGTTATCTCCTCCCCAAGCGGGATCTCTCGAGCAATGTCTGACAGTTTTTCCCCAGCAAAGTGGTCAAGAACTTTCTATTCCCCATCAGAAGTGCCAGAATTTGCTCATCCTCAGCAGAGTCGGTGGAATTGTTTCCCCACCGAGCTTCCTCCCCCAGTAGGGCAATTCCTGAAATACTTCCCCAGTGGAGTTGCTAAAATTCCTCCTCCCAAACAGGAGTTCTCCCTCCGGACAGATCAGCCAATGATCTCTTTCCCCAAGCTGAGTTCTCCTTCCAGATAAATAAACCAGAGATATTTATCCCCGCGGGATCCGAATCTTGGACCGGTCCTCTCATTTGCATAATCATAACATTCGCATCATATTCACCAAAATAAGTGTAGCATTCCGTCTAATACGGAGCATTACGGCAAAAGTCAAACATTTGCACGATCATGAGCCAGGTTCGAACTAGTCACCTGGAAATACCGTATTCACTTCACCAGCAATATACAAAACTAATATCCCCTGCAGATAAAATCCAAAGCATCCCCTTTACTCTCTTAAACACAAAGGCATGTTCATATTTATACATGCTCTTTCTCGACACTCGTCCATATCATCTTCCCCCAGTAAGGTTGCCAGAATACCTTTTTCATTCTCAATACAAACACTTGTTCATACCTGTACATTTTCTTTGTTGACACTCTTTCGTGTCATACTTCCCCATTAAGTCAAAACACTCGCCCGTGTCCCTTGCTCAATCTTTTGACACTCGTCCGTGTCTTTCACGTACTTCACCAGCAGATCATGCTTGTACATGCTTATACAGAAGTCTTCGATACTCATCTGTATCTTGTATATATCACCCCTCAGCAGATTTAACACTCATCCGTGTTTTTTGCTCAACCGATTGATACTCATTCGTATCAACATCCCCAAACACGTGTCAGCGTTTGTTTCTACCGATACTCGTCCGTATCATGGTCCTAAGGATGCTTGTCCGCATCTTTGATCTATACACATTGTCAAACACTTATACCTTTTATTTTTTAAAGCATAAGCACTCGTCCGTGTTTACCATTCCCCAGTAAGTCACCAACAAAACAACTTTCTCCTATTCAGAATTCGTCCTATGTCGTGATATATTTAGAAACTGTCCCCTGCTAGGTGATCGTCCTTCACCTTTGGTCCCTCATCCATTCCCTAGTGGAATCCCCATTATAGGAACTTTCTATCCGACATTCGTCCTATGTCGTGATATTTTCAGCAGCCGTCCCCGGCTAGGTGATCGTCCTTCACCTTATGATGACTGTCCCTCATCATTTATCCGATGGCCATCCCCATCGTTGATCTTGTTATCCGACATTCGTCCTATCTCGCAATAATCCCCAAGAGCAGCCGTACCCTGCTAGGTGATCGTCCTTCACCTCTTGATGATCGTCCTTCATCATGCTTGACCGATGGCCGTCCCCATCGTGGATCTTTTCTATGCGGAATTCGTCCTATGTCAAGATAAAGAGCAGGCCTTCCCCTGCTAGGTGATCTTCCTTCACCCTTGATGACCATCCCTAATCAATTATTTCATTTATTCTTTAACCCGATGGTCGTCCCTGTCGTGGTCCCTTTTCCTTTTCCAGATGATCGTCCTTCATCAGCTTTTCCCCGATGGTCGTCCCCATCGTTGTTTACTTTACCCTTTAACCCGATGGTCGTCCCCGTCAGTGTTTCCATCATTCCTTTGATCCCCAAAGAATTTTATTTCCTTACCTGATGGCCGTCCCCGTCGCAGTTTCTTTATTTCCCAGCATGATGGTCGTCCCCGTCATTGCTTTGCTTACCGTTTACCCCCAGAAGTCGTCGTCTTCCCGATGGTTGTCCTCCATCGCATTCATTTGATACTCATATTATACTATCTTTTACAATTTATATCCCTTTTCTTCTTCTCCCCAGCGAGTGCAAATTTCAGACTGTCTTTGGTATTCAACCACAAGTTATCTTGTTTGTCTGTTAAGCCAGCCGCTTACATCCTGCACAGCTAACTCATGCTTGAATAGGGGAAGCTGTAAACACCCCAAATTTTCCCTCACTTTTTCTCACACCATGGCTTGTGATCTTTCATTTTTGCATAAGCATAGGCATACCATCTCATATTGCATATTTGTTTTACTACATATCTCCATTTCATATGCATCTAGGGTTTGTGATCTGAGCAATCCAAGAAGTGATCTGAGCCATCCCAAAGGTCTTGAAGCATTCCAATAGGGTCCATGTGTGTTCCATGATCATAATATGCTCGCCAAAGTTCATGAAAGTCAAGGGACCACAAAGCATGGCAAAGGCATAGAGGCAGACTGAAGATTTCCTGCACAGATGACCTAAAACTAGGGTTTTGGTTTCAGAGACCTTAATCCCAAATTTTTTGGTAACTCTTGTTTCTAATGGTCTTTATATGTTATAAGGATCATGTGTACCAAATTTGATGAAGAAATTCACTGTGGAAGTCATCTGATCATTGGGTAAATTCTTGAGCAAGTAATGTCAAAATCAGGGCATCTGAGGCCTCTATTAAGGGCACCAAAGGGTCATCATCATCATTTTGAGTCTCTATGATCTTTATTTGATCTTAGAAGTGGTTGGAAGTTCACAAAGTTGAAGAATTTTGAGCCAAATGCAAACTTGCTATTTTTGGAAATGACTTGTAAAGGAAACTTTTCATTTTGGGAAAGATATTCAACCTATTCTTTCATGACCAAAAATGCTTCAAATGAAAAATTCTTGGGCATTAAAGTTGTAGATTATGTCTTCCCATTTTCAAAAATTACAAGAACATGTCTTGATTCATCCTAGAACTCAAGATATGGCCTTTCAAAGTTGGCAAAAATCCTATAATTTTCAAGTTCATGCCAAAGAGGGAATTTTGCAATTTCACTTGCCAAGCCATTTCATGACCTCTAACCAACTTCTATGCACCATAACATGTCAAAGCAACTTCAAAAGATCAGAATTGGCCTTTGAACCTAGGATTTTGATGGTGTTATTCTCAAGAAATCTCAAAATGACAATTATGCATAAACTTTGCAAAAACCATGACAACTCTTCATCCACTTGTGCCAGCTGCATAAACTTGATCCTAAGGCCATCCATGAATCAAGATGAGGCCAAGACATCCCAAAAGCCAGCTCTGACTCAGCCCATGCTTATGGTACTATAACTTTTGACTTTTTGAAAATGAGGCCATACCAATCAAAGTATGCCACTACCAACTCTCTGGCCAATCAACATTGTTTATGCAAGCATCAAGGAGCCCATTTCAGACAATCTTGGAGCCTGAAACCTCAAGAATTCAGATTGCCCAAAAATTACCATAACACTTCCTCTCTTCGAAACTCACTCCTCAACCATCAAAACTTAAAATTTATTTCACCATTCAACTCCACATACCTCAAGGATCATTTCCAACCCCTCACCATGGCCTGAATCACCCTGAAACAAAAACATGATTCCTGCTTCATCAGAACTGAAACCTCCAAACCAGCCACTATAAGCCTCATCCAAGCATTCCATTAGCACAAGGAGTACCAGAGGAGTTTATTTGCACAAGAGAGAGGCCTAGAAAGCTCCATTTTGAAGAAGCTCAGTTCAGGTAACCTTCAAGAACATTTTTTTCCAGAACCTCTCTTTCTTGTTATAAATTGATTCTAGGTGTTGCACTGATCATCCTGATGTGTTTAAAATTGAAAATGGTTGAGAAATAAGCATTTCATGATGTTCTGAAACTTTTCCCGAGAAAATGTTCTTGCTTTGATTCATCATGTATGCGTTTTATAAATGATTTTTGATGCTTTATTCTTGCTTATTGTTGTTTGGGGATGTATTCTGGAGATTTTGGGGATCTGGGGTGGCGTATTGAGAGAGATTAGATGAAGAGCTTGCCAGAGAAGACAACCAGAGCACTGTTCCGGTTGCCTGAAAAAGATTAGGGCTTAATTAGGTTTAAATGCCAGTTTGAATGTAGGTTGTAGGATGAGTGTTTCCCGCGTGCGTTGGAGGGTCCGGATTAGCCCATTAGCCCTAATTATAATTAATTAGTTTAATTAATTCAAATTAGCCCAGATTAGATCCAGGCCATCCAAACACGTGCCAGTCAACATATCTCTCCCCAGTTTAAATCTGAGCCTTTGGATCCTCTGACTTTTTATTTTATTCATTTTCTTTTAATTTATTTTGTTCATTTTATTAAAAATAGTAAAAACCATAAAAAATTCTCAAACTTTTCATTTTTGTCTCAAATCTTTTTCTCAACCTGAAAATAATTTTTATTTTATTTTTTTGCATTAAAAAAGTATTTTTAAAACATTTAAATGTTATTTTTAATTAATTAATGGATTTTAATTAATTAAAAATGCATTTAGGTTTCTAAAAATCACCAAAAAATTTATGAAGCATCCTTAAACATTTTCAAACATTTTCAAACTCACCATACAAATTTCTTTTAAGTTTGATCACATTTTCATAATTTTCTTTGAATTAGGGTTCTTAAAAATCAGATTTTTTAACCCTAACTTGAAAAATTCATTTATGCCTAATCATGATGAGTTTGAACTTGGTTCTACTTGCATTGTGTCACATATTGCATATAGTTTCTAGGTTATTTATCTCATAATTTTATCTTGCATTTTAATTTTGATTTGCATTTTCCCTTTAGAAGCACCCAAAAACCCTAGCAAACTTAGGAATTTCATAACTCCACTAGATTAAGCTTCTGACTTTCTCCTTTGAGGTGTGATCTTATATGGGGTTAGGGTTTGCTTGAGCTTGATTTCAATTTTTTTATCATGTTGAATGCTTCTGTTTTGGTCTTATGCATCTCATGTTGTCTTAAAACCCTAATTTTGCATCTTCATTTGCATTCTCCTTTGCATATCATCATCATATGAACTTGCCATGACATTTCAAGCATTTGTATGACATCTTAGGCATCTTAATACATGCTTGAACATTTCTTGATCATTTCTTCATTCATTTTCTATGCTTTGCATCCATTACATCTTATGAACATCCATGTGTTTTCATGCTTCTAAACATGTTTCCATTGCATCTCATCTTTGTATGATCATTCATATGCATCTTGTATGACTTTGAATCATCTCATTTGCCATTTACATTGCATTTTCACTTATGACTTTGGTCTTTACATCTCATCTCATCTCATTTTCTTTTGCTTTATGCCTTATGCATTCATACTAACATTTCAGGAGCTTTTTGTAAGTTATTTGGGAGGTGGAATTTCCTTCACTTCCCACCTCTTCTCATCATCCATATGTATATTTAATTGTCTTTAAAGTGAACTTGCTTCACTTATGCTCCCTCCTTCCCACTTTCTTTCTTTCAAGTAACTTATCTTCTTCAGGAAGTAAGTAACTTGTTATTCTTTCTCCTTCTCTTTTCATCTTCTTCTTCCATGGTGGCCTTCTTGAAGATCTTTTCTCCTAAGCCTCACAAACCATAGGATGTCCAAGCATGATAACTTTAGGGTTGTATATAGTTCCCCCTATTTTTTTACCTTTGAGTCTCCTTGAGTCTCTCTTCTCATCTCTTAATCAGAGACTAAACTCTTAAAGTTTTAGGACTTTAGAATTAGGGTTATGCCTGCATCCTTCTCTTAGGATGGAGTGTATAAATTTAATACTTAGTGTTAAACCCTTAATTTGTTTACACCTCTTAATCAAAACACATTAATAATCACTAAGACTTTATCTTGTAACTTGGGCCTTATATTAGGGTTCTATCTCTTCCTTATGGTTAAGAGGGACTAAACCTAGTGTTTAATGGACAAGTCCCCCTCAAGTTGTCTTACAAACTTAAAATCCACTTCTTAATCCCATCCCTTAATTAAAATCCACTTTAATAAAGGTTTGTTATATAATGAATTTAATCCCTAACCATGGATTAAGTTGAGGTATCTTCCTCAACTTAAGTGTTCTCATCTATCATCCTTCTATTAGGATGGTGTAATGAGTTCACTAATCTGGGATTAGAGATTAAACTCATTACTTAACACTAAACAAACAAAAACATCTAAATAACCACAAGTAGGTTAATGATATTAATCCTACATCACCATGGTAATTAAGATGAGATGCTTATCTCATACTTAAGTATGCTCATTATCCCTAATCAGGGAGGATATAATTGGTTTACAAACCTTTGATTTAGGCTTCAGCTCATTAACTAATGCAAAACACCAAAAACAATAAAAAACTGAAAATACCAAAAACAAACAATAATCGTCTCCTTCGGGATTCTTTTCTCATCACACTCATTCACAAATAAGAACTTGCTTCTTCCGTCTAATGCAAGACAGTTAGCACTCGGGCCAGACGAGTCATACACTTGAGAATAGGCAAGCAAGCAGTTCACAGTCAATTATTTTCAGTCTCTTTGAGTCGAACTACGGTGTTCTGACTTCCTCATTGCACGAGAGGATACGCAGGCATAACTAAACAGTTATCGAACAAAAGTCTTTGTGTCTTCCCCCTCTGTCAGCATTCTTTTTAAGCCTCAGTTCCTGAGAAATTCACACCTTTTTGCACTGACACCTGTACTTTCTTTCCTTAGCTTTTGCACATAGATAGCACATAAATATACCCCTTTTAAACACAATCTTTTAAGCGTGGATCCCGTCGAGTACGACGGACGATCTGGGTGCTAATACCTTCCCAAGTCGTAACCAACCCCCTTTCTCAGTTTCTCTGGTTCGCAACCGTCTTATCCATCTATTTCCAGGTTTATGCAGCATTACCTTTCCTTCGAGATAAAAATGCCTATCTGGTGACTCTTTTCAATTCAACCTCATTTCTCTTTCGCCGACCGTTCGCTTCTGCACCTTTGGACATTGGTGTCTTTTCAGGGGAGCGACACATTCATGAAATTATTATTGATTATTGTTGGAGATGATTTGTTATCGGATGTGTGTATGTGATTCATCTGAACTCCATTATGGAGAGTGTTGGAGATAAATCATTGTCGGATGGGTGTATGTGATTTATCCGGATTCCTTTAGGAATTGGGTTCGATTGAATGAACCATGGTGAGTTGGTAACATATGCATCATGTCTTTGTTTGTTCACATTGCATATTGATGTTTTTGAATCATGTTGTCATGTTGATGATTATTGTTGTGGATATGTGTTGTTTATGTTGATTTTGTGAGATACTACCTTTTAACATGTATTATACACCATTAATTATTGAATGTAGTTCTCACCCCCTTTGTTGTTTTGTTGTGTTTGTACTTCGTTGGAAGTACAAATGATTCAGGTAATTGAGTAAGCCTTGAGTATAAGTTTCTTGATCGAGTCATAGGAGTCACCCTGATACGTAACATAAGACTCGAGGATTTTTTATGTTTACTTATTCTTATTATTTGCTACGTATCATACTTTTGTTGAAAACTCTATACATCAAGTGATGTTGTGGAATATTGTCGATGTTTGGCAAATTGGCGTGAGATGAATAAAATAATATTTTTCTGCTGTTTTAATAAATGAGTTTTTGTTGGTTAATATCGTTGATGTGGCATTCTACTTTGTTTAAACTCTAATTTTTACTTATTAAAATGTTAATTTGTGATTTGGAAAAAGTGGGGTGTTACAATTGGTATCAGAGTAGGTCGGTCCGTCCAGCTAGATAGTCGTGTGTCATTTATTCCCGAGTACGCGATATGTGTGTGACACACTATCGGCACTTGCTTGTTTTCTAACATTTTGTCTGCAGGTGTTAGATGGAAACAAGAGGGGAAAAGCTATTGCTTCTCTTGAGTGGTTGGTTGTAGGATGTTGTCTTGTTTTGTATTGGAATTGCAGAGGTGCAAAGGTTGATGAGGTTTGTGTTAACTATGTATTTGTTCGTGAAACAACTTAGTTCACAAGATGCAACAAACGCTATTGGAGTTGGGAGATATGGTTTATGACCCATCATGATTGTCGGTTATCTATTGACAAATTGAGTAACTGATCACCCTTAATCCATTATGAATAGTAGTCGGAATCGTGTTGGATGAAATAGACGTATTTTTCAGCTGAGAAAGTATGTTCAGTGGGTTGTTCGGAGTTACGTCAAGTATTTATTAAATTATCTTGGGGGAGTTGATGCGGATCCCTGTATCCGGAAATGAGATGGATTTGAGGCTTTGGTATGTTGATCGGATATTACTAATGGTTACTCCTCAGTGAGTAGAGAGTGAACTTGAATTCAACAAATGTGGACAGTTGAGATTGTTTATGCTGAGTAAATAAAATTTTTCTTTGAGAAGAGACTTTGATGTTTGCCTTAGTTGTAAAGATGATGTTGATTGGAAGTAAAGCCATAACAATGAACTGTCGGTGGTGCGTGAGTTACACATGTAGTTCTGAGGAATATATCGGATGTGTTGTTATAGAGAAAGATGGAACTTTTCATTGATTGGTCTCTGGTACTAAAAGGAGCTGTAAAGAAATTTATCGATAAAGAGAATTATGAAAGCAAGGGTGTCCCCTGGGAGGACATCAATATTAGTGGTGAAGATAGAGATAATGACATGAAGTTGCATGTTGATCGATGAATCATATGGGAATTCAAACTTGTGGTTGGAATAGATTGAGTTTTGATTTGGGAAGAATCGCGAGAGATCTAGAACGCACTAGGTGGTATTACTTTTGTTATGAGTTAGAATGTCGTGTAAACAGAAACCTTGAGTTAGTTGGGACTTTGTAAGAATAATAGACATGGAATGTGGTAATTGAAACCAGAGGTTGATAAGTTATTTTGAATAAATTTTTTGTGTTGATGGATGTGAAATAATGAGATTTATGATGTCAGTATTAAGTTATGATTAGGTGTAGTATGATTCAATGCAGAATAGGAATGGTTTCATAGATGTTATCAAGATGTTGAACCGCGAGATGCAGACTTGTTTGCAAACTACTTGTTGTTGTTGTGGAATGGAGAGAGATGGTTAGAAGTATCGTTATATGCATTGGATCGATAAGATAAGAGTAAAGTAGTAAGTGTCCAATATTTTTCTTTCCGGAATTTATGGATCAAGGATTTGGTTAATATAGAATTTGAAACATTGGAAAGGTAATCCAATGAGGAAGTAAATGTAATGTGAGACCATGAATTGATCAAGGACGTTGTGTAGAGGATAATGGTGACTGGTATGCATTAAGGTGTGTATACGGAGTATGAATTGTGCCTTCCATATTTACTGGAATAAGTTTGATGTGGTGTTCTTTGAGGATGTCTTGATCTATGATAAAAAGAAAAAGAAGAATGTGTGGGATGTTTAAGGATTGAAATATAAGTATTGGAAAAGATACATTTATATACTAAGTTATCAAATGTGATTTTGATGGACAAATAAGGATGTGCTTGGTTTTGTTATTTAGAGAGGTGTTGGTATAAGTCTATTTGAAGTAGATGTGGATCTATAATGGAGAAACCCAGAATAGGTTAAAGAGATTAGAATGTATTTGGACTTAGTTGGTTATTATTGTGGTTTATAAAAAAGTTTATTTTTCCAAGTTAGCATATTATTGTCTCAGTTAACTTGCAAAAGATATGTTGTTTGTTTGAGAAGATTTGTTGTGAGAGAGTTTTGGGAAGCCGAAGTAAAGTTGTGTATGATTCCAGTTTGATTTTGCCGATTCTAGCAAACTGTGGGCGGAGTGTTGAAATGTGATTGTGATAAGTTGACAGGATATTGGTACCTGATGGTAAGGGTACCTGATGGTAAGGTTGTAATTTATAGTTTAGGATAATTGTGGAATTATGAAAGTACCTACCTTATCCATGGATTGGAAGTAGATGTGAGTGAAATTGTCTTGAGTATTCGGTAGTATTATTTATAAGATTTGAGATGGAAGAGGTTGGTAAACGCGAAAGTATAAAATTTTGGTTTTTTCGGAGAGATTGGAGTGCGTGACGACAAAGATAGTTAGAATTCCTTATGAGGTGATTCGAGAACTTTTTCCTATGTTGCTTTGATAGTTGAGGAGTTGGAATTGAGTTAGCAGTCAAGAGACTTGCGTCTGGTGTAAAGGGTTATATCAAGTGAACAATGATATTTCTGGTGACGGTTAGAAAGAGTTAAAATTAGATGTGAATTTAATGGAATATATAGCTGCGAGTAATCAAAGTGCGTAGTGGAAGAGTGAAGTGGTATAATTGTTTATACGTAAATGTTTAGTAAGGGATCGATATGTGGAGCGATAAAACTTGTTGGGATAATAAGACTATTAGACGTCCAGAATGGAAGTGTTATAGTGAGAAGCTTACCTGATAATCATGTACTACTGGGTATATAGTTGTATTGGTATATGTGTTATTTATGTGCTCTAGTGGTGAGTTGTGAGTATGTTGTTTCGATGGTCAGGACAACGAGGTTAGTTTGTTAGTTGTGTGGTTGTAACTGGTTTGGTTCTTGTTCTTGTTGTTGCCTCATTACCTATAGTGATAGTTCGAGTGCGAGTAACTAATTCCAATGATGGGGAATTAGGGAAGTGTTACCGATGGTGATGGTAACGATTTTTGTTGTGTTCTAGTTTAGGTGTAAACCTGCATGTTGTAACTTGATGATTTGTTGTGTTTTGTGGTCGTTGTAATTGTCTTGGCATTATTTTTGTTGTTTTGGTTTATTCGTAGTATTTCCAGTTTTGGAAGGAGAGTGATTAGTCGGACGCGAGAGCATATCTGGGTTGATTCCACTTAGTACATTTTCGAGAACATGAATATTTTAAGTGGGGAAGAGTTGTAACACCCCATTTTTAATTATTGATTATTTTTAGTATATTGTGGTCTTTTTTAAGGTATACATGCCTAGAGATTATGGTGTAGTCTCCTAGTGGACGGGTTGACTTACGATGTGAATAGTATTGGTGAGGTATGGTAATAATAAAATGGCCCAATTAAATAGTTTTATTATTACTATTGTTATTATGTTAATAATATTAGTATAATTAGTATTATTATGATTATTTTATTTAATTAAAAATAATGAGGTCGAATCAGTAAAATATTATGGCGAGGGTAATGTTGGGAATGAAGTCTTAATTCAAGATTAATGGAGGTTAGTCAGAATAAATTTGGGAATACCAAGAGAAGGGGATAGGAAGAGGAAGAACTTATCCCAGGGTAATCTTCATGGAGAAAATTCACGGGAATCTCTCCAAGGATTTCAAGTAAGGGGGAGGATGGGTTCATAATTGGTGATGATAACATGATGGGGTAGTGAGGGGTCCTTTCCCTTGTAGAATATTTGGTTTTATGATGCTATATGATGAATCTTTTGTGTGTATATCTGATGTTGTGAATTCGTTCTTGTATAATTGAATTTGTATCTGAAATTATTGTTGTGGTTGTTTTGTATGTGGCAATGTATATGCAGATTTGTGTTATTGTAGACTGAGGATGATGAATCTAGATCTAGATTATTGATAAACCTGGATATAGTAACGTTAGGTGAAAGAAGGATATGATGGAAGGTATAAAACTGGTATTGAAACATTCCTAAGACTGATATGAATTATGAAAATGAGAATTAGAGGAAACAGAATCAGGATGAAGGAGTAAACATTAAAATTAGTGGTTTTTGTCCATACGTGTATGGAGTAGGTCATTACGCGTATGGCGTGTGTGATATTGGTGGATTAATCAGATGACTAAATAAGTAAGTCTTGTGAAGTACTTTGGTGATTGTGAGGCTTACGAATAGAGGTGAAGTGGATTAATAACTGAGACCTAGTGGATGAATCGGGTGAATAACTAAGTAAGGTTAGGTTAAGCATTTCCTTGGTGATGTATATACTAAATTGATGGAATAGATGTGGAGAACTATGGTGTGATATGACGAGAACGTATTCTTAGGTGGTTGGAGAAATCAGGAATATTTTTTATTATTGGTGTAGTGGTGTCGTTAGTGGTTTTGTGTGACTAGAATGTATATTTCTATGATTGACTATTGTTTTATGTATTTTTGGTGTGTTCCGAAGGATCGTGTTAATGTATAATGTTTATTATACACATGTTGTATGCATAAATTTCCATGTTTAGTATCATATGTGATAAGATGGATCATGAAGAGGTGTAATGATTATTATACATGTGTTATGTGCATATTCATTATCATACATTCATGAAATTATTGTTGATTATTGTTGGAGATGATTTGTTGCCAGATGGGCGTATACGATTCATCCGAACTCCACTGTAGAGAGTGTTGGAGATAAATCATTTTCGGATGGGTGTATGTGATTTATCCGGATTCCTTTAGGAATAGGTTTCGATTGAATGAACCATGGTGAGTTGGTACCACATGCATTGTGTCTTTGTTGGGTCACATTGCATATTGATGTTGTTGAATCATGTTGTTATGTTGATGATTATTATTGTGGATATGTGTCGTTTATGTTGATTTTGTGAGATACTACCCTTTAACATGTATTATACATTGTTAATTATTGAATGTAGTTCTCACCCCCTTTGCTGTTTTGTTGTGTCTGTGCCTCGTTGAAAGTACAAATAATTCAGGTACTTGAGTAAGCTTGGAGTACAAGTGGTTTGATCGAGTCATAGGAGTCGCTCTGATATGTAACACGGGACTTGGGGATTTTTTATGTTTAATAATTCTTATTATTTGTTACGTATTATATTTTTGTTGAAAACTCTATACATCAAGTGATGTTGGGGAATATTGTCGATGTTTGGAAAATTACCGTGAGATGAATAAAATAATATTTTTCCGCTATTTTAATAAATGAGTTTTTGTTGGTTAATATCGTTGATGTGGCATTCCACTTTGTTTAAACTCTGATATTTACTTATTAAACTGTTAATTTATGATTTGGGAAAAGTGGGGTGTTACAATTAGTATCAAAGCAGGTCGGCCCGTCCGACCATGTTATCGTGTGTCATTTGTTCCTGAGTACGTGATATGTGTGACATACTATCGACACTTGCTTGTTTTCTAACTATTTGCTTGCAGGTGTTGGTTGGAAACAAGTGGGGGAGAAGCTATTGCTTCTCTGGAGTGGTTGGTTGTAGGATGTTGGCTTGTTTTGTATTGGAATTACAGAGGTGCAAAGGTTGATGAGGTTTGTGTTAACTAAGTATTTTTTCGCGAAGCAACTAAGTTCACTAGATTAAAGGAACACTATTGGAGTTGGGATATATGGTTTATGTCTCGTCATGATTGTCATCTATCTATTGACAAATTGAGGAATTGATCACCCTTAATCCCTTGTGAATATTAGTCGGAATCGTGTTGGATGAAATAGACATATTTTTTCAGCTGAGATAGTATGTTCAGTGGGTTGTTCAGAGTTACGTCAATTATCTATTAAATTATCTTGGAGGAGTTGATGCGGATCCCTGTACCCAGAAATGAGATGGATTTGAGGTTTTGGTATGTTGAGAGAATAATACTAATGGTTACTCCTCAGTGAGTAGAGAGTAAACTTGAATTCGACGAATATGGACAGTTAAGATTGTGTATGCTGAGTAAGTAGAAGGTTTCTTTGAGAAGAGATTCTAATGTTTTCCTTAGTTGCAAATATTATGTTGATTGGAAGTAAATCCACAACAAAGAACTGTCGATGGTGTGTGAGTTACATATGTAGTTCAGAGGAATATTTCAGATGTGTTGTTATAGAGAAAGATGGAATGTTTCATTGATCGGTCTCTGTTACTAAAAGGAGCCATATGGAAATTTATCTATATAGAGAATTATGAAAGCAAGGGTGTCGCCTGGGAGGACATCAATATTAGTGATGAAAAAGGAGATAATGAAATGAAGTTGCATGTTGATCGATGAATCGTATGGGAATTCACACTTGTGGTTGGAATAGATTGAGTTTTGATTTGGGAAGAATCACGAGTGATCTGGAACGTACTAGGGGGTATTACTTTTGTTATGAGTTAGAATATCGTGTCAACAAAAACCTTGAGTTAGTTGGGATTTCATAAGAATAATAGAAATGGAATGTGGTAATCAGAACCAGAGGTTGATAGGTCATTTTGGATAAATTTCTGGTGCGGATAAATGTGAAATAATGAGATTTATGATATAAGTATGGAGTTATGTTTGGGTGTAGTATGATACAACGTGGAATAAGAATGGTTTCATAGATTTTATCGAGATGTTGAAATGCGGGATATGGAATTGTTTGCAAACTACTTGTTGTTGTTGTGGAATGGAGATAGAGAGAGGGGGTAGAAGTATTGTTATATGCATTGGATCGATAAGATAAGAGTAATGTAGTAAGTGTGAAATATTTGTCTTTCCGGAATTTATGGATCAAGGATTTGGTTAATATGGAATTTGAAATATTGGAAGGGTAATCCAATGAGGAAGTAAATGTAATGTGGGACCATGAATTGATTAAGGATGTTGTGTAGAGGATGGTGGTGACTGGTATGCATTAAGGTGTGTATATGGAGTATGAATTGTTCCATTTATATTTACTGGAATAAGTTTGAAGTGGTTTTCTTTGAGGATGTCTTGATCTTTGATAAAAAGAAAAATAAGAATGTGTGGGATGTTTAAGGATTGAAATATGAGTATCGGAGAAGATACAGTTATATACTAAGTTTTCAAGTGTGATTTTGATGGACAAATAGGAATGTGCTTGGTTTTTTATTTAGAGAGATGTGTTGTTATAAGTCTGTCATAAGTAGAGGTGGATCTACAATGGAGAAACCCGGAATAGGTTAAAGATATTAGAATGTATTTGGACTTAGTTGGTTATTACTGCGATTTATAAAAAAGTTTATTTTTCCAAGGTAGCATTTTATTGTCTCAGTTAACTTACAAAAGATAAGTTGTTTGTTTGAGAAGATTTCTTGTGAGAGAGTTTTGGGAAGCTGAAGTAGAGTTATCTACGGTTCCAGTTTGATTTTTCCGATTCTAGTAAACTGTGGGTGGAGTGTTGAAATGTGATTGTGATAAGTTGACAGGATATTGGTACCTGATGGTAAGATCATCGTTTATAGTTTACGATAATCGAGGAATTATGAAAGTATCTACCTTATCCATGGATTGAAAGTAGATGTGAGTGAAATTATGTTGAGTATTTTGTAGTATTGTTTATATGATTTAAGATAGAATAGTTTGGTAATCGCTGAAGTATACAATTTTGGTTTGGTCGGAGAGATTGGAGTGCGAGACGACAAAGATAGATGAAATTCCTTATGAGGTGAGTCGGGAACCTTTTCCTATGTTTCTTTGATAGTTGAGGAGTTGGAATTTAGTTAGCAGCCAAGAGACTTGCGTCTGGTGTAAAGGGGTTGTAGATGTTTTAGATTGGATATACTTTATGGTAAAACTTATGTTTGTGTCTAGATGTCATAGGTAATGTTATGACATGTGATTTAAGCATTATGCAGGTATGAAGTTTTTGTGTGCTGTTGTTTTTTATCAGGATGTCAAGACTGATGTCATGACATCTCTGACTGGGCCTGAAGACCTAGGTGAATCCTATTTTGTGCTTGCATCCTTCAGTCATTATTGCTGATATTTTATTGTTGTTTTAGCGCGATTTTATCATAAGGAAAAGAAGGATTCAAATTGGAATTATTTTAGAAGAACATTTTTTCTTACTATTTTTGTTCCTTTATTTGAGAAATTATTATTTCAGATTTGTGCAAGTACAGCAGGCCTATTGCCCATTCAAGGATCTACTTAAGGTTGCTTTACCCTAGTGTGAACGTGTGGAAAATAAGGATTGTGTATTCATCATTTTCACGTGTGTGTTAGTTTCTTGTTGTAAGCTCATAATTTCGACACTCTGAAATTTGAAACATGAAGTCATTTTTTTTGCTGAGAAGATGATCAGTAGAAAAGGAAAAGAAGAAGTGAAGATGTTCAAGAGGTGTTGACAAGGTTAAAAGCTCAAGTGCTTCGACAGGAGGACCAATATTGTTCTAGCAAGCCAAGTTTGGGAACCTGTTTATAATTGGGTGTTCGGCAAGCTAAGTGCGTCTTTCGACATTTCGACAGAAGGAAGGTGTTTGGCAGAAGCGTTGGTTTGAAAGTTTGAAGAGTCTCGTCTTCTTCGACATTTCGACACACGAAGAGATGTAATGTTTCGTCACCAAAGGGAAGAGTTCAAAATTTAAAAGTTGTAACCTTTGGCAGTTGGACACATGGAAGTTTCAGGGAAGGAAATTGCATGCAGGCTGACACTTGTCATTTAATTAGAATTTTTCCGCTCTAGGCAGTTACTTTGTTTGTATATAAATAGGATAGTTTTTGTTTAGAATGGTGTGTGAAAACGTATACAAAAATCCTGTAAATACTCTAAGTACCCAGTGTGAGAGAAAATGAGTCTGATATTTGGAACAATGTATGTGTTGAACACCACTTTTCTTTCAAGTTATTTAAATTATTAGTTTGTTTCATCAAGTTATTTTATCTTCAGTTTTACTTACTTTTCTGCAAAGTTTTACATTATTTCGCCACTTTCTTACTTTTGTTCAAACTTTAACTTTAATTTTACTTTCAAAATCAAAGCACTTGACACTTTGACATTATTAACAAAACAAACCACAAATCATTAACTATACTAAGAGTATTTCGACAAACAATTGCACATGTGTTCTAGGACTTGTTTGGTTGGTCCTGCAAGTAACCCAGTTTTCTAAGAGATTGGTTAACCAGAGGTTGTTCGTCAGAAATCACAGCGAACAAATTGGCACACCTGGTGGGACTAGTGCAGTTAATAAGAATTAATAGAGAATCCTCTTAGACAAATTGTTCCTTGCTGCGTTGTATGATTCTTAGAAGCGGTAAACTAGCCGTAACCGACGTAGAAAGACCAAAGAGAACAAGAGGAAGAAGGATGGCTAACTTTCCAAATGCTTCAAACAATCCTAGCGAAACAATTCCAGTTTCCAATCCTATCCCTTCGTCAGAAGGAGTAGTAGTTTCTGGCCCTGTGTTAGAACAGATTAGGCCTCCATTAGTGGATTCGATACCAACGGGTTCAGGGTCCCAAAATGCGCCTAGTTCTTCCACCATGGGACACTCAAGGCCTATGGGAACCCCTCCCCCTGGAGGAAACGCCTTTAGGCCATTTACTAATTTTTCCATGCCCATGTCTGGGAGAGAACAACCATATGGAATGCCAACTTCAATGATGGCAAGCTTACATAATTCGTCACCATTATTCTCTGATGCTATGGTTCAAATGTCTTCACCATTGCAAGGATCAGGATATGGTGGAAATGGGAGTAGATTAAATCAGGTTCCACCAGGATTCCATATGCCAACTATGACAAACCATTCTGCGCAAGTAATTCGTCAACAGATGGATGAAAGAAACCATGATATGGTGCAGGCATTGACACAACAAATGGGGGAAGTGTTTAATCCTTTAATACAAAATACTACCCAAACAAACCAGATATTGGCAGAACAGATAGCACGCATTGCTGACTTTTTGGAGTCCCTCAAGCACAGCAAAGAATACAATTGAATCAAAATCCTGCCAATAGGCCTGTCGAAGAGGAACTTACTATAAACCAAAGGCCATTAGGAAACCCTCAAGAAAATCCCAGGGGCCAAGAGGTAATAGTCGAACAACCTCATGTAGAGGAACCCATTCGACAGGAACCTAGAAGAATAATAGTCCAAAGAGACCAAAATGCTGATGAAATATTACAGCAGAGAATGCGTTACAACAACCTGCCTGTCGAAAATAATATTGCAACCATGGTTGAGAGAATAATGGCGCAAAATGGAGTAAACGTAGGATTACAAAGGCCTAGTTATACTTCCCCTTTGTCCGAATATGTTTTGCAACAAGAGTTACCACCAAGGTGGAAAGTCTCCAAATTCACCAAATTCTCAGGGGATACTAGTGAGTCCACCATAGAACACGTAGCGCGTTATTTGATAGAGGCAGGTGAGATTGCTAATAATGAGAACTTAAGGATGAAATATTTTCCAAGTTCTTTGACAAAAAATGCCTTCACTTGGTTTACTTCTCTGCCTGCAACTTCCATATTCACATGGACCCAATTAGAAAGATTGTTCCATGAACAATTCTATATGGGACAAACTAAGATAAGTTTGAAAGAATTAGCAAGCGTCAAAAGAAAATTCTCTGAACCTATAGATGATTATTTGAATAGGTTTAGATTGTTAAAGGCTAGATGTTTTACACAAGTGCCAGAACAAGAATTAGTCGAAATGGCTGCAGGGGGTCTGGATTATTCCATAAGAAAGAAATTAGATACCCAGTACTTGAGAGACATGGCACAACTATCAGATATAGTAAGGCAAATAGAAAGGCTAAAAAATGAGAAATTTAGACCAAATAAAAACAAGAAGGAAAGAGTGGCCTATGTAGGAATAGTTCAGGAAGAAGATTATGATGAAAACGAACCAGTCATTTTCGACCAGCAAGAAATTGATCTGGCAGAACTAAAACAAGGCCCTCCATATTCCTGTAAAGTTTTAGCTCCGTCGAATGGAAAAAATCCAGTCGAAATGGAAAAGAATGACAGGTTTCCTAAAAGAACCTACACATTCGACATCACCAAATGTGATGAAATCTTTGATTTATTAGTTAAAGATGGTCAATTAATAAAACCAGCAGGCACTAAGGAGCCTCCTGTAGACCAACAGAAAAAGAGAGGTTTTTGCAAATACCATAATTTTTTGGGTCATAAAACTTCTCAATGTTATCTTTTCAGGGATCTTGTCCAGAATGCAATCCAGAATGGAAGGTTGAAATTTGGAGACAAAGCTAAGCAACAGATGAGGATTGACTCCAATCCCATGCAAGTTGTAGAGGCCAACTATGCTGAACCAGAAATGGTGAATGTGGTCGAAATGGAAGTCATGGTTGAGGAAAGTTTTGAAATGGTAGAAACTACTGAAGGTTTCGACGCCAACTTCACCATGATAGAGGCTGCTGAGGGCTTCGACACCCATGTAAATATGGTGGAGGGGGCTGATGACCTTACTGACCAGACTGAAGAAGAAGTCAAAGCTGCTGAAGGCTTCGACAAAGAGAGCGCCACTGAAACTGCTGAAGGTTTCGACGAAGGGAACACAGTCAAGGTTGGCAGAAGTTTCGACAAGAAGAACTGTGACAGAGATGCTGAGCATGGAGTGGTATGGGACACTCTAGGAGAACCCAGTGGAAAGTTTGACTTCATGGTGAAGTATTCTGCACCATCAAGCTCCAAAACTGACATCAGCAAAATCAAACCCACAGGATGGGGAGACTTTTTCAGAAGTGATAATGAGGAAGAAGATAACAAAGTCCTCAGTACCCAAAAAAAGGCCACTGAAGGCCTTGGTCATGACAAGATCAAGAAAACAGAGACAGTTGACAATGTCCACATTGTCGAACCAATAAACAGAAGCACCACCAAGACTAAAGAAGATTCTGCCGAAGGTGTTGTGCAGAAACCCCCTCATGGGATTCTATGCAGAACAATGGAAGACCCAAAAGAAAAGCCAGTTGCACAATGCTGCAAGTTCATTCATAGAAGCTTGCACCCAAAAGGCAGGATAAATCAGTCAGAAGAGAATATCCCTGAGGAAATGATGCTAGTCGAAAAAATGAATAAACTGAAGATCACAAGTAAACAGAATATAGGAATTCATATGGTGGAAGTCACTCAGAAGATAGGACCAGACACCAACAAGGGAAAGAAACATCAGAAGCTGGTTTACCCAGAAGAAAATGAAAGTCTTGTCGAATTCATCCAGAGGTGCCAGAGGAAGAACGCAGAAGTTATGCTTTGCCCGAGGTGCAGCGCTGTGTTCGACAGGAAAGCAGCTAGTGACTTAGAAGCAGCAGAAAAAACCCAAAAGAAAAGGAACTGGGGAGCAGTCCCACCAGTCAGAAATGAAAGGTTCGACCCAAGAAGAAGGGAGCATCATAACCAAGAAATGGGAGAAAGACGTCACATCACCTATAAACCATCCAACAAACGGAACGATGACAAGTGGGTCCAACCTATAAGGGATGCCCAAGGTCAGAAGAGATGGAAAAGTTTTGAAGTGAACAGGGGTGCCTCAATAGAAGTGAAAAAGGAGATGGAAAAAGCAAAGCCAAAGTATGTCTCTGAAAACTACAAGGGGAAGAATCCTATGTCTAGGTCCCAATGGAGAAGGTTTCAAAGGCAGAAGAGAATTGAAAAAGAAACTGTAGAACACAAAAGGATTGGGCAGAATAAAGTTGAGTCAAGCAAGTGTGTGCAGACAACATGCCAAGGGAAATCTCTGGCGAAAGAAGAACTCCCTCAGAAAAATGAATCTAGTGAGACAACAGAGATACAGAAAATAAACAACAAAATGCCAGAAGACGAAGAGGTTACTGATGACTTCGGCTCAGAATCTGATGCGTCCTTCGACGTAACTTGCAATGTGGTTTCTGTGTTGCCCAGAGACTATGACAGGATAATGGAAGTGGAGGATGAAGAGGATGATATGGCAGATGATAGCATAGGGCTTAAGCCTGTATGTTACTACATAATGAACAATGGCTGTGTCGAAGATAAAAATGCTTTCTTCGAAAAGCCAGATGATGCAATGAAGGCTCATTTGAAGCCTCTGTTCATAAAAGGGAAAGTAGAAAACGTGGGTGTCAACAAAATCCTGATAGATGGAGGAGCAGCTGTGAATCTAATTCCTCATTATATGATAAAGAGGATTGGAAAAGATGACTCAGACACCAAGCCTCATAACATGGTGTTGTCCAACTATGAAGGTAAGGTAGGGACAACATTGGGGGTAATACAATTGAACCTGACTGTAGGATCCATTACCAGGCCTACAATGTTTGTAGTGATAGCATCAAAAGCAAATTACAACCTGTTGTTGGGAAGAGAGTGGATCCATGGAATTGGGGTTGTGCCATCCTCCATGCATCAAAGGATAGCAATTTGGAGGCCAGATGGGATTGTCGAAAACATAGAAGCAGACCAAAGTTATTTCATGGCTGATGTGAACAATGTCACTAGTCGTAACTTCGACAAGAACTTGGCCTACATAGCACCTTGCAATCCTGCTGGTTTCGACCTAACAGCCTCTGACAACGCATATTGTTCCATGTACCTCCACCCTACGCATGGTTTCCAGTGGGATAAAGAAATAATTGGGGAGACAAATTACACTTGGGGAACTGCCCATGTCAACCCAACTGGGTGGGGGAGTGAGTTCAGTGAAAATGACTGAAGCATCAACAATAGAAAGGATTACGGCTTATGTAGCCGAAAAACAACTCAAAGCGGCCCTTGAGGCCGAAGTAAGACATATGGCTATTAAGGCCAACACCTAAGTTGTCGAAAAACAACACCCTCAAGAAAGTATTGAGGAACGAGGTGCAAGACAGAGTTTTGAAGAAAACTCTGGTGGCGAATGGCAGAATCAAAGGCTTGATGCCATTTATGATGACGAACCCTTGGGGTTTGAAAAGGATCCAGCCCCAACCAATATGAAAATGGTGGCACAGGATCCCTTGGAAGAGATCAATCTGGGACTGGGGGCAGAGAAAAGACTACTTCGCATGGGATTATGATGAAATGCCTAGTTTAGACAGAAATGTGGTCCAATTGAAGTTGCCAATACTGGAAGGGAAAAAGCCAATAAAGCAGACTCCCAGACGCTTCGCACCTGAAATTCTGTCGAAAATTAAAGAGGAAGTCGAAAGACTTCTAAAATGCAAGTTCATCCGTACAACAAGGTATGACGAATGGATTGCTAATATTGTTCCTGTGATTAAAAAAAATGGCAAACTTAGGGTGTGCATTGATTTTAGAGATCTAAACTCAGCCACCCCTAAAGATGAATATCCTATGCCAGTAGCAGAAATGCTTGTAGACTCTGCAGCAGGCCATGAGTATTTAAGTATGCTTGATGGATATTCTGGTTATAACCAGATTTTTATTGCTGAAGAAGATGTTCCAAAAACAGCTTTTCGTTGCCCAGGGGCAATAGGAACATATGAGTGGGTAGTCATGTCCTTTGGTTTAAAAAATGCTGGAGCCACTTACCAAAGGGCAATGAATTCTATTTTTCATGATTTCATTGAAACATTTATGCAAATTTATATAGATGATATTGTGATTAAATTTGCCTCAGGCTCAAATCATATTGACCATCTTCGACAATCCTTTGAAAGGATGAGGAAGTTTGGTTTAAAAATGAATCCCCTTAAATGTGCTTTTGGTGTGCAGGCAGGTGATTTCTTAGACTTTGTGGTCCACAAGAAAGGGATTGAAATTAATGAAAACAAAGCCAAGGCCATAATGGAAGCGAAAGCGCCATCGACAAAGAAGGAATTGCAGTCTCTACTAGGGAAAATTAACTTTCTTAGAAGGTTCATCTCCAACCTTAGTGGAAAAACACAGGCCTTCTCACCTCTACTTCGACTGAAGAAGGAGGGCTTCACTTGGGGGCAAGAACAACAAGATGCTTTCAACAAGATCAAAGAATATATGGCCAGTCCTCCAGTTTTAATGTCTCCTTGTCGAAAAAGAAGTATGAGGCTCTACATCTCAGCATCTGACAGAACATTGGGAAGCATGCTTTGTCAGGAAGATGAACATGGCGTCGAAAGAGCCATCTATTATCTCAGCAGAGTCTTAAATAATGCTGAAATTAGATACAGTATGATAGAGAAATTATGTTTATGTGTATATTTCTCTTGTACAAAGTTAAAGCATTATATAAAACCCATTGATGTATATATATCTTCTCATTTCGACGTAATAAAACACATGTTGTCTAAATTTATTCTACATAGTCGAATTGGAAAATGGGCTTTAGCCTTGACTGAGTATTCTTTAAAATATATGCCTCTAAAAGCTGTCAAAGGACAAGTGGTTGCTGACTTTATAACTGACCACTCCATAGTTGGAGATGAAATAAAATATGTCGAAAGAGAGCCTTGGAGATTATATTTCGACGGTTCCAGTCATAAGAATGGAACAGGTGTTGGGGTATTAATTATTTCTCCCAATAAAATTCCAACAAAGTTCAAGTACAAAATAGAAGGTTGCTGTTCAAATAATGAAGCAGAATATGAAGCTTTAATTGCTGGACTTGAAATATTGTTGGAATTGGGGGCAACAGAGGTCGAAATAATGGGTGATTCTGAGTTGGTAATAAAACAATTGACAAAAGAATACAAATGTGTCAAAGAAAATTTGATCATGTATTTTGTGATAGCCAACAGACTCCTCAAGAGATTCGACAGTGCAGCCTTTAGACACATTCCTAGATTAGAAAATCAGGAAGCAAATGACTTGGCTCAACTAGCATCAGGCTACAGAGTGTCGAAGGAAAACCTGGAGAAAGCTGTCGAAGTAAGAGGAAAAGTATTATCCACTAGACTGTCCCCATCAGATTTGGAAACCATAAGACTGGGATATGGTGATGAAGAAAATTTTGAAATTTCCAATGTAGGTGATCCAGAGGTAGGAGATTGGAGAAAACCTATTAAGGTTTATTTACAAAATCCAAACCAGACAGTCGAAAGAAAGATAAAGTATAGAGCTTTAAGCTATGTACTCTTTGAAAATGAGCTATTTAAAAAGACTGCAGAAGGAGTCTTACTGAAATGCTTGAGTGAGACTTAAGCTTATATAGCCTTGTCGAACGTGCACAGTGGTGCATGTGGTGCACACCAGGCGGGTCACAAGATGAAATGGTTACTATTTCGACAGGGGATGTATTGGCCAACAATGTTGAAGGATTGTGTCGAATTTGCAAAAGGATGTCAAGAATGCCAAATTCATGCAGACATACCTCATGTGCCTGCAAATGAGTTACATTCCATTATAAAGCTTTGGCCATTCAGAGGGTGGGCTTTAGACTTGATTGGTGAAATTCGACCAGCTTCTTCAAAAGGGCAGAAATACATTTTGGTTGGAGTAGACTACTTCACTAAGTGGATTGAAGTCATACCACTGACGAATGTAGACCAGGAAGCAGTTATAGACTTCATCCAGAAACATATAATTTATAGATTTGGAATACCAGAAACTGTAACCACTGATCAAGGATCTGTGTTTACTGGAAGAAACATGCAGGCATTTGCAAAAGAGTCAGGTTTTAAGTTACTAACTTCGACACCTTATTATGCTCAGGCAAATGGACAGGTCGAAGCAGCCAACAAGGTTGTGATAAATCTGATAAAAAAGCATGTGGGTAAGAAACCTAGGAATTGGCACAAGACTCTAGATCAAATCCTTTGGGCTTGTCGAACGTCTCCTAAAGAGGCAACTAATTCTACCCCATTTAAATTAACTTATGGGCATGATGCAGTACTACCAGTCGAAATCTATTTACAATCAATACGAATTCAAAGGCACCATGAGATTCCATCTGAGATCTATTGGAGTATGATGATGGATGAGTTAGTTGATTTAGATGAGGAGAGGTTACGTGCTTTAGAGTTAATAAAAAGGCAGAAAGAAAGAGTCGAAAAGTTTTACAATAAGAGAGTAAAATTTAAAGCCTTTTTAGTTAATGATTTAGTTTGGAAAGTAATTTTGCCCATGGAAAAGAAAGATAGATTGATGGGAAAATGGTCTCCTAAATGGGAAGGACCTTTCAAAATTTTAAGAGTTTTTTCAAACGGCGCGTATGAAGTCGAAGAAATGGAAAAAGACAGGAGAGTGCTGAAAATAAATGGCAAATATTTGAAGAAGTATAAACCAACATTGCAAGAAATAAAAATAGAAATAGAATAAAATTGCAAACAAAAGCTTGTCTTCGCCAAACAGATGGCGTTAAGTAACATTACATATGAAAATGCTAAAATTCTTAAAGTAATAAAATTTCCTATTTTCTATTACAAACTACTGTTGGAGGAACGTTGCTCTAAGTTCGTCAAATTTCTTCTTTTGAAGCTGAATTCGACGTTCGCAGAGACTTTTGCTAACAGTTAGTTCGTCAATTTCTCTGTGGAGTTGTTGGGCTGTTTCGGCATGTTGAAGACCTTTCTGAAGCTCCCTGTCAATTTCTTCTTGTTGGGCTGTTGGAGGCTGGCTTGACGTTCCTTCTCTTGGAGGATCTTCTTCTGAAGTTCAACAATCTGAGCTTGATAAGCCTGGATGTTGTTTTCGCACTTAGCAGCAACTTTAGAGTAATCTTCAGAAAGCTTGTTTAGCTCTGAGATTCTGTCTGTCGAAGAGGCTACAACATTCCATTCTGAGACTTGTTTTTCAGATGTGGCTGTGATGTTCTGAGAAAATTCTTTTTGGCGAACCAAGTCAGCACTTACAGAATCAATCATAGACATCAGGTCCATCACCAGACGACTCTCTTCAGTCGAAGCCTACAAGAGATTGGCCTGTTTTAGGAGTTTCTTCAAGTCATATTGTGCAGAAGGGTTTTCGGCCAGAATTCCAAATAGATCCACCCCAAGGATTTTTGCCTTAATTTCAGCCATGAAAACATTGATTGGTTGAATTTCAGAGGTAGCCCCTGAAGCTGTGGAGCTGCTGTGGGAAGAGTCTTGAAAGTTGTACCTGGAGCTGAGTAAAGCTTTTAGATATTCCAGAGGCTTTCTTACTTTCAAACTCTCAATTTCCTCATGTAACAAGCTTGTCGAACCCGTATTTAAAGGGGTTTCTGCTGGAGTTTCTGTTGGAGTAGGAACAGTTTAGATACTTCCTCCAGGGTTCAAGTTTGTGTCTGGTTGCTTCGACAGATCATCTTCTTCTTCGACAGTTTCCTTATCAGCCTCTATTGTATCAATTGGCCCTTGAGGTTGTGCATCCTGGTCTGGGGCAGTCTTTTCAACCTCTGTTGTATCAATTGGCCCTTGAGGTTGTGCATCCTGGTCTGGGGCAGTCTTTTCTTCCACAATAAAACCTGGACGAAGAGGAGAATTATTGTCAGAGGACTCAGAGTCGCTGATGTCGAAATCACCGAAAGTCTGAGGGCCATAAACACCAGCATCTGGAGTGGTTTCTTCCTGAAGCCGTTCAGCTAAAGTCTTCTCAGAGTCAGAAGGGATAACCTCTTCTTGAACCTTGGAAGTTTCGTCGACATCAATGATAACCTGAAGTAAATAGAAAAGGGAAGTTTAAAAGAAGAAACAATGCAGTTAAGACTATGAATGTTGTCAGTCGAAAAATAATACCTGAGGTATCTCAGTGTGAGTGCTTGAATCCCCACTTTTCTCACTTCTTAAAGGGATTTTGTTGGTTGGACTAGCAGGAGGAGTTCGTCTATGGACTATGGATCTCTGGGAGGCCACTGTCTTTATTCTCATGCCTTTGTTTCTTTTCAGAGGTTGAGGCTCAGGAGATTCATCCTCAGATTCTTCGACACTCACCTCTTTTTCTTCTTGTTTTCTTTTTTTGGCTGGTGTGCGAGTTACCTGAGGTATGCAAAAAGGAAATGTATTCAGTATAGAGAATATTGAAATTTATATAAAAGAAGAAGAGTGAGGTGTCATTATTGGTCGAAACCTTTTTAGCAGCTATGGGTGATTTTTCGACTGGTTTGGAGGAGGTCCCTTCACCAGGAGTTTTCTTGATGATTCTAACAGCTGAAAGAGAAAGAATTGGATGAACATTGACATGAAACATAAAAGAGTTAGAAATAAGAAGAGGAATTTAATTTCTTCGACACCTTCAAGAATAGGTTCTTCCACACTAACATGTTCTATTCCAACATGAAGGTGCCCAGTGAAGTTGCCCAAATAATACTTCGTCGGAACCACACGTTCGGCAAGTTTTTTGCTGGACTCGCGAAGCAGCTTTAAGTGAGATCCACACACAAACCAATCTGGGAATGGAGGGCACAAGGCCACACCAAATTCTGCAGAAGGGAGTGGGGGAAACTTTGGGGGAAATGAAGTATAAGCAAAGTTGTAGCATGCATGTGGTGGAATGTATGAAGGCACCCCAACCTATCCAACTTTTCTGAAAATTTTTGTTTTAAGGTCACTGCTGCTTCGCCTATGGTTCGACGAAGATCATTGGGCCTGTAAATAGTTTCAAAATATTTTTGAAATTTTTGAATTTCTTTGATATGCTTATCTGTACCTTTCTTCTTCTTATCCTGCACAAAAGCAAAGGCATTCGTCAGGAGAGTGTTGAAAGTTGCTACATCAAAGAATTTGTTAATATAATACTCCTTCCACCAAACGTCGAAGTCTTCAGTGCATAAGAAGTTTGGTCGAAATATGGTGGGGTAGACCTCCAAAGATGCGTCGAAAAATTTGTTGTACAATTCTAGACTTCTCTCAAAATTTTGAAATGAGTTGTAGAACAAAATGGAGCCTTTTTTTGTGGTAGATTGGTTTTGTCTTCGTCTGTGTTAGCCCAAATTGCCTAGCCACCAGGTTAGGTTGGTAGACAATGAGAGAGACTTTAGTGTTATTAAGGCTGTGATGGGAGAAAAGGTGTCTTGGCATAAGGAAGGCCTCCCAGATGGATATGTAGGAGTCTTCTTCTTTTTGGTTTTCCACTGGGAGTTGTCTTGTGAACCATTTGGGACCCACAGTCCTGTTGGCAAAGGGTGCCATGGATGGAGTAAACTTGTAACGTTTGGCGAACATCATTATATAACTAGTGAAGGCTTGTCGAATACCTATACTTTCGTCAGTAGGTGTTAGTTGAACTAACCTAGGCCATTCGGCGCGCCTGTCTTTCACCTCTTCTTCGTCAACTGACATCTTGATAGGGATGCAGGCTTCGAAGATTGCGTTCAGCCATAACTGTAAGAGCCAGAAGGGGCCTGTAAGACTGATGGTTCCTTTGTCCTTGATGGTTTATAAGTTGCTCACACTCTCACTCAGAGATTCATAGAGATTTGCCAGAAGCAATTCACTTAGACAAAATGCAACTCTATTATGAAGTTGATTAGCCATGATAATATAGCTTCTGGCAACCTGGAGTGATCTAGTGCAGAAGACGAACTTGGCTAACCACAGAGTAAGAAAAGCAATATGTTCTCTGTCGGACACTTCCTCAGTGCCTTCGCCTTGATGATGAGCAATGAATAAGGAATAGCCAGCGTGCTTGGTGTCGAATCCTATGGGATCTTTATTTAGGTGCTCAGGATTAAAGATTTCTCATATGGGACTAAGGCCAGTGATGGCTGCTATGTCGAAAAGAGTAGGAGTAACCATACCATAGGGGAGATGGAAGTTGTTGTAGGTACTATCCCAGAAATATAAAGAAGCCAGCAACATATTCTGGCAGTAGCGTGGGCCCTCTTTCGACAGCTGAATCAGGTCGTAAATGCCAGTCTTCTTCTAGAATTTTTCTTTGACCTTTTCGACTCTAGTGAGCCAAGCTAAATAGTCTAAAGGTTCTTTTGTTAGGGGAGGGCTCCTAAATATCCTAGTCTGATTTAAGTATGACAATTCTAATTTTGTCGAAGCTATGGGGATTTCAGGTTTCTTAGATGATGTTTCGACAGTTTTAGGGTTCTTACTAGCAGCTATTGGTTTAGAGGCAGAATAGCAAGGATAAAAATCCTTTAAATGATTTGGGTCAGCATTAGGATCAAAGATGGGACCTAACATTGCATGGTGAACTCCAGAGACCAAGATAGGGATCATTACCTGAGATCTGTAGATACTAGCTTTCTCCCTCTCATTTGGAGGTTCTGGGATGTATTGTTGTTGATTCACTTGCGTGGGTCCAGACAATGTGTGAGCAGGAGGGAGATCAGCAGTCTTCTTTGCTTTCTTAGCAATACGGTCAGCAATGTTCTTTGGAGGCGCCATTGTTATGAGAAGCTTGGAGTTGGAGTAGCAGAAAGCTTAAAAGGGTTTTAATGGAGGTTTTTCTTTGTTAAGGGCAGAAGAGTTTGAGAGTGTGAAAAGGAAGAAAAGTTTTAGAAGATGGTATTCATAGAAGGTGATAGAATATAAAAAATAAATAAAAAAGAAAAAGAAAAGACTTTTCAGTTCAGGTCATGGGGGACGTGCGTTTGATCAATGGTGGTGATTAAAGGTGACGGTTGGTAGGAAACCCAGTATTTAGCTAGAATATAGGGTTATGGAAGGTTGTGTAAACGTGGGCTAGACGTGACGTTTTTCAGAAAATGGAAATCATAGTGTTTCCTTGGGACTCAACAAAGTCACTTATAATTAATGAGACTGACATGATGTCAGAAGTTATTTCGACAGCAAAGGATATTTCTCCAAACATTAGTCGAAAACATCTTTGCTGGGGGGCAATTTGTAAGCTCATATTTCGACACTCTGAAATTTGAAACATGAAGTCATTTTTGTTGTTGAGAAGATGATCAGTAGATAAGGAAAAGAAGAAGTGAAGATGTTCAAGAGGTGTTGACAAGGTTAAAAGCTCAAGTGCTTCGACAGGAGGACCAATATTGTTCTGGCAAGCCAAGTTTGGGAACCTGTTTATAATTGGGTGTTCGGCAAGCTGAGTGCGTCTTTCGACATTTCGACAGAAGGAAGGTGTTTGGCAGAAGCGTTGTTTTGAAAGTTTGAAGAGTCTTTTCTTCTTCGACATTTCGACACACGAAGAGATGTAATGTTTCGTCACCAAAGGGAAGAGTTCAAAATTTAAAAGTTGTAACCTTTGGCAGTTGGACACATGGAAGTTTCAAGGAAGGAAATTGCATGTAGGCTGAAACTTGTCATTTAATTAGAATTTTTCCGTTCTAGGCAGTTACTTTGTTTGTATATAAATAGGATAGTTTTTGTTTAGAATGGTGTGTGAAAACTTATACAAAAATCCTGTAAATACTCTAAGTACCCAGTGTGAGAGAAAATGAGTCTGATATTTGGAACAATGTATGTGTTGAACACCACTGTTCTTTCAAGTTATTTAAATTATTAGTTTGTTTCATCAAGTTATTTTATCTTCAGCTTTACTTACTTTTCTGCAAAGTTTTACATTATTTCGCCACTTTCTTACTTTTGTTCAAACTTTAACTTTAATTTTACTTTCAAAATCAAAGCACTTGACACTTTGACATTATTAACAAAACAAACCACAAATCATTAACTATACTAAGTATTTCGACAAACAATTGCACATGTGTCCTAGGACTTGTTTGGTTGGTCCTGCAAGTAACCCAGTTTTCTAAGAGATTGGTTAACCAGAGGTTGTTCGTCAGAAATCACAGCGAACACTTGTGAGCCAAGAAATTATCTTTTGATTATTGTTTTGGACTAGGTGTTCATTTGTATTTTGTCCATTCAAAGCTTTTAAGAAATATTGTTTGTATTTGACTGAAGCTTTTAAGCAAGGTCAAAGATTGTTTTGAAGAATGTCTTCGTTTTGTTTAAGTTGTTTGTTTAAGATCACTGTTGCGATTGAGTGGAAGTGAGAGGGGTCTCTTATCTAGGAGTTCCTAGGTAGAACTGTCATTGGGTAGGGATTAAGTGAAAAGATTGTAAACTGGGGTGTTTTCTGTGGATCTTTGTATTGATACTACTGATAGTGAAGTTCCTTCCTGGCTTGGTAGCCCCCAGATTAGGTGTGATTGCACCGAACTGGGTTAACAAATCTCTGTGTTCTTTAATTTTGTCTTTTTCTTTTATTGTGATTTTTAAACTTGATGTTATTGGTGTCGTGACATCATATTCAACATTGTATATCATTTGCCAGAATTTCAATTGGTATCAGAGCATACACCCTGCCTGTATTTCTGGGTGAAATCTAGGGGAATTATTCTGGTACCATGGACAAGGAAGAAGGATTTGGACACAGAGCACCCATTTTGGATGGTTCTAACTATGACTATTGGAAACCTTGCATGGTTGATTTCTTAAATTCTATGAATAAGAAGGCTTGGAAAGCTGCTGATAGAGAGTGGGAACATCCTATTGTTACTGATAAAGATGGCAATACAACTCTGAAGCCTGAGGATGATTGGAGCAAATATGAGGATGAGTTGGCACTATGGAATTCAAAAGCTTTGAATGCCTTGTTCAATGGCATTGACAAAAACATATTCATACTTGTGCATCACTGTCAAAATGCCAAGGAAGTCTGGGATATTATCAGAACCACTCATGAAGGAACTTCTAAAGTCAAGATGTCAAGACTCGAAATGCTTACCACCAAATTGAAAATTTGAGAATGAGAGAAGATGAGATTGTTCATGACTTTCACATGAACATTCTTGATATTGCTAATGCCTCAAGAGCTTTAGGAGAAAATATGTTTGATGAAAAGCTTATGAGGAAGATTCTCAAATCTCTTCCCAAGAGATTTGATATGAAGGTTACTTCCATAGAGGAAGCTCAAGACATTTGTAACATGAAGGTAGAAGAACTTATTGGATCCCTTCAGACCTTTGAAATGGGACTCAATGATGTGCCTGAAAAGAAGAACAAAATCATAGCTCTTGTGTCAAATGCTGAGAAGGAAGCAGAAAGAGGTTAAGTGGAGGATGAGGAAAGTCTGAAAGAAGATGTTTCCATGATGGGAAGACAATTCAACAAGGTCATGAAGAGGATGAATTTTGGCTCTAGATCAAATGTCAATAATACTTCATCTGACATCAGCAGATCAAATGAGTCAAGTACAAAACCTGAAGAGAAGCCAAGTCAGGGAAGAAGAGTTTAATGTCATGGGTGTGATGTCTTTGGCCATATTAGAGCTGAATGTCCCACTTATCTGAAGTGGCAAAAGAAAGGCTTATATATTACATGGTCTGATGGAGGTTCTGAGAGTGATTTTGAAGAAGAATCAGCCAAACATATCATTGTTTTAACAGGGACATGTGTGTCTGATGAAGACTTTAGTGGAGATGAGCTAACGTTTAAGGAACTTACTGATACTTACCAAAAATTGTGTATAAAGTGTGCTCAAGTCATACAAGAAGGAGAAAACAGAAAAATATCATAGCTACCTTGGAGGAAGAAAAGAAAGAGCATTTGTCAACAATCTCACATCTAAATGATGAGGTCACCTTGCTGAACTCAAAACTTGATCAAATGACCGGATCAATTAGAATGCTTAATAGTGGATTTGAAACTCTAGATAACATTCTTCAGACTGGAAGAAGTGCAGGAGACCTATCTGGCATAGGATTTGATGGCTTTATAAGGAGTAGCCAACCTGAGTTCAAAAAGAATGTTACTGAACAGATGTTGAAACTTGTACCTCAACATCATGAAACAAGAAGACTCCTTCATCAAAAGAAAAAATATCAAAGATGGAGATGTCACTACTTTGGAAGGTTTGGTCACATAAAACCTTTCTGTTTCAGACTCCATGGATACCCTAATCAGAATCCTCATCCCAAACATGAGCAAAACATTATTATAAAAAATCAACAATGGGTCCCTAAGCATGTTGCCTTGCTAGCTTGTACTTCCAGAAAAGGATTAGCTAAAGAGGACTGGTACTTTGATAGTGGTTTCTCTAAACATATGACTGGAATAAAAGATATGTTCATTAATATCAAATCTCATCCTACCAGCTACGTGACATTTGGTGATGGAGCTAGGAGAAAAATCAAAGGAGTATGAAAACTTGAAGGATCAGGTGTTCCAAATCTTGATGATGTACTTCTAGTTAGAATTGGTAGTTATTAATGTTAGTTTCCAAGGACTCGCTCCTTGCAAGCCTAGCATGAAAGCTTCCCCAAAAAGTAGACTTTTCATAGATCTTGTCGTAACGCAGCTATCCTGTCGCATGACTTGATTCATGAAAGTGTTGTGACTCTGGGACGCACTCTTAGAACCAATTTCAATATTGGTAGTTGTGTAGTGTTAGTCTCCAAGGACTCGCTCCTTGCAAGCCTAGCATGAGAACTCCACTCAAGGTAGACCTTATCATCGTTATCTTCATAATGCAGCTAGCCTGCGGCAGGGCGTTAGTGTGATAAACGTCCGTGACATTGAGTTTCCTAATCCATCACTGTAGAAACTATCTTGTGAGTGGGTTTTATGGATAGAAAATATAGAACCAATCTCTTACAGCACACCCATTAGGAAGGTTTCGGATTTACTTGTGACACCTTTAGATCCAAACATCTCTGCATCATACGCATCATTTTAACAAGGTCTTCAAGGAACAAAGAGACATTTATTGTAAACATCACGACTTTACCATATAAATTTTATAAATAAATAAATAAAAACGAATTTTTTTGCCATTTTGGTGTTTGCAATGACTTTTTAAGTTCCTTGAAACATTTGCATTTTTTCCACTCATGCGTGCATCATCACATTTTCATTCGTAAAAAAAAACTCATTCCCGTCACCTCCTTTCCAGCTGTCACACTAAGGATCTCACACAAATACTCCACTCGAGCTCAGGCCAGAAAAAAGATGGCTGAAAGAGACCCGAAGATGGAAAAATTTAATGAGGAGCTTACCGATCTTCGCGGGAATGTGGGTCATATTATGGAAATGTTACAAGTCATTCGAGCAAAGATGGATACCCAACTTACTATGGTTTATGAGATTGTCACTCTGGTGACTGACCCTCCACCATCGGTCACTACTCCTGCAACCTGGCCTCCTTTTGGGCTTCCTCACGGGTTTGTACCTCCTCCCCAAGGGTTTGTACTTCCTCCTCAAGGGATTGTGCCTCCTCCTCAAGGATATACCACTCAGCAAACAGTTCCTTTGACTACTGAGGCGAACCATGTGGTTCGTAATTTTACACCAGATGTTGTGCACACCCGTTTTCAACCGTACTTTAACGACCCTCGTCAGGTGTATAATGTGTTAGACATGTCTGAAGACGGTGATGAGAGACACGAGACACTGTGAGAGAATTTGGATATTATTGAGAAAAGGTTGAAGGTGACCAGATCTTTGGTGCTGCTGCCAGAGAGATGTGTCTTGTATCTGGACTAGTGATACCTCCCAAGTTCAAGACGCCCACCTTTCATATGTATGAAGGAGCAACGTATCCTAAAAGTCATCTTTTAATGTACTACCGGAAAATGGCAGCACAAGTTGACAATGACAAATTGATGATCCATTGCTTCCAGTATAGTCTGAAAGGAATTTCTTCCAAGTGGTACTTGACACTGGACCAATCAAAAATCTGTTGTTTCCAAGACCTAACTGATGCTTCCATTCAACAATACAAGTACAATATGGTTCTTGCCCCCGATAGGAGGTAATTGTTGAGCATATCCGAGAAAGACTCTGAATCTTTTAAAGAATAAGCTTAAAGGTGGAGAAGGACTGCTTCTCAGGTGGAGCCTCCGTTGACTGAAAAAGAATTAGCTGACTGGTTTATTGACACTGTACGACCAGAATTTTATGAGAGAATGGTGGGGAGCATAACTTCTAGTTTCTTTGATCTAGTGGCTATGGGAATCAAGGTAGATCATGGTTTAAAAAATGGTAAGATGGGCGGTGCATCCAGCAGCTCCAACAACAATAATGGGAGTAGTGCTAAGAAGTTCACTGGCAATTTCCACAAAAATAAAGAAGGCGAAACAAATGCAGTAATGGCAAGTCGTAGGAGAAATTAGCTTTGGCAGAGGTCTCCATTTGTGGTTCAACAACATTTTTTCCACCCACCACAGTTTTTTCAACATCCATATGTAGTAGTAGTTCAACCATCATATAATCAATAGATTCCAATGTATCGGCCAACTCAAGTAGTACTGATGTATACAAACAGCTCCAGCAGTTCCAGCCTATCAACCAATGAACAACACTCCAGGCTATCAACAAGCGCCCAACGCTTCAGCCTATCAACAGAGGACTTCAACTCCTCATCAGAATCCCAACTTTCAGAACAGAAGACAATGGGGAAGACCTCATAATCCTCGGATCCATATGACCTATACTGAATTATATCCTTCGCTGCTGAAGAAAGGTTTGGTTACTCCAAGGCCTTTGGGTCCTCCACAGATCCACTCCCACCAAATTACAACCCAAGTGTCCATTTTTTATTCCATGAAGGTTCCCCCGGGCACGATTTGGAAGGTTGTTATGCTTTGAAGTATGTTGTGAAGGATTTGATGGAGAAGAACATTTTGTCATTCAGAAATGTTGGTTTGAATGTTAAAGATAATCCTTTTCCCAAACATGGGCCCATATGTTGTGAAAGTGGCATTCTCCGGAGGTTCCTTAATCCTCAAGACTATAGACAGCGAACAACTTACACACCCGGTGAATTCTGATGCAGTTAGAAAATATTATGCCTAAATAAAACCCGCTAGGTCGAAAACCAGAAATGGCGACCTAGGCAAAAATGGGTATCTCGGTGGATCAAAACCTATGAAGGAGATCCAGATAAAAGATAGGGATAAAAATAAAAAAGCATCTCGGTGGATTGAAAACCCGAAAGGGCGGTCCAGGAAAAAGTTAGGGACAAAGGCATTTGAATGTATCAGATGGTGTTTACCATTACTGGAGAATCATAGTTGAAGACCAATCCAGTTGCTCTTGTCATAAGCAAGGTGTTGGGCAATCTTACTTATTAGGGATTATAGTGGTCGTTGGATTCAATGTAGACCTTTACCCATTGCCATTTTCAAATTGTAATTTTCCATGGAGATTTTGCCATTAGCAAGCTACCATTCTTGAATGAAATACAACGTTTGCCTATAAATTTTGTCATCCAGCTTCTTATTTTCTTTTGTTATGCAAAATGTCATCACTTGATTACAATTTAACTCTGAAAATGACAAAAAAAAATTAAAATTTGTTTTTTTAAAACATATTGAAAAACTTTCAAGTTTCTTTGACTTTGGAAAGATTAAAAAAAATCTTTTGTCTTCCCAAAAAACCTCTGGTTTGCAGCAACACTCTTAAGCCATTATTACAGAAATCCCCATAGAGGATCAAAACTGGTAGCACTCTTGGATGGATCCTTGGACCGAGCATTAAGTTCCAAGTTTGAAGACATCTCCCCAGCATTTTTTCACATTGCTCATCTAAGTATTGGCGTTGAGATCCTACTCCCTTTTGAGACTTGTCAAAACTCTGTCTCTTCAGAGTCATCATTTGCATATCCTGATCATTCGCATCATGCTCAAACATACACATTTACTATTAGCATTTGTCCTTCCCTAGTTGTCGTTTGTCTGACTCCAGGTCCGAGCATTATTGGCCTTCATTTTGAAATTCATTGTTGTTAGTACCCCGAAGTTTGGTTAACCAAATTCTTCACCCCAGTAACACTAGTATTCCCTGCAAAAATCCATTTGTTGCTGGTATTTGCCTTTATTACCACCAATTTTCTCTTTAAGGTCCAACTGTCGTTGGCACGAGTCTATTGAGCTGGTTGTGAAACCTTTTGGCTTACGATTTAAGTCCATTTAATTTGGCACATATCTGTGTTTTCCTGATGGTTCCTGAAGGTTTTTTTTTTAACTCTTCATTTAAGGAATTGCTAGAGGTTGGACATTTTATCTCGTTGAAAACTCCAACATTTCTCACCTTTATTCTTCAACCGGTCGCTTGGAGCCATTGATTTATCCTTACCCCTAGTATCAGTTGGTCGCATAGAGTCGCTGCTCAATCACTGTGTTTGTCTTATTTATCCTCAGTGTCAACATATTACACTTGAACCTGTTAGATTTATCACTTTGGATATTTTGAATATTTCTTACTCTTAGTGTCAACCGGTTTGGAACCCGTTACGCATTCACTTTGAGTGTATTTTGGTCTCTATTCTTAGTGTCAACCGGTTTGGAACCCGTTGCGCATCCACTTTGAATGTTTATCGTGTCTTTATTCTTAGTGTCAGTTGGTCGCATTGAGCCATGGCGCATTCACTTTTATTATTATGTTCTCATTCATAGTGTCATTTGGTCGCTTAGAGCCATTGCGCGTTCACTTTGAATGTTTTCCTTTGTTATTATTCATAGTGTCAGTTGGTCGCCTTGTGCCGTTGTGCTTTCACTTTGAATATCATGTTGTTTTCATTCGTAGTGTCAGTTGGTCGCATAGAGCCGCTGCGCATTCACTTCGAATTTTTTTATTGGTGTTATTCATAGTGTCAGCTGGTCATATCAATCTCTATGCAATCACTTTGAATATCCTGTCTATTCCTGGTGTCAACCGGTCTGGAGCCCGTTGCCAATTCACTTTGAATTTTCTTTATATCCTTAGTTTTAGCAGTCACACTTGAACCTACTAACCCATTTCTTTGGATGCTTTTATCTTACCTACCTGTATTTCTAAGTGTCAGTTAGTCACATAGAGCTATTGCGCATTCACTTTGGATGGTTTTTTATCTTTATTCTTTGTGTCAAATAATCGCATAGAGCTATTGCGCATTCACTTTGGATGGTTTTTTATCTTTATTCTTAGTGTTAGTTAGTCGCATAGAGTTACTGCGCATTCACTTTGGATGATTTGTTATCTTTATTCTTAGTGTCAGTTGGTTGCGACAAGTTATTGCGCATTCACTTTGAATATTTTGTTTAATTTCTCAATGTCAACTGGTCGCATAGTGTCGTTGATTTACCACTTCGATTATTGTCGGGTCTTTCTATTCCTGGCGTCAGTTGGTCGCATCGATCCACTGTGCTTTTACTTTGATACTTTCTTGCCATCCTAAAGTGACAATTTGTTGGATTTCTTTTTTTTTCCCGTCTTTTGTTATTCTTAGTGCCATCAGTTACACTTGAACCTGTTGATTTATCACTTTGAATACTTCCCGTTTTCATTTCATTGTCCCTAACGTATGTCATCCCCAGTGAGTCTTTACCCCTTTGTTTGTCGACATATCGCATCATATTTATCTTTCATTGCATAATATTTTAAAAGAGTTAGATAGTCCATAGTCCAGCATAACATTGCATTTAGGGGGAAAATTTCGGTTTTTTATATTTAAATACCTTTCACCTGATCTCGTGAGTGTCTACCGTCACTCAAGTCATCTGGTAAAGTTATTTAAATAGGGGTAACTGTCACACCCTAAATTTTACCCCTATCTTTCCATGTCATACATTTCATCCCATCATTAGCATACTATGGTGTATCGGGCATGTTCTAGATTTGCAAAGGAATTGTCAAGGAGAGTTTTGGTTTTAAATTCCTCTCCAAGTTGTCATTCCATTTTCTATTTTCTATTGTAATTCTCATTCATTCATTTATTTTCAAAATTTCAAGTTCCAGTTTTTAGATTCTAAGTCATTTTAAGTTCAAGTTTACTTCCTTTCAAATTGCAAGTCTTAGGTTTTAGAGCCATTTCGACTCCAATTTCAATTCAAAATTCAACTTCCAAGTTCATTACCATTTCATAACTAAATTCATGTGTCATTTCAATTTTAAATCTTGAGTTCCATAGGAAGTTCAATTTCAAATCCAATGTCAAATTTTCATGTTTCAATTCAAATTCTAGAGTCCAAATGCCAAATCACAAATTCAATGACAATGTCATTCAAAGTCCATTTTTCACCCAAGATTCAAATTGTAAATGTATGACAAAGTTTACCTCTAACTTCTATTCAAGATACAATTTTTCAAGTCACATTCATTCAAATATGCTTCATATCATAAGTTTACAAATGTTTGAATAGAAATTTCAAGTTTCTAAATTACTTTGTTTGATTGATTACAAGAGTCTTAAGCCTAACAAGTATCTAGTTTCATGTGCAAACTTTCAAGCTTCATGCAAACTTCAAGTCATCCTTGGGTCGTTCCTTTTATCGTGTTAATCTAAAAAACCAAGGTGCATCAATTTGAAACCAAAGATTAGCAAAAGTACTTATTCTATTAAGCATATTCATACTCATTCAAAATCTCACATAAGCATATTCATTTAAGCATAATCATAATTAGAATCATTCATAAGTCAATTCATTCACCCTATCAACACATTCGTACAAAAACTCTAGCATAATGCATCATTCAAATGTTTTACCTAAATTCAAGTTTATTCAATTCATGTTTAAAGAAATCCACTTTCATTCATATAATCATAAAAATATATTCAAACCCTTTGTCGCGTTTTAATTAATTCATCATAATCCACTCATTTGTAATCTTTTTATGTTAAGCATCATTGATAAATCATACATTCATTCGGCACACATTATACTTTCGCACATATGCCACAAAAACAGAATTTCAAGACGGTATAACAAAGATATCAGCAAGGTCCACCACAAGTACACTAGCAGGCATTTTTTTAAGAGGAAAATATAAAATAAAAAAAATAGAGCTCAGACCTGCTGCAAAGCAGAATCGCAGACCACTTTTCCTCTCACACCATCACACTTCATGCCAACATGCTTCAAGCCAATAATCTCAGACCTGCAAACCATGTCAAAACCTGCGCTTCACAACAAACATGGAAAGGAATGGTGCAAGTTTATGACCCAAAACAACCTGTGACTTTGCTTATACAAAAATGTGAGAAACTTTCTACTCCATAAGCAAAACCTGAAGTTGAAAGGGATTAAACATGAATACCAAACAAAACAGCTGATAACATAAACTTCTTCAACAAGTTTTTAGATTCAAATTCATAAAATCCTAATATCACCCCTATATAAACACACATTATTTCACTCAGAAAGGATCTGAGGGACAACAACAAAACCCTAGTCGAACAACACTTCAGCCGCACATCACAGAGTTCACAAGAAAAACCTAGCCGCATATACACAACAGACACAGAGAGAACACTGAAAAAATTCTACACACATTCTACCAAGACCCTAATACCAAAAGCTTCGTTGGAAGCTATTGGCGTCTCACATTGAAAGCTCAGCCACAATAGTTCACATAACACAGACAAATCCGAAGAAGAATAAGATACAAACGAAATCAATAAAAGTTGAACAAGAAGAAGTAGACGAAGAAGGATCGAAAGAACAAAAGAGGAAGAGAGTTCGAACGAGAATGAACTGAAAAAGTTAAGTACCTGTAGATTAAGGCTCCAAAGCGTCCTAACAGAGGTAGATTTCTGAATCTTTTTGCTCCTTGATCTAATTTCGCATAGATGTGATAACTAGGGTTCATGATTTGCAATGAAAAATCCATCAGTTGTTGTTACACATGATTTAATGTTTGTTTTCGTGGTCTGATGTTTGATTCGATGATGATTTTTGTTTGATTCATAATGAAGATAAATTTGCGGTTAGATTTGTGTAAGCGTGAGTTTAGATGTTGAGGAAGCGATAACGTTTCTTTTAATTACGTTTTAATTGGAAGTTAAGGAAATAAGTGCGAGGTTCCTTTTCCAAATCTTGCAGCGGCTAAGTTTTTAGGGTTTCTTAATCTCAATTGCTTATTTAAATCGAACCGGGTCGACACATGACCCAGTCGGTTCCCCCCAAACCCAACGTCCTGGGCTTCACCTATTGGACCCAGCGGTTTCTGTTCAACACACCCCCTATCTTGCTTTCAGCCATTAACCTTTTTGTCTTAATTTTCTTAAGATAAGTTTTATTTCTCAATTTCTTTTTCTTATATAGCTCTTTTTTATTAAATCTAAGAAACACAAAAAGAAGTTTTGTCTTTTTTTTAATTGTTTTAAATAATGTTGTTTAACTTATTAATTAAATTATTTTAGTTATTTTAGTCAACTATCTTTCAATTAATTTTATCTATATAATGTATGATTATTTTTTTGCTCATTATTTAGTTGTATGATGATGATCATGTATGACTTGTATGAACTCGAATGTTACCCTCACATTCTGACCATAAATTGTTTAAAAAAAATAATAAACATGATCATTAAGAATAATCATTTTCAAAAGATAATTTAATTTCTTAGTCCAATTCCAAGTAAAGACTTACCCCTACATATACATTTCGCACACACGTAAGTCAGTCATCTTTATGATCGCCATTTGCACGAATTTACGCACCACAATACAAAGCATATACGATTTTATCAAATTTTCTTAAAAAAATCAACGAAAGAACTGAATTCTGGAGTCTAACATTCCACTAATTCTTGAATGAAACACTCTTGTGGCACGCCCCACGGGACGTGGTTCTTTCGCCCTTTCGTCTTTCAAAACACCTAATTGTTACAAATAAAAATACGAAAGAACTGAATTCTGGAGTCGAGCATTCCACTAATTCTTGAATGAATCATTCCTGAGGCCCGCCCCATAGGACTTGATTCATTCGCCCTTTCATACTCAAAACACTCAAAACTTAACGCCTTCGAAGAGATGAGACATGATTCATCTCCATAGGAAAGATGTTCCTCCTATTCCCACAAACACAAAAAATAAATTTTCTCAAACAATTTCTCTCAAAGAAGAATGTGGCAATCACTTGTTGATCATATATCCAAGTTTGAAGCTTCTTCCATCTTCTTTTTTCTCCCTTAAATGTTTGTGATATAATAGGTAAGATATCTCCCTCAAAGATGACGACTTGTCTCTTTCTTTCAAATCCAACTTAAAACCTAGCCAACAAATACAAAAATCATTTTCTTAATTAATCAACGAAAGAACTAAATTCTGGAGCCTAGCATTCCACTAATTCTTGAATGAATCATTCCTGAGGCCCACCCCATGGGACTTGATTCATTCTCCCTTTCATCTTAAAACACCTTAAATAAGATCAAACTCTTTCTCTAAACGAGCATTATTTAAGCTCTTTCTATCTCGCAGACAAGCTAGCGCTTCAGCCTCCTATCGTGAGCAGATAAGCCAACGCTTAGCAGTTAGAAAACGGTTTAAACAATCGTTCATTAAAAAACATCAACAAACTGTAGCTACACGAACTACGAAGCTCTGACTTTCCCATTGCACAAGGGAATACGTAGGCACGAGGATTTTAATCCTTCGCGAGCACCCTAATAAAAAATTTAACTATTTCTCTGTCGGGAATCACCCTAATAAAAAATTTAACCATTTCCCCATAACTATGATAATAATTAAAAATATTCATTTCCTTTAAAACAAACATCTTAGCAAACCATTTAGAAGACAAAGACATAAATTAACATTTAATCACATAGTTAGACTAAGAGGTTCCCGTTGAGTACAATGGACGTGAGGAGTGCTAATACCTTCCTTTTGCGTAACCGACTCCCGAACTTAGAATTTGGTTTCGTTGACCATTTCTTATCCTAGTTAGGTTGTATCTATATCTCCCTTTTCTTTAGTTAGAATAAATAGACTTAGGTGGCGACTCTGTTGTTTTTTCCACGTCAATCGTAAGGATCATATTTTTTGAGGTACGACAATACACTTTAAGTGGAGGTGCAAAATATTTTATTTCATTATTAACTCACTTATTCGAAGCAAACTCATCCAAAGGCACATCACTTCACAAACAGTTCACTACATCATACTGCGGATTTGCTCTCCTAACTCCCATTCCAAATCTACTTATTTTTTCTCTCTGCAAATTCCTATCAACATATCTAAACCATCATATGTTTCGCCTTCCAAGAAGTTATCCTTCGAACCTGAATCTAGGGTTCATCGTCTTTCATAAGATGTCCTAGATGTTGCTCCATTTAACGCGGTTGTTCCTGATACTGCTAGGGTTTCTAAACCCAGAACACCTGGCGTGCGTAGGCCCAAGGATCAGTTTGCATGTCCATCATCTGGTTCCCAAGGCACTAAGTTTTATGATGAAGCCACTAAAAACCTCATCTCAACAATCTTGGCAGAAAATAGTGACTTTGCTGGAAAATATGATTCTCAGGAAACTCAGAAGAATCCAGGGTCTAGACCAAGGAGTGAGGCTGATAAATAAACCACTACTGTATTTTCTATTTAAGGGATCCCCAAGGATGATGTTGAAGATGTTGTAACACCATATATTAAGGTTACAAATCAAAATGATGAAGGTGCACAGGTTGCTAAGGACCTTCTTGAAGCTGAGAACAACAAAGACAATACTCCTGATATGTGATAGATCTTGATGATATGTCTGATAATGAGCTCATTGCCAATATTAATCCAAGTGTGGCAAAAATAATTCTTTGAATTCTGCTCTTCTAAAGGAAACAGTCATGAATTTTCTTCCCCCATTACTCCTCAGCAAAATGGGGTTGTTGAAAGAAAAAACAGAACCATACAAGAATTAGCTAGGGCCATGATTCATGCCAAGAAACTTCCTCTCTACTTTTGGGCTGAAGCTATGAACACTGCCTGTTATGTTCATAACAGGGTTACTCTAAGAAAGGGAACTCATACTACTCTTTACGAGCTCTGGAAAGGAAGGAATCCTAATGTCCAATACTTTCATGTATTTGGAAGTAAGTTCTATATTCTGGCTGATAGAGAACAAAGAAGAAAAATGGATCCTAAAAGTGATTAAGGCATATTTTTGGGTTACTCTACTAACAGTAGAGCCTACAGAGTTTTCAAATCTAGAACCAGGGTCATAATGTAATCCATAAATGTGGTTATTGATGATCTCTCCAAAGAACCTGATGTCACGTATAATGTTGGAACATTTTATGATACTCTAGTTGAAGTTGCTGATAAAGAAGATGATACAAATCCAAATACTCTAGTATCTGAGCCAGAATCAGCAAACAAAGCACCTTCAATCCGAATTCAGAAGGATCACCCTAAAGATATTATCATTGGTGATCCAAACAGTGGAGTCGTACCTAGGTCAAGGGAAGTCATCTCAAACTCTTGTTTTGTATCCAAGATTGAACCCAAAAATTTCAAAGAAGCATTGACTGGTGAATTTTGGATCAATGCTATGCAAGATGAGCTAGAGCAGTTCAAGAGGAATGAAGTGTGGGAGCTTGTACCAAGACCTGAAGGAACAAATGCCATTGGTACTAAGTGGGTGTACGAGAATAAATCTGATGAACAAGGGGTAGTGACCAGGAATAAAGCTAAACTTGTTTATCAAGGATATACTCAAATTGAAGGCATTGACTTTGATGAAACATTTGCTCACATGGCTAGACTTGAATCATTTCAACTACTTCTGGGAGTTGCATGCATTCTAAAGTTTAAACTGTACCAAATGGATGTAAAGAGTGCCTTCTTAAATATGTACTTGAATGAAGAAGTTTATGTGGAGCAGCCTAAGGGATTTTTGATCCAAACCTTTCAGATCATGTCTACAAGTTGAAAAAGGCCTTGTATGGACTAAATCAGACTCCTAGAGCTTGGTATTAAAGATTGACTGAGTTCCTTTTGAAGAATGGCTACCGGAAAGGTGGAATTGACAAAACTATATTTGTCAAAGATATAGGAGGAAAAATCATGATCACTCAGATCTATGTGGATGACATAGTGTTTGGTGGAATGTCAGATGAGATGGTTAAACATTTTGTCAAATAGATGCAATCTGAATTTGAAATGAGCCTTGTTGGAGAATTAACCTTTTCCTTGTATTGCAAGTCAAACAGATGGAAGATTCCATTTTTCTCTCTCAGAGCAAATATGCCAGAAACATTATTAAGAAGTTTGGAATGGAGAGTGACAGTCACAAAAGAACACCTGCTCCTACCCGTGTTAAGATGACTAAAGATGAAAAAGGTGCAAGTGTGGATCAAAGCTTGTATCGAAGCATGATAGGAGTTTGTTGTGTCTAACAGCTAGTAGACTTAATATTGCCTTTGATGTTGGAGTTTGTGCAAGATATCAAGCAGAACCTAAGGTCTCTCACATAAATATAGTCAAAAGGATCCTAAAATATGTGAATGGGACTTGTGACTATGGTATGTTGTATTCTCATGGCATTGATCCTGTTTTATCTGGATATTGTGATGATGATTGGACTGAGAGTGCAGATGACAGAAAAAACAATTATGGAGGGTTTTTCTTAGGTAACAATCTTATTTCCTGGTTTAGCAAGAAGCAAAATTGTGTCTCCTTATCTATTGTAGAGGCTGAGTATATAACAGCTGGTAGCAGTTGTTCTCAGCTAGTTTGGATGAAACAAATGTTATCTGAATACAATGTCACTCAAGATGTCATGACATTATATTGTGATAATCTCAGTGCAATCAATATTTCCAAAAATCTTGTTCTACACAGTAGGACAAAACATATTGATATCAGGCACCATTTCATCAGAGGTCTTGTGGAAGATAAAATGATCAAGTTTGAACATGTTGCTACTAAATTACAGCTGGTTAACATTGTCACAAAGGCCTTAGATGCTAATCAGTTTGAAAATCTGAGAGGCAAATTGGGAATCTATTTTTATGAGGGCTTGTAGCAATTAATAATGTTTGGTAGTCCAGTCAAAGGATGGAGACTGAAGGGGATGCTGGACAAGAAAGTGAAAACCAAGCTCTACTTTTTTTATGATGGAGTTCTGATTTACACAAATTGTTTCTCTTCTGGAGCTTGTGGTTTTATCTGTTTCTTTTGCTTTATGATTGTGATTTTGTTTTGGCCAAATTTCTGGCAAAAAGGGGGGGTTATTAGTAGATAATAGTCTGCTTGTGCTGATAAATACTATTTATTTTAGTATTATCAATCTATTTGTGCTGCAGGGTTGGGCTTAACAGGTTTAGGGGGAGATAGAATATCTCTCTATTTTCTGCTGCTTCTATACTGATTTGTTGTACTCTGGTACAATTTTTGTTGGTTGTTTTGTTGTGTGCACAACATTTGAAGTTTGGTATTTTTATTGTTGCTGGTGTGTTGTGTTCATACAACTGTTGGTTTGAGGGGGAGTCCTCTCTGTTGTGTACTTCCTGCTACTGTTGTGTTTCTCTAATGGTTTTTGTGATAATGCTTAAATTGTTTTAGCAAAAAAAATTGCCAAAGGGGGAGTTTGTTTGTAGATGTTTTAGATTTGCTATATTTTGTGGTAAAACTTATGTTTGTGTCTGGATTCATAGGTAATATTATGACATGTGATTTAAGCATTATGCAGGTATGAAGTTTTTCTGTGCAACTGTTATTTTTATCAGGATGTCAAGATTAATGTCATGACATCTCTGACTGGGCCTGAAGACCTAGGTGAATCCTATTTTGTGCGTGCATCCTTAAGTTATTATTGATGATATTTTGTTGTGGTTTTAGCGCAATTTTATCAGAAGGAAAGGAAGGATTCATCTTGGAGTTATTTTAGCAGAACATTTGTTCTTGCTATTTTTGTTCCTTTATTTGAGGAATTATTATTTCAGATTTGTGCATGTTCAGTAGGACCATTGCCCATTCAAGGATCTACTTAAGGTATCTTTACCCTAGTGTGAACGTGTGGAAAATAAGGATTGTGTATTCAGTGTTTTTCACGTGTGTGTTAGTTTCTTGTGAGCCGAGCAATTATCTTTTGATGAATGTTTTGGACTAGGTGTGCATTTGTATTTTGTCCATTCAAAGCTTTTAAGCAAGAGTGTTTGTATTTAACTAAAGCTTTTAAGCAAGGTCAAATATTGTTTTGAAGAGTGTCTTCGTTTTGTTTGAGTTCTTTGTTTAGGATCATTGTTGTGATTGAGTGGAAGTGAGATGGGTCTCTTATCTAGGAGTTCCTAGGTAGAACTATCATTGGGTAGGGACTACGTGAAAAGATTGCAAACTGGGGTGTTTGCTATGGATCTTTGAATTGATTCTACTGATAGTGAAGTTCCTTCCTGGCTTAGTATCCCCCATAGTATGTGTGATTGCACCGAACTGGATTAACAACTCTCTGTGTTCTTTAATTATGTCTTTGTATTTTATTGTGTTTTTCAAACTTGTTGTTATTGATGTCGTGACATCATATCCAACATTGTATATCAGTTGCCATAATTTCAGGGGTATATAAAGTGAACAATGATATTTTAGGTGACAGTTAGAAAGAGTTAAAATTGGATGTGAAATTAATGGAATAGATAGCTGCGAGTAATCAAAGTGCGCAGCAGAAGAGTAAGGTGGTATAATGTTTATACGTAAATGTTTAGTAAGGGATCAAGATGTGGAGTGATAAAACTTGTTGGGATAATAAGACTATTAGACACCCCAGAATGGAAGTGTTTTGGTGATAAGCTTACCTGTTAATCATGTACTACTGGGTATACAGATGTATTGGTATATGTGTTATTTATGTGCTCTAGTGGTGAGTTATGAGTATGTTGTTTCGATGGTCAGGACAACGAGGTTAGTTTGTTAGTTGTATGGTTGTAACTGGATTGATGTGTATCGTGAAACTTTGGTTCTTATTCTTGTTGTTTCCTCATTACCTATGGTGATGGTTCGAGTCCGAGTAACTAATTCCTATGATGAGGAGTTCGGGAAGTGTTACCTATGGTGATGGTAACGATTTTTTGTTGTGTTCTAGTTCAGGTGTAAACCTGCATATGGTAACTTGATGATTTATTGTGTTTTGTGTTTGTTGTAGTTGTCTTGGCATTATTATTGTTGTTTTGTGTTACTCGTAGTATTTCCAATTTTGGCAGGAGAGTGATTAGTTGGATACGAGAACATATCTGGGTTGATCTTCTCCCAGGGTAATATTCATGGAGAAAATTCGTGGGAATCTCTCAAAGGATTTTAGGTAAGGGGAGAATAGGTTTGTAATTGGTGATAATAACATGATGGGTTAGTGAGAGGTCCTTTCCCTTGTAGAATTTTTGTTGTTATGATGCTATATGATAAATTTGTTGTGTGTATATTTGTTGTTCTGAATTCGTTCTGGTATAATTGAATTCATATATGAAATTATTGTTATGGTTGTTCTGTATGTGGCAATGTATATGCATATCTATGTTATTGTAGACTCGGTATGACGAATCTAGATCTAGAATAGTGACAAATCTAGATCTAGATTATTGGTAAAACTGGTATAGAAACATTCCTAAGACTAATAAGAATTATGAAAACGAGAATCATAGGAAACAAAATCAGAATGAAGGAGAAAACATGAAAATTAGTGGTTTTTGTCCATACGCGTATGGAGTTGGTCATTACGCGTATGGCGTGTGTGATATTGGTAGATTACGCGTGTTAAGGATGCATTAGGCGTATGGATGTGCGTGGATTTGAGGCAATACACGTAATAGATGGGGCATACGCATATGTAAGTTGAATTTTTAGGCAATACGTGTGAGAGAATCAAGGCAATACGCGTAGGTCAATAAGTGTATTGGGCGACGTAAGGGTATCATTACGCATAATAATGGCATGTGGTGTGCGTATAGGCTGCATAGAGATTGGGCATTACGCGTATGGCCTGGTCCAATACGTGTATGATCAGGCCTGTATGACAAATTATGTTGTTTTGTGATTTCTATCCCGATTTCGCATCCGATGCCGATTTTCTTGATCTGGGGCATTATGTATACCTTAGGACTTTATTAATAGAGGATTAGTGATGAAAGTAACTTAATAAAGAAATTTAGGTGGATTAATCAGATGACTAATTAAGTAAGTCGCGTGAAGTACTTTGGTGATTGTGAGGCTTATGATTAGAGGTGAAGTGGATTAATAACTGAGACCTAGTGGACGAATCGGGTGAATAACTAATTAAGGTTAAGTGAAGTATTTCCTTGGTGATGTATAGACTGAATTGATGGAATATATATGGAGAACTATGGTGTGATATGACGAGCATGTATTCTTAGGGTGTTGGGGAAATCGGGAATATGTGTGATTATTGGTGTAGTGGTGTCGTGAGTGGTTATGTGTGACCAGATTGATTGTTGCAATGATTGATTGTTGTTGTATGTATTTTTGGTGTGGTTTGAAGGATCGTGTTAATGTATAATGTTTATTATACACATGTTGTATGCATAGATTTCCATGTTGATCATCTTATGTGATCAGGTGGATCATGAAGATGTATAATGATTATTATACATATGTTATGTGCATATTCATTATCATGCATTCATGAAATTATTGTTGATTATTGTTGGAGTTGATTCGTTTCCGGGTGGGCACATGCGATTCATTTGAACTCCATTATGGAGAGTGTTGGAGATAAATCATTGTCGGATGGGTGTATGTGATTTATTCGGATTCCCTTAGGAATCAGGTTCGATTGAATGAACCATGGTGAGTTGGTACCACATGCCCTAATACGTAACATGGGACTCGGGGATTTTTTATGTTTACTTATTCTTATTATTTGTTACGTATTATATTTTTGTTGAAAACTCTATACATCAAGTGATGTTGTGGAATATTGTCGATGTTTGACAAATTGTCGTGAGATGAATAAAATAATATGTTTCCGCTGTTTTAATAAATGAGTTTTTGTTGGTTAAAATCGTTGATATGGCATTCCACTTTGTTTAAACTCTGATTTTTACTTATTAAACTGTTAATTTCTGATTTGGGAAAAGTGAGGTGTTACAATTCCTAACTTCTTCCTTGACCTCCTCCACTATAGCCTATATAATACCTTCTAATATGTAAGAAGCGATAAAATTATGCCTCCTCCTCTCTTTCATAACCCGATGGAAATATCTACTATTAGAGTCCCCTTTATTTAGCCACTTCAATCTCGATTTTTGAATAAGCATGTTCTCCTTAATTTTTAGATTCAACCGCAAATTACTATTCGCCCTCCTTTTATCCTCCAACTCTAAATCCCCAAGTTCCTCCTCACCATCATCTCCAAAGTTTAATTTGTACACCTCCTTTTCTATCTCCAAATCTATCTTCCCAAAAACATTAAGATTCCACCATCTAAGCCTCTGTTTAAGAAAACGATGTTTCTCCTTAAGAACATAATCACTTCTACCCTCTACCACCAACTTCTTCCACTCAAGCTCAACAAAAGAGATAAAATATATTGAACCACTCGTCGTTCACTTTGAAAGGCTTCGGACCCCAATTTGATTTTTCAAGAACAAGCCAAATAGGACAATGATTGGATATATCTTTATCTCCAATGAATTAACCCACCACCCCCATCTATGAATAATATCGCTATTCACAATGAACCAATCAATTCTACTACAAGACTTCCCACCCCTACTGTAACAAGAAAAATTCTCACCTCTACAAGGAACATGAATCAAATCAATCGACGAAATAAAGTCCACAACCTCTCCACATTCCGCAACACCGCTTCTCAACAAACACCCTTTTATGTTCATTAAGAGTTTTAATCGCGTTGAAGTCACATCCTATATCCCACTCTCCGTCCACCTTAGCCGTCTTCAAATCTAACAAATTACGCCATAAAACACGCTTTGGACCCATATCACAAGGAGAATAAACGTTCACGATATAGTACATCACATCCTTCCACCTAATCTTGATTCCCAAGAATCCAACACCTTTGAAACTATAAATCACTTCACAACCCCCAACATTCCATAAAATTGATAAACCTCCCGAAGCGCCTTCAAAATTAGAAAAAGAATAATTAATTACTTCCTTCCTCCAAAAGATCTTCACCATAGAATCCGATAAATTTTGAATTTTAGTTTTCTGAATAAAAAAAATATCAACATTGCCTTTACTAATTAACTGAGAAATTCTGCTCCTTTTCACTCTACTACTACCCCATATAATGTTCATGGTTCCTAAACTCATTTCAACAAATTTTTCTTCTCCATCCCTCTTACCTTTATTTTTATATCCACCTTTTCCCAAGCATCCAATCTATTATTGTAATCTCTCGCCGAGGCACCTCCCACAATTCCCAAACCAGAAATTGTAGTCCACAATCTATCTTCGACATTAGATCCCACATTATCTAACGTCCTAAGGTTACTCCTAACAATATCAGATTCACCCGAATTATCTCCGTAGATTTTATCAGACTCAATGTAAATCAAACCAGGCGAATTCTAATTTGCAGAAGAAGTGAGTTTAATTTCCAACCTTCCAGTTCCAGGAGTAAAAAGGTCGATATTAGTTGGTAAAGTTCCATGTTTTTTTTACTTTAATTTCCTCGTTACTCTTTTACTAGGCCCACTAAGCAAGCATAAACTTTTAAATTTCAAGTTTTTATTAAAAAGCTTCCTAGCCCCACATTGACATCCATCATGCGAAAAAGAAATATACTTTGAATAAACCACTTTATTAATACCATCAGTAGGTTCAGCCACCTCTAGATTACACCCTACCCTAGAACCCAACGAATACGAAATGTACTTTTTACTCTCCTCGAACTCCACCACATCTACAAAAGAACTCTTTGCAATAGCTAAAGCACTATCAAACATGCCATCTTCATTACTTTTAGCTGCTACATTCACAATGTCCAACACTGCAGTTGATACAGACTTCTGACCTCTTCCCTTTTTCATATTATCCCCTGGACAATGTTCCTCTGGGTTAAAGACTGAAATCTTCACCTCTCCCTCCTCATTTTCAGAACATCTACCGTCCTTCCTTCCTTCCGAAGCTGCAGGTGATGAGAATACAAAAAGCCCTTTAGAACCATACCAATGATCCGCCTTAGAGACAGAATTACTGGATTCTGAAGCTTCCTTACAATCAAAATTAGGTATATAAAACCTAAGAGGGCCATGAAAATCCTCTCTAATAAGTAAGATAAACTTCTTATTATCAATAACGACCTCCACCGATTCCGGGAGCTTAAAGTCTAGAGGAACCTTTATCATCACTCTAGCCACATATTTTGCATCTCCTTTCATTGTGTTTTCTTCAACACAAATGAATACGCCTAAGAAATTTGCAAAATCAATAAAGAACTCCATCTTCTAAGCTTGGATTGGTACCCCAAAATTCTGAACCAAACCACTCTATCATTATCAACATCATTTTCAGTCCACGGACAAATCGATGAAAACCATTGGCTCCACCAGTTTTCCCCTTCCAAGATCAAGTCCTCGATTTCTCCTTCTTCTACTTCCTCCAGCAGGCAAAGATTAGCTCCTAATGGAGTTACTTTGATGGAAAAATAGCCCTCCGTTTCAAATCAAGTTTGAATGTTGTCAGACATCCCTGGTGAGCACACCACTCCAATATAGGCTTTCTTCAACCTTTCTAAAAAGCCAGCATCAGAATGATAGGTGAAAGTAGCTTGTTCTACCTTATTTTCCTTTTCCAACAATTTTGTTGACCACCCTTGCATAAGAGAACTACCTGATTCGCCATAAGCCCTACTAACTCCCATCTGCTGCTTAATATTCCTTTCATGGTGGTGTTGAGAAATTGGATGAGACATAACTCTACCTTCATTCCCCTTTACATTACCAAACCCCCAACCCCATTTCTTTCAAATCTAGAAAGATTACCTTGAATTTTCTTTCCATCAATCATAACATTATCTAATTTCAAAACAAGAATCCTAACATCATCTACACCTTTAAACATTGTGAAATCAAACTTCTTTCCTAGTCTACTCCTCCTGGGTGAAATCACCACCTCCGAAATATCTTTTTCAAACCCAAACAGACCATAAATATCCTCCGACTTCACTCTATCTGGAATCTCCGAGAAAAACTGAAACAAGTTTCTGCTCGGTCACCACTCGGACTCGATGATTTTCCCACCGGGAGTATATCCCAGTGCTGGGCAATAATCTTGAATTTTTTCTTCTTAACTTGACTCCAAACCATTATGAAACAAGAAACCAGATTCCAAGCAAGGGGCTTCAAACGAATGCAGGAGAGAGAAGATAATAAAAGGGTGTTTTCTCTCTCATTGTGTATCCTTAACAATAGATAGAGTGTATTTTAATTTTGTACTTAATTGTTTACTCATAATCTATACTTCACAATTTCATCTTTGATCTTCGTTTGACAATGTTATTTTTTTTTATTATTATTTCAATCATTTTTTATCATCAAATGCATCTCAATTTTTATAATTTTTAATTTTTTAAACAATTATATATATATATATATATATATATATATATATATATATATATATATATATATATATATATATATATATATATATAATTTCAATTAAAGAAAAATTAGATGTGTTGTTTAACGAAGACCTTCCTAAACAAAATTCAGTCTCAAATTTTAGGAGGCTTTAAATAGGTTAGTGATATATACTTTTAACCAGATACAACATATATAATTTTTATTTAATTACGAGTTAATCCAACAAATATTTTTTTAGTAAGCATGTGATGTATTAAAAAGAGTACAAAGGGTAATCCACCTGATTACAAAAAAAGAGACCGAGAAAGCATACTCGCCAACAAAAGAAATTACAAACCAAATATATTTAGGATAAGAAAAACAAGGGATCCTTGTCAAAATCATATAAATTGCACTTGGAGTGAGTAATTTCACCCAAAAAAGACCATTTCCACAAAAATATTTTAGCCTTCCAAACAATGTTGAGGATGTTCCACGAAGAATTACTAAAAATAATATTGTTTCTAACTAACCAAATCGTCCAAACGACCGCCAACCAAGAGGAACCTTCTTTACCTTTGGACACGTTGTAAGATCTACAAAAAGAAATCCAAAGTAAAAAACTATCCAATAAATCGTCGGCTCCCTATCCGAATAACCTAACCACATCAAGATATCCTTCCAAACAAGCTTAATGACCAGACATCTTAATAAAACATGCAATAAAGTTTTCGGGCAAGCAACACAAAAAGAACACAACACATCGTTAACATCTGATAAAATTCCTCTAAGAAAAAGAGAATCCTTTGAGGGTATTCTATTAGAAAAACAATGCCACCCGAAAGCCTTAACTTTGAACGGACACATAGTTTTCCAAACTAACTCCAATGTTGTGTCTTGGAAATAAGGAAGACCGAACGGAATGAAGCCGAAAAGGGCCAAGGAGTAAGAGGAATGAATCGTAAACGCTATGTTTGGTTTGCCAGTCCAATTAATCTCATCCTTCACATTCTGCTGAGGATGATATCTATTAATAAACCTCCAGAATCCTGCTACAAGATTAACCTGGGGGTTGGAAACTGCAGACGATGACGTTCCTGTGTCGAGAAAGAAAACATCCATCAGCCCATCAAACCTGTTCTCCATGGCATCATGTCGAGAAGATGACCTCCAGCCAGAAGCATACACTTCCCTCCCTGCCAGTAACGAACTCGTAGAACCAGCAACAACAAATTGTGGGACCTGAGAAAGATCAAAATCCATGCCAACAGAACTCGATAAAACCCTATCATGGATATCCCCAACGGAATCATCTGTAGCAACATAAACATCTATACCATTCAAACTAGTAATAGCAGCCAAATTAGCCAATATAGTAGCTACATTAGCTACTTCATTTGGAATCTGGGTTTGACCACCTTCCCCTAAATTTGGGATGGGAAAAATACCTGCAAGAACAAACATGTTAGTAAAATCGCCACTGGTCATAGTGATCTCCCGGTTTTTAAGGCCAAAATCCCCCTAGCACCATTTATTCTTCACCTAACCACACATCACCGCCACAGAAACCCTTTGTAATTCTGAGTTGGAATACAAGACCGGGAACAAACGCTTCAAAGCACCAAAACCAGTCCAATCCGCACCCCAAAATGAAGTATTGAAACCATCCCCCAACTCCACTCGACAATTGTCTACCAAAACATTATCCCGATTTGGTTTAACAAACAAGATGATATCCGAAAACCAGTAGGAAAGGCTAGCATCACGAATAGAACTTCCCCCACATTCCCACATCATCAAGCGAATGTCCCTGTATTTGGCTTTCAACATCCAGAACCACGTATCATTTGAGCCATTAATAATCCTCCATCTACATTTTTGTAAGAGAGCTTCGTTAAAGATATTTAATCTCTTCTACCTTGACGTAAACTTCTTTCGACCGTAAACTACTTAGTCGGACTCCCATTAACTAGAACCAACATCTTACTAGAAATAAATCGAAGCTTCCATCCAAGCCATCCACTTTCCACCAAATCCCATCCTCTGCATCATGTAACAAAAAAAGTTCCAAGAGACCTTGTCGTAAGCTTTTTCAAAGTCCACTTTAAAGAGGGTACACTCCAAGTTCCTTTTAACCGCATGATCAACTAGCTTGTTTGCAACTAAAACACCATCTAAGAGTTGGCGGCCTAAAACAAACTCGGTTTGACAAGGAGATATGATAGAGTTCAATACCATTTTTAATCTCGAAGCCAAAAGCTTAGACAAAGCCTTATACAAACAACCAACCAGACAAATGGGTCGGTATTCATCTAGATCCAACGGATTATCCTTCTTCAGAATAAGAGTTAAGAAAGATGAAACAATAGACTTTGACAAAACATCCCCGAAATGGAAATCCGAATAAAATCGAATAAAATCAATCTTCATGAAGTACCAACACTTCTTTATGAAAGTGAAGAAATAGTCGTCCGGACCCGGACTCTTAGATCCCTCACTACTCAAAATAGCATATTTTATTTTCTCCTCCATAAAAGGATCTTCGAGAGAAGATGTTTCCGCTACCGAAAACGAATTAAAAGACACCCTGTCAAAGATAGGTCTACCAGCTTCCGGTTCGATAAATTTTCTCACAAAAGGATGTAAAACCTCATTTTTTAACCCCCTCTACCGAATTAACCAACCCCTCATCCGTATTGATATGACCGATATGATTACGTATCCTCCTTTCTTTCATGACGCCATGAAAGTACCGACTATTGTTATCCCCCTCATTAAGTCATTTCAACCTCGCCTTTTGAATCAACATATTCTCTTTAATTCTCAAATTAGTCCAAAAGCGACTAGAAGCTTCCTACCACCTATCAATTAAATAATCCACTTGATCATCATCACAAGAGGCTAACACATCGTCCCCTTCATTGATCCCTCTCACACCCTCATTAGCCTCTAACTCGTACCTTCCGAACACCTCCATATTCCACCATCGAAGTCTAAGCTTAGGTAACTGAAGTTTTTCTTCAAGAACGAAATCGCTTCTTCCATGGACCTTCAAACGGATCCACTCCTTTTTTACAAAAAGAACAAATCCCTTATCACCAAACCATTCATTGTTAACCCGGAAAGGTTTAGGACCCCAATCCGAAGAGTCATTCACCAACCAAACCGGACTATGGTCCGATATGTCCCTCTTACCAATCACTTGAGGCACTATACCCCAACTAGAAATCACACCATCGAAAATAAGAAAATGATCTATTCTACTCATAGAATAGCCATCCCCACTAAAACAAGAAAATCTCCTTCCCTTACAAGGAACATCGATCAAGTCGCAATCTGATATAAACTCCGAGAACTCCCTCATCTCAACCGTTGAGAAATTAACCGATCTACTTTTCCTTTCCCCCTATTTGTGATTGCATTAAAGTCTCCTCCTAAGCACCATCCGCCATCTATGAATTTCAATTTTAAAGAAACCAACTCCTTCCAAAGTTTCCTTTATGACAACAAATCGCAAGGGGAATAAATGTTAACAATATAAAAGTGTCTTTGTCTCCACACAATCTTCACCCCAACATAGCCAACCCCTCTAAAACTAAGAAGCACTTCCACATTCGAGCTCCACAGAATAATAAGACCACCATAAGCACTATTAGAACTAGAAAAGGTCCACCCGAAATCCGCGTTTGGCCAAAAATTTCTAGCAATCTCTATAGGAACCACCTTCAATTTAGATTCTTGAATCAAAAAAATATTCGTTTTTCCTTTTGAGATAATCTGACTGATCATTTTCCTCTTCAACATGTTACCTCCCCCTCTAATGTTCAAAGAACCTATAATCATTGAGACAAATTAGATAACACCTTCCTTCCCTCTTTCGCACTCCTATTGTTTCGCCCAACACATCTAACTTAGATACAAAATCTGTTTTGGATTCTGACGTCGTATATAACTCTAATAAATTTAAGAATCATTTATATGATAGTTTGCTTTATACAATCTCGATCCATATAAAACCCATAAAAAACCGTAATGAGTTATACCATTGGAAGTGGTTTAAGTATTTTCTGATTAGAAATTACACTCACTTAGAGTTTGATCAATTAAACTTATGTTCTTAATTAAATTGGGCAGAGACCACCGGTATTTGATTGAAATTATACCATACAAAGCAATGGCATATCATGATATATATCATAATTATTTACGAGTATATAACATTAATTTTCTTCATTCAACATTTCACATGAATAGTACAAAGATAAATTATAGTACTAGTTTAAAAGCATCCTTGTAACCACATCTTATTCTTAGGAGGAGCTAGGTTTTCATTCATAACACTGAATTTCAAGGATGATATCCACCGTGGCTACCTCCTTCGCCACCTCCACCTCCAGCACCACCACCATATCCTCCACCATGAGCACCTCCACCACCTCCACCTCCACCTCCACCAGACCCACCACCTGCTCCACCACCACCTGCTGCTCCACCCCCATATCCACCACCTGCTCCTTCACCACCACCATATCCTCCTCCATGTGCTCCACCAGCACCCCCTCCTCCTCCACCTCCACTTCCACCTCCATATCCTCCTCCATGTTCTCCATTATATCCACCTCCTGCTCCGCCACCTTCCCCACCTCCATAACCACCACCAGCACCTCCAGCACCACCACCTCCACCACCACCGCTACCCCCTCCACCACCACCAGCATAACCACCACCATGTGAAGCACCACCTCCATATCCTTCCCCACCACCTTTTCCAGCCCCTCCACCATATCCACCACCTTCAATCTCACCACCACCTCCACCACTTCCACTTCCTCCTCCACCACCTCCAACGACACCATCACCTCCATATCCACCACCACCACCTGCACCTCCACCAGCTCCTCCTGCATATCCATCAACACCACCATGCCCTCCACCTCCACTCACACCAATGTCCCCATGGTATCCTCCACCAATGCCATGATCTACACCATAGGTAAGGAGTGTTCTAGCGGCAGAACATATGCCAAAACCTAACAACACAAAGCAAAAAACACTCAGAACTTTCAAAGTTGTCATATTTAAAAAGGTTGAAATGCCACAATTGAGGTTTCACTTCATAAGATATGGGGTATTTATAGGAAATGATTGGACCAATAAAATTATAAAAGCGCGTTTTGTGTTGTCCCATGAAGTAGAGATAATGATATAGATATATAGAATAGCATGACATGTTTCTGTACAACACTAAGAAATTCTTTGTGCCGAGAGTGGCCAAAGCACATGCAGAGAAAAGAAATATAATAGTCCCCACAAAGTGGATACAAACAAGTACACACTCACATTCTATTACACCAACTTTAGTGTGATTATGCTGTCACACATTAACTATATCTTATTCACACTGTGCTTAACAAGAGCTATGTTAATGTAAGACTAAGGTTTTAAATAAAAGAGTCTTAGTCATTCATCTCGGTCACATAATTTTTTGCAATTTCGTACCGTGTGAATTAATTAAGATTTATTATTTTTCATAAAAATGATAAACACCTTTGTCATTACCATTTTCGCTGTGTTCCCAAATATAGTTAAACAATAAAATACTCAAGTATAAGCATAAAGCGCTTGTAATTTGTCCTTTTTTTTTTTAATAATTGGATCACTGAGAATAATATATAATGAAGTTTATCTCATTGATAACTACAGTTTTATAATGAAAAATTAATAAAGTGAGGCATCTTTATTCCTTATTCAAATCAATTAATATTAACCTTTACATGGAATCGGTTTCTCATTGGTTTGTGTCACAAAGTGCTTTAACCTTTGAAAGCCAATTACATTCTTATTAACAATGGTGTACAATTAACAACATAAAGATGAACTTTCTTGTATACATTCAAATTAATTGTTATCATAATATCAAGATGAAAAGAACAGGATAACCCTTATTCCCATATCCTTATTCCCAAATTATGTTTACGACAAATGAATATCGATGTTTTAGTTTCAATAATCAAACCATAAATATTTCCTCTTAAATTTATATCAGAACGTAATTATATGAATTAGGACTTTATTATTTATTGTTAATATATGTTATAAACTAAGGGTTCGTGTTATTTTTTGATACAAATTAACTACCCAATTGAATCCAAATATTAGTGATACAATGCTGACACTTTGAAATATCATCCTGGGATGTAACTTTGAATCCTAAATGGTTAAAGGAGGCGTTAATATACTAATAGTTTTGGTTTATTAATAATTTATTATTTCTAAATTCAATTTTGTATACAATAAACCTAATGTCATGCGGTAGTCTTTGAAAATTAGAATTAGCTGAGCCATGCCGTATACATAATACCTAATATACTAATGGTTGATGTTATTTATTTATTTATTTATTTTATATCAATCAGTATATTCAAAAGAATCTAAAGGGAGGATGTTTTTTAAATAATAAATCAGTATATTCAAAAGAGTCCAAAGGGAGGATTCAATATGTAACATCCTAAATTTTTATAATAATACTATTTAACATTATTATCTAGTATATGATCATTTTTTATATGTATTTAAACAAAATAACCATTCATAAGATACTACGAAAAAAACTTGTATTTGTAAGGTAATTTAGCATGGTAAAATTTACCTCGCTAATTATAATTGTTGTTACATAATTAACATATGTGTTTTTCTAATATAAAAAAATTGAACATATTAAATTAATCACCTCACAGCTAATTTGGAGAGAAAATTTTTAAAACAAGGTTTGTAGGGTGCTAAACACCGTGTAAGATTTTTCTTAAATTTCAAAAATCAAAATGTTATGGCATGTCAATTCAACGCAGAGAGAACAGTCTATGTCAGAAGAGTTGCAGGATGAAAAATACTTCGCAATGTTGCGGGGTGAAATACACCTTGCAAACCTGTTTTCAAAATAAAGAATGTTAGATCACATACCATTAGCGTAGAGAGGGCAGGTGACATCATACTTTTTACGGGGTGATTTATGTTTCGCAAGGTTGTGGGGTTAAATGCACCTCACAATGTGCACAACACAAGTTCCAAAAAATACAACAGTAATAATGCAACCTCTTTAATATATTTTTTCTCTTTTCAAACCCTCACTTCAATCTTAAACTCTTAAACTTTCTCTTCAGATAAATTCATTCTTCTCTATTCTTCTTTATCAAAAAATTCACTCACAAATAATTTCTCAACTCAAAACACCATTGTCTACTTCCTTCCGAGATCTATTCTCTGCTTTAAGGTACATATTTTTTTATTAATACAAATTATTTTGATTTTCTTATTGTTTTTCATATTTTATTTTTATTGTTATAATCTTTTGTTCCGGTTTTGTTTTTATATTTATATAGTCTTTTGATTTGTGTTATATTTATTGATTTGTATTCCATAGTTTGTTTCTATCCGGTCTAGTTTATGATATTTTTCATTTTTTTAGTTATAGTCTATTTTTCGTTTATATCAGTGTTATGTTTTTAATTTTTTTTAGTTAGCCTTTTATTTTTGTTATAGTCTTTTTTGTGTTATGTACTTCATAGTAAGTTTTTTTTTTTTACTTTTTACTTTTTTTTGTTTTTAGTAATTAATTTATAAAATAGAATATATAATAATAAAATATTTTTTGTTTTTTTAACTATATTTTAGTTTTTATAAGTAATTAAATTATAAAGGAATATAGTAATTAATTTATGGTTTAAATAGTGTTTTAGTTCCTGCAAGTTAGCGTGTTTTTGATTTCTTCGTCCCTGTAATTTAATATTTTTTATTTAGTCCCTATATTTCAAATTTGTATTTGTTTTAGTCCGTAAAATCAAAATCCACAAGAAAGTCTGCAGAAAAATCCGCAGGAAACATGTGGATTTTCCTACGGATTTTGACTTTAGGGACTAAACCACAAGCAAAAAATAAGATATAAGGACCAAAAATAAATAAATTACAAGGACAAAAATCGAAAACTCGCTAACTTACCGAGACAAAACACTATTTAAGTTTCAATTTATTTTCGTTTTTTTGTTTTACTTTTTCAAAATGTTTGCCAGATGAAGACCACCCAGAAATTTTATGTCTTTTCAAACATTGTCAGGTGAAATTAACCCCGCAACATTCTGACTATTTTGCGCTACTTTCAGCCTTCTCTGCTCTGCTTTATTCTGACATGCGTGTTGTGTCTATTTTGATTTCTATTAATCATAATTTAATAAAAATTATTAAAATAAACTATTTAAGATATTACAAATTTTCGTCTCTAATATTTTAATAGTAAAATAATTTCCTTACAAAATTAAAAACCCAATTTCTTTTCCACGAGGACATGCAACATCCTATCATGTCATATCACAGTCAATTCATATCTTAAATTTCTCCTTACCTAATATGTTATTTGTAAGGGGTCGATCTTCCATCATCCATATAGTACAATACTATAACAAAACATAACAGCTTAAGTGGAATAAAATCCACAAAAATCCTTAATTTACAAATAACTTTATAGGTGAATATGTATGCTCCTAAATCTAAATGATTCGGATATGATCAGCCCGCCACTAAGGCACCACACATAATTCATCTCATATTAATGGGGAAACTAACTTGTCACAAAAGCAATCTGCCACACAGGCAACCCGTCACTAAGGCAAACAATGTATATGCCATGAACTGATGATGCAAGTACAAATCCCACCACTTAGGCAAATCTCGCCACTTAGGCAGTCATACAACCATATAATATCACATCATCAAGTATATCATCTTAAAAATTATGTTATATAATCATTCATCTCCAATCGTAATATATTCACATCACAACCACATATAATAATGACAATCACCAACAAAATAAAGATTCATCCACATCACATGATCATAACAAAACTTCATTCACAAATAAAATAAAACACAATATATCAAACTATTATTCATAATTCGAGCAAGGATTAAAATTTATGATATAACACTAAACTTTAATTATCTTTAGAACCATTACGTATTATATAATTTATTCTATAATATCTAACGATTTTTGTTATAACCAGTATGGGGAAATGCCTTTACCTCTGCGAGTATACTCCTACCACTATGCCAAACAAAGGCAAAGAGAGCGCTTTTTTGACATTTAACAGCGCTTAAAAGCGCTGTCTAAGGTGGCGCTGTCGTAGGAAAAGACATCGTTTTTTAAAGGAAAAAACCTACTTTAGAAAGCGCTTTTAAAGAAAAAGCGTTTTCTAAAGTAGGCTTTTAGCAACGCTTTTTCCTTAAAAAGTGTTCTCTAAAGTGGGACTTTAGACAACGCTTTTAAAAGCACTGTCTAATGTATACGTATAAAATTTTAATATTTTTTTATATATACCTTTAGAGAGTGTTTTTTGAGTAAAAAACATTTTCTTTTGTTCTTCTTTAGACAGCGCTTTTGAAAAACCTCTCTAAAGTTGTAAACACCCCAAATTTGCCCTCACCCATTCATACCATGGCTTGTGATCATTTCATATGCATAAACACAATCATAGCATCTCATATTACAATTTTGATTCACTGCATTGGTTCTAGGTCATCTGCATCTAGGGTTTGTGATCTGAGCAATCCAAGAGCTTCTTGGGCCACTCTAAAGGTCATCAATCACTTCAAAGGGGTCCATGTGTGTTCAAGTATCATATTATATCCTCTCAAAGTCAAGAATGTCAAAAAATCACAAGAACTGAGGATGGCATGGAAGCAGAGCCAGGATTAACTGCATAGATGACCTGAAATTAGGGTTTTGGTTTCAAAGGCCATAACTCCAAATTTTTTGGTCATTCTTGTTTCTATTGGTCTCTATATGGTATAGGGAGTATGCATATCAATTTTCATGAAGAGATTCCATGGGGAAGTCATCTGATCAAGAGTTGACTTTTCAAGCAAGTCAGTGCAAAATCAGGGCATCTGAGGCCCCCAATGACCCAACCAAGGGGTGTTCTTCATCATTTTGATTGTACATGATCTTTATTTGATCATGGAAGATGTTAGAAGTTCACAAATTTGAAGAATTTCAAGTCTTTTGCAAAGTTGACTTTTTGGGCAAGTTTGACTTTTAATAAAAATGCCATTTTAGGCAACTTTTTCAACCTTTACTTTTTGATTCAAGAAAGCTTCAAATGGAAAAACTTTGGTCATGAAAGTTGTAGAATGGATCATTCCCTTTTCAAAAAGTACAAGAACATGACCTAATTCATTTTGGATCAAAAGTTATGGTTTGTCAAAGTTGGCAAAAATCACAAAATTTCAAAGTTTCCACCAAAGAGGCAAAGTTGCAAATTCACTTCTCAAGGAAAATTTAGTCATCAAATGCATTTCTAAACTTCACAACATGATCATGCAAGACCTAAAAATCAGAATGGGCCAAGGGATCATTCATTTTGTGGCCTATGGATCAAGATTTTTTCATAAGAATCAAAAGCAAGGCAAGTTGCAAAACTCATCATAAGACACAACCCACTTGCTTGCTAGCCTGCTGAGCCACCCTAGGCATCTCCCCACATCATGCTGCACAGGACACACCCTTTGTCCTTGGCTATAAAGTAGCCCATACTTCTCTTACACCAACTTTGACATTTTGGCAAAAAGACCCATACCAATCAATAAAGCACACATCACTTCCTCTGACCAATCACAGTTTTTTATACAAACAAAAAGCAAGCTAAAGCAACAAGAACACAAGCCTGAAACCATCCATAACTCAGCATTCTCATTTTCCACTCCATTTGCAAGAGCCTTCGAAACTCTCAGCACAAGCTTCATACACTCAAACCTACTTCACAAACAATCTCACCATGCTTCATTGAACACAAACCAACCCTTAAAACAGCCTGAAAGCCATTGAATCAAAAACACGATCACCACCTGCCATTGAACAGAACTCCTGCCATCTCTCAAACCAGCCATTTCAAACTTCAAACAAGCATTGCAAGCTTCTTAGGGGAATCATTGGAGTGCATTTGAGCCAAAGAAACAGCCAGAAAGCTCCTGAATCGAAAGCTTCAGTTCAGGTAGTCAACTCGAAACTTTTTTCCAGAAACATGTTTTTAAGTTCTTAATAGCTTCTATGCACTTCCCTGATCATGAATATGTGTTTACTTTTGAAAATGGTCGAGAAACCAGGATGTATGAACTGTCTGAAACTTTTGCCCTAAAAAATGTTTTGATTCGATTTGGCTGATTGATGAATGAAAAATGATGTTTGATTGGGGGGTTTGATTCGTTTTTGAATGGGGAAGAGTTCTGGGCAGTTAGATTTTGTTTTCATTGCGTGTAGAGAGAGTTTGCGTTTTTGGTTGGTCGGAGAAGACGACCGGAACAGTGTTCCGGTCGCCTGAAAGTGATTAGGGCACAATTAATTAGGGTTAATCATAATTAGCCAAGTTTGAATGTCAGCCCTTGGATATGGCGCCAGGTCAATTCGCGCGCGTGCATGTTTGAATCTTAGCCTTTGGATTTGCATACTTTTCCATTTTCAGATTAAATTCATTTTTATTTTCTTTTTATTTCATTTATTTTCTCCATTTTATTTAAAATAGCAAAACAATCTTAAAAATTATGAATTTTTTTATACACACTTTTATTAATTTTTCAGAAACTAAAAACATTTTTATTTTTATTTTTTGCATTAAAAAATATTTTTAAATCATTTAAAAGTTTATTTTTAATTAATTAATGAGAATTAATTAATTAAAAATACTTTTAGGTATTTAAAAATCACCAAAAAATTCATGGAACCTTCATAATCATTTAGAAACATTGTCCAACCCTCAAACCAAATTTCTTTTTTGATCTTGATGTCTTTTGAGAATTTTTCATGGAATTAAAATCATTTCAAGGCATTATTTTGATCCAAACTTCAAAAAATCATTTCTGCCTAGTCTTTGAGAGTTGGACTTTGATTCTTTTTGCATTGTGTTTTGCATATCATGTAGTTTGTAAGATTAAATTGGCATGATTTGAATTTGCATTTTCAATTTGTTTGACATTTTTTTTGACAAGGTACCCCAAAACCCTAATAAACTTAGGAAATTCATAATTCTCATTAGGTTAAGAGTTAGAACCCCTCCTTTGGGCAGTGAGTTTGTGTAGGATTAGGGTTCCTTTGAATGCATTTCCAATTTTTTATCTTGATGTTTGCTTCTGGTTTTGGTTTTTGTTTGATGCATTGATCATAAACCCTAATTTGGGCTTCCTTTTGCATTCACCTTGCATTTACATTCATACCTTGACTTGCCATAGCATTTTGTGCATCCATTTGATCCATTAGACATCTTAAGACATATTGTAAACATGTTTGATCATTGCACCCTTCATTTGCCATATTGTATGTCATTTGCATTCCATAACTTTTCATGTATGATCATGGTTCTAAACTTGCTTCATTTGCATCCATAAGTTTGTATGATCATCCCCATGCTTTGTTTCATGTTTGCATCTTCTCATAGCATCATTAACATCATGTATGTGCTTCTGGTTTTGATTTGCATCATGCCATTTCACTTCATTTTGCATTGCATTGCATTTCTTTCACTAACTTTTCAGGTGGTAAGCAACTTTGAGAAGTGAATTTGCCTTCACTTCTCACAATTTCTTTTCATCTCCTTTATGCATCCTTGTTGCATTTTGTTATGTGTTTGAGGGTGAGCTTGCTCATTCTTCTTCATCTTACTTTCTTTCCTCAAGTGACTTGACTTCTCAAATGAAGCAAGTTGCTTTGCTTCTCTTTGCTCCATTCATCTGCTTCCTGGTGATTCCTCTGAAGATGTCTTTTGAAAACCTCACAAACCTTAGGAACAACCAAGCATGACAATGATTATGGTTTTGATTAGTTCCCCATTTAGATTTTACCTTTGTGTCTCATTGAGTCTTCTCTTCTCACCTCATAATCAGGGACTAAACCCTAAAGGCTTTAAGGCTTTGTGATTAAGCTTATGCCTGCATCCTTCTATTAGGATGGAGTGTATAACTTTAATCCTAAGTGTTAAACCCTTAATGTGTTTAAATCTCTTAATCAATTCACATAATAATCACCAAGACATCAAGCTTGTAACTTGGGCCTTGCATTAGGGTTCTAATTCTTCCTTAAGTGGTTAAGAAGGACTAACCCCAGTGTTAATGGACAAGTCCTCCTCAAGTTGTCTTACAAACCCTAAAAATCACTTCATCATCATATCATTAATTAAAATCCACTTAACCAAAGGCTTGTTTTGTCATGAGTTTAATCCCTAATCATGGATTAAGTTGAGGAGCTTTCCTCAGCTTAAACATTCTCATCTATTATCCTTCTATTAGGATGGTGTAATGAGTCTGTTTAATCTCTGATTATGGCTTAATCTCATTACTTAACACTAAACAAAAACACCAAAAACATCTAAATAATCACAAGTAGGTTAATGATCTTAATCCTACACCAAAGGTGATTAAGTGTGAGAAGCTGACTTCACACTTGAGGTACTCTCATTACCCCTAATCAGAGGGAAGATGTGATGAGTCTACTAAATCCATTGGTTTAAGCTTAAGCTCATTAACTTATGACAAACTTTCAAAAGCAATAAAAGATTGAAAACTCAAAAAACAAATAATAATCGTCTCCTCCGGGATTCTTTTCTCATCTCATTCACTCATAAACAAGAACTTGCTTCTTCCGTCTAATGCAAGACAGTTAGCACCTGAGCCAGACAGGTCATACACTTGAGCATAGACAAGTAAGCAGTTCACAAGTCAATTCATCTTTCAGTCTCTTTGGGTCGAACTACGGTGTTCTGACTTCCTCATTGCACGAGAGGATATGTAGGCATAACTTAACGGTTATCGAACAAAAGTATCTGTATATTCCCCCTCTTTCCAGCATTATTTTCTTTAGCCTCATAAGTCTTGAGCATTTTATTCCTATTCCTACACCACTGTACATTTTACACTTCACTTTTCTCTTACACTGACACCTGTACATCCTTTTCCAGCTCTTTTATACACAAATTGCACTGACACTACCCCTTTAAAACACAAATCTTCTAAGCGTGGATCCCGTCGAGTACGACGGACAATCTGGGTGCTAATACCTTCCTAGGTTGTAACCAACCCCCTTTCTCAGTCTCTCTGGTTCGCAACCGTCTTATCCACATCTTTCTAGGTTTATGCAGCATTACCTTTCCTTCGGGATAAAAATGCCTAGCTGGCGACTCTATTCATTCCCTGTGAGTTCACTCCTGTGTGTTCCCATCCTCCTCTCGCCGACCGTTCGCGTCTGTACCCTATTTGACCCGGCTTCATTTAGTGGGAGCGATAGCTTGGCGACTCTGCTGGGGACCCTTATACTGTAACCAGGGCTTCTGGTTCTTTTTGTGGGTTCCTCCTAGCGCTTGTTTGATTTGTGTTTAACTGGGGTGTTATGTGCTATTTGTGTTGTGTATTTATTTTGTTTACTGCCTTATGTACAGTTGTTTATTTGATTTCTTTATAGCTTTACATATATCATACTGTCATACTGTGCTGGCTGGATCTGGTTTGTTGCTTTGGTGGGTGGGTGTTCTACTGAGAGTTAAGGTCCTATACCTGGGACCTGAGTGACACCTAGGCTAGAGTGGTTCATGTTCTTTCCCATCCCATTTCGGTCTGGTGCGGGAATATGAAACACGGTTCAGATATGGGTTTCTTCTTGAGAACTCTGTGCTACGGATTTCCTGTAGTGCTAGGGCTATCTGGGAAGCCTGCTAAGTCTGGATGACCTTTAGTATTGACCTTCAGAAACTGAGGTGAATTAGAGGAGGATCTTTTATGGTTATTGTAAACACTGTACCTCCGGGTTAGAAGTGTTTACACTTCTCATAACTGATCCAAGTCTGAGGATCCTTGTTTTAGAACATCACCTGTGAGGGGGTTGAGTTGTTTACAGGTTTGCAGGTACCCTTGACCTCAACATACCCTGTTACATTGTTAAGAGTACTCCATTTTGGAACAGTTCTTGTGATTTTAACCCTGGACATGTGACTCTTTATTTGAGTCCCCCACCTTGGTTACTGGACTTATGAACCTTCATCTGGATTTCTTGAACATACATGGACCTATATCAAGGCAGTTAATCAGATCCAGCTCAGTCACAAACCCTTGCATATCATTTGCATACATCATCATTGCATCATTTTAACATTTGTTTATTTGTTTTTCAGGGTATCCATCATACATTTTGGCTTGGTTTTGACCCCTTCATCAGCATAGACCTATCTTCATCAGTATTTGCTTCAGCAATCAGCTACCTGCTTCAGTCACCTGCATCACCAGTCTCAGCCTGTCAGTGGCCCATCTTCAGTGTTATTCTCAGCATCTGTCTCAGCTCTTCTTCAGCAACATGGCACCCAAGAAGAGTAACATCTCCTATCATTTCTTTGAGCCTGAGTTGGCTAGCATCAGGAAGATTCAGACCCTGATTACTCCAGACCATATACCACTATTCAGAGAACATTATGGAGGAATCCTTGATGTGGTTATGGATTTGGACCCTTCACAGAGGAGCTTGATTCATACTTGCTTGCAGTTCTATGATCCCCCTCTGAGGTGCTTCACCTTCCAGAATTTTCAGTTGGGACCCTTGTTGGAGGAGTATTCATCACTGATTGGTGTACCTATCAGGGGTGGAGTCCCCTTCAACCCTGAGATGGCTTTCCCAAGTAATGAAGAAGTGGCAAAGGCCTTGTATCTGGAACCTTGTCTGATTGGGCAGAACATGACTACCAAAGCTGGAATCTCTGGTCTACATTTGGATTTCTTGACTTCTCAGGCCATCCTGAAGGCCTCCTTGGGGGAGTGGAAGGCAGTCTGTGCTTTGTTGGCCCTTAGCATATATGGGGTCATACTTTTTGCAGATGAGCCTAAATTCATTAGCAAGAATGCAATCCATCTTTTCATCCTGAGAAACCCAGTGCCCACCTTACTGGGAGATCTTTACTATTCTGTTCACCAAAGGAATGAAAAGCAAAGGGGAAGACTGGTAAGATGATGTGCCCCCTTGTTCCATACTTGGCTGCTCAAACATTTGCCAAAGACTGATGCATTCTTGAACCCTCACCAGCAGAAAAATTGGGCTAGGAGGCTTGTTGCTCTAACCTCAGATGACATCAGGTGGTGCACTCAGAGCACTAAGGGTAGAGACATCATTACTAGTTGTGGACAATTTCCCAATGTACCTCTGATAGGAGTGAAGGGTTGCATCAACTACAACCCTCTGCTATTCAAAAGACAACTGGGCTATGCATTGGTCCACCCTCCTAGAGTACAAGATCTAGCTGAGACCCTTTATTGTGAGATTAAGCCTAATCTGGCTATTGTCAGGCAAGCATCCTGAGCTTGGGACAATGTACAGACTAAAGGGGTAACCATTCTTGGGAGATGCAATAATGTGGCCTCAGCTCAGTACTATGAGTGGTCTCATACTCGGGCTCAAATTTCTGGGATGCCCTTTACTATTGAAGATGTGCCTGGACCATCCACAGCACCACCTCCAGCAACTGTCAGCCTGGAAGAGTTTGAGAAATTGAAAGAGAGAAATGAGAATCTGACTCAGGCTCTACAGAAGACCCTCTGGGAGAGGAGTGATGGTCGCTTGGACATTGAAAGATTAGAAAAGCTAAAGGTGGAGCATCTAGCCAGAATTGAGAAGTCAGAGGATTACATCAAGAAGTCTAGGGCTGGAGAACAGATTTTGAAGAATGCCTGCAAAGAGGCTCAGTTCCAAAAGGCCAGGACTGATTTGTATCTGAAGGAGAGTCAGGCTAGGTGGGTCAGGATCACCGAAGCCCGTACTCAGGAGGATAAGAGGACTCGGGACAAGATTGAGCAGCTGGAAGCTAGTGCAAAGGAGCAGCAGGAAGCCTTGCTAGCAGCCCAGAGAGAGATCTCAGAGTTGAAGATTAGAGCTGGTGTGAAGAGGTCAAAGGACCAGAGTCGACACAAGAAGCTAACTGCAGCTGTTGCCACCAGGAATCTCCTTATCAGGAACCTTACAGAGCGTCCAGCTGATCCTGTGACTGAAGCACTTCTCAAGGAAGTTCAGGAGGATGAGTTTGGTCTTGGTGTCTGACTTTTGCTTGTTGTTGCTTTCATTTCATTGTACTTTTCCCTTTTTATTGTTGTATTTTGACCCCTCAGAGGGCATGTTTTGTAAAAAGAAACAAACTATGTATCATTTACTTTTTGTAATGTATGTGTTGGTTTGTTTTATCTGGATTCTTCAAGCAACATCACAAGCATCTTCCTCAGGGGTCTGGAAAGGTCAAAACCAAGTGCCAAGCCGGATACCTTGGAAACAAATAAGCATACTGCATTGCATACTAACCTTTTGTTTTATTTTGTAGGTTTTTGTTTTATTGTTACTAACTCTGTTGTGACTTCAGGAACTATTGCTCGACGTCGGGTGTTTCCACTCAACCGTCCACACAGATATCCAACCCGCAACAACCTTCCGGGTATACAAATGGACCAAGTACAGCAGGACCTTACAGAGGTCAGGACTCAAATGGCCAATGAGAGATTGGAAATGAGGAATCAGATGACACAATTTATGGAGGTGATGAATAATATGGCTCAAAGCCAAGAGAGATTAAGAGCACTGGTAGAAAGGCAGAATCAGGAAGACCCCCATCTAGGGACTGCTGGGACAAGTAATAATGAGAGAGTTCAACCCCATGTTAATCCTCCAGTCTATGGACCCCACCTTCATCCAGAGATCAACATCCCTGCTAATGTGCAAGGGACTGCCACTGCAGGCAGAGTGTTACAAGAAGACCCCCAGGAAGATCAATTTACAGTGATGGGAGCTGGGGAGGAAGCCTATGACAGAAGGCTAGATGAGATTGCTGAGAAATTAAGATCCCTGGAGTCTCAAAACTCCTTGGGTTTTGATGTCATGGACATGGGCTTAGTGGACGGGGTCAGGATTCCCCACAAATTTAAACCACCGTGCTTTGAGAAGTATAACGGAACTTCCTGTCCCCGAACCCATTTACAATCTTTTCTGGGGAGGCTGAAGGCATATACCATGGATGAGAAGCTATGGATGTTTTATTTTGAGGATAGCTTAACAGGAGCTTCAAGGGAATGGTACTCTCACCTGACTAGAGCAACCATCAGGTGCTGGAAGGACTTGGCTGAGGCCTTTATCAGACAATATCAGTACAACTTGGATATGGCTCCCAACAGGACCCTCCTAATGGGAATGTCTCAATCATCCAGGGAAAGCTTCCGGGAGTACGCTCAGAGGTGGAGACAGCTTGCTGCTGCTGTCCAGCCACCCATGTCAGAGAGGGAGATGGCTGATATGTTTATGAACACCCTCCAAGGGACATACATTGACAGGCTAGCTGCCTTTTCTTCCACTAGCTTTGCTGATGTGGTCATAGCCGGGGAAAGAATTGAGAGCCTGTTAAAGATGGGTAAGATTTCTGACAACGGTGCGAGCTTATCCAGCAACACAAGAAAGCCTTTTGTGGGCCCCAGAAGAGCTGGTGAGACCAATGCTATCCATACCAACAAGGGCAGACCCCAATATGTTCATAGGTCTGTGGCAGCAGTCACCATTCCCGCTCCAATTCATCCTCAACCAGCTTATCAACCACAGCAACAAAATTACCAACAACAAACTTAGTATCCTCCTCAGAGAAATTATAACAACAACAACGCCAACAACAACAATCAGCAAAGACCATATCAACAGAGACCTTCTCAGGCCAATAGGGTGATCGATCCGATCCCTATGCCCTATGCCACATTATTGCCACAACTCCTAAAACTCAACCTAGTTGAGCTAAGGACATTGGCACCTCCAGATCCTGCCAGTCTGCCCAGAAATTATGACGCCAACGCCAAATGTGCTTTTCACTCAAATGCACCTGGCCACAGTACAGAGAAGTGCAGAGCTTTGCACATGAAAGTGCAGGACTTGGTAGATTCTAAAGCTCTAAACTTTGCACCACCACTAAATGTTAACAAGAACCCTATGCCACACCACGGAGGACCCAGAATCAATGCTATTGAAGAGGATAGGCCGTCCTACTTGATAACCAGTGTGGGTCAGATTCGGACACCTTTGGTAGAGATCAAAGCTCAGCTCCTTGAATGTCAAATGTTCCCTGGATGTGAGCTAGGATGTGCTTATTGCAACATTTCAGTGAATGGGTGTGATAACTTGAGGGATGGCATAGATGGTCTCATCCAGAGTGGCCTGCTTCAAATCACAATATCAATACCTACCAATCCAGCAATCTCTTTCACAACAGTTCCAGAATCTTCTACAACTGCAACAACCATTGTTCCAAACAACTCTTCAATCTCATCAACAAATGCTTCATCTGTTACTTCAACGGACCAAGTATCAGCAAACATCCCTTCTACAACTTCAGCACCCCTTCATTCAGAGTCTCCTACAACAACAACACCCATCCAGTCAACAATGTCTCCTACAACATCAGCAGCAAGCAATGAGAATGTCTCAACAGTTACAATTTATTATGATCCTGCAAATGATTCTGCCTACAACTCACAAAATGTCACTCCTATCAGAGCACCAGTCACAATATACTATGATCCACAGACTATCGTGGTCCCCTCTGCAGCTGCCATCAGTCCAGTCACTATCACAGTGCCTGGGCCAGTACCTTATGAAAGCAGTAATGCCATCCCTTGGCATTACGGCTCCGATCTATACTGCGAAGGACAGAAAATCACTCTTGAATCATCAACTTCTTCACCACAAATAGACAATGTGGGGGGAGGCGGAGGCTTCACTCGAAGCGGACGTCTCTTTGCCCCGCAAATTCCAAGACCCAGTGCCGAAGCAGAAGCTGCTGCCAAGGCAAAAGGGAAGAGCATGGTGCAAGAAGAACAAGTAGTTAAAGAAGCTCTGAAAACCCCTTTTGATCAGGAGGTTGATGAATTCATGAGAATCATCAAGAAAAGTGATTACAAGATAGTGGATCAGCTTCACCAGACGCCTTCCAAGATCTCTATTCTATCATTGCTTATGTGCTCCGAGGCTCATCGGAACGCACTACTAAAAGTCTTGCACGCAGCTTATGTGCCAGAAGAGATTACAGTCAATCAGTTGGAAGCTGTGGTTGGAAATGTTAATGCTAGCAACGGACTAGGATTTACCAACACTGATTTGACTACGGAAGGTCGCAATCATAACAAGGCTTTGCACATTACCATGGAGTGTAAGGGTGCAGTTCTTTCTCATGTGCTGGTAGACACAGGGTCATCCCTCAATGTCTTGCCTAAAAAAGCCCTTGTGAAGCTGGAGTATGAAGGATTGGCATTACGTCCCAGCAACTTAGTAGTGAGAGCCTTTGACGGTTCTAAGAGATCAGTTCTGGGAGAAATTGAGTTGCCTGTAACGATTGGCCCACAAACTTTCAAAACGACCTTCTACGTGATGGACATTCAGCCGGCCTACAGCTGTTTGTTGGGTAGACCATGGATTCATGCCGCTGGCGCAGTTACGTCTACCCTTCACCAGAAGTTAAAATTCGAGTGGGAGGGCCAAGTCGTTACTATTTGTGGAGAGGAAGATATTTTTGTTAGCCATCTGGCTACATACAAATACATTGAGATGGATGGGGAGATCCATGAAACCATGAGTCAGGGATTCGAAGCCCTAAACATCAACGAAACATCTGTTGTACTTGGGACTTCCATGACATCCTATCAACAAGCCAGGAAGGTTGTTGAGGAGGGGAATGCTCAAGGCTGGGGCAAACTGTTGCCTGTGGAGAAGAAAGAGGATAGATTTGGGTTGGGTTACAAACCAACTCAACAAGATCAAGCAGAGGCTGCTAAGAAGCCCAACTTTGTTAGTGGGGGGATGCTCACCCCTGATGCTGTCAACAACTTGGAAGATGAGTCGGAAGATGAACGCAACCTGGAAAGCTGGATTCGTCCAAGGATCCCGGGGAGCCGTGTCTCAAACTGGTCTTCCCAGGAAATTATAAGGGTTACTCCTGCAGAGTAATTATTATTTCCTGTATATTTTAAGCATGCATCAAGTCTTGCATCTTGCCCAAGATGACAAGACTCATTTTGTAATCGGGCCATCTGTAATTTTTGTGCAACAAGATCAATTAATGATAGTCAGACATCTTTTGCAAATGAGTCTTTTTCTTTTCCGCTCACTGTTTTTTCCATTTTTCTTTTTGTACAAAAATAAATGGAAATGTTTTCAAAATGATAATTTCATTTCACTTTTTCTAAACAAGATTAAAATCAATCACTAAAATGAACAATCTGAACCCTTGCAGAGAGTGCCTTCCAGACCGCACCGACAACAACACGGCTATGACTTCGTATGACTTTGACAATCCGATCAATCAAGCTGATGAAGGGGTTGAAGAAGATTACGAGCTTCCTGAAGAGCTAGCTAGGTTGTTGAGACAAGAGGAGAAGGTCATCACTCCTCATCAGGAGGAGGTCGAAACGGTTAATCTTGGTATGGATGAAGATGTGAAAGAAGTTAAGATCGGGGCCTGCCTACAAGACTCAGTGAAGAAACAACTGATTGACCTACTTCAAGAATATGTGGATGTGTTTGCCTGGTCTTACCAGGATATGCCAGGGTTGGACACCAACATTGTTATGCATAAGCTGCCTTTAAAAGAAGACTGCCCGCCAGTAAAACAGAAACTGCGCCGTACTCGCCCGGACATGGCAATGAAGATCAAGGAAGAGGTACAAAAGCAGTGGGACGCCGGGTTCCTTGCTGTAACCAGCTATCCACCGTGGGTTGCTAATATAGTACCTGTGCCTAAGAAAGACGGCAAAGTAAGAATGTGTGTTGACTACCGGGATCTGAACAGAGCCAGCCCGAAAGATGACTTCCCATTACCTCACACTGATGTATTGGTTGATAATATGGCTCAGTTCTCGGTATTCTCCTTCATGGACGGATTTTCAGGATACAATCAGATCAAAATGTCACCTGAAGACATGGAGAAGACAACCTTCATCACCCCCTGGGGCACGTTCTGTTACAAGGTGATGCCATTCGGATTGAAGAACGCTGGTGCAACATATCAACGGGCTATGGTAACATTATTCCACGATATGATCCATAAAGAAATCGAGTGTTATGTGGATGGCATGATTGCCAAGTCCCTCACAGAAGAAGACCACTTGGTAAATCTGCTGAAACTATTCAAGCGTCTGAGGAAGTACCAACTGAAGCTGAACCCCAACAAGTGCACATTTGGGGTGCGATCTGGTAAGCTGCTGGGTTTTATTGTAAGTGAGAAGGAGATTGAAGTTGACCCTGATAAAGTCAAAGCCATTCAAGAGATGCCTGCACCGAAAACTGAGAAAGAACTTCGAGGGTTTCTAGGTAGATTGAACTACATCTCAAGGTTCATATCTCACCTTACAGCAACCTGTGAACCCTTGTTCAAGCTGTTAAGAAAAGAACAAACGGTCAGGTGGAATGAAGACTGCCAAAGGGCTTTTGACAAGATCAAAGAATACCTGCAAGAACCACCAATCCTTATGCCTCCAGTTGAAGGAAGACCTCTGATAATGTACTTGACAGTATTAGAGGAGTCAATGGGGTGTGTGTTGGGCCAGCATGACGAGTCTGGTTGAAAAGAGTATGCAATATACTACCTGAGCAAAAAGTTTACCGACTGTGAACAACGTTATTCACTGCTCGAGAGAACTTGCTGTGCTTTAGCGTGGGCTGCTCGCCGACTGAGACAGTATATGCTGACCCACACTACCTTATTGATATCAAAAATGGACCCAGTCAAGTACATTTTCGAGAAGCCAGCTCTTACCGGACGGGTTGCAAGATGGCAGATGATCCTCACAGAATATGACATTCAGTACACGTCTCAGAAAGCCATCAAGGGCAGTGTACTGTCTGAATATCTTGCTGAGCAACCTATTGATGATTACCAGCCTATGAGATTTGACTTCCCTGATGAAGACATCATGTTCATTAAAGCAAAAGATCATGAAGAGCCTATTCACACTGAAGGGCCTGACCCGGAAGAAGAATGGACTATGATGTTTGATGGGGCTGTTAATATGAATGGTCGTAGTGTTGGTGCAGTACTCATTACACCTAAGGGAGTTCACATGCCTTTCTCGGCAAAGCTCACCTTCAACTGCACTAACAACGAAGCTGAATACGAAGCTTGCATTATGGGTCTTGAGGAGGCCATTGACCTCAGGATCAAGACATTGACTGTATTCGGAGATTCAGCTCTGGTAGTTAATCAAACCAACGGCAAATGGTACACCCACCAGGATCATCTGATACCTTACAGGGATTATACAAGAAGGTTATTGACTTTCTTCACAACAGTCAAGCTTGAGTATATCCCTCGGGACGAGAATCAGTTTGCAGATGCTCTGGCTACCATTTCATCTATGATCAAAGTTCAAGCTGCCAACTTTGTGCCTCAGATTTCAGTGTCCAGACTTGATAGACCAGCATATGTATTTGCAGCCGACGTTGTAAAAGATGATAAGCCTTGGTTTCATGACATTAAGTGATTCTTGGAGGATCAAACATACCCACCTGGGGCATCTTCCAATGATAAGAAGACTTTGAGAAGGCTTGCTGGTAGTTTCTTCCTGAATACTGATGGTTCCCTGTACAAGAGAAACTTTGATATGGTACTCCTCAGATGCGTTGATAGAACAGAAGCAGACTTGTTGATGCACGGGGTGCACGAAGGATCCTTTGGTACCCATGCGGGAGGGCATGCCATGGCTAAGAAATTGCTAAGATCAGGTTATTACTGGATCACAATGGATGCAGACTGTTGTGCCTATGCCAGAAAATGTCATAAATGCCAGATTTATGCAGATAAGGTGCATGTGCCTCCCAATCCCTTGAATGTGATGTCTTCACCCTGGCCCTTTGCTATGTGGGGCATTGACATGATTGGCAAGATTGAACCTACTGCTTCGAACGACCACAGATTCATCCTCGTTGCCATTGACTATTTCACCAAGTGGGTCGAAGCAGCTTCTTATGCAAATGTTACAAGGCAAGTGGTAGCTCGATTTCTGAAGAGAGATATCATCTGTCGGTATGGAGTTCCTGAGCGAATCATTACTGATAATGGTTCCAACTTAAACAACAAAATGATGGCAGAACTATGCCGGGACTTCAAGATCCAACACCACAATTCTTCTCCTTACAGGCCAAAGATGAACGGCGCTGTTGAGGCAGCTAACAAGAATATCAAGAAGATTGTGCAGAAGATGGTAGTCACCTACAAAGACTGGCATGAAATGCTACCATTTGCCTTGCATGGGTACCACACGTCAATCAGAACATCCACTGGGGCAACACCGTATCAGCTTGTGTATGGTATGGAAGCAGTTCTACCTGTTGAAGTTGAACTACCCTCCCTACGGGTACTGATGGATGTTAAGCTGAACGAAGCGGAATGGGTCCGATCCCGATAAGAACAATTGAGTCTGATTGAAGAGAAGAGATTGGCTGCAATCTGTCATGGACAGTTGTATCAGAAAAGAATAAAGAAAGCCTTCGATCAGAAAGTCAGGCACCGAGAGTATCAAGTAGGAGATCTTGTGCTGAAAAGAATCCTCCCTCCTCATACAGACCACAGGGGCAAGTGGACTCCAAATTATGAAGGACCATTTGTAGTAAAGAAAGTTTTCTCTGGTGGAGCGCTGATGCTCAGCACCATGGATGGTGAAGACTTCCCGTCCCTTGTGAATTCAGATGCAGTTAAAAAATACTTCGCATAAAAATGACTCGCTGGACATAAAAACAGAATGTAAGTCCAGGCAAAAATAGGGCATCCCGGCAAGTCAAAAACAGAATAAAAGACTTGGGCAAAAATAAGGGAAATGAACAAAATTTTGTACACCCGCTGAGTTGAAAAGCCTCATTGGACAGCTCAGGCAAAAATGGGTATCCCGATGGATTGAAAACCCGAAAGGGCGATCCATGCAAAATAAGGGAATGAGCGAACAACTGCATTCTGAATTCATCTGTATCACCTGCAACTTGGTAAACCTCGAAAGGATCAAGCTTCTATCAGAATCAGCCTTCTTCAGAAAGCAAGACGAGAAGAACGTCAAAAGTCATACGAGTCATAGCAAGAGGGAAGCTCCTTGAAGCGTCGTCAACATTGCCAGCATTTTGTTTCTCAATTTGTAACAATCTCCTCATTTCAGGAGATATGTTTCTTTGACTGTATCTTGCCAATTCAGGGCATATGAATTAATAAAACAGATTTTCAGTCAAGTTTCACCTCGTACACTTCATTTTATTTGCAAAGAATGTCTGATATCTTTAAAATACTGATTGCATGAATACAGATGCTTATCCAAAAAAAATATAAACTATGTGCTTGCAGGAAATATACTTACTCTCGGGAGTGTCTCACTCCTATGACGGAGTTTGGTAAGGGATGCCTCGGGATTACTTGTGCGTTTCTCTGTCTTTGCAGGATTGCCAGTATTCAAAAGCGCAACATGGGGCATGAAAGCTTCATCCCTGCAAGCTGGCAAATCAACACTCACTCAGTCTTAGCACCCAAGTGTTTTCTCCCCAGCTGAGTTACCACTTGTTGCTTCTCCCAGCCGAATTGCCAATCATTCTTCCTCAGCCAAGTACAAAAAGCCTGGGAACCATCTCCCCACAGAGTTTCAGCCTCTATCCAGAAGAACAATGCACGAAGGAATCACAACAGAGTGACGAAAGCTTCTACAAACCCCAGCTGGGTCCCTCATTACCAAAAATAGGTCTATCAGTAACCTATTTCCCCAAGCAGAATCATCTCATCAGATCTACCAATGATCTCATCCCCAACTGGGATGTCCACTTCAAACAGATCGGCCAGAGGTCTTCGCAGCAATGGGATCCGAATCCCGGATCGGTATCTTTTGCATAATCATAGCATTCGCATCATATCCACCCCACAAAGCGTAGCATTCCGTTTAATACGGAGCATTACGGCAAAAATCAAACATGTGGCATAATCATAAGTCATGGTCTGAATCAAACACCTGTGAATATTAACAACCCATCAGCAATATACAGAATACCCCCCAGATTCCCCAGCAAAAGCAGTTGCCTCACATTCACAAACACCAGTATATACTCCTTGTGGCACCCGTCCGTGATATATCCCCAGCAGAAAGCCAAAGTATCCCCTTTGCACTCACAGATACAGATATATATATAACTTTCTTGACACCCATCCGTGTCACTTTTCCCAGCATATTCTCTCAAACACTTTGTAAAACATATACTTGTATATATATCTCTTGACACTCGTCCGTGCCACTCTCTCCAGCAGGTCGAACACTCAAATATACATTACTCATACTTTTCACTCTCATTTCACTTATACAGATACTCGTCCGTATCTTATATACACCATCTACATCCCCGCAGATTCAACACTCGTCCGTGTTCTTTGTTAACCAGTTGGTACTCGTCCGTACCATCATCTCAGAACATGCATCAAGCGTTTGTTTCTACTTGATACTCGTCCGTATCATAGTCTTAAGGATGCTCGTCCGCATCTTTAATTCATACACTGTGTCAAACACTCATGTCTTCTTGTATTTAGACACTCGCCTGTGTCTACCTTTCCCCAGAAGAGTCCCCTCAGATTTAACACTTGTCCATGTTCCTTGTTAACCAGTTGATACTCGTCCGTATCATCATCTCTGAACACGTGTCAGTTTTTTTGTTTCTACCTGATACTCGTCCGTATCATAGTCTTAAGGATGCTCGTCCGCACCTTTAATCTATACACAAACATCTAAACACTTATACCTTTTATTTCTTGGATGAAAACACTCGTCCGTGTTTACCATTCCCCAGTAAAGCAAATTTCTTTTTATCTGACATTCGTCCTATGTCATGATAAACCCGGAGAGCAGCCGTACCCTACTAGGTGGTCGTCCTCCACCTCTTGATGATCATCCTTCATCATGCTCATCCGATGGCCGTCCCCATCGTTGACCTTTTTATCCGACATTCGTCCTATGTCGTGATATATTTAGCAGCCGTCCCCTGCTAGGTGATCGTCCTTCACCTTTTGATGACCGTCCTTCATCATTTTATCCAATGGCCGTCCCCATTGTTGATTTTGGTTATCTGCCATTCGTCCTATGTCATGATAAACCTTGAGAGCAGCCGTCCCCTGCTAGGTGATCGTCCTTCACCTCTTGATGGTCGTCCTCCATCATGCTCGTCCGATGGCCGTCCCCATCGTTGACCTTTTATCCGGCATTCGTCCTATGTCGCGATACTTTCGGCAGCCGTACCCTGCCAGGTGGTCGTTCTCCACCTTAGATGACCGTCCCTCATCTTATCCCCAATAGAGCAGCCGTCCCCTGCTAGGTGATCGTCCTTCACCTTTGATGACCGTACCTCATCATCTGTTTATTTCATTTATTCTTTAACCCGATGGCCGTCCCCGTCGTGGTCCCTTTTCTTTTTAGCCCGATGGCCGTCCCCATCGTTGGTTACTTTACTTTATGAACTTGATGGCCGTCCCCCATCATTTTTCATTACTCCCCAGAGAATCTTACAACTTTACTTGATGGCCGTCCCCATCATAATCTTCTACATCCCCAGCATGATGGCCGTCCCCGTCATTGCTTTACTTCACACACTCTCCCCAGCATGTCGGTCGTCCCCGTCATCGCTCTTTACCCAGCAGTCGTCCTCTGCTCGACGGTCTTCCTCCGTCGCCCATACTTTATACTATACTTTTTTCCTTTTACAATCTATATCCATTTTCTTCTTCATTCTGTGAGTGCAAATTTTGGACTGTCTTTGGTATTCAACCACAAGTTATCTTGTTCGCCTGTTAAGCCGTAGCTTACGTCCTGCACAGCTAACTCATGTTTGAATAGGGGCAGCTGTAAACACCCCAAATTTTCCCTCACCCATTCACACCATGGCTTGTGATCATTTCATATGCATAAACACAATCATAGCATCTCATATTACAATTTTGATTCACTGCATTGGTTCTAGGTCATCTGCATCTAGGGTTTGTGATCTGAGCAATCCAAGAGCTTCTTGGGCCACTATAAAGGTCATAAATCACTTAAAAGGGGTCCATGTGTGTTCAAGTATCATATTATATCCTCTCAAAGTCAAGAATGTCAAAAAATCACAAGAACTGAGGATGACATGGAAGCAGAGCCAAGATTAACTGCACAGATGACCTGAAATTAGGGTTTTGGTTTCAAAGGCCATAACTCCAAATTTTTTAGTAATTCTTGTTTCTATTGGTCTCTATATGGTATAGGGAGTATGCATATCAATTTTCATGAAGAGATTCCATGGGGAAGTCATCTGATCAAGAGTTGACTTTTCAAGCAAGTCAGTGCAAAATCAGGGCATCTGAGGCCCCCAATGACCCAACCAAGGGGTGTTCTTCATCATTTTGATTGTACATGATCTTTATTTGATCATGGAAGATGTTAGAAGTTCACAAATTTGAAGAATTTCAAGTCTTTTGCAAAGTTGACTTTTTGGGCAAGTTTGACTTTTAATGAAAATGCCATTTTAGGCAACTTTTTCAACCTTTACTTTTTGATTCAAGAAAGCTTCAAATGGAAAAACTTTGGTCATGAAAGTTGTAGAATGGATCATTCCCTTTTCAAAAAGTACAAGAACATGACCTAATTCATTTTGGATCAAAAGTTATGGTTTGTCAAAGTTGGCAAAAATCACAAAATTTCAAAGTTTCCACTAAAGAGGCAAAGTTGCAAATTCACTTCTCAAGGCAAATTTAGTCATCAAATGCATTTCTAAACTTCACAACATGATCATGCAAGACCTAAAAATCAGAATGGGCCAAGGGATCATTCATTTTGTGGCCTATGGATCAAGATTTTTTCATAAGAATCAAAAGCAAGGCAAGTTGCAAAACTCATCATAAGACACAACCCACTTGCTTGCTAGCCTGCTGAGCCACCCTAGGCATCTCCCCACATCATGCTGCGCAGGACACACCCTTTGTCCTTGGCTAGAAAGTAGCCCATACTTCTCTTACACCAACTTTGACATTTTGGCAAAAAGACCCATACCAATCAATAAAGCACACATCACTTCCTCTGACCAATCACAGTTTTTTATACAAGCAAAAAGCAAGCCAAAGCAACAAGAACACAAGCCTGAAACCATCCATAACTCAGCATTCTCATTTTCCACTCCATTTGCAAGAGCCTTCGAAACTCTCAGCACAAGCTTCATACACTCAAACCTACTTCACAAACAATCTCACCATGCTTCATTGAACACAAACCAACCCTTAAAACAGCCTGAAAGCCATTGAATCAAAAACACGATCACCACCTGCCATTGAACAGAACTCCTGCCATCTCTCAAACCAGCCATTGTAAACTTCAAACAAGCATTGCAAGCTTCTTAGGGGAATCATTGGAGTGCATTTGAGCCAAAGAAACAGCCAGAAAGCTCCTGAATCGAAAGCTTCAGTTCAGGTAGTCAACTCGAAACTTTTTTCCAGAAACATGTTTTTAAGTTCTTAATAGCTTCTATGCACTTCCCTGATCATGAATATGTGTTTACTTTTGAAAATGGTTGAGAAACCAGGATGTATGAACTGTCTGAAACGTTTGCCCTAAAAAATGTTTTGATTCGATTTGGCTGATTGATGAATGAAAAATGATGTTTGATTGGGGGGTTTGATTCGTTTTTGAATGGGGAAGAGTTCTGGGCAGTTAGATTTTGTTTTCATTGCGTGTAGAGAGAGTTTGCGTTTTTGGTTGGTCGGAGAAGACGACCGGAACAGTGTTCCGGTCGCCTGAAAGTGATTAGGGCACAATTAATTAGGGTTAATCATAATTAGCCAAGTTTGAATGTCAGCCCTTGGATATGGCGCCAGGTCAATTCGCTCGCGTGCATGTTTGAATCTTAGCCTTTGGATTTGCATACTTTTCCATTTTCAGATTAAATTCATTTTTATTTTCTTTTTATTTCATTTATTTTCTCCATTTTATTTAAAATAGCAAAACAATCTTAAAAATTCTGAATTTTTTTATACACACTTTTATTAATTTTTAGAAACCAAAAACATTTTTATTTTTATTTTTTGCATTAAAAAATATTTTTAAATCATTTAAAAGTTTATTTTTAATTAATTAATGAGAATTAATTAATTAAAAATACTTTTAGGTATTTAAAAATCACCAAAAAATTCATGGAACCTTCATAATCATTTAGAAACATTGTCCAACCCTCAAACCAAATTTCTTTTTTGATCTTGATGTCTTTTGAGAATTTTTCATGGAATTAAAATCATTTCAAGGCATTATTTTGATCCAAACTTCAAAAAATCATTTCTGCCTAGTCTTTGAGAGTTGGACTTTGATTCTTTTTGCATTGTGTTTTGCATATCATGTAGTTTGTAAGATTAAATTGGCATGATTTGAATTTGCATTTTCAATTTGTTTGACATTTTTTTTGACAAGGTACCCCAAAACCCTAATAAACTTAGGAAATTCATAATTCTCATTAGGTTAAGAGTTAGAACCCCTCCTTTGGGCAGTGAGTTTGTGTAGGATTAGGGTTCCTTTGAATGCATTTCCAATTTTTTATCTTGATTTTTGCTTCTGGTTTTGGTTTTTGTTTGATGCATTGATCATAAACCCTAATTTGGGCTTCCTTTTGCATTCACCTTGCATTTACATTCATACCTTGACTTGCCATAGCATTTTGTGCATCCATTTGATCCATTAGACATCTTAAGACATATTGTAAACATGTTTGATCATTGCACCCTTCATTTGCCATATTGTATGTCATTTGCATTCCATAACTTTTCATGTATGATCATGGTTCTAAACTTGCTTCATTTGCATCCATAAGTTTGTATGATCATCCCCATGCTTTGTTTCATGTTTGCATCTTCTCATAGCATCATTAACATCATGTATGTGCTTCTGGTTTTGATTTGCATCATGCCATTTCACTTCATTTTGCATTGCATTGCATTTCTTTCACTAACTTTTCAGGTGGTAAGCAACTTTGAGAAGTGAATTTGCCTTCACTTCTCACAATTTCTTTTCATCTCCTTTATGCATCCTTGTTGCATTTTGTTATGTGTTTGAGGGTGAGCTTGCTCATTCTTCTTCATCTTACTTTCTTTCCTCAAGTGACTTGACTTCTCAAATGAAGCAAGTTGCTTTGCTTCTCTTTGCTCCATTCATCTGCTTCCTGGTGATTCCTCTGAAGATGTCTTTTGAAAACCTCACAAACCTTAGGAACAACCAAGCATGACAATGATTATGGTTTTGATTAGTTCCCCATTTAGATTTTACCTTTGTGTCTCATTGAGTCTTCTCTTCTCACCTCATAATCAGGGACTAAACCCTAAAGGCTTTAAGGCTTTGTGATTAAGCTTATGCCTGCATCCTTCTATTAGGATGGAGTGTATAACTTTAATCCTAAGTGTTAAACCCTTAATGTGTTTAAATCTCTTAATCAATTCACATAATAATCACCAAGACATCAAGCTTGTAACTTGGGCCTTGCATTAGGGTTCTAATTCTTCCTTAAGTGGTTAAGAAGGACTAACCCCAGTGTTAATGGACAAGTCCTCCTCAAGTTGTCTTACAAACCCTAAAAATCACTTCATCATCATATCATTAATTAAAATCCACTTAACCAAAGGCTTGTTTTGTCATGAGTTTAATCCCTAATCATGGATTAAGTTGAGGAGCTTTCCTCAGCTTAAACATTCTCATCTATTATCCTTCTATTAGGATGGTGTAATGAGTCTGTTTAATCTCTGATTATGGCTTAATCTCATTACTTAACACTAAACAAAAACACCAAAAACATCTAAATAATCACAAGTAGGTTAATGATCTTAATCCTACACCAAAGGTGATTAAGTGTGAGAAGCTGACTTCACACTTGAGGTACTCTCATTACCCCTAATCAGAGGGAAGATGTGATGAGTCTACTAAATCCATTGGTTTAAGCTTAAGCTCATTAACTTATGACAAACTTTCAAAAGCAATAAAAGATTGAAAACTCAAAAAACAAATAATAATCGTCTCCTCCGGGATTCTTTTCTCATCTCATTCACTCATAAACGAGAACTTGCTTCTTCCGTCTAATGCAAGACAGTTAGCACCTGAGCCAGACAGGTCATACACTTGAGCATAGACAAGTAAGCAGTTCACAAGTCAATTCATCTTTCAGTCTCTTTGGGTCGAACTACGGTGTTCTGACTTCCTCATTGCACGAGAGGATATGTAGGCATAACTTAACGGTTATCGAACAAAAGTCTCTGTATATTCCCCCTCTTTCCAGCATTATTTTCTTTAGCCTCATAAGTCTTGAGCATTTTATTCCTATTCCTACACCACTGTACATTTTACACTTCACTTTTCTCTTACACTGACACCTGTACATCCTTTTCCAGCTCTTTTATACACAAATTGCACTGACACTACCCCTTTAAAACACAAATCTTCTAAGCGTGGATCCCGTCGAGTACGACGGACAATCTGGGTGCTAATACCTTCCCAGGTTGTAACCAACCCCCTTTCTCAGTCTCTCTGGTTCGCAACCGTCTTATCCATATCTTTCTAGGTTTATGCAGCATTACCTTTCCTTCGGGATAAAAATGCCTAGCTGGTGACTCTATTCATTCCCTGTGAGTTCACTCCTGTGTGTTCTCATCCTCCTCTCGCCGACCGTTCGCGTCTGTACCCTATTTGACCCGGCTTCATTTAGTGGGAGCGACAAAAGTATACCTATAAAATTTTAATAATTGTTTTCTATACCTTTAGAGAGCGTTTTTTGAGTAAAAAACGCTTTCTTTTGTCCTTCTTTAGACAACGCTTTTGAAAGCACTCTCTAAAGTATACCTATAATTTTAATCATATTTTTTTCTATACCTTTAGAGAGCGCTTTTTAGAGAAAGTGTTTTCTTTTGTAGACAATAGAGAGCGCTTTTTCTTAAAAGCGTTGTCTTTTCTATACGTATAATTTAATGATTTTTAAAAAAAATCTCATTTTAACCATTTTTTATGCAAAAACCTGTATAATTTTTTTTATGCAGAAACATGTATAATTCACATTTCAGTAAACCTGTATAAACCATTTCAATCCATTTCAAACCATTTTTATGCAAATACCAATATAAACTATTTCAATCAAAAACTATACAATTCAATTCATTTACATCTCAAAAACTAATATCATTTCACTAATATCATTTCAATCCAAAACTATATATACAATTCAAGTTATTTCATTTACATACCACAAGTCATTTATAAAAAAATGATTTCATTTCATTTACATAATCCTATACCTTAAAATATTTTTTTTTCCAATAATATATTCGCACAATTCTCCATAATTTGACCTACTTTTGAGGGCGTATAATGAGGACACGCGAATTCATCAAAGTAATATATAACAAAACAAAATATGCATTAGTTAGTTTAAAATACTAAATTATGACATATCCGATAAATATTAAAATAAATTCTAAGTTATAAATCCATGCATACCTGAATAGGAATCTCTAATCGATCCAATTGAAGAATTTCTCTCATGAACCTCAAAACGTAGTACCCGCAGTCTATGCCTTTTTTATGTTGAGGACATTACACATAGACAAACAAATAAGAACTAATATATAGTTGTTTAGTGTTATCAAGTAGCATCACTAATAAGCAACATTATGAAAATTAAATTAATCTACCAGCACATGGATCCATGAAATAATGCTTGCTTTAGCCCGTACTACTCGAGCATCTCTTTGTGCTCGTTATACTAGTATAGATCTATAAAAGAAAAACATAAATTTAGAACAATATCATAGAAATAATTAAATATACAAATACACATGAATATTTCGAACAATCTCACTTATGTATCAATTAGTTCCTTCATACTCTCATATGTTGACCAATCATGCTCCAATGAATTCATATAATAGACCACTTATTTTGTAGGATTAATGGCAACCAACAACCAATGTCCACTGTAAAATATAACAACAGTTTAGATGGATAATTTCTACGCAAAAGATACAAAGATTAGAATGAAATTAGAATAAAAATCTTACATATGTTCAATATTATACGGTAAAAAAAATAAAGTTTCTGTATTGACCATCGTAAATCTCTCAATTAAGTGGTCTCTTACTGAAACTGCATTCAAACCAATTGTCATTGCATTGACACTGATGGAAGCAAAGAAACTGAATCAGTTCGACAATTGTGTCTCACGCATGATTTTGTCATACAAGAAATTTAAATAAAAACATATATAATAAAAATTATACTATTTTCATTGAAATGTGTAAATAAATTGTTCAACTAAATAAATAATAGATTGATCGTAGTACCAGATGTATGCATGCATAACAGCAATGCCTAATGTTTGATGCCTGAAAATCTGCTTCATGTCCTCTCTTCCGATTATCTCAGAAAAAGGAAAACAAAAAACACCATCGTCCATGTCTATTTGACCAATACAACCTTGCATCGCATCTGATGTTGACACAAGTGTCTCAAGACACAACCGAAAGGGATTTGTAAGAGCTCTTTTTGCCGGCATGGTTCTTGCAAGAACCTTTTTCTTGATCATGAACCCTAAATATCAGTTTACAATCATAACTTTAAGTGTTATAACTTTTGTTTCAGGACTGATATTCTTTTATAGACAAACAAACCATAACTTTATATTAATCATCACAAACAAACAAAACCATTATACCTAATATTCTTTTATAGACAAACTTGATATTCTTTTATCAGTTTACAATTCATCACCATCACAGACAAACAAAACCTGATATTAATCATCCATGCCAAACACATTTGGTCCATAACGTTAAACATCCATAACTTTAACTAACAGCAGCAACAGTTACACTAACAAACCATTATACTTTCAACATCCAAATCACCAAAAAAAAAGTACCCTAACAACAACAATGGCAGCGAGAACAACAACAACATCAAAAAACAATAATGTACCCTAACAACAACATCCGCAAGAACAACAAGAACAATGTATAATAACGTACCTCTTCTTCACGAAACACACTTCACAAAATATGAACTATTGAACGAAGAAGCAAGAGAAGAACGATTGAATGTAGAACGAATGAATGTAGAACGATTGAGTTCAAGATAAGCGATTTCTTAGAAATGCAAGAGAAGAAGCAAGAAAATGATTAGAAATGAATAATAGGGTTTCTTAAAGTTTTATAAATTAATTAATAATTGACCTTAGAAAACACTTTTTTTAGAAAGCACTTTCTTATAGGGAAATGTATTATAAAAGCGCACTAACCACTGGAGTGGTGATACATCCATTAATTTAGGTACAAACATAAATATATAAGGGGTAACTGAATAGAATTATTTTATTTTAAATATTTTTTATAATATTTTAGAATTAATTATTTAAACACTCAAAATAAATCATTTTTGAATAATTTTTTTGCACATAATTCATTCATACATTCAAAATATTATTTTCACAAAAATAACAAACAAAATATTATTATTTAATTAATTTTAAATATTTTAAGGAAATTCTTTTTATTTTTAATAAAGTTTTATATTATTTGCTTCCTTACCACTAAACCAAATCATTTTTTTCTATTATGATTTACTTTTAAAATGTATATAGTATATGTTTAGTATTTATTTATATATTCTTTGCTTCCTTACCACAAAAATAAAAAATAAATTACTATAGCAAAAATATTCAAATAAATAAATTATTATTAGAAATTATTAGAATTAAATTAAATTGAATAAATAAATTCTAATGTATTAGTAAATAAATACTATAAAAATTCTAATGTTAAAATAATTTAGTTTATATGTTAAAATGTATATATATATTATATATTTAGTATTTATTTCTTTATTATTTGCTTCCTTACCACACAAATAAAAAATAAATTACTGTAACAAAAATATTCAAATAAATAAATTATTATTAAAAATTATTAGAATTAAATTAAATTAAATTAATAAATTCTAATGTATTAGTAAATAAATACTAAATAAATTCTAATGTTAAAATAATTTAGTTTATATTCTAAAATAATTTAGGTTTTTCTGAAAGTTTAAATATTTTAATTATTAATTGACCGGGGGGTCAAATCCACGCCCTTGAGGTAGGGAAAGACATTGTACAAGCGCATTAACCACTGAGGTGGTGATACATCCATTAATTTAATTACAAACATAAATATATAAGGGGTTACTGAATAGTAAATTTTGGAGTCAACAGGAATCGAAGGCGAGAGAAAAGCTATGGAGTAGGGCATCTAAAATGGGATGCTTATGAGCAGGTGGATCTAAAGAGGTTACTAGAAGAATGAAGGAATTGGAGAAATCAGACAAAGACAGATTTTATTCGAAGAAGGCGATCAAAAAAGGTAATAAATGATAATAGGCTCTTATAATAATAGAGGAGGGGGTTATGTAGTCAAAAGAAAAATAATCTGCAATACTATTAATTTAGGCAAGGCAAATATTTTCTTTATTCAAGAGTCAAAGTTGAAGGATGTAGATTTGGTATGTGTTAAGAGTTTGTGGAATATTCAAATCGTGGGATGGTATTTTAGTAGTGCAGTAGGTTCCTCAGGGGGGTTTAATTACTTTGTGAAGGGAGAAAGACATTACTTCTGCTTACTCCTTTAAGGGGAAGGGTACTTAGGAACTAAAGTCCTTTGGAAGGAGGAATTTTTCTACTTGGTGAACATTTATTCGACATGTGATTTAGGGTCTAAAAGGAGATTGTGGAAAAATCTTTATGATCTTAAAAGAAAACATTTGGATGGTCATTGGATTTTAGGTGGCAACTTTAATGCGGTGTCTCATTCGTCTGAAAGGATAGGTGGGTCCCAAGCTTCGAAAGGGGCTGAAATGGCAGATTTTAAAGCTTTCATTGATCAGTTTGATCTCACTGATCTACCGGTGGCTAGAAATAAATATACCTAGAGTAATGGTTATGGGAAATCCTTTGGTAGACTGGATAAATTTCGAGTAGGGCAATCGGTTATCAATAAATGGGGTTTAATGGAGCAAACGATTGGTAAACGAGATGTGTCAGATCATTGTCCAATTTGGGTGAAACTTAAAGTTGTTAATTGGGGCCCTAATCCTTTTAAAACAAATGATTGTTGGTTTGAAGAGCCTTCTTTCTTGAAGTTTGTGGAGAAGGAGTGGAGATGGATTCATGTTAATGGTCTGAGTGATTTTGTTCGTAAAGAAAAATTCAGAATTTTGAAGGGTAGGATTAGAGATTGGAGTAGGAAGGTGTTTGGGATGTTTGATCTCTTGGTGGAAGATAGAGTGGAAGAGCTGAATGGTGCTGACATGTTACTCCAAGATTGTAATCTGGATGAAGTCAACAAGTTGGTAGTGAAGAGGATGGATGCATGTTCTGGGATGTGGAGAAATATAAAAATTAAAGAGAACATTTTAGTTCAGAATACTAAAAAGAAGTGGTTCGTGGAAGCAAACGACAATAACAAATTATTTCATAAAATTGTTAATAGTAGGAGCAGGAGATTATTCATAGGATCAATGGTTACAAATGGAGTTTCCACTAATTTGGTGGATGGGGTGAAGGGAGAGATCCAAAACTTTTTTAAATCCAAGTTTGATGAACTTGTGTTGGACATACCGAATCTCGAGTGATGTATATTTAAAGTTCTGTCAGAATCTGATGCTGAATTCATAGAGGAACAATTTTCTGAGTACGAGATCCATGCAACTGTTTGGAGCTGTGGCAGCTCGAAAAGTCTGGGTCCGAATGGATTTAATATTTTCTTTATTAAAAAGTGTTGGCTGATATTAAAGGAGGATATCATAAATTTTGTGAGGATTTCCATCATCTTGCTTTCCTTCCAAAAGCTTTTAGTTCAACTTTTATTACTCTTATTCCAAAGGTAGAAAATCTAATAAGTTTGGGGGAATATATGCCTACTTTCTTGGTAGGGATTATGTATAAAATTCTATCATAATTGCTTGCTCCGAGACTCAAGAAGGTAATTGGTAGTTTGGTTTCTAAGAATCAATCAAGTTTTATTCCGGGAAGGCAGATGTTGGAGGGAGTTATAGTAGCAAACGAGATCGTGGATTTGGCTAAGAGAAAGAATGAAGAGTGCTTTTTGTTTAAAGTTGATTTGGAAAAAGCTTACGATTGCGTAAATTGGAACTTTCTTCGTCATTTGTTGGGTGTTATAGGCTTTGGAAGCAGATGGAAAAGATGGATAGAGGCCTGCATTTTTAAACATCACCTTTCTATCTTGGTGAACGGGAGTGCGGCAGAAGAATTTAAGGTTGAGCATGGTCTTAGGAAAGGATATCCCTTGTCTCTGTTTCTTTTTGTTCTTATAACCGAGGGTTTAACTCAAATTATGAATAGAGCCTCGGAGTGTGAGATGTTCAAAGGTTTTCGGGTGAATCCTAGATTGAAGGTGGAGATCATTCAATTCGTAGATGATACTCTTATCATTGGAGAAGGTGGATGGGATAACCTATGGAATATTAAGCTATTCTTAAAATTTTTGAACTCATATCCGGTTTGAAGGTAAATTTTCTTATGAGTAGGCTTTTTGGTATAAATGTAAGTTCGCATTTCCTGGCGGCAGCCGCAAACTTCCTCACTTGTAAGGTCGAAAGTTCTTGCTTTAAGTTTCTTAGAGTGTTGGTTGGTTGTAATATAAGGAGGGTTAAATCGTGGAAATTTTTGGTTGATATGTTTGATCATAGATTGGATAAATGGAGAGCAAAGTGCCTATCGGTGGCGGGTAGACTTACTTTGTTAAAATCTGTGCTCACTAGCTTACCGGTCTTTTGGATGTCTTTCTACAAAGTTTCGGTAACGAACTTAAAGAAGATTGATTCTATTCAAATAATAAAATTCATTGGGTTGATTGGGAAACAGTGTGTATACCGAAGGATGAAGGCGGTTTGGGGGTGTTAAACTTACACGATTTCAATATGGCGTTATTAGCTAAATGGAAATGGAGAACTTTGGTGGATAAAAATTCGTTATGCAAAGAAGTCTTGAAGGGGAGGTACGGGGCTGTGGAAAGTAAGGTGTTGGCGGAGAACATCAATTATCCTAGATCATCGTCTATTTGGTGGAAGGACATTCTTAAGAATGGGATGGTTTCTTTTAATAATGTTTTTTCTTTTGCAGGTTTGGTTTCTTATTCAATTGGGTAAGGTCGCGATACTTCGTTTTGGTCAGCCCCTTGGTTGAACAGAGTTCCGCTTCGAGATCAATTTGAAACGCTTTATCACAGTTGCAACACCTTGTTTCTTCCTTGGGCCATTTTTCTGAAGGAGATTGTATTTGGGGAGACATAGGTTTCAAGGCTAGCTCTGACAGTGATGAAATTCTTAGATTTAATTTGCTATTAGCTTCGGTAAATTCGCAACAAGGGACCGAAGACGTGGTGCATTGGAAATTAGGATCAAATTCAACTTTTTCTGCTTAAGATCTCAGAACTTTTATAGCAGAGCAACTGAGTGTTTCACTTTTAACTCAACATCAGGTTTCAACTTTTATGATAATTTGGAACTCTAGCATTGTGGAGAATATTAAACTGTTTGGTTGGAAACTTTTGAGAAATAGATTAGCCACAAAAGATCAACTGTTAATATGCGGGGTGGTGTTGGAAGACATTTTATGTGTTTTATGTAAAGATGCAACAAAAAAATTATTTCATCTTTTGTTTATTTTTCCAATAGCTATAACAGTTTGGTGTGCTATTAGGAGGTGGAATGGGTCAAGAGTATTATTTCAGGGAGACCATGTGGTTTCCTCCTTAGATGAAGTGATTTTGCAGCAAATAGGAAAGGAAAATTGAGAGCTTTTTGGGTTTGGTTAGCCACTGTTTGGGTTTTGTGGAAAAGCAGGAATGATAATATTTTTAAAGGGGTGAATTTAAATGTCAATAATATTGTTTGGGATATTAAATTCATAGTCTGGAAATGGGTCTGTTATAGTAAAATTCATCTTACTTCATCAAACTTTTTAGCTTTTTTATTGGATCCTTTGTATCATTAAGCTTTAGAGTTAGAGATGAATTTTTCTTTTGATTGTAATGGGTGAATACCCCTTGTATTCTGTTTAATTCCAATTGCTTATATATATAAATATATATAGTATTTATTTCTATATTATTTACTTCCTTACCACAAAAATAAAAAATAAATTACAGTAGCAAAAAGATTCAAATAAATAAATTATTATTAGAAATTATTAGAATTAAATTAAATTGAATAAATAAATTCTAATGTATTAGTAAATAAATATTAAATAAATTCTAATGTTAAAATAATTTTGTTTATATGTTAAAATAATTCTAATGCACACTGTCTTTCCCTACCTCAAGGGTGTGGGTTCGATCCCCCATTTTGCCATTTTGTGATTCTAAAAGTTTAATATATTTAAGTTAATAATCGACATTAGAGAGCACTTTTTCTAAAGCTCTTTCTTAAGTTCTATCTATAAGAGCGCTTTTAGAAAGATCTTTCTAAGGTGGGACCTTTAAGAGCGCTTTCTAGGAAGCGCTTTCTAAGAAAGGTCCTTTTTAAGGCCTTTAGCAGCGCTTTATGAAAGCTCTTTCTTAGATTAACCTTTAAAAGCGTTTTTTTAGTGATTTTTTTTAAAACATATAAGAGCTCTTTTGCCTAAAAATGTTGTCTTTGGTGCGCTGTTAAAAACTATTTTTGGCGTAGTGTACGCATCGGTCTTTACTCAAAATATCCATAAGATTACATGATAATCTTGTTTATTGTTACACATGATCATAACTTATATTTGTGTCTTGTTGGAAAACATTGACTCATGCTACCACTATTGAATAACACATTGCAACAATCCCCACACTTTAACATCTCACAATTGCACAAATGAACACTCATTTTACGCTTGGTGTTCCACGATTATCAAGGATGGAAGTATGGGCAACCCCAAAATTTTACACCGAAAAGAAGAAGAAGAAGAAGAAGAAGAAGCATGGTTAGAACCAAATAAATCGACTTCACAAATTGAAAGGTCTCCACTTGTTGAAATGAGAAAAGTTTGAGCTCTAAATTAAAACCTCCAAGAAAAATTCAAGTTATTTTTAAAACAAATATATCCATTATTTTTTTATTTCTCTAAAATAGTCATCAAAAGATATAACTTCGATTTATCAATGCAATTACTTCCTAAACCATCTAGGTAGAGAAAAAATTGATAAATTTAAGATTCAACTAAAACTCAAAGTTTTATTTCTTTCTTTCAGTTTTAATTTAAAATTCAAAATCAAAACCGAAAAAATATAGATTCAAACCATAATTGAAGTTTGATACTTCCTTACTTAATAACAAAGTATAACCTGAATAAATAATTGAAACAAAGTTTATCAAAATAAGCCACAAATTCAAATTTTGAGAAAAGATTAGTTAATTTTTTTCTCATTTTCATACAGAGTGTCAATACTAGAAACGTTTAATACAAATACTTACTCTAGAAGGAAAGGATGTCCACAATTGTCCGAGAAAATCCGAAGCGATGGCTCGGCTAATGGAGTGTTGTCACGACGAAGGAGATGGAGACGTGTCAACGACATATTCACTAAAAATCCACTTAGCTCAAAAGAAATATTTGCAACATGGAACATGTGAACGGTCTTCTCGTCCCGTTCAACATCGTGACTGTTGCTCCCACCAAAATGACAACATAAGGTCAAGAGGGGTACAGACGCGAACGGTCGGCGAAAGGGGGGGAATGAGAACACACAGGAGTGAACTCAAGGGAAAGAAAGAGTCGCCAGCTAGGCATTTTTATCCCGAAGGAAAGGTAATGCTGCATAAACCTAGGAAAGATATGGATAAGACGGTTGCGAACCAGAGAGACTGAGAAAGGGGGTTGGTTACAACCTGGGAAGGTATTAGCACCCAGATTGTCCGTCGTACTCGACGGGATCCATGCTTAAAAGATTTGTGTTTTAAAGGGGTAGTGTCAGTGCAATTTGTGTATAAAGAGCTGGAAAAGGATGTACAGGTGTCAGTGTAAAAGAAATGTGAAGTGTATAAGTGAAGTGTCAGTGTAAGAACAAGAGTATAATGCTCAAGACCATGAGGCTTAATGAATGATGCTGGAAGAGGGGGAATATACAGAGACTTTTGTTCGATAACTGTTAAGTTATGCCTACGTATCCTCTCGTGCAATGAGGAAGTCAGAACACCGTAGTTCGACCCAAAGAGACTGAAAGGTAAATTGACTTGTGAACTGCTTGCTTGTCTATGCTCAAGTGTATGACCTGTCTGGCTCAGGTGCAAACTGTCTTGCATTAGACGGAAGAAGCAAATTCTCGTTTGTGAGTGAATGAGATAAGAAAAGAATCCTGGAGGAGACAATTATTATTTGTTTTTTGTGTTTTCAGTCTTTTATTGCTTTTGTTTGTCATAAGTTAATGAGCTTAAGCCTATACCAAGGGTTAGTAAACTCATCACATCCTCCCTCTGATTAGGGGTAATGAGAATACCTTAAGTGTGAAGTCAGCATCTCACACTTAATCACCATGATGTAGGATTAAGATCATTAACCTACTTGTGATTAGTTAAATGTTTTTGTTGTTTTTGTTTAGTGTTAAGTAATGAGACTAAGCCATAATCAGGGATTAAACAGACTCATTACACCATCCTAATAGAAGGATAATAGATGAGAATGTTTAAGCTGAGGAAGACTCCTCAACTTAATCCATGATTAGGGATTAACCTCATGACAAAACAAAGCCCTTATTAAATGGATTTTAGTTAATGATAATATGAAGAAGTGAGTTTTATGGTTTGTAAGACAACTTGAGAGGGACTTGTCCATTAACACTAGGGTTAGTCCTTCTTAACCAATTAAGGAAGAATTAGAACCCTAATGCAAGGCCCAAGTTACAAGCTTGATGTCTTGATGATTATTAAGTGAATTGATTAAAGTATTTAAACACATTAAGGGTTTAACACTTAGGATTAAAGTTATACACTCCATCCTAATAGAAGGATGCAGGCATAAGCTTAATCACAAAGCCTTAAAGCCTTTAGGGTTTAGTCCCTGATTATGAGATCAGAAGAGAAGACTCAAAGATGACACAAAGGTAAAACCTAAATGGGGGACTAATCAAACCCTAATTGTTATCATTCTTGGTTATTCCTAGGGTTAATGAGGTTTAAGAGAGAAGATCTTCAAAGAACCACCAAGGAGAGAAGCAGATGAAAGGAAAAGGAGAAAGAAGAAGCAAAACAACTTGCTTCACTTAAGAAGACAAGTTGCTTGAAGAAAGAAAGTAAGATGAACAAGAATGAGCAAGCTCAATCCAATACACATACAAAATGCAGCAAGGGAAGTATGAAAGAGATGAAAAGAGAAAGTGAGAAGTGAAGGCAAATTCACTTCTCAAAGTAACTTACCACCTGAAAAGTTAGTAAAGAAATGAAATGCAATGCAAAAGTGAGATGAAATGGTATGATGTAAGACAAAGTCAGAAGCAAATACATGATGTTAATGATGCTAAGAGATGATGCAAACATGAGGCAAGGCATGAGAATGATCATGCAAACATAAGGATGCAAAAGAAGCATGTTTGGAACTATGAAAGTTCATGAAAAGTTATGGAATGCAAATGACATACAACATGGCAAATGAAAGATGCAATGATCAAACATGATTCTAATATGTCCTAAGATGTCATATGAATCAAATGGATGCACAAAATGTCATGGCAAGTCATGGTATGCAAGAAAATGGGAAATGGGTGCAAAGGAAGGCAAAGATTAGGGTTTATGATCAATGCACAAAACAAAATTCAAAACCAGAAGCAAACATCATGATAAAAAACTTGAAAATGCACTCAAAGTAACCCTAAACCTATACAAACTCACTGCCCAAAGGAGGGGATCTAACCCTTAACCTAGTAGAAGTTGTGAATTTCCTAAGATTGCTAGGGTTTTAAGGTACCTTGTCAAGAAAAATGCAAAAAAAATTGAAAACGCAAGATCAATTCATGCCAATTTTATCCTATAAACTACATGCTATGCAAGATACAATGCAAAAAGAATCATGATCCAACTCTCAAAGGTTAGACAGAAATGAATTTTTGAAGTTTCAAACAAAATAATGCCTTGAAATGAAATTAATCCATTGAAAATAATCAAAAGGGCATCAAGAACAAAAAAGAAATTTGGTTTGAGAGCTGGAAAATGTTTCTAAATGTTTTTAAATGCTATATGAATTTTTTTGTGATTTTTAAATACCTAAAAGTATTTTTAATTAATTAATTTTCATTAATTAATTAAAAATAAACTTTTAAATGATTTAAAAATAATTTTTAATGCAAAAAATAAAAATAAAAATATTTTTGGTTTCTGAAAATTAATAAAAGGCTTGATAAAAATTTTCAGAAATTTTTAAAGTGTTTTGCTATTTTTAAAAATTCGTGGAAATTAAATACAAAACAAATGAATTAAAAATGATTTTAATGAGAAAATGGGAAAGTATGCAAATCCAAGGGATGTGGTTCAAACTGGGACACGCGGGAATTGACTGCGCGCGCTATCCAATGGCCAGAATTCAAACTACGCTAATTATGATTAAACCCTAATCCTGAACCCTAAACATTTTCAGATGACCGGAACAGTGTTCCGGTCATCTTCTCCGGCAGGCCAAAATTCCTATCTCTCTCAATACGCATCAAAACCTTACAAAACTCTCCAGAATCAACCTATGAACATCACTAAGCATAAACCCTAACTCAAACAACATTTATTTTTCGTGAATCAAAGGAATCAAGCCAAAACATTTTTACGGGCAAACTTTCAGATCATCATAACATGCTTGTTTCTGGCTCATTTTCAAAAGTAAATAGATCCCCATGATCAGGGCAACATGTAGAACAATATTCTAACAAGAAAACAAGGTTCTGGAAAATTTGTTCATCATGTTACCTGAGGTTGAGCTTTCAATCCAGGAGCTTTCTGGCTGCTTCTTTGGCTCAAACAAGTCCCAATGATCCTCCTAAGAAGCTTTTGACACTTAGCTGGGGTTTATATGGCCTTTAGAGAGAGTTGGCAGAAGCTCAGGCCAAGGGAGTGTGAAAATCGTATTTCAGTTTGAGGATGTTTCAGGGGCAAGTGAGGGGTGGGAAATGATCAGAGGATCATGGTGAGTGATTTGGTGAAGTTTGTTTGTGTGTTTGATACTTGTGCTGTGTGTTTCGAATGGTTTTGCATAAGAGGTGAAAAATGAGAATGCTGGCTTAGAGAGAGTTTCAGGCTTGTGTATGTTATGTGTTGTGTTGCTTTTGGTACACATTTCAATCCTTGATAGGTCAGAGAGTTGTTGTGGAGCAGTGTGATTGGTATGGAGCAATATGCATAAAGTCACCTTTTTGTGTACTTGAGGTATGGGCTGGTTTTGCAGCTAGTTCTTGGCTTGTCCTGGCTCAGCATGAATTAAGGATGTCCATGGAATTGGTTTTGGGGCAAATCAGCAAGTGGATCAAAGCTTATGAGATGTTTTGCAAATTTCACAAAGTTTGGCCCCTTTGGAAATTCATGAAGTTCAAGGCATCAAAATGCATAATTCTTGGGCCAATTCTGATTTTTAGAAGTCACATGATCATGTTGTAGTGAGTTTGTGCACATTTGAAGTCTTTAGAATGCTTCATCATACCATTTTGCAAAATGCCTCTTTGGTACAAAACTTGAATTTATGTGATTTTCCCCAACTTTGACAAGCCATAACTTTTGATCCAAAATGAATTAGAATGAGTTCTTGTACTTTTTGAAAAGGGAATGATCCATTCTACAACTTTCATGACCAAAGTTTTCTCATTTGAGGCATTTTTGAATCAAAAAGTAAGGGTTGAAAAAGTTTCCCAAAAAGGCAAGTTTCCATTACAAGTCATTTTCCCAAAAAGTCAACTTTGCAAATGGCTTGAAATCCTTCAATTTTGTGAACTTCTAACATCTTCTATGATCAAATAAAGAACATACATAATCAAAATGATGATGAACACCCTTTGGTTGGGTCATTGGGGGCCTCAGATGCCCTGATTTTGCCCTGACTTGCTCAAAAAGTCAACTCTTGATCAGATGACTTCCCTATTGAATTTCTTCATGAAAATTGATATGCATGATCCTTATACCATATAGAGACCAATAGAAACAAGAATGACCAAAAAATTTGGAGTTATGGCCTTTGAAACCAAAACCCTAATTCTAGGTCATCTGTGTAGTCAAGCCTGGCTCTGCTTCCATGCCTTTCTTAGTTCTTGTGATTTTTTGACATTCTTGACTTTGAGAGGATATAATATGATGCTTGAACATACATGGACCCCTTTGAAGTGATTGATGGCCTTTGGAGTGGCTCAAGTGGCTCTTGGATTGCTCAGGTCACAAACCCTAGATGCAGATGACTTAGAACCAATGCAGTGAAGCAAAAATGCAATATGAGATGCTATGATTGAGTTTATGCATATGAAGATATCACAAGCCATGGTGTGAATGGGTGAGGGCAAATTTGGGGTGTTTACAGCTGCCCCTATTCAAACATGAGTTAGTTGTGCAGGATGTAAGCAACGGCTTAACAGGCAAACAAGATAACTTGTGGTTGAATACCAAAGACAGTCCAGAATTTGCACTCACAGAATGAAGAAGAAAAGGGATATAGATTGTAAAAGAAAATAAAGCATGTATATAAAGTGCGGGCGACGGAGGACGACCGTCGAGCAAAGGACGACTGCTGGGGATGGAGCAATGACGGGGACGGCCGACATGCTGGGGGTATAAGATTGTGATGGGGACGGCCATCAGGTAAAGATATAAGACCTTCTGGGGATTATAGATAAATGAAATAAAGTGATGAGGTACGGTCATCAAAGGGTGAAGGACGATCACCTAGTAGGGGACAAATGCTCTGTTGGCGATAAGATGAGGGACAGTCATCTAAGGTGAAGGACGATCACTTATCAGGAGACGGCTGCTCTGTTGGGGATAAGATGAGGGAAGGTCATCTAAGGAGAAGGACGATCACCGGGCAAGGTACGGTTGCCAAAGGTATCACGACATAGGACAAATGCCGGATAAAAAGGGTCGACGATGGGGACGGCCATCGGATAAGCATGATGAAGGACGATCATCAAGAGGTGAAGGACGATCACCTAGCAGGGTACGGCTGCTCTCAAGTTTTATCATGACATAGGACGAATGTCAGATAACAAAATCAACGACGGGGATGACCATCGGATAAAATTGATGAAGGACGATCATCAAGAGGTGAAGGACGATCACCTAGCAGGGGACGACTGCTAAATATCACGACATAGGACGAATGCCGGATAGGAAAGGGTTCCAATAATAGAAATTCCGCTGGGGAAAAGATGAGGGACGGTCATCCAAAGGTGAAGGACGATCACCTGGCAGGGTACGGCTGCCGAAAGGGTATCATGACATAGGACGAATGTCAGATAGAAAGGAAATAGTCTAACAAATTTGTTGGGGACTTAGCTGGGGAAAAGTAAACACGGACGAGTGTTTACATCCAAGAAATGGAGGGTATAAGTGTTTGGGTACTGTGTATAGATTAAAGATGCGGAAGAGCATCCTTAAGACTATGATACGGACGAGTATCAGGTAGAAATAAAAGCTGACACATGTTCAGAGATGATGATACGGACGAGTATCAACTGGTTAACAAAGAACACGGACGAGTATTGATTCTTGCGGGGATTCTTCTGGGAAATAGTAGACGCAGACGAGTGTCTAAATTCAAGAAGACATAAGTGTTTGACACAGTGTATGGATTAAAGATGCGGACGAGCATCCTTAAGACTACGACACAGACGAGTATCAGGTAGAAACAAACGCTTGACGCATGTTCTGAGATGATGATACGGACGAGTATCAACTGGTTAACAAAGAACACAGACGAGTGCCGAATCTGAGGAGACTTGAGTGGTATATACAAGATACGAACGAGTATCTGTATAAGTGAAACAGGAGTGATATGTATGAGTGGTGTACAGATGAGTGTTCAACTTGCTGGGGAGAGTGACACGGACGAGTGTCAAAAAGAGAAAAGGTGTAATATAAACAAGTGTATGATTTACAAAATGTTTATGCCGGGAAGGTGACATGGACGGGTGTCAGGGAATTTGTATATATATATGTCTGTGAGTGCCAAGGGGACGCTTTGGCTTTCTGCTGGGGGTATGACACGGACGGGTGTCAAGAAGTATCCGTAATATAAGTGGTTTGTTTGTAAAGAATGCTCGGGCGACTTTACTGGGGAATGATGACACTAACGGGTGCCCAAAAGAAGTATGCATTTGTATTTGTGAGTGTAAGGCCAGTGCTTTGGCTCTCTGGTGGGGAATCTGGGGGAGTTTTCTGTATGTCGTTGATGGGTTGCCAGTATTTACAAGTGTTTGATTCAGAACATGGCTTATGATTTATGCAATATGTTTGATTTTTGCCGTAATGCTCCGTATTAGACGGAATGCTGCGCTCTGTGGGAAAATATGATGCGAATTCCATGATTATGCAAAGGTAAAGACACGGGATTCGGATCCCGTTGCTGTGGAGATCTCTGTCCGATCTTCTTGAAGTGGACATCCCAGCTGGGGATGAGATCACTGGTAGATCTGATAAGATGTATCTGCTTGGGGGAATAGGTCACTGATAGACCCATCCTTGTAATGAGGGACTCAGCTGGGGTTTGTAGAAGCTTTCTCCACTCTGTTGTGGTTCTTTAGACGTTGCTCTTCTGGATAGTGGCTGAAACTCTACGGGGAGATGGTTCCCTGTCTGGCACTTGGCTGGGGGGAAGAAGAAGGATCACTGAAAGATCTTCCTAGAGGTCTCTGTAGGGATCCTGCTGAGGATGATGCTTGACAACTCAGCTGGGGATATGAACATCTTCGGGTGTTGCTCTTTGAAGGAAGTGTTGGAGAAGTGATGACTGGCAGCTCTGATGGGGAGAGAGCATCTCTGATGCTGTTTGGAAGGTGTGCGGAGGAAACAATGATTTGGCAGCCTACTGGGGAGAAGCTTTCATGCCCCATGCTGCGCTTTGAATACCTGCAATCCTGAAAAGACAGAGAAACGTACAAGTAATCCCGAGGTATCCCTTACCGGATTCCATCATAGGAGTTTAGACACCCCCGGGAGTAAGTATATTTCCTGCAAGCACGTATTTTTTAGAAGAGAAGCAACTGTATTTATGCAATCAGTATCTTAAAGACATCAGACACTTTTGCAAACGAAAATAGAATGTATAAGATGAAACATGACTGAAAATATGATTTTATTAATTCACGTGCCCTGAATTGGCAAGATACAGTTATAGGAACAAATCCCCTGAAATGAGGAGATCGTTACAAATTGAGAAACAAAAGATGTTGGCAATGTTGATGACGCTTCAAGGAGCTTCCCTTTTGCTATGACTCGTATGACATTTGACGTTCTTCTCGTTTTGCTTTCTGAAGAAGGCTGATTCTGACCGGCGCTTGAACCTTTTGAAGCTTACCAAGTTGTAAGTGATACAGACGAATTCAGAGTACAGTTGTTCGCTTATTCCCTTATTTTGCATGGGTCGCCCTTTCGGGTTTTCGATCCATCGGGATACCCATTTTTGCCTGAGTTGTCCAATGCGGCTTTTCAACTCAGCGGGTGTACATTTTTTGTTTATTTTCCCTTATTTTTGCCCGAGTCTTTTATTCTGTTTTTGACTCGCCGGGATGCCCTATTTTTGCCTGGACTGACATTCTGTTTTTATGTCCAGCGGGTCATTTTTATGCGAAGTATTTTTTAACTGCGTCTGAATTCACAGGGGACGGGAAGTCTTCACCATCCATAGTGCTGAGCATCAGTGCTCCACCAGAGAAAACTTTCTTCACTACGAATGGCCCTTCATAATTCGGAGTCCACTTGCCCCTGTGGTCTGTATGAGGAGGGAGGAGTCTTTTCAGCACAAGATCTCCTACTTGGTACTCTCGGAGCCTAACTTTCTGATCGAAGGCTTTCTTCATTCTTTTTTGATACAGCTGCCCATGACAAATGGCAGCCAACCTTTTCTCTTCAATCAGACTCAATTGTTCGTATCGGGATCGGACCCATTCTGCCTCGTTCAGTTTAACATCCATTAGTACCCGCAGGGAGGGTAATTCAACTTCAACAGGTAGGACTGCCTCCATTATATACAAGCTGATACGGTGTTGCCCCAGTGGATGTTCTGATCGACGTACGATACCCATGTAAGGCAAATGGTAGCATCTCATGCCAGTCTTTATAGGTGACTACCATCTTCTACACAATCTTCTTGATATTCTTGTTAGCTGCCTCAACAACGCCATTCATCTTTGGCCTGTAGGGAGAAGAATTGTGGTGTTGTATCTTGAAGTCCCGGCACAGCTCTGCCATCATTTTGTTGTTTAAGTTGGAACCATTATCCGTAATGATTCGCTCGGGCACTCCATACCGACAGATGATATCTCTCTTCAGAAATCGGGCTACCACTTGCCTTGTAACATTTGCATAGGAGGCTGCTTCGACCCACTTGGTAAAATAATCAATGGCTACCAGGATGAATCTGTGGCCATTTGAAGCAGTCGGTTCAATCTTGCCAATCATATCAATGCCCCACATGGCAAAGGGCCAAGGTGAAGACATCACATTCAGAGGATTGGGAGGCACAGGCACCTTATCCGCATAGATCTGGCATTTATGGCATTTTCTAGCATAGGCACAACAGTTTGCATCCATTGTGATCCAATAATAGCCTGATCTTAACAACTTCTTTGCCATTGCATGCCCTCCAGCATGGGTACCAAAGGATCCTTCGTGCACCTCGTGCATCAACAAGTCTGCTTCTGTTCGATCAACGCATCTGAGGAGTACCATATCAAAGTTCCTTTTGTACAGGGAACCATCAGTATTCAGGAAGAAACTACCAGCAAGCCTTCTCAGAGTCTTCTTATCATTGAAGATGCCCCAGGTGGGTATGTTTGATCCTCCAAGAAGCATTTAATGTCGTGGAACCAAGGCTTATCATCTTTAACAACATCTGCTGCAAATACGTACGCTGGTCTGTCAAGTCTGGATACTGAGATCCGAGGTACAAAGTTGGGAGCTTGAATTTTGATCATGGATGAAATGGTAGCCAGAGCATCTGCAAACTGATTCTCGTCCCGAGGGATATACTCAAGCTTAACCGTTGTAAAGAAAGTCAATAACCTCCTTGTATAATCCCTGTAAGGTATCAGATGATCCTGGTGTATGTACCATTTGCCGTTGGTTTGATTAACTACCAGAGCTGAATCTCCGAATACAGTAAAAGTTTTGATCCTGAGGTCAATGGCTTCCTCAAGACCCATAATACAAGCTTCGTATTCAGCTTCGTTGTTAGTGTAGTTAAAGGCGAGTTTTGCCGAGAAAGGCATGTGAACTCCCTTAGGTGTAATGAGTACTGCACCAACACCACGACCATTCATATTAACAGCCCCGTCAAACATCATAGTCCATTCTTCTTCCGGGTCAGGCCCTTTAGTGTGAACAGGCTCTTTATGATCTTTTGCTTTTATGAACATGATGTCTTCATCAGGGAAGTCAAATCTCATAGGCTGGTAATCATCAATGGGTTGCTCAACAAGATAATCAGACAATACACTTCCCTTGATGGCTTTCTGAGATGTGTACTGGATGTCAAATTCTGTGAGGATCATTTGCCATCTTGCAACCCGTCCGGTGAGTGCTGGCTTCTCAAAAATGTACTTAACTGGGTCCATCTTTGAGATCAATAAAGTAGTGTGGGTCAACATATACTGTCTCAATCGGCGAGCAGCCCACGCTAAGGCACAACAAGTTTTTTCGAGCAGTGAATAACGTTGTTCACAGTCGGTAAACTTTTTGCTTAGGTAGTATATTGCATACTCTTTTCGACCAGACTCGTCGTGTTGGCCCAACACACACCCCATTGACTCTTCTAATACTATCAAGTACATTATCAGAGGTTTTCCTTCTACTGGAGGCATAAGGATTGGAGGCTCTTGTAAGTATTCCTTGATTTTGTCAAAAGCCCTCTGGCAGTCTTCGTTCCACCTGACCGTTTGTTCCTTTCTTAACAGCTTGAACAAGGGTTCACAGGTTGCTGTAAGGTGAGATATGAACCGTGAAATGTAGTTCAATCTACCTAAGAACCCTCAAACTTCTTTTTCTGTCTTCGGTGCAGGCATTTCTTGAATGGCTTTGACTTTATCAGGGTCAGCTTCAATCCCTTTCTCACTTACAATGAATCCCAGCAACTTACCAGATCGCACCCCGAATGTGCACTTGTTGGGGTTCAACTTCAGTTGGTACTTCCTCAGACGCTTGAATAACTTCAGCAGATTCACCAGGTGGTCTTCTTCTGTGAGGGACTTGGCAATCATGTCATCCACATAACATTCGATTTCTTTATGGATCATGTCGTGGAATAATGTTACCATAGCCCGTTGATAGGTTGCACCAGCATTCTTCAGTCCGAATGGCATCACCTTATAACAGAACATGCCCCAGGGTGTGATGAAAGTTGTCTTCTCCATGTCTTCAGGTGACATCTTGATCCGATTGTATCCCGAAAATCCGTCCATGAAGGAGAATACCGAGAACTGAGCCGTATTATCAACCAATACATCAATGTGAGGTAATGGGAAGTCATCTTTCGGGCTTGCTCTGTTCAGATCCCGGTAGTCTACACACATTCTCACTTTGCCGTCTTTCTTAGGCACAGGTACAATATTAGCAACCCACGGCGGATAGCTAGTCACAGCAAGGAACCCAGCGTCCCACTGCTTTTGCACCTCTTCTTTGATCTTCATTGCCATATCCGGGCGGGTACGGCGCAACTTCTGCTTTACTGGCGGGCAGTCTTCTTTTAAAGGCAGCTTGTGCATGACAATGTCGGTGTCCAACCCTGGCATGTCCTGATAAGACCAAGCAAAGACATCCACATATTCCCGAAGCATATCAATTAGTTGTTCTTGCACTGAGTCTTGTAGGCAGGCCCCGATCTTAACTTTTTTCACGTCTTCTTCCGTACCAAGATTAACCGTTTCAATCTCCTCCTGATGAGGAGTGATAACCTTCTCCTCTTGCCTTAACAACCTGGCTAGCTCTTCAGGGAGCTCATAATCTTCTTCAACCCCTTCATCAGCTTGATTGATTGGATTGTCAAAGTCATACGAAGTCATAGCTGTGTTGTTGTCGGTGCAGTCTGAAAGGCACTCTCTGCAAGGGTTTAGATTGTTCATTTTAGTGATTGATTTTAATCTTGTTTAGAAAAAGTGAAATGAAATTGTCATTTTGGAAAACATTGCCATTTTATTTTTGTACAAAAAGAAAAATGAAAAACAGTGAGCGGAAAAGGAAAAGACTCATTTGCAAAAGATGTCCGATATTCATTGATTGATCTGTTTGCACAAAATTACAAGATGGCCCGATTACAAAATGAGTCTTGTCATCTTGGGCAAGATGCAAGACTTGATGCATGCTTAAAATATACAGGAAATAATAATTACTCTGCAGGAGTAACCCTTATAATTTCCTGGGAAGACCAGTTTGAGACATGGCTCCCCGGGGTCCTTGGACGTATCCAGCTCTCCAGGTTGCGCTCATCTTCCGGCTCATCTTCCAAGTTGTTTACTACATCCGGGGTGAGCATTCCCCCGCTGACAAAAATGGGCTTCTTGGCAGCCTCTGATTGATCTTGTTGAGTCGGTTTGTAACCCAACCCAAATCTGTCCTCCTTCTTCTCCACAGACAGCAGCTTGCCCCAACCTTGGGTAGTTCCCTCTTCAACAACCTTCCTGGCTTGCTGATAAGACGTCATGGAGGTTCCAAGTTCAGCAGATGCTTCGTTTATGTTCAGGGCCTCAAACCCCTGGCTCATAGTTTCATGGATCTCTCCATCCATCTCAATATACTTGTACATAGCCAGATGGCTAACAAAGATGTCTTCTTCACCACAGATAGTGATGATCTGGCCTTCCCACTCGAATTTCAGCTTCTGGTGAAGGGTAGACGTAACAGCGCCAGCGGCATGGATCCAAGGTCTACCCAACAAACAGCTGTAGGCCGGCTGAATGTCCATCACATAGAAGGTAATTTTGAAGGTCTGCGGGCCAATCATCACTGGCAGATCAATCTCCCCTAGCACTGATCTTTTAGAATCATCAAATGCTCTCACCACCAAATTACTCGGACGAAGTGCCAAGCCATCATACTCCAGCTTCACCAAGGCTTTCTTTGGTAGAACATTGAGTGAAGACCCAGTGTCCACCAATACATGTGAGAGAACAGCACCCTTGCATTCTAGGGTGATGTGTAAAGCCTTGTTGTGGTTGCGTCCCTCAGTTGTTAAGTCAGCATTGGTGAAGCCCAGTCCATGACTGGTGTTGACATTTTCTACCACGGTTTCTAGCTGATTAACGGTGATCTCCTCTGGCACGTATGCTGCGTGCAAGACTTTTAGTAATGCATTCCTGTGAGCTTCAGAACACATTAACAGGGATAATATGGAGATCTTTGAGGGAGTTTGGTGAAGCTGATCCACCACCTTGTAATCACTTCTCTTTATGATCCTCATAAACTCGTCTACATCTTGTTCAAAAGATGTCTTCTGAGTTTCCTTGAGAATTGGCTCTTCAACTACCACACTCTTTCCTTTTGCTTTGGCAGCAGCTTCTGCTTCGGCATTAGGTCTTTGCAATTGTGAGGCAAAAAGGCGTCCGCTTCTGGTGAAGCCTTCGCCTCCCCTAACATTATCAATCTGTGGAGAAGAAGTTGAAGAGTCCAAAGTGATTTTCTCCCTGTTGCAGTAAAGATCAGAGCCATAATGCCAAGGTATGGCATTACTGCTTTCATATGGAACGGGTCCAGGCACCGTGATGGTAACTGGACTGACTGCTGCAGAGGAGGGTACTGAAATAGTGTGCGGATCGTAGTAAATGGTGACTGGTGACCTGGCAGGAGGTGCCACTGTTTGTTGTTGAAAGTTGTTGTCTGGAGGAACACTTGACGGATCATAATAAATAGTGACTGCTGAGATATCTTCATTAATTGTTGTTGGTGTTGTAAAAGGTCCTGTTGGATAGATGGATGTTGATGTTGTAGAAGAAAAGGTTATTGACATCTGATTTGTTGAAGTGATGGATGAAGCCATTGTTGATGATATTGATGAATTGGTCGGAATGATTGTTGTTGCAGTTGTAGAAGAGTCGGGAATTGTTGTCAAAGGGATTGCTGGATTTGTAGGCACCGTTGTCGTGATCTGGAGTATACCACTTTTGATGAGATCATCTATGCCGCTTCTCAAATTATCACACCCATTGACTGAGATGTTGCAATATCCACAACCAAGCTCACACTCGGGGAACATCTGGCACTCTAGAAGCTGAGCTTTAATTTCGACCAGAGGTGTCCGAATCTGTCCAACACTGGTGATTAAGAAAGATGGCTGGTCTTCCTCAATGGCATTAATTCTTGGTCCTCCATGATTGGGCATGGGATTCTTGGTGACACTTGGAGGGGGTGCAAAGTTGAGGGCTTTAGAATCCACCAAGTCTTGTACCTTCATTTGTAAAGCCCTGCATTTCTCCGTATGGTGGCCAGGTGCATTGGAATGGAAAGCACATCTGGCGTTGACGTCATAATTTCTTGGAAGATTGGAGGGATCTGGTGGTGCCAATGTCCTTAATTCAACCAGGTTGAGTTTCAGGAGTTGTGGCAATAAAGCGGCATAAGGCATAGGGATAGGGTCAATCAACCTATTGGCCTGTGATGGTCTTTGCTGAAAGGGTCTTTGTTGCTGATTGTTGTTATTGTTATTGTAGGTCCTCTGTGGCGGATACTGAACTTGCTGTTGATAATGGGGTTGTTATGGTGGTTGATATGCTGGTTGCTGAGGAATCAGAGCTGAAATAGTGACAGCTGCCACTGACCTGTGAACATACTGAGGTCTGCCCCTGCTGGCATGAATGGCATTTGTATCACCGGTTCTTCTAGGTCCCACAAAAGGCTTCCTGGGGTTACTGGATGAACTTGCACCATTATCAGAAATCTTGCCCATCTTCAGAAGGCTCTCAATTCTTTCTCCAGCTATGACTACGTCAGCGAAGCTGGTGGAAGAAAAGGCAGCTAGCCTGTCAATATATGTTCCTTGCAGTGTATTCATAAACATGTCGGCCATTTCTCTTTCCGACATGGGTGGCTGAACAGCAGCAGCAAGCTGTCTCCACCTCTGGGCATATTCCCTGAAGCTTTCTCTGGAGGACTGAGACATTCCCATCAAAAGGGTCCTGTTAGGAGCCATGTCCAGGTTGTATTGGTACTGCCTGATGAAGGCCTCAGCCAGGTCCTTCCAGCATCTGATTGTAGCTCTGGTCAAGTGAGAGTACCATTCCCTTGAAGCCCCAGTCAAACTGTCTTCAAAGTAAAACATCCACAGTTTTTCATCCATGGTATATGATTTTAGCCTCCCCAGAAAAGACTGTAGGTGAGTTCGTGGACAGGAGGTTCCATTGTACTTCTCGAAGCACGGGGGTTTAAACTTGTAGGGAATCCTTACCCCATCCACTAACCCCATATCCATGACATCAAAACCTAGGGAATTTTGAGACTCCAAAGATCTCAATTTCTCAGCAATTTCATCAAACCTCCTATCATAAACTTCATCCCCAGCTCCCATTACAGTGAATTGCTCCTCTTGGAGGTCTTCTTGTAAAATCCTCCCCCCAGTAGTATTCCCTTGCACATTAGTCGGGATGTTGACTTCCGGATGTAGATGAGGCCCATATACTGGTGGATTAACATGAGGCTGACCCCTTTCATTGTTACTTGTTCCTCCAGTTCCCAGATGGGGTTCTTCCGGGGTTTGTCTTTCCACCAATGCCCTCAACCTTTCTTGACTTTGGGCCAAGCCATTCATTACTTCCATGAATTGGGTCATTTGGTTTCTCATCTCCAGCCTTTCATTAACCATTTGAGTCCTGACCTCTGTCAGATCTTGCTGTACTTGGTCCATCTGGATACCAGGAAGATTGTTGCGAGTAGGATACCTGTGCGGACGGTTGAGAGGGAACACCCGACGGCGAGCAATAATTCCTGAATCACAACAGAGTTAGTAACAAACAATACAAAAACCTACAAAACAAAACAAAAGTTAATATGCAATGCAGTATGCTTATTTATTTTCCAAGGTATCCGGCTTGGTTCTTGGTTTTGACTTTCCAGACCCTGAGGAAGATGCTTTGCTGTTGCTTGAGAAAAGAAACTCAATGGAACAAACCAACAAATACATTACAAATGGTGGATCATACATAGTTTGTTTTTTTACAACATGTGCCCCTGAAGGGTCAAAATACAACATAAAAAGAAAAGTACATGAGATGGAAGGAACAACAAGCAAAGAAGTCAAACACCTAATCCAAACTCATCCTCCTTAACCTCCTTCAGAAGTGCTTTAGTTACAGGACCAGCCGGATGCTCTGTAATGTTTCTGATAAGAAGGTTCCTGGTGGCAATAGCAGCAGTCAGCTTCTTGTGCCTGTCCTGGTCCTTTGACCTCTTCACACCAGCCCTAAGCTTTAACTCTGAAATTTCCTTCTGGGCTGCTAGCAGAGCCTCCTGTTGTTTCCTCTCAATGGTCTCCAACTGCTCAATCCTGTCTTGAGTTCTCTTATCTTCTTGAGTACGAGCTTCAGTGATCCTGACCCACCTAGCTTGACTTTCTTTCAGATAGAGATCAGTCCTAGCCTTCTGAAACTGGGCCTCTTTACAGGCATTCTTCAAAATTTGCTCTCCAGCTCTTGATTTCTTGATGTAGTCCTCTGCTTTCTCAATCCTTGCTAGATGCTCCACTTTAAGCTTTTCTAACCTCTCAATGTCTAGACGACCATCACTCCTCTCCCAGAGGGTCTTCTTCAGAGCTTGAGACAGATTCTCATTCCTCTCCTTCAGTTTCTCAAATTCTTCCAGGCTGACAGTCGCTGGAGGTGGTACTGTGGATGGTCCAGGTGCATCCTCAATGGTGAAGGGCATCCCAGAAATATGAGGCCTAGCATGAGACCATTCATAATACTGAGCTGAAGCCACATTGTTGCACCTTCCAAGAATGGCCATCCCTTTGGTCTGGATGTTGTCCCAAGCCCAGGATGCTTGTCTGACAGCAGCTAGATTAGGCTTTATCTCACAATACAGGGTTTCTGCCAAGTCTTGCACTCTAGGAGGGTGGACCAAAGCATAGCCCAACTGTCTTTTAAACAGCAAAGAGTTGTAGTTGATGCAACCCTTCACTCCTATTAGAGGTACATTGGGGAACTGCCCACAGCTAGTAATTATGTCCCCGCCTTTGGTGCTCTGGGTGCACCATCTGATGTCATATGAAGTCAAAGCAATATGTCTCCTAGCCCAATTCTTCTGTTGGTGAGGGTTCAGGAAGGCATCAGTCTTGGGTAAGTGTTTGAGCAGCCAGGTATGAAATAGAGGAGCACAGCATCTCACCAACCTTCCTCTTTGCTTTTCATTCCTTTGATGAACAGAATAATAGAAATCTCCCAGCAAGGTGGGTACTGGGTTCCTCAGAAGGAAAATATGAATAGCATTCTTGCTGATAAACTTGGGCTCATCTGCAAAAAGTATAACCCCATATATACTGAGGGCTAACAATGCACAAACTGCCTTCCATTCTCCCAAGGATGCCTTCAGGATGGCCTGAGAAGTCAAGAAATCCAAGTGCAGACCAGGAATACCAACCTTTGTTGTCATGTTCTGCTCAATCAAAATAGGCTCCAGGTACAGTGCTTTTGCCACTTCTCCATTGCTGGGAGAAGTCATCTCTGGGTTGAAGGGGATATCACCCCTGACAGGCACTTCAACCAATGATGAGAACTCCTCCAACAAAGGTCCTAGCTGAAAGTTATGGAAGGTGAAACACCTCAAAGGAGGGTCATAAAACTGTAGGCAAGTGTGAATCAAACTCCTCTGAGAAGGGTCCAAGTCCATAACCATGTCAAGGATGCCTCCATAATGCTCTCTGAACAATGGGATGTAGTCTGGAGTGATAAGTGCCTGGACCTTCCTGATGCCAGCCAGCTCAGGCTCAAAGAAATGGTATGAGATGTTGCTCTTCTTGGGTGCCATGACTGCTGATGAAGAGCTGAAGACTAATACTGGAGATGAGCCACTGATTGGCTGAAGCTGATGATAAAAGTAACTGAAGTAGGCAACTGATGAAGATAGTTGAAGCAGATCACTGAGGAATAAAGGTCTATGCAGATGAAGGGGTCAAAACAAAGCCAGATATGATGTGGATACCCTGAAAAACAAATAAACAAATGTTAAATGATGCAAATAATGAGTATGCAAATGATATGCAAGGGTTTGTGATCAAGATGGATCTGATTACTGCCTTGATATAAGTCCATGTATGTCTAAGAAGTCCAGATAGAGGTTCGGAAGTCCAGTAACCAAGGTGGGGGACTCAAATAAAGAGTCACATGTCCTGGGTTAAATCACAAGAACTGTCCAAGGTGAAGCATTCTTAAACACAATAAGTATCAGGGTATGATGTGGCCAAGGGTACCTGCAAACCTGTAAACAGCCCATCCCCCTCACAGGTGGTGTTCTAAAACAAGGATCCTCAGACTTGGATCAGTTATGAGAAGTGTAAACACTTCCAACCCGGGGGTACAATGTTTACAATAACCATAAAAGATCCTCCTCTAATTCACCTCAGTTTCTGAAGGTCATAGTAAAGGTCATCCAGACTTAGCAAGCTTCCCAGATAGCCCTAGCACTACAGGAAATCTGTAGCACAGAGTTCTCAAGAAGAAACCCACATCTGAACCGTGTTTCATATTCCCGCACCAGACCGAAATGGAATGGGAAAGAACATGAACCACTCCAGCCTAGGTGTCACTCAGGTCCCAGGTATAGGACCTTAAACTCTCAATGAACCCCACCCATCAAAACAATGAACCAGATCCAGCCAGATAACAGTATGACAGTATGATGTATATAAAGCTATAAAGAAAGCAATAAAATAACTGTACATAAAATAGTAAATAAAGCAAATATACAAACACAAATAACACATAACACCCCAATAAACACAAATCAAACAAGCGCTAGGAGGAACCCACAAAAAGAACCAGAAGCCCTGGTTACAGTATAAGGGTCCCCAGCAGAGTCGCCAAGCTGTCGCTCCCACCAAAATGACAACATAAGGTCAAGAGGGGTACAAACGCGAACGGTCGGCGAAAGGGGGGGAATGAGAACACACAGGAGTGAACTCAAGGGAAAGAAAGAGTCGCCAGCTAGGCATTTTTATCCCGAAGGAAAGGTAATGCTGCATAAACCTAGGAAAGATATGGATAAGACGGTTGCGAACCAGAGAGACTGAGAAAGGGGGTTGGTTACAACCTGGGAAGGTATTAGCACCCAGATTGTCCGTCGTACTCGACGGGATCCACGCTTAAAAGATTTGTGTTTTAAAGGGGTAGTGTTAGTGAAATTTGTGTATAAAGAGCTGGAAAAGGATGTACAGGTGTCAGTGTAAAAGAAATGTGAAGTGTATAAGTGAAGTTTCAGTGTAAGAACAAGAGTATAATGCTCAAGACCATGAGGCTTAATGAATGATGCTGGAAGAGGGGGAATATACAGAGACTTTTGTTCGATAACTGTTAAGTTATGCCTACGTATCCTCTCGTGCAATGAGGAAGTCAGAACACCGTAGTTTGACCCAAAGAGACTGAAAGGTAAATTGACTTGTGAACTACTTGCTTGTCTATGCTCAAGTGTATGACCTGTCTGGCTCAGGTGCAAACTGTCTTGCATTAGACGGAAGAAGCAGATTCTCGTTTGTGAGTGAATGAGATAAGAAAAGAATCCCGGAGGAGACGATTATTATTTGTTTTTTGTGTTTTCAGTCTTTTATTGCTTTTGTTTGTCATAAGTTAATGAGCTTAAGCCTATACCAAGGGTTAGTAAACTCATCACATCCTCCCTCTGATTAGGGGTAATGAGAATACCTTAAGTGTGAAGTCAGCATCTCACACTTAATCACCATGATGTAGGATTAAAATCATTAACCTACTTGTGATTAGTTAAATGTTTTTGTTGTTTTTTTTTAGTGTTAAGTAATGAGACTAAGCCATAATCAGGGATTAAACAGACTCATTACACCATCCTAATAGAAGGATAATAGATGATAATGTTTAAGCTGAGGAAGACTCCTCAACTTAATCCATGATTAGGGATTAACCTCATGACAAAACAAAGCCCTTATTAAATGGATCTAAGTTAATGATAAGATGAAGAAGTGAGTTTTATGGTTTGTAAGACAACTTGAGGGGGACTTGTCCATTAACACTAGGGTTAGTCCTTCTTAACCAATTAAGGAAGAATTAGAACCCTAATGCAAGGCCCAAGTTACAAGCTTGATGTCTTGATGATTATTAAGTGAATTGATTAAAGGATTTAAACACATTAAGGGTTTAACACTTAGGATTAAAGTTATACACTCCATCCTAATAGAAGGATGCAGGCATAAGCTTAATCACAAAGCCTTAAAGCCTTTAGGGTTTAGTCCCTGATTATGAGATGAGAAGAGAAGACTCAAAGATGACACAAAGGTAAAACCTAAATGGGGGACTAATCAAACCCTAATTGTTATCATGCTTGGTTATTCCTAGGGTTAATGAGGTTTAAGAAAGAAGATCTTCAAAGAACCACCAAGGAGAGAAGCAGATGAAAGGAGAAGGAGAAAGAAGAAGCAAAACAACTTGCTTCACTTAAGAAGACAAGTTGCTTGAAGAAAGAAAGTAAGATGAACAAGAATGAGCAAGCTCAATCCAATACACATACAAAATGCAGCAAGGGAAGTATGAAAGAGATGAAAAGAGAAAGTGAGAAGTGAAGGCAAATTCACTTCTCAAAGTAACTTACCACCTGAAAAGTTAGTAAAGAAATGAAATGCAATGCAAAGGTGAGATGAAATGGTATGATGTAAGACAAAGTCAGAAGCAAATACATGATGTTAATGATGCTAAGAGATGATGCAAACATGAGGCAAGGCATGAGAATGATCATGTAAACATAAGGATGCAAAAGAAGCATGTTTGGAACTATGAAAGTTCATGAAAAGTTATGGAATGCAAATGACATACAACATGGCAAATAAAATATGCAATGATCAAACATGATTCTAATATGTCCTAAGATGTCTTATGAATCAAATGGATGCACAAAATGTCATGGCAAGTCATGGTATGCAAGGAAATGGGAAATGGGTGCAAAGGAAGGCAAAGATTAGGGTTTATGATCAATGCACAAAACAAAATTCAAAACCAGAAGCAAACATCATGATAAAAAATTGAAAATTCACTCAAAGGAACCCTAAACCTATACAAACTCACTGCCTAAAGGAGGGGATCTAACCCTTAACCTAGTAGAAGTTGTGAATTTCCTAAGATTGCTAGGGTTTTAAGGTACCTTGTCAAGAAAAATGCAAAACAAATTGAAAATGCAAGATCAATTCATGCCAATTTTATCCTATAAACTACATGTTATGCAAGATACAATGCAAAAAGAATCATGATCCAACTCTCAAAGGTTAGACAGAAATGAATTTTTGAAGTTTGAAACAAAATAATGCCTTGAAATGAAATTAATCCATTGAAAATAATCAAAAGGGCATCAAGAACAAAAAAGAAATTTGGTTTGAGAGTTGGACAATGTTTCTAAATGTTTTTAAATGCTATATGAATTTTTTTGTGATTTTTAAATACCTAAAAGTATTTTTAATTAATTAATTTTCATTAATTAATTAAAAATAAACTTTTAAATGATATAAAAATAATTTTTAATGCAAAAAATAAAAATAAAAATATTTTTGGTTTCTGAAAAATTAATAAAAGGCTTGATAAAAATTTTCAGAATTTTTTAAAGTGTTTTGCTATTTTTAAAAATTCGTGGAAATTAAATACAAAACAAATGAATTAAAAATGATTTTAATGAGAAAATGGGAAAGTATGCAAATCCAAGGGTTGTGGTTCAAACTGGGACACGCGGGAATTGACTGCGCGCGCTATCCAATTTCCAGAATTCAAACTACGCTAATTATGATTAAACCCTAATCCTGAACCCTAAACATTTTCAGATGACCGGAACAGTGTTCCGGTCATCTTCTCCGGCAGGCCAAAATTCCTATCTCTCTCAATACGCATCAAAACCTTACAAAACTCTCCAGAATCAACCTATGAACATCACTAAGCATAAACCCTAACTCAAACAACATTTATTTTTCGTGAATCAAAGGAATCAAGCCAAAACATTTTTACGGGCAAACTTTCAGATCATCATAACATGCTTGTTTCTGGCTCATTTTCAAAAGTAAATAGATCCCCATGATCAGGGCAACATGTAGAACAATATTCTAACAAGAAAATAAGGTTCTGGAAAATTTGTTCATCATGTTACCTGAGGTTGAGCTTTCAATCCAGGAGCTTTCTGGCTGCTTCTTTGGCTCAAACAAGTCCCAATGATCCTCCTAAGAAGCTTTTTACACTTAGCTGGGGTTTATATGGCCTTTAGAGAGAGTTGGCAGAAGCTCAGGCCAAGGGAGTGTGAAAATCGTATTTCAGTTTGAGGATGTTTCAGGGGCAAGTGAGGGGTGGGAAATGATCAGAGGATCATGGTGAGTGATTTGGTGAAGTTTGTTTGTGTGTTTGATGCTTGTGCTGTGTGTTTCGAATGGTTTTGCATAAGAGGTGAAAAATGAGAATGCTGGCTTAGAGAGAGTTTCAGGCTTGTGTATGTTATGTGTTGTGTTGCTTTTGGTACACATTTCAATCCTTGATAGGTGTAAACACCCCAAATTTGCCCTTACCCATTTCACACCATGGCTTGTGATCTTCTCATTTGCATGAATTCAATCATGACATCTCATATTGCATTTTTGCTTCACTGCATAGTTTCTAAGTCATTTGCATCTAGGGTTTGTGATCTGAGCTATCCAAGAGCTATTTGAGCCACTCTAAAGGTCATCAATCACTTCAAAGGGGTCCATGTATGTTCAAGCATCATATTATATCCTCTCAAAGTCAAGAATGTCAAAAAATCACAAGAACTGAGATTGGCATGGAAGCAGAGCCAGGTTTGACTACACAGATGACCTAGAATTAGGGTTTTGGTTTCAGAGGCCATAACTCCAATTTTTTTGGCCATTCTTGTTTCTATTGGTCTCTATATGGTTTCGGGATCATGCATATCAATTTTCATGAAGAAATTCCATGGGGAAGTCATCTGATCAAGAGTTGACTTTTTGAGCAAGTCAGTGCAAAATCAGGGCATCTGAGGCCCCCAAGGACCCAACCAAAGGGTGTTCTTCATCATTTTGATTGTGTATGATCTTTATTTGATCATAGAAGATGTTAGAAGTTCACAAAATTGAAGAATTTCAAGCCATTTGCAAAGTTGACTTTTTTGGGAAATTGACTTGTAATGAAAATTGCCATTTTGTGAAACTTTTTCAACCCTTGCTTTTTGATTAAAAAATGCTTCAAATGGGAAAACTTTGGTCATGAAAGTTGTAGAATGGATCTTTCCCTTTTCAAAAAGTACAAGAACTCATTCTAATTCATTTTGGATCAAAAGTTATGGCCTTGCAAAGTTGGACAAAATCATTGAAATTTCACTTTTGCACAAAATGGAAAACTTGCAATTTCTCATGGCAAGCCTTTATGTGACTTCAATATGACCTCTAATCATCATACCAATGCAATGCATGACCTAAAATCAGAATTGGCCCAAGGGATTTCTCATTTATTTGCCTTGATCTTCACATAACCATAGGCCATTTTTCATGAAAGTGTAAAGAGGGATTTTTGGCAAAATCATTCTCAAAGGAAGTGTATGATCCCTAGCTGGTTTTAATACATTGTCATGACCTAATGAGGCATCCCACATCATAAATTCAGCAAGGTTTCTCACATTCACATAGCCAAAAATCATGAAATGTCACAAGTTGTCAAGTTGCAAAAACTCCTCTAGCTCATGATCCAAATGCAGCAGCCTCTCATGAACCATCCAAGGGCCATCCTTGACTCAAGCTGAGGCAGGACAAGCTTCTAGATCACCTCTGCCACAGCCCATGCTTGAAGTACACCAACTATTGACTTTTTGGCCAATTGCTCCATACCATTCCCACAGTACATGTCAAGTCTTCTGACTCATTCCAATAGTTTAGGACTTGTATATGGATCATAAAACATAACATACACAGGCCTGGAACACACACATTGCAGCACACTCCAAAAACTGTCAAAACTTTCCTCTCTTCGAATCTCCTTCCACAGTGTAAACACCCCAAATTTGCCCTCACCCATTCACACCATGGCTTATGGTCATCTCATATGCATAAACACAATCATATCATCTCACATCTCATTTTTGATTCACTGGATAGTTTCTAAGGCATCTGCACCTAGGGTTTGTGATCTGAGCAATCCCAAAGCATCTTGAGCCATTCCAAAGGCAACCAATCACTTCAAAGGGGTCCATGTGTGTTCTTATATCATATTCCATATCCTCAAAGTCAAAAATGCAGAGGAATCACAAGAGCTAGGGTTTGAGTGGATGCAGAGCCAGGTTGAACTGCACAGTTGACTGAAAATTAGGGTTTTGGTTTCAGAGGCCATAACCCCAAATTTTTTGGCCATTCTTATTTCCATTGGTCTCTATATGGTATAGGGAGTATGCATATCAATTTTCATGAAGAAATTCCATGGGGAAGTCATCTGATCAAGAGTTGACTTTTCAGACAAGTCAGTGCAAAATCAGGGCATCTGAGGCCCCCAATGACCCAACCAATGGGTGATCTTCATCATTTTGAGTGTATATGATCTTTATTTGATCATGGAAGAAGGTTGAAGTTCATAGAAATCAATAATTTAGGGTTTTTGCAAATGTTGACTTTTTGGGCATAGTTGACTTTTCAAGAATGCATCATTTTAGGTCATTTTTCAAGCCTTGATTCTTGATCCAAAAAGGCTTCAAATGGAAAAACTTTGGTCATGAAAGTTGTAGATCTCATCTTTCCCTTTTCAAAAAGTACAAGAACATGATCAAACTCTTCTTGGATCAAAAGTTATGGCAATGCAAAGTTGGCAAAAATCATTAATTTCTAAGGCATGCTTCAAATGGAAATTTTGCAAAGTCTTGAACCAATGCACATTGCAGCCTCTAATTCATCTCAAACCATTGCATAAACATTCTCTAAGTCCTAAAAATCAGATTTGAACTAAGAATGCCATGGTTTTATGTTTGGTTAGGCAAAGGAGTCACATGTGAACCAAAATGTCACAACTTGCAAAAACTCATGATCATGCTCCCTCAACTTGCTGCCTTGGCCTTTGGACCTTGCTGGCTCTCTCACCACACCATGATGCGCCAGACCTAGCCTTGTACCAAGCTAGTATCAAGCCCATGCTTCTCTTACAAGATTTTTGACTTTTGGCAAAAGCAAACTTACCAATCACAAAAGCACAAGTCACATCATCCAGCCAATCAGATTTGTTTATGTTATCAATTTGCAAGCTAGCCATAACAAGAAGCAAGGCTGAAACCAACTCATTCAACACATTCAAAAAAACACTCCCATTTGCAAGTTCCTTCGAATCTGCTTGCACAGCCACCAAACACTCAAACTATCTTCATCAATCATCTCACCACACTTCATAGATCATCCAGCACCAAGAACCAAAGCCTGTAATAGCAAGAACACTCCATAACCATTTCACACCCCAAGCTGCATTTCTCTTCGAAACTCTTACCACAGCTTGCAAACACACAAACAAACACTCCAGACCTTCTCCATTCATCATCTAGACCACAAACCATCATTCACAATGGCCTGAATCAGCCAGAATCACCATAGCCATTGTTGACTGAGCTTGAAGCAGGAGCTTTCGAAACTCATCAACCAGCCTACATAAATTGTTCTAAGGCATTCAGACATCATCCAGAGGTCCTAAGGGTTGGATTGCACCAGGAGAAGTGACCAGAAAGTTCCCAAACTGAAAGCTCCAAATCTCAGGTAGCTCGAAAATAATTTTTCCAGAAATCATTTCTCTTGTTACTAACTTGTTCTATTTGCTTCACTGATCATTCTGGTACCATTGGTTTTGAAAATGGTTTTGAAATAAGCATTTAATTTGTTTCTGAAGCTTGCGTGACCTAGAACTTGTTCTCTTCGATTCAGCTTGTTTAGGGAAAATAAATTTGCTTTGAGAGAGGGGTTTGATTCGTGAGAGTGTAAGGATCATTTCCCAGTTTCTATTTTTCATTTTTGATGCGTTTTTAGGAAGTTTGAGGTTTCTCAGGTGAGAGCTGGCCGGAGAAGACGACCGGAAGTCTTCTCCGGCAGCCTGAAAGTGATTAGGGTTAAGTGTAATTAATTAGGGCAAGGTTTGAATTTGAGCCCTTGGATTGTGTTTCCCGCGCGCATATGAGTGGTTCAGATCATTTCATTAAGTTTTAATTATGGTTTAATATTTAATTAATCAGGATTATGTTAGTTTGAACCTGGACCCTTAGATGACGCGCCAAGTCAATGGTCCCCTCCCCAGAATCAATCTCATCCTTCCATTCTGTTTACTTTTTATTTTATTTAATTTTATTCATTTTTCTTTCATTTAAATTGCATAATTATTTTAAAATAGCAAAAAATTCATAAAAATTATGAAACTTTTTCCTTAAGGTTTTATTAATTTTTATGACACAAAAATATTTTTTATTTTATTTTTATCATTAAAAAAGTATTTTTAAATATTTAAAAGATTATTTTTAATTGATTAATGGGAATTAATTAATTAAAAATACTTTTAGGTATTTAAAAATTACAAAAAAATTCATGAAATGTTCTAAGACATTTAGAAACATTGTCCAACCTTCAAACCAAATTTCTTTTTTGATCTTGATGCATTTTAAGAATTTTTCATTGAATTAAATCATTTTTTTTATGCATTATTTTGATCATGGATTCAAAAATTCATTTCTGCCAATTGGTGAAGGTTGAGACATTGATTCTTCTTGCATTGTCTTTTGTTTTGCATGTAGTTCCTAGGATAAAAAGGCCATGAATTGTTCTTGCATTTTCAAATTGTTTGGCATTTCTTTTGTATAGAACCCTAAAAAACCCTAATAACTTAGAAAATTCATATTTTGAGTTTGGTTAAGAGTTGGAACCTCCCCTTTGAACCTTGGTTTAGCATAGGATTAGGGTTTCTTTGAGTGCCATTTTCCATTTTTTATCTTAAGGTTTGCTTCTGTTTTGGGTTTTTGTTTGATGTTTGATCCATGAACCCTAATTTGGGCTTTCTCTTGCATCCTTCTTACATTCCCTTGCATAACATGACTTGTCATTGCATTTTGTGCATTCTTGTGATCCATTTGACATCTTAAGACATGTATAAAGCATCTTTGATCATTGCATCTTATGTTTGCCATGTCATTTGTCTTGTATGCTTCATAACATTTCATGCTTGTTCATGCTCCTTAACTTGCATCATTTGCATTCATAATCTTGTATGAACATCTCCATGTCTTGCCTCATGTTTGCAGCACCTCATAACATCATAATCATCATCAACATGCTTCTGGTTTTGCTTAGCATCATACCATTTCATCCCATCTAGCATTGCATTGCATTTCTTTCTAACATTTCAGGTGGTAAGTAAACTCGAGAAGTGAATTTGCCTTCACTTCTCATAACTTTTCTTTTCATCTCTCTTGCATCCATTGCTGCATTTTTACATGTGTTTGAGTTTGAGCTTGCTCATTCTTCTTCCTCCCACTTTCTTTCTTCAAGTGACTTGACTTCTTGAATGAAGCAAGTCACTTTGCCTCTCTTGATCCTGTTCATCTGCTTCCTGGTGGCTCCTCTGAAGTTTGTCCTTGAAAACCTCACAAACCTTAGGATCATCCAAGCATGACAATGAATTAGGGTTTTGATTAGTATCCCCTCTTAGTTTTACCTTTGTGTCTCTCTTTGAGTCCTCTCTTCTCATCTCATAATCAGGGACTAAACCCTAAAGGCTTTAAGACTTTGTGCTTAGGGTTATGCCTGCATCCTTCTCTTAGGATGGAGTGTATAACTTTAATCCTAAGTATTAAACCCTTAAGGTGTTTAAATCTTTTAATTAATTCATCTAATAATCATCAAGACATCACTTGTAACTTGGGCCTTGCATTAGGGTTCTAATTCTTCCTTAAGTGGTTAAGAAGGACTAACCCTAGTGTTAATGGACAAGTCCCCCTCAAGTTGTCTTACAAATCATAAAATTCACTTCATCATCATATAATTAATCTAAAATCCACTTAATAAAGGTTTGTTTTGTCATGGGTTTAATCCCTAATCATGGATTAAGTTGAGGAGTCTTCCTCAGCTTAAACACTCTCATCTATCATCCTTCTTTTAGGATGGTGTAATGGGTCTGTTTAATCCCTGATTATGGCTTAACCTCATTACTCAACACTAAACAAAATCACCCAAAAACATATAAATAATCACAAGTAGGTTAATGATCTTAACCCTACACCGAAGGTGATTAAGTGTGAGAATCTGACTTCACACTTAAGGTAATTCTCATTACCCCTGATCAGAGGGAAGATGTGATGAGTTTACTAATCCATTGGTTTAGGCTTAAGCTCATTATCTTATGACAAACTTTCACAAGCAATAAAAGACTGAAAACTCAAAAACAAACAATAATCGTCTCCTTCGGGATTCTTTTCTCATCATCTTCACTCACAAACGGGAACTTGCTTCTTCCGTCTAATGCAAGACAGTTTGCACCTGAGCCAGACAGGTCATACACTTGAGCATAGACAAGTAAGCAGTTCACAAGTCAATTCCTTTCAGTCTCTTTGGGTCGAACTACGGTGTTCTGACTTCCTCATTGCACGAGAGGATACGTAGGCATAACTTAACAGTTATCGAACAAAAGTCTCTGTATATTCCCCCTCTTTCAGCTTCATTCTTTAGCCTCCTGTCCTTGAGCATATTATTCCTGTTCTTACACTGACACTTTCATACTTCATATCACCTATACACTATACACTGACACCTGTACATCTTTTCCAGCTATTTTACACACAAATTGCACTGACACTACCCCTTTAAAACACAAATCTTTTAAGCGTGGATCCCGTCGAGTACGGCGGACAATCTGGGTGCTAATACCTTCCCAGGTTGTAACCAACCCCCTTTCTCAGTCTCTCTGGTTCGCAACCGTCTTATCCATCTTTTTCTAGGTCTATGCAGCATTGCCTTTCCTCCGGGATAAAAATGCCTAGCTGGCGACTCTATTCATTCTCCAGTGAGTTCACGGCTGTGTGTTCTCACTGTTACCTTCGCCGACCGTTCGCGTCTGTACCCCTTTTGACCCGGTGTCATTTGGCGGGAGCGACACACAGCCATCAAACACTCATTCTCTCTTCACCAATGAGTTACATATCATCCAAGGAACAATAATCAACCACCAAAACAGCCTGAAACACCACATACCAAAACTCCAAAACCTGCTACACCAGAGCTGGAACTTCAAAATCAGCCATCCTCAAAGCTTTCCAAGCTTCGAATCATCTTTAGGAAGTTCATAGGAGTGAGTTTGCATCAAGGGAGAGCCCAGAAAGCCTAGAACCAGAAGGTTCCATCTCAGGTATGGCTCAAGAACTTTTTTCTCAGAACCTTGTTTTTAAGTTCTTAATCGAATCCTTATGATGTCCTGATGATTCTGATATGTTTACTTTTCAAAATGGCGGAATATTGAGTATGTATGGATTGTCTGAAAGTTTCTGACCTAAAATGATTTTTGCTTCGATTTGCCTTGTTGATGAATGAAAAATGGTTTTTGTTTGGGGATTTTGATTCAGTGATGTGTGGGGTTTGATTCTGGGCAGAGAGATGTTATTTTAGATGCTTAGAGAGAGAGATAAGAAAATGACTCGTCGGAGAAGACGACCGGAACCACTGTTCCGGTCGTCTGAAAGTCATTAATGTTAATTAGGGTTTAGTGGTGAGTTTGAATCTGGAGCGTAGGATGAGGCTTCCCGCGCGTGTTTCAAGGGCTCAGATCATGTCATTAGCCCTAATTCCTGATTATTTAATTTAATTATAATAAATTAGCCCAGGTGAGATCCAGGCCATTCATTAGCGCGCCAGTCAACCATTATCCCTCAGTTTTGAATCTGGATCATTGGATCAGATTACTTTCCCTTTTATTTAATTTTATTCTATTTTCTTCCTATTTAATTTATACATTTTATTAAAAATAGTAAAATTAGTCAAAAAATTCTGGAATTTTTTATGCAAGCTTTTATTAATTTTCAGAACCCAAAAATATTTTCATTTTTATTATTTGCATTAAATATTATTTTTAAATCATTTAAAAGTTTATTTTTAATTAATTAATGAAAATTAATTAATTAAAAATACTTTTAGGTATTTAAAAATCACAAAAAATTTCATGTAACATTCAAAAACATTTAGGAACATTGTCCAACCCTCAAAACAAATTTCTTTTTTGTTCTTGATGCCTTTTGATAATTTTTCAATGGAATTAATTTCATTTCAAGGCATTATTTTGATTCAAACTTCAAAAATTCATTTCTGCCTAACCATTGAGAGTTGGATAATGATTTTTTTTGCATTGCATCTTGCATATCATGTAGTTTATAGGATAAAATTGGCATGAATTGATCTTGTATTTTCAATTTGTTTTGCATTTTTCTTGACAAGGTACCTTAAAACCCTAGCAATCTTAGGAAATTCATAACTTTCATTAGGTTAAGAGTTGGATCCTCTCCTTTGGGCAGTGAGCTTGTGCAGGGTTAGGGTTCTCTTGATCCTATTTTCAAATTTTTATCATGTCATTTGCTTCTGATTTTGAATTTTGCTTTGTGTGTTGTGTATAAACCCTAATTTGGGCCTTCCCTTGCATCCATTTCTCTTTTGCTTGCATACCATGACTTGCCATGACATTTTGTGCATTCATGTGATTCATAATACATCTTAGGACATGTTAGAACCATGTGTGATCATTGCATCTTTCATTTGCCATGTTGTATGTCATTTGCATTCCATAACTTTTCATGTACATCCATGGTTCAATACATGCTTCTCTTGCATCCATATGTTTGTATGATCATTCTAATGCCTTGCCTCATGTTTGCATCATCTCTTAGCATCATTAACATCATACTCATGCTTCTGGTTTTGGTTTGCATCATCACATTTCATCTCATTTGCATTGCATTTCATTTCTTTTGTTAACTTTTCAGGTGGTAAGTTGTTTTGAGAAGTGGATTTGCCTTCACTTCTCACAATTTCTTTTCATCTCCTTTATGCATCATTGCTGCATTTTTGCATGTGTATTGGATTGAGCTTGCTCATTCATGTTCATCTCACTTTCTTTCTTCAAGCAACTTGACTTCTTAAGTGAAGCAAGTTGTTTTGCTTCTCTTTGCTCCTTTCATCTGCTTCCTGGTGTTTTCTCTGAAGATCTTTCTTGCAAACCTCATAAACCATAGGAGTAACCAAGAATGACAATAATTAGGGTTTGATTAGTCCCCCATTTAGTTTTACCTTTGTGTCATCTTTTGAGTCTTCTCTTCTCACCTCATAATCAGGGACTAAACCCTAAAGGCTTTAAGACTTTGTGATTAAGCTTATGCCTGCATCCTTCTATTAGGATGAAGTGTATAACTTTGATCCTAAGTGTTAAACCCTTAATATGTTTAACTCCTTTAATCAATTCACCTAATAATCATCAAGACATCAAGCTTGTAACTTGGGCCTTGCATTAGGGTTCTAATTCTTCCTTAATTGGTTAAGAAGGACTAACCCTAGTGTTAATGGACAAGTCCCCCTCAAGTTGTCTTACAAACCCTAAAAAACACTTCTTCACCCTATCATTAACTAAAATCCACTCTAATAAAGGCTTTGTTTTGTCATGAGCTTAATCCCTAATCATGGATTAAGTTGAGGAGTCTTTCTCAGCTTAAACATTCTCATCTATTATCCTTCTATTAGGATGGTGTAATGAGTTTGTTTAGTCCATGATTATGGCTTAAACTAATTACTTAACACTAAACAAAAACAACAAAAACATTTAACTAATCACAAGTAGGTTAATGATCTTAATCCCACATCATGGTGATTAAGTGTGAGATGCTGACTTCACACTTAAGGTATTCTCATTACCCCTAATCAGAGGGAGGATGTGATGAGTTTACTAAATCCATTGGTTTAGGCTTAAGCTCATTTACTTATGACAAACTTTCAAAAGCAATAAAAGACTGAAAACACAAAAACAAACAATAATCGTCCCCTCCGGGATTCTCTTCTCATCTCATTCACTCACAAACGAGAACTTGCTTCTTCCGTCTAATGCAAGACAGTTTGCACCTGAGCCAGACAGGTCATACACTTGAGCATAGACAAGTAAGCAGTTCACAAGTCAATTTGCCTTTCAGTCTCTTTGGGTCGAACTACGGTGTTCTGACTTCCTCATTGCACGAGAGGATACGTAGGCATAACTTAACAGTTATCGAACAAAAGTCTCTGTATATTCCCCTCCTTCTAGCATTATCCTTTAAGCCTCATGGTCTTGAGCATTTCATTCATATTCTCACACTGACACTTCTCCTATGCACCTCACTTTTTTTTACACTGACACCTGTACATCCTTTTCCAGCTTTGATACACAAATTACACTGACACTACCCCTTTAAAACACAAATCTTTTAAGCGTGGATCCCGTCGAGTACGACGGACAATCTGGGTGCTAATACCTTCCCAGGTTGTAACCAACCCCCTTTCTCAGTCTCTCTGGTTCGCAACCGTCTTATCCATATCTTTTCTTAGGTTTATGCAACATTACCTTTCCTTCGGGATAAAAATGCCTAGCTGGCGACTCTTTTCTTTCCCTTGAGTTCACTCCTGTGTGTTCTCATTCGTCTCCTCTTTCGCCGACCGTTCGCGTCTGTACCCCTTCTGACCTTGGGTTGTCATTTTGAAGTGTTTACACTTCTCATAACTGATCCAAGTCTGAGGATCCTTGTTTTAGAACATCACCTGTGAGGGGGTTGGGTTGTTTACAGGTTTGCAGGAACCCTTGGCTACATCATACCCTGGTACTTGTTTTTAAGAATGCTTCACTTTGGACAGTTCTTGTGATTTAACCCAGGACATGTGACTCTTTATTTGTGTCCCCCACCTTGGTTACTGGACTTTTAAACCTCCATATGGACTTCTTAAACATACATGGACACTTATATCAAGGCAGTAATCAGATCCAGCTTGATCACAAACCCTTGCATATCATTTGCATACATCATCATTGCATCATTTAACATTTGGTTATTTGTTTTTCAGGGTATCCACCTTATATTTTGGCTTGGTTTTGACCCCTTCATCTGCATAGACCCCTGCTCATCAGCTATCTGCTTCAGCTATCAGTTGCCTGCTTCAGCAACCTCCATCATCATCCTCAGCCTATCAGGGGCTCACTTCTAGTATCAGTCTTCATCATCAGCAGTTGTCTCAGATCTTCATCAGCAATCATGGCACCCAAGAAGAGCAACATTTCATACCATTTCTTTGAGCTTGAGCTGGCTGGCATCAGGCAGGTCCAGGCACTTATCACTCCAGACCACATCCCATTATTCAGAGAGCATTATGGAGGCATCCTTGACATGGTTATGGACTTGGACCCTTCTCAGAGGAGTTTGATTCACACTTGCCTACAGTTTTATGACCCTCCTTTGAGATGTTTCACCTTTCAGAGCTTTCAGATGGGGCCTTTGTTGGAAGAGTTCTCATCATTGATTGGAGTACCTGTCAAGGGTGATATCCCCTTCAACCCTGAAATGACTTCTCCCAGCAATGAAGAAGTGGCAAAAGCACTGCACCTGGAACCTGTTTTGATTGGGCAGAACATGACAACAAAGGCTAGCATCCCTGGTCTACACTTGGATTTCTTGACTTCTCAGGCCATCCTGAAGGCCTCCTTGGGAGAATGGAAGGCAGTTTGTGCATTGTTAGCCCTCAGTATATATGGGGTTATACTTTTTGCAGATGAGCCCAAGTTTATCAGCAAGAATGCTATTCATCTCTTCCTTTTGAGGAACCCAGTACCCACCTTGCTGGGAGATTTCTATTATTCTGTTCACCAAAGGAATGAGAAGCAGAGAGGAAGGATGGTAAGGTGCTATGCTCCTTTGTTTCTTACTTGGCTGCTTAAACACTTACCCAAGACTGATGCCTTCCTGAATCCTCACCAACAGAAGAATTGGGCTAAGAGACTTACTGCTCTAACTTCAGATGACATCAGGTGGTGTACCCAGAGCACCAAAGGCAGGGACATAATTACTAGCTGTGGGCAGTTCCCCAATGTACCTCTGATAGGAGTGAAGGGTTGCATCAACTACAACCCTTTGCTGTTTAAGAGACAATTAGGCTATGCTTTGGTTCACCCTCCTAGAGTGCAAGACTTGGCTGAAACCCTGTATTGTGAGATAAAACCTAATCTAGCTGTTGTCAGGCAAGCATCCTGGGCTTGGGACAACATCCAGACCAAAGGGATGATCATTCTTGGGAAATGCAATAATGTGGCTTCAGCTCAGTATTATGAATGGTCCCATGCTAGGGCTCAGATTTCTGGGATGCCTTTCACCATTGAGGATGCACCTGGACCATCCACAGCACCACCTCCGACCACTGTCAGCCTGGAAGAATTTGAGAAACTGAAGGAGAGGAATGAGAATCTGTCTCAAGCTCTGAAGAGGACCCTCTGGGAGAGGAGTGATGGTCGTCTAGACATTGAGAGGTTAGAAAAGCTTAAGGTGGAGCATCTAGCTAGGATTGAGAAAGCAGAGGACTACATCAAGAAATCAAGAGCTGGAGAGCAAAATTTGAAGAATGCCTGTAAAGAGGCCCAGTTTCAGAAGGCTAGGACTGATCTCTATCTGAAAGAAAGTCAAGCTAGGTGGGTCAGGATCACTGAAGCTCGTACTCAAGAAGATAAGAGAACTCAAGACAGGATTGAGCAATTGGAGGCCAATGAAAAGAAACAACAGGAGGCTTTGTTGGCAGCCCAGAAGGAGATTTCAGAGTTGAAGATTAGGGCTGGTGTGAAGAGGTCAAAGGACCAAGACAGGCACAGGAAGCTGACTGCTGCTATTGCCACCAGAAACCTTCTTATCAGAAGCATTACAGAGCATCCGGCTGGTCCTGTAACTGAAGCACTTCTGAAGGAGGTTAAGGAGGATGAGTTTGGCATAGATGTTTGATCACTTTGCTTGTTGCTATTTCCATTTCATGTACTTTTCTTTTTATGTTGTATTTTGACCCCTCAGGGGGATGTGTTGTAAAAAATAAACTATGTACAATCCACCATTTGTAATGTATTTGTCTGTTTGTTTCATTAAGTCTCTCTCTCTCAAGCAACATCAAAGCATCTTCCTCAGGGTCTGGAAAGGTCAAAACCAAGTACCAAGCCGAATACCTTGGAAACAAATAAGCATACTGCATTGCATACTAACTTTTGTTTCGTTTTGTAGGTTTTTGTTTTGTTTGTTACTAACTCTGTTGTGGTTCAGGAATTATTGCTCGCTGTCCAGTGTTCCCTCTCAACCGTCCGCACAGATATCCTACTCGCAACAATCTTCCTGGTATCCAGATGGACCAAGTACAGCAAGAGCTGACAGATGTCAGGACCCAGATGGTTAATGAAAGGTTGTAGATGAGAAACCAAATGACCCAGTTCATGGAAGTAATGAATGGCTTGGCTCAAAGTCAAGAAAGGTTGAGGGCATTGGTAGAAAGGCAAAGCCCAGAAGAACCCCATCTAGGAACCGGAGGGACCAGTAACAATGAGACGGGTCAGCCTCATATTAACCCACCAGTATATGGGCCTCATCTGCACCCGGAAGTCAACATCCCGGGTATTGTGCAAGGAAATACTACTAGAGGAAGAGTCTTTCAAGAAGACCCCCAAGAAGAGCAGTTCACTGTGATGGGAGCTGGGGATGAAGCCTATGATAGGAGGCTTGATGAAATAGCTGAGAAATTGAGATCTCTGGAGTCTCAAAATTCCCTGGGTTTTGATGTCATGGATATGGGACTAGTGGATGGAGTAAGGATTCCCCATAAGTTTAAACCCCCGTGCTTCGAGAAGTACAATGGAACTTCCTGTCCACGAACTCACTTGCAAGCCTTTCTGGGGAGACTTAAGGCATACACAATGGATGAAAAACTATGGATGTTTTACTTTGAAGACAGTTTGACTGGGGCTTCAAGGGAGTGGTACTCACACTTAACCAGAGCCACTATCAGGTGCTGGAAGGACCTAGCTGAGGCTTTCATTAGACAGTACCAATACAATCTGGACATGGCTCCTAACAGAACCCTTTTGATGGGAATGTCTCAATCCTCTAGAGAAAGCTTTAGGGAATATGCCCAGAGGTGGAGACAACTTGCTGCTATTGTCCAGCCACCCATGTCGGAAAGAGAAATGGCCGACATGTTTATGAACACTCTGCAAGGAACATATATTGATAGGCTAGCTGCCTTTTCTTCCACCAGCTTCGCTGACGTAGTTATAGCTGGAGAAAGAATTGAGAGCCTTTTGAAGATGGGCAAAATTACTGATAATGGTGCAAGTTCGTCGAGTAATCCCAGGAAGCCTTTTGTGGGACCTAGAAGAACCGGTGAGACTAATGCTATTCATGCCAACAGGGGCAGACCTCAGTATGTCCATAGGTCAGTGGCAGCTGTCACTATTCCAGCTCCGATTCCTCATCAACCAGCATATCAACAACCACAACAACCACACTATCAACAGCAAGTTCAGTATCAGCCACAGAGAAACTACAACAACAACGACAACAATCAACAGCAAAGACCCTTTCAGCAAAGACCATCACAGGCAAATAGGGTGATTGACCCTATCCCTATGCCTTATGCCGCTTTATTGCCACAACTCTTGAAACTCAACCTGGTTGAACTAAGGACATTGGCACCACCAGATCCCTCCAGTCTTCCGAGAAACTACGATGTCAACGCCAGATGTGCTTTTCACTCCAATGCACATGGCCACAATACGGAAAAATGCAGGGCTTTACAAATGAAAGTACAGGATCTAGTGGATTCCAAGGCCCTCAATTTTGCACCCCCGCCAAATGTCAACAAGAATCCCATGCCAAATCATGGAGGACCAAGAATTAATGCCATTGAGGAAGACAAGCCATCTTTCTTAATCACCGGTGTTGGGCAGATTCGGACACCTCTGGTAGAAATTAAAGCTCAGCTCCTAGAATGCCAGATGTTCCCCGGGTGCAAGCTCGGTTGTGGTTATTGCAACATTTCGGTCAATGGGTGTGATAACTTGAGAAGCGGCATAGATGGTCTTATCAAAAGTGGTATACTTCAGATCACAACATCAGCACCTACAAATCCAGCAATCCCTTTGGCAACAATTCCTGACTCTTCTACAACTGCAACAACAATCATTCCAACCAACTCATCAATATCATCAACAATGGCTCCGGCCATCACTTCAACAAATCAGATGTCAACAACCATTTCTTCTACAACATCAGCACCCATTTATTCAACAGAATCTTCTACAACGCCAACAGATATCTCAGCAGTCACCATTTATTATGATCCATCAAATGTTCCTCCAAACAACAACTTTCAACAACAAACAGTGGCATCTCCTGCCAGGTCACCGGTCACCATTTATTACGATCCGCACACCATCTCAGTACCCTCCTCTGCAGCAGTCAGTCCAGTTACCATCACGGTACCTGGACCCGTTCCATATGAAAGTAGTAATGCCATCCCTTGGCATTATGGCTCTGACTTCTACTGCAATGGGGAGAAAATCACTTTGGACTCTTCAACTTCCTCTCCACAGATTGATAATGTTGGGGGAGGCGGAGGCTTCACCAGAAGCGGACGCCTTTTTGCCTCACAATTACAAAGACCTAATGCCGAAGCAGAAGCTGCTGCCATAGCAAAAGGAAAGAGTGTGGTAGTGGAAGAACCAACTGTCAAAGAAACTCTGAAGACATCTTTTGAGCAAGATGTAGATGAGTTTATGAGGATTATAAAAAGAAGTGATTACAAAGTGGTGGATCAGCTTCACCAAACTCCCTCAAAGATCTCCATATTATCCCTGCTGATGTGTTCTGAGGCTCACAGGAATGCATTACTGAAAGTCTTGCACGCAGCATACGTTCCAGAGGAGATCACTGTTAATCAGCTAGAAACTGTGGTGGCAAATGTCAATACCAGTCATGGACTGGGCTTTACCAATGCTGATTTAACAACTGAGGGACATAACCACAACAAGGCTTTACACATCACTCTAGAATGCAAGGGTGTTGTTCTATCTCATGTACTGGTGGACACTAGGTCTTCGCTCAATGTTCTACCAAAGAAAGCCTTGGTGAAGCTGGAGTATGATGGCTTGGCATTGCGTCCAAGTAATTTGGTAGTGAGAGCATTTGATGGCTCTAAGAGATCAGTGCTAGGGGAGATTGATCTGCCAGTGATGATTGGCCCGCAGACTTTTAAAATTACCTTCTATGTGATGGACATTCAGCCGGCCTACAGCTGTTTGTTGGGTAGACCTTGGATCCATGCCGCTGGCGCAGTTACGTCTACCCTTCACCAGAAGCTGAAATTCGAGTGGGAGGGCCAGATCATCACCATCTGTGGTGAAGAAGATATCTTTGTCAGCCATCTGGCCACATATAAGTATATTGAAATGGATGGAGAAATCCATGAAACTATGAGCCAGGGGTTTGAAGCCCTGAACATTAATGAAGCATCTGCTGTACTTGGAACCTCCATGACATCTTATCAGCAAGCCAGGAAGGTTGTTAAAGAGGGGACTGCCCAAGGCTGGGGCAAGCTACTGCCTGTGGAGAAGAAGGAGGACAGATTTGGGTTGGGTTACAAACCAACTCAACAAGATCAATCAGAGGCTGCTAAGAAGCCCAGCTTTGTCAGCGGGGGAATGCTCACCCCGGATGCAGTGAACAACTTGGAAGACGAGTCGGAAGATGAGCGCAACCTGGAGAGCTGGATACGTCCAAGGACCCCGGGGAGCCATGTCTCAAACTGGTCTTCCCAGGAAATTATAAGGGTTACTCCTGCAGAGTAATTATTATTTCCTGTATTTTTAAGCATGCATCAAGTCTTGCATCTTGCCCAAGATGACAAGACTCATTTTGTAATCGGGTCATCTTGTAATTTTGTGCAAACAGATCAATCAATGAATATCGGACATCTTTTGCAAATGAGTCTTTTTCTTTTTCGCTCACTGTTTTTTCCATTTTTCTTTTTGTACAAAAAATAAAATGGCAATGTTTTCAAAATGATAACTTCATTTCACCTTTTTCTAAACAAAGATTAAAATCGATCACTAAAATGAACAATCTAAACCCTTACAGAGAGTGCCTTTCAGATTGCACCGACAACAACACAGCTATGGCTTCATATGACTTTGACAATCCAATCAATCAAGCTGATGAAGGGGTTGATGAAGATTACGAGCTACCTGAAGAGCTAGCCAGGTTGTTAAGGCAAGAGGAGAAGGTTATCACTCCTCATCAGGAGGAGGTCGAAACGGTTAATCTTGGTACGGGAGAAGACGTGAAAGAGGTTAAGATCGGGGCCTGCCTACAAAACTCAGTGAAAGAACAACTAATTGACATGCTTCGGGAATATGTGGATGTGTTTACTTGGTCTTATCAGGATATGCCCGAGTTGGACACCGATATCGTCATGCACAAGCTGCCTTTAAAAGAAGACTGCCCACCGGTTAAACAGAAACTGCGCCGCACTCGCCCAGACATGGCAATGAAGATAAAAGAAGAGGTACAAAAGCAGTGGGACGCCGGGTTCCTTGCTGTAACTAGCTATCCGCCGTGGGTTGCTAATATTGTACCTGTGCCTAAGAAAGACGGCAAGGTGAGAATGTGTGTGGATTACCGGGACCTGAACAGAGCCAACCCGAAAGACGATTTCCCTCTACCTCATATTGATGTATTGGTTGATAATACGGCTCAGTTCTCGGTATTCTCCTTCATGGACGGATTTTCGGGATAAAATCAGATCAAAATGTCACCTGAAGACATGGAGAAGACAACTTTCATCACACCCTAGGGCACGTTCTGTTATAAGGTGATGCCATTCGGACTGAAGAATGCTGGTGCTACATATCAACGGGCTATGGTAACATTATTCCACGACATGAGCCATAAAGAAATAGAATGTTATGTGGATGACATGATTGCCAAGTCCCTCACAGAAGAAGACCACCTGGTAAATCTGTTGAAGTTATTCAAGCGTCTGAGGAAGTACCAACTGAAGCTGAACCCCAACAAGTGCACATTCGGGGTGCGATCCGGTAAGCTGCTGGGATTTATTGTAAGCGAGAAAGGGATTGAGGTTGACCCTGACAAAGTCAAAGCCATTCAAGAAATGCCTGCACCGAAGACATAAAAAGAAGTTCGAGGGTTTCTAGGTAGATTGAACTACATTTCAAGGTTCATATCTCACCTTACTGCAACCTGTGAGCCTTTGTTCAAGCTGTTAAGAAAAGAACAAACGGTCAGGTGGAACGAAGACTGCCAGAGGGCTTTTGACAAAATCAAGGAATACTTACAAGAGCCTCCAATCCTTATGCCTCCAGTTGAAGGAAGACCTCTGATAATGTACTTGACAGTATTAGAAGAGTCAATGGGGTGTGTGCTGGGCCAACATGACGAGTCTGGTCGAAAAGAGTATGCAATTTACTACCTAAGCAAAAAGTTTACCGACTGTGAACAACGTTATTCACTGCTCGAGAAAACTTGTTATGCTTTAGCGTGGGCTGCTCGCCGACTAAGGCAGTATATGTTGACTCACACTACCTTGTTGATATCAAAGATGTACCCAGTTAAGTACATTTTTGAGAAGCCAGCACTTACCGGACGGGTTGCAAGATGGCAAATGATCCTCACAGAATATGACATCCAATACACATCTCAGAAAGCCATCAAGGGCAGTGTATTGTCTGATTATCTTGCTGAGCAACCCATTGATGATTACCAGCCTGTGAGATTTGACTTCCCTGATGAAGACATCATGTTCATAAAAGCAAAAGATCATGAAGAGCCTGTTCACACTGAAGGGCCTGACCCAGAAGAAGAATGGACTATGATGTTTGATGGGGCTGTTAATATGAATGGTCGTGGTGTTGGTGCAGTACTCATTACACCTAAGGGGGTTCACATGCCTTTCTCGGCAAAACTCACCTTCAACTGCACTAACAACGAAGCTGAATACGAAGCTTGTATTATGGGTCTTGAGGAAGCCATTGACCTCAGGATCAAGACTTTGACGGTATTCGGAGATTCAGCTCTGGTAGTTAATCAAACCAACGGCAAATGGTACACCCACCAAGATCATCTGATACCTTACAGGGATTATACAAGGAGGTTATTGACTTTCTTTACAACGGTCAAGCTTGAGTATATCCCTCGGGACGAGAATCAGTTTGCAGACGCTCTGGCTACCATTTCATCAATGATCAAAGTTCAAGCTGCCAACTTTGTTCCTCGGATCTCAGTATCCAGACTTGACAGACCAGCATATGTATTTGCAACAGACATTGTAAAAGATGATAAGCCTTGGTTCCATGACATTAAGTGCTTCTTGGAGGATCAAACATACCCACCTGGGGCATCTTCCAATGACAAGAAGACATTAAGAAGGCTAGCTGGTAGTTTCTTCCTGAATACTGACGGTTCCCTGTACAAGAGAAACTTCGATATGGTACTCCTCAGATGCGTTGATAAAACAGAAGCAGGCTTGTTAATGCACGAAGTGCACGAAGGATCCTTTGGTACCCATGCAGGAGGGCATGCCATGGCCAAGAAGTTACTAAGATCAGGCTATTACTGGATCACAATGGATGCAGACTGTTGTGCCTATGCCAGAAAATGCCAGATTTATGCGGATAAAGTGCATGTGCCTCCCAATCCTCTGAATGTGATGTCTTCACCCTGGCCCTTCGCCATGTGGGGCATTGATATGATTGGCAAGATTGAACCGACTGCTTCAAACGGCCACAGATTCATCCTGGTAGCCATTGACTACTTTACCAAGTGGGTCGAAGCAGCTTCCTATGCAAATGTTACAAGGAAAGTGGTAGCCCGGTTTCTGAAGAGAGATATCATCTGTCGGTATGGAGTGCCCGAGCGAATCATTACTGATAATGGTTCCAACTTAAACAACAAAATGATGGCAGAGCTATGCCGGGACTTCAAGATCCAACACCACAATTCTTCTCCTTACAGGCCAAAGATGAATGGCGCTGTTGAGGCAGCTAATAAGAATATCAAGAAGATTGTGCAGAAGATGGTAGTCACATACAAAGACTGGCATGAAATGCTACCATTTGCCTTACATGGGTACCGTACGTCGATCAGAACATCCACTAGGGCAACACCGTATCAGCTTGTGTATGGTATGGAGGCAGTCCTACCTGTTGAAGTTGAATTACCCTCCCTGCGGGTACTGATGGATGTTAAATTGAATGAAGCAGAATGGGTCCGATCCCGATACGAACAACTGAATCTGATTGAAGAGAAGAGATTAGCTGTAATCTGTCATGGGCAGCTGTATCAGAAAAGAATGAAGAAAGCCTTCGATCAGAAAGTCAAGCTTCGAGAGTACCAAGTAGGAGACCTTGTGCTGAAAAGACTCCTCCCTCCTCATACAGACCACATGGGTAAGTGGACTCCGAACTATGAAGGACCATTTGTAGTAACGAAAATTTTCTCCGGTGGAGCACTCATGCTCAGTACTATGGATGGTGAAGACTTCCCGTCCCCTGTGAATTCAGATGCAGTTAAAAAATACTTCGCATGAAAATGACCCGCTGGACATAAAAACAGAATGTAAGTCCAGGCAAAAATAGGGCATCCCGGCGAGTCAAAAACAAAATAAAAGACTCGGGCAAAAATAAGGGAAAATAAACAAAAAATGTACACCCGCTGAGTTGAAAAGCCGCATTGGACAGCTCAGGCAAAAATGGGTATCCCGATGGATTGAAAACCCGAAAGGGCGATCCATGCAAAATAAGGGAATAAGCAAACAACTGCATTCTGAATTCGTCTGTATCACTTACAACTTGGTAAGCTTCAAAAGGATCAAGCGCCAGTCAGAATCAACCTTCTTCAGAAAGCAAGACGAGAAGAACGTCAAATGTCATACGAGTCATAGCAAAGGGAAGCTCCTTGAAGCATCATCAACATTGCCAACATCTTTTGTTCCTCAATTTATAATAATCTCCTCATTTTAGGGGATTTGTTTCCTTGACTGTATCTTGCCAATTCAGGGCACATGAATTAATAAAATCAGATTTTCAGTCATGTTTCGTCTTATACGTTCCATTTTCGTTTGCAAAATGTCCGATGTCTCTAAGATACTGATTGCATAAATACAGATGCTTCTCTTCTGAAAAATACGTGCTTGTAGGAAATATACTTACTCCTGGGAGTGTCTGAACTCCTATGACGGAATCCGGTAAGGGATACCTCGGGGTTACTTGTGCGTTTCCATGTCTTTTCAGGATTGCAGGTACTCAAAGCACAACATGGGGCATAAAAGCTTCACCCCAGCAAGCTGGCAAATCAATATCTACTCAGGCTTAACACCGGAGGTGTTTTCTCCCCAGTCGAGTTGCCATTTGTTATTTCCTCCTCAGCCAAGTATAAAAAGCCAGGGAACCATCTCCCCACAGAGCTTCAACCTCTATCCAGAAGAGCGACTCTTGAAGATCTCACAACAAAAGTGACGAAAACTTCTACAAACCCCAGCTGGGTCCCTCATTACCAAGATAGGTTTATCAATGACCTACTTCCCCAAGCAGAGTCCCATATGTCAGATCTGCCAATGATCTCACCCCCAGCTGGGATGTCCACTTCAAGCAGATCGGCCAGAGATCTTCGCAGTAACGGGATCCGAATCCCGGATGGTTACCTTTTGCATAACCATAGCATTCGCATCATATTTTCCCACAGAGCGTAGCATTCCGTCTAAAACGGAGCATTACGGCAAAAATCAAACATATTGCATAATCATAAGCCATGTTCTGAATCAAACACTTGTGAATACTGATAATCCATCAACGATATACAAAAAACTCCCCAGATTCCCCGGCAGAGAGCCAAGGCACCTTCCCTAAAGATACGAATACGTCCTGACACCCGTCCGTGTCATATCCCCAGCAGAGAGCTAAAGCTAAAACATCGGCCTTATACTCACAAATACAAATGTGCACTTTTCCCTTTTGGCACCCGTCCGTGTCATGATTCCCCAGTAATGTCGCCCGAGCCTTCTTTACAAACAAACACTTATACATATGACAGATACTTCTTGACACCCGTCCGTGTCATATCCCCAGCAGAAAGCCAAAACGTCCTCTTTGCACTCACAGATACATACTTATACAACTTCCTTGACACCCGTCCGTGTCACCTTCCCCAACATAGTTACCCGAACACTTCGTAAATCAGATGCTTGTTTATATTACACTTCCCTCTTTTGACACTCATCTGTGTCACTCTCCCCAGCAGGTTAAACCCTCTCCTGTACACCACTCATACTTATACAGATACTCGTCCGTATCTTGTATACACCACTTATATCCCCTTAGATTTGACACTAGTCCGTGTTCTTTGTTAACCAGTTGATACTCGTCCGTATCATCATCTCAGAACATGCGTCAAGCGTTTGTTTCTACCTGATACTCGTCCGTATCATAGCCTTAAGGATGCTCGTCCGCATCTTTAATCCATACACGTGTCAAACACTTGTGTCTTCTTGAATTTAGACACTCGTCTGTGTCTACTATTCCCCAGAAGAGTCCCCTCAGAATCAATACTCGTCCGTGTTCCTTGTTAGCCAGTTGATACTCGTCCGTATCATCATCTCTGAACACGTGTCAGTATTTGTTTCTACCCGATACTCGTCCGTATCGTAGTCTTAAGGATGCTCGTCCGAATCTTTAATCTATACACAACGTCAAAACACTTATACCTTTCATTTCTCGGATGTAAACACTCGTCCGTGTTTACTATTCCCCAGTAGGTCGCCAGCAAAGCAACGTTTTCTATCTGACATTCGTCCTATGTCATTTTCGGCAGCCATACCCTGCCAGGTGATCGTCCTTCACCTTCGGATGACCGTCCCTCATCCTTTCCCCAGCGGAGTCTCTATTTCATTAGAACCACTTTTCTATCCGGCATTCGTCCTATGTCGCGATACTTTCGGCAGCCGTACCCTGCCAGGTGATCGTCCTTCACCTCCTGATGATCGTCCTTCATCATTTTATCCGATGGCCGTCCCCATCGTTGATCTTGTTATCTGACATTCGTCCTATGTCATGATAAACCTTGAGAGCAGCCGTCCCCTGCTAGGTGATCGTCCTTCACCTCTTGATGATCGTCCTTCATCATGCTCATCCGATGGCCGTCCCCATCGTCGACCTTTTATCCGGCATTCGTCCTATGTCGCGATACTTTCGGCAGTCGTACCCTGCCAGGTGATCGTCCTTCACCTTAGATGATCGTCCCTCATCTTATCCCCATCAGAGCAGCCGTCCCCTGCTAGGTGATCGTCCTTCACCTTTGATGACCGTCCCTCATCATTATTTCATTTATTCTTTAACCCGATGGCCGTCCCCGTCGTGGTCCCTTTTCCTTTTCCTGATGATCGTCCTTCATCAGTTTAACCCGATGGTTGTCCCCATCATTGTTTGCATTACTTTATGAACATGATGACCGTACCTCATCATTTACCTCTAATCCCCAGAGAGCTTTATATCCCCAGCATGTCGGCCGTCCCCGTCATTGCTTTATTTCCCGCATTTTTCCCAGCATGTCGGTCGTCCCCGCCATTGCTTTATCCCCAGCAGTCGTCCTCTGCTCGACGGTCGTCCTCCGTCACCTGCACTTTATGATAGACTTCCTTTTCTTTTACAATCTATATCCCTTTTCTTCTTCATTCTGTGAGTGCAAATTTTGGACTGTCTTTGGTATTCAACCACAAGTTATCTTGTTTGCCTGTTAAGCCGTCGCTTACATCCTGCACAGCTAACTCATGTTTGAATAGGGGCAGCTGTAAACACCCCAAATTTTCCCTCACCCATTTCATACCATGGCTTGTGATCTTCTCATTTGCATGAATTCAATCATGACATCTCATATTGCATTTTTGCTTCACTGCATAGTTTCTAAGTCATCTGCATCTAGGGTTTGTGATCTGAGCTATCCAAGAGCTATTTGAGCCACTCTAAAGGTCATCAATCACTTAAAAGGGGTCCATGTATGTTCAAGCATCATATTATATCCTCTCAAAGTCAAGAATGTCAAAAAATCACAAGAACTGAGATTGGCATGGAAGCAGAGCCAGGTTTGACTGCACAGATGACCTAGAATTAGGGTTTTGGTTTCAGAGGCCATAACTCCAATTTTTTTGGCCATTCTTGTTTCTATTGGTCTCTATATGGTATAGGGATCATGCATATCAATTTTCATGAAGAAATTCCATGGGGAAGTCATCTGATCAAGAGTTGACTTTTTGAGCAAGTCAGTGCAAAATCAGGGCATCTGAGGCCCCCAAGGACCCAACCAAAGGGTGTTCTTCATCATTTTGATTGTGTATGATCTTTATTTGATCATATAAGATGTTAGAAGTTCACAAAATTGAAGAATTTCAAGCCATTTGCAAAGTTGACTTTTTTGGGAAATTGACTTGTAATGAAAATTGCCATTTTGTGAAACTTTTTCAACCCTTGCTTTTTGATTCAAAAATGCTTCAAATGGGAAAACTTTGGTCATGAAAGTTGTAGAATGGATCTTTCCCTTTTCAAAAAGTACAAGAACTCATTCTAATTCATTTTGGATCAAAAGTTATGGCCTTGCAAAGTTGGACAAAATCATTGAAATTTCACTTTTGCACAAAATGGAAAACTTGCAATTTCTCATGGCAAGCCTTTATGTGACTTCAATATGACCTCTAATCATCATACCAATGCAATGCATGACCTAAAATCAGAATTGGCCCAAGGGATTTCTCATTTATTTGCCTTGATCTTCACATAACCATAGGCCATTTTTCATGAAAGTGTAAAGAGGGATTTTTGGCAAAATCATTCTCAAAGGAAGTGTATGATCCCTAGCTGGTTTTAATACATTGTCATGACCTAATGAGGAATCCCACATCAGAAATTCAGCAAGGTTTCTCACATTCACATAGCCAAAAATCATGAAATGTCACAAGTTGTCAAGTTGCAAAAACTCCTCTAGCTCATGATCCAAATGCAGCAGCCTCTCATGAACCATCCAAGGGCCATCCTTGACTCAAGCTGAGGCAGGACAAGCTTTTAGATCACCTCTTCCACAACCCATGCTTGAAGTACACCAACTATTGACTTTTTGGCCAATTTCTCCATACCATTCCCACAGTACATGTCAAGTCTTCTGACTCATTCCAATAGTTTAGGACTTGTATATGGATCATAAAACATAACATACACAGGCCTGGAACACACACATTGCAGCACACTCCAAAAACTGTCAAAACTTTCCTCTCTTCGAATCTCCTTCCACAGCCATCAAACACTCATTCTCTCTTCACTAATGAGTTACATATCATCCAAGGAACAATAATCAACCACCAAAACAGCCTGAAACACCACATACCAAAACTCCAAAACCTGCTACACCAGAGCTGGAACTTCAAAATCAGCCATCCTCAAAGCTTTCCAAGCTTCGAATCATCTTCAGGAAGTTCATAGGAGTGAGTTTGCATCAAGGGAGAGCCCAGAAAGCCTAGAACCAGAAGGTTCCATCTCAGGTATGGCTCAAGAACTTTTTTCTCAGAACCTTGTTTTTAAGTTCTTAATCGAATCCTTATGATGTCCTGATGATTCTGATATGTTTACTTTTCAAAATGGTGGAATATTGAGTATGTATGGATTGTCTGAAAGTTTCTGACCTAAAATGATTTTTGCTTCGATTTGCCTTGTTGATGAATGAAAAATGGTTTTTGTTTGGGGATTTTGATTCAGTGATGTGTGGGGTTTGATTCTGGGCAGAGAGATGTTATTTTAGATGCTTAGAGAGAGAGATAAGAAAATGACTCGTCGGAGAAGACGACCGGAACCACTGTTCTGGCCGTCTGAAAGTCATTAATGTTAATTAGGGTTTAGTGGTGAGTTTGAATCTGGAGCGTAGGATGAGGCTTCCCGCGCGTGTTTCAAGGGCTCAGATCATGTCATTAGCCCTAATTCCTGATTATTTAATTTAATTATAATTAATTAGCCCAGGTGAGATCCAGGCCATTCATTAGCGCGCCAGTCAACCATTATCCCTCAGTTTTGAATCTGGATCATTGGATCAGATTACTTTCCCTTTTATTTAATTTTATTCTATTTTCTTCCTATTTAATTTATACATTTTATTAAAAATAGTAAAATTAGTCAAAAAATTCTGGAATTTTTTATGCAAGCTTTTATTAATTTTCAGAACCCAAAAATATTTTCATTTTTATTATTTGCATTAAAAATTATTTTTAAATCATTTAAAAGTTTATTTTTAATTAATTAATGAAAATTAATTAATTAAAAATACTTTTAGGTATTTAAAAATCACAAAAAATTTCATGTAACATTCAAAAACATTTAGGAACATTGTCCAACCCTCAAAACAAATTTCTTTTTTGTTCTTGATGCCTTTTGATAATTTTTCAATGGAATTAATTTCATTTCAAGGCATTATTTTGATTCAAACTTCAAAAATTCATTTCTGCCTAACCATTGAGAGTTGGATAATGATTCTTTTTGCATTGCATCTTGCATATAATGTAGTTTATAGGATAAAATTGGCATGAATTGATCTTGTATTTTCAATTTGTTTTGCATTTTTCTTGACAAGGTACCTTAAAACCCTAGCAATCTTAGGAAATTCATAACTTTCATTAGGTTAAGAGTTGGATCCTCTCCTTTGGGCAGTGAGCTTGTGTAGGGTTAGGGTTCTCTTGATCCTATTTTCAAATTTTTATCATGTCATTTGCTTCTGATTTTGAATTTTGCTTTGTGTGTTGTGTATAAACCCTAATTTGGGCCTTCCCTTGCATCCATCTCTCTTTTGCTTGCATACCATGACTTGCCATGACATTTTGTGCATTCATGTGATTCATAATACATCTTAGGACATGTTAGAACCATGTGTGATCATTGCATCTTTCATTTGCCATGTTGTATGTCATTTGCATTCCATAACTCTTCATGTACATCCATGGTTCAATACATGCTTCTCTTGTATCCATATGTTTGTATGATCATTCTAATGCCTTGCCTCATGTTTGCATCATCTCTTAGCATCATTAACATAATACTCATGCTTCTGGTTTTGGTTTGCATCATCACATTTCATCTCATTTGCATTGCATTTCATTTCTTTTGCTAACTTTTCAGGTGGTAAGTTGTTTTGAGAAGTGGATTTGCCTTCACTTCTCACAATTTCTTTTCATCTCCTTTATGCATCATTGCTTCATTTTTGTATGTGTATTGGATTGAGCTTGCTCATTAATGTTCATCTCACTTTCTTTCTTCAAGCAACTTGACTTCTTAAGTGAACCAAGTTGTTTTGCTTCTCTTTGCTCCTTTCATCTGCTTCCTGGTGTTTTCTCTGAAGATCTTTCTTGCAAACCTCATAAACCATAAGAGCAACCAAGCATGACAATAATTAGGGTTTGATTAGTCCCCCATTTAGTTTTACCTTTGTGTCATCTTTTGAGTCTTCTCTTCTCACCTCATAATCAGGGACTAAACCCTAAAGGCTTTAAGACTTTGTGATTAAGCTTATGCCTGCATCCTTCTATTAGGATGGAGTGTATAACTTTGATCCTAAGTGTTAAACCCTTAATATGTTTAACTCCTTTAATCAATTCACCTAATAATCATCAAGACATCAAGCTTGTAACTTGGGCCTTGCATTAGGGTTCTAATTCTTCCTTAATTGGTTAAGAAGGACTAACCCTAGTGTTAATGGACAAGTCCCCCTCAAGTTGTCTTACAAACCCTAAAAAACACTTCTTCACCCTATCATTAACTAAAATCCACTCTAATAAAGGCTTTGTTTTGTCATGAGCTTAATCCCTAATCATGGATTAAGTTGAAGAGTCTTTCTCAGCTTAAACATTCTCATCTATTATCCTTCTATTAGGATGGTGTAATGAGTCTGTTTAGTCCATGATTATGGCTTAAACTCATTACTTAACACAAAACAAAAACAACAAAAACATTTAACTAATCACAAGTAGGTTAATGATCTTAATCCCACATCATGGTGATTAAGTGTGAGATGCTGACTTCACACTTAAGGTATTCTCATTACCCCTAATCAGAGGGAGGATGTGATGAGTTTACTAAATCCATTGGTTTAGGCTTAAGCTCATTTACTTATGACAAACTTTCAAAAGCAATAAAAGACTGAAAACACAAAAACAAACAATAATCGTCCCCTCCGGGATTCTCTTCTCATCTCATTCACTCACAAACGAGAACTTGCTTCTTCCGTCTAATGCAAGACAGTTTGCACCTGAGCCAGACAGGTCATACACTTGAGCATAGACAAGTAAGCAGTTCACAAGTCAATTTGCCTTTCAGTCTCTTTGGGTCGAACTACGGTGTTCTGACTTCCTCATTGCACGAGAGGATACGTAGGCATAACTTAACAGTTATCGAACAAAAGTCTCTGTATATTCCCCTCCTTCTAGCATTATCCTTTAAGCCTCATGGTCTTGAGCATTTCATTCATATTCTCACACTGACACTTCTCCTATGCACCTCACTTTTCTTTTACACTGACACCTGTACATCCTTTTCCAGCTTTGATACACAAATTGCACTGACACTACCCCTTTAAAACACAAATCTCTTAAGCGTGGATCCCGTCGAGTACGACGGACAATCTGGGTGCTAATACCTTCCCAGGTTGTAACCAACCCCCTTTCTCAGTCTCTCTGGTTCGCAACCGTCTTATCCATATCTTTTCTTAGGTTTATGCAGCATTACCTTTCCTTCGGGATAAAAATGCCTAGCTGGCGACTCTTTTCTGTCCATTGAGTTCACTCCTGTGTGTTCTCATTCGTCTCCTCTTTCGCCGACCGTTCGCGTCTGTACCCCTTCTGACCTTGGGTTGTCATTTTGGTGGGAGCGACAATAGGTCAGAGAGTTGTTGTGGAGCAGTGTGATTGGTATGGAGCAAAATGCATAAAGTCAACTTTTTGTGTACTTGAGGTATGGGCTGGTTTTGCAGCTAGTTCTTGGCTTGTCCTGGCTCAGCATGGATTAAGGATGTCCATGGAATTGGTTTTGGGGTAAATCAGCAAGTGGATCAAAGCTTATGAGATGTTTTGCAAATTTCACAAAGTTTGGCCCCTTTGGAAATTCATGAAGTTCAAGGCATCAAAATGCATAATTCTTGGGCCAATTCTGATTTTTAGAAGTCACATGATCATGTTGTAGTGAGTTTTTTCACATTTGAAGTCTTTAGAATGCTTCATCATACCATTTTGCAAAATGCCTATTTGGTACAAAACTTGAATTTATGTGATTTTTCCCAACTTTGACAAGCCATAACTTTTGATCCAAAATGAATTAGAATGAGTTCTTATACTTTTTGAAAATGGAATGATCCATTCTACAACTTTCATGACCAAAGTTTTCTCATTTGAGGCATTTTTGAATCAAAAAGCAAGGGTTGAAAAAGTTTCCCAAAAAGGCAAGTTTCCATTACAAGTCATTTTCCCAAAAAGTCAACTTTGCAAATGGCTTGAAATCCTTCAATTTTGTGAACTTCTAACATCTTCTATGATCAAATAAAGATCATACATAATCAAAATGATGATGAACACCCTTTGGTTGGGTCATTGGGGGCCTCAGATGCCCTGATTTTGCCCTGACTTGCTCAAAAAGTCAACTCTTGATCAGATGACTTCCCCATTGAATTTCTTCATGAAAATTGATATGCATGATCCTTATGCCATATAGAGACCAATAGAAACAAGAATGACCAAAAAATTTGGAGTTATGGCCTTTGAAACCAAAACCCTAATTCTAGGTCATCTGTGTAGTCAAGCCTAGCTCTGCTTCCATGCCTTTCTCAGTTCTTGTGATTTTTTGACATTCTTGACTTTGAGAGGATATAATATGATGCTTGAACATACATGGACCCCTTTGAAGTGATTTATGGCCTTTGGAGTGGCTCAAGTGGCTCTTGGATTGCTCAGGTCACAAACCCTAGATACAGATGACTTTGAACCAATGCAGTGAAGCAAAAATGCAATATGAGATGCTATGATTGAGTTTATGCATATGAAGATATCACAAGCCATGGTGTGAATGGGTGAGGGAAAATTTGGGGTGTTTACAACGACGATTGAAAATTGAGAAGATGGAGATCGACAAAGGGATTGCTCGAAACAAAATTATATTGGACGATGACACTTGATCTAGAAGCGGAGGTTGAATAGATCACTTTATTTTTACTAAATATCTCTATAAAATTTTCTTAAAAATATTTGCAGAAACGACCTCGAATCAAAATCGTCTAGCCAATCTGTTATTGGAAATACCGGATATGTAAAACCAAATGGAAATACGTAAATGAGATAATATGAATTTCTACAAAATAAAAATGATTACTTGAAATAACATGAAATTTAAAATTACAAATGAAATAAAACATTATTTGTTAGGTTACCTCTCATTAAGCTATTCTTTAAGGTCCTAAGCTTGACCTTTCAATCTTTTTTATTAGGGTGGCATACATGACACAAAAAATACATTATGCTTTTTCTTCCTCATGTTTGGTAGGAATTCCATTACTTCTAGGAATTGAAGTTTTTTCTTCCATATTTTCTTCAGCTTGATAGTATCGAACAAGGAATAAGTCTCATTCAATTCCATGTATTTCTTCTCTTTCATCGACCTTTTTAATAGATGTAGGAATATTCTTTTGTAGAAGATTTTGTTGTTGGACATCTACGTCTAAACGAATTATTGAATTTGGAGATTCATCTAAAACTTTATAGTATTCATATTGCATTCTTGTTATTTTCCCACATACATTTTTCATATCCACTTCTTCTATTATTGTTTCTATTTCTTTATTAGATGGTGTACATTTTTCTTCTTCTTTCTATTTTTCAATTCCTCTTTCATCGAATAGCTCACATTCTTGTTTGACTTCTCTTTCAATTTACACATCTCTAGGACTATCTAACATATTTTCATAGAAATCCCCACTAGATCTTAGTTTAAATGCTAATTGGTGAGATACATAACCAAGTTTCATCTCTAAATTCTTAAAAGATTTATCTATGTCACTTCGCATGGTTTCTTGATTCCTGTTGATTTTCTCGAAATTGAGTTAACTAATCTTTATAAACTGAGTCAAAGTTTCTCCAGGTTGAGATGATGAATCTTTCTCCCATGAATGATCAATGTTGATGTAAGGTTTTGGCACTGAATAATCTCTTGCACTTTTTTGAATTAGGCTACAAATTCCTTTGAATAAGCTTCAAACTTTGCCATGTTGGCATATATTTCATCTTGCATGTCTATCTTCACCTTGCCTACAACATAAAAAGATGAATACCTTAGTAGCACTACACTAGATAAAAAAATTAAAAAAGTATTAAAAGAAAAAATAAAATTAAAAAAATAAAATAAAAAAGAAATAAAAACAAAAACAATTCTAATCTAATCCTTAAGAAAATTAAATATAAATCTAGAATAAAATTAGAATCAAAAATAAAATAAATTTAAACAAATAATAAAAACTAAACCTAACAAATTTCACACAAAAATCGCCTTGTTGAAATTTGCAATCCCAGACAACGGCGGAAAAAACTTGATGACTTCTCGACAAGTGTACTGATGGTGTCAAATTAATATAAAAAGATATCGTCTCCACGAGGATTGCGATTTAACAAGATAAAACTTATGCGCATTAAAAATACAAATGGGGGATTTTTGAATGGTTTTTGCGAGAAATAAATTGGTTGTATATTCAATAATGAGAAAGCAACTATGTTTTACTTGAATCCCTGGTATTGTCCCTTGTTGATGTTTAATGCATAATATGAATGGTAATATCGTTATATTTTCATGGCGAACTAACAAAACCATTATACACAATCCCTTGGTGTATAGCTCAATAACTTCTACTAGAGGTCACATATCCCTATTCAGCCGGCGTAAGTGAAGTTAGGTGTTATTACAATTATTTAATTCAAATGCCACTACTAGATGTATCACATCCCTATTCAACCAACATAAGTAGATTAATTTTCCTAGTTCAGACACATAGGCTAATGGTTAATATTCTTTATACATCCAATATCATATTAGTAGTGTGCAAAAAATAATATGCATTACACACAAGAGGCAATTAAATAAAAATATAACTTCAATTATTGATATAATATCAAATTAAACATATATCCCAACAAGTTGAATACAAGTTAATCTCATAATATTTAACCTAGAGTAAATTAGCTACTCATATAACAACAATAAATTACCAAGATAGGTGATGAAGTTTACATGAAAATCCATTTGAAGAAACTGACCTCCAATGGCTTCCAATGATCCCAAAATCGATCACATGGTTCTCCTTATTGTCACTTTCTGTCTCTAAATTATAACAATAGAAAAAGTGGAAAAAATCCCCTTTTAAAGTTGTCAGAACGCGTTAGAAAGACCCATAAAATACACCAATTGTGCGTCTTTGCATGTGTAACACTCAAATAAACCCCTCGAATAATCACAATACATTTTAATTAAATTAATAACTCATCAATCAATCTATGGGTGTCACATATTCATAAAACATTATACCACAAAGGTATTTATCATTATAATTATAACCATAACAGGGTATTTATCATCATACTAAACCATTTAAATACTTCGCAGCGATACTTATCATCATACCACTCCATAACACATGTTACATTATAATTATAACCAAACAGGGTATTTATCATCATACTAAACCATTTAAATACTTCGCAGCGGATACTTGAGTTTTAAACTCTTTTTATGAAAATAAACATAAATACCATGAAGGTAGTTCCAAAACAACCAAATAATTCAGCACACTTCATGTTTATATCTCATAATCCAATTTTAAACAAACTATGGAGAAATGTTATAAAATCTTCAAGAACATCAAATCATAAAGATATGCATAATTCGAACAATCCCTAGTATTACATATCATAGCAAGATTCCCTTTATTCCTATGGAACTAAGTAAGCACACTCTGGAGTAACTCCTAGACTTCATACATACTCCTGATCACCTGCAAGTTACCCACAATTGAGGCAACAATTTCAAGCAGAAAGGGTGAGTAATTATAATTATTATAAAAGACTTAGGAAATAGATAAAGTAGTAATCATAATTAACGAGAGTCAACAGAACACAAACATCCTTCATAATAGTAACCAAATAATCCATCTACTAACAAACAATGTGCAAATACCACGTAAAATGAAATGCAACATCAGTAGAATCATGCATGGGGTACTAGAACGTCACTGATGACTTAGTTATCATTACATCAATATTTTCACTTAATCCACACAATGGGATTAAGGCCATCACTGGACCAAAATGTCTGTCAATACCTTCCGTGGATTCATCATCCTGCATAACACCACTAGACTATTCATCATAGATATGCTATGAATGCATGATGCGTAATAATTCATAAGATACGACCACGACTAGTCAAATGCATCATCATTCATTGAATTCTTCAGGTTGTGTTCACATATCAACATACTCACATATTCACACATCACAATAGCAGTTTTTAATATAACAGACATTCACCAAAATTACACATTCATGCTCATCATACAATAATCACACATATTTGAATTTATGGCATAACATTCATCATAGACTTCCTGCAAAATAGTGACTGATGTTACTGGTTATTTATTTATTATGTGGCTTACCCTGCTAATTCCCTTATGCCTCGAATTCCAAATAAACATACTTAATTAGATTTTTATAAGAACATATTTTTCAGAAAGAAAGTTGGAGGTCAGTTTCTGTGTGTTATCCGGGTCAGTAGTACTCTCAAACTTCGGCGGATTATTCTCCTTAAACTTGTCCAAAGCACGAAACTCATCAGGAGCATTGTTCTCAGCCGTAGCTTCAGCAAATGCAGCCACCGCATCCGCAAGAGCATGATTTGTAGCCATTATGTATATCACCAACAACATCAAAAGAACGAATCATCAACACTATACTCACATGCAACAACCGACAAGGACTGACAGCGACACGACTCGACTGACCTGCTCTAATACCACTAATATAACACCATTTCTACCCCAACACAAAACATACAGATAGTTCAATTAATAAATCAGTGTAACCATATAAGGGCGTCACATTTAATTCCAAAATAACCAAATAATCTGTGTCTTGTACCATAACACAAGTTACATCATTTAAATTCACGTACTCATCAATTATGCAGCGGAAAACATCAAAAGTTTTATCTTAATACTCATAAAATCTCAATAATGCAACATGCTTCAAAATTAAGTCAAAACATCGTAATCGAGTTCAACTAGAACTTAATATCATAAAACAAAGTAAAATAAAACAAAGAACACTAAGGTTCACATTCGTCCCCAACCCGATGTTATATGACACAGAGTGGGACATTTTTCCTTACATCTAAACGGAAAACTTCAAGCTAAACTCCACACCGAAAGCTATCCTTCTTGAGTATCCGCATGTTACCCACATAGAGGTAACATTCAAATAGGCAGGGTGAGTAATCACAAATCAATAAATGAAATAAAGTAAAGGTAAGCAGGAAATCATCATCATATAGCAACACTTCATAAATTTTCACCCCTCACATTACACCACTCATCAAAACATCACATCAACAACAATGTTTCATGCTATGTCACCAAGAATGAAATGTAACTTCTTAAATTCATGTGGTACCGATTTCAAAATATGATGGACACTAGGCCATCTACCCTCCACAATGGAGCACAATATAAACAACATCACCCCAATCAACACTATATAATCTAAGCCTCCAACAACATAGTTATGCCATGAATGCTAGATGCAACAACTTCATCATATCAACACGGTAAATCAACCTTTGCATCCGCATTCACGAAAATTCATCATATAACACTACATACATCCTAACTTCATGTTCATCATATACATCATAAGATAATCCTTAAAACATCAACATAACACCTAACAATAAGTACAACAAATCCCATCATCATTACTTCATAGGTACATGCTAACAAATAAATTTTCAGAATTAAAACATAACATTTTTCAACTTCCAGGTCGCGCTAAGCATGCCCACTATCGCACTAAGCGTGCAACTCACTGAATCTTGGAGCCGAAAATACTTAAGAGCATGCTAAGCAGGCTCGACCGTGCTAAGCGGGCTGGCGATTTCAGACTAAAAACCCTGCGATAACAGCCTAACACCTGCTATGAAAACAACACCTAAAACCAGTATTTTTCCATGGATAATCACAGATTTCGCCATTAAAACATACTACCATCATGTATACATCAAAATACAATAACATAATATCATGATTCATCATAATTCATCAAAATCTACTCTCTAAACCCTAAGTTCCCATAAACCCGCAATTCCTACAATACCTAAACCATACATCATGAACATTGAAAGGCGATACACCACATACCTTAAAATGTCGCTTTCTTACGGCCTCTCTCTTCGAATTCTCCGGAGATTCTCTAAGCCCTAGCCTCTTCTCCTTATTTTCCAGTGCTTTTCTCCTCTTTTTTCCAAATGTTACGAATGACACAATTCTCTTCTCACTAATCAGTATAACACATACCCCTAATACTTTTTTTCCAACTTTACCCTTAACCTAGTCTCCTTAAATGTCCAACATACCCTTAAGACCTCTAATTCTTTTTTTAATTAAATAATAATAATAATTTGAATAATCTAGTATAATTATTCTTACTATTACTATTTATTAAAATAATTCTGAATATTCTCACCAACAACACAACAACATTCAACAATCACCAAATAATCAACAACAAGTTACAAAATTAAATCATGAAATCAGGGCATTACAACTCTCCCCCACTTAAGTAATTTTCATCCTCGAATATATACCTGAAACAAACAAAGTCGGATACGACTCCTTCATCTGATCTTCACACTCCCAAGTCCAACATTCACCGGCTGGTCCACCCCACAATACCTTTACCAAGGCAGTCTCTTTTCCTCGCAATTGCTTCATTTCTCGGCCATCAATCCTCACGGGTAAATCCTCAATAGTCAGGTTATCTCTTATCTGCATGTCATCAATCTAAATCACTTGTGACAGACCACACACATACTTCCTCAATTGAAACACATGAAATACATCATGCAAATTCGCAAGCGACAGTGGTAATGTAATCTGATATGCTACCTCTCTGATCCTTTGCAAAATCTGATACAGACCAACAAAATGCAGAGTGAGCTTTCTAAACTTCAACTATCGCCCAACACCTATCACCAGAGTAACTCTCAAGAACACGTGATATCCCACTTGAAATTCAAGTGCCATCCTTCTCTTATCATGATAACTCTTCTAACGACTCTATGAAGCCTTCATTCTCTCTTGGATCATCTTAATCTTCTTGGTCGTCTCTGGTACTATCTCAGGTCCGAGCATAACACTCTCGCCTGATTCATACCAACATAATGCAGTCCTACACTGCCTACCATACAATGCTTCATACGGTGCCTGACCAATACTCGCATGAAAACTATTATTGTAGGTAAACTCAATTAATGGATAGTCCTCTCTTTTTGACCATCCATCTATGGATGATATACAAAACTCATCCTCGACATAGTACCCAAAGTTCCTCCACCAACATATGTGTTCCTCCACCAACATATATGCCACTTCCACATTCGACATCCTACCGTGAAGAATGAGGGTACCCCTGATCGTGATATGCAGCAAACATAAGACGTTATCCAATGTAATCGGGAGATATCCATGTGGTAGATAAAATGAAGACGCCCCAGAGGGCCATCGCTCCACAAATCCCATAGGCAGCATGTGGTTGACCACAATGTAACAGGTCAAACACGGGTCCTTCAAACCAAAAGCACTGAGAACATCCTAAAACCTGTTAGACGATGACATGTATCTAGAATGGGGGGTTGAATAGATCCCTTTATAAAAAATTTTCTTTTAAAAAATTAATTGAAAAATATTTTACGGAAGTTCCTTGGAAAAATCACGTCTAAATAAAATCAAGTCACCGGTGATCGAATATGCGTTCAAAACCAAATGGGATATAAAAGATGAATTGATGAATCAATTCGAAGCAAATTAATCCCTTAAATTCAACACAGCTGAATAAGCGACTACCAACAATGAATATGGATAAGAAATTAGAACAAAAATTAAGAAGTGGTGTATTTTGAGTTTTTTTATCTAACACTTAGTGTGCACATACACAAAGTGTGTTTTGACAATTAGTGTAGTGCAAAAATTTTCTCAAGTTGCTATCTAAATGTGATAGCAACAATTTCACAAACACTTGGTAGGCACACACCAATGCAAAATAGAATTTTCAAGCAACACTAATTCAACTTGTGCAGAAAAATTAACAAATGAAAAATGCAAAGAACACACGAGATTTGTTTAGGAAATTCCCCCACCGTCTTCGCTAAGGGTACTCTTCCCCCAATTCACAAACCGAATTGTGATCTTTTATTAAAATTGAAATATTTATACAAGGAGAAAATAGGAATGACAAACCAATCCTAATTGTAGTTGTTGCTATAACTCTCCTTGCCCCTTGATTCGAGATGAACCAATCCCTTCACGCGTGTTGAACAAACCTCCCATTAATTGCTCCCTTCTTGCAAGAATTAACAATTCTCTGAACTTTGAGCATGGCCGCTTTAATTCGATGCTTGTGAACCCACATCGTTCTTCACAATCCTCTAGTTACCGTGATATGAATGAACGATCACCTTGATCTTCAAACCTCTTCACTCGGCTGAATCTACGAATGAATGGTGCATGAAAAACCCCCAAACCACAATGATATTGGAGGACAAACCCTCAAGATTTATTCAAGAAAAACCTACAAATCTCTCAACCCAAACTGAAATTGCAATTTCACCGTTTGAAATTTATCACATAAATCTTGCACTTTGATCAACAAAAATTATTGTGTGTAGTTGTTGATGAATGCTAGAGAAGGAGAAGATGAAGGGAGCACTTGTGTATCTATTTCACTTTTCTTGTTGATTCCAACAAAATAATATCACATCTATTTTTATATGTTAGTAAAAGAAATAGGAAAGTTAAAACAAAAAGGAGAGAGGGAGAGAGAGAGAATGTAGGAGGTGCCCACAAATAGTAATACATCAACCTACTTAAACCTTTGAGTCGATATGTTTAGAGTTACATGAATGTGTCGACTCACAGCAGGCTTTCAGTCGACCTATTTGTAATTTTGAGTCGGCCTAAAAACTTCCCTCAGTCAGCCTGTAAGGACCCGTGAGTTCCAAGTGAAGATATCCTCCATTTGAGTCGACCTAACACATTCATTGAGTCGACTCAAATTTTCCCAACTGAATGAGTCGACCTTTTTTAGATTAATGTGTCGACCCATTTCTTTGAAACACCACAAAAAATCTTTCGGATGAATTCTTCCAGCTTCTTGTTATCCCATAAGACTTCCTAAAACATAGTAGTTTTGACATCATTCAAAATACCCTTTATTTATCACAAACTATCCCTTTTTGATGATGTCAAAACATGTTAGAATCGAAAGAGCATTGTATACAAAAACATTCTCCTCTTGAATATGTGCCACCAAAATGAGAAATCCTTTAATCAATCATATCTCCCCCTTTGACAAGATAAAAAAAAGAGAATAGATTAGAGAATAGCAACATATCCAGAAATATTATTAAGATCCACAATGAAATAAAATTCAATCACCAACATACACACAATAAGAGATGAAAAAAGAATAATGGACAAATAAACGAGAATAAATCAAGCACGCCAATATGTTTAAAACATTATCCAATGACATTAAGAGAATGCAATAACCAAAAAATGCATATGAAGATGGTATGGAATGCAACATGCTCTCATTGCATTGGACCTTTTTGTGAAGGATGGTGACGATAATACACATCCGGTTGACGATCTTGCTTATATTGAGTGGTGAAGTGGATGAAATTGGTGTTGAGTGTATTGAACGAATTTGCAAGCTCCAAATGGGAACCATGAATCTCATTAATCCGAGCCAAAGAGTTGGATGCATAAGAATCAAAGTTGTCACTTTGAGTTTAGAGGCGAGTTTGCAAAGCGGTATAACGTTCATCTTGAACCATCATATAAGATGAAAAAACAGTGTCTTGCTCACCAATTCTCCGCTCAAATGCAGAATAACGCTCAGATTGAGCCTCATAAAAACTTTGTTGTTCCAAGTGCATATTCTGAAGAATTTCCATGATACCAACATTGTTGTCTCGCGGTGGTGGTGGATGTGGTAGAGACGGAGGAGCAAACGAAGTTGCAATATAAGTCCTTCCAATGTATTGACATTAACCCAACCTTGGTTTTCATATTGAGTAGAATTATCAGAAGGAGCTCAATGCCAATCTTTGTTATCCACATGTACTTCATCAGTGTCTATCTGAGCAACATTTGGATCAATTTGAGGATTCGGAACCTTATTTTGATTTTGATCAACTTTAGCATCACCTTTATCCTCATGATCGTTACCTTAACCGGCACAAACTATATACCGATAACGCTTCTCTTTAGGATCCTACATGTGACCCATCAAGCTAAGATTATTTTGCTGAAATAGATTATTTTCAGAAATAGAAACAATAGAAATACCTTCAAACACAATTTTGGCTATGTTGACGATATCTTCAATAATTGATGGATAAGCTAGAGTGACGCCCTTCTTCTCCTTAAGAGAAAATACATGACTAACAAAATAATATGGCCAGTTCACTTTTACCTTGTTCTGAAGAATATATATGAGATGAACTTCAGGAATATCAATGCGAGAAAATCCCCCTTTCTTTGGACGGAGGTTGTGGGAGACAATCTGGTGAAGAATGTGATTGGTGGGATTTACCTTGCCGGTGGTGGTGGAGGTCGGAAACAATTTAGTATTGACAATTGACTTAATAAATGGCTCTTTGAGAATGCCATTCAATTCCTGACGAAATTCATAGTTATCAACATGATCGAAATCCATCATCAAAATACCCGGAGCTACAAGATCAATTTTAAATAAATCCTTCCAAATTTGAGCATTCACATCAAACATTTTGGCACCCATTCTGAAATTAAACTCAAATCCCCTAAACTTACCAACTAAACCAGCATAAACATACTGTAACACCCCAAAATTTTCCTTTTGTTTTTTTAAACTTTAACTGGCTTTTTGTTTCTCATTCATCTCTATTTTCATTGGGTCATCAACACTTGCATTCAATCATTTACATATGCTTCAGAGACATGGGATCGTTATCATATGAGGAATTAGAGTTTCACGCCCTATTTATGGATTATCAGGAGAATTCAAATATTTCAGCTAAGCAGCCACGAATGACATCATCCTCTTATGCTCATACCGCTTGATTAGGGTTTATTTCCCCGATTAAGTGGTATTCAAGGATTTCATGTTTGAGGACTTTTCACCGATTCATCTGGCCCATCACCAACAGTGAAATGTGAATTAAGGGTCTTTTCTTCATCAAGTTACAAGGCTATTCTTCCTTATCAAGCTCTAGTTTCAATTTAAGTGTGTTCGTTCATTCATGATCCAATTCAGATGGATGTTTGACCTAATCTTGGTCAAATCATCAGGAGATTTCTTCAAGTGCAAGTTATTTGTTTCAGGGGTTTATTTCTCAGGCGATGTGTATTAAAAGTCAAGTTGTGTGGTGTGCTGAATTCATCAGATTATCAAATTGTGATTTATAAGAAGTCTTGGGCCAGATTGTCTGTGTAACAATTCATTTGTGTCTCCTCTGTGGATATATTTTCCTAGAGACCCTCTTAGACAAATCCAAAAGGATTCAAATTTTATCAGAAGATTTGAAGATTTGGTTGAACGGGTCAAATGGAGTAGTTATTTAGTTCGACATGTTAGTGGGTTCCTATGGTGAGGGTTCAAGGTGTTGGAATTAAAAAGTTAAAGGCGGGGTCAGTTATTTCAATGGCGAATTATTCAGTGATTCAGGAGTATGTTCAATCATTTTAATCAGAGGATGTTGGCAGAGGTTCAAGTGCGGTTTTCGGGTTGAATTCAGTCAACATGTGTGCGGAGAATTTATTCAGATTCACCATAATTCAAATCCCAAATGATTAATCCATTTCTTTCTAATCCACATCCAATTTCTATTTTCCTTTATTTCCGTATTTTTACTATCCAAATATCTATTATCCATTTATATAACCCATTATTCATATTCATTTTTTTCTTATCCATTTTTATTTAAATTGTCATTTTCATAAAACTCCATTTTTCATGTCTAATGTTATTTTATCATTACCACACAAAAAACTACAAGAAAGAACTAAAAACCATGTCACTACAAATATTCAGCAAGTTATATTACGGAAGCCCATGGTTACAATGCTTACAAACCCATATCATTATTGCTTTACACGGATTCCACACCACATCAGCTACCATCAGCCATATACATGAAATACAAACTTTCTACACACAATTATGTGACCCCAACTTCATTATTCACTTCAATTCACACGACCCCGCCCATTTTTTTCCATAACCTGGACAACAAAATTCGCCAGCCACAATCATCAGTACACCAACACACACATTCCGCATAACACCCACAACAACCATAATAAAACTGGGCCCACATAGCAACAATCCTCTCATCATTTGCCTGCTATCACACTGCAGTCCCACCGTTCTTCAACAAACTTTCAGCCCATGCACTCTCCAACCTACACAACAAATTGGCACACGTAAACATTTTCATCTCTCACTAATTCCACAACAAACCGTCACACAAAAATTCTGCAATACGCACTCAAAAACTTGCAGACCACAACGCATTTAAGGAAGCCAATACACAAAATACATCAACATCACATATCAACACAAGCTTTGAAACAAACCAATCTTCAACCCTTTCCCTCAACCATTTCAAATCCTCACTACTTCAAAACTTCATAACCATACTTCATTTCACAAAAACAAAAACACTTTGCTCTCACTCACTTTTCATTCTTCTGTTATCACTCTTCTTTCTTCACAATCACCAAACCATATATCCCATAATCTCTATGCTTTTTCTGCAAATACATATAACCAATTCATCATAACCTCATCCTCCACTCATCTTCAATCCGAAGCAACTCTGCCTTAACCTTCTATGCCCTTAACAATCCAACACAACGAATCTGAACCGCCATTTTCTCAAACCTTCATTCATTCTCCATTAACAATCCAAAATCCTTCTTCAACCCACAAATCCTCCATCAAAACTCAACAAAACTCTCTGTGAATCCACCTCTACCATCCTCTCTGTTACAACACACCATACAAAACACTTCCCGTTGGATCCACCACCATCCTTTTAACACAAATTTGAACCGCAACAACACTCACCACCACCATTCACACACCCAAAACCGAATCAAAATACTTCTCTTCAACAATGAAGTCTTTACTTCTTCCATGCTCAAAATCAAGTTCAACCTCTCGCCACCATCAACAATGTTTATCCGGGCCCCTCCATGATTTGGAATGGGGTTTGATGTAACATTGGGAGGCGGTGCAAAATTAATTGCTTTCGAGTCAATCATGTCTTGGACCTTATGTTGTAATGCCCCGCACTTCTCCATTGAGTGCCCGGGAGCTCCTGAGTGAAATGCGCATCTTGCGTTATCATCATACCCCACTGGAAGTTCTCCAGGTGGTGGTGGTGCCAATCTCCTCAACTGAACCAAGTTCAAATCTAACAATCTTTGTAGTAATGGTGTGTATGTCATAGGGATTTCTTCTAGCACCCTGTTATTTGGACGAGCTTGTCTCTGTTGATAGGGTCTTTGCTCATAGTTATTGCGATGCGGTTGTTGTTGTTGCTGCTGTTGTGGTTGTTGAATAGGACTTGTTGGAATGGTGACAGCTGCCACCTGCTCGTAAGATCCCTTGTATCCACGGCCTCGGCCTCGGCCTTACACAACATTAGTTTCTCCCTCTCTTCTTCTTGGAGGTCCAGTAAAAGCTTTTCTGACACCACTTGAGCTACCTGCACCAATGTCTTAAATTTTCCCCATTTTCAGCAGAGTTTCAACCCTTTCTCTGGCTATCACGATGTCATTAAACTTTGTTGCTGAACAAGACGCTAATCTCTCAATAAACACACCCTGCAATGTCCCCATAAACATGTCTTCCATTATATTCTCCAACAAAGGAGGTTGTACTCGAGCAGCAAGCTGACGCCACCTCTGGGCGTACTCTTTGAACCCTTCTTTAGCACTCTGAGACATTGTCTGCAACTGGGTACGATTTGGAGCCATATCCAAATTATACTGATACTGTTTCACAAACGCCTCAGCTAAATCCTTCCAGCTTCGAATATTAACCCTGCTCAGCTTCATGTACCATTCCAAGGAAGCTCCTACAAGACTATCCTGGAAGTAATACATCCACAGCTTTTCATCATTTGTATGCGCAACAATCCTTCCCACAAAAGACTGAAGGTGAGTTTTCGGGCAAGCCGTTCTGTTGTACTTATCAAAAGTAGGGACCTTGAACTTGTACGGAATTCTCACCCCTGGCACCAAGCCCAGGTCAGTGATGTCAAACCCTAGAGAACTCTGAGATTGAATGGCGCGAATTTGCTCAACCATTTCTTCAAATCGCATATTCATGTCAATCCCCTGGCCTTCTGCCTCATCCATCAAAGTGAATTGTTCATCCTGCCCATCCATCTGCATGTTATGCACTCCATCATTGATAATAGTGACCCCTGGTTGCACCACAGGGATTTCAACATGACGGGCGCCAGCCCCATTGCGATTACCTCCAACTGTTGTCCCATTGTTCCTGGCCTGATTGTTCTCTTCCATTTCCGGAAAGCGCTCTTGCGTTTGACCCATCCCATCCATGAGGGTCATGAAATTGTCCATTCTTGTCCTTAAATCAGCCAGATCCGCTTGCATCTGATCCATTGCTCTCTCTCTCTGTTCACCTTTGTAGGGTATCTGTGTACAGTTGACTGTCTCTGAACCTTCTTGGGAGCTATAGTGCCTGAAATTGACATAAACGTTAGAAAACTGATGAATTAACTGCAAAACAACAAACACGTTATATGCATGCAATGTAACTATTCATGTTTCCAAGTTCAGGCGTTAACATTCCCCGGTTCTGGTATTTTTGACAGAAAATACTCCATATGTCTCTTTGGAAACTGGATTTTCAAACTCTTTTGAGGAGTATTCAGACCTTGGTGGATTTGGACAAACAACTTTGCTCATTCAAAAATGGTAATTTGGAAAGTATCATTGTATAACATGAACAAACTGCCAACAACCAGAGTCACAAACATACACAAAATTCCCAAAGGGGTACAATTTAATACAAAAACAAAATGGTAAACCAAAACTCTCACAACAAGCCTGTAGGTAGTCTGGATACAAATAAAAATAAACTAAAACTCTAGGCTAAAGGAAGATTCAGGCTCCTCTTCTGCAGTCACCACCTCTGTTCGGTTCTTCTTGACGCCTGCTCTCAGCTTAAGATCTGCAATCTCCTTCATTGCTTCCTCCAAGGCTAGATGGCTCCGTACCAATTGCTGAGTCTTTTCCCTTCGTATTTTGTGAACTTGATCTACTTCTTCTTTCTTGAATGCCATTTGCACCTCAAAGAACTCTTCCTTTTCTTTATACTTCTTCTGCTCTTGTTCCCTTTGGCCTTGTAACCAAGTAGTGGATTGACAAGCTTCTCTAAGAGTCTTCAAAGTCTTCTTACGCTCTGCTTCTCTTTTTGATTCTGTTAAACCCAATCTCTGAAAATGAGCTTCTCTCCCAGCAAACTCCTTTTCTTTAGCTTCTAGGGTAACCTGCATCCTATGTAGCTTTTCTTATGCTTCTTTTTTAGCATGATTGGCACAGTGATACAAGCTATCCATTTCATAATTCTCTACCCTAACCTCGTGCAACTGAGCTTCCAACTTCTTATAATATTCAAGAGAAACAGTTGTTTGCACAGGTACCTCTTTTGGATATATTGGAGCCTCAGCTAAAAATGGAAGGAAGAAACTGTCAACCCTACCCTGTATCCAAGCAACAAAAGGGGGATAAGTCTTAGGGTCCACCCTTCCAAATTCTTTCTTACCCTCCCTAACCTTTGTTTACCAAGCTTGAGATACCTGGATAATCATCTGCTCACTATCTTCAGCCGGAAGATACAAAGTCTTTGCTATTTCCTCATCTTATGGAGGATCCTTCAGTGGATAGCCAAATTTCTTTCTAGACAGCACAAGGTTATGACTTATTACTCATTTCCTTCCTAACAAAGGCACAAAAGGAAACTCACCACACCTTGTAATAAACTCCTTATCCACCAAGTTTCTGCTACATCCCCAAGCTATATCATCAGATGCTAACCCCATCAATCTTCTAGCCCACTTCCAATCTTGCTTAAGATCTTTGAACGGTCCTGACTTTGGAAGCTTCTTAGCAAATTGTCGCCCCCACCAAATGACACAGGGCCAAGAGGAGTACAAACGCGAACGGCCGGCGAAAGAGAGAACATGAAGATGAACTAAAAAGAGTCACCATCTAGGCATTTTTATCTCAAAGGAAAGGTGATGCTGCATAAACCTAGGGAAAGATGGATAAGACAGTTGTGAACCAGAGAAACTGAGAAAGGGGGTTGGTTAAAACCTGGGAAGGTATTAGCACCCAGATTGTCCGTCGTACTCGACGGGATCCACGCTTGAAAGATTTGTGCTTAAAGGGGTAGTGTCAGTGCTATTCTGTGTGCAAAAGCTGGAAAAGGATATACAGGTGTCAGTGCCAAAGAAATGTGAAGTGAAGAAAAGGAGTGTCAGTGTAAGGAAAGAGTGCAACGCTCAAGACAATGAGGCTTAAAGAATAATGCTGGAAGAGGGGGAAATGTACAGAGATTTTTGTTCGATAACTATTAAGTTATGCCTACGTATCCTCTCGTGCAATGAGGAAGTCAGAACACCGTAGTTCGACTCAAAGAGACTGAAAGATAAATTGACTGATGAACTGCTTACTTGCCTATGCTCAAGTGTATGACCTGTCTGGCTCAGGTGCTAACTGTCTTGCATTAGACGGAAGAAGAGAGTTCTCGTTTATGAGTGAATGAGATGAGAAATGAATCACGGAGGAAACGATTATTGTTTGTTTTGGTGATTTCATTATTTTATTGCTTTTTTTGTTTGTCATAAGTTAATGAGCTTAAGCCTAAACCAAGGGTTAGTAAACTCATCACATCCTCCCTTTGATTAGGGGTAATGAGAATACCTTAAGTATGAAGTAAACACCTCACACTTAATCACCATGATGTAGGATTAAGATCATTAACCTACTTGTAATTATTTAGATGTTTTTTGGAGTTTTTGTTTAGTGTTATGTAATGAGTTTAAGCCATAATCAAGGATTTAATGGACTCATTACACCATCCTAATAGAAGGATAATAGATGAGAACATTTAAGCTGAGAAAGGCTCCTCAACTTAATCCATGATTAGGGATTAACCTCATGACAAAACAAAGCCTTTATTAAAGTGGATTTCAGTTAATGATAAGATTAAGAAGTGAATTTTATGGTTTGTAAGACAACTTGAGGGGGACTTGTCCATTAACACTAGGGTTAGTCCTTCTTGACCAATTAAGGAAGAATTAGAACCCTAATGCAATGCCCAAGTTACAAGCTTGATGGCTTAGTGATTATTAGATGGATTGATTAAAAGATTTAAACACATTAAGGGTTTAACACTTAGGGTTAAGGTTATACACTCCATCCTAATAGAAGGATACAGGCATAATCTTAATCACAAAGCCTTAAAACCTTAAGGGTTTAATCCTTGATTAAGAGGTGAGAAGAGAAAACTCAAAGATGACACAAAGGTAAAACTAATGGGGGACTAATCAAACCCTAAATGTTATCATGCTTGGGTATTCCTAGGGTTTATGAGGCTTGCAAGAGATCTTCAAGAGAGCCACCAAGGAAGGAGCAGGATGAAAGGAAGAGAAGCAGAAGAAGCTGTCGCTCCCGACAAATGAAAAATGGATCAAATGAAGGTACAGACGCGAACGGTCGGCGAAGGGAACAGTGAGAACACACAGCCGTGAACTCACTGGAGAATGAAAAGAGTCGCCAAGCTGTCGCTCCCGACAAATGAAAAATTCTTAAAAGGCATCAAGATCAAAAAAGAAATTTGGTTTGAAGGTTGGACAATGTTTCTAAATGTCTTAGAACACTTCATGAATTTTTTTGTAATTTTTAAATACCTAAAAGTATTTTTAATTAATTAATTCTCATTAATCAATTAAAAATAATCTTTTAAATATTTAAAAATACTTTTTTAATGATGAAAAATAAAATAAAAATATTTTTGTGTCATAAAAATTAATAAAACCTTAAAGAAAAAGTTTCATAATTTTTATGATTTTTTAACTATTTTAAATAAATTATACAAATTAAATGCAAGAAAAATGAATTAAAATTAAAAGAAAATGAAAGTAAGCAGGATGAATGGCCAGGATGCGCTCTGGATTCAAAGGCATTGACTGCGCGCCAGAATGAGAGGCCAAGATTGCTTCAGATTAAATTAAATAAAACATGGATTAATTAACCCTAACACGTGGATTAGGGCTAATGGGACAGATCCTGGCCATCAAAAAGGGTGGGAAGTCAACCAGTCAACGCGTATCTACGGCCAGAATTCAAACTAGCATTAATCACTGTAATTAGGGCAAACTAATCTCAGGTGGCCGGAGAAGACTTCCGGTCGTCTTCTCCGGCCAGAAGGTCACCTGAAAAATCTCAAAACCTCTCAAAACGTAATATAAATGAAACCTAAGGCATGGGAAATGATCTCCATCACCTCACGAGCTAAACCCCTCTCCCAAAACACATTTATCTTACCTAAATCATCTGAATCGAAGAAACTAAGTTCTAGGGTTCGTAAGCTTCAAACAGAAATTAAATTCTTAAAACGCAACCATTTCAAAAACTAAAGGTACCAGAATGATCAGACAAGCATGAAGATCAAGTTTGTAACATAAAAAGAGATTTCTGGAAAAATTATTTTTTGAGCTACCTGAGTTTTGCAGTTTTTGATTTAGGAACTTTCAGGCTACTTCCCTTGATGCAAGCTGCTCTACTTGATCCCCCAAGTGTGTCTGGATGCTCAAATGGAGTTTAGATTTGCTGGATGATGAGTTTCGAAGAGAACTGCTTCAGTTCAGTCAACAATGGCTATGGTGATCTTGGCACTTTCAGGTCGTGATGATGGGTTGTTTGAGGTCTATGAAGTGTATTGAGTTGATTTGCAGGGTTTGTTTTGGTGTTTGTGGGCTAGGATGAGAGATTCGATAGAATCTGCAGAATGAAGGTGAACAATGGCAATGGAGGATTCAGGGTGTTTCAGGCTGGTGCTTTGGGTGGTTTCTACTCAATGGAGTGTGTTGAGTTGGATAGTCATGAGAGTTTTAGTGTTTGCTTGCTGTGAAGAGGAATTCGAAGCCAATTGCAGTTGGGAGGTTTTTTGTGAATGTGTCTAGTATGATGGTTTCAGCCTTGGTTCTTGTTATGTTCAACTTGCAAATTGATAACTTATTTTAATCCTATAGGTCAGATGATGTGACCTGGCCTATAGTGATTGGTAAGTTTACTTTTTGCAAAATGTCCATTTCTTTGTAAGAGAAAGCATGGCTTGATCTAGGCTGGGTACAAGGCTAGGGCTGGCGCAGCATGGGGTGGAGAGTGAGCTAGCAAGGTCAGCATCCAATGTTGCAAGTTGGCATAATGTTATGAGTGGTTTTTGCAAGTAGGTTGGCTTATGGTTCACATGTGACTTTTTATCCAACCAAGCATGAAACCATGGGCAAACTTAGTCAAATTCTGATTTTTAGGACTTAGAGGAAGTTCACATGCTGGTTGGACATGAATTTGAGGCTGCATAATGCATTGGTTCAAGACTTAGCAAAATTTCCATTTAGTGCATAACTTGAAAAACAATGATTTTTGGCAACTTTGCATGGCCATAACTTTTGATCCATGAAGAGTTTGATCATGTTCTTGTACTTTTTGAAAAGGGAAAAATGAGATCTACAACTTTCATGACCAAAGTTTTTCCATTTGAAGCCTTTTTGGATCATGAATCAAGGCTTGAAAATTGACCTAAAATAATGCATTCTTGAAAAGTCAACAAAACCCAAAAAGTCAACATTTGCAAAAACCCTAAATTCTTGATTTTTATGAACTTCAACCTTCCTCCATGATCAAATAAAGATCATATACACTCAAAATGATGAAGATCAACCATTGGTTGGGTCATTGGGGGCCTCAGATGCCCTGATTTTGCACTGACTTGTCTGAAAAGTCAACTCTTGATCAGATGACTTCCCCATGGAATTTCTTCATGAAAATTGATATGCATACTCCCTATACCATATAGAGACCAATGGAAATAAGAATGACCAAAAAAATTGGAGTTATGGCCTCTGAAACCAAAACCCTAATTTTCAGTCAACTGTGCAGTTCATCCTGGCTCTGCATCCACTCAAACCCTAGTTCTTGTGATCCCTCTGCAATTTTGATTTTGTGAGGATGTAACATGATATAAGAACACACATGGACCCCCTTGAGTTGATTAGTGGCCTTTGGAATGGCTCAAGATGCCCTGAGGTTGCTCAGATCACAAACCCTAGGTGCAGATGCCTTAGAAACTATCCAGTGAAGCCAAATGAGACATGAGATGATGTGATTGTGTTTATGCATATGAGATGATCACAAGTCATGTGTGAATGGGTGAGGGCAAATTTGGGGTGTTTACAGCTGCCCCTATTCAAGCATGAGTTAGCTGTGCAGGTTGTAAGCGGCGGCTTAACAGGCAAACAAGATAACTTGTGGTTGAATACCAAAGACAGTCCAAAATTTGCACTCACAGAATGGAGGAGAAAAGGGATATAGATTAAGTAAGGTATATTGTAAGTGTGGGCGACAGAGGACGACCGTCGAGCAGAGGACGACTGCTGGGTAAATAGCAATGACGGGGACGGCCGACATGCTGGGAAAAGTGTGTAAAGTAAAGCAATGACGGGGACGGCCGACATGCTGGGGATAAAAGGTAAAGCTAAGACGGGGACGGCCGACTAGCTGGGGAAAATAGAATATTATGATGGGGACGGCCATCAAGATAAAGCTATAGCATTCTCTGGGAATCAAATGAAACATGACGGGGACGGCCATCAAGTTCATAAGGTAGGTAAAATAACCAACGATGGGGACGGCCATCGGGCTAAAAGGAAAAGGGACCACGACGGGGACGGCCATCGGGTTAAAGAATAAATGAAATAAACAGATGATGGGGTACGGCCATCAAAGGTGAAGGACGATCACCTAGCAGGGGACGGCTGCTCTGTTGGGCATAAAAGAAATATGATGGGGACGACCATCAAAGGTGGAGGACGACCACCTGGCAGGGTACGGCTGCCAAAATATCAACGATGGGGACGGCCATCGGATAGAAAAGGTCAACGATGGGGACGGCCATCGGACGAGTATGATGGAGGACGACCATCAAGAAGTGGAGGACGACCACTCAGCAGGGGACGGCTGCTCTCAAAGTTTATCATAACACAGGATGAGTGTTAGACAACTAAAATCAACAATGGGGACGGCCATTGGATAAAGTGATGAAGGACGATCATCAAGAGGTGGAGGACGACCACCTAGCAGGGGACGGCTGCTAAAATCAACGATGGGGACGGCCATCGGATGAGCATGATGGAGGACGACCATCAAGAAGTGGAGGACGACCACTCAGCAGGGGACGGCTGCTCTCAAAGGTATCATAACACAGGACGAGTGTTAGATAAAAAGAAAATTTGTTGGCAATCTACTGGGGAGATAGTAAACACGGACGAGCGTTTACATCCAAGAAACAAAAGGTATAAGTGTTTGGTATTGTGTATAGATTAAAAGTGCGGACGAGCATCCTTAAGACTATGATACGGACGAGTATCATGTAGAAACAAACTGACACGTGCTCAGAGCTGATGATACGGACGAGTATCAACTGGTTAACAAGGAACACGGACGAGTGTTGCATCTGAAAGTATCCTTCTGGGGAATAGTAGACACAGACGAGCATCTATATTCACGAAGACATAAGTGTTTGACACGGTGTATGGATTAAAGATGCGGACGAGCATCCTTAAGACTATGATACGGACGAGTATCATGTGGAAACAAACATTAGACGCAATGTTCTGAGATGATGGTACGGACGAGTACCAACTGGTTAACAAAGAACAAGGACTACTGTCGAATCTGCGGGGATATACATGGTGTATATAAGATACGGACGAGTATCTGAGTAGGTGTACCAATGAGTAGTGAGTATATAATGTATAGGTGAGTGTTTATCTGCTGGGGATATGACACGGACGGGTGTCAGGAAAGTGTATATACAAGTATAGGCGACCACGCTGGGGATATGACACGGACGGGTGTCAAGAAAGTGTATAGGTATATGTAAGTGCAAAGAGGGTGTCTTTGGCTTTCTGCTGGTGACACGACACGGACGAGTGTCAGGATGTATCTGCAATACTGGTGATCTTGGTTTGTAAAGTGTATTCAGGCAACCTGCTGGGAAATGATGATACGGACGGGTATCAAAAAGGAGATATGCACTGGTGTTTGTGATATGGGGCAACTGCTTTTGCTGGGACTCTGATGGGGATGTATTCTGTATGCCGACAGATTGTCAATATTTTACAAGTGTTCAACTCACAACATGACTTATGATTATGCTATGCATTTGATTTTTTTGCCGTAATGCTCCGTATTAGACGGAATGCTACGCTCTGGGGGTGAATATGATGCGAATGCTATGATTATGCAAAGAGGCACCGATCCGGGATTCGGATCCCGTTGCTGCAAAGATCTCTGATCGATCTGCTTGAAGTGAACATCCCAGCTGGGGATGAGATCATTGACAGATCTGTAGTTGTATCTGCTTGGGGATATACGTCATCGATTGACATATTCTTATAATACGGGACCCAGCTGGGGTTTGTAGAAGCTTTCTCTCTCTCTGTTGTGACTTCTTCGTGCGTTGCTCTTCTGAATAGAGGCCTGAAGCTCTGTGGGGAGATGATTCCTCGATTCTCGCATCCTGCTGAGGAATAATGGTTGGTATTACAGCTGGGAGATGCTGTTGGTAACCCAGCTGGGGAATTATGAGAGGCAACTCAACTGGGGGTAGCAACAAGAAGCAAACTCAGCTGGGGATAGAGTGTCTCCGATGCTGTACGTTGATTTGGCAACTTTGCTGGGGGAGTGGGCACCTCCCAGTGCCAGGTGAGTTGATAATGATTTGCCAGTTGCTGAGACGTAACTTGCATGCCCCAGGTCGCGTTCTGGATACCTGCGATCCTGCAAAGATAAGGAAACGTACAAAAGGTCCCGAGGTATCCTTTACCGGATTCCGTCATAGGAGCTAAGTACTCTCAAGAGTAATCACATTCCCTGTAAGCATGTGTTTTATTTTTAAAGACAGGCATCTGTACTTATGCAGTTGTGTTTTTTAGAGATATCAGACAACCCTTTTGCAAAACTTAAATGTAAAAGCGAAACAATGACTGAAAATCTGATTTTATTAATTCATGTGCCCTGAATTGGCAAGATACAGTCAAAGAAACATATCTCCTGAAATGAGGCGATTGTTACAAATTGAGAAACAAAATGCTGGCGGCGTTGACGATGCTTTCAAAGAGCTTCCTCTTCTGCTATGACTCGTATGACAATGACGTTCTTCTCGTCTTGCTTTCTGGAGAGAGTTGATTCTGATTGAAGCTTGATCCCTTGGAGCTTACCAAGTTGTAGGCGATACAGACGAATTCAGAATGCAGTTGTTCGCTTATTCCCTTATTTTGCATGGATCGCCCTTTCGGGTTTTCAATCCATCGGGATACCCATTTTTGCCTGAGCTGTCCAATGCGGCTTTTCAACTCAGCGGGTGTACATTTTTTTGCTTATTTCCCTTATTTTTGCCCGAGTCTTTTATTCTGTTTTTGACTCGCCGGGATGCCCTATTTTGCCTGGACTTACATTCTGTTTTTATGTCCAGCGGGTCATTTTATGCGAAGTATTTTTTAACTGCATCTGAATTCACAGGGGACGGGAAATCTTCACCATCCATGGTGCTGAGCATCAGTGCTCCACCAGAGAAGACTTTCTTCACAACAAATGGTCCTTCGTAATTGGGAGTCCACTTGCCCCTGTGGTCTGTATGAGGAGGGAGGATTCTCTTCAACACAAGATCTCCCACCCGGTACTCTCGGTGCCTGACTTTCTGATCGAAGGCTCTCTTCATTCTTTTCTGATATAGCTGCCCGTGACAGATTGCAGCCAATCTTTTCTCTTCGATCAGACTTAGTTGTTCGTATCGGGCCCGAACCCATTCTGCTTCGTTTAGCTTAACATCCATCAGTACCCGTAGGGAGGGTAGTTCAACTTCAACAGGTAGGACTGCTTCCATACCATACACAAGTTGATACGGTGTTGCCCCAGTGGATGTCCTGATTGATGTGCGGTACCCATGCAAGGCAAACGGTAGCATTTCATGCCAATCTTTGTAAGTGACTACCATCTTCTGCACAATCTTCTTGATATTCTTATTTGCTGCCTCAACAGCGCCATTCATCTTTGGCCTGTAAGGAGAAGAATTGTGATGTTGGATCTTGAAGTCCCGGCACAGCTCTGCCATCATTTTGTTGTTCAAGTTGGAACCATTATCAGTAATGATTCGCTCGGGCACTCCATACCGACAGATGATATCTCTTTTCAGAAATCTGGCTACCACTTGCCTTGTGACATTTGCATATGAGGCTGCTTCAACCCACTTTGTAAAATAATCGATGGCGACCAGGATGAATCTGTGGCCGTTCGAAGCAGTTGGCTCAATTTTGCCAATCATGTCAATGCCCCACATAGCAAAGGGCCATGGTGAAGACATTATGTTCAGGGGATTGGGAGGCACATGCACCTTGTCTGCATAAATCTGGCATTTATGGCATTTTCTGGCGTAAGCACAGCAGTCTGCATCCATTGTGATCCAGTAATAGCCTGATCTTAACAATTTCTTGGCCATGGCATGCCCTCCAGCATGGGTACCAAAAGAGCCTTCATGCACTTCATGCATCAGTAGATCTGCTTCCGTCCTGTCAACACATCTGAGGAGTATCATATCAAAGTTCCTTTTGTATAAAGATCCATCAGTGTTCAGAAAGAAACTTCCAGCAAGCCTTCTTAAAGTCTTTTTATCATTGGAAGATGCCCCAGGTGGGTACGTTTGATCCTCCAAGAAGCACTTGATGTCATGGAACCAAGGCTTATCATCTTTAGCAATATCTGCTGCAAATACATATGCTGGTCTATCAAGTCTCGATACTGAAATCTGAGGTACAAAGTTAGCAGCTTGAACTTTGATCATGGATGAAATGGTAGCAAGAGCATCCGCAAACTGATTCTCGTCCCGAGGGATATACTCAAGCTTGACTGTTGTGAAGAAAGTCAATAACCTTCTTGTATAATCCCTGTAAGGTATCAGATGATCTTGGTGGGTGTACCATTTTCCGTTGGTCTGATTGACTACCAAAGCTGAATCTCCGAATACGGTCAATGTCTTGATCCTGAGGTCAATGGCTTCCTCAAGACCCATAATGCAAGCTTCGTATTCAGCTTCGTTGTTAGTGCAGTTGAAAGTGAGCTTTGCCGAGAAAGGCATGTGAACCCCTTTAGGTGTAATGAGTACTGCACCAACACCACGGCCATTCATGTTGACAGCCCCATCAAACATCATAGTCCATTCTTCTTCTGGGTCAGGCCCTTCAGTGTGAATAGGCTCTTCATGATCTTTTGCTTTAATGAACATGATGTCTTCATCGGGGAAGTCGAACCTCATAGGCTGGTAGTCATCAATGGGTTGCTCAGCAAGATATTCAGATAATACACTGCCCTTGATGGCTTTTTGAGAAGTGTATTGTATGTCGTATTCTGTGAGAATCATCTGCCATCTTGCAACCCGTCCGGTAAGAGCTGGCTTCTCGAAAATGTACTTAACTGGATCCATTTTTGAGATCAATAGAGTAGTATGGGTCAACATATACTGTCTCAGTCGGCGAGCAGCCCACGCTAAAGCACAGCAAGTTTTCTCGAGCAGTGAATAACGCTGTTCACAGTCGGTAAACTTTTTGCTTAGGTAGTATATCGCATACTCTTTTCGACCAGACTCGTCATGCTGACCTAGTACACACCCCATCGATTCTTCTAATACTGTCAAGTACATAATCAGAGGTCTTCCTTCAACTGGAGGCATAAGGATTGGAGGTTCTTGCAAATACTCCTTGATCTTGTCAAAAGCTTTCTGGCAGTCTTCGTTCCACCTGACCGTTTGCTCCTTTCTTAACAGCTTGAATAAGGGTTCACAAGTTGCTGTAAGGTGAGATATGAACCGTGAAATGTAGTTCAATCGACCTAAGAACCCTCGAACTTCTTTCTCAGTTTTCGGTGCAGGCATTTCTTGAATAGCTTTGACTTTATCAGGGTCAACTTCAATCCCTTTCTCACTTACAATAAAGCCCAGCAGCTTACCGGATCGCACCCCGAATGTGCATTTGTTGGGGTTCAACTTTAGTTGGTATTTCCTCAGACGCTTGAATAACTTGAGCAGATTCACCAGGTGATCTTCCTCTGTAAGGGACTTGGCGATCATATCATCCACATAACATTCGATTTCCTTATGGATCATGTCATGAAACAATGTTACCATAGCCCGTTGATACGTTGCACCAGCATTCTTCAGTCCGAATGGCATCACTTTATAACAGAACGTGCCCCAAGGTGTGATGAATGTTGTCTTCTCCATGTCTTCAGGTGACATCTTGATCTGATTGTATCCCGAAAATCCATCCATGAAGGAGAATACCGAGAACTGAGCCGTGTTATCCACCAATACATCAATGTGAGGTAATGGGAAGTCATCTTTCGGGCTGGCTCTGTTCAGATCCCGGTAATCAACACACATTCTTACTTTTCCGTCCTTCTTAGGCACAGGTACTATGTTAGCAACCCACGGAGGATAGCTAGTCACAGCAAGGAACCCGGCGTCCCATTGCTTTTGTACCTCTTCCTTGATTTTCATAGCCATGTCTGGGCGAGTTCGGCGCAACTTCTGTTTGACTGGTGGGCATTCTTCCCTCAAAGGCAGCTTATGCACAACAATATCGGTATCCAACCCTGGCATATCTTGGTAGGACCAAGCAAACACATCAACATACTCTTGAAGCAGATCTATCAGCTGTCTCTTCACTGAGTCTTGCAGGCAGGCCCCGATTTTGACTTCTTTCACGTCTTCCTCCGTACCAAGATTAATCACTTCAATCTCCTCCTGATGAGGAGTAATAACTTTTTCCTCCTGTCTCAGCAACCTGGCTAGCTCTTCAGGAAGCTCATATTCTTCATCAACCCCTTCATCAGCTTGATTGATCGGATTGTCAAAGTCATACGATGTCATAGCTGTGCTGTTGTCGGTGCTGTCAGGAAGGCACTCTCTGCAAGGGTTAAGTTGGTTCATTTTAGTGATTGATTTTAATCTTGCTTTCAGAAAAAAAGTGAAATGAAGTTATCATTTTGAAAACACCGCCATTTATTTTTGTACAAAAAGAAAAATGGAAAAACAGTGAGCAGAAAAGAAAAAGACTCGTTTGCAAAAAGATTGTCTGATATTTCATTAATTTAATCTTGTTTGCACAAAAGTACAGATGGCCCTGATTACAAAATGAGTCTTGTCATCTTGGGCAAGATGCAAGACTTTGATGCATGCTATAAATGATACAGGAAATAATAATTACTCTGCTTGAGTAACACTTATAATTCCCTGGGAAGACCAGTTCGAGACACTGCTCCCCGGGACCTTTGGACGAATCCAATTCTCCAGGTTGCGTTCTTCTTCCAGCTCGTCTTCCAGACAGTTGATAGCATCGGGGGTTAGCATTCCCCCACTGACAAATCCTGGCTCTGCAGCAGCCTTTGCTTGACGTTGAGTTGGTTTGTAACCCAACCCAAATTTGTCCTTCTTCTCCTCCACAGCTAAGACCTTGCCCCAGCCTAGGGCAGTTCCTTCTTCAACAACCTTCCGGGCTTGTCGGTAAGATGACATTGGAGTACCAGATACAGCAGATGCTTCATTCACATTCAAAGCTTCAAACCCCTGGCTCATCGTTTCATGGATTTCTCCATCCATCTCAATGTACTTGTAGGTAGCCAGGTGGCTGACAAAAATGTCCTCTTCTCCACAGATTGTGACAACTTGGCCTTCCCACTCAAATTTTAACTTTTGGTGAAGGGTAGACGTTATTGCGCCAGCGGCGTGAATCCAGGGTCTACCCAACAAACAGCTGTAGGCGGGCTGAATGTCCATCACATAAAAGATAGTTTTAAAGGTCTGCGGGCCAATCGTCACGGGCAGCTCAATCTCTCCCAGAACCGATCTCTTTGAACCATCAAAGGCTCGTACCACCAGGTTGCTGGGTCTCAATGCCAGTCCATCATATTCAAGCTTCACCAGAGCCTTCTTTGGTAAGACATTCAGGGAAGAACCTGTGTCCACCAGCACATGAGAAAGGACAGCTCCTTTGCATTCCATGGTTATGTGCAAGGCTTTGTTGTGGTTACGACCATCCACTGTCAAATCAGAATTGGTAAACCCTAGCCCGTTGCTAGCAGTAACATTTCCAACCACGGTTTCCAATTGGTTGACAGTAATCTCCTCGGGCACGTAAGCTGCGTGCAGGACTTTGAGTAGTGCATTCCGATGGGCTTCGGAGCACATAAGCAGTGAGAGGATGGAGATTTTGGATGGCGTCTGGTGAAGTTGATCCACAACTTTATAATCACTCTTCTTGATGATCCGCATAAACTCATCAACTTCCTGATCAAATGGAGTCTTCAGGGCTTCTTTGGCAGCTGGATCTTCCTGCACCGGTCCTTTACCCTTTGCCTTGGCAGCAGCTTCTGCTTCGGCAGTGGGTCTTTGGACTTGTGAAGCGAAGAGACGTCCGCTTCGAGTGAAGCCTCCGCCTCCCCCCACATTATCAACTTGTGGTGCAGGTGATGATGTTTCCAGAGTGATTCTTTTCCCTTCACAGTACAAGTCAGAGCCATAGTGCCAAGGGATGGCCCTATTGCTTTCATATGGTACAGGTCCAGGTACCGTGACGGTGACTGGACTGATTGCTGCTGCTGAGGGGACTGTTATTGTCTGTGGATCATAAAAGATTGTAACTGGTGCTCTAGTGGGAGCAGCACCTTCTGAATGATAAGCGGAATTGTTTTCTGGATCGTAGAATATGGTAACAGTGGAGACATCTTCGTGATTGTTTGCTGGTGTTGTAGAAGGTTCTGTTGGAAGAACTGTTGTTGTTGTTGATGGGGAGTCGAAGTGGACTGAAGCTGAAGTTGTAGCAGGAGAAACTGTTGAAAACTGATCATTGGGTAGAACAGATGAAGTACTTGCTGATGTTGCTGATGAATTGTTGGGAACAATTGTTGTTGTATTTGTAGGAGGATCTGAAACCATTGCTGATGAAGTCGTCGGGTTTGCCGGGAATGATGTAGTGATCTGCAGTAAGCCACTCTGAATAAGGCTGTCAATGCCATTCCTCAAGTCTTCACACCCATTCCAAGAAATATTGCAGTATGGGCACCCTAGTTCACACCCCGGAAATATATTGCTTTCACGGAGTTGAGCCTTGATTTCCACCAATGGTGTCCTGATCTGATCCACACTGGTTATCAAATAAGACGGTTGGTCTTCTTCGATAGCATTAATTCGGGGACCACCATGGTGTGGCATTGGGTTTTTGTTGACGTTGGGCGGAGGTGCAAAGTTCAAAGCCTTGGAGTCTACTAAGTCTTGTACCTTCATATGCAGTGCCCTGCATTTTTCTGTACTGTGACCAGGCGCGTTTGAGTGAAAAGCACACCTAGCATTAGAGTCATAGTTTCTTGGTAGACTGTTTGGATCCGGAGGTGCCAACGTTCTTAGCTCAACCAGGTTGAGTTTCAGAAGCTGTGGCAGCAAAGCAGCATACGGCATTGGAATTGGGTCGATCACTCGATTAGCTTGAGAGGGCCTTTGTTGGAATGGCCTCTGTTGATTGTTGTTGTTGGAGTTGTTATTGTTGTAGTTCCTTGGAGGATATTGGTTCTGCTGATACGGAGGTTGTTGTTGGAAGTTTTGTTGAGGAGGTTGATAGACTGGCAGAGGATGTGCTGGAGCAGGGATAGTGACTGCTGCTATGGACCTTTGAACATATTGGGGCCTGCCCCTGTTGGTGTGAATGGCATTGGTCTCGCCAGCTCTTCTAGGGCCTGCAAAAGGCTTCCTTGTACTGCTGGACGAACTGGCGCCATTATCGGAAATTTTACCCATTTTTAACAGGCTTTCAATTCTCTCCCCAGCTATAACAACATCTGCGAAGCTAGTGGACGAGAAAGCAGCCAACCTGTCAATATACGTTCCCTGGAGAGTGTTCATAAACATGTCTGCCATTTCTCTCTCAGACATTGGTGGTTGAACAGCAGCAGCCAATTGCCTCCATCTCTGGGCATATTCTCGGAAACTTTCCCTTGACGACTGTGACATTCCCATTAGGAGGGTCCTATTGGGTGCCATGTCTAAGTTGTATTGATACTGTCGGATGAAGGCCTCTGCCAGGTCCTTCCAGCATCTTACAGTTGCCCTTGTCAAGTGGGAATACCATTCCCTCGATGCTCCTGTCAAACTGTCTTCGAAGTAGAACATCCAGAGCTTCTCATCCATTGTATAGGCCTTCAGCCTTCCCAGAAACGATTGCAAATGAGTCCGGGGGCATGAAGTCCCATTATATCTTTCGAAACAAGGAGGCTTGAACTTATGAGGGATCCTGACCCCATCAACCAAACCCATGTCCATGACATCGAACCCCAAAGAATTTTGGGATTCCAAAGACCTCAACTTCTCAGCCAACTCATCCAATCTCCTATCATAGGTTTCCTCTCCAGCACCCATGACTGTAAACTGATCCTCCTGAGGATCCTCTTGAAGTACTCTGGCTGCAGTGGCTGTTCCTTGAACGTTTGCAGGAATATGAATCTCAGGATGTAGGTGTGGACCAAACACAGGGGGATTCACATGTGGTTGCACCCTTTCATTATTACTTGTGCCTGCAGTTCCCACATGAGGCTCATCTTGGTTCTGCCTTTCTACCATAGCTCTCAACCTCTCCTGGCTTTGAGCCATGTTGTTCATAACCTCCATGAACTGCGTCATCTGTGTTCTCATCTCCAATCTTTCATTGGCTAGCTGATTTCTGACATCAGCGAGATCTTGTTGAACTTGATCCATCTGAATTCCCGGAAGGTTGTTTCTAGTTGGATACCTGTGTGGCCTGTTGAGAGGAAATACCCGGCGACGAGCAATAATGCCTGAGATTCACAACAGAGGTTAGTAACAATGAAACAAAAACCTACAAAACAAACAAAAGGGTTAGCATGCAATGCAGTTATGCTTATTTGCTCTCAAGGTATCCGGTTTGGTCTTCAGTTTTGACCCTTCCAGACCCTTGAAGGTGATGCTGTTGAAGTTGTTTTTGAAGTGAACCCAGATGGAAACAAACACAAATATATTACAAAGGTAAAATAATACAAATTGTTCATTTTTTACAACACTAGCCCTCTAAGGGGTCAAAAATACATCACCAAAAAGCAAAAGTACATGGAAAAGGAACAACAACAAGCAAATAATCAGACTCCAAGGCCAAACTCATCCTCGCGAACTTCCTTAAGAAGTGCTTCGGTCACAGGATCAGCCGGATGCTCCGTAAGATTCCTGATGAGAAGGTTTCTTGTTGCAACAGCTGTAGTCAACTTCTTGTTCTGGCTTTGGTCTTTGGATCTCTTCACTCCAGCTTTGATTTTTAACTCTGAAATTTCCTCCTGGGCTGCTGCCAGGGCTTTTTCCATCTGCTCCATCTTATCTTGAACTCTCTTGTCTTCTAGAGTACGGGCTTCAGTGATCCGGACCCACCTGGCCTGACTCTCTTTCAAGTACAAGTCTGTCCTTGCTCTTTGGAACTGGGCTTCTTTACAAGCATTTTTCAGAATCTGCTCACCAGCTTTAGACTTGTTGATATAGTTTCCAGACTTCTCAATCTTAGTCAAGTGTTCCACTCTCAGCTTCTCCAATCTTTCAATCTCCCTTACACCTTCACTCCTCTCCCTGAGGGTCTTCTGCAAGGCTTGGGATAGCTTCTCATTTCTTTCTTTCAAGCCTTCAAACTCTTCCAAACTGACAGTAGCAGGGGGTGGTGCTGATGATGACTCAGGCATGTCTTTGATGGTGAAGGGCAATCCTGAGATCTGGGCCCTAGCATAGGACCACTCATGATATTGGGCTGATGCCACATTATTGCACTTCCCCAGAATGGTGATTCCCTTGGTTTGAACATGATCCCAGGCCCAGGCAGCCTGCCTAACAACAGTCAAACTGATCTTGTTCTCACAGTAGAGGGTCTCAACCATGTCTTGTTCCCTAGGAGCATGAACCAGTGCATAGCCTAATTGCCTCTTGAATAGCAGGGGGTTGTAGTTGATACTTCCCTTAACTCCTACCAAAGGTACATTGGGAAAGTGCCCACAGCTTGTGATCATATCTCTGCCCTTGGTGCCTTGGGTGCACCATCTGATGTCTGCTGCAGTGAGAGTAGTGAGCCTCTTAGCCCAGTTGCTTTGCTGATGAGGATTCAGGAATGCATCTGTCCTGGGTAGATGCTTGAGAAGCCAAGCATGGAATAGTGGAGCACAACACCTCACTAGCTTACCCCTCTGTTTCTCATTCCTCTGATGTACTGAGTAATAGAGGTCACCCAACAAGGTTGGCACTGGGTTCTTCAGGATGAACAGGTGGATGGCATTCTTGCTGATGAATCTGGGCTCATCTGCAAACAACACAATTCCATATACACTTAAGGCCAACAATGCACAAACAGCTTTCCACTCCCCCAGGGAGGCCTTCAGACTAGCTTGAGAAATTAGGAAATCCAGATGAAGACCAAGGATCCCAGCTTTAGAGGTCATGTGTTGCTCAATCAAAGCAGGTTCCAGGTGCAAAGCTCTTGCTATCTCTCCATTGCTGGGAAAGACCATCTCAGGGTTGAAAGGGATTTCCCTTTTGATAGGCAATCCAACCAAAGATGAGTATTCTTCTAAGAGAGGCCCCAACTGAAAATCTTTAAAGGTAAAACACCTCAATGGGGGGTCATAGAACTGGATGCAGGTATGGATTAGGCTTCTCTGAGATGGGTCCATATCCATGACCAAGTCAAGTATATCTCCATAATACTCCCTGAACAAAGGTATGTGCTCTGGAGTGATCAGGGTTTGGATCCCCCTGATGTCTGATAAGTCTGGTTGGAAGAAGTGATAAGTGATGTTGCTTTTCTTTGGAGCCATGATGCTGAAGACTGAGTAGAATAACTGCTGATGAAGATGCTGAGGAGTGAGCCACTGACTGGCTAATGCAAGCAACTGAAGTATATGGCTGACAAGCTGAAGCAAGTGCTGGTGGAGACAGGTCAAAACTGCAGATGGGGTCAAAACCAAAAACCAGATGAATAATGGATACCCTGAAACACAAATAAGCACATGTCAATATGATGCAATGAGTATGAATGCAAATGATATGCAAAGGGTTTGCGACTGGGCTGGATCTGGACAAACTGCCTTGGTATAGATCCATGTGTGTTCAAGAATTCCGGATGGAGGTCTATAAATCCAGTAACCAAGGTGGGGGACTCAAATAAAGAGCCACATGTCCAGGGTTTTAGAATCACAAGAACTATCCAACATGGAGCATTCTTAACAAAGTCAAAGTAACAGGGTATTCTGAGGTCAAGGTACCTGCAAACCTGTAAACAGCCCAACCCCCTCACAGGTAGTGATCTAGAACAAGGATCCTCAGACTTGGATCAGTTATGAGAAGTGTAAACACTTCTAACCCGGAGGTACAGTGTTTACAATAACCATAACAATTCCTCCTCTAATTCACCTCAATTTCTGAAGGTCAATACTAAAAGGTCATCCAGACTTAGCAGGCTTCCCAGATCCCCCTAGCACTACAGGAAATCCGTAGCACAGAGTTCTCAAGAAGAAACCCATATCTGAACCGTGTTTCATATTCCCGCACCAGACCGAAATGGAATGGGAAAGAATATGATTCACTCTAGCCTAGGTGTCACTCAGGTCCCAGGTATAGGACCTTGGCTCTCAATAGAACCCCACCCACTAAAACAAAACCAGATCCAGCACAGACAGCATGACAGTATGATATATATAAATGCAATAAAGGAAGCAGTAAAGTAACTGTACATAAAGCAATGAATAAAAATAAATACAAGCACAAACAAGCACATAACACCCCCAATAAACACAAATCAATCAAGCGCTAGGAGGAACCCACAAAAAGAACCAGAAGCCCTGGTTGCAGTATAAGGGTCCCCAGCAGAGTCGCCAAGCTGTCGCTCCCGACAAATGAAAAATGGATCAAATGAAGGTACAGACGCGAACGGTCGGCGAAGGGAACAGTGAGAACACACAGCCGTGAACTCACTGGAGAATGAAAAGAGTCGCCAAGCTGTCGCTCCCGACAAATGAAAAATTCTTAAAAGGCATCAAGATCAAAAAAGAAATTTGGTTTGAAGGTTGGACAATGTTTCTAAATGTCTTAGAACACTTCATGAATTTTTTTGTAATTTTTAAATACCTAAAAGTATTTTTAATTAATTAATTCTCATTAATCAATTAAAAATAATCTTTTAAATATTTAAAAATACTTTTTTAATGATGAAAAATAAAATAAAAATATTTTTGTGTCATAAAAATTAATAAAACCTTAAAGAAAAAGTTTCATAATTTTTATGATTTTTTAACTATTTTAAATAAATTATACAAATTAAATGCAAGAAAAATGAATTAAAATTAAAAGAAAATGAAAGTAAGCAGGATGAATGGCCAGGATGCGCTCTGGATTCAAAGGCATTGACTGCGCGCCAGAATGAGAGGCCAAGATTGCTTCAGATTAAATTAAATAAAACATGGATTAATTAACCCTAACACGTGGATTAGGGCTAATGGGACAGATCCTGGCCATCAAAAAGGGTGGGAAGTCAACCAGTCAACGCGTATCTACGGCCAGAATTCAAACTAGCATTAATCACTGTAATTAGGGCAAACTAATCTCAGGTGGCCGGAGAAGACTTCCGGTCGTCTTCTCCGGCCAGAAGGTCACCTGAAAAATCTCAAAACCTCTCAAAACGTAATATAAATGAAACCTAAGGCATGGGAAATGATCTCCATCACCTCACGAGCTAAACCCCTCTCCCAAAACACATTTATCTTACCTAAATCATCTGAATCGAAGAAACTAAGTTCTAGGGTTCGTAAGCTTCAAACAGAAATTAAATTCTTAAAACGCAACCATTTCAAAAACTAAAGGTACCAGAATGATCAGACAAGCATGAAGATCAAGTTTGTAACATAAAAAGAGATTTCTGGAAAAATTATTTTTTGAGCTACCTGAGTTTTGCAGTTTTTGATTTAGGAACTTTCAGGCTACTTCCCTTGATGCAAGCTGCTCTACTTGATCCCCCAAGTGTGTCTGGATGCTCAAATGGAGTTTAGATTTGCTGGATGATGAGTTTCGAAGAGAACTGCTTCAGTTCAGTCAACAATGGCTATGGTGATCTTGGCACTTTCAGGTCGTGATGATGGGTTGTTTGAGGTCTATGAAGTGTATTGAGTTGATTTGCAGGGTTTGTTTTGGTGTTTGTGGGCTAGGATGAGAGATTCGATAGAATCTGCAGAATGAAGGTGAACAATGGCAATGGAGGATTCAGGGTGTTTCAGGCTGGTGCTTTGGGTGGTTTCTACTCAATGGAGTGTGTTGAGTTGGATAGTCATGAGAGTTTTAGTGTTTGCTTGCTGTGAAGAGGAATTCGAAGCCAATTGCAGTTGGGAGGTTTTTTGTGAATGTGTCTAGTATGATGGTTTCAGCCTTGGTTCTTGTTATGTTCAACTTGCAAATTGATAACTTATTTTAATCCTATAGGTCAGATGATGTGACCTGGCCTATAGTGATTGGTAAGTTTACTTTTTGCAAAATGTCCATTTCTTTGTAAGAGAAAGCATGGCTTGATCTAGGCTGGGTACAAGGCTAGGGCTGGCGCAGCATGGAGTGGAGAGTGAGCTAGCAAGGTCAGCATCCAATGTTGCAAGTTGGCATAATGTTATGAGTGGTTTTTGCAAGTAGGTTGGCTTATGGTTCACATGTGACTTTTTATCCAACCAAGCATGAAACCATGGGCAAACTTAGTCAAATTCTGATTTTTAGGACTTAGAGGAAGTTCACATGCTGGTTGGACATGAATTTGAGGCTGCATAATGCATTGGTTCAAGACTTAGCAAAATTTCCATTTAGTGCATAACTTGAAAAACAATGATTTTTGGCAACTTTGCATGGCCATAACTTTTGATCCATGAAGAGTTTGATCATGTTCTTGTACTTTTTGAAAAGGGAAAAATGAGATCTACAACTTTCATGACCAAAGTTTTTCCATTTGAAGCCTTTTTGGATCATGAATCAAGGCTTGAAAATTGACCTAAAATAATGCATTCTTGAAAAGTCAACAAAACCCAAAAAGTCAACATTTGCAAAAACCCTAAATTCTTGATTTTTATGAACTTCAACCTTCCTCCATGATCAAATAAAGATCATATACACTCAAAATGATGAAGATCAACCATTGGTTGGGTCATTGGGGGCCTCAGATGCCCTGATTTTGCACTGACTTGTCTGAAAAGTCAACTCTTGATCAGATGACTTCCCCATGGAATTTCTTCATGAAAATTGATATGCATACTCCCTATACCATATAGAGACCAATGGAAATAAGAATGACCAAAAAAATTGGAGTTATGGCCTCTGAAACCAAAACCCTAATTTTCAGTCAACTGTGCAGTTCATCCTGGCTCTGCATCCACTCAAACCCTAGTTCTTGTGATCCCTCTGCAATTTTGATTTTGTGAGGATGTAACATGATATAAGAACACACATGGACCCCCTTGAGTTGATTAGTGGCCTTTGGAATGGCTCAAGATGCCCTGAGGTTGCTCAGATCACAAACCCTAGGTGCAGATGCCTTAGAAACTATCCAGTGAAGCCAAATGAGACATGAGATGATGTGATTGTGTTTATGCATATGAGATGATCACAAGTCATGTGTGAATGGGTGAGGGCAAATTTGGGGTGTTTACAGAAGCAAGTCAACTTACTTCACTTAAGAAGATAAGTTGCTTGAAGGAAGAAAGTGGGGAAGGAACATGAATGAGCAAGCTCACTCTAATTCACATACAAAATGCAGCAATGAATGCATAAGAGAGATGAGAAGAGATTGTGAGAAGTGAAGGCAAATTCACTTCTCAAAGTAACTTACCACCTGAAAAGTTAGTAAAAGGGAAATGAAAATGAAAATGAAATGAATGCAAGGATGCAAACCAAAACCAGAAGCACATTTATGATGCAAATGATGCTAGGAGATGATGCAAATGTATGTCAAGTGATATGAATGTTCATACAAGTAATGAGGATGCAAATGAAGCATGAAAGAGGCATGAAAGTTCATGAATGCATATGAGATGAAATGAAAGCATAACATGGCAAATGGATGATTCAATGATCAAACATGATTCTAATGTGTCCTAAGATGTCTTAGGAGTCATGTGAATGCATACAATGTCATGGCAAGTTCATGAATGCAAGCATATACAAGATGAATGCAAATGAAGATACAAAATTAGGGTTTTATGAAAGGATGAGATGCAAAACTCAAAATTAGAAGCAAATGACAAGATAAAAAATTGAAAATGCACTCAAAGGAACCCTAAACCTATACTAGGTTACCATCCAAAGGGGGAGGTCAGAAACTAAACCTAGAGGGAGTTATGAATTTCCTAAGTTTCTAGGGTTTTAAGGGTTATCCTCAAGGTAAAATGCTAAACAAATTGAAAATGAAAGGTAAAAATGAAACAAAAATGTTTTTAGAAACTAGGAAACATGCATATAGAAATGCAAAAAGAATCATTCACAGACTCAACTTGGTTTAAAAGTTATGAATTTTTGAAGTTAGGGTTAGAAAATGAACAATTTAAGAACCCTAATTCAATGAAAAATGTCAAAGCATGATCAAAACCAAAAAGAATTTTGTGTGGTTAGTTTGTAAATGTTTCTAAATGTCCAAGAATGTTCTCTGAAATTTTTTGTGATTTTTAAATACTTAAATGTATTTTTAATTAATTAATTTTCATTAACTAATTAAATAAAACATTTACATGATTTAAAAATATTTTTTTAATGCAAAAAATGAAAATAAAAATATTTTTGGTTTCTGAAAATTAATAAAATGTTTGATAAAAAATTTCAGAATTGTTTGACCATTTTTTCTATTTTTAAAAATTCGTACAAAAGAAAATAAGAAAAATGCAATAAAAATTAAATAAATGGAAAGTAAACAGGATGGATGGTTGGGATTGAAACTGGGTTTTGGAGGGTTGACCTGGCGCGCATCTGGACGGCCCATATTTAAACTTGACTAAACTGAATTAATTAATTACATAAACCTAATTAATGGCTAATGACACAATCTTGTCCACACAATCACGCGCATGAAGAAGGATCTAACAGCTCATATTCAAAAAGTGCCCTAACCCTAATTAATTAGGCTAATGACTTTCAGGTGGCCGGAAATGACCTCCGGTCATCTTCTCCGGCCACACCTCCCCTGGAAATTTTCCAAATCACTCCCTAGGCCATTTCTGGAGCTCTAAAGCTCCAGATTGATTCCTCTCACCCTCCTAAGATCAACCCCACCCTCAAAAACAATTTATTTTCACTCCATTTCAAGATTCGAAGCCAAGAACAAAAATGGCAGAAATTTCAGAACAATCATACAAACTCATTTCTTCATCATTTTCAAAAATACAAAGTTCATTGCATTCAGGGGAACAAGCATAACCATTTAATAACTTAAAATAAAGGTTCTGGAAAAAAAGATTCACATGGCTACCTGAGATGGAGCTTTCAACCCAGGAACTTTCTGACTGCCTCCTTGCTTTAAAATGCCTCCAATGACCTCCCTGAAGAAGCTTTGCAGCTTGGATGGAGTTTTTTTTGGCTGGTTTGTGAGTTTGTGATCAACTGGTCAGAAAATCGTGTTTGAGTTTCAAGGGCTTTCAGGGCAAAATGAAGGGTGGTTTATGCTTTATGAAGCTTTTCTGAATGAATGGTGAAGTTGGTTTTAAGGTTTGATGCTTGTGCTGAGAAATTCGAAGGGATGAAGTTTTTGCAAGTTTTTGTGAATGCTGAGCTATGGGAGAGTTCAGGCTTGTGAGTGGTGTACTTTGGATTGCTTTTGGTTTGTATAAGGCATTGTGATTGGTCAGAAAATTGGTAATGGCATAGTGTGATTGGTATGGTGCAAAATGCAAAAAGTCAACATTGGTTGTACTTTGAGGTATGGGCTGTTTCAGGCTTAGTACAAAGGGGTGTCTGGTGCAGCTGGGATTCAGGATGTCCATGGAAATCACTTTGAGGCAAATCAGCAAGTTTGTGAAAGGTTATGAGAGGTTTTGCAAATTCATGAACCTTTGGCCCTTTTGAGATTTCTTTATGTGCAAGTCATGAAAATGTGAAATTATTTGGGCAATTCTGAGTTTTAAGCCAAGCACTATGATGTTATGATGTGTAGAAGTCAATTTGAAGTCACAAAATAGCTTGGCACGAGGTTTTGCAAAAATCCCTCTTTGGCATGAAACATGAAATTATGTGATTTTTGCCAACTTTGGAAAGCCATAACTTGGGTTCCAAAATGAATTAGATCTTGTTCTTGTACTTTTTGAAAAGGGAATGATCCAATATACAACTTTCATGACCAACAATTTTTCATTTGAAGCATTTTTGGTTAAGAAAGAGGAGGTTGAAAAACTTTCCCAAAATGGAATGTTTACATTACAAGTCATTTCCATTTTTGGCAACTTTTGGTTTAGCCCAGTTTTCTTCAAATTTGTGAACTTCTAAGCACTTAAATGATCAAATAAAGACCATATAACTTCAATTTGATGAAAAATCCACTTTGGGTCCATTGATGGGGGCTTCAGATGCCCTGATTTTGCTCTGACTTGCTCAGGAAGTTACCTAGTGATTAGATGACTTCCACAATGAATTTCTTCATCAAACTTGGTACGTATGATCCTTATAACATATTAAGACCAATAGAAACAAGAATGACCAAAAAATTTGGAGTTATGGCCTCTGAAACCAAAACCCTAATTTCAAGTCATCTGTATAGTTAAACCCTATCTCAGCTTCCATGTTTTGCCAGTTCTTGTGATTCTTTGACTTCCTTGATCTTTGAGGGATATAATATGAAGATTGAACATACATGGACCCTCTTGGAATGATTGGAAACCTTTGTAGTGGCTCAGATGGATCCTTTGATTGCTCAGATCACAAACCCTAGAAGCAGATGAACTTGAACCAATGCAGTGAAGCAAAAATGCAACATGATATGATATGATTGAACAAATGAAAATATGAAAGATCACAAGCCATGGTATGAACTTAGTGAGAGCAAATTTGGGGTGTTTACAGCTGCCCCTATTCAAACATGAGTTAGCTGTGCAGGATGTAAGCGACGACTTAACAGACAAACAAGATAACTTGTGGTTGAATACCAAAGACAGTCCGAAATTTGCACTCACTGGGTGAAGAAGAAAATGGATATAAATTGTAAAAAGTAATATAGTATGATTATAAAGTGCGGGCGATGGAAGACGACCATCGAGCAGAGGACGACTGCTGGGGGAAAAGCAATAACGGGGACGACCGACATGCTGGGGAAATAAAGATATTATGATGGGGACGGCCATCAAGCAAAGGAACAAGATTCTCCGTGGATCAAGGTAAAGTCAATGATGGGGACGGCCATCGGGTTTGCAAAGTAAATGCAAACAATGATGGGGACGGCCATCGGTTCAAATAAATAAATGATGAGGGACGGTCATCAAAGGTGAAGGACGATCACCTAGCAGGGGACAGCTGCTCTGTTGGGGATAAGGATGAGGGACGGTCATCCAGGGTGAAGGACGATCACCTAGCAGGGGACGACTGCTCTATATCATGACATAGGACGAATGTCAGATAGAAAAGGTCGACGATAGGGACGACCATCAGATAAGCATGATGAAGGACGATCATCAAGAGGTGAAGGACGATCACCTAGCAGGGTACGGCTGCTCTCGGGGTTTATCATGACATAGGACGAATGTCAGAAAACAAGGTCAATGATGGGGACGGCCATCGGATAAAATGATGAAGGACGATCATCAAAAAGGTGAAGGACGATCACCTAGCAGGGGACGGCTTCTAAATATCACGACATAGGACGAATGCCGGATAGAAAAGGGTTCCAATAATGGAGACTCCGCTGGGGGAATGATGAGGGACGATCATCAAAAGGTGAAGGACGATCACCTAGCAGGGTACGGCTGCCGAAAGTATCATGACATAGGACGAATGTCAGATAGAAGAAAAGTAATTTTACTGGGGATTTGCTGGGGAATAGTAAACACGGACGAGTGTTTACATCTAAGAAATGATAGGTATAAGTGTTTGATGCTGCGTATAGATTAAATATGTGGACGAGCATCCTTAAGACTACGATACGGACGAGTATCAGTAGAAACAAACGTCGACGCATGTTCAGAGATGATGATATGGACGAGTACCAACTGGTTAACAAAGAACACGGACGAGTGTTGAATCTGAGGGGAAATAAGTGGTGTATACAAGATACGGGCGAGTATCTGTATGAGTATAAATAAGCATGAGTGGGACACAGATGAGTGTTCAACTTGCTGGGGAAGGTATGACACGGACGGGTGCCATAAGAGTGTAAAAGGTATTCTGGAGATCTGTGGGGATAGGATGACACGGACGAGTGTCGAAAGAAATGTATTATAAACAAGGGTTTGGTTTACAATAAGTGTTTAGGTAACCATGCTGGGGAGTGGTGACACGGACGAGTGTCCAGAGAGTGTATAGATATTTGTTTGTGGTTTATATCTGCAGGGGAATGATATGACACAGACGGGTGTCAAAAAGAGTATATGTTAATATGTATTTGTAAATGCAAAGGGGACGCTTTGGCTTTCTGCTGGGACTGTGAGTCCTTATATACATTGCTGACGGAATGTTGGTATGTACAGGTGACTGATTCAAAACATGACTTGTGATTATGCAATATGTTTGATTTTGCCGTAATGCTCCGTATTAGACGGAATTCTATGCTCTGAGGGGAAATATGATGCGAATGCTATGATTTATGCAAAGAGAAACCGATCCCGGATTCGGATCCCGCTGCTGTGAAGATCTCTGGCTGATCTGCTTGGAGGGATATCCCAGCTGGGGATGAGATCATTGGTAGATCTGATGCAAGGCTCTGTCTGGGGAAATAAGTCGTTGATAGGCCTATCTTGGTAATGAGGGGCCCAGCTGGGGCTGCGGAAGCTTTCGTCACTTTGTTGTGCGGGAAATCCAGACATTGCTCTTCTAGTAGAGACTGGAGCTTTGTGGGGAGGTTGTTCCCTATCTAACACTCGGCTGGGGAGGAACAATTACTGAACGATCTTCCTAGAGATTTCTGTGTGGATCCTGCTGAGGATGATAATATCTGACAACTCAGCTGGAGAAATGAGCACCTTCTGGTACTGCTCTAAAAGATGTGTTGGAGAAGTGATGCCCAGTAACCCTGATGGGGGGAGAGCATTTCCGATGCTGTTTGGAAGATGTGCTGAGGAAATAACGATTTGGCAGCTTTGCTGGGGAAAACCTTTCATGCCCCGTGTTGCACTCTGAATACCTGCAATCCTGTTATATCAAAGAAACACACAAGTGTCCCGAGGTATCTCTTACCGGATTCCATCATAGGAGTTTAGACACTCCCGGGAGCAAGTAATATATTTCCTGTAAGCATGTGATTAGAAAGGCACCTTTGTTTTTATGCATACGTTATATCAAAGATATTAGACATTTTTTTGCAAACAAAATAAAATGTACAAGACGAAGTGTGACTGAAAATCTGATTTTATTAATTTGGGTGCCCTGAATTGGCAAATACAGTCAAAGAAATATATCCCCTGAAATGAGGAGATTGTTACAAATTGAGAAAAGTAAAAGTGTTGGCAATGTTGATGACGATTCATTGAGCTTTCCTTTGCTATGACTCGTATGATGTTGACGTTCTTCTCATCTTGCTTTCTGAAGAGAGTTGATTCTTACCGATGCTTGAACCTTTCGAAGCTTACCATGTTGTGGGTGATACAGACGAATTCAGAATGTAGTTGTGCGCTTATTCCCTTATTTTGCGTGGATCGCCCTTTCGGGTTTTCAATCCACCGGGATACCCATTTTTGCCTGAGCTGTCTAATGCGGCTTTTCAACTCAGCGGGTGTACATTTTTTATTATTGTCCCTTATTTTTGCCTGAGTCTTTATTCTGTTTTTGACTCGCCGGGATGCCCTATTTTTGCCTGGACTTACATTCTATTTTTATGTCCAGCGGGTCATTTTATGCGAAATATTTTTTAACTGCATCTGAATTCACAGGGGACAGGAAGTCTTCACCATCCATAGTAGTGAGCATCAATGCTCCACCCGAGAAAACTTTCTTTACTATGAATGAACCATCATAATTCGGAGTCCATTTGCCCCTGTGGTCTGTATGAGGCGGGAGGAGTCTTTTCAGCACGAGATCTCCTACTTGGTATTCCCGAAGCCTGACTTTCTGATCGAAGGCTTTCTTCATTCTTTTCTGGTATAGCTGCCCATGACAAATTGCAGCTAATCTCTTCTCTTCGATCAAATTCAATTGATTGTACCGAGATCGGACCCATTCTGCTTCGTTCAATTTTACATCCATTAGTACCCGTAAGGAGGGTAATTCAACTTCAACAGGTAGGACTGCCTCCATACCATACACAAGCTGATACAGTGTTGCCCCAGTGGATGTTCTGATTGAAGTACGGTACCCATGCAAGGCAAATGGTTGCATCTCATGCCAATCTTTGTATGTGACCACCATCTTTTGCACAATCTTCTTGATATTCTTGTTAGCTGCCTCCACAACGCCATTCATCTTTGGCCTATAAGGAGAAGAGTTGTGATGTTGGATTTTGAAGTCCCGACACAGTTCTGCCATCATTTTGTTGTTCAAATTGGAATCATTATCAGTAATGATTCGCTCGGGCACTCCATACCGACAGATGATGTCTCTCTTCAGGAATCGGGCTACCACTTGCCTGGTGACATTTGCATATGAAGTTGCTTCAACCCACTTGGTAAAATAGTCAACGGCTACCAGGATGAATCTGTGGCCATTGAAGCGGTTGGTTCGATCTTCCCAATCATATTAATGCCCCACATGGAAAAGGGCCAAGGTGAATACATTACATTCAAAGGATTCGGAGGCACATGCACCTTGTCTGCATAGATCTGGAATTTGTGGCACTTTCTGGCATAGGCACAACAGTCTGCATCCATTGTGATCCAATAGTAACCTGATCTTAGAAATTTCTTAGCCATTGCATGCCCTCCAGCATGGGTACCAAAAGATCCTTCATGTACCTCGTGCATCAACAAGTCTGCTTCTGTCTTATCAACACATCTGAGAAGTACCATGTCAAAGTTTCTCTTGTACAAGGAACCGTCAGTATTCGGGAAAAAACTAACAACCAGCCTTCTTAATGTCTTCTTATCATTGGATGATGCCCCAGGTGGGTATGTTTGATCCTCCAAGAAGCATTTGATGTCATAGAACCAAGGCTTATCATCTTTAGCAAGGTCTACAGAGAATACGTATGCTGGTCTGCCAAGTCTGGATACTGAAATCCGAGGCACAAAGTTGGCAACTTGAACTTTGATCATAGATGAAATGGTAGCCAGAGCATCTGCAAACTGATTTTCATCTCGAGGGATATACTCAAGCTTGACTGTAGTGAAGAAAGTTAGTAATCTCCTCGTATAATCCCTGTATGGAATCAGATGCTCCTGGTGAGTGTACCATTTGCCATTGGTTTGATTGATTACCAGAGCTGAATCTCCGAATACAGTTAAAGTTTTGATCCTGAGGTCAATGGCTTCCTCAAGACCCATGATACAGGCTTCGTATTCAGTTTCGTTGTTAGTGCAATTAAAAGTGAGTTTTGCCGAGAAAGGCATGTGAATTCCTTTAGGTGTAATAAGTACTGCACCAACTCCACGACCATTCATATTAACAACCCCATCGAACATCATTGTCCACTCTTCTTTTGGGTCAGGCCCTTCAGTGTGAATAGGCTCTTCATGATCTTTTGCTTTTATGAACATAATGTCTTCATCAGGGAAGTCAAATCTCATAGGCTGGTAATCATCAATGGGTTGCTCAGCAAGATAATCAGACAATACACTGCCTTTGATGGCCTTTTGAGATGTGTACTGAATGTCATATTTTGTGAGAATCATTTGCCATCTTGAAACCCGTCCGGTAAGTGCTGGCTTCTCAAAAATGTACTTGACTGGATCAATCTTGGAGATCAATAAGGTAGTGTTGGTCAACATATACTGCCTTAGTCGGCGAGCAGCCCACGCTAAAGCACAACAAGTTTTCTCGAGCAGTGAATAACGTTGTTCACAGTCGGTAAACTTTTTGCTCGGGTAGTATATTGCATACTCTTTTCGACCAAACTCGTCATGCTGGCCCAGCACACACCCCATTGACTCTTCTAATATTGTCAAGTACATTATTAGAGTTCTTCCTTCAACTGGAGGCATAAGGATTGGAGGCTCTTGTAAGTATTCCTTGATTTTGTCAAAAGCCCTTTGGCATTCTTCATTCCACCTGACCGTTTGCTCTTTTCTTAACAACTTGAACAAAGGCTCACAGGTTGCTGTAAGGTAAGATATCAACCGTGAAATGTAGTTCAATCTACCTAGAAACCCCCGAACTTCTTTTTCAGTCTTTGGTGCAGGCATTTCTTGAATGGCTTTGACTTTGTCATGGTCAACTTCAATTCCCTTTTCACTTACAATGAACCCCAGCATCTTACCGGATTGCACCCCGAATGTGCATTTGTTGGGGTTTAGCTTTAACTGGTACTTCCTCAGACGTTTGAACAGCTTTAACAGATTCACCAGGTGGTCTTCTTCAGTGAGGAACTTGGCAATCATGTCATCCACATAACATTCTATTTCTTTGTGGATCATGTCATGGAATAATGTTACCATAGCCCGTTGATAGGTGGCACCAGCATTCTTCAGTCCGAATGACATTACTTTATAACAGAATGTGCCCCAGGGTGTGATGAAAGTTGTCTTCTTCATGTCTTCAGGTGACATCTTGATCTGATTATATCCTGAAAATCCATCCATGAAGGAGAACACCGAGAACTGAGTCGTATTGTCGACCAATACATCAATGTGAGGTAATGGGAAGTCATCTTTCGGGCTGGCTCTGTTCAGATCCTGGTAATCCACACACATCCTCACTTTGCCATCCTTCTTAGGCACATGTACAATGTTAGCAACCCACGGTGGGTAACTAGTTACAGCAAGGAAATCGGCATCCCACTGTTTTTGTACCTCTTCTTTTATTTTCATGGCCATATCCGGACGAGTACGGTGCAACTTCTGTTTTACTGGCGGACAGTCTTCTTTTAGAGGCAGCTTGTGCATAACAATGTCGGTATCCAGACCTGGCATATCCTGATAAGACCAGGCAAAAACATCCACATACTCCCGAAGCATGTCGATAAGTTGCTCTTTCACTGAATCTTGCAGACGGGCCCCGATTTTCACTTCTTTTAAATCTTCTTCGGTACCAAGATTAACTGTCTCAACTTCCTCCTGATGAGGAGTGATAACCTTCTCCTCTTGCCTTAACAACCTGGCTAGTTCTTCAGGTAGCTCATAATCTTCTTCAACCCCTTCATCGGCTTGATTAATCGGATCGTCAAAGTCATACGAAGTCATAGCTGTGTTGTTGTCGGTGCAGTCTGGAGGGCACTCTCTGAAAGGTTTTAGATTTGTTCATTTTAGTGATCAGTTTTATCTTGCTTAGAAAAAGTGAAAATGAAGTTATTATTTTGAAAAACATTGCCATTTTATTTTTGTACAAAAAATGAAAAATGAAAAACAGTGAGCGGAAAAAGAGACTCATTTGCAAAAGATGTCCTGATATTCATTAATTGATTGTTTGCACAAAATACAAGATGGTCCGATTACAAAATGAGCCCTGACATCTTGGGTACGATGCAAGACTTGATGCATGCTTAAAGACATGAAATAATAATTACTCTGCAGGAGTAACTCTTATAATTTCCTGGGAAGATCAGTTTCAGACTTGGTTCCCCGGGATCCTTGGACGTATCCAGTTTTCCAGGTTGCGTTCGTCTTCTTCCTCGTCTTCCAGACTGTTCACAGCATCCGGGTAAGCATTCCCCCGCTAACAAATTTGGGCTCCGTTGCAGCCTCCGGTTGGTCTTGTCGAGTTGGTCTGTAACCCAACCTGAATCTGTCTTCTTTCTTTTCTACTGGCAGCAGCTTGCCCCAGCCTTGAGCGGTACCCTTCTCAACAACCTTCCGGGCCTATTGATATGAAGTGATGGAAGTTCCAGACATAGCAGATGCTTCATTAATGTTAAGGGTCTCAAATCCCTGACTCATAGTCTCATGGATCTCCCCATCCATCTCTATGTATTTGTACGTAGCCAGCTGGCTAACAAAGATATCTTCCTCCCCGCAAATGGTAATGATCTGGCCCTCCCACTCGAATTTTAACTTCTGGTGAAGGGTAGACGTAACAGCGCCAACGACGTGAATCCAGGGTCTACCCAACAGACAGCTGTAGGTCGGCTGTCTGTCCATCACAAAGAAGGTAGTTTTAAAGGTCTGCGGGCCAATCAACACAGGTAGATCGATCTCTCCAAGCACCAATCTCTTAGAGCCATCAAATGCTCTCACTACCAAATTACTTGGACGCAATGCCAAACCGTCATACTCCAACTTCACCAGGGACTTCTTTGGGAGAACATTGAGCGAAGACCCAGTGTCCACCAGTACATGAGAAAGGACAGAACCTTTGCATTCCAAGGTGATGTGCAAAGCCTTGTTATGGTTGCGTCCCTCCGTTTTTAAATCAGCATTTGTAAAGCCCAGTCCATGACGGGTGTTGACATTTACAACCACAGTATCTAACTAATTAACAGTAATCTCTTACGGCACATATGTTGCGTGCAAGACCTTTAACAATGCATTCCTATAGGCTTTGGAACACATTAGCAATGATAATATAGAGATTTTGGAGGGGGTTTGGTGAAGCTGGTCCACCACCTTGTAATCACTCTTCTTTATTATTCTCATGAATTCGTCTACCTCTTGCTCAAAAGACGTCTTCGGAGTTTCTTTAACAGTTGACTCTTCAGATACCACATTCTTCCCTTTTGCCTTAGCAGCAGCTTCTGCTTCAGCATTAGGTCTTGGTGTTTGTGAGGCAAAAAGGCGTCCGCTTCTGGTGAAGCCTCCGCCTCCCCCAACATTGTCAATCTGTGGTGAAGAGGTTGATGAATCTAGAGTGATTTTCTTCCCGTTGCAGTAGAGATCAGAGCCATAGTGCCAAGGTATGGCATTACTGCTTTCATAAGGAATAGGTCCAGGCACCGTAATGGTGACCGAACTGATTGTTGCAGCGAAAGGAACTGTGATAGTATGCAGGTCGTAGTAGATATTGACTGGAGATCTGACAGGAGGTGTTGCAGTTTGTTGTTGGAAATTATTGTTGGGATGAACATTTGCTGGGTCATAATAGATCGTGACCGTTGAGACATCTTCATTAATGTTTGCTGGTGTTATAGGCGTTTCCGTTGCTAAAATGGGTGCTGAGGTTGTAGAAGAAAAAGTTGTTGAACTCTGATCTGTTGAAACAATGGATGGAGTAATTGCTGGAGTTGTTGATGAATCAGTGGGAATGATAGTTGTTGCTGTTGTAGGGGGATTTGTTGTCTCTGAAGAAAGAAATGTTGATGTTGTAGGAGAATCCATTGTTGCTGGGGAAAGGGTTGTTGAAGGAGTTGTTGTGGTAATCTGCAAAATTCCATCTTTGATGAGGCAATCTATGCCAAATCTTAGCTTCTCACAACCATTAATAGCAGTCTTGCACAATTCACAGCAGGCCCCACAACCCAGGAACACTTGGCATCTTAAAAGTTGAACTTTGACTTCAGCCAGTGGTGTTTGAATCTGTGCAACATTATCAATTAGTGTAGATGGTTGATCCTCTTCTATGGCATTAATCCTGGGCCCACCATGATTGGGCATATGATTTCTGTTAACATTTGGAGGAGGTGCAAAATTGAGAGCTTTGGAATCGACCAAATCCTGAACCTTCATTTGCAAGGCTCTGCACTTCTTGGTATTGTGACCAGGTGCGTTAGAGTGAAAGGCACACCTGGCATTAGCATCATAATTCTTCGGGAGATTGAGAGGATCTGGTGGAGCCAACGTCCTTAACTCAACCAGGTTAAGCTTCAGGAGTTGTGCCAGTAAAGCGACATAAGGCATAAGGATAGGGTCAATCACCCTATTTGCCTGAGATGGCCTCTATTGAAAGGGGCGTTGCTGTTGGTTGTTGTTTTTATTGTTGTATGTTCTTTGTTGCGGAAAATGAGATTGTTGCTGATAGTGATGTTGTTGTTGTTGTTGAGGATAAAGTGGTTGCTGTGGAACCGGAGCCGGGATAGTAACGACTGCTACTGGTCTGTGAGAATATTGGGATTTTCCCCTGCTTGCATGGATAGCATTTGTTTCACCCGCCCTACGGGGTCCTGCAAAAGGTTTTTTGGGGTTGTTGGAAGAACTTGCACCATTGTCAGAGATTTTTCCCATCTTCAAAAGACTTTCAATTCTCTCACCAGCTATCACTACATCGGAAAACCTGGTGGAAGAGAAGGCAGCAAGTCTATCAATATAAGTTCCATGCAAGGTGTTCATAAACATGTCAGCCATCTCTCTTTCTGACATGGGTGGCTGGACAGCAGCAGCAAGCTGTCTCCACCTCTGAGCATAATCCTGAAAGCTTTCCCTTAATGACTGAGACATGCTCATTAGAAGAGTCCTATTGGGGGCCATGTCAAGGTTGTACTGGTATTTCTGGATGAAGGCTTCAGCCAAGTCTTTCCAACATCTTATAGTGGCCCTTGTCAGATGCGAATACCATTCTCTTGACGCTCCAGTCAGGCTGTCCTCAAAATAGAACATCCATAACTTCTCATCCATGGTATAAGCCTTGAGTCTCCCTAAGAAGGATTGCAGATGAGTACGCGGGCATGAGGTACCATTATATTTTTCAAAACAAGGGGGTTTGAATTTGTGGGGAATTCTCACCCCATCTACCAGCCCCATATCCATTACGTCAAAGCCTAAAGAATGTTGGGATTCCAAAGACCTTAGCTTTTCAGCAATCTCATCTAGTCTTTTGTCATACACCTCATCCCCAACCCCAATAACAGTGAATTGTTCTTCTTGGGGATCCTCTTGTAGGATTCTGCCCCCAGCAGCATTACCTTGAACATTCCTTGTGCCATTAACATTTGGGTACAAATGGGGCCCATACTCTGGTGGGTTGATACGGGGCTGTCCTCGTTCATTATTGTTGGTTCCCCCTGTTCCAAGATGGGGCTCTTCAGGTGTCTGTCTTTCTACCAGCTCTCTCAACCTTTCTTGGCTCTGGGCTAAGCCAGTCATTACTGCCATAAACTGAGACATTTGGTTTCTCATCTCGACCCTTTTGTTTGCCATCTGATTTCTTACTTCATTCAGGTCTTGTTGTACCTGATCCATCTGAATGCCTGGAAGGTTGTTACGCGTTGGGTACCGGTGTGTGCGGTTGACAGGGAACACTCGGCGATGAGCAATGTTTCCTGAAAGCACAACAAAGTGAGAAACAATAAACAAAAACCTACAAAACAAAGAAAATGTTAGTATGCAATGCAGTATGCTTATTTGTTTTCCAAGGTATCCGGTTTGGTTCTTGGTTTTGACCTTTCCAGACCTCGAGGAGATGTTTGATGATGTTGAGAGAAAGCCCACCAAAATAAAACAAACTGATATATTACAAATAATAAAAATTCATAGTCTGTTTACAACATATGCCCATGGTGGGTCAAAAATACAACAAAAAAGGAAAAGGTACATCAAAAGAAAAGAAATACAAGCAAAAAGAATCAGACATCCAGTCCATAGTCATCTTCCCTGACTTCCTTCAGGAGTGCCTCAGTCACTGGACCAGCTGGGTGCTCTGTAATGGTCCTAATGAGGAGGTTCCTGGTAGCAATGGCATTAGTCAGCTTCTTATGTCTGTCCTGATCTTTTGATCTCTTTAACCCCGCTCGGAGTTTCAATTCTGATATCTCCTTCTGAGCTGCCAACAAAGCTTCCTGCTGCTTCTTCTCATTGGCCTCCAGTTGTTCAATCTTGGCCTGAGTCCTCTGGTCTTCTTGTGCATGGGCTTCGGTGATCCTGATCCACCTAGCCTGGCTCTCCTCCAGGTAATGCTCAGCCCTAGCTTTCTGAATCTTGGCCTCCTTGCAGGCATTCTTCAATATCTGTTCCCCGGCTCTTGCTTTCCTTTTGTAGTCATCTGTCCTTTCAATCTTGGCAAAATGCTCAGTCTTGAGTCTTTCCAATCTTTCAATGTCCAGACGACCGTCATTTCTTTCCCAAAGAGTCTTCTTCAGGGCCTCAGATAGCTGATTATTCCTCTCTTTCAGCTTTTCAAATTCCTCCAGGCTAACAGTTGCTGCAGGCTGTACTGTAGATGGTCCAGGTGTGTCTTCCAAGGTGAAAGGCATCCTGGTGATCTGAGATCTAGTACGGGACCAGTCAGAGTACTGAGCTGAAGCAACATTGTTACATCTTCCAAGGATGGCTATCCCCTTTGTCTGGATGTTGTCCCAAGCCCAGGCAGCTTGCCTAACAACAGCTGAATTAGGTTGCACTTCACAGTAAAGGGTCTCAGCTAAATCCTGTCCTCTGGGAGGGTGAACCAAGGTATATCCCAATTGTCTCTTAAACAGTAAGGGGTTGTAATTGATGCAACCTTTTACTCCTATCAGAGGCACATTAGGGTATTACCCACAACTGGTAATAATATCCTTTCCTTTGGTGCTCTGGGTGCATCATCAGATATTCTCTGAGGTTAAGGCAATGAATCTCTTGGCCCAATTCTTCTGTTGGTGAGGGTTCAGGAAAGCATCTGTTTTAGGCAGGTGTCTGAGTAGCCCAGAATAGAACAAAGGAGCACAGCATCTGACCAACTTCCCCCTTTGCTTTTCATTTCTCTGATGGATGGAGTAGTAAAAATCTCCTAGCAATGTAGGCACTGGGTTCCTCAGCAGGAACAAGTGTATAACATTCTTACTGACAAATTTAGGCTCATCTGCAAACAATATAGCCCCATATATGCTGAGGGCTAAAAGTGCACAGACTGCCCTCCATTCTCCCACTGCAACCTTCAGGATGGCCTGGTAAATCAAGAAGTCCAGATGTAAACCAGGAATCCCAGCTTTTGTTGTCATGTTTTGCTCAATAAGGGCAGGCTCCAAGTACAATGCCCTTGCTATCTCTTCACTTCTGGGAGCAGTCATCTCTAGGTTGAAGGGAATTCCTCCTCTGATAGGCACTCCAATCAACAAAGAAAACTCTTCCAACAGAGGCCCTATCTGAAAGTCTGGAAAGGTGAAGCATCTAAGTGGAGGGTCATAAAACTGCAAGCATGTGTGAATCATGCTCCTATGAGAAGAATCAAGGTCCATGACCATGTCCAAAATACCCCCATAGTGCTCTCTAAACAGTGGGATGTGTTCAGGTGTGAAGAGTGACTGGACCTTCCTGATACCAGTCAAAATAGGCTCAAAGAAGTGATAAGATATGTTGCTCTTCCTTGGAACATCCATGGGTGCTACTGAAGGAGCTGAAGTCAAATGCTGATGAAGAACACAAACTGAGGAGCTGGAAGTAGGTCTCTGACAGACTGATGCAGGTGAGTCTCTGACAGACTGATGGAAGTGCTGAAGGAGATAGCTGAAGCAGATGCTGAAGAAAATAACTGAAGCAGAGGTCTTAAGCAATAGAAGGGGTCAAAACCAAACCAAGATATAATGAGGTGGATACCCTGAAAAACAAATAAACCAATGTTAAATGATGCAATGATGATATATGCAAATGATATGCAAAGGTTTGTGATCAAGAGCTGGATCTGATTGTCTGTCCTGATATAAAGTCCATGTATGTTCAAAGGTCCAGATGGAGGTTCAGAAATCCAGTAACCAGGGTGGGGGACTCAAATAAAGAGTCACAGGTACAAGGTTAATCACAAGAACTGTCCAAAGTGAAGTACTCTTAAACAATACAGTAACAGGGTATGATGTGGCCAAGGGTTTCTACAAACCTGCAAACAACCCAACCCCCTCACATGTAATGTCCTAGAACAAGGATCCTCAGACTTGGATCAGTTATGAGAAGTGTAAACACTTCTAACCCGGAGGTACAGTGTTTACAATAACCATAAAAGATCCTCCTCTAATTCACCCCAAATTTTGAAGGTCAAAATAAAGGTCATCCAGACTTAGCAGGCTTCCTAGATAGCCCTAGCACTACAGGAAATCTGTAGCACAAAGTTCTCAAGAAGAAACCCACATCTGAACCGTGTTTCATATTCCCGCACCAGACCGAAATGGAATGGGAAAGAACATGAACCACTCTAACCTAGGTGTCTCTCAGGTCCCAGGTATAGGACCTTAATCACTCAATGGAGCCCCACCCACCAAAGAAAACCAGATCCAGCACAGTGATAATGACAGTATGAAATATGCATAAGACTGTAAAGAAAGCAATAAATAAAGTTGTTCATAAAGCAATAAATAAAGCAAATAAATAAACACAATTAGCACATAACACCCCAGTAAACACAAATCAAACAAGTGCTAGGAGGAACCCACAAAAAAGAACCAGAATCCCTGGTTGCAGTATAAGGGTCCCCAGCAGAGTCGCCAAGCTGTTGCTCCCACCAAATGACACAGGGCCAGGAGGAGTACAGACGCGAACGGTCGGTGAAAGAGAGAACATGAAGATGAACTAAAAAGAGTCGCCAGCTAGACATTTTTATCCCAAAGGAAAGGTAATGCTGCATAAACCTAGGGAAAGATGGATAAGACGGTTGCTAACCAGAGAAACTGAGAAAGGGGGTTGGTTACAACCTGGGAAGGTATTAGCACCCAGATTGTCCGTCGTACTCGACGGGATCCACGCTTGAAAGATTTGTGCTTAAAGGGGTAGTATCAGTGTTATTCTGTGTGCAAAAGCTGGAAAAGGATATACAGGTGTCAGTGCCAAAGAAGTGTGAAGTGAAGAAAAGGAGTGTCAGTGTAAGGAAAGAATGCAACGCTCAAGACAATGAGGCTTAAAGAATAATGCTGGAAGAGGGGGGAATGTACAGAGATTTTTGTTCGATAACTATTAAGTTATGCCTACGTATCCTTTCGTGCAATGAGGAAGTCAGAACACCGTAGTTCGACTCAAAGAGACTGAAAGCTAAATTGACTGATGAACTGCTTACTTGCCTATGCTCTAGTGTATGACCTGTCTGGCTCAGGTGCTAACTGTCTTGCATTAGACGGGAGAAGCGAGTTCTCGTTTATGAGTGAATGAGATGAGAAAAGAATCCTGGAGGAAACGATTATTGTTTGTTTTGGTGATTTCATTCTTTTATTGCTTTTTTTGTTTGTCATAAGTTAATGAGCTTAAGCCTAAACCAAGGGTTAGTAAACTCATCACATCCTCCCTTTGATTAGGGGTAATGAGAATACCTTAAGTATGAAGTAAACACCTCACACTTAATCACCATGATGTAGGATTAAGATCATTAACCTACTTGTAATTATTTAGATGTTTTTTGGAGTTTTTGTTTAGTGTTATGTAATGAGTTTAAGCCATAATCATGGATTTAATGGACTCATTACACAATCCTAATATAAGGATAATAGATGAGAACATTTAAGCTGAGAAAGGCTCCTCAACTTAATCCATGATTAGGGATTAACCTCATGACAAAACAAAGCCTTTATTAAAGTGGATTTTAGTTAATGGTAAGATTAAGAAGTGAATTTTATGGTTTGTAAGACAACTTGAGGGGGACTTGTCCATTAACACTAGGGTTAGTCCTTCTTGACCAATTAAGGAAGAATTAGAACCCTAATGCAAGGCCCAAGTTACAAGCTTGATGGCTTAGTGATTATTAGATGGATTGATTAAAAGATTTAAACACATTAAGGGTTTAACACTTAGGGTTAAGGTTATACACTCCATCCTAATAGAAGGATACAGGCATAATCTTAATCACAAAGCCTTAAAACCTTAAGGGTTTAATCCTTGATTAAGAGGTGAGAAGAGAAAACTCAAAGATGACACAAAGGTAAAACTAATGGGGGACTAATCAAACCCTAAATGTTATCATGCTTGGGTATTCCTAGGGTTTATGAGGCTTGCAAGAGATCTTCAAGAGAGCCACCAAGGAAGGAGCAGGATGAAAGGAAGAGAAGCAGAAGAAGCAAGTCAACTTACTTCACTTAAGAAGATAAGTTGCTTGAAGGAGGAAAGTGGGGAAGGAACATGAATGAGCAAGCTCACTCTAATTCACATACAAAATTCAGCAATGAATGCATAAGAGAGATGAGAAGAGATTGTGAGAAGTGAAGGCAAATTCACTTCTCAAAGTAACTTACCACCTGAAAAGTTAGTAAAAGGGAAATGAAAATGAAATGAAAATGAAATGAATGCAAGGATGCAAACCAAAACCAGAAGCACATTTATGATGCAAATGATGCTAGGAGATGATGCAAATGTATGTCAAGTGATATGAATGTTCATACAAGTAATGAGGATGCAAATGAAGCATGAAAGAGGCATGAAAGTTCATGAATGCATATGAGATGAAATGAAAGCATAACATGGCAAATGGATGATGCAATGATCCAACATGATTCTAATGTGTCCTAAGATGTCTTAGGAGTCATGTGAATGCATAAAATGTCATGGAAAGTTCATGAATGCAAGCATATACAAGATGAATGCAAATGAAGATACAAAATTAGGGTTTTATGAAAGGATGAGATGCAAAACCCAAAATCAGAAGAAAATGACAAGATAAAAAATTGAAAATGCACTCAAAGGAACCCTAAACATATACTAGGTTACCATCCAAAGGGGGAGGTCAGAAACTAAACCTATAGGGAGTTATGAATTTCCTAAGTTTCTAGGGTTTTAAGGGTGATCCTCAAGGTAAAATGCCAAAAAAAATTAAAATGAAAGGTAAAAATGAAACAAAAATGTTTTTAGAAACTAGGAAACATTCATAGAGCAATGCAAAAAGAATCATTCACAGACTCAAATTGGTTTAAAAGTTATGAATTTTTGAAGTTAGGGTTAGAAAATGAACAATTTAAGAACCCTAATTCAATGAAAAATGTCAAAGCATGATCAAAACCAAAAATAATTTTGTGTGGTGAGTTTGTAAATGTTTCTAAATGTCCAAGAATGTTCTCTGAAATATTTTGTGATTTTTAAATACTTAAATGTATTTTTAATTAATTAATTTTCATTAACTAATTAAATAAAACATTTACATGATTTAAAAATATTTTTTTAATGCAAAAAATGAAAATAAAAATATTTTTGGTTTCTGAAAATTAATAAAATGTTTGATAAAAAATTTCAGAATTTTTTGACCATTTTTTCTATTTTTAAAAACTCGTACAAAAGAAAATAAGAAAAATGCAATAAAAATTAAATAAATGGAAAGTAAACAGGATGGATGGTTGGGATAGAAACTGGGTTTGGGAGGATTGACCTGGAGCGCATTTGGACGGCCCATATTTAAACTTGACTAAACTGAATTAATTAATTACATAAACCTAATTAATGGCTAATGACACAATCTGGTCCACACAATCACGCACGGGAAGAAGGATCTAACAGCTCATATTCAAAAAGTGCCCTAACCCTAATTAATTAGGCTAATGACTTTCAGGTGGCCGGAAATGACCTCCGGTCATCTTCTCCGGCCACACCTCCCCTGGAAATTTTCCAAATCACTCCCTAGGCCATTTCTGGAGCTCTAAAGCTCCAGATTGATTCCTCTCACCCTCCTAAGATCAACCCCACCCTCAAAAACAATTTATTTTCACTCCATTTCAAGATTCGAAGACAAGAACAAAAATGGCAGAAATTTCAGAACAATCATACAAACTCATTTCTTCATCATTTTCAAAAATACAAAGTTCATTGCATTCAGGGGAACAAGCATAACCATTTAATAACTTAAAATAAAGGTTCTGGAAAAAATATTCACATGGCTACCTGAGATGGAGCTTTCAACCCAGGAACTTTCTGACTGCCTCCTTGCTTCAAAATGCCTCCAATGACCTCCCTGAAGAAGCTTTGAAGCTTGGATGGAGTTTTTTATGGCTGGTTTGTGAGTTTGTGATCAACTGGTCAGAAAATCGTGTTTGATTTTCAAGGGCTTTCAGGGCAAAATGAAGGGTTGTTTATGCTCTATGAAGCTTTTCTAAATGAATGGTGAAGTTGGTTTTGAGGTTTGATGCTTGTGCTGAGAAATTCGAAGGGATGAAGTTTTTGCAAGTTTTTGTGAATGCTGAGCTATGGGAGAGTTCAGGCTTGTGAGTGGTGTACTTTGGATTGCTTTTGGTTTGTATAAGGCATTGTGATTGGTCAGAAAGTTGGTAATGGCATAGTGTGATTGGTATGGTGCAAAATGTAAAAAGTCAACATTGGTTGTACTTTGAGGAATGGGCTGTTTCAGGCTTAGTACAAAGGGGTGTCTGGTGCAGCTGGGATTCAGGATGTCCATGGAAATCACTTTGAGGCAAATCAGCAAGTTTGTGAAAGGTTATGGCAGGTTTTGCAAATTCATGAACCTTTGGCCCTTTTGAGATTTCTTTATGTGCAAGTCATGAAAATGTGAAATTATTTGGGCAATTCTGAGTTTTAAGCCAAGCACTATGATGTTATGATGTGTAGAAGTCAATTTGAAGTCACAAAATAGCTTGGCACGAGGTTTTGCAAAAATCCCTCTTTGGCATGAAACATGAAATTATGTGATTTTTGCCAACTTTGGAAAGCCATAACTTGGGTTCCAAAATGAATTAGATATTGTTCTTGTACTTTTTGAAAAGGGAATGATCCAATCTACAACTTTCATGACCAACAATTTTTCATTTGAAGCATTTTTGGTTAAGAAAGAGGAGGTTGAAAAACTTTCCCAAAATGGAAAGTTTACATTACAAGTCATTTCCATTTTTGGCAACTTTTGGTTTAGCCCACTTTTCTTCAAATTTGTGAACTTCTAAGCACTTAAATGATCAAATAAAGACCATATAACTTCATTTTGATGAAAAATCCACTTTGGGTTCATTGATGGGGGCTTCAGATGCCCTGATTTTGCTCTGACTTGCTCAGGACGTTACCCAGTGATCAGATGACTTCCACAATGAATTTCTTCATCAAACTTGGTAGGTATGATCCTTATAACATATTAAGACCAATAGAAACAAGAATGACCAAAAAATTTGGAGTTATGGCCTCTAAAACCAAAACCCTAATTTCAAGTCATCTGTACAGTTAAACCCTAGCTCAGCTTCCATGTTTTGCCAGTTCTTGTGATTCTTTGACTTCCTTGATCTTTAAGGGATATAATATGAAGATTAAACATACATGGATCCTCTTGGAATGATTTTAAACCTTTGTAGTGGCTCAGATGGATCCTTGGATTGCTCAGATCACAAACCCTAGATGCAGATGAACTTGAACCAATGCAGTGAAGCAAAAATGCAACATGATATGATATGATTGAACAAATGCAAATATGAAAGATCACAAGCCATGGTGTGAACTTAGTGAGGGAAAATTTGGGGTGTTTACACAAACCACACAGCGAACAATGGAGCACAATAATTTACGTACCCTTTTCTTTTCTCATTTCTGTGATGGACACTAAAGTAAAAATCCCCCAACAGCGTAGGCACTGGGTTTTCTTTAACAAAAAGGGTGATAGCTTCCAAGCTCACCCAACCTTTCTCTCCTGGGAAAAGACATATCCCATAGACCATCAAAGCTAACAACCCACTGAATTCTAACCACTTTCCTCCCAAAGAAAATACATGAGCTTCTGTGATAAGAAAATCCAGAGTAAATCCCTTCCCCTTTCTAGCTTCCAACTCCATCTTTACCCTAAGCATACTCAAATGAAAGGCACCTGCTATATCCTTGTACAGGGGAAACTTCTCTGCAGCATAATAAGGAACACCATTCCTGATAGGAATCTTTAGGATGTCAAAAATATCTTCCATAGTAGGAGCCAAGACATAGTCAGAAAACACAAAAATTCTCAATTGAGGGTCATAGAACTGCAACAAAGAGTGAAGGCTATCTCTCTAATCAACAGTAGGCTTGTTCATGTAACCTAAGATCTTCCCATACCGGCTTCTGAAATCATCTGAAACCTTGTCGTTCATCAATCCCACCAGTTTCTGAATACCCTCAATTTCTGGTTGCGGGAAAGTGTAATGAGCATTCCTTTTTCTGGGTATCTCTTGGACTTCTGTCATATGGAGAAATAATGAATACCAGAACTGGGTAAATGATAACCTGAAATGGAAACACAAATAGTTAATGCAAATATGATGCCATGCAATGCAGGAATATGATCAACAACTGGGACTATCTGGATACTGAATACTGGACCCAGGTGACCAAGAACCAGAATCCTCTGAATAAAGCCCCATAAACAAGAACGCAATTTCAAATAATCCCCAAATTAGATATCAGATGACTTAAGAACTCCATAAATCATGTAACCATATCAAACCATAGGACTGTACTGGTACTGAGGTATGATGAGGTCAAGGGTTCCTGCAAACCTGTAAACCCCTCCCAATCTCACGGGTGTGCTCCGGGTCAAACATCACAGACTCTCAAAGTCGAATAGCAATAATACGCTCACCATTTCCGAGAAATGGCTCATGACCAAATCAGGGAATCGGTTAAGCATTATGTACTACTCAGGGAGGTCTCAATATGAGTCTGGGAAAAACAAGCATCCTTTATAAGTTCCCAGCTTCGAGCGCTAAAATCGAGAAACAAGAGTACATTCATCTCGAAGGGTACAATACTAACGTCATACGACCAGATGCTTTGACTGAGTTCCTATAAAAGAACATCCTATGCGAGTTCCCAGTGGGCCCTCAAGTGTGAATGGGTTTGCCACCAAATGTGGTCTACCATTGTCACCATTGGAGAGGGATGTTTCCACAAAGGTCCTCAATGATCGGTCCCCAGATGCACATAACTATCGAGGCCGTGTAATGATCCAAGAAAGATTCCTGCATCAAAACATTTCCAAGACGGTCGCAAGTCTGGGTGTGGAACTCTCTACTACCAACATAGCAAGATGCCATGAAGCCAAAGTGACTGTCCACGCTAAGTCCTAGGGTGCACTCGAGCCCCGGTTACGAGCTCATCTCGCAGTAACAATTCCCAATCCCACCAAACAGAAAACCAGTATAGCCAGATAGTCCAGTAATAATATATGATGCATGAATATAAATACTGAAAACTGTAAATAAAGTTGTAAATAAAACTATAAATAGAATAACAGTAAAATACACAGGCAACAACAAACAATCAAAACCCAGCGAAATAGAAACATGCAAGTGCTAGGATTGACTCTTAAGAGGAAACCAAAGATTCTAGGTTTGATCCCCAATAGAGTCGCCAGCTGTCGCTCCCTGGATTTCCATCCTGGTACAAACACTAAAGTAAGAGAGGTAGAGTCGCCTGCCAGGCATTTTTATCCTGAACGAACGGGAAAGGTAATGCTGCACAAACCAAAAAAAAGAAAAGGAAGGACACAGGTCCTGTGAACCAAAGAAACTGAGTTCGGGAGTCGGTTACGACCTTGGAAGGTATTAGCACCCCATATCGTCCGCCATACCCGACGGGATCCACCCTTGCAAAGAAAATGTTTCAAAGGTTGAAGACATGAAAGCTGCTGTAAAAAGAAAGGACTGAAACTAGAAAAGGAACTGAGAAAGAAAACAAAGTGGAAAAATATAGGGAAAATAAAAGAGTGTGCTCGAACGGGCCCTACCCCTCTACCTACGTACCTCATCTGGAAAATGAGGATCAGAGTCTCCGTAGTTCCCCTAACTAGGGGTGGAAAGGATTACCTGCGTCTTAAGGCTTGAACTTCCTATGTCAATGCTCAGGTGTTGCAGGCTCAGACGACGAGTGCGTTACCATCTTGCAAAGTGACAAGAAGTAGCAAGTTCGCGTTCAGAGTGAAGGTGATGAGAAGAGAAGTCCCGAAGGAGACGCTTATTGTTTGTTTGTGCTTTTTAGAAGTCTTTTAGGAGTGTGGCACGAGAGAGTGAACTCAAGCTCTTTTCCATGGAATGTGTACTTGCTACTACATTCCAAGATGGAATAATAGAACAAGCATACCAAGTAAGGAGAATTTATCCAAGAATTGTTTCCAAGGGCAAGGGCCTAAGCTCACTAACTCGTTGAATTTATTAAGTGTCTTAGTGGTTAGGTGAAGAAGTGTTATTTATGATTTTCTTGATGAAGAGGACCTCATGATCAGACTTGTGCATCATGCTAGAAAAGTGTACTATTCCAAGATGGAATAAATACATAAGTGTCGCTCCCCAGATTTTCATCCCGGTACAAACGCGAATCGTCGGCGATGTTGGAGGTTGAGGTTGAATAGAGTCGCCAGCTAGGCATTTTTATCCCGAAGGAAAGATAATGTTGCATAAACCTGGATAAAGATATGGATAAGAAGGTTGCGAACCAAAGAAACTGAGAAAGGGGGTTGGTTACGACCTGGAAAGGTATTAGCACTCAGATCATCCGCCGTACTCGACGGGATCCACGCATACCTGATTGTGTTTAAAGGGGATAGTGTATGTGCTAAACTGTGTATAAAAGGTTAGGGGGAAAAGGATGTACAGGGTGTCAGTGCAAGAAGAAAGTGAGTGCTCAAAACTGAGGCTAAAGAAAAGGAACTTGAAGGAGGAGAGGGGGGAGACCTGGGGGCTTTTGTTCGATAACTGTTAAGTTATGCCTACGTATCCTCTCGTGCAATGAGGAAGTCAAAACACCGTAGTTTGACTCAAAAATACTTTGTGCTTTTGTGAACTGCTTGCTTGGCTATGCTCAAGTGTATGACTCATCTGGCTCGAGTGTTAACTGTCTTGCATTAGACGGAAGAAGCAAGTTCTCGTTTTTGAATGAGTGTGATGAGAAAAGAATCCCGGAGGAGACGTTTATTGTTTGTTTTTGTGTTTTGAGTTTTTTATTGTTTTTGGTGTTTTTGTATAGGATAATGAGCTTAAGCCTCCATCAAGGGTTTACCAACTCATTATATCACCCCTGATCAGGGATAATGAGTCTACTTAAGTATGAGATGAAAATCTTAACTTAATTACCCTAATGATGCAGGATTAAGATCATTAACATACTTGTGATTATTAAGTCTCTTTGGATTTTTATTTTGTGTTAAGTAATGAGTTTAATCTCTAATCAGGGATTAGTGAACGCATTACACCATCCTAAGAGAAGGATGATAGATGAGGATACTTAAGATGAGGAAGATACCTCAACTTAGTCCATGTTTAGGGATTAAAATCATTATATAACAAGCCTTTATTAAAGTGGATTTTAATTAAAGGTGGGATTAAGAAATGGATTTTATGTTTGTAAGACTAAACCTGAGGGGGACTTGTCCATTAAACACTAGGGTTAGTCCCTCTGAACCAATAGGAAGAGATGTAACCCTAGTATAAGGCCCAAGTTACAAAATTAAGTCTTAATGATTATTAGGTGTTTTGATTAGGAAGTGTAAACAACTTAAAGGTTTAACACTGAGTATTAAAGTTATACACTCCATCCTAAGATAAGGATACAGGCATAACCCTAATCCAGAGCCCCAAAACTTTAACTGTTTAGCCTTGATTATGAGATGAGAAGCAGAGACTCAAAGGTAAAAACTAGGGGAGACTATGTACAACCCTAAAGTTATCATGCTTGGATATTCCTATGGTTTGTGATGCTTAAGAAAGATCTTCAGAAAGTCTTCAGATAGCCACCAAGGAAGAAGAAGTAGATGAAAAAGGAAGGAGATAGAAGAATAGGTTACTTACTTCCTGAAGAAGTTGAGTAACCTAAGACAAAGAAAGGAGCAAGAGAGGGCACAAGTGAATCAAATTCACTTCAAAGGCATGTAAAGATGCAAATGAATAAATAAGAAGAGATTGGATGTGGAGGCAAATCCACATCCTAAACAACTTACCATAAGCCCCTGAAAAGTTAGTATGAATGCATAAGGTGTGAAACAAAAGGCATTAAGGAAAATGAGGATGCAATGATGCCAACTAGAAGTGGATACATGATGCAAATATGTCATGGAGAGATGCAAGTCATATACAATGCATATGTATGATCATACAAGTGATGGATGCAAAAACAAGCATGTTAGAAGCTTAAGAACACATGAACATACATAAGATGTAATGGATGTAAAACATCCCAAATGAATGCAACAATGATCAACCAATATTCACACATGTCCTAAGGTGTCTAAGATGACATATAAATGCATGAGATGTCATGGAAAGTTCATATGATGATGGTGTGCAAAGATGAATGCAAATGAACATGACAAATTAGGGTTTTAAGAAAGTATGAAATGCACATGATCAAAACAGAAGCATATACATGAAGAGATGCAAAGTCACACACAAGATCACCCCCAAAGATGGAAGTTAGAAGCTATACCAAAGTCAAGTTATGGTTTTTTAAAGTTAGACTAGGGTCTTGGGTACCTCTTCATGGAAAATGCCAAACAAATGGGAAATTCAATGCAAACTTATGAGTTAAATGTCCTAGACACTAGATGCGACATGTAGAAGAATGCAAAAAGAACCAAGCGCAAACTCATCTTGGTTGATCAGAAATGAATTTTTGAAGTTAGGGTTAGAAAAATAAGAAATTTAGAAACCCTAATTCATGGTTAATTGTCAAAATGTGATCAAACCCTAAAAGAAATTTGTAAAATGAGTTTGTAAATTGTTCTAAACATATGAGAATGCTTCATGAATTGTTTTGTGATTTTTAAAGACCTAAAAGTATTTTTAATTAATTAAAATGGATTAATTAATTAAATAATACAATTAAATGATTTAAAAATATTTTTTTAATGCAAAAATTAAAAATAAAAATGTTTTTGGCTTCTGAAAATTAATTTGAACAATGATGCAAAAAATCAGAATTTTATAAAATGTTTTACTATTTAAAATAAATGAAAGAAAATAAATGAAATAAAATAAAAATAAAAATGCAAAGTATGTAGGATGGATGGTCCAGATGCGAAATTGATGAGATTAAAGGTCCAGGATGAGAGTCAGCAAGACTTGAGGAATGAGGCATCAAGGGTTGTGGTTTGAACTGGGCTTACGCGCGCTATCCAAGGGCTACCATTTAATCTGACTAATTTAATTATAATTTATTTAATTAAATGAAATTAGGGTTTAATGACCTAATCTAAGTCGTCCATGCACTTAACCTAATCAAGATCTGAAGGCTATCATTCAAACTGGGCAATTAATTAAGATTAACCCTAATTAATCTCAAGCGATCGGAGATAAGCTCCGGTCGTCTTCTCCGGCCATCCCCCAACCCTAACTCCACCTACAAGCTTATAAACACTAAACTAACTGCCCAAAAATGATCCCCAAACATCATAAAATCAAAATCAATCAACAAAAATCATTTATTTCACAAGAATCAAGCAAATCGAAGCAAACATTCAAACACGGGCAGAGTTTCAGAACCATCATACATGCTCATTTCTCGATCATTTTCAAATTTAAACATATCAAGATGATCCTTAGAACATGTAGATTCATAATATAACAAGAAAAGGGATTTCTGGAAAAAATGTTCTTGAGGTATACCTGAACTGAAGCTTTTCAAAGATGAGCTTTCAGAGCTTCCTTCTTGTGCAAATAAACTCCTCTAGTCCCCCTGAAGCTAATGAAGTGCTTGGATGAAGCTTATAATGGCTGGTTTGAGGATTCCAGTTCTGATATCGCAGAAAATGAGGTCTTGATATGTTGTGTTTCAGGCCATGGTGATGGGTGGGAAATGATCCTTAGGTTATGTGTGATTGAATGGTGAAAGAATTTTTAAGGTTTGATGGCTGTGGAGTGAGAATCGAAGAAGGGAAGCTTTTTGGGAATTTTGTGCAATCTGAGTATATGCTTGTTATCAGCCCTTGCGTGTTGCTATATCTCTCCCATAAAGTGTGAATGGATCATAGTGTAGGTTTGTAGAGGCTGCTGATCACTATTCCAAGAGTATGAGGGAATTTGCAAAAAGTTAAGGTTTGGTGTACTTGAGGTATGGCATGGTGCAGAGATGGTTTGAGAGCTTGTACTGCATTAGCTGAGTTCAAGGAGCACCCTTGGATTTAAAGTTGTGAGCTGTAACACTTGATTCAAAAGTTTGCATAGGTTTTGCATTTTTCCCTCTTTGTGATTTCTTGAGAAACAAGTCATGGAATCCTTTGGTTCAAGGCTCAATTCTGGTCAATACAAGTTGCATTATGTTGTTATGATGTGTAGAAATGCATTAGAGGTCATTAGAAGGCTTGGAAATCAAAATTGCACATTTCCCTCTTTGGCATGAACTTGAAAATTACAAGATTTTTCCCAACTTTGACTGGCCATATCTTGAGTTCTAGGATGAATCAAGAGGAGTTCTTGTACTTTTTGAAAATGGGAAGATAAAATCTACAACTTTCATGTTTGAGGAAAATTCATTTGAAGCCTTTTTGATCAAGAAAGAGGAGGTTGAAGATCTTTCCCAAAATGGAAAGTTTCCATTACAAGTCATGCCCAAAAATAGAAACTTTTGCAATGGCTCATAATTCTTCAATTTTGTGAACTTCCAAGCATTCCTAAGATCAAATAAAGATCATAGGACCTCAAATTGATGAAGATGACCCTTTGGAACCCTTGTTGGTGGCCTCAGATGCCCTGATTCTGACTTTTCTTGCACAACAAGTTACCATTTGATCAGATAACTTCCACAAGGAATTTTTGATTCAAATTTGATACACATGCTCCTTATAACATATATAGACCAATAGAATCAAGAATGGCCAAAATTTTTGAGTGTAAGGGCCTCAAACCCAAAACCCTAATTTCTGGTCATCTGTGTAGGAGCCTTGAGCCTGCCTGGGTGGCTCTGCAATCTCTTGTGATCTTTTGACTTTCAAGAACCCTTGGGGGTATAAAATGATCACAGAACACTCATGGACCCTCTTGATATGCTTCAAAACTTTTGAAATAGCTCAAACCACTTCTAAGATTCATCTGATCACAAACCCAAGCTATACAATTATGCAGTGAAATAACTATGCAATGAGAGATGATATGCTTATGCAATGCAATATGAAGGATCACAAGCCAAGGTGTGAGAAAAAGAGAGGGAAAATTTGGGGTGTTTACAACTTCCCCTGTTCAAGCATGAGTTAGGTGTGTAGTATGTAAGCGTCTGGCTTAACAGACAAACAAGATAACTTGTGGTTGAATACCAAGACAGTCCAAAATTTGCACTCTTTATTATAAGAAGAAAAGGGATATAAATTGTAATAGATAGTATAGAATGAATATCAAATGATAGCGACGGAGGAAGACCATCGAGCAGAGGACGAATGCTGGGGATAAAAACGGTGAGAAATGCACTGACGGGGACGACTATCATGCTGGGGAACAAAGAATCCGTGATGGGGGCGGCCATCAGGTAAAGAAAAGCGACTTGACTGGGGATTTAAAAGCACTAACAGGGATGGCGGTTAGGCTGAAGAATAAAGAAACCGCGACGAGGACGGCCATCGGTTGAAGAATAAATAAATCAATGATGAGGGACGATCATCAAGAGGTGAAGGACGATCACCGAGCAGGGTACGACTGCTGAGATTTATCGCGACATAGGACGAATGTCGGATAAAAAGGTCGACAATGGGGACGACCATCGGATGAATGATGAGGTACGGTCATCAAAAGGTGAAGGACAGTCACCTAGCAGGGGACGGCTGCTGAAAGGTATCACCACGAATGTTGGATAGAAAGATCAACGATAGGGACAACCATCGGATAACATGATGAGGGACGATCATCAAAATAAATGATGAGGTATGGTCATCAAGAGGTGAAGGACGATCACCTAGTAGGGGACGGCTGCTCTGTCGGGGATTATCTCGACATAGGACGAATGCCGGATGAGAAGATCGACGATGGGGATGACCATCAGATGAATGATGAGGTACGGTCATCAAAAGGTGAAGGACGATCACCTAAAAGATATCATGACACAGGACAAATGTCGGATAGAAAGTTGTTTTGTTGGCGACTTCTGGGGATAGATAAACACGAACGAGTGTTTAAGCCCAAAAATTAAAATGGTAAGTGTTTCGACAATGTGTATAGATTAAAGATACGGACGAGTATCCTTAGAACCACGATACGGACGAGTATCGATAGAAACAAACACCGACACGTGTTTAAGGAGTGATGATATGGACGAGTATCAATTGTTTGAACAAAGAACACAGACGAGTGTTATTCTACTGGGGCGATGCGTAAGATACGGACGAGTATCAAAGAATTATATATAAGTAGGATATAGACGAGTATCAGAAGGATTGTGTGTAAGTATGTACAAGTATTTGTATTGAGAGTGCAAAAGGACATTTTGGCATTTTATCTGCAGGGGATAAATTTTTGCGTATTGCTTGGAGGAGTGATTTTTGTATTTGCAGGTGACTTGCTCGAACTTGGCTTATATAATGCAAATGTTGGATTTTTTCCGTAATGCTCCGTATTAAACGGAATGATACGCTTTGTTTGGGGAGAGATGATGCGAATGCTATGATTATGCAAATGAGAGAAGCGAGATCCGAGATCGGATCACTGGGCGATCTGTGGGGAGAAAGGGATCACTGCACGATCTTTCTGGAGAATTCTGGGGAAAGAACTCTGTGGGGATCCCATACTGGGGATAAGAAGATCTGAAAACTTGCTGGGGAAAAGCGATTCAGGCATTGCTTTGGAGATCTCGCTTAAGGAGGAGAGAACTTCTGGGAAGTAATATGTTGGAGGATCAGCTTCGCGGGGATACTCTGAGGGGATAAAGAGCTCCATGGGGGGAATACTTTTGTAAAGTAGTCTTTATGATGATGTGACTGCTGTCTTGTCTGGGGATATAATGTCTGATATACCCCATGTTGTGAAAGGTTGTCCGCCTTGAGTACCTGCAACCTGTCAAACAAAGGAAACGCACAAGTGCCCTGAGGTATCCCCAACCGGATTCTGTCATAGGAGTTAGGTTCTCTTAAAAGCACATATTTCCTGCAAGCATTTATTGAAAATCGCTTATATATTTTCATGCAAATGTTGTATTACGAACTTTGGACATTTTGCAAACAAAACAAAAAGGTACAAAACAGAGTATGAGTGAATATTGATTTTATTGATTAGTGTGCCCTGAATAGGCGAGTACTTTGAGGAAGCTAATCCCTGAAATGAGGATATTGCTACAAAATTGAGAAAATAAAAGTCCTATTCGGTAATGCTGAAGTTGATGCTTCAATCTTCCTTTTTGCTATGACCTGTATGACCTAAACACTCTTCTTATCTTGCTTTCTGAAGAAAGTTGATTCTAATTCACGCATTGTCCTTTCGAAGTTTGCCATGTTATGTGAGTGACACAGACGAATTCAGAATGTAGTTGTTTGCTTATTCCCTGATTTTGCCTGGATCGCCCTTTCGGGTTTTCAATCCACCAGGATACCCTTTTTTGCCCGAGCTGTCCGATGTGGCTTTTCAACTCAGCGGGTGTACATTTTTTTCAATTTTTCCCTAATTTTTGCCCGAGTCTTTTATTCTGTTTTTTGACTCGCCAGGATGCCCTATTTTTTCCTAGACTTACATTCTGTTTTTATGTCCAGCGGGTCATTTACACGAAGTATTTTTTAACTGCATCTGAATTCACAAGAGATAGGAATTTTTCGCCATCCATGGTTGCGAGCATCAGTACTCCACTTGAGAAGATTTTAGTTATCACGTAGGGACCTTCATAGTTTGGCGTCCACTTGCTCCTGTGGTCTGTATGAGGAGGAAGGAGTCTTTTCAGTACAAGCTCTCCCACTTGATATACCTGAGGTCTGACTTTTTGATCGAAGGCCTTCTTCGTCCGTTTCTGATATAACTGACCATGACAGATAGCTTCTAATCTCTTTTCTTCAACCAGGCTCAGTTGGTTATAATGAGATCGTACCCATTCAGCTTCGTCCAGCTTTACATCCATCATTACCCGTAAGGAGGGTAATTCAACTTCAACAGGTAGGACTGCTTCCATACCATACACAAGCTGATAAGGTGTTGCCCCGGTAGACGTTCTGATGGAAGTTCGGTACCCATGCAAGGCGAATGGTAACATTTCATGCTAGTGTTTGTATGTCACTACCATCTTTTGCACAATCTTCTTAATGTTCTTGTTAGCTTCCTCAACAACGCCATTCATCTTTGGTCTGTAAGGAGAAGAGTTGTGATGTTGGATCTTGAAATCCCGACATAACTCTGTCATCATTTTGTTGTTAAGGTTTGAAACATTATCAGTAATGATTCGCTCGGGAACTCCATATCGACAAATGATATCCCTCTTCAGAAATCGGGCTACCACTTGCCTGGTGACGTTTTCATACGAAGTTGCTTCTACCCATTTGGTGAAGTAATCAATGGCTACCAGGATGAATCTGTGACCATTTGAAGCAGTTGGCTCGATCTTTCCAATCATATTAATGTCCCACATGGTGAAGGGACTGGGTGAAGCCATTATATTCAAAGGATTGGGAGGCACATGCACTTTGTCTGCGTAGATCTGGCATTTATGGCACTTTCTGGCATAGGCACAACAGTCTGCATCCATTGTGATCCAATAGTAACCTGATCTTAGCAATTTCTTCTCCATTGCATCTCCTCCGGCATGGGTACCGAAAGAGCCTTCATGTACTTAGTGCATTAGTAGGTCTGTTTCCTTCTTGTCAACACATCTGAGCAAGACCATGTCGAAGTTTCGCTTGTATAAGGAACCATCAGTATGAGGAAGAAACTGTCGGCTAACCTTCTCAATGTCTTCTTATCATTAGATGATGCCTCAGGTGGGTATGTTTGATTCTCAAAGAAGTATTTGATGTCATGTAACCAAGGTTTGTTGTCAATGACAGTGTCCACAGAAAATACATATGCCTGTCGGTCTAGTCTGGATACTAAAATCCGAGGTACATAGTTAGCGGTCTGTTCTTTGATCATAGGTGAAATAGTGGCCAAGGCATCTGCAAACAGATTCTCATCTAGAGGGATATATTCAAGCTTGATGGTTGAGAAGAAAGTCAACAATCTCCTCGTGTAGTCACGGTAGGGAACCAGATGCTTTTGATGAGTATACCACTTGTCGTTAGTTTGGTTGATCACCAAAGCTGAATCCTCGAATACATTCAAGGTTTTGATCCTGAGGTCAATGGCTTCTTCAAGACCCATGATACAAGCTTCATATTCTGCTTCATTGTTAGTGCAGGCGAAGGTGAGCTTTGTTGAGAAAGGCAGATGGACTCCTTCGGGTGTAATAAGCAATGCACCAACCCCACGACCATTACAATTAACGGCCCCAACAAACATCATAGTCCATGCTTCTTCAAGATCAGGCCCTTCAGTGTGAATGGGCTCCTCATAATCTTTTGACTTTAAGAACATGATGTCTTCATCAGGGAAATCAAATCTCATAGGCTGGTAGTCATTAATGGGTTGCTCAGCCAGATAATCAGACAATACACTGCCTTTGATGGCTTTTTGAGAGGTGTGTAAACACCCCAAATTTTCCCTCACTCTTTCTCACATCATAGCTTGTGATCTTTCATTTTTGCATAAGCATTACATCTCATATTGCATATGTGTTTCATATGCATAACCATTTCATCTACATCTAGGGTTTGTGATCTGAGCAATCCAAGAATCAATCTGAGCCATACCAATGGTCATGAAGCTTTCCAAGAGGGTCCATATGTGTTCTATGATCATAATATGCTCCCCAAAGTTCATGAAAGTTAAGAGATCACAAAGAATGGAAAAGGCGTAGAGGCAGAGCTAGGGTTTTCCTGCACAGATGACCAAAATTAGAGTTTTGGTTTCAGAGGTCTTAACTCCAATTTTTTTGGTCATTCTTGTTTCTAATGTTCTTAATATGTTATAAGGATCATGTGTACCAAGTTTGATGAGGAAATTCATTGTGGAAGTCATCTGATCATTGGGTAACTTCTTGAGCAAGTTAGGTCAAAATCAGGGCATATGAGGCCCCTAATAAGGGTACCAAAGGATCATTTTCATCAAATTGAAGTTCTATGATCTTTATTTGATCTTAGAAGTGGTTGGAAGTTCACAATATTGAAGAAGTTTGAGCCAAATGCAAACTTGCCATTTTTGGAAATGACTTGTAATGGGAACTTTCCATTTTGGGAAAGATTTTCAACCTCCTCTTTCATGACCAAAAATGCTTCAAATGAAAAATTCTTGGACATGAAAGTTGTAGATTAGGTCTTTCCCTTTTCAAAAAGTACTAGAACATGTCTTGATTCATCCTAGAACTCAAGATATGGCCTTTCAAAGTTGGCAAAAATCACATAATTTTCAAGTTCATGCCAAAAAGGGAATTTTGCAATTTCACTTGCCAAGCCTTTCTATGACCTCTAATAAACTTCTATGCATCATAACATGTCAAGGCAACTTTATAAAATCAGAATTGGCCCAAGAATTTAAAAAATGCCAGATTCAATCCCAGCCATCCATTAGCACGCCAGTCAATTCCCTCTATTTTTTGTTCAAATCTGAACCTTTGGATGCGTTGACTTCCCTTTAAATCCATTTTATTTTCATTTTATTCTATTTATTTTGAATAATTTATTTAAAATAGTTAAAAACATCACAAAAATATTTCCTTTTGCATTTCTGATCCAAATATTTTTCTTAATCCAAAAATGATTTTTATTTTATTTTTTACATTAAAAAAGTATTTTATAAATATTTAAATGTTATTTTTAATTAATTAATAGATTTTAATTAATTAAAAATACATTTAGGTTTCTAAAATTCATAAAAACAATCATGAACCATTCAAATGCATTTAGAAACATTTTCAAACTCTTCATACAAATTTCGTTTTAGGTTTGATCATAATTTCACAATTTTCTTTGAATTAAAGTTCTTTAAAATCACATTTTTTAACCCTAATTTGAAAAATTCATTTCTGCCTAACCATGAAGAGTTTGAACATGATTCTTTTTGCATTGTTTCACATTTTACATGTAGTGTCTAGGTTATTTTCCTCATGAATTCATCTTGCATTTTCAAATTGATTTGCATTTTCCTTTGAGAATCACCCAAAAACCCTAGCAAACTTAGGAAATTCATAACTTTCAATAGGATTAGCTTTTGACCTTCTCCTTTGGGGTTTGACCTTGTATGGGATTAGGGTTTGATTGAGCTTGATTTCAATTTTTTATCATGTTGTATGCTTCTGTTTTGTTCATTTGCATCTCATACATTCATAAAACCCTAATTTCTCATGTTCATTTGCATTCTCCTTTGCATAGCATCATCAAGTGAACTTGCCATGACATTTCAAGCATTCATATGTCATCTTAGACATCTTAGGACATGTTAAATAATTGCTTGATCATTTCTACATTCATTTTCCATGTCTTGCATTCATTACATTTCATAAACATCTATTTGTTTTCAAACTTCTAAACATGCTTCTTTTGCATCTCATCTTTGTATGAATATTCATATGAACATTGTATGACATTGCATCATCTCATATGCCATTTGCATTGCATAATCACTTCTAAATTTGGTCTTTGCATCTCATTTCAATTCATCTCTTCATGCTTTATGTCTTATGCATTCATACTAACACTTTCAGGCACCTTTGGTAAGTTGTTCAGGGAGGTGGATTTGCCTTCACCTCCCACCTCTTCTTATCTCATTCATATGCATATTTACTTTTCTTTGAAGTGAATTTGTTTCACTTGTGTTCCTTCTTCTTTCTTTCTTTAAGTTACTTATCTTCTTCAGGAAGTAAGTAACTTGTTCTTCTCCTTCCTTCTCTTTCCACCTGCTTCTTCCATTGGTGGCCTTGAAGATCTTTCCTCTTAAGCCTAATAGACCATAGGACATCAAAGAATGATAACTTTTAGGGTTGTGAATAGTCCCCCCAGCTTTTACCTTTGAGTCTCCTTGAGTCTCTCTTCTCATCTCAATAATCAGATACTAAACTCTTAAAGTTTTAGGACTTTGGAATTAGGGTTATGCCTGCATCCTTCTCTTAGGATGGAGTGTATAACTTTAATCCTAAGTGTTAAACCTTTAATTTGTTTAAACCTCTTAATCAAATCACACTAATAATTACTAAGACTTTATCTCGTAAATTGGGCCTTACATTAGGGTTCTAACTCTTCCTTATGGTTAAGAGGGACTAACCCTAGTGTTTAATGGACAAGTCCCCCTCAAGTCGTCTTACAAACATAAAATCTACTTCTTAATCTCACCCTTTAATTAAAATCAATTTAATAAAGGCTTGTTATATAATGAATTAAATCCCTAACCATGGATTAAGTGGAGGTACCTTCGTCAGCTTAAGTGTGCTCATCTATTATCCTTCTATTAGGATGGTGTAATGAGTTCACTAATCTGTGATTAGAGATTAAACTCATTACTTAACACTAAACAAAACCCAAAAACATCTAAATAATCACAAGTAGGTTAATGATATTAATCCTACATCATCATTGTAATTAAGTTGAGATGCTTATCTCATACTTAAGCATGCTCATTATCCCTAATCAGGGAGGATATAATGAGTTTACAACCTTTGATTTAGGCTTAAGCTCATTAACTTATGCAAAACACCAAAAACAATAACAAAACTAAAAAAAAAAAAACAATAATCGTTTCCTTAGGGATTCTATTCTCATCACACTCATTCACAAACGAAAACTTGCTTCTTCCTTCTAATGCAAGACAGTTAGTATTCGAGCCAGGCGAGTCATACACTTGAGAATAGGCAAGTAAGCAGTTCACAGTCAATTTATCTTTCAGTCTCTTTGAGTCGAACTACGGTGTTCTGACTTCCTCATTGCACGAGAGGATACATAGGCATAACTTAACAGTTATCGAACAAAAGTCTCTGTGTCTTCCCCTTCTTTCAACATTCTTTCTAAAGCTTCAGTCCCGAGCATTTCACTTCCTTTTGCACTGACACCTGTATATTCATTCTTAGATTTTGCACACAGATATCACATACACCTATCCCTTTTAAACACAATCTTGTAAGCGTGGATCCCGTCGAGTACGACGGACAATCTGGGTGCTAATACCTTCCCAGATTGTAACCAACCCCCTTTCTCAGTTTCTCTGGTTCGCAACTGTCTTATCGATCTTTATCTAGGTTTATGCAGCATTACCTTTCCTTCGGGATAAAAATGCCTAGCTGGCGACTCTATTCATATTCATTCTCATTTTCTCTTTTTCGCTGACAGTTCGCGTCTGCACCGGGATGCAAATCTTCGGGAGCGACAGCTTGACGACTCTGCTGGGGAACCTATCTTATAACCAGGGCTTCTGGTTCTTTTTGTGGGTTTCTCCTAGCACTTGTTTGATTTTTGTTTATGGGGGTGTTATGTGTTATATGTACTTTTTGTTCATTGCTTTATTTATTGCTTTCTGTATAACTGTATTTATTGCTTTCATTTACTATTTATGCATTTAATATTTTTGTCATCATATCATGTGTTGGACCTGTTGTTTACCTTGGTGGGAGGGATACTCAGTGAGTAAGGTTCCATACTGGGAGCCTGAGTGACACATAGGATAGAGTGGCTTCATATTCTTTCCCATTCCATTTCGGTCTGGTGCGGGAATATGAAACACGGTTCAGACATGGGTTTCTTCTTGAGAACTCTGTGCTACAAATTTCCTGTAGTACTAGGGCTATCTGGGAAGCCTGCTAAGTCTGGATGACCTTTTAGATGACCTTCAGCATCTGAGGTGAGTTAGAGGGGGATCCTTTATGATTAATGTAAACACTGTACCTCCGGGTTAGAAGTGTTTACACTTCTCATAACTGATCAAAGTCTGAGGATCCTTGTTCTAGAACAATACATGTGAGGGGGTTGGGATGTTTACAGGTTTGCAGGAACCCTTAGCCTCATCATACCCTGTTACCAGATTTGTTTTAAGGTTACACCATTTTGGACTGATTCTATGAAACCCTAGACTTGTGACTCTTTATTTGAGTCCCCCACCTGGTTACTGGTTCTCTAAGCCTTCATCTGGACTTATGAACACACATGGAACTTATCAAGGCAGATAACAGATCCAGCACTTGAGCACAAACCCTTGCATATCATTCTGCATACATCATTTTGCATAATTTTAACATTTGTCTATTTGTTTTATAGGGTATCCACATTTTATTTGGTTTGGTTTTGACTGTTCTTCTGCTCAGACATCTTCATCAGATATATTCATTAGCCATCTTCATCAGAGATTTTCTTCAACATCTTTATTAGTTGTCTTCATCAGCATTTCTCCTCAGTTATTTTATTCAGCATCCATTTTCAGTATGGACCCATCCAGGAAGAGCAACATTACATACCATTTCTTTGAGCCCTCTCTAGCAGGCATCAGGCAGATCCAGACACTCATCACTCCTGATCATGTCCCTTTATTCAGGGAACATTATGGTGGTATTATGGACATGATCATGGACTTGGATGCATCACATAGGAGCATGATCCACACTTGCATTTAGTTCTATGACCCTCCTTTCAGATGCTTTACTTTCCCAGACTTTCAGTTGGGTCCTTTGTTAGAAGAATTTGCCATGTTGTTGGGTGTCCCTATCAGGAGAGGGATTCCTTTCAACCCTGAGATGACTGCTCCTAGGAATGAGGACATAGCTAAGGCTCTATATTTGGAAGCCACCATCATTGATCAGAATATGACCACCAAGGCTGGAATCCCAGGCCTCCATTTGGACTTCTTGATCACTCAGGCCATCAGTCATGCTGCAACAAGGAAGTAGGAAACAGTTTTTGCTCTCATGGCCCTTAGCATATATGGTATCATCTTGTTTGTAGACGAGCCTAAGTTTGTAAGAAAGAGTGCTATCCATCTTTTCCTGTTGAAGAATCCAGTTCCTACCTTGCTGGGAGATTTCTACTACTCAGTGCATCAAAGGAATGAGAAACAGAGGGGAAGATTAGTCAGATGTTGTGCACCTCTCTTCTATTGTTGGCTATTGAGACACTTGCCAAAGAAAAAATCTTTCTTGAATCCTCATCAGTCAAGAAACTAGGCTAAGAGAATGATTGCTCTCACTTCAGAAAACATCAGGTGGTGCACTCAGAGCACCAAGTGCAGAGACATAATCACCAGCTGTGGGAAGTATCTCAATGTACCTCTGATTGGAGTAATGGTTGCATCAACTACAATCCTTTACTGTTCAAAATACAACTAGGGTATGCCTTAGTACATCCACCAAGAGAGCATGACTTATCAGAAACCCTTTACTGTGACATTCAGCATAACCATGCCATTGCCCGAAAAGCAGCCTAGGCTTGGGATAACATTCAGACAAAAGGGACTGCCATTCTTGGCAAATGCAACAACATAGCTTCAACTCAGTATATTGATTGGTCTCGTATCAAAGGACAAATTACCCGCATGCCATTCACCCTGGAGGATGTTCCTAGACCATCAGCAGTAGAGCCTGTAGCTACAATCAGTTTAGAGGAATTTGAGAAGTTGAAGGAAAGGAACACTCAGCTTTCTGAAGCTCTGAAGAAGACCCTCTGGGAGAGGAATGATAGGCGTCTGGATAATGAGAGGTTAGAAAAGCTCTAGATCAAGCATATGACCAAGATTAAGAAGACAGATGATTACATCAGAAAAGCCCGAGCAGGGGAGTTGGTATTGAAGAATGCTTGTAAGGAAGCTAAGATTCAGAAAGCCAGAGCTGAGCACTACTTGGAAGAGAGTCAAGCTAGATGGATCAGAATCACTGAGGCTCGTTCACAGGAAGATCAGAAGGCACAGGCTAAGATAGAGCAGCTGAAAGCTAATGAGAAGAATAATCAAGAAGCCCTGTTAACAGCACATAAGGAAATCTCTGAGTTGAAACTCCGAGCGAGGTTGAAATGATCAAAAGACCAAGACAAGTATAAGAAGTTGACAAATGCTATTGCCACTAGGAACCTTCTTATTAGGACCATCATAGAGCATCCAGTAGGACTAGTGACTGATGCTCTTTTGAAGGAAGTCAAAGAGGATGACTATGGGCTGGATGTCTGATTTCTTTGTATTTGTACTTCATTTCGTTTGTACTTTTGTTGATTTTGTTGTTGTATTTTGACCCACCATGGGGACTTGTTGTAATCATGAACTATGTATCTTTGCATTTTGTAATATATGGTTTGTGTTATCCTTTGGGCTTCATTTCTCTTCAACATCATCATTCCTCGAGGTCTGGAAGGTCAAAATCAAAGAACCAAACCAGATACCCTTGGAAGACAAATAGACATACTGTATTGCATACTAACTTCATTCTTTGTTTTGTAGGTATTTTTGTTGTTGTTTCTCACTATGTTGTGGTTTCAGGAAACATTGCTCGTAGGAGAGTCTTCCCCATCAACAGAGTTCACCGGTATCCTACAAGAAACAACCTTCCGAGTTTACAGATGGACCAGGTTCAGCAAGATCTGACTTACGTAAGAATCCAGATGGCTAATGAAAGAACTGAAATGATGGCTCAGATGAACCAGTTCATGGCAGTAATGACTGAGCTGGCCCAAAGCCAAGAAAGATTAAAAGAATTGGTCGAGCGGCAAACTCCTGAAGAAAATCACCCAGGTACAGGGGGTACCAGCAACAATGATCATGTACAACCTTGTACTGACCCCCCGGAGTTTGGGCCTCATCTCAACCCTGACATTAATGCTATCAGGAATACCCAAGGTAATACTGGAGGACGGGCCTTGCAGGAGGACCCTCAGGAGGAACAATTCACTGTAGTTGGAGCAGGAGATGAAGTCTATGATCTTCGCCTGGACGAGATAGCAGAAAAGCTAAGATCTCTGGAGTCTCAAAACTCCTTGGGGTTTGATGTTATGGATATGGGGCTAGTGGATGGAGTTAGAATTCCTCACAAATTCAAACCTCCCTGCTTTGAAAGGTACAATGGGACATCTTGCCCTCGCACCCATCTTCAATCCTTTCTGGGAAGATTGAAGGCTTATACCATGGATGAAAAGCTATGGATGTTTTACTTTGAGGATAGCTTGACCGGGGCATCCCGTGAGTGGTACTCTCATATGACTAGGGCAACAATCAGAAATTGGAAAGATTTGGCCGAGGCTTTCATATGCCAATACCAATACAATCTAGACATGGCTCCTAACAAAACTCTTCTAATGGGTATGTCACAATCCTCTAGGGAAAGCTTCAGAGAGTATGCTCAGAGATGGAGGCAATTAGCTACTGTCGTTCAACCTCCAATGTCGGAAAGAGAAATGGCAGATATGTTTATGAACACCCTACAGGGGACGTACATTGATACACTGTCAACTTTCTCTTCCACTAGCTTTGCTGACGTAGTCATAGCTGGATAAAGGATTGAGATTTTGTTAAAAATGGGTAAGATTTATGATAACGGCGCCATCTCTAGCAACACAAGGAAACCTTTTGCAGGGCCTCGAAGGTCGGGTGAAACTAATTCAGTACACATGGGAAGAGGTAGGCCCCAGTATATGCCAAGATCAATTGTCGTTGTCACAATTCCCACACCACCACCTCAACAACAATACACTCCGCAACCACAACATTTCCCTCAACAACAACATTTTCCTCAACAAAGGTCCTACAACAACAACAACAACCAACAACAACGTCCTTTCCAGCAAAGGCCATCTCAAGTCAACAGGGTAATTGATCATATACCAATGCCCTATGCCACTTTGTTACCACAACTTTTGAAGCTTAATCTTGTTAAATTAAGGACTCTAGCTCCACCAGATCCTCAGAACCTTCCGAGAAATTATGACGTCAATGCCAGATGTGCCTTCCATTCTAATGCACCTGGCTACACCACAGAAAAGTGCAAAGCTTTGCACATGAAGGTCCACGATCTAGTTGATTCAAAGGCTTTAAATTTTGCACCACCTCCTAACGTCACAAAGAATCCTATGCCTAGCCACGGTGGGCCCAGGATAAATGCAATTGAGGAGGATCAACCCATGAATTTAATCGAAGATACTGCAAGCATTCAAACACCTCTGGCAGAGGTTAAAGCCCAACTGTTAAAATGCCAGGTGTTCCCAGGTTGTGAGGCCCGCTGTGAATCTTGAAAAATTTCCACCAATGGTTGTCCAAGCTTAAGAAGTGGCATTAATGGCCTTATCAAAGAAGGTATCCTACAGATAACATCAACGGTTTCTACAACATCAGCAATTCCTCTTGCAGCAGCAACGGGCACTCCTCCTACAACTTCAAAAACAATTGTTCCGACAGACTCTGCTACAAAGTCAACAATCATTTCTTCCACCACTTCAACAAATTTTAGTTCAACCGCATCCACTTCTACAACTACAACAACCATTAATAATGACATCTCCACAGTCACCATATACTACGACCCAACAATGTTCCCCGGTTCCAACAATTTTCAGCAACCATCTCAACAACAACCCAGCTTCAGTCTTTCACCACCACCACCAGTCAGAAGTCCTGTTACCATATATTACGATGCACAGACAATAACAGTTCCTACTTCCGCTGCAGTCAGTCCAGTCACCATCACAGTACCTGGACCCATTCCATATGAAAAATATAATGTTGTGCCATGGCACTATGGTTCAGATCTCTACTGCAACGGGGAGATAGTCGTTCTTGATTCTTCAACTCATACACCATAGGTCGATAATGTCGAGGGAGGCGGAGGCTTCACTAGAAGCAGACGTTTCTTTGCGTCACAAATTCCAAGAGTTAACACCGAGGCAGAGGCTGCTGCCAAAGCTAAAGGCAAAAATGTGGTGCCTGAAGAACCAACTTTGAAAGAAGCTCATAAAACATCCTTTGATCAGGATGTGGATGAATTTATGAGAATAATCAAGAGAAGCAATTATAAGGTTGTGGATTAGCTCCACCAGACCCCTTCCAAGATTTCCATTTTATCATTTCTATTGTGTTCCGAAGCTCATCGGTATGTGTCGCTCCCACCAAATAACACAGGGCCAAGAGGGGTACAGACGCGAACGGTCGACGAAAGAGAGAGAGAACACACAAGGGTGAACTCAAGAGAAAAGAAAAGAGTCGCCAACTAGGCATTTTTATCCCGGAGGAAAGGTAATGCTGCATAGACCTAAGAAAAGAGGGATAAGACGGTTGCGAACCAGAGAGACTGAGAAAGGGGGTTGGTTACAACCTGGGAAGGTATTAGCACCCAGATTGTCCGCCGTACTCGACGGGATCCACGCTTAAAAGATTTGTGTTTTAAAGGGGTAGTGTCAGTGCAATTTGTGTGTCAAAGCTGGAAAAGAATGTAAGTGTCGGTGTAAAAGAAGTGTAAAGTGTATAGGTGAAGTGTCAGTGTAAGAACAGGAATGAAATGCTCAAGAAAATGAGGCTAAAAGAATGATACTGGAAGAGGGGGAATATACAGAGACTTTTGTTCGATAACTGTTAAGTTATGCCTACGTATCCTCTCGTGCAATGAGGAAGTCAGAACACCGTAGTTCGACTCAAAGAGACTAAAGAGATAAATTGACTTATGAACTGCTTACTTGTCTATGCTCAAGTGTATGACCTGTCTGGCTCAGGTGCAAACTGTCTTGCATTTGACGGAAGAAGCAAGTTCTCGTTTATGAGTGAATGAGATGAGAAAAGAATCCCGTAGGAGACGATTATTGTTTGTTTTTGTGTTTTCAGTCTTTTATTGCTTTTGGAAATGTGTCATAAGTTAATGAGCCTAAGCCTAAACCAATGGGTTAGTAAACTCATCACATCCTCCCTCTGAATAGGGGTAATGAGAATACCTTAAGTGTGAAGTCAGCATCTCACACTTAATCACCCTGAAGTAGGATTAAGATCATTAACCTACTTGTGATTATTTAGATGTTTTTGTTGTTTTTGTTTAGAGTTAAGTAATGAGTTTAAGCCATAATAAAAGATTTAATGGACTCATTACACCATCCTAATAGAAGGATAATAGATGAGAGCATTTAAGCTGAGGAAGATACCTCAACTTAATCCATGATTAGGGATTAACCTCATGACAAAACAAAGCCTTTATTAAAGTGGGTTTTAGTTAATGATAAGGTTAAGAAATGATTTTTATGGTTTGTAAGACAACTTGAGGAGGACTTGTCCATTAACACTAGGGTTAGTCCTTATTAACCAATTGAGGAAGAATTAGAACCCTAATGCAAGGCCCAAGTTACAAGCATGATGTCTTAGTGATTATTAAAGTGGATTGATTTAAAGGATTTAAACACATTAAGGGTTCAACACTTAGGATTAAAGTTATACACTCCATCCTAATAGAAGGATGCAGGCATAAGCTTAATCACAAAGCCTTAAAACCTTTAGGGTTTAGTCCTTGATTATGAGGTGAGAAGAGAAGACTCAAAGAAAACTCAAAGGAAAGATTCTAAGGGGGACTAAACAATCCTAAAATGTTATCATGCTTGGAAGTCCTAGGGTTTGTGAGGCTTAAGAGGAGAAATCTTCAAGGAAGCCACCAAGGAGAAGCAAGATAGAAAAAGGATAAGATGAGAAGAGAAAAGAGGGAAGAGAGGCACAAGTGAGAAATCTCACTCAAATACAAGTAAAAATGCAGCTAGGATGTAAAATGACAAGATGAGAAGGGGTAGGAGGTGAAGGCAAATCCACCACCCAAACAAACTTACCATTAACCTGAAAAGTTAGTACAAGATGCATAAGGGAAGAAATGGGATGAAACAATGCATATGGATGGGCAAAGGCCAAAGTCAGAAACATACACATGATGCAAATGATGCTAAGAGATGATGCAAACACATGTCAAGAGTTGTGGATGATCATACAAGGATGAGGATGCAAATGAAGCATGGATTGAACCATGAATGTACATGAAAAGTTATGAGATGTAATGGACATACAACATGTCAAATGAAAGATGCAATGATCAAACATGGTTTTAATATATCCTAAGATGTATTATGAATCAAAAGAATGCACAAAATGTCATGGCAAGTCAATGGATGCAAGCAAATGAGAAATGGATGCAAAAGAAGGCACAAATTAGGGTTTCATGCATCATGCAAAGCAAAAATCCAAAACCAGAAGCAAAAAACATGATAAAAATTTGAAAATGCAATCAAAGATACCCTAAACCTATACAAACTCACTGCCCAAAGGAGAGGGTTCAACTCTTAACCTATTGAAAGTTATGAATTTCCTAAGATTGCTAGGGTTTTGGGGTACTTCACCAAGAAAAATGCTAAAGAAATTGAAAATGCAAGATCAATTCAAATCAAATTTATCTTATAAACTACATGCTATGAAGAGTACAATGCAAAAAGAATCATCATCCAACTCTCAATGGTTAGGCAGAAAGGAATTTTTGAAGATTGAACCAAAATATTACCTAAAAATGAAATTAAATCTAATGAAAATGATCAAGAGGCAACAAGAACAAAAAAGAAATTTGGTTTGAGAGTTGGACAATGTTTCTAAATGTTTCTAAATGTTATGTGAATTTTTTTGTGATTTTTAAATACCTAAATGTATTTTTAATTAATTAATTTCCATTAATTAATTAAAAATAATCATTTAAATGATTTAAAAATAATTTTTAATGCAAAAAATGAAAATAAAAATACTTTTTGGTTTTAAAGATTAATGAAATCTTTGATAAAAAATTTCATAATTTTTAAAGGTATTTTGCTATTTTAAATAAAATGTATAAATAAAATGAAAAGAAAATGAATTTTAAATGAAAATAAAGAAAGTAATTCAAAAGGAGGGCTAGGATTTGATCTGGGCTTGGACTGGTTGACTGCGCGCCAGATCCAAAGGCCCAGATTCAAATCTGGCTAATTTGGTTTTATAAATTAATTAATCATGTTTTAATTAATTAATCAAAGATTAGGGCTTTAATGACAAATCCTGTCCACTCATTCACGCGCGGGAAGGCAAATCCAAGGGTCAATATTCAAAGTTCCTTAAATACACAATTAGGGCTAATGAATTTCAGGTGACCGGAACAGTGGTTCCGGTCATCTTCTCCGGCAAGCATGAACCCTAGATTTTGCTACAGGTTACCAATCATGAAATTTCTTCCACCAAAATGATCTTCTCCTCAATCTAAACCTAACCCCTCACCCAAAATTCATTTATTTTCACTCACAAGCCTGAATCGAAGCAAAGTATGAAACACGGGCAAATGTTCAGAGATACCATACATGCTGGTTTCTTCACCATTTCAAAAACTAAACATATATTCATGATCAGGGGAAGACATAGCATCATAAAAGAACTTAAAAATCAGTTTCTGGGAAAAAAGTTCTTCCTGTTACCTGAGATGAAGTTTCTCTGATTTTGAGCTTTCTGGCCTCAAGCATTGTGCAATCCTTCTCCCTTGATCCTCCAGATGATGGAATGAAGCTTAGAATGCTTTGAGAGTGGATGGTTGTGACTGTTTGGTTCTGGTGCAGCAGAAATGAAGGTCTCTATGTGTGGTGATTCATGTTGTTTCAGGGGGTGCTTCTTGTTCTATGAGTGATTTGTGGTTGATTGGTGAAGGAATTATTGAAGTTTGATGGTTGTGTTGTGTGTTTCGAAGAGGTAAAGGTTTTGACAGATTTTGTTGGATGCTGCAATGTGGGAGGATTCAGCTTGTGTGTGGTATGTTTTTGGATTGCTTGATGTCCACATATCATGCTCTGGTTGGGCAGAGAGTTGGTGTGTCACTGTGGGATTGGTATGGGCAAAATGCAAGAAAGTCAAGATATTGTGTACCCTAGGCATGGCTCGGGTCAGAGGCAATCTAGGGGCTTGTCCTGCCTCAGCTTGAGTCAAGGATGGCCCTTGGATGATTCATGAAGGACTGCAGCATTTGGATCATGAGTTGGAAGGGTTTTTGCAACTTGACAACTTGTTACATCTCATGATATTTTGGCTATGTACATGTGAGAACTCTTGCTGAATTTTTTGTGTGGTATGCTTCATTAGGTCATGGCAAAGTCTTGAAACCAGCTAGAGGTCAAACAACCCCTTTGAGAATCAATTTGCAAGAAATCCCTCTTTGCACTTTCATGAAGAATGGCTTATGATTACTTGAAAATCAAAGCATAGAAATGGGAAATCTCTTGGGCCAAACTGATTTTTGGTCATGCCTTGTGTTTGTGTGATGATTAGAGGTCATATTGAGATCACATAAAGGCTTGTCATGAGAATTTGTAAGTTTTCCATTTTGTGCAAAAGTGAAATTTCAATGATTTTATCCAACTTTGCAAGGCCATAACTTTTGATCCAAAATGAATTAGAATGATTTCTTGTACTTTTTGAAAAGGGAATTATCCATTCTACAACTTTCATGACCAAAGTTTTCCCATTTGAAGCATTTTTGAACCAAAAAGCAAGGGTTGAAAAACTTTCCCAAAATGGCAAGTTTCCATTACAAGTCATTTTCCCAAAAAGGCAACTTTGCAAATGGCTTGAAATTCTTCAATTTTGTGAACTTCCAACATCTTTTATGATCAAATAAATATCATAAACATTCAAAATGATGATGAACATCCTTTGGTTGGGTCATTGGGGGCCTCAGATGCCTTGATTTTGCACTGACTTGCTCAAGAAGTCAACTCTTGATTAGATGCCTTCCCCATGGAATTTCTTCATGAAAATTGATATGCATGATCCTTATAACATATAGAGACCAATAGAAACAAGAATGACCAAAAAATTTGGAGTTATGGACTTTGAAACCAAAACCCTAATTCTAGGTCATCTGTGTAGTTAATCCTGGCTCTGCTTCCATGCCATTCTCAGTTCTTGTGATTCTTTGACTTTCTTGACTTTGTGAGGATATAATATGATGCTTGAACACACATGGACCCCTTTGAAGTGACTGAAGACCTTTGGAGTGGCTCAAATGGCTCTTGGATAGCTCAAATCACAAACCCTAGGTGCAAATGACTTAGAAGCAATGCAGTGAATCAAAAATGTGGTATGAGATGCTATGATTGAATTTATGCATATGGAAAGATCACAAGCCATGGTGTGAATGGGTGAGGGAAAATTTGGGGTGTTTACAGCTGCCCCTATTCAAACATGAGTTAGTTGTGCAGGATGTAAGCAACGGCTTAACAGGCAAACAAGATAACTTGTGGTTGAATACCAAAAGACAGTCCAAAATTTGCACTCACAGAATGAAGAAGAAAAGGGATATAGATTGTAAAAGGGAATAAAGTATGATTATAAAGTGCGGGCGACGGAAGACGATCGTCGAGCAGAGAACGATTGTTGGGGATAAAGCGATGACGGGGACAACCGACATGCTGAGGGAAGATGCGAGAAATAAAGCAATGACGGGGACGATCGACAAGCTGGGGATATGAGAGATTGTGATGGGGACGGCCATCAGGTAAAGATATAAGACTCTCCGGGGATCATAGGTAAGTGAAATAAATGATGAGGTACGGTCATCAAAGGTGAAGGACGATCACCTAGCAGGGGACGGCTGCTCTGTTGGGGATAAGATGAGGGACGGTCATCCAAGGTGAAGGACGATCACCTGGGAAGGTACGGTTGCCAAAAGTATCGCGACATAGGACGAATGTCGGATAAAAAGGTCGACGATGGGGACGGCCATCGGATAAGCATGATGAAGGACGATCATCAAGAGGTGAAGGACGATCACCTAGCAGGGGACGGCTGCTGAAAATATCGCGACATAGGACGAATGTCAGATAACAAGATCAATGATGGGGATGACCATCGAATAAAATGATGAAGGACGATCATCAGGAGGTGAAGGACGATCACCTAGCAGGGGACGGCTGCCAAGAATATCACGACATAGGACGAATGTCGGATAAGAAGGGGTTCTAACGAATAGAGATTCCACTGGGGGGTTGATGAAGGACGATCATCAAAGAGGTGAAGGACGATCACCTGGCAGGGTACGGCTGCCGAAAAGGTATCATGACGTAGGACGAATGTCAGATAGGAAGGAAATAGTCTAACAAGTTTTGTTGGGGACTTCGCTGGGGAAAAGTAAACACGGACGAGTGTTTACATCCAAGAAATGAAAGATATAAGTGTTTGGGCACCGTGTATAGATTTAAAGATGCGGACGAGCATCCTTAAGACTATGATACGGACGAGTATCAGGTAGAAACAAACACTGACACATGTTCGGAAATGATGATACGGACGAGTATCAACCAGTTAACAGAGAACACGGACGAGTGTCGAATCTGAGGGGATATAGGTGGTGTATACAAGATACAGACGAGTATCTGTATGAGCAAAACAAGAGCAACCAGTATGAGTGGTGTACAGACGAGTGTTTAATTTGCTGCAGAGGGTGACACGGACGAGTGTCAAAAGAGAAAGGTGTAATATAAACAGGTGTATGGTTTACAAAGTGTTTAGGTAACTATGTTGGGAAGGTGACACGGACGGGTGTCAAGGAATTTGTATGCATATGTTATTTGTATGGTGAGTGCAAAGGGGACACTTTGGCTTTCTGCTGGGGGTACGACACGGACGGGTGTCAGGAAGTATCTGTATTGTAAGAGAAATGTCTTGGCTCTCTGTCGGGGATTTTGGGAAACATTTTGTATATTGTTGACGGATTGTTGGTATTTACAAGTGTTTGATTCAGAACACGGCTTATGATTATGCAATATGTTTGATTTTTGCCGTAATGCTCCGTTTTTAGACGGAATGCTACGCTCTGTGGGGAAAATATGATGCGAATGCTATGATTATGCAAAGATAACGATCCGGGATTTGGATCCCGTTGCTGTGGAGATCTCTGGCTGATCTGATCGAAGTAGACATCCCCGACTGGGGGTGATATCCTTGGTAGATCTGTTAAGATGTATGACCCTGTTTGGGGAAATAGGTCACTGATAGACCCGTCTTGGTGATGAGGGACCCAGCTGGGGGTTTGTAGAAGTTCCCTTCACTCTATTGTGATTTCTTCGCGCGTTGCCCTTCTGGATAGAGGTTGACACTCTGTGGGGGGGGGGGGGGGGATGGTTCCCTGGCTTTTGTACTTGGCTGAGGAGGAAGCAACAAATGGCAACTCAGCTTGGGAGAAAGCACCTCCAGTGCTGAGACTGAGTAGATAATGATTTTCCAGCTTGCTGGGGTGAAGCTTTCATGCCTCATATTGTGCTTTGAAAAACCTGCAATCCTGAAAAGGCATAGAAACGCACAAGTAATCCCGAGGTATCCCTTATTGGATCCCATCCTAAGAGTTTAGACACTCCCGGGAGTAAGTATATTTCCTGCAAGCACGTATATTTTAGAAGAAAAGCATCTGTATTTATGCAATCAGTATCTTAAAGACATCGGACATTCTTTGCAAACAAAAATAAAATGTACGAGACGAAACATGACTGAAAATCTAATTTTATTAATTCATGTATCCTGAATTGGCAAGATACAGTCAAAGAAACAAGTCCCCTAGAATGAGGAGATTGTTACAAATTGAGAAAAAAGATGTTGGCAATGTTGATGACGCTTCAGGGAGCTCCCCTTTGCTATGACTCGTATGACATTTGACGTTCTTCTCGTCTTGCTTTCTGAAGAAGGCTGATTCTGAAAGAGGCTTGGTCCTTTCGAAGCTTACCGAGTTGTAAGTGATACAGACGAATTTAAAATGCAGTTGTTCGCTTATTCCCTTATTTTGCATGAATCGCCCTTTCGGGTTTTCGATTCATCGGGATACCCATTTTTGCCTGAGTTGTCCAATGCGGCTTTTCAACTCAGCGGGTGTACATTTTTTGTTTATTTTCCCTTATTTTTAACCGAGTCTTTTATTCTGTTTTTGACTCGCTGGGATGCCCTATTTTTGCCTGGACTTACATTCTGTTTTTATGTCTAGCGGGTCATTTTATGCGAAGTATTTTTTAACTGCATCTGAATTCACAGGGGACGGGAAGTCTTCACCATCCATAGTGTTGAGCATCAGTGCCCCACCAAAGAAAACTTTCTTTACTACGAATGGCCCTTCATAGTTTGGAGTCCATTTGCCCCTGTGGTCTGTATGAGGAGGGAGGAGTCTTTTCAAAACAAGATCTCCTATTTGGTATTCTCGGAGCCTGACTTTCTGATCGAAGGCTTTCTTCATTCTTTTCTGATATAGCTTCCCATGACAGATTGCAACTAATCTCTTCTCTTCAATCAGATTCAGTTGTTCGTATCGGGACCGGACCCATTCTGCTTCATTCAACTTAGCATCCATCAGTACCCGCAGGGAGGGTAATTCCACTTCAACAGGTAGGACTGCCTCCATGCCATATACAAGCTGATACGGTGTTGCCCTAGTGGATGTTCTGATTGACGTACGTTACCCATGCAAGGCAAATGGTAGCATTTCATGCTAGTCTTTATAGGTGACTACCATCTTCTGCACAATCTTCTTGATATTCTTATTAGCTGCCTCAACAGCGCCATTCATCTTTGGCCTGTAAGGAGAAGAATTGTGGTGTTGGATCTTGAAGTCCCGGCATAACTCTGCCATCATTTTGTTGTTCAAGTTGGAACCATTATCAGTAATGATTCGCTCGGGCACTCCATACCGACAGATGATATCTCTCTTCAGAAATCGGGCTACCACCTGCCTTGTAACATTTGCATAGGAAGCTGCTTCAACCCACTTGGTAAAATAGTCAATGGCTACCAGGATGAATCTGTGGCCATTTGAAGCAGTCGGTTCAATCTTGCCAATCATATCAATGCCCCGCATAGCAAAAGGCCAAGGTGAAGACATCACATTCAGAGGATTGGGAGGCACGTGCACTTTATCCGCGTAAATCTGGCATTTATGGCATTTTCTGGCATAGGCACAACAGTCGGCGTCCATTGTGATCCAGTAATAACCTGATCTTAGCAACTTTTTAGCCATGGCATGCCCTCCTGCATGGGTACCAAAGGATCCTTCGTGCACTTCGTGCATCAACAAGTCTGCTTCTGTCCTATCAACGCATCTGAGGAGTACCATGTCAAAGTTTCTCTTGTACAGGGAACCATCAGTATTCAGGAAGAAACTACCAGCTAGCCTTCTTAATGTCTTCTTATCATTGGAAGATGCCCCAGGTGGGTATGTTTGATCCTCCAAGAAGCACTTAATGTCATGGAACCAAGGCTTATCATTCTTAACAACATCTGCTGAGAATACATATGCTGGTCTGTCAAGTCTGGATACTGGAATCCGAGGCACAAAGTTGGCAGCTTGAACTTTGATCATGGATGAAATGGTTGCCAGAGCATCTGCAAACTGATTTTCGTCTCGAGGGATATACTCAAGTTTGACCGTTGTGAAGAAAGTCAGCAACCTCCTTGTATAATCCCTGTAAGGTATCAGGTGATCTTGGTGGGTGTACCATTTGCCGTTGGTTTGATTAACTACCAGAGCTGAATCTCCGAATACAGTCAAAGTCTTGATCCTGAGGTCAATGGCTTCCTCAAGACCCATAATACAAGCTTCGTATTCAGCATCGTTGTTAGTGCAGTTAAAGGTGAGTTTTGCCGAGAAAGGCATGTGAACTCCCTTATGTGTAATGAGTACTGCACCAACACCACGACCATTCATATTAACAGCCCCGTCAAACATCATAGTCCATTCTTCTTCTGGGTCGGGCCCTTCAGTGTGAACAGGCTCTTCATGGTCTTTTGCTTTTATGAACATGATGTCTTCATCATGGAAATCAAATCTCATTGGCTGGTAATCATCAATGGGTTGCCCAGCAAGATAATCAGACAATACACTACCCTTGATGGCTTTCTGAGATGTGTACTGAATGTCATATTCTGTGAGGATCATTTGCCATCTTGCAACCCATCCGGTAAGTGTTGGCTCTCAAAAATGTACTTAACTGGGTCCATCTTTGAGATCAATAAAGTAGTGTGGGTCAACATATACTGCCTTAGTCGGCGAGCAGCCCACGCTAAAGCACAACAAGTTTTCTCGAGCAGTGAATAACGTTGTTCACAGTCGGTAAACTTTTTGCTTAGGTAGTATAGCATACTCTTTTCGACCAGACTCGTCATGCTGGCCCAGCACACACCCCATTGACTCTTCTAATATTGTTAAGTACATGATTAGAGGTCTTCCTTCGACTGGAGGCATAAGGATTGGAGGCTCTTGTAAATATTCCTTGATCTTGTCAAAAGCCCTCTGGCAGTCTTCATTCCACCTGACCGTTTGTTCTTTTCTTAACAGTTTGAACAAGGGTTCACAGGTTGCTGTAAGGTGAGATATGAACCGTGAAATGTAGTTCAATCTACCTAGAAACCCTCGAACTTCTTTTTCGGTCTTCGGTGCAGGCATTTATTGAATGGCTTTAACTTTGTCAGGGTCCACTTCAATCCCTTTTTCACTTACAATAAATCCCAGCAGTTTACCGGATCGTACCCCGAATGTGCACTTGTTGGGGTTTAACTTCAATTGGTACTTCCTCAGACGCTTGAACAGCTTCAACAGATTTACCAGGTGGTCTTCTTCTGTGAGGGACTTGGCAATCATGTCATCCACATAACATTCGATTTCTTTATGGATCATGTCGTGGAATAATGTTACCATAGCCCGTTGATAAGTTGCACCAGCATTCTTCAGTCCGAATGGCATCACCTTGTAACAGAACGTGCCCCAGGGTGTGATGAAAGTTGTCTTCTCCATGTCTTCAGGTGACATCTTGATCTGATTATATCCCGAAAATCCATCCATGAAGGAGAACACCGAGAACTGAGCCGTATTATCAACCAATACATCAATGTGAGGTAATGGGAAATCATCTTTCGGGCTAGCTCTGTTCAGATCCCGGTAATCCACACACATCCTCACCTTGCCGTCTTTCTTAGGCACAGGTACAATATTAGCGACCCACGGCGGATAACTAGTCACAGCAAGGAAACCGGCGTCCCACTGCTTTTGCACCTCTTCTTTTATCTTCATTGCCATATCTGGGCGAGTACGGCGCAGCTTCTGTTTTACCGGCGGACAATCCTCTTTCAAAGGCAGCTTGTGCATGACAATATCGGTGTCCAACCCTGGCATATCCTGATAAGACCAAGCAAACACATCCACATATTCTCGAAGCATGTCAATCAGTTGCTCTTTCACTGAGTCTTGTAGGCAGGCCCCGATCTTAACCTCTTTCACGTCTTCTTCCGTACCAAGATTAACTGTTTCGACCTCCTCCTGATGAGGAGTGATAATCTTCTCCTCTTGCCTTAACAACCTGGCTAGCTCTTCAGGAAGCTCATAATCTTCTTCAACCCCTTCGTCAGCTTGATTGATTGGATTGTCAAAGTCATACGGAGTCATAGCAGTGTTGTTGTCGGTGCAGTCTGAAAGGCACTCTCTGCAAGGGTTTAGATTATTCATTTTAGTGATTGATTTTAATCTTGTTTAGAAAAAAAGTGAAATGAAGTTCATCATTTTGGAAAACATTGCCATTTTATTTTTGTACAAAAAGAAAAAATGAAAAATAGTGAGTGGAAAAGAAGAAGACTCATTTGCAAAAGATGTCTGATATTCATTGATTGATCTGTTTGCACAAAATTACAAGATGGCCCGATTACAAAATGAGTCTTGTCATCTTGGGCAAGATGCATGACTTGATGCATGCTTAAAAAATTCAGGAAATAATAATTACTCTGCAGGAGTAACCCTTATAATTTCCTAGGAAGACCAGTTAAGGACTTGGCTCCCCGGGATCCTTGGACGTATCCAGCTCTCCAGGTTGCGGTCGCTTTCTTCCTCGTCTTCCAAGTTGTTCACTGCATCCGGGGTGAGCATTCCCCCGCTGACAAAATTGGGCTTCTTGGCAGCCTCTGATTGATCTTGTTGAGTTGGTTTGTAACCCAACCCAAATTTGTCCTCTTTCTTCTCCACGGGCAACAGCTTGCCCCAGCCTTGGGCAGTCCCCTCTTCAACAACCTTCCTGGCTTGCTGATAAGACGTCATGGAGGTTCCCAGTACAGCAGATGCTTCATTAATGTTCAGGGCCTCAAACCCCTGGCTCATGGTTTCATGGATCTCTCCATCCATCTCAATATACTTATACGTAGCCAGATGGCTAACAAAGATGTCTTCTTCACCACAGATGGTGATGATCTGGTCTTCCCACTCGAATTTCAGCTTCTGGTGAAGGGTAGACGTAACAGCGCCAACGGCATGGATCCAGGGTCTACCCAACAAACAGCTGTAGGGCGGCTGAATGTACATCACATAGAAGGTAATTTTAAAAGTCTGCGGGCCAATCATCACAGGCAGATCAATCTCTCCAAGCACTGATCTTTTAGAGCCATCAAATGCTCTTACCACCAAATTACTTGGACGCAGTGCCAAGCCATCATACTCCAGCTTCACTAAGGCTTTCTTTGGTAGAACATTGAGTGAAGACCCAGTGTCCACCAGCACATGGGATAGAACAGCACCTTTGCATTCTAGGGTGATATGTAAAGCCTTGTTGTGGTTACGTCCCTCAGATGTTAAGTCAGCATTGGTAAAGCCCAGTCCATGACTGGTGTTGACATTTGCCACCACAGTTTCTAGCTGATTAACAGTGATCTCCTCTGGCACGTATGCTGCGTGCAGGACTTTCAGTAATGCATTCCTGTGAGCTTCAGAGCACATCAGTAGGGATAGTATGGAGATCTTTGAGGGAGTTTGGTGAAGCTGATCCACCACTTTGTAATCACTTCTCTTTATAATCCTCATAAACTCGTCCACATCTTGTTCAAAAGACGTCTTCTGAGTTTCCTTGATAATTGGTTCTTCAGATATCACACTCTTTCCCTTTGCTTTGGCAGCAGCTTCTGCTTCGGCATTAGGTCTTTGCAATTGTGAGGCAAAAAGGCGTCCGCTTCTGGTGAAGCCTCCGCCTCCCCCTACATTATCAATCTGTAGAGAAGAAGTTGAAGAATCCAAAGTGATTTTCTCTCCGTTGCAGTAGAGGTCAGAGCCATAATGCCAAGGTATGGCATTACTGCTTTCATATGGAACTGGTCCAGGTACCGTAATGGTGACTGGACTGACTGCTGCAGAGGAGGGTACTGTAATGGTGTGCGGATCATAGTAAATGGTGACTGGTGACCTGGCAGGAAGTGCCACTGTTTGTTGCTGAAAGTTGTTGTTTGGAGGAACATCTGATGGATCATAGTAAATGGTGACTGCTGAGATGTCTCCATTAATTTCTGTTGGCGTTGTAGAAGATTCTGCTGAATAGATGGATGCTGATGTTGTAGAAGAAATGGCTGTTGACATTTGATTTGTTGAAGTGATGGATGAAGCCATTGTTGATGATATTGATGAATTGGTTGGAATGATTGTTGTTGCAGTTGTAGAAAAATCAGGGATTGTTGTCAAAGGATTTGCTGGATTTGTAGGCGACGTTGTTGAGATCTGAAGTATCCCACTTTTGATAAGACTATCTATGTCGCTTCTCAAATTATCACACCCATTGACTGCAATGTTGCAATACCCACAACCGAGCTCACACCCGGGGAACATCTGGCACTCTAGAAGCTGAGCTTTAATTTCGACCAGAGGTGTCTGAATCTGTCCAACACTGGTGATTAAGAAAGATGGCTTGTCTTCCTCAATGGCATTAATTCTTGGTCCTCCATGATTGGGCATGGGATTCTTGGTGACACTTGGAGGGGGTGCAAAGTTGAGGGCTTTAGAATCCACCAGATCTTGTACCTTCATTTGTAAAGCCCTGCATTTCTCAGTATTGTGGCCAGGTGCATTGGAATGGAAAGCACATCTGGCGTTGACATCATAATTTCTTGGGAGATTAGAGGGATCTGGTGGTGCCAATGTCCTTAATTCAACCAAGTTGAGTTTCAGGAGTTGTGGCAATAAGGCAGCATACGGCATAGGGATTGGATCAATCACCCTATTTGCATGTGATGGTCTTTGCTGAAAGGGTCTTTGCTGTTGATTGCTGTTATTGTTGTTGTAGGTCCTTTGTGGCGGATACTGAACTTGTTGTTGATAGTGGGGCTGTTGTAGTTGATATGCTGGTTGCTGAGGGATCGGAGCTGGAATGGTGACAGCTGCTACTGATCTGTGGACATACTGAGGTCTGCCCCTGCTGGCATGAATGGCATTTGTCTCACCGGTTCTTCTAGGTCCCACAAAAGGCTTCCTGGGATTACTGGACGAACTTGCACCATTATCAGAAATCTTACCCATCTTCAGAAGGCTCTCAATTCTTTCTCCAGCTATAACTACGTCAGCGAAGCTGGTGGAAGAAAAGGCAGCTAGCATATCAATATATGTTCCTTGCAGAGTATTCATAAACATGTCGGCCATTTCTCTTTCCGACATGGGTGGCTGGACAGCAGCAGCAAGCTGTCTCCACCTCTGGGCATATTCCCTGAAGCTTTCTCTGGAGGACTGAGACATTCCCATCAAAAGGGTCCTGTTAGGAGCCATGTCCAGATTGTATTGGTATTGTCTGATGAAGGCTTCAGCTAGGTCCTTCCAGCACCTGATAGTAGCTCTAATTAAGTGTGAGTACCACTCCCTCGAAGCCCCAATCAAACTGTCTTCAAAGTAAAACATCCACAGTTTTTCATCCATTGTGTACGCTTTAAGTCTCCCCAGAAAGGACTGCAGGTGAGTTCGTGGACAGGAGGTTCCATTGTATTTCTCGAAGCACGGGGGTTTGAACTTGTGAGGGATCCTTACCCCATCCACTAACCCCATGTCCATGACATCAAAACCTAGGGAATTTTGAGACTCCAGAGATCTCAACTTCTCAGCAATTTCATCAAAACTCCTATCATAGACTTCATCCCCATCTCCCATTACAGTGAACTGCTCCTCTTGAGGATCTTCTTGCAAGATCCTGCCTGCAGTAGTATTTCCTTGCACATTACCCGGGATGTTGACTTCTGGATGTAGATGAGGCCCATATACTGGTGGGTTAACATGAGGATGACCCCTTTCATTGTTACTTGTTCCTCCAGTTCCCAGATGGGGTTCTTCCGGGGTTTGTCTTTCTACCAATGCCCTCAACCTTTCTTGACTTTGGGCCAAGCCATTCATTACTTCCATGAATTGGGTCATTTGGTTTCTCATCTCCAGCCTTTCATTAGCCATATGAGTTCTGACCTCTGTCAGATCTTGCTGTACTTGGTCCATTTGGATACCAGGAAGATTGTTGCGAGTAGGATACCGGTGCGGACGGTTGAGAGGGAACACCCGACGGCGAGCAATAATTCCTGAACCACAAAGTTAGTAACAAACAAAACAAAATCCTACAAAACAAAACAAGAGTTAGTATGCAATGCAGTATGCTTATTTATTTTCCAAGGTATCCGGCTTGGCTCTTGGTTTTGACCTTTCTAGACCTCGAGGAAGATGCTTTGATGTTGTTGAGAAAAGAAAAACCCAAATGGAAACAAACTAGAATATATTACAAATGATGAATACATAGTCTGTTTTTTACAACATATGCCCCTGAAGGGTCAAAATACAACACAAAAGAAAATTACATCAAAATGAAAACAACAACAATCAAAAAGTCAGACATCTAGTCCAAACTCATCCTCCTTAACCTCCTTCAGAAGTGCCTCAGTCACCGGACCAACTGGGTGCTCTGTAATAGTCCTGATGAGGAGGTTTCTGGTGGCAATGGCAGTGGTCAGCTTCTTGTGCCTGTCTTGGTCCTTTGACCTCTTCAAACAAGCCCTAAGCTTCAACTTTGAAATCTCCTTCTGGGCTGCCAGCAAAGCTTCCTGTTGCTTCTTTTCAATGGCCTCTAACTGCTCAATCCTGGCTTGAGTTCTCTTATCTTCTTGAGTACGAGCTTCAGTGATCCTGACCCACCTAGCTTGACTTTCTTTCAGATAGAGATCAGTCCTAGCCTTCTGAAACTGGGCCTCTTTACAGGCATTCTTCAAAATTTGCTCCCCCGCTCTTGATTTCTTGATGTAGTCCTCTGCTTTCTCAATCCTGGCCAGATGCTCCACTTTAAGCTTTTCCAACCTCTCAATGTCTAGACGACCATCACTCCTCTCCCAGAGGGTCTTCTTTAGAGCTTGAGACAGATTCTCATTCCTTTCTTTCAGCTTCTCAAATTCTTCCAGGCTGACAGTGGCTGGAGGTGGTACTGTGGATGGTCCAGGTGTATCCTCAATGGTGAAAGGCATCCCAGAAATCTGAGCTCTAGCATGAGACCATTCATAATACTGAGCTGAAGCCACATTGTTGCACCTCCCAAGAATGGCCATCCCTTTGGTCTGGATATTGTCCCAAGCCCAGGATGCTTGTCTGACAACAGCTAGATTAGGCTTTATCTCACAATACAGGGTTTCAGCCAAGTCTTGCACTCTAGGAGGGTGAACCAAAGCATAGCCCAACTGTCTTTTAAACAGCAAAGGGTTGTAGTTGATGCAGCCCTTCACTCCTATTAGAGGTACATTGGGGAACTGTCCACAGCTAGTAATTATGTCCCTGCCTTTGGTGCTTTGGGTGCACCATCTGATGTCATCTGAAGTCAAAGCAATAAGTCTTTTAGCCCAATTCTTCTGTTGGTGAGGATTCAGGAAGGCATCAGTCTTGGGTAAGTGTCTAAGCAGCCAGGTATGGAATAGAGGAGCACAACATCTCACCAACTTCCCTCTTTGCTTCTCATTTCTTTGGTGAACAGAATAATAGAAATCTCCCAGCAATGTGGGCACTGGGTTCCTCAGGATGAAAAGATGAATGCCATTCTTGCTGATAAACTTGGGCTCATCTGCAAATAGTATAACCCCATATATACTGAGGGCTAACAATGCACAAACTGCCCTCCATTCTCCCAAGGAGGCCTTCAGGATGGCCTGAGAAGTCAAAAAGTCTAAGTGTAGGCCAGGGATCCCAGCCTTTGTTGTCATGTTTTGCTCAATCAAAATAGGCTCCAGGTACAGTGCTTTTGCCACTTCTCCATTGCTGGGAGAAGTCATCTCTGGGTTGAAGGGGATATCACCCCTGACAGGTACTCCAATCAATGATGAGAACTCCTCCAGCAAAGGTCCTAGCTGAAAGTTCTGGAAAGTGAAGCATCTCAAAGGAGGGTCATAAAACTGTAGGCAAGTGTGGATCAAACTCCTCTGAGAAGGGTCCAGGTCCATAACCATATCAAGGATGCCTCCATAATGCTCTCTGAATAATGGGATGTGGTCTGGAGTGATAAGTTCCTGGACCTGCCTGATGCCAGTCAACACAGGCTCAAAGAAATGGTATGAAATGTTGCTCTTCTTGGGTGCCATGACTGATGATGAAGAGTTGAAACAAATGCTGATGATGAAGACTGACACTGGAGATGAGCCACTGATAGGCTGAAGCTGGTGATGAGAGTAGCTGAAGCAAATAACTGATGAACAGAGGTCTATGCTAATGAAGGGGTCAAAACCAAGCCAAATAATGATGTGGATACCCTATAAAACAAATAAACAAATGTTAAATGATGCAAATGATGAGTATGCAAATGATTATGCAAGGGTTTGTGATCAAGCTGGATCTGATTATCTGTCTTGATATAAAGTCCATGTATGTTCAAGAAGTCCAGATGGAGGTTCAGAAATCCAGTAACCAAGGTGGGGGACTCAAATAAAGAGTCACATGTCCAGGGTTAAATCACAAGAACTGTCCAAAGTGGAGCATTCTTAAACAAAACAAATATCAGGGTATGATGTGGCCAAGGGTACCTGCAAACCTGTAAACAACCCAACCCCCTCACAGGTAGTGTTCTAAAACAAGGATCCTCAGACTTGGATCAGTTATGAGAAGTGTAAACACTTCTAACCCGGAGGTACAGTGTTTACAATAACCATAAAGGATCCTCCTCTAATTCACCTCAGCTTCTGAAGGTCATAATAAAGGTCATCCAGACTTAGCAAGCTTCCCAGATAGCCCTAGCACTACAGGAAATCTGTAGCACAGAGTTCTCAAGAAGAAACCCACATTTGAACCGTGTTTCATATTCCCGCACCAGACCGAAATGGAATGGGAAAGATCATGAACCACTCTAGCCTAGGTGTCACTCAGGTCCCAGGTATAGGACCTTAAACTCTCAATAGAACCCCACCCACCAAAACAAAACCAGATCCAGCCAGATGACAATATGACAGTATGATGTATAAAGCTGTAAAGAAAGCAATAAATAACTGTACATAAAGTAGTAAATAAAACAGATATAAACACAATTAGCACATAACACCCCAGTAAACACAAATCAAACAAATGCTAGGAGGAACCCACAAAAAGAACCAGAAGCCCTGGTTACAGCATAAGGTTTCCCCAGCAGAGTCGCCAAGCTGTTGCTCCCACCAAATAACACAAGGCCAAGAGGGGTACAAACGCGAATGGTCGGCGAAAGAGAGAGAGAAAACACAAGGGTGAACTCAAGAGAAAAGAAAAGAGTCGCCAGCTAGGCATTTTTATCCCGGAGGAAAGGTAATGCTGCATAGACCTAAGAAAAGAGGGATAAGACGGTTGCGAACCAGAGAGACTGAGAAAGGGGGTTGGTTACAACCTGGGAAGGTATTAGCACCCAGATTGTCCACCGTACTCGACGGGATCCACGCTTAAAAGATTTGTGTTTTAAAGGGGTAGTGTCAGTGCAATTTGTGTGTCAAAGCTGGAAAAGAATGCAAGTGTCGGTGTAAAAGAAGTGTAAAGTGTATAGGTGAAGTGTCAGTGTAAGAACAGGAATGAAATGCTCAAGAAAATGAGGCTAAAAGAATGATACTGGAAGAGGGGGAATATACAGAGACTTTTGTTCGATAACTGTTAAGTTATGCCTATGTATCCACTCGTGCAATGAGGAAGTCAGAACACCGTAGTTTGACTCAAAGAGACTGAAGAGATAAAGTGACTTATGAACTGCTTACTTGTCTATGCTCAAGTGTATGACCTGTCTGGCTCAGGTGCAAACTGTCTTGCATTTGACGGAAGAAGCAAGTTCTCGTTTATGAGTGAATGAGATGAGAAAAGAATCCCGTAGGAGACGATTATTGTTTGTTTTTGTGTTTTCAGTCTTTTATTGCTTTTGGAAATGTGTCATAAGTTAATGAGCCTAAGCTTAAACCAATGGGTTAGTAAACTCATCACATCCTCCCTCTGATTAGGGGTAATGAGAATACCTTAAGTGTGAAGTCAGCATCTCACACTTAATCACCCTGAAGTAGGATTAAGATCATTAACCTACTTGTGATTATTTATATGTTTTTGTTGTTTTTGTTTAGTGTTAAGTAATGAGTTTAAGCCATAATCAAAGATTTAATGGACTCATTACACCATCCTAATAGAAGGATAATAGATGAGAGCATTTAAGCTGAGGAAGATACCTCAACTTAATCCATGATTAGGGATTAACCTCATGACAAAACAAAGCCTTTATTAAAGTGGGTTTTAGTTAATGATAAGGTTAAGAAATGACTTTTATGGTTTGTAAGACAACTTGAGGAGGACTTGTCCATTAACACTAGGGTTAGTCCTTCTTAACCAATTGAGGAAGAATTAGAACCCTAATGCAAGGCCAAAGTTACAAGCTTGATGTCTTAGTGATTATTAAAGTGGATTGATTTAAAGGATTTAAACACATTAAGGGTTCAACACTTAGGATTAAAGTTATACACTCCATCCTAATAGAAGGATGCAGGCATAAGCTTAATCACAAAGCCTTAAAACCTTTAGGGTTTAGTCCTTGATTATGAGGTGAGAAGAGAAGACTCAAAGAAAACTCAAAGGAAAGAGTCTAAGGGGGACTAAACAATCCTAAAATGTTATCATGCTTGGAAGTCCTAGGGTTTGTGAGGCTTAAGAGGAGAAATCTTCAAGGAAGCCACCAAGGAGAAGCAAGATAGAAAAAGGATAAGATGAGAAGAGAAAAGAAAAGAGGGAAGAGAGGCACAAGTGAGCAAGCTCACTCAAAGACAAGTAAAAATGCAGCAAGGATGTAAAATGACAAGATGAGAAGGGGTAGGAGGTGAAGGCAAATCTACCTCCCAAACAAACTTACCATTAACCTGAAAAGTTAGTACAAGATGCATAAGGGAAGAAATGGGATGAAACAATGCATATGGATGGGCAAAGGCCAAAGTCAGAATCATACACATGATGAAAATGATGCTAAGAGATGATGCAAACACATGTCAAGAGTTGTGGATGATCATACAAGGATGAGGATGCAAATGAAGCATGCATTGAACCATGAATGTACATGAAAAGTTATGAGATGTAATGGACATACAACATGTCAAATGAAAGATGCAATGATCAAACATGGTTTTAATATATCCTAAGATGTATTATGAATCAAAAGAATGCACAAAATGTCATGGCAAGTCAATGGATGCAAGCAAATGAGAAATGGATGCAAAAGAAGGCACAAATTAGGGTTTCATGCATCATGCAAAGCAAAAATCCAAAACCAGAAGCAAACAACATGATAAAAATTTGAAAATGCAATCAAAGATACCCTAAACCTATACAAACTCACTGCCCAAAGGAGAGGGTCCAACTCTTAACCTATTGAAAGTTATGAATTTCCTAAGATTGCTAGGGTTTTGGGGTACTTCACCAAGAAAAATGCTAAACAAATTGAAAATGAAAGATCAATTCAAATCAAATTTATCCTATAAACTACATGCTATGAAGAGTACAATTCAAAAAGAGTCATCATCCAACTCTCAATGGTTAGGAAGAAAGGAATTTTTGAAGATTGAACCAAAATATTACCTAAAAATGAAATTAAATCTAATGAAAATGATCAAGAGGCAACAAGAACAAAAAAGAAATTTGGTTTGAGAGTTGGACAATGTTTCTAAATGTTTCTAAATGTTATGTGAATTTTTTTGTGATTTTTAAATACCTAAATGTATTTTTAATTAATTAATTTCCATTAATTAATTAAAAATAATCATTTAAATGATTTAAAAATAATTTTTAATGCAAAAAATGAAAATAAAAATATTTTTGGGTTTTAAAGATTAATGAAATCTTTGATAAAAAATTTCATAATTTTTAAAGGTATTTTGCTATTTTAAATAAAATGTATAAATAAAATGAAAAGAAAATGAATTTTAAATGAAAATAAAGAAAGTAATTCAAAAGGAGGGCTAGGATTTGATCTGGGCTTGGACTGGTTGACTGCGCGCCAGATCCAAAGGCCCAGATTCAAATCTGGCTAATTTGGTTTTATAAATTAATTAATCATGTTTTAATTAATTAATCAAAGATTAGGGCTTTAATGACAAATCATGTCCACTCATTCACGCGCGGGAAGGCAAATCCAAGGGTCAATATTCAAAGTTCCTTAAATACACAATTAGGGCTAATGAATTTCAGGTGACCGGAACAGTGGTTCCGGTAATCTTCTCCGGCAAGCATGAACCCTAGATTTTGCTACAGGTTACCAATCATGAAATTTCTTCCACCAAAATGATCTTCTCCTCAATCTAAACCTAACCCCTCACCCAAAATTTATTTATTTTCACTCATAAGCCTGAATCAAAGCAAAGTATGAAACACAGGCAAATGTTCAGAGATACCATACATGCTGGGTTCTTCACCATTTCAAAAATTAAACATATATTCATGATCAGGGGAAGACATAGCATCATAAAAGAACTTAAAAATCAGTTTCTGGGAAAAAAGATCTTCATGTTACCTGAGATGAAGCTTCTCTGATTTTGAGCTTTCTTGCCTCAAGCTTTGTGCAATCCTTCTCCCTTGATCCTCCAGATGATGGAATGAAGCTTAGAATGCTTTGAGAGTGGCTGGTTGTGACTGTTTGGTTCTGGTGCAGCAGAAATGAAGGTCTCTATGTGTGGTGATTCATGCTGTTTCAGGGGGTGCTTCTTGTTCTATGAGTGATTTGTGGTTGATTGGTGAAGGAATTATTGAAGTTTGATGGTTGTGTTGTGTGTTTCGAAGAGGGAAAGGTTTTGACAGATTTTGTTGGATGCTGCAATGTGGGAGGATTCAGCTTGTGTGTGGTATGTTTTTGGATTGCTTGATGTCCACATATCATGCTCTGGTTGGGCAGAGAGTTGGTGTGTCACTGTGGGATTGGTATGGGCAAAATGCAAGAAAGTCAAGATATTGTGTACCCTAGGCATGGCTCAGGTCAGAGGCAATCTAGGGGCTTGTCCTGCCTCAGCTTGAGTCAAGGATGGCCCTTGGATGATTCATGAAGGACTGCAACATTTGGATCATGAGTTGGAAGGGTTTTTGCAACTTGACAACTTGTTACATCTCATGATTTTTGGCTATGTACATGTGAGAACTCTTGCTGAATTTTTGGTGTGGTATGCTTCATTAGGTCATGGCAAAGTCTTGAAACCAGCTAGAGGTCAAACAACCCCTTTGAGAATCAATTTGCAAGAAATCCCTCTTTGCACTTTCATGAAGAATGGCTTATGATTACTTGAAAATCAAGGCATAGAAATGGGAAATCTCTTGGGCCAAACTGATTTTTGGTCATGCCTTGTGTTTGTTTGATGATTAGAGGTCATATTGAGATCACATAAAGGCTTGTCATGAGAATTTGCAAGTTTTCCATTTTGTGCAAAAGTGAAATTTCAATGATTTTATCCAACTTTGCAAGGCCATAACTTTTGATCCAAAATGAATTAGAATGATTTCTTGTACTTTTTGAAAAGGGAATTATCCATTCTACAACTTTCATGACCAAAGTTTTCCCATTTGAAGCATTTTTGAACCAAAAAGCAAGGGTTGAAAAACTTTCCCAAAATGGCAAGTTTCCATTACAAGTCATTTTCCCAAAAAGGCAACTTTGCAAATGGCTTGAAATTCTTCAATTTTGTGAACTTCCAACATCTTTTATGATCAAATAAAGATCATACACATTCAAAATGATGATTAACATCCTTTGGTTGGGTCATTGGGGGCCTCAGATGCCCTGATTTTGCACTGACTTGCTCAAGAAGTCAACTCTTGATTAGATGCCTTCCCCATGGAATTTCTTCATGAAAATTGATATGCATGATCCTTATAACATATAGAGACCAATAGAAACAAGAATGACCACAAAATTTGGAGTTATGGCCTTTGAAACCAAAACCCTAATTCTAGGTCATCTGTGCAGTTAATCCTGACTCTGCTTCCATGCCATTCTTAGTTCTTGTGATTCTTTGACTTTCTTGACTTTGTGAGGATATAATATGATGCTTGAACACACATGGACCCCTTTGAAGTGATTGAAGACCTTTGGAGTGGCTTAAATGGCTCTTGGATAGCTCCAATCACAAACCCTAGGTGCAGATGACTTAGAAGCAATGCAGTGAATCAAAAATGTGGTATGAGATGCTATGATTGAATTTATGCATATGAAAAGATCACAAGCCATGGTGTGAATGGGTGAGGGCAAATTTGGGGTGTTTACAGGATGCATTACTTAAAGTCTTGCACGCAGCCTATGTGCCTGAGGAGATCACGGTGAATCAGCTAGAGACAGTGGTTTCTAATGTTAATACTAGCCACGGGCTAGGCTTCACCAACTTTGATTTGACAACGGAAGGTCGTCATCATAATTAGGCTTTGCACATCACTCTGGAGTGTAAAGGGGTTGTGCTTTCACATGTTCTAGTTGACACTAGGTCTTCGCTCAATGTCTTGCCAAAGAAAGCCCTTGTCAAGCTTGATTATGATGGTATAGCTCTCCGACCAAGCATTCTGGTGGTCAGAGCTTTTGATGGTTCCAAGAGGTCTGTTCTTGGAGAAGTGGAGTTGCCTGTGGTAATTGTCCCGCAGGTCTTTCAAACTACTTTCTACGTGATGGACATTCAGCCGGCCTATAGCTGTTTGTTGGGTCGACCATGGATTCACACCGCTGGCGCAGTTACGTCGACCCTTCATCAGAAATTAAAATATGAGTGGGAAGGGAAAATTATCACAATCTGTGGTGAAGAGGATATTTTTGTTAGCCATCTGGCCACCTATAAATACATTGAGATGGATGGTGAAATCCACGAGACCATGAGCCAAGGTTTCGAAGCGCTGAACGTCAATGAGGCGACAACTGAAGTATTTGCTACATCCCAGGAAGATAGGATGGGTACTTAAATTGTCTCCAACCAACAAGCTCGAAAGGTTGTTGAAGATGGAAACGCCCAAGGCTGGGGCAAGCTGCTACCTGTGGAGAAGAAGGAGGACAAATTCGGTTTGGGTTACAAACCATTCCGACAAGATCAAGCAGAGGCTGCTAAGGAGCCCAAGTTCATAAGTGGGGGAATGCTAACCCCAGATGCTGTCAATAACATGGAAGACGAGGCAGAAAGCGACCTCAACCTGGAAATTTGGATTCGTCCAAGGATCCCGGGCCAACAAGTCCTTAATTGGTCTTCCCAGGAAATTATAAGAGTTACTCCTGCAGAGTAATTATTATTTCCTGCTTTTTAGCATGCATCAAGTCATGCATCTTGCCCAAGGTGTCATGATTCATTTTGTAATAGGGCCATATTTGTATTTTGTGCAAATGGAATATCAATGAACAATGGACATCTTTTGCAAACAATTTTCTCTTTCGCTCACTGTCTTTCATTTTTGTTATTTTTCGCACAAAACAATAAAATGGCAATGTTTTCAAAATAAATAACTTCATTTTTTCTGAACAAGATTAAAATTGATCACTAAAAAGAACAAATCTCAACCCTTGCAGATATTATCCTCCAGATTGCACCGACAATAGCACCGCTATGACCTTGTATGAATTCAACAATCCAATTAATCAAGCAGATGAAGTGGTTGATGAAGACTATGAGTTGCCTAAAGAGTTAGCCAGGTTGTTGAGGCATGAAGAGAAAGTGATTACTCCTCATCAGGAGGAGATTGAAACTGTTAATCTTGGTACCGAGGAAGATTTGAAAGAAGTGAAAATTAGGGCCAGTCTGCAAGCTCCAGTAAAAGAACAGCTCATCAGTATGCTTTGGGAATATGTCGACGTCTTTGCTTGGTCCTATCAAGATATGCCGGGTCTATATATGGATATTGTCATGCACAGGCTACCCTTGAAAGAAGATTGCCCTCCAGTTAAACAGAAGTTGCGCCGCACTCGCCCAGATATGGCCATGAAGATTAAGGAAGAAGTACAAAAGCAGTGGGACGCCGGTTTCCTTGCTGTAACTAGTTACCCGCCGTGGGTTGCTAACATTGTACCCGTGCCTAAGAAGGATGGAAAGGTGCGTATGTGTGTGGATTACCGGGACCTGAACAGAGCCATCCACAAGGATGATTTCCCATTACCTCACATTGATGTATTGGTGGACAACACAACTCAGTTCTCGGTATTTTCTTTCATGGACGGATTTTCTGGATACAATTAGATCAAGATGTCACCCGAAGACATGGAGAAAACAACTTTCATCACACCTTGGGGCACATTTTTTTACAAGGTAATGTCGTTTGGACTAAAGAACGCCGGTGCAACGTATCAACGAGCTATGGTAACATTATTCCACTATATGATCCACAAAGAAATTGAATGTTATGTGGATGATATGATTTCCAAGTCCCTCACAGAAGAAGATCATCTGGTGAATCTGCTAAAGTAGTTTAAGCGTCTGAGGAAGTATCAGCTGAAGTTGAACCCCAACAAATGCACATTCGGGGTATGTTCCGGTAAACTGCTGGGATTTATTGTAAGTGAAAAGGGAATTGAGGTTGATCCTGACAAAGTCAAAGCCATTCAGGAGATGCCTGCACCTAGGACTAAAAAAGAAGTTCGATGGTTCTTTGGTAGATTGAACTACATCTCAAGGTTCATATCTCACCTCACTGCAACTTGTGAACCCATGTTCAAACTGTTGAGAAAAGAACAAACAGTCAGGTGGAACAACGATTGTCAAAAATCTTTTGAAAAGATCAAGGAGTACCTGCAAGAACCTCCAATTCTCATGCCTCCAATTGAAGGAAGACCTCTGATAATGTACCGGATAGTATTAGAAGGGTCAATGGGGTGTATGTTGGGCCAGCATGACGATTTTGGTCGAAAAGAGTATGCAATATACTACCTAAGCAAAACGTTTACCGACTGTGAACAACGTTGTTCACTGCTCGAGAAAACTTGTTGTGCTTTAGCGTGGGCTGCTCACCGACTAAGACAATATATGTTAACTTAAACTACCTTATTGATCTCAAAGATGGATCCAGTCAAGTACATATTTGAGAAGCCAACACTTACCGGAAGGGTTGCAAGATGGCAAATGATTCTGACAGAATATGACATTCAGTATACCTCTCAAAAAGCCATCAAGGGAAGTGTATTATCTGATTATCTGGTTGAGCAACCCATTGATGATTACCAGCCCATGATATTTGACTTCCCTGATGAAGACATCATGTACTTAAAAGTAAAAGATTGTGAAGAGTCAGTTCACACTGAAGGGCCTGGTCTAGAAAAGGCATGGACTATGATGTTTTACGGGGCTATCAATATGAATGTTCGTGGGGTTGGTGCAGTGCTTATTACACCTAAAGGAGTTCATATGCCTTTCTCGGAAAAACTCACCTTTGCATGCACTAACAATGAAGCAGAATACGAAGCATGTATCATGGGTTTTGAGGAAGCCATTGACCTCAGGATCAAAACCTTGAATGTATTCGGAGATTCAGCTTTGGTAATCAACCAGACCAACGGCAAATGGTACACTCATCAGGAGCATCTGATTCCATATTGTGACTATATGACGAGATTATTGACTTTCTTCACAACAGTCAAACTTGAATACATCCCTCGAGATGAGAATCAGTTTGCAGATGCTTTAGCTACCATTTCCTCCATGATTAAAGTACAAGCTGCCAATTATGTGCCTCGGATTCTGGTATCTAGACTGGACAGACCAACATATGTGTTCTCTGTGGACACTATTATTGATGACAAACCTTGGTTCCACGACATCAAATGCTTCTTAGAAGATCAGACATACCCACCTGGGGCATCGTCTAATGATAAGAAGACATTAAGAAGGCTAGCCAACAGTTTCTTCCTCAACAATGATGGCTCTTTGTACAAGCGAAACTTTGACATGGTCCTCCTCAGATGTGTTGGTAAGAAGGAAGTAGACCTACTGATGCATGAAGTACATGAAGGTTCTTTCGGTACCCATGTCGGAGGACATGCAATGACAAATAAGTTGTTAAGATCGGGTTACTACTGGATCACAATGGATGCAGACTGTTGTGCCTATGCCAGAAAATGCCACAAGTGCCAGATCTACGCGGATAAAGTGCATGTGCCTCCAAATCCTTTTAATGTAATGTCTTCACCTTGGCCCTTTGCCATGTGGGGCATTGACATGATTGGAAAGATTGAACCGATTGCTTCAAATGGTCACCGATTCATCCTAGTAGCCATTGATTACTTCACCAAATGGGTTGAAGCAGCTTCATATGCAAACGTCACCAGACAAGTGGTAGCTAGATTTCTGAAAAGAGACATCATCTGTCGATATGGAGTTCCCGAGCGAATCATTACTGATAATGGTTCCAATTTGAACAACAAGATGATGGCAGAACTTTGCCGGGACTTCAAAATTAAACATCACAACTCTTCTCCTTACATGCCAAAGATGAATGGCGCTGTTCAGGGAGCTAACAAGAACATCAAGAAGATTGTGCAGAAGATGGTAATTACCTACAAAGGATGACATGAGATGTTACCATTTGCCTTGCATGGGTACCGAACCTCAATCATAACATCTATTGGGGCAACGCCTTATCAGCTTGTGTACGGTATGGAAGTTATCCTACCTGTTGAAGTTGAGCTACCCTCCTTACGGGTAATGATGGATGTGAAACTGGATGAAGCAGAATGGGTCCGGTCTCGGTACAATCAATTGAATCTGATTGAAGAGAAAAGATTAGCTGCCATCTGTCATTGGCAGTTATATCAAAAGCGAATGAAGAAAGCCTTCGATCAGAAAGTCAGACCTCAGGAATACTAAGTGGGAGAACTTGTTCTGAAGAGAATCCTTCCTCCTCATACAGACCATAGGGGCAAGTGGACACCAAACTATGAAGGTCCCTACGTAATAACCAAAGTCTTCTCAGGTGGAGCAATGATGCTCGCAACCATGGATGGTGAAGACTTCCCGTCTCCTGTGAATTCAGATGCAGTTAAAAAATACTTCGCATAAAATGACCCGCTGGACATAAAAACAGAATATAAGTCCAGGCAAAAATAGGGCATCCCGGCGAGTCAAAAACAGAATAAATGACTCGGGCAAAAATAAGGGGAAAAAAATTGAACACCCGCTGAGTTGAAAAGCCGCATTGGAAAGCTCAGGCAAAAATGGGTATCCCGGTGGATTGAAAACCCGAAAGGGCGATCCACGCAAAATCAGGGAATAAGCGAACAACTGTATTCTGAATTCGTCTGTATCACTCACAACGTGACAAGCTCCAAAAGGACAAAGCGTCATCCAGAATCATCCTTCTTCAGAAAGAAAGATAAGAAGAACGTCAAGGTCATACAGGTTATAGCAAAAGAATCTCACTAGAGCGTCATCTTCAACATTTCCAACACTTTTTATTTTCTCAATTTACAGCAATCTCCTCCTTTCAGGGGATTCGCTTCTTTGACCGTACTTGCCTATTCAGGGGGGCGTAAATTAATAAAATCAGAGTTTTCAGTCACGCTTTGTTTTGTACATTTTTGTTTCGTTAGCAAAATGTCCAATGTTCATAATACAGCACTTGCATAAAACATATGAGCCATTTTAATAAATTCTTGCATTAAATATGTTGCTCTCAGCAAATCTAATTCCTATGACGGAATCCGGTTAAGGATACCGCATGACACTTGTGCATTTTCCTTTGTCTTAACGGGTTGCAGGTGCTCAAAACAGACAATCTTTCGCAACATGGGGAATATCAAGCATTACATCCCCAACACACTACTTTCCAGAAGTTATCTCCTCCCCGAGCGGGACCTCCCGAGCAGTGCCTGACAGCCTCTTCCACAGCAAGGTGGTCATAGAATTTCCTATCCCTCACCAGAGTACCAAATTTCCCTCATCCTCAGCAGATTTGGTGGAATTGATTCCCCATAGAATTGCCTCCCCGAAAGAGAAATACCTGAAACACACCCCCGGCGGAGTTGCTAAGACTTCCTCATCCCCAACAGGAGCTCTCCCTCTGGACAGATCAATCAATGATCTCTTTCCCCAGCTGGATTATCCCTCCAAGCAGATCAGCCAGAGATCTTTATCCCCGCAGGACCCGAGTCTCGGATCAGTTCTCTCATTTGCATAATCATAGCATTCACATCATATTCACCGAAATAAGTGTAGCATTCCGTCTAATACGGAGTATTACGGCAAAAATCAAACATTTGCATGATCACGAGCCAGGTTCGAGCCAGTCACCTGCAAATACCATCATCATTTCATCAACAATATACAAAATTCATATCCCCTACAGATAAAAGCCAAAGCATCCCTTTTGAACTCTCAAGTACAAATACCTATTTATACATGCTCTTTTTCCGACACTCGTCCGTGTCATCTTACCCCCGCAGGTCTCCAGAATACCTTTTGCACTCTCAAATACAGATATTTGTTCATAACTTGTACATATTATTTTTTTACGCTCGTTCGTGTCATACATTCCCCAGCAAGTCAAACACTCGTCCGTGTCCCTTGACCAATCTTTCGACACTTGTCTGTGTCGTGCACATACTTCACCAATAGATCAACACTTGTACATATACAATCCTTGATACTCGTCTGTATTTTGTATATATATCCCCGGCAGATTAAACACTCGTCTGTGTTCCTCGCTTAACCGATTAATACTCGTCTATATCATCATCCTTAAACACATGCCAGCGTTTGTTTCTATCGATACTCATCCGTATCATGGTCCTAAGGATGCTCGTCCACATCTTTAGTCTATACACACCGTCAAAACACTTACATATTTATTTTAAGGACGTAAGCACTCGTCCGTGTTTACCATTCCCCTGTAAGTCACCAACAAAACAACTTTATGTCCGACATTTGTCCTATGTCGTGATTTATTTAGTAGCCGTGCCCTGATAGGTGTTCGTCCTTCTCCTTTGGATGACCGTCCCTCATCCTTTCCCCAGTGGAATCTCTATTGTTGGAACCTTTTATCCAACATTCGTCCTATGTCGTGATATTTTTAGCAGCCTTCCCCTGCTAGGTGATCGTCCTTCACCTTTTGATGATTATCCCTCATCATTTATCTGATGGCCGTCCCCATCATTGATCTTGTTATCCGACATTCGTCCTATGTCGTGATAATCCTCGAGAGCAGTCGTACCCTGCTAAGTGATCGTCCTTCACCTCTTGATGATCATCCTTCACCTCTTGATGATCATCCTTCATCATGCTTATCCGATGGCCGTCCCCATCGTTGACCTTTTCTATCCGACATTCGTCCTATGTCGTGATATTTTCAGCAGCCGTCCCCTGCTAGGTGATCGTCCTTCACCTTCGATGACCGTCCCTCATCATTATTTCATTCATTATTTCACCCGATGGTCGTCCCCATCGTTGTTTACTTTACTTTTCAAACTTGATGACCGTCCCCGTCATTGCTTTCCTTAAACCCCCAGAGAGTTTTATTTCCTTACCTGATGGCCATCCCCGTCGCGGTTTCTCCATTTCCCCGGCTTGTTGGTCGTCCCCGTCATTGCTTCGCTTACCATTTTATCCCCAGCAGTCGTCCTCTGCTCTATGGTCGTCCTCCATCGCTTTCATTTGATAATCATACTATACTTCCTTTTACAATTTATATCCATTTTCTTCTTCTCCCCAGCGAGTGCAAATTTCAGACTGTCTTTGGTATTCAACCACAAGTTATCTTGTTTGTCTGTTAAGCCAGACGCTTACATCCTGCACAGCTAACTCATGCATGAATAGGGGCAGCTGTAAACACCCCAAATTTCTCCTCACTTTTTCTCACATCATTGTATCTCTCCCGAAGATTTAGATCCCGGTACTGGCGCGAACAGTCGGCGAAAGGAGAAAATGAAATGAAAAGAGTCGCCAGCTAGGCATTTTTATCCTGAAGGAAAGGTAATGCTGCATAAACCTAGAAAGATATGGATAAGACGGTTGCGAACCAGAGAAACTGAGAAAGGGGGTTGGTTACAACCTGGGAAGGTATTAGCACCCAGATTGTCTGTCGTACTCGACGGGATCCACGCTTGAAAGTTTATGTTTAAAGGGGTAGTGTCTGTGCTATCTGTGAGCAAAAGCTGGAAAAGAAATGTACAAGTGTCAGTGCATAAAGGTGAAGGGAAATGCTCAGCAATGAGGCTTAAGAAGAATACTGAAAGAGGGGGAAGACACAGAGACTTTTGTTCGATAACTGTTAAGTTATGCCTACGTATCCTCTCGTGCAATGAGGAAGTCAGAACACCGTAGTTCGACTCAAATAGACTGAAAGATAAATTGACTTGTGAACTTCTTGCTTGTCTATGCTCAAGTGTATGACTCGTCTGGCTCGAGTGCTAACTGTCTTGCATTAGACGGAAGAAGCAAGTTCTCGTTTGTGAGTGAAGGTGATGAGAAAAGAATCCCGAAGGAGACGATTATTGTTTGTTTTTGGTGTTTTCAATCTTTTATTTTTTTTGGTGTTTTTCATAAGTTAATGAGCTTAAGCCTAAACCAAGGGTTAGTAAACTCATTATATCCTCCCTTTGATTAGGGATAATGAGAATACTTTAAGTATGAGATAAACATCTCAACTTAATTACCATGATGATGTAGGATTAAGATCATTAACCTACTTGTGATTATTTAGATGTTTTTGGGTTTTTGTTTAGTGTTAAGTAATGAGTTTAAGCCATAATCAAGGATTAGTGAACTCATTACACCATCCTAATAGAAGGATAATAGATGAGCACACTTAAGTTGAGGAAGATACCTCAACTTAATCCATGGTTAGGGATTAACCTCATGACAAAACAAGCCTTTATTAAAATGGATTTTAATTAAGAGTGAGATTAAGAAGTGAGTTTTATGGTTTGTAAGACAACTTGAGGAGGACTTATCCATTAAACACTAGGGTTAGTCCTTCTTAACCAATAAAGGAAGAATTAGAACCCTAATGTAAGGCCCAAGTTACAAATTAATGTCTTGGTGATTATTAGATGGAATGATTATGAGGTTTAAATAAGTTAAGGGTTTAACACTTAGGATTAAAGTTATACACTCCATCCTAAGAGAAGGATGCAGGCATAACCCTAATTCCAAAGTCCTAAAACCTTAAAGGTTTTGTCTCTAATGATGAGATGAGAAGAGAGACACAAAGAAGACACAAAGGTGAAAACTAAGGGGGAACTAATCACAACCCTAATTATTATCATGCTTTGATTTTCCTATGGTTTGTAAGGCTTGAGAAAGATCTTCAGAGAAGCCACCAATGGAAGAAGCAGATGAAAGGAGGAAGAAGCAGATGAATAAGTTACTTACTTCATTGAAGAAGATAAGTAACTTAGAGAAAGAAAGTGAGAGATGAACATGAATGAGCAAGCTCACTCAAAGGAAATGAAAAATGCAGCAAGGATGCATATGAAGAAGATGAAGAGAAATGAGAAGTGAAGGAAAATTCACTTCTCAAATTACTTACCACCTGAAAATGTTAGTACAAGGTGCATAAAGAAAGAAATGACATGAAAAGATGCATATGTAATGACAAAGAAACAAAACTAGAAGCAAACACATGATAAAAATTTGCAAATGAGCTCAAACAAACCCTAACCCCATATGATATCACACCCCAAAGGAGAAGGTCTAACTCTTAACCTAAAGGAAGTTATGATTTTCCTAAGTTAACTAGGGTTTTTGGGTACCTTAAAAGGAAAAATGCAAATCAATTTGAAAATGAAAGATAAATTCATGAAAAAAATATCCTAGAAACTACATATTATATGGAAAACAATGCAAAAAGAATCATTATCAAACCATTCATGGTTAGGCAGAAAAGATTTTTCAAAGTTAGGGTTCTAAAAAGGGAATTTTATGAACCCTAAATTCAAAGAAAATGTCAAAGAAAGTTCAAAACCAAAAAGAAATTTGTATGAATGGTTTGACAATGTTTCTAAATGTCTTAAGATGCAATGTGAATTTTTTTGTGATTTTTAGAAACCTTAATGGTATTTTAATTAATTAATTTCCATTAATTAATTAAAATAAACATTTAAATATTTTAAAAATGCTTTTTAAATGCAAAAAATAAAAATAAAAATGTTTCTGGGTGGTGAAAAATATTTGGAACTAAAATGCAGAAAATAATATTTTTGGGATTTTTCTAGGTATTTTAAAATATTTATGCAAGAAAATACAATTTAAATGAAATAAAAATGAAGTTAAAGGAAAGTATGACAATCTGATGGATGAGATTTAAAGCTGAGAAAAAGGTGTTGACTGGCGCGCAGATCAAAGGTCCAGATTCAAACTGACATTTTTAATATTAATCCTAATTAATTAAATTAATTAAAAATAATTAGGGTTAAATGAACTCATCATGACCATCTAAACACGCGCGAACCCTAGATCCAACGCTCCACATTCAAAGTTCATTAATTACCAGATTAAACCCTAATTAATCTCAAGTGGCCGGAGAAGACTTCCGATCGTCTTCTTCGGCGAGCTCCTCCCCTGAGCTTCCTCAAAACACCACCCCAGCCTCTCAAACTCTCCAGAAATGATCAACTCACTACCCTAAACAAGAATCCAACCCTAAAATTCATTTCTCATTCATCATTATCAAGATTCGAATCAAAACATAAAAATGAAAAAACTTTCAGACAGCCATGAAATACTCAATACGCAACCATTTTCAAAACCAACAAGTGCAGTGTGATCAGTGAAGCATATAGATCATTTCTATAACATAAAAAACAAGTTCTGGAAAATTTGTTCTTGAGGGATACCTGAGATGAAGCTTTTTAGTTTGGCACTTTCTGGACCTCTCTCTTGTGCAAATAGCCTCCACTTGATCCACTGATGATGTTGCAAGGCTTGGAAGGAGTTGAAATGAGCTGGTTTGAGAGATTGCAGCTCAACTGCACTAAAAATCGTGTTTTGTGTTTGTGGGGTTTCAGGCTTGTTTAATGGCTGGGAAAGGTTCTATTGATGATGGTGAGTTGAATGGTGAAGTTTGTTTTAGGTTTTAGTGGCTGAGCAGAGAGAATCGAAAGCTTGAAGGTTGAGGGTCATTTTGTGAAACTTGGTGTATGAGAGGTTCTGAGCTCCAAGGTTATCTGAATTGGCTTGCTTTTGGTCCACATAACAAGTCCCTATTGGCCAGAGAGTGGTTGTGGCTGCAGCTGATTGGTATGGGTCCATTTGCAAAAAGTCAACAAATTGTGTACTTGAGGTAAGGCTCATGCAAGGGTGGTTCAGTGGCATGTCCTGGTTCAACATTGATCAAGGAGAGCCATGGGATTCATTTTATGCAGCTGGATGGCTTGGAGGCATGGCTGCAAGAGGTTTTGCAAGTGTTATGCAATTTGCCCCTTTTGAGAAATCTTGTGATGCAAGCCATAGAAACTTGTGATTCCTTGGGCAATTCTGGTCTTTGGAAGTTGCTTTGTGTTTTTATGATGCTTAGAGGTTGATTAGAGGTCACAAAATGGCTTGGTATGTGAAATTGCAAAAAATCCTCTTTGGTGTGAAAGTGAAAATTATAGGATTTTTGCCAACTTTGCAAGGCCATAACTTGAGTTCCACAATGAATTAGAACATGATCTTGTACTTTTTGAAAAGGGAATGATCCAATCTACAAATTTCATGACCAAAAATATTTCATTTAAAGCACTTTTGGTTGAGAAAGAGGAGGTTGAAGAACTTTCCCAAAATGGAAAGTTTCCATTACAAGTCATTTCCATTTTTGGCAACTTTTGGTTTAGCTCAAATTTCTTCAATTTTGTGAACTTACAAGCACTTCAATGATCAAATGAAGATCATATAACTTCAATTTGATGAAAATACCACTTTGGTTCCATTGTTGGGGGCCTCAGATGCGCTGATTTTGCTCTGACTTGCTCAAGAAGTTACCCAATGAACAGATGACTTCCACAATGAATTTCTTCATCAAACTTGGTACATGTGATCCTTATAACATATTGAGACTATTAGAAACAAGAATGACCAAGAAATTTGGAGTTATGGCCTCTGAAACCAAAACCCTAATTTCAGGTCATCTGTGTAGTGAAACCCTAGCTCTGCTTCCATGCCTTGCCAGTTCTTGTGAATTCTTGACTTCCTTGATCTTTGAGGGATATAATATGATGATAGATTACACATGGTCCCTCTTGGAACACTTGGAGAACTTTGGAGTGGGTCAGATGGATCTTTGGATTGCTCAGATCACAAACCCTAGATGCAGATGAACTTGAACTTATGCAGTGAAACAAAAATGCAATATGAGATGGTATGCTTATACTAATGCAATCATGAAAGATCACAAGCCATGGTGAAATGATTGAGGGAAAATTTAGGGTGTTTACACATGGCTTGTGATCTTTCATATTTGCATAAGCATTACATCTCATATTGCATATTTGTTTCATCTACATAATTCCATTTCATCTACATCTAGGGTTTGTGATCTGAGCAATCCAAGAATCAATCTGAGCCATCCCAATGGTCATGAAGCTTTCCAAGAGGGTCCATGTGTGTTATATGATCATAATATGCTCCCCAAAGTTCATGAAAGTCAAGAGATCACAAAGAATGGCAAAGGCATAGAGGCAGAGCTAGGGTTTCCCTACACAAATGACCAAAAATTAGGGTTTTGGTTTCAGAGGCCTTAACTCCAATTTTTTTGGTCATTCTTGTTTCTAATGTTCTTAATATGTTATAAGGATCATGTGTACCGAGTTTGATGAGGAATTTCATTGTGGAAGTCATCTGATCATTGGGTAACTTCTTGAGCAAGTTAGGTCAAAATCAGGGCATCTGAGGCCCCCAACATGGGTACCAAAGGATCATTTTCATCAAATTGAAGTTATATGATCTTTATTTGATCTTAGAAGTGGTTAGAAGTTCACAAGATTGAAGAATTTTGAGCCAAATGCAAACTTGCCATTTTTGGAAATGACTTGTAATGGGAACTTTCCATTTTGGGAAAGATTTTCAACCTCCTCTTTCATGACCAAAAATGCTTCAAATGAAAAATTATTGGCCATGAAAGTTGTAGATTAGGTCTTTCCCTTTTCAAAAAGTAATTGAACATGTCTTGATTCATCCTAGAACTCAAGATATGGCCTTTCAAAGTTGGCAAAAATCACATAATTTTCAAGTTCATGCCAAAGAGGGAATTTTGCAATATCACTTGCCAAGCCTTTCTATGACCTCTAATCAACTTATATGCATCATATTATGTCAAGGCAACTTTCAAAAATCAGAATTGGCCCAATAATGCATAGTTTTCATGCCTTGCATCTCAAGAAAGTTCAAAGAGGGAAAAGTTGCAAAATGCTTGGAAAGGCTTTATCCACTTGTGACAATTGCATAACTTTGATTCTATGGCTCTACATGAATCTTGCTGAGGCCAGACACCCTATTGAAAGCTCCTGCCATGGCCCATACCTCCAAGTACACAAATTTGACTTTTTGGCAAAACCTCCCATACCAATCAAGTTGAGCCACAACCACTCTTCTGACCAATCAAGACTTACATACATGCCTCATAGACCTCATTTCATAACATCTTGGAGTCTGAATCATACCAGAACTCAGAATTCACAAAATGACCAAAAAACTTCCCTTCTTCAATTTGCATAAACCAGCCATCAAACCTCAAAACAAACTTCACCAATCATCTCAACACTACTCATAGAACACAAAGCAACCCTCAAAATGGCCTGAAACCTCCTAGATCAAAAACAAGATTCCTCCTTCATCAGAACTGAACTTTCAAAACCAAGCCATACAAGTCTCATTCAAGCATTTTAGAAGCTTCAAGGAGTTTATATGGGTGGTTTAGCATCAAGGGGAAGTCCAGAATGCTCACATTAAGAAAGCTTCACTTCAGGTATCATCAAGAACATTTTTTCCAGAAATCTTCTTTTAAGTTCTTAAATGGTTCTACATGTTTCCCTGATCATGCTGATGTCTTTACTTTTGAAAATGGTTGAGATTTGAGAATGTATGAACTCTCTGAAAGTTTGCCCAAAAATTTTGTTTGCTCCGATTCTTGTTCTTGATGCAATATAAATGTTATTTGATGATGGATTCTTGCTTAGGGATGTTAGAAGATCATTTCTGGAGCTTTAGAGGGTTTAATTTGGCCTATGGAAGAAGTTGGGTTGAGTGTCTCGCCGGAGAAGATGACCGGAGCTAGCTCCGGTCACCTGAAAATCATTAGGGTTCTAATTAGGGTCAAGAGTAAGCTAGGGTGTTCGTAACTTGATTATTAGGTGTCGTGATTTGGTTGTGGAGTGCATTTCATGAAAATTGCGCCTTTTGTGGTTGTCATCAATAATTTGTACCGTTGGTTGCGCTAATTATGGCATCATTTTCCAGGGAGTAGTAGTTGATTATTGGATGCAAGGACATATCATAGTTAGTTCGTATCCGGTGAATTTTCGAGGACGAAAATATTCTAAATGGGTGAGAGTTGTAATGCCCTGATTATTATTTTATTTATTTAATTGGATTTGTTGTATTTTAGTATGGAAGAAATTATAATATTATTTGATACGATGTTAATTTAAAGGAAATACATTATATTGAATAATTATAATAATTGGAATATTAAGGAAAAAAGGTAGAATGGTAAATTGGTGAAGGACAGTGAGGGAAAATAAGGAAAACCATAGATGAGGTCTAAGGGATAAGTTTGGAAATTAGGAAAAGAGGAATTTTGGTCGTATTTTGGGATCGTGAAGAGAATTGTGAACAGAGAGAAGAAGGAGGGAGAAAGGGCAAGGCTAGGAGGAAGAATTTGCTGAGAAGGGAGGAATCGCTCATCGAACTAAGGTAAGGGTGAGATTTCTTCATCTCTTAAGGGTTTAATAATAGGAGTTAGATATAATGTTGTTGATTAGAGATTTGAATTGGGTGGTTTTTTATGAAAATTGGGTTAGGTTGTTAGAAGTTGGTGGGTTTGTATGATAATTATGTGAATTAGAGGTTTAATGATGATAATTTTGTATTTTTTTGGCTGAAAAGTGGTGTTTTTGATAAGTATTTTGTAGTAGGATTTTGGGTTAATTGTAGAAGAAAAACCCTGAGAATTGCAGTGCTCGCTCAACAAGCTGGAGCTTGCTTAGCGAGCAAGTTGAAATTTTGGAGAGAGTTTTACTAAGAGTTGCTAGCTCATCAAGCAAGCCCCTCGCTTAGCGAGACTTGGAGTGAAAAATAAAATGTTTTATTTCTGAAAAATTCTCTAAAATTCTTAATTAATATATTAAGGAATGGGGAGTGATGTAGAGCGGTTAGAGTTAAGTAGAGGTGAGTTATGAGTTTAATTGGAAGAATAATAAGCATAACTTGAAATGAACATGAATTAATATGTACATTGTTGTCGTTATTTCTATGTGTGGTTATTGTTGTTGTTACATGACATAGTTGTTGATATACGTTAATGTAACTGTCGATGTATGTTGTGTTGTTGTTATGTGTTCTCGTTGATGTTGATATACGTTTTTATAGTTGATGATGCATGTTGTAGGTGTTGATAGGTGTTATTGATGTTAATATATGTTTTTATAATTGATGATGCATGTTGTAGGTGTTGATAGGTGTTATTGATGTTGATATATGTTGTTATAGTTGATGATGCATGATGTAGATATTGATTGAAGTTATATAATATTGTTATGTGATGTTGTTGCCGTTATAGTTATATGACGTAGTAATTGTTAGGTGTTGTTGTATGTTGTTGATATATGTTGTTGATGTTGTTATATGTTGTTGGTGATGTTATTGCATGAGATAGTTGTGGTTGTATGTTATGGGTGATGTTATAACATTAGCTAATTTTTGTTGTATGTTGTTGGTAATGCTATTGTGTGAGATAGTCATTGTTGTATGTTGTTGGTAATGCTATAGCATGAGATAGTTGTTGGTTTATGTTTTTGGTGATGCTATTGCATGAGATAGGTGTTGTTGTATGTTGCGGGAGATGTTATTGCATGAGATAGTTGTTGTTGTATGTTGTGGGTGATATTATTGCTTGAGATAATTGTTGTTATATGTTGTTGATGATGTTGTTGCCTGAGTTAGATGTTGTAGACATTGCATATTGTCATTGATGGTGCATGGCAAATGCATATTTGGGGATGATGTACCAAGGTAGGGTATATCCATCCGAATTCCAAAGGGAGTTGTTGTGATGTTGGTACGGTCGTGAAATAGGGATCGTACGTGACCATGAAATAGGGGTCAAGGGTGTGGTCATGAACTAGGGATCATACTGGACCACGAAAGAGGGGTTGAGAGTTCTGACAGGAATTGGATCTTGAAATAGAGATCGGTATATGGTATTGTATGCATATAGTTGGTAGAGTCTCATTGTATCATTTTTTGTTGGTGTGCATAATATTATTATGTGTTGTTGTGTTCTAATGTAATTGTTGTTTGATAAGAAGAGGTGATTGATTGATGATACTCTCTTTTATTCTTATTATTTTTCCCTTTTCTTGGTGTAAGTAACTCACCCCTTTTGTTTGAATGTTACTCTTATGTTGGTAACGTGCAGGTGATCAGGATTAGTAGAGTGGAGGTCGGTGAAGTCGGTGTACTTCACATTTAGATGAGTCGGCTCTGATACGTGATTTGGGGTGTCGTGACGACAATTGTTCTTTGTTTATTTATTTTAAAAAAACATTTTGTAATTGAATCTTACTTTATGTTTATTTCGAGTTTTCTGCTGCAACTTAAACTACTTTGTAAGACGAATCACATTGAGCCTTGTGTTTTGTTTATTGTGACACTCAGAATGAAATGGTGTGTTTTATTTACTCTAATTTTTATGTATAAATTCGTGGGACAATTTTAGGTGTTACATCTGTAACCTCTGGGTACATGATTCTCCGTTGTTTCTCTTGCATCTTCATGGGCTTGAAGTTTGTAACCTTGAAGTCTGGATGTACTAGTTGCGTTTCTTAATTCTTCTAACGTCGAAGGTATATAACCCTCCAATATGAAGTTATCAGGCATGTCCCAAGGCATGTTCTTTGGCATATTGTACCATGGATCCTGGTAGGGTATCTCCGAGATTGGTGTCGAGACCATTTATGAGATCACATTCATTTGTTGATTATGAAGATTCTGAGTTGCTGTCAGTGCTTCAATCATGTTATTGAGCCTTTCCAGGTTGTCCTTTTGAGCAGAGATTTCCTTTCTTAGTTCTTTGTTCTCTTCTTCTAAGTCGTTCATCCTTTTCTAGTGATTGGCCCGTGTATTGTACAAATGAGACAATTTGACTCTAGGATGTGACACAAGTGTGAGACTCGAAGAAATAATTGTGAATGCGGAATGATGAGTGATGTGAAATGCAAATGTTATATTTTTTTAGTTTTTTATTTAAAGAACTTATTAACAATATGTTGCAAATATCACACAGACTTTTTACTGGATTTGGGAAATGTTACAGCAAATGTACAATATTTTACAAAATGTTTTGAAAGGAAACTAAAACTTGAGAGTCCTTTTTGCTACAACTTCAACCCTTGATGATCCTTCTTCTGCTTCTTGAACTGAGTTTCTTCAATTGATGGTGGATCAATAATAGTCCTCTTCCAAGTGTAAGAAGTGCTAACATTGTACTTTGCAATCAACAATTATTCCTTCATTATCACATGATGTTTAAGTATTTCAATGAGAGTGTCCCTTTCCTTCAATAGACTTTGAATATTTTTGTTCTCTAGGCTGAGAATTTGATACTTTTTTTTCCATGAGTTCTTTTCTCTATGGAACTTGTTGAAAGCAACTTGAAGTTTTTTTGTATCATTCATGAAATAGAATAGTTTCCTTATATGGAAACACTTCTTGTCGAGGGTAAGTCATCCTCAACTTGATGGCTCTGTTTTGCACCCACTAGAGATATGGTTCCATGGCAGTGCAAATTGGTTTTCCTATAGATTTTGTTCCTTTTTTATGAGTATGACGCCAGACGTGTACATTCTCTCCCTTTAGTGAGATGTCATTTTCTCCTGCCTTGAAGAAAAGACCTTCTAGATGAATGTTGCATGGTATATCTTTCATCGGGTATCGAAACTATCGGCGAGCTAAAATTGCATGGTAGTTTATTCCTCCTTTAGTACCAATGAGGGGTACATTTGGAAAAATTCCACAACTGTCGATGAATTTGATTTCGTCGCATTAATGGGTACACCAATCAATATATGTCTGAACGAGTCAAAGATATGATCTTTTCTTACCAGCGTATTCCACTTTTAAGATCCCAGAAGGTAGACGACTTGGGCAGGTGTGAAATGAACCATTTGTAGAGGAGTGGTACACAGTATATGATCATTCATCTACCACGTAGATTCCTTAGATGGACTAAGTGGTAAGCATCTTCCACGAGTGTTGGAACTGGATTTCCAATCAGGAAGATCATGATTGTATCGATGTCAAAGAAATTTTCAATGTTGGGAAAGATGAATATCCCGTATATGAGAAGTACATAGATGACTTTGAAGGCAACTAAATTTCATATACTGACAAAGTATAAGGCTCTTTCCATCAAGAACTTTGAAGACAATCTTTAAATCCTCCTTTGGTGGTCTTGTGAGTTTTGATATCCGATTCTTCCAAAGAGTGGCTCTTGCAACAGTTAGATCCTTAGGTTTCTTCTAAAGTGGAGAATGGATCTTGATTAGTAATCGGGAGCTCTATCAGCTATGAATACTCTTCTAATGTTGTTATGAGCTGATAGTCCAAAAATGTAAAACAATGGTACACTGGGTCGTAGAACTAGACCAGTGTAGATAGTAATCCTTCTATCATGTTGACCTACAACAGGGATAGAAATCCTCCATACTTTGCTTAGAATGCTTCTGGATCTCTTACCATTCTTCATAGCTTCCTTAGATCTTCTAGTCTAGGGCTTCTGAATGTAAAATTTTGGGTTTTCCTTCACCCGAAGTCCATAGTGAAAACTGAAATTTGCGACAATTGTTTTAGTTCATTAAAAATGACGATTTTTCTATTTGAAAATTCTTTAAATTTTTTTATTATGCATGAATGAAACAAACAAAAACATGCGGAAAACATGGATTCAAGGCTTCAACGTCACGAACATGAAGTCAAGGCTTTACCCATCCCCAATGTGTTTTCTACTAAGGATCAATTTTGTACCTTTAGAACGGGTTCTAATAGAAGTTCTCAAAATCACTGACCCTTATTTCAAATTTTATCGACCAATCGATTAACTCATAAGAGTCGTAATATCTTAAAAGTATAAGTCTCATCCAAGTGTAGTCTCGTGTGTCAACTATTCTTGATAGTTACCGCACTACCCTAAATAAGGTCAATTAGTTAAAATGTGTTTCTAAATCCTCAATTTCATGGGTATCCAATTGGAAAATAGAATTTCGCAGATGATCCATGCAAAGCCAATAATTCCAAAGGATTCCTACATTGATTTATGGACTTTTAAGTTAGCTTATTCGGGATTTGACTCCCTATAAGACTCCTTAATTATGTCACCCTATCTTAATATTCTCTCTAGCTCATTACTATTTGTATGCCTCACCACTTGCGAATTAATCGCATTCCCATATCAGAGTGGTAACAAGTATGCATTTAGGAGAGATGAATATTTATAGAATGATATGATATTTATAGAAATATAAACATATATAATCAGTAAACATATATAGTAATAATTTAGGCCTAGACTTTATAAGGTTTCTAACTAAACAGATGGAATGTTTCCCACAGACGGCGCCATTTTCCTGTAGCTCAATTATTGTGGTCTTTAATCACTATCGCATTGATGCTACTTTCTGATTCCAATTTTTATCCTATGAAGCTGGTTAAGAAAGGGAAATAGCTATCTTAAACCAACCCTACTTGCAATTGTCTTCTAATTGGTTATCCAACAGATGTTAAATGTCTAGATCCTGTTTTTCGGTTATTTTGTCAGAGAGTTTGGCTTTAGCTTATAACTATTTTTATTTTACATATATCCTTCTTTACTTGTTTTCTGCTAAGAAATGAGATTGGGTGAGGATTGAGTGACTAATAGGAGAGTTTGATGTTTATGAGGATTTTTTTATGTAAAGAGAGGTATGAGGATCTAATTTTGTTTTTTGTTTGGTGTGTTTGCAAAGATCTTATGATCTCATGCCTACATACCCTTAAAACGAGAATTCAGAGATCAGAGCGAACATAGTTCCTCCTAAATCTATGGTAGGAGGGTTTTTTTTGTATCTTTTTCAAAGCCCAATATTGAAGCTAAAGGATTATTTGTATCTTGTTCAAAGCCCAAGAATGAAGTTGAAAGGTTGATATTTGACTGTCTTGTTCAAAGCCCAAGATTGAAGCTAAAAAGGTATTTGACTGACTTGTTCAAAGCCCAAGATTGAAGCTAAAAGGGTATTTGTCTGTCTAGTTCAAAGCCCAAGATTGAAGCTATAGGTTGAGATGTGTGTCTTTATTTGAGTCCAAGATAATTTTTTTTTGTGAATCGAGTCTTGATTTGAGTCCAAGAGAAAATTGTTTAAAGGTTGGGTCTTGATTTGAGTCCAAGAGAAGAATGTATATTAGGTAGGTCTTAATTTGAGTCCAAGAGAAGACTGTATACTGAGTATCTTGATTAAAGCCCAAGATTGAAGCTAAACAAATAAAATTGACTCTACTGTAGAAAGTTTATTTGTCTTGTACAAAGCCCAAGATTAAGGCTGAAATGTTTGTGAGAGACTGACTGATGAGAGAATTTTATTTGTCTTGTACAAAGCCCAACGTTGAGGCTGACTGTTAGGAAATGTATTATATGAAGCCTAAGAGGAGGCTTATTATTGTGGGAAATCTTTATACAAAACCCAATAGGAGGTTGTCTGGAGAAGATCATTATATAAATCCTTAGAGGAGGTTGAGCATTGTGGGAAATCTTTGTACAAAGCCAAAGATGAGGAAATCTTTGTATAAGTTATGGGGAAATTTTGATACTGTGATTATTGTGGATGAATCCTTTAGGGAAGCTTATTGGTGAAAACTCATTATATAAAGCCCAAGAGAAGACTGATCCAATGGGGAAGTTCCTTGTATAAAGGTAACTGCTCAGGGTTTTTGAATGGGTTGAGACTTTCCAAGTCTACTGGTATGAAGTCCTTTGTGGGAAAAGGTCTTTGTACAAAGCCAGAGAGGAGGCTACCTTATTGTGGGAATTGAAGAGGAAAGTTGTTTCCTGTTGGTGGTTTATGATGACCTAGTGATTTTCTCTGTTCATGGGGAGATTATTGTACAAAGCCCAATAAGAGGTTATATTATATGTGGGAAGGATCATTGTATAAATCCCAAGACGAGGCTAACGTATCCATTGAGGTGAAAGGCTATCCTAAGATTTGTTCATATGGGGAAATTCCATTTGTGATTGGTATTGGATGTCTAAGTATCCGTCCTATGCTTATAGGAAGCTTGTGGGTCCTTGTACAAAGCCTAAGCGGAGGCACGTTGAGGTAATGTCTATAGGAATAGAGGTTGAAGAGTCTCACAGGTTTTGATGCTTATGTGGATCTATGGTGATGAGAGGCTAAAGGTCTATCTTATGCTTGTAGGAAGCCTGAGGGTCCTTGCACAAAGCCTAAGAGGAGGCTGGATACTTTTAAGAAGCTTGATGTGTCCTTGTATAAACCCCAAAAGGAGGCTGCAGAGAAGCTTTAGGAGGCATGTTGGTCCTTATATGAAACCAAAGAGGAGGCTGAGAAGAGTTCAAGAAGGGATTCACCGGGAATAAGTCTGTTATGTATTTGAACTGTTCAATGGAAAAAGGAAATTCAAGAGAAAAGTTTCACCGGGAAACATTGTATCTCTGTGGAACTAAATTTCCTTTGTAGATAGAATTAAAGAAACTAAAAATTGTTGTAAAAAGAAAATCCTATAACAGTCTAAGAAGAGGTTCACCAGGAATACTATCCTCTTATGTCTATATTGTTTATGCCCAAAAGGAGGCTAGATTGTATGGTATTTCCTATATGGGTACTAGTTTATTCTAAACTAGGGTTTGCATATGGGATGGTATCCTAATGTTTGGCATAAATCTAAACGGGGGATGAAATGCCAACTTAAGAAGATATGTACAAGGAGAGGCCCAGTGTATTATGGTTTGATTGTTATATTTTAAGATTGAGAGATTGAAGAAAGTTTTGATTATCTTTGAATTTGATTTGAAGATTGAGAAGATTGAAAATATTTAGAAGATTTAGAAGATATGGGGCTTACAGCTTAGGGAGAGGCCCATATTAAAATAAAGACCGCATCGTTGTTTTGAAAATCGCATTGGGACTTATACTACGTCAGAGACCCAAAGATTATTGAAAAATAAAAGAGATGGATCTTATACTTTATAAATAGGCCCAAGAAGTGTTTTAGAAATGAGAAATGAGGCTTATACCACAAAGGAGGCCCATATGAATATTTTGAAAATGACGATCGCGCCGGGATTTTGAAAGTCGTATTGGGGCTTATACAATCAATGAGGCCCAAATAACTTGAATAAATAAAAGGGACGGGTCTTACTCTCTACAAAGAGGTCCAAGATGTGTTAATGAGAGTTTTAAAACTTGTAAAACAAGAAACCCTAATTACAAATATTTCAACATTATTTTCAAAAGAAAATTACCAAAAATGATTAGTAAACATGTTATTGTTTTGGATTAATGCTTGAAAATTCATGTTTAATTCATGGGATGATTTTAAAATCATTTGAATTTTGAAAAATCAAGAGAAATAAATTATTTAATTGTTGAAAAACAATTAAAAATAAATTCCTTACAAAAATATTCAATATATGAAATAAATAATATTTTTGTGAAATTTGTGTAGAATAAAATATTTTAACATTTTTATGTATTTTGAAAAAAATAATTAATTCAAAAATATTAAAAATGAGAGAGAAATTAATTTTTTAAATCATTTAATAAAATAAATCAAAAATAAATAATTTGAATAATTTGAATTTTGGTGCACAACGGTCATCTTCTTCAACCTCTTGCCCGCGCCATAATTGATTTGCAAGAACTCCTCTAACTTTCAGATTACTCCATGATTTTGCACGATTCAAACACCAACCCCACTTAATTTTCAACAACGAACACGGTGATGCCCATTAATTTCATTTATTTTGTGTGTGGAGTGAGAAATCAAAGAATGAACTAAAGAACCCTAATTTTTGCATAAGCACTATGAAATTTCATACAAGCAATGAACATAGCAATTGATTAAGGGTTATCACTCTATATATGTGCAGAAATAAGATGGTAACTTAAAAATACATTTATGATGCATGGACTATGGAGTTTGAAGGTTTCAGGCTTACCTCTTGCAGTTGGAAATCAAATTTGATGATAGAGGTGTTACAGATGTTGTTTGATGACTTGGACAACTTCAATGGACCTTATGTAAGGTGTGTGGACGCTTATACTTGATTGAAAATGGTTGGATCACTTTGTGGCACCTCAACTGCAAATGACCTTTAGGATGACTATGGAGGTTGGTGATTTTGGTGTTACACAAGTGTGGGGAGTGTTTGGATAACATCTATAAGATATGTATGGAGTTTCTACACTCTTGGTTTTGACATAAATTCACTCTATTTAAAAATTTGATTGTTACTTGAATGTGAAGAAAAATTTGAAGTGAGGGAGTGAAATGATAGAAAATATATGTTGTAATGTTTTGGGGTGTGGAATTCAGTCACACATGACCTCTATTTATAGTAGAAGAAGTTTGTTTTGCAATAATTAGTTTATGAATGAGGTATCACTCTATTGTCCAATGTGTATGACTATGTCCAAAGTCTCATCTAGCCATTGACTTGCTTTAAATTTGCATGTATAGGTATTTTAAATTTGGTGTAAGGCTTGAATCATTTAATGAACTTTGCTGCAAATCATGCCACATCCATGATTTGAATGCCTTGTGACAAAGTTGGAGTTTTTGGTTTTGAAACATTGAATTTCACATGCCTAAAGGGTATGTTATGATCTTGGGAGGCCTTAGAGCTCAATAATATTTTGCTTTGATCTGATCCTTATGTTTCTGGAAGCATTACAAACTTGTAATTTCACAAACTTGTCAAATTCGACCAAATGCCCAAAATCTGTCATGGGAAGAAATCAACTTTTGGTGCTATGTTCCTCGGGTTTTTACTTCTTGCTCAAGTTGAATTTGGAGATGGCTTTGGACTTTTTCGAAAGATGCGATTATGTAATTCAATTTTGATGCTCAGACATTGCATTGATTCAACTTGGATCATAGTGAAAAATTTCCTTAAATTTTGAAGCTTGTGGCTAAAATTTTAGACAGATTTTCACTAAGTGTCAAAATGACATTTCTTAATTTTTGTTATTTTGATCAATCCATAAACTAAAATCCATGAAGAATTGGAGTGTGGCTTGGTTGAAGCTTTTTTAGTATGTATTTAGATCTATCATCAAGCTTTAGATCACAAAAATCTGATGCTTGGATCACAAGTTATGATGCTTGGAAGTTGGGTACCTACACATTTTTTCTTCGTAACTTAGAAAATTTTCCAATTTTCTAAGTTTGCCCCATTTACTGGTTATCTCAATTTCTTGATTTCTTCATGTTTAAATTCAACAATGGACCATATATTCTTGGATTATAGGCCATAGGGATCATTTTGGGCTAAAAAGCCAATCTTTTACTTTTGGTTCTAGATGAATTTTACACTACGAAACCCTAATTCTCGATCTTCAACCAGTACATCCTCTGAGGTTAATTTAAACTTGTGGATGGACTTCAAAGATTTATATGAGCTACTTAGTCCATGTCCTAGGGTATTGACTCTTATCCAGATCAAAATCTCAATTTTGGAGGCCCGATCATTCAAAACCCTATTTTGGCGATATTGATGATCTTGAGGCTTGATTCACTTAAGATTGATCAATCTTGTGCTTGATCTTTGAAGTTGAGGATCTCTTGACTCATGTGGATGGTAGAGAGACTTGATAAGTTGAATACCATGTCAATATTTGACTGATCTGTTTCCAGAATCTTCCTATGAAGATCAAAACCCTAATTCATGGTATGTACAAGACAAGGAACAAACTTTGGTATTCTCCAATGGGTTAGCGATGCATAAAACATGTATGCAAATGATGTCCAATATATATAAATAGTATGGGATCTTGGGGGTCAAAATTTAGGGTATAACAAGTACTTAAATAACATGGACAAGCTCAAACCAAATACGAAAATAGGTCAAGTGACGAGGTTTTTAATAAACACGTGGACGAACTCACTACATACCTAATTATGTCTTATTTATAGAGTGACATGTTAAAAGACGTCTTTGAAAAGTCAGTGGAATTTTGTCGACCAATGTCATACTCTAGATATGAGGAGTGACTCACCTCATTTTTTTCACTAATAAGACAAACCTAACAAAGATAGAAGAGTTGGATTACATACATATATGAATCAACCCTTTTTATGAGAGTCGAGACTATAAATACAAGATCACATTGTTTGAAAAATGATCACAATATTTACATATCAACAAACAAAAGGTTGTTGTTAGGTACATCACTTGTCAAGTATATCACTAACAGGATCTACACAATTGTACTTCGGCGAATACAAAAAATTATTTACTTTCGTTCTAGCATAAATCTATTTTTAACAAGTCTTTTTACTGCTTCTATGCTTTATTACCATATTTACGAGTGTTGTGTTCCTCTTTTAGCTTAAATATCTAACATATGATTTCCTTCTTCTCTTTTAGCTTAAATTAAAAGCACTTCACTCTCATGAATATTCTGAATTTATTTTAACTCTTAACTTGTTCTTCATTCTAATAGTCTAGCAAGCACATCATGAATTTGTAGGAGTAGTTTTCATATAATATGTATAAACTTTATGGATTATTATTAGAGGTGTCAAAAAAACTTTATATGATAAGCCTCAACAATGAGGTCTCCTACTTGACCTTATTTTTTTATATCTCTACTTAATGAATATTTTCTTGGGCCCTTATTTTTAAACCCCATTGTATGTTTGTTTTTTTAGTAAAATTCATCTTTCCAACTCTAATTTTTTTACTCTCATTTTGGATCCTTTGTATTGTTAAGCCACTTTGAATTGGAGATGAATTTTTCTTTTATTGTTTTTGGTCTTTTTTAATGGGAGAATACCTCTTGTATTCATATTAATTTCAATTGTTTTTTTTTTTAAAGTAAGGGGCTCATAATCAATTTTGTTTCGAAAAATAAAATAAAATTTTGAAAATGAAAAAACGCCGATTTTTTTTCAAAATAAAAAAAAATCTATTTTATCTAAATGTATAAAAAAAAACTTTTCTAAAAATAAATATAGTTGATTTTTTTCGAAAATAAACAATAGTTGGTTTTTATGAAAACATAAAAAATACGAATTTTTTCAAAAATAAAAAAAATGTCTTTTTTTTTAAATAATAAAATTCGATTTTTTCCGAAAATAAAAAAAATCATTTTTTTTAAAATTAACAAAATTGAGTTTTACGAAAAATAAAAAAGTTGATTTTAGTTTTTTTTTCTGAAAATAAAAAAAATGGATTTTTTTCGAAAATAAAAAAGTTGATTTTTCTAAACAATTAAAAAAGTCGATTTTTTCGGAACAACACTCGATTTTTTTGGAAAAAAAACTCGATTTTTTTATAAATAAAAAAATTGATTTTTTGAAAAATAAACATATCGGTTATTTCTAAAAAGTAAAAAAGTTGATTTTTTGCCGAAAAAAAAAACAATTTTTTTTTTCAAAAAAAAAGTAAACGAAAAATATTTCGGAAAAAAGTCAATTTTTGAAAATGTTGGGATCTTAATTCCCCCTACTTGAATTTTAGAACCTTTTAGTTTAAGGGACTATATATTTTGGAATTCCTTATTAAAATTTTAAGTCACTATCTCTTTGGGAAATTGACGGTTCTAATTATTATGATTGTTTAAAAAAAAATTTAGATCTCCGTAGTTACTTCCTCTGTTTTATAATAGATATTTTTTTTTTCTTTTAAATTATCTGTCTTTATTATTTTTCTACTTACTTATCCTTATTTATTGTATTTTAATTTATATAACTACTTCAGTATCTATTATTAATATGACTATTTTAGTAAATGATATTTATTTTATTATTGAAATCAATACAATTAATCATTATCTTAAAAAATATGGAAATCTCAAAGAAAACATGTATCGTAAGACTGAGGGTAAATAGTTAAAAGAAAAAAAAGAATTATTGATAAAAAATCTCACATGAATTGTTTGAACAAAAATCTAATAAGCAACTTCCAACTAATTAACAAATAACTGCTAATGTCTTATCTTACTCAGATTACAAAAAGAAGAAAGAGGATCACGTTGAAAATTGATGGCATTATATTGGCTGGGGCACCAGTCTTCTATCAAGTCGTTCAGCCACTAGGATTTACTTTAAATTATTAATGGGAGTTTGTTTAATAATTAATTCATGCATGTCTTAGTGGATTTGTATCAAATCTACAGAACCAACATTGATTAACATGTGATCTTTTAGTTTCAAAGCTTTCATATAAAAAGTTTTCATATGCTTATATTTGATTTCTCATAAGGGTGAGTGAGTGCTTCTAGTCTTAAACAAATTATTCTCTTTCTTTCTAATTTTTGCTCGTTGAACTTTTGCACACATATAAAAAAAATATTAGATAAATCTATGTCATTTTACTATTAATTCACTTCATGAAAATAAAATTGATTTAATTTATGTGTTTTTTTAATTTATCTTTTGATTTCTTAAAACAACTAAAATTTTAAGATAGAAAGACTAAATAACAAAAAATAGAGGAGGGGAGTAAGCAATTTTCTAAACATGAAAATGGACCGGATCCTATTGATTATGCTTGGAATCAACTAGATGCATATCTATCCTGTTATTATAAGGTTTAGTCTACTAAATTGTGTCGGTAATAAAAAAAGATGAGAAATTGATTTAGAAAGATTTGAAAAGACTTATGTAAGGGAAATGAAGGCATGAGTGATGTGTATAATATTCAAAATATATTTTATTTGGAGGGTGTTTTTTATATTAAATTGAATCTTTTAGGTTTAAGAGGTTTTCGGAGAAGGAGAGATGAAGATCTTACTGAAGTCAAGGATTGGTTAAGTTAGTGGTTCTCGAAGATAAGGGCATAAAGGTTAAAAAATGTTTGATTCGAAAAAGGTTATTTGGATAAGCTGCTATGGAATTCCTTGCCATGCATGGGTCTCTAAGTCTTTTCGAGTTCTTATCCTCGTCAGTTGAAACATATATTTACAATGATGACACAACTGTCAAACAGACGAAGATGGACATTGTAAGTTTTGTGTTTAGAATTCGGTGTGCCATGTCGATAAATGAAGCTTACAACATCAAAATCAACAACGAAGTGATTTGTATTAAAATGATCGAAGATGCGCATGGGCCATTGAGAATAACAACATGGTTCTTTCAAGGAATATGAGGTTAAGTTGAAGGATTCAGACTCCAACTCTAGTTGGTAGATGAGGAAGAGAACAATGAAGATGTAAGCAGTGATGAGGATGTCTTAATTCGAGGAAATGGCGATGATGGAACGTGTCAACAAGATAATGGGAAAATGGCTTAAGTTGTCTTTATTATTTGTACAAAAGTCCAAATCAATCGATCTCACAATTTAAATATATATATAGTTTTTCGAAAGGGAAAGGGGTGTTTGGTCACAATGTTCTAGGAGGTAGGGCACAAACCTTTGTTTCAAGGGATTTGGTACCAAATGAAAACTCAAAGGAGGGTGGAGAGATGGGTAATCCCGTTAGTGATGGGGTGTGAAGAGAAATAGAATGAAGTAGATTGGGACCAAACTGATTTGGATGGGCCTTTATTAATAAGGAGAGATAAGGAATATGGTCACTCTTCTCAAAGCTCTTTTGAATTTCGATGACGCGGTAACAAAAACTAGGAAATTTAGAAAAGGGTAGCCTAAAATTATAAATACATGAATATTTCTTGTGGAAAGAAACTTGGAGAAACTCACCCTTCCTATTTCCCTACTCTTAATTGCTAAAAACCTAAATCCCGTCGAAACCCTAATTTGAAGAAGAATGAAATCTCTCATCATAAAATCGTCAAACTCCAATCAAAGGCCATTTCTATCTCGATGTCAACTTCGAAGACAAAAAATGAAAATTTTTTATGAGGATTCATCCTTTGTTGCGAATCCATTATGACTCGGACGTTGTTCAAGGAAACTATAGATTATGGGCTCAATTGGAATAAGAAGTATCAAAGAATGTGTGGGAAATTATATCTATATTCAGAATCAAAGGGAGAGAGGACAAAGAACACTACTACAAATAATACATTTCATGACAACCATTTCACCTCACTTCGAAAAATCGAGGTATAACTCCTGGACGTGCCCTATTTTGTTTTTGTTAAAAAAAATATGCAAAATATTTCTTCTGTTATTTGGAAAATGGAGAGCTAAATTTAGTCAGTGTACATTTTTCGAATCCCAGCAACTTCAGTTTATGTTCTTATCTCATTAACTGTGGTGCCTTCATAAATATTTTATTTTGGAGTGTAAAAATACGCCACTTTTAACTTTGGCTTTCTTTCCAACCGAGCTGAATATGTTTCTCATATATATATATATATATATATATATATATATATATATATATATATATATATATATATAGCTTTAACTTGTAACATTCAGTTTAACTTGTCTAAACAACACAAACAAAACCCTAACAAAGAGCCCTTAACAAAAGAGCCATAAACAACGAGAGTCATAAACACGTATCATCTTCAATACAAAGATGTTAGGTGTTTAATGTTCTCATTTCTTCTTCAGAGATTCAAAGTCATTTTCTTTTACTTCTTCTTTAGAGATCTGGTGCGTCAAACATCACTACTCATTTATTGTTGTTGTTGTTGTTGTTATTTTTGTTAGTGTTGTTGTGTTGTTGAGATCTGAAACCCTATTGGTTTTCATGTTGTTTTTGACGATGTTGTTTTTCTTGTTGTTGAGACCCTAAACCCTATAGGTTGTTTATTAACATTGTTGCTCTTGATGTTCTTGTTGTTGTTGTTGTTGTTGTTGTTGTTGTTGTTGTTGTTGTTGTTCTTATTGTTGATGTTGTTATTGACATTGTTGTTGTTGTTGTTATTGCTCTTTGTGCAAATTCATCTTGTTCTGTCGAGTTGAGTTTATTATATTAAATATGGATTGTTTGTTTCACTAACCCCTCTTTGAACATATAACCTATTAAATTGATTTTTGAAATAATCATATAAAAAATTATGTTGTATCTGAACCTTATCTTACACTGGTTAATGATTTTCTAGTATTCTACAACTCATCATCATTCATCTCATTTTGTTTTATCATTACAATCTCTCAAATACTTCTAGTTTTAATTTAACTTTCTTCCATATTTTTTCACTTTTAAGGCATCAAATTTTATGCTTTCAAGAATGAATTAGTAGAAAAGGAAGTGTTGAATAAACAACTTGAAACATTGGAGAGATTTTAACAATAAAAGAGCGTGAGATGGATGATGAGTTACAAAATTCTTCAAAATTACTAATAATGTAATTTATTCTACAAATATTACATGATTGTTCATATAAATATTTTCCTAAACAATTTTGAGAAGTTACATGTTCAGTATAGGGTTTAGTGAAATAAGCAATCCATATTAGATTTAATAAACTCAAAATTGTTTACCCCACGATTTTATGAGATAACCAAGGTGATAATTTGGTATACCTGTCAGTGAAATAAAAAAAATGAGGGGACATGTGTTTTTGCCATTTCAGAATTCCAAAAAGGTCTCCCTGGGGATTGAACCCATGAACTTTACACATACTTGTCGGTTTTTTTTTAAAACCGAGAGGTAAAATGTACATTTTACATGACGCCCTTCGTTACATCGGTTGTGAAACTGAGGTAAGAGCTCTTTTTCAACTAAGGTAAAAGCTATTTTTGGTAGTAGTGAAGGTTTATAAGAAGCAATAAGGAAGATGGAGACCAGAGATCATGAAGGATAGAATTCAAGGGAGGTGGTAAAACAAGATGAACTATGAATATTTTATCTTATAATATTAAAGGAGACAGTAGTCGGGTTAAACGGAAGAGGATCAACCACATTATCCAATCAGGTAAAGTATGTGTTTTCTTTTTGTAACAAACTAAGAAGATGAAAGGTCTACCAACGAGGCCATATGTGCTTCAAAGGGTATGTTGATTTCAGGGAAGATATAGTTACTCACCTTAAACTTTAGTTTTAGGGGGGTTTATGGGTCTGAATGCGAATGGAAAGAGGTGGTTTATAACTTTGTGTGTGTATATGCTTCTTGTTTTATAGATTAAAAAAAAGAAATCTTTAGGGGGATTTGGAGAAGTTAAAAAATAAAAGGCTGAAAAGGGAATGATGTTTAGGTGGAGATTTCAACTCTATCTATAGTAGGAAAGAAAGAAAAGGGGTGGGAGAGAGAATTAGAGGTGGATAGGTGGTTGAGTTCAGGAATTTCTTAGAAGAGATGAATCTAGTTGATGTTCCAAGTATAGGTGACAAATATATTTTGTTTGATATTGTAGGTAATTCTATGAGCATGATGGGCATGTTTTTACTTTATGAGTGGTTGATATCCCTTTGGAAAGTGGTATGGAAATTTGTGGGATAGAGATATATCTCTAACCACTTCCCTATTTAGTTGAAGACTAGCAACTTAAATTGGGGGCCAGCACCTTTTAGGTTCAATAATTGTTGGTTAGGCCACAAATATTTGGTCAAGTTTGTAGATGAGGAATGAAATTATTTTGAAGACTCGGGGAGGGGAGATTTTGTGATAAAGGAAAAGTTGAAAATTTGAAGTGTATAATGAAATGGTGGTACAAATAAATTTTTGGTTTTCTTAATTTAAAAGTGGATGAGTAGGTCAAAGATATGAATGACATAGATAGGAATTTTAGCGAGGTTAATGAAGATCTTAGCCCTGATTTAATAAAAGAAAAGGGCTCAAGCGTCTTTAGATACGTGGAAGAATTTAGAACTAAAGGAAAGCATTTTAAGACATAAATCTAATTTAGATTGGATCAAGGACGATGATCCCAATTCTAGATTCTTCCACAATGTAGTGAAAGAAAGAAATAGGAGGACCTATATAGCTTATGTTAACACAAATTTGGGCAAATTATATCAAGTAGAAGATGTTAAAGGTAAATTGAGGAGACATTTTGAGAGAAACTTTTAAGAATTGAGCATTATTATGCAATTCATTAATGGTGTTGAGCTTCAAGGGCTATATGAAGAAGAAAGAGACCATCTTAAAGACTCCTTCACATATGTGGAAATAAAGGAGGTTGTTTGGAATTCTGAGGGCAACAAATGCACTGGGCCATATGGATTTACTTTTGATTTCTTGAAGAACTGTTGGGAATCTGTTAAGGAGGACATATTTTTATTTGTAAAAGAGTTTCATTCCAAAGGAAAACTCTCAAATGTCAATCCTAACCTCTTTATAACCCTAATTCAAAATAAACAAAATCCTCAATCCTTAAATGAGTTTAGGCCTATTCGTTTAGTTAGTTGTTTTTACAATATTTTAGCAAACAAATCTTGCATCAAGGCTAAAAAGGGTATTACAGAATATGGTATCTAAAAACCAGTCAATGCTTCATATATAAAGGGGGAGTTATACATATTAGGGGGGAAGTGTTTCAGAAATTACAAAGAATCAAAAGGAATGTTGTCATCATCAAATAGGAGGAGAATGTGAAGTCAAACTTCCAAGCTAATTTTGATGAAGACAAATGATTAAAGGTCTTGCATATCAAAAATAAGATTTCAATAGGATCCATTCATGATGTGTTGTTAATGTATTTAAAGATTCAAGGTATATGAGTTTCATAACTATATACATATCTTAATGCTCAATAATAATTAACATACATTTTATCATACTTGAATCATTTTCATCATCTCAGGTATATCATATACATTTCTTAGTGCTCAAAATATGTTTTATCTTGCATTGGAAATTTTTTGTTCATGTTTGAACCATGTTAAATCACTTTCAAATATAATATATTGACTTGGATAAATCAATAGATGTTGCATAAGGTTGGTTCAAATACTTAGACAAATTTTCAATTTTTCAATTTTTTCAAATATTATGTTTTTGGTAAATTGTGGCATTTGAAACTATCGCAATAGTACATAAAAACTGCCACAATTCGCACCGGTCGGAAACAGTACTTTAAATTTGAGATTTGAAAAATATTAAGAACTTGTTATGTCAAGTATCCATTTAACAGACTTAACAAGTCTTGTGGCAAAATTGAAAAATGCTTTGTTTCTTTGCATCTATTCATCATCTCTTCTCATGGCAAACATTACATCTTTTCAAGGATAAATATTCTAATTTTTATCAACCATTGCCATGTTTTTGAATGGTTGTTATCATGTCTATAAATTGATTTTAAATTTATATTTTTCAATTACCTCTTTCAAACTTTGTAAAAAGTCTCTATATTTTCAAAACATAATTTTCATTAAAGATACATTGTGAATCATTATTTTTCATATCATATTCATCAAATTATCTTGAGCATTAGAGAGTATTGTTTATTGTGATTTCATATTGAAAGAGAAGAAAACTATAATAATTTGATTAAGTCTTATTTATTCTACAAATCTTCATAAATTCATTTTATTGAAATTGTTGTAAAATTTCAAAGTTCCAAGGATTATTTGGAATTAGGTGTGTATTATAAGAAGGAGGATTGTTTCTTCTTATAGGGTTTGTTGATAAATCCAAGAGTATTTCTCTTGGTGGTTTAGTTAGGATCTTGTATAGAATGACAAGTGTTGTCTTGTTCATAGGGATCTAACTATAATGAAATCTCTTCCATGTTGAAAGGGGACTGAAGTACTCTTGGATTGTGAGAGGAATCAGGATACATCACTGTGTTCCTTATTTTTCTACATTTTATCATTTTCATCACATAATCTAATTGGATGAAGGAAATGCATCTCTAAAATCAAAGAAATTTTTATACACCTAATTCCCCCCTCTTAGGTGCACTCTCTAAACTTACAAGGAAGAAATATCTTTGATGGTGTGCTGGTGGTTAATGAAGCTATGGATATGGATAAAATAGGTAAGAGAGACATTTTGGTTTTGAAAGTATACTTTGAAAGGGCATGTGTTAGTTGTAAGTATCTCATCTATATGTTTAATCCATGGGCTTGTTAATGCTCACAATCGATTATCTCAAGTGCATACTCAATTATTCCACCCCAATATGGAATGTTTTGATTTATAGTATTTACCAATTATTAATAGATTTCTCTAATCAATTATAGGCATTAGAAAGTGAAATAATCGATCATCCTTTAGGTATAATCAATTATCCTTTTGTAAAACATGCTTCTAATTAATCAAACAATTCCATAATTAATTAGCTAGGCTTTTAAAACATTTTTATGTGATTTTAAAAAAAGAACATGGGATTTTCAAAGGGTTGAAAGTGTGTGTGTGTGTGTGTGTGTGTGTATGTGTGTTTAAATGTCATATTCTGTGAGAATCATTTGCCATCTTGCAACCCGTCCGGTAAGTGCTGACTTCTCAAATATGTACTTGACTGGATCCATCTTTGAGATTAATAAAGTAGTGTGGGTCAACATATACTGCCTTAGTCGGCGAGCAGCCCACACTAAAGCACAACAAGTTTTCTCGAGCAGTGAATAATGTTGTTCACAGTCGGTAAACTTTTTGCTTAGGTAGTATATTGCATACTCTTTTCGACCAGACTCGTCATGCTGGCCCAGCACACGCCCCATTGATCCTTCTAATATTGTTAAGTACATTATCAGAGGTCTTCCTTCAACTGGCGGCATAAGGATTGGAGGCTCTTGTAAGTATTCCTTGATTTTGTCAAAAGCCCTTTGGCAGTCTTCGTTCCACCTGACCGTTTGTTCTTTTCTTAACAACTTGAATAAGGGTTCACAGGTTGCAGTAAGGTGAGATATGAACCTCAAAATGTAGTTCAATCTACCTAAGAACCCCCGAACTTCTTTTCCAGTCTTCGGTGCAGGCATTTCTTGAATGGCTTTGACTTTGTCAGAGTCAACTTCAATTCCTTTTTCACTTACAATAAATCCTAGCAGCTTACCGGATCGCACCCCGAATGTGCATTTGTTGGGGTTGAACTTCAGTTGGTACTTCCTCAGACGCTTGAATAGCTTCAACAAATTCACCAGGTGGTCTTCTTCTGTGAGGGACTTGGCAATCATGTCATCCACGTAACATTCAATTTCTTTGTGGATCATGTCATGGAATAATGTTACCATAGCCCGTTGATAAGTGGCACCAGCATTCTTTAGTCCGAATGGCATCACCTTATAACATAATGTGCCCCAGGGTGTGATGAAAGTTGTCTTCTCCATGTCTTCAGGTGACATTTTAATCTGATTATATCCTGAAAATCCGTCCATGAAGGAGAACACCGAGAACTGAGCCGTATTGTCGACCAATACATCAATGTGAGGTAATGGGAAGTCATCTTTTGGGCTGGCTCTGTTCAGATCCCGGTAATCCACACACATCCTCACCTTGCCATCCTTCTTAGGCACGGGTACAATGTTAGCGACCCACGGCGGGTAACTAGTTACAGCAAGGAAACCGGCGTCCCACTGTTTTTGTACCTCTTCTTTTATCTTCATTGCCATATCTGGGCGAGTACGGCGCAACTTCTGTTTTATTGGCGGACAGTCTTCTTTCAGAGGCAGCTTGTGCATAACAATGTCGGTGTCCAACCCTGGCATATCTTGATAAGACCAAGCGAAAACATCCACATACTCCCGAAGCATGGCAATCATTTGTTCTTTCACTGAATCTTGCAGGCAGGCCCCGATTTTAACTTCTTTCAAGTCTTCTTCCATACCAAGATTAACCGTTTCAACCTCCTCCTGATGAGGAGTGATAACCTTCTCCTCTTGTCTCAACAACCTGGCTAGCTCTTCAGGTAGCTCATAATCTTCTTTAACCCCTTCATCATCTTGATTAATCGGATTGTCAAAGTCATACGAAGTCATAGCAGTGTTGTTGTCGGTGCAGTCTGGAGGGCACTCTCTGCAAGGGTTTAGATTTGTTCATTTTAGTGATCAGTTTTATCTTGTTTAGAAAAAAGTGAAAATGAAGTTATTTATTTTGAAAAACATTGCCATTTTATTTTTGTACAAAAAATAAAGAATGAAAAACAGTGAGCGAAAAAGAAGAGATTCATTTGCAAAAGATGTCCTGATATTCATTAATTGATCTTTGCACAAAATACAAGATGGCCCGATTACAAAATGAGTCCTGACATCTTGGGCAAGATGCAGGACTTGATGCATGCTCTAAAAACACAAGAAATAATAATTACTTTGCGGGAGTAACTCTTATAATTTCCTGGGAAGACCAGTTTGAGACATGGCTCCCCGGGATCCTTGGACGTATCCAGCTTTCCAGGTTGCGCTCGTCTTCTGACTCATCTTCCAAATTATTCACAGCATCCGGGGTGAGCATCCCCCCGCTGACAAACTTGGGCTCCTTTGTAGCCTCTGGTTGATCTTGTCGAGTTGGTCTGTAACCCAACCCGAATCGGTCCTCCTTCTTCTCCACGGGCAGCAACTTGCCCCAGCCTTGGGCGGTAACTTCCTCAACAACCTTCCGGGCTTGTTGATTTGATGTGATGGAGGTCCCATACACAGCAGATGTTTCATTAATATTAAGGGCCTCAAACCCTTGGCTCATGGTTTCATGGATCTCCCCATCCATTTCAATGTATTTGAAAGTAGCCAGCTGGCTAATGAAAATATCCTCCTCCCCACAAAGGGTAATGACTTGGCCCTCCCACTCGAATTTTAACTTTTGGTGAAGGGTTGACGTCACGGCGCCAGCGGCGTGTATCCATGGTCTACCCAATAGACAGCTGTAGGCAGGCTGTATATCCATCACAAAGAAGGTCGTTTTGAAAACCTGTGGGCCAATCATTATTGGTAATTCTATCTCTCCCAGAACTGATCTTTTAGAACCGTCAAAGGCTCTTACTACCAAGTTGCTTGGGCGTAGTGCCAATCCTTCATACTCCAGCTTCACAAGGGCCTTCTTGGGTAGGACATTGAGTGATGACCCTGTGTCCACCAATACGTGAGAAAGAACTGCACCCTTACACTCCAGGGTAATGTGCAAAGCCTTGTTGTGATTGCGACCTTTCGTTGTCAGATCAGTGTTGGTAAATCCTAGTCCATGACTAGCGTTGACATTTCCAACCACAACCTCTAACTGATTGACGGTAATCTCCTCCGGCACGTAAGCTGCGTGCAGGACTTTCAATAGTGCATTCCGATGAGCCTCGGAGCACATTAGCAAAGATAGTATGGAGATTTTGGAAGGTGTTTGGTGAAACTGGTCTACCACCTTATAATCGCTCTTTTTGATGATCCGCATGAATTCATCAACCTCTTGATCAAAAGGAGTCTTCAAAGCTTCTTTAGCAACTTGTTCTTCTTGCACCACGCTCTTCCCTCTTGCCTTAGCAGTAGCTTCTGCTTCAACAATGGGTCTTGGTATTTGCGAGGCAAAGAGACGTCCGCTTCTAGTGAAGCCTCCGCCTCCCCCCACATTGTCTATCTGAGGTGAAGAAGTTGATGATTCCAAAGTGATTTTCTGCTTCTGAGCCATAATGCCAAGGGATGGCATTATTGCTTTCGTAAGGAACTGGCCCAGGTACTGTGATAGTGACTGGACTGATAGCAGCTGCAGAGGGGACCACAATGGTGTGTGGATCATAGTATATGGTAACTGGAGCCCTGACAAGAGTAGCATTTTGTTGTGAGTTGTTGGAAGGAACATTTGCAGGATCGTAGTATATCGTAACCGCTGAGACACTTTCATTAACTGTTGCTGATGTTGTAGAAGATACTGTTGATTGGACAAGTGCTGAAGTTGTAGCGGGAAATGATGGAATAATGGGTGTCGTCGTTGTAGAAGGAATTGTGAGTGAACTTGTATCCGTTGAAGTGATTGATTGAGTAATTGTCGGAGTTGTAGTAGAATCTGTTGGAACAATGGTTGCTGACGTTGTAGGAGTATCTGTGATTATTGATGAAGGAACTGTTGGAGTTGTAGTTGCTGTTGTTGTAATCTGAAGGATGCCATCTTTAATGAGACCATCTATGCCATTTCTCAGCCTCTCACATCCATTAACGGAAATGTTGCAATATCCACAGCCGACCTCGCATCCGGGGAACACTTGGCACTCTAACAGCTGAGCTTTGATTTCAACCAAGGGTGTTCAGATTTGTGCAACACTGGTGATTAATGTGGATGATTTGCCTTCCTCAATAGCATTAATCCTAGGCCCGTTGTGACTAGGCATTAGATTTCTTGTGACATTTGGAGGAGGTGCAAAGTTGAGAGCTTTTGAGTCCACAAGATCCTGGACTTTCATCTGTAGGGCCCTGCATTTTTCAGTGTTATGCCCCGGTGCGTTTGAGTGGAATGCACACCTGGCATTTGCATCATAGTTCTTTGGCATATTAAGAGGATCTGGAGGTGCTAATGTCCTTAACTCAACTAGGTTGAGCTTCAGGAGTTGTGGCAAGAGTGCAGCATACGGCATTGGAATTGGGTCAATTACCCTGTTTGCTTGTGATGGCCTTTGTTGGAAAGGACGCTGTTATTGGTTGTTGTTGTTGTACGACCTTTGTTGCGGATAATGAACTTGTTGTTGATACTGTGGTTGTTGCTGTTGAGGATATGCTGATTGCTGTGGAATCGGAGCTGGAATGGTAACAGCTGCTACTGACCGGTGGGCATATTGAGGCCTGTCCCTGCTTGTATGAATGGAATTTGTTTCACCTGCCCTTCGGGGTCCCACAAAAGGCTTTCTGGGATTGCTGGATGAACTTGCACCACTGTCGGAAATTTTGCCCATCTTCAAGAGACTTTCAATCCTCTCACCAGCTATGACCACATCAGCAAAACTGGTAGAGGAGAAAGCAGCCAGTCTATCAATATAGGTCCCTTGCAACGTGTTCATGAACATGTCAGCCATTTCCCTTTCCGACATGGGTGGTTGGACAGCAGCAACAAGCTGTCTCCACCTTTGGGCATATTCCTGGAAGCTCTCTCTAGAAGATTGAGACATTCCCATTAGAAAGGTCCTGTTGGGAGCCATGTCCAGGTTGTATTGATATTGACGAATGAAAGCTTCAGCCAAATCCTTCCAGCATCTTATGGTGGCCCTAGACAAGTGTGAATACCATTCTCTCGAAGCCCCAGTCAGACTGTCTTCAAAGTAGAACATCCACAACTTTTCATCCATAGTATAAGCTTTGAGCCTTCCCAAGAAAGACTACAGATGAGTGCGAGGACAGGAGGTACCATTGTATTTTTCAAAACATGGGGGCTTGAATTTTTGGGGAATTCTCACCCCATCCACTAGTCCCATGTCCATTACATCGAAGTCCAGAGAATTCTGAGATTCCAAGGATCTTAACTTTTCAGCAATCTCATCTAACCTTCTGTCGTATATCTCATCTCCAGCTCCAATAACAATGAACTATTCTCCTTGGGGATCCTCCTGTAGGATTGGGCCCCCAATAGCATTTCCTTGAACATTTCTTTGGATGTTAACTTCTGGATTCAGATGAGGTCCATACTCCTATGGGTCAATACGAGGCTGGCCCCGTTCATTGTTGCTAGTTCCTCCTGTTCCCAGGGGAGGTTCCTCAGGAGTTTGTCTCTCCACCATCTCTCTTAACCTTTCCTGACTCTGGGCTAAGCCAGTCATTACTGCCATGAATTGAGACATCTGGTTTCTCATCTCCAATCTCTCATTGACCAACTGATTCCTGACCTCAGTCAGATCCTGCTGTACTTGTTCCATTTGAATGCCGGGAAGTTTGTTATGAGTCGGGTACCGATGCGCGCAGTTGACAGGGAACACTCGGCGACGAGCAATGCTTCTTGAAGTGACAACAAAGTTAGAAACAATAAATAACAACAAAACCTACAAAACAAAAACAAAGTTAGTATGCAATGCAGTATGCTTATTTGCTTTCCAAGGTATCCGGTTTGGTTCTTGGTTTTGACCTTTCCAGACCTCGAGGAAGATGCTTGATATTGTTGAGAGAAAAGCCCAAATGGAAACAAACTAAAATATATTACAAATGGTGATCAATACATAGTTTGTTTTACAACACATGCCCATGGAGGGTCAAAATATAACAAGAGGAAAAGTACATCAAATGGAAACAACAACAAACAAAGAATCAGACATCCAACCCAAATTCATCTTCTTTGACCTCCTTCAGGACTGCCTCAGTCACTGGACCAGCTGGGTGCTCTGTAATGGTCCTAATGAGGAGGTTCCTGGTAGCAATGGCAGTGGTCAGCTTCTTATGCCTGTCCTGGTCCTTTGACCTCTTCAATCCTGCTCTAAGCTTCAATTCTGAAATCTCTTTCTGAGCTGCCAACAAAGCTTCCTGCTGCTTCTTTTCACTGGCCTCTAGCTGTTCAATCCTGGCTTGAGTCTTCTGGTCTTCTTGTGTACGGGCTTCAGTGATCCTGACCCACCTAGCCTGACTCTCTTGTAGATAGAGCTCAGCCCTAGCCTTCTGAATTTTGGCCTCTTTACAGGCATTCTTCAATATCTGTTCCCCAGCTCTTGCTTTCCTGATGTAGTCCTCTGTTTTCTCAATTTTGGAAAGATGCTCCACCCTGAGTTTCTCCAATCTCTCAATGTCCAGACGACCATCACTCCTTTCCCAAAGGGTCTTCTTCAAGGCTTGAGATAGCTGCTCATTCCTTTCCCTAAACTTTTCAAACTCCTCCAGGCTCACTGTTGCTGCAGGCTATACTGTGGATGACCCAGGTATGTCTTCCAAGATGAAATGCATTCTGGTAATCTGAGCTCTTGTACGGGACCAGTCATAGTACTGCGTTGAAGCAACATTATTACATCTTCCAAAAATAGCTACCCCTTTTGTCTAGATGTTGTCCCAAGCCCAGAATGCTTGTCTGACAGCAGCTGAATTAGGTTTCACTTCACAATACAGGGTCTCAGCTAAATCCTGTCCTCTGGGAGGGTGAATCAAGGCATAGCCCAGTTGTCTCTTGAACAGTAAAGGATTGTTGTTGATGCAACCCTTTACTCCTATCATAGGCACATTTGGGTATTGTCCACAGCTGGTGATAATGTCCTTGCCTTTGGTGCTCTGGGTGCACCATCTAATATCATCTGAAGTCAAAGCAATGAGCCTCTTAGCCCAATTCTTCTGCTGGTGGGGATTCAAAAAAGCATCTGACTTAGGCAAGTGTCTGAGCAGCCAGGTGTAGAACAAAGGAGCACAACATCTTACCAACTTCCCCCACTGTTTCTCATTCCTTTGATGAATGGAATAATAAAAATCACCTAGCAATGTAGGTACTGGGTTCTTCAGGAGAAACAGATGGATGCCATTCTTGCTGACAAATTTGGGCTCATATGCAAACAGTATAGCCCCATATATGCTGAGGGCTAACAAGTCACAGACTGCCCTCCACTCTCCCAATGAGGCCTTCAGTATGGCCTGAGAAATCAAGAAGTCTAAGTGCAAACCAGGGACCCCAGCCTTTGTTGTCATACTTTGCTCAATCAAGGCAGGCTCCAAATATAGTGCTCTTGCTATCTCTTCATTTCTGGGAGCATCCATCTCTGGGTTAAAAGGGATTTCCCCTCTGATAGGTACTCCAATCAATAAGGAAAACTCCTCCAGTAGAGGCCCCAACTGGAAATCTGGAAAGGTGAAGCATCTCAAAGGAGGGTCATAAAACTGTAAGCAGGTGTGGATCATGCTCCTCTGAGAAGGGTCAAGGTCCATAACCATATCCAGGATTCCTCCATAATGCTCTCTAAACAAACGGATGTAATCAGGTGTGATGAGTGACTGGACCTGCCTGATACCAGTCAACACAGGCTCAAAGAAATGGTAGGATATGTTGCTCTTCCTGGGAGTAGTCATGAGTGCTGCTGAAGAAGCTGAAGATAGGTGCTGATGAAGATCCCAGACTGATGCTGGAAATGAGCCACTGACAGGCTGATGCTGGTGAGGGTGGAGATAACTGAAGCAAATAACTGATGGAGACAGCTGAAGCAGAGGTCTATGCAGAAGAAGGGGTCAAAACCAAAACCAAGATACAATGAGATGGATACCCTGAAAAACAAATAAACAAATGTTAAATGATGCAATGATGATATATGAAAATTATATGCAAGGGTTTGTGATCAAGCTGGATCTGATTATCTATCTTGATATAAGTCCATGTATGTTCAAAAGTCCAGATGAAGGCTTAGAAATCCAGTAACCAAGGTGGGGGACTCAAATAAAGAGTCACATGTCCGGGGTTAATCACAAAAACTGTCCAAAGTGAGGCATTCTTAAACAAAATAGTAACAGGGTATGATGTGGCCAAGGGTTCCTGCAAACCTGTAAACAGGCCAACCCCCTCACAGGTAGTGTTTTAGAACAAGGATCCTCAGACTTGGACCAGTTATGAGAAGTGTAAACACTTCTAACCCGGAGGTACAGTGTTCACAATAATCATAAAAGATCCTCCTCTAATTCACCTCAGCTTCTGAAGGTCATAATAAAGGTCATCCAGACTTAGCAGGCTTCCCAGATAGCCCTAGCACTACAGGAAATCTGTAGCACAAAGTTCTCAAGAAGAAACCCACATCTGAACTGTGTTTCATATTCCCGCACCAGACCGAAATGGAATGGGAAAAAATATGAACCACTCTAGCCTAGGTGTCACTCAGGTCCCAGGTATAGGACCTCAAACTCTCAATGGAACCCCCCACCCACCAAAACAGCAAACCAGATCCAGCGGATGATAGTATGACAGTATGATGTATAAAGCTGAAGTAAAGCAATAAATAAAACTGTACATAAAGCAGTAAATAAGGCAAAAACAAATAAACACACAGCACATAACACCCCAGTAAACACAAATCAAACAAGCGCTAGGAGGAACCCACAAAAAGAACCAGAAGCCCTGGTTGCAGTATAAGGGTCCCAGCAGAGTCGCCAAGCTCTCGCTCCCACCAAATGACACCTGGTCAAATAGGGTACAGACGTGAACGGTCGGCGAAAGAGAGAACACACAAGGGTGAACTGAAAAGAAAAGAGTCGCCAGCTAGGCATTTTTATCCCGAAGGAAAGGTAATGCTGCATAAACCTAGAAAGATATGGATAAGACGGTTGCGAACCAGAGAAACTGAGAAAGGGGGTTGGTTACAACCTGGGAAGGTATTAGCACCCAGATTGTCCGCCGTACTCGGCGGGATCCATGCTTGAAATATTTGTGTTTTAAAGGGGTAGTGTCAGTGCTATTTTGTGTGCAAAAGCTGGAAAAAGAGTATAAGTGTCAGTGCAAAAAGAATGTGAAGTGAGATAAAGGCGTGTCAGTGTAAAGAAAGAGTGTATTGCTCAAGACTATGAGGCTTAAAGAATAATACTGGAAGAAAGGGGAATATACAGAGACTTTTGTTCGATAACTATTAAGTTATGCCTACGTATCCTCTCGTGCAATGAGGAAGTCTGAACACCGTAGTTCGACTCAAAGAGACTGAAAGATAAATTGACTGATGAACTGCTTGCTTGTCTATGCTCAAGTGTATAACCTGTCTGGCTCAGGTGCAAACTGTCTTGCATTAGACGGAAGAAGCAAGTTCTCGCTTGTGAGTGAATTAGATGAGAAAAGAATCCCGGAGGAGACGATTATTGTTTTTTTTGGTGTTTTCAGTCTTTTATTACTTTTCGAAGTTTGTCATAAGAAAATGAGCTTAATCCTAAACCAAAGGGTTAGTAAACTTATCACATCCTCCCTCTGATTAGGGGTAATGAGAATACCTTAAGTGTGAAGTAAGCACCTCACACTTAATCACCAAGATATAGGGTTAAGATCATTAACCTACTTTTATTTATTTAGATTTTTTTTTGGAGTTTTTATTTAGTGTTAAGTAATGAGTTTAAGCCATAATCAAGGATTTAATGGACCCATTACACTATCCTAATAGAAGGATAATAGATGAGAACATTTAAGCTGAGGAAGACTCCTCAACTTAATCCATGATTAGGGATTAACCTCATGACAAAACAAAGTATTTATTAAAGAGGATTTTAGTTAATGGTAAGATTAAGAAGTGAATTTTATGGTTTGTAAGACAACTTGAGGGGGACTTGTCCATTAACACTAGGGTTAGTCCTTCTTAACCAATTAAGGAAGAATTAGAACCCTAATGCAAGGCCCAAGTTACAAGCTTAATGTCTTAATGATTATTAGATGGATTGATTAAAGGATTTAAACACATTAAGGGTTTAACACTTAGGATTAAAGTTATACACTACATCCTAATAGAAGGATACATGCATAACCCTAATCACAAAGTCTTAAAACCTTAAGGGTTTAGTCCTTGATTAAGAGATGAGAAGAGAAGACACAAAGATGACACAAAGGTAAAACTAATGGGGAGACTAATCAAACCCTAATTGTTAGCATGCTTGGGTACTCCTAGGGTTTATGACGCTTGCAAAAAGATCTTCAAGAAGAGCCACCAAGGAAAAAGGAAGATGAAAGGAGGAGAAGCAGAAAGAAGCAAGACAACTTACTTCACTTAAGACGATAAGTTTCTTGGAGAAAGAAAGCGATGAGGGAACATGAATGAGAAAGCTCACTCTAATCCACAAGTAAGAATGCAGCAAAGATGCATAAAAGAGATGAGAAAAGATTATGAGAAGTGAAGGCAAATTCACTTCTCAAGGCACTTACCACCTGAAAAGTTAGCAAAAGGAAATGAAATGAAATGAAAATGAGAAAGATGCAATGATGCAAACCAAAACCAGAAGCATGATCAGGATGTAAATGATGCTAAGAGGTGATATGAGAGCATGTCAAGAGATGAGGATGATCATACAAGTAATGAAGATGCAAATGAGACATGAAAGGAAGCATGAAAGTTCATGTAAACTTATGAAATGCAATGGATGCATAACATGGCAAATGGATGATGCAATGATAAAACATGATTGCAATATGTCTTAAGGTGTCTTACATGTCATTTTGATGCACAAAATGTCATGGCAAGTTCATGTATGCAAGCATATGAAGGATGGATGCAAATGGGGATGCAAATTAGGGTTTATGAACAAGATGCAATGCAAAATTCAAAATCAGAAGCAAAACATGAGATAAAAAATTGAAAATAGGATCAAAAGAACCCTAAACCTATACAAGTTAAGGAGGAGACCTAGATCTTAACCTAATGGAAGTTATTATTTTCTTAAGTTTGCTAGGGTTTTACGGCACCTCTTAAAGAAAAATGCAAAACAAAATGAAAATGAAAGATAAATTCATACCAATTTTATCCTAGAAACTACATGATATGTGGAATGCAATGCAAAAAGAACCATTATCAAACTCTTCATGGTTAGGCAGAAAAGATTTTTCTAAGTTAGGGTCAAAATATTAATTTTAAAGAACCCTAAATCAAAAGAAAAATGTCAAAATGGATCAAAAACCAAAAAGAAATTTGTATGAATGGTTTGATAATGTCTCTAAATGTGTCAAGATGCAATGTGATTTTTTTGGTGATTTTTAGAAACTTAAATGGTATTTTAATTAATTAATTTCCATTAATTTATTAAAATAAACATTTAAATATTTTAAAAATATAAATTTTATGCAAAAATAAAAATAAAAATTATTTTCAGAATGAGAAAAATATTTAGAACCATGATGCAAAGAATAAATTTTTTTGGATGAGTTTTGCTATTTTTAATAAAATGGTAAAGAAAATGTAAATATAATGTAAATTAAATGAATTTAAATGGAAGTCAACTGATCCAAGGGCCTAGGTTCAAAGTTAGGACGCGAGAATTGACCAGCGCGCGCATCTGAATGGCCAGAATTCAAACTTCACTAATTAAGATTAAAACCCTAATCTGAGCCCTAATTACTTTCAGGTGACCGGAACAGTGTTCCGATCATCTTCTCCGGCTAGCCAAACATTCAATCTCTCTTAATACGTGACCCCAAACCCTCAAACTTTCTAGAAATGATCCTCACATCAACCCCAACAACAATCACACAACAAAAATCATTTATTTATCATCAAGAACATGAATCGAAGCAAAACGGAAAACATATCAAAATTTTCAGAAGCTTGTGAAATGCTTAAAACTCAACCATTTTCGAAACAAAACATATCACGGTAATCAGGGGAACACATAGAATCATTATATAACATAAAATGAAGGTTCTAGAAAAATAAATGCCATGGCTACCTGAAGTGAAGCTTTCAACCCAGGAGCTCTCTGACTAGTTCTTTGCCTCAAATCAACTCCAATGACTCCCCTCAAGAGTTTGCAATGTTTGTTTGGAGTTTAAATGGCCTCTAAATGAAGTTGGCAGAAGTTCAGTTCAAGGGATGTGAAAATCGTGTTTTGGATATGGTGTGTTTCAAGGCAAAATGAAGGGTGGGAAATGATCAGTGATGAGTGTGTAGTTGAATGGTGTAAAAAGTTTTGATGTTTGTTGGATGAGTTATGAAATTCGAAGGCTTTTGCAAGTTGGAGGGATTTTGGCTATGCTGAGCAATGGGAGGATTTAGGTTCCAAACTTATGTGAAATGGCTTGCTTCTTTTCCACATAACATGCTGGGATAGGTCAGTGTAGTTGTTGTGGGCTATGCTGATTGGTATGGGGCAAAATGCACAAAGTCAAGAGTTGGTGTACTTGAGGTATGGGCAAGTGGCAGGCTGGGACAGAGGCATGGCTATGCGCAGCAAGGATCAAGGAAGGCTATGAAATCAGATTTGCTGAGCTGTGGCAAGTGGATGGAAGGTTTTGATTCATTTTGCAATTTTGGGGAAGTTTGGCCCCTTTTGAAATTTGTGAAGTTCAAGGCATGAAGGCTTGTGATTCAAGGAACAAATCTGATCCAAATGAGTTGCACTAGAATGGTATGATATGTAAAGATGCATTAGAGGTCCCAAATTGGCTTGGTATGAGAATTTGCAAACTTCCCTCTTTGGTGCAAAAGTGAAATTTAAGTGATTTTTCCCAACTTTGACAAGCCATAACTTGAGTTCTAAAATGAATTAGGTCAAGTTCTTGTACTTTTTGAAAAGGGAATGATCCAATCTACAACTTTCATGACCAAGAATTTTTCATTTGAAGCATTTTTGAATCAAAAAGAGGAGGTTGAAAAACTTTCCCAAAATGGCAAGTTTGCATTACAAGTCACTTTCCCAAAATGGCAACTTTGCAAATGGCTTGAAATTCTTCAATTTTGTGAACTTCTAACTTCTTCTAAGATCAAATAAAGATCATATACACCCAAAATGATGGAGAAGACCCTTTGGTTGGATGATTGAGGGCCTCAGATGCCCTGATTTTGCACTGACTTGCTTAAGAAGTCATCTATTGATCAGATGCCTTCCCCAATGAATTTCTTCATGAAAAATGGTATGCATGATCCTTATATCATATAGAGACAAATAGAAACAAGAGTGACCAAAAAATTTGGAGTTATGGCCTTTGAAACCAAAACCCTAATTTTAAGTCATCTGTGTAGTTAAGCCTGGCTCTGTTTCCATGCCTTCCTCAGTTCTTGTGATTTCTTGACTTTCTTGACCTTGGGAGGATATAATATGATACTTGATCATACATGGACCCTCTTGAGATGATTGGAGACTCTTGGATTGCTCAGATCACAAACCCTAGATGCAGATGACTTAGAATCAAGGTAGTGAAGCAAAAATGTATTATGAGATGATATGATTGAATCTATGCATATGAAAAGAATCACAAGCCATGGTGAAATTAGTGAGGGCAAATTTGGGGTGTTTAAAAATAGTATCACTCATTCCCATCTCAAAGGTTTGAAGGGAACCAATGAGCTCCTCAACTTTCATTGTTTAGATATCCTGAGCTTCTTCTATGGCAGTGACCTTCATGTCAAACCTCTTGGGCAGTGATCTGAGAATCTTCCTTACCAACTTTTCATCACTCATCTTCTCTCCCAAGGCACCAGAAGTATTAGCAATCTCCAGGATGTTCATGTAGAACTCATGAATGGTCTCATCTTCCTTCATCCTCAAGTTCTCAAACTTGGTGGTGAGAAGTTGAAGTCTTGACATCTTCACCTTTGATGTTCCTTCATGAGTAGTTTTGAGGGTGTCCCAAACATCCTTGGCTAGCTCACAGTGGTACACAAGCCTAAATATGTTCCTGTCAATGCCATTTAACAAGGCATTTAAGGCTTTGGAATTTCCAAGTGTTGACTCCTCTTCCTCCTTGCTCCACTCTTCTTCAGGCTTCATCACTTTTGCCCCATCCTTATTGTCTTTGACAGGGTGCTCCCATCCTTTGTTAGTTGCTTTCCAAGCCCTGCTATCAAGAGATTTCAAGAATGCTACCATTCTTGGCTTCCAGTAATCATAGTTGGATCCATCCAAAATAGGTGGTCGATTCACAGATCCTACATCTCTGTCCATGTTCCCAAAATTTGCAGTCCCTAGATCTCACCCAGTTATACAGGCAGGGTGCCTGCTCTGATGCCAATTGAAATTCTGGGATCAGATATATGATGTCGAAACAGATGTTTAGACACTGATATCCTAAGCAATAAATTAATGAGCTAGTAAATTAATTAACACAGGAAATTGTTAACCCAGTTCAGTGTATCTCCACACTTACATCTAGGGGCTACCAAGCCAGGAAGGAAATTCAATATAAGTAATATTAATTAGGGAGTTAAACCAATCAGTTTAATCCTTAACTTAATATCTACCCAAGGCAATTTCTATCTAAGACTCTACTTAGATATGAGTACCTACTCACTCCCCCTCAATCACACAGTGATCTCTAACTTAGAATGATTAATAAGTTTGAAGTCACACTTCAGACACACCAGCTTGATCTTACTTAACAGTTTCAATCAAGACACAATTCACTTTTTACTTAAAAGCTTATAAAGTGAATAACACACAAATAAAACCTGCTAGCTTTACTAACACCCTTGACACTCTGCTTCAATTCATTAGATTTACTTGAGTGTATCAGTTTCTTAAATAGATGCTGAGTTTGTGGGCTTTTTGCAAATTATCCAGACTTTGATAAATCCCACAGTTATCTCCTTGAATCAAGGTGAGTTAGTTTGTTATCTCCTTGAATCAAGGTGAGTTAGTTTTCTGTTTCCTTTACACTGGAACCAGATAACTTAACTTACTAAAGAGGCGCCTTGGAGTGCTCACCCTTTACGATTACTTCCAGATATTTACTCCTGATTTTAAGCACTTATGTTGCGTATCATTTAAGGCAGATAACAGGTTCGCGATGTCCCAACATCTGGTGTGACATCCTGATGTCCTGAACTAAGTTCATAACTTTTACTTTGTTTTTCAAAAATTCTGCCAATTTCTAACATCTACAGATGGTTTTTCTAGGTATAATCAGATCAGAATGTCACCCGAAGACATGGAGAAAACAACCTGCATCACACCTTGGGGCATATTCTTTTATAAGGTAATGCCATTCGGACTGAAGAATGTCGGCGCAACTTATCAACGGGCTATGGTAACATTATTCCACGATATGATCCACAAAGAAATTGAATGTTATGTGGATGACATGATTGCCAAGTCCCTCACTGAGGAAGATCATCTGGTAAATCTGTTGAAGTTGTTCAAGCGTCTGAGAAAGTTTCAGCTGAAGTTAAACCCCAACAAATGCACATTCGGGGTACGTTCCGGTAAACTGCTGGGATTCATCGTAAGTGAAAAGGGAATTGAAGTTGATCCTGACAAAGTCAAAGCCATTCAGGAGATGCCTGCACCTAGGACTGTAAAATAAGTTCGAGGGTTCTTGGGTAGATTGAACTACATATCAAGATTTATATCTCACCTTACTGCAACCTGTGAGCCCCTTTTCAAACTATTAAGAAAGGAACAGACAGTCAGGTGGAACGAAGATTGTCAGAAGGCTTTTGACAAAATCAAGGAGTACTTACAAGAACCTCCAATTCTTATACATTCGATTGAAGGAAGACCTCTAATAATGTACCTGACAGTATTAGAAGGGTCAATGAGGTGTGTGCTGGGCCAGCATGATGAGTCTGGTCAAAAAGAGTATGCAATATACTACCTAAGCAAAAAGTTTACCGACTGTGAACAACGGTATTCACTGCTCGAGAAAACTTGTTGTGCTTTAGCGTGGGCTGCTCGCCGACTAAGACAGTATATGCTGACTCACACTACCTTATTGATCTCAAAAATGGACCCCGTCAAGTACATATTTGAGAAGCCAGCACTTACTGGAAGGGTTGCAAGATGGCAAATGATTCTGACAGAGTATGACATTCAGTATAACTCTCAAAAGGCCATCAAAGGCAGTATACTGTCTGACTATCTAGCTGAGCAACCCATTTATGATTACCAGCCAATGAGATTTGACTTCCCTGATGAAGATATCATGTTCCTGAAAGCAAAAGATCATGAAGAGCCTGTTCACACTAAAGGGCCCGACCTAGAAGAAGAGTGGACTATGATGTTTGATGGGGCTGTCAACATGAATGGTCGTGGAGTTGGTGCAATGCTCATTACACCTAAAGGAGTTCATATGCCTTTCTCGGCAAAACTCACCTTTGCATGCACTAACAACGAAGCTGAATATGAAGCCTGTATCATGGGTCTTGAGGAAGCTATTGACCTCAGGATCAAGACTTTAACTGTATTCGGAGATTCAGCTTTGGTAATCAATCAGACCAACGACAAATGGTACACTCACCAAGAGCATCTAATCCCATATCGTGACTATACGAGGAGATTATTGACTTTCTTCACAATAATCAAACTGGAGTACATCCCTCGAGACGAAAATACGTTCGCAGATGCTTTAGCTGCCATTTCCTCCATGATCAAGGTTCAAACTGCCAATTATGTGCCTCGGTATCCAGACTAGACCGACCAGCATACGTATTTTCTGTGGACATTGCTAAAGATGACAAGCCTTGGTTCCATGACATCAAATGCTTCTTAGAGGATCAAACATACCCACCTGGGGCATCATCCAATGATAAGAAGACATTAAGAAGGTTGGCTGGTAGTTTCTTCCTTAATGCTGATGGTTCATTATACAAGCGGAACTTTGACATGGTTCTTCTTAGATGTGTTGACAAGAAAGAAGCAGACTTGCTGATGCACGAGGTGCATGAATGAACTTTCGGTACCCATGCTGGAGGACATGCAATGGCTAATAAATTATTAAGATCAGGTTACTACTGGATCACAATGGATGCAGACTGTTGTGCCTATGCTAGAAAGTGCCACAAATGCCAGATCTACGCAGATAAAGTGCATGTGCCTCCAAATCCTTTGAACGTGATGTCTTCACCTTGGCCCTTTGCCATGTGGGGTATTGACATGATTGGAAAGATCGAACCGACTGCTTCGAATGGCTACAGATTCATCCTGGTAGCCATTGATTACTTCACCAAATGGGTTGAAGCAACTTCGTATGCAAACGTCACCAGACAAGTGGTAGCAAAATTCCTTAAAAGAGACATCATTTGTCGGTATGGAGTTCCCGAGCGAATCATTACTGATAATGGTTCCAATTTGAACAACCAAATGATGGCAGAACTGTGTCGGGACTTCAAAATTCAACATCACAACTCTTCTCCTTACAGGCCAAAGATGAATGGCGTTGTTGAGGCAGCTAATAAGAACATCAAGAAGATTATGGAGAAGATGGTGGTTACTTACAAAGACTGGCATGAAATGCTACCATTTGCCTTACATGGGTATCGAACCTCCATCCGAACATCCACTAGGGCGACACCGTATCAGCTTGTGTACGGTATGGAAGTTGTCCTACCTATTGAAGTTGAGCTACCCTCCTTACGGGTACTGATGGATGTCAAGCTGAATGAAGCAGAATGGGTCCGTTCTCGGTACAATCAACTGAATCTGATCGAAGAAAAGAGATTAGCTGCAATCTATCATAGGCAGCTGTATAAGAAAAGGATGAAGAAAGCCTTCGATCAGAAAGTCAGGCTTCGGGAATACCAAGTAGGAGATCTTGTGCTGAAAAGACTTCTTCCTCCTCATACAAAACACATGGGCAAGTGGACTCCTAATTACGATGGTCCGTTCATAGTAAAGAAGGTTTTCTCTGGTGGAGCACTGATGCTCACTACTATGGATGGTGGAGATTTCTTATCCCCTGTGAATTCAGATGCAGTTAAAAAATACTTCGCATAAAAAGACCCGCTGGACATAAAAACAGAATGTAAGTCTAGGCAAAAATAGGGCATCCCGGCGAGTCAAAAACAGAATAAAAGACTCGGGCAAAAATAAGGGGAAAATAAAAAAAATGTACACCCGCTGAGTTGAAAAGCCGCATTGGACAACTCAGGCAAAAATGGGTATCCCGGTGGATCGAAAACCCGAAAGGGCGAGCCACGCAAAATCAGGGAATAAGCGAACAACTGCATTCTGAATTCATCTGTATCACTTACAACATGACAAGCTTCGAAAGGATAAAGCATCGGTCAGAACCAACTTTTCTGAGAAAGCAAGATAAGAAGAGTGTCAAGGTCATACGGGTCATAGCAAAGGAAGCTAATTGGAGCATCGTCAACATTGCCGACACTTTTACTTTTTCAATTTGTAACAATCTCCTCACTCCAGGGGATCTGTTTCTTTGAGTGTATCTGCCAATTCAGGGCACCCAGATTAATAAAATCAGAAGTTTTCAGTCGCACCTCGTTTTGTATATTTTTGTTTCGTTTGCAAAATGTCCAATATCCATGATATAATATTTGCATAAAACAAATGAGCCATTCTTAATAAATGATTGCAGGAAATGTATTTACTCTCAAGAAAATCTAACTCCTATGACGGAATCCGGTAAGGGATACCTCGGGGTACTTGTTCGTTTCTTTGTCTTAACAGATTGTAGTTATTCAATGCACAACATGGGGCATGTTGTCGCTCCCACCAAATGACACAGGGCCAAGAGGGGTACAGACGTGAACGGTCGGCGAAAGGGAGAACATGAAGATGAACTGAAAAGAGTCTCCAGCTAGGCATTTTTATCCCGAAGGAAAGGTAATGCTGCATAAACCTCGAAAGATATGGATAAGACGGTTGCGAACCAGAGAAACTGAGAAAGGGGGTTGGTTACAATCTGGGAAGGTATTAGCACCCATATTGTCCGTTGTACTCGACGGGATCCACGCTTGAAAGATTGTGTTTAAAGGGGTAGTGTCTGTGCTATCTGTGTGCAAAAGCTGGAAAAGAATGTACAAGTGTCAGTGCAAAAGAAATGTGAAGTGAATAAAAGGAGTGTCAGTGCAAGAACAGAATGCAAAGCTTAAGACAATGAGGCTTAAAGAATAATGCTAGAAGAGGGGGGAGGGACAGAGACTTTTGTTCGATAACAATTAAGTTATGCCTACGTATCCTCTCGTGCAATGAGGAAGTCAGAACACCGTAGTTCGACTCAAAGAGACTGAAAGGAATTGACTTGGGAACTGCTTACTTGTCTATGCTCAAGTGTATGACCTGTCTGGCTCAGGTGCAAACTGTCTTGCATTGGACGGAAGAAGCAAGTTCTCATTTGTGAGTGAATGAGGTGAGAAAAAAATCACGGAGGAGACGATTATTGTTTGTGTTTGGTATTTTCAATCTTTTATTGCTTTTTGAGTTTGTCATAAGAAAATGAGCTTAAGCCTAAACCAAGGGCTAGTAAACTCATCACATCCTCCCTCTGATTAGGGGTAATGAGAATACCTTAAGTATGAAGTAAACACCCCACACTTAATCACCATGATGTAGGATTAAAATCATTAACCTACTTGCGATTATTTAGATGTTTTTGGAGTTTTTGTTTAGTGTTAAGTAATGAGTTTAAGCCATAATCAAGGATTTAATGGACCCATTACACCATCCTAATAGAAGGATAATAGATGAGAACATTTAAGCTGAGGAAGGTACCCCAACTTAATCCATAATTAGGGATTAACCTCATGACAAAACAAAGCCTTTATTAAAGTGGATTTTAGTTAATGATAATATTAAGAAGTGAGTTTTATGGTTTGTAAGACAACTTGAGGGGGACTTGTCCATTAACACTAGGGTTAGTCCTTCTCAACCAATTAAGGAAGAATTAGAACCCTGATGCAAGGCCCAAGTTACAAGCTTGATGTCTTAGTGATTATTAGGTGGATTGATTAAGATATTTAAACACATTAAGGGTTTAACACTTAGGATTAAAGTTATACACTCCATTCTAAGAGAAGGATGCAGACATAACCTTAATCACAAAGCCTTAAAACCTTAAAGGTTTAGTCCCTGATTATGAGATGAGAAGAGAAGACACAAAAGATGACACAAAGGTAAAACTAATGGGGGACTAATCAAACCCTAATTGTTAACATGCTTGGGTATTCCTAGGTTTTATGAGGCTTGCAAGAGATCTTCAAGAGAGCCACCAAGGAAGAAGCAGATGAAAGGAGGAGAAGCAGAAGAAGCAAGTCAACTTACTTCACTTAAGAAGATAAGTTTCTTGAAGAAAGAATGTGGAGAAGGAACATGAATGAGCAAGCTCACTCTAATACAAATACAAAATGCAGCAATGAATGCATAAGAGGGATGAGAAGAGATTGTGAGGAGTGAAGGCAAATTCACTTCTCAAAGTAACTTACCACCTGAAAAGTTAGTAAAAGGAAATGAAATGAAATGAATGCAAGGATGCAAACCAAACCCAGAAGCATATTTATGATTCAAATGATTCTAAGAGATGGTGCAAATGTATGTCAAGAGATGTGAATGATCATACAAGCAAGGAGGATGCAAATGAAGCATAAAGGAAGCATGAAAGTTCACGAATATACATGAAATGAAATGAATGCATAACATGGAAAATGGATGATGCAATGATCAAACATGATTCTAAGATGTCATATGATGTCTTATATGTCATGTGAGTGCAAGGAATGTAATGGCAAGTTCATGAATGCAAGCATATGCAAGATGTATGCAAGTGAAGATGCAAAATTAGGGTTTTATGAGAGGATGAGATGCAAATTGCAAAGATAGAAGCAAATGACATGATAAAAAATTGAAAATGCACTCAAAAGAACCCTAACCCTATACTAGGTTACCATCCAAAGGGTGAGGTCAGAAGCTAAACCTAGAAGGAGTTATGAATTTCCTAAGTTTCTAGGGTTTTTTGGGTGATCCTCAATGTAAAATGCCAAATAATTTGAAGATGCAAGGTAAAAATGAAACAAAAATGTTTTTAGAAACTAGAAGTCATGCATAGAACAATGCAAGAAGAATCATTCACAAACTCAACTTGGTTTAAAAGTTATGAATTTTTGAAGTTAGGGTTAAAAATGAACAAATTTAAGAACCCTAATTCATTGAAAAAATGTCAAAGCATGATCAAAACCAAAAAGAAATTTGTATGGTGAGTTTGTAAATGTTTCTAAATGTCCAAGAATGTTCTCTGATTTTTTTGGTGATTTTTGAATACTTAAATGTATTTTTAATTAATTAATTTTCATTAATTAATTAAATAAAACATTTAAATGATTTCAAAATACTTTTTTAATGTAAAAAATAAAAATAAAAATATTTTTGGTTTCTGAAAATTAATAAAAGTCTTGACAAAAATTTCCAGAATTTTTAAATCATTTTTGCTATTTTTTATAAATATAAGAAAAGAAATAGAAAGAAAAATAAAATTAAATGATAAAAATGAAAAGTAATCAGATCCTGTGGCCAAGATTTGAACTGGAGAATGGGAAGTTGACTAGCGCGTGATTCAATGGCTGAGATCTCTTCCTGACTAATTAACCTAATTAATTAAATAAAGTATGGATTAGTGTTAATTAAGTGCATCTGGACCGTTCACGCGCGCGACAAACCTAAGATCTAAGGGTCAGTATTTAAACTCAGTTAATTAATGGGATTAGCCCTAATCTCTTTTAGGTGACCGGAACACTGTTCCGGTCATCTTCTCCGGCGAGGCAAAAATCCAGAAACTCATACAAGCATCAAAACTTCTAATTTTTTGCCCATAATCATTCCTCTAACATCAAAGAACATGAATCCACAAACAAAAATCATTTCTCATACATAACAAAGCTGAATCGAAGAAAACAAATTCTAGGTCAAAAACTTTCAGAGATCATGAAATGCTTATTTCTCAACCATATTCAAAACCAAACATATCAGGATGATCAGTGCAACTCATAGAATCATTCTATAACAAGAAATCAAAGTTCTGGAAAAAAAATGTTCTTGAGGTATACATGAGATGGAGCTTTGCTATCTGGAGCTTTCTGGCCACTTTCTTGGTGCTTTTCCACTCCAATGAACCCCTTGATGCTTCTGGCAAGCTTGAAACAAGTTTGTATGGACTGTTTTGAAGGTTTCAGTTTAGGGGTGATGAAAATCGTATTTTTGTTTGAGGTAATTTCAGGTCAATATGAGGGGTGGGAAATGATCCTGAGATGATGCTGAGTTGATTGGTGGAAGAATTTGTGATTTTTGTTGGCTGGTTTGAAAGTTTCGAAGGAATGAAGTTTTTGGCAAGTTTTGTGAATCCTGACTTATGAGAGGTTCTCAACTTGTGTGTGGTGTGTTTTGGATTGCTTTAGGTTAGTATAATGTATTGTGATTGGTCAGAAAGTTGGTAATGTCACAACTTGATTGGTATGGCTTGTTTTGCAAAAAGTCAAAAGTATGTGTACCACAAGCATGGGCTGGTACAGAAGTGGTTCAATGGGGTGTCTTGCTTCAGCATGGTTTATGGTGAGCCCTAGGATCAAAAGAATGCAGCTGGATGGCTTGGATAACAAGATGGCATAGGTTTTACATTTTGCCCTCTTTGAAGTTTCTTGTGAACCAAGGCATGAAATCTTGTGAATTCTTGTGCAATTCTGATCAAAATGGATCATGTGATGTTGTTATGATGTTTTGAAGTCAATTAGAGGTCACTTAGAAGCTTGGTAAGTGAATTTGCAAAAATCCCTCTTTGGCATGAAACATGAAATTATGTGATTTTTGCCAACTTTGGAAAGCCATAACTTGAGTTCCATAATGAATTAGAACTTGTTCTTGTAATTTTTGAAAAGGGAATGATCCAATCTACAACTTTCATGACCAACAATTTTTCATTTGAAGCATTTTTGGTTGAGAAAGAGGAGGTTGAAAAACTTTCCCAAAATGGAAAGTTTACATTTCAAGTCATTTCCATTTTTGGCAACTTTTGGTTTTGCTCACTTTTCTTCAAATTTGTGAACTTATAAGCACTTCAATGATCAAATAAAGACCATATAACCTCAATTTGATGAAAAATCCACTTTGGTTCCATGTTGGGGGGCCTCAGAGGCCCTGATTTTGCTCTGACTTGCTCAAGAAGTTACCCAGTGATCAGATGGCTTCCACAATGAATTTCTTCATAAAACTTGGTATGCATGATCCTTATATCATATTAAGACCAATAGAAACAAGAATGACCAAGAAATTTGGAGTTATGGCCTCTGAAACCAAAACCCTAATTTCAGGCCATCTGTGTAGTTAAACCCTAGCTCTGCTTCCATGCTTTGCCAGTTCTTGTGATTCTTTGACTTTCTTGATCTTTGGAGGATAAAATATGATGATTGAACATACATGGACCCTCTTGAGATGATTGAAGACCTTTGGAGTGGCTTAGATGGATCCTGGATGGCTCAAGATCACAAACCCTAGATGCAGATGAACTTGACCTAATGCAGTGAAGCAAAAATGCAACATGATATGATATGATTGAACTAATATAAATATGAAAGATCACAAACCATGGTGTGAACTTAGTGAGGGAAAATTTGGGATGTTTACAGCTGCCCCTATTCAAACATGAGTTAGCTGTGCAGGATGTAAGCGACGGGCTTATCAAACAAACAAGATAACTTGTGGTTGAATACCAAAGACAGTCCAAAATTTGCACTCACTGGGGAGAAGAAGAAAAGGGATATAGATTGCAAAAGAAAGTATAGTCATGATTATAAAGTGCGGGCGATGGAGGACGACCATCGAGCAGAGGGCGACTGCTGGGGATAAAGCAATGACGGGGACGACCGACATGCTGGGGAAATAAAGAGATCATGACGGGGACGGCCATCAAGTAAAGAAAAAAGATTCTCTGGGGATTAAAAGGTAAAGTCAATGATGGGGATGACCATCAGGCTTGCAAAGTAAAGTAAACAATGATGGGGACGACCATCAGTTTAAAGAAATAAATGATGAGGGACGGTCATCAAAGGTGAAGGACGATCACCTAGCAGGGAAAGGCTGCTCTATTGGGGATAAGGATGAGGGACGGTCATCCAAGGTGAAGGACGATCACCTGGCAGGTTACGGCTGCCGAAAATATCACGACATAGGACGAATGCCAAATAGAAAAGGTCGACGATGGGGACGGCCATCGGATAAGCATGATGAAGGACGATCATCAAGAGGTGAAGGACGATCACCTAGTAGGGTACGACTACTCTCGGGGTTTATCGTGATATAGGATGAATGTCAAATAACAAGATCAACGATGGGGACGGCCATCAGATAACATGATGAAGGACGATCATCAAGAGGTGAAGGACGATCACCTAGTAGGGGACAATTGCTAAATATCACGACATAGGACGAATGCTGGATAACAAAGGGGTTCCAATAACGGAGACTCCGCTGGGAGAAGGATGATGGACGGTCATCCAAAGGCGAAGGACGATCACCTGGAAGGGTACGGCTGCCGACAGTATCATGACATAGGACGAATGTCAGATAAAAGAAAAGTTGCTTTACTGGGGAATAGTAAACACGAACGAGTGTTTACATCCAAGAAGTAAAAGGTATAAGTGTTTGACACTGTGTATAGATTAAAGATGCGGACGAGCATCCTTAAGACTATGATACGGACGAGTATCGGTAGAAACAACTGCTGACGCATGTTCAGAGATGATGGTACGGACGAGTACCAACGGGTTAACAAAGAACACGGACGAGTGTTGAATCTGAGGGGAGATAAGTGATGTATACAAGATACGGACGAGTATCTGTATGAGTAAAAATAAGAAATGGTGAGACACAGATGAGTGTTCAACTTGCCGGGGAGAGTATGACACAGACGGGTGTCATAGAAGGAAATATATAAGTTATGAACTTATAAGTGTAAAAGGTGTTCTGGAGACTGTGGGGATGAGATGACACGGACGGGTGTCAATTGAGAGTGTATTATGATAAGTGTTTAGTTTACAATAAGTGATCAGGCAACCATGATGGGGATTGGTGACATGGACGAGTGTCAAAAAGAGCATGTATCTGTATTTTGAGAGTGCAAAGGGGACGCTTCGACTTTCTGCCGGGGAAATTGAGAGGAATTTTTTTGTATATTGCTGATGTGGTATTGTTGGTATTTACAGGTGAATGATCCAAAACCTGACTTATGATTTATGCAATATGTTTGATTTTTGCCGTAATGCTCTGTATTAGACGGAATGCTACGCTCTGGGGAAAAATGATGCAAATTCCATGATTATGCAAAAGATACCGATCCGGGATTCGGATCCCGCCGTTGTGGAGATCTCTGACTGATCTGCTTGAAAGAATATCCCAGCTGGGGATGAGATCATTGGTAGATGGCTCTGCTTGGGGAAATAACTGACTGATAGACCTATCTTAGTAATGAGGAGCCCAGCTGGGGATGCGGATGTTTCCGTCACTTTGTTGTATGAGAACTTCAGACATTGCTCATCTGGGAGAGGCTGGAGCTCTGTGGGGAGATGATTCCCTGTCTACACTCTGTTGGGAGGGGAAGGACCACTGAACGGTCTTCCTAGATGTTTTTGTGGGGATCCTGCTGAGGATGATGATATTTGACAATTCAGCTGGGGATATGAGCACCTTTTGATGCTGCTCTGAAAGATGTGCTGGAGAAGTGATGCCTGGCAGCTCTGATGGGGAGAAAGCATTTCTGGTTCTGTTGGGAAAATGTGCTGAGGAAATGATGATTTAGCAACTTCGCTGGGGAAAGCCTTTCATGCCCCATGTTGCGCTCTGAATACCTGCAATCCTGTTATAATAAAGAAACGCACAAGTACCCCGAGGTATCCCTTACTGGATTCCATCATAGGAGTTTAGACACTCTCGGGAGTAAAAATATATTTCCCGCAAGCATATGATTAGAAAGGCACACCTGTTTTTATGCAAACATTATATCAGGGATATCGGACATTTTTGCAAACGAGATAAAAATGTACAAGACGGGATGTGACTGAAAATTCTGGTTTTATTAATTTATGTGCCCTGAATTGGCAGATACAGTCAAAGAAAACAGATCCCCTGAAATGAGGAGATTGTTACAAAATTGAGAAACAAAAAAGGTGCTGGCAATGTTCACGACGCTTTAGTGAGCTTCCCTTTTGCTATGACTCGTATGACCTTGACGTTTTTCTCATCTTGCTTTCTAAAGAAGGTTGATTATGACCGATGCTTTAACCTTTCGAAGCTTGCCATGTTGTGAGAGATACAGACGACTTCAAAATGCAGTTGTTCGCTTATTCCCTTATTTTGCGTGAATCGCCCTTTCGGGTTTTCAATCCACCGAGATACCCTTTTTTGCCTGAGCTATCCAATGCGGCTTTTCAACTCAGCGGGTGTACACATTTTTTATTTTCCCTTATTTTTGCCCGAGTCCTTTATTTTGTTTCTGACTCGCCAGGATGCCCTATTTTTGCCTGGACTTACATTTTGTTTTTATGTCCAGCGGGTCATTTTATGCGAAGTATTTTTTAACTGCATCTGAATTCACAGGGGATAGGAAATCTTCACCATCCATAGTAGTGAGCATCAGTGCCCCACCCGAGAAAACTTTCTTTACTATGAATGGACCGTCATAATTTGGAGTCCACTTGCCCCTGTGGTCTGTATGAGGAGGAAGGAGTCTTTTCAGCACAAGATCTCCCACTTGGTATTCCCGAAGCCTGACTTTCTAATCGAAGGCTTTCTTCATTCTCTTCTGATATAACTGCCCATGACAAATTGCAGATAATCTCTTTTCTTCGATCAAATTCAGTTGATTATACCGAGAACGGACCCATTCTGCTTCATTCAACTTGACATCCATCAGTACCCGTAAGGAGGGTAATTCAACTTCAACAGGTAGGACTGCCTCCATACCATACACAAGCTGATACGGTGTTTCCCTAGTGGATTTCTGATTGAGGTATGGTACCCATGCAAGGAAAATGGTAGCATTTCATGCCAGTCTTTGTAAGTAACCACCATCTTTTGCACAATCTTCTTAATGTTCTTATTAGCTGCCTCAACAACGCCATTCATCTTTGGCCTATAAGGAGAAGAATTGTGGTGTTGGATTTTGAAGTCCCAGCACAGTTCTGCCATCATCTTGTTGTTCAAATTGGAACCATTATCAATAATGATTCACTCGGGCACTCCATAGCGACAGATGATGTCTCTCTTTAGGAATCGGGCTACCACTTGCCTGGTGACATTTGCATACGAAGCTGCTTCAACCCACTTGGTAAAATAGTCAAAGGCTACCAGGATAAATCTGTGGCCATTTGAAGCAGTCGGTTCGATCTCTCTAATCATGTCAATGCCCCACATGGCAAAGGGCCAAGGTGAAGACATTACATTCAAAGGATTCGGAGGCACATGCACTTTATCTGCGTAAATCTGGCATTTGTGGCATCTTCTAGCATAGGCACAACAGTCTGCATCCATTGTGATCCAGTAATAGCCTGATCGTAGTAATTTCTTAGCCATTGCATGTCCTCCAACGTGGGTACTGAAAGATCCTTCATGCACCTCGTGCATCAGCAAGTTTGCCTCTTTCTTATCAACACATCTGAGAAGCACCATGTCAAAGTTCCTCTTATATAACGAACCATCAGCATTCAAGAAGAAACTACCAGCCAGCCTTCTTAAGGTCTTCTTATCATTGGATGATGCCTCAGGTGGGTATGTTTGATCCTCCAAGAAGTTCTTGATGTCATGGAACCAAGGCTTGTCATCTTTAGCAATGTCCACGGTGAATACGTAAGCTGGTGTGTCAAGTCTGGATACTGAAATTCGAGGCACAAAATTGGCAGCTTGAACTTTGATCATGGAGGAAATGGTAGCCAGAGCATCTGCAAACTGATTTTCATTTCGAGGGATATACTCAAGTCTGACTGTTGTGAAGAAAGTCAGTAATCGCCTCGTGTAGTCCCGGTATGGAATCAGATGCTCCTGGTGAGTGAACCATTTGTCGTTGGTTTGATTGATTACCAGAGCTGAATCTCCGAATACAGTTAAAGTCTTGATCCTGAGGTCAATGGCTTCCTCAAGACCCATGATATAGGCTTCGTATTCAGCTTCATTGTTAGTGCATGCAAAGGTGAGTTTTGCCGAGAAAGGCATATGAACTCCTTTAGGTGTAATGAGCACTACACCAACTCCTCGACCATTCATATTGACAGCCCCATCAAACATCATGGTCCATTCTTCTTTTGGGTCAGGCCCTTCAGTGTGAATAGGCTCTTCATGATCTTTTGCTTTCAGGAACATGATGTCTTCATCCGGCAAGTCAAATCTCATTGGTTGGTAATCATCAATGGGTTGCTCAGCCAGATAGTCAGACAGTACACTGCCCTTGATGGCGTTTTGAGATGTGTACTGAATGTCATACTCTGTCAGAATCATTTTCCATCTTGCAACCCTTCCGGTAAGCGTTGGCTTCTCAAATATGTACTTGACTGGATCCATCTTGGAGATCAACAAGGTAGTGTGGGTCAACATATACTGCCTTAGTCGGCGAGCAGCCCACGCTAAAGCACAACAAGTTTTCTCGAGCAGTGAATAATGTTGTTCACAGTCGGTAAACTTTTTGCTTAGGTAGTATATTGCATACTCTTTTCGACCAGACTCGTCATGCTGGCCCAGCACACACCTCATTGACTCTTCTAATACGGTCAAGTACATTATTAGAGTTCTTCCTTCAACTGGAGGCATAAGGATTAGGGGCTCTTGTAGGTATTCCTTGATTTTGTCAAAAGCCCTTTGGTAGTCTTCATTCCACCTGACCGTTTGCTCTTTTCTTAACAACTTGAACAGGGGCTCACAGGTTGTAGTAAGATGAGATATGAACCTTGATATGTACTTTAATCTACCTAGGAACCCCCGAACCTCTTTTTTAGTCTTTGGTGCAGGCATCTCTTGAATGGCTTTGACTTTGTCAGGGTCGACTTCAATCCCCTTTTCACTTACAATAAATCCCAGCAGCTTACCGGACCGTACCCCGAATGTGCATTTGTTGGGGTTTAGCTTCAGCTAATACTTTCTCAGACGCTTGAACAGCTTCAACAGATTTACCAGGTGGTCTTCTTCTGTGAGGGACTTGGCAATCATGTCATCCACATAAAATTTAATTTCTTTGTGGATCATGTCGTGGAATAATGTTACCATAGCCCGTTGATAAGTTGCCCCGACATTCTTCAATCCAAAAGGCATTACCTTATAACAGAATGTGCCCCAGGGTGTGATGAAAGTTGTCTTCTCCATGTCTTCAGGTGACACCTTGATCTGATTATATCCTGAAAATCCATCCATGAAGGAGAATACCGAGAACTGAGTCGTGTTGTCGACCAATACATCAATGTGAGGTAATGGGAAGTCATATTTCGGGCTGGCTCTATTCAGATCCCGGTAATCCAAACACATTCGTACTTTGCCATCCTTCTTAGGCACTGGTACAATGTTAGCAACCCACGGCGGGTAGCTAGTTACAGCAAGGAAACCGGCGTCCCACTGTTTTTGTACCTCTTCTTTTATCTTCATAGCCATATCCGGACGAGTACGGCGCAGTTTCTGTTTTACTGGAGGACAGTCTTCCTTTAGAGGTAGCTTGTGCATAACAATGTCGGTATCCAGACCTGGCATATCCTGATAAGACCAAGAAAAAACATCAACATACTCTCGCAGCATGTCAATAAGTTGTTTCTTCACTGAATCTCGCAGACGGGCCCCGACCTTCACTTCCTTCAAGTCTTCTTCGGTACCAAGATTAACTCTCTCAACCTCCTCCTGATGAGGAGTAATAACCTTCTCCTCTTGTCTCAACAACCTGGCTAGCTCTTCGGATAGCTCATAATATTCTTCAACCCTTCATCGGTTTGATTAATCGGATTGTCGAAGTCATACGAAGTCATAGCAGTGTCGTTGTCGGTGCAGTCTGGAGGGCACTCTCTACAAGGGTTTAGATTGGTTCATTTTAGTGATCAGTTTTATCTTGTTTAGAAAAAGTGAAAAATGAAGTTATTATGAAAAACATTGCCATTTTATTTTTGTACAAAAAATGAAAAATGAAAAACAGTGAGCGGGAAAAAAGAGACTCATTTGCAAAAGATGTCCTGATATTCATTAATTGATCGTTTGCACAAAATACAAGATGGCCCGATTACAAGATGAGTCCTGACATCTTGGGCAAGATGCAGGACTTGATGCATGCTTAAAGATAGGAAATAATAATTACTCTGCAGGAGTAACTCTTATAATTTCCTGGGAAGACCAGTTTGAGACTTGGTTCCCCGGGATCTTTGGACGTATCCAGTTTTCCAGGTTGTGTTCGTCTTCTTCCTCGTCTTCCAGACTTTTCACAGCATCCGGGGTAAGCATTCCCCCGCTGACAAATTTGGGCTCTGTTGCAGCCTCTGGTTGATCTTGTCGAGTTGGTCTGTAACCCAACCCAAATCTGTCTTCTTTCTTTTCTACTGGCAGCAGCTTGCCCCAGCCTTGAGCGGTACCCTCCTCAACAACCTTTCGGGCCTGTTGATATGAAGTGATGGAAGTTCCAGATACATCAGTTGCTTCATTGATGTTAAGGGCCTTAAACCCCTGAATCATAGTCTCATGGATCTCCCCATCCATCTTTATATATTTGTAAGTAGCCAGTTGGCTAACGAAGATATCTTCCTCCCCGCAGATTGTGATGATCTGGCCTTCCCACTCAAATTTTAACTTCTGGTGAAGGGTAGAGGTAATAGCGCCAGCGGCGTGAATCCAGGGTCTACCCAACAAACAGCTGTAGGCCGATTGTATGTCCATCACGAAGAAGGTAGTTTTAAAGGTCTATGGGCCAATCAACACAGGTAGATCAATCTCTCAAAGAACTGATCTCTTAGAGCCATCAAATGCTCTCACCACCAAGTTACTCGGACGTAATGCCAAACCATCATACTCCAGCTTCACCAAGGCTTTCTTTGGGAGGACATTGAGTGAAGACCCAGTGTCTACCAGTACATGAGAAAGAACAACACCTTTACACTCTAAGGTGATGTGTAAAGCCTTATTATGATTGCGCCCCTCCGTCGTTAAATCAGCATCTGTGAAGCCCAATCCATGAATGGTGTTAACATTTGCTACCACTGTTTCCAGGTTATTAACCGTAATCTCTTCCGACACATAGGCTGCGTGCAGGACTCTCAACAGTGCATTCTTATGGGCTTCAGAACACATTAACAATGATAATATAGAGATTTTGGAGGGTGTCTGATGAAGCTGGTCCACCACTTTGTAATCACTCTTTTTGATTATTCTCATGAACTCGTCCACTCCTTGTTCAAAAGACGTCTTTGGAGTTTCTTTAACAGTTGGCTCTTCAAGTGCCACATTCTTCCCTTTTGCCTTAACAACAGCTTTTGCTTCAGCATTGGGCCTTGGTGTTTGTGAGGCAAAAAGGCGTCCGCTTCTGGTGAAGCCTCCACCTCCCCCAACATTGTCAACTTGTAGTGGAGAGGTTGATGAACCTAGAGTGATCTTCTTTCCGTCGTAGTAGAGATCAGAGCCGTAGTGCCAAGGTATGGCATTACTGCATTCATAAGGAACAGGTCCAGGCACCGTAGTGGTGACCGGACTGATTGCTGCAGCGGAAGGAACTGTGATGGTATGCGGATCGTAATAGATTGTGACTGGAGATCTGACAGGAGGTGTTGCAGTTTGTTGTTGGAAATTGTTGTTGGGATGAACATTTGCTGGGTCATAATAGATCGTGACCGTTGAGACATCTTCATTAGTGTTTGCTGGTGTTGTAGGCGATTTCGTTGATAAGATGGGTGCTGATGTTGTAGAAGTAAATGTTGTTGATCTCTGATTTATTGAAATAATGGATGGAGTAATTGCTGGAGTTGTTGATGAATCAGTGGGTATGATAGTTGTTGTTGTTGTAGGAGAATCTATTGTTGCTGAAGAAAGGATTGTTGACATTGTAGGAGAATCCATTGTTGCTGAAACAAGAGTTGTTGAAGGAGCTGTTTAGTAATCTGCAAAGTTCCACCTCTGATGAGGCCATCTATGCCAAACCTTAGCTTCTCACAACCATTAATATCAATTTTACAAGATTCGCAGCAGGCCTCACAACCCGGGAACACTTGGCATCTTAAGAGTTGAGTTTTGACTTCTGCCAACGGTGTTTGAATCTGTGCAACATTGTCAATCAGTGCAGATGGTTGGTCCTCTTCTATGGCATTAATCCTGGGCCCACCATGATTAGGCATAGGATTTTTGTTAACATTTGCAGGAGGTGCGAAATTGAGAGCTTTGGAATCGACCAAATCCTGAACCTTCATTTGTAAGGCTCTACATTTCTCGGTATTGTGACCAGGTGCGTTGGAATGAAAGGCACACCTGGCATTGACATCATAATTCTTTGGGAGGTTGAGAGGATCTGGTGGATCCAACGTCCTTAACTCAACCAGATTAAGTTTCAGGAGTTGTGGCAGTAAAGAAGCATAAGGCATAAGGATAGGGTCAATCACCCTGTTTGCCTGAGATGGCCTTTGTTGAAAGGGGCGCTGCTGTTGGTTGTTGTTGTTATTGTTGTACGTTCTTTGTTGCAGAAAGTGGAATTGTTGCTGATAGTGATGTTATTGTTGTTGAGGATATGATTGTTGTTGTGGAGCCGGAGCCGGGATAGTAACGACTGCTACTGATCTGTGAGAATATTGGGGTCTGCCCCTACTTGCATGGATAACATTCGTTTCACCTGCCCTTCGGGGTCCTGCAAAAGGTTTTCTGGGGTTGTTGGAGGAACTTTCACCATTGTCAGAGATTTTGCCCATCTTCAAAAGACTTTCAATTCTCTCACCAGCTATAACTACATCGACAAAACTGGTGGAAGAGAAAGCAAGAAGTCTATCAATATAAGTTCCCTGCAAGGTGTTCATAAACATGTCAGCCATCTCTCTTTTTGACATGGGTGGCTGGACAGCAGCAGCAAGCTATCTCCACCTCTGAGCATAATCCCGAAAGCTCTCCCTTGAAGACTGAGACATGCCCATTAGAAGAGTTCTATTGGGGGCCATGTCTAGGTTGTACTGGTACTTCCAGATGAAGGCTTCGGCCAAATCTTTCCAACATCTTATAGTGGCCCTTGTCAGATGCGAATACCATTCTCTTGATGCTCCAGTCAGGCTGTCCTCAAAATAGAACATCCATAACTTCTCATCCATGGTATAAGCCTTGAGTCTCCCTAAGAAGGATTGCAGATGAGTACGCGGGCATGAGGTACCATTATATTTCTCAAAGCAAGGGGTTTGAATTTGTGGGGAATCCTCACCCCATCTACCAGCCCCATATCCATTACGTCAAAGCCTAAGGAATTCTGGGATTCCAAAGACCTCAACTTTTCAGCAATCTCATCCAGCCTTCTGTCATACACTTCATCCCCAGCTCCAATAACAGTGAATTGTTCTTCTTGGGGATCCTCTTGCAGGATTCTGCCCCCAGCAGCATTACCTTGAACATTCCTTGTACCATTAACATCCGGATTCAAATGGGGCCCATATTCTGATGGGTCAATACGAGGCTATCCCCGTTCACTATTGCTGGTTCCTCCTGTTCCAAGGTGGGGCTCTTCAGCTGTTTGTCTTTCTACCAGCTCTCTCAACCTCTCTTGGCTCTGGGCTAAGCCAATCATCAATGCCATAAACTGAGACATTTGGTTTCTCATCTCGACTCTTTCGTTTGCCATCTGATTTCTTACTTCATTCAGATCCTGTTGTACCTGATCCATCTGAATGCCTGGAAGGTTGTTACGCGTTGGGTACCGGTGGGTGCGGTTGACAGGGAACACTCTGCGACGAGCAATGTTTCCTGAAAGCACAAAAAAGTGAGAAACAAAGAATAAACAAAAACCTACAAAACAAAGAGAATGTTAGTATGCAATGCAGTATGCTTATTTGTTTTCCAAGGTATCCGGTTTGGTTCTTGGTTTTGACCTTTCCAGACCTCGAGGAGATGCTTGATGATGTTGAGATAAAACCCACCAAAAATAAAACAAACCGATATATTACAAATAATGAAAATACGTAGTCTGTTTACAATACATGCCCATGGTGGGTCAAAAATACAACAAAAACGAAAAGTACATCAAAAGAAAAGAAATACAAGCAAAAGGAATCAGACATCCAGTCCATAGTCATCTTCCCTGACTTCCTTCAGGAGTGCCTCAGTCACCGGACCAACTGGGTGCTCTGTAATGGTCCTAATGAGGAGGTTCCTGGTAGCAATGGCATTAGTCATCTTCTTATGCCTGTCCTGATCCTTTGATCTCTTTAACCCCGCCCGGAGTTTTAACTCTGATATTTCCTTCTGAGCTGCCAGCAAAGCTTCCTGCTGCTTCTTCTCATTGGCCTCCAGCTGCTCAATCTTGGCCTGAGTCCTCTGGTCTTCTTGTGCACGGGCTTCGGTGATCCTGATCCACCTAGCCTGGCTTTCCTCCAGGTAATGCTCAGCTCTAGCTTTCTGAATCTTGGCCTCCTTGCAGGCATTCTTCAATATCTGTTCCCCGACTCTTGCTTTCCTTATGTAGTCATCTGTCCTTTCAATCTTGGTAAGATGCTCAGTCTTGAGTCTTTCCAATCTTTCAATGTCCAGACGGCCGTCATTTCTTTCCCAAAGAGTCTTCTTCAAGGCCTCAGATAGTTGATTATTCCTCTCTTTCCGCTTTTCAAATTCCTCCAGGCTAACAGTTGCTGCAGGCTGTACTGTAAATGGTCCAGGTGTGTCTTCCAAGGTGAAAGGCATCCTGGTAATCTGAGCTCTAGTACGGGACCAGTCAGAGTACTGAGCTGAAGCAACATTGTTACATCTTCCAAGAATGGTTGTCCCCTTTGTCTGGATGTTGTCCCAAGCCCAGGCAGCTTGCCTGACAACAGCTGAATTAGGTTGCACTTCACAGTATAGGGTCTCAGCTAAATCTTGTCCTCTGGGAGGGTGAACTAAGGCATATCCCAATTGTCTCTTAAACAACAAAGGGTTGTAGTTGATGTAACATTTTACTCCTATTAGAGGCACATTAGGGTACTGCCCACAACTGGTAATAATCTCCTTGCCTTTGGTGCTCTGGGTGCACCATCTGATATCATCTGATGTTAAGGCAATGAACCTCTTGGCCCAATTCTTCTGCTGATGTGGGTTCAAGAAAGCATCTGATTTAGGCAGGTGTCTGAGCAGCCAAGCGTAGAACAAGGGAGCACAGCATCTGACCAACTTCCCCCTTTGTTGTTCATTTCTCTGATGGATGGAGTAGTAAAAATCCCCTAGTAATGTAGGCACTGGGTTCCTCAGTAGAAACAAGTGGATGGCATTCTTACCCACAAATTTAGGCTCATCTGCAAACAATATAGCCCCATATATGCTGAGGGCTAAAAGTGCACAGACTGCCCTCCATTCGCCCAATGTATCCTTCAGGATGGCTTGAGAAATCAAGAAGTCCAGATGTAAACCAGGAATCCCAGCTTTTGTTGTAATGTTTTGCTTAATAAGGGCAGGCTCCAAGTACAATGCCCTAGCTATCTCTTCACTTCTGGGAGCAGTCATATCTGGGTTGAAGGGGATTCCCCTTCTGATAGGCACTCCAATCAACAAAGAAAACTCTTCCAACATAGGCCCTATCTGGAAGTCAGGAAAGGTGAAGCATCTAAGTGGAGGGTCATAAAACTACAAGCATGTGTGGATCATGCTTCTCTGAGAAGAATCAAGATCCATGACCATGTCCAAAATACCCCCATAGTGCTTTCTGAACAGCGAGATATGGTCAGGTGTGATAAGTGACTGGACCTGCCTGATACCAGTCAGAGAGGGCTCAAAGAAGTGATATGATATGTTGCTCTTCCTTGGAACACCCATGAGTGCTAATGAAGAAGCTGAAGTCAAATGCTGGTGAAGATCACAGACTTGAGGAGCTGGAGGTAAGTCTCTGACAGACTGATGTAGGTGAGTCTCTGACAGACTGAAGGAGGTGCTGAAGGAGATAGCTGAAGAAGATAACTAAAGTTGAGGTCTAAGCAGTAGAAGGGGTCAAAACTAAACCAAGATATAATGAGGTGGATACCCTGAAAAACAGATAAACAAATGTTAAATGATGCAATGATGATATATGCAAATGATATGCAAGGGTTTGTGATCAAGAGTTGGATCTGATTATCTGTCTTGGTATAAGGTCCATGTATGTTCAAAGGTCCGGATAGAGGCTCAGAAATCCAGTAACCAAGGTGGGGGACTCAAATAAAGAGTCACATTTCCAGAGTTAATCACAAGAACTGTCCAAAGTGAAGTGTTCTTAAGCAAAACAGTAACAGGGTATGATGTGGCCAAAGGTTCCTGCAAACCTGTAAACAACCCAACCCCCTCATATGTAATGTTCTAGAACAAGGATCCTCAGACTTGGATCAGTTATGAGAAGTGTAAACACTTCTATCCCGGAGGTACAGTGTTTACAATAACCATAAAAGATCTTCCTCTAATTCACCCCAGATTCTGAAGGTCAAAATAAAAGGTCATCCAGACTTAGTAGGCTTCCCAGATAGCCCTAGCACTACAGGAAATCTGTAGCACAGAGTTCTCAAGAAGAAACCCACATCTGAACCGTGTTTCATATTCCCGCACCAGACCGAAATGGAATGGGAAAGAACATGAACCACTCTAGCCTAGGTGTCACTCAGGTCCCAGGTATAGGACCTTAATCACTCAATGGAACCCCACCCACCAAAACAGAAACCGGATCCAGCAATGATAATGACAGTATGATGATATCAAAAAATTGTAAAGAAAGCAGTAAATAAAGTTGTACATAAAGCAATAAATAAAGCAAATAAATAAACACAATTAGCACATAACACCCCAATAAACACAAATCAAACAAGCACTAGGAGGAACCCACAAAAAGAACCAGAAGCCCTGGTTGCAGTATAAGGTTCCCCAACAGAGTCGCCAAGCTCTCGCTCCCACCAAATGACACAGGGCCAATAGGGGTACAGACGTGAACGGTCGGCAAAAGGGAGAACATGAAGATGAACTGAAAAGAGTCGCCAGCTAGGCATATTTATCCCGAAGGAAAGGTAATGCTGCATAAACCTGGAAAGATATGGATAAGACGGTTGCGAACCAGAGAAACTGAGAAAGGGGGTTGGTTACAATCTGGGAAGATATTAGCACCCAGATTGTCTGTCGTACTCGACGGGATCCAGGCTTGAAAGATTGTGTTTAAAGGGGTAGTGTTTGTGCTATCTGTGTGCAAAAGCTGGAAAAGAATGTACAAGTGTCAGTGAAAAAGAAATGTGAAGTGAATAAAAGGAGTGTCAGTGCAAGAACAGAATGCAAAGCTCAAAACAATGAGGCTTAAAGAATAATGCTGGAAGAGGGGGGAGGGACAAAGACTTTTGTTCGATATCAGTTAAGTTATGCCTACGTATCCTCTCGTGCAATGAGGAAGTCAGAACACCGTAGTTCGACTCAAAGAGACTGAAAAGAATTGACTTGGGAACTGCTTACTTGTCTATGCTCAAGTGTATGACCTGTCTGGCTCAGGTGAAAACTGTCTTGCATTGGATGAAAGAAGCAAGTTCTTGTTTTTGAGTGAATGAGGTGAGAAAAGAATCTCGGAGGAGACGATTATTGTTTGTTTTTGGTATTTTCAATCTTTTATTGCTTTTTGAGTTTGTCATAAGAAAATGAGCTTAAGCCTAAACCAAGGGCTAGTAAACTCATCACATCCTCCCTCTGATTAAGGGTAATGAGAATACCTTAAGTATGAAGTAAAATCCTCACACTTAATCACCATGATGTAGGATTAAGATCATTAACCTACTTGTGATTATTTAGATGTTTTTGGAGTTTTTGTTTAGTGTTAAGTAATGAGTTTAAGCCATAATCAAGGATTTAATGGACCCATTACACCATCCTAATAGAAGGATAATAGATGAGAACATTTAAGCTGAGGAAGGTACCCCAACTTAATCCATGATTAGGGATTAACCTCATGACAAAACAAAGCCTTTATTAAAGTGGATTTTAGTTAATGATAAGATTAAGAAGTGAGTTTTATGGTTTGTAAGACAACTTGAGGGGGACTTGTCCATTAATACTAGGGTTAGTCCTTCTCAACCAATTAAGGAAGAATTAGAACCCTGATGCAAGGCCCAAGTTACAAGCTTGATGTCTTAGTGATTATTAGGTGGATTGATTAAGAGATTTAAACACATTAAGGGTTTAACACTTAGGATTAAAGTTATACACTCCATCCTAAGAGAAGGATGCAGACATAACCTTAATCACAAAGCCTTAAAACCTTGATGGTTTAGTCCCTGATTATGAGATGAGAAGAGAAGACACAAAAGATGACACAAAGGTAAAAATAATGGGGGACTAATCAAACCCTAATTGTTAACATGCTTGGGTATTCCTAGGGTTTATGAGGCTTGCAAGAGATCTTCAAGAGAGCCACCAAGGAAGAAGCAGATGAAAGGAGGAGAAGCAGAAGAAGCAAGTCAACTTACTTCACTTAAGAAGATAAGTTGCTTGAAGAAAGAAAGTGGAGAAGGAACATGAATGAGAAAGCTCACTCTAATACAAATACAAAATGCAGCAATGAATTCATAAGAGGGATGAGAAGAGATTGTGAGAAGTGAAGGCAAATTCACTTCTCAAAGTAACTTACCACCTGAAAAGTTAGTAAAAGGAAATGAAATGAAATGAAAATGAAATGAATGCAAGGATGCAAACCAAAACCAGAAGCATATTTATGATGCAAATGATGCTAAGAGATGGTGCAAATGTATGTCAAGAGATGTGAATGATCATACAAGCAAGGAGGATGCAAATGAAGCATAAAGGAAGCATGAAAGTTCATGAATATACATGAAATGAAATGAATGCATAACATGGAAAATGGATGATGCAATGATCAAACATGCTTCTAAGATGTCCTATGATGTCTTATATGTCATGTGAATGCAAGGAATGTCATGGCAAGTTCATGAATGCAAGCATATGCAAGATGTATGCAAGTGAAGATGCAAAATTAGGGTTTTATGAGAGGATGAGATGCAAATGGCAAAGACAGAAGCAAATGACATGATAAAAAATTGAAAATGCACTCAAAAGAACCCTAACCCCATACTAGGTTACCATCCAAAGGGTGAGGTCAGAAGATAAACCTAGAAGGAGTTATGAATTTCCTAAGTTTCTAGGGTTTTTTGGGTGATCCTCAATGTAAAATGCCAAATAATTTGAAGATGCAAGGTAAAAATGAAACAAAAATGTTTTTAGAAACTAGAAGTCATGCATAGAACAATGCAAGAAGAATCATTCACAAACTCAACTTGGTTTAAAAGTTATGAATTTTTGAAGTTAGGGTTAAAAATGAACAAATTTAAGAACCCTAATTCATTGAAAAAATGTCAAAGCATGATCAAAACCAAAAAGAAATTTGTATGGTGAGTTTGTAAATGTTTCTAAATATCCAAGAATGTTCTCTGATTTTTTTGGTGATTTTTGAATACTTAAATGTATTTTTAATTAATTAATTTTTATTAATTAATTAAATAAAACATTTAAATGATTTATAAATACTTTTTAAATGCAAAAAATAAAAATAAAAATATTTTTGGTTTCTGAAAATTAATGAAAGGCTTGACAAAAATTTCCAGAATTTTTAAATCATTTTTGCTATTTTTTATATATATAAGAAAAGAAATAGAAAGAAAAATAAAATAAAATGATAAAAATGAAAAGTAATCAGATCCTGTGGCCAAGATTTGAACTGGAGAATGGGAAGTTGACTAGCGCGTGATTCGATGGCTGAGATCTCTTCCTGGCTAATTAACCTAATTAATTAAATAAAGTATGGATTAGTGTTAATTAAGTGCATCTGGACCGTTCACGCGCGCGAGGCAAAGGGTCAGTATTTAAACTCAACTAATTAATGGGATTAGCCCTAATCTCTTTCAGGTGACCGGAACAGTGTTCCGGTCATCTTCTCCGGCGAGGCAAAAATCCAGAAACTCATTCAAGCATCAAAACTTCTAATTTTTTGCCCAGAATCATTCCTCTAACATCAATGAACATGAATCCACAAACAAAAATCATTTCTCATACATAACAAAGTTGAATCGAAGAAAACAAATTCTAGGTCAAAAACTTTCAGAGATCACAAAATGCTTATTTCTCAACCATTTTCAAAACCAAACATATCAGGATGATCAGTGCAACTCATAGAATGATTCTATAACAAGAAATCAAAGTTCTGGAAAAAATGTTCTTGAGGTATACCTGAGATGGAGCTTTGCTATCTGGAGCTTTCTGGCCACTTTCTTGGTGCTTTTCCACTCCAATGAACCCCTTGATGCTTCTGGCAAGCTTGAAACAAGTTTGTATGGTACTGTTTTGAAGGTTTTAGTTCAGGGGTGATGAAAATCGTATTTTTGTTTGAGGTAATTTCAGGTCAATATGAGGGGTGGGAAATGATCCTGAGATAATGCTGAGTTGATTGGTGGAAGAATTTGTGATTTTTGTTGGCTGGTTTGAAAGTTTCGAAGGAATGAAGTTTTTGGCATGTTTTGTGAATCCTGACTTATGGGAGGTTCTCAGCTTGTGTGTGGTGTGTTTTGGATTGCTTTAGGTTAGTATAATGTATTGTGATTGGTTAGAAATTTGGTAATGTCACAACTTGATTGGTATGGCTTGTTTTGCAAAAAGTCAAAAGTATGTGTACCACAAGCATGGGCTGGAACAGAAGTGGTTCAATGGGGTGTCTTGCTTCAGCATGGTTTATGGTGAGCCCTAGGATCAAAAGAATGCAGCTGGATGGCTTGGATTGCAAGATGGTATAGGTTTTGCATTTTGCCCTCTTTGAAGTTTCTTGTGAACCAAGGCATGAAATCTTGTGAATTCTTGTGCAATTCTTATCAAAATGGATCATGTGATGTTGTTATGATGTTTTGAAGTCATTTAGAGGTCACTTAGAAGCTTGGTAAGTGAATTTGCAAAAATCCCTCTTTGGCATGAAACATGAAATTATGTGATTTTTGCCAACTTTGGAAAGCCATAACTTGAGTTCCATAATGAATTAGGACTCGTTCTTGTACTTTTTGAAAAGGGAATGATCCAATCTACAACTTTCATGACCAATAATTTTTCATTTGAAGCATTTTTGGTTGAGAAAGAGGAGGTTGAAAATCTTTCCCAAAATGGAAAGTTTACATTACAAGTCATTTCCATTTTTGGCAACTTTTGGTTTTGCTAACTTTTCTTCAAATTTGTGAACTCCTAAGCACTTCAATGATCAAATAAAGACCATATAACCTCAATTTGATGAAAAATCCACTTTGGTTCCATGTTGGGGGGCCTCAGATGCCCTGATTTTGCTCTGACTTGCTCAAGAAGTTACCCAGTGATCAGATGGCTTCCACAATGAATTTCTTCATCAAAATTGGTATGCATGATCCTTATATAATATTGAGACCAATAGAAACAATAATGACCAAGAAATTTGGAGTTATGGCCTTTGAAACCAAAACCCTAATTTCAGGCCATCTATGTAGTTAAACCCTAGCTCTGCTTCCATGCTTTGTCAGTTCTTGTGATTCTTTGTCTTTCTTGATCTTTGGAGGATAAAATATGATGATTGCACATACATGGAACCTCTTGAGATGATTTAAGACCTTTGGAGTGGCTTAGATGGATCCTGGATGGCTCAAGATCACAAACCCTAGATGCAAATGAACTTGACCTAATGCAGTGAAGCAAAAGTGCAACATGATATGATATGATTGAACTAATATAAATATGAAAGATCACAAGCCATGGTGTGAACTTAGTGAGGGAGAATTTAGGGTGTTTACACATGCCAAGCATCACTTCCCCAGCATACCTCCCCTAAGCAGTATCTGAAACGCTTTTTCCCAGCCGAGATCCCCTCAGAGTTCTCTAGGAAGATCATTTTGTGATCTTTTCTTCCCCAAACAGAGTGCCAGGTCTTTCAAAGATAAAAGAAATATCTCCCAGCAGAGTTCCAGCCTCTCCTCAGAAGAGCAATGCCTGAAACCCTTACACAACAAAGTGATGGAAGTTTCCTTACCCCCAGCTGGGTTTCTCCTTACAGGATAGGTCTAGCAATGACCTACTTCCCCAAGAAAAGTTGTATATCCTGATAGATCTACCGATGATCTCTTCCCCAGTTGGGATATCCTTCCAAGCAGATCAACCAGAGATCTTCACAACAGCAGATCCGAATCCCGAATCAGTTTTCTTTTTGCATAATCATAGCATTCGCATCCTTTTTTCCCCACAGAGCGTAGCATTCCGTCTAATACAGAGCATTACGACAAAAATCAAACATTTGCATGATCACAAGTCAGGTTCGAGCCGGTCACCTGCAATTACCATCAATTTTTCATCAGCAGTATATAAAAGCTCACATCTCCTGCAAATAAAAGCCAAAGCGTCCCCTTTGCACTCTCCAACACAAAATACCTGTTCATATATACTCTTTTTTCGACACTCGTCCGTGTCATATCATCCCCCGCAGATACAAGCCAAAACATCACCTCCGCATTCAGAAACCTAAATATGCTCTTTTGACACTCGTCCGTGTCACCTCTCCCCAGCACGGTTGCCCAAACACTTGTTGCAAACCGAACGCTTCTCTATAAGACACTCTTGTCGGCACCCATCCGTGTCATCCTATCCCCATAGGTTGTTGAACACCTTTTACAGTCTCATATACAAATGTTTGTCCATAACTTAAACACTTTTTCTTTCGACACTCGTCCGTGTCATACATTCCCTAGCAAGTTAAACACTCGTCCGTGTCTTTGTTAACCAGTTGGTACTCGTCTGTATCATCATCTCTGGACGAGCGTCAGCGTTTGTTTCTACTGATACTCGTCTGTACCATAGTCCTAGGGATGCTCGTTCGCATCTTTAATTTATACACAGCGTCAAACACTTATACCTTTTATTCTGGAAAACGTAAACACTCGTCCATGTTTACCACTCCCCAGCAAAGCAACTTTTCTTCTATCCGACATTCGTCCTATGTCGTGATACTTTCGGCAGCCGTACCCTACCAGGTGATCGTCCTTCACCTTTGGATGACCGTCCCTCATCCTTTCCCCAGCGGAGTCTCCATTATTGGAACCCTCTTTCTATCCGACATTCGTCCTATGTCGTGATAAAGAGCAGCCATCCCCTGCTAGGTGATCGTCCTTCACCTCTTGATGACCGTCCTTCATCATGCTTATCCAATGGTCGTCCCCATCGTCGACCTTTTCTATCCGACATTCGTCATATGTCGTTATAAAGAGCATCCGTCCCCTGCTAGGTGATCGTCCTTCACCTTTGATGACCGTCCCTCATCAATATTTCATTTTATTCTTTGAACCGATGGTCATCCCCATCGTTGTTTACCTTACGTTGCAAACCTGATGGCCATCCCCATCATTGACTTTACTTTAATTCCCAGAAAACATTGTTACTTTTCTTGATGGCCGTCCCCATCATGATCTCTTTATTTCCCCAGCATGTCGGTCGTCCCCGTCATTACTTTATCCCCAGCAGTCGTCCTCTGCTCGATGGTCTTCCTCCATCGCTTTCATTTGATAATCATGATATACTGCCTTTTACAATTTATATCCCTTTTCTTCTTCTCCCCAGTGAGTGCAAATTCTGGACTGTCTTTGGTATTCAACCACAAGTTATCTTGTTTATCTGTTAAGCCCGACGCTTACATCCTGCACATCTAAATCATGTTTGAATAGGGGCAGCTGTAAACACCCCAAATTTGCCCTCACTCATTTCATCATTGGCTTGTGATCTTTCATTTTTGCATAAGCATAATCATACCATCTCATACTGCATATTTGCTTCACTGCATAAGTTCAAGTTCATCTGCATCTAGGGTTTGTGATCTGAGCAATCCAAGGATCCATCTGAGCCACTCCAAAGGTCTTCAATCATTCTAAGAGGGTCCATGTGTGTTTATAATCATATTATATCCCTCAAAGATCAAGGAAGTCAAGAAATCACAAGAACTGGCAAGGCATGGAAGCAGAGCTAGGGTTTCACTGCACAGATGACCTGAAATTAGGGTTTTGGTTTCAGAGACCATAACTCCATTTTTTTTGTCATTCTTGTTTCTAATGTTCTTAGGATGTTATAAGGATCATATGTACCAAGTTTTATGAAGAAATTCATTATGAAAGTCATATGTTCACTTGGTAACTTCTTGAGCAAGTCAGAGCAAAATCAGGGCATCTGAGGCCCCCAACAATGGAACTAAAGGGGTATTTTCATCAAATTGAAGTTATATGATCTTTATTTGATCATTGGAGTGTTTGGATGTTTTCAAAATTGAAAAAATTTTAGCTAAACCAAAAGTTGCCAAAAATGGAAATGACTTGTAATGGAAACTTTCCATTTTGGGAAAGTTCTTCAACCTCCTCTTTCTCAACCAAAAATGCTTCAAATGAAAAATGGTTGGTCATGAAAGTTGTAGATTGGATCATTCCCTTTTCCTAAATTACAAGAACATGTTCTAATTCATTGTGGAACTCAAGTTATGGCCTTGCAAAGTTGGCAAAAATCCTATAATTTTCAGATTCACACCGAAGAGGGATTTTTGCAAAACCACTTGCCAAATCATTTTGTGACCTCTAATGCATCTCTAAGCTTCATACAAACATGGTACAATGCATTGTGATTAGAATTTCCCAAAGAATCATTCATTTTCATGCCTAGAACTTCAAGAAATTTAAAAAGGGCCAAAGTTCTTCAAAATTGCAAAATGGCATGAATCTTCTCATACACTTGCTTCAGCACCCCAAATCAGTTTCTATGGACCTCCTTGATCAATGCTGAACCAAGACATGCCCTTGAACAACCCCTGCCACAGCCCATGCTTCAAGTACACAAGTTGTTGACAATTTGCAACTTGCCCATACCAATCACCACAGGCCACCACCCACTCTCTGGCCAATAGAGACTTGTTATGTGGACCAAAAGCAAGCCAATTCACATAACCTTGGAGCTCAGAACCCTACACAAGCAAAGTTCACAAAAATCACCCTCAACCTTCATCTCTTTGAAACACACTGCACAAGCGTCAAACATCCAATATTTTTCCATAGATCAACTCACCATCATCCATAGATCATTTCCCAACCATTGCCAAGCCCTAAAAGTCAGCCAAACACAAACACGATTCTGGACCCGTTGAGTTGCAACCTCTCAATCCAGCTCATTTCAACTCATTCCAAGCTTCTTAACATCATCAAGGAGTCCATTGGGGTGGGTTTGCACAAGAGAAAAGGTCAGAAAGCTCCAAAAGTGAAAGCTCCAGCTCAGGTATCCATCTTCAAACTTTTTTCCAGAAGCATGATTTTAAGTTTCTAATTTGTTCTACATATTATGCTGATCATCGTGATATAATTTGTTTTGAAAATGAGTTGAAAACAAGCGTGTATTTAGCTTCTGAAACTTTTCCCATGAAACATGTTCTTGTTTGATTCTCATGATTGATGCAAAATAAATTTGTTTTGAGGGTAGATTCAGGCTTGGGAAGGTTTGGGGATTTGTTCTGGAGCTTTAGAGCTCCTGAAATGGCCTAGGGACGAAGATTGTAGTTTGGTCTCGCCGGAGAAGACGACCGGAAGTCTTCTCCGGCCACCTGAGATTAATTAGGGCTAATCTCAGGTGATTAGGCAGTTTTGAATTCTGGCCCTTGGATGATGTCTCTCGCGCGTGTTTGGACGTTCCAGATTGATCATTAAACCCTAACCCTCATTTAATTAATTTAATTTGAATTAATTAGCCAGGAAAAATCTGGGCCATTAGATTGCGCGCCAGTCAACACTTTTCTCTCAGCTTTGAATCCCATCCACTGGATCCTCATACTTTCTATTTAAATTGATTTTTATTTATTTTTTATTGTATTTTCTTGCATATTTATTTTAAAATACCTAGAAAAATCACAAAAATATTATTTTCTGCATTTTAGTTCCAAATATTTTTCTCAACTCAAAAACATTTTTATTTTTATTTTTTGCATTAAAAAAGCATTTTTAAAATATTTAAATGTTTATTTTATTTAATTAATTGAAATTAATTAATTAAATACCATTTAGGTTTCTAAAAATCACATAAAAATTCACATTGCATCTTAAGACATTTAGAAACATTGTCAAACCATTCATACAAATATCTTTTTGGTTTTGAACATACTTTGACATTTTCTTTGAATTTAGGGTTCATAAAATCCCCTTTTTGGAACCCTAACTTTAAAAAATCTTTTCTGCCAAACCATGAAGGGTTTGATAATGATTCTTTTTGCATTGTTTTCCATATAACATATAGTTTCTAGAATATTTTTGTCGTGAATTTATCTTGCATTTTCAAATTGATTTGCATTTTTCCTTTTAAGGTACCCAAAAACCCTAGTTAACTTAGAAAAATCATAACTTTCTTTAGGTTAAGAGTTAGACCTTCTCCTTTGGGGTGTGATATCATATGAGGTTAGGGTTTGTTTGAGATCATTTGCAAATATTTATCATGTTAATTGCTTCTGTTTTGATCATTTACATCTCATCCTTTCATGTAACCCTAATTCTGCATCCTTACTTGCATCTTACATTGCATTGCATGAACATATGAACTTGCCATGACATTCTAAGCACTTGTATGCCATCTTAGACATCTTAAGACATTTCTTGAACATTGTTTGATCATTTATTCATACATTTGCTATGCTTTTGCATCCATTTCATTTCATAAACATCCATGTGTTTTCATGCTTCCCACATGCTTCATTTGCATTCTTTTTCTTGCATGATCATTCATTGCACTTGGTATGCCTTTGCATCATGTCATAGCATCATTTACATCATGTGTATGCTTCTAGTTTTGATCTTTGTCTTTGCATATGTTTCATTCCATTTCATTTCTTTCCTTATGCATCTTGTGCTAACATTTTCAGGTGGTAAGTTAATTTGAGAAGTGAATTTGCCTTCACTTCTCATTTATCTTCATCTTCTTCATATGCATATTTGCTGCATTTTTCATTGTCATTGAGTGAGCTTGCTCATTCATGTTCATCTCTCACTTTCTTTCTCTAAGTCACTTATCTTCTTCAATGAAGTAAGTAACTTATTTCTTCTGCTTCTTCCTCCTTCCATCTGCTTCTTCCATTGGTGGCTGCTTTGAAGATCTTTCTCATGCTTACAAACCATAGGAACTTCCAAGCATGATGATAATTAGGTTTGTTATTAGTCCCCCTTAGTTTTTACCTTTGAGTCTTCTTTGTGTCTCTCTTCTCATCTCATCATTAGAGACTTAACCTTTAAGGCTTTAGGACTTTGGAATTAGGGTTATGCCTGCATCCTTCTCTTATGATGGAGTGTATAACTTTAATCCTAAGTGTTAAACCCTTAATTTGTTTAAACCTCTTAATCAATCCATCTAATAATCACTAAGACATTAACTTGTAACTTGTGCCTTACATTAGGGTTCTAATTCTTCCATCATTGGTTAAGAAGGACTAACCCTAGTGTTTAATGGACAAGTACCCCTCAAGTTGTCTTATAAACCATAAAACTCACTTCTTAATCTCACCCTTTATTAAAATCCACTTTAATAAAGGCTTGTTTTGTCATGAGGTTAATCCCTAATCACGGATTAAGTTGAGGTATCTTCCTCAGCTTAAGTGTGCTCATCTATCATCCTTCAATTAGGATGGTGTAATGAGTTCACTAATCCTTGATTATGGCTTAAACTCATTACTTAACACTAAACAAAAAACCAAAAAAACATCTAAATAATCACAAGTAGGTTAATGACCTTAATCCTACATCATCATGGCAATTAAGTTGAGATGTTTATCTCATACTTAAAGTATTCTCATTATCCCTAATCAGGGAGGATATAATGAGTTTACAAGCCTTTGGTTTAGGCTTAAGCTCATTAACTTATGACAAACACCAAAAAAAATAAAATATTGAAAACACAAAAACAAACAATAATCGTCTCCTCCGGGATTCTTTTCTCATCACACTCATTCACAAACGAGAACTCGCTTCTCCCGTCTAATGCAAGACAGTTAGCACTTGAGCCAGACAAGTCATACACTTGAGCATAGATAAGCAAGCAGTTCACCAGTCATTTATCTTTTCAGTCTCTTTGAGTCGAACTACGGTGTTCTGACTTCCTCATTGCACGAGAGGATACATAGGCATAACTTAATTGTTATCGAACAAAAGTCTCTTTGCATCCCCCCTCTTCCAGCATTCTTTTCAAAAGCCTCAGTTCTTGAGCATTCACCATTTTGCACTGACACTTGTATATTCTTTCCCAGCTTTTGCATACAGATAGCGCATACACTACCCCTTCAAACACAATCTTGTAAGCATGGATCCCGTCTAGTACGACGGACAATCTGGGTGCTAATACCTTCCCAGGTTGTAACCAACCCCCTTTCTCAGTTTCTCTGGTTCGCAACCGTCTTATCCATCTTTTCTTAGGTTTATGCAGCATTACCTTTCCTTCGGGATAAAAATGCCTAGCTGGCGACTCTATTCAGTTCATCTTCATCTTCTCCTTTCGCCGACCGTTCGCGTCTGTACCCTATCTGACCAGGTGTCTTTTCGGGGGAGCGACAGAAGGCCTCCCCATCCTCGGATCCCTATGACCTATATTGAATTGTATCCCTCACTACTGAAGAATGGCTTGGTTACTCCAAGGCCTTTGGGTCCTCCACCAGATCCACTTCCACCAAGTTACAATCAAGGGCCCACTGCTTATTCCATGAAGGTGCTCCGGGGCATGATTTGGATAATTGTATTGCTTTGAGGTATGTTGTGAAGGATTTAATGGATAAAAACATTTTGTCGTTCGGAAATACTGGTCCTAATGTCAAAAATAATCCTCTACCCAAACATGGGTCCATAAATGCCATTGTTGACGAGTATGACGAAGATTTGATTTTCAACGCCACAGAGATCAAAACCCCGCTTAGAGACTTCCATGCGAAGTTAGTAGAGGTGGATATGCTGAAGAACTATCATAAGAATTGTGAAGCCTGTGCGAATAATCCAAAGGGATGTGAGCTGGTTTTGAGAGATGTTCAAAGTTTGATTAATCTGGGTGTTTTACAAGTAAGCGGTCGTGTGAAGAGGAATGAAGTGGAAATGATTGAACCCATTTTCAACTTGCCTGAATCTGATTCTACCATGGCACCAGTGTTTAACCTGCCTGAGTCCCCAAGAGTTCAACCCATCTTTAATATGCCAGAACCTATGGTGCCCATTTTCAATATGCCCGAACTGAGGATTGAGCAAAGGAGTAACCCTTTCCTTTATGAAGATACCAAAGAAGTTCCATGGAAGTATGATACAGGTGGGGTTCATCAAAAGTTTGAACAAGCTGGTTAGAAGGAAAGTTCAAAAGTGGCAAGTGCCGACATAGCAGGTGCCAGTCGATTAACTCGCAGTGGTCATGTTTACACTCAGCAAGTCAATACCACTCCATTGGTTCCACCTAAAGAAGTCATTCCCGCTGTTGCCAACAAGGATAAAGGTTTGATCTTGGAAGAAGAGGATGCAGAATTTCTCAGAATCATTAAGAAGAGTGATTATAAGGTTATTGACCAGCTACATCAGACGCCTTCCAAAATATCTATCTTATCACTTCTTATGCATTCGCCGGCCCATCGAGGTGCTCTCCAGAAATTACTAGCCCAAGCTCATGTTACACACGACATAACTGTGAGTCAGTTTGATGGTGTTATTGCCAATATTACCGCATGTAATAATCTCAGTTTCAGTATAGAGGATCTTCAAAAGGATGGCTTGGACCATAACCGTGCTCTTCATATATCTGTAAAATGTCAAGAGGATACTCTAGCAAGAGTTCTTGTGGATACAGGATCTTCATTGAATGTTTTGCCGAAAAGAACACTTGCTAAGTTATCTTATCAAGGGGCCGAAATGAGGCCCAGTGCACTGATTGTGAAAGCTTTTGATGGATCAAGGAGGACTGTTATTGGAGAAGTAGACCTGCCAATCTTGATTGGACCACAGGTGTTCAAGATCACTTTCCAGGTTATGGACATTAACCCTAATTACAGTTGCTTGCTGGGAAGACCTTGGATCCATGTTGCTGGGGCAGTCACTTCTACCTTACACCAGAAGATGAAGTTTGTGGTCGATAATAAGCTGGTAATTGTGTCGGGTGAAGAAGATCTCATGGTCAGCAACCTTTCCTCCTTTAGCTACATTGAGGTTGATGAAGATGCTTTGGAAACTGCTTTCCAAGCTCTGGAGATAGCTAATGTTGTCCTTATGGAAGTAGAGGAACAAAAGGGGAAGGTTATTCCATCTTTCGCGTCGCTAAAGAGTACCATTTCCACTATTGAAGAAGGAAGCTATGAAGGTTGGGGTGATGTCATTGAAGTCAAACAGAAGCTAGATCGTTACGGGTAGGGTTACAAACCAACTCATGTGAGGGAAGGAGCGTCAACATCCGTCAAAGGACGTCCAAAGACCATTCAAGAGGTGTTTTCCAGTGTCGGCTATCAAATAAATGTAGTTAATGGGGATGCTGAAGATGAAGATGTGGATCATTTGGTTTATCAGTGTGAAGCTGCTTTGGGCAATTGGGAGGTAGTTGAGATCCCAGAATTATTTGCACTATCAAAGTAATTTATTGTTTTAATGTTTTCAAAGTTCCCTAGCTCTGCTCAAAGCTATGGGATCATTTTGTAGGGCCCTTTCTCATTTTCAAGTTATTTAATCAATGAAGGCATTTTGTTAAATTCCTGTCTTTTTTTATTTACTGTTTTTTCTCTTTTCACTTTTAAAAGAAAATGACAATCTTTCAAAACCAATAAAAAAAGTTTTGCTTGCATCTCTCTATTTTCACTTTTAATAAAAGCAAATCATTCCCATATACAGAAAAAATGAAAACCCTGTTGAATCCAATGACTCTATATTCTCTCCTAACTTCGATTCTCCCATCTAACAAGCGGAAGATGAAAGTGAGGAAGATTGTGACATTCCCGAAGAACTGGCAAGATTAGTTGAGTATGAGCACACAGATATTCAGCCACATAAGGAGCAAGTGGAGACCATCAATCTTGGCACCGATGAAGACAAGAAGGAAGTCAAGATTGGTACAACACTTGGGACAGTCGTCAGAGAAAGTTTGGTCAAGCTTCTCAAAGAATATGTGGATGTGTTTGCATGGTCGTATCAGGATATGCCTAGTTTAGACACAAACATAGTGGTCCACAAGTTGCCTCTTCGACCAGATTGCCCGCCAGTAAAGCAAAAGCTCCGAAGAACAAGACCAGACATGGCTCTGAAGATTCGAGTAGAGGTCAAAAGACAGTTTGATGCTGGATTCCTCGCAGTTGCGAAATACCCTGAGTGGGTAGCTAACATCGTGCCAGTCCCCAAAAAGGATGGTAAGGTTAGAATGTGTGTGGACTATAGGGATTTGAACAAATCCAGTCCAAAGGACGATTTCCCTCTTCCGCATATTGATACATTGGTTGACAACACAGCTAAGTTTGTTGTTTTCTCCTTCATGGATGAATTTTCAGGATATAACCAGGTCAAGATGGATCCTGATGATATGGAAAAAACTACATTCATCACACCATGGGGCACTTATTGTTATAAGGTTATGTCGTTCGGTCTCAGAAATACATGAGCCACTTATCAAAGGGCAATGGTCACCCTTTTTCATGATATGATGCATAAAGAAATAGAAGTTTACGTGGATGATATGATTGCCAAATCACATAGTGAGGAGGATCATTTGAATCATCTCCTGAAGTTATTCGAGCGCCTCAGAAAGTTCCAACTGCGTCTGAATCCAGCTAAGTGTACCTTTGGTGTCCAATCAGGAAAATTACTCAGTTTTATTGTTAGTCAGCAAGGAATAGAGGTAGATCCGGACAAGGTCAGAGCAATTCAAGAGATGCCAACTCCAAAAACAGAAAAGCATGTCAGAGGCTTCCTTGGAAGATTGAACTACATCTCCAGATTCATCTCTAACATGACTTCTACATGTGAGCCTTTATTCAAGTTACTCCGAAAGAATCAAGCAATTGAGTGAACTCTGATTGTCAACATGCTTTTGAGAAGATTAAGGTTTACTTACAGGAACCTCCTATCTTGATCCCACCTACTCCAGGGAAGCCTCTCTTCATGTATCTGACTGTACTTGAGGGATCTAGGGGTAGTGTATTAGGCCAACAGTATGAAACCGGTCGCAAGGAGCATGCCATTTATTACTTAAGCAAGAATTCACAGATTGTGAAAGCAGATATTCAATTTTAGAGAAGACTTGTTGTGCTTTGGCATGGGCGGCCAGACGTCTCAGGCAGTACATGATTTGTCACACTACTTTGTTGATCTTGAAAATGGATCCGATAAAGTACATTTTTAAGAAGCCTGCCTTGTCTGGAAGACTTGCCCGTTGGCACATGCTGTTATCTGAATACGACATCCAATATGTAACCCAGAAGTCCATCAAGGGCAGTGTTTTGTCTGATTACCTTGCTGATCAACCTGTGGAAGACTATGAACCTTTGAAATTTGATTTCCCAGACGAGGACATTATATTGATAAAAGACTGTGAAGTTCCAGGTCCAGATGAAGGTCCCGAGCTAGGTTCTCGATGGAAGATGATGTTTGATGGTTCCTCTAATTACATGGGGCATGGTGTAGGAGCTGTTTTGATGAATCCTGATGGTGGATATACTCCTTTCACAGCCAGATTATGCTTTGAATGTACAAACAACATTGCAGAGTATGAAGCATGTGTTTTGGGTATCGAAGCTGCAATTGATACTAGAATTAATATCCTTGAAGTGTATGGAGACTCAGCTTTGGTAATCTACCAAGTTAAAGGTGAATGGGAGACCCGTGATGAGAAGTTGATCCCGTACCGTGCCCACATTGTGGAATTGATCAAATACTTTGATGAAGTCACTTTCCATCATGTTCCGAGGGCAGAGAATCAAATAGCCGACGCCTTGGCTATGTTGGCCTCTATGTTTCAAGTCAAATTTCTTAATGAATCTCCACTCATTACAATCGAGCGGAAAACTACACCAGCCTACTGTTTACTGGTCGAAGAAGAAACTGATGAAAAACCGTGGTTCTATGACATCAAGAACTACTTGCAAAATTAGGAGTACCCATCGGATGCAACAACTTTAGACAAGAAGACTCTGAGAAGGTTGGCGTCCAAGTTCTTCCTCAGCAACAATGTGCTTTACAAGAGAAATCATGATATGGTTCAGCTCAGATGTGTGGACAAGCGCGAAGCAGACTTATTAATCATAGAAATACATGAAGGATCATTTGGAACACATGCCAATGGACATGCCATGTCCAGGAAGATCTTGAGAGCTGGATACTTCTGGTTGACTATGGAATCAGATTGTTTCAAGTACGCCAGGAAGTGTCATAAATGCCAGATTTATGCCGACAAGGTGCACGTGCCTCCGACCCTTTTGAATGTTTTGTCATCACCTTGGCCTTTCTCAATGTGGGGCATTGATATGATAGGGGCAATTGAGCCTAAAGCTTCCAATGGTCACCGGTTTATCTTGGTTGCGATCGATTACTTTACCAAGTGGGTAGAAGCAGCTTCCTACGCCAATGTGACCAAGCAAGTAGTTTCCCGCTTCATCAAGAACCAAATTATCTTCCGTTACGGGATCCCAAGCCGAATCATCACAGATAATGGGACCAATTTGAACAACAAGACGATGAAAGAATTGTGTGAGACATTCAAGATTGAACATCATAACTCTTCTCCTTACCGTCCGAAGATGAATGGAGCTGTTGAAGCTGCGAATAAGAACATCAAGAAGATTTTGCAGAAGATGGTGAAAAATTACAAAGACTGGCACGAGATGCTACCGTATGCCTTACACGGATACAGAACATCAGTTCGCACTTCAACAGGGGCAACCCCTTTCTCTTTGGTGTATGGGATGGATGCAGTTATCCCTATCGAAGTAGAGATACCATCTTTGTGAAACCTCATTGATGAAAAGAGAATGACCGCCCTGTGCCATGGCCAGTTATACCAAAAGCGCATCAAGAGAGTGTTTGACAAAAAAGTCCGTCTCCGAGAATTCAAGGAAGAAGACTTTGTACTCAAGAAAATCTTGCTAGTCAACAAAGACGTGCGTGGAAAGTGGATTCCTAACTATGAAGGCCCGTATGTGGTGAAGATGGAATTCTCCGGAGGTTCCCTAATCCTCACAACTATGGATGGAGAACAGCTGAAACACCCGGTAAATTCTGATGTAGTCAAAAAATATTATGCCTAAATAAAGCCCGCTAGGTCGAAAACTAGAAATGGCGACCTAGGCAAAAATGGGTATCCCGGTGGATCATAACCTATGAAGGAGATCCAGGCAAAAGTTAGGGATAAAAACAAAAAAAAATAAGAGCTCGCTAAGTTGAAAACCCGAAAGGGCGACTTAGGTAAAAAAGAGCGTCCCGGTGGATTGAAAACCCGAAAGGGCGGTCCAGGCAAAAATTAAGGACAAAGGCATCTGACTGTATCGGATGGTGCATACCACTATTGAAGATCATTACTTGAAGACCAATCCAGTTGCTATTGTCAGATGCGAAGTGTTGAGCAGTCTTAGTTATTAGGGATTATAGTGGCTGTTGGATTCAATGTAGACCTTTCCCCATTGCCATTTTCAAATTGTAATTTTCCATGGAGTTTTGCTATTGGCGAGCTACCATTCTTAAATGAAATGCAACCTTTGCCTTCAAACTTTGCCTTGCAGTTTATTATTTTTCTTTTGTTATGCAAAATGCCTTTACTGAATTACCATTTAACTCTGAAAATGACAAATATTTTAGAAAATTGTTTTTGGAAACATATGAAAAACTTTCAAATTTCTTTTACTTTGGAAATACTGAAAAATCTTCTGTCTTCTAAAAAACCATGGGTTTGCAGGAACACTCTCATGCCATTATTGCAGAAATCCCCATAGAGGATTAAAAGCTGGCAGCACTCTTCGATGGATCCTTGGACCAAACATCAATTTCCAAGTTTGGAGACATTTCCCCAGCACCTTTCATTTTGTTCGTCTAAGTATTGGCATTGAGATCCTACTCTCCCCTGCTTTACCAGAACTTTATGTCTCTCTTGAGTCAGCATTTGCATATCATAATCATTCGCATCATGCTCAATCATACGCATTTGACATAATCATTTGTCCTTTCCCAGTTGTCGTCTGTCTGATTCCAGGCCCAGATTACTGTCAATTTTTTTTTCTCATTTTGAAATCCATTATTGTTGGCACCCTGAGGTGTGGTTAACCAAAGTCTTATTCCAGTAACACTAGTATCCCCCGCAGAGTCCCTCACTGATATGTACCTTAGTACCACCAATATTTCTTATCATTGGTATAAATCCTTTAAGCTGTGTGCTTAGGATTTAAGGCTGCTTAATTCAGCATGCATCCGTTGTTTTCCTGGCGTTTTCTAAAAGTTCTTCTTTGAACTCTTCATGTAAGGAATTTCCAGGGGTTGGTCGTTTATCTCGTTGAAAAACTCCAACATTTATTCCTATTTTCCAGTCGGTCGCTTGGAGCCGTTTGATTTATCTTTAAATGCTTCGCATTCTACTCCCAGTATCAGTTGGTCACACAAAACCATTGCCCAAACACTGTGTTTGTTTTCTTTATCCTCGATATCAACAGTTACACTTGAACCTGTTGACTTACTTTGGATTACATGTCTGTTATTTTATTTCCCGATCACCGTATCGATGTTTTTTTATTTTCCCGACCACCGTTGTCGACACCTATCATTTTATTTTCCCGACCACCGTTGTCGATATCTGTCATTTTATTTTCCCGACCACCGTTGTCGACGTCTGTTATTTTACTTCCCGACCACCGTTGTCGATATCTGTTATTTTATTTCCCGACCACCATTGTCGACGTCTGTTATTTTTATTTCCCGACCGCCGTTGTCGACGTCTGTTATTTTTATTTCCCGACCACCGTTGTCGATGTCTGTTATTTTATTTCCCGACCGTCGTTGTCGATGTCTGTTATTTTACTTCCCGACCATCGTTGTCGATGTCTGTTATTTTATTTCCCAACCGCCGTTGTCGATGTCTGTTATTTTACTTCCCGACCACCGTTATCGATGTCTGTTATTCTATTTCCCGGCCACCATTGTCGACGCCTGTCATTTTATTTCCCGAGCACCGCGTCGACGTCTGTTATTTTATTTCCCGATCACCGTATCGATGTTTTTTTTATTTTCCCGGCCGCCGTTGTCGACGCCTGTCATTTTATTTTCCCGACTGCCATTGTCGATGTCTGTTATTTTATTTCCCGACCGCCGTTGTCGACGCCTGTTATTTTATTTTCCCGACCGCCATTGTCGACGCCTGTTATTTTATTTTCCCGACCACCGTTGTCAATGTTTGTTATTTTATTTCCCGACCACCGTTGTCGACGCCTGTCATTTTATTTTCCCGACCGCCGTTGTCGATGTCTGTTATTTTATTTCCCGACCGCCGTTGTCGATGCCTGTTATTTTATTTTCCCGACCGCCGTTGTCGACGCCTGTTATTTATTTTTCCCGACCACCATTGTCGATGTCTGTTATTTTATTTCCCGACCACCGTTGTCGATGTCTCTTATTTTATTTCCCGACCACCGTTGTCGACGCCTGTCATTTTATTTTCCCGACCGTCGTTGTCGATGTCTGTTATTTTATTTCCCGACCGCCGTTGTCGACGCCTGTTATTTTATTTTCCCGACCGCCGTTGTCGACGCCTGTTATTTTATTTTCCCGACCACCGTTGTCGATGTCTGTTAGTTTATTTCCCGACCACCGTTGTCGATGTCTGTTATTTTATTTCCCGACCACCGTTGTCGATGTCTATTATTTTATTTCCCGACCACCGTTGTCGATGTCTATTATTTTATTTCCCGACCGCCGTGTCGACGCCTGTCATTTTATTTCCCGATTACCGTGTCGATGTTTGTTTACTCCGGATCATCGTGTCAATGACTGTTATTTTCTTTTCTGACGGCCGTGTCGATGCCTGTTATTTATTTTCCCCAATCTCCGTGTTGAATTTGTTTTCCCGATCTCCGAATCAATGTCTTTCCAACTACCTTTCTCAATCGCCGAATTGTTGTATTGATCCTCAGCAGCCACCCTTGAACTTGCCAACTCATCATCTCAGATGGTCTGTTTTCGTTCATATTGTCAGCTAGGCGCATCTAGCCATTACATTTTGCTTTGAACTATTTTCTTGATATCCTAAGTGTCTGTCTGTCTTTAATCTTATGGTCAGGTTTTCCGTTTTGTTTCCCGTCTTTTGTTATTCTTAGTGCCAGCAGTTACACTTGAACCTGTTGATCTATCACTTTGAATACTTCCCGTTATCGTCTTTGTGTCCCCAGCATATTGATATCTCCAGTGAGTCTTCACCCTCATTTGTGTTTTTGTGGATCACTGTTGCATTTGTTTTCATCATTTCCCGCACATCATATTCAGCATGCTAGGGTTCATTGCATCTCGCATGTCATATCCCCAGCAAAACAAGGAGTCCCTCATAAGTTCACAGCATGTCATTGCATTTAGGGGCAAAATTTTCGGTTATTTCTATATTTAAATACCTTTCACTCCGATTTTAAGAGGATTAACACCACTCATTCTATTTGGTAAAGATATTTAATTAGGGGCAACTGTCACACCCCAAATTTTACCCCTTGTCATTTCATGTCATACATCTCATCCCATCATTAGCATACCATGGTGTTTTGGGCATTGTCGAGGAAGATCTGTAATCAGTTTCGAAAAGTTAGGATTTTACTTGGAGGCTCAGTTTCTTTGAGACAATCTCAGGTTTCCTGTTTTTTTTTTGTTTTTTTATATTATTTAGTTTTTACCTCTGAAAGATTATTTGGCCCATGGCCATGATCTTTTAAGAATTAAGTCATAAATCTTGTCTAATAAAGATGGTATAGGTGCGTCAACTTTGTCTAAGTTTTTTATTAATTTATTTAATTTGAGCAAAACTTTCTAGAACTTCTTCTCATTCTCGAGCCATCTTTAGCTTCATGCTTTCAGGATGTACTAAATATATCTTTTGTGCTCGCGTCTCATTGGAATTAAGATTTGGGTTTGGTTTATTTTGGTCCAATGTGTTGCTTTAAGTTGTTTTTACGATCTTTGTTTATAGGAATCAATTTGGATTGCAACACATGAAGGAAAAATAGGTTGAGCTTTAAGTTTTTTTATTATTTTAACCTTGTTTCAATCATCCCCAAGTTTTGGTTTCAAGTTAGTTTTCTTTGGTGCATCATTTTCCAAGTTTATTGCTTTGGACAACTTTACCTCTAAGAACCTTTTTTGCCAAGATTAGGAGAATCATTCTAAGTTATGGCTAGTCACCTTTTTGTAAACTTCGTTGTAAATTTGCCGTAAACAAACAGTTGTTAAAAGGTAAAAATTGAAATTTAAAGATAAGAGCTACATGTGATTGCTATTTTTAAAGGCTACAAAAATCAAGTTCACTATTTGACCATATCCTAAAGGTAGAGGTCAAGCCTTAAACCCCATGTTTTGATGCATCATGCCAACTACAACATCTGCTACTACACTCCAAACCTCTTCCATCAACAACTGAGAAAATTGTCTTAATCATCATTGCAACAACCCTTCAATCCATCTTCTTTATGATACATTTCCTCCATCAAAACAAGGTTGATATTGTACAAGTTTCTCTTTATTTCTTTTGTCATCCTCATACCAGGTTTAGTGCACATACATAAGAAGGAAAAGGAAATCACATTAGTTTGCAGACTAAGGTACAAATGTGTAAGACAATGATGGTAACATTCCAAGCATTAGAAAATCTTTTAAGGAAAATGTAGACAAAGTTAAAGAAAAGGGTAGTAGACCTGCTATGACAGGAACACAAACAAACTGATTACTTCCCTCATTGCCCCTTCACAACATGCCAATCTAGCTTCAGCAAGCATAAAAATGTTGGTCCTGCAAGTCAAAAAAGTATCATTTCGTTTATACCAAAAGGGAAGACTCTCTCCCATGAGCAAAACCTGCAATGGAAAGAGACACAACATCAATACAAGACAAACTCTGATAATATAAACTTAATGAACAAGTCTTAATTTTTTTTCAAAAAAAACCCTAATCATATCACTATATAAGGGATTGTTTATCATTTTGTGAGGGGGAGCCTTTAGAAAAACCAGCAGCCACATAAAACAACAACCACCTTACCAAAAGAAAAGGGAAGAGGAGACAATACAAAAAATTCTAAGAAAACAACTATAGAAAAAGAAAGAAATTCAAATCTGAAAAAACCTTCGTTCCTCTTCAAACTTGAAGGCTTGAAACTGAAACACTCTCAACCGCCTTGTTCCTCCACTCTCAGCAACCTCCAAGCACCTCCTTTTCAAAACCTAACAAACCCAGAAAACAAAAACAAGTGAAAATGCATAATACCGTAAAAAGGAAACAAATAACACCACCCATCTTCAACCAACCGAAGAACCAAAAATCACAAAAACTTGACCATTAAAAAAAACCTAACCCTGTTTCATACAGACTTGAGCAACCAATCAACTACGTCTAAGAACGCAACAACGATAATAGAGGAGGAAATACAAGCGAAAAGGCAGAGGAATCTTCCAAGGCATACCTCTTGAAACTCCATCGAAGAATCTCCGATAGGTAATCCTTTGAGATCTTGAAATACCTTCGATTATGACTATGACTTTTTCTTTTGAACCGGATTGAAACGTTTGGTTATTTGTTTGCCTTTTGATTCGTCTCAGTTTTTGTATGAGATTATGTGGTTAATTTGTTCTTGTGAAGTGATTTTGATTTGGGAAACAAGGTATTTTGTTTTGATTTGTGATTCTTTGTTGTGAGATAACAAGGATATACCTTGAAGTGTTGGTTTTCTCTAAGGGAAAATGACTAGGTATTGAGAATATGAGGAATGGTGATGTTGATAAACGTTTCTCAGACCACCTGTCTTTGTTCCGTTGCTGATGGGTGTCTGAATTTATAATACTTAATGTTTGTAATATTCAATTAAAGTTTTTGAAATTCATTTTTGGGATCCATGGCCACGTGTGTGTTTCTTTTCATACCAACATTCACTTTCTTTCCTTTACTGACTACACGTCAGCTTATGTCTCCCTCATCCTCAGTTGGAACCGTATGAATGAATATATCCCCTCTCATGTGGTTTTCACTAAAGGGAATCCAATGCTAATCCCAGCCATCAAATTTCAAAAATAATATAATTCATTAAATTTTGAGCGGTTTAGATTTCATACGAAGTTGGTGTTTTAGTCTTTTGTTTTAGTTTTCTTCTTTTGAATTTATTTTTCTTTTAATTAATTTGTTTATTCCAAGTAAATCACATTGGCCAATGCCCACTAGTACTAGCTAGCTCAGTAGCTTGGAGTCATGTGCGTCTGTAGCTTTCTCTGCATTGTCCTATTTCCATTAATTTAACTTTAATATATTGACTGAGTATTGGTTCCCAAGTGGGCTTTCGCGGTACCCAATAGTGCTTGAAATGGCGAGGGTTTTAAGAAACTTATTTTGTTATCCGTTTTTTTTCTTTATGGGTCGGCGCAGGTCCTTTCAAATGGATGACTCGAGTCCATTTAGACAAGGTTCAAAAATAGTGGGCATGCGCCTCATTTTCTTTAAGCTATCCCATTTATTTTCTTTTTTTAACTAGTTTTCATCAAATTTCCATTTATTTATTTATTTATTTCTTCCCTTTTATTTTCTCTTTTATTCATTTCAAAAAAAATAAAACCAGAAAAATAGTTTTGCGTTAATTATTTTAGATAAATTTTATTTAATTTAATTAATTTAGTTTGTTAATTAATTTTTATTAATTATTTGTATTTAATTTAGTTGAATAATTATCTTTTGATCGATTATATTTATATGATGTATGGTTATTTTCCGTGATTACTATTTATTTGAATTGAGGATGTAGGACTTGTATTGAATTTGAATATTATTTTCGCATATCAATTATAAGCTATTAATAAAATGAATACGAGTGCATACTAAAATCATTTCAAAATATAAATAAGTTTTCTTGGTCCAACGCCAAGTAAACATTTGTACGTCTATGTTTCGCACACACGTAAGTCGGTCCCTAAGTGATCGCCGTCTGCACGATCTTTATTATGTCTTAATCAATGAACGAGGAACTGAACTTCGGAATCTAGCATTCTGCGGGTTCTTTAATGAACCACTCTTGAGGCTAGCCTTCGAGTTGTGTTTCATTTACTCCTTCGTTATAAAAAAAATACTAAACCCTAATTCGTCCAAAATAATCGCAAAACATCTTAATACACATAATTAATTAATGAAAGAACTAAACTCAGGAATCTAGCATTCCTCGGGTTTTTGAATTGAATTACTGTTGTGGCTAGCCCTCGATTTGTAATTCATTCGCTCTTTTATTTTCAAAAACATAAATCTCTAATTAAAAATCATGAAAGAACTAAACTCAGGAATCTAGCATTCCTAGGGTTTTTGAATTGAATTACTGTTGGGGCTAGCCCTCGATTTGTAATTCATTCTCCCTTACACGATGAAAGAATATGATTCAAAAAATACCAACCAATCCAAACTTTTTTCCATAATTAATCAACGAATAACTGAACTCTAGAGTCCAGCACTCCACGGGTATTTGAATGCAATCCATCTTGAGGCTAGCCTTCGAGTTGTAGTCCATTTGCCTTTCGTCTTAAAACACTTAACAAAGGTCAAACCCTTTTCTTTAAACAAACATTGTTCAAATCATTCTATCTCGCAAACAAGCTAGCGCTTCAACCTCCACCGCGAGTATAAGCCAACGCTTAGCAGTAGAATGCATTTTAAATAATTGTTCAATTAAAAAACACAAATCGTAGTTGCACAAACTACGAAGCTCTGACTTTCCCACTGCACAAGGGAATACGTAGGCACGGGGATTTTAATCCTTCGCGAGCACCCTAATAAAAAAACTTAAATATTTTCTCCGCCATAATAATAAAACTTATTTCCTTAGAACAAACATGTTAATAATATTTAGAAGACAAAAACTTAAGATCAACATTTAATCGCATAGTTAGCTAAGAGGTTCCCGTTGAGTACAATGGACGTGAGGGGTGCTAATATCTTCCCTTTGTGTAATCGACTCCCGAACTTAGAACTTGGTTTCGTAAACCATTTCTTATCCTTCCTTTAGGTTGTATCTATATCTCCCTTTTATTTAATTAGAATAAATAGAATTAGGTGGCGACTCAGTTTTTTTCTTTCCGCGTGCCATCGCGAGGATGGTATCTATTTTTTTCGAGGTACGACAATCAAGCAAATGGTTCTCCATTCAGTTCTTCTAGGTAGTATGCACTTGTTCCCGTTTTTTATTTCACGCGATATGGGCCTTCCTAGTTGGCTGCGAGCTTGCCTTCGTGCGAGTCTTTCTGATTTCTGCATAGGACAAGGATGCCCACCTGGAATTCTCTTTTGACGACTCTGTTGTTGTAGAGTAACGAGATTTTTTGTTTTAGGGATTCATCGCGGAGAGATGCCCCTGAAAGAACCTCTTCTACCAGGTCGAGCTCTTCACCTAAGGCCTCATCGTTGAACTTTTCTTCTAAACGGGACTCTGTGCGAAGGGAGGGTTCACTGATTTCCACGGGAATTAGAACTTCGGTCCCATATGTCATCCGGAATGGAGTTTCCCTAGTATTCGAGTGTGGGTTGTCCGGTAGGCCCACAATACACTGTGGAGTTCCTCGATGCATCTATTATTTGCCTCGCCTAATCTTCGTCTAAGGCACTGCAGGATAACTCTATTAGCGGCCTCGGCCTACTCGTTCGTCTGGGGATGCTCGACGGACCCGAAGTGTTGTTTGGTTCATGTTTTGGTGACAAAGTCTTGAAAATTTCTATCTGTGAAATGGGTGCCATTGTCCATTATAAAGGATTATGGTACACCATACCTATCCAAGACGTTTCTCTTTTAAAACCGCGGGATGTTGAACGCGGTGATTCTGGCCAGGGCCTTGACTTTTATCTATTTGGTAAAGTAGTCAACGTCTATGATCAGGTATTTATTCTAGAAAGAAACTGTCTTGGAGGGGCTGAGCATTTCCATGCCCCACTGCACGAATGGCCATGGCGATGACATTGTCTTTAAAACGTCGGGAGGTGCAACGTGTATGTCTCCATGGCGTTGACACCTCTCGCACCTTTTTACGTGTTTTCTAGCGTCATTCTGCATGGTCGTCCAGTAATAACCAACTCGCAATGCTTTGCAGGCCAATGATCTACCACCCAGGTGCTGAGCATTAATCCTATCGTGTGTTTTGTGCAGGATGTCAGATACGCATCCTTCCTCAATGCACCACAGGAGTGGGATGGAAAATCCTCGGTGGTACATTATGCCGTCCACTAGGACGTAGGAGGAAGAGCGACATTTTGTAGCGCAGGCTTTCTTCTTGTCTTCAGGAAGCTCCCCGGTCGTCAAGTATCGGAAACCATGGGTCGTCTAACACTCGTTGTCTCCTACGACATTGATATCAACGGTGATGCTAACCTTTTCAATGATGGGACGAGGGAGCATTTGTAGCGGTAAAATCATGAGTGTAAGCTATTAGTTAACTTAACTCAAAGTAAACAGAGTCGTCGCCGCACTTTTATTTTATTCCAAGTGGAAAAGTAAAAAAGAGCGAATAAATCCAAATGAATCTAAAAGCAAAAAAGCTAAAGAAATAAACAGAAAACCGGATAAGGGGATAGGTTACAAAATGGGAAGGTTTTACGCACCCAAAATGTATGTGGTACTCCACGGGAACTCTTTGAAAATTTTATTGCTTTTTGTTTCGAAATGGTTTGTAAAAGAAAGTAGATGGATGAGGAAAGAATTGATTTTTAATGTTTTTGCATTTGGAGAGGTTTACCACCTCATGCCTATGTGCCCACAAAGTGCAATGCAAGATTAAAAAAAACCCATAGTTCATGGTACAATTAGTGAAAAATTAGCTTGTTGGATTGATTTTAAAATGTAAAGATAAGTCGTCATTCTTTAGCGAATAATTCCTCTAGAAAGAATGAATCATATCTAAACATGTAAAGAAAAAGTTAAAATGAAAAGTGCATAAAGGCACAAAAATATTTGATGAGTTTTGTATTTTTTATGATCTTTTGGAAAATATTTTGATATATTTACATGATTTAACATTTATTAAGAAAATAAATGAAAAGGTAAACGTCACTTGATATTTTTATGTACAATAGTCCAAGATAGAAGAAATTAAGTTTTTTAGAGGTTTAATCCCTCATTAATATATTTGTGTCCAAATGGACAAAAGGAAAACCAACACAACAATAATAACAAGAATATAAACATGATAATGGATGAAAAATCAATATAAAGCATAATTAAAATAAAGGCAATAAAAGTGAAAGAAATTAAAATGTTAGTATAGTAATAGTAATAATAATATACATAATAGTGGTATGGTGAACTTAATCATACACAACCAAAAGAGTAACAAAGGTACTTAGTACCAAAAGATCGAAAAGGCAACCGATTCCACTTAGTATCTTACACTATAGTGATTAATCAAGGCGATTAGAATCAAATTCAATGAAATTTAAAAGAATATTGGGACACCCAAAGCAATTACGCATCAAACATCATAATCTTTGGGATTACGCGACCAACACGAGGTCCGGTCCATGAAAGTGAAAGTATCCAATTGGATTTTTATTCCGAATTAGGGGTATATTTAGGTCTATGTTAAGCAATCGTAGAGTAATTTACGGAGTAATTACCCTACAAATGAGGTCGGCCAACACCAATTAAGGTGAATGATATATGTGCTAAAGCATGTGAAATAAACGATATATAAATCGCCATCCGAAATCAATACCGCACGAAACTAAAGATGAATACCAAATTGAGTTTCATTTATGGTATTCTTTCATCTTTAAGTTCAATTACTCATCTTGGTGGATTCAAGTTTGAAAATATCCCACTAATGCAAAGTACCTAAGTGAATTAAATAATTCACTTAAAGGTAGATTTGGACTAATGAATATTAACCACTCTAATCTACACCCAAAGTCCATTGAAATTAAAGAGAAGTCAGTACCAATAATGTCTCCCAAGGTAAAAATAGGAAGGAGGAAGAAGAAGAAGCAAGAAGAATAAAAAACAAGTTAAAAACAAGCTAAAAACAGCTTCTGGAACAATTTTAATAGGTTAACCTAAATAGTTAATCGGTTAACATAACAAATTTTCAAATTCTGGTGCAAAATAACACTGGTTAAGCGGTTAACCATTTTGTACTGAAAATGGTTAACCGGTTTACACTGAACCAGTAGCAGAAAAAATTGCCAAAATTCAGCATGATCCTCTTTAAAAAAACACTTCCAAATTGGCACGGATTTTTAAGTTAAAAACCAGTGAAATCCCTGCAATCAAACAATAGTTTATGATCCATAGGATCAACAACCAAAGTAACCAAAGATCTACATTTTGAATGTTGATGATGAAGGTAGAACTATAGAAGAAGATGAATTACCAAGAGCACTCTTCAAATTGATCCAATATCAAACTTGATCTATTGAAATTGATGAACAAAAAATAATAGGATGAAGCTTTAGCTCAAAGTTGATCAAGAATTCAAGGTGAATTCTTGATAACTTTCAAAAAGACGGGGAAAATGAGCTTTGGTGATTTTGGAGTTTTGGAAGGATATTTTGCAAGAGATTTATTGCCTATCAAAAGCTTGAGAATTGAATGAGAAATGACCTCTATTTAAAGAGTTTAGGTATGAGAATTTGGTGGAATGGAGTTTTCTTTGGAAATTCAAAATTAGTTTGGAAATTCAAATTTGGTGGGAAACGTAAAAGAGTGGTGATTAGTGAGGTTTTATGGTGGGAAATGATCAAAGTGATGTAGATAATTAAGAGGGAAATTGATCTAGAATATTCTAATGAGATCAATGGCTAAGAAGTGTTAAAATTTGAGCAAAAAATTCAAATTTTGCACTGGTTAATCGGTTAACACATTTGGTTAACCGGTTAACCAGGTCAAATTTTGAATAATTTGTTTAATTTTGATTGCTTGATTCTTTGGCCCGATTCTTTTGCACGTTGAAGAAGGCATGGAAATAAAAACACGAACCTTGGAATTCCTTGAATAAATCCATTAAATCGGGAAATCCTTGATCAGATAAATTTGAATTATTTGCGGATCAACTTCGACTTTTATCGGTGAAATTCATTCGAGCCGCGGGACTACTATTTTTGGCATTTTTAACCTGAAAAATGATTAACAAAAGAAAACAACAAATATTTTTGGATTTTAATTAATGGTTAGTAAACATAAACAAATAAAAACAAATGGTTATCCCCTGTGAGGAATAAACCTACACCCGAGTAGAATCGAGAAACCAGTATGATCTTGTTTGTATTGGAAGATGCGGATGAAAAATGCGAAGAAATCTTAGGGCAAACATTAGGGTGCTAAAGCTGCCCCTATTTAAGTTTCTTCAATCTGGAGATATGAAGATTGACATCTTCATTTCTACAGGATGGGAGAGACTTAAATATAGAAAACCCAATTTTTTTCCTAAGAGACCATGATATGATATGCAAACCCAAGATCTCTGTGGGGAGAACACGACCACCAGAGAAAACCAAAAGCTTAGGGACACGAAGGAAAAAATCCCACTATTGAACAATAAAAGACAATAAGAGAGTTTACCATGAAAATAAATCACTGGATGACTGATTCAACTTGGGGAAAAGATTATGAGAGATAATCAACAATAAAGAATAAAAATTCTGCCAGGGAAATATCAACCACACAAAGTATTCAAGTCCAATAGATAGAGGAATACTGAATTGGGAAAGGGTCATCAACTACCATTACATTTGGCAGGATCAATTACCAATGTATTTGGTAAGAAATATGATAAACTACTGATGTACTTGGTAGGGTAAAAGAAACAATTACTAGTTCATTTGGTAAGAAATTAAGATCTACTACGGGTGTAATTGATAGCAAAATAGGTTCAACTACCAGTGCATTTTGTAGGGAAAAAATCAATTGCCAGTGTATTTGGTAGGAAATAAAATCAATTACTAGTGTATTTGGTAAGAAACACTCAACTACCGGTGCATTTGGTAGGATAAAGGTTTAAAGGGACTGAAGCTCAATCCAAGAACAATTTGGAGAGAAACAAAACTCATCCCGAGGAGGAAATATCTCAATTGGGGAAAATTCCACCCAGATAATAAACTGGGGAGGAAGCTGAATCAAAATTATCCATGAGGAGCAAACTCAGTGGCGAACTCATAAAGGATAAACATTTTCTGCTTAACGATCGACACTCTAAATTTGAGGGAATACAACATACACTCTGAGGGGAAAAAACACACCAAAGAGCGGTGAACAACGATTTGAAAATTCAATCACATGATGCCATGCACAAAAGGATGCATGAATATGCTGACAAAATAGATAGGAGGAGGCAACATGTGGTATAAGCATCAAAATAACCGGATACTCGGCTAATCCCAAGGCAACGAAGCTGGGGAATCCTGATGGAAAGTAAACTTGAAATCTTGAAGGGGGAAAACAGAACCCATCAAAGGGACCAAATTCTTCAATAAGGCTCAAATTATGCTGAGGAAATACTGCTAGGGACTCAATTTACAAAGCAAACTTCAATAATCTGTAAAAGGATAACATCAGAAATTCCACTCTTAGAAGATAACATATTGGATATACAATGACAAAATATTCCACTCTTTTGGGGGAAAATGAAGTATTCTTAATCTGACGAGGACAAATATCTTCACAACTCTAAATAAGGAAACAAGGTAAGGATCTACCAGTGGTGAAAATAAAGCATAGCCTACTGGAACATCATGTATCATCTCTGCATAGGGATATCACCATGCTAAGGAAAGGTACCAAACTACCGGGATATGGAAATGCTTCCACAATCCTTGCTAGGGGCAAAGATATTTCTTGTCAAGAATCTAACTCCAGCGGAGAATAACCACCATAATGCTCTTGCTCTACTCGAGGAAAGGGTGCAAGACTTGTTGAGAATCACATAGGGATCTGTTAGGAATTATCGCATGCAGGCCTACTAGGGATTAATCATATTTAGGAAAATTCGGAATTACCAACCCACATGGGGATACCAGAAGTTAGAATCATTGCCAAGATACAATTATGAGGGATTTTAAATTAATACCTACCAACAGGTAAAAGAAAACCTCTAAACTGATTGTTATATCAATACTTATGCTAAAGGATACAAATAACTCAGGCTGAGAAATAGAAACTTGGCCAAGGATTTCATTCATTAGTTCTAAGATAATCTCCTAAGGAAGATCAAAACTCAGCTGGGTATGCTTGAGTGACAGGAATATCACTCTCCACAACTCTTAAAAATTGGAACTCAGGCTGGGAACAATCATACAATAACTAATCCCAATCCTTCTTATTGTTAGGGAATAAGCTGTCGAAATACCAGTACTATTCAGGAATTTTGTACGGAGAAAACCGGATCAAACCCTTCTCTGGGAGAGCCAAGTTACAAACATCAAGACTTTACCATCCTTGTATTTATCGTTGATATTCTTTCTTTATTCATATACCAAAAGGAAAAATGTTTTATAATCTTCAAAAACTCAATTTATTAAATTTGTTTCAAAAATCATCATAAAATATAAATGGAATTTGGTAAACATAAACAATATAAAGAGTTACAAACAATTGGATAAAAGCCCAAATTCATTTGATAGAATGGTAGTCAGCAAATGGCATGACTCCATGGATCATTACAAATTTTGAAAAATGGTAAATACATGGAAAGGACTACATTGAAATACAATGATCACTATTCTCCTTATCAACTTTGAACTCCACTGTGTCCGAAACATCAGTCAAGGATGAGTGAATAAGAATTTTTGATGGGTAATTCTGTTGTGGGCTAGATTCTGAAATCCTGGTTGTTTCAAGTGATCCAGTCTATCGACGCAGTTACTTGCCATGATCCCTAACTTTTTCCTAGATTTCCCTTTCGGGTTTTCAATCTATCGGGATAATTATTTATGTTTATGTCTCTAATTTTTGCTTGGACCTCCCTTTTGGGTTTTCAATCCACTGAGACACTCCCTTTTTCCTAAGCCATCCTTTTAGGTTTTCAACTTAGCGAGTTGTTCTTTTTATTTTTTAGGCGAAGTATTTCTTGACTGCATCCGCATTCACAGGACGAGTGATCTCCTCACCATCCATAGTTGTATGAGTCAATGAACCGCCATAGAAGGCTTTCTTAACATCATATGGGCCATCATAGTTCGGAGTCCACTTTCCCCAAAAATCTGTAATGTAAGACTGAATCTTTTTTAGCACAAGGTCGCCTTCTCTGAATACACGAGGTTTGACCTTCTTGACAAAAGATTTCTTCATCCTTTTTTGGTACAAACGACCATGACACAAAGTTGTTATTCTCTTTTCCTCAGTCAAATTCAACTAATCAAATCTACTCATACACCATTCAGCCTCAGTCAACTTGACTTCCATCGAAACTCTCAATGATGGGATCTCAACCTAAACGGGGAGCACTGCTTATGTACCATAAACAAGTGAGAAAGGGGTTGCCCCTTTTAAAGTGTGGACATATGTCTGATACCCATGCAAAGAAAAAGGGAGCATCTCATGCCAGTCCTTATATGTTACCACCATTTTCTGAATGATCTTCTTAATATTCTTATTTGTAGATTCAACAACCCCATTCATCTTCGGTCTATAAGGAGAAGAATTATGGTGTTGAATCTTGAATTCTTCACAAAGCTCTTTCATTATATTATTATCCAATTTTGAACCATTATTAGTAATGATTATATTTGGAACATCATATCTATATATAATGTTATTCTTGATAAACTGAACCACAACTTGCTTGGTCACATTAGAAAATAATGTCGCTTCCACCCACTTGGTGAAGTAGTCAATAACCACAAGAATAAAACGATGTTTGTTCAAAGCCTTGGATTCAATCATACCAATCATATCAATTTCCCACATAGAGAAAGGCCATGGGAGGAGATAACATTGAGATGAGTTTGTGGTACATGAATCTTATCGGCATACACTTTGCACTTATAGCACATTTTCATATACTTACAATAGTCAAATTCTATTGTCAGCCAATACTAACCTGCTCTCAACATCTTTTTAGCCATTGAATTCCCATTGGCATGAGTACCAAAAGATCCTTCATGAATTTCTTTCATTAACATGTATGCTTCGTGTCTATCCACGCATTTGAGCAAAACCATGTCAAAATTCCTCTTGTAAAGCACATTTCCATTCAGGAAGAAATTTCCTGCTAATCTCCTCAAAGTCCTCTTATCTTTATCGGATTCCCCAAGTGAGTATTCCTGACTCTGGAGAAAACATTTAAGATCATGATACCAAGGCTTGTCATCATGGATCTCTGTAACTACAAACACATGAGCTGGTCTTTCAAGCCGTGTCACACTAATCATGGGAACATCATTCCATTCGTGCACCTTTATCATAGAAGTTATAGTTGGCAAAGCATCTGCCATCTGATTTTCATCGCGAGGCACATAATGAAACTCAACTTTAGTGAAGAAAGTTGATATTCTCTTGGCATAATCTCTATACAGAATCAAGTGAGGTTGATGAATTACCCACTTTCCTTTGATCTGATTAATTACCAAGGTAGAATCTCCATACACATCCAGATGTTTAATCCTCAAATCAATAGCTTCTTCAAGACCCATAATGCAGGCTTCATACTCATCTTCATTATTGGTACAAGAAAAAGTCGATCTTGCGGCAAAAGGAATATGTGAACCAAGGGGAGTAATGATCATTTCCCTGATTCCTTTTCCACGTGCATCCATAGCACCATAAAAAACTAAACCCCATTGAGATCCAAGCTCAGACCCTTCCTCAATCAAAGGTTCATAACAATCTTTCATTTTCAAATACATCACATCCTCATCTAGGAAATCAAACCTGATAGACTGGTAATCATCAATCGGTTGATATACCAAATGGTCAGCTAAGGAGCTACCTTTTATAGCTTTTTGATCTCGGAACTCGATATCATATTCAGACAACAGTATTTGAAAAATAAACAATCCTCACAGTCAAAGCAGGATTTTCAAAGATATACTTGATCAGATCCATTTTGGATATCAACCAAGTTGTATGATTCAACATATACTGGCTAAGACGCTTTGCAGCCCAAGCTAAGGCACAACAAGTTTTTTCAAAAACGGAGTACTGAGACTCACAATCAGTGAACTTCTTACTCAAGTAGTAAATTGTATATTCTTTTCTTCCAGATTCATCTTGCTGACCAAGCATGCAACCCATGGAATCTTCTAACATAGTCAAGTACATAATCAATGGTCTACCTTCCACTGAAGGAGACAAGATAGGAGGTTCAAGCAAATACTCTTTGATACTTTCAAATGCCTTTTGGAAATAATCTTTCCACACACAACCTTGATCTTTCCAAAGCAACTTGAAGATTGGAACACATGCGGAAGTCATGTGAGAGATAAACCTCGAAATATAATTCAAACGACCCAAGAATCCTCGTACTTGTTTTTCAGTTCTTGGAGCAGGCATTTCCCGAAAAGCTTTCAGTTTATCAGGATCAACTTCAATGCCTTTTTTGCTGACAATGAAACCTTGAAAATTTCCAGAACATACACCAAAAGTGCACTTGTTCCGATTCAAACAAAGCTTAGGCTTCCTTAGACTCTAAAGCAATTTTGGAAAATGTTCAACATGATCTTCTTCATTCCTTGACTTAGCGATCATATCATCAACATATACCTCAATTTATTTGTGCATCATATCATGGAAAAGAGTAGTCATAGCCCTTTGGCATGTCGCACCAGCGTTCTTCAATCCAAAGGGCATCACTCTATAACAGAATGTTCCCCATGGTGTAATAAATGTGGTTTTTTCCTTGTCCTCGGGTGCCATCATTATTTTATTATAACCGAAAAATCCATCCATAAAGGAGAATACATCAAATTTAGTCGTATTATCTACCAACACACCAATGTGTGGCAATGGAAAATCATCTTTTGGACTGTCTTTATTCAAATCTCTGAAATCAACACACATTCAGACTTTTCCGTCTTTCTTTGGAACAGGCACAATATTGGCCACCCATTAAGGATAGTTAGATGTCACAAGAAAACCTGCATTAATTTTCTTTTGAACCTCCTCTTTGATCTTTACTTCCATATTTGGATGAGTTCTTCTCAACTTTTATTTCACATATGGACTTTCAGGCTTCAGCGGCAATCTATGCTCCATAATATTAGTATCAAGACCTGGTATGTCCTGATAAGACCAAGAAAACACATCAACATACTCTCTAATAAGCTCTACCATCCTCTTCTTAACATCAGAACCAAGCAATGCTCTAATCTTGACTTCTTTCTTATCATCTTCAGAACCCAAGCTGACCATCTCTAATAACTTTTCATGAGGCTGAATACATCTCTCCTCATGCTCAAGCAACCGGGAAATCTCATCAAGAATCTCTTCAACTACCCCTTCCTCAACTTCAAACACAGGAAATTCAAAGTTGGGAGTGGGCATAGGATCATTGTTTTCAATGGGTTTATTATTCAATTTGCACAATGATTTTATTTTTATTTTAGAGTATGAACAAAAGTGCAAACATTATGCAGATAAATAGTGATTATTAATATTTTGGCTTTTTTATGTTACCATTTTTTCAGAATAAAGCAAAAAGGAAAAAATAATGGAAATAACAAAATAACATTTTATTGATAATGATAAAATTTGAAACAAAGTCCGACAAACATCGCTTTCACCTTTGGCAGAGTGAAAGTATTTTTGAAAGAAAATAAAACAAATTACTTTGAATTATGAACAATAGAAGGAACATCAATAGCAATCTAGTTTTTGAAAGTCGGGTATTTCTTCATCTTTATCTTTGTCATCTTCAATGATGGCAGCAGCGGAATGATCGTTGATAAACCCAACATTTCGAAATCCTTCCTAAATACTCTTTGGGTCGTTGAGGGCCACACCTGGCGCAAAACCAATACCTAATCCGTCTTTGTTGTCAATAACATCAATAACTCGTTCCCTACCGTCAGATTGACCAATTTCAAGCACACACAAAGCATCCTTGAGAGAAGACATAGGCATAACATTCCTCTTAACAATATTATCAACAACGGAGAGGGTCTGGAACGAAGTTCCAACCTCTTCTTCAGCATCAATATAGGAAAAGGATGACAAATTGCTCACTAGCATCGCCTGCTCACCGCTGACAGTCACTAATTTCCCATCTTTCACAAACTTCAGCTTCTGATGGAGAGTAGAAGTCACATCTCCTGCCTCATGAATCCAGGGTCTTCCAAGGAGACAACTATATGTTGGACGTATATCCATCACTTGAAAAGTAATTTGGAATATAAATGGTCCAATGAGAATAGGAAGATCAACTTCATCGATCACTGTTTTCTTTGACCCATCAAAAGCTTTCACAATAATCCCACTATGCCTCATGGGAGCACCTTGGTACGCAAGCCTTGACAAAGTCGACTTCGGAATCACATTTAGAGATGACCCAGTATCAACCAACCCTTTGGACATAACATCCTCCTGACAATTCACTGATATATGCAGAACCAAATTGTGGTTTCTTCCCTCTTCGGGTAAGTCATCATCACAGAAACTCAAATTGTTGCATGATGTGATATTAGCCACAATAATATCAAACTGATCAACAGTCACATCATGGTCAACATAAGCTTGATTAAGAATCTTCTACAAATATATCCTATGAGCCTCATAACATATCAGGAGCGATAAAACTGATATGTTTGACGGAGTATACAACAACTGCTCAGTAATGTTGTACTCAATCTTCTTTATAAGCTTCAACACCTCATCTTCATTATCATAAAATTGGCCTGATCAAGCAACATAATCCTCGATCTATTTACTCGTACTTGTATCTTCAGTTCTCTTTGGAGGATCCGAAGCAAAAACTCTACCACTTCGAGTAACCCTTGTCACATCAGCAATGCTAACTACAGACTTTGGAGAAGGAATAGGAACTTCCTTACCATTTTCTATCATCGTAGCATTATACGGGTATGTAACAGCTTTATCAGACTCATATGGCATTAGACCAGGAAAATTGATCACCAATGGAGTAACAACATATTTGCGACTATCAAAAGAAATAACCACCTTCTCAGGAATATCCTTCTCAGGAATATTGAACTAAGAAATAATAACATTCACTTTATTTTTGTACTCATCTTTCTTCACTGTTACTTCAATCAACTATTCATCCATCATCTTTTGAATATCTCTCTTAACAATTACACAACCACAAGGGTTCACCGAGAAAATACAACAACCAGCATAATGATGATCAATATCGTGTACTCGCTTAAGAAAGCACACATCTCAACCAGAGACCTTTGAATCCAACGGACATCATAAATCTTGAATAAACCAGGACAACCATCTACCATATTCACATATGGATTACCATGTTTTGGAAGCGGATTTGTCTTCACATTCGGATTAACATCATTGAAAGACAAGACATTGCTCCTTATCAATTTTTGCAGTTCAATCTTCAACGGAAAATAATTCTCAGTATCATGCCCTGGGGAACCTTGATGAAAAACACAATGAGCTTTTGGCTTATACCACCGTGTAAGGATCTTTGGAATTGGAGGTGGAGAACGTGTTTGCACAAGATTCTTCTCAATCAGCGATGGAAGCAAGTTAGCATACAACATTAGAATGAGATCAAAACTCGGCTTTGGACGGCCTTGTTGAGTACCACTTTGTTGCGCATAAGGTTGCTGATAACAAGACTAATACTTTGGAGCCACTGGCACAATAGGAGTCACATTAATCATCAGAGTTACATAAGCTACATGTTGTTGATGATGGTTCTCACGACCACGAGGTCTTCTGTATCTTTCACGAGACACAACATTAGCCTCGCTTTCTTTCTTCTTTTTGAAGTTGAACCTCTTAGAATTTGAGCCAGTACTACTTTCTTTACTCAAACGTCCCTCACGAACACCTTCTTCTAGTCGCATCCCTATATTCACCATTTCAGTGAAATCATATGGAGCACTTGCGATCATCTTCTCATAGTAGAAAGAACCTAAAGTCTTCAAAAAGATATTTGTCATCTCTTTCTCTTCCAAAGGAGGAACAATCTGAGTTGTAAGTTCACGCCATCTCTGTGCATATTCCTTAGAAGTTTATTTGTTCTTTTGGGAAATAGCACAAAGTTGATCTATGTTCGGTGCCATATCAACATTATACTTGTATTGCCTGACAAAAGCCTCTCCCAAATCATTGAAAGTCTTGATTTGGCTTCTATCTAAACCCATGTACCATCTCATAGATGCACCAGTAAAACTCTCTTGGATGTAATGAATCAATAACTGATCATTTTCTGTCTGAGCCAACATCTTTCTAGCATACATAGTCAGATGACTTTGAGGATAAATATTTCCCTTATACTTATCAAACTCAGGAAGCTTGAACTTATGTGGAACCTTGACATTGGGAACCAAGAAGATATTATAAGCATCTTTATAAAACAAATCCTTATGCCTCAAAGCCTTCATCTCTTTCTGCATCTCGGAAAACCGACCCTAAAAGTAATTAAGTCTTTCCATTACACTAACACCTTCACTGGGCTCAGCATGGTAAAGCATCTCATCAAAGTGTGGAGTAGTGTGCATCACAGGCGATGCAGTAGTCATCACTGGCTAAAGAGTAGCAAATGTAGCAGTCTCGGGAGGAGGAGGATGATACCCAGCATGAAAAAAATGGCATACCCCATGGGTGCTAGAAGGCATGTGGTAGCACGGAGAAATAACAGTTTCAACAGGGATCAATGCAGTGACGATCTCAGAAATAGTTGTATGCTATATCGGAGAATCATGGGGAGGGGTGGCTGATTCTGAGCAGCCACTAAGCTTTCCATCATGGTGGTGATCCTTTCAAAGCTATCTTTCAGAGTTGAAACTTCCTCCTGCAGCTCGCGGTTCTCTTGTTTTAAGGATTCTGACATCTTTCTTCGATTAGCTCGAATATCTATCTGGTGAGTTAGCTTGATAGGAGAACTGAATAAAGACAAAGAAATAATACAAGACCTCTGGAAAACTCTCAAGAAGCAAGACCAATGCAAGCATGATGCAATGTATGCGTATGCAAATGCAAAGATTTCAAGGGATTATAAGATAAATTGCAATACTTATAAAAGAAACGCTTTTTTGAAGTACTAAAAATCCATTCCCATTATTATAAAAGTTAGGATTAAAAGTGAAGTACAAGTTTCAATAACCCTATTACATGAGAGAAAAGTAAACTAGGCCTATGGGATCACATCTGATGAAACTTCGAATCCCGGTTATTGCTTCATGTGAATCCTCTTAATCTCTTTCTTTTACTGATTCTCCATGTATTCCTTATCCTTCACCAACTGGTCCATAATGGCCTTCCAAGCGCCGGATGTAGAAGGAATTGTACATGGAGTACTCAAGGAAAATAAATCCTCCTTTGTCCTTTTCATGACACGCCGCTCAAGTAACTCAATAAAATCATATTTCTTCTTCAGTTGCTCTTTCATAATCGTCTTCTCAAGTAGCCAAGCTTCCTTCTCTTTCTTCATCTTGTCCAACTCTTGAAGAGCAACCTTTTCATCAATAGGAGGAAGAAAAACAGATAATGGCAATATAGGAAACAAAGGCTCCTCAGGGTGATAAGACATCTTGAGCTTGGAGCCCAAGATCGAACCCACTGGATGTAACACTCGGAAAGAGCAAGGTGTTGTTTTCCTAATTGACCCTTCTCTTTTCGATGAATAGTATGCCATGAATGAGAAATCATTGTCTTCATTTCTACATCATCTGCACCATTAAGAAAGAAGAAACTAGATAATAAAAGGTTGCTTGTGTTGTTAGCACAAATGAGTAAGGTTTTTGTTTGTCGATCCATAGAGATTATTTTATGATATTTATGTCGTTCTACAATTGCTAAAGTTTAGACTTAAAGGTAACAAAAAGGTTTTAGTGTTTGTATCTAAAATGGACTTTTGCATTCAAATAAATTCTAAGAAGTAAAAGTATTGATTTGTAAAAGAGTCTTAAAAGCATATGTCAAAGTTAGGGTTTGATAGATTCATTTTGCATATATAGTTTTGACCAAATGTTAAACTCATTTCAACAATGAACACATTCACAATATCCTCTCATAAAGTTCATTTCTAACACAAAATGTGAGGTTTACCATTTTGATCCATTAATGATTTCTCACTCAATCTATCAAAATGGTAACATTTAAGTTCAATACAAGTGAACTCCAAAGCCCATGACTATCTCTAGCTTATGGTATTTGGGTGATGAAAACCTATGTCAAATGTTGGCCATATCTCTCAATCATGAAACAACACAAAAGGGTTTGTCATAAAAATCAAAGCTTTCATCATATATTCATCATCAAGAGTTATACAAGAGGATCAAGGTCTATACACACAAAAATAGAACCTATCTACCTTCTAACCTTGACATAATATGAGTTTAGCTTTCCATATCCATGGAAGCTTCCAACAAAAGATGAAAATGAAGAACATGATGCATTAAGAATAAAGGCTTGACTTTAAATGCACCCAATCTTCTTAGAACCAAGAGAAAAAGTGTTTTTAAGGAATATTAGGTCAAGTGTCAAAAGTTACATCCCAAGAAATAGTGAAACAAATGTTTATAAAGGGGCTGAAATCCGCAGGCCTCGCTGAGCGAGGTATGCTCAATGAGCGACTCTTCATTAAAAGAATCATCTCACTGAGCGACCAAAGGGCTCGCTGAGCGAAAATGGCCCTGGAAAGCTCGCTTGGAGCTCGTTGAGCGAGCTTGCAGCGAGTAAAAATTCCTTCAAATTCTTCAAAAGTTCTCAAAGGCAGCCAAGATGGAATTTGCTTCAAAATTCTTCATTGTAACCTAAAATTACACAAACTGAAGTTAAACGAATAATGCTTAGAACGACTAAAATTAAACTGCGAATAAGTAAAAGAAACAAAGGGGAAAAAGCATAAGAGATCAAAATAAACCTTGAAAAGTGCCAAAAATCAACCAAATACTAACACTAATATGCACTTATAAACTTGGTATGTCCATCAATCAATATCTCAACTGTCGCCTAGCAAGAAAAGGGTTGTAATTAACTCCCCCATGGGTACCAAGAAGATGTGCATTGGGAAACTATCCACAACCGTCAATAAGCACTCCAATATCATAATAAGGACAATACTAAGTCATATCCTTATGAGTAAGAGACATGATCCTTTGAGATCATCTTCGTCTCTCTCTATTATCCTTGAAGACATCGAACTTTGGTAGGTGAGAAATAAACCACATATAGAGAAGAGGCGCACAACATACAACTCTCCATCACCTTTGGAGGTCCTATGATGAATAGAGTGATACATGTCTCCAAGCAAATTAGGCACCGGATTTCTCTTCAAGAAAATCTGAATAGCATTCTCATCGACAATACCATCTAAGTTGGGAAACAAGACAATCTCGTAGATAAGAAAAGCAAAAATCTCCTTGAATGCATCCTTATGACCCGAAGTAAGAGAAGTAGAAACTTTTCCAATTAAGAACTTGGCATTAGTACCGCGGACATTCCCTTTTGGAAGAACCTTCCCACTAAGATCAGACTCCTTAAGAAAATGGGCTTTTGCGACGAACTTGGTCGTAAGCTCTTTTTCTAAACCATTGAAAAGAAACTCTCCATCCAAAATAGGCAAACCCGTCCAATGAGAGTACTTCTCCAAAGTCGGTACAAGCTGATAATCAGGAAAGGTGAAGCATTGATGCAGAAGATCATAGAACTGAACCAATGTAGGGAGAATCCCCTTTGGTATATCGATATCCAAGATGAACAAAAGCTTTCCATAAAATTTTCGGAACTCATTGATATTAACCACTTAAGCTCCAAGCTTTCTCAACTCTACCACATTAGGACTTTTGAAATTGTAATTCCTTGTATTTCTCCTTTCAATATTCATAACCATAGACATCTGAAATTTTGGCAAAAGTATTTATAAGTCCCTTGAAATCTTGAGAACAATGCTCATGTATGCATGAGTACATGTATGCAACAACCACAAACAAGATCATACAAAGCACACGGGTTAAGGTTATAGAACACCAACCCATACAGGTATGTACTAAGGTTTTGTCTTTATTGTACCTGCAAAAAACCAAAAGGATGCTAACAGAGGTGCCCGGAGTTAGCAGCCGTCCTTCGGATATCATCAGTATGTTGGACTACTCCCCAACCAATAATTTCCTCAAGAGGACCTCATCCGAGTGTAGTATCGCGTGATAACCACATCAGGTTTGCACCTAGATAGCTTCCGCACTACGTTCCTAAATTGGCTTGAATGGGTTAAGGATTTTATAGTCCTCAGTATGATCATCTCATGGTCGAAAACAATACCATGATATGAATACTCTTCATGTCATTAGTAATCCGAGAGAGCCTAACCGAGTGGAGATTATCGACTTGATATCACGTTGGACTACTCTGTCGCGTATCACTTTGAATATCGCTGTTCTATCATAAATTCACTCAGATCCGGGTATAGAATCTATCTCACTCACAGAGAATCACCAAAACCGAAACGGAACAAACAATAACAAAAAAATCAAACCAAAGCAGTAAATAAATCAAAGTAGGTCGAATCCACTTAGGGTCTACTTCCCGGCAGAGTTGCACTTTTTAGTAGCGGTAAAATCATGAGTGTAAGTTATTAGTTAACTTAACTCAAAGTAAATAGAGTCGTCATCGCGCTTTTATTTTATTCCAAGTGGAAAAGGAAAAAAGAACAAATAATTCATAATGAATCTAAAAGCAAAAAATCTAAAGAAACAAACAGAGAACCGAGTAAGGGGATATGTTACAAAATGGGAAGGTTTTGTGCACCCAAAATATATGTGGTACTCCACGGGAACCCTTTGAAAAATTTATTGCTTTTTGTTTGAAAATGGTTTGTAAAAGAGAGTGGAGGGATGAGAAAAGAATTGATTTTTAATGTTTTTGTGTTTGGAGAGGTTTACCGCCTCAGGCCTACGTACCCACAAAGTGCAATGGGAGATCAAAACCTCATAGTTCATTGTACAAATAGTTAAATTAGTTTGTTGGATTGATTTTAAAATTTAAAGATAAGTCGTCATTCTTTAGTGAATAATTCCGCTAGAAAGAATGAATCATATCTAAACATGTAAAGAAAAAGATAAAATAAAAAGTGCACAAAGGCACAAAAATATTTGATGAGTTTTGTATTTTTATGGTCTTTTGGAAAATGTTTTGATATATTTACATGATTTAATATTTATTAAGAAAATAAAAGAAAAGGTAAAAATCACTTGACCTAAGTTAATGTTTGATTTTAAAAGTAGTTTTAAGTTTAAACATAAAGAAATTTTTGAAAAAGGGAGATGTTTTGAAAATTTAAGAAGGGGAGGAGATGAAGACATTGTCCTAAGAAAGAAAATAAAAGAGATAAAGGAGGAAAGATATAACAAAACTTGATAATGCTTCCAATTTATGATCATGAGAATTTCATCCTTATAAGCTAGCAAGTGGCAAAATAAAGGCAAGGTTACCATTTCCATGAAGATCAAAGCAAAGGGAAGGTGTCTCAAAATCTAAGTCCAAAACTCCAATTTCAATGCAAAGGATAGTAACCAATAGTCCAAGATAGAAGCAATTAATTTATTTAGAGGTTTAATCCTTTATTAATATTTTTGTGTCCAAATGGACAAAAGGAAAATCAACACAACAATAATAAAAAGAATATAAACTTGATAATGGATGATAAAGCAATATAAAGCATACTAAAAATAAATGCAATAAAAGTGCAAGAAATTATAATATTAGTATAGTAATAGTAATAATAATATACATAATAGTAATATGGTGAACTTAATCATCCAATTCCAAAAGAGTAACAAAGGAACTTAGTACCAAAAGATCAAAAAGACAACCGATTCTGCTTAGTATCTTACACTATAATGATTAATCAAGGCAATTAGAACCAAATTCAATGAAATTTGAAAGAATATTGGGAGACCCAAAGCAAATACGCATCAAACTTCATAAGTCTTGGATCTTAACGCAAAAATATCAATCACTTTGGGATTACGCGGCCAACACGAGGTCCGGTCAAAGAAAGTGCAAGTATCCAATTGGATTTTTATTCCGAATTAGGGGCACATTTAGGTCTATGTTAAGCAATTGTAGAGTAATTTACAAAGTAATTACCCTACAAATGAGGTCGGACAACGCCAATTAAGGTGACCGGTGTATGTGCTAATGCATGAAAGATAAACGAAATGTAAATCGTCATCTGAAAGCAATACCGCATGAAACTAAAGATGAATACCAAATTGAGTTTCATTTATGGTATTCTTTCATCTTTAAGTTCAATCACTCATCTTGGTGGATTCAAGTTTTAAAATATCTCACTAATGCAAAGTACCTAAAGTTAATTAAATAATTCACTTAAAGGTAGATTTGAACTAATGAATATTAACCACTCTAATCTACACCCAAATTCCATTGAAATTAAAGAGAAGTCATTACCAATAATGTCTCCCAAGGTAAAAATAAGAAGGAGGAAGAAGCAAGAATAATAAAAAACATGTCAAAAACAAGCCAAGAACAACTTCTGGAACAATGTTAATCGGTTAATCTAAATGGTTAATCGGTTAACATAACAAATTTTCAAATTTTGGCGCAAAATAACATTGGTTAACCAGTTAACCATTTTGGGGTTTTGGAAGGATATTTTGCAAGAGATTGTTGGCTATCAAAAGCTTGAGAATTGAATGAGAAATGACCTCTATTTAAAGAGTTTAGGTATGGGAATTTGGTGGAATGGAGTTTGCTTTGGAAGTTCAAATTTGGTGGGAAATGTAAAAGAGTGGTGATTAGTGAGGGTTTAAGGTGGGAAATGATCAAAGTGATGTAGAGAATTAAGAGGGAAATTGATCTAGAATATTTTAATTAGATCAATGACTAAGATGTGCTGAAATTTGAAAAATAAATTCAAATTTTGCATTGTTAATCAGTTAACACATTTGGTTAACCAGGTCAAATTTTGAATAATTTGTTTAATTTTGATTGCTATATTGTTTCGGCCCGATTCTGTTGCACGTCGAAGAAGGAATGGAAATAAATACATGAACCTTGGAATTGTTTGAATAAATCCATTAAATTGAAAAATCCTTGATCAGATAAATTTGAATTATTTCCGGATCAACATCGACTTTTATCAGTGAAATTCATTTGAGCCGCGTGACTATTATTTTTGGCATTTTTGACCTGAAAAATGATTAACAAAAGAAAACAACAAATATTTTCGGATTTTAATTAATGGTTAGTAAACATAAACAAATAAAAACAAATGATGATCCCCTGTGAGGCATAAACCTACACCCGAGAAGAATCGAGAAACCAGTATGATCTTGTTTGTATTGCAAGATGCAGATGAATAATGCGAAGAAATCTTACGGAAAAATTAGGGTGCTACAACATTTCCTGGATAACAGATTTTTTACCACCTTTCTTCTGCGTGCTCGCTAATTTTTATAGTATGTCTGCTCGCGAGTTGCACTCGCGCGGGATATTTGGATGTCCCACGATCTGAATTGCGTGAGCATTTGCTGCACCAGAGCCAAGTACTCGTACAACTTGTCGTTCTTCTCCTGATACTCTCCTTTTTCTTACGAGGCACCCAACTGTGAGTTGGTGAATATCATGACTTCATGGGCGCCCATGTCCTCTGCGAGGCGGATTCCTGCCAGGAAGGCTTCATACTTAGCCTGGTTGTTAGATGTTGGAAAGGAGACAACTAATGATACCTCGACTATGAGGCCTTCTTTGTTTTCGAGGATGATCCCTGCCCCACTACCGAAAGGACCAGATGCCTCGTCAACATAGATGATCCATTTGCGGGAACCTTCCGAAGTGGTTTCTGTTGGGGTCATTTGAGAGACAAAGTCGGCCAAGGCTTGAGCCTTTAAAGCTTTCCTTCCCTCTTAGTGTACGTCAAATTCAGACAACTCCAAGGACCACTTTAGCATTCTACCGGCCATATCCGGCCAAGCCAAAAGTTATTTGATAGGCTGGTCAGTTCTCACGACTACTGTTTGTGCCAGAAAATAATGTCGTAGTCTCCTGGATGCGTTTACGAGCGCGGGGGCGACTTTCTCTATTTGCTGATACCTTAACTTTGGTCCTTGTAACACTTTACTTGCGAAGTATACGGGCTTCTGGCCGTCGGAGTCCTCTCTTATCATAGCCGCACTGAAGGCCTCGGTACTGACCGCCAGATATAGGTAGAGGATATCCCCGTCCATCGGTCTAGACAGAACCAGGGGTTTTGATAGAGCTTGCTTGAAATGTTGGAGGGCTTTCTCACATTCTTTTGTCCATTCGAACGCGACTTGCTTGCGGAGTAGCTTGAAGAAGGGGGAGGCGTGTTGGGAGGATTTTGCAACAAACCGAGATAAGGAAGTGTGCATAATGTTCAAGGATTGAATTGATTTTTTCAAGCTAGGAGTAGGGAATTTCGAGAAGGCGCGAAATTTTTTGGGGTTGGCCTCGATTCCTCTTTTTGTCATATAGAAACCGAGAAACTTGTCCGCCCTTACACCGAAGGTGCACTTGTCAGGGTTGAAACACATTCTACATTTCCTAGCTTGGTCGAACACACTCTGGATATGAAAGGTGTGGTCGGATTCTTGAACGGACATGACGATCATGTCGTCCATGTAAAATTCTAGCATGTCCCCAATTTGTAATTGAAAGACGTTGTTCATCATGCGCTAATATATGGCTTTTGTGTTGTTTTACCCGAATTGAATTACGTTGTAGTAATAGTTTCCTGTCGGCGTTATGAATGCGGTGTGCCTTTTATCTTTGTCGTCCATGGGTATTTGGTTATACTCCGAGTATGCGTCCATGAAGGATAGCAATTTAAAACCTGCGGAATTATCTACCAACTTGTCTATGTTTGGCAGAGGGTAAGAGTCTTTCGGGAAAGCCCGATTAAGACCGGTGTAGTCAATACAGAGGCGCCATTTTCCATTAGATTTTTTCACGAGTATAGTGTTTGAGAGCCATGTCGTGTACCTAGCCTCAGTTACAAATTTGGCCTCTATAAGGTCTTTGACTAGTTTTTTAGCAGCTAAAGTTTTTTCTTCAGATTGTTTATGCCTCCGCTGGGTAACTGCACGGGCCTTTAGTTTGATGGCGAGCTTATGGCATGCAATTTCTATGGGAGATTCCTGGCATATCAGCAGAGCTCCAAGCGAAGAGGTCAGCGTCGTTGCACAGGCATTGTTTCAATTTCTCCTTGACTTCGTCGATAAGTCCTGCTCCAATATGGACTCCTCCGTCGAGGTTGTCTCCGAAAGTTACAACTTCGAATTCTCCTTCGGGCAAAGGGTGCAACATGGTTGAAAATCTAGGGGGGACGTACGCCTCGTCATGTATAGGGATGCAAGGATCAAGATCAATTGTGTTGATCTATAGGGATGGAGAATCTTCATCTCTCGCATGCTTACTGATATTTGGTGCAGTATCTATCATGGTCTGGTCTCTGGTTGTTGCTTTAAATCATTTTCTTGCTTCCTCGATGTCCCCATGGAGGGAAGCCACGTGGCCCTTCTTTGTGTAGTACTTCCTTTTGAGGTGGACCGTTGAAGGGATGGTGATGAGTTCGGCCAGCGTCGGTCTCCCCATAATGCACTGATAGAGTGATGGACAGTCAATTACCAGGAAGTGTATCTTTATTGTGTTGGAGGCATCTCCTTCTCCGAATGTGAAGTTCAGCTCGACATAGCCCCAAGGCTTGGCGGTGGCTCCGTTGAATCCTTGCAAATTAGAACCCACATACAGGGAAATGTTTCCCTGGTCAAGATGCAGTGGTCGAAAGAGAGAAGTATACATGATGTCCATTGAGCTTCCTTGGTCGACGAGTATTCTACGCACATCCGTCTTTCCATCTTTGCACGGATCAGCAAAGGGATATAAGATTTCGGGGATCCTCCAAGCAGTTCTTCCCTGTAGAAAGTGATTGGTTAGGATTTCCCCTTGACCCTCTCGATGGATGAAAGTTGAATTGGCGATGATTCGACCAAATGCTCGAGGTTTCGTTTGACGGATCCAGCTATCATCTCGTTGTATTCTCCACTTGAAATAAGCATGACTGAAGGGAAGCACTCCCAAGGACTGTGCGATGCAAAGTACCCTGCGTTAAAGAGGTGTTGAGGAATGAAGAAATCCTCGGGCCTGGTGACAGATAGGGCGACATGCATCGGGGCGGCCTCCTCGGTGACTTTGTCGACTCTTTTGTCTCTTCTTGTCGAGGAGCCCCATCTTTGACGTACTTTTTGAGGTGTCCCTCCTTAATGAGGATCTCAATGGCGTCTTTGAGATGGATGCAGTCTTCGGTGACGTGTCAGTGACTGCGGTGGAACCGACAATACTTGCTCTTCTCGGTATTAGCCTTTGTAACAGTCAGTTTTGGGAAGCGGACGCCTCCCTGATTGAACTCAGTGTTGATGCACTCATTGAGGATCTTCTCGCGAGGAGTGGTGAGAAGGGTGTATTCTGAGAATCGACCAGCTGGTCCTCTGCTCTCTCGTGGACTATCATCTCTTCGTTTATCACATAGCGGGGCCTCGTCGATGTCCTTTTGCCTATGAGGTTTCGCGTTCTCCTGATTTCTTGAATTTCTTGTCTTGTATACGGCTTCCTTCTCCTCGTACTAGATATATGCTTGGGCCTTATGGAGCAGCTCTACGAGGGACTGGGAAGGTTTGATACCTACAGCTCTTCGGAATTCGCTGTTGGGGCGCATGCCCTTTTTCATAATATACCACTTCATACGGTCATTAGTGTGCACCTCGACGGCTTCTTTATTGAATTGGTCGATGTAATCCCTCAGAGGCTCTTCATTTCCCTGTATAATCCCTTCGAGGGTGGCTTCGTATTTTGGATGACGTTTAGATGTTGTGAAGTGCCTAGTGAATTGGTTTTTCAAGACCTTCCATGAGGTGATGGAGCCTACATGGAGGTGCTTGTACCATGACATTGCGCCTTTATGTAAGGTGATAAGGAACAACCAACATTTGATTACACCCTCCATGTTATGATAGTGGAGCATGGCTTCGAGATTCTCAATATGGTCGTCAGAACCGGTGGTCCCGTCATAGGTGGCCAGAGGAGGAGGTTTCTCGAGCCCGCGTAGAAGGTGAGTCTACATGATCTCGCGGTTGAGTGGCCCGCGATGATCCTCGTCGTCATGGCTACCGGACTCAGGATAAGGGAATTTGCTTCGTCGATGACTGTCTTCATCATATAAGGACTTCTTGCATGTGATCCCTCTCTTCAGGCGAGTGACTGGTCTTACGGGGAGGAGATCGAGTATGCTTTCTGGCTCTTTCTGGTCGTGAACCTTCAGGAGGATCCTGATCTCTAGGAGAAGGGTGTCTGGGATCTTTCCCTTTTAGACCTTGCGGAGGAGATCGAGACCGACGGGGAGAACCTCTACGAGGTTGCCTCCTGGATGGTGAAAGGGAATGATGGTTTCGTTTAAGCATTTGCATGCATTCTCTCTGCTGAAAGAGGGCAAGGTTTACTCTGTTGATGATGGTAATGAGAGCCTAAGTGAATTGGTCCGAACATAGGATCCACATGAGTAACTGGCGGTTGTTTCAAGTTATTTGACGTTGGGGAAGGAGGGTTCACCTCGTTGTGACCGGATATGAGTTGGAACACTTTGTGGATGTCGGTGTTTTCGCCATCACTGATGACGACGGCGAAGGCATCTTTCACAGTCTCATTCATCTGAGTAGCCATAAAGAAGAAAAGAGAAGCTTTGATCTTGTGGTGAAAGAAGAGGAATCTTGATTAGGAAAGACGGGGGAGCTGTCAGTTCCCATAGACGGCACCACTGTATAGAAAGAATCTGAACAGGTCTTCATGGCCTCCAGCTGAGACTATGATGTCTTGGTAGGAGAAGGGGTGGGGTACCTGCAAGGTACTTTGACGCTCAAGTAAGTTTCAATGTGAGACAAACCAAAGCGTGAGAAAAATGAGGGTTAGAATAGAATACCAGACCCTCAAAAGATGGAGGATTTTTATAAGGGCACATGCCCGTATAAAGCAGACGCGTAGCCTTTGACTAACCATAACTACCTCCCATGAATCTGGTGAGCATTTGGCCGCGTGGAAGGCATTATGGCACGTGAGGGGGGAGGTCCCCAATGGTTATATGCCAACGGCTCTTTTTTCCTGCAACTCTCATATCCTCGCTGATCCCTTAATAGGCTTTTTCCCAGTTGAAGTCTGGATTGGCCCTTAATTTGGAGTATGGCATATGCTAGGCCAGTCCAGAACACCACTCATTTGTGGTTGTTGTTGTTGTTAAAAGAAAATCGTTGTGATTCATTCTAGTTTTTTTTGTATACATTTAACCCTTGTTTGAACATGCTTTCGAAGAACATTGTCATTTAATTAAGGTGTGATTTAAAGTTGGGGAGAGTGTTTGTTGTGTGAAAAAGAAAAGACTTGGTAAAATAGTGCCTCTTGTGAAAAAGAAAGAAAAATGAAAAGTATTATTTGTTAGGCTTTGCACTAAAAAGTGAGTTGCTTGAAAAGAAAAAGAAAAGAAGCATTTGATTCGGATGAGAGAGGGCACCATGAAAGAAAAGAGAAGAAAAAGAAAGGAAAAGATTGAAATGATTTGAGGTTTGACTAAGTCGGCATGTTCTTCATTTTTTATTTTTTTTATAGCCACTTTGATTCATTAGCCTTTTATAAATATCTCTTTCTTGTTAACCCTTTCCAGGTTACAACCATTAGAAGTCCTTAAGAGATCTTTGTTTCCTTGATTTCCTTGTTTAATTGAGTAAATGAAAGCATGAATTATTCTAGATGCTTGCACAATTGTTAAAGAGAGTATTTTGTCCCTTGTAGGTATGTTGGAGGTCATTAGAAGTGAGTTTGTGGCCAAAAGCACTTATATCTAAACTTTTTTCACATTCTGATTCAGTGTTAACCGGTTAACCATTTGGTTAACCGGTTAACGCGTGCGTTTTAGCCAAAAACCAGTGCAATTTTAGGTCCGTTAACCGGTTAACCAGTTAACGCTGTTAATTTTTGGATATTTTGCATATTTGATTGCTCAATCTTGCTTTCTAGTGCCTCTAATGTTCATACATGTTTAGGTATTGATTTTAGGGAATTTTCTAGGTTAGTTTCGACATCTCATTCCCCCATTTCGAGTCGTTTCGACGCGTTTCCGTTCATATTGCATGTTATGCGTTTTTGTGTTCCTTCGTGTATAATTTGATTTCTTGCATTTTGTTGCTATGTTCATGCATCATTTGGCATGTGAATAATCATGTTGCATTTTGTTTTTACATCTTTCGCATTGCATTAATTCATTTTGCATTTTCATTGTATCAAGATATGTTGCATTTCACATAATCATGTATGTATGTGCATTTGGTTGCATGCTTGATCACATCATTTACATCAATTCAATTCTGAATTTTGCATTGAATTTGGCATTCTTGTTGAGCTATCATATTGCATGTTCATAGTCAATACTCATTATGTTCATATGCCCCATTTTGCATACTTGTTGCACAATCTATCATGTGGAACATTCTTGCATAATCCCAAAAATGTTCATGTTCTTTCATTTGTGTATGTTGATTTAGGTTCAAATGCATATTCATGAGGAATTGGTACATGTTTCATTGAGTTTATGCATTAAAAAATGAAAATAACCAAATCTGTATTTTGCATTTCATAGCTGACTTTGCATATAGGTGCTGTAAAATACATGTTGTTTGTTGTGTTTGCATGCTGTATGTAACCTTTTACACCTACCTTTTCATGTTGCATGCTGGCTGTAATAAATGGCATTGTGTTGTGCATTATTTCCATAGTTGTTTGTGCATTAGGGGTTGTAGTAAGTGTTGTATTTTTGTCCTAGCATTGTTTAGTTCCTCTAGAATTAAAATAGAATTTTGATTGAGTCTTAGAGTCATTAGAATTTAATTAGGGTATGTTTGCCTTATTATTTTAAATAAATAAAAAAATACACACTAAACTTTGTTTTGTAGGGAGGGAAAGGTATGTTTCCTTACACCTTATCTTTTTTATTTTTATGCATTTCTTTATGCATTTTAATTCATTTTTTACTTCCATACTTGTGATTGGTAGGATTTCCCCATTGTTAGGACCAACTTATCTTCCTTAGGAAGTAAGTTGCATCCTTTTTCCTTTTTTATTTTCCTTTTTCTCTTTAGGATTAGAAAAGCTTCACTAACCATAGGACCATCATTTTGATAAATAACTTAGGGTTGTGTCTTAGTCTCCCTTAATTTTTGTCCTTTTCCGATTTGAGTCTTCTTTCTCATCTTCAAACAAAATCCAAAAAGACTTAATAAATGCATGAAAGGATCTCTTGTGTATAGCCTTATTCCATGGGGCACTTACATTCATTCCATCTTGGAGTGGTGTAAGCTTGTCTATCATGATGTACAATTCTCATCAAGGGGTTGTTTCACAAAGAAAACGTAAAAGACACTTCTTCACAAAAACAACAAAAACACTTAATAAAGTTCAACAAGCTAGTGAACTTAAACCCTAATCCTAGGAAACAAGTCTTGGATAAATTCTCCTTGCTTGGTGTGTGTCAAACCCTAAATTTGTCCCACCTGCATTTTTACTTTTATTGTTCATTAACCAAATATTCAAAAAAATGTTTCTTCCTTATTGTCCGAATTCAGGATCTTGTCAGGATGAGCCATGAAGGTGTGTTTTTTATTATTGGTGTTGGATTGATGGTTGAAAGCACTTAAGAGAAAGTTCTATGCAAGGTTGATCACATTCGGTTACTTGATGAAGACAAGTAAGTTTCAAAGGTTCTATTCAAGGGTAAATTTCAAATTCCAATTGTCACCCTATATGAATCCATGTGTGACAAAGTTTTGAAGTACAAGGTCCAATTTATTTTCGAAGAAGACGTTATTGAGACATCAAGGGTTCAAAATTAAGCTCTACAAAAGTTGTTTGAATTCATCCGTTTGTATTTCACAAAATTTTAGGCGTGATCCATTCATGGGTTTGTTTTCTCTATTATTGTGCTAACTTTTGTAAATCAAACGGTGTTGGTTTTAGTTGTTAAGATGATTGTTGTCAAAATAAAAAGTTTGATTAAAAGATAAATGAGGAATTAAGGGGGGCACAAAAAAAAGAAATGGTATTCTCTCAAGGAGCATTGATTTACCGAATGGCGTGATGTATAGGCATACCTCAGATTTCAAAACGTGCTAACTTTTCAAAAGCAAAAAAGTTGTTCTACAAGCAGCGGCAATCTTACAGTTATCTTGGATATTTAAATGAAAGGGTGCATGTACAAATAAAACCTTAAGACATTCTAAGAGCCAAATACGAATTTTCTTAATACACAAGTTTTCTTCTCTTCGGGATTTGTTCCAATTTCTGCTCACTATCGTGCTTTACGCACCAAAACAATATGTCTTTACTTCAACCTTCAAGCATATCCGGCATTGCGTTTCAAAAAAAAACAGAGGTGTTAATAGGATTGAGATTCGATCCTGCAACATTTATTCAACATGAACCACAATGTAATTCTCCATAATCAATTTTCACACCAGGCATCTTGCAAAGCTTTTGTTCCATCTAGCAGGCTACTTGCAAGAATTCATGTCTACTTCTGTTGTGCCACCTATGGTTTATGAGAAGGCTGCTAATGCAGTGTATATGAGTTCCGTGTTTTTGAAGCACCTGATTGAAAATGGCTTCCAACTATACCTTTCTTTCGATGGCGGTGAAGCTGTACTGGAGGATGTTTTGGGAGATCAAACCATTGAAAATCTTGTAAGGCGGAATGTGCTGAACTTTATAGTATCAGTAGAAGTGAGTTCCAACACATTTCTTCTACATCTAGAGCTGCTTAATTTCATGATTATTGCAATGACAACCCCAACTCAATCAACAAACAGAGCTGATTTCCTGCAAGGAATCAGCAAACCATCAAGGCATGACAGTGGCAAGGCGGCTATGAATGCAGGGCCATCTGTACAGAGGCCGGAAGAGACCTCAGTCGGGAAAGAGCTTCGAGAGAGATTCACCAGGGCTATTGAAGCATTTTCACGGAGGAACCCAACAAGCTGCAGAAGTTCAATGAGGAAGGTTAACATGGATAGCAATACAAATAGTCAAAGGCCAGCAAGAAAGTAAGTTCATGATTCATACCATATTCCAAGAGGAAAAGCTATTTGAGGTAGCTTGATGTTCAAACATAGCATCGACAGGGCATAATTGTTGTGTTCACTGAGGTAAACTAATTCGCAACTCCGAGCATGACAACACCGGTTTTCCTTCACATGTCATCCATGAATTTACACTGCCAAAGAAGTCAATTCCCAAGCTACTATGCACACCGTCAAAACAGCTTTCTTCCAAGCTGAAACAAGCCAATACATAATTGAGTCATACAAGAAGTGCTTGAGTCTTTAGTCTGCTTCTAAAAAGGACAAGAAATGGTTCAGCATGTTCAAAAAGAAATGGCAATCAAAATTCTAAACCAAGATGCAGAAACAGCAGAATTTCAATACTGAGAATACTACTCATTGAGGCAAGGTTGAGACAATACCTAAATGTTCCAAAAGCTTCACTCTCAAAATTGCATAAACCTCCTAACATCCCTTTTTGTGCTGCATAAGTTAACTTCAAAATAAGCTATTGTCGCAGTGCCATACCTCTCCAAGCTGTAATTCATTGCTCCATCACCTTTGATTGTCCCCCACTCATACCTCCCACCTGGTCAAGTTACTGCATTGCATCCATATGTTATGCATCAACAAGGAGTGCCCAATTCTGTAGCATCACATGTCCCCCAGTCTCATGTTGGACATTTTCATCCGATGCCCACAATGTCACCTCTGCAATAGTGGCAAAATCAACAGGCTGTTTCAAAGGGCTTGCAGGTATCCATACAGGACAATCCTACGTCATCCCAAGGTGATCAGAATTTGATTAGATCAGATGCAAAGTTTAATTATGAAATGTCTTCTAATGGGCAAACACTTCCTATAGAATACTTAGATGCCCATGTCCATCAAGGCGAGGAAGCACAAACCGTGGTTTCATCATCCACTGGAGAGACACAGTCGGTTGATAAAGAACAACTTATTGCTTCCCAACTAAGCTTACAACAGATTTCTTCACAGTTCTCTGAGGCTTTAAGATTGAACTCTTTTAAACCAAATGGTGAAATAAAGAACCGTGAAAGGGCTGTGACTCGGTGAACTTTGAGAACCAGTTTCATTATTGGTAGTTGTGTAATGTTAATCTCCGAGGACCCGCTCCTTGTGTGCTTAACATGAGAACTCCACTCAAGGTAGACCTTATCGTCACTATCATCATAATACAGCTAGCCTATGGCAGGATGTTATTACGATTAGCGTCCGTGACCTTGAGTATCTTATCCATAACCGTAGAAACTATCATGTGAGAGGTTTGTTTGGGTAAAAAAGCTTAGAACTATACTTCTAGTGCCTACCTGTAAAGTTCCTTTTATCATAGATATTGATTACTCTCTCGTTTTGGTGATTAACTTTGGAATTTGATTTATCATCTTTTGAATTACAACTGCTCATTGCATTTTATTTGCATATCATTGCATTCATATTTGCATTCATTTTGCATACGTCATAGTCGCTCATGTTCATCCGTTCTCATCTTCAGAGTTGTTGAGTACCCGTCAAGCTGATTCCTCCACGCAAATATAGAACTAGGGCCCCCGAAAAAAGAAGAATGGCCGAACAAGAAGAACACAACAAGTGAGTCAGGGAGGACATTGATGACCTAAAGAGCAGTGTGAAAAAGATTATGGAAATGCTCCAAGTCTTGGCTACTAAGGACACTCAGAGGACCGTCACCTCTGAAGTCAGTAGTTTTGTCATTAACGCAAAGTCTTCAAGACCTGCTAGCACATGGCCAGAATTTGGATTGCCGCTGGGTTATACTCCGCCATTTGCAACCACTCAGATGACTGGTACATCCAATTTTTTCGAACCTGGAGTGTTCACTGACTCTCAACCTAATGTGCATACTGTGGCCCAAACTGCTTATGTGAATCCTCCCTTTGTGCATAATCCACCATCTTCAGTACAAGGAGGCTGGAAATATCAAGGATGTTAGGGAACAATGTATGACTTTAGAGAAGAGGATAAGGGCTGTGGAAGGATTTGATGTCTTCAACGCTGCCGCATCAGACATGTGTCTGGTTTCAAACTTGGTTATGCCTGACAAGTTCAAAATGCCGATATTTGAAAAATACAAGGGAGACACTTGCCCAAAAAGCCACATGATTATGTATTGCCGCAAAATGGCCGCCCATGCTGATAAGGACAAACTGCTCATCCATTGCTTCCAAGATAGTTTGAGTGGGGCATCTTTGAAATGGTATATGGGACTCGAGAAAAGCCGTATCCAATGCTGGCAGGATCTGCTTGATGCATTCCTGAGACAATACAAATACAATCTAGACATGGCGCCTGACCTCCGCCAGCTTCAAAACATGTCTCAGAAAGAAAAAGAATCATTCAAAGAGTATGCTCAGCGCTGGAGAGAGCTAGTTGTCGCTCCCACCAAATGAGGCTAAGTCAAATGGGGTACAGACGCGAACGGTCGGCGAAGGAGAAAGAATGAATAGAGTCGCCAGCTAGGCATTTTTATCCCGAAGGAAAGGTAATGCTGCATAAACCTAGGAAAAGATATGGATAAGACGGTTGCGAACCAAAGAAACTGAGAAAGGGGGTTGGTTACAACCTGGGAAGGTATTAGCACCCAGATTGTCCGCCGTACTCGACGGGATCCACGCTTAAAAGATTTTTGTTTTAAAGGGGTAGTGTCAGTGCTATTTGGTGTGCAAGAACTGAAAAAGAATGCAAGTGTCAGTGCAAAAGAAGTATGAAGTGAAATGAAGGAGTGTCAGTGTAAGGAAAGAATGCTAAGCTCAAGATTATGAGGCTTAAAGAATAATGTTGGAAGAGGGGGAATATACAGATACTTTTGTTCGATAACCGTTAAGTTATGCCTACGTATCCTCTCGTGCAATGAGGAAGTCAGAACACCGTAGTTCGACTCAAAGAGACTGAAAGATAAATTGACCTGTGAACTGCTTACTTGTCTATGCTCAAGTGTATGACCTGTCTGGCTCAGGTGCAGACTGTCTTGCATTAGACGGAAGAAGCGAGTTCTCGTTTGTGAGTGAATGAGATAAGAAAAGAATCCCGTAGGAGACGATTATTGTTTGTTTTTTGTGTTTTCAGTCTTTTATTGCTTTTGGAAATGTGTCATAAGTTAATGAACTTAAGCCTAAACCAAAGTGTGAAGTCAGCATCTCACACTTAATCACCCTGAAGTAGGATTAAGATCATTAACCTACTTGTGATTATTTAGATGTTTTTGTTGTTTTTGTTTAGTGTTAAGTAATGAGTTTAAGCCATAATCAAGGATTTAATGGACTCATTACACCATCCTAATAGAAGGATAATAGATGAGAACATTTAAGCTGAGGAAGATACCTCAACTTAATCCATGATTAGGGATTAACCGCATGACAAAACAAAGCCTTTATTAAAGTGGGTTTTAGTTAATGGTAAGATGAAGAAGTGATTTTTATGGTTTGTAAGACAACTTGAGGGGGACTTGTCCATTAACACTAGGGTTAGTCCTTCTTAACCAATTGTGGAAGAATTAGAACCCTAATGCAAGGCCCAAGTTACAAGCTTGATGTCTTAGTGATTATTAGATGGATTAATTAAAGGGTTTAAACACATTAAGGGTTTAACACTTAGGATTAAAGTTATACACTCCATCCTAATAGAAGGATGCAGGCATAAGCTTAATTACAAAGCCTTAAAACCTTTAGGGTTTAGTCCTGGATTATGAGATGAGAAAAGAAGACTCAAAGATGACACAAAGTCAAAACTAAATGGGGGACTAATCAAACCCTAATTGTTATCATGCTTGGTTGCTCCTAGGGTTTATGAGGCTCAAGAGAGAAAGATCTTCAGAGAAACCACCAGGAAGGAAGCAGATGAAAAGAGCAAGAATCAAAGAGAAGCAAAACAACTTGCTTCACTTAAGAAGACAAGTTGCTTGAAGAAAGAAAGAGGAGAAGAGCATGAATGAGCAAGCTCACTCTAAAACACATACAAAATGCAGCAAAGAAAGTATGAAATAGATGAAAAGAGATTGTGAGAAGTGAAGGCAAATTCACTTCTCAAGCAACTTACCACCTGAAATGTTAGCATAAGAAAATGAAACACAATGAGAATGAGATGCAATGCCATGATGCAAACCAAAACCAGAAGCATAAACATGATGTTAATGATGCTAAGAGATGATGCAAACACATGACAAGAGATGAGAATGATCATACAAGCATAAGGGTGCAAATGAGGCATGTATTGAACCATGAATGTTCATGAAAAGTTATGAAATGCAAATGACATACAACATGGCAAATGAAGATGCAATGATCAAACATGATCCTAATATATCCTAAGATATATTATGAATCAAAAGAATGCACAAAATGTCATGGCAAGTCAATGGATGCAAGCAAATGAGAAATGGATGCAAAAGAAGGCACAAATTAGGGTTTCATTCATCATGCAAAGCAAAAATCCAAAACCAGATGCAAACAACATGATAAAAATTTGAAAATGCAATCAAAGATACCCTAAACCTATAAAAACTCACTGCCCAAAGGAGAGGATCCAACTCTTAACCTATTGAAAGTTATGAATTTCCTAAGATTGCTAAGGTTTTAAGGTACCTCACCAAGAAAAATGCTAAACAAATTGAAAATGCAAGATCAATTCAAATCAAATTTATCCTATAAACTACATGTTATGCAAGATGCAATGCAAAAAGAATCATCATTCAACTCTCAATGGTTAGGCAGAAAGGAATTTTTGAAGATTGAAACAAAATATTGCCTTGAAATGAAATTAAATCCAATGAAAATGATCAAAAGGCATCAAGAACAAAAAAGAAATTTGGTTTGAGAGTTGAACAATGTTTCTAAATGTTTCTAAATGTTATATGAATTTTTTTGTGATTTTTAAATACTTAAATGTATTTTTAATTAATTAATTTCCATTAACTAATTAAAAATAAACATTTAAATGATTTAAAAATAATTTTCAATGCAAAAAATAAAATAAAAATCATTTTCTGATTAAGAAAAATATTTGAAACAAAAATGCAAAGGGAAATATTTTTAGGATTTTTCTAACTATTTTAAAATAAATATGCAAAACAAATAAGAAAAATATGAAAATAAATGAATTTAATGGAAAAGTCAAGCAATCCAAAGGATGAGATTCAAAGTCAGGGGGCGGGAGTTGACTGGCGCGCGTTTGAGTGGCTAGGATTGGTTCTGGCAAATTCAAATTTTAACCCTAATTAATTAATCTAATTAATCTGAATTAGGGTTTAATGAAAGATCTGGGTCATTCGTTCACGCGGGAGTCAACCTAAGTCAAACGCATCTACGGTCCACGTTTAAACTCTCATTAATGACGCAATTAGGGTTAAACACATTCAGACGACCGGAACAGTGCTCCGGTCGTCTTCTCCGGCGAAACCAAATACCTAGCTTCCACTACAGGCCACCCCAACCCAAATTAATTGCCCAGAAACAATCTCCTATCAAAACTAAACTCAAATCTATCATCAAACAACATTTATCAAGCATGAGCAAGGAGAATCGAAGCAAAACATTTTTACGGGCAAACTTTCAGACATTCAATACATGCTTGTTTCTGGCTCATTTTCAAAAATAAATAGATCCCCATGATCAGGGCAACATATAGAACTACATTCTAACAAGAAATCAAGGTTCTGGAAAATTTGTTCATCATGTTACCTGAGATTGAGCTTTCAGTCCAGGAGATTTCTGCTTGCCTCTTTGCTTCAAAATGGTCCCAATGATCCTCTTGAGGAAGTTATGAAGCTTGGTTGGAGTTTAAAATGGCTGGTTTGTGAGTTTGAAGTGGTTCTGTTCAGAGAGGGGAGGAAATCGTGTTTTGATTTCAGGGAGTTTCAGGGCAAGGTGAAGGGTCAGGGATGATCAGTGAGACATGCTGAGATGTTCTATGGAGTTTGTTTTTATGTTTGATGCTTGTGTGATGTGTTTCGAATGAAAATGCATAAGAGGGAAAAGCTTGGAGCTATGGCTTGGAGAGTGTTTCAGGCTTGTGTGTCTGGTGTGTTGTGTTGCATTTGGTCCACTTATCACTCTTGGATAGGTCAGAGGAGTTGGTCTGGCCTAGCTTGATTGGTATGGGTCCTTATGCAAAAAGTCAATGTTAGGTGTACTTGAGGTATGGGCAAGTGTAAGGCTGTGATAGGGGCATGGTTGGGCTCAGCTGAGTTTAGGGAGAGCCATGGAAATGGATTAGAGGCAAGGCAGCAAGTGGATTAGGGTTTGTCATAGGTTTTGCAACTTTGTGACTTTTGGCCCCCTTTGTGATTTCTTGATCCACAAGTCATGAAAATGGACAAACTCTTGGTGCATTCTGAATTTTAGGCAATGGTTTATGTTTGTACAAAGATTAGAAGTGACTTTGAGGTCTCATTTTACCTTGGCAAGGGATTTTGCAACTTTGCCTCTTTGGTGCATAACTTGAAATTATGTGATTTTCCCCAACTTTGACAAGCCATAACTTTTGATCCAAAATGAATTAGCATGAGTTCTTGTACTTTTTGAAAAGGGAATGATACAATTTACAACTTTCATGACCAACGTTTTCCCATTTGAAGCATTTTTGAATCAAAAAGAAAGGGTTGAAAAAGTTTCCCAAAATGGCAAGTTTCCATTACAAGTCATTTTCCCAAAAAGGCAACTTTGCAAATGGCTTGAAATTCTTCAATTTTTTGAACTTCTAACATCTTCTATGATCAAATAAAGATCATACACAATCAAAATGATGAAGAACATCCCTTGGTTGGGTCATTGGGGGCCTCAGATGCCCTGATTTTACACTGACTTGCTCAAGAAGTCAACTCTTGATTAGATGCCTTCCCCATGGAATTTATTCATGAAAATTGATATGCATGATCCTTATACCATATAGAGACCAATAGAAACAAGAATGACCAAAAAATTTGGAATTATGGCCTCTGAAACCAAAACCCTAATTCCAGGTCATTTGTGCAGTTAAACCTGGCTCTGCATCCATGCCTTTCCCAGTTCTTGTGATTCTTTGACTTTCTTGACTTTATGGGGATACAATATGATGCTTGAACATACATGGACCCCTTTGAAGTGATTGAAGACCTTTGGAGTGGCTCAAAAAGCTCTTGGATTGCTCAGATCACAAACCCTAGTTGCAGATGACTTAGAAACAATGCAGTGAATCAAAAATGTGGTATGAGATGCTATGATTGAAATTATGCATATTAAAAGATCACAAGCCATGGTGTGAATGGGTGAGGGAAAATTTGGGGTGTTTACAGCTGCCCCTATTCAAACATGAGTTAGCTGTGCAGGATGTAAGCGACGGCTTAACAGGCAAACAAGATAACTTGTGGTTGAATACCAAAGACAGTCCAAAATTTGCACTCACAGAATGAAGAAGAAAAGGGATATAGATTGTAAAGGAAAATAAAGTCTATTATAAAGCGCGGGCGACGGAGGACGACTGCTGGGGATAAAGTAATGACGGGGACGGCCGACATGCTGGGGAAGATGCGGAAAATAAAGCAATGACGGGGACGGCCAACAAGCTGGGGATATGAGAGATTATGATGGGGATGGCCATCAAGTAAAGCTATAAGACTCTCTGGGGATTATAGGTAAATGAATGAAATAAATGATGAGTTGCGATCATCAAAGGTGAAGGACGATCACCTAGCAGGGGATGGCTGCTCTGTTGGGGATAAGATGAGGGATGGTCATCTAAGGTGAAGGACGATCACCGGGCAAGGTACGGTTGCCAAAAGTATCACGACATAGGACGAATGTCGGATAAAAAGGTCGACGATGGGGACGGCCATCGGATAAGCATGATGAAGGACGATCATCGGGAGGTGAAGGATGATCACCTAGCAGGGTACGGTTGCTCTCAGGGTTTATCATGACACTAGGACGAATGTCAGATAACAAGATCAACGATGGGGACGGCCATCGGATAAAATGATGAAGGACGATCATCAAGAGGTGAAGGACGATCACCTAGCAGGGGACGGCTGCTGAGAATATCACGACATAGGACGAATGTCGGATATGAAGGGGTTCTAATGAGTAGAGACACCACTGGGAATGATGAAGGACGATCATCAAAAAGGTGAAGGACGATCACCTGGCAGGGTACGGCTGCCGAAAAGGTATAATGACATAGGGCAAATGTCAGATGAAAGGAAATAGTTCAACAAGTTTTGTTGGGGACTTTGCTGGGGAATAGTAAACACGGACGAGTGTCTATATCCAAGGAATGAGAGGTATAATTGTTCGGGCACTGTGTATAGATTAAAGATGCAGACGAGCATCCTTAAGACTATGATACGGACAAGTATCGGGTAGAAACAAACACTGACACATGTTCAGAGATGATGATACGGACAAGTATCAACTGGTTAACAAAGAACACAGACGAGTGTCGAATCTGAGGGGACTCTTCTGGGGAATAATAGACACAGACGAGTGTCTAAATTCAAGAAGACCTAAGTGTTTGACACGGTGTATAGATTAAAGATGCGGACGAGCATCCTTAAGACTATGATACGGACGAGTATCAGTAGAAACATACATTGACGCATGTTCAGAGATGATGATACAGACGAGTACCAACTGGTTAATAGAGAACACGGACGAGCGTCGAATATGAGGGGATATAAGTGGTGTATACAAGATACGGACGAGTATCTGTATGAGCAAAACAAGAGCAACCAGTATGAGTGGTGTACAGACGAGTGTTTAATTTGCTGCGGAGGGTGACACGGACGAGTGTCAAAAGAGAAAGGTGTAATATAAACAGGTGTATGGTTTACAAAGTGTTTAGGTAACTATGTTGGGAAGGTGACACGGACGGGTGTCAAGGAATTGTATATATGTGTATCTGTGAGTGCAAAGGGGACGCTTTGGCTTTCTACTGGGGACATGACACGGACGGGTGTCAGGGAGTATCTGTATCTTTAGGGAAAATTCCTTGGCTCTCTGCCGGGGAATCTGGGGATTTTTCTGTACATCGTTGATGGATTTTTAGCATTTACAAGTGTTGATTCAGAACACGGCTTATGATTATGCAACATGTTTGATTTTTGCCGTAATGCTCCGTTTTTAGACGGAATGCTACGCTCTGTGGGGAAAATATGATGCGAATGCTATGATTATGCAAAGATAACGATCCGGGATTCGGATCCCGTTGCCGCGAAGATCTTTGGCTGATCTGCTTGAAATGGATATCCCAGCTGGGGATGAGATCATTGGTAGATCTGACACATAACTCTGCTTGGGGAAATAGATCACTGATAGATCTTTCTTGGCAATGAAGGACCCAGCTGGGGGTTTGTAGAAGCTTCCTTCACTCTGTTGTGATTTCTTTACGCGTTGCTTTTCCGGATAGAGGTTGAAACTCTGTGGGGAGATGGTTCCTTGGTTGGCACTTGGCTGAGGAGGAAATGACAAATGGCAACTCAGCTGGGGAGAAAACACCTCCGGTGCTAAGACTGAGTAGATAATGATTTGCCAGCTTGCTGGGGTGAAGCTTTCATGCCCCATATTGTGCTTTGAAACCTGCAATCCTGAAAAGGCATAGAAACGCACAAGTAATCCCGAGGTATCCCTTATCGGATCCCATCCTAGGAGTTTAGACACTCCCGGGAGTAAGTATATTTCCTGCAAGCACATATTTTTAGAAGAAAAGCATCTGTATTTATGCAATCATTATCTTAAAGACATCGGACATTCTTTGTAAACAAAAATAAAATGTACGAGACGAAACATGACTGAAAATCTGATTTTATTAATTCGTGTGCCCTGAATTGGCAAGATACAGTCAAAGAAACAAGTCCCCTAGAATGAGGAGATTGTCACAAATTGAGAAAAAAGATGTTGGCAATGTTGATGACGCTTCAGGGAGCTCCCCTTTGCTATGATTCGTATGACATTTGTCGTTCTTCTCGTCTTGCTTTCTGAAGGAGGCTGATTCTGAAAGAAGCTTGATCCTTTCGAAGCTTTCCAAGTCGTAGGCGATACAGATGAATTCATAGTACAGTTGTTCGCTTATTCCCTTATTTTGCGTGGATCGCCCTTTCGGGTTTTCAATCCACCGGGATACCCATTTTTGCCTGAGTTGTCCAATGCGGCTTTTCAACTCAGCAGGTGTACATTTTTTTATTTATTTTCCCTTATTTTTGCCCGAGTCTTTTATTCTGTTTTTGACTCGCCGGGATGCCCTATTTTTGCCTGGACTTACATTCTGTTTTTATGTCCAGCGGGTCATTTTATGCGAAGTATTTTTTAACTGCATTTGAATTCACAGGGGACGGGAAGTCTTCACCATCCATAGTGCTGAGCATAAGTGCTCCACCAGAGAAAACTTTCTTTACTACGAATGGTCCTTCATAGTTCGGAGTCCATTTGCCCATGTGGTCTGTATGAGGAGGGAGGAGTCTTTTCAGCACAAGATCTCCCACTTGGTACTCTCGGAGCCTGACTTTCTGATCGAAGGCCTTCTTCATCCTTTTCTGATATAGCTGCCCATGACAGATTGCAGCTAATCTCTTTTCTTCAATCAGACTCAATTGTTCGTATCGGGATCGGACCCATTCTGCTTCGTTCAGCTTAACATCCATCAGTACCCGTAGGGAGGGTAATTCAACTTCAACAAGTAGGACTGCCTCCATACCATATACAAGTTGATACGGTGTTGCCCCAGTGGAGGTTCTGATTGACGTACGGTACCCATGCAAGGCAAACGGTAGCATTTCATGCCAGTCTTTGTAGGTGACCACCATTTTCTGTACAATCTTCTTGATATTCTTGTTAGCTGCCTCAACAGTGCCATTCATCTTTAGCCTGTAAGGAGAAGAATTGTGGTGTTGGATTTTGAAGTCCCGACATAGTTCTGCCATCATTTTGTTGTTTAAGTTGGAACCATTATCAGTAATAATTCGCTCGGGAACTCCATACCGACAGATGATGTCTCTCTTCAGGAATCGGGCTACCACTTGCCTTGTAACATTTGCATAGGAAGCTGCTTCAACCCACTTGGTAAAATAGTCAATGGCTACTAGGATGAATCTGTGGCCATTTGAAGCATTCGGTTCAATCTTGCCAATCATATCAATGCCCCACATAGCAAAAGGCCAAGGTGAAGACATCACATTCAGAGGATTGGGAGGCACATGCACTTTATCCGCGTAAATCTGGCATTTATGGAATTTTCTAGCATAGACACAACAGTCGGCGTCCATTATGATCCAGTAATAACCTGATCTTAGCAACTTTTTAGCCATGGCATGCCCTCCTGCATGGGTACCAAAGGATCCTTCGTGCACTTCGTGCATTAACAAGCCTGCTTCTGTCTTATCGACGCATCTGAGGAGTACCATATCAAAGTTTCTCTTGTACAGGGAACCGTCAGTATTCAGAAAGAAACTACCAGCTAGCCTTATTAATGTCTTCTTATCATTGGAGGATGCCCCAGGTGGGTATGTTTGATCCTCCAAAAAGCACTTAATGTCATGGAACCAAGGCTTATCATCTTTGACAGCGTCCGCTGCAAATACATATGCTAGTTTGTCAAGTCTGGACACTGAAATCCGAGGCACAAAGTTGGCAGCTTGAACTTTGATCATTGATGAAATGGTAGCCAGAGCATCTGCAAACTGATTCTCGTCTCGAGGGATATACTCAAGCTTGAATGTCGTGAAGAAAGTCAATAACCTCCTTGTATAATCCCTGTAAGGTATCAGATGATCTTGGTGGGTGTACCATTTGCCGTTGGTTTGATTAATTACCAAAGCTGAATCTCCGAATACAGTCAAAGTCTTGATCCTGAGGTCAATGGCTTCCTCAAGACCCATAATGCAAGCTTCGTATTCAGCTTCGTTGTTAGTGCAGTTAAAGGTGAGTTTTGCCGAGAAAGGCATGTGAACTCCCTTAGGCATAATGAGTACTGCACCAACACCACGACCATTCATATTAACAGCCCCATCAAACATCATAGTCCATTCTTCTTCCGGGTCAGGCCCTTCAGTGTGAATAGGCTCTTCATAGTCTTTTGCTTTTATGAACATGATGTCTTCATCAGGGAAGTCAAATCTCATAGGCTGGTAATCATCAATGGGCTGCTCAGCTAGATAATCAGACAATACACTGCCCTTGATGGCTTTCTGAGAGGTGTACTGAATGTCATATTCTGTGAGGATCATTTGCCATCTTGCAACCCGTCCGGTAAGTGCTGGCTTCTCAAAAATGTACTTAACTGGATCCATCTTTGAGATCAATAAAGTAGTGTGGGTCAACATATACTGTCTCAGTCGGCGAGCAGCCCACGCTAAAGCACAGCAAGTTTTCTCGAGCAGTGAATAACGTTGTTCACAGTCGGTAAACTTTTTGCTTAGGTAGTATATTGCATACTCTTTTCGACCAGACTCGTCATGCTGGCCCAGCACACACCCCATTGACTCTTCTAATACTGTCAAGTACATTATCAGAGGTCTTCCTTCAACTGGAGGCATAAGGATTGGAGGCTCTTATAAGTACTCCTTGATTTTGTCAAAAGCCCTCTGGCAGTCTTCGTTCCACCTGACTGTTTGTTCTTTTCTTAACAGCTTGAACAAAGGCTCACAGGTTGCTGTAAGATGAGATATGAACCGTGAAATGTAGTTCAATCTACCTAAGAACCCTCGAACTTCTTTTTCTGTCTTCGGTGCAGGCATTTCTTGAATGGCTTTGACTTTATCAGGGTCAACTTCAATCCCTTTCTCACTTACAATAAATCCCAGCAACTTACCAGATCGCACCCTGAATGTGCACTTGTTGGGGTTCAACTTCAGTTGGTACTTCCTCAGGCGCTTGAATAACTTCGACAGATTCACCAGGTGGTCTTCTTCTGTGAGGGACTTGGCAATCATGTCATCCACATAACATTCGATTTCTTTATGGATCATGTCGTGGAATAATGTTACCATAGCCCGTTGATAAGTTGCACCAGCATTCTTCAGCCCGAATGGCATCACCTTATAACAGAACGTGCCCCAAGGTGTGATGAAAGTTGTCTTCTCCATGTCTTCAGGTGACATCTTGATCTGATTGTATCCTGAAAATCCGTCCATGAAGGAGAACACCGAGAACTAAGCCGTATTATCAACCAATACATCAATGTGAGGTAAAGGGAAATCATCTTTTGGGCTGGCTCTGTTCAGGTCCCGGTAGTCCACACACATTCTTACCTTGCCGTCTTTCTTAGGCACAGATACAATATTAGCAACCCACGGCGGATAGCTAGTCACAGCAAGGAAACCGGCATCCCACTGCTTTTGTACCTCTTCTTTAATCTTCATTTCCATTTCCGGGCGAGTACGGCGCAGCTTCTGCTTTACTGGTGGGCAATCTTCTTTTAAAGGCAGTTTGTGCATGACAATATCGGTGTCCAACCCTGGCATATCCAGATAAGACCAAGCAAAGACATCCACATACTCCCGAAGCATATCAATCAGTTGCTCTTTTACTAAATCTTGTAGGCAAGCCCCGACCTTAACCTCTTTCACGTCTTCTTCTGTACCAAGATTAACCATTTCGACTTCCTCCTGATGAGGAGTGATAACCTTCTCCTCTTGCCTTAACAACCGGGCTAGCTCTTCAGGCAGCTCATAGTCTTCCTCAACCCCTTCATCAGCTTGATTGATTGGATTGTCAAAGTCATACGAAGCCATAGCAGTGTTGTTGTCGGTGCAGTCTGAAAGGCACTCTCTGCAAGGGTTTAGATTGTTCATTTTAGTGATTGATTTTAATCTTGTTTAGAAAAAAGTGAGATGAAGTTTATCATTTTGGAAAACATTGCCATTTTATTTTTGTACAAAAAGAAAAAATGAAAAACAGTGAGTGGAAAAGAAGAAGACTCATTTGCAAAAGATGTCCGATATTCATTGATTGATCTGTTTGCACAAAATTACAAGATGGCCCGATTACAAAATGAGCCTTGTCATCTTGGGCAAGATGCAAGACTTGATGCATGCTTAAAAAATACAGGAAATAATAATTACTCTGCAGGAGTAACCCTTATAATTTCCTGGGAAGACCAGTTAAGGACTTGGCTCCCCGGGATCCTTGGACGTATCCAGCTCTCCAGGTTGCGGTCGCTTTCTTCCTCGTCTTCCAAGTTGTTCACTGCATCCGGGGTGAGCATTCCCCCGCTGACAAAATTGGGCTTCTTGGCAGCCTCTGATTGATCTTGTTGATTTGGTTTGTAACCCAACCCAAATCTGTCCTCCTTCTTCTCCACGGGCAGCAGCTTGCCCCAGCCTTGGGCAGTCCCCTCTTCAACAACCTTCCTGGCTTGCTGATAAGACGTCATGGAGGTTCCCAGTACAGTAGATGCTTCATTTATGTTCAGGGCTTCAAATCCCTGGCTCATAGTTTCATGGATCTCTCCATCCATCTCAATATACTTATACGTAGCCAGATGGCTAACAAAGATGTCTTCTTCACCACAGATGGTGATGATCTGGCCTTCCCACTCGAATTTTAGCTTCTGGTGAAGGGTAGACGTAACAGCGCCAGCGGCATGGATCCAGGGACTACCCAACAAACAGCTGTAGGCCGGCTGAATGTCCATCACATAGAAGGTAATTTTAAAAGTCTGCGGGCCAATCATCACAGGAAGATCAATCTCCCCAAGCACTGATCTTTTAAAGCCATCAAATGCTCTCACCACCAAATTACTTGGACGCAATGCCAAGCCATTGTACTCCAGCTTCACCAAGGCTTTCTTTGGTAGAACATTGAGTGAAGACCCAGTGTCCACCAGTACATGGGATAGAACAGCACCTTTGCATTCCAAGGTGATATGTAAAACCTTGTTGTGGTTACGTCCCTCAGTCGTTAAGTCAGCATTGGTAAAGCCGAGTCCGTGATTGGTGTTGACATTTGCCACCACAGTTTCTAGCTGATTAACAGTGATCTCCTCTGGCACGTATGTTGCGTGCAAGACTTTTAGTAATGCATTCCTGTGAGCTTCAGAACACATCAACAGGGATAATATGGAGATCTTTGAGGGAGTTTGGTGAAGCTAATCCACCACCTTATAATCACTTCTCTTTATGATTCTCATAAACTCGTCTACATCTTGCTCAAAAGATGTCTTCTGAGTTTCTTTGACAGCCGGCTCTTCAAATACCACACTCTTTCCTTTTGCTTTGGCAGCAGCTTCTGCTTCAGCATTAGGTCTTTGCAATTGTGAGGCAAAAAGGCGTCCGCTTCTGGTGAAGCCTCCGCCTCCCCCAACATTATCAATCTGTGGAGAAGAGGTTGAAGAATCTAAAGTGATTTTCTCCCCGTTGCAGTAAAGATCAGAGCCATAATGCCAAGGTATGGCATTGCTGCTTTCATATGGAACTGGTCCAGGCACCGTTGAAATTCTGTGATCAGGTATGAGATGTCCTATGAGATGTTCCAACACTTGACAGATTTAACCAAAACTTAAAGTGCAAGAAAATTAAACAAAACAGTAGTTTGTTAACCCAGTTCAGTGTATAACCACACTTACATCTGGAGGCTACCAAGCCAGGAGGAAATCCACTATAAGTAATATTAATTCTAGACTTAAACCACCCAGTTTAATCTTTCACTTAATATCTACCCAATGCAATTTCTACCTAAGACACAACTTAGATATGAGTACCAAATCACTCCCCCCCCAATCACACAGTGATCTTGTTTACAAGTTTAATAAAATTAAAGTCATCCTTCAAACAAAACAGCTTGATCTTACTTCACAGTTTCAATCAAGACACAAATACACTTTTGCTTAAAAGCTCATAAAGTGGTACAATAAAACAACCTTCTATTAAAAATCAAAACACCCTATTTTGTCTTCTGAAATTCGTGCTCAATTCTGAGATATTCTGTTACTTAAATAGGTGTATGGATTTTGGGCTTTCTGTAGGTTAATCCAGTCCTAAAACGCATGCAGCTTCCACCTTGAATTAGGGTTTGTTACTTCCTAGATTCTAGGTGATTTAGTTCTTCTGATTATGCTGAAGTCTCATAACAACACTCCCTACAGATGCGCCTTATTCTGTTTTTGTCCATCCATAATTAATTCCAGATAACTTTCCTTAAATTACTCAGATCAGTTATTCATTAATTAAATCTGGTAGCAGGTTTGAGATGTCACAACATCTGTTGGGACATCCTGAAAAACTGAACTTAAATCATTTACACAATGTCCCAACATCTGGTGTAACATTCTGAATTAAGTTCTTATACTTTGTTTGATAATGTCCCAACATCTGATAGGACATTCTGAACTGAATTCAACATTTCTTGTTGGTCAAAAATTCTGCCAATTCTAAACATCTACAAACTCCCCCTTTGGCTAATTTTTGGCTAACATTATTTTCTGATTTTCAGAGTGCAGCAGAAGTTCTTTTATCAGAGTATAGAAGTTCTTTTCTGTTGAGTCATGTGTGAGTTTACTCCCCCTCAAACATACATGTATTCAGATTTGTTGCAACAGAAATTTTCATTAAAACACACTGATTCAGTTCAGAAGCAAACAAAAGTTTTTCATTAATAGCTAAACAGCATCATACATTGTTGTTGTTGTTGTTCTCCCCCTTGTTAGACATAAATTTGGGGCCAAAGTTACTAATTCAAAATTACAAAGCAGCTGTCATTACATTTTTCCTCACATACAATTTTTCACTCAGACTCCTCATAGTCAGTTTCTTCATCTTCCTCACTCTCCTCATCAGAAGTAGCAGCTTTCTGAGCACTTTCAATCTCCAGCCTTTGGATAATCTCCTCAAGCTTCTGCTTCCTTGCATCCAGTTCTTTGCAAGTGCTCTTCAGTTCAGCAATCAATGCAGCTTTGGAGATTGGAGACTTTGCATTTGAAGGACCAGCAGATGTCCCAGAGGGTGCTTCAACATCAGTTGCATGATGACTCAGGAACAGCTTGTAGTGAAAGGCCAGAGGGCTTTCTCTTTTGCAAATTGTGTCCTTCTCAGTGAGGATCCCAGGGTACTGACTCAGCACTATTCCACACAGCAAGGAAGGGAAGGCAATTGGCAGCTTTGTTGCAGATGATCCAGCATGCTTCAATGTCTGATCAAATATATAATCTCCATAATCCAGCTTTGTTTGGGTGCCCACAGCAAATATGAACCTGCCCAATCCAGTAGATATTGAGGATGTATGGTTGGTAGGGACCCAGTTTGCTGTACCAATCCTGTTCAGCATGGCATATTTCCTTGTCAGCATGCTAACTGAGAGCTTCCCTTTAACTGGCCAAGCCTTGACCTGATTAGCAGTGATAACCTTGCAAACCTAGTTATCAGTCTTCCCTAACTCATTTGGACCATCTGATTCTCTTCCAAGGTATTGGTTGATAACCCTAGGAGAGAATTCTACACACCTGCCTCTTACATATACTTTTCTAAAGTCAGCAGACTTACCATTGGCAAAATCTTCTTGGAGGTTGACTATGAATTCCTTGACAAGCAGCTCATAGCAGGGAGAGAAGTTGGAGACAGTTTTGAAGAGGCCAGCAGAAGAGATGAGATCAATTAACTTTGTGCACTCAAGTGCATTACTGCTCAGCTCTCTTTCAAGGGCTACCCTTCTTTGATAAACAAACTTCCATCTATTCACACTTGAAACATGATGAAAGGAGATGTTGTCCAAGGGAGCTTCTGGAACAGCAGTTGATGACCTTGAGGGTGCTGATTTCTTCTTTGGAGGAGATGTTGGGACATCTTCTTCAACATCTGAATCTGAAGGAGTGACATCTTTCCTCTTTTGTGTTTGCACCTTGCTCCATTGTTTTGTAGGACCAAAGACAACTTTAGCTTTGTCCTTCTTTGGTGTAGCTTGCTTCTTCTCAGGAATTGCATGTCCTGCATTCATCTTTTCTTTCCTAGTCCTAAGCCTTTTGGCTATGCTAGGTTTTACAGAAGCAATGATTTCTGTATCAGAATCATGCTCTAGATTCACAACAGGAGGAGGTTGAGCAGTCTCCTCTTCAGCTGGTCGATCAACAGAGATATGCTCTTCAGTGGAGGCCTTGTGCTGGTCTTTAGATGCTTCTTCATCACTATCTGTGGAGGCCTTTTTCTGGTCCTCAGATATATCATCAGCAGTATCAGATGAGACCTTTTGCTGGTCTTCAGATGCTTCAACATCTATTGGGACATCCTGTTGAGCAGGAGTGTCCTTTGCAGCCTGAGTTTGTTGATCTTCTTGTGGGGCTGGCATGGTGTTCAGAGGGATAGATATGCCACTTACCACTCTTTGCTCAGATAGGATCTTGGTTACCAACTCCTTTATGGAATCATCCACGTATTCAGAAGCTTTTGGAGTGTTGTATAATGGTGAAGGTATGCCTTTGGTCTTGCTGAAAACTTGATCTTTTGTTCTTTTTGGAGTTCTTGGCTTTTTAGCAAGAGGAACACTTCCTCTGATTTCGTCCATTGGAGTTGAATCCATGGGTACCACAGAAATGGGGGTTGCATGCACCACATCTTCCTTGTTGAGGATTTCTTCAGAAATGTTAGGGTTTTGAGACATTTTCGAAGGAGGTGGATAAAGAGTTTTAGGGTTGATGAGTTCTGAAAAACAGTTAGAGAATGCAATTCGTTTTTGAGAGAATGATGAGAAGATGGATAGCTGAACACAAGCTGATATTTTATAAGTAGCCGTTACTTTGAGAATTTTTAGGAGTGGAATACCCAAGGTGCTTGACCAGACTGGTGTTGCCATCTGGTGCTTATGCCACACAATGTCATATGACATGTTGGCACATCTCCATAACTGCTAAATTTCACATAAGCAGATTCCCAATTTACCCCTTAAGTTTTCAAATTGAGTAGCATCCAAGGCTTTGGTAAATATATCAGCCAACTGCAAATTTGTAGCTACATGTTCCAGTGAAATCACTCTCTCTTCTACAAGATCTCTGATGAAATGATGTCTGATATCAATATGCTTGGTCCTGCTATGTTGGATAGGATTCTTTGATATGTTAATTGCACTTAAATTGTCACAGTACAATGTCATGACATCTTGTGGGACATTGTACTCAGTGAGCATTTGCTTCATCCAAACCAACTGTGAACAACTGCTTCCAGCTGCTATATATTCAGCTTCAGCAGTAGATAAGGATACACAATTTTGTTTCTTACTGAACCAAGAAATCAAATTGTTTCCTAGAAAGAAGGATCCTCCTGAAGTGCTTTTTCTGTCATCAGCACTTCCAGCCCAATCAGCATCACAGAAGCTAGTGAGAATTGGTTTGCATCCATGAAAGTACATTATGCCATAGTCACAAGTACCATTAACATATTTCAGAATTCTCTTGACTTGGTTAAGATGACTAACTTTTGGATCAGCTTGATATCTTGCACAAACACCTACTGCAAATGCTATGTCTGGTCTGCTAGCAGTTAGATATAGCAAGCTTCCAATCATGCTTCTGTATAGGCTTTGATCTACATTCTCACCCTTGTCATCTTTAGTCAGCTTTAAATGTGTGGGGGCAGGAGTTCTCTTATGAGTAGCACTGTCCATTCCAAATTTCTTGACTATGTTCTTAGCATACTTGCTTTGGGAAATGAACATGGAGTCCTCCATTTGCTTTATTTGCAGTCCAAGAAAGTAGGTTAATTCTCCTACTAGACTCATCTCAAATTCAGATTCCATCTGATTGACAAAATGTTTCACCATCCTTTCTGACATCCCACCAAAAACAATGTCATCTACATATATTTGAGCAATCATGACATTTCCTTCTTCATCTTTAACAAATAAGGTTTTGTCAATTCCACCTTTCCTGTACCCTTGCTTGATAAGAAAAGTAGTTAGCCTTTCATACCATGCTCTTGGAGCTTGCTTCAAACCATAAAGAGCCTTCTTTAGTTTGTATACATGATTTGGACAGCTTGGATCAACAAATCCTTTAGGCTGTTCTACATATACCTCTTCATTAAGATATCCATTTAAAAAGGCACTTTTCACATCCATTTGAAATAGCTTGAACTTTAAGATACAAGCAATTCCCAAAAGTAATCTGATTTATTCAAGCCTTGCTACTGGTGCAAAGGTTTCATCAAAGTCTACTCCTTCAATTTGTGTGTATCCTTGAGCTACAAGTCTAGCTTTGTTCTTTGTAACAACTCCTTGCTCATTTGACTTGTTCTTATACACCCATTTAGTTCCAATCACATTTATGTCATCAGGTCTAGGAACAAGGTTCCACACTTCATTCCTTGTGAATTGACCTAATTCTTCTTGCATAGCACAAATCCAGTATTCATCAGTAAGAGCTTCCTTGATGTTTTTAGGTTCTATTTTAGAAACAAAACAGGAACCTGAAATTACTTCTCTTGATCTAGTGCTTACACCTCTGTTGGGATCACCAATTATCAAATCTTTGGGATGATCCTTCTGGATTCTGATGGAGGGAGGTTTGCTGGATTGTTCTGTCCTTTCATCAGTTTGAGTGAAGTCAGAATGATCACTCTTTTCTTCAGCTTCAGTTTTGATATCAGCAGATGTTCCAACATCATCTGGAACATCTATAGGAGCATCATCAATTATCACATTTATGGACTCCATGATAACCTTGGTTCTAGAATTAAATACTCTATATGCTCTGCTGTTTATAGAGTATCCAAGAAAAGTCCCTTCATCACTTTTAGGATCCATTTTTCTTCTTTGCTCCCTATCTGCCAGAATATAACAGTTACTTCCAAACACATGGAAGTACTTAACTGTGGGTTTTCTGCCCTTCCAGACTTCATAAATTGTGGACAAAGTTCCTTTCCTTAGAGTAACTCTGTTATGAATGTAACAAGCTGTGTTCATAGCTTCAGCCCAGAAGTACAAAGGTAACTTTTTGGCATGGATCATAGCTCTTGCTGATTCTTGAATAGTTCTATTCTTCCTCTCAACAATCCCATTCTGTTGAGGAGTGATTGGTGAAGAGTATTCATGATTGATTCCTTCTGAAGAACAGAAATCTAAGAATTTTTGGTTCTCAAATTCTTTTCCATGATCACTTCTTATTCTGATCACACAGCTGGCTTTTTCCCTTTGTATTCTTTGGCATAAGTCTTTGAATACATCAAATACATCAGACTTTTCTTTGATGAAGTTTATCCATGTATATCTTGAAAAGTCATCAACCACTACATAGGCATACCTCTTACTACCAAGGCTCTCAACCTGCATAGGTCCCATAAGATCCATATGCAATAATTCCAAAACTTTGGAAGTTGTCAGATGTTGGAGCTTTGGATGGGACATCTTGGTTTGCTTGCCTATTTAACATTCACCACATATTTTGCCATCATCAATCTTCAGATTAGGAATACCTCTCACAGCATCCATAGATATGATTTTCTTTATGCCTCTGAAATGAAGATGACCTAGTCTTTGGTGCCATAGTTTCACTTCTTCTTCTTTAGCTAAAGAGCAAGTTGAAGTGAGACTGAAGTCTTGAGGTTCCCACATGTAACAGTTGTCTTTAGATCTGGCTCCTTTCATGACAACCTTTTGTTCTTTATTAGACACTATGCATTCAGTTTTGGTAAAGTTTACACTGTACCCTTGATCACATAATTGACTTATGTTGATCAGGTTAGCAGTTAAACCTTTAACCAGCAGCACATCATCTAGTCTTGGTACATCTGGACAGTCCAAGGTCCCAACTCCCTTGATTTCTCCTTTAGCTCCATCTCCAAAGGTTACATATCTGGATGAATATGACTTTAAGTCTACTAGCAGATTCTTCAATCCAGTCATGTGTCTTGAACATCCACTGTCAAAGTACTAGTCTTCTTTAGCTGATACTCTTAGTGATGTATGAGCTATATATGCAACACCTTTCTTTGACCATTTGAGTTGAGATTTCTTTTAATACCTCTGCCCTGTGTATTCTTCATCAGTAGAGCTCCAAGGTTGTTTGTTGATTTTGTTCTTTGGCATGTAGCTATGATCAGCATGAAGACTAGCTTTTGGTCTCCATACCTTCTTGATGACCTCTGTCTTCTGCTTATGAGGTTGCTGATACATCTGATTTGGATATCCATGCAACTTGTAGCAATGAGGTTTGATATGTACAAATCTTCCACAATGATGACATCTCCATCTTTGATACTTCTTCTTCATTATGTTCTTTTCAGAATGTTGAGACATCTGTTGGAACATTATGTTTGACTTTGTGTTCTTTTCATGATGTTGAGGCATCTGTTGGGACATTTTGTTTGACTGTATGGACTTTGAAGTAGTTTTGCTAGAGCTAGCTTCATCCTTATGAACTCTGTTAAATCCCAGTCCACTTTTATCCCCTGAATGCTTATTGTTGTTGAGAATAACATCCAGTGTACTTGAGCTACTGTTCAGCATTCTAACAGATTTGGACATGTGTTCCAACTTGGAGTTGAGAAGACTTACTTCACTTTTCAAGTTGTCAATGATCTCTAGATCACTTGCTTTTTCATCCTTTAGTGCCTTAATCTGCTTCTTTAGCTTTATACTCTCACTGCATATTTCAGTGCTTCTTTTGAATAGTTCTCTGTATGATTGCTCAAGTTCTTCAAAAGTAAGCTCCCCATCACTAGAGTCACTTTCAGATTCACATAATCCAGCTAGAGCAGTGATATGCTTAGCTGATTCTTCTTCTGAATCACCTCCTGAGTCTTCATCAGACCAGGTTACAGAGAGTCCTTTCTTTTGCCTTTTTAAGTAGGTAGGACATTCATTCCTGATGTGTCCATATCCTTCACATCCATGGCATTTAATTCCTTTTTCTTGACTGGTCTTTTCATCATAATTTGACCTTCTATTAGCATCATAAGGTTTTTTTTTCCAGAAGAGTTTGTGTATCTTCCACTTGGTTTGGATTTGTCTTCCATCCTTCTGAGAATCTTTTTGAATTGTCTTCCAAGCATAGCAATGTTGTCTGATAAGCTTTCACCAGTTTCTGATTCATCATCTTCTTCTTCATCAGTATTTGTTACCAAGGCTATGCTTTTGTTTTTCTTTACATTTGTGTCATTCATTCCCATCTCAAATGTTTGAAGGGAACCAATGAGCTCTTCAACTTTCATTGTGCATATGTCTTGAGCTTCTTCTATTGCTGTGACTTTCATATCAAATCTTTTTGTCAAAGATCTGAGAATCTTTCTTACAAGCTTTTCATCAGTCATCTTTTCTCCCAAGGCTCCAGAAGTATTGGCTATTTCTAAGATGTTCATGTAGAATTCATGAATTGTCTCATCTTCCTTCATTCTCAAGTTTTCAAACTTGGTGGTGAGAAGTTGAAGTCTTGACATCTTTACCTTTGATGTTCCTTCATGAGTTGTTTTGAGAGTGTCCCAAACATCTTTGGCCAGCTTACAGTGATGCACAAGTCTAAAGATGTTCCTATCAATGCCATTGAATAAAGCATTTAAGGCCTTGGAGTTGCCTAGTGCTGAATCTTCTTCCTTCTTACTCCATTCTTCTTCAGGTTTCAACACTTTTGATCCATCTTTGGTGTCTTGGACAGGATGTTCCCATCCAATGTTGACTGCTCTCCAGGCCCTATTGTCAAGTGATCTTAAGAATGCAATCATTCTTAGTTTCCAGTAGTCATAATTAGATCCATCCAGTATAGGTGGTCTATTTACTGATCCTATATCTTTGTCCATGTTTCCAAAATTTGTATTCCCTAGATCTCACCCAGTATAAACAGGCAGGGTGCCTGCTCTGATACCAATTGAAATTTTGTGATCAGGTATGAGATGTCCTATGAGATGTTCCAACACTTGACAGATTTAACCAAAACTTAAAGTGCAAGAAAATTAAACAACACAGTAGTTTGTTAACCCAGTTCAGTGTATAACCACACTTACATCTGGAGGCTACCAAGCCAGGAGGAAATCCACTATAAGTAATATTAATTCTAGACTTAAACCACCCAATTTAATCTTTCACTTAATATCTACCCAATGCAATTTCTACCTAAGACACAACTTAGATATGAGCACCAACTCACTCCCCCCCCCCAATCACACAGTGATCTTGTTTACAAGTTTAATAAAATTGAAGTCATCCTTCAAACAAAACAGCTTGATCTTACTTCACAGTTTCAATCAAGACACAAATACACTTTTGCTTAAAAGCTCATAAAGTGGTACAATAAAACAACCTTCTATTTGTCGCTCCCGACAAATGAAAATGGATCAAATGAAGGTACAGACGCGAACGGTCGGCGAAGGGAACAGTGAGAACACACAGCCGTGAACTCACTGGAGAATGAAAAGAGTCGCCAGCTAGGCATTTTTATCCCGGAGGAAAGGTAATGCTGCATAGACCTAGAAAGAGATGGATAAGACGGTTTGCGAACCAGAGAGGCTGAGAAAGGGGGTTGGTTACAACCTGGGAAGGTATTAGCACCCAGATTGTCCGCCGTACTCGACGGGATCCACGCTTAAAAGATTTGTGTTTTAAAGGGGTAGTGTCAGTGCTATTTGTGCATAAAAGAGCTGGAAAAGATGTACAAGTGTCAGTGTAAAGAAATGTGATGTGTATAAATGTACAGTGTCAGTGTGAGATCAGGAATGAAATGCTCAAGAATATGAGGCTAAAGAATGAAGCTGGAAGGAGGGGGAATGTACAGAGACTTTTGTTCGATAACTGTTAAGTTATGCCTACGTATCCTCTCGTGCAATGAGGAAGTCAGAACACCGTAGTTCGACCCAAAGAGACTGAAAGGATTGACTGGCGAACTGCTTGCAGTCTATGCTCAAGTGTATGATCTGTCTGGCACAGATGCAAACTGTCTTGCATTAGACGGAAGAAGCAAGTTCTCGGTTGTGAGTGAAGATGATGAGAAAAGAATCCCGAAGGAGACGATTATTGTTTGTTCTTGTGTTTTCAGTCTTTTATTTCTTTTTGGAGTTTGTCATAAGATAATGAGCTTAAACCTAAATCAATGGATTTGGTAAACTCATCACATCATCCCTCTGATTAGGGGTAATGAGAATTACCTTAAGTGTGAAGTCAGATTCTCACACTTAATCACCTTTGATGTAGGGTTAAGATCATTAACCTACTTGTGATTAATTAGATGTTTTTGTGATTTTTGTTTAGTGTTAAGTAATGAGGTTAAGCCATAATCAGGGATTTAACAGGCTCATTACACTATCCTAAAAGAAGGATAATAGATGAGGGTGTTTAAGCTGAGGAAGGATCCTCAGCTTAATCCATGATTAGGGATTAAACCCATGACAGAACAAACCTTTGATTAAGTGGATTTTATTAATGATATGATGATGAAGTGTTTTTTATGATTTGTAAGACAACTTGAGGGGGACTTGTCCATTAACTTTAGGGTTAGTCCTTCTTAACCAATTAAGGAAGAATTAGAACCCTAATGCAAGGCCCAAGTTACAAGTGTAATGTCTTGATGATTATTAGATGGATTAATTAAGAGAGTTCAACACCTTAAGGGTCCAAGACTTAGGATTAAAGTTATACACTCCATCCTAAAAGAAGGATGCAGGCATGATCTTAATCACAAAGTCTTAAAGCCTTGAGGGTTTAGTCCCTGATTATGAGGTGAGGGGAGATGACTCAAGGAGAGACACAAAGGTAAAAACTATGGGGGAGACTAATCAAAACCCTAATTCATTATCATGCTTGGTTGGTCCTAATGTTTGTGAGGTTTTCAAGAACAATCTTCAGATGAACCACCAGGAAGCAGATGAACAAGATCAAGAGAAGCAAAGTGACTTGCTTCATTCAAGAAGTCAAGTCACTTGAAGAAAGACAGTGGGAGGAGGAAGAATGAGCAAGCTCAAACTCAAACACACATAAGAATGCAGCAAGGTATGCAAGAGAGATGAGAATAGAGGTTATGAGAAGTGAAGGCAAATTCACTTCTCAAGTTACTTACCACCTGCAATGTTAGAAAGAAATGCAATGCAATGCAAGAGGAGATGAAATGGCATGAGGCAAAGCACAACCAGAAGCATGGTGATGATGATTATGATGCCATGAGGTGCTGCAAACATGAGGCAAGACCTGGAGATGTTCATACAAGGTTATGAATGCAAATGATGCAAGCTAAGGAACATGAACAAACATGAAATGTTATGGAACATACAAGACAAATGACATGGCAAATATGCAATGCAATGATCAATGATGCTTTCTACATGTCTTAAGATGTCAAATGAATCATAAGAATGCACAAAGTGAAATGACAAGTCAAGTTATGCAAGGAAATGCAAGAAGGATGCAAATGAAAGCCCAAATTAGGGTTCATGGATCAAACATCAAACACAAACCAAAAACAGAAGCAAACCTTAACCTAAAAAATGGAAAATGGTACCCAAAGAAAACCCTAGGCCTATAATGAACCACTGCCCAAAGGGGAGCTCTCAACTCTCAACCAAACTCAAGTTATGAATTTTGCAAGTTATTAGGGCTTTTTAGGGTTTGCAACAAAAGAAATGCCAATCAATTAGAAAATGCAAGATCAAATCATGGCCTTTTTATCCTTGAAAGTTCATGCTAAATGGAAAACAATGCAAGAAGAATCAATGTCTCAACCTTCACCAATAGGCAGAAATGAATTTTCAAACTTATGAACAAAATAATGCATCAAAAATGATTTAATTCAATGAAAAATTCTTAAAATGCATCAAGATCAAAAAAGAAATTTGGTTTGAAGGTTGGACAATGTTTCTAAATGTCTTAGAACATTTCATGAATTTTTTTGTAATTTTTAAATACCTAAAAGTATTTTTAATTAATTAATTCTCATTAATCAATTAAAAATAATCTTTTAAATATTTAAAAATACTTTTTTAATGATAAAAAATAAAATAAAAATGTTTTTGTGTCATAAAAATTAATAAAACCTTAAAGAAAAAGTTTCATAATTTTTATGATTTTTTAACTATTTTAAAATAAATGTGCAAAATAAATGAAATAAAATGAATTAAAAATCAAATAAAATGGGAAGTAAACAGAATGAGAGGCTAGGATGCAATCTTGGTTCAAAAACGTTGACTGCGCGCCAGAATGAGAGGCCCAGATTGTTTCTGATTAAATTAAATAAAAAATGATTAATTAACCCTAACACGTGGATTAGGGTTAATCAAAGAGATCCTGGCCTTTCCCTTGCGCGCGTAGTCAACGAGTCAGCGGCAATCAACGGCTCAAATTCAAATTAACATTAATTATGGGATTAAGCCCTAATCACACTCGGGTGGCCGGAGAAGACTTCCGGTCGTCTTCTCCGGCCAGAAGCTCACCTGAAAAATCCCAAAACCTCTCAAAACGTAATATAAATGAAACCTAAGACATGGGAAATGATCTCCATCACCTCACGAGCTAAACCCCTCTCCCAAAACAAATTTATCTTTCCTAAATCATCTGAATCGAAGAAACTAAGTTCTAGGGTTCGTGAGCTTCAAACAGAAATTAAATCCCTAAAACGCAACCATTTCAAAAACTAAAGGTACCAGAATGATCAGTGCATCATGAAGAACAAGTTTGTAACATAAAAAGAGATTTCTGGAAAAATTATTTTTGAGTTACCTGAGATTTGCAGCTCTTGATTTAGGAACTTTCAGGCCACTTCCTTTGATGCAAGCTGCTCCACTTGATCCCCCAAAGGTGCTTGAATGCTCAAATGGAGTTTAGATTTGCTGGATAATGAGATTCGAATGCTTCAGCTTCAGTTCAGTCAAAAATGGCAGATGAAATTCTGGCACTTTCAGGTCATGGTGATGGGGTGTTTGAGGTCCAGAGGATGTGTAGAGATGATCTGTGGTGTTGGTTTGTGTGTTTATGAGCTAGGATGAGAGATTCGATAGAATCTGCAGCTTGAGGTGAATGATGGCAATGGAGTTTTCAGGCTTGTTTCAGGCTTATGCTTGGGGTGTTTCTTGTCTATGAGGTGTGGTGAGTTGAGTGATGATGAGAGTTTAAGTGTTTGAAGACTGTGGAGAGTGATTCGAAGGAACTTGCAATGAGGTGAGTTTTTGTGTAAGTGATGAATGTGTCTGTTTCAGCCTTGCTTGAGGTTATGTTTAGCTTGCAAATGGATACAATAAACAATTCTGATTGGTTGTTTGATGTGACTTGGCCTGCTATGATAGGTGTGGCTACTTTTGCTCATAATCCACTTTTGTGTAAGATAGGGCATGGCTCAAAGTTAGACAAGTACAAGGCATGGCTGGCGCAGCAAAAGGTGAGGGAGAGGCTAGCCCAAAGTCAGCTTCCAATGCTGCAAGTTGTAGGAAGTGAATCATGAGTTTTTGCAACTTGGCTAGCTTATGTTTCACATGTGATCCTTTGCATAACCAAACATGAAACCAAGGGCAAACTTAGTTCAAATCTGACTTTGGTAACTTGGAGAATGTTTACATAATGGTTTGACATGAATTGAAGGCTGCATAATGCATTGGTTCAAGACATTGCAAAATTTCCATTTAGTGCATAACTTGAAAAACAATGATTTTTGCTAACTTTGCATTGCCATAACTTTTGATCCATGAAGAGTTAGATCATGTTCTTGTACTTTTTGAAAAGGGAAAGATGAGATCTACAACTTTCATGACCAAAGTTTTTCCATTTGAAGCCTTTCTGGATCATGAATCAAAGCTTGAAAATTGCCCTAAAATGGTGCATTCTTGAAAAGTCAACAAAACCCAAAAAGTCAATTTCTGCACAAACCCTAAATTCTTGATTTTTATGAACTTCAAACTTCTTCCATGATCAAATAAAGATCATATACACTCAAAATGATGAAGATCAACCATTGGTTGGGTCATTGGGGGCCTCAGATGCCCTGATTTTGCACTGACTTGTCTGAAAAGTCAACTCTTGATCAGATGACTTCCCCATGGAATTTCTTCATGAAAATTGATATGCATACTCCCTATACCATATAGAGACCAATGGAAACAAGAATGACCAAAAAATTTGGAGTTATGGCCTCTGAAACCAAAACCCTAATTTTCAGTCAACTGTGCAGTTCATCCTGGCTCTGCATCCACTTAAACCCTAGTTCTTGTGATCCCTCTGCAATTTTGACTTTGTGAGGATGTAACATGATATAAGAACACACATGGACCCCTTTGAGTTGATTAGTGGCCTTTGGAATGGCTCAAGATGCCCTGAGGTTGCTCAGATCACAAACCCTAGGTGCAGATGCCTTAGAAACTATCCAGTGAAACCAAATGAGACATGAGATGATGTGATTGTGTTTATGCATATGAGATGATCACAAGTCATGTGTGAATGGGTGAGGGCAAATTTGGGGTGTTTACAGCTGCCCCTATTCAAGCATGAGTTAGCTGTGCAGGATGTAAGCTATGGCTTAATAGGCAAACAAGATAACTTGTGGTTGAATACCAAAGACAGTCCAAAATTTGCACTCACAGAAATGAAGAAGAAAAGGGATATAGATTGTAAAAGCAAATAAAGTATATTGTAAAGTGTGGGCGACGGAGGACGACCGTCGAGCAGAGGACGACTGCTGGGTAAACGGGGACGGCCGACATGCTGGGGAAAGTGTGTAAAATAAAGCGATGACGGGGACGACCGACATGCTGGGGATAAAAGATAAAGCTAAGACGGGGACGGCCGACTAGCTGGGAAAACTAAGATAATATGATGGGGACGGCCATCAAGATAAAGTAGTAACATTCTCTGGGGATTGGTGAAACATGACGGGGACGGCCATCAAGTTCACAAAGGTAAAGTAACCAACGATGGGGACGGCCATCGGGTTAAAAAAGAAAAGGGACCACGACGGGGACGGCCATCGGGTTAAAGAATAAATGAAATAAACAGATGATGGGGTACGGCCATCAAAGGTGAAGGACGATCACCTAGCAGGGGACGGCTGCTCTGTTGGGCATAAAAGAAATATGATGGGGACGACCATCAAAGGTGGAGGACGACCACCTGGCAGGGTACGGCTGCCAAAATATCAACGATGGGGACGGCCATCGGATAGAAAAGGTCAACGATGGGGACGGCCATCGGACGAGCATGATGGAGGACGACCATCAAGAAGTGGAGGACGACCACTCAGCAGGGGACGGCTGCTCTCAAAGTTTATCATAACACAGGATGAGTGTTAGACAACTAAAATCAACAATGGGGACGGCCATTGGATAAAGTGATGAAGGACGATCATCAAAAGGTGGAGGACGACCACCTAGCAGGGGACGGCTGCTAAAATCAACGATGGGGACGGCCATCGGATGAGCATGATGGAGGACGACCATCAAGAAGTGGAGGACGACCACTTAGCAGGGGACGGCTGCTCTCAAAGTTTATCATAACACAGGACGAGTGTTAGATAAAAAGGAAATTTGACTGCGATCTACTGGGGATATAGTAAATACGGACGAGCGTTTACATCCAAGAAACAAAAGGTATAAGTGTTTGGTATTGTGTATAGATTAAAGATGCGGACGAGCATCCTTAAGACTATGATACGGACGAGTATCATGTAGAAACAAACTGACACGTGCTCAGAGCTGATGATACGGACGAGTATCAACTGGTTAACAAGGAACACGGACGAGTGTTGCATCTGAAAGTATCCTTCTGGGGAATAGTAGACACAGACGAGCATCTATATTCACGAAGACATAAGTGTTTGACACGGTGTATGGATTAAAGATGCGGACGAGCATCCTTAAGATTATGATACGGACGAGTATCATGTAGAAACAAACATTAGACGCAATGTTCTGAGATGATGGTACGGACGAGTACCAACTGGTTAACAAAGAACAAGGACTACTGTCGAATCTGCGGGGATATACATGGTGTATATAAGATACGGACGAGTATCTGAGTAGGTGTACCAATGAGTAGTGAGTATATAATGTATAGGTGAGTGTTTATCTGCTGGGGATATGACACGGACGGGTGTCAGGAAAGTGTATATACAAGTATAGGCGACCACGCTGGGGATATGACACGGACGGGTGTCAAGAAAGTGTATAGGTATATGTAAGTGCAAAGAGGGTGTCTTTGGCTTTCTGCTGGTGACACGACACGGACGAGTGTCAGGATGTATCTGCAATACTGGTGATCTTGGTTTGTAAAGTGTATTCAGGCAACCTGCTGGGAAATGATGATACGGACGGGTATCAAAAAGGAGATATGCACTGGTGTTTGTGATATGGGGCAACTGCTTTTGCTGGGACTCTGATGGGGATGTATTCTGTATGCCGACAGATTGTCAATATTTACAAGTGTTCAAATCACAACATGACTTATGATTATGCTATGCATTTGATTTTTTGCCGTAATGCTCCGTATTAGACGGAATGCTACGCTCTGGGGGTGAATATGATGCGAATGCTATGATTATGCAAAGAGGCACCGATCCGGGATTCGGATCCCGTTGCTGCAAAGATCTCTGATCGATCTGCTTGAAGTGAACATCCCAGCTGGGGATGAGATCATTGATAGATCTGTAGTTGTATCTGCTTGGGGATATACGTCATCGATTGACATATTCTTATAATACGGGACCCAGCTGGGGTTTGTAGAAGCTTTCTCTCTCTCTGTTGTGACTTCTTCGTGCGCTGCTCTTCTGAATAGAGGCCTGAAGCTCTGTGGGGAGATGATTCCTCGATTCTCGCATCCTGCTGAGGAATAATGGTTGGTATTACAGCTGGGAGATACTGTTGGTAATTCAGCTGGGGCGAGCAATGGGAAGCAACTCGACTGGGGATAGAGCATTTCGGATGCCGATATCTTTTGTAGATTTGCCAGCTTGCTGAGACGTAACTTGTATGCCCCAAGTTGTGTTCTGGATACCTGCAATCCTGCAAAGATAAAGAAACGCACAAATGGTCCCGAGGTATCTTTTACTGAGATTCCGTCATAGGAAATAAGTACTTTCGAGAGTAAGTATATTCCCTGCAAGCATGTGTTTTATTTTTAGAGAGAGGCATCTGTACTTATGCAATTGTGTTTTTAGAGACATCAGACAACTCTTTGCAAAACATAAATGTAAAAAACGAGACATGACTGAAAATCTGATTATATTAATTCGTGTGCCCTGAATTGGCAAGATACAGTCAGAGAAACATATCTCCTGAAATGAGGAGATTGTTACAAATTGAGAAATAAAGTGCTGGCGGTGCTGGCGATGCTTTCAAGGAGCTTCCTCTTCTGCTATGACTCGTATGACAATGACGTTCTTCTCGTCTTGCTTTCTGGAGAGAGTTGATTCTGATTGCAGCTTGATCCCTTGGAGCTTACCAAGTTGTAGGTGATACAGACGAATTCAGAATGCAGTTGTTCGCTTATTCCCTTATTTTGCATGGATCGCCCTTTCGGGTTTTCAATCCATCGGGATACCCATTTTTGCCTGAGCTGTCCAATGCGGCTTTTCAACTCAGCGGGTGTACATTTTTTGCTTATTTCCCTTATTTTTGCCCGAGTCTTTTATTCTGTCTTTGACTCGCCGGGAGGCCCTATTTTGCCTGGACTTACATTCTGTTTTTATGTCCAGCGGGTCATTTTATGCGAAGTATTTTTTAACTGCATCTGAATTCACAGGGGACGGGAAATCTTCACCATCCATGGTGCTGAGCATCAGTGCTCCACCAGAGAAGACTTTCTTCACAACAAATGGTCCTTCGTAATTGGGAGTCCACTTGCCCCTGTGGTCTGTATGAGGAGGGAGGATTCTCTTCAACACAAGATCTCCCACCCGGTACTCTCGGTGCCTGACTTTCTGATCGAAGGCTCTCTTCATTCTTTTCTGATATAGCTGCCCGTGACAGATTGCAGCCAATCTTTTCTCTTCGATCAGACTTAGTTGTTCGTATCGGGCCCGAACCCATTCTGCTTCGTTTAGCTTAACATCCATCAGTACCCGTAGGGAGGGTAGTTCAACTTCAACAGGTAGGACTGCTTCCATACCATACACAAGTTGATACGGTGTTGCCCCAGTGGATGTCCTGATTGATGTGCGGTACCCATGCAAGGCAAACGGTAGCATTTCATGCCAATCTTTGTAAGTGACTACCATCTTCTGCACAATCTTCTTGATATTCTTATTTGCTGCCTCAACAGCGCCGTTCATCTTTGGCCTGTAAGGAGAAGAATTGTGATGTTGGATCTTGAAGTCCCGGCACAGCTCTGCCATCATTTTGTTGTTCAAGTTGGAACCATTATCAGTAATGATTCGCTCGGGCACTCCATACCGACAGATGATATCTCTTTTCAGAAATCTGGCTACCACTTGCCTTGTGACATTTGCATATGAGGCTGCTTCAACCCACTTTGTAAAATAATCGATGGCGACCAGGATGAATCTGTGGCCGTTCGAAGCAGTTGGCTCAATTTTGCCAATCATGTCAATGCCCCACATAGCAAAGGGCCATGGTGAAGACATTATGTTCAGGGGATTGGGAGGCACATGCACCTTGTCTGCATAAATCTGGCATTTATGGCATTTTCTGGCGTAAGCACAACAGTCTGCATCCATTGTGATCCAGTAATAGCCTGATCTTAACAACTTCTTAGCCATGGCATGCCCTCCTGCATGGGTACCAAAGGATCCTTCGTGCACTTCATGCATCAACAAATCTGCTTCCGTCTTGTCAACACATCTGAGGAGTACCATATCAAAGTTCCTCTTGTATAAAGATCCATCAGTGTTCAGAAAGAAACTTCCAGCAAGCCTTCTTAAAGTCTTTTTATCATTGGAAGATGCCCCAGGTGGGTACGTTTGATCCTCCAAGAAGCACTTGATGTCATGGAACCAAGGCTTATCATCTTTAGCAATATCTGCTGCAAATACATATGCTGGTCTATCAAGTCTCGATACTGAAATCTGAGGTACAAAGTTAGCAGCTTGAACTTTGATCATGGATGAAATGGTAGCAAGAGCATCCGCAAACTGATTCTCGTCCCGAGGGATATACTCAAGCTTGACTGTTGTGAAGAAAGTCAATAACCTTCTTGTATAATCCCTGTAAGGTATCAGATGATCTTGGTGGGTGTACCATTTTCCGTTGGTCTGATTGACTACCAAAGCTGAATCTCCGAATACGGTCAATGTCTTGATCCTGAGGTCAATGGCTTCCTCAAGACCCATAATGCAAGCTTCGTATTCAGCTTCGTTGTTAGTGCAGTTGAAAGTGAGCTTTGCCGAGAAAGGCATGTGAACCCCTTTAGGTGTAATGAGTACTGCACCAACACCACGGCCATTCATGTTGACAGCCCCATCAAACATCATAGTCCATTCTTCTTCTGGGTCAGGCCCTTCAGTGTGAATAGGCTCTTCATGATCTTTTGCTTTAATGAACATGATGTCTTCATCGGGGAAGTCGAACCTCATAGGCTGGTAGTCATCAATGGGTTGCTCAGCAAGATATTCAGATAGTACACTGCCCTTGATGGCTTTCTGAGATGTGTACTGTATGTCGTATTCTGTGAGAATCATCTGCCATCTTGCAACCCGTCCGGTAAGAGCTGGCTTCTCGAAAATGTACTTAACTGGATCCATTTTTGAGATCAATAGAGTAGTATGGGTCAACATATACTGTCTCAGTCGGCGAGCAGCCCACGCTAAAGCACAGCAAGTTTTCTCGAGCAGTGAATAACGCTGTTCACAGTCGGTAAACTTTTTGCTTAGGTAGTATATCGCATACTCTTTTCGACCAGACTCGTCATGCTGACCTAGTACACACCCCATCGATTCTTCTAATACTGTCAAGTACATAATCAGAGGTCTTCCTTCAACTGGAGGCATAAGGATTGGAGGTTCTTGCAAATACTCCTTGATCTTGTCAAAAGCTTTCTGGCAGTCTTCGTTCCACCTGACCGTTTGCTCCTTTCTTAACAGCTTGAATAAGGGTTCACAAGTTGCTGTAAGGTGAGATATGAACCGTGAAATGTAGTTCAATCGACCTAAGAACCCTCGAACTTCTTTCTCAGTTTTCGGTGCAGGCATTTCTTGAATAGCTTTGACTTTATCAGGGTCAACTTCAATCCCTTTCTCACTTACAATAAAGCCCAGCAGCTTACCGGATCGCACCCCGAATGTGCATTTGTTGGGGTTCAACTTTAGTTGGTATTTCCTCAGACGCTTGAATAACTTGAGCAGATTCACCAGGTGATCTTCCTCTGTAAGGGACTTGGCGATCATATCATCCACATAACATTCGATTTCCTTATGGATCATGTCATGAAACAATGTTACCATAGCCCGTTGATACGTTGCACCAGCATTCTTCAGTCCGAATGGCATCACTTTATAACAGAACGTGCCCCAAGGTGTGATGAATGTTGTCTTCTCCATGTCTTCAGGTGACATCTTGATCTGATTGTATCCCGAAAATCCATCCATGAAGGAGAATACCGAGAACTGAGCCGTGTTATCCACCAATACATCAATGTGAGGTAATGGGAAGTCATTTTTCGGGCTGGCTCTGTTCAGATCCCGGTAATCAACACACATTCTTACTTTTCCGTCCTTCTTAGGCACAGGTACTATGTTAGCAACCCACGGAGGATAGCTAGTCACAGCAAGGAACCCGGCGTCCCATTGCTTTTGTACCTCTTCCTTGATTTTCATAGCCATGTCTGGGCGAGTTCGGCGCAACTTCTGTTTGACTGGTGGGCATTCTTCCCTCAAAGGCAGCTTATGCACAACAATATCGGTATCCAACCCTGGCATATCTTGGTAGGACCAAGCAAACACGTCAACATACTCTTGAAGCAGATCTATCAGCTGTCTCTTCACTGAGTCTTGCAGGCAGGCCCCGATTTTGACTTCTTTCACGTCTTCCTCCGTACCAAGATTAATCACTTCAATCTCCTCCTGATGAGGAGTAATAACTTTTTCCTCCTGTCTCAGCAACCTGGCTAGCTCTTTAGGAAGCTCATATTCTTCATCAACCCCTTCATCAGCTTGATTGATCGGATTGTCAAAGTCATACGATGTCATAGCTGTGCTGTTGTCGGTGCTGTCTGGAAGGCACTCTCTGCAAGGGTTAAGTCGGTTCATTTTAGTGATTGATTTTAATCTTGCTTTAGAAAAAAGTGAAATGAAGTTATCATTTTGAAAACACCGCCATTTATTTTTGTACAAAAAGAAAAATGGAAAAACAGTGAGCAGAAAAGAAAAAGACTCGTTTGCAAAAAGATTGTCTGATATTTCATTAATTTAATCTTGTTTGCACAAAAGTACAGATGGCCCTGATTACAAAATGAGTCTTGTCATCTTGGGCAAGATGCAAGACTTTGATGCATGCTATAAAAGATACAGGAAATAATAATTACTCTGCTCGAGTAACACTTATAATTCCCAGGGAAGACCAGTTCGAGACACTGCTCCCCGGGACCTTTGGACGAATCCAATTCTCCAGGTTGCGTTCTTCTTCCAGCTCGTCTTCCAGACAGTTGATAGCATCGGGGGTTAGCATTCCCCCACTGACAAATCCTGGCTCTGCAGCAGCCTTTGCTTGACGTTGAGTTGGTTTGTAACCCAACCCAAATTTGTCCTTCTTCTCCTCCACAGCTAAGACCTTGCCCCAGCCTAGGGCAGTTCCTTCCTCAACAACCTTCCGGGCTTGTTGATATGACGACATGGAGATTCCTGAAACAGCAGATGCTTCATTGACATTCAAGGCTTCAAAACCTTGGCTCATCGTTTCATGGATTTCTCCATCCATCTCAATGTACTTGTAGGTAGCCAGGTGGCTAACAAAGATGTCCTCTTCTCCACAGATTGTGACAACTTGACCCTCCCACTCAAATTTTAACTTTTGGTGAAGGGTAGACGTTATAGCGCCAGCGGCGTGAATCCAGGGTCTACCCAACAAACAGCTGTAGGCGGGCTGAATGTCCATCACATAAAAGATAGTTTTAAAAGTCTGCGGGCCAATTGTCACGGGCAGCTCAATCTCTCCCAGAACCGATCTCTTTGAGCCATCAAAAGCTCTAACCACCAGGTTGCTGGGTCTCAATGCCAATCCATCATATTCTAACTTCACCAGAGCCTTCTTTGGTAAGACATTCAGGGAGGAACCTGTGTCCACCAGCACATGAGAAAGGACAGCTCCTTTGCATTCCATAGTTATGTGCAAGGCTTTGTTGTGGTTACGACCATCCACTGTCAAATCAGAATTGGTAAATCCTAGCCCGTTGCTAGCAGTAACATTCCCAACCACCGTTTCCAACTGGTTGACAGTAATCTCCTCTGGCACGTAAGCTGCGTGCAGGACTTTCAGTAGTGCATTCCGATGGGCTTCGGAGCACATGAGCAGTGAGAGGATGGAGATTTTGGATGGAGTTTGGTGAAGTTGATCCACAACTTTATAATCACTCTTCTTGATGATCCGCATAAACTCATCAACTTCCTGATCAAATGGAGTCTTCAGGGCTTCTTTGGCAGCTGGATCTTCCTGCACCGGTCCTTTACCCTTTGCCTTGGCAGCAGCTTCTGCTTCGGCAGTGGGTCTTTGGACTTGTGAAGCGAAGAGACGTCCGCTTCGAGTGAAGCCTCCGCCTCCCCCCACATTATCAACTTGTGGTGCAGGTGATGATGTTTCCAGAGTGATTCTTTTCCCTTCACAGTACAAGTCAGAGCCATAGTGCCAAGGGATGGCCCTATTGCTTTCATATGGTACAGGTCCAGGTACCGTGACGGTGACTGGACTGATTGCTGCTGCTGAGGGGACTGTTATTGTCTGTGGATCATAAAAGATTGTAACTGGTGCTCTAGTGGGAGCAGCACCTTCTGAATGATAAGCGGAATTGTTTTCTGGATCGTAGAATATGGTAACAGTGGAGACATCTTCGTGATTGTTTGCTGGTGTTGTAGAAGGTTCTGTTGGAAGAACTGTTGTTGTTGTTGATGGGGAGTCGAAGTGGACTGAAGCTGAAGTTGTAGCAGGAGAAACTGTTGAAAACTGATCATTGGGTAGAACAGATGAAGTACTTGCTGATGTTGCTGATGAATTGTTGGGAACAATTGTTGCTGTATTTGTAGGAGGATCTGAAACCATTGCTGATGAAGTCGTCGGGTTTGCCGGGAATGATGTAGTGATCTGCAGTAAGCCACTCTGAATAAGGCTGTCAATGCCATTCCTCAAGTCTTCACACCCATTCCAAGAAATATTGCAGTATGGGCACCCTAGTTCACACCCCGGAAATATATTGCTTTCACGGAGTTGAGCCTTGATTTCCACCAATGGTGTCCTGATCTGATCCACACTGGTTATCAAATAAGACGGTTGGTCTTCTTCGATAGCATTAATTCGGGGACCACCATGGTGTGGCATTGGGTTTTTGTTGACGTTGGGCGGAGGTGCAAAGTTCAAAGCCTTGGAGTCTACTAAGTCTTGTACCTTCATATGCAGTGCCCTGCATTTTTCTGTACTGTGACCAGGCGCGTTTGAGTGAAAAGCACACCTAGCATTAGAGTCATAGTTTCTTGGTAGACTGTTTGGATCCGGAGGTGCCAACGTTCTTAGCTCAACCAGGTTGAGTTTCAGAAGCTGTGGCAGCAAAGCAGCATACGGCATTGGAATCGGGTCGATCACTCGATTAGCTTGAGAGGGCCTTTGTTGGAATGGCCTCTGTTGATTGTTGTTGTTGGAGTTGTTGTTGTTGTAGTTCCTTGGAGGATATTGGTTCTGCTGATACGGAGGTTGTTGTTGGAAGTTTTGTTGAGGAGGTTGATAGACTGGCAGAGGATGTGCTGGAGCAGGGATAGTGACTGCTGCTATGGACCTTTGAACATATTGGGGCCTACCCCTGTTGGTATGAATGGCATTGGTCTCGCCAGCTCTTCTAGGGCCTGCAAAAGGCTTCCTTGTACTGCTGGACGAACTGGCGCCATTATCGGAAATTTTACCCATTTTTAACAGGCTTTCAATTCTCTCCCCAGCTATAACAACATCTGCGAAGCTAGTGGACGAGAAAGCAGCCAACCTGTCAATATACGTTCCCTGGAGAGTGTTCATAAACATGTCTGCCATTTCTCTCTCAGACATTGGTGGTTGAACAGCAGCAGCCAATTGCCTCCATCTCTGGGCATATTCTCGGAAACTTTCCCTTGACGACTGTGACATTCCCATTAGGAGAGTCCTGTTGGGTGCCATGTCTAAGTTGTATTGATACTGTCGGATGAAGGCCTCTGCCAGGTCCTTCCAGCATCTTACAGTTGCCCTTGTCAAGTGGGAATACCATTCCCTTGATGCTCCAGTCAAACTGTCTTCGAAGTAAAACATCCAGAGCTTCTCATCCATTGTATAGGCCTTCAGCCTTCCCAGAAACGATTGCAAATGAGTCCGGGGGCATGAAGTCCCATTATATCTTTCGAAACAAGGAGGCTTGAACTTATGAGGGATCCTGACCCCCTCTACTAAACCCATGTCCATGACATCGAACCCCAAAGAATTTTGGGATTCCAAAGACCTCAACTTCTCAGCCAACTCATCCAATCTCCTATCATAGGTTTCCTCTCCAGCACCCATGACTGTAAACTGATCCTCCTGAGGATCCTCTTGAAGTACTCTGGCTGCAGTGGCTGTTCCTTGAACGTTTGCAGGAATATGAATCTCAGGATGTAGGTGTGGACCAAATATAGGGGGGTTAACATGTGGTTGCACCCTTTCATTGTTACTGGTGCCAGCAGTTCCCACATGGGGGTCATCTTGAGTTCTCCCCTCTACCAGAACTCTAAGCCTCTCCTGGCTTTGAGCTAAATTATTCATCACTTCCATGAACTGAGTTATTTGGGTTCTCATCTCCACCCTTTCATTAGCCATCTGGGTTCTGGCCTCATTGAGGTCTTGCTGCAACTGGTCCATCTGGATGCCCGGAAGGTTGTTTCTTGTAGGGTACCTGTGTGGCCTGTTGAGAGGGAATAGCCTGCGGCGAGCAATAATTCCTGAATGTCACAACAGAGGTTAGAAACAATAAAACAAAACCTACAAAACAAACAAAAGGGTTAGTATGCAATGCAGTATGCTTATTTGCTATCAAGGTATCCGGCTTGGTCTTCAGTTTTGACCCGTCCAGACCCTTGAAGATGATGCTGTTGAAGTTGCTTTTGAAGTGAACCCAGATGGAAACAAACACAAATATATTACAAAGGTAAAATAATACAAATTGTTCATTTTTTACAACACTAGCCCTCTAAGGGGTCAAAAATACATCACCAAAAAGCAAAAGTACATGGAAAAGGAACAACAACAAGCAAATAATCAGACTCCAAGGCCAAACTCATCCTCGCGAACTTCCTTAAGAAGTGCTTCGGTCACAGGATCAGCCGGATGCTCCGTAAGATTCCTGATGAGAAGGTTTCTTGTTGCAACAGCTGTAGTCAACTTCTTGTTCTGGCTTTGGTCTTTGGATTTCTTCACTCCAGCTTTGATTTTTAACTCTGAAATTTCCTCCTGGGCTGCTGCCAGGGCTTTTTCCATCTGCTCCATCTTATCTTGAACTCTCTTGTCTTCTAGAGTACGGGCTTCAGTGATCCGGACCCACCTGGCCTGACTCTCTTTCAAGTACAAGTCTGTCCTTGCTCTTTGGAACTGGGCTTCTTTACAAGCATTTTTCAGAATCTGCTCACCAGCTTTAGACTTGTTGATATAGTCTCCAGACTTCTCAATCTTAGTCAAGTGTTCCACTCTCAGCTTCTCCAATCTTTCAATCTCCCTTACACCTTCACTCCTCTCCCTGAGGGTCTTCTGCAGGGCTTGGGATAGCTTCTCATTTCTTTCTTTCAAGCCTTCAAACTCTTCCAAACTGACAGTAGCAGGGGGTGGTGCTGATGATGACTCAGGCATGTCTTTGATGGTGAAGGGCAATCCTGAGATTTGGGCCCTAGCATAGGACCACTCATGATATTGGGCTGATGCCACATTATTGCACTTCCCCAGAATGGTGATTCCCTTGGTTTGAACATGATCCCAGGCCCAGGCAGCCTGCCTAACAACAGTCAAACTGATCTTGTTCTCACAGTAGAGGGTCTCAACCAGGTCTTGTTCCCTAGGAGCATGAACCAGTGCATAGCCTAATTGCCTCTTGAACAGCAGGGGGTTGTAGTTGATACTTCCCTTAACTCCTACCAAAGGTACATTGGGAAAGTGCCCACAGCTTGTGATCATATCTCTGCCCTTGGTGCCTTGGGTGCACCATCTGATGTCTGCTGCAGTGAGAGTAGTGAGCCTCTTAGCCCAGTTGCTTTGCTGATGAGGATTCAGGAATGCATCTGTCCTGGGTAGATGCTTGAGAAGCCAAGCATGGAATAGTGGAGCACAACACCTCACTAGCTTACCCCTCTGTTTCTCATTCCTCTGATGTACTGAGTAATAGAGGTCACCCAACAAGGTTGGCACTGGGTTCTTCAGGATGAACAGGTGGATGGCATTCTTGCTGATGAATCTGGGCTCATCTGCAAACAACACAATTCCATATACACTCAAGGCCAACAATGCACAAACAGCTTTCCAATCCCCCAGGGAGGCCTTCAAACTAGCTTGAGAAATCAGGAAGTCCAGATGAAAACCAGGGATCCCAGCTTTAGAGGTCATATGCTGCTCAATCAAAGCAGGTTCCAGGTGCAAAGCTCTTGCTATCTCTCCATTGCTGGGAAAGACCATTTCAGGGTTAAAAGGAATTTCTCTCTTGATAGGCAAACCAACCAAAGATGCATATTCTTCTAAGAGAGGTCCCAACTGAAAGTCTTGAAAGGTGAAACACCTCAATGGGGGGTCATAGAACTGGATGCAGGTATGGATCAGGCTCCTCTGAGATGGGTCCATGTCTATAACCAAGTCAAGTATATCCCCATAGTGCTCCCTGAACAGAGGTATGTGATCTGGGGTCATCAGGGTTTGGACCCTCCTGATGTCTGACAAGTCTGGTTGGAAGAAATGATAGGTGATATTGCTTTTCTTTGGAGCCATGATGCTGAAGACTGGGTAGAGTGCTGATGACAATGCTGAAGTAGAGAAAACCACTGACTGGCTGGTGCTGAAGCAGACAGCTAAACTGAAGCAGATGCTGGTGAAGATGGGTCAAAGCTGCAGATGGGGTCAAAACCAAAACCTGATGAAAATGGATACCCTGAAAAACAAATAAGCACATGTTAATATGATGCAATGAGGATGTATGCAAATGATATGCAAAGGGTTTGTGACTGAGCTGGATCTGGATAAACTGCCTTGGTATAGATCCATGTGTGTTCAAGAATTCCGGATGGAGGTCTATAAATCCAGTAACCAAGGTGGGGGACTCAAATAAAGAGCCACATGTCCAGGGTTTTAGAATCACAAGAACTATCCAACATGGAGCATTCTTAACAAAGTCAAAGTAACAGGGTATTCTGAGGTCAAGGTACCTGCAAACCTGTAAACAGCCCAACCCCCTCACAGGTAGTGATCTAGAACAAGGATCCTCAGACTTGGATCAGTTATGAGAAGTGTAAACACTTCTAACCCGGAGGTACAGTGTTTACAATAACCATAACAATTCCTCCTCTAATTCACCTCAATTTCTGAAGGTCAATACTAAAAGGTCATCCAGACTTAGCAGGCTTCCCAGATCCCCCTAGCACTACAGGAAATCCGTAGCACAGAGTTCTCAAGAAGAAACCCATATCTGAACCGTGTTTCATATTCCCGCACCAGACCGAAATGGAATGGGAAAGAATATGATTCACTCTAGCCTAGGTGTCACTCAGGTCCCAGGTATAGGACCTTGGCTCTCAATATAACCCCACCCACTAAAACAAAACCAGATCCAGCACAGACAGCATGACAGTATGATATATATAAATGCAATAAAGAAAGCAGTAAAGTAACTGTACATAAAGCAATGAATAAAAATAAATACAAGCACAAACAAGCACATAACACCCCCAATAAACACAAATCAATCAAGCGCTAGGAGGAACCCACAAAAAGAACCAGAAGCCCTGGTTGCAGTATAAGGCTCCCCAGCAGAGTCGCCAAGCTGTCGCTCCCGACAAATGAAAATGGATCAAATGAAGGTACAGACGCGAACGGTCGGCGAAGGGAACAGTGAGAACACACAGCCGTGAACTCACTGGAGAATGAAAAGAGTCGCCAGCTAGGCATTTTTATCCCGGAGGAAAGGTAATGCTGCATAGACCTAGAAAGAGATGGATAAGACGGTTTGCGAACCAGAGAGGCTGAGAAAGGGGGTTGGTTACAACCTGGGAAGGTATTAGCACCCAGATTGTCCGCCGTACTCGACGGGATCCACGCTTAAAAGATTTGTGTTTTAAAGGGGTAGTGTCAGTGCTATTTGTGCATAAAAGAGCTGGAAAAGATGTACAAGTGTCAGTGTAAAGAAATGTGATGTGTATAAATGTACAGTGTCAGTGTGAGATCAGGAATGAAATGCTCAAGAATATGAGGCTAAAGAATGAAGCTGGAAGGAGGGGGAATGTACAGAGACTTTTGTTCGATAACTGTTAAGTTATGCCTACGTATCCTCTCGTGCAATGAGGAAGTCAGAACACCGTAGTTCGACCCAAAGAGACTGAAAGGATTGACTGGCGAACTGCTTGCAGTCTATGCTCAAGTGTATGATCTGTCTGGCACAGATGCAAACTGTCTTGCATTAGACGGAAGAAGCAAGTTCTCGGTTGTGAGTGAAGATGATGAGAAAAGAATCCCGAAGGAGACGATTATTGTTTGTTCTTGTGTTTTCAGTCTTTTATTTCTTTTTGGAGTTTGTCATAAGATAATGAGCTTAAACCTAAATCAATGGATTTGGTAAACTCATCACATCATCCCTCTGATTAGGGGTAATGAGAATTACCTTAAGTGTGAAGTCAGATTCTCACACTTAATCACCTTTGATGTAGGGTTAAGATCATTAACCTACTTGTGATTAATTAGATGTTTTTGTGATTTTTGTTTAGTGTTAAGTAATGAGGTTAAGCCATAATCAGGGATTTAACAGGCTCATTACACTATCCTAAAAGAAGGATAATAGATGAGGGTGTTTAAGCTGAGGAAGGATCCTCAGCTTAATCCATGATTAGGGATTAAACCCATGACAGAACAAACCTTTGATTAAGTGGATTTTATTAATGATATGATGATGAAGTGTTTTTTATGATTTGTAAGACAACTTGAGGGGGACTTGTCCATTAACTTTAGGGTTAGTCCTTCTTAACCAATTAAGGAAGAATTAGAACCCTAATGCAAGGCCCAAGTTACAAGTGTAATGTCTTGATGATTATTAGATGGATTAATTAAGAGAGTTCAACACCTTAAGGGTCCAAGACTTAGGATTAAAGTTATACACTCCATCCTAAAAGAAGGATGCAGGCATGATCTTAATCACAAAGTCTTAAAGCCTTGAGGGTTTAGTCCCTGATTATGAGGTGAGGGGAGATGACTCAAGGAGAGACACAAAGGTAAAAACTATGGGGGAGACTAATCAAAACCCTAATTCATTATCATGCTTGGTTGGTCCTAATGTTTGTGAGGTTTTCAAGAACAATCTTCAGATGAACCACCAGGAAGCAGATGAACAAGATCAAGAGAAGCAAAGTGACTTGCTTCATTCAAGAAGTCAAGTCACTTGAAGAAAGACAGTGGGAGGAGGAAGAATGAGCAAGCTCAAACTCAAACACACATAAGAATGCAGCAAGGTATGCAAGAGAGATGAGAATAGAGGTTATGAGAAGTGAAGGCAAATTCACTTCTCAAGTTACTTACCACCTGCAATGTTAGAAAGAAATGCAATGCAATGCAAGAGGAGATGAAATGGCATGAGGCAAAGCACAACCAGAAGCATGGTGATGATGATTATGATGCCATGAGGTGCTGCAAACATGAGGCAAGACCTGGAGATGTTCATACAAGGTTATGAATGCAAATGATGCAAGCTAAGGAACATGAACAAACATGAAATGTTATGGAACATACAAGACAAATGACATGGCAAATATGCAATGCAATGATCAATGATGCTTTCTACATGTCTTAAGATGTCAAATGAATCATAAGAATGCACAAAGTGAAATGACAAGTCAAGTTATGCAAGGAAATGCAAGAAGGATGCAAATGAAAGCCCAAATTAGGGTTCATGGATCAAACATCAAACACAAACCAAAAACAGAAGCAAACCTTAACCTAAAAAATGGAAAATGGTACCCAAAGAAAACCCTAGGCCTATAATGAACCACTGCCCAAAGGGGAGCTCTCAACTCTCAACCAAACTCAAGTTATGAATTTTGCAAGTTATTAGGGCTTTTTAGGGTTTGCAACAAAAGAAATGCCAATCAATTAGAAAATGCAAGATCAAATCATGGCCTTTTTATCCTTGAAAGTTCATGCTAAATGGAAAACAATGCAAGAAGAATCAATGTCTCAACCTTCACCAATAGGCAGAAATGAATTTTCAAACTTATGAACAAAATAATGCATCAAAAATGATTTAATTCAATGAAAAATTCTTAAAATGCATCAAGATCAAAAAAGAAATTTGGTTTGAAGGTTGGACAATGTTTCTAAATGTCTTAGAACATTTCATGAATTTTTTTGTAATTTTTAAATACCTAAAAGTATTTTTAATTAATTAATTCTCATTAATCAATTAAAAATAATCTTTTAAATATTTAAAAATACTTTTTTAATGATAAAAAATAAAATAAAAATGTTTTTGTGTCATAAAAATTAATAAAACCTTAAAGAAAAAGTTTCATAATTTTTATGATTTTTTAACTATTTTAAAATAAATGTGCAAAATAAATGAAATAAAATGAATTAAAAATCAAATAAAATGGGAAGTAAACAGAATGAGAGGCTAGGATGCAATCTTGGTTCAAAAACGTTGACTGCGCGCCAGAATGAGAGGCCCAGATTGTTTCTGATTAAATTAAATAAAAAATGATTAATTAACCCTAACACGTGGATTAGGGTTAATCAAAGAGATCCTGGCCTTTCCCTTGCGCGCGTAGTCAACGAGTCAGCGGCAATCAACGGCTCAAATTCAAATTAACATTAATTATGGGATTAAGCCCTAATCACACTCGGGTGGCCGGAGAAGACTTCCGGTCGTCTTCTCCGGCCAGAAGCTCACCTGAAAAATCCCAAAACCTCTCAAAACGTAATATAAATGAAACCTAAGACATGGGAAATGATCTCCATCACCTCACGAGCTAAACCCCTCTCCCAAAACAAATTTATCTTTCCTAAATCATCTGAATCGAAGAAACTAAGTTCTAGGGTTCGTGAGCTTCAAACAGAAATTAAATCCCTAAAACGCAACCATTTCAAAAACTAAAGGTACCAGAATGATCAGTGCATCATGAAGAACAAGTTTGTAACATAAAAAGAGATTTCTGGAAAAATTATTTTTGAGTTACCTGAGATTTGCAGCTCTTGATTTAGGAACTTTCAGGCCACTTCCTTTGATGCAAGCTGCTCCACTTGATCCCCCAAAGGTGCTTGAATGCTCAAATGGAGTTTAGATTTGCTGGATAATGAGATTCGAATGCTTCAGCTTCAGTTCAGTCAAAAATGGCAGATGAAATTCTGGCACTTTCAGGTCATGGTGATGGGGTGTTTGAGGTCCAGAGGATGTGTAGAGATGATCTGTGGTGTTGGTTTGTGTGTTTATGAGCTAGGATGAGAGATTCGATAGAATCTGCAGCTTGAGGTGAATGATGGCAATGGAGTTTTCAGGCTTGTTTTAGGCTTATGCTTGGGGTGTTTCTTGTCTATGAGGTGTGGTGAGTTGAGTGATGATGAGAGTTTAAGTGTTTGAAGACTGTGGAGAGTGATTCGAAGGAACTTGCAATGAGGTGAGTTTTTGTGTAAGTGATGAATGTGTCTGTTTCAGCCTTGCTTGAGGTTATGTTTAGCTTGCAAATGGATACAATAAACAATTCTGATTGGTTGTTTGATGTGACTTGGCCTGCTATGATAGGTGTGGCTACTTTTGCTCATAATCCACTTTTGTGTAAGATAGGGCATGGCTCAAAGTTAGACAAGTACAAGGCATGGCTGGCGCAGCAAAAGGTGAGGGAGAGGCTAGCCCAAAGTCAGCTTCCAATGCTGCAAGTTGTAGGAAGTGAATCATGAGTTTTTGCAACTTGGCTAGCTTATGTTTCACATGTGATCCTTTGCATAACCAAACATGAAACCAAGGGCAAACTTAGTTCAAATCTGACTTTGGTAACTTGGAGAATGTTTACATAATGGTTTGACATGAATTGAAGGCTGCATAATGCATTGGTTCAAGACATTGCAAAATTTCCATTTAGTGCATAACTTGAAAAACAATGATTTTTGCTAACTTTGCATTGCCATAACTTTTGATCCATGAAGAGTTAGATCATGTTCTTGTACTTTTTGAAAAGGGAAAGATGAGATCTACAACTTTCATGACCAAAGTTTTTCCATTTGAAGCCTTTCTGGATCATGAATCAAAGCTTGAAAATTGCCCTAAAATGGTGCATTCTTGAAAAGTCAACAAAACCCAAAAAGTCAATTTCTGCACAAACCCTAAATTCTTGATTTTTATGAACTTCAAACTTCTTCCATGATCAAATAAAGATCATATACACTCAAAATGATGAAGATCAACCATTGGTTGGGTCATTGGGGGCCTCAGATGCCCTGATTTTGCACTGACTTGTCTGAAAAGTCAACTCTTGATCAGATGACTTCCCCATGGAATTTCTTCATGAAAATTGATATGCATACTCCCTATACCATATAGAGACCAATGGAAACAAGAATGACCAAAAAATTTGGAGTTATGGCCTCTGAAACCAAAACCCTAATTTTCAGTCAACTGTGCAGTTCATCCTGGCTCTGCATCCACTTAAACCCTAGTTCTTGTGATCCCTCTGCAATTTTGACTTTGTGAGGATGTAACATGATATAAGAACACACATGGACCCCTTTGAGTTGATTAGTGGCCTTTGGAATGGCTCAAGATGCCCTGAGGTTGCTCAGATCACAAACCCTAGGTGCAGATGCCTTAGAAACTATCCAGTGAAACCAAATGAGACATGAGATGATGTGATTGTGTTTATGCATATGAGATGATCACAAGTCATGTGTGAATGGGTGAGGGCAAATTTGGGGTGTTTACACTATTAAAAATCAAAACACCCTATTTTGTCTTCTGAAATTCGTGCTCAATTCTGAGATATTCTGTTACTTAAATAGGTGTATGGATTTTGGGCTTTCTGTAGGTTAATCCAGTCCTAAAACGCATGCAGCTTCCACCTTGAATTAGGGTTTGTTACTTCCTAGATTTTAGGTGATTTAGTTCTTCTGATTATGCTGAAGTCTCATAACAACACTCCCTACAGATGCGCCTTATTCTGTTTTTGTCCATCCATAATTAATTCCAGATAACTTTCCTTAAATTACTCAGATCAGTTATTCATTAATTAAATCTAGTAGCAGGTTTGAGATGTCACAACATCTGTTGGGACATCCTGGAAAACTGAACTTAAATCATTTACACAATGTCCCAACATCTGGTGTAACATTCTGAATTAAGTTCTTATACTTTGTTTGATAATGTCCCAACATCTGATAGGACATTCTGAACTGAATTCAACATTTCTTGTTGGTCAAAAATTCTGCCAATTCTAAACATCTACAACCGTGATGGTAACTGGACTTACTGCTGCAGAGGAAGGTACTGAAATGGTGTGCGGATCGTAGTAAATGGTGACTGGTGACCTGGCAGGAGGTGCCACTGTTGGTTGTTGGAAATTGTTGCTGACAGGAACATTTGACGGATCATAGTAGATGGTGACTGCTGAGATGTCTTCATTAATTTCTGTTGGTGTTGTAGAAGCTTCTGCTGATGGAATGGATGTTGATGTTGTAGAAGAGATGGTTGTTGACATTTGATTTGTTGAAGTGATGGATGAAGCCATTGTTGATGATATTGATGAATTGGGTGGAATGATCGTTGTTGCAGTTGTAGAAGAACCAGGAATTATTGTCAAAGGATTTGCTGGATTTGTAGGCGCCGTTGTTGAGATCTGAAGTATACCACTTTTGATAAGACTATCTATGCCGCTTCTCAAATTATCACACCCGTTGACCGAAATGTTGCAATAACCACAACCAAGCTCACACCCGGGGAACATCTGGCATTCTAGAAGCTGAGCTTTAATTTCGACCAGAGGTGTCCGAATCTGTCCAACACTGGTGATTAAGAAAGATGGCTTGTCTTCCTCAATGGCATTAATTCTTGGCCCTCCATGATTGGGCATAGGATTCTTGGTGACACTTGGAGGGGGTGCAAAGTTGAGGGCTTTAGAATCCACCAGAACTTGTACCTTCATTTGCAAAGCCCTGCATTTTTCCGTATTGTGGCTAGGTGCGTTGGAGTGGAAAGCACATCTGGCGTTGACATCATAATTTCTTGGGAGATTAGAGGGATCTGGTGGTGCCAATGTCCTTAATTCAACCAAGTTGAGTTTCAGGAGTTGTGGCAATAAGGCAGCATACGGCATAGGGATTGGATCAATCACCCTATTTGCCTGGGATGGTCTTTGTTGAAAGGGTCTTTGTTGTTGATTGTTGTTGCTGTTGTTGTAGGCTCTCTGTGGCGGATACTGAACTTGCTGTTGATAGTGGGGCTGCTGTGGTTGTTGATATGTTGGTTGCTGAGGAATCGGAGCTGGAATAGTGACAGCTGCTACTGATCTGTGGACATACTGAGGTCTGCCCCTGCTGGCATGGATGGCATTTGTCTCACCAGTTCTTCTAGTTCCCACAAAAGGCTTCCTGGGGTTATTAGACGAACTTGCACCATTATCAGAAATCTTGCCCATTTTCAGAAGGCTTTCAATTCTTTCTCCAGCTATGACTACGTCAGCGAAACTGGTGGAAGAAAAGGCAGCTAGCCTATCAATATATGTTCCTTGCAGAGTATTCATAAACATGTCGGCCATTTCTCTTTCCGACATGGGTGGCTGGACAGCAGCAGCAAGCTGTCTCCACCTCTGGGCATATTCCCTGAAGCTTTCTCTGGAGGACTGAGACATTCCCATCAAGAGGGTCCTGTTAGGAGCCATGTCCAGATTGTATTGGTACTTCCTGATGAAGGCCTCAGCTAGGTCCTTCCAGCACTTGATAGTAGCTCTGGTCAAGTGTGAATACCACTCCCTTGAAGCCCCAGTCAAACTGTCTTCAAAGTAAAACATCCACAGTTTTTCATCCATTGTGTACGCTTTAAGTCTTCCCAGAAAGGACTGCAAGTGAGTTCGTGGAAAGGAAGTTCCATTGTACTTCTCGAAGCAAGGGGGTTTAAACTTATGGGGAATCCTTACCCCATCCACTAACCCCATATCCATGACATCAAAACCTAGGGAATTTTGAGACTCCAGAGATCTCAACTTCTCAGCAATTTCATCAAACCTCCTATCATAGACTTCATCCCCAGCTCCCATTACAGTGAACTGCTCCTCTTGAGGATCTTCTTGCAAGATCCTGCCTGCAGTAGTATTTCCTTGCACATTACCCGGGATGTTGACTTCCGGATGTAGATGAGGCCCATATACTGGTGGGTTAACATGAGGCTGACCCCTTTCATTGTTACTTGTTCCTCCAGTTCCCAGATGGGGTTCTTCCGGGGTTTGTCTTTCTACTAATGCCCTCAACCTTTCTTGACTTTGGGCCAAGCCATTCATTACTTCCATGAATTGGGTCATTTGGTTTCTCATCTCCAGCCTTTCATTAGCCATCTGAGTTCTGACCTCTGTCAGATCTTGCTGAACTTGATCCATTTGGATACCAGGAAGATTGTTGCGAGTAGGATACCGGTGCGGACGGTTGAGAGGGAACACCCGACGGCGAGCAATAATTCCTGAATCACAACAGAGTTAGTAACAAACAAAACAAAATCCTACAAAACAAAACAAGAGTTAGTATGCAATGCAGTATGCTTATTTATTTTCCAAGGTATCCGGCTTGGCTCTTGGTTTTGACCTTTCCAGACCCTGAGGAAGATGCTTTGATGTTGCTTGAGAAAAGAAACTCAAATGAAACAAACTGACAAATACATTACAAATGGTGGATCATACATAGTTTGTTTTTTACAACACAAGCCCCTGAGGGGTCAAAATACAACATAAAAAGAAAAGTACATGAAATGGAAATAACAACAAGCAAAGAAGTCAAACATCTAATCCAAACTCATCCTCCTTAACCTCCTTCAGAAGTGCTTCAGTTACAGGACCAGCCGGATGCTCTGTAATGTTTCTGATAAGAAGATTTCTGGTGGCAATAGCAGTGGTCAGCTTCTTGTGCCTGTCTTGGTCCTTTGACCTTTTCACACCAGCCCTAAGTTTCAACTCTGAAATCTCCTTCTGGGCTGCTAGCAGAGCCTCCTGTTGTTTCTTTTCATTGGCCTCCAATTGCTCAATCCTGGCTTGAGTTCTCTTATCTTCTTGAGTACGAGCTTCAGTGATCCTGACCCACCTAGCTTGACTTTCTTTCAGATAGAGATCAGTCCTAGCCTTCTGAAATTGGGCCTCTTTACAGGCATTCTTCAAAATTTGCTCCCCAGCTCTTGATTTCTTGATGTAGTCCTCTGCTTTCTCAATCTTGGCCAGATGCTCCACTTTAAGCTTCTCCAACCTCTCGATGTCTAGACGACCATCAATCCTCTCCTAGAGGGTCTTCTTTAGAGCTTGAGACAGATTCTCATTCCTTTCTTTCAGCTTCTCAAATTCTTCCAGGCTAACAGTGGCTGGAGGTGGTACTGTGGATGGTCCAGGTGTATCCTCAATGGTGAAAGGCATCCCAGAAATCTGAGCTCTAGCATGAGACCATTCATAATACTGAGCTGAAGCCACATTGTTGCACCTCCCAAGAATGGTCATCCCTTTGGTCTGGATATTGTCCCAAGCCCAGGATGCTTGTCTGACAACAGCTAGATTAGGTTTTATCTCACAATACAGGGTTTCAGCCAAGTCTTGCACTCTAGGAGGGTGAACCAAAGCATAGCCCAACTGTCTCTTAAACAACAAAGGATTGTAGTTGATGCAACCCTTCACTCCTATTAGAGGTACATTGGGGAACTGTCCACAGCTAGTAATTATGTCCCTGCCTTTGGTGCTTTGGGTGCACCATCTGATGTCATCTGAAGTCAAAGCAATAAGTCTTTTAGCCCAATTCTTCTGTTGGTGAGGATTCAGGAAGGCATCAGTCTTGGGTAAGTGTTTAAGCAACCAAGTGTGAAATAGAGGAGCACAGCATCTCACCAACTTTCCTCTTTGCTTCTCATTTCTTTGGTGAACAGAATAATAGAAATCTCCCAGCAATGTGGGCACTGGGTTCCTCAGAAGGAAAAGATGAATGGCATTCTTGCCGATAAACTTGGGCTCATCTGCAAATAGTATAACCCCATATATACTGAGGGCTAACAATGCACAAACTGCCCTCCATTCTCCCAAGGAGGTCTTCAGGATGGCCTGAGAAGTCAAAAAGTCTAAGTGTAGGCCAGGGATCCCAGCCTTTGTTGTCATGTTCTGCTCAATCAAAATAGGTTCCAGGTACAGTGCTTTTGCCACTTCTTCATTGCTGGGAGAAGCCATTTCAGGGTTGAAGGGGACACCACCCCTGACAGGTACTCCAATCAATGATGAGAACTCCTCCAGCAAAGGTCCTAGCTGAAAGTTCTGGAAAGTGAAGCATCTCAAAGGAGGGTCATAAAACTGTAGGCAAGTGTGGATCAAACTCCTCTGAGAAGGGTCTAGGTCCATAACCATATCAAGGATGCCTCCATAATGCTCTCTGAATAATGGGATGTGGTCTGGAGTGATAAGTGCCTGGACCTGCCTGATGCCAGTCAGCACAGGCTCAAAGAAGTGGTATGAAATGTTGCTCTTCTTGGGTGCCATGACTGCTGATGAAGAGTTGGAACAAATGCTGATGGTGAAGACTGACACTGGAGATGAGCCACTGATAGGCTGAGGCTGGTGATAAAAGTAGCTGAAGCAGGCAACAGGGGTCTATGCAGATGAAGGGGTCAAAACCAAGCCAAATATAATGTGGATACCCTGAAAAACAAATAAACAAATGTTAAATGATACAATGATGATGTATGCAAATGATATACAAGGGTTTGTGATCAAGCTGGATCTGATTACTGCCTTGATATAAGTCTATGTATGTTCAGGAAGTCCATATGGATGTTCAGAAGTCCAGTAACCAGGGTGGGGGACTCAAATAAAGAGTCACATGTCCAGGGTTAAATCACAAGAACTGTCCCAAAATGGAGTACTCTTAATCAAAACAAAGTACCAGGGTATGATGTGGTCAAGGGTACCTGCAAACCTGTAAACAGCCCAACCCCCTCACAGGTGGTGTTCTAAAACAAGGATCCTTAGACTTGGATCAGTTATGAGAAGTGTAAACACTTCTAACCCGGAGGTACAGTGTTTACAATAACCATAAAGGACCCTCCTCTAATTCACCTCAGTTTCTGAAGGTCATAATAAAGGTCATCCAGACTTAGAAGGCTTCCCAGATAGCCCTAGCACTACAGGAGATCTGTAGCACAGAGTTCTCAAGAAGAAACCCACATCTGAACCGTGTTTCATATTCCCGCACCAGACCGAAATGGAATGGGAAAGAACATGAACCACTCTAGCCTAGGTGTCACTCAGGTCCCAGGTATAGGACCTAAAACTCTCAGTAGAACCCCACCCACCAAAGCAAAAACCAGATCCAGCAAGATGACAGTATGACAGTATGATATATAAAGCTGTAAAGAAAGCAGTAAATAACTGTACATAAAGCAGTAAATAAAGCAAATATTCAAACACAATTAGCACATAACACCCCCAGTAAACACAAATCAAACAAGCGCTAGGAGGAACCCACAAAAAGAACCAGAAGCCCTGGTTACAACATAAGGGTCCCCAGCAGAGTCGCCAAGCTGTCGCTCCCACCAAATGAGGCTAAGTCAAATGGGGTACAGACGCGAACGGTCGGCGAAGGAGAAAGAATGAATAGAGTCTCCAGCTAGGCATTTTTATCCCGAAGGAAAGGTAATGCTGCATAAACCTAGGAAAAGATATGGATAAGACGGTTGCGAACCAGAGAAACTGAGAAAGGGGGTTGGTTACAACCTGGGAAGGTATTAGCACCCAGATTGTCCGCCGTACTCGACGGGATCCACGCTTAAAAGATTTGTGTTTTAAAGGGGTAGTGTCAGTGCTATTTGGTGTGCAAGAACTGAAAAAGAATGCAAGTGTCAGTGCAAAAGAAGTATGAAGTGAAATGAAGGAGTGTCAGTGTAAGGAAAGAATGCTAAGCTCAAGATTATGAGGCTTAAAGAATAATGCTGGAAGAGGGGGAATATACAGAGACTTTTGTTCGATAACCGTTAAGTTATGCCTACGTATCCTCTCGTGCAATGAGGAAGTCAGAACACCGTAGTTCGACTCAAAGAGACTGAAAGATAAATTGACCTGTGAACTGCTTACTTGTCTATGCTCAAGTGTATGACCTGTCTGGCTCAGGTGCAGACTGTCTTGCATTAGACGGAAGAAGCGAGTTCTCGTTTGTGAGTGAATGAGATAAGAAAAGAATCCCGTAGGAGATGATTATTGTTTGTTTTTTGTGTTTTCAGTCTTTTATTGCTTTTGGAAATGTGTCATAAGTTAATGAGCTTAAGCCTAAACCAATGGGTTAGTAAACTCGTCACATCCTCCCTCTGATTAGGGGTAATGAGAATACCTTAAGTGTGAAGTCAGCATCTCACACTTAATCACCCTGAAGTAGGATTAAGATCATTAACCTACTTGTGATTATTTAGATGTTTTTGTTGTTTTTGTTTAGTGTTAGGTAATGAGTTTAAGCCATAATCAAGGATTTAATGGACTCATTACACCATCCTAATAGAAGGATAATAGATGAGAACATTTAAGCTGAGGAAGATACCTCAACTTAATCCATGATTAGGGATTAACCTCATGAAAAAACAAAGCCTTTATTAAAGTGGGTTTTAGTTAATGGTAAGATGAAGAAGTGATTTTTATGGTTTGTAAGACAACTTGAGGAGAACTTGTCCATTAACACTAGGGTTAGTCCTTCTTAACCAATTAAGGAAGAATTAGAACCCTAATGCAAGGCCCAAGTTACAAGCTTGATGTCTTAGTGATTATTAGATGGATTAATTAAAGGGTTTAAACACATTAAGGGTTTAACACTTAGGATTAAAGTTATACACTCCATCCTAATAGAAGGATGCAGGCATAAGCTTAATCACAAAGCCTTAAAACCTTTAGGGTTTAGTCCTGGATTATGAGATGAGAAAAGAAGACTCAAAGATGACACAAAGGCAAAACTAAATGGGGGACTAATCAAACCCTAATTGTTATCATTCTTGGTTGCTCCTAGGGTTTATGAGGCTCAAGAGAGAAAGATCTTCAGAGAAACCACCAGGAAGGAAGCAGATGAAAAGAGCAAGAATCAAAGAGAAGCAAAACAACTTGCTTCACTTAAGAAGACAAGTTGCTTGAAGAAAGAAAGAGGAGAAGAGCATGAATGAGCAAGCTCACTCTAAAACACATACAAAATGCAGCAAAGAAAGTATGAAAGAGATGAAAAGAGATTGTCAGAAGTGAAGGCAAATTCACTTCTCAAGCAACTTACCACCTGAAATGTTAGCATAAGAAAATGAAACACAATGAGAATGAGATGCAATGCCATGATGCAAACCAAAACCAGAAGCATAAACATGATGTTAATGATGCTAAGAGATGATGCAAACACATGACAAGAGATGAGAATGATCATACAAGCATAAGGGTGCAAATGAGGCATGTATTGAACCATGAATGTTCATGAAAAGTTATGAAATGCAAATGACATACAACATGGAAAATGAAGATGCAATGATCAAACATGATCCTAATATATCCTAAGATATATTATGAATCAAAAGAATGCACAAAATGTCATGGCAAGTCAATGGATGCAAGCAAATGAGAAATGGATGCAAAAGAAGGCACAAATTAGGGTTTCATGCATCATGCAAAGCAAAAATCAAAAACCAGAAGCAAACAACATGATAAAAATTTGAAAATGCAATCAAAGATACCCTAAACCTATACAAACTCACTGCCCAAAGGAGAGGATCCAACTCTTAACCTATTGAAAGTTATGAATTTCCTAAGATTGCTAAGGTTTTAAGGTACCTCACCAAGAAAAATGCTAAACAAATTGAAAATGCAAGATCAATTCAAATCAAATTTATCCTATAAACTACATGTTATGCAAGATGCAATTCCAAAAGAATCATCATTCAACTCTCAATGGTTAGGCAGAAAGGAATTTTTGAAGATTGAAACATAATATTGCCTTGAAATGAAATTAAATCCAATGAAAATGATCAAAAGGCATCAAGAACAAAAAATAAATTTGGTTTGAGAGTTAAACAATGTTTCTAAATGTTATATGAATTTTTTTGTGATTTTTAAATACTTAAATGTATTTTTAATTAATTAATTTCCATTAACTAATTAAAAATAAACATTTAAATGATTTAAAAATAATTTTCAATGCAAAAAATAAAATAAAAATCATTTTCTGATTAAGAAAAATATTTGAAACAAAAATGCAAAGGGAAATATTTTTAGGATTTTTCTAACTATTTTAAAATAAATATGCAAAACAAATAAGAAAAATATGAAAATAAATGAATTTAATGGAAAAGTCAAGCAATCCAAAGGATGAGATTCAAAGTCAGGGGGCGGGAGTTGACTGGCGCGCGTTTGAGTGGCTAGGATTGGTTCTGGCAAATTCAAATTTTAACCCTAATTAATTAATCTAATTAATCTGAATTAGGGTTTAATGAAAGATCTGGGTCATTCGTTCACGCGGGAGTCAACCTAAGTCAAACGCATCTACGGTCCACGTTTAAACTCTCATTAATGACGCAATTAGGGTTAAACACATTCAGACGACCGGAACAGTGCTCCGGTCGTCTTCTCCGGCGAAACCAAATACCTAGCTTCCACTACAGGCCACCCCAACCCAAATTAATTGCCCAGAAACAATCTCCTATCAAAACTAAACTCAAATCTATCATCAAACAACATTTATCAAGCATGAGCAAGGAGAATCGAAGCAAAACATTTTTACGGGCAAACTTTCAGACATTCAATACATGCTTGTTTCTGGCTCATTTTCAAAAATAAATAGATCCCCATGATCAGGGCAACATATAGAACTACATTCTAACAAGAAATCAAGGTTCTGGAAAATTTGTTCATCATGTTACCTGAGATTGAGCTTTCAGTCCAGGAGATTTCTGCTTGCCTCTTTGCTTCAAAATGGTCCCAATGATCCTCTTGAGGAAGTTATGAAGCTTGGTTGGAGTTTAAAATGGCTGGTTTGTGAGTTTGAAGTGGTTCTGTTCAGAGAGGGGAGGAAATCGTGTTTTGATTTCAGGGAGTTTCAGGGCAAGGTGAAGGGTCAGGGATGATCAGTGAGACATGCTGAGATGTTCTATGGAGTTTGTTTTTATGTTTGATGCTTGTGTGATGTGTTTCGAATGAAAATGCATAAGAGGGAAAAGCTTGGAGCTATGGCTTGGAGAGTGTTTCAGGCTTGTGTGTCTGGTGTGTTGTGTTGCATTTGGTCCACTTATCACTCTTGGATAGGTCAGAGGAGTTGGTCTGGCCTAGCTTGATTGGTATGGGTCCTTATGCAAAAAGTCATTGTTAGGTGTACTTGAGGTATGGGCAAGTGTAAGGCTGTGATAGGGGCATGGTTGGGCTCAGCTGAGTTTAGGGATAGCCATGGAAATGGATTAGAGGCAAGGCAGCAAGTGGATTAGGGTTTGTCATAGGTTTTGCAACTTTGTGACTTTTGGCCCCCTTTGTGATTTCTTGATCCACAAGTCATGAAAATGGACAAACTCTTGGTGCATTCTGAATTTTAGGCAATGGTTTATGTTTGTACAAAGATTAGAAGTCACTTTGAGGTCTCATTTTACCTTGGCAAGGGATTTTGCAACTTTGCCTCTTTGGTGCATAACTTGAAATTATGTGATTTTCCCCAACTTTGACAAGCCATAACTTTTGATCCAAAATGAATTAGCATGAGTTCTTGTACTTTTTGAAAAGGGAATGATCCAATCTACAACTTTCATGACCAACGTTTTCCCATTTGAAGCATTTTTGAATCAAAAAGAAAGGGTTGAAAAAGTTTCCCAAAATGGCAAGTTTCCATTACAAGTCATTTTCCCAAAAAGGAAACTTTGCAAATGGCTTGAAATTATTCAATTTTGTGAACTTCTAACATCTTCTATGATCAAATAAAGATCATACACAATCAAAATGATGAAGAACACCCCTTGGTTGGGTCATTGGGGGCCTCAGATGCCCTGATTTTACACTTACTTGCTCAAGAAGTCAACTCTTGATTAGATGCCTTCCCCATGGAATTTCTTCATGAAAATTGATATGCATGATCCTTATACCATATAGAGACCAATAGAAACAAGAATGACCAAAAAATTTGGAATTATGGTCTCTGAAACCAAAACCCTAATTCCAGGTCATTTGTGCAGTTAAACCTGGCTCTGCATCCATGCCTTTCCCAGTTCTTGTGATTCTTTGACTTTCTTGACTTTATGGGGATACAATATGATGCTTGAACATACATGGACCCCTTTGAAGTGATTTAAGACCTTTGGAGTGGCTCAAAAAGCTCTTGGATTGCTCAGATCACAAACCCTAGATGCAGATGACTTAGAAACAATGCAGTGAATCAAAAATGTGGTATGAGATGCTATGATTGAAATTATGCATATGAAAAGATCACAAGCCATGGTGTGAATGGGTGAGGGCAAATTTGGGGTGTTTACACTAGCTGCTCAGGTTGAGCCTCCCTTGGCGGAGAAAGAGTTAACTGGTCTGTTCATGGACACTCTCCAACCTCTATACTGGGAAAGGATGATAGGTAGCGTATCATCTAGCTTTGCTGACCTAGTTACTATTGGAGAAAGGCTAGAAGAAGGAATCAGAAAGCGCAAGTTTGGAAGTGCTGAAGCTTCTAATGCTGCGAGAAAGTCCTCTGGAAACTTTCAAAAGAAGAAAGAGGGTGATACTCATGCTGTCAACACTGAAAGAAGACCCTACTACAGGCAACAACAGTATGGTGAAGCCCAAGTAGCCACAATTGCTCCTATGGTTAATGTTCCACCAGCTCGAGCTCATCCACAAAGGAATGTTGGTCAGAATCAGACTCGTAATCCCAGGCCCAGGGCTCCTATTGATCCTATTCCCATGAAGTATGCTGAGATTTTACCTGCACTGTGCAAGAAAGGTCTTGTCACCACTAGACCTCTCATTTCGCCAAATCCTCTTCCACCAGGATTTAGGAGTGACCTCCATTGCCCGTTTCATGAAGGAGCTGCAGGTCATGATATTGAAAATTGTTTTGCTTTCCAAGCTCGAGTTTAGGACCTGGTCAGGGGAGACTTGCTCACCTTCACACCGAGAAAAGTTCTCAGGGTTGAAATAGATCCCATGCCAAAACAAAGTGGTTGAAGATATGATCAAAGAATCACAAGTTACTACCTAAAGCCAGTGGGTCAGACGGGAGAGCTCATCCTTGCTACTGATTAGACACTAGGCCTTGTTTCTTTTCAGTTTTAATTTCCTTGTTTGTATTATGTGTACTTGTTTAAAAAAAACTTTGTTTGTTATCTAATGTTAATGTTAATGAAATGAGCATCGCATGTTTTTGAATCAATTCATTCACCTTCATATTGGTGTGTATTCATGCTTTTCATTTTCAAAATTTCCAAAAATATATATATACCATTGTTTCTCTTATTCATCTGTTGTATAAGCAATGATTAGAGGGAGGATGAAGAAAAATACCCGAATTGTTGAATGATATGCTTTCAAAATAAAACCTTGTTGATGATATACAGGCATTGTTTCAACTCCCAAACACTGGAGAAATAAGGAACTTAATCCATTGCCAACCCCTTTGAGCCTAGAAGTTGGAGTTTCTTTCTACACGAAAAAAACCGTAATCTTATCCCGGGGCAGGGTAGTTCTCAATTAATTCAAATATGCATTCAATTTCATGAGGATTATTCATTACATCTTTCAATAAGGATTTCAAGCCCAAGTTTTCCTTCGCACAATTGTCGAGGAAGTTAATGGCAGTCATTATCCAAATCAAAAATGAAAAAGCCGCTAAGTCAACACCTAAAAGGCGACTTAGGCAAAAATAAAAGCATCCCGGTGGACTGAAAACTTCAAAGATACAGTCCAGGAAAAGTTAAGGGATAATAAGAATCAAATCAAAAGAGGTCACCAAAATTCCTCAACAAATACAAGGATGATTTGATCCAAAGTCATCATAAAATAAGACCAACAAAGTGTTGTGAGGAAGCAATGACTGATATCCAATAAACCTTTGTCTTTTAAGCCATCCTCATTGGTGCAACCTCAAATAACCTGAATGTATAGGTTGAATTAATTGAGCGTAGGACTGGAGATCATCATGGAGTATGGGTGGGTAAAAATTAAATTTTGAGCCTTATATCCTTTGTTTCATAAACTGTGAACCCGGCCACGTTACAACCCTTTAAAGACCTAATTGAAGTTCGGTTTGTTTCGAAAGCATATCTCAACGAGGTTGCGTAAGCTGACTCCCATGAGATTTTCCAATCATTCGCTTTGGTATCATACCTTTCGCATTATTTTTCATTTTGCATTATCTTTCACTTTGTGTGTCTGAATAAACATGGCATTTCTACTAGTGATTCATTTTTTATGCACCAATATCATTCCAATAATGATTTTGATTTCAAAAATTATGCTTGAGTACTGCATTAAAATTAACATTTTTTCGAATAAATATTTTATTTGCAAGTAAGCACTCATCATCAAGGAATTTTAAGCATTTGAGAAGCTTGATCAGTGATCCTATCAGGGGCATATCGTAGTCAAAGATCATGTTATTAAGATAAACTCTCTCCAAGACTCGTGTTGGGGCAAACATTTCAAGCGACCAGTCAAACAGTCATTCCAGAATTAATCAACGTGGGGCAATCTACTTCAAGCAATCCCCAAGAAGATTTTTTCATTCCTTCCCAACAGGATCAATATCACTGATACCTCTAACCAGTGTAATAGAAGTTGTGTTCAGGATATCTTTCAAGGGGCACAGTTAGCAAAGTTCACTGCATTGTGGAATCAGATTGTTTCAGCCGCACCTCTCCAAAAGAGTCTTACCCGGTTGGTCTTAGCATTTGCATTGCAAGCATTGACCATTTGCATCATACAAATTTCACATCTAGCATAGTTCGAGGTTTACTTCATGCTCATATGCATTTCCCGAGGTCCTGTTATCTTACCTTATGGTCAAAGTCCAATTTCTATTGACAACCACCAAAAATTGAAGTCCAACTCACTTGGCACCTACCAAAGCAGTCGTGTCTGTCACCCTGTCTTTCGTGTCTATCTTCTTTTCCTTCAAATTTGTCTTATTGATAAATTTGACGTGGATATTTTCTTTTCCTTCAAACTGTGTCAAGTTTGGCGTGGAATTCTTTTCCTTCAAATTTGTCTTATCGAGAAATTTGACGTGGATATTTTCTGTTCCTTCAAACTTTGCTAAGTTTGACGTGGACTGTTATTTTTTATTCCTTCAAGCTTTGATGAGTTTGACGTGGAACCCTTCCTTCAATTTCATCTTGTTGTGAAATTTGACGTGGATATTCCATTTCCTTCAAACTGTGTTAAGTTTGACATGGAACCCTTTTCCTTCAAACTGTGTTAAGTTTGGCATGGAACTCTTTTCCTTCAAACTTTGTAAAGTTTTACGTGGACCCCTTCTTTCAAATTTCTCTCTCCGGTTGGTCCCATTGAGGAATTCAATTTGTTTCTTCTACTTTCTCTCTTCGGTTGTTCCCATTGAAAAGTTCTTATCTTCTTCAAATTTCTCTCTCCGGTTATTCCCATTGAGAAATTCCAAAATGCGTTCTTCTAACGATCTTATTAAGAGTTTCATTATATTCCAATTTTCTTTCTTCGGTTAATCCCATTAAGAATCTGGAAAGAATATTTATTTCTAGATGAGAAGTTGGATGTCTCCCTTGTTGTACTTTCATAATTTGGTTTCATCCCACATCTAATGCTTTTTTTTAGATGTTTCGGACGTTGACTTCCAAATTCGGTACTTGTGCATCCATAGATTTTTCTGGATGTCTTTAATATCTTTCTCAGGATTTATTCTTCTCATCTCAAGTGTTCTTGATTATTCCCCGTCGTCCAGACGGATGTCCAGGAATATCTTGTTTTCCTAGCTAAATTTTCTTATCTTTGTTATTTGTCAGTCTTTTCTTTTCATTCAATCATTTCATCATCCCCTCAGACTTTATGTCATCATATTTAATATCGCATTCAAACCTGTATTAGGTCCCCAGCAATTGCATCTGAACATACATCTCATGTTTTAACATCGCATTGCATTTTTGCATTGGACAAATTTTGGGTCTTCTTATATCTAATTGACTTTCACTTTAGAATCGAATACCTTGCAGCAATTCACTTCAAGTTTAAGACAATTAGATAGGGGCATCTGTCATACCCTAAATTTGTCCCACCTGCATTTTTACTTTTATTGTTCATTAACCAAATATTCAAAAAAATGTTTCTTCCTTATTGTCCGAATTCAGGATCTTGTCAGGATGAGCCATGAAGGTGTGTTTTTTATTATTGGCGTTGGATTGATGGTTGAAAGCACTTAAGAGAAAGTTATATGCAAGATTGATCACATTCGGTTACTTGTTGAAGACAAGTAAGTTTCAAAGGTTCTATTCAAGGGTAAATTTCAAATTCCAATTGTCACCCTATATGAATCCATGTGTGACAAAGTTTTGAAGTACAAGGTCCAATTTATTTTCGAAGAAGACGTTATTGAGACATCAAGGGTTCAAAAATAAGCTCTACAAAAGTTGTTTGAATTCATCCATTTGTATTTCACAAAATTTTAGGCGTGATCCATTCATGGGTTTGTTTTCTCTATTATTGTGCTAACTTTTGTAAATCAAATGGTGTTGCTTTTAGTTGTTAAGATGATTGTTGTCCAATTAAAAAGTTTGATTGAAATATAAATAAGGAATTAAGGGGGGCACAAACAAAAGAAATGGTATTCTCTCAAGGAGCATGGATTTACCGAATGGCGTGATGTATATGCATACCTTAGATTTCAAAACGTGCTAACTTTTCAAAAGCAAAAAAGTTGTTCTACAATCAGCGGCAGTCTTACAGTTATCTTGGATATTTAAATGAAAGGGTGCATGTACAAATAAAACCTTAAGACATTCTAAGAGCCAAATACGAATTTTCTTAATACACAAGTTTTCTTCTCTTCAGGATTTGTTCCAATTTCTGCTCACTATCGTGCTTTACGCACCAAAACAACACGTCTTTACTTCAACCTTCAAGCAAATCCAGCATTGCGTTTCAAAAAAAGACAGAGGTGTTAATAGGATTGAGATTCGATCCTGCAACATTTATTCAACATGAACCACAATGTAATTCTCCATAATCAATTTTCACACCAGGCATCTTGCAAAGCTTTTGTTCCATCTAGCAGGCTACTTGCAAGAATTCATGTCTACTTCTGTTGTGCCACCTTTGGTTTATGAGAAGGCTGCTAATGCAGTGTATATGAGTTCCGTGTTTTTGAAGCACCTGATTGAAAATGGCTTCCAACTATACCTTTCTTTCGATGGCGATGAAGTTGTACTGAAGGGTGTTTTGGGAGATCAAACCATTGAAAATCTCATAAGGCGGAATGTGCTGAACTTTATAGTATCAGTAGAAGTGAGTTCCAACACATTTCTTCTACATCTAGAGCTGCTTAATTTCATGATTATTGTAATGACAACCCCAGCTCAATCAACAAACAGAGCTGATTTCCTGCAAGGAATCAGCAAACCATCAAGGCATGACAGTGGCAAGGCGGCTATGAATGTAAGGCCATCTGTTCAGAGGCCAGAAGAGACCTCAGTCGGGAAAGAGCTTCGAGAGAGATTCACCAGGGCTATTGAAGCATTTCCGCGGAGGAACCCAACAAGCTGCAGAAGTTCAATGAGGAAGGTTAACATGGATAGCAATACAAATAGTCAAAGGTCAGCAAGAAAGTAAGTTCATGATTCATACCATATTCCAAGAGGAAAAGCTATTTGAGGTAGCTTGATGTTCAAACATAGCATCGACAGGGCATAATTGTTGTGTTCACTGAGGTAAACTAATTCGCAACTCTGAGCATGACAACACCGGTTTTCCTTCACATGTCATCCATGAATTTACACTGCCAATTCCCAAGCTACTATGCACACCGTCAAAACAGCTTTCTTCCAAGCTGAAACAAGCCAATACATAATTGAGTCATACAAGAAGTGCTTGAGTCTTTAGTCTGCTTCTAAAAAGGACAAGAAATGGTTCAGCATGTTCAAAAAGAAATGGCAATCAAAATTCTAAACCAAGATGCAGAAACAGCAAAATTTCAATACTGAGAATACTACTCATTGAGGCAAGGTTAAGACAATACCTAAATGTTCCAAAAGCTTCACTCTCAAAATTGCATAAACCTCTTGACATCCCTTTTTGTGCTGCATAATTTAACTTTAAAATAAGCTACCGTCGCAGTGTCATACCTCTCCAAGCTGTAATTCATTGCTCAATCACCTTTGATTGTCCCCCACTCATACCTCCCACCTGGTCAAGTTACTGCATTGCATCCATATGTTATGCATCAACAAGGAGTGCCCAATTTTGTAGCATCACATGTCCCCTAGTCTCATGTTGGACATTTTCATCTGATGCCCACAGTGTCACCTCTGCAACAGTGGCAAAATCAACAGGCTATTTCAAAGGGCTTGCAGGTATCCATACAGGACAATCCTACATCATCCCAAGGTGATCAGAATTTGATCTGATCAGATGCAAAGTTTAATTATGAAATGTCTTCTAATGGGCAAACACTTCCTAGAGAATACTTAGATGCCCATGTCCATCAAGGCGAGGAAGCACAAACCCTGGTTTCATCATCCACTAGAGAGACACAGTCGGTTGATAAAGAATAACTTATTGCTTCCCAACTAAGCTTACAACAGATTTCTTCACAGTTCTCTGAGGCTTTAAGATTGAACTCTTTTAAACCAAATGGTGAAATAAAGAATCCAGTGACACTATCGAATGATGGACCTGCGAGTCAAATATTATTAACTGAGCAAGGAAGTTCTACTACAAATACACCATTTGTTGGTGAAATGATTCAGAACAATTCTGATACGGTCTTGTCTGAAGCATTGGCCTCTACTGGGCAGACAACTTCAACAACCATTCCTAAGGTTCCAGAGACTGCTCTGCTTGATGAAAGGTCATTGTTAGCATATATGGTCCGTACTACTCCAGCTGCTGGCCGTATTCGAATTAGTTCAACGCTCCCTAATAGACTTGGCAAAATGCCTACACCTCTACATTGGCATGATTACCAAAAGAAATATGGGAAGCTGGAAGATTTTGTTACTATCCATTCCGCTGTTAACCGTCATCAAACAGCTATTGATATGCAAAAGCAGAAGAAGATGATGGATGAGCTTAATAAAGACGGAGATGGGCGTGCATCCATTGTTAAGCTTGGTGATACCTCAATGGCTTCCCGGTTCATCGCTAATCATACCTCTATATCTCCCACCACTGACATAATTCGACAGGGTCAGAGCGCCCTAGTGACAACCCTTCAGATGTTTAAAATTCTGGGCCTGCAACTAGCTGCACACAAAATAAAGACTGTCATAACTGATAAGCCAAGACAGTCAGTTTAAATACCAAAATTTATTTCCAAGTCACCTGATGTGAAAATCGAATGCAGATGCCTTAAACACTCCTATCTTCTTGCCCTGCAACAAAAGGAAACAAAGCGGAAAGGTTATATATTGTGAGTTATGAAGTGTAAGGCATAAAATCTCAGAAAATAACAGTTCAGATCCACATAAAAAAATATGGATGGCGTATCCTCATAGAGCCAGTCTAATCCTTATTTCGATTTCTGCAAATCAAAGTTTAGAACATCTAAATTAAAGTGCATAATTCATTCATATAATGGGAGTTAGGCAATAAAAAGCAAGGCAGGTTAAAATGATGTTTATCAGGGTTCACAAGACTCAGAGCTATAAAAATCAGTTTTGCAGTGAAAATTAAATAAAGATATCTGGGACCACACTTCATCTAGAAGGTCACTACAAAACAAAGTTATGACTCACTACCTGAGGTCCCCACACAATCTCACAAAATCACCAGAAAAATCCTCTAACGGATTCCTACAGCTCTCCATTCTACATATGAGTCATCTAACAACCTCATTCATTCTCCCTATAAATGGACTCAATTATTTAGCAATCAAGGGAGCTACACACGGAAACCCTAAAAAAAAGACGATAGAGAAATTGCCACAAAAAAAACCAAATCACAAAAATTCATAATTAAAGAATCTCTCATTGAACTCTGAGAAGATTCAAGCTAAACCCCTCACCCAATCACTCGTTTCGCATAACAGAAGTACAACAACACAACAACATTCATAGAAGAAGCAGGAAGAGACGAAAGTTCCGAGAGAAGTGAAACCAACTAGAAGACGGAAGGAGCCAAATAACTCACCGGATTTCATTAAAAGGGCATCGAAGCTCCGTTGTAGACTATCATCAGAGTTGCTCTTGTGTACGTCAAATCGTAGCTCTCATCACTGAGATTCGGTCCCCCCAACGTTTAAACTTTTGTTCATTATGATATAATCTTTAGATCCTGTTGTGTTTGGTTTGATTTTGTTGCGTTATTTGCTTGTTGTTGTGATTGATTCGATGATAACGATGAGATTTCTGTTTTTCTGAAAACCAAAATGAGTTGAGACAGAGAGGGCGAGGTTTATAGATGGAGTGAGTTTTTTTTTAAAGTTTATTGTTTAAAATGTTTTTAAAAGTAACCAACGAGTTTCATTCTTTCCAAAGTTGACCTGCTATTGTTGACTTTTTGGTTCTTCTCCCATCATGCGGCTAGGGTTATTTGATCTACTGCATTTGTTTTCATTTGGGCCGGTGTGGATCTGTAATGGATAACCCGAGTTCTTGTATTAGATTAGTCTAGAATTTGCTTGTTTGGATACAAATTGTACCTTGCATTTATTTATACATGGACTATCAGTTTTTTTATTATTTTCTTTGTTAATTATACTTATTGTTAAATTTTTTTATATATATTTGGTGTGCTTAATTAAACTTAATTATTTAGTTTGAATCATTCCTTTAATTTCTTTTTAATTTTTGCTTTATTTTGGGGCCTATGATAAAAAATATGATTTATCGACATTCCATTTCGCGACGTTGTCTAAATCAATTTGAGGCCGATTTTTATCCATTTATTATTTTATCAATTTATTGATCTATATATATTTATTAGTGGGTCTATGAAATTATCTTCCGATTCGCGACATTCAATTTATCGACGTTGTCTGAATCGATATGAGACCGTTTTCTATCTTTATAGTTTCTAATTTATTATTAGATTCATTTTTATTATTAATTTTATTATTATTTTATTGGCCAATGAATAAATATTTAAATATTCGATTTCGATTAAATCGACGTTATTTAAATTAAATATGAGGCCAATTCTTTTTATTATTATTATTTCGAATTTGTTTTATTTTTATGGCCAATGATATAATAAACGATTAAATTATTTCCGATATTGTAAAATCGAAAACTTAATCAATATGAGGCATTTTATTTAATTATTCTATTTCGACAAACAATTTAATTTAGTAATTTACTTTTATTACTTTATTTCCATTATTCAAGTATTTGATTAAATTCTATTAAAGTTAATTATTTATATCTATTGTTTTATTCCAATTTAATTGTTGCAATTTTAATTCAATTCTTTTTATTATCGCCTTAATCGGATCGTGAATCAATGTAAGTCGAGTGCATCGTGCCTCTCCATCAAACTTTCTTTTCCTAACTCGGCCTTCAAATTTTTTCATAATTAAGCAACGGAATAACTGAATTCTGGAGTCTCGCATTCCTCGAATTCTTGAATGAACGCTCCTGAGGCTCGCTCCGCGGGATGTGGTTCATTCGACTTTCCGTAATTAAAACTTTTAATACACATATCACATAATGAAAGAATTGAATTCTGGAGTCCAGCATTCCTCGAATTCTCGAATAAATTCTCTTGAGGCCCGCCCCTCAAGACGCAGTTTATTTACCCTTTCATTCTAAAAAACCTAATTTATCAAACATTCTTCGTTAAAGCGAACTTTGTTTAAACCTTTTCTTCCTCGCAAATAAGCTAGCGCTTCCACCTCCTATCGTGAGCAGACAAGCCAACGCTTAGCAGCTAGAATGCGGTTCAAACAACTGTTCATTAAAACAAATAACCAACGAACCTTAGTACCGCGAACTACGAGGCTCTGACTTTCCCATTGCACAAGGGAATACGTAGGCACGCGGATCTTGTTCCTTGCCGAGCACCCTAGGAATAAAATAACCCATTTCTCTTATTAACCCTAATTTAGAATCATTCGTATTTATTGTTCGAAGAGAACAGAAAGCATAAGTTAACATTAAATCGCAAGTGAAACTAAGAGGTTCCTGTTGAGTACAACAGACGTAAGGGGTGCTAATACCTTCCCCTTACGTAACCGACTCCCGAGCTTAGAATTTGGTTTCGATGACCTTGTTCTATCCATTTTTATTTATTAGGTTTTATCTATATCTTCCTATTCTTTCATTAGAATAAATAGAATTAGGTGGTGACTCTGTTATTTCCATCTGTTCCGCGGTCTGCGCGAGGATCATATTTTTCGAGGTACGACAGTGTGCTTGTTCTATTATTCCATCTTAGATTGTAGCAGCAAGTACACATTCCATGGAAAAGAGTTTGAATTCACTTGTGCCAAATTCACACAAAACTCTTAAAAAGCAAAAAACAAACAATAAGCGACTTTCCTGCGGGAACTTCTTTTCTCATCTTATTCATTCTCAGTACAAACTCGCGACGACTTGTCTCGCATGCAGGATGGTAAACACACTCGTACCAGACGAGCCTGCAACACATGAGCACAGACATACGCAGTTCTAGCTATAAAAAACACAAACAAATAGTTCCCGCCTTAGTTAGGCGAACTACGTCGACTCTGATCCTCATTTTCCCGATGAGGTACGTAGGCAGCGGGATAGGGCCCGTTCGAGCACATTATTTATTTTCCCTACATTTTCCCCCTTCTTATCATTCTCTCTTTCCCAGTTCCCTTCTCATTTCTTATTCTCATTCCAGTTAGCAGTTCATTTGTTCAGCAGCACTTTTATTTCTCACCCTTTGAAACAAACAAGCAAGTGTGGATCCCGTCGGGTACAGCGGACGATCTGGGGTTCTAATACCTTCCCAGGTCGTAACCGACTCCCGAATCCAGATCTTTGGTTCGCAGGACCTTGTCCTTTACTTCTTCCTCAGGTTTGTGCATCATTACATTTCCCATTCTTTCGGGATAAAAATGCCTAGCTGGCGACTCAACCTTTTCCGCGCCACTTTCGCGTTTGTACTAGGATGAAAATCCCGAGAGCGACAGTCTTGAAGTTAAGTTTGAAGATGAGAAAAGAGAGCACCAAAAGGATCTCAAAGATAAAATACTAAGGGGGGCTAACAATCTTAAATGTTATCATGCATAGAAGTCCTAGGTTAGTGTAGTTTAAGTTCTATCCTAATGAAGAAGAAGGAAAGAAGAAAAGAAAGAAAGAAGAAGAAAGGATCAAAAGGATTCAACTTACTTCTTAAGAAAGTTAAGTTGATCCTAAAGGGGTATGAAGAATAAGTTAGACATTGATGGCCTAAGCACATCACAATTACAAGTCAAGAAAGCATAAAATGAAGTAGAGGAAGGAGTTAGGATGTGGAAGCATCATCCACACTATACCGGTAAAATCATGAGTGTAAGCTATTAATTAACTTAACTCAAAGTAAACAGAGTCGCCACCATGCTTTTATTTTATTCCAAATGGAAAAGAGAAAAAGAGCGAATAAAACCTAATGAATCTAAAAGCAAAAGCTAAAAGAATCGAGCAAAGAACATGTAAGGGGATAGGTTACAAATTGGGAAGGTTTTACGCACCCAAAATGTATGTGGTACTCCACGGGAGCCCTTTGAAATATTTATTGCTTTTGGTTTGAAAATGGTTTGTTTGAAAGAGATTGAAGAGATGAGAAGAGAATTATTTTTTAATATTTTTGTGTTTGAAGAGACAGTCGTCTCATGCCTACGTACCCACAAAGTGCAATGCGAGATCAAAACCTTGTAGTTCGTGGTACAAAATGTGAAAAGAAACAATGTGTTGAATTGATTTTAAAATGTAAAGATAAGTCGTCATTCTTTAGAGAATAATTCTGCTAGAAAGAATGAATCATATCTAAACATAAAAATGGAGAAAGAAAGGTGCACGAGGGCACAAAAACAATTGAATGAGTTTTGAATTTTTTTAAGGTGTCTTGAAAAGAAAGTTTCGATATGCTTATGTGGTTTAGCATTTATTAAGAAAATGAAATTCAAAAGGTAAAACCGTTTGACCTAAGCCAAGGTTTGATTGTGAAAACGTTTGAAGTTTGAAAACAAAGAAAGATTTGAAAATAGGAAGAAGATTTGAAAATTTAAGAAGTGGGAGGAGATGAAGGGACTATCCTAAGATTTGAAAGTAAAAGTTAAGGGAAGAACGATCAAACCGTGTGGCGAACCTTCTTCGAAACAATAGGACTTCCATCTTCATAAACAAGTGAACCAAATCGGCTAAAGTCTTCAATCCATAATAACTCAAGCAAAGGGCAAGATCCTAAAATCTAATTCCAAAACTCCAAGTCCAATGCTAAGGATGGTGGCCATAGTCCAAAATTAGAGTCACAAGTCTTTTAGAAGTTTAATCCTTTATTAATGTTTTTGTGTCCGAATGGACAAAAGAAAAATTAACATAATAAAAAAAGAGAAAATAATAAAACATGATAATGGATGGATAAAGCATAGTAAAGCAAAATAAAAATAAAAGCAAATAAAAGTGCGAGAATTTAAATGTTAGTAGCAAAAGAAATTAAAGTGCAAGAATTTAAAAATACTAATAGTAGTAATAGTATAATAATATTTACATAATAATGGTATGGTGAACTTAATCAACCACAACCAAAAAAAAGAAAGAGTAACCAAAATCAAAGGCAACCAGATCCGCTTAGCATCTTACACTATAGCGATTAATCAAGGCAAATCGAACCGAATTCAATGAAATTTGAAAGGCGATTGGGAGACCCAAAGCACCTACGCATCAAACATTCATAAGTTTCGATTCTTAATGCAATATGATAATCACTTTGGGATTACGCGATCAACAAGAGATCCGGTCCACGAAAGTGCAAGTACCCAATTAGATTTTTATTCCGAATTAGGGATAAATTTAGGTCTATGTTAAGCAATCGCCGGGTAATTTACGAAGTAATTACCGTACAAATGAGGCCGGCCACCACCAATTAAGGTGAACAATATTAGTGCTAATGCATGCGAGATAAACGATATGTAAATCGCTATCCGAACACAATACCGCACAAAACTAAGGATGAATACTGAATTGAGTCACATGCATGGTATTATTCCATCCTTAAGTTCAATCACTCTTCTTGGTGGATTCAAGCATGAAAATGTATCACTAATGCAAAGTACCTTAAATGAATTAAATAATTCACTTAAAGGTAGTTTTGAATTAATGAACATTAACTACTCTAATCTACACCCAAAATTCATTGAAACTAAGGAGAAATCACTCCCGAAAGTGCTTCCCAAGGTAAAAATAAAAAGGAGGAAGAAGAAGAAGAAGAAAGAGGAACCAAGAAGGGCCTTAAAACAAGCCAAAAACACCATTTTGTCTTGTGATAACCGGTTAACCAATTGGTTAACCGTTTAACGCAAGCAGATTTTGAAAATTTGCGTTGTTTTAAAACTGGTTAACCGGTTAACCAAATGGTTAACCGGTTAACACTGTACCAGTAGCAGAAAAATGCAGAAAATTCAGTATGATCCATTTTTGAAACCTTTCCTCAAACATTTGATGATCATGATCTGAATTTGCACGAATTTTAAAACCAAAATACAATGGAATCCCTGCAATCAAACAACAAATAAAGATCCAAAAGATCTAGAAGCAAAGGCACCAAGGATCTACATCTTGAATGTTGATGGTGAAAGTGGGTTTATGAAGTGAGAGGAATTACCAAAAGCACTTCTTCAAATTGGACCAAATCAAGCGTAGATCTACTGAAATTGATGAACAAAAGAATGAAAGGATAAAGGTTTAGCTCAAGTTAGTCAAGAATTAAATGTGAATTCTTGATAACTTCAAAAGAAAGAAAATGAGCTTTGGAGAATTTTGGTGTTGGGAGAGTATTTTGCAAGAGGTTTTGTGGCTATCAAAAGCTTGTAGAAATTTTTGCAAGGTGAATTTGGCTCTCTAAAGCTTGGTGAATGAATGAAATTATGGTCTTATTTAAAGACTTTAGGTATGGGAATTTGGTGGAATGGAGCTTGCTTTGGTAATTCAAATTAGATTTGGTAATTGAAAATTTGGTGGGAAATGGAAAAGAGTGGTGATTAGTGATGGTTTATGGTAGGAAATGATCAAAGTGATGTAAATAAATCAGAAACCAATGGATCTAGAATATTCCAATTAAATCAATGATATAAGGGTGCTGAATTTGAATAAAAAATTCAAATTTCGCACTGGTTAACCGGTTAACCAAATGGTTAACCGGTTAACCAAGCCAAAATTTGAATATTTTATTCAAATGAGGTTGCTTGGTTGTTGTGGCCCGATTCTTCTTGTACGTCGAAGAAGGCATGGAAATAAACACATGAACCTTGGAAGTCCTTTGAATGAATCAATTAACTTGGGAAATCCTTGATCAGATAAATTGAATTATTTGCGGATCGTCTTCGACTTTTGTCTGTGAAATTCACTCGAGCTGCAGGATTGTTATTTTTGGCATTTTCAATGGTTCCTCTTCCTGAAAAAAATTAGTAAAAGGAAACAAAAAATATTTTCGGATTTTGATTAATGGTTAGTGAACATAAATAAATGAAAGCAAATAATAAAAAACAGTGATCCCTGCGAGGCATAAACCTGCACCCGAGAAGGATAAATGAACTAGTGCGAGATCTTGTTTGTATGCAAGATGCATATGAGATGCGAAAAATCTTAGGGTCAAAAATTAGGGTATGACAGATGCCCCTATTTAAGTTTCTTCAATCGAGCGATAATGAAGATTGAAATCTTCGTTTCGACAAGATGGAAGATACTTAAATATCAAAAACCCAAATTTTTTATCCTAAGATGCCAAAAAAAAGGAATGAAATGAAACGAACAATATGAAATGATATGGAAATAATATGGAAATGGTATGAAAGGATATGAAATGCATAGAAATTCGTGAGGAACAAAACGACATATGAAAAAAAAGAATAAACGCTAGGGATAAGGAGCATAAGACTCCGACGGGGAAAAGCAGCATGCTAGAGACCAACACATGGCTCAGCTGAGGAATGGCAATTGGACAGAAAGGATCACAACATCCAGGAATGGCACTGAATGAAGTGAGAAAAGTCCCGAAAAAAGTACATCAGAAGCATCCAAGGATGACATTACTGACTTTACTAGGGCTATGCGAGAATGGCAATCGGAAATAGGTAATCACAATATCTGAGAATAGCAATCAGATAAAAAATGTGAATCACAACATTCAGGAACAGAACTGAATGAAATGGGGAAAGTTCAGGAAATTACATCAACTCAATGATGACTTCATTACGGACATCCGAGAATGGAAATCGGAAGGAAAGTGATCACAACATCCGAGAATAGCAATCAGATAAAATGTGAGTCACAACATTCAGGAACAGAACTGAATGAAATGGGAAAAAGTCCGGGACAGTATATAAAATCAATGATGACTTCACTATGGACATCCGAGAATGGCATCGGATAAAAGGTGTAATATCTGAAAGAAACAACCGGTATATGAAGAAAAAGATTCTGAAGAGGCAAAAATAAACGCCAAGTAAGTTGGACTTTGATCACAAGGTAAGATGTTGAAAACAACAGGACCCCGAGAAATGCATATGAGGACTAAAACACTCAGTATGCGGACACTTACGAAAATAGGGACTAACCCACCCAAGAACACGCATAATAAGGACTAACACACTCAAATATGCAAACGTAAACAAAATTGGGGAATAACACACCCAAGAAAACGCATAATGAGGAATAACACACTCAAATATGCGAAGGTATACGAAAATGGGGAACAACACACCCAGGAAAACACATAATGAGGAATAACACACTCAAATATGAAAACGTTAACAAGAATGGGGAATAACACACCCAAGAAAAAAAGAAAAAGAAAAAAAAATATGAGAGAAAATGCTGAGAACCTGTTTAGACTCTTAGAGGAGTGGAAAGAAGGAAGACTGATTCCTCAACACGAAGATCACTGTCATTCTGCTCAGAGATTAGAGATGCTATTGTTCTTGAACATATCTCTGTCACACCGGTAAACTGTACCAAGTGGAAAATCTTTTGAGAGAAGTCATGAAAAGCTGCTTGGAGATTCTTGAAGAAAATTTCCCCAAGTTCAATGACTGATGAGGGTAAACTGATAATGGATTCAGTTCTGGACTACTGGCGGAGAAAAATAATCACATCTTTGAAATGACTGTTGAGAGAATAAACTGATAATGGCTTCAGTTCCTGAAATGAATGTTGAAAAGATAAACCAAGCATGAATCTTGCAGAGATCTTATGATTAACAAAATCTGAGAACCACTTGTACTGAGCAACAACTCTTGAACCATAGGACCTAAGAAAGGCTTGCCCCTGATAAGATCACTGACCAAGTTTCTCAACTGTTTGAAAATTCCTTGATGAGGAAAGTTTGTTTGCAAATAAAAAAGTGTTTGTACAAACTTGGTAATTTTAATGTGAAGTTCAATGCAAAATTTTGAAATCAAGAATCATTTTTTGGAATGAAATTTATTGATGTAAAGTAAATGAAAACATTGTCAAAACACGAAGGTTGAGACAAAAATGAAAGATAAAGCAAATGTAGGAAACAAATGATTGGTAGCAAACTTGGGGAGTCAGTTTACGCAACCTTGTTGTAGTATGCTTTTCAAAAGAAACCTGGATTCAATTAGGACTTTTGAAGGTTGTAACGTGGTCTGGTTCATGGTTTATGAAACAAAGGATATAGGCTCAAATTTTATTTTGTACCCAACCCAACTTCGTGATAAACTCCAGTCCTACATTCAATTAATTCAGCCTATGCATTCAAGTTCCAAGAAATTTAGATTGCACAGATGAAGATGATTCATAAGCCAAGGATTTTGAGATAACAGTCACCTCTCCCTTTTTGTTATTTTAGGTGAGGACTTTGGTCCACTAATATTGTTCTTGTTGAGGATTTCGAGAACCTCTTGATAAATCTTTCTTTTTATTATCCCTAACTTTTGCCTGAACTGTGATATTTGAACTTACAGTCAGCGGGATGCCCCAGTTTTTGCCTAAGTCTCCTTCATAGGTTTTGACTTAGCGGGGCTTTGATTTTTATCATCATTTTTTTTAATATCATTTTTTTTGTTGAAAGATATTGACTGACTGGCTTAATGATTACAATGAACCATCATTGGCTTTTGAATTGAGAAACATGTTCGACACTTCTTAATGTGTGCAAAGGAAAACTTGAGATTGCAACCTTTATTGAAAGGTGTCTTGAATGATTCTCTTGTACTTTGAATGCATATTCGAATTAATTGAGAACTACCCATCCCCGGGTTAAGATTGCGGATTTTTCGAATAGAAAGAAACTCCAACTTCAAGGTTCAAAGGGGTTGACAAGGGATTAACTTCCTTATTTCTCCAGTGTTTTGGATTTGAAACAATGCATGTATATCATCAGCCAAGTCTCAATTGAAAGCATACCAACAACAATTATGGGTATCTCTTTTTCATCATCCTCCCTCCAATCATTGTAAAAGCTTGAGAAAAGATAAATGAACTTGAAATATAAAGCATAAAGATGCAAATAATAAATGAAATTGAATCAAAACAAAGTAATGCTCATTTCATTAAAATCAACATGAAAGTACAAACGGAGTTTAAAAGCAAACAACTCAATACAATTGAAGAAAGTTGCAAACATAAAGAAACAATGGCCTAGTGATCCATCCGCAACAAGGATGAGCTGTCCCATCTGAGATTATGGCCTTGAAGAAAATTTGACTGTTGAAGTCATCTGAAGATTCACTTCTCATGCTTCGGAAAAGGATTGTTGACAACATTAGGATTAGTGTCATGAAAGGAAAGGATGTTGTTCCTGATAAGTTCTTGCACTTTAGCCTTCAGTGCAAAGCAGTGTTCTAAGTCATGACCAGTTCCACCTTGATGAAACTCACAGCGAAGATCTGATCTATAGTTAGATGGAAGAGGATCTGGAACAGCAGGCGGAGGCCTAGTAGTAATCATTCCACTCTTAATCAAAGAAGGATACAAATCAGTGTAAGTCATCGAGATAGGATCAAAGTTCGGCCTATTGCGATACTGATTTTGTCCAGCAGCAGGATGAGGAGCCTGAGCTTGAGCTGGTTGAGCTTTGACAACAGGAGAAACTGCAGCTATATATGGTTGAACATATCGTTGTTACGGGCGATAAGGCTTCCTCTCAGTTGAAACAACATAAGCATCACCATCTCTTCTCTTTTGAAAATTCCCAAGAGACTTTCTTGCAGCATTAGAAGATTCAGCATTGGTAATCTTACCCTTCTTGATACCTTCTTCTAGTCTTTCTCCAATAGTGACTAGATCAGAAAAACCAGATGAAACACTCCCTACCATTTTCTCCCAAAAGAACGGTTGAAGAGTGTCCATGAACAAACCAGATAATTCTTTTTTGGCCAAAGGTGGCTCCACTTAAGCAGCTATCTCTCTCCAATGCTGAGCGTACTCTTTGAATAATTTTTTCTCTTTCTGTGACATGTTTTGCAGTTGACGGTCAGGCGCCATGTCCAGATTGTACTTATACTGCCTTACAAAAGCATCAGACAAATCCTTCCAGCTTCGGATGTGACTCTTCTTAAGTCCTACATACCACTTCATAGAAGCACCACTCAGACTATCTTGAAAACAATGAATAAGCAGCTTGTCATCCTTGGCATGTGCAGCCATTTTGCGACAATACATCAGCAGATGAATCTTTGGACAAGTATGCCCATTGTATTTCTCGAATACAGGAACTTTGAACTTATCAAGAAAAACTAGGTCAGAGACCAAACACATGTCTATTGCAGAAGAACCAAAGACATCTTTTCCTTCTAAACCTCTTACCCTCTTCTCAAGAGTCAAACATTGCTCTTCTACATAGTTGACCTCTTTCTTCAACTACAAGCAACTTAGCCATTGCCTGAATTTTTGAACCAAATTTCATCCCTAGGCCTTGTATACCATGTGAAAGCCTTTGACCACAAGAATTTCTCAAAGATATGAGTGTAGCTTGTCCTGGGCCAAAACCCTAATTAGGGTTTCCTATGTAGGAGGTAGTTGCACTGATGAATTCCTGATGAATCAAACCCCTTCTAAGGCTTTGAGGTGAAGTTTGAGCTTGTATGAGATATGAGGATCCCTTGTAGGCTTATTGCAAGACCACTTGGCTCTTATCTTGACTTTGAAGAATCAACTTGATGGATGACTGATCATATTCCTTATGCTTCTAACTATGGATGTTATGCCTTATCTTTCTATGCAAAGATGCGATGGTATGTACATTATATGCTATGCTATATGATATGAAAAAGAGAGGTCAAATTTTGGGGTGTTACAATGGTCATGCATGGTTATGTAACATGTAAGATTTTGTGTGCACAAATGGGGCAATGGATGGATGGTGAGATGAACATGCGTGTGAAATAAGCCGGCAAGATGAAACCCAATCAAAGCTTCCACCAAAAATAAGCTAACACACTAATGCAAATGGTGAGGGTTGTCAATGTATATCTTTCAATGTAGTGGATAAAAATGCATTATTTTGGTAGCAAAAGAGCCATAACATTTGATAACACATGTTTGTAGTTGAAAGCAAGATGAAAGGATGCCTCTAAAGTGATGTAAAATGACTTGGAATGCAAGCTCACAATTCTGGATCATGGGTGTGTGAGGTATGCCTCAAGCCTGGCCTTGGGCCAATGGCAAATGGCTACAAGGAACTCTCTTGTTTATGCCTTCATATCTTTTCATCCTTTGCTCAAATGAAAAAACCTTAAACACCAAAGTTGTAGAGGGCAAGCTCCTGAACAACTTTGATGTTCAAAGATTTTTCATTTGAGGTCTTCTTGATGGGGTAATTTGACTTGACATTGATTCCCACAAGCTATTTGATACATTGCCTTGCCATGTGCATGCCTTGCCTTGCCTTGCCAAGGTTTTTGCCCTAGTTTTACCTTACTTTGAATGATCATAACTTCTTTAATTTTGATCCTATGAACATGATCCAGCTATGAAATTGAATCTTATAATGCCCTCTTTCAAACAGTCCAAGTGTAATTTTCATTTGACTTTTGGATTTTGAAATGGCCTTTCTTGAACATTGCTGCCAAAATGACCAAAACCTTCTATTTTTGGAAAACCTAATTCTCCAAAAATGACAACTTTAGGTTTTCTTGATTCTTGATGATTCATCCATCATTTCTTGATAAATTTTGTCCAATGTTCCCTTGTACCATGAATTTTATGACCTTGACCTCAAAAAGTCAGGAGTTGACTTTTTCCTCTACACAGTTGACTTTTCCCCAATTTCTTGATTTTCAATCAACTGACCAATTGAAGACCTTCTGAAATGATTCAATGGATGATTTTTCAACCCTAGGTACTTGACCTCATGTGAAATACATTGAAATCAAGTTTGGACCAAAATTTCATTAAGAACCCCCATTGATCAGAAACCATAATTTTACCCCTTTTTGTTAGGAGGTGTTGCACTGATTGCATTCTTTGATCAATCCACTTCTTTCAAATCCTTGAGGGATCATTTGAAATCTTGTGGGATGTGAGGACCCCTTTGAACATTGTTGAGAGTTAAGTGACACTTATCATTGCCTTTGGATGATCACCAATCCCACCAGTCATTGATCATAACACTATGCTCCCAACTATGAATGATATGCCTTATTATTCTATGCAAAGATGTAATGACATGTATGTTATGTGATATGCTAACTGTTATGAAATAAGAGGGAAAATTTTGGGGCGTTACACCAAGGTACTTTGCCATGGGATATTTGCACACATTCCATATGGGGATTAGGTGTAGGGTATCTATCATGATGAATAAGTCTTAGCATGAGGATGTTTCACAAACGATCGTAAATTGATCGTATTCCCAACCTCAATTCCCTTTTTGTCAAAATTACCCTTAGGACCCCAAACACTCTTTTCCAACTTTTCCCTCATTAATTACCAACATATCCTCAAGACCTCTTCTTCTTTTATTTTAACTAAATAATAATAATTTGAATAATATAAAATAATTATCCTTAATATTATTATTCACTAAAATAATTCAATCTCTTCATCAATGCAACAACGGTCGTCTAACACCAAATAATCGACAACAACAAGCTACACAATTAAATTACGAAATCGGGGTGTTACAACTCTCTTCCACTTAAGGAATTTTCATCCTCGAAAATTGTCCGAAGAAAACAGAGTCGAGTCCAACTTCCTTATCGGATCTTCATGTTCTCAATTCCAAAACACAAGTCTTCAACAAATTCAATCCTTGTCTAAATCAAACTTTTCCAAACTAGATACTCCCATACATCTGACCATTTGTCCACGGATGATAAATAGAATTCAACCTCAACTTAGCACCCGAATCATCTTGCGAATTCTTTCAAAACCTCGACATAAATCACAGATCTCTATCTGACGCAATCATCGACGGTATCCCATGCAACTTCACAATTTCCTCAATGTACATCTCCGCTAAATCCTGCATAGGATGAATAATCTTCATCGAAGGGAAATGAGCTTACATAGTCAATCCATCTACGATCACCCGAATCGAATCATTCCCTTTTACCGTCTTCGACAATCCTGACCCAAAATCCACAAGAATACTATCTTTTTCCCATTAGGGAATATTTAACGGTCGCATCAGACTCAAAGGCCTCAGATGTTCCATCTTCAATCTTTGGCAAATCAAACATGCACACACAAACTCAACAATATCCTCCCTCATCATTGACCACTGAAACAAATTCTACAAATCCTGATATAACTTTGTAGCACCAGGATGAATGTTCAACCTACTTCAACGTCCTCTCTCTGAAATACTCTTCTCAATATCTGATACATCTGGAATACACACCCTAACACGGAACTTCATCACATCATTCTCATCAATTCGAACCCTAACACGAAACTTCATCACATCATTCTCATCAATTCGAAAATTCACATTCGTCCCCCTGGTTAATCAAAATCAACTAATCATCCAACTTCAAATCAGATTGATGTCCTACTCAGATCCTCTCCACAATATCACTATTCAATTTCAACATTCTTAACTTTAATCTATTAGAAGTAGTCTCACATAACAAACTCATGTCTCCGAACAATTCAATTATCTCAAGTTTTCTCACCAAGCATTGACATATGCAATGTCTCCCGTCTATAGGCAACTTCAACCACATTTGCTTTACCTGAATGGTAACTCAAGTTAAATAGAAATCTTTCAACCATTCTATCTGTCTTTTCTGTCTCATGTTTAACTCTTTCTAATCAACAAGTGCCTCAAACTCTTATAACCGCTGAACACCTCAATTCTATATCCAAAAAGATAATGTCGCCAAATCTCCAGCACAAGCGCCACGGGTGCCAATTCTACATCATAAGTAGGATAATCCCTTTCATGAACTCTTAATTATCTGGAAACATACGAAACCACTTGACCATTCTGTACCAACACTCCACCAAGGCCCATCTTCGAAGTATCACAACAAACCACAAAAGACTTACTCGGATTAGGCAAAAAAACACCGGAGCAGTCACTAACTCATTCTCAATTTCCACAAAACTTTCCTCACACGCAACATCCCACACATATACCTGACTCTCTCTCAGGTCAACTAGATCAACGACAATACCAACTTAGCAAACCCTTTAATACACCTGCAACAACAACTTACTACTCCCATAAGCTTCTTAATTCAAAGATATACTTCAGATTCTCTTACTGCCTTACAACATCAAGTTTAGAAAGATCAACAATTAATGCACCATCGGAAATCACCTGACCAAGGAAACTTACTACCTACAACTGGAACTCATAATTTGACAAATTTGCATGCAACTTCCTTTCTCTCAATACGTGAAATACAATCTGCAAAGGTTTTACATGTACCCCTTCAGACTTAGACTGCGTCAAAATATCACCAACAAAGACTACCACAAAATTACCCTCTAATACTCATGAAAAAAATCCGCTTCATATACTCCACAAACACGCCAGGTACATTGGATACACCAACCGACATCACAGTGTTCTCATGGTGATTGTACCTCATCTTGATAACCGTTTTCAAATATCCTAAATTCCTCATTTTATCACCAATAGACTATCTCATTATCATTTATAATCATTTCACTTATGTCACAACAACATCATTGACAACTCACCACAATAGAACTTCATAATCAACATCATGTTTATCAAAACACTTATATAACCCAACCATAAGGTAGTTCATCACTTACATCACTAACCAATCGTCATACCACACATGAACACTTGACAGAAGTTTCAGCAGCACAACATCACTACAAAGTATATACATGCATGGTTCCACTCAATTTCATTAATTAAAACACAATTTTCGGTCTTATAACCCGCTCTCAACATCCTCTATGGTTTCTGCAAAAAAACTCTTGATTTAATATAAGAACACATCCAAAAGTAACACACCTTAGATAAATCACCAACCACTGCATTTTCTTATGCCTTCAAAGAAACTCACATCATAAACACCTCTACACCATCTTTCATAAACTTAACCACTTGCTTAACGGAACAAAGAACTCTTCACCTTCATCAAACTTATATTCACACTTCAAAATAAGTCACGAATATTCTTAGGAAAATATCAGGAATTGCACACCACTAGCATACCACTAGCCGTCACATTGCTTTATACTCCCCGAGAAGCAAACATCGACAATACCTGATTGTTCTCCTTCAAAACCTTCTAACTTAACTGACATACACACAACTTGGACTTTCTTCATCCTCAAATATAATACTCTTCATCAACTCATCAAAACCATCTATAAGCACTCGACTTACTTCATCCTACTTCACCGCACACAACATCTAAGTTGGCAAGACATGTCTATTCCATCCAACACGGTCCTGTCTAGTATTAACAAGAGATTAAGGGTGATCAGTTCCTCAATTTATCAATAGATAGCCGACAATCACGATGGGGTATAAACCATATCCACTAAACTCTAATTGCGTTCTTGGCAACTTGTGCACTCAATTGCCTCATGCACAATTCCTTATTCGACTCAAGCCCTATCTTCGTATTCCCTTCGGAATCGAAAACAACACTGTCCTAATAACATTTGCAACATTGCAATCCAATACACACTGAGCCAACACTCCACAGCCAAAGAAAATCAGAGAAGCAATATCTTCTCCCCACTTGTTTCAAACCAACACCTGGAGACAACCAGATAGAAAACAAGCAAGTATTGACAGTGTTGCACACACATATCACGTACCAAGGAACAAACATCATTAGACAACCTGACCGGATGAACCGACCTACTCTGATACCACTAATGTAACACCCTTCTAACCCCACGGAATAAAACACAATAATCACTTAATTAAATCAGAGTACATCTCAGAAAGGTGCCACATTTTCTTCATAAAACGTCTTAACAACATTTATTACTCCGTCAAATGGGTTTTTCGAAACATCTAGAATATTCATTTTTCTTCCATAAATCAATAATCAACAAATCTCGGCAGCGGAATTATAACTTCATAAAACTTCATTTATTTCATCAAAATACCAATACCTTAGGTCATTGTCAACTATCATCAATAAATACAACTATCATCTATTAACTCAAGAAAATCATCATAACAGACAACATATTGTTCACTCAAGTGTGATCCACCCGATGTTGCATCTATCAGAGCAAGACATCATATCACTAAATAAGCAACGCATAAAGAATACTTTCAGCTACATTCAAGCACCAAGCTATCCTTGACTATCTGTAGGATGGCATAATAAAACATCACCAAAGGCAGGCAGGGTGAGTAATTACAAATTAATATAATCGACATAAAGTAAAGATAATCATGCAACATACATCAAATAGCAACACATCATAATTCATCACAAATCACATCATAAAAACTCAACAGCATCTGCTCAACAAGTATGCATCATGCTATGCCACCAAGAATGGAATGCAATCCTCATAATATGCATGTGGTACCGATTTCAACATGTGATGGACACTGGGCCATTTACCCTCCACAAGGGAGCATAACATAAACAACAACACCTCAATCCACACAATGAGATTGAAACCTCAATAATCATAAGTATGCCATGAATGCAACGATGCAACAACATCAACATAATCATCATAATCAACACTTGCATCAACATTCATGTAATTATTCATCATAGTCTTCATAAGATATCTATATATCAATCATGTAATCTATCAACATATGTTCATCATCACATAACAATCATAAATATCATAATTTAACATCATAACTTCATTTCACACTCAATCATCCTAATTCATCTTATCAACATGTTCGTCAATTAACAAATATAAACATCAATTATTCACAACTTCTATTTACTCTCTTATAACATCATTCACATAACTCATACCATCATATAAGTCAACACATAATCATCATAATTCGTCATTCATACATCTACTACTTTACCTACTCATGTCATCATTATTACATATCATGATAATACAACATAATCACCTAAACATCATTTCATCATAAATTCTTACATATTTAGCATGTTATAGCATGACAAGAATTCACAACAACATCATAGCAACATAAGGCAACAAAATGAATCATTTTGAGTCATTCAAGAAAAGAAAAAAGTTTCCAAAAAGTTACAGGTCTCGTTAAGAGAGCTACTCTTGGGTTGCAGAATTCTCAAAACTTCACTTGCTCGCTAAGCGAGCTAGGCGATTTCGTAAATCTCAGCCTGCGATAACAACAACCACAGCTACGACATTTCACCCTCAAAAACACATTTTTTTCATCATTTAATCACCAATTCAACAACAGAACATCAAACCAACACACATACATCGCATACAACATAAAATACAACACAATTCATCACAAATTCCTCAATTCTATTCATCAAATCCTAGGTTTTCTCTAAAAATCCCAAATTCTCCCCATTACCTAAACTCTACGTCAAAACATATTGAAAAACAATACTCCATATACCTTAGAGTGAAGCTTTTCCATGTAATTCATCAAAAATCTCCGGAAACCTCTTCAATCATTCACTCCTCTTCATCGTTCTTTAGACCTCTTCTTTCTTCTTCTTCCAAAAGCGATCATAAACTGATCGTATTCCCAACCTCAATTCCCTTTTTGTCAAAATTACCCCTAGGACCCCAAATACTCTTTTTAAACTTTGCCCTTAACTTAGTCGTCATAAATTATCAACATATCCTCAAGACCTCTTCTTCTTTTATTTTAATTAAATAATAATAATTTGAATAATCTAAATTAATTATCCTTAATATTATTATTCACTAAAATAATTCAAATAATCTCTTCATCAATACAACAAGGGTCGTCTAACACCAAATAATCGACAACAATAAACTACACAATTAAATTATGAAATCAGAATGTTACATCCTTCATCCAAATTACATCAATATTTTAACTTTCCCTATCCTAATATTCCATCATAGAGAAGGTTAATTGACATGTTATCATACTTAAATACAATAATATCATTTTGCACCCAATAATTAAGCCAATTTCTATGAGCATCTACCATGACACATTTTAATGATGCAACTAGAGTTCTCAAATATTTGAAGACATGTATTGGTTGTGGAATCATGTTTCCTAGACATTCTACAATTCAATAGCATATTTTCCACGAGAGAAAACAACATTTGAAAATTGATTTCCATTTGGTCAAAGAGAAATTAACCGTAAGGATCATGAAGTTACTATTGATTACTTTCTACTTGTCGGTAGATATCTACTAACCTCCTACTCATGTTGAAAATGGATAGATATCTACTAAGCTCCCACTTGTGGGAGATATTACATCATGGCACTAAATGCATTAAAGATAATGACTCAAAGAGATTAAAGTTAGTAACTTAATTACAAAAGTTGTTATTAGTAGTTACTTACCGCACAAGTTATTTAGTGTTGTGTGCTAGCACATATTAGCTTAGAATGTATATCATCGTAATTCTACAAATAAATAAAAAATGATCAATAATGAACAAGAAAACACCACTTAAAACTCTTAAATTTTCAATATATAATACATACATTCACAATTCATTTTAAAACAAATTAAGAATTCATTACAAAACGGTAGGTCCAAGCTTACATTTTTTGAAGTTTTAAAAAAATCAGAATAAGAGAGACTAAACATGCGGTGACAATAATTCATCATAGAAACCAAACACACCTAAGCTAACACATCATCATATAAGAAGAAAAAAAACTGCAATATAATAACAAACACAAGTTGGTCTAGAACAAGGGTACGAGATAAGTCTAAATTATTTATTCAAATAAACTAGTAATAAAAAAAAAAACTAAAAAAAAACAAAAGGACTAACCAGGTGTGCCCCAAAACCCACGACCAAATTAATAATAAAAATAATCATCTAATAAATAATTATGTTAATCCCTAATTATGAGGTGCAACATAACCTTTAAATAATGAAAGAAAAACTAAAATTGATAAGACCAATGACTGAGAATACGACAAAAAATAAATAAATAAACAAACAAGGAAGTGGTAGTAGTGGATTCTTTACACACGTATCTTGGTTTGGGTTCGGATTTAGGTTCGGGTTCGGAGTCAGGTTGGGTTATGAAGACTTTTATGCGGATAAGAACGACCCTTCTCTCTATCTCTCTCATCGTTTTCTCTCTCTAGAAATTATACATTATTACCGCCTTTCAGTTCTACAAGAACCCATTCCCTCCTTCACCGCCCCAAATTCTTCTCATCTCTCTCTCTAACATTTTCTCTCTCTAGCATTTATCACAAAACTTTCAGTGTCTCCAATCAGTATCTTCAAACTGGCGTTCGAGAATCAAGACACAGTTCGTGAAATCAAGCCCAAAAATAGGAGAATCATGGTAATCACCAAAACTCCTTGAATCTAGCTCACTCTCATTCTGTTTTCATAATTTTTTAGTTGACTTAAAAAAAACCAGAATCAATTTTTTTCTTTCGATTTTTTTAAGAATGTTGTGTTTTTGAGTTATGAGTCTGATTCAAATTTTTGTGTGAAGGGTGCTGGAGGACCTGATGATGAAGAAAACAGATGGCCGCCATGGTTGAAACCTCTGCTTAAAGAGCGTTTCTTTGTTCAATGTAAGATGCACGCTGATTCACATAAGAGTGAGTGTAACATGTACTGTTTGGATTGTATGAATGGTGCTCTTTGTTCTCTCTGCCTCAATTATCACAAAGATCATCGCGCTATTCAGGTTTGTTGAGAAAGTAAATTCAGTTATAAGTGTCATTGTTATGTTGGAGTTTTTATCTTTATAGGTTATCTTCAATAAATGAACTATGTTTTTGTGTTCATTTGATACAGATAAGGAGGTCTTCTTACCATGATGTGATTAGGGTGAATGAGATTCAGAAGGTGTTGGACATATCCGGGGTTCAAACCTATATCATCAACAGTGCTAGGGTTGTGTTCTTGAATGAGAGGCCACAGCCAAGGCCAGGCAAAGGTGTCACCAACACTTGTGAAGTCTGCGAGCGGAGCCTTCTCGACTCGTTTCGATTCTGTTCTCTTGGTTGCAAGGTAGTTACATTGCTTAACACAATGTCTTTAAAATGGGTTGACTTTTGGTATAATAGTGAATGCTAGTAATATGGACCATTTTGCATTCAAATTCAAATTCAATTTAATTTCATTGACTTTGTGAAAAGTTTTTATTCTAATTTTGATATTTGAGTCTGTATTGAATACTAATCAATGCGGTATGAATTCTAGATTGTGGGAACATCAACCACTTTCCAGAAGAAGAACAAGTTGGCTTCCAAGTTGGCTTCCATGATATCGGACTCGGAGGATTCATACAGCAGCAGTTGCAGCCATGGAAAACTTAAGAACAACATCAAGGTGCAGAGCTTCACTCCTTCAACACCACCACCAACTTCAGTTAATTATAGAACAGCCAAAAGAAGAAAGGGAATTCCACATCGTGCACCATTGGGAGGACTAGTCTTGCAATACTAGTCAACAGTTAATAATTTTAGGTTATTGCTATAATGCCCTTAATCGGCCAAACTCTCCTAATGTCAAGATTTCCCGCATTCACACAGTCAGAATGTCTATAGTTGTTCGACCAAGATTGGTCTTGATCGAGTGACTATTGTTGTCTGTGTGAATGTGAGATGTTAACTCCGGTTCGACTTTAATATATATAGATAAAAAAAAATCTAAACCATGTGTCTAAATGCTGCTCTTCAGTTCCAGTGCTAGAGCTTTTTGGTGAAAAGGGCCAGTGCCGGAAGTGTTGTTGGTGTTAATAGTGTTTGTTTTTGTGTATATAGGAAAAATCCAATAGGAGTGGAAAATGTTGTATAAGTAGAAGAAAAATAAAACATCTGTAAAATACTAGTTTGATAAAAAGGAACGGTGTAGGGAAATAAGCAAAAAGTTCCTTTGGATCAAAGCTAAAGATGGTAATGACAACAGTATAGGTTGGTTTTCTAGAGTAATTATATCTAAGTTTAGGGGGTGTAAATAGTGAAAAAGGTGACAATGACACTGTACTCTTTACAAATATAGGTGGACTCTATCTTATATATGTAAAATTGTGAAATATACATAATAATGATAATTTTTATAATATCTTGTGTTTAATATTAATTCAATTGTTATTATTTTAAACAATAATAACCTATATTGTCTAATATAATTTAAATAATTGTAAACAGATATCTAATTAGAGTATTGTATACTGTGATTCAAACCCATAACATCTTCCTTATTTATATATAAAAAAAAATCTTTTAAAAATGAATGATGACAATGTGAATTTATTTTGGTTAAACTTTATTGAGTGGTGATGAGAATGACATGACCCATTTATGCCGGCGTCTTACGTGGGGTTAGTCAATGTTGGGTTCGAAGTTGTTTCCACGTTTCGAGTTATGATTGGATAGCTGAAAAGCAAGACTTATTGCATCTCGAAAACTGAGCTTATGTGAGAGCCGCCCTTTTTGTCACAAAAACAAAACGATTGTGTTGTGGGCGGCTTCGTGTGGATTGCGTTGCGTTTTAAAGACTGGGACCCACATTATCAGATTTTATCCAACGGTTCATTTTTCATCATGTATCGACGGCTGTGATCAAAAGTATACGTGGGTTTGTGGTTAAACGCACAAGTGGTGTGGTGTTATTGTTTAAGAACTTTCCCTACTTAGTAACGTGTTGATGGGTATAGTCCAAGGTAGTGGGAATGGAATCAATCTAAATATGTCATATTTTCCCCAGTTAAGAAATTGAGTGCGAAATTTGATCTCGCAACTGCAATTAAGAGAATTGAAGTTATTTGATGTTAGAATTAATTTTTTAATCAAATTAATCGATTATATGAATCAGATACCAGTTAATGGATTTTTTTTATTTGATATAGGTGAGAAATAACCTCAACTATTTAAGGTTAGAGTCTAGGATTGAATTGAATAGTGTAACTTACATAAAATGTCTCCTGATGAAGAATGTTCAAGATTATAGTATGAAAATTATTGTGATTTGTGTTTGATTTTATGTGATAATCAATTTATTATAGTAATTCTTTGTTGTTTTGACAAAGCTAGGTATCTGAACATGATTTTTCATTCATTGAAATTATTACAATAGCATGCATCATTTTCAATCACATAGAATATCATATAAAGATCGACCTTTAGTGCCTTGTCCGATACGAAAAATGGAGTTGTCATGTGTGGTTGTTTTTAGAATTAAAAAATCATAATATTATTATTGAATGTCGCTCTCTTTAATCCTTGTAAGAGTTTTTTTTAGATATATAAAATAATTATGTATTTAATTTATATATAGTTTAAATACAAAATTTATTTAGTTAACTTGAATTTATTTTATAAAATTTAAGTATGTTATTAAATTAGTTATGCAAATATATTACTTTTAATTTTATTATTTATATATCATAATTCTTTAATATAAGTAAAACAATTTAGATTTATTCGAATCGATGTATCTATATTATATATAGTCCAGATACATTAAGATACATTGACTCTTCAATGAATTTTAAAAATATATTTTTTTTAAATTAAGGACCATATTTGTTATTTTTATTTTCAAATATTTTTTATTTCCAAATGTTTTTTATTTTATTTTATTTTTTTTTTCTTTTATTTATTTTTTAACTTCATTTATACTAAAATTAATTCTTGTATTATGTAAAATATTTAATTTTAGTCTTATGATATTAATAATTATATTTTTACTATTTGTTGTGCTATGAAATTTATTAATGTTCGAAAAAGATGATTTTGTAGTTTGTTGTGGTGGTTCAAGATTTTCGATGTCATGGAAAGATGGTTGATACACAGGGTAACACTAAAAAAGTAAAAAAAAAATATATAAAAAAAAGTGAAAAGTGAGGTTTGAATTGGATTGAATGAATACTTAAAGTGTGACACATTTTTCTCTTTAAATATGGGGAATGGTTGGTAAGTGCATGTGCATGGGATGCGGTCAATTGTTGGAATAATTTGGGAGATTTGTATGGAATGTTCATGACGGGTACTCTGCGATGTTGAAGGAAAAAAGTCCACTTACTCTTCTGGTGGTATCTTTTTAAAGGACAATGCTTTGTGACATATTTTGCTATTCGGCCATGGGATCTGCGATCTATGTTAGATAAGACACTACTGCCCTGGGTAATGGGCATATTTGCTCTTGGAAATTGTAACGTAACACTAGGATAAACTAACATTAACTAATTATAAGCGACAATACTTCTTTATAATGTTGAGTGCTTCTAGGTTGTTTATGAGAAGATTTTCATCATTGGTAGTTTGTTTATTGATAGCCCTGCCTTAAGAATTTGAGTAGAGTATAAAGAATTTCTCGAAGTATTGTTTTGCCTTTTGTTGTGAGTTATCATTCAAGAAAGAGTTTTGTTCTTCCGTTGAATCGAACCCAGAATGATCTTATTCGTTAATATTAGTTTTGCATGTTGGATCGGTCATTCTTTTGAACTCGAAGTTCACACTCCTCTTCCTTCTTATGCTCTTTCATTGGGGCATGAAGATTGTTCTAACTCACTTACTTTGCTACACCTACATCAGTTCTTTATTATAACATATTTCAAACATAACAACCATTATACCAAAGAAGGGAAAATATAACGCTTTTTTTGGCCTTTAATAGCGCTGTCTAAGGTGGCATTGTTTTAGGTAAAGGCAGCGCTTTTTTTAAAGAAAAAGTGTTGCCTTATGTGTACTTTAGACAGCGCTTTACCTTTAAAAGAGCTTTCTAAAGTAGGTATTTAACAACGCTTTTTTCCTGAAAAAGCACTTTCTAAAGTGGGCCTTTAGCAGCGTTTTTTCTAGGCTTTTATGCTTTCTATTGGCATCTTTAGGCAGTGCTTTTTAAGGAAACACGCTTTCTATTGTCTCCCTTTAGACAACACTTTTGAAAGCATTGTTTAATGTATTTTTTTTGTCACTTTACGGCGACACTTTTAATGGAAAATGTTGTCTATTGTGTACTATATGCAGTGCTTTATCTAAAAAGCGTTTTCTTTTCTTTACGAAAATTTTAAAAGCAATTTTTTTAAAATCACATACCAACTTCAATAAACCTGTATTATATACCATTATAATTCAATTCACATAAACCATTTCCATACAACCTGTATTATATACCATTATAAACATGTGTAAACCATTTCCATACAACAACTTCTAAACCATTTCCATTATAAACCATTATATATATTATTATATACCATTATAAACTTGTATTATAAACCAATTCACATAAACCATTATAAACCAAAATATAAACCATTTCCATACAACAACTTCTAAAGATACCATTATAATTCAATTCACATAAACCATTCACATAATTAAACCTTTACAAATCCTTTAACTTCTAAAGATCTCATACACAACAACTACCAAAACTATAAAACAACATTCCATAACTACACACTAACTTCCATACCTTATACAATTCTTTTCTCAATAAAGTATTCACATAAATCCTCCTTGATTTCTTCCAATTTATCTTTCGTGTAATGAGCACACATATTCATCAAAGTACTCAAATTTATCAAAGTACTCAAATTTCTTCCAATTTATCTTTCGTGTTATGAATGGCTCACAAGTAAAACACATGCACAAAGAAAAACCTTAACACTCAAAAATACCCTGCTTTACACAATACACAATATTCAGTCTAGAGTAATTAGGTTAAATAACCAATAATATAGAGTATTCTGAATGAGCCTGGATCTGATCAGAAATTTCCTTAAAAAAGATCACATGAATCAAGCAAGAAAAGATCTTCAATAATATCAAAAAACTAACGTAAAGCAGCTTCTGTTTTTTATAACAAAACTTCCTTGATGTTCGCACATTCTGGAGCAAATCAAATTACCAAACACCTGATAAAAATATGCAGAAATAAAATCAAAACTTTATGTATTGGAAAGTTCCAGAACTGTCAAGAAAGAAGTTACAACATCTTATCTGACATCACAGAAACATTGCACACCAAAAGATCTCCAAGCATGTTAAGGACATCTTACAATACATCAAGAAAAATGATAATGTTTTTCTATATGTGCAGCCTAACCAAGAACCTTCAATCTCCCCCTTTGGCAAATTGTGGCTTAAAACATTATCAGCACTCGACAACCAGAAGGAACCAACCATCAGAGATCAAAGCAGCAGAAGAATTAAGAAACAAAATTTTGGTTGCACAAAGTAGAACACCTGTTAACACAACACCTAATCAGAACAACAACTCTCCTCAACCAATCAACCAGACACAACAGAAGAACAATCAAGGCAGATTGTGCTAAATCCCTCCCTTTTTAGCCATAATATGACAACCATACTAACAATTTCTCCCCCACAACACATGATTAGTACTCAACAAGGAGAGATAATACACCAGCTTCCCATATCATCATTGGAAGCAACATCACCAGTCTTCTTTGCAGTAACTTTTTGTAATACCCCATAATTTATTTAACTCTCCAGATAATATTATTTAATGCCAATAGAATTCCGGGTTTCTCTAAGAAATGTTAATGAAAAACTATTTGGAGTAAACGGGGAATTTAAACTGGTTAACTGATATTATTTGTTTCAGAGATTTTATTAAAGTGTGAATTAAGAGACATTTTGGATACTCTCTATTTTGGGCCCGTTGGTAAGAAAAATAAGTTTTCCTCTTAAAACTTAAATATCCTATATTATGTTTTATAGAAAGAAAAATATGGAGAAAGGAAAAAGAAGAAGTTAGTAAGAGAGAATAGAAAGAAGGAAAAGAGGAAAAAGAGGAGAAGAAGAAGAAGTGAACCCTAGAGCTGTAATCCATCATTCTTCATCATCCGCCCGTCGAATCGAATCAAATTCTTCACCAATCTTCATCTCTCGAGGTGGGTTCATAGTTAAAAGCTTTTGTTCTAGATTTTGGTTGAGTTTTAGAACTTATGAGTTTTTAGATTTTTGATAGAAAATATTAGAATCGAAAGATTAATCGGTTCAAACTCGATAAAACCTAAGTATGATGATTTATATGTGATTATATGCATGTTTGTGGGTTATTTTCTCTGTTTTGGTGATCACTTGAGAGGTTTTGAGCATTTTGGGGAATTTCCGGTAGCTGGTTTTTCAGTTGAGATTTCTGACCTTGCTTAGCGAGCAGGGCTCTCTTAGCGAGCGGGTTGTTTTCTGCAACAATGTTCCTGTACTGGTATAGCTCGCTTGGCGAGCCTGTAATTTTCAGCTGAATTGTGTTTTAATTCCTAACCTTTGTTTTGGGTATCCGATTTTAGTGTCCCATATATCGATTTGAAGCTAAAAACATGTACTATTTTATAATGTCGTGAAATATTAATTTTTACCGGACTTTTACCGACTTTTCATATAATCAGAATTATGTTAAATTGGAAAGTGTAAGCTAATGGAAATAAAATGGTGTGACTTATGAGGTATCTAGGATTCCCTTAGGCTAGTGTGAATTGTGATTTGTATTACTTTAGGTCCTCCATAAAGTCTTGATTGAGTCTCAACAGGGATACTTTGCGTTTTGTTAGGGTATCCGTAAAGACTAGAGGCACCGGTAGTAAGGCGCATGTTAGTGGCTTGAGGTGGGTATTACATTGAGTCCCACGGGAAACATGGTTTAGGCTTGAGGTGGGTATTACATTGAGTCCCACGAGAAGCATGGTTTAGGCTTGAGGTGGGTATTACATTGAGTCCCATGGGAAGCATGGTCTAGGCTTGAGGTGGGTATTACATTGAGTCCCACGGGAAGCATGTTAGTGGCTTGAGATGGATATTACATTGAGTCCCATGGGAAGTCTAGTCGAGTTACACTTGAGGTGGGTATCACACTAAGTCCCACGTGAAGTGATATAAAACGTTGTATGGATGTTTTCCATTGTTTGTATTTGGCTACTTTTGAGAAGTGGCAAAAGTATTCGTGGGATGCTAGAAATGAACCTTAGAACCGAGAGAACTCTAGGATAGGGAACTCACTGAGATGTTGTTATCTCACCCCATGTTGATGTTGTTATTTCAGGTACTTCAGGTTCCGCAAAGGGTAAAAATAAAGCAGTGTGATTATCTTTGCTTGTTTGATGGCTTTTCTTCCGCTGTGGACTTTTGAGATCTCCGAATCTAGTTCTTAGACTTTTGTGTATTTTGAACATCTTGTATAATTGTATAGCCTTTTGTACTAGTACCTTATGTTGTAGTGGCTATCTTTATGCATTGTGTTACTAAGGAATTGTTGTATTTTAGTACCAAACTTAAATTTATATATGAAAAATATGCTTTGATGTATGTCTTTTATATATGGGTATTACAGTTGGTATCAGAGCAGGTCGTATCCTCGACCTAGCCTTGGAATATTATAAGTGTTCTTTCCGTTCATATACGTAATCTCGTTGTAAAACTAAATGTAATGTTTGTGGTATTGAGCCTGATTAACTTAATCCTGTTTTGATGACATTTAGGGATTTAGCGGGTAGGCGTAGAACTCGTGGTCGGTCTAGTGCCACTCCTCCTGTTAATGATCAGCCGGGTGGTGAAGGGAATGCTCCTATGTTCCAATTCATGCAAAAGATGCAGCAATAGTAGCACCAGTTCATGCAGGAGATGATGCACCAGATGAATGGGGGTCTTCATCCTCAAGTGGTTACTCCTGAAGCTGGAGGTGGAACCTTTCATGACTTTTTCCGCATGAATCCTCGAGAATTTCATGGTGGATTAGATTCGGTGAAGGCGCATGAATGGGTAACGGGAATGGATAGAATCTTCCAAATTGTGCTATGTGGTGAAGAAGATAAGGTGACTTTTGCGTCACACTTGTTAAAAGGTCTTGCTGCTAGTTGGTGGGAGAGTGCTTCTAACCTCATGACGGTACAAGGAATTCCGAGAGTATGGTAACATTTTAAGACAACATTTATGGATAAGTACTTTCCGAGTTCTTTGAGAACCCAAAAAGAGTTTGAATTCCAACAACTTAGGCAAGGAAGCATGACTGTGGCTAGTTATGCAGAAAAGTTTGAAGACTTGGCGGCTTATTCTAGGCAAGTTATGTATGCTCCAGATGAAAGATGGAAGATTGACCAGTTCTTGTTTGGTTTGAGGGCCAAAATTTCTCATAGTGTCTTTCAGAGGGAGTTCCCTACCTATTCTGAATTGTTGAGGCAATGATATGTCGCCGAACATAGTTTGAAGAAAGTGCAGACTGAAGCTAGTGAGGGGAGAGTTGCTCAAAGTGACCGAGGAAGAGCTAATCAACCTTTTAGGACAAGGCCCAAACCCTTCAAAGGGAAGCAAGTGGCGAGTCATTGATCTAGTGCTCCTCCTTCTTGTTCCAGGTGCCATAATAATCATTATGGAAGATGTAATCCGGGTGGTGTGATCTGTTTCCTTTGCCAGAAAGAAGGACATTTTGCTAGAGATTGCCCAAAGAGGAAAGATCAAGTTCAAGGAAAAGTTTACACTATGGATGCTAGGAAGACCAAAGCCGAAAATTCTCTTATTGCGGGTACATGTCTGATCATCCTTGTCTTGTTTTATTTGATTGTGGGGCTACGCATTCTTTTGTGTCTACTAGTTGTGTGAAGCGACTTGGGTTAAGAGTTTTTCCATTGTCTCCTCCTATGTGTAAACACCCCAAATTTTCCCTCACTCATATCACACCATGGCTTGTGATCTTTCATATTTGCATAAGCATAAGCATACCACATCACATTGCATATTTGTTTCATCTGCATAGTTCAAGTTCATCTGCATCTAACGTTTGTGAACTGAGCAATCCAAGATTTCATCTGAGCCATCCCAAAGGCCTCAAAGTGTTCCAAGAGGATCATAAGTATTGAACCAAAGCTGAGTTGTTGAACCAAAGCTTCCAACTTTTGATAATCTTGAAGAGGCACTGAAGTTGTGGGTGCTACCTCCTTAGGGTAGAGAGGTGTTTCCTTAGAGAATGAGAGTAACATAGTCTTTACACGATCCTCCAACCAGCTGGCAAAAGGATCATAAGTATTGGGATCCACTCTCCCAAAGTTTTTCTTCCCTTTCATCATTCTAACTTCCCAAGCTTGGGATGCTAGTATGCTCATCTTGGAATTTCCTTCTGCTAGAAAGTATAAAGACTCATTTGTATCGTCAGTCAAAGGTACATCTCTTAAAGGATAGCCAAACTGCTTCCTGGACAAGATGGGATTGTAGCTGATCCCACCTTTCCTTCCTATCAAGGGCACATTTGGAAAGCTACCACAACTGACCAACATTTCTTTGCCCACCAGATCTCTATTACATCCCCAAGCAATGTCAGCTGAGGTTAAGCCCATTAATCTTTTGGACCACTTCCAAGATTGTTTCAAATCCTGAAAGGGTCCTGATTTAGGGAGTTGCCTTACAAACCATTCAGCAAAAAAGGGGAGCACAACAATTTACATGTCCCTTCCTCTTTTCATTCCTGTGGTGAACTCCATAGTAGAAGTCAGCTAGCAATGTAGGTACAAGATTTCTTTTGACAAAGATGGTGATGGCCTCCATACTAATTAGCCCCTTCTCTCTTGGAAATAAACTGATTCCATACACTATCATGGCTAACAATGCTTTGAAGTCTGCCCATTTTTTCCCAATGCCATTATATGTGCCTCTGTGATAAGAAAATCCCAAGGGATCCCCTTACTTTGGCCAGCCTCTAATCCCATCTTGAGTTTAAGCACATTCAAATGACAGGCAGCAGTGATATCCTCATGAGGAGGGGTCCTCTCTGAAGCATAGTAAGGCATACCTTCTTTAATAGGAATATTCAGCATACTAGAAATCTCCTCTAATGTAGGTGCCAAGATATAATCAGGGAAAACAAAGACCCTCAGCTGTGGATCATAGAACTGCAAAAAAGAATGCAAGCCATCCATCTGGTCAACTGTGGGCTTGCTCACATAATCCAGTATCTTGCCAAATTCTTTCTTGAAATCATCAAGGACTTTGTCATCCATCAAGCTAATCAATCCCCGAATACTCTCTGTCTCCGGTTGTGGGAAAGTATAATGGACATTTCTCTTCCTTGGAATCTCCATGTTGAAGCAACAAATATGACCAGGACTAGGAAGTAATGAACCCTGGGAATAAAAAGAACACAAAATGATTAATGATGTCATGATGTTATGCAAGGCAAGGCATGTGATCTGTGATGTGTCTGTGTAGTGAATCAGGTAATTAAGTGTCTGTGCAAGGCCATAATATCATCACAAGTATCTCTGATCAGGAGTTCATGATTTCAGAATCCATAATTAATAGAACAAGATCGTATCACTGAAGTATACTGGCATACATGGGTATGTTGAAGTTTCGGGTTCCTGCAAACCTGTAAACCCCTCCCAATCTCACGGGTGTGCTACTCGGGTCAAACATCACGGACTCTCGAGGCTGAATAGCAATAATACGTTCACCATTTCTGAGAAATGGCTCATGACCAATCAGGGAATCGATTTGGCATTATGTACTACTCAGGGAGGTCTCAGCTGAGTCTGGAAAAACAAGCATCCCTCATAAGTCCTCAGCTTCAAGCACTGAATTGAGAAACAATAGTACATTCATCCCGAAGGGTACAATACTATCGTCATACGAACAGTTTGCGTTGGCTGGATTCCTTAAGAGAGAACCAGGCCATCCTATGCGAGTTCCCAGTGGACCCTCGGATGCGAGTGGGTTTGCCAACAAATGTGGTCTGCCACTGTCATCACTGGAGAGGGATGCTTCCACAAAGGTCCTCAATGATCGGTCCTTTGACTGCACATAACTATCAAGGTAGCGTATTAACCCATAAAGATTCTGGTATCAATACATTCCCGAGAAGGTCGCAAGTCAAGGTGTGGAACTCACTACTACCAACATAGCAAGATGCCATGAAGCCAAAGTGGAACCACTCTAAGTCCTAGGGTGCACTCGAGCCCCGGTTACGAGCTCATCTCACAGTAACCCCATCCCATAAAAAAAATGGAAACCAGCACAGTCCAGCATATGATGCATGTGAAAATAAATACTGAAAGCAGTAAATAAAGCTGTAAAATAAACTGTAAACGAAACAATAAATAAGCACAACAACACACACATATAAACACCCATAGAAAGCAAAAACAAACAGGCGCTAGGAGTGACTCTACAAGGAAAACCAGAGATTCTGGGTTCGATCCCCAGCAGAGTCGCCAGCTGTCGCTCCTGGGATTTTCATCCTAGTACAAACGCGAAAGTGGCGCGGAAAAGCTAGAGTCACCAGCCATACATTTTTATCCCGAATGGAACGGGAAAGGTAATGTTGCACAAACCTGAGGAAGAAGAAAAGGACAAGGTCCTGTGAACCAAAGATCTGGGTTCGGGAGTCGGTTACGACCTGGGAAGGTATTAGCACCCCAGATCGTCCACCGTACCCGACGGGATCCATGCTTGCTTGTTTGCTTCAAAGGGTGAGAAATAACTGTTGCTGAATAAATGAACTGCTAACTGGAATGGGAATGAGAAAGGAACTGGAAAAGAGAATGATAAGAAAGAATGGGAAAATGTAGGGAAAATAAAGAATGTACTCGAACGGGCCTTACCCCGCTGCCTACGTACCTCATCGGGATAATGAGGATTAAAGTCGACGTATTTCGCCTAACTAAGGCGGGAACTATTTGTTTGTGTTTTTCACAGCTGGAACTACGTATGTCTATGCTCAGGTGTTGCAGGATCGTCTGGTACAAGTGCGTTTACCGTCTTGCATGCGAGACAAGTCGTCGCAAGTTCGCGTTGAGAATTAATGAGATGAGAAAAGAAGTTCCCGCAGGAAAGTCGCTTATTGTTTGTTTTTGTCTTTTATGAGTTTTGTATGAATTTGGCATAAGGAAGTGAATTCAAACTCTTTTCCATGGAATGTGTACTTGCTACTACATTCCAAGATGGAATAATAGAACAAGCATACCAAGCAAGGAGAATTTATCAAAGACTTGTTTCCTAGGATTAGGGTCTAAGTTCACTAGCTTGTTGAACTTATTACATGTTTTTTGTTGTTTTTGTGAAGAAATGTCTTTTGTGTTTTCTTTGTGAAACAACCCCTTGATGAGACTTGTACATCATGCTAGACAAGCCTACACTATTCCAAGATGGAATGAATGTAAGTGCCCCATGGAATAAGGCTATACACAAGGGATCCTTTCATGCATTTATTATGTCTTTTTGGATTTTGTTTGAAGATGAGAAAGAAGACTCAAAATGGAGAAAGGGAAAAACTAAGGGGGACTAAGACACAACCCTAAGTTATTTATTAAAATGGTGGTCCTAATGGTGAGTGAGGTTTTTCTAATCCTAAAGATCAAAAGGAAAAGAAAAAAGAAAAAAGGATGCAACTTACTTCCTAAGGAAGATAAGTTGGTCCTAACAATGGGGAATCCTACCAATCACAAATATGGAAGGAAAGAAGGAATTAAATGCATAAAGAAAATGCATAAAAAATAAAGGATAAGGTGAAGGAAACATACCTCAATCTTCCCCTCTACAAAACAAAGGTTAATGTACATTTTTATTAAAAAGGAATGAGGTAAACACATACCAAACAAATCCTAAGGTAACTTGGACCTAAACTAGACTCAATCTTAAGTTTAAGGGTGCCTACACTATGCTAAGCTAAAATTCAGCCAATATTTACAGCACTCAAACACACAATCAGCTATGAAAACAATTCATAACACAAATCAGTTTTTTACAGCCAGCATGCAGCATGAAAAGGTAGGTGTAAAAACTCATAAACAGCATGCACTACACAACACACAACATACATTTTACAACACCTATATGCAAAAACAGTTACGAAATGCAAAATCCAAAATTGATTATTTTCATTTTATGCACAAAGTGAATGATAAACAACACATTAATGTCACTTAACATGAATCCACATGCATCACAAAATGAACTCAAACATGTGAATTTATTTACATCATTTATTTGATTAAAAATGACAATGATCAATCAAGAACAAACATACTTTTTCATGTTGCACAAATGAACATTTTATCATGAGATTGAATAAGTATCACTACAAGCATCAATTGTTACACATGCATGGCATACAAATCATAATTGAACTCATGTTAAGTTTAAGGGTGCCTACACTATGCTAAGCTAAAATTCAGCCAATATTTACAGCACTCAAACACACAATCAGCTATGAAAACAATTCATAACACAAATCAGTTTTTTACAGCCAGCATGCAGCATGAAAAGGTAGGTGTAAAAACTCATAAACAGCATGCACTACACAACACACAACATACATTTTACAACACCTATATGCAAAAACAGTTACGAAATGCAAAATCCAAAATTGATTATTTTCATTTTATGCACAAAGTGAATGATAAACAACACATTAATGTCACTTAACATGAATCCACATGCATCACAAAATGAACTCAAACATGTGAATTTATTTACATCATTTATTTGATTAAAAATGACAATGATCAATCAAGAACAAACATACTTTTTCATGTTGCACAAATGAACATTTTATCATGAGATTGAATAAGTATCACTACAAGCATCAATTGTTACACATGCATGGCATACAAATCAGAATTGAACTCATGTTAAGATATGATCAATTAAGCACAAGAAACTTGCATGAATATGTGAAGCATTTAATCACTTTTGGCAAAAAATCAACATGGTATTTAATCACTTTATCAAGCAAGCAAGCAATGACAATAATCATGAAGCATATGTTGAATTTAAGCAAACAATTAACATGTGAAACAAATGATTAAAGTGTAGCAAAACAACATCAAGAATCACTTATATCACATTTGCACATTTAACACAAAACATAGAAAAGTGAACGGAATCATGTCGAAACGACTCGAAACAAATGAATTGGCTACTGGAAATAAACTCAAAAATTCCCTAAAATCAATACCTAAACATACATGAACCTTAGAAGAAAATTGGTTAACCGGTTAACCAAATTGGTTAACCCGTTAGCGGGCAGAAAAATACAGCATTTTGGCAAAAAACGCATGGGTTAACCGGTTAACCAAATGCGTTAACCGATTAACGCTGAACAGAAAGTGAAAAATGCTTTTGAAATAAGTGCTTTTGGCCACAATCTTCCTTCTAAACAACCCTAACCCCCACCTAATCATGCTAACACGAATTTCTACTCAATTAGGGCTTATTAACACATGCTAGAATCTATAACAAGCTACAATCCTAACTTCTAATCCATCAAAAACCACAAATCGCAAGCAAAACTTAACGAAAACGTAATCAAACATAAGCAATACGAAAAGCACTTAAAGAATGCCGAAATGGCGAGATGAAGAGAATAACTTAAAGGAAAAGTGATTTAGATCACCCACCTACGAAGCGGAGAAGTGCTTCGGTGAATGTTGCAAGAATCAGAGCTTGATCGAAGAGAAAACCAAGAAAACCGCAAAACCGCAAAATAAATGCGTTCTAGATGCTTGAACCTTCGTGTGCTTCCGATAAGTCGAAACCTTCACCAAAATTCAGTAGCTTATTCTTCTACAATCCACAAATTCAATGGAGGTTGGGGCTAAGCTTCAAGATCTTCAAGTTTCAATGTGAAACTTGAAGAGCTTATTCAAAAAGCTTTAGTGAAAGGAGGGAAAAAGGAGGAAAAGTGAGAGAGAAAAAGTGATTGTGAGAGAATGAGAAATTTGTGAATGAAAATTGTGTGTGTGTAATCCTTTGGTTTGGATGAAAATGGATTAAATATGGCTTAGGTTTGGGTCCCAAAAATTAGGCTTGAAATCCAAAATTTTGGAATGGTAATGAGGTTAGGATTTAGCAATGGAGCTAGGTTAGGAGAAGGAACATTCTAGAAGATGGTAGAACATGGTAGAAGTTTCCAAGGGAAATGGAATGGAATTGAAATGGAAAAACAAGAGGGAAAGAATGAAAGGAAGTGTGGAAAGAAAGTGGAAGGAAAAGTGGAGGGAAACGTGAAATCAACCACTTTTCAAATGATTTTCTTTGATTTTTTTTTCTCTTTTTTATGATTCCTCCATCATTTCTTAACCAAATTTGAGCCATAGGATCATTGTAACCCTAATTTCATGATGTTGATCTTAAAAGTCAGGAATCGACCTTTTTTACCTAGCTCGATTGCTTTTTCCCCGATTCCTCGAGTTTCAGTCGTCTGGCCAGTCGAACCCCTTCGAAAATGAATTTGTGGACGAGATTTGAACCCTAGGCCTTTGACATCATATATAATACAAAGGAATCCTCTTTGAATCGAAACTTTGTGCCGAAGCCCAATAGAAGTGAGACCCTAATTTGGCCCTTTTCATCAGGAGATGTTGCACTGCTTGCCTCCTTTGATTAAACCCCATCTTTCCATGGCTTGTGGCTTCAAGTGAAGACTTGTGGGATATTGTGAAACCTTTGCACAAGGTTGAGAAGTTTTGTGGCCCTTTGATTGCCCTTGTAATGCCTTCGGATGCTCCAATCATTGATCACATACCCATGCCTCAGCTATGCTATTCATGATGCAATTTTTTATTATTATTTGTATATGTATGCAAAATTGTTATGCAAAATGTTGAGGACATGAGAGGGAAAATTTTGAGGTATTACAGCTGCCCCTGTTCAATCATCTGCAGGCCTGAACAAATAATTGTGAGAGCTTTTAAAAGTTCAAGGTATGGAGTGATTGAATACCTGAATAAAACCTGAAAATTTGAACTCTGTGGGAAATAAAATATAGTGGGAAGAATGCCATCCTCAAATGACGATTCTCATAAGATCCTCGGATCTAAAACGAAACCATCCTCGAATAGAGACGCAATGGTATACCGGCCTCAGTCGATAACCGAAAACAACAAAGACTGACCTCAGACAGACATTGCAAAAGAGACAAACTAACCTCAATCAATAAGCTCAAAATGGTCTATCATCCTCGAATGATAGCCACAACAACAAGACCAACCTCAGAAGGACTTGAAGAAAGAATTCCATCCTCGAATGACAATTTTCAAAAGATCCTCGGATCTAACACGAAACCGTCCTCGAAAGGAGGCGCAATGGTATACCGACCTCAGTCGATAACCAAAAACACAAAGGCTGACCTCAGACAAACTTTGCAAAAGAGACAAACTGACCTCAATCAATAAGCTCAAAATGGTCTATCACCCTCGAATGATAGCCACAACAACAAGACCAACCTCGGAAGGACTTGAAGAAAAGAATGCCATCCTCGAATGACAACTCTCAAAAGATCCTCGGATCTAACACGAAACCATCCTCGAATGGAGACGCAGTGGTATACCGGCCTCAGTCGATAACCGGAAACACAAAGACTGACCTCAGATAGACTTTGCAAAAGAGACAAACTAACCTCAATCAATAAGCTCAAAATGGTCTATCACCCTCGAATGATAGCCACAAAAACAAGACCAACCTCGGAAGGACTTGAAGAAAAGAATGCCATCCTCGAATGAAAACTCTCAAAAGATCTTCGGATCTAACACGAAACCATCCTCGAATGGAGACGCAGTGGTATACCGGCCTCAGTCGATAACCGGAAACACAAAGGCTGACCTCAGACAGACTTTGCAAAAGAGACAAACTGACCTCAATCAATAAGCTCAAAATGGTCTATCACCCTCGAATGATAGCCACAACAACAAGACCAACCTCGGAAGGACTTGAAGAAAAGAATGCCATCCTCGAATGACAACTCTCAAAAGATCCTCGGATCTAACACGAAACCATCCTCGAATGGAGACGTAGTGGTATACCGGCCTCAGTCGATAACCAGAAACACAAAGACTGACCTCAGACAGACTTTGCAAAAGAGACAAACTGACCTCAATCAATAAGCTCAAAATGGTCTATCACCCTCGAATGATAGCCACAACAATAAGACCAACCTCAGAAGGACTTGAAGAAAAGAATGCCATCCTCGAATGACAACTCTCAAAAGATCCTCGGATCTAACACGAAACCATCCTCGAATGGAGACGCAGTGGTATACCGGCCTCATTCGATAACCGGAAACACAAAGACTGACCTTAGACAGACTTTGCAAAAGAGACAAACTGACCTCAATCAATAAGCTCAAAATGGTCTATCACCCTCGAATGATAGCCACAACAACAAGACCAACCTCAGAAGGACTTGAAGAAAAGAATGCCATCCTCGAATGACAACTCTCAAAATATCCTCGGATTTAACACGAAACCATCCTCGAATGGAGACGCAGTGGTATACCGGCCTCAGTCGATAACCGGAAACACAAAGGAAATATGACAAGATGGAACAGGATCATTGTACATAAACGAGAGCCCCGACAAACAGGACCGTTGTTCAAAACAATAACCTGTGATGCGACTGTTGTACCAAACAAGACGCGGAATAAGTGACAAACATTGACTTGAAAAGACAAGGGTGTCTGAAAAATGATATCGGTATCCTTTGTGCGGAGTACTTCAGGTTAAGAATATGTTCGTAATATACCTAAAAACTGGCCTATGCTGGCATGCATATGTTTGAATTTATGGCGTAATGCTCCATGATGATGGAAATGCTACGCTTTGGAGGATGCACATGCAATGATGATTACTAAATGAAAATGCAAATGAAAAAGGGGGTCTCCTGACAAGGAAACTGCAAATATCCCAGGTGGCTTGACTGGGGAGATGATGATCACTAAATTGATTTGATGAATTCCTGTGGGGGAAAGCAACTTTGCGGGGAATGTTATTGATGATACACAGTCTCTGAACTGCCGTTATTTCCAAAAATAAATTGGACTTTGAGATTAGAGAGCCAAGACCCTGCTGGAGATGGACTCTTATTGCACTCTGGTGGGGAAATGGAGACCTCCTGACTTGGCTGGGAACCAGAGGTATGACCCTCCTGAGGAAGCAAACTGTTGGGGGGAAAGACACTCCTTGTACTACTGGGGATTGCCCCTATGTGAAGGGAAACTTCTGCTTGGGGATGACACCTACATTCTGCTACCTTGGTGGGAGATTTCAGCTCCTACTTTACCAGGGATGATTGGAGACACCCTGGGAGACACCTGCTATTGGTCAAGCATAAAGAAATGTTCCTCCTGGGAATCTGCTTTTAGATCTGTTAGCAACACCTGTACCTGTACCTGCATAAACACAATCGATAGTTCCTGCAACATGGAGAGTTAGTTTGGGACCTGCCTGCCCCAGGCTCGTAGTATGAATCATTATCCGGGTATCTCGACACCTTTTCAGAGTTGCATTAAATGTTTTTGTCCTCCTGCACGAGTTAGAAGGCATTCAAATGTTCACAACACAATGTAAATCACGATTTTCTGGACGTTTTCGCAATCAATCAATGCTAGATGAAAATACATAAAACAAGCAAAATAGTCACAAATTGACTGTGTCGCTCCCAAAAGATGAGACTGAGCTCAAATGAGGTACATACGCGAATGGTCGGCGAAAAGAGGGTGTGAGAACACACAGGGGTGAACTCACAGGGAAAGAAAAGAGTCGCCAGCTAGGCATTTTTATCCCGGAGGAAAGGCAATGCTGCATAGACCTAGAAAGATACGGATAAGACGGTTGCGAACCAGAGAGACTGAGAAAGGGGGTTGGTTACAACCTGGGAAGGTATTAGCACCCAGATTGTCCGCCGTACTCGACGGGATCCACGCTTAAAAGATTTGTGTTTTAAAGGGGTAGTGTCAGTGCAATTTGTGTATAAAGAGAGCTGGAAAAGGTGTACAGGTGTCAGTGTAACAGAAGTGCAAAGTGTGATATATACAGTGCTAGTGTAAGGATGAGAGTATGCTCATGATCATGAGGCTAAGAGAATGATGCTGAAAGAGGGGGAATATACAGATACTTTTGTTCGATAACTGTTAAGTTATGCCTACGTATCCTCTTGTGCAATGAGGAAGTCAGAACACCGTAGTTCGACCCAAAGAGACTGAAAGATAAATTGACTTGTGAACTGCTTACTTGTCTATGCTCAAGTGTATGACCTGTCTGGCTCAGGTGCAAACTGTCTTGCATTAGACGGAAGAAGCGAGTTCTCGTTTGTGAGTGAATGAGATGAGAAAAGAATCCCGGAGGAGACGATTATTGTTTGTTTTTGTGTTTTCAGTCTTTTATTGCTTTTTTTTTGGATTTTTGTTATAAGAAAATGAGCTTAAGCCTAAACCATTGGATTAGTAAACTCATCACATCCTCCCTCTGATTAGGGGTAATGAGAATACATTAAGTGTGAAGTTAGCATCTCACACTTAATCACCATGGTGTAGGATTAAGATCATTAACCTACTTGTGATTATTTAGATGTTTTTGTTGTTTTTGTTTAGTGTTGAGTAATGAGATTAAGCCATAATCAGGGATTAAACAGACTCATTACACCATCCTAATAGAAGGATAATAGATGAGAATGTTTAAGCTGAGGAAGACTCCTCAACTTAATCCATGATTAGGGATTAACCTCATGACAAAACAAAGCCTTTATTAAGTGGATTTTAGTTAATGGTAAGATGATGAAGTGATTTTTAGGGTTTGTAAGACAACTTGAGGGGGACTTGTCCATTAACACTAGGGTTAGTCCTTCTTAACCATTTAAGGAAGAATTAGAACCCTAATGCAAGGCCCAAGTTACAAGCTTGATGTCTTGGTGATTATTAGATGAATTGATTAAAGGATTTAAACACATTAAGGATTTAACACTTAGGATTAAAGTTATACACTCCATCCTAATAGAAGGATGCAGGCATAAGCTTAATCACAAAGCCTTAAAGCCTTTATGATTTAGTCCTTGATTATGAGGTGAGAAGAGAAGACTCAATGAGACACAAAGGTAAAATCTAAAGGGGGGACTAATAAAAACCCTAATTATTGTCATGCTTGTTTGTTCCTAAGGTTTGTGAGGTTTACAAGAAAAATCTTCAGAGGAACCACCAGGAAGCAGATGAAAGGATCAAAGAGAAGCAAAGTAACTTGCTTCATTGAAGAAGACAAGTCACTTGAGGAAAGAAAGTAAGAAGAACAAGAATGAGCAAGCTCAATCTCAAACACAAGACAAAATGCAGCAATGATGCATAAAAGAGGTGAAAAGAGATTGTGAGAAGTGAAGGCAAATTCACTTCTCAAAGTAACTTACCACCTGAAAGGTTAGTGAAAGGAATGCAATGCAATGCAAAATGAGATGGAATGGCATGATGCAAACCAAAACCAGAAGCATAAGTATGATGCTAATGATGCTATGAGATGACACAAACATGAAACAAGGCATGGGGATGATCATACGAACATATGGATGCAAGAGAAGCATGCTTAGAACCATGAACATACATGAAAAGTTATGGAATGCAAATGACATACAACATGGCAAATGAAAGATGCAATGATCAAACATGATTATAATATGTCCTAAGATGTGTTATGAATCAAATGGATGCATAGAATGTCATGGCAAGTCATGGTATGTGAGCAAATGCAAGATGAATGCAAAAGGAAGCCCAAATTAGGGTTTATGATCAATGCACAAAACAAAAACCAAAACCAGAAGCAAACATCATGATAAAAAATTGAAAATGCATTCAAAGGAACCCTAAACCTATACAAACTCACTTCCCAAAGGAGGGGATCCAATTCTTAACCTAATGAAAGTTATGAATTTCCTAAGATTACTAGGGTTTTGGGGTGCCTCACAAAGAAAAATACCAAACAAATTGAAAATGCAATATCAAATCAAACCAATTTTATCCTATAAACTACATGCTATGGAGGATGCAATGCAAGAAGAACCATCATCAAACTCGCAAGGGTTAGGCAGAATGAATTTTTCAAACTTAGGACCAAAATATTGCCTTTAAACAAATTTAATTCCAATGAAAATTGTCAAAATAGATCAAGAACTAAAAAGAAATTTGTTTTGAGAGTTTGATAATGTTTCTAAATGTTTTAAAATGCAATGTGAATTTTTTTGTGATTTTTAAATACCTAAATGTATTTTTAATTAATTAATTTTCATTAACTAATTAAAAATAAACATTTAAATAATTTAAAAATAATTTTTAATGCAAAAAATAAAAATAAAAACATTTTTGGGTTCTGAAAATTAATGAAATGTTTGACAAAAAATTTCAGAATTTTTTACAGTGTTTTGCTATTTTTTAAAATTCATGCAAATAAAATACAAACAAAATGAATTAAAATTGGTTAACAGAAGAATGGATCGATTCATGTTTGGATGAATCGATTCATACTGATCAAAACAGAATTAGTTAAACAGCTTGAATCGATTCATAATGGGATGAATCGATTCATTTTGCGAAATCCAGGAACCTTTCAACAGAATGAATCGATTCATGCTAGAATGAATCGATTCATTATGCTGTTTTTTTTCAAAAATTCATAATCAAACTCATTCCTTAGGCTGTGTTAAGTTCTCTAACTCTCCAGATTTCATCCTCTACCCACCCCAAACATGAATCAATCACAAGATCACATTTACAATGTATCAACAACAAGATTAGAGCAAAATCAAGAAAACTGCAAAAACTTCAGAACATGCATACACACTCATTTCTCAACCGTTTTCAGTGTTTCAAAGCTTAACATGATCAGTGAAACAAACTCTATCATCCTATAACCAGAGATTACATTTCTAAAAAAATGTTCTTGATGATACCTGAACCGGAGCTTTGAACTTTGGAGCTTTCTGGCCTCAAACTTGGTGCAATCCCTCTCCTTTGAACACCCTGATGATGAAATGAAGCTTGGAGAGCTTTGAGAATGGCTGTTTATGGCTGTTTTGCTCTGGTGTAGCAGAAATGGAGGGCCTTTTGTGAGATGTTTCAAGTTGTTTCAGGGGGTGGTTCTTGTTCAAAGGGTGATTTGTGACTTGTTGGTGAAAGAAAAAGTGAAGTTTGATGGCTGTGTGAAGAAAAATTCAGAGAAGAAGTTTGGGACAAATTTTGTGCAAGTTGGATTGTGTGTGTTTCAATGCCAAATGAGCTGCTATATCACTCCCATAAAGTTTGAGTAGGCCGTGGAGCAGGTTAGTAGAGGCTGCTAATCACTATTCCAAGAGCATGGGAGAAATTGCAAAAAGTCATGGTTAGGTGTACTTGAGGCATGGGCTGTGGCAGAGCTGATTTTCTGGCTTGTACTGCATCAGATGAGTTCAAGGATGACTCTTGGATTAGTTGATGTGAGCTGGAATGGATGAAGGGTGAGATCTCACATGTTTTGCAATATTGCAACTTGTTACACTTTGTGACTTTTGGCCATGAACATGTGACATCTCTTAAGAAATATGCAGCAAAATGCATCACATAATGTTGTTATGACACTTTGATAATGATTAGAGATCAAACAAAACCAAAGGAAACCTTCTTGCAAGACTTCCCTCTTTGTGATTTTCATGAAAAATGGCTTATGATACTTGGACATCAAAGCATGAAAATGAGAAATTTCTTGGGCCAATATGAATTTTAGGCATTGCATTGTGTTTGTATGAAGATTAGAAGTCATTTTGAAGTCAATAGAATGCTTGGCATGTGAAATTGCAAGTTTCCCTCTTTGTGCAAAAGTGAAATTTCAATGATTTTTCCCAACTTTGCAAAGCCATAACTTTTGATCCAAAATGAATTAGAAAAAGTTATTGTACTTTTTGAAAAGGGAATGATCCATTCTACAACTTTCATGACCAAAGTTTTTCCATTTGAAGCATTTTTGAATCAAAAAGCAAGGGTTGAAAAAGTTTCCCAAAATGGCAATTTCATTAAAAGTCAACTTTCCCAAAAAGTCAACTTTGCAAATGACTTGAGATTCTTCAATTTTGTGAACTTCCAACATCTTCCATGATCAAATAAAGATCATACACAATCAAAATGATGAAGAACACCCTTTGGTTGGGTCATTGGGGGCCTCAGATGCCCTGATTTTGCACTGACTTGCTTAGAAAGTCAACCCTTGATCAGATGACTTCCCCATTGAATTTCTTCATGAAAATTGATATGCATGATCCCTATACCATATAGAGACCAATAGAAACAAGAATGACCAAAAAAATTGGAGTTATGGCCTTTGAAACCAAAACCCTAATTCTAGGTCATCTGTGCAGTCAAACCTGGCTCTGCTTCCATGCCATTTTCAGTTCTTGTGATTCTTTGACATTCTTGACTTTGAGGGGATATAATATGATGCTTGAACATACATGGACCCCTTTAAAGTGATTGATGACCTTTGGAGAGGCTCAAGGAGCTCTTGGATTGCTCAGATCACAAACCCTAGATGCAGATGACTTTGAATCTATGCAGTGAATCAAAAATGTGATATGAGATGGTATGATTGGATTTATGCATATGAGGAGATCACAAGCCATGGTGTGAATGGGTGAGGTAAAATTTGGAGTGTTTACAGACTGAAGTTGACTTTTATTGATTCGGAAAATGACCATGAATAGGAAATACAAAGGAAGCAGTTCCCTGGAAAGAGGAAACAACCAAAAAGGAAAACAAACTATCCTATTGGCAATATGGGAAGTGGATCTCATCAAGTTTCAACCCGGTTATGACTCGTATATCTTCAAGACGCTCTGCTCGCTCTGCCTCTTGAGGAAGAGTAACTGAACTGATCTTCAACCCTTAGGATAGCCTCAACTGTAGATAGGTTACGGATCTCGCGGATCGCAGTCGTTCGTGTTAATCCCTCTTTTGCGTGGATCGCCTTTTCAGGTTTTCAATCCACTGGGATACCCTTTTTTCCTGAGTTGTCCGATGTGACTTTTCAACCCAGCGGGTGTACATTTTTTCAAGATTTCCCTAACTTTTTCCCGAGCCTTTTATTATGTTTTTGGCTCGCCGGGATGCCCATTTTTGCCTGGATCTTTATTCTGTTTTTATCCAGCGGGTCCTTTTTTACACGAAGTATTTTCTTACTGTGTCTGCGTTAACAGGGGACTGGAAGTCTTCTCCGTCCATGGTTGTTAGCATCAGGGCTCCACCTGAGAAAACCTTTTTAACCACGAATGGTCCTTCATAGTTGGGTGTCTATTTTCCCATGTGATCGTTAAGAGGAGGAAGAATCCTTTTCAGCACTAAGTCACCTGGAAGGTACCTCTGTGGTCGCACCTTTTTGTCAAAAGCCTGCTTCATCCGCCGTTGATACAACTGTCCATGGCATACAACTGCTAGACGTTTCTCTTCGATGAGGCTGAACTGATTATATCTGGACCGGAGCCACTCAGCTTCATCTAGCTTAATGTCCATCATTGACCTCAACGAGGGGATTTCCACTTTAATTGGTAGGACTTCCTCCATACCATACACCAGTGAGAACGGGGTTGCCCCGGTTGAAGTACGTACTGGCATTCTGTACCCATGCAGCGCAAATGGTAGCATCGCATGCCAGTCTTTGTATGTCACAACCATCTTCTGCACAATCTTCTTGATGTTCTTATTGGCCGCCTCGACGGCGCCATTCATCTTCGGGCGATATGGAGAAGAGTTGTGATGTTCTATTTTGAAATCTCGACACAAGTCAGCCATCATCTTGTTGTTGAGATTAGAACCATTATCAGTAATGATCCTTTCAGGAATTCCGTACTGGCAAATGATGTCTCTTTTAATAAATCGGGCTACCACTTGTTTAGTGACATTAGTGTAAGACGCCACTTCAACCCACTTCGTGAAATAATCTATCTCAACCAGGATGAAGCGATGACCATTAGAAGTTGTCGGCTCGATCTTGCCAATTATATCAATGCCCCACATAGCGAACGGCCATGGTGAAGACATGACACTCAACGGATTTGGAGGCACATGGACCTTATCAGCGTAAATTTGACACTTGTGACACTTACGGGAGTATTTACAGCAATCAGATTCCATGGTGATCCAATAATATCCCGATCTCAACAATTTCTTGGCCATAGCATGTCCTCCAGCATGGGTACCGAAGGAGCCTTCATGGACCTCCTGCATCAACAGGTCTACTTCGTGTCTATCCACGCATCTGAGCAGAACCATGTCGAAGTTTCGCTTGTACAACACGCCGTCTTGATTTAAGAAGAAACCTCCTGCCAGACTTCTAAGGGTCTTCTTGTCCTTACTAGATGCCCCAGCCGGGTATTCTTGAGCCTTCAGGAATTGCTTGATATCATGATACCAAGGCTTGTTATCTTCACCATCGTCAACTGCAAAGACATAAGCAGGTCTTTCAAGACGGGAGACCATAATTCGAGGCACGAAATTCTCTTGACAAACTTTAATCATGGACGACAAAGTTGCTAGAGCATCGGCGAATTGGTTTTCATATCGAGGAATATAATTCAATTTGACTTTGGTGAAGAAAGTTAACAGCCTCCTGACATAATATCTATAAGGAATCAAATGAGGTTGATGAACCAACCATTTTCCATTGACTTGATTCACCACCAAAGCAGAATCTCCGAAGATCTCGAGGTTCTTGACTCGCAAGTCAATTGCCTCTTCAATTCCCATGATACAAGCTTCATACTCTGCCTCATTGTTAGTGCATTCGAAAGTCAACCGAGCAGCTAAAGGTGTATGGACCCCTTCTGGCGAGATGATAACAACACCTACTCCACTTCCATTCATGTTCACAGCTTCGTCAAACATCAACTTCTATTTGGATTCAGGGTCTGGCCCCTCCTCCGGAAGTGGTTCTTCGTAGTCTTTTGACTTGAGGAACATGATGTCCTCATCCGAAAACTCGAACCTCATGGGTTGATAATCATCGATCGGCTACTGAGCCAAGTATTCTGACAATACACTTCCTTTGATTGCCTTTTGCAAAGTGTAATGTATATCATATTCTGTTTGTATCATCTGCCACTGGGCTACTCTTCTTGTCAGAGCTGGCTTTTCAAAAATGTATTTCACAAGATCCATCTTGGAGATTAAGAGAGTAGTGTGAGTCAGCATGTACTATCTTAGTCGGCGAGCAGCCCATGCCAAAGCGCAGCAAGTTTTCTCGAGTAGTGAGTAGCGCGTCTCACAATCGGTAAACTTTTTGCTAAGGTAATAAATGGCGTGCTCTTTTCGACCAGACTCGTCCTGTTGACCCAGCACACATCCCATCGATCCTTCAAGCACGGTAAGATACATAATCAAAGGTCTCCCTGGCACTGGAGGCATTAGAATTGGAGGTTCTAGCAGGTATTCTTTGATTCGGTCAAAGGCTTGCTGGCAGTCTTCATTCCATTTAATGGTCTGATTCTTCCTTAGAAGCTTAAAGATGGGCTCGCACGTGGAATTTAGGTGAGATATAAACTATGCAATGTAGTTTAGCCTCCCTAAGAAGCCACACACTTTCTTTTCAGTCTTCGGCTCAGGCATTTCTTGTATGGCTTTCACTTTGGCTGGATCAACCTCAATTCCTCGCTCACTAACAATGAAGCCGAGTAGCTTTCCAGAATGGACCCTCTGTTTGGGATTTTGCTATCATATCATCAACATAAACCTCAATTTCATGATGAATCATGTCGTGAAATAGCGTCACCATCGCCCGCTGATAAGTGGCTCCAACATTCTTCAAACCAAACGACATAACCTTGTAACAGAAGGTGCCTCAAGGAGTGATGAAGGTTGTCTTTTCCATGTCATCGGGAGACATCTTAATCTGGTTATAACCAGAAAATCCGTCCATGAAGGAGAACACGGAAAACTGAGCAGTATTATCGACGAGTACATCTATGTGAGGTAGAAAGAAGTCATCTTTGGGGCTAGCCCTATTCAAATCCCTGTAATCTACACACATCCTGACTTTACTGTCTTTCTTGGGAACCGGCACAATGTTGGCAACCCACGGAGGGTAACTGGTCACGGCTAAGAAGCCAGCATCAAACTGTTTTTGTACTTCTTCTTTTATTTTAATTGCCATGTCGGGACGTGTGCGCCTCAACTTTTGCTTTAGTGGAGGACAATCTTCTCTGAGAGGCAGCTTGTGTACCACAATGTCAGTGTCTAAACCAGGCATATCTTGGTAGGACCATGCGAAGACATCAACATACTCTCGAAGCATAGCAATCAAACGAGTCTTGATAGATTCTTCTAATGCATCCCCGATCTTGAATTCTTTCTTGTCTTCTTCAGTACCCAGGTTTATTACTTCGACAACTTCTTCGTGCGGCTGAATCATCTTCTCCTCCTGTTTAAGCAGTCTGGCCAATTCTTCAGGTAGTTCGCAATCCTCTTCACCTTCCTCATCGGCTTGATAAATTGGATTGTCGAAGTCATACTCAGCCATAACAGGGTCGTTATTGATAAGATCCGGTGACGAGCACCTGCATGAATGGTGATTCATGCAAGGCTTTAGCAACAACTTGAGAAACATTGCCATTTTAAAACTTTTCTTTCTTTTTGAAAAACAAAAAGCAAAAATGAAAGACAAAGAACAACATGAATGAATGTGAAACGTCAGCTTTATTTATGATTGTAAATTGTGTTAAGAACAAAAGAACCCTTACAAAGAGCTATTATGCCCCGGGCAAGGCATAGTGCTTGAATACAGGAAAAACAGAAACAAAAATTATTACTCTTCGAAAGAGGTGACTGAAACAAGCCTTTCTGATGTCCAATTGCTAAGCTGAGTCCCTGGAACAGCAGGCCTGATCCACTCATCTATGTCACAGTCACTATCGACTGCGTCATCCTGCACGACACTGATGTTTCCATAGTCTACCACTCCCGCACTCGTGAAAGTAATTGGGCCTTGACGACCTCTATCACTTGGTCCAGACGATGACTTCCCAGGATGGTAACCAATCCCGAAAATATCTTTCTTTTCTGGCACTTCTACTGGACTTCCCCAGCCTTCTCGCACCCCTGACTCTACCACCTCAAGAGCTTTCTTATAAGAGTCTATGGAAACCCCCTTCTTCGGTTCTTTAGGAGAAGCCGCCACGGCAGACGCTTGTTCAGTTTTCAGGGGCTCAAAAGCCTAACATGGGGTCTCAACTATTTCTCCATCCATATCCACATACTTTAATGAAGCCAGATGACTAACAAAAATGTCTTCTTCCCCAATGACAGTTACAATTTGACCCTCCCAGACGAACTTTAGCTTTTGATGAAGTATGGACGATACTGCTCCCGCTGAATGTATCCAAGGTCTTCCGAGCAAGCAGCTGTATACATGATGTATATCCATTACATAGAACATGGTATTGAAGATCTGTGGACCTACTTTAATTGGTAACTCCACCTCCCCGAACACCGATCTCCTCGACCCATCAAATGCTCTAACTACCAGGTCGCTAGGCTTTAGAACTACTCCATCATAATCCAACTTCATCAATTCTTTCTTGGGCAAGACATTCAACGACGATCCAGTATCTACCAACATGTGAGAGAGTATTGCACCTTTACATTCTAAAGAGATATGCAGTGCCCGATTATGAGCACGCCCTTCAGAAGTCAGATCCAAGTCTGTGAAACCCAATCCGTGACTGGCATTAACACTAGATACCACTGCTTCTAACTTATTTACTGAAATATCCTGAGGCACGTACGCCTTGTTCAGAATATTCAGGAGAGCCTTCCTATGAGAATCAGAACACATGAGCAAGGACAAAATGGAAATCTTCGATGGAGTCTGCTGCAGTTGGTCCATAATCTTGTAGTCGCTCTTTTTGATAATCCTCAGGAATTCTTCAGCTTCTTTATCAAAGGTAAGGTCTGGATCAGTTGCTGGTGCGGGATCGTTGACAACCACTGGTTGCTTCCCTCTCGCTCTAGCCTGGGCTTCTGTGGTGTCTCTGGGTGGTATCACACTATTTCTTAGTGTTTCCGGTGCAAATAATCTCCCACTTCTAGTAAAGCCCCCTACTCCAACATTTTCTACTTGAGCCGGGGTTGTACTAGACGTGGTCAACTCTTGCTTCTGGCCGTTACAATATACTTCGCCACCATAATTCCAGGGAATGGCTTTATCATTCTAATACAGTACTGGTCCTGTAGTGGTGATGGTTATCGGTGCTACTTTAGCTTGTGGAGGAACTTGAGATGGATCGTAGAAGATGGTTATTATAGAGACTTCGCTTTCCTTTACAACCTTGTCAAACTGCAACACTCCTTCATTAATCATGCTCTGGATCCATGCTTTCAACTGTTCACAACCATTTGTAGCTTCAGCACATCCTGGACAATCAACTTCACACCCAGGAAAAATACCCTTTTGTGACAAGCAGACTTTAACAACAATCAACGGAGTCTGCAAGTCTTTGACATCGTGCACCAAGTTTAAATTTTCCCCTTCATCAACTGCCCCAACTGTACCTCCATGAGGAGGCATGGGGTTCTGAATTACATTAGGAGTAGGAGCAAAGTTGATTGCTTTAAAATCCAGTAGGTCTTGAACAACATGCTTCAGTGCTTTGCAATTCTCTGTGGTATGTCCGGTAGCTCCAAAATGAAATTCGCATCTGGCGTTTGTATCATAACCCTCAGGGATTTGGCCTGGCTTCGAGGGTTGTAGAGTTCGGAGTTGAACCATCTGAAGTTGTAGGAGGTTCTTCAAAAGCTGTGAATAGGACATCGGCGGAGCTTCGAAATGTCTTTCTCTGGGCTTCTGGGGGTAATATGGACGAGGAGCTCTTTGTTGATACCCTTGTTGGCGTTGTTGCTGTGGTTGTTGGACTTGCTGTTGAACAGGTTGAGCTGAGATAGTGACAGGGGCCACTTGCTGATAAAACCCTCTGTTGCATCCTCCCCTCTGCGCGTATACTGCACCAGTCTCTCATTCTCTTCTTTTCACGAAGGGTTTCTTAATACCAGAACTTGAAGTGCCTTCGTTCTGAATCTTCCCTTGCTTGATCCAACTTTCTATCCTCTCGCCAGTCAAGATGATATCTGAGAATCCACTTGAAGAACATCCAGCTAGCCTTTCCATGAAATGCCCAGGGAGGGTATCCAGGAACAGGTCTACCATTTCTCTCTCCAACAAAGGCGGTTGCACTCGAGTGGCCATTTCACGCCACCTTTGTACGTAATCTTTGAAACTCTTTGAACTCCTTTGAGTCAGACTCTGAAGTTAGGTGCGACTGGGCGCCATGTCAATATTATACTGATACTGCTTGAGGAATGCCTCTCCCAATTCCTTCCAGTTTCTTACAGAACTTCTATCTAGCTTCATATACCATTCCAAGGACCCTCCAGAGAGACTATCCTGGAAGTAGTACATTCAGAGCTTTTCATCCCGAGTATGGGCAGCGATCTTCCGATAGAATGCCTGCAGGTGAGTCTTTGGGCAGGAACTACCGTTGTACTTGTCAAAAGTGGGCGGCCTGAATTTGTGAGGAATAACCACCCCGGGGACTAGGCCCATGTCGTACACATCTATCCCCAAAGTGTCTCTACACTCGAGGGCTTTGACTTTCTCAGCAAGCATAAAAAAGTCTTGGAGATTTCCTTCTCCGCCGAACCCCATTTCATTGTTAAAAGAAGGGAACTGATCATCCTGCTTGTCTTGTACCGGAATGAAAGTTGTTGTGCCTTGCTCTGGAATTTGAGGTCCGCCTGGGCCATTGTTGGTGTTGGGAGGAGTCACTTGGACGTCAGGAGTGGTTACAGGGATATTAGTCTGAGGAGGGTTAAGCCCCTGAACTGCATTCCTTAACTCTTGTTGTCCCTGAGCCATCCCTTGCATCATGACCATGAACTCTCCCATTCTGGTGCAAAACTCATTAAGCTCAGTTTGCATAGCGTCCATGACTGTCCTCTGGTTGTTGCGAGTTGCATAGCGATGTGGAATATTCTGCCGAAGATGCCGGGTCTTGGAAGCTCTTGTAATCTTTGCCTGTAACACAGATAAGTTAAGCACCCTGTATAAAACCTGCAAAAACAAAGAGGAAATGCAAATGATGCGTATGCAATGCAATGTGTTCCTTTTATTCCCAAGGCTTTCCTCTTTTCCGGTCCTGGCGTTAAGAGAATAATAATTAGGAAGAAGACCCAAGTGATGTTCAAACACAGTGACGGCCATGGAGAATTGATGTTCATTACCCCGTGTCGGTGCAACAAATAACGAACAAGAGATTCAAAACAAGTCAATCACATAAACTGAAGTTTGAAACAACAAAGTCCCTGAAGGGTGCCAATCAAAAGAACAACAAAGTACATCAGATAAAAGGAATCCCACAACAAGCCTGTGGGTAATCCAAGTACAATAGCATGAAACTAAACCCTAGAAAGCCCTAAGTCTTGCAGCCTCCAGCTAAGACGATTGACATTCTGGAACAAATGAACGATATCCGGATGATCAGGCTCCTGGATGAGTCTCTGGATAAGGAGATCCCTTAGATCAAAGGAAGCATGTAACTCTTCAATCTGCTGCAGGAAACCCATCTCACTCTCTTTGCTCGGACCCGGCTCATCCTTTGACTTCTTCACATCAACTTTCAATTTCAAGTCTTCTATTTCTTTTTGAGATTCCTTTACTGCTTGTTGGCTTTCTGCTAGACTTTGGAGACGACCCTTCTCTTGATGATAAGCCTTCTGAAGGAGCTCTCTCTGTCCATCCAAAGAATCTTGAAGACTCTTGATTTCCAACTTATGCTTGACATCCAGCTCTTTTTGCTTCCTCAAATTGTCTTCCCATTTTTCTTGCCATAAGGTAACAACTTCATTGGCTTCATTCAGGTCCTTCCTCTCCTTCCGGCGCTGGGCCGCCTTGTGAGTTTTGACTAATCCCTTTTTCTTGAAGTAAAGCTCTCTCTCTTGACAATCTTGCTGCTTGAGCCTAACCATCTCTTCAACTTTGTGATCTCTTTCCTCCAACTTTTGATTCTGCATCTTCAGCTTCTGACATGAAGCGTAAGCTTCTTGATTCTCTAACCTGAGCTGTTGAACCAAAGCTTCCAACTTTTGATAATCTTGAAGAGGCACTGAAGTTGTGGGTGCTACCTCCTTAGGGTAGAGAGGTGTTTCCTTAGAGAATGGGAGTAACATAGTCTTTACACGATCCTCCAACCAGCTGGCAAAAGGATTATAAGTATTGGGATCCACTCTCCCAAAGTTTTTCTTCCCTTTCATCATTCTAACTTCCCAAGCTTGGGATGCTAGTATGCTCATCTTGGAATTTCCTTCTGCTGGAAAATATAAAGACTCATTTGTATCGTCAGTCAAAGGTACATCTCTTAAAGGATAGCCAAACTGCTTCCTGGACAAGATGGGATTGTAGCTGATCCCACCTTTCCTTCCTATCAAGGGCACATTTGGAAAGCTACCACAACTGACCAACATTTCTTTGACCACCAGATCTCTATTACATCCCAAGCAATGTCAGCTGAGGTTAAGCCCATTAATCTTTCAGACCACTTCCAAGATTGTTTCAAATCCTGAAAGGGTCCTGATTTAGGGAGTTGCCTTACAAACCATTCAGCAAAAAAGGGGAGCACAACAATTTACATGTCCCTTCCTCTTTTCATTCCTGTGGTGAACTCCATAGTAGAAGTCAGCTAGCAATGTAGGTACAATATTTCTTTTGACAAAGATGGTGATGGCCTCCATACTAATTAGCCCTTTCTCTCCTGGAAATAAACTGATTCCATACACTATCATGGCTAACAATGCTTTGAAGTCTGCCCATTTCTTTCCCAATTCCATTATATGTGCCTCTGTGATAAGAAAATCCCAAGGGATCCCCTTACTTTGGCCAGCCTCTAATCCCATCTTGAGTCTAAGCACATTCAAATGACAGGCAGCAGTGATATCCTCATGAGGAGGGGTCCTCTCTGAATCATAGTACGACATATCTTCTTTAATAGGAATATTCAGCATACTAGAAATCTCCTCTAATGTAGGTGCCAAGATATAATCAGGGAAAACAAAGACCTTCAGTTGTGGATCATAGAACTGCAAAAAAGAATGCAAGCCATCCCTCTGGTCAACTGTGGGCTTGCTGACATAATCCAATATCTTGCCAAATTCTTTTCTGAAATCATCAAGGACTTTGTCATCCATCAAGCTAATCAATCCCTGAATACTCTCCGTCTCCGGTTGTGGGAAAGTATAATGGACATTTCTCTTCCTTGGAATCTCCACGTTGAAGCAGCAAATATGACCAGGATTAGGAAGTAATGAACCCTGGGAATAAAAAGAACACAAAATGATTAATGATGTCATGATGTTATGCAAGGCAAGGCATGTGATCTTTGATGTGTCTGTGTAGTGAATCAGGTAATCAAGTGTCTGTGCAAGGCCATAATATCATCACAAGTATCTCTAATCAGGAGTTCATGATTTCAGAATCCATAATTAACAGAAAAAGATCGTATCACTGAAGTATACTGGCATACATGGGTATGTTGAAGTTTCGGGTTCCTGCAAACCTGTAAACCCCTCCTAATCTCACGGGTGTGCTACTCGGGTCAATCATCACGGACTCTCGAGGCTGAATAGCAATAATACGTTCACCATTTCCAAGAAATGACTCATGACCAATCAGGGAATCGATTTGGCATTATGTACTACTCAGGGAGGTCTCAGCTGAGTCCGGAAAAACAAGCATCCCTCATAAGTCCTCAGTTTCAAGCACTGAATCGAGAAATAATAGTACATTCATCCCGAAGGGTACAATACTATCGTCATACGAACAGTTTGCGTTGGCTGGATTCCTTAAGAGAGAACCAGGCCATCCTATGCGAGTTCCCAGTGGACCCTCGGATGCGAGTGGGTTTGCCAACAAATGTGGTCTGCCACTGTCATCACTGGAGAGGGATGCTTCCACAAAGGTCCTCAATGATCGGTCCCTTGACTGCACATAACTATCAAGGTAGCGTATTAACCCAGAAAGATTCTGGTATCAATACATTCCCGAGAAGGTCGCAAGTCAAGGTGTGGAACTCACTACTACCAACATAGCAAGATGCCATGAAGCCAAAGTGGAACCACTATAAGTCCTAGGGTGCACTCGAGCCCTGGTTACGAGCTCATCTCACAGTAACCCCATCCCATAAAAAAATGGAAACCAGCACAATCCAGCATATGATGCATGTGAAAATAAATACTGAAAGCAGTAAATAAAGCTGTAAAATAAACTGTAAACGAAATAGTAAATAAGCACAACAACACACACATATAAACACCCATAGAAAGCAAAAACAAACAGGCGCTAGGAGTGACTCTACAAGGAAAACCAGAGATTCTGGGTTCGATCCCCAGCAGAGTCGCCAACTGTCGCTCCTGGGATTTTCATCCTAGTACAAACGCGAAAGTGGCGCGGAAAAGGTAGAGTCACCAGCCATACATTTTTATCCCGAATGGAACGGGAAAGGTAATGTTGCACAAACCTGAGGAAGAAGAAAAGGACAAGGTCCTGTGAACCAAAGATCTGGGTTCGGGAGTCGGTTACGACCTGGGAAGGTATTAGCACCCCAGATCGTCCACCGTACCCGACGGGATCCACACTTGCTTGTTTGCTTCAAAGGGTGAGAAATAACTGCTGCTGAATAAATGAACTGCTAATTGGAATGGGAATGAGAAAGGAACTGGAAAAGAGAATGATAAGAAAGAATGGGAAAATGTAGGGAAAATAAAGAATGTACTCGAACGGGCCCTACCCCGCTGCCTACGTACCTCATCGGGATAATGAGGATCAGAGTCGACGTAGTTCGCCTAACTAAGGCGGGAACTATTTGTTTGTGTTTTTTACAGCTGGAACTGCGTATGTCTATGCTCAGGTGTTGCAGGATCGTCTGGTACGAGTGCATTTACCGTCTTGCATGCGAGACAAGTCGTTGCAAGTTCGCGTTGAGAATGAATGAGATGAGAAAAGAAGTTCCCGCAGGAAAGTCGCTTATTGTTTGTTTTTGTCTTTTATGAGTTTTGTATGAATTTGGCATAAGGAAGTGAATTCAAACTCTTTTCCATGGAATGTGTACTTGCTACTACATTCCAAGATGGAATAATAGAACAAGCATACCAAGCAAGGAGAATTTATCCAAGACTTGTTTCCTAGGATTAGGGTCTAAGTTCACTAGCTTGTTGAACTTATTACATGTTTTTTGTTGTTTTTGTGAAGAAATGTCTTTTGTGTTTTCTTTGTGAAACAACCCCTTGATGAGACTTGTACATCATGCTAGACAAGCCTACACTATTCCAAGATGGAATGAATGTAAGTTCCCCATGGAATAAGGCTATACACAAGGGATCCTTTCATGCATTTATTATGTCTTTTTGGATTTTGTTTGAAGATGAGAAAGAAGACTCAAAATGGAGAAAGGGAAAAACTAAGGGGGACTAAGACACAACCCTAAGTTATTTATTTAAATGGTGGTCCTAATGGTGAGTGAGGTTTTTCTAATCCTAAAGATCAAAAGGAAAAGAAAAAAGGAAAAAGGATGCAACTTACTTCCTAAGGAAGATAAGTTGGTCCTAACAATGGGGAATCTTACCAATCACAAATATGGAAGGAAAGAAGGAATTAAATGCATAAAGAAAATGCCTAAAAAAATAAAGGATAAGGTGAAGGAAACTTACCTCAATCTTCCCCTCTACAAAACAAAGGTTAATGTACATTTTTATTAAAAAGGAATGAGGTAAACACATACCAAACACATCCTAAGGCAACTTGGACCTAAACTAGACTCAATCTTAAGTTTAAGGGTGCCTATACTATGCTAAGCTAAAATTCAGCCACTATTTACAACACTCAAACACACAATCAGCTATGAAAACAATGTATAACACAAATCAAGTTTTTGCAACCAGCATGCAGCATGAAAAGGTAGGTGTAAAAAGTCACAAACAGCATGCATTACACAACACATATCATACATTTTACAGCACCTATATGCAAAAACAACTACGAAATGCAAAATCCAGAATTGATTATTTTCATTTTATGCACAAAGTGAATGATAAACAACACATTAATGTCACTTAACATGAATCAACATGCATCACAAAATGAACTCAAACATGTGAATTTATTTACATCATTTATTTGATTAAAAATGACAATGATCAATCAAGAACAAACATACTTTTTCATGTTGCACAAATGAACATTTTATCATGAGATTGAACAAGTATCACTATAAGCATCAATTGTTACACATGCATGGCATAAAAATCAGAATTGAACTCATGTTAAGATATGATCAATTAAGCACAAGAAACTTGCATGAACATGTGAATCATTTAATCACTTTTGGCAAAAAATCAACATGGTATTTAATCACTTTATCAATCAAGCAAGCAATGACAATAATCATGAAGCATATGTTGAATTTAAGAAAATAATTAACATGTGAAACAAATGATTAAAGTGTAGAAAAACAACATCAAGAATCACTTATATCACATTTGCACGTTTAACACAAAACATAGAAAAGTGAACGGAGTCATGTCGAAATGACTCGAAACAAATGAATTGGCTACTGGAAATAGACTAAAAAATTCCCTAAAACCAATACCTAAACATACATGAACCTTAGAAGCACTAGGAAGAAAGATTGAGCAAGAAAATAAGCTAAAAATCCAAAAATGAACAACGTTAACCGGTTAACCAAATTGGTTAACCCGTTAACGGGCAGAAAAATACAGCATTTTGGCAAAAAACGCATGCGTTAACCGGTTAACCAAATGCGTTAACCGGTTAACGCTGAACAGAAAGTGAAAAATGCTTTTGAAATAAGTGCTTTTGACCACAATCTTCCTTCTAAACAACCCTAACCCCCACCTAATCATGCTAACACGAATTTCTACTCAATTAGGGCTTATTAACACATGCTAGAATCTATAACAAGCTACAATCCTAACTTCTAATCCATCAAAAACCACAAATCGCAAGCAAAACTTAACAAAAACGTAATCAAACATAAGCAATACGAAAAGCACTTAAAGAATGCCGAAATGGAGAGATGAAGAGAATAACTTAAAGGAAAAGTGATTTAGATCACCAACCTACGAAGCTTGATCGAAGAGAAAACCAAGAAAACTGCGAAACCGCAAAATAAATGCGTTCTTGATGCTTGAACCTTCATGTGCTTCCGATAAGTCGAAACCTTCACCAAAATTCAGTAGCTTCTTCTTCCACAATCCACAAAATCAATGGAGGTTGGGGCTAAGCTTCAAGATCTTCAAGTTTTAATGTGAAACTTGAAGAGCTTATTCAAAAAGCTTTAGTGAAAGGAGGGAAAAAGGAGGAAAAGTGAGAGAGAAAAAGTGATTGTGAGAGAATGAGAAATTTGTGAATGAAAATTGTGTGTGTGTAATCCTTTGGTTTGGATGAAAATGAATTAAATATGGCTTAGGTTTGGGGCCCAAAAATTAGGCTTGGGATCCAAAATTTTGGTTTGGTAATGAGGTTAGGATTTAGCAATGGAGCTAGGTTAGGAGAAGGAACATTTTAGAAGATGGTAGAACATGGTAGAAGTTTCCAAGGGAAATGGAGTGGAATTAAAATGGAAAAACAAGAGGGAAAGAATGAAAGGAAATGTGGAAAGAAAGTGGAAGGAAACATGGAGGGAAACGTGAAATCAACCACTTTTCAAATGATTTTCTTTGATTTTTTTTTCTCTTTTTTATGATTCCTCCATCATTTCTTAACCAAATTTGAACCATAGGATCATTGTAACCCTAATTTCATGATGTTGATCTTAAAAGTCAGGAATCGACCTTTTTTACCTAGCTCGGTTGCTTTTTCCCCGATTCCTCGAGTTTCAGTCGTCTGGCCAGTCGAACCCCTTCCAAAATGAATTTGTGGACGAGATTTGAACCCTAAGCCTTTGACATCATATATAATACAAAGGAATCCTCTTTGAATTGAAACTTCATGCCGAAGCCCAATAGAAGTGAGACCCTAATTTGGCCCTTTTCATCAGGAGATGTTGCACTGCTTGCCTCCTTTGATTAAACCCCATCTTTCCATGGCTTGTGGCTTCAAGTGAAGACTTGTGGGATATTGTGAAACCTTTGCAAAAGGTTGAGAAGTTTTGTGGCCCTTTGATTGCCGTTGTAATGCCTTCGGTTGCTCCAATCATTGATCACATACCCATGCCTCAGCTATGCTATTCATGATGCAATTTTTTATTATTATTTGTATATGTATGCAAAATTGTTATGCAAAATGTTGAGGACATGAGAGGGAAAATTTTGAGGTATTACAATTTGAAAACTTTCCAAAAATGGAAATGACTTGTAATGGAAACTTTCCATTTTGGGAATGTTTTTCAACCTCGTCTTTCTCAACCAAAAATGCTTCAAATGAAAAATTCTTGGTCATGAAAGTTGTAGATTAGGTCTTTCCCTTTTCAAAAAGTACAAGAGCATGTCTTGATTCATCATAGAACTCAAGATATAACCTTTCAAAGTTGGCAAAAATCCTAAAATTTCAAGTTTCATGTCAAAGAGGGATTTTGCAAAATGGCATGTTCAAGCATGCTAATGACCTCTAATCAACTTCTACACTTCATAACATGCCTATGTGACTTCTAAACATCAGAATTGGCCCAAGAATTTGGCATTTTCATGACTTGATTCACAAGAAACTTCAAAGAGGGAATTTTGCAAAACCTATGGTATCTCTTCATCCAAGTGATCCAGCTGCATAAAAATGATCTAAGGGCCTTCCACAAAGTATGCTGAAGCAAGACATGCCTTGGAACCACTCCTGCCACGACCCATGCCCATAGTACAACCAATGTTGTTTTTTTGCATTTCACACTATACCAATCACACTATGCCACAACAACTCTCTGAACCAATTGCATTTGTTTATACTCACCTAAAGATATCAAAGACACACCACACACAAGCTGAGAACCTCCCATAAGTCAAGATTCACAAAACTTGCCAAAAACTTCATTTCTTCGAAACTCACTCCTCAGCCAACAAAAATAAAAAACTCTTCCACCAATCAACTCAGCATCATCCCAGGATTATTTCCCACCCATCACCATAACCTGAAACATCCCCAAACACAAACACGATCTCTGGTGCAGCAGGAACAAAACCTTCAAACCAAGCCATACAAACTTGTTCTAAGCTTCACATCATCCTCAGGGGGTTCATTGAAGTTGGTTTGCACAAGGGAGGAGGCCAGAAAGCCCAGAATCAGGAAGCTCAATCTCAGGTAACCTCGAGAACTTTTTTTTCCAGAATCTTGTTTTCTTGTTAAAATATTGTTCTATATGTTGCACTGATCATGGGGATGTGTTTAGTTTTGAAAATGAGCAAGAAATAAGCATGAACTGAATCTCTGAAATTTTTGACCTAGAACTTGTTTTCTTCGATTCAGCTTTGTTATGCATGAGAAATGATTTTTGTTTATGGATTCATGTTCATTGATGTTAGAGGAATGATTCTGGGCAAAAAAATTAGGAGTTTTGATGCTTGTATGAGTTTCTGGATTTTTGCCTCGCCGGAGAAGATGACCGGAGCAAGCTCCGGTCACCTGAAAGTCATTAGGTTTAATTAATTAGGGTTTAGTCAGGTTTGAATGTGGGCCTTTAGATCTTAGGGTTAGCGCGCAAATGAGTGGTTCAGATTCGTCCATTAGCCCTAATTTCATTTAATTAATTTAATTAATTCAGTTTAGCCCAGATTCAATCCCAGCCACACAATCACGCGCCAGTCAATTCCCACCATTTTGTTTGAATCTCAGCCATTGGATGCGCTGACTTGCATTTTAATTCATTTTTATTTCATTTTCTTTCTATTTCTTTTATATAATTATTTTAAAATAACAAAAATCATCCAAAAAATATTTCCTTTTGCATTTTTGTTTCAAATATTTTTCTTAATCATAAAATGATTTTTATTTTATTTTTTGCATATAAAAAGTATTTTTAAAATATTTAAATGTTATTTTTACTTAATTAAAGTCTTTTAATTAATTAAAAATACATTTAGGTTTCTAAAAATCACCAAAAAAATCATGAATCATCCTTTTGCATTTAGAAACATTTTCAAACTCTTCACACAAATTTATTTTTAAGTTTGATCATAACTTGAGAATTTTCTTTGAATTAAGGGTCATTTAAATCACATTTTTGAACCCTAACTTGAAAAACTCTTTGTTGCCTAACTAAGAAGAGTTTGAAGATGATTCTTTTTGCATTGTTTTGCATATGGCATGTAGTTTATAGTATATTTATCTCATGAATTTATCTTACATTTTTGAATTGATTTGCATTTTCCGTTGAGAATCACCCAAAAAACCCTAGGAACTTAGGAAATTCATAACCTTTGAGTGGTAAGGCTTCTGACCTTCTCCTTTGGGGTGTGATCTAGTATGGGATTAAGGTTTGTTTGAGCTTGGTTTCAAATATTTATAATGTCATTTGCTTCTGTCTTTGTCATTTGCATCTCATATGTCCCTAAAACCCTAATTTTATATGCTCATTTGCATTCATCTTGCATATGCATCAATACAAGAACTTTCCATGACATTTCTTGCATTCACATGTCATCTTAGACACCTTACGACATGTTAGAATCATGCTTGATCATTTCTTCATTCATTTTCCATGACTTGCATTCATTTCATTTCATTAACTTTCATGAACTTTCAAACTTCAAAGCATGCTTACATGACATCTCATCTTTGTATGATCATTCATATGCATTTTTTATGCCTTTGCATCATCCCACATGACATTAAACTTGCATAAACACTTATGACTTTGGTCATTTCATCTCATTGCATCTCATTTCATTTCATTTCTTTATGCCTTGAACTTTATGCATTCCTGCTAACATTTTCAGGTGGTAAGTTACTTTGAGAAGTGGATTTGCCTTCACTTCTCATTTTTCTTTACCTCTTTCATATGCATCTTGCTGGTTTCTTTGAAGTGAACTTGTTCACTTGTGTCCATTATTTCTCACTTTCTTTCTTTAAGTTACTTATCTTCTTCAATGAAGTAAGTGACTTATTTCTTCTGCTTCTTCCTCCTTTCATCTGCTTCTTCCATTGGTGGCTTCCTTAAAGATCTTTCTCAAGCCTTACAAACCATAGGAACATCCAAGCATGATAATAATTAGGTTTTTGTTTAGTCCCCCTTTAGTTTTACCTTTGAGTCTCCTTGAGTCTCTCTTATCATCTCAATAATCAGAGACTAAACTCTTAAAGTTTTAGGACTTTGGAATTAGGGTTATGCCTGTATCCTTCTATTAGGATGGAGTGTATAACTTTAATCTTAAGTGTTAAACCTTTAATTTTTTTAAACCTCTTAATCAAATCACACTAATAATCACTAAGACTTCATCTTGTAACTTGGGCCTTACATTAGGGTTCTATCTCTTCCTTATGGTTAAGAGGGACTAACCCTAGTGTTTAATGGACAAGTCCCCCTCAAGTTGTCTTGCAAACCATAAAACTCATTTCTTAATCTCATCCTTTAATTAAAATCCACTTAATAAAGGCTTATTATATAATGAATTTAATCCCTAACCATGGATTAAGTTGAGGTATCTTCCTCAGCTTAAGTGTTCTCATATATTATCCTTCTATTAGGATGGTGTAATGAGCCCACTAATCTGTGATTAGAGATTAAACTCATTACTTAACACTAAACAAAAACCCAAAAAACATCTAAATAATCACAAGTAGGTTAATGATCTTAATCCTACATCATCATGGTAATTAAGCTGAGATGCTTATCTCATACTTAAGTAGGCTCATTATCCCTAATCAGGGAGGATATAATGAGTTTACAAGCCTTTGATTTAGGCTTAAGCTCATTAACTTATGCAAAACACCTAAAACAATAAAAAACTGAAAACACAAAAACAAACAATAATCGTCTCCTTCGGGATTCTTTTCTCATCACACTCATTCATAAACAAGAACTTGCTTCTTCCGTTTTATGCAAGACAGTTAGCACTCGAGCCAGACGAGTCATACACTTGAGCATAGGCAAGCAAGCAGTTCACAGTCAATTTACCTTTCAGTCTCTTTGAGTCGAACTACGGTGTTCTGACTTCCTCATTGCATGAGAGGATACGTAGGCATAACTTAACTATTATCGAACAAAAGTCTCTGTGTCTTCCCCCTCTTCCAGCATTCTCTTTTAAGCCTCAGTTCCTGAGCAATTCACCCTTTTTGCACTGACACTTGTATATTCTTTTCCAGCTTTTGCACACAGATAGGACATATACTTCCCCCCTTTTAAACACAATCTTTTAAGCGTGGATCCCGTCGAGTACGACGGACAGTCTGGGTGCTAATACCTTCCCAGGTTGTAACCAACCCCCTTTCTCAGTTTCTCTGGTTCGCAACCGTCTTATCCATCTTTCTCTAGGTTCATGCAGCATTACCTTTCTTTCGGGATAAAAATCCCTAGCTGGCGACTCTATTCATTTCACCTTCATCTTCTCCTTTTGCCGACCGTTCGTGCTTGTACCGGGATGCAAATCCTCGGGAGCGACAGCTTGGCGACTCTGTTGGGGAGATTATCTTGCAACCAGGGCTTCTGGTTCTTTTTGTGGGTTTCTCCTAAGCGCTTGTTTGATTTGTGTTTACGGGGGTGTTATGTGCTACGTGTGCTTTTTGTTTATTGCTTTATTTATTGCTTTCCGTATAGCTTTATTTATTGATTTCATTTACAGTCTTATACATTTCATACTGTTATTATCATGTCATTGGTGCTGGATCTTCAGTCTACTTTGGTGGGTCGGGTTGTTGAGTGATTAAGGTTCCATACCGGGGACTGATCCGCGTGTCGCGCACGGATCAAATTACGAGTAATTTTTGAAAAACGTAGTATAGCGACAATGACTCGAATCGTCTCACAAGGATTCTTGATCTTATTTACTAACAATAGTAACAATTTATGGGGTGTTTTCGATTTTGATTCAAAACGGAAGAAAAATCAATTAAAATAAAAAGTGATTATCGAATAAAGTAAAACGGATAATCCTATTGATTTGGGTTCCGACTTATCATCGGTTATTATAATTTCAACCTCCTAAGCGGATTATCTATTCCTATTTGATTATAAAACTCATTGACAAGGGCAACTGGTTTTATTTGATGTATGTTCCTATTATCTGAATTAAGCAAACAGATTTAAGCTCTCGTGAATTAAGCAAACACGATTTGATCAAACACGATAACGAATTAAGTAAACGCTAACGTGACTACGATCAAGGATCATACAACAATCAAATTAAATAAACACTAATATATGATAATCGAATTAAGCAAACAATGATCACATAACAACATTGAAAGGAATAGAATTTGGATTGAAAATTATAATAACCTCAAAGTATGATGGAACCTGTAATCGGCAGGATTTTGCCTTGGGATTAGTTATCCATGAATCATAAAGCAAAACAAAATTCGTAAAAAAATATGTGTAAAAGAGCAGCTGTGGCTGCTAGGTTAAATAGAAAACCCTAAAAAACCCGTTTACAACCCAACTAGGTCAAATACATTACCCAGGCCCAATTCTAAATGACCCGAAACTAAATAAAACTAATGCAGCAGCTTCAAACGAAATTCTGGAAAATATGACTCCGAATCTGACTTTGACTCCAACACGAAAGTTGTAGCTCTCTCTCTTAGCTTTCCGTCGACTGGTAGAACGCCTCAATCAGATTCCTGAAACTTCGGTTATGATCATTTCCGTAAAAGCTGTTAAAGCTGAAAATTAAGTACGAAAATTAAATTAAGCCAAAAATAAAGTAAATTAGAAAAAAAATTAAAATATAAAAATAAACAAAGAAAACCAAAGAAATACTTAAGTGCAAACATGGTAGAATGTGCATTAAAATGGACTGATCAAATTCCCCCACACTTGAACTTTTGCACTCCGAGCAAAAATAAACTCAAGACTCAAGAAACACAACATCATTCAGATACTCATTATAGGCTACAAACTCTTCTTCGATTAAGATAGCATCGATAGGTACTAATCTTACACACTAAGGATATCGTAAGAACACAAATCCGCAATTGTGCGGTCATAAGCCTCCCTCCTATACAAACCATTTCGAATCATGTTATTATGCCTAAGTCTAACTTACTCATCCTCCCTTTTGCTCTCTTTCATTCTAGTGCAATCACATTAAACTCGTTATCTATTCATACACATGGTAAATAAGCATGTTTGTGATTATGATCCATACTTGACAATATTTTAAAGTTACTTTAGTAACAACAAATTATTATTATTGTTATTATTTTCTTAAGGTTTCACATCTGTTAGGCTAAATGACCTGGTGAGGGTCACCTAACTTAAAAGGCGGATTCCTATTTAGATTTCTTTTTAAGCGTAAGATCATTCACTTATTTGCATCAGCTTAATTACTTAGTGTGTGATTTCTACATGGTGTTGACTGCTTGATAAACTACTTAAGAGATATTAAAGGATGAGAAATCAAGGCTATGGCATAACAAGTATTAAAAAAAAATTCCATATTCAGGGGATTTAAGGTGTTAAAATGATATCGATCTTGTGAACTTTTCCCAAGTCTCCACAACTAACCTCAAAACAATCTATAGCCTAAAACTTTCGGAAAAAATGCTTAGTGTTTCTAAAACAAAACAAACAAAAACAAAACAAAAACAAAGAAAAAAATTATTCTCTCCCCACACTTAAAACAAGCATTGTCCTCAATGAAAGGACATAAATATAAAATAAGAGGGAGAGAAAGGAAAGAACACACCCAAGTAGTCAAGGTGGATATGTGATCACATAAGCCGCATTTCCTAAAGAGAGCTCTTCTACAGTCTCTTCTTCCAAAGTGGGGATCTCATAGAGTAGCTTTAGGTAGTATCCATTAATATTGAAGTTTTTATTAGTGCCTTCGCCTTTTATTCCAGGATCAAAGAAGAATCTTTGATAAGTAAAAGTGTTGAATGTGAACATGATAGTGATCTCCTTTTCAACAACTTTAAGAATCAAAGGATTAAGGGGATGCCTCGCTACTTTTGTTCCATCTTCAATTGAGATCCTATGCATACTCATGGATGGGCTAATATCACAAGTGTCAACCAAATTCCATCCAATTCCCTTCTTATGTTCCTGTAATGATTTCTCTTCCTACACAAATTCAAATAAATTATTAGGAAGTGGCTTCAGCTTTAAAGAGGGAGATTTCTCGATGGATGGTTTGTTTCGAGAAGTCGGGGTGTCGGGAGCTTCATTGACATGAACAACTTCATTTGCAACCTCATTTGCAGTAAGAATATCAACTTGCAAGGCAACCTCAATTTCAGCACAAACAGAACAAATTTTAGTGTCAGTACAAACATCACAAGAGTAAACATCATTAAAATCATACAATGATGGAAAATCAGTTGCAACCAAATTAATACAAGTATCATCAACAATTTTAGAAGGCAACTCTATTTGAAAAATAGAATGTTCTTCGGAAGGTTGTTGGTTTGATCCTTGAGCTTGTTGCATAGCATTCACCGGAGTGGTAAGTTTATCAAGCTGTATTTGCAAAGCCTGAAGACTATAATCTGTTTGTTGCTGAAATTGGAGACTATTTGCAGCAATTTGCTTGACAAGGTCCTCTAGTGAAGGTTCGGAAGGTGCAGAGCACACAACCTGAAATTCATTCATATGCTTATGTGGATCCTCACCTGCAAAACCATTAAAACTTAACAACAAGTGTGTTAAACCAAAATTCAATTCGAAAGGTGCATCAACAACAGGATATTCAATACATAAAGCATTATAATTCACAAGTGCAACAAGTTCTCTCAGAGTTCTTTGATCAGCCATGATATGATTATAAATTTCAACACGGAATCAAATAAAATCACTGCAGATTTAAAAAGAATGGAAAAAACGAAAAAGCGATTAAAATAAAATATAAAAAATATAAAAATAACGCTAAAAATCTAATTAAATCAAATAAAGCTCGCACAAAAAATTTCAGATTTTTTTGAAAATATGAAAATAGAAAATAAATCAAATAAAATAGAAAAACACAAAATTTGCGATTTTGAGGGTCGAAATCTTTTAGAATTTTATTCTAAAAGAGTATTGTTCTTCGATTTATTTCTGATTTTCTGGAAAAAAAATCGGAGCAAATCGAAACAGTAGCTTCCAACTTACCTGAAAGGCTGGAAAATTTATCCCTATACTGCAACTGGTATTGCAACCCTGAAAATCAACAAACACAAAAAAAAAACTAGCAGGAAAACTATAAAATTGGTTAATAACAATAAGAATCCCCGACAACGGCGCCAATTTGATCCGCGTGTCGCGCACGGATCAAATTACGAGTAATTTTTGAAAAACGTAGTATAACGACAATGACTCGAATCGTCTCACAAGGATTCTTGATCTTATTAACTAACAATAGTAACGATTTATGGAGTGTTTTCGATTTTGATTCAAAACGGAAGAAAAATCAATGAAAATAAAAAGTGATTATCGAATAAAGTAAAACGGCTAATCCTACTGATTTGGATTCCTATTTGATTATAAAACTCATTAACAAGCGCAACTGGTTTTATTTGATGTATGTTCCTATTATCTGAATTAAGCAAACAGATTTAAGCTCTCGTGAATTAAGCAAACACGATTTGATCAAACACGATAACAAATTAAGCAAACGCTAACGTGACTACGGTCAAGGATCATACAACAATCAAATTAAATCAACACTAATATATGATAATCGAATTAAGCAAACAATGATCACATAACAACATTGAATGGAATAGAATTTGGATTGAAAATTATAATAACCTCAAAGTATGATGGAACCTGTAATCGGCAGGATTTTGCCTTGGGATTAGTTATCCATGAATCATAAAGAAAAACAAAATTCGTAAAAAAAAAGTGTAAAAGAGCAGATGCGGCTGCTAGGTTAAATAGAAAACCCTAAAAAACCCGTTTACAACCCAACTAGGTCAAATACATTACCCATGCCCAATTCTAAATGACCCGAAACTAAATAAAACTAATGCAGCAGCTTCAAACGAAATTCTGGAAAATATGACTCCTAATCTGATTTTGACTCCAACATGAAAGTTGTAGCTCTCTCTCTTAGCTTTCCGTCGACTGGTAGAACGCCTCAATCAGATTCCTGGAACTCCGGTTATGATCATTTCCGTAAAAGCTGTTAAAGCTGAAAATTAAGTACGAAAATTAAATTAAGCCAAAAATAAAGTAAATTAGAAAAACAAATTAAAATAAAAAAATAAACAAAGAAAACCAAAGAAATACTTAAGTGCAAACATGGTAGAATATGCATTAAAATGCACTGACCAGGGACCTGAGTGACACATAGGATAGAGTGACTTCATATTCTTTCCCATTCCATTTCGGTCTGGTGCGGGAATATGAAACATGGTTCAGACATGGGTTTCTTCTTGAGAACTCTGTGCTACGGATTTCCTGTAGTACTAGGGCTATATGGGAAGCCTGCTAAGTCTGGATGACCTTTTTATGACCTTCAGCATCTGAGGTGAATTAGAGGAGAATCTTTTATGGTTATTGTAAACACTGTACCTCCGGGTTAGAAGTGTTTACAATTCTCATAACTGATCCAAGTCTGAGGATCCTTGTTCTAGAACAATACATGTGAGGGGGTCGAGATGTTTACAGGTTTGCAGAAACCCTTGGCCTCATCATACCTTTGTTACTAGTTTTGTTTTAAGGATTGTATCATTTTGGACAATTCTTATGAAACCCTGGATTTGTGACTCTTTATTTGAGTCCCCCACCTGGTTACTGGTTTTCTAAGCCTCCATCCGGACTTATGAACACACATGGACCTTATCAAGGCAGATAACAGATCCAGCACTTGATCACAAACCCTTTGCATAACATTCTGCATACATCATTTTGCATCATTTAACATTTGTCTATTTGTTTTACAAGGTATCTACATCTTATCTTTGGTTTGGTTTTGACCTGTTCTGCTGCTCAAATTCTTCCAGTTATCTTCATCAGAGATTCTTCTCCAGCAACCTTTACCAGTTTGTCTTCATCAGAGACTCTTCTTCAGCATCTTCTTTAGTGACCTTCATCAGCAGTTACCCTCAGTCTTCTTCACCAACATCCATTGTCAGCATGGACATTTCCAGAAAGAGCAACATCACCTACCACTTCTTTGAGCCCAATCTGACAGGCATCAGACAGATCCAGTCTCTCATCACTCCTGATCATGTCCCTTTATTCAGGGAACATTATGGAGGCATTATGGACATGATCATTGACCTGGATGCATCCCAGAAAAGCATGATCCACACTTGCTTGCAGTTTTATGATGCTCCTCTCAGATGTTTCACTTTCCTAGATTTTCAGCTAGGACCATTGACGGAAGAGTTCTCCATGTTGTTAGGTGTCCCCATCAGGAGGGGGATTCCCTTCAACCCTGAGATGGTTGCTCCCAAGAATAACTATATAGCTAAGGCTTTGCACTTGGAGCCCACCCTCATTGATCAGAGCATGACCACCAAGGCTGGGGTTCTAGGCTTTCACTTGGATTTCTTGATCTGCCAGGCCACCCTGCATGCTGCAGTAGGGAAGTGGGATGCTGTTTGTGCACTTCTAGCCCTCAGCATATATGGAGTTATATTGTTTGCAGACGAGCCAAAGTTTGTAAGCAAGAATGCTATTCACCCGTTCTTATTGAGGAACCCAGTTCCTACCTTACTTGGAGACTTCTACTACTCAGTGCACCAAAGGAATGAGAAGCAAAGGGGAAGATTAGTCAGATGTTGTGCACCCCTCTTCTACTGTTGGTTGTTAAGGCACTTTCCAAAGTCAGACACTTTCCTGAATCCTCATCAACTAAGGAACTGGGCCAAGAGATTGATTGCCCTTACATCAGAAGACATTAGATGGTGCACTCAGAGCACCAAGGGCAGATATATCATTACTAGTTGTGGGAAAGGTTACATCAACTACAACCATTTGCTTTTCAAGAGGCAATTAGGATATGCTTTGGTACATCCCCCCAGAGGGCAAGATTTGACAGAGACCCTCTATTGTGACATTCAGCACAACTCTGCTATTGTCAGACAGGCAGCCTGGGCATGGGACGATATCCAGAATAAGGGGACATCTATTTTAGGCAAGTGCAACAACATAGCCTCAGCTTAGTATCTTGATTGGTCTCGTGTCAGGGGACAGATCACCCGGATGCCATTCACCTTAGAGGATGTACCTGGGCCATCAGCAGTAGAGCCTGCAACTACTGTCAGTCTAGAAGAGTCTAAGAAGCTGAAGGAAAGGAATACTCAACTCTCTGAAGCCTTGAAGAAGTCCCTCTGGGAGAGGAATGACAGCCGTTTAGATAATGAGAGGTTAGAGAAGCTCCGGATTGAGCACTTGACCAAGATTGAGAATACGGATGACTACATCAGAAAGGCTAGAGCAGGGGAGCTAGTGTTGAAGAATGCTTGTAAGGAAGCTAAAACTCAAAAGGCCAGAGCTGAGCATTATTTAAAAGAGAGTCAGGCTAGGTGGATCAGGATCATTGAGGCTCATGCACAGGAAGATCAAAGGACCCAAGCTAGGATAGAGCAACTGGAGGCTAGTGAGAAGAAACATCAGGAGGCCTTATTAGTAGCACAAAAGGAGATCTCTGAGTTGAAGCTCAGGGCGGGGTTGAAGAGGTCAAAGGATCAGGATAAGCATAAGAAGTTGACCAGTGCCATTGCCACCAAGAACCTCCTCATAAGGACCATTACAGAGCACCCAGTAGGGCCAGTGACTGAGGCTCTCCTGAAGGAAGTCATAGAGGATGACTTTGGACTGGATGTTTGATTTCCTTGTACTTGCATTTCCTTTTGTTTGCACTTTTGATTTTGTTGATGTATTTTAAACCACCATGGGGACTTTATTTTAATCAAACTATGTATCTTCACATTTTTGTAATATATGGTTTGTATTATTCTGTGGTATTAATCTCTCTCCAACATCATCATTTCCTCGAGGTCTAGAAAGGTCAAAGCCAAAGAACCAAACCGAATACCCTTGGAAGACAAATAGACATCCTGCATTGCATACTAACATCTTCTCTTTGTTTTGTAGGTTTTTGTTTTATTGTTGTTTCTCACTTTGTTGTGGTTTTAGGAAACATTGCTCGCAGAAGAGTGTTCCCTGTCAATAGAGTGCACCAGTATCCGACAAGAAACAACCTTCCGAGATTACAAATGGATCAGGTTCAACAAGACTTGACTGAAGTGAGAGCCCAAATGGCCAATGAGAGGACAAAGATAAGGGCCCAAATGAACCAATTTATGACAGTGATGACTGGTTTGGCTCAGAGCCAGGAGAGACTGAGAGAGTTAGTCGAGCGACAAACTCCTGAGGAAAACCATCCAGGTATAGGGGGTACTAGTAACAACGATCACGTGCAGCCTTGCACTGATCCACCAGAGTTTGGACCTCACCTGAACCGATACATCAATGCTATAAGAAACACCCAAGGTAACACTAGAGGGAGGGCCTTGCAGGAAGACCCTTAGGAAGAACAGTTTACTGTGGTTGGGGCTGGGGACAAAGTTTACGACCTTCGGTTGGATTACATTGTAGAGAAGCTAAGGTCTCTTGAATCCCAAAACTCTCTGGGTTTTGATGTCATGGACATGGGATTGGTGGAAGGGGTTAGAATTCCTCATAAGTTCAAACCTCCTTGTTTTGAAAGATACAATGGCACATCCTGTCCACGTACCCATCTTCAGTCTTTCCTGGGGAGATTGAAAGCCTACACCATGGATGAGAAACTCTGGATGTTTTACTTTGAGGATAGCTTAACAGGAGCATCCCGAGAATGGTATTCCCATTTGACCAGGGCCACAGTGAGGAATTGGAAAGACTTGGCTGAAGCTTTCATCCGTCAATATCAGTATAATTTGGACATGGCTCCAAACAGAACCCTTCTGATGGGAATGTCACAGTCTTCCCGAGAAAGCTTTAGAGAGTACGCCTAAAGGTGGAGGCAACTAGCTGCTGCCGTTCAACACCCGATGTCAGAAAGGGAGATGGAAGATATGTTCATGAATACTCTCCAGGGCACTTACATTGACAAATTGGCTGCATTTTCTTCTACCAGCTTTGCAGACGTGCTGATAGCTGGGGAAAGAATTGAGAGCTTACTGAAGATGGGAAAGATTTCTGACAACGGTGCCAGTTCAAGCAGTGCAAGGAAGCCATTTACTGGGCCCCGCAGATCCGGTGAAACAAATTATGTACATGTGGGAAGAGGAATACCCCAATATCTGCCCAGATCAGTTATTTCCGTCACTATTCCTACTCCACCTCCTCAGTATACTCAACAACAACAACACTTTCCTCAACAGCCACAGTTCCCTCAACAGAGATCCTACAACAACAATAACAACAATCAACAACAACGCCCTTTCCAACAGCGGCCATCTCAGATCAACAGGGTGATTGACCCTATTCCATTGCCATATGCCACATTGCTGCCACAACTCCTAAAGCTCAATCTTGTTGAGTTGAGGACATTGGCTCCACCTGATCCTCAGAACCTTCCGAGAAATTACGACGTCAACGCTAGGTGTGCTTTTCATTCTAATGCACTTGGTCACTCCACGGAAAAATGCAGGGCTCTGCATATGAAGGTCCAGGATCTGGTAGATTCAAAGGCCCTGAATTTTGCACCACCTCCCAATGTCATGAAAAATCCTATGCCAAGCCACAATGGGCTAAGGATTAATGCTATAGAGGAAGGCTCACCCATGATTCCCATTGAAGATGTTGCAAGTATTCAGACACCTCTGACAGAGGTTAAAGCTTAGCTTTTAAAATACCAGGTGTTTCCAGGTTGTGAGGCCTGTTGTGAATCTTACAAGGTTTTCGAGAATGGGTGTGCAAGCTTGAGGAATGGCATCAATGGCTTGATTAAAGAAGGTATTCTGCAAATAACAACAACAACTTCTACAACACCAGCAACTCCTTTTTCAAAGACAAATGATTCTTCTACAACTGCAACAACAATTGTTCCTACAGACTCGTCTAGAACTTCAGCAACCACGTCTTCCATTACTTCAACAAACAAAAGTTCCATTTCGTCCACTTCTACAACTTCAGCAATCACCAACAACAACGTCTCCACAATTACTATTTATTATGACCCTACAACGGTCCTAAACTCCAGCAACTCTCAACAATCTCAGCAACAGTTTCAACAACAATCAAGCTTCAATTCATCACCACCAACATCCACCAGAAGTCCTGTCACCATTTTCTATGATCCACATACAATAACGGTTCCAACCTCTGCTGCAGTAAGCCCAATCACCATCACGGTGCCAGGGCCAATTCCGTATGATAAAGATAATGTTGTACCATGGCACTATGGTGCAGACCTTTACTGCAATGGAGAAAAAGTCCTTCTTGATTCTTCGGATCACACTCCCCAAGTGGATAATGTCGGGGGATGCAGAGGCTTCACCCGAAGCGGACGTCTCTTCGCGTCACAAGCTCCAAGAACCAATACTGAGGCAGCGGTTGATGCCAAAGCCAAAGGGAAAAGTGTGGCACCTGAAGAACCGACACCAAAAGAAACTCATAAATCATCCTTTGATCAGGATGTGGATGAATTTATGAGGATAATTAAAAGAAGTGACTACAAGGTTGTGGATCAGCTCCACTAGACTCCTTCTAAGATCTCCATCTTATCCCTGCTGTTGTGTTCCGAAGCTCATCAAGATGCACTACTTAAAGTTCTGCACGCTGCCTACGTGCCATAAGAGATCACAATGAATAAGCTTGAGACAGTGGTGTCTAATATCAATACTAGCCATGGGCTAGGTTTCACCAATGCTGACTTGACAATGGAAGGACGTCACCACAACAAAGCTTTACACATCACTTTAGAGTGTAAAGGGGCTGTGCTCTCTCATGTTCTTGTGGACACTGGGTTTTCACTCAATGTCTTGCCGAAGAAAGCTCTTGTCAAGCTCGAATATGATGGAATAGCTCTCCGACCAAGCAATCTTGTGGTCAGGGCTTTTGATGGCTCCAAGAGGTCTGTTCTTGGAGAGGTGGAGCTGCCTGTGATAATCGGTCCGCAGGTCTTTCAGACTACTTTCTATGTGATGGACATTCAGCCGGGCTACAGCTGTTTGTTGGGTCGACCATGGATTCACGCCGCTGGCGCAGTTACGTCGACCCTTCACCAGAAATTGAAATATGAGTGGGAAGGACAGATTATCACCATCTGTGGTGAAGAGGACATCTTTGTTAGCCATCTAGCTACATACAAATACATTGAGATGGATGGTGAAATCCATGAAACCATGAGCCAGGGGTTCGAGGCTCTAAATGTCAATGAGGCGACAACTGAAGTAGTTGCTGCATCCCAGGAGGATAGGATGGGTACTTCAATTGTCTCCTATCAGCAAGCCCGGAAGGTTATTGAAGATGGAAATGCCCAAGGCTGGGGCAAGTTGCTGCCGGTAGAGAAGAAGGAGGATAGATTCGGTTTGGGTTACAAACCATTCCAACAAGATCAATCAGAGGCTGCTAAGGAGCCCAAGATCATCAGTGGGGGATGCTCACCCCATATGCTGTCAACAACCTGGAAGACGAGGAGGAAAGCGACCTCAACTTGGAGAGCTGGATTCGTCCAAGGATCCCGGGTCACCAAGTCCTTAATTGGTCTTCCCAGGAAATTATAAGGGTTACTCCTGCAGAGTAATTATTATTTCCTGCTTTTTTCAGCATGCATTAAGTCCTGCATCTTGCCCAAGGTGTCAAGACTCATTTTGTAATAGGGTCATATTGTAATTTTGTGCAAATGAATTATCAATGAATATCAGACATCTTTTGCAAACAAGTCTCTTTTTCGCTCACTGTCTTTTCATTTTTAACTTTTGTACAAAAAAATAAAATGGCAATGTTTTCAAAATAAATAACTTCATTTCACACTTTTTTAAACAAGATTAAAATTGATCACTAAAACGAACAAATCTCAACCCTTGCAGAGATTATCCTCCAGATTGCACCGACAACAGCACTGCTATGACCTTGTATGACTTCGACAATCCAATTAATCAAGCCGATGAAGGGGTTGAAGAAGACTATGAGTTACCTGAAGAGTTAGCTAGGTTGTTGAGGCAAGAAGAGAAAGTGATCACTCCTCATCAGGAGGAGGTTGAAACAGTGAATCTTGGTACCGAAGAGGATTTGAAAGAAGTGAAGATTGGGGCCAGTCTGCAAGCTTAAGTAAAAGAACAACTCATTCATATGCTTCGAGAATACGTCGACGTCTTTGCTTGGTCCTATCAAGACATGCCAGGTCTAGATACGGATATTGTTATGCACAAATTGCCATTAAAGGAAGATTTCCCTCCAGTGAAACAGAAGCTACGCCGTACTCGTCCGGATATGGCCATGAAGATTAAGGAAGAAGTACAAAAATAGTGGGACGCCGGTGTCGCTCCCCGGATTTACATCCTAGTACAAACGCGAAAGTGGCGCGGAAATGGTAGAGTCGCCAGCCCGACATTTTTATCCCGAAGGAACGAGAATGGTAATGCTGCACAAACCAAAAGAAAAGAAAATGAAGGACACGGGTCCTGCGAACCAAAGAGACTGAGTTCGGGAGTCGGTTACGACCTGGGAAGGTATTAGCACCCCAGATCGTCTGCCGTACCCGACGGGATCCACGCTTGCAAAGAAAACTGTTTCAAAGGGTGAAGAAATGAAAGCTGCTGCAAAGAAAATGAACTGAACTGGATAAAAGAAAAGAAAAGGGAACTGAAAAAGAAATGAAAAGGAAAAATGTAGGGAAAATAAAGATTGTGCTCGAACGGGCCCTACCCCACTGCCTACGTACCTCATCTGGGCAATGAGGATCAGAGTCGCCGTAGTTCCCCTAACTAGGGGTGGAAAGGATTGCTTGTGTATTAAGGCTTGAACTGCCTATGTCAATGCTCAGGTGTCGCAGGCTCGAACGACGAGTGCGTTACCATCTTGCAAAATGACAAGTAGGAGCAAGTTCGCGGACGGAGCGAAGGAGGTGAGAAAAGAATTCCCGAAGGAGAGACGATTATTGTTTGTTCAGTGTTTTTTTAGAAGCTTTTTTTTATGAGTGTGTCACAAGGAAGTGAACGCAAGCTCTTTTCCATGGAATGTGTACTTGTCACTACATTCCAAGATGGAATAATAGAACAAGCACACTCAAGTAAGGAGAAGATCCCCAAAACTTGAATCTAGAGATTAGGGCTTAGGCTCACTAACTCATTGAATTTATTAAGTGTTTTTGTATTTATAATGAAGAAGTGTTTTTTATGGTTTTCTTGGTGAAGATGGTATCCTGTTCAGACTTGTGCATCACAAAACAAGCTTGTACTATCCCAAGATGGGAAAACTACAAGTGTTTCATGGAATATGGCTATTGCACAGGAGACCACTTCAATCTTTATTAAGTGTCTTTTTATGATTTTGAGGTGAGAAGAGAAAAGAAACCAAAAGGATCTTAAAGGTAAAAGTCTAATGGGGGACTAATGAATCCTAACTGTTATCATGCATAGAAAATCCTAGGTTAGTGTGGTTTTCTATCCTAAAGAAGAAAGAAAGAAAAAGAGGAAGAGAAGAATGAAGAATAGAAGAGGGAGGAAGTAAGGCCTAAGCCCCAACAATCACAAGAATAGTATCAAATGAAGAAAAGATAAGAGATAAGACTTGGAGATGTGGGAATCACATCCACACCTCTCACTTACCAAAGCCCCTTGAAATGGTTAGTGACATAAGAATAAATGCAACACCAAATGAACATAAGGTCAAATCAAACTCACACAACCAGAAGTGAAGTCTTAATTACAAATGCCAAATGCAAATTCAAAACATAAGAATGAGGAAAGAACTATACAACTTAACATGAAGCACTATGAATCACCATGACAAAATAAAGCAAACATGAGAGAATACAAAGCAAACTAGTCAAAGCAACACCACAAAGTTCAAGACCAGAACCCTAACATGTTAAGAAAGTGCCTAAGGATCATGAAAGATGGAGAGAAGAAGCACACGAAGTCAAATATTTACATCATGAGAAGTAAAGAAGCAAAAGAAGTGCAGTGAACATGCATAGGAGTGAATGAACTTCAAAAGCAAGCAAACACAAACTTTCTCAAGGCACAAGAATCAACTCAAGACCAGAGGGGTATCAACATCCTAATAAGGCTCTAAACAACTTAAAGAAGTTGGCACAAGTGCCCTTCTACCTTAAAGATTGAGCATATGACCAAAAGAAGCAAAAAGGAACAAGTAAGGAACAAAAAAACAAATCAATTCAAGTATACATCCAAAAATTCCATAAACTTGCACAAATAACCTTCAATCACATAATATCAACATGCCAAAAAGAGAGGATCAAAATCAGAAGCTTAGCCACTCAAATAAAGGTTCAAACATGGATTAGGGTTAGAAAGCTTCATGCACAAGTTAGAGACCAAAACCAATTAAGCAAACTTCTAAAAATCAGGATAAAAATCACCAACAAACTACATCTCATCATGAATCCAGAGTAAAAAGAATCAAATCCAAATTCAAAATAATGATCAATATAGAAAATGTACAAGACATCATGCTTCAAAAAATAAATAAAAACAATTAATTAAAAGAAACTATTAATTCCAGTGTGGCAATTAAAAATAAATGAACAACAAAAATGCCAAATATTAAAGAAAACTAAAATAATCACTCATGAATTTTTTCATAATTTTTGTGAACTTATTACTAATTTTAAAAATTGAAAACCAAACTAAAAATAAAAAAAGAAATAAAATATGAGAAACCAGGCCAGGGGTGCATTCAGAAAACAATCCAGTTCATTTTAATTGGGCCTTCAACGCAGGGGGGTAGGGATAGCAAGACAAGCCCATTGGTTAAGCGCAGCACACAACAGTTATTAGGTAAATTCAATTTAATCAGGAAAAATCAAGGACCATCAGATCAAACGCACGCATGAGATTAGGTCAAATAATAATCCAAGTCACCTCATTCATTGGCCAGCAGTGAGAGTGCATGTTAATTAAGGTGAGGTGAGAAACAAAATGAATTATCAGATTTAAAATTTAAAACATAAAACACGTGAGAGGGAGGGGGTGGTTTTAATGCGCTGTCACAACCTCCTCCGTCCAGATCAAGGATCCAAGGGCCTGCGTTCATCTTCTTCCTTGAGCTCAGTCCAGAATTCGGTGACCGGAGCCCTAGCTCTGGCACCGGAAAATTCATCCATAAGAACAAACCACCATATAAATGACTCAAACTATCCAGATCAAATCATTAAAGCATGCTGAATCCAAATATATCCATGAAATTTCCAATGGATCAAAGACTAAACCGGATCGAAGACAAACAAATTTACATGTCAAACTTCAAATCATCATAAAATACTTAATACTCATCCATTTTTCAAACAAATTATCATAGAATCATAAGCACAACAAGTAGATCACAATGCATACATTTAATTTCAAGTTTAGATCCACGAATTTCAGAGCATACTTGAACTTGCAACTCCTTCAAAACACCAAGATAATGCTCCTACAGCTGCAGATCCACGCACATTGACCTCCTCTTGCAAAATAATTGCAAGATGGAGCTTGAGGGAAGCTGGATCTTGGAATCCGAAAGCTCTTGCTCTTGAATGGCACCTCTATGATCCTTCACTCTCAGCTTGAATGAGTGTGTGCAAAGTGATCCTTAGGGTTCAAGGAAGCAGAATATGTGAAGAGATTGTGAAGAGAGTGCTTGAGAAGAGAAATTCGAAGAGAAATGCAAGTGAGCAAGAGAATGTGAATCTGAGAAATGAGAGAGCCTCCTCACGAATTTAGGGCATGCTTTTATTTTATATCCTTTGTATTTTCACCTGACTAGGGTTTTTGAATCAAAAGTGGCATGAGGAGTGTGATTGAGGTGCATTTGCCAAATTGCATGAAAAGTGTGATTGCCTCATACACCCGTGAAAACCTTCCCTCAAGTGTGCATTCTGACTTCAATCCATCCCTTGATTTCTTTTGAATCAATCCTGACCTTTGGATGTGAGTGTAACATGCTTTTTGAATGATTATGCAATTTTGCCTCTTGTGTAGTATACCTCACTCCATGCACAAACTTGATGATGTCTTTGGAGCAAAATGACATTTATGCAATGCCTTGTAACAATATGATCTTATTTGGTCCATGAAACAACCTAAAAATGACTTTCACAAGTTCTTGCATTTGGATGAAGTTTGAAATTCAAGGCATGCCCTAAAAACTAAGCAATTTTCGAAGGGCCTATCTCACAATCCATGAGGGCTATGAAAATGTACTTATACTTTTTAAAAATGGGAGAACATAATCTTCAACTTTCATGTTCAATGGCAACTCATTTGAAGCTTTTTTCACCAAGTTATAAGCCTTTGAAAATTAGGGCAAAAAGTTACTAAAAATGGCAAATTTCATGACCAATCACATGCCAAAAATGGAAATCTCCTCAAAACCTTTTGATTCTTGATCTTTTACCTTGCCAAAATTCTTTTAAGGTTATAAGAACATCCCTTGACTTGAAAAATAGGGTTGGACCCTTTGAAATCTCACAGTTGACTTCTAGAATGCATAGTTGACCAATTTCTTCTTTTACAAGCAATTGAGGAAATTCCTGACTTCCACAAGGAATTTTCTCACCAAATTTCATCCCTAGGATCCTCTTATCATATGAAAGACTTTGCCCAGATGAAATGGCCAAAGTCACAAAGTTTTCATGCTTGAAAGTGAAACCCTAATTTGGGATCATTGTGTAGGAGCTTGCCCTAGCCTTAATTCCCTGATGATCTCTCAACCTCTTGAGATTTTGTGAATGATCTTGTACTTGTGAATGACATATAGACTCCTCATAGGACTTGGACAAATCCACTGGGCCTCTTGTTATAGCTTGTAATGCCTCAAATCCCTCCACAGATGATCATATGCCTAATGCTAGGTCATGAGAATATTATGCCTCATCTTTCCATGTAACAATGCCAAGGATATGCTATGCTTAATATGATTATGGTATAATGATGATGCTTAAAAGAAGAGGGCAAATTTGGGGTGTTACAATAACACCCATGATTAGAAGCATAGGGCATGTGATCAGTCATCAATCAAGCTATGATTCTTCAAAGCCAGGATAGGAGCCAAGTTATCTTTCAAGGAGCCTACAAGGTATCCTCACATCTCATACCATCTCAAACTCATCCTCAAAGCCCTAGAAAGGGTGGGGTTCATCATAAGCTCAACAGTGCAACATCCTCCTACACAAGCAACCCCTAATTAGGGTTTTGGCCCAGAGAAAGATATCCTCATATCTTTGACCAATTCTTGTGGTCAAAGGCTTTCATATTGTATACAAGTTCTAAGGATGAAATTTGGTTCAAAAATTCATCAAGGAAGTCAGGCAATGGCGCAGTTGCTTGCTGTTGAAGAAAGAAGTCAATTGTGCATAAGAAAAGTCAAACAGTGGAATTTTAGGGTTTTTATCATGATCATCAAATTCATGGACCTTTATTTTGTCAAGAAATAACATGAAAAATCTCAATTGTCAGGAATCAGGGGTTTACAAGAAGTTGCTAATTGGGAATTTTTCACATAAAAAGTTTCTTTTTCTGGAATTATTTGCCCTAGACCTTCAACCTTTTATTTCATGTGCAAAAAAGCTTCAAATGATTTTTCCTTGAACATGAAAGTTGTAGATCTTGATTTTCCCTTTCCAAAAAGTCCAAGAACACCTTCATAGCAATTTTAGAACTCAAGTTATGATTTTTGGAAGTTTAATGCATTTTTAGGATTTTTTAGTGCATATGTGTCAACATCACATTGGTCCTTTCTTTTTATGTTATTTTTGTAGTATGTCACCTTTTAATGTCACTTTTTTTAGTTTACCCTTTTTTAAGTTCACTTGGCCAAGAAGGTTGTGCATACCACTTTTCATTTTGCTTGCTTTTTATGTTTTTTTTAGAAAAAAAATAGTACAAAAGCAAACAATAACACATGTGGTGTGTAAGAAAGTTAGCCAATTACACACTAACCCACGCATTTTCCCCGTGTTCTCACACAGCACACACAGGGCCATTTCTTATTTCATGGAAATCGCCTTTTTTTCTTCACTATCAGTCACATTTTCTTGCACCAAGGAGAAAATAAATTCACACGTGAATTCTAGCCATGCACCACATCCAATCATGAAATCCCACCACCACATTATCTTCATCATTTTTACAGCATCAAACACCATGTTGCCAACTCACTGAGACTCACTATAAAGGATGTGTGCCCTCACACATGTGATTGATTTTGAAAACAATTGGAAGCTTGAAGGTGAATGCCCACGGGCTCTTCATTTTGGAGAGAGTAACAAACTTGGTTTCACACCATAATTGCACCACACACCTGCAACATATATAAAAGATTTCTCACAAAAATTTGGAAAGAAAATCACATTTCACACTCTCAACATCACTCTCTTCCTCTCATTTCGCTCATTCTTCATGTCCATAACAAACTCAGATTTGAGTTTCCCTCTTGACCACGCTTCATAATCGTTTCTAGATCATCCTCAACATCCTTCCATTCACATCATCATCATCATTGCTTTGAATTTAGTTGAGTCGCTTTGTGCACATTTAGAGATTCACCAACACATTAGGATTCTTCTTTTTCCTTACTCATCATCAAGTATCAAGCCTTTATTTGGCTCAAGGAAGCTCAAGGAAGAACATAACACCTCTGGTTTTCTCAAATTCCTCAAGATAGCTCCACTTCATGTTTGAGCTTCAGATCTATTCTGCTTCGATTTGACCTCAATGTTGACTGCTTTGACTTGCAAATGATTGATATAAGTTGATTGAAGTGAAATTAAGCTTGTACATGTCTTGAATTTTGAATCTCAGTTTTTATGTTTGAACTTGTTTAGTTCGATTTGCATTGTATGTTGCTTTTCTGTGAATTTGAATGGTGGATTCGTGATCCTCATTATCTCAGTTTTCTGTTCATGTATAGTTTAATAATTTCTGGAAAAAAATTGCTTGGCCTCATCGGAGTGTGGCCGGAGAAGACGATCGGAGCTTCTTCGGCCGGTGATCACTATTTCATAGCCAGTTTGATTGTGGTCTGTTGATTAGCTTTGATCTGATGGTTGCAGTCTTGCCACTTCATTAATGAGATCATGTGCAGCGCATGTGTTTCTCTTATGTCATTTAATGGAGTGTGTGTGTTAGAGCATGGAAACTTGTGTGGACTTCAAATCTGGACCGTATGATTGTTTGACCAGGCTTGCTGAAGCGTGTTTTTATGCGTTGATTTGTTTTACTCTTTGCTGGCCGATAGTGATCATTGGTTTATTTTACTTTTGATATTGACTGTTTCATGAACGTTAGATGCATATACCTTATGACCTTGTTGACTTTGCCTATTAACCTATAGATGAGAGGACTTTGTGAAACTCTTTCTGGACCGTTGGTGATGCATACCTTGACTGCCTGGTTGACTGACCTTTTACATGTTGGGCTTATTCTTCTTTTCACACCATCCCTTTTGGGCTTTATTTTATTTTTAACTGAGTTGGGTTGCTTTTGGCACCCCTTGGCTTTTTGTTTTATTTTTATTTCTTCATTTCTTTAGTTCCAAATTTATTTTGTTAAAAATAGTTTTCTTATTATAAAAAATCCAAAAAAAAATCATGAGACATCTATGATATTTTCTAAAATTTTCACAAATTTTATTTTTCTTTTTTTATTATTTTTAATGTCCTGAATTAATTTCCCAATTAATTTCTTTTGATTTGCCTTATTTCATAAACACAAGCTTCATTATTTTCTAACATGAGTTCTAAAGTAGATCTAACCCTGGTTATTTTTTCTATGCATCACTAACATGTTGAGGTACCTTGTTTATTTTTGTGATAATTTTTAGGCTTTGTTTGGTTGGCTTTTGGTTTGTTGCTTCATGCTTAAGAAAGTGAAACCCTAACCTTGTTTTGACCAATTTTTTTATGGACTTTGCTTCTAATTTTGGACATGTGACTTTTCCTCGATGTTTGTATGTGTTTGAGATGCTTTGTTGCTTAACTTTCTAATTTTTGAATCATGTTTAATATTTGTTTGAGGATTAAACTTTAAATGACTTAATTTGAGGATGTTTTGAACCATGTTTGCTTGCTTGCTTGCTTAGGAAGGCACTTGTTCCATCATATAAGATCTTATTTGAAGCTTTCTAACATGTTGAATAATCTCTGGTTGTGATGTATGAACCTCTTATTTTCTTATCCCATGCTTACCTTGTGCATTAAGTCACACATCTCCACAATCATGGATCATGTTTCACTTCACCTCACACTTCTCATGTTTCCTCCATTTGCCTTAGTATGTGCTTATATACTTTGAGTGATGAATGTATCTCCTTCTTAGGCACATAATCAAGATGTTTAGGTTTTGAAATTGTGTTACATGAATGTTTTTGAACTTGTTTGAACTTCTCTTGTCATTTATGAATACTTCTAACATTTTCAGGGGCTATGGTAAGTAAGGGATGTGGATGATGTTTCCACATCTCAAACTTCTTCCTCTACCTCTCTTATGCTTTCTTGATTTGTGATTGTGATGAGCTTAGTCCATCAATGTTCAACTTTTCTTCATCCCTCTGAGGATCAACTTACCTTCTTTTAAGAAGTAAGTTGTTTCCTTTTTCTCCTATCTTTTTATTCTTTCTTTCTTTTCTTCTTTCCTTCTTCTTCATTATGATAGAATCATTGTCGCTCCCGAAGATTTGCATCCCGGTACAAGCGTGAACGGTCGGCGAAAAGAAGATGAGAACACACAGGAGTGAACTCAGAAAGACAAGAGTCGCCAGCTAGGCATTTTTATCCCGGAGGAAAGGCAATGCTGCATAGACCTAGAAAGATATGGATAAGACGGTTGCGAACCAGAGAGACTGAGAAAGGGGGTTGGTTACAACCTGGGAAGGTATTAGCACCCAGATTGTCCGCCGTACTCGACGGGATCCACGCTTAAAAGATTTGTGTTTTAAAGGGGTAGTGTCAGTGCAATCTGTGTATAAAAGAGCTGGAAAAGGATGTACAGGTGTCAGTGTAAAAAAGTGTAGTGTATGTAAGTGAAGTGTCAGTGTAAGAACAAGAATGAAATGCTCAAGATCATGAGGCTAAAAGAATAAAGCTAGAAAGAGGGGGAATATACAGAGACTTTTGTTCGATAACTGTTAAGTTATGCCTACGTATCCTCTCGTGCAATGAGGAAGTCAGAACACCGTAGTTCGACCCAAAGAGACTGAAAGATGAATTGACTGATGAACTGCTTACTTGCCTATGCTCAAGTGTATGACCTGTCTGGCTCAGGTGCAAACTGTCTTGCATTAGGCGGAAGAAGCGAGTTCTCGTTTGTGAGTGAAGATGATGAGAAAAGAATCCCGGAGGAGACGATTATTGTTTGTTTTTGAGTTTTCAGTCTTTTATTGTTTTTTGAAGTTTGTCATAAGTTGATGAGCTTAAGCCTAAACCAATGGGTTAGTAAACTCATCACATCTTCCCTCTGATTAGGGGTAATGAGGATACCTTAAGTGTGAAGTCAGCATCTCACACATAATCACCTTTGAGGTAGGATTAAGATCATTAACCTACTTGTGATTATTTATATGTTTTTGTTGTTTTTGTTTAGTGTTAAGTAATGAGACTAAGCCATAATCAGGGATTAAACAGACTCATTACACCATCCCAATAGAAGGATAATAGATGAGAATGTTTAAGCTGAGGAAGACTCCTCAACTTAATCCATGATTAGGGATTAACCTCATGACAAAACAAAGCCTTTATTAAGTGGATTTTAGTTAATGATAAGATGAAGAAGTGAGTTTTATGGTTTGTAAGACAACTTGAGGAGGACTTGTCCATTAACACTAGGGTTAGTCCTTCTTAACCAATTAAGGAAGAATTAGAACCCTAATGCAAGACCCAAGTTACAAGCTTGATGTCTTGATGATTATTAAGTGAATTGATTAAAGGATTTAAACACATTAAGGGTTTAACACTTAGGATTAAAGTTATACACTCCATCCTAATGGAAGGATGCAGGCATAAGCTTAATCACAAAGCCTTAAAGCCTTTAGGGTTTAGTCCCTGATTATGAGATATGAAGAGAAGACTCAAAGAGACACAAAGGTAAAAGCTAAGTGGGGGACTAATCAAACCCTAATTATTGTCATGCTTGTTTGTTCCTATGGTTTATGAGGTTTGCAAGAAAGATCTTCAGAGAATCCACCAGGAGAGAAACAGATGAAAGGAGAAAAGGGGAGCAAAACAACTTGCTTCACTTAAGAAGACAAGTTGCTTGAAGAAAGAATATAAGATGAACAAGAATGAGCAAGCTCAATCCAAACACATACAAAATGCAGCAATGATGCATAAGAGAGATGAAAAGAGATTATGAGAAGTGAAGGCAAATTCACTTCTCAGACAACTTACCACCTGAAAAGTTAGCAAAAGAAGTGAAATGTGATGCAAATGAGATGCAATTTCATGATGCAAACCAAAACCAGGAGCAAGAACATGATGCTAATGATGCTAAGAGATGATGCAAACATGAGGCAGGGCATGAGGATGATCATACAAACATATGGATGCAAGAGAAGCATGCTTAGAACCATGAACATACATGAAAAGTTATGAAATGCAAATGACATACAACATGGCAAATGAAAGATGCAATGATCAAACATGATTCTAATATGTCCTAAGATGTCATATGAATCAAATGGAGGCACAAAATGTCATGGCAAGTCATGATATGCAAGCAAATGGAAGATGGATGCAAAGGAAGGCATGAATTAGGGTTTATGACCAAAACTCAAAGAAAAATTCAAAATCAGAAGCATGAGACATGACAAAAATTTGAAAATGCAATCAAAGAAACCCTAAACCTATGCAAACTCACTGCCCAAAGGAGGGGATCTAACTCTTAACTTATTGAGAGTTATGAATTTCCTAAGATTGCTAGGGTTTTAAGGGTGATCCTCAAGGTAAAATGCCAAACAAATTGAAAATGAAAGATAAAAATGAAACAAAAATGTTTTTAGAAACTAGAAGTCATGCATAGAACAATGCAAAAAGAATCATTCACAAACTCAACTTTGTTTAAAAGTTATGAATTTTTGAAGTTAGGGTTAGAAAATGAACAATTTAAGAACCCTAATTCAAATGAAAAATGTCAAAGCATGATCAAAACCAAAAAGAAATTTGTGTGGTGAGTTTGTAAATGTTTCTAAATGTTCAAAGATGTTCTCTGATTTTTTTTTTGTGATTTTTAAATACTTAAATATATTTTTAATTAATTAAAATCAATTAACTAATTAAAAATAACATTTAAATGATTTAAAAATATTTTTTAATGCCAAAAAATAAAAAATAAAAATATTTTTGGTTTCTGAAAAATTAATAAAATGTTTGATAAAAATTTTCAGAATTTTTTGATGTTTTTTACTATTTTTAAAAATTCGTATAAATAAAATGCAAATAAAATGAAATGAAAATAAATAAATGAAGAAGTAATCAGATCCAAGAGCTGGTATTCAAACTGGGGTGAAATTGGTTGATTGGCGCGTCATCCAAGGGCTGAGGCTTATCCTGATTAAATTAACCTAATTATAATTAATTAAACTAATAAATGAGGATTAAGGAAAATCAAAACAATCCTGGCCACTGAAAACGCGCGCGCATCTCACATCCAACGCTCCACATTCAAACTTGGGCCTAAACCCTAATTAACATTAATGACTCTCAGACGGCCGGAACAGTGTTCCGGTCGTCTTCTCCGGCGAGTCCAAAACCTTATCTCTCTCTCCAAGCACCAAAAATGAAATCTCTCTGCCCAGAATCAAACCCCACTCATCACTGAATCAAAACCCCCAAACAAAAATCATTTTTCATTCATCAACAATGCAAATCGAAGCAAAACAAATTTAGGTCAGAAACTTTCAGACAACTCATACATACTCAATATTCCACCATTTTGAAAAGTAAATACATCAGAGTCATCAGCATATCATGAAGATTCGATTGGGAACTTAAAAACAAGGTTCTGAGAAAAAAGTTCTTAAGCTATACCTGAGATGGAATCTCCTGGTTCTGGGCTTTCTGGCCTTTCCTTTGCTGCAAATCCACTCCTTTGAATCCTCTGATGATGAAATGAAGCTTAGAAAGCTTTGAGGATGGCTGGTTTGGGAGATTGGCAGAGTTCTGTTCAGTGAAGTGAGGAAATCGTATTTGGTTTGTGTGAGGTTCTGGCCTGTTTCAATGGTTGGTTTGTGATCAGTGAGTCATGTTGAGGTGTTTTGTGAAGTTTGTTTGTGTGTTTGCAGGCTGTGGAAGGAGATTCGAAGAGAGGAAAGTTTTGACAATTTTTGGAGTGTGCTGCAATGTGTGTGTTCCAGGCTTGTGTATGCTATGTTTTATGATCCATATACAAGTCCTAAACTATTGGAATGAGTCAGAAGACTTGACATGTACTGTGGGAATGGTATGAAGCAATTGGCCAAAAAGTCAATAGTTGGTGTACTTCAAGCATGGGCTGTGGCAGAGGTGATCTAGAGGCTTGTCCTGCCTCAGCTTGAGTCAAGGATGGCCCTTGGATGGTTCATGAGAGGCTGCTGCATTTGGATCATGAGCTAGAAGAGTTTTTGCAACTTGACAACTTGTGACATTTCATGAATTTTGGCTATGTGAATGTGAGAAACCTTGCTGAATTTCTGATGTGGGATGCCTCATTAGGTCATGACAATGTATTAAAACCAGCTAGATATCATACAATTCCTTTGAGAATGATTTTGCCAAAAATCCCTCTTTGCACTTTCATGAAGAATGGTTTATGGTTATGTGAAAATCAAGGCAAATAAATGAGAAATCCCTTGGGCCAATTCTGATTTTAGGTCATGCATTGCATTTGTATGATGATTAGAGGTCATATTGAAGTCACATAAAGGCTTGCCATGAGAAATTGCAAGTTTTCCATTTTGTGCCAAAGTGAAATTTCAATGATTTTGTCCAACTTTGCAAGGCCATAACTTTTGATCCAAAATGAATTAGGTCAAGTTCTTGTACTTTTTGAAAAGGGAATGATCCAATCTACAACTTTCCTGACCAAAGTTTTCCCATTTGAGGCATTTTTGAATCAAAAAGCAAGGGTTGAAAAAGTTTCCCAAAATGACAAGTTTCCATTACAAGTCAATTTCCCAAAAAGTCAACTTTGCAAATGGCTTGAAATTCTTCAATTTTGTGAACTTCTAACATCTTATATGATCAAATAAAGATCATACACAATCAAAATTATGAAGAACACCCTTTGGTTGGGTCACTGGGGGCCTCAGATGCCCTGATTTTGCACTGACTTGCTCAAAAAGTCAACTCTTGATCAGATGCCTTCCCCATTGAATTTCTTCATGAAAATTGATATGCATGATCCCTATACCATATAGAGACCAATAGAAACAAGAATGACCAAAAAATTTGGAGTTATGGCCTCTGAAACCAAAACCCTAATTCTAGGTCATCTGTGCAGTTAAACCTGGCTCTACTTCCATGCCATTCCCAGTTCTTGTGATTTTTTGACATACTTGACTTTGAGAGGATATAATATGATGCTTGAACATACATGGACCCCATTGAAGTGATTGATGACCTTTGGAGTGGCTCAAATAGCTCTTGGACTGCTCAGATCACAAACCCTAGATGCAGATGACTTAGAAGCAATGCAGTGAATCAAAAATGTAATATGGGATGCTATGATTGAACTTATGCATATGAAAAGATCACAAGCCATGGTGTGAATGGGTGAGGGAAAATTTGGGGTGTTTACAATCATACCACACTAACTTATGACCTCTATGCATGATAACATTAGGATTTGTTAGTCCCCCCTTTAGTTTTTAACTTTGAGATCCTTTTGGTGCTCTCTCTCTCTCTCTCTCTCTCTCTCTCTCTCTTCTCATCTTCAAACATAACTTCAAGCCACTTAATAAGTGACAAGTCTCCTCATGTGCCACAAGACTTTTCCATGGGGTACTTGCACGCATCCCATTTTGGGGTGAGGTGTAGGATATATATCATGATGAATAGGTCTTAGCATGAGATCACTTCACAAAGAAAAGCTAAAAAAACACTTAATCCAAAAATCACAAAAACACTTAATAAATGGAAGTAGGTCAGTGTGTCTGGGCCTTAACTTGTGGGACTAGATTTGGGGATTTCCCCCATAGATAGGTGTGCTTCTTGCGCATTCCATTTCGGGATGATGTAAGAAGTACACATCCCATTGAGTAAGAATTAGGTACACTCACCTATGCAAACCACAAAGCAAACACTCATAAAAAACACTGAACAAAGAATAAATGTATCTCCTTCGGGACTTCTTTTTCTCATCACCTTCAATCATAACGTAAGAACTTGCTCCTACTGGTCACTTTGCAAGACGGTAACAAACTCGTGCCGGACGAGCCTACAACACCTGAGGATTAACATAAGCAGTTCAAGCTTTTAAAACACAAGCAATTTTCCTCCCTAGTTAGGGAACTACGGCGACTATGATCCTCATGTCCAAATGAGGTACGTAGGTTGGGTAGGGCCCGTTCGAGCACTCTTTTATTTTCCCTAAATTTTACTCCTTTATTTTATTTTCTTCTATTAGGTTCTAGTCTAAGTTTTTGTAGCAACTTCTTTCCTTTACCCTTTGAAACATTTTATTTGCAAGTGTGGATCCCGTCGAGTACGGCGGACGATCTAGGTGCTAATACCTTCCCAGGTTTTAACCGACTCCCGAACCTAGTTTCTTTGGTTCACAAAACCTTTGTCCTTCCTTTCTTTTCTTCGGTTTATGCAGCATTTCCTTTCCCGTTCCTTGGGATAAAAATGCCTGGCTGGCGACTCTACCCTTTTCGCGCAACTTTCGCGTTTGTACCAGGATGGAAATCTAGGGAGCGACAGCTGGCGACTCTGCTAAGGATCGAACCCCTAATCTCTGGTTTCCCCTTGAGAGTCTCTTCTAGCGCTTGTTTGTTTCTGTTTCATTGGGTGTTTTATGTTTGTTGTTGTGTGTTTATTTTACAGTTTTATTTATCTCTTTCAGTATTTATTTTCATGCATCATATGTATATACTGGACTGTTTGGTTGTGCTGGTTTTCTTTTGGTGGGTTGGGATTGTTACTATGAGATGAGCTTGTAATCGGGGCTCGAGTGCACCCTAGGACGTACATGGACATACATTGTACTTGCATGGTATTTCATCATGATGAGTGGCGGTGTGTTCCACACCCAGACTGCGACCGTCTTGGAAATATCTTGTGTGGGGATTTCCTCCACTTCGGGATAGGACCTTGATAGTATGTGCATCTAGGGACCGATCATTGAGAACATTTATGGAAACAAATCTCTCCAGTGGTGACAGAGGCAGACCATATTATGTGGCAAACCCATTCGCACCCGAGGGCCCACTGGGAACTCGTATAGGATGGCCTGGTTCTCTTATAGGAACTCAGTCAAAGCATCTGGTCGTATGATGATTGTATTGTATCCCAAGGGTTGAATGTACTATTGTTTCTCGATTTTAGCGCTTGAAGCTGGGGACTTATAAGGGATGCTTGTGTTTCCCGGACTCACGCTGAGACCTCCCTGAGTAGTATATAATGCTAAATCGATTCCCTGATTTGGTTATGAGCCATTTTTCAGAAATGGTGAACATATTATTGTTATTCGGCTTTGAGAGTCCGTGATGTTTGACCCGGAGCACACCCGTGAGATTGGGAGGGGTTTACAGGTTTGTAAGAACCCATGACATCATCATACCCTTTGTTATTAGTGTGATCTTATGTTCTGATTCGGTTATTTTGATCTTGGAGTTCTTAACCTTTGGTTATGAGATACCTATTTATGGTTATTATTCAGAGGACTTGTGGGTTTCAGATCACTTGGTTCTTGGCTCCATTGTTCCAGACAGTTCCAGATTGAACACATGCTCTACATTTGCATTGCATCATCCCATCATTAACCATGTTTTCTTTTTTCATTCTGAAGTTTATCTTATTGTTTCCGGTTCTGGTATTCTGTTCAGAGATGGAAGACCCTCGCAAGAAGAATGTTCATTATAGGTTTTTTGACACAAAGGTCGGCATGCTGAAGAAAATGGTAGATTTGATCGTGCCCAACCACGTGGAAGAGTTCAAGAAAGCTTATGGGAGTATTCTTGATATGTTAGTAGAGTTGAATCCTTCTGAGAGGAGCTCCATTCACACTTTGCTTCGGTATTACGATCCTCAGCTCAGATGCTTTACCTTCCATGATTTTTAGTTAGGTCCTTTGTTGGAAGAGTATGCTTTGATTCTAGGAGTACCCATCCAGGACCAGATTCCCTTCAATGCTGAAATGGTTAGACCTACGCTTGAGGACATTACCAAAGCTCTTTATTTGAGCCCTTAAGTGGTGACTTCTTTGACTATTACCAAAGGGGGTATGTTTGGTTTCTCCTTGGAGTCCTTAGTGAAGAAGGCTGAAGAACTTGCTACCAAGGCATAGTGGGACTCTGTGAACGCCATCCTGGCTCTCTCCATCTATGGCATCTTGTTGTTTGCAGATCTTGAGAAGTTTGTGGATATGAATGTTATACATTTTTTCTTGTTGAAGAACCCAATGCCTACATTGTTGGGGGACTTATATTATTCAGTGCACTACAAGAATAAGAAGAAGCGGGGAGGTTTAGTTTGATGATGTGTTCCTTTGTTTCATAGGTGGTTTATGAGGCACTTGCCTAATACAGGGGTTTTTATTGATCCTGCTTTAGTTTGGGCTCAGATATTAGAGAGGTTGTTTGCTAAAGATGACAAGTGGATTACTATAAGGCTAAAGGGTACAAGTTTTATCACTAGTTACAGGAGTTACCCTAATTTATATTTGATGGGAGTGAATGGGGGAATCAACTATAACCTTGTCTTGTTGAGAAGGCAATTAGGGTAGGCTTTGAGAGACGTTCCAGAATAATTAGAGTTAGCTTTGACATTCTATTTCCCGATGAAGGACAATATGCCCTTGGTAAGGAAAGGGAGTAACATGTTTTGGTAAGAGTAACAATCAGACTAGGGTTAGAGAAAATTAGGGTTAGGGTTTTATTTAAGAAAAAATTAGGGTTTTTTAGAAACTAGGGTTTACATTTTTATTTAAGAAAAATTAGGGTTTATGTTTTAGTTTTAAACAATTAATTAAAATTTACATAACTTATTTACAAATTATGAATAATAAAATTATATACAAGATTATTTATAAAAATAGATTATGATATTTATAAAAATATAAATTTGATTAACATTTTAAATTGAGTTTTTTTATTAATTTTAATATAAAACTAATTAATTAATTAATTAGATATATATAATTAAAACAATTAAGAAAAAATAAAATAACAAGAAAACAAGTTCTAAAAAAAATGGGGGAGGCCTGGATTTGAACCCAGGACCTCCCCATTACCAGTTTGATGGGGTACCACTAGGCTGCATGCGTTTTTTGATGTTTAAACAAGTAACATTTAATAAATATTAAACCTGTGAAATAAACCAAAGCGTTAAAAAAAATTGGTGAAGCCAAGGATCGAACCAAGGTCATGCGTTTCCCAGCACCAATGCCTTTGCCAACTGAGCCACACGCGCGCTGATGGTATTTCAATGAAACAAATAAAATAAAAGAAATAAACAAAATTTGAATTTTTGTTTTCGCGCCAGTCTTCATCATCTTCTTCAATTTACCTGCGAATTTATCCAGGCCATTCCTGCGAATTTACCTACACACAATTTTGACTAGAGGAACCTATATTTTTGAAACATCTTGAAAACCATAGTAACAATACAAATTAACAACACAGATCAATTGCTCATAGTTTATACGTTATAACCATGTCTTTAGAATGCTCATAAACGATGTAAAACGTAAAGCCCTAAAGTGATGGCCGAAACCCTAACTATGGCATCTAGCGAATTTGTCCATGGAAGCTTCATGTCTTTGCCCAGAAACGATCTGAAAAACAACAAAACTCAAGAATCTGAATTTGGAATTTTATGAAGATTTTGAAACTTGAATAATATGTTCTTTGGCCTGCAAAATTGTCCCTTTGTCTTTGGTAGTGTTCTATACTTATAGTGGAATGAAAATAGGTCAGAAATTGGGCCTTTGCATCATGGATTCCCATTGCTTGATCATGAAGAATCAATCATCCATAAATGCATAAAAAATCTCATAAGTCCTTACTATTTTAGGTTTATCTAATTTTATGTGATCTCAATCATCTTTAATTGTCCTTTAAGAATTTCTAGAACAAAAATCAGAATTTTAGATTGACCTTTTATATTTTATTTTCATTTAAATTGAATTTTATTAAATAAAATCCAAAATAATAAAATATAAAACATAAAAATATGGAAAAATAGCCAATGGGTCGTGCATGACCTCATCCTTGAGATTGGATTAGAATTTGGTAAGCCCATTTGGCAAAATTTGGTTTTAAGTCTTCATTTGCTTCACAAACCTCCCAAAAATTTCCCAACTTTGCAAAGGCACAAATCCCTCAATTTTAAAGCTATGGAGGTGTTCTTAGACATTTTGGAAAGCTTAAAGAGTCCTCTAACAAAACACTTTGGTTTCATATCCATATCCTTTACCAATCTCAAGTTATGCCCTTTGGAAGATATTGACTTTTTGTTGACTTTTAAAATGACCTATAATGTCTTAGCTCATACCTTCCAAATGAAGCATTTTTGGGCTTGGCTTGTGAGACACAAAGTTGTAGAGAATTCAATTTCATTCAAAATGAGCTTTGGATGGAAAATTCTTGATGAAGCATGTGAAAGTTATGGCTGGACAAAGTTTAGTTGACTTTTCCTGTGAAAACCCTAATTTAGAAACTCCTGATTCTTGATGATCTGAAACTTCCTTGATGAATCATAATCAACCCTTGATCAAATGATGAATTTTACTTCATAAACTTGATGTTGGCATAAAATCATGAAGTTTGACTTTGGTTTGACCACAGTTGACCTCAGTTTGACTTTTTAACTACTTTGACTGATTTTAGCCTATCTGATCATCTGACTGAGCAAACCTTTTGGGAAAGCCTTGAAACTTGACACAGGGATTCTGGAAGACATATAGGATGATATGAAGCTCACTTGAAGCCTTTGAAGTCCATTTAGCCTGATGAAATCCAAAACCCTAGTTTAGGATGCATTGCTTAGGAGGATGCTTTGTCTGAGGGAATTGTCAAACTTCTTGACTAATTGTGAATCTTGTGAACCTTGAGAGGATACTTGGGACACATTGCCTTGACTAGGTGAGGGAAAATTTTGGGGTGCAACAGCTGCCCCTGTTCAATTTTCTGAAACATGAGGGGTTAGATTGGCCTGTGTGCCATTCGTGACCTGGAAGGTTGAAGGGGATTGAACACAAAAGCCCAAAAATTTGCACTTGCCGGTGCGTAAGGTAACACTGCTGATTGGTTGTATATGCTTGAGTGGGCTTGAAGATGCCACTTGGAAAAACTGGAGATGGGCTTATAGATGCCATCCATAATATCAGAAGGTGATAGTATCAATAGATTGTCACTGGATATCAGTACTAGGTCTTCTTATAGGTCGTCTCTGAATCATTCCTGTAACATGGTTTGAGTTGAATGTCAGTACTAGATCTTCGTATAGATCGTCTCTGCATTATCTCTAGGGAAAAAGAATATCCTTCATCTAGTGTCAGTATTTAGATCTTCGTATAGATCGGCTATGAACCATCTTTAGGAACATACTTTAATTTAAGCATCAGAATCAAATCTTCGGGGCGATCTTTTCTGAATTGCTTTTGGTAATATCTTGGGCTAAGTACAAGATCTTCGTAGCGATCACTTATGTATCATCCCACAGATAAATTGTTGTAGACCAGTAGAAATAAATCTTCGTAGCGATTATATCTTCTGGAAAGATCCTGGATTAGGTAATAGATCTTCGTATAGACCGTTTACCCTTCCAAGGACAGATTGAGTATTGGCTATCAGAAATGAATCTTCGTAGCGATTATCTCTAAATTAAGTATCAGTACTAGACCTTCGTATAGATCGTCTCTGAACTGTTTTGAAAGAATCTCTTGGATTAAGTGCTAGATCTTCGTATAGATCATTTACACACTATCCCAAAGACAGTTGACCATCAGGAATAAATCTTCGTAACGATTATCTCCTCTGGAAATACCCTGGATTAAGCATTAGATCTTCATATAGATCATTTACGTACCCTTCCAAGGACAACTTGGGTATTGATTATCAGAAATGAATCTTCGTAGCGATTATCTCTGAATTAAGTATCAGCACTAGACCTTCGTATAGGTCGTCTCTGAACTGTTTTGAGTTGTTGATAGTGTTTATCTGCCAGTAACTATCCTGCAAAGAAAAGGTTAGTTTATGCAATATGTATGCATGTATGGCATGATGTACCTAAGTAAATGTATTATGCATTTATGGATATGTTATGGTATGATGTAAATGATGTATGTATGAATCATGTAGCCTGAAGCGTATGGATATCCTTGTATAACAACTGCTGGCTAGGGAAAATAAATCCTGATTCATTGTTGATGAATATGAGAGCCTCATTCTCGTCTTGTTTGATAGTATAGTACCTATAACCTCCCGTCTTCGTTCGTCGTACTTCTATTGAAGGAATAAGTTCCTGAGTATCCCGACTGAGGATAAAAGAGATGGACATAAATCAAAGGGGAGATGTAACTCGAAGTATCTATAAAGATAGATTTGCTCTGCTGAGGATTTGTAGTTGTCTTTTGGGGATGAACTAGTGAAGTTTCGTTGAACTCCTACCCTCGTTCGTCCTTAGTAAATACAATTATTGCATTTTATGCATTTCTGGTAAACATCAATCATATTCAAAAGCATACATACATTCAAACACAACCAATGGACGTTTTCGCTTAGGTAAACGGGGTAAAAGTAAATCTGGATTCACAGACGAGATTTTATTTATTTTTAGAAAGTGACTTATACACATGCAAGTTTGTACAAGGAGACAGAAATCCTAGTAAGAGGAATTAGTCGTAAAAGTTTTACAAAAACAAAGAAAAGCAGCTATGTGAGAAATAATCCTATTGAGTTTCAATTCTACTATTTCCATTATCTTCAAGTATCTCATCTTCTGCTGTTGAGACGGAAATGATTGGATTGATCTTTATCTGTTCGAACTTGAGTTAAGTAACACAACTGGTTGGAGTTACATAGGTGATCCAACGAGACATAGTCATACGCTTTAATGCCTAACTTTTGCCTGGATTGCCCTTTTAGGTTTTCAATCCACCAGGATACCCTTTTTTGCCCAAGCCGCCTTTTCAGGTTTTCGACTTGCTGGGTGTACATTTTATATATATATATATCCCTAATTTTTTCCCGAACCCTTTTGGTTCGCCGGGATTCCCTTATTTTTGCCTAGGCCAGTCAACCTAGCGGGTCTCTTTTTATGCGTAGTATTTTCTAACTATGTTTGCGTTTACAGGCTGTGGGAAATCTTCACTGTCCATAGTAGTAAGCATCATGGCACCTCCTGAGAATACCCTCTTGACTATAAATGGTCCTTCATATGTAGGAGTCCACTTGCCCCTAGGATCACCCTGTGGTAATATGATACGCTTGATTACCAAGTCACCAGCTTGATATACCTTTTGCTTAACTTTCTTATTAAAAGCTTTGATCATCCGTTTCTGGTACATCTGACCGTGACAAACAACTGCCAACCTTTTCTCATCAATCAAATTTATCTGGTCCAATCGAGTCTGAATCCACTCATCTTCATCCAAGCCTGCATCCTTCATGATTCTTAAGGAGGGAATTTGAACTTCAATGGGCAGAACTGCTTCCATACCATAGACTAAGGAGAACAGGGTTGCCCCTGTTGAAGTACGTATTGTAGTACGATAACCATGAAGAGCAAATGGCAACATCTCATGCCAATCCTTATACGTAACAGTCATCTTCTGTAGAATCTTCTTAATGTTCTTATTAGCAGCTTCTACTGCCCCAGTCATCTTTGGACGATACAGAGAAGAGTTATGATGCTTAATCTTGAACTGCGTGCAGAGATCAGTAATCATAGTATTGTTCAGATTAGAGCCATTGTCTGTGATAATCCTTTCAGGGATACCATACCTACATATGAGATTATTCTTAATGAATCGAGCCACGACATTCTTTGTAACAGATGCAAATGAAGCTGTCTCCACCCACTTTGTAAAGTAATCAATAGCAACCAGGATGAAACGATGCCCATTAGAAGCAGTAGGCTTGATCTCACCAATCATATCAATGCCCCACATGGCAAAAGGCCAAGGAGCAATCAACACATTCAATGGAGATGGAGGTACATGCACTTTATCAGCATAGATCTGACATTTGTGACATGTTTTGGAATGTTGATAGCAGTCAGCTTCCATGGTAGACCAATAGTAACCTGCTCTCAATATCTTCTTTGCCATGGTATGACCACTAGAATGAGTGCCAAAAATACCATCATGCATGTCTTCCATAATCTCTGTTGCTTCCTTCTTATCCACACAATGAAGCAAAGTCGAATCATGATTGCGTTTGTATAGAATTCTATTACTCAAAAAGAACTTAGTAGAAAACCTCCTCAGAAATTTCTTATCTTTGACAGATGCCCCTTCAGGGAACTCCTGAGTCTCAAGATATCTTTTCACTTCATAGAACCAAGGATTTCCCTCTACTTCTTTAGTATCAATCTCATTGCAGTATGCAGGCTTCTCAAATCTATCAATAGTGATCTTGGGAGCTTCATCATCCCAGCTAATCTCAAACATAGATGCCATAGTGCATCTGCCAACTGATTCTCTCCTCGTGGAATATGTCCAAAAGTAATCTCTTCAAAATATGGGGTCAAAGAAAACACATGCTCTCTGTAAGGAATAAGATTTTCATGCTTGGTATCCCAATCTCCTTTGATCTGACTGACTACCAGGACTGAATCTCCATATACGTCCAGGAACTGAATCTTCATCTCAATGGCAGCCTTGATACCCATGATACATGCCTCATACTCAGCCATATTATTGGTACAATAGAAACAAAGTCTTGCAGTGATTGGGGTATGACAACCTTCAGGGGAAATGATCACAACACCAACACCATTACCAAGCGCATTAGAAGCTCCATCAAAAACCATAGTCCATCGGGATCCTTGTTCAGGTCCGTCATATTGTCCAGGTTCTTTGGTAATAATCATAATGTCTTCATCCGGGAACTCAAAACTCATTGACTGATAATCATCCACTGCTTGATGAGCCAAATGATCAGCCACAACACTTCCTTTAATGCCCTTCTGAGTAGTGTATTGTGTGTCATATTTTGTTAAGATCATTTGCCATCTCGCTATTCGTCCGGAGAGAGCAGGTTTCTCGAATATGTACTTGATTGGATCCATCTTTGAAATCAACAAGGTAGTATGAGTCAACATATACTGTCTTAGTCGGCGAGAAGCCCATGCCAAAGCGCAACAAGTTTTCTCGAGCAGTGAGTATCTTGTTTCACAGTCGGTAAACTTTTTGCTAAGGTAGTAGATTGCCTGCTCTTTTCGACCAGACTCGTCATGTTGCCCCAACACACACCCCATTGAGTTGTCTAATACTGTTAAGTACATAATCAAGGGTCTTCCATCAACTGGTGGCATCAAAATTGGAGGTTCTAGAAGATATCTCTTAATTTCATCAAAGGCTATCTGGCACTCATAATTCCACTCCATTACCTGATCTTTCTTCAACAACTTGAAGATTGGCTCACAGGCAGTAGTTAATTGGGAAATAAATCTTGCAATGTAATTCAGTTGTCCCAAGAAACCTCTAACTTCCTTCTCAGTACGGGGAGCTGGCATCTCTTGTATGGCTTTCACTTTTGCAGGATCCACTTCCATACCTTTTCCACTAACAATGAAACCCAGGAGTTTACCAGACCTAACTCCAAAATTACACTTATTTGGGTTCAATCTGAGCTTGTATTTCTTCAACCTTTCAAACAGCTTATGCAGATGATCAAGGTGTTGTTCTTTATTCTGGGACCTAGCTATCATATCATCCACATATACCTCTATCTCATGATGAATCATATTGTGAATCAAAGCCACCATAGCACGCTGATATGTTGCCCCGGTATTCTTCAAACAAAATGGCATCACTTTATAGCAAAAGGTGCCCCACTGTGTAACAAACGTAGTCTTCTCCATATCTTCAGGTGCCATCTTGATTTGATTGTAACCAGAGAAACCATCCATGAAAGAGAATACCTTATGCTAAGCAGTGTTGTCTACCAGAACATCAATATGAGGATGTGGGAAATCATCTTTAGGGCTGGCCTTGTTCAGATCTCTGTAGTCTACACACATACGTACCTTACCATCTTTCTTGGGTACCGGTACCACATTCGCGACCCATTGAGGATAAGAAGTCACAGCTAAGAACCCTGCATCAAACTGTTTCATCACCTCTGCTTTAATCTTTTCTGACATTTCAGGATGCATGCGACGAACCTTCTGCTTCTTTGGACGACAATCTTCTTTTACTGGTAAACGGTGAACCACAATGTCTGTATCCAACCCTGGCATATCTCCATAAGACCAAGCAAAGATTTCCACATAGTCACGTAACATCTGAATTAGTCTGCTCTTAACATCATCTTCTAGTTCAACCCCTATCTTGACCTCTTTCCTGTTTTCTTCAGTTCCCAGATTCACAACTTCGATTGGCTCTTCATGTGGCTGTATAGCTTTCTCTTCTTGTTGTAATAACCTAGCAAGCTCTACAGGTACTTCACAATCTTCCTCCTTTCCATCCTCAGCTTGATAGATCAAATTCTCGAAATTATAATTGGCAATAGTAGAACTGTTATCAACAGGATCCAGAGTGGATGAGGATCTGCATTTTAGTGATGTGGGTGTGTGTAAGAACACATAGCTGTTAAAACAAAAATAAAAAATAAAATAAAGACAAGGAGCACAATATTTACGAAAACGAAACGTCCATTGATTTTTATTGAATGAAGTATGCAAATGAAATGACATCCCGAAACAAGCATACCATTGTGCCCCGGGCAAGACACAAGACTTAAAAGTTTATTTGTTCGAAATTACAAAATTAAAAATAAAAACACAGTAATAGTATTTACTCCTGACTAAAGGAGATAGGAATAACGTCTTCGGTCTTCCAATTGTTGAGCCCATTACCCATGGTAGGAAAGATCCAATCATCCAGGTTGTAGTCTTCACTATAGTCATCCACATCATTAATTTGATCTCTTATGACCCCTTGATTGGTTATACGAATAGCACGAGCACGACGAACAACCTTCTGGGATTCTGCATTGAAACCCAAACCAAATTTGTCAGACTTATAAGGGATGTCAGGAAGCTGACCCCAAATAGTACAACCACCTTCTTCAACCACAGCTCTAGCATCTTTGAGGGAGGCCATTGTAGGGGGTACTCTGGTAACCACAAGAACTTTTTTAACAACAAGGGGAGCTTCAGCAGTAGGAACGACCCAAGGAACTACTTCTAATGTCAGGCACGGAGTCTCAACAAATTCACCCTCCATCTCAACATATTTAAAAGTATTCACATGACTGATCATGTATTCTTCTTCACCATAAACAGTGACAATCTTTCCTTTCACCGGATATTTCAACTTCTGATGTAAAGTGGAAGTTACAACACCTGCCCCATGGATCCAGGGGAACCCAAGCAAACAGGAGTACACAGGACGAATATCCATTACATAGAAAGTAGAGTCGAAGACTTGAGAGCCTACTTTGATCGGGAGATCTACTTCTCCATGTACCACTCTTCTTGAGCCATCAAAGGCCCTCACCACTACATCACTTGGTCTTAACACAACATCCTCATGACTGAGCTTGTCCAGAACCTCTTTGGGGAGCACATTTAATGAAGAACCATTGTCCACCAGCACATGAGACAAGGTAGTGCCCCTACATTCAATGGAGATATGCAAAGCTCTGTTATGGTTTCTCTTGGCAGGAGTCAAGTCAGCATCAGAAAAGCCTAACCCATTATCATAAGTCAGATGTGCAACACAATTCTCAAGTTGATCCACAAAAATCTCATTTGGCACATGAGCAGTCTTCAAGAACTTGATTAAGGCTTTAGCATGAGCCTCAGAACACAGCAGTAAAGATAACATGGAAATTTTGGAGGGAGTATGCCCCAACTGGTCAACAATATCATAATCACTCTTGCGAATGATCTTCAGCACTTCTTCCATCTGTTTAGAAAGATCTTCAGCAGTCGGTGCCTCAGCTTGCATAGGTTCAACCACATGACCTTTGCCCCGAGCATCAGTATTTGGCCTAGAGTTGGAGGTAGTAGTTGGAGTAACTGCACTTTTTGAGGTAGCCTGAGGAGAGAAAATTCTTCCACTTCTGGTGATCTTACTAGATCCAGCAATATTATCAACATCAAGATTATCATCAGTAACAGGTGCATCAGTCAGAGGTTCTTGCTTGACACCATGGATGTAAACATCAGAACCGTAATTCCAGGGTATAGCTTTGTCAGAAGTATAAGGAACAGGGTCAGGAGTGGTAATAATCATGGGAGCAACTCTAGCTTCAGCAACAGTCTTCACAAGGCCTTCAGTAGTAATCCTGACAGGACCTTTAGAGGTGATCCTGACAGGGCCTTTGGAGGTAATCTTCACTGGTACTCTATCAACCATGGCTACATCTTCGAGCTTCATACTTCGAGTCAAATGTTCACACATACTTTCAACAGAAGGAGTCTTCTCAAACAATATGGTGTAATTGTCCATGAGGCGTTGAATGCCATCCTTCAACTTCCAGCAATTATCAGGTTTGTAGGCACAATGGAAACAATCTTCATTGCAACCTGGAAAGAACCCAGCCTGCACCAACTTCTTCTTGATAATGGATAAGGGAGTAGTCACATATGCTACTGAGGAAACATAGGAAACCTCATCAAGAACATTAACAGTCTTCTCATGGTTGGGCATAGGAGCAGTGATCACATTTGGAGTCCCAGGAGGGTCAAATTCAATTTCCCCAGCTTCAATCATATCTTGAATCTTGTTTTTCAACACCCAGCAGTTGTTGGTGTCATGTCCCGGACTGTTAGAATGATAGGCACATCTTGCATTAGGATTGTATCGAGGATAGGAAGTATTAGGATTCTGAGGAGGGTCCTTCAAAGTGATGAGTTCCCCTTTTAACGTGTGTTGCAAGGCTTGGGCCAGTGACATGTTGATCTTGGTGAACTGTCTTCTAGGCTTTTGTTGATTGTTTTGTGGTAGCTCTGGTGCTGCAGGAGTAGGATTAGCGATGTGAACTGCTCCCACAGATTGGTGACTCCTGTTACGACTATGTTGACTATACACAACATTAGACTCCTTCTTTCCACTGGGGGGCTTCTTAGCAGTGTTTGATGAGGAGGTACCCACTTGTATCTTACCACTTCTTATACCACTCTCCACATGTTCTCCAGTCATTATCAGCTCGGTGAAACCAGATGACGAACTCCCAATGAGGTGACTATAAAAAGGACCACTCAATGTACTCATAAACATATCCACTAGCTCCCTATCAGTCAGAGGAGGTTGAACTCTGCCAGCCAGGTCTCTCCATTTCTGGGTATACTCTTTGAAACTCTCCTTAGCACCCATTGACATGCTTTGGAGCTGCATGCGAGTAGGTGCTAAATCAGCATTATATTGGTATTGTCTGTAGAAGGCCTCAGCAAGATCATTCCAGTCACGAATATTAACACTCTCCAGTTGATAGTACCATTCCAATTGAGCTCCAGATAAACTCTCTCGGAAGAAGTGAATCCATAACTTCTTATCAGCAATATGTGGTTGAATCCTCCAGACATAAGATCTTAAATGCAGTTTGGGACATGAGACACCATCATTCACTACAAAAACAGGAACCTTGAAACCAATAGGTATAACCACTCCAGAAACTAAATTCAGGTCTTCAAAATCAAGCCCAGAAGATTTTTGCAATTCCATGGCATTCATTCTGTCGACCAACATTTTGTACTTCTCCTCACTAGTAGGATCATGATAGTAATTTGCCTCGGAATCAGAATCTCCCACAGTATCATGGAGACTACCTCCCTCTTTCTCAGAATTTTCAGACTCATAATCCTCAATTTGTTCCTTAACCTTGGTAGGACCCCTGAACCTTCTTCCCAGATTGATAAGGCCTCCTGATTTTCTAGTCTTCTTCTTCTTCTTAGCCAGCAGTGTCTTCAGCTCATCTTGTCCCTTGGACAAGTTCAGAATCAACTCTTGGAATTGTGCATTCTGAGCCTGGAGATCTTTGACAGTCTGTTCAAGAGTCATTTCTGCTGAAATAAACAGCGAGAAGATAAGATACATGTTCATAAGAAACCTGTGATGCAATGGCATGGTATGTTAATGCATATGCGATGTTTTCAAGGACCGCGGGATTTAAATTTGTTTAAACAATCAGAAAGTAAACTTTTATTAGTAATCAATAAACTAGTTTACTCCTTGGGCTTACAACAAAAAATGAAATGAGTACAAAGATGGGGTTTTAAGTCTCCCATGGACGTTTCCTCTTTGTGTTGAGGTATGAGTTGAGATTCCGCTCCTCGTGAAGTTGTTTTGTTAGATCCAGGATTCTTTCTTGACTTGCTTTGTAATGAGTCTCAAAAGTATATCTTTGCTCCTTCAACTGGATCCAAGACCTTTGTAACTCCTCCATGTCAGTGGGCATGTCTGGATGAAGAATGATATAAGAAGTATCTCCTTCAGCAACAGGCTCCATGGTAACTGGTAGGATAGCAGGATATGGCATCATAAGAGTCTGAGCACGAGATCGCACCCATCTGAGATAAGGTTCCATAGGAATAGTATACTTGGGTTCCAGAGTTTTGTTGTCAACCTTGTTCACTTTACCCCATGCTCGTATAAACCTTTGACGGTAACTTTGGAGATCGTTGTCGTAGTCGAACACAATACCCTGAATAAGCATGTCATGAAGACCATTACTCCGAGCGTAACTAAACTGACGTAGAGCTAAAGAAGGATTGTAGGTAATGCCCCCTCTTATGCCAAGGAGTGGCACATTAGGGAACTCCCCACAACGGTCAATGATAGTAACATTCTCCATATATCGAGAGCACCAATGAATATCTAAATGATAAAGTGACATAATCCTCTTGGACCACCTGAACCCTTGTTCTTTCTTCATCACTGATCAAGGAAGGTGAGAAATAAACCACCTAGAGAATAGAGGTATACAACACATCAGAGTTCCTCGTGCCTTCGTAGTACGGGTATGAAGAGCGTGTAAGATGTCTCCAAGCAATGTAGGCACTGGGTTATGAGTCAGAATATGTTGATGGTGTGTACGTCTATGAACTGGTCTGGATTAGGGAACAACACTAAGCCATAGATCAATAGGGCTAAGATCTCCACAAAATCATCATAACTCATAGCCTTCAGGAACACTTGAGCTTTCTCCATCAATGCCTTGGCAAGAATACCCTTAACTCCACTTCTTGTTTCTAAGACAATGTCTGATTTCTTTAAATGTAGGGCTGCAGCAATGACTTCAGTTTTAGGCTCTTTTTCCAAGCCTGTGAAGGGTCTCTGATCAAGGATAGGTATACCCAATAGTTTGGAGAATTCTTCCATTGTAGGAACCAGCTGATAATCAGGGAATGTGAAGCAATGATGTTTAAGATCAAAGAACTGAAACAGAACACTCATCATGTCTTCATTGAACCCTGAAGTGACTAGATCCAGTAGGTGACCATGCCTCTTGATGAACTGGGAGTTTTCAGAAACTTGAGAGACCAATTCCTTAAGCTTAGGAGGTATCCCTACAAAGTTGATCCGGATAGTATTCCTACGAGCAGAAGCCATGACCTGCAACAAAGAACAAAGATAAATCCTTTGGTCCTTGAAATGGTTAGTGAAAATGATATGCTTATGATGCATGATGATGCTATGATGTTATGCTCAATCACAAACATGTGGCACACACAAACAAGTCACACAATAGCCCTAGGCTTGAAGGCTTGCATGAGGTTTAAAGGTAAGTACCCTCCCCTGAAGTTTAGATGGTTCATCCTATCCTATAAAGTAACCAGGTTCTAAGGGATCTCAATATCATTGATCCTTCACAAGGATGGTTGTTCAGTAGGCAACTTACTTGCCAGCCAAAACCCTCCAAGTTTAGAATCTCAATGAGTGTAGCATCGAGTATCAACCAACTTCAGTCTTCACCAAAGCCGGCTATCTCACTACTTTCTAAAGGCCAAGATGGGATGACTAGGGTTCTAAAAGTCAGTTAGTGTATTGACAACATATGGCAGCCTCATATTATCCTCAACTTGCTTAAGGAACATAAGCACCAACCAAGAAGTCACACTAACTATGGCCACCAGATCAACCATATCGGTATATGCCGTACAGTTTCCTTGGTCTATTGCCATTTACCTAAGGTACACTAGATCCGGGTTAGGATCTTTCACACAAAAAGCCCAGCAAGTAATATAAAGCAAACAAAGCAAACAATTTAAAGTGATCTAATTCCTAAGGGTACCCCTCTCTTATTAAGTCCCCAGCAGAGTCGCCAGTTCTATAACACGGTGGGAGAACTGACTTTAGTTAAATGTTGCGGATAGCAAGAGTCGCCACCGACTTTTATTTTATCCAAAAGAAAAGGACATAAAAGAACAAGAAAGACCTTAAAAAGATTTTGAGTTCGGGGGGTAGGTTATATAAAGGGAATGTGTTAGCACCCTTTATATCCATGGTTATCCATGGGCTCTTAGTTACTTAGCTCACTTTAAATTGTTTTGAAAAGGTGTAGTGTGTGATTAGAAACTTTCTAAGTACTTTGTAATGATCCTCGTATGGATGTATACAAAGACTTGTTTTTGAAAATTTGTTTGAAATGTGAAGTGTAAAATGTATTTTGAAATGTGTGAGCAAGTAACTAAGAGAAACCTACCCTAAATTAAGTCTTTACTGTTCTTATGTTCTTCCAATGGTAAGACTATTCCTATTATTAAGGAATAGGTAGTCATTACCTTGGATGTAAGAAGGGACATGCGTAGGGACATCTGAATATAGGCAACTGTAAGGTATCTTTAGCAATTCGTAGGGACTTATCATCTTTTATTCGAAGGGACAAGATCATTTATCGTAGGCAACCTCGAAGGGACTTGATCTTATAAACTGAAGGGACTTGATGATATTTATGAAGGGACTTTGCTTAAGACACCTTACTTGACCTTAGAAATAAACAACATGAGAGGTAACCCTAGAAAGTGCAAGATGGCAATCAAAGATCGACTTACGTGTGTGAGTGTTTATTTTCAAATATTTATCTTTTAAAGTTAATTATTCTAAGTTAATTTTAAATTACAAACATGTGATCAGACCCTAGGATTACTAACCATATAATAAACATATTCATAAAGAAAATAAAGCAAAAATATAAACTAAGCTATTACAAAGCTTCGGGACAATTACAATATAATCGGGAAAAATAATAATGATAAATAGAAAATAAATAGGCAATAATTTAAATGTTGGTAATAATGAAATAATAATAAGAAGAAGAAAGGGTTAGTAAAAATATAAAGAAAATAAACATTTAAGAGAAAATATTATTTTTAAGTTAAATGAACATTTAGAAAATTTTTAGAAGAAAATAGAACAATTATGATAATAACAAACAAATACTAAAAAAAATGATTAATTATTTAATTATAGTTTATAACAAAATTAATTTAAATATTAAAGTTAATAAAAATTAGGGTTAGAGAAAATTAGGGTTAGGGTTTTATTTAAGAAAAAATTAGGGTTTTTTAGAAACTAGGGTTTACATTTTTATTTAAGAAAAATTAGGGTTTATGTTTTAGGTTTATACAATTAATTAAAATTTACATAACTTATTTACAAATTATGAATAATAAAATTATATACAAGATTATTTATAAAAATTATTTATGATATTTATAAAAATATAAATTTGATTAACATTTTAAATTGAGTTTTTTTATTAATTTTAATATAAAACTAATTAATTAATTAATTAGATATATATAATTAAAACAATTAAGAAAAAATAAAATAACAAGAAAACAAGTTCTAAAAAAAATGGGGGAGGCCTGGATTTGAACCCAGGACCTCCCCATTACCAGTTTGATGGGGTACCACTAGGCTGCATGCGTTTCTTGATGTTTAAACAAGTAACATTTAATAAATATTAAACCTGTGAAATAAACCAAAGCGTTAAAAAAAATTGGTGAAGCCAAGGATCGAACCAAGGTCATGCGTTTCCCAGCACCAATGCCTTTGCCAACTGAGCCACACGCGCGCTGATGGTATTTCAATGAAACAAATAAAATAAAAGAAATAAACAAAATTTGAATTTTTGTTTTCGCGCCAGTCTTCATCATCTTCTTCAATTTACCTGCGAATTTATCCAGGCCCTTTCCTGCGAATTTACCTACACACAATTTTGACCAGAGGAACCTATGTTTTTGAAACATCATGAAAACCATAGTAACAACAAAAATTAACAACACAGATCAATTGCTCATAGTTTATACGTTATAACCATGTCTTTAGAATGCTCATAAACGATGTAAAACGAAAAGCCCTAAAGTGATGGCCAAAACCCTAACTATGGCATTTAGCGAATTTGTCCATGGAAGCTTCACGTCTTTGCCCAGAAACGATCTGAAAAACAACAAAACTCAAGAATCCGAATTTGGAATTTTATGAAGATTTTGAAACTTGAATAATATGTTCTTTGGCCTGCAAAATCGTCCCTTTGTCTTTGGTAGTGTTCTATACTTATAGTGGAATGAAAATAGGTCAGAAATTGGGCCTTTGCATCATGGATTCCCATTGCTTGATCATGAAGAATAAATCATCCATAAATGCATAAAAAATCTCATAAGTCCTTACTATTTTAGGTTGATCTGATTTTATGTGATCTCAATCATCTTTAATTGTCCTTTAAGAATTTCTAGAACAAAAATCAGAATTTTGGATTGACCTTTTATATTTTATTTTCATTTAAATTGAATTTTATTAAATAAAATCCAAAATAATAAAATATAAAACATAAAAATATGGAAAAATAGCCAATGGGTCGTGCATGACCTCATCCTTGAGATTGGATAAGAATTTGGTAAGCCTATTTGGCAAAATTTGGTTTTAAGTCTTCATTTGCTTCACAAACCTCCCAAAAATTTCCCAACTTTGCAAAGGCACAAATCCCTCAATTTTAAAGCTATGGAGGTGTTCTTGGACATTTTGGAAAGCTTAAATAGTCCTCTAACTAAACGCTTTGGTTTCATATCCATATCCTTTACCAATCTCAAGTTATGCCCTTTGGAAGATGTTGACTTTTTGTTGACTTTTAAAATGACCTATAATGTCTTAGCTCATACCTTCCAAATGAAGCATTTTTGGGCTTGGCTTGTAAGACACAAAGTTGTAGAGAATTCAATTTCCTTCAAAATGAGCTTTGGATGGAAAATTCTAGACGAAGCATGTGAAAGTTATGGCTTGTCAAAGTTCAGTTCACTTTTCCTATGAAAACCCTAATTTAGAAACTCCTGATTCTTGATGATCTGAAACTTCCTTGATGAATCTTTATCAAACCTTGATCAAATGATGAATTTTACTTCATAAAATTGATGTTGGCATAAAATCATGAAGTTTGACTTTGGTTTGACCACAGTTGACCTCAGTTTGACTTTTTAACTACTCTGACTGATTTTAGCCTATCTGATCATCTGACTGAGCAAACCTTTTGGGAAAGCCTTGAAACTTGACACAGGGATTCTTGAAGACATATAGGATGCTATGAAGCTCACTTGAAGCCTTGGAAGTCCATTTAGCCTGATGAAATCCAAAACCCTGGTTTAGGATGCATTGCTTAGGAGGATGCTTTGTCTGAGGGAATTGTCAAACTTCTTGACTAATTGTGAATCTTGTGAACCTTGTGAACCTTGAGAGGATACTTGGGACACATTGCCTTGACTAGGTCAGGGAAAATTTTGGGGTGCAACACCAGGAACACAGGGAAGCCTTGTTGAAAGTCCTGCAAATGGCATATGTACCACAAGAGATTATTGTCAACCAATTGGAAGTTGTGGTTGTCAACGTGAATGGCAGTCATGGACGGGGCTTTACAGATTAAGACTTGACATCTGAAGGGCAGAACCACAACAAGGCCTTGCATATCGCATGTTTTTAAAGACACTGGGTCTTCCTTGAACGTGATGCCCAAGAAGGCCCTAATGAAGCTTGACGTGGATAGGATTGTATTGCGACCAAGTGATTTGGTAGTGAGAGCTTTTGACGGTTCCAAGTGATCAGTCTTTCAAGAGGTAGCGCTAACAGAAAAAATCGGGTCCTAGGACTTTAAGAGCACTTTTATGTCATGGATATACAACCATCCTGCAGCTGTCTTCTCGGGCGTCCATGGATCCACGCTGCTGGCGTAGTAACTTCCATATTGCACCAGAAGCTGAAGTATGTCGTAGACGGGCAGGTGGTTACCGTATGTGGAGAGGAGGATATATTTGTAAGCCACTTGTCTAACTTTAAGTATGTCGAAATGGATGGGGAGATCCATGAGACATGATGTCAGGCTTTCGAGGTTTTTAACATCAATAAGGTTTCTCCCAACCCCGTGGTCAAGAGAAATGAAAGAGCAAGCACTTCCATAGCCTCGTACAGACAAGCTTTGGAAGTTGTGCAAGCAGGCAATGCCCAGGGCTGGGGAAAAGTTGTTGAAGTTGGCCGGAAAAAGGACAAGTTTGGAATAGGTTATTTCCCAAGCCAATCAGTGGGGTCTCAGAGTAAAAGATCAATAAGCTTATCGATCGGGAGGGTTATTGATCCAAATAAGTTGATTGTTGCTTCCTAAGAGGGCGCTGATAGTGACTGTGACCTGGATAGCTGGGTACGTCCATGTGTCCCGGGAGAAGAAATAAAGAAATGGTTTGCGGAGGACATCGTTCAAGTTACTTTTCAGCCAGAGTAATTTTCTTTGTTTTCCTCATTTCATACGCATGTCAAATCCTGCACTCTGCCCAAGGTGCACGGATCCATTTGTAGGGTCACCTTGCATTATGTGAAATTTTAGTTTATCATGAAAAAATGACATTTTTTCACTCAAAACTGTGTTCACTTTCTTTCTTTTTAAATTTTTTCACAAAAAACAATAAAATGACAATGTTTTATTTTTATTTTTCTTTCTTTTCATAATGCAAACTCTGAAATAAGCACATCATTTGTGCATAATAAATCACCCGGATTCCATTGATAACAATTCTAATATGACTGAGTATAACTTCGATAATGTTATCTACCAAGTTGATGAAGGGATTAAGGAAGATTGTGAACTCCCTGAAGAATTGGCCAGGTTGTTGAGACAGGAAGAAAGAGTTATTCAGCCTCACCAAGAAGAGATTGAAGTTATCAACATCGGGTCCGAAGATGCAAAGATGGAAATCAAGATAGGGGCCAGTCTGCAAGCCGGGGTGAAAGAGGAATAGATTGGCATGCTTCGAGAATACGTGGAAATCTTTGCTTGGTCATATCAAGATATGCCAGGTTTGGTTACATAAATCATGATGCATAGGTTGCCATTGAGGGGGGGGGGGGGGCGCCCTCTAGTTAAAAAAAAAAGCTTCGTAGAACTCATCCTGACATGGCGATGAAAATAAAAGAAGAAGTTCATAAGCAGTGGGACGCCGGGTTCCTTGCCATCACTAGTTATCCACCTTGGGTAGCTAACATTGCACCGGTGTCAAAGAAGGATGGCAAGGTCCGAATGTGCGTTGACTACTGAGACTTAAACAGAGCGAGCCTAAAAGATAATTTTCGATTAACTCACATTTATGTATTATTTGACAACACGGCTCAGTTCTCGGTCTTTTCTATCATGGATGGCTTCTCCAAATATAATCAGATAAAGATGGTGCCGTAAGACATGGAGAAAACAATATTCATTACCCTGTGGGGTACTTTCTGCTATAAGGTTATGCTTTTTGGGTTGAAGAACGTCGGGGCAACATACCAACGGCCAATGGTAACACTATTTCATGACATGATCCACAAAGAAATTGAACGCTACGTGGATGATATGATTGCCAAGTCCCGAGATGAAGAAAAGAATTTGATTAACCTCAAAAAGTTGTTTGAACGATTGAGGAAGTTTTGTCTGAGGTTAAATCCAAACAAGTTCACTTTTGGAGTGCATTCCATGAAACTGTTGGGTTTCATCATGAGCCAGAGGGGGATAGAGGTAGATCCTGCTAAATTCAAAGCCATACAAGATATGCCTGCACTACGAATAGAAAAATAAGTATGTGGCTTCCTGGGTAGATTGAACTACATTGCAAGGTTCATATCTCACCTCACAACTACCTGTGAACCAATATTTAAATTGCTGAGAAAAGAACGAGCGGTTAGATGGAATAATGATTGCCAAAGGGCTTTTGAAAAGATCAAAGAATATTTTCAAGAACCTCTTATTCTAATGCCTCCAGTTCTAGGGAGGCCGCTCATTATGTACTTGATTGTGCTTGAAGGATCAATGGGTTGTGTTCTCAACCAACATGACGAGTCTGAACGAAAAGAGTATGCAATATACTACCTTAGCAAAAAGTTTACCGACTGTGAATCAAGATACTCACTGCTCGAGAAAACTTAATGCGCTTTGGCATGGGCTACTCGTCGACGAAGATAGTATATGTTGACCCACACTACCTTGTTAATTTCAAAATGGATCCTTTCAAATACATTTTTGAGAAACCAGCATTGAATGGAATGGTTGCATGCTGGCAGATGGTGCTGACTGAGTACGACATTCAATACACTTCGCAGAAGGCCATCAAAGGAAGTGTACTCTCAGAATATCTTGCACAGTAACCTCTTGAGGATGACTATCAAACCATTAAATTTGACTTTCCTGATGAGGACATCATGTACCTCAAAGCTAAAGACTGCGAGGTACCACTCCCGGAGGAGGGGCCAGACCCTGAATCCAAATGGAGATTTATGTTTGATGGGGTTGTCAATGTGAATAGGCGCGGAGTTGGTGTTTTTCTAATTACTCCTGAAGGTGTAAAATTTCCCTTTTTCGCCAGAATAACTTTTGGTTGCACTAACAATGAAGCAGAATACGAGGCTTGTATCATGGGAATAGAGGAGGCTATTAGTCTAAGGATTAAGACCCTCAATATATTCGAAGATTCAGCTCTCGTGATTAATCAGATCACCGGCAAGTGGTATACACATCAAGATCATTTAATTCCATACCGGGATTATGCCAGAAGGTTGTTGACTTTCTTCATAATAGTAAAGCTTCAATGCATACCACGGGATGAGAATCAGTTTGCCGATGCACTGGCTACACTCTCTTCAACCATCGAAGTGATGTGATAGAACTATGTCCCTAAGATTGATATCTCTCGACTTGATATACCTACATATTTGTTCTCTGTTGATGCAGTGTCTGATGATAAGTCGTGGTATCATGACATTAAGTACTTTCTGGAAGGTAAGGAGTATCCAGCCGGGGCATCTTCCAAAGACAAAACGACTTTGAGGCGACTTGCTACAAGTTTCTTCTTGAATATTGATGGCATTTTGTATAAGAGAAACTTCGACATGGTCTTGCTTATATGTATGGATAAGTAGGAAAAGGACATGTTAATGTAGGAAGTTCATGAGGGATCTTTCGGTACACATGCCGGAGAACATGCAATGACAAAGAAACTATTGAGATCAAGGTATTACTGGTTAACAGTAGATGCATATTATTGTGCATACGCCCGAAAGTGCCACAAGTGCCAGATTTATGCAGATAAAGTGCATGTACCTCCGAGCCCGCTGAATGTCATGTCATATCCTTGGCCCTTTTCTATGTGAGGCATTGACATGATCGGGAAGATCGAGCCAACTACTTCGAACAACCATCGTTTCATACTAGTCGCAATCGATTACTTCACCAAATGGGTCGAAGAAGCATCTTATGATAATGTCACCCAGAAGGTGGTGGCCCAGTTTCTGAGGAAAGACATTATCAATAGATACGGAGTCCCGAGAGAATCATTACTGACAATGGCTCTAATCATAACAGCAAAATGATGGCTGAGTTGTGTCAGGACTTCAAAATACAACATTTCCATTCTTCTCCTTATCGACCAAAGATGAATGGCACGTTCGAGGCGGCAAATAAGAATATCAAGAAGATTGTGCAGAAAATGGTTGTCACCTACAAAGATTTGCATGAGATGCTATTATTTTCTTTGCATAGGTACCTAACGTCGGTCATGACGTCTACTAGGGAAACTCCTTTCTCACTGGGATATGGTATGGAGGTAGTCATACCTGTTGAAGTCGAGATTCCTTCTTTGCGAGTAATGATGGATGTCAAGCTTGACAAGGCTGAATGGTTGTGTTCCCAATATAATCAGTTGTGCTTAATTGAGGAAAAGAGATTATCAGTTGTATGTCATGGCCAACTTTATCAGAGGAGAATGAAGCAGGCATTTGATCAAACGGTACGCACTCAAAAGTATAAAGTTGGTGAGCTTGTACTGAAGCGAATTCTTCCTCCAGGTTCAGATCACAGGAGCAAATGGACTCCGAATTATGAAGGTCCATTCGTAGTGAAGAAAGTTTTCTCAGGTGGAGCACTGATGCTCACTACCATGGATGGTGAAGATTTCTTGTCCCCTGTTAAATCAGATGTAGTTAGAAAATACTCCGCATAAAAAGACCCACTGGATAAACAACAAAATAAAGAATCCAGACAAAAAAGGGCATCCCGGCGATCCAAAAACAAAATAAAAGGCTCGAACAAAAGTTAGGGATATAAATAAATAAAAAAGGAAAAAAAATTGTACACCTGGTGAGTTGAAAATCTGCATTGGACTACTTAGGAAAAAAAGGGTATCCCGGTGGATTGAAAACCCGAAAGGGAGGTCCACGCAAAAGAAGTGAATAAACGAATGATTGCGATATGAGTTATCTTTACTACGTCTTTGTCTCCGAAGGATAGGAATCAGTCCAATCATTTTCTTCAGAAAGCAAGAGCAGAAACAGAGAAATCTTGAGGACATACCGGTCATAGCAGAATTGGAACTCACTAGAATGTCGTTTTCACATTGCCAGTAGGATAGTTTCTTTTCTTAATTTACAGTGATCACCTATTTCCAGGGGGTTGCTTCATGATGTATCTTTTGCCTATTCACAGGCTGATCAATAAAAGAATATCCAGTCAAAAAGCTTTATCCTTGTTTTTACTTTTATATGTTTTGTTTTGCAAAAATGTCATGAATTTTTTATAAAAGAACATCACATTTAAACTAGGTGGATTTATGAATAACATGCGGAAGGGGAAGATATTTAAAATCACTTTGAATGTTAAGCAACATTGGATGATTGAGTCATACCATATAATTTCTCGGGGCGTATGTGTACATACTTTGTTGTTGCAGCTTTTGGAGCCAGATAAAGAAGGTGTTACAAGACAGAATTCCCCAAGCAGATTTCTTCTCCCTAGCGAGGGACACTTTACAACTCTTATCTCCAGCAGAGGAGGGATCCCCAACATCCCCAATAAAGTCAAAAGGTGGAACCTTCCCTAGATGAGTCAGAGCAGGGTGGTATTCCCAGCAGAACTTCAAGGCCAGTTGAACAGTTCTCATCCCCAAGCTGAGTCATCATTTGACAGTGAAGTTTTCCCAGCAGAAAGGTGAATGCTCATTTTCCTTACAAAGTCAGAATTGTCATAATTCTCTCCCCATCAGGATTGTTTGACTAAGAATCTCCCAAGCCAAGTCTGAAGATGGTCATTCCCCACAGAGTTTCATGATTGGGACGTAGCCGTTGTTGAAATATTCCCTAGTGAGGTCACCAATTTATTTTTGGCTAGTGTAACAAGTGATACAGACAGTGTTCACATTTCTCAATTGGAGTCAAGTATTGTCATAATATTTGAAGGTCGTTCCTCAGCAGAATGTTAATCAGAGCATTCTCAATCCCAACAGATTTGCAAGTAGAATTCTCACCTACAGAGTCTTCAGTTAAATCCGACAATCTTTTGATACTCGTCTATATCATTCTTGATACTCATCTGTATCGTCTTCAACATTCGTCTGTGTTAATTCTCTACTTTCTTCACTTGACTATAATTGATAGTTTGTGATACCCGTCTGTATCACCCTTAACACTCGTCTGTGTTGCTTTCTGGCTTTATTCACTCGTCTGTGTTTGATATATTTTGGATAATCGTATGTGTTGTTTTTAACACTCGTCTATGTTATCCTTTTGTTAAACACTTGTCTGTGTTTAGTTTATAGCCCTTTGATATTCGTTTGTATCGTGCTCAACACTCGTCTGTGTTATTCTTGTATTCATACACACGTCTGTGTTTGATGGCTTCTTTATATGCACCCGTTTCACTTTAACACACGTTTGTGTTATCTGTTGGCAAGCATTCGTCTATGTTTGGTTTATAATCCGGTGGTAATCGTATGTATTGTCTTTAGCACTCGTATGTGCTATATTTTGGAAATCGCTCGTCTATGTTTGATTTGATGACCATTTTAATACTCGTCTGTATTATTTCCCATTCACTCGTCTATGTTGGATTTCAATGCTTTTCTAGTACTCGTCTATATAATTGTCTGGTACTCGTCTGTATCAGTGGCTGATACTCGTCTGTATTGTTGCTTGGAGCGCTCGTCTATGTTTCTTGGATCATCGCCTAATACTCGCATGTGCTATTAACTTAGGGCACTCATTTGTGTTTCCTTGATGATCATCCAATACTCGTCTGTGTTTCCTTGATGATCATCCAATACTCGTCTGTCTTAGTCACCATATATCTACGCAAGATATGTGAAAAGGGCTCGTCTTTTCTAAGAACCATATATCTACGCAAGATATATAATGAGGATTTGTGTATCCTGATTTGTGCATGTCTATCCTACTGATAAATGCACCACTATTTACCTGACGCACAGGTTATTTGAAGAAGGCTCGCATGTCTTAGTCACCATATATCTACGCAAGATATATGAAGAGGTTTTGTTTGTCCTAAGTACCATTTACTTGACGCACATGTTATTTGAAGAGGGATCATCTACTCTGAACATCATATATTTACGTAATATATATGAGAAGGGTTGTCATGGTTACAAGTCACTATTTACAACATCAGGGTTTGCAAGCAGTTTGTGTTCCTTGGTCGGGTTCATATCATTTTTCTTCTTCAGTAGAGTGTAAATTTTCGGTTTCTTTTGGTATTCAATCACCGTTTATATCGAACGGCCGACAACCGATGCTCTCGTCCTTTTAATATTAACAGATGTTTGAATAGGGGCAGTTGTAACACCCCAAAATTTTCTCTCTCATTTCATATCATATAGCATAATATATAGTATACATGCCATTGCATCTTTGCATAGAAAGATGAGGCATAACACCCATGATTAGAAGCATAGGGAATGTGATCAGTCATCCATAAAGCTATGAATCTTAAAAGCCAGGATATGAGTCAAGTGATCTTGCAAGGAGCCTACAAGGGATGCTCACATCTCATACCAACTCAAACTCATCCTCAAAGCCCTAGAAAGGGTGAGGTTCATCATAAGCTCAACAGTGCAACATATTCCTACACAAGCCCTAGAAAGGGTGGGGTTCATCATAACATGAATAATCTCAATTGTCAGGAATCAGGGGTTTACAAGAATTATCTAAATTGGGAATTTTTCACATAAATATTTTCTATTTTTGGAATTATTTGCCCTATACCTTCAACCTATTATTTCATGTGCAAAAAAGCTTAAAATTATTTTTCCTTGAACATGAAAGTTGTAGATCTTGATTTTCCCTTTCCAAAAAGTCCAAGAACACCTTCATAGCATTTTTAGAACTCAATTTATAATTTTTGGAAGTTTGATGCACTTTTAGGTTTTTTGTGTGCATAGGTGTCAACATCCCATTGGTCCTTTCTTTTTATGTTATTTTGGTAGTATGTCACATTTTCATGTCACTTTTTTTAGTGTGCCCTTTTTTAAGTTCACATGGCCCAGAAGGTCGTGCATACTACTTTTCATTTTGTTAGCCTTTTATGGTTTTTTTAAAGAAAAAAATAGTACAAAAGCAAAGAATAACACATTGGGTGGTGGAAGAAAGTCACATAGCACACATTTTCCCCTTTTTCTCACATAGCACACACACACACCCATTTATTATTGCATGTAGATCACATTTTTTTCTTCACTATCAGTCACACTTTCTTGCACCAAGGAGAAAAGAAAATCACACGTGAATTCTAGCCATGCACCACATCCAACCATGCCCTCCCACCACCACATGATCTTCATCACATTTTCAGAATCAAACACCATGTTGCTAACACACTGAGACTCACCATAAAGGATGTGCACCCTCACACATGTGATTGATTTTGAAAACAATTGGAAGCTTGAAGGTGAGAGCCCACAGGCTCTGCATTTTGGAGAGAGTAACAAACTTGGTTTTCACACCATAATTGCACCACACACCTGCATCATATATAAAGAATTTCTCACAAAAATTTGGAAATAAAATCACATTTCACACTCTCAACATCACTCTCTTATCTCATTTTTCTCATTCTTCATTTTCATAACAAACTCAGATCTGAGTTTCTCTCTTGATCACACTTCATAATCGTTTCTAGATCATCCTCAACATCCTTCCATTCACATCATTATCATCATCATCATTGCTTTGAGTTTGGTGGATTTGTTTTGTGCACATTTAAAGATTCAACAACACATTCAGATTCTTCATTTTCGTTACTTATCATCAAGTATCAAGCCTTTATTTAGCTAAAGGAGGCTCAAAGAAGAACATAACACCTCTGGTTTTCTCAAATTCCTCAAGAAAACTCCACTTCAAGTTTGAGCTTCAGATCTATTCTTCTTTGATTTGGCCTTAATGTTGATTGTTTTTACATGAAAATGATTTATATAAATTGATTGAAGTGAAATGAAGCATGTACATGTCTTGAATTTTGAATCTCAGTTTTGATGTTTGAATTTGTTTGGTTTGATTTGCATTGTATGTTGCTTGTCTGTGAATTTGAATGGTGGATTCGTGATCCTTATTATCACAACTTTCTTTTTATGTAAAATTTACTAATTTCTGGAAAAAAAATTGCTTGGCCTCACCAGAGTGTGGTCGGAGAAGAAGACCGGAGTTTCTCCGGCCGGTGATCATTGTTTCATAGCCAGTTTGATTGTGGTTTGTTAATTAGCTTTGATCTGATGGTTGTAGTCTTGACACTTCATTAATGAGATCATGTGCAGCGGATGTGTTTCTCTTATGTCATTTAATGGCGTGTGTGTGTTAGAGCATGGAAACTTGTGTGGACTTCAGATCTGGACCATATGATTGTTTGACTAGGCTTGCTGAAGCGTGTTTTTGTGTGTTGATTTGTTTTACTCTTTGCTGGCTGGTAGTGATCTTTGGTTTATTTTACTTTTGATATTGTTTGTTTCATGAACATTAGATGCGTATACCTTATAACCTTGTTGACTTTGCCTATTAGCCTTTAGATGTGAAGACTTTGTGAGACTCTTTCTGGACCGTTGGTTATGCATACCTTGACTACCTGGTTGACTGACCTTTTACACGTTGGGCTTATTCAACTTTTCACACCATCCCCTTTGGGCTTTATTTTATTTTTAACTGAGTTGGGCTGCTTTTGGCACCCCCTAGCTTTTTGTTTTATTTTTATTTCTTCATTTCTTTAGTTCCAAATTTATTTTTTAAAAATAGTTTTATTATTATAAAAATATCCAAAAAAAATCATGAGACATCTTTGATATTTTCTAAAATTTTCACAAATTTTATTTTTCTTTTTTTTTTTATATTATTTTTAGTGTCCTGAATTAATTTCCCAATTAATTTCTTTTTCTTTGCCTTATTTCATGGACACACTGTCTTCATTTTTTCTAACTTGAGTTCTAAAGTAGATCTAACCTTGGTTCTATTTTCTATGCATCAATAACATGCTGAGGTACCTTGTTGAGTTTTGTGATAATTTTTAGGCTCTGTTTGGTTGGCTTTTGTTTTGTTGCTTCATTCTTAAGAAAGTGAAACCCTAACCTTGTTTTGACCAATAGTTGATGGACTTTGCTTCTGATTTTGGGCATGTGACTTTGCCTTGATGTTTGTATGTGTTTGAGATGCTTTGTTGCTTAATGTCCTAATTTTTTAAGCATGTTTAATATTTGTTTGAGGATTGAACTTTAAATGACTTAACTTGAGGATGTTTTGAACCATGTTGCTTGCTTGCTTAGGAAGGCACTTGTGCCATCTGTAAACACCCCAAATTTGCCCTCACCCATTCTCACCATGGCTTGTGATCATTTCATGTGCATAAGTTCAATCATAGCATCTCATATTACATTTTTAATTCACTGCATTGGTTCAAAGTCATCTGCACCTAGGGTTTGTGATCTAAGCAATCCAAGAGCCATTTGAGCCACTCCAAAGGTTATCAATCACTTCAAAGGGGTCCATGTATGTTCAAGCATCATATTATATCCTCTCAAAGTCAAGAATGTCAAAGAATCACAAGAACTGAGAATGGCATGGAAGCAGAGCCAGGTTTAACTGCACAGATGACCTAGAATTAGGGTTTTGGTTTCAAAGGCCATAACTCCAATGTTTTTGGTCATTCTTGTTTCTATTGGTCTCTATATGGTATAGGGATCATGCATATCAATTTTCATGAAGAAATTCAATGGGGAAGTCATCTAATCAAGGGTTGACTTTCTAAGCAAGTCAGTGCAAAATCAGGGCATCTGAGGCCCCCAATGACCCAACCAAAGGGTGTTCTTCATCATTTTGATTGTGTATGATATTTATTTGATCATAGAAGATGTTGGAAGTTCACAAAATTGAAGAATCTCAAGTAATTTGCAAAGTTGACTTTTTGGGAAAGTTGACTTTTAATGAAAATTGCCATTTTGGGAAACTTTTTCAACCCTTGCTTTTTGATTCAAAAATGCTTCAAATGAAAAAACTTTGGTCATGAAAGTTATAGAATGGATCATTCCCTTTTCAAAAAGTACAAAAAATTGACCTAATTCATTTTGGATCAAAAGTTATGGCTTGTCAAAGTTGGCCAAAATCACAAAATTTGAAGTTTTCTACCAAAGAGGTATTTTGCAAAATGGCATGATCAAGTGTTCTAAAGGCCTCAAATGTGTACCATTTCTTCACAACATGATCACATGACCTCTAAAATTCAGAATGGGCCAAGGGATCACTCATTTTCATGACTTATGGAGCAAGAAATTTCAAAAGAAGCAAAAGTGAACAAACTTGCAAAACCTATCACAAGTTATAAACCACTTGCTGCATTGCCTCTAGACCTTTTTCATAGCATTCCTTGATTCAAGCTGAGCCAAAGCAAGACAAAAAGAAAGTTGTACCATGGCCCATACCTCAAGTACACATCAAGTTGACATTTTGGCCAAAGACCCATACCAATCACCATAGGCCACCAACAACTTTCTGACCTATCCCCTTTTGATACATGGACAAAACCCAGCCTAACACAACACACAACTCATTCTGATCTTGCCCACAAGCCATAGTTATCATTTTTGCTCCAACTTGCAAAAGCATTCGAAACACTCAGCACAGCCTTCAAACACATAGACAAACTTCACCATTGATCTCCATATACCTCACTGATCACAAACCACCCATCACCATAGCCTGAAACCCTCAGAAACCAAGATACGATTTCCACCCCCCCTTGAACAGAACTTCTGTAATCTTCCAAACCAGCCATCACAAACTTCTTCCAAGCATCAAGACTTCATCAGGAGCTCAAGAGGAGTGGTTTTCACAAAGAAAGGAGGTCAGAAAGTTGCAAACTGAGAAAGCCCAAGCTCAGGTACCTCAAGAACTTTTTTTCCAGAAATGAGTTTTTAAGTTCCTAGATTGTTCCTCATGCTTTGCTGATCACTCTGATGTTTTTACTTTTTGAAATGGTTGAGAAATAAGCATGTATGATTGCTCTGAAACTTTTCTGCCCTAGAAATGTCTTGCTTCGATTTGCCTGATTAATGCATGAAAAATGGTTTTTGTTTGGGGGTTTTGATTTAGTTTCGAATGGGGTTTGATTCTGGGCAATTAGTTTTCTTTTTCATGGAGTTTTGAGGATTTTAGCAACTTTCAGGTGAGGGTCTCGCCGGAGAAGACGACCGGAAGTCTTCTCCGGCCACCTGAAAGTGTTTAGGGTTTAATCAGGGTCATTAATGAAGTTTGAATGTGGTGCGTTGATCTGTCTGACTTAGTCAATTCCCGCGCGTGTTCAAGGGTCCAGATTCTTCACTTAGCCCTAATCTCACTTAATTAAATTAATTAATCCATTTTAGCCAGTTTGAATTTCAGCCACTGGATCACGCGCGCAGTCAATTCCCGCGCGTCCAGTTTGAATGATGGCCTTTGATCTTGTTGACTTCTCATTTAATTTCATTTTATTTGCATTTAAATTCATTTGTTTTCTTCATTTAATTTAAAATAGCAAAACATTTTGAAAAATTCTGAAAATTTTTATCCAAGCTTTTATTAATTTTCAGGAACCAAAAATATTTTTATTTTTATTTTTTTGCATTAAAAAATATTTTTAAATCATTTAAAAGTTTATTTTTAATTAATTAATGAGAATTAATTAATTAAAAATACTTTTAGGTATTTAAAAATCACAAAACAATTCATGAAACATTTAAAATCATTTAGAAACATTGTCCAACTCTCAAACCAAATTTCTTTTTTGATCTTGATGTCTCTTGACAATTTTCATTGGATTTAATTTCATTTTAAGGCATTTTTTTGATCCAATCTTCAAAAATTCATTTCTGCATAGCCTTTAAGAGTTGGACTTTGATTCTTTTTGCATTGCATCTTGTTTAGCATGTAGTTTATAGGATTAAATTGGCATGATTTGATCTTGCATTTTCATTTTGTTTGACATTTTTCTTGACAAGGTACCTTAAAACCCTAGCAATCTTGAGAAATTCATAACCCTCATTAGGTTAAGAGTTAGAACCCCTCCTTTGGGCAGTGAGTTTGTATAGGTTTAGGGTTCCTTTGAATGCATTTTCAATTTTTTATCATAATGTTTGTTTCTGGTTTTGATTTTTGTTTTGTGCATTGATCATAAACCCTAATTTGGGCTTTCATTTACATCCATCTTCCATTTGCTTGCATACCATGACTTGCCATGACATTTTGTGCACTCATTTGATTCATAATACATCTTAGGACATGTTAGAATCATGTTTGATCATTGCATCTTTCATTTGCCATGTTGTATGTCATTTGCATTTCATAACTTTTCATGTATGTTCATGATTCTAAGCATGCTTCTCTTGCATCCATATGTTTGTATGTTCATCCTCATGCCTTGTTTCATGTTTGCATCATCTCATAGCATCATTAGCATCATACTTATGCTTCTGGTTTTGGCTTGCATCATGTCATTGCATCTCATTTGCATTGCATTTCATTCTTTTCACTAACTTTTCAGGTGGTAAGTTGTTTTGAGAAGTGAATTTGCCTTCACTTCTCACAATTTCTTTTCATCCCTCTTATGCATCATTGCTGCATTTTATCTTGTGTTTTAGATTGAGTTTGCTCTTTCTTCTTATTCTTCTTACTTTCTTTCCTCAAGTGACTTGTCTTCTTAAATGAAGCAAGTTACTTTGCTTCTCTTTGCTCCTTTCATCTGCTTCCTGGTGGTTTCTCTGAAGATCTTTCTTGTAAACCTCACAAACCTTAGGAACAACCAAGCATGACAATGATTAGGGTTTTGATTAGTCCCCCACTTAGTTTTACCTTTGTGTCTCATTGAGTCTTCTCTTCTCATCTCATAATCAAGGACTAAACCCTAAAGGCTTTAAGGCTTTGTGATTAAGTTTATGCCTACATCCTTCTATTAGGATGGAGTGTATAACTTTAATCCTAAGTGTTAAACCCTTAATGTGTTTAAACCCTTTAATCAATCCACTTAATAATCATCAAGACATCAAGCTTGTAACTTGGGCCTTGCATTAGGGTTCTAATTCTTCCTTAACTGGTTAAGAAGGACTAACCCTAGTGTTAATGGACAAGTCCCCCTCAAGTTGTCTTACAAACCATAAAACTCACTTCATCATCTTATCATTAACTAAAATCCACTTAATAAAGGCTTTGTTTTGTCATGAGTTTAATCCCTAATCATGGATTAAGTTGAGGAGCTTTCCTCAGCTTAAACATTCTCATCTATTATCCTTCTATTAGGATGGTGTAATGAGTCTGTTTAATCCCTGATTGTGGCTTAATCTCATTACTCAACACTAAACAAAAACACCAAAAACATCTAAATAATCACAAGTAGGTTAATGATCTTAATCCTACACCAAAGGTGTTTAAGTGTGAGAAGCTGACTTCACACTTAAGGCATTCTCATTACCCCTAATCAGAGGGAAGATGTGATGAGTTTACTAAATCCATTGGTTTAGGCTTATGCTCATTAACTTATGACAAACTTTCAAAAGCAATAAAAGACTGAAAACTCAAAAACAAACAATAATCGTCTCCTTCGGGATTCTTTTCTCATCTCATTCACTCACAAACGAGAACTTGCTTCTTCCGTCTAATGCAAAACAGTTTGCACCTGAGCCAGACAGGTCATATACTTGAGCATAGACAAGTAAGCAGTTCACAAGTCAATTCACCTTTCAGTCTCTTTAGGTCGAACTACGGTGTTCTGACTTCCTCATTGCACGAGAGGATACGTAGGCATAACTTAACAGTTATCGAACAAAAGTCTATGTATATTCCCCCTCCTTCTAGCATCATTCTTTTAGCCTCATGATCTTGGGCATCTTATTCCTACACTGACACTGTACATTTATACACTTCACATTTTTTTTTACACAGACACCTGTACATCTTTTTCCAGCTCTTTGATACACAGATTGCACTGACACTACCCCTTTAAAACACAAATCTTTTAAGCGTGGATCCCGTCGAGTACGACGGACAATCTGGGTGCTAGGTCTCTCTGGTTCTCTGGTTCACAACCGTCTTATCCATATCTTTCTAGGTTTATGCAGCATTACCTTTCCTTCGGGATAAAAATGCCTAGCTGGCGACTCTTTTCTTTTCCTGTGAGTTCACTCCTGTGTGTTCTCACATCCTCCTTTCACTGGCCGTTCGCGTCTGTACCTCATTTGAGCCAGTCTCATCTTTTGGGAGCGACAGCTTGGCGACTCTACTGGGGACCTTTATACTGTAACCAGGGCTTCTGGTTCTTTTTGTGGGTTCCTCCTAGCGCTTGTTTGATTTGTGTTTACTGGGGTGTTATGTGCTATTTATGTTTGTATATTTGCTTTATTTACTACTTTATGTATAGTTATTGTTTTCTTTACAACTTTATATACATCATGCTGTCATACTGTTATCTGGCTGGATCTGGTTTATTGTTTTGATGGGTGGGGTTCATTGAGAGTTTAAGGTCCTATACCTGGGACCTGAGTGACACCTAGGCTAGAGTGGTTCATGTTCTTTCCCATTCCATTTCGGTCTGGTGCGGGAATATGAAACACGGTTCAGATATGGGTTTCTTCTTGAGAACTCTGTGCTACAGATTTCCTGTAGTGCTAGGGCTATCTAGGAAGCCTGCTAAGTCTGGATGACCTTTAGTATTGACCTTCAGAAACTGAGGTGAATTAGAGGAGGATCTTTTATGGTTATTGTAAACACTGTACCTCCGGGTTAGAAGTGTTTACACTTCTCATAACTGATCCAAGTATGAGGATCCTTGTTTTAGAACACCACCTGTGAGGGGGTTGGGCTGTTTACAGGTTTGCAGGTACCCTTGACCTCAGCATACCCTGTTACTTTGTTTTGATTAAGAGTACTCCATTTTGGGACAGTTCTTGTGATTTTAACCCTGGACATGTGACTCTTTATTTGAGTCCCCCACCTTGGTTACTGGGCTTATGGACCTCCATCTGGACTTCTTAGACATACATGGACTTATATCAAGGCAGTAGTCAGATCCAGCTTGATCACAAACCCTTGCATATCATTTGCATACATCATCATTGCATCATTTAACATTTGTTTATTTGTTTTCAGGGTATCCATATTGCATTTGGCTTGGTTTTGACCCCTTCATCTGCATAGACCTATGTTCACCAGCTATCTGCTTCAGCTACCTTCTTCAGCTACATTCATCAGCTACCTGCTTCAGTCACCTGCATCACCTGCATCAGCCTATCAGTGGCCCATCTTCTAGTATCAGTCACCATCATCAGCATCTGTTTCAGCTCTTCTTTAGCAACATGGCACCCAAGAAGAGCAACATCTCATATCATTTCTTTGAGCCTGAGCTGACTGGCATCAGAAAGATCCAGGCCCTTATTACTCCAGACCATATACCACTATTCAGAGAACATTATGGAGGCATCCTTGATGTGGTTATGGATTTGGACCCTTCTCAGAGGAGCTTGATTCACACTTGCCTACAGTTCTATGATCCTCCTTTGAGATGCTTCACCTTCCAGAATTTTCAGTTGGGACCCTTGTTGGAAGAGTATTCATCACTGATTGGTGTACCTGTCAGGGGTGGTGTCCCCTTCAACCCTGAGATGGCTTTTCCCAGTAATGAAGAAGTGGAAAAAGCACTGTATCTGGAACCCATACTGATTGAGCAGAGCATGACAACCAAGGCTGGAATCTCTGGTCTACACTTGGATTTCTTGACTTCTCAGGCTACCATGAAAGCCTCCTTGGGAGAATGGAAGGCAGTCTGTGCATTATTAGCCCTCAGCATATATGGGGTTATATTATTTGCAGATGAGCCTAAGTTTATTAGCAAGAATGCCATTCATCTTTTCATTCTGAGGAACCCAGTGCCCACCTTACTGGGAGATTTCTACTACTCTGTTCACCAAAGGAATGAAAAGAAAAGAGGAAGATTGGTGAGATGTTGTGCTCCCCTGTTCCACACCTGGCTGCTCAAGCACTTGCCCAAGACTGATGCATTCTTGAATCCTCACCAGCAAAAGAATTGGGCTAGAAGACTCATTGCTTTGACCTCAGATGACATCAGGTGGTGCACTCAGAGCACCAAGGGCAGGGACATCATTACTAGTTGTGGGCAGTTCCCCAATGTACCTCTGATAGGAGTGAAGGGTTGCATCAACTACAACCCTCTGCTATTCAAAAGACAATTGGGCTATGCATTGATCCACCCTCCTAGAGCACAGGACTTGGCTGAAACCCTTTATTGTGAGATTAAGCCTAATCTGGCTGTTGTCAGGCAAGCCTCCTGGGCTTGGGACAATATTCAGACCAAAGGGGTAACCATTCTTGGGAGATGCAACAATGTGGCCTCAGTTCAGTACTATGAGTGGTCCCATGCCAGGGCTCAAATTTCTGGGATGCCCTTCACCATTGAGGATGCACCTGGGCCATCCACAACACCACCTCCAGCCACTGTCAGCTTGGAAGAGTTTGAGAAACTAAAAGAGAGGAATGAGAATTTGACTCAAGCTCTGCAGAAGACCCTCTGGGAGAGGAGTGATGGTCGTCTGGACATTGAGAGGTTAGAAAAGCTAAAGGTGGAGCATCTAGCTAGGATTGAGAAGTCAGAGGACTACATCAAGAAGTCAAGGGCTGGAGAGCAGATTTTGAAGAATGCCTGTAAGGAGGCCCAGTTCCAGAAGGCTAGGACTGATCTCTATCTGAAAGAAAGCCAAGATAGGTGGGTCAGAATCACTGAAGCTCGCACTCAGGAAGACAAGAGAACTCAGGACAAGATTGAGCAGTTGGAGGCTAGTGCAAAGGAGCAACAGGAAGCCCTGCTAGCAGCCCAGAAGGAGATCTCAGAGTTGAAGATTAAGGCTGGTGTGAAGAGGTCAAAGGACCAAAGCAGGCATAAGAGGTTGACCACTGCTATCACCACCAGGAATCTTCTTATCAGGAACCTCACAGAGCATCCAACTGATCCGGTAACTGAAGCACTCCTGAAGGAGGTTAAGGAGGATGAGTTTGGTCTTGGTGTCTGACTTTTGTTTGTTGTTGCTTTCATTTCATGTACTTTTCTTTTTCTTATGTTGTATTTTGACCCCTCAGGGGCATGAATTGTAAAAAACAAACTATGTATCATTCACTTTTTGTAATATATTGGTTTGTTTCATTTGAATCCCTTTCTCTCAAAGCAACATCAAAGTATCTTCTTCAAGGGTCTAGAAAGGTCAAAACCAAATGCCAAGCCGGATACCTTGGAAACAAATAAGCATACTGCATTGCATACTAACTTTTGTCTCGTTTTGTAGGTTTTGTTTTGTTTTTGTTACTAACCCTGTTGTGATTCAGGAACTATTGCTCACCGTCGGGTGTTCCCACTCAACCGTCCGCACAGATATCCCACTCGCAACAACCTTCCGGGTATACAGATGGACCAGGTACAACAGGATCTTACAGAAGTCAGGACTCAAATGGCCAATGAGAGGTTGGAAATGAGAAACCAGATGACTCAGTTCATGGAAGTGATGAATGGTTTGGCTCAGAGCCAAGAAAGATTAAGAGCATTGGTAGAGAGGCAGACCCAAGAAGAACCCCATCTGGGGACTGGTGGAACGAGCAACAATGAGAGGGTTCAGCCTCATGTCAACCCACCTGTATATGGGCCTCATCTTCACCCAGAGATTAACATCCCTGCTAATGTACAAGGTAATGCTACTACAGGCAGAGTATTGCAAGAAGACCCCCAAGAAGATCAATTCACTGTGATGGGAGCTGGGGATGAAGCCTACGACAGAAGGCTAGATGAAATTGCTGAAAAATTGAGATCTCTGGAGTCTCAAAATTCCCTGGGCTTTGATGTCATGGACATGGGATTAGTGGACGGGGTAAGGATTCCCCACAAGTTTAAACCTCCATGCTTTGAGAAGTACAACGAAACCTCCTGTCCACGAACCCATTTGCAATCCTTTCTGGGGAGCCTGAAGGCATACACCATGGATGAAAAACTGTGGATGTTTTATTTCGAAGACAGTTTAACAGGAGCTTCAAGGGAATGGTACTCTCATTTGACCAGAGCAACCATCAGATGCTGGAAGGACCTGGCTGAGGCCTTCATTAGACAATACCAGTACAACTTGGATATGGCTCCCAACAGGACCCTCCTGATAGGAATGTCTCAATCGTCCAGGGAAAACTTCCGGGAATACGCCCAGAGGTGGAGACAACTTGCTGCTACTGTCCAGCCACCCATGTCGGAAAGGGAAATGGCCGACATGTTTATGAACACCCTCCAAGGGACATACATTGATAGGCTAGCTGCCTTTTCTTCCACCAGCTTCGCTGACGTAGTCATAGCTGGAGAAAGAATTGAAAGCCTATTAAAAATGGGTAAGATTTCCGACAATGGAGCGAGCTCGTCCAGCAACCCCAGAAAGCGTTTTGTGGGCCCAAGAAGAACTGGTGAGACTAATGCTATTCAGATCAACAGGGGCAGACCACATTATGTTCATAGATCAGTGGCAGCTGTCACCATTCCCGCTCCAATTCATCAACAACCAGCATACCAACCACAGCAACAACCCCACTACCAGCAACAAGCTCAGTATCCACCTCAGAGAAATTATAACAACAACAACAATCAGCAAAGACCTTTTCAACAGATACCATCTCAGGCCAATAGGGTGATTGATCCAATCCCTATGCCTTATGCCGCTTTATTGCCACAGCTCTTGAAGCTCAACTTGGTTGAGTTAAGGACGTTAGCACCACCAGATCCGTCCAGCCTGCCCAGAAATTACGACGCCAACGCCAGATGTGCTTTTCACTCAAATGCACCCGGCCACAGTACAGAGAAATGCAGGGCTCTGCAAATGAAGGTACAAGACTTGGTAGATTCTAAAGCTCTAAACTTCACACCCCCGCCAAATGTTAACAAGAACCCCATGCCCAACCACGGAGGGCCCAGAGTTAATGCTATTGAGGAAGATAAGTCGTCTTTCTTGATAACCAGTGTTGGGCAAATCCGGACACCCCTGGTAGAGATTAAAGCTCAACTCCTCGAATGCCAGATATTCCCCGGATGTGAGCTCGGGTGCGGTTATTGCAACATTTCGGTGAATGGGTGTGATAACTTAAGAAGCGGCATAGATGGTATCATCCAGAGTGGCCTACTTCAAATCACAACATCAACACCTCCAAATCCAGCAAATTCTTTGACAACAATTCCCGAGTCTCCTACAACTGCAACAACAATTATTCCAAACAATTCTTCAGTTTCATCAACAAATGCTTCATTTATCACTTCAGCAAACCATACGTTAACAAACATCTCTTCTACAACATCAACACCCCTTTATTCAGAATCTTCTACAACAACAACACCCATTCATTCAACAGATCCTTCTACAACATCAACAGATATCTCAACAGTCACTATTTATTATGATCCGTCAAGTATTCCTCCGAACAAAAATTTTCAACAACAAACAGTGGCATCTCCTGCCAGGGCACCAATCACCATCTACTACGATCCCCATACTATTTCAACACCCTCCTCTGCTGCAGTCAGCCCGGTTACCATCACAGTACCTGGGCCCGTGCCATATGAAAGCAGTAATGCCATCCCTTGGCATTATGGCTCTGACCTTTACTGCAATGGGGAGAAAATCACTCTTGACTCTTTAACCTCTTCTCCACAGATTGATAATGTCAGGGGAGGCGGAGGCTTCACCAGAAGCGGACGCCTCTTTGCCTCCCAAGCACAAAGACCTAATGCCGAGGCAGAAGCTGCTGCCAAAGCGAAGGGAAAGAGTGTACTATCTGAAGAACCTATTCTCAAGGAAGCTCAGAAGGCATCTTTTGAACAAGATGTAGACGAGTTTATGAGAATTATCCAGAGGAGTGACTACAAAGTGGTGGATCAGCTTCACCAAACTCCCTCAAAGATCTCCATTCTATCCCTGCTGATGTGTTCCGAAGCTCACCGAAATGCATTACTAAAAGTCTTGCACGCAACATACGTGCCAGAGGAGATCACCGTTAATCAGCTGGAGACCGTGGTAGCGAATGTCAACACCAGCCATGGACTGGGCTTTACCAACACTGATTTAACAACTGAGGGACGTAACCACAACAAGGCTTTACACATCACTCTTGAATGCAAGGGTGCTGTTCTATCTCATGTACTGGTAGATACTGGGTCTTCACTCAATGTTCTACCAAAGAAAGCCTTAGTGAAGCTGGAGTATGATGGCTTGGCACTGCGTCCAAGTAATTTGGTGGTGAGAGCTTTTGATGGCTCTAAAAGATCAGTGCTAGGGGAGATTGATCTGCCTGTGATGATTGGCCCGCAGACGTTTAAAATTACCTTCTATGTGATGGACATTCAGCCGGCCTACAGATGTTTGTTGGGTAGACCTTGGATCCATGCCGCTAGCGCAGTTACGTCTACCCTTCACCAGAAGCTGAAATTCGAGTGGGAAGGCCAAATCATCACCATCTGTGGTGAAGAGGACATCTTTGTTAGCCATCTGGCTACATACAAATACATTGAGATGGATGGAGAAATCCATGAAACCATGAGCCAGGGGTTTGAGGCCTTGAATATTAATGAAGCATCTGTTGTACTGGGAACCTCCATAGCGTCTTATCAGCAAGCCAGGAAGGTTGTTGAAGAGGGGACTGCCCAAGGCTGGGGTAAGCTGCTGCCTGTGGAGAAGAAGGAGGACAGATTTGGGTTGGGTTACAAACCAACTCAACAAGATCAATCAGAGGCTGCTAAGAAGCCCAGTTTTGTCAGTGGGGGAATGCTCACCCCAGATGCCGTAAACAACTTGGAAGACGAAGATGAAAGCGACCGCAACCTGGAGAACTGGATACGTCCAAGGATCCCGGGGAGCCAAGTCCTTAACTGGTCTTCCCAGGAAATTATAAGAGTTACTCCTGCAGAGTAATTATTATTTCCTGTATTTTTAAGCATGCATCAAGTCTTGAATCTTGCCCAAGATGACAAGACTCATTTTGTAATCGGGCCATCTGTAATTTTGTGCAAATAGATCAATCAATGAATATTGGACATCTTTTGCAAATGAGTCTTTTTCTTTTCCGCTCACTGTTTTTCATTTTTTTCTTTTTGTACAAAAATAAAATGGCAATGTTTTCAAAATGATAACTTTACTTCACTTTTTCTAAACAAAGATTAAAATCGATCACTAAAATGAACAAATCTGAACCCTTTGCAGAGAGTGCCTTTCAGACCGCACCGACAACAGCACGGCTATGGCTTCGTATGACTTTGACAATCCAATCAATCAAGCTGATGAAGGGGTTGAAGAAGATTATGAACTTCCTGAAGAGCTAGCCAGGTTGTTAAGGAAAGAGGAGAAGGTTATCACTCCTCATCAGGAGGAGGTCGAAATAGTTAATCTTGGTACGGATGAAGACATGAAAGAAGTTAAAATCGGGGCCTGCTTACAAGACTCAGTGAAGAGACAACTGATTGACCTGCTTCGGGAATACGTGGATGTGTTTGCTTGGTCTTATCAGGATATGCCAGGGTTGGACACCGATATTGTTACGCACAAGCTGCCTTTATGAGAAGATTGCCCGCCAGTTAAATAGAAACTACGCCGTACTCGCCCAGACATGGCAATGAAGATCAAAGAAGAGGTACAAAAGCAGTGGGACGCCAGGTTCCTTGTTGTGACTAGCTATCCGTCGTGGGTTGCTAATATTGTACTTGTGCCTAAGAAGGATGGCAAGGTGAGGATGTGTGTGGACTACCGGGATCTGAACAGAGTAAGCCCGAAAGATGATTTCCCATTACCTCACATTGATGTATTGGTGGATAATACAGCTCAGTTCTCGGTGTTCTCCTTCATGGACGGATTTTCAGGATACAATCAGATCAAAATGTCGCCTGAAGACATGGAGAAGAAACTTTCATCACACCCTGGGGCACGTTCTGTTACAAGGTGATGCCATTCGGACTGAAGAATGCTGGTGCAACATATCAACGGGCTATGGTGACATTATTCCACGATATGATCCATAAAGAAATCGAATGTTATGTGGATGACATGATTGCCAAGTCCCTCACCGAAGAAGACCACCTAGTAAATCTGCTGAAGCTGTTCAAGCGTCTGAGGAAGTACCAACTGAAGTTAAACCCCAACACGTGTACATTCGGGGTGTGATCCGGTAAGCTGCTGGGATTTATCATAAGTGAAAAAGGGATTGAAGTTGACCCAGATAAAGTCAAAGCCATTAAAGAAATGCCTGCACCGAAAACAGAAAAAGAGGTTCGAGGTTTCCTAGGCAGATTGAACTACATTTCAAGGTTCATATCTCACCTTACAGCAACCTGTGAACCTTTGTTCAAGCTATTGAGAAAAGAACAAACAGTCAGGTGGAACGAAGACTGCCAGAGGGATTTTGACAAAATCAAGGAATACTTACAAGAGCCTCCAATCCTTATGCCTCCAGTTGAAGGAAGACCTCTAATAATGTACTTGACAGTATTAGAAGAGTCAATGGGGTGTGTGCTGGGCCAGCATGACGAGTTTGGTCGAAAAGAGTATGCAATATACTACCTAAGCAAAAAGTTTACCGACTGTGAACAACGTTATTCACTGCTCGAGAAAACTTGTTGTGCTTTAGCGTGGGCTGCTCGCCGACTGAGGCAGTATATGTTGACCCACACTACTTTATTGATATCAAATATGGACCCAGTCAAGTACATTTTTGAGAAGCCAGCACTTACCGGACGGGTTGCAAGATGGAAAATGATCCTCACAGAATATGACATTCAGTACACATCTCAGAAAGCCATCAAAGGCAGTGTATTGTCTGAATATCTTGTTGAGCAACCTATTGATGATTACCAGCCTATGAGATTTGACTTCCCTGATGAAGACATCATGTTCATAAAAGCAAAAGATCATGAAGAGCCTGTTCACACTAAAGGGCCTGACCCGGAAGAAGGATGGACTATGATGTTTGATGGGGCTGTTAACATGAATGGTCGTGGTGTTGGTGCAGTACTCATTACACCTAAAGGAGTCCACATGCCTTTCTCGGCAAAACTCACTTTCAACTGCACTAACAACGAAGCTGAATACGAAGCTTGCATTATGGGTCTTGAGGAAGCCATTGACCTCAGGATCAAGACATTGACTGTATTCGGAGATTCAGCTCTGGTAATTAATCAAACTAATGGCAAATGGTACACCCACCAGGATCGTCTGATACCTTATCGGGATTATACAAGAAGGTTATTGACTTTCTTCACAACAGTCAAGCTTGAGTATATCCCTCGAGACGAGAATCAGTTTGCAGACGCTCTAACAACCATTTCATCAATGATCAAAGTTCAAGCTGTCAACTTTGTACCTCGGATTTCAGTGTCTAGACTCGATAGACCAGCATATGTATTTGCAGCAGATGTTGTCAAAGATGATAAGCCTTGGTTCCATGACATTAAGTGCTTCTTGGAGGATCAGACATACCCACCTGGGGCATCTCCCAATGATAAGAAGACATTAAGAAGGCTAGCTGGTAGTTTCTTCCTGAATACCGACGGTTCCCTGTACAAGAGAAACTTTGATATGGTGCTCCTCAGATGCGTTGATAGAACAGAAGCAGACTTGTTGATGCATGAGGTGCATGAAGGATCCTTTGGTACCCATGCTGGAGGACATGCAATGGCCAAGAAGTTGCTAAGATCAGGCTATTACTGGATCACAATGGATGCCGACTGTTGTGCCTACGCCAGAAAATGCCATAAATGCCAGATTTATGCGGATAAAGTGCATGTACCTCCGAATCCCCTGAATGTGATGTCTTCACCTTGGCCTTTTGCTATGTAGGGCATTGATATGATTGGCAAGATTGAACCTACTACTTCGAACGGCCACAGATTCATCCTGGTTGCCATTGACTATTTCACCAAGTGGGTCGAAGCAGCTTCATATGCAAATGTTACAAGGCAAGTGGTAGCCAGATTTCTGAAGAGAGATATCATCTGTCGGTACGGAGTCCCCGAGCGAATCATTACTGATAATGTTTCCAACTTAAACAACAAAATGATGGCAGAGCTGTGTCGGGACTTCAAAATCCAACACCACAATTCTTCTCCTTACAGGCCAAAGATGAATGGCGCTGTTGAGGCAGCTAATAAGAACATCAAGAAGATTGTGCAAAAGATGGTAGTCACCTACAAAGACTGGCATGAAATGCTACCGTTTGCCTTGCATGGGTACCGTACGTCAATCAGAACATCCACTGGGGCAACACCGTATCAGCTTGTGTATGGTATGGAAGCAGTCCTACCTGTTGAAGTTGAATTACCCTCCCTACGGGTACTGATGGATGTTAAGCTAAACGAAGCAGAATGGGTCCGATCCCGATACGAGCAACTAAGTCTGATCGAAGAGAAGAGATTGGCTGCAATATGTCATGGGCAGTTGTATCAGAAAATAATGAAGAAAGCCTTCGATCAGAAAGTCAGGCACCGAGAGTACCAAGTAGGAGATCTTGTGCTGAAAAGAATCCTCCCTCCTCATACAGATCACAGGGGCAAGTGGACTCCGAACTATGAAGGACCATTCGTAGTAAAGAAAGTTTTCTCTGGTGGAGCACTGATGCTCAGCACTATGGATGGTGAAGACTTCCCGTCCCCTGTGAATTCAGATGCAGTTAAAAAATACTTCGCATAAAAATGACCCGCTGGACATAAAAACAGAATGTAGGTCCAGGCAAAAATAGGGCACCCCGGCGAGTCAAAAACAGAATAAAAGACTCGGGCAAAAATAAGGGAAAATAATAAAAAAAATGTGTACACCCGCTGAGTTGAAAAGCCACATCGGACAACTCAGGCAAAAATGGGTATCCCGATGGATTGAAAACCCGAAAGGGCGATCCATGCAAAATAAGGGAATAAGCGAACAATTGTATTCTAAATTCGTCTGTATCACTTACAACTTGGTAAACCTCGAAAGGATCAAGCTTCTATCAGAATCAACCTTCTTCAGAAAGCAAGACGAGAAGAACGTCAAATGTCATACGAGTCATAGCAAAAGGAAAGCTCCTCGAAGCGTCACCAGCATTGCCAGCACCTTTTGTTTCTCAATTTATAACAATCTCCTCATTTTAGGGGATTTGTTTCTTTGACTGTATCTTGCCAATTCAGGGCACATGAATTAATAAAATCAGATTTTTAGTCACACGTTGTCTCGTACTTTTTATTTGCGAAAATGTCCGATGTCATTAATGTATCGATTGCACAAATATAGATGCGTCTTTCTGAAAATACGTGCTTGCAGAAAATATACTTATTCCCGGGAGTGTCTGAACTCTCATGATGGGATCCAGTAAAAGATACCTCGGGATTACTTGTGCGTTTCTATCTTTGCAGGATTGTAGGTATCCAAAATGCAACATGGGGCATGTAAGCTTCATCCCAGCAAGCTGGCAAATCAACACTCACTCAGTCTTAGCACCCAAAGTGTTTTTCTCCCCAGCTGAGTTGCCACTTGTTACTTCCCCCAGCCGAGGTGCCAATCATTCTTCCTCCTCAGCTAAGTACAAAAGCCAGGGAACCATCTCCCCACAGAGTTTCAGCCTCTATCCAGAAGAGCAACGCATGAAGGAATCACAATAGAGTGACGAAAGCTTCTACAAACCCCAGTTGGGTCTTTCATTTACCGGAATAGGTCTATCAGTGACCTATTTCCCCAAGCAGATACATCTCATGATCTCAACCCCAGCTGGGATGTCCATTTCAAGCAGATCGACCAGAGATCTTCACAGCAACGGGATCCGAATCCCGGATCGGTATCTTTGCATAATCATGGCATTCGCATCATATTCACCCCACAAAGCGTAGCATTCCGTCTAATACGGAGCATTACGGCAAAAATCAAACATATTGCATAATCATAAGACATGGTCTGAATCAAACACTTGTGAATAATGACAATCCATCAAACAATATACAGAAAACTCCCCCAGATTCCCCGGCGGAGAGCTAAAGCTAAAGCAGTTGCCTTACACTCACAAACACCAGTATATACTCCTTGTGGCACCCGTCCGTGTCATATCCCCAGTAGAAAGCCAAAGTGTCCCCTTTGCACTCACAGATACTTATATATACAATTCATTGACACTCGTCCGTGTCACCTTCTCCAGCACAGCGACCTAAACACTTTATATATCAGATACTTGTTTATACTATACTTTTCTCCTTTCGACACTCGTCTGTGTCACTCTCCCCAGCAGGGTAAATTCCCGTCTATACACTACTCTTACTTATCACTCTTATCTCACTTATACAGATACTCGTCTGTATCTTGTATACACCACTTATATCATCTCAGATTTGACACTCGTCTGTGTTCTTTGTTAACCAGTTGGTACTCGTCCGTACCATCATCTCAGGACATGCGTCAAGCGTTTGTTTCTACCTGATACTCGTCCGTATCATAGTCTTAAGGATGCTCGTCCGAATCTTTAATCCATACACGTGTCAAACACTCATGTCTTCTTGAATTTAGACACTCGTCTGTGTCTACTATTCCCCAGAAGAGTCCCCTCAGATTCGACACTCGTCCGTGTTCTCTATTAACCAGTTGATACTCGTCCGTATCATCATCTCTGAACATGTGTCAGTATTTGTTTCTACCCGATACTCGTCCGTATCATAGTCTTAGGGATGCTCGTCCGCATCTTTAATCTATATACACAACGTCAAAATACTTATACCTTTGTTTCTTGGATATAAACACTCGTCCGTGTTTACTATTCCCCAATAGATCGCCAGCAACGCAAATTTCTTTTCTATCTGACATTCGTCTTATGTCATGATAAACCCTGAGAGCAGTCGTACCCTGCTAGGTGATCGTCCTTCACCTCTTGATGATCGTCCTTCATCATGCTCATCCGATGGCCGTCCCCATCGTCGACCTTTCCTATCCGACATTCGTCCTGTGTCGTGATATTCAGCAGCCGTCCCCTGCTAGGTGATCGCCCTTCACCTCTTGATGATCGTCCTTCATCATTTTATCCGATGGCCGTCCCCATCGTTGATCTTGTTATCTGACATTCGTCCTATGTCATGATAAACCTCGAGAGCAGCCGTCCCCTGCTAGGTGATCGTCCTTCACCTCTTGATGATCGTCCTTCATCATGCTCGTCCGATGGCCGTCCCCATCGTTGACCTTTTATCCGGCATTCGTCCTATGTCGCGATATTTTCGGCAGCCGTACCCTGCCAGGTGATCGTCCTTCACCTTAGATGATCGTCCCTCATCTTAACCCTTTCAGAGCAGCTGTCCCCTGCTAGGTGATCGTCCCTCACCTTTGATGATCGTCCCTCATCATTATTTCATTTATTCTTTAACCCGATGGTCGTCCCCGTCGTGGTCCCTTTTCCTTTTCCTGATGATCGTCCTTCATCAGTTTAGCTCGATGGCCGCCCCCATCGTTGTTTACATTACTTTATGAACCTGATGGCCGTCCCCATCATTTTTCATTAATCCCCAGAGAATCTTATAGCTTTACTTGATGGCTATCCCCATCATAAACTCTTATATCCCCAGCATGTCGGCCGTCTCCGTCATTGCTTTATCTCCCACTTTTTCCCAGCATGTCGGTCGTCCCCGTCATTGCCCTCTCCCCAGCAGTCGTCCTCTGCTCGACGGTCGTCCTCCGTTGCCCATACTTTACAATATAATTTATTTTCTTTTACAATCTATATCCCTTTTCTTCTTCATTTTGTGAGTGCAAATTTTGGACTGTCTTTGGTATTCAACCACAAGTTATCTTGTTTGCCTGTTAAGCCGTTGCTTACATCCTACACAGCTAACTCATGTTTGAATAGGGGCAGCTGTAAACACCCCAAATTTTCCCTCACCCATTCTCACCATGGCTTGTGATCATTTCATGTGCATAAGTTCAATCATAGCATCTCATATTACATTTTTAATTCACTGCATTGGTTCAAAGTCATCTGCACCTAAGGTTTGTGATCTAAGCAATCCAAGAGCCATTTGAGCCACTCCAAAGGTTATCAATCACTTCAAAGGGGTCCATGTATGTTCAAGCATCATATTATATCCTCTCAAAGTCAAGAATGTCAAAGAATCACAAGAACTGAGAATGGCATGGAAGCAGAGTCATGTTTAACTGCACAGATGACCTAGAATTAGGGTTTTGGTTTCAAAGGCCATAACTCCAAATTTTTTGGTCATTCTTGTTTCTATTGGTCTCTATATGGTATAGGGATCATTCATATCAATTTTCATGAAGAAATTCAATGGGGAAGTCATCTAATCAAGGGTTGACTTTCTAAGTAAGTCAGTGCAAAATCAGGGCATCTGAGGCCCCCAATGACCCAACCAAAGGGTGTTCTTCATCATTTTGATTGTGTATGATCTTTATTTGATCATAGAAGATGTTGGAAGTTCACAAAATTGAAGAATCTCAAGTAATTTGCAAAGTTGACTTTTTGGGAAAGTTGACTTTTAATGAAAATTGCCATTTTGGGAAACTTTTTCAACCCTTGCTTTTTGATTCAAAAATGCTTCAAATGAAAAAACTTTGGTCATGAAAGTTATAGAATGGATCATTCCCTTTTCAAAAAGTACAAGAAATTGACCTAATTCATTTTGGATCAAAAGTTATGGCTTGTCAAAGTTGGCCAAAATCACAAAATTTGAAGTTTTCTACCAAAGAGGTATTTTGCAAAATGGCATGATCAAGTGTTCTAAAGGCCTCAAATGTGTACCATTTCTTCACAACATGATCACATGACCTCTAAAATTCAGAATGGGCCAAGGGATCACTCATTTTCATGACTTATGGAGCAAGAAATTTCAAAAGAAGCAAAAGTGAACCAACTTGCAAAACCTATCACAAGTTATAAACCACTTGCTGCATTGCCTCTAGACCTTTTTCATAGCATTCCTTGATTCAAGCTGAGCCAAAGCAAGACAAAAAGCAAGTTGTACCATGGCCCATACCTCAAGTACACATCAAGTTGACATTTTGGCCAAAGACCCATACCAATCACCATAGGCCACCAACAACTTTCTGACCTATCCCCTTTTGATACATGGACAAAACCCAGCCTAACACAACACACAACTCATTCTGATCTTGCCCACAAGCCATACTTATCATTTTTGCTCCAACTTGCAAAAGCATTCGAAACACTCAGCACAGCCTTCAAACACATAGACAAACTTCACCATTGATCTCCATATACCTCACTGATCACAAACCACCCATCACCATAGCCTGAAACCCTCAGAAACCAAGATACGATTTCCACCCCCCTTGAACAGAACTTCTGTAATCTTCCAAACCAACCATCACAAACTTCTTCCAAGCATCAAGACTTCATCAGGAGCTCAAGAGGAGTGGTTTTCACAAAGAAAGGAGGTCAGAAAGTTGCAAACTGAGAAAGCCCAAGCTAAGGTACCTCAAGAACTTTTTTTTCCAGAAATGAGTTTTTAAGTTCCTAGATTGTTCCTCATGCTTTACTGATCACTCTGATGTTTTTACTTTTTGAAATGGTTGAGAAATAAGCATGTATGATTGCTCTGAAACTTTTCTGCCCTAGAAATGTCTTGCTTCGATTTGCCTGATTAATGCATGAAAAATGGTTTTTGTTTGGGGGTTTTGATTTAGTTTCGAATGGGGTTTGATTCTGGGCAATTAGTTTTCTTTTTCATGGAGTTTTGAGGATTTTAGCAACTTTCAGGTGAGGGTCTCGCCGGAGAAGACGACCGGAAGTCTTCTCCGGCCACCTGAAAGTGTTTAGGGTTTAATCAGGGTCATTAATGAAGTTTGAATGTGGTGCGTTGATCTGTCTGACTTAGTCAATTCCCGCGCGTGTTCAAGGGTCCAGATTCTTCACTTAGCCCTAATCTCACTAAATTAAATTAATTAATCCATTTTAGCCAGTTTGAATTTCAGCCACTGGATCACGCGCGCAGTCAATTCCCGCGCGTCCAGTTTGAATGCTGGCCTTTGATCTTGTTGACTTCTCATTTAATTTCATTTTATTTGCATTTAAATTCATTTGTTTTCTTCATTTAATTTAAAATAGCAAAACATTTTGAAAAATTCTGAAAATTTTTATCCAAGCTTTTATTAATTTTCAGGAACCAAAAATATTTTTATTTTTATTTTTTTGCATTAAAAAATATTTTTAAATCATTTAAAAGTTTATTTTTAATTAATTAATGAGAATTAATTAATTAAAAATACTTTTAGGTATTTAAAAATCACAAAAAAATTCATGAAACATTTAAAATCATTTAGAAACATTGTCCAACTCTCAAACCAAATTTCTTGTTTGATCTTGATGTCTTTTGACAATTTTCAATGGATTTAATTTCATTTTAAGGCATTATTTTGATCCAATCTTCAAAAATTCATTTCTGCCTAGCCTTTAAGAGTTGGACTTTGATTCTTTTTGCATTGCATCTTGTTTAGCATGTAGTTTATAGGATTAAATTGGCATGATTTGATCTTGCATTTTCATTTTGTTTGACATTTTTCTTGACAAGGTACCTTAAAACCCTAGCAATCTTGAGAAATTCATAACCCTCATTAGGTTAAGAGTTAGAACCCCTCCTTTGGGCAGTGAGTTTGTATAGGTTTAGGGTTCCTTTGAATGCATTTTCAATTTTTTATCATAATGTTTGTTTCTGGTTTTGATTTTTGTTTTGTGCATTGATCATAAACCCTAATTTGGGCTTTCATTTGCATCCATCTTCCATTTGCTTGCATACCATGACTTGCCATGACATTTTGTGCACTCATTTGATTCATAATACATCTTAGGACATGTTAGAATCATTTTTGATCATTGCATCTTTCATTTGCCATGTTGTATGTCATTTGCATTTCATAACTTTTCATGTATGTTCATGATTCTAAGCATGCTTCTCTTGCATCCATATGTTTGTATGTTCATCCTCATTCCTTGTTTCATGTTTGCATCATCTCATAGAATCATTAGCATCATACTTATGCTTCTGGTTTTGGCTTGCATCATGTCATTGCATCTCATTTGCATTGCATTTCATTCTTTTCACTAACTTTTCAGGTGGTAAGTTGTTTTGAGAAGTGAATTTGCCTTCACTTCTCACAATTTCTTTTCATCCCTCTTATGCATCATTGCTGCATTTTATCTTGTGTTTTAGATTGAGTTTGCTCTTTCTTCTTCTTCTTACTTTCTTTCCTCAAGTGACTTGTCTTCTTAAATGAAGCAAGTTACTTTGCTTCTCTTTGCTCCTTTCATCTGCTTCCTGGTGGTTTCTCTGAAGATCTTTCTTGTAAACCTCACAAACCTTAGGAACAACCAAGCATGACAATGATTAGGGTTTTGATTAGTCCCCCACTTAGTTTTACCTTTGTGTCTCATTGAGTCTTCTCTTCTCATCTCATAATCAAGGACTAAACCCTAAAGGCTTTAAGGCTTTGTGATTAAGTTTATGCCTACATCCTTCTATTAGGATGGAGTGTATAACTTTAATCCTAAGTGTTAAGCCCTTAATGTGTTTAAACCCTTTAATCAATCCACTTAATAATCATCAAGACATCAAGCTTGTAACTTGGGCCTTGCATTAGGGTTCTAATTCTTCCTTAACTGGTTAAGAAGGACTAACCCTAGTGTTAATGGACAAGTCCCCCTCAAGTTGTCTTACAAACCATAAAAATCACTTCATCATCTTATCATTAACTAAAATCCACTTAATAAAGGCTTTGTTTTGTCATGAGTTTAATCCCTAATCATGGATTAAGTTGAGGAGCTTTCCTCAGCTTAAACATTCTCATCTATTATCCTTCTATTAGGATGGTGTAATGAGTCTGTTTAATCCCTAATTGTGGCTTAATCTCATTACTCAACACTAAACAAAAACACCAAAAACATCTAAATAATCACAAGTAGGTTAATGATCTTAATCCTACACCAAAGGTGTTTAAGTGTGAGAAGCTGACTTCACACTTAAGGCATTCTCATTACCCCTAATCAGAGGGAAGATGTGATGAGTTTACTAAATCCATTGGTTTAGGCTTATGCTCATTAACTTATGACAAACTTTCAAAAGCAATAAAAGACTGAAAACTCAAAAACAAACAATAATCGTCTCCTTCGGGATTCTTTTCTCATCTCACTCACTCACAAACGAGAACTTGCTTCTTCCGTCTAATGCAAGACAGTTTGCACCTGAGCCAGACAGGTCATATACTTGAGCATAGACAAGTAAGCAGTTCACAAGTCAATTCACCTTTCAGTCTCTTTGGGTCGAACTACGGTGTTCTGACTTCCTCATTGCACGAGAGGATACGTAGGCATAACTTAACAGTTATCGAACAAAAGTCTCTGTATATTCCCCCTCCTTCTAGCATCATTCTTTTAGCCTCATGATCTTGGGCATCTTATTCCTACACTGACACTGTACATTTATACACTTCACATTTTTTTTACACAGACACCTGTACATCTTTTTCCAGCTCTTTGATACACAGATTGCACTGACACTACCCCTTTAAAACACAAATCTTTTAAGCGTGGATCCCGTCGAGTACGACGGACAATCTGGGTGCTAATACCTTTCCAGGTTGTAACCAACCCCCTTTCTCAGTCTCTCTGGTTCGCAATCGTCTTATCCATATCTTTCTAGGTTTATGCAGCATTACCTTTCCTTCGGGATAAAAATGCCTAGCTGGCGACTCTTTTCTTTTCCTGTGAGTTCACTCCTATGTGTTCTCACATCCTCCTTTCGCCGACCGTTCGCGTCTGTACCTCATTTGAGCCAGTCTCATCTTTTGGGAGCGACACCATCATATAAGATATTATTTGAAGCTTTCTAACATGTTGAATGATCTCTAGTTGTGATGTATGAACCTCATATTTACTTATCCCATGCTTACCTTGTTCACTAAGTCACACATCTCCACAATCATGGATCATTTTTCACTTCACCTCACACTTCTCATGTTTCCTCCATTTGCCTTAGTATGTGCTTATGTACTTTGAGTGATGATTTTATCTCCTTTTTAAGCACATAAACAAGATGTTTAGGTTCTGACTTTGATATTACTTGATGGTTTTTGAACTTGTTTGGACTTCTCTTGTCATTTGTGAATACGTCTAACATTTTAAGGGGCTATGGTAAGTAAGGGATGTGGATGATGTTTCCACATCTCAAACTTCTTCCTCTACCTCTCTTATGCTTTCTTGATTTATAATTATGATGAGCTTAGGCCATCAATGTTCAACTTTTCTTCATCCCTCTTAGGATCAATTTACCTTCTTTTAAGAAGTAAGTTGCTTCCTTTTGCTCCTTTCTTTTTCTTTCGTTTCTTCTTTCCTTCTTCTTCATTAGGATAGAATCATACCACACTAACTTAGGACCTCTAAGCATGATAACATTAGGATTTGTTAGTCCCCCTCCTTTAGTTTTTACCTTTGAGATCCTTTTGGTGCTCTCTCTCTCTCTCTCTCTCTTCTCATCTTCAAACATAACTTCAAGCCACTTAATAAATGACAAGTCTTCTCATGTTCCACGAGACTTTGCCATGGGGTACTTGCACGTGTCCCATTTCTAGGCGAGGTGTAGGATATCCATCATGGTGAATAAGACTTAGCATGAGATCACTTCACAAAGAAAAGCTAAAAAACACTTCTTAATCCAAAAATCACAAAAACACTTAATAAATGCCAGTAGCACAGTTTATCTGAGCCTTAACTTGTGGGACTAGATTTGGGAATTTCCCCCATTTATAGGTGTGCTTCTTGCGCATTCCATTTCGGGATGATGTAAGAAGTACATATTCCATTGAGTAAGACTTAGGTACACTCACCTATGCAAACCACAAAGCAAAAACTCATAAAAAACATTGAATAAAGATTAAACGTCTTTCCTAGGGGACTTATTTTTCTCATCATGTTCACTCATAACGTAAGAACTTGCTCTTACTAGTCACTTTGCAAGACGGTAATACACTCGTGCCAGACGAGCCTGCAACACCTGAGCATTGACATAAGCAGTTCAAGATTTTAAAACACAAGCCATTTTCCTCCTTAGTTAGGGGAACTACGGTGACTCTGATCCTCATGTCCAGATGAGGTACGTAGACAGCGGGGTAGGACCCGTTCGAGCATGCTTTTATTTTCCCTAAAATTTCCCCCTTTCTTTTCTTATCTTCTATCCAGTTCCAGACTCAGTTTTTGCGACGGCTTCTTTCCTTTACCCTTTGAAACATTTTCTTTGCAAGCATGGATCCTGTCGGGTATGGCGGACGATCTGGGGTGCTAATTCCTTCCTAGGTCGTAACCGAATCCCAAAACCAGTTTCTTTGGTTCGTAGGACCTTTGTCCTTCCTTTCTTTTCTTTGGTTTGTGCAGCATTACCTTTCCCGTGTAGAAGCATGCTTCAACGTGAAGATTTTGATGAAGACAACAAGCTTCGATACATTCCATGATTTCAAAAATTCAAAAGCTTTCAATGTTATCAAGCACAAGGACATGTATTATCAAACACAATGGCTTTATGTGAATCAAGCTTCATGTGCACTTTCATAAAGATTCAAGAATTGGACACAAGTTTGAGGTATATCAAAACTCACCTTTGAATTGATATACAAGTGTTCAATAATCACATTTTATTTTAGCATATTGCATATACCCATTGGATGATTTTTTGAACTGGTTTAAAACTTTAAAATGAATACTTTTCTGGTTTACTAACAGTGTTAACCGGTTAACCAAATGGGTTAACCGGTTAACGGCCCCAATTTTTGAATTTCAAAGTTAACGTTTTAAAGCGTTAACCGGTTAACCCATTTGGTTAACCAGTTAACACTATATGTTTTTATAAAAATATGCCACTTTTCATTTGAAATATTTTTAAATGTTTATACCTTTTCAATACTTTTCATGAATAATTAATACCTCTTTGAATGGGTGTTTTAAAACTTATATATTCTGAAATTTTCAAAATGATAAACACCTCCTAAAATTTTCATAAAAAATTATATTCAATCACTCTCACATAATTCAAATATTTTTCAAAAGTGTTCATACTTGTTCATATCATTTCATTTTCAAATTTGAACACTTGTATAGAATTCTTGAGTGACTTTGACTCAAGGAGAAGATCAATAGAAGATTGATATTACATCTTTCATCTTACTATCTAATTATATCAAAAAGAATTATTTCTTTTGTTGACTTGTGATCTAGGATTGTTGGACACAAGGGGTTGGTGTTGGTAAGAGGATTGTTCTTCAACACATGTTTTTGTATAGTTGTTAGAAATTAGGCTTCACCAGGTTTTGGTGTGATAGGTTGTACAATTCTAAAACTATAATAAAATCTCTTACGAGTCGTAAGGGGATTAGAGTACTCTCGATCTGTGAGGGGAACCAATATATATCCTGGTGTCTTTAACTTTTCTGCTTTTACCGTCTTTACAACTTAGAACCTTAAGCAAAAAATTCAATCATTGATAAAATTCCGGAAAAATTTCTAAGAACCTAATTCACCCGCCTCTTAGGCTCTTTCTGATCTTACAATTGGCATCAGAGCAAGTTATAGGTAACTTGTTCCTAGTGATCTAGTATGGCTTCCGCAAGCACAAATCCGGTTTTCAAAGATGGTGGAAGTAGAAACAAGCCCCCACTCTTCTCTGGAGATTATTTCAATGTCTGGAAAATTAGAATGAAGGCACTTCTTGAAGCCCATGGAGAAGGTATATGGGAAGCAGTTGAAAACGGTCCATATAATCTGATGGATGTTATCAATGGCGTTGGAATCGCGAAGTTGAAAAATATGTATGACGAAGACGATAAAAAAAATATTTTAAATGAGAAGAAGTCATTCAACATTCTACAAAGTGCTCTTAGTATGGATGAGTTCTTTCGAATATCTCAATGTAAATCGGCAAAGGAGATTTGGGACACCTTGGTAGAAATACATGAAGGAACCGCCGAAGTGAAGAGATCAAGGCTAAACACACTAAGTCAAGAGTATGAGATGTTCCGCATGCAGCCCAATGAATCTATAGTTACCTTACATAAGAGATTCGTCCATCTAACAAACCATTTGATTTCTCTCGGAAAAACATTTACAAATGATGATCTCAACCTCAAAGTCCTAAGATCCTTAACAAGAGAATGACAAGCGAAAGTGACCGCTATTTCGGAAAAGAAGAGTCTCTCAATGATGACATCCGCATCTCTATTTGGCAAACTTAAAGAACACGAATTAGAACTTGGAAGGCTCGAGAAACACAAAAGTCAAGAAATGAAGTCCAAAGAAATTGCCTTGAAGGTTGAATCAAAAGACGATAAAGATGATGAGACATTTGAAGATGAGAACTTTATGCTTCTTGTAAAGAAGCTTTCTAAGTTTTTTAATAAAAATAAAAATTCCTTTTATGCTAAAAAGAATAGACATTTCAGGAAAAAGGAAGCATCCACATCAATGCAAGACGTCACTTGTTATGAATGTGGAAAGCAAGGTCACAAAAAGCCGGATTGCCCGAAACTTACAAAGAAAGGAGGATTCATAGGCAAGAAGGAGATCAAGAACAAGAAGGCATACATTTCATGGGACGATAATGAGATAAGTTCCTCGTCAGATCAGAAAGCGATGAATGTGCAAACATGGTTCTAATGGCTTCACATCACTCCGATGACGAAAAATATGGGGTTAGTAGCAACGTTTCCGTTTATGATAATGATGCACAAGATGTTATAGATGAATTATTAAAAGAATGTAAATTTTTGTATAAAACCATTTCATCTCAAAAGAAATTAATTTCATCCTTAGAATATTTCTTTGGAAAAATATGTTGAAAATGAAAAACAAAAATCAATGGATGAAAAACCAAATCTTTCTTGTAAGAATTGTGAATATTACTATTTTCAAATTGTTCAACTTAAAAGAGTTATTGAAAGATATGAAAAAGGTCAAATTGGCTTGGAAGAAATTCTTAGGCACCAAAGATATCCTAATGATAAAAGTGGATTAGGATATTCTAAGTTTTCTAAACCAAGCATAAATGAGACCATTTTTGTTAAAGCAGGTGAACAAATTGCTAAAGAGAAAGTAAACACTTCTAAAAATGTGCATCAAAGTCATAAAAAGAAAAGGGTTGTTAAGAAAAAGGTTTATGTTCCTAGATATAGAAGTCATTTCCAACCTACTTGCTTTTATTGTGGAATCAAAGGGCACACACCTAATGCTTGTTATGTGCGCAATATTGGTATTGCAAAAGGGAATTATGTGTGGGTTGAAAAGGGTACTAACTATCAAGGACCCAAAGCAATTTGGGTACCTAACAAAACTTGACTTTGTTTTGTAGGTATGCTTGAAGACAAGTTTAAATCAATGGTATCTTGATAGTGGTTGTTCAACGCATATGACGAGAGACATCAAAATATTTTCACATCTATCTTTAAAGGCCAAAGGATATGTTACATACGGTGATAACAATAAAGGAAAGATCCTTGGAGTAGGAACCATTGGTGCACCACCATTTACAATCATCGAAGATGTCCTTTACATTGAAGGGCTAAAGCACAACCTACTTGGCATAAGTCAATTATGTGACAAAGGATTCCGAATCGACTTCACAAAGGATAAATGCCTAATCGAACATGATATCACACATGAAGTTTTGCTAAAAGGTAAAAGAATAAATAATATTTTTATGATTTTGTTTGATGACTCTTCCTTGAAGGTAAAATGCTTATTGGCGAACAACAAAGAGGCTTGGCTATGGCAAGATTCGCTCACATTCACATGGAGCACTTGAACAAGTTGATAAAGCATGACCTAGTTGTTGGTCTTCCAAAGATTAAGTTCATCAAGGATAAGTTATGTGACGCATGCCAAAAGGGAAAGTAAACCAATACAACTTTCAAATCCAAGAAAGTGGTGTTCACATCTAGGCCACTACATTTGTTGCATATGGATCTCCTTGGTCCATCAAGAACAAAAAGCTTCGGAGGTAATGTTTATGCTTTAGTTATTGTTGATGTTTTCTCTAGATATACATGGACAATGTTTCTAGTGCAGAAAAGTGATGCTTTCAAAGCTTTCAAGAAGTATGCAAAATAAATTCAAAACGAGAAGTCACTCACAATAGCCTCCATTAGAAATGACCATGGTCGAGAATTCCAAAACACATTCTTTGAAGAATTTTGCAAAGAGAACGGAATCTCTCACAACTTCTCCGCACCAAGGACTCCTCAAAAAAACGGTGTCATAGAAAGGAAGAATAGTTCATTGGTGGAGCTTGCAAGAATGATGCTTAACGACTCAAGTCTTCCTAAGTATTTTTGGGCGGATGCGGTGAGCACAACATGTTTTGTAAGCAACCGTGTCAACATTCGGCCAATTCTCAAAAAGACTCTGTATGAGTTGTTCAAAGGAAGGAAACACAATATATCATTCTTCCATATTTTTGGGTTCAAGTGTTTCATTCTCAACAATGACAAGGACAATCTTGGTAAGTTTGATGAGAAGTCCGACGAAGATATGTCACAACCTTAAAAGGAAGTTTCAAATGATCAACCAATACCACAAGAAGATGACACTTAAATCATTGAAGAACACCATGATCTACCGAAAGAATGGAGAACTCATAGAGATCTCCCGATCGACAAAGTTATTGGTGATATTAGCCAAGGCGTTGCAACACGACTAAATCTCAAGGATGTTTTGTCTCAACATGGCGTTTGTATCTCAAATTGAACCAACCAAAGTAGATGAAGCCTTAGGTGAAAATCAATGGATAGTAGCAATGCAAGAAGAACTCAACCAATTCGAAAGAAATCAAGTTTGGAGTCTCGTACCAAGACTAGGCAACAAACACATCATAGGAACAAGATGGGTGTTCAAGAAAAAACTTGATGAGAATGGAATTATAGTTCGTAACAAAGCAATATTGGTCGCACAAGGTTACAACCAAGAGGAAGGAATCGATTTTGATGAGACGTTCGCTTCGGTAGCAAGGTTAGAAGCTATACGATTATTACTTGCTTACGCTTGTTCTATGAATTTTCAGTTGTTCCAGATGGATGTCAAAAGCGCTTTCCTAAATGGCTACATCAATGAAGAAGTCTATGTCAAACAACCTCCGGGTTTTGAAGACTTCAAGAATCTCTCACATGTTTACAAGTTGAAGAAGGCCCTTTATGGTTTAAAGCAAGCACCAAGGACGTGGTATGACCGCCTCAGCAACTTTCTTTGTGAAAAGGGTTTTGTAAAAGGAAAGGTTGATAAGACATTGTTTATAAAGAATATAAAAGGTAACACCTTATTGGTTCAAGTCTATGTCAACGACATCAACTTCGATTCAACAAACAAGGAACTTTGCGAAGAGTTTTCACTAATGATGCAAGGAGAATTCGAGATGTCCATGATGGGAAAAATGAACTATTTTCTTGGATACAAATCAAGCAAACAAAGGATGGCATCTTCATCAACCAATCCAAATATTGCAAGGAACTTTTGAAAAGATTCGATATGGATTGTTGCAAAGTGATGTCCACTCCAGTGGGATCCGGAACATATGTTGATCAAGATGAATCTGATACTTCAGTTGATATTACAAAATATCGAGGTATGATTGGTTCATTACTATATTTGACGGTAAGGCGTCCTGGCATTATGTTTAGTGTTTCTTTGTGTGCATGCTTTCAAGTAAATCCGAAGGAGTTGCATCTCACTGCCATGAAGAGGATCATGAAGTATCTCAAAGGAACAACGAACGTTGGACTATGGTATCCAAAAGGTAGTATATGTTCCTTAATTGGTTATTATGACGCTTATTATGTAGGATGTAAGATCGATAGGAAAAACACAAGTGGTACTTGTCACATTCTCGGGAATGCACTAGTATCGTGGGCATGCAAGAAGCAAGCATATGTCACACTTAGCACAGCCAGAGTGGAGTACATTACAGCATGTTGTTGTTATGCACAGATTTTGTGGCTTAAGCAACAACTTCTTGATTATGGCGTAGATCTCAGTTGCATTCCGCTTTGATGCGACAACATAAATGCCATCAATATCACAAAGAAATGGGTCATGCATTCAAGGACAAAGCACGTAGATATCTGGTACCATTTCCTTCAAGATCACGTGCTCAAACGGAGATGTAGAAGTTACCTTTGTGGATACACATCACCAACTTGCCGATATCTTCACGAAACCGTTGGTTAAAGAGCAATTTTTCAAAATTCAGCGAGAACTTGGTATTCTCAATGAAGGTGACATCTAAACCTTTCTAAAAACTACTTGTTATATGGTATGTTTTCACAAATATGCATTTATTTCATGTTTTCACTATAAAATGCTAGCACTCACTTTTTTCCGATTTCCTTTTTTCATACTTTCGTATGCCTGAAACTTGTCGGTTTCAAAATATTTTTTGATCATTAGTTGATTCTTGATATGTGCTAACACATTGTGAAAAAAATTTGTGAAAAACCTTTCCCATTTTTCCTAAAAAAGGCTGCCGGATTTTTCAATTTTTTGAAATTTTTTGCCCGTTAACCGGTTAATGCTTCCAAAACATGGATTCTGACTTTAGAAAACCAGCACTGTTTCTTTTTTGTTTTTTTTTTCTTTTACTTTATGTTGAATATTGGTGTGTGTACTTTATGATAAAATACATTGCATGTGCTCTCATCTCTTCCCAACATAAGCTTTTCATCTTCTTTGACTCCTTTAAATCACTATTCATCTTCATCCTTCCAACTCCCAACCACATTAATCCCATTAAACCCCATTAAAGCTCCATTCACCACTAAGTCTTTATAAACCCTTTCTCCCAACCTCATTCTACACACCACACTCAAATCCGAAAATCTTCATCCAAACCCTAGAATATCTTCAACCTTCATCATTGCTCCACCAAGGAAAGGAAAGGAAATTGTTTCTATGTCAGAGGACATCAGTGCCTAGGAAACCTAGATTGAAACTACAAAGAAAAGGATGTTGGATTTCAAGGTTCGAGTTCAAAATCTCATCAAAGGTAAATATGTGAACTTTAAGTCTTTCAAACCTCCTACATTTACGTTTCCGGCTCTGATAATGGGAAAACTTATTCGGATTTGGTTAAATCGTTTATGAATAATTTCACTCTTAACATGGATGCACACGGTAAACATAAGCTGGAAAAATTATTAGGGACTATGAGATCAATTAGGATTTAGGTTCTCTTGCTGCCTCTCTAAAAAATTCTGTATTCCGGTATTTTTCTCCGCAAAGGTGTGAACCACAAGGATGGCATTTGGGCCAAGTATGACAAAATGGAATGTTACTACTCAATTTGCAGTGTACGTTGTGGCTATTATGCTATGCTAATACTTTGACGGTTGACGACCGGATGTTGCATTACATCATCAGTTACGTGCTGTTGCCCAAGGATTCTAATTAGTCGTAAATTAATGACTTGGAGATGCAGGTATTGTTCGCAATCAAGAACAAAGTGAAATTCAACTGGCTCCTGACTATGATGTACCATCTTTGGCAACAACTTACTTTATCAACACAACTTCCATATGCTCGGCTTATTTCAAGAATTTTGGAACAAACTGACTTGGAAATTGGTAGGGAACCATTCATAGCCATGAAGACGACCGTAGATGAAATTAATGAGGTAACTATTATGAAGAACACCGGGATCGTCCAATGCAATGATGGTACTTACCGATACAACAGAGGATCTTCCGCATCGTCCTTTCCTATTCCCGACAGTGGCATAACCAATGAATTTCTATACACCACCATGATGACCAACCACCGTGAGACCACCCGTGCCATTAAAAGCCTCTGGAAACTAGTGCTAAGTTACTGTTACCAACCCGAGGAGGAAGATGAGAGTGAGGCGGGTAGCAAAGAGGGTGAAGAGAAGAGTGAAGGGATGTCGGAAGATGATTGAAAAAGCACATTTTGATTTCCCGCATTTGCTTATTTCCATTATCATGTACTTTGCGTAGTACTTTTGTTTGATTAATCAAATTCTGGTTTTTGTTAAGTATGCATGTGTTTATGTCTTGCTTGAATGCATTCCTATTACTTGATTGCTTCTTATGTTTACATTGTAAGCTTCTTCCTTTTTGCTAATGACAAAGGGGGAGAAGAGCTTGTTTCTCTAACATCTCTTTGTGCAGAATTTTTCTTGCCTATGGTATTTAGGGGGAGTTGCTAGACTTAGGGTGAGGATCAAGTATAGAGAAACATCGAACAATTTCTTCGTGCATATTGTTTGTCATCGTCAAAAAGGGGGATATTGTAGAAGCATGCTTCAACCTCAAGATTTTGATGAAGACAACAAGCTTCGATACATTCCATGATTGCAAAACGTCAAAAGCTTTCAATGTTATCAAGCACAAGGACATGTATTATCAAACGCAATGGCTTTATGTGAATCAAGCTTCATGTGCACTTTCATAAAGATTCAAGAATTGGACACAAGTTTGAGGTATATCAAAACTCACCTTTGAATTGATATACAAGTGTTCAATAATCACATTTTATGTTAGCATATTGCATATAGCCATTGGCATGATTTTTTGAACTGGTTTAACACTTTAAAATGAATAATTTTATGGTTTACTAACAGTGTTAACCGGTTAACCAAATGGGTTAACCGGTTAACGACCCCAATTTTTGAATTTCAAAGTTAATGTTTTAAGGCATTAACCGGTTAACCTATTTGGTTAACCGGTTAACACTATATGTTTTTGTAAAAATTGGCCACTTTTCATTTGAAATATTTTTAAATGTTTATACCTTTTCAATACTTTTCATGAATAATTAATATCTCTTAGAATGGGTGTTTTAAAACTTATATATTCTGAAAATTTCAAAATGATAAACACCTCCTAAAAATTTCATAAAAAATTATATTCAATCACTCTCACATAATTCAAATATTTTTCAAAAGTGTTCATACTTGTTCATATCATTTCATTTTCAAATTTGAATACTTGTATAGAATTCTTGAGTGACATTGATTCAAGGAGAATATCAATCGAAGATTGATATTACATCTTTCATCTTACTATCTAATTGTATCAAAAAGAATTATTTCTTTTGTTGACTTGTGATCCAGAATTATTAGACACAAGGGTTGGTGTTGTTAAGAGGATTGTTCTTCAACACATGTTTTTGTATAGTTGTTAGAAAGTAGGTTTCACCAGGTTTTTGTGTGATAGGATGTATAATTCTAAAACTATAATAAAATCTCTTACGAGTCGTAAGAGGACTGGAGTCCTCTCGATCTGTGAGGGGAACCAATATAAATCCCGGTGTCTTTTACTTTTCCGCTTTTACCGTCTTTACAACTTAGAACCTTAAGCAAAAAATTCAATCACTGATAAAATTCCGGAAAAATTTCTAAGAACCTAATTCACCCCCCCCCCCCTCTTAGGCTCTTTCTGATCTTACATCGCGTTCCTTGGGATAAAAATGTTTGGTAGGCGACTCTACCCTTTCCGCACCACTTTCTCGTTTGTACCAGGATGGAAATCCAGGGAGTGACATATTCCCTACCAGGTACTTTGTCGCATTGTTGGGCATGTTGTACTCGTAGGAACTCAAGACTTCCAGAGTGAGCATAACGTATGTGGGAATGTTGCTCTTGCAAAGCGTCGTGAGACCGGTTTTTGCAAGTATGTAGTTGACAGTGTCGAGGAGCCCCAGTTGGGTCAGGCAATCCTTGTCAATGTAACGAGTAACTTCTACCGTTCTGTCACGGTACTCGGCGAAGCGTGCGCATTGACGTTCTCCGGCAGCACCTTCTCTTGGAGGGATGTTATTGGGTGTTTGGGCTGCCATAACTTTTGGAAAGGTTTGAAATGAAATAGATGAAGTGAAAAGAATAGAAAAACTGAACTTTTTGGTAAACAAAATGGAATTGTATGAGAGATAATTATTACTGCAAAAATTTCTACGAGAGGGAGTAGTTGAGAAGTTGTGCGAAAGTGGAATGTAGAAGTAGCTATTTATAGGGTGAAGAGGAGACAATAACGTTGGAAGAGTGGGTGAGTGGGGTTGCAACGGTATTTATGACCATTGCAGACGACCATTACTGGAATCAGGAAAATGGGACGGTTGTTAGTGAATTGTGACGCCCGTCAAGGCTTTGAGACGATCGTCTCAGCTTGGTGACGGTCATCTGGCTTGAAAATTCTAAAAACTCCTAAATGGGTTTCCTCTGATCCTTTACTTTACGTAATCCACTATATTTATTCTTTTCAGACAACTAAGTTAGTATAGCAGGTAGCCAAAATTATTTTATAGCAAGTAGCAATTTTTCATATCAGTAGGTAACAAATATATATATATATATATATATATATATATATATATATATATATATATATATCAGTAGGTAGTAGAATTGCAATATAATTGGTACTAAAATAGTAGTGTATTATAACTGTATCAGACCAATATATTTTAGCAGTAAGAATTAGTGCTTTATAAGTAACTGGAGGATATTAATATTCAATTTAAACAAAGTACTTGTAACACACTTGATCAATTATAATTAAGGCACAATCAAAATAAGAACATGACCGAAATTCTTTATTAAAACTTAGGAAATTGCAATAGTCATAAACCGAAATAAGCTGAAAATTTTAAAGTAACTAGAAATCAAATTGGCTAAAGTAGGTGCATGTGTCTCATCAGGTATATGTTTCACTTCTTCTTTAATTATATCCTTAGGGCAGTCTGAATCATAGTAATTTGAAGGGGTCTTAGGATCTATCTCAACTTCAGACCAAGCATTTCTAGGTTCATAAATCGGCTCGTCTAGATCATATATCCAGTTGCGCTTATTATGAATACTTGTGCGCTCATGGTCAGGTAAAGGGAGTTGTGGCACAACCACGCCATTGATCAGAAGCTTAAAATGTTCAGGTCCTCGGTCATACAACATAACTCTCTCAAAACAGAAAGTGATGTTCATAGGCCTAAATTCTCCAAGTGGTGTAATCTTAGAAAGGCGGGTCCTAAATCCCATTGCATCAGCGATCTTGGTTATTAGGCCACCTATCAGGATTGGGTGGTGCTTATTCTGAATAATCCTACAGAAATTTGCAAACATGAGATTCACTCCATTTACCCTCCTGGATGTAAAATCACAAAACATGATGAATAACTCATCTCTCGAGACATTGTTATCCCTTTCAGTCTTTCCGAACAACGTGTAGGCTAGGATAATATGGAAATATCTATTATATGGGTTGTGAATCTTAGTGGACAGCATAGGGTATAGTTCATGATCAGGTAGTCCTGATATGCTACTCCAAAAGCGGTCTAGCTCATCCCGTGCAAACAAATTTTCATGTGGTTCCGAGAAAATAGTAGGGTTATCTGGGAAATCTAGAAGGTTAGCCATATCATGGATGTTAAACTCGCAAGGGTATCCAAAGAGTTTGAATGTTATCTTTCCTCTTGTAAAGCCTTATCTATAGTTGGGATCGTAAAACAGAACTTAGAAATTCTAAGGTTATATCATAATAGGTATTATGTTTCCTAAGTGCAAACTCTTCCCAACCTAGCTGGTTAAACAGATAGTCAATGCTAGCACCTATGCCTAAAGCTTTCATGGTAGGTCCATGGGAAACTTTGGTCAAAGACATAGGTCTCCTGGCTAAAGCTTCATAACGGAGCCTCTGGGTGCCATCTCTAAATCCACAATCAGATTGGTAGTCATTGTCAGAGTTAGTGAGAATGAAAATAGAGAAGGAGTAGAAAACTTTGAAAATCCTGGAATCACACAATAAAACAAAAACAAACACAACAATCAGTGAATTAAATTCATTTTGGAAGATAGAATTTTGAAAAACAAAAATGAAACTAAAGTCGAAAAATTATGGGTTGTCTCCCATAAAGCGCTTTGTTTAATGTCGGAGCTCGACACGGCTTAAAGGAGATTAATCTAAGGTTTCTGATGGAAATTCTGCCAGTTTCAAACCTGTCGAAAATTCTTTGTCTTCCATGCAGTTATAATATTTAAGGTTGCCCATTTACTATAAATGGTGCACTAGATCTACCCTTAATTTCAATAGGGCCACTAACTAAAAATTTTGTTATTTCGAAAGGACCGGACCATCTGGATCGTAATTTTCTAGGAAACAACCTAAGTTTAGAGTTAAATAAAAGAACGATGTCTCCCAAACTGAATTCTTTTCTAGAAATTCGCCTGTCATGCCATTTCTTGGTTCTCTCCTTATATATGCGGGCATTCTCGTAAGCGTCTAGTCTTAGTTCTTCCAATTCATGTAAGTCTAAAATATTTTTCTCCCATGCATTAGTATAGTTAAATTTAAGATTTTTAATCGCCCAATAGGCTTTATGCTCTAATTCTACTGGCAAGTGACATGATTTTCCATAGACTAATTTGAAAGGTGTGGTTACGATGGGTGTCTTAAAAGCTGTTCTGTAGACCATAAGGCTTCAGGTAGCTTGGTAGACCAATCTTTCCTCAATGTAGCAACAGTTTTCTCTAAAATTTGTTTAATCTCTCTATTCAAGACCTCTATTTGTCTGCTAATTTGCGGATGATATGGTATTTCTACTCTGTGTCTTACTCCATATTTCAATAAGAGCTTATCAAATATTTTAGATATGAAATGAGAACCTCCGTCACTTATGATGAGTCTTGGTACACCGAATCTCGGGAAAATAATATTTTTGAAAATCTTCATGACTACTCGTGTGTCATTTGTTGGAGAAGTTATAGCTTCGATCCATTTCAAAACATAATCAACAAAGACGAGTATAAATGTATTTCCAAAAGAAGATGGTAATGGTCCCATAAATTCAATTCCCCAAACATCGAAAACTTCCACTTCAAAAATGACTTTTTGGGGCATTTCATTGCGCCTCGAGATGTTACTAGTGCGTTGGCATCGGTCGCAATTTAGAATGGCGAGGTGAACATATTTCCACAAAGTAGGCCAAAATAGGCCTGATTAAAGGATCTTCGCACAAGTCTTTGAAGTGCTTGCATGTCCACTATAAGAAGCGGAGTGACAATGAGAAATTATGTTATCCATTTCTTCTTATGGGGCACACCGACGGAAAATACCATCAGTTCCTCGCTTGAAAATAAATAGTTCATCCCAGTAGTATTGTTTTAAATCATGGAAGAATTTCTTCTTTTGTTGGTATGTGAGATCTGGTGGAAGTACCCCGACAGCTAAATAGTTGACTATGTCAGCGTACCATGGTAGAGTGCTTTCTGCATAAATCTCTTCCACTATTTCTTCTTGGATTTGTTCATCTAGAGTCAAGGAAGATATCTCACTCTCGAGTTAAGCTATAAGACGTTCATCAGGGAAATCATCGTTAATTGGTATCGGGTCTGGTTTACTCCCTTACATGTGTGATAAGTGGTCTGCTACTACGTTGTCAGTCCCTTTCTTATCCTTGATTTCCAAATCAAACTCTTGTAGCAATAAGATTCATCTTAGTAATCTAGGCTTCACATCTTTTTTACTTAGAAGGTATCTAATGGTTGTGTGATCAGTATATATGATTATTTTAGCTAAGTGTTCTTTTTATGTTATGGCATAATTCATCTGAGCAGGGTCTAAAGTTCTGCTTGCGTAATATATTGCATGAAGTTTCTTGTCTTTTCTTTGGCCTAGGACTGCGCCTACAACGTAATCACTCGCATCGCACATAATCTCGAATGGTAGCATCCAATCGGGTGGTTGCATGATGGGTGCAGTGATGAGGGTTGTATTTAGTGTTTCGAATGCTTTTAAACTTTCTTCGTCAAAGACAAACTCAACATCCTTCATTAGTAAACCAGTCAACGGCTTAGTGATTTTGGAAAAATCCTTAATGAATCGTCGGTAAAAACCGGCGTGTCCTAAGAAACTTCTTATTTCTTTAACGGTTTTAGGAGGTTGTAGGTCTTTTATTATTTATATTTTTGCTTTATCTACCTCGATGCGTCTTTTAGATATCACATGTCCTAAAACTATCCTTTGTCTGACCATAAAGTGGCACTTCTCCCAATTTAGTACAAGATTCACTTTTACGCATCTCTCGAGTACCATCTCTAAGTTAGATAGACATCCTTCAAAGCTTTGTCCGCATACGGAGAAGACATCCATGAACACTTCCATGATGTCATCTATGAAATCAGCAAGAATTGCCATCATACATCGTTGAAATGTTGTCGGAGCGTTACATATTGTCGCTCCCGAAGATTTGCATCCCGGTACAAGCGCGAACGGTCGGCGAAAGGAGGAATGGAGGTGAAGATGAATAGAGTCGCCAGCTAGGCATTTCTATCCCGAAGGAAAGGTAATGCTGCATAAACCTAGAAAGATATGGATAAGACGGTTGCGAACCAGAGAAACTGAGAAAGGGGTTGGTTACAACCTGGGAAGGTATTAGCACCCAGATTGTCCATCGTACTCGACAGGATCCACGCTTAAAATATTGTGTTTAAAAGGGGTAGGTGTATGTGCTATCTGTGTGCAAAAGCTGGAAAAGAAAATACATGTGTCAGTGCAAGAAAATGAAGTGAGGTGCTCAGGAATGAGGCTTAAAGGATAATGCTGGAAGAGGGGGAAGACACAGAGACTTTTGTTCGATAATAGTTAAGTTATGCCTACGTATCCTCTCGTGCAATGAGGAAGTCAGAACACAGTAGTTTGACTCAAAGAGACTAAAAGATAAATTGACTGTGAACTGCTTGCTTTCCTATGCTCAAGTGTATGACTCGTCTGGCTCGAGTGCTAACTGTCTTGCATTAGACGGAAGAAGCAAGTTCTCGTTTGTAGAATGAGTGTGATGAGAAAAGAATCCCAGAGGAAACGATTATTGTTTGTTTTTGTGTTTTCAATCTTTTATAGCTTTTTGTGTTTGTCATAAGTTAATGAGCTTAAACCTATGGTTAGTAAACTCATCATATCCTCCCTTTGATTAAGGATAATGAGAATACCTTAAGTATGAGATAAACATCTCAACTTAATTACCATGATGATGTAGGATTAAGATCATTAACCTACTTGTGATTATTTAGATGTTTTTGAGTTTTTGTTTAGTGTTAAGTAATGAGTTTAAGCCATAATCAAGGATTAGTGAACTCATTACACCATCCTAATAGAAGGATAATAGATGAGCACACTTAAGCTGAGGAAGATAACTCAACTTAATCCATGATTAGGGATTAACCTCATGACAAAACAAGCCTTTATTAAAGTGGATTTTAATTAAGAGTGAGATTAAGAAATGGATTTTATGGTTTGTAAGACAACTTTAGGGGGACTTATGCATTAACACTAGGGTTAGTCCTTCTTAACCAATAAAGGAAGAATTAGAACCCTAATGTAAGGCCCAAGTTACAAGATGAAGTATTAGTGATTATTAAGATGAATTGATTAAGAGGTTTAACACTTAGGATTAAAGTTATACACCCCATCCTAAGAGAAGGATGCAGGCATAACCCTAATCACAAAGTCTTAAAGCCTTAAAGGTTTAGTCTCTAATGATGAGGTGAGAAGAGATACACTAAGAAGACACAAAGGTAAAAGCTAAAGGGTAACTAATTACAACCCTAATTATTATCATGCTTGGAAGTTACTATGGTTTGTGAGGCTTGAGAAAGATCTTCAGAGAAGCCACCAATGGAAGAAGCGGATGAGAGGAGGAGAAGCAGAAGAAACAAGTTACTTACTTCACTGAAGAAGATAAGTAACTTGGAGAAAGAAAGTGAATGATGAACATGAATGAGCAAGCTCACTCTAAGACAAATGAAAATGCAGCAATGATGCATATGAAGAATGAGAAGAGAAATGAGAAGTGAAGGCAAATTCACTTCTCAAATTACTTACCACCTGAAAATGTTAGCATAAGGAAAGAAATGAAGTGAAAATGAAACATATGCAAAGGTAAAAACCAAAACCAGAAGCAAACATATGATGCAAATGATTCTATGAGATGATGCAAAGTCATACCAAGTGTTATGAATGTTCATACAAGAGATTGGATGCAAATGAGGTATGCTTTGAAGTATGAAAACACATGGATGTTTATGAAATGAAATGGATGCAAAGCATAGCAAATGCATGAATAAATGACCAAGAAATGTTCAAGAAATGTCTTAAGATGTCTAATATTGCATACAAGTTCTTAGAATGTCATGGCAAGTTCACATGTTTATGCAATGCAATGTAAGATGCAAGTGTGGATGCAAGATTAGGGTTACATGAAAGGATGAAATGCAAATGTCAAAAACAGAAGAAAATCACATGATAAAAATTTGCAAATGAACTAAAAGGAACCCTAACCCCATATGATATCACACCCCAAAGGAGAAGGTCTAACTCTTAACCTAAAGAAAGTTGTGATTTTTCTAAGTAAACTAGGGTTTTTGGGTACCTTAAGAGGGAAAATGCAAATCAAATGGAAAATGCAAGATGAATTCATGACAAAATTATCCTAGGAACTACATGCAATATGGAAAACAATGCAAAAAGAACCATTGTCAAACACTTCATGGTTGGGCAGAAGAGAATTTTCAAAGTTAGGGTTCCAAAAGGGGAATTTTATGAACCCTAAATTCAAGAAAAATGTCAAAGTTGGATCAAAACCAAAAAGAAATTTGTATGAATGGTTTAACAATGTTTCTAAATGTCCTAAGATGCAATGTGATTTTTTTTGGAATTTTTAGAAACTTAAATGGTATTTTAATTAATTAATTTCCATTAATTAATTAAAATAAACATTATAATATTTTTAAAATGATTTTTTAATGCAAAAAATAAAAATAAAAATGTTTTTGGGTGAAGAAAAATATTTGAATTTAAAATGCAGAAGAAAATATTTTTTGAACTTTTCTAAGTATTTTAAATAAAATGGTAAAGAAAAATGCATTTAAATGAAAATAAAATTGAAAATGGGTGAAGTCAACTGATCCAGTGGATTAGGTTTGAATGAGCTTTGCCTGCGCGTGCAGATGGAATGCCTGGATTGAATCTGGCTTAATTAACCTAATTAATTAATAATTAAACTTAAGTGAAGTGATCTGAACCATTCATGCGCGCGGGAACTAAGATCCTAGGGCTGACATTTAAACCTGGCCACTAAACCCTAATTAGGGTTCTAAACATTTTCAGGTGACCGGAGCTAGCTCCGGTCATCTTCTCCGGCTAGCCAAACATGCTATCTCACTCAAAAATGTAATATAAATGCATCAAACTCTCCAGAAATGATCCTCTCCTCTCTCTAAACAAGAATCAACCAACAAATTTCATTTATTTCACATGAACAGCTTGAATTGAAGCAAAACGGAAAATCAAACAGAAATTTCAGAAGCTTGTGAAATGCTTAAAACTCAACCATTTTCGAAACAAATCATATTATGGAAATCAGGGGAACACATAGAATCATTCTATAACAAAAAAGAGAAGTTCTGGAAAAAGTTTTGAAGGTGGCTACCTGAGCTGAAGCTTTCACCTCTGGAGCTTTTAGACCTCTTCTTTTGTGCAAATCCTCTTTATTTGACCCCCTGATGATGTTGTAATGCTTGTATGGAGTTTTTAATGGCTGGATTGAGTGGTTGCACTCTTGCTGCACCAGAATCGTGTTTTGTGTAGAGGGGCTTTGAGGCTTGTTTGATGGTTGGTTTATGTTCTATGGATCATTTCTGAATGAATGGTGAAGTTTGTTTTGAAGTTTGATGGCTGGACAGAAAGTTTCGAAAGTTTTTGCTTGAAGGTGGTTTTTGAGAAACTTGGCTTATGGGATGATCTAAGCTTGTGTGTGTTATGGATTGACTTGCTTTTAGTCCACATAACATTGTTTGATAGGTCAGAAAGTGGGTGATGGCATGTGGTGATTGGTATGGGCAAGTTGCCAAAATGTCAACATTAGGTGTACTTGAGGTATGGGATCATGTTGCAGCTGTTTTAGGGCATGTCCTGGCTCAGCAAAGATCAAGGAGAACCATGGAAAATGTTTTGGGGTGATGCAGCAAGTGTATGAGAAGTTTTATCCCCTTTTGCAAATTTGAAAAGTTTTGGCCCCTTTTGAATTACTTGAAGTTCAAGGCATGAAATGGAATGATTCTTTGGACAACTTTGGTCACAATGCAATGTATTATGTTTGTATGATGCTTAGAGAGTGATTAGAGGTCACAAAATGACTTGGTATGTGAAATTAAACAAAATCCTCTTTGGTGTGAAAGTGAAAATTATAAGATTTTTGCCAACTTTGCCAAGCCATAACTTGAGTTCCATAATGAATTAGGACTTGTTCTTGTACTTTTTGAAAAGGGAATGATCCAATCTACAACTTTCATGACCAACAATTTTTCATTTGAAGCATTTTTGGTTGAGAAAGAGGAGGTTGAAAAACTTTCCCAAAATGGAAAGTTTCCATTACAAGTCATTTCCATTTTTGGCAACTTTTGGTTTAGCTCAATTTTCTTCAATTTTGTGAACTTACAAGCACTTCAATGATCAAATAAAGATAATATAACTTCAATTTGATGAAAAATCCACTTTGGTTCCATTGTTGGGGGTCTCAGTTACCCTGATTTTGCTCTGACTTGCTCAAGAAGTTACCCAGTGAACAGATGACTTCCACAATGAATTTCTTCATTAAACTTTGTATACATGATCCTTATAACATATTGAGACTATTAGAAACAAGAATGACCAAAAAATTTGAAGTTATGTCCTTTGAAACCAAAACCCTAAATTCAGGTCATCTGTGCAGTGAAACCCTAGGTCTGCTTCCATGCTTTCCAAGTTCTTGTGATTTTTTGGCTTCCTTGATCTTTGAGGGATATAATATGATGATAGAACACACATGGACCCTCTTGGAATGATTGGAGACTTTTGGAGTGGCTCAGATGAATCCTTGGATTGCTCAGATCACAAACCCTAGATGCAGATGAACTTGAACTAATGCAGTGAAGCAAAAATGCAATATGAGGTGATATGCTTAAACTAATGCAAATATGAAAGATCACAAGCCATGGTTTGAACTTAGTGAGGGCAAATTTGGGGTGTTTAAAGCTTCCCCTATTCAAACATGAGTTAGCTGTGCAGGGTGTAAGCGCCTGGCTTAACAGACAAACAAGATAACTTGTGGTTGAATACCAAAGACAGTCCAAAATTTGCACTCACTGGGGAGAAGAAGAAAAGGGATATAAATTGTAAAAGGTAGTAAAGTATGATTATAAAGTGAAGGCGATGGAGGACGACCATCGAGCAGAGGACGACTGTCGGGGATAAAGCAATGACAGGGAATGCTGACATGCTGGGGAAAGGTAAAGATACCATGACGGGGACGACCATCAGGTAAAGAAACAAGACTCTCTGGGGATTAAAATAAAGGCACTGATGGGGGTGGCCGTCAGGCTTGGAAAGTAAAAGTAAACAACGATGGGGACGACCATCAGGTTAAAGAATAAATGAAATAAATGATGAGGGACGATCATCAAAGGTGAAGGACGATCACCTAGCAGGGGACGGCTGCTCTTTATCACGACATAGGACGAATGTCGGATAGAAAACGTCAACGATGGGGACGGCCATCGGATAAGCATGATGAAGGACGATCATCAAGAGGTGAAGGACGATCACTTAGCAGGGTACGGCTGCTCTCGGGGTTTATCATGACATAGGACGAATGTCAGACAACAAGATCAACGATGGGGATGGCCATCGGATAAAATGATGAAGGACGATCATCAAAAGGTGAAGGACGATCACCTAGCAGGGTACGGTTGCTGAAAGTATCACGACATAGGACGAATGTCGGATAGAAAGGGGTTCCAATAATGGAGACTCCGTTGGGGAAAGGATGAGGGACGGTCATCCGAAGGTGAAGGACGATCACCTGGCAGGGTACGGCTACCGAAATTATCCCGACATAGGACGAATGTCGGATAGAAGAAAAGTTGTTCTGCTGGCGACTTGTTGGGGAATGGTAAAAACGGACGAGTGCTTACGCTTAAGAAATAAAGAGTATAAGTGTTTTGACGCTGTGTATAGATTAAAGATGCGGGCGAGCATCCTTACACCATGATACGGACGAGTATCGGTAGAAATAAATGTTGACGCATGCTTAGAGATGATGGCACGGACGAGCACCAACTAGTTAACAAAGAACACAGACGAGTACCAACTGGTTAACAAAGAACACAAACAAGTGTCAAATCTGTGGGGAATAAGTGTATGTATACGAGATACGGACGAGTATCTGTATAAGTATGAATGATTATTGTGAAGTATGAGCAAGACACCGACGAGTGTTCAACTTGCTGGGGAAAGTATGACACGGACGAGTGTCAAAAGAGAATGTACATTTGTATGGACAAACATTTGTACATGAGAGTGTAAAAGGTATTCTGGTGACCTGTGGGGATAGGCGGACACGGACGAGTGTCAACAAGAGTGTATCATAACAAGTGTTTGGTTTGCAACAAGTGTTTTGGCAACCGTGTTAGGGAAAGATGACATGGACGGGTGTCAAAAGGGTATATATACATATGTATTTGAGAGTGCAAAGAGGGTATTTGGCTTACATCTACAGGGGAGTAGTATGAACGGACGAGTGTCGAAAGGGTATGTATAAACAGGCATTTATGTTGGAAAGTGCAAAGGGGACATTTTGGCTTTTATTGCAAGGGGAAAGAGCTTTTATATACATTGCTGATAAGATACTGTCGGTATTTACAGGTGACTGGTTCGAACCTGACTTGTGATCATGCAAATGTTTGATTTTTGCCGTAATGCTCCGTATTAGACGGAATGCTACGCTATGTGGGGAAAAATGATGCGAATGCTATGATTATGCAAAAGAGAAACTGATCTAGGATTTGGATCCCAATGAAGATTGGATCTCTGGCTAATCTGCTTAGAAGGATATCCCAGCTGGGGAAGATCATTGGTAAATCTGATAAGATTCATGGCTCTTCTTGGGGAAATAGATTACTGATAGATCTATCTGGTAAGGAGAAACCCAACTGAGGAGAAGAAGGAGGCTTCCATCACTTTGTTGTGTAAGAGCTTCAGGCATTTCTCTTCTGGGAGAGGCTGGGACTCTGCAGGGGAGATGGTTCTTTTGTCTTTGAGACCTGGTACTCCGTTCAGGGGAGAAAAGATCACTGAACGATCTTCCTAGAGATATCTGTGGGGATCCCGGCTGGGGACGAGGAGTCTTTGACAACTCCGCTAGGATAAAATATTCCAGATACTGCTTGGAGGAGGTATGTTGGGGAAGTGATGCTTGGCATGCCCCATGCTGCGTATTGAATACCTGCAATCTGTTAAGACAAAAAACGCACAAGCATCTCGAGGTATCCTTTACCGGATTCCATCATAGGAGTCAGATGTTCCTGGGAGTAAGATTATTTCCTGCAAGCATTTATTTAAAGATGGCTCATTCGTTTTATGCAAGTATTATATCGTGAACATTGGACATTTTGCAAACGAAACAAAAATGTACAAAACAAGGTGTGACTGAAAATCTGATTTTATTACTCTGGGTGCCCTGAATTGGCAAATACAGTCAAAGAAACAAATCCCCTGGAATGAGGAGATTGGTACAAATTAAAAAAAGTAAAAAGTGCTGGCAACGTTGATGACGCTTCAGTGAGCTTCCTCTGCTATGACTTGTATGACCTTGACGCTCTTCTCGTCTTGCTTTCCGAAGAAGGTTGATTCTGGCTGATGCTTTATCCTTTCGGAGCTTGCCGTGTTGTAAGTGATATAGACGAATTCAGAGTGCAGTTGTTCGCTTATTCCCTTATTTTGCGTGGATCGCCCTTTCGGGTTTTCAATCCACCAGGATACCCATTTTTGCCTGAGCTGTCCAATGCGGCTTTTCAACTCAGCGGGTGTACATTTTTTTTCTTCTGATTTTTCCCTTATTTTTGCCCGAGTCTTTTTTTCTATTTTTGACTCGCCGGGATGCCCTATTTTTGCCTGGACTTACATTCTGTTTTTATGTCCAGCGGGTCTTTTTATGCGAAGTATTTTTTAACTGCATCTGAATTCATAAGGGATAAGAAATATTCACCATCCATAGTAGAGAGCATCAGTGCTCCACCAGAGAAAACTTTCTTTACTATGAATGGATCGTCGTAATTTGGAGTCCACTTGCCCCTGTGGTCTGTATGAGGAGGAAGGAGTCTTTTCAGCACAAGATCTCCTACTTGGTATTCCCGAAGCCTGACTTTCTGATCGAAGGCTTTCTTCATTCTTTTCTGATATAACTGCCCATGAAAAATTGCAGCTAATCTCTTTTCTTCGATCAGATTTAGCTGATTGTACCGAGATCGGACTCATTCTGCTTCACTTAGCCTGACATCCATTAGTACCCGTAAGGAGGGTAGTTCAACTTCAACAGGTAGGACCTTCTCCATACCATACACAAGTTGATACGGTGTTTCCCCAGTAGATGTTCTGATTGAGGTACGATACCCATGCAAGGCAAATGGTAGCATTTCATGCCAGTCTTTGTAAGTAACCACCATCTTTTGCACAATCTTCTTGATGTTTTTGTTAGCCTCCTCAACAGCGCCATTCATCTTTGGCCTGTAAGGAGAAAAGTTGTGGTGTTGGATTTTGAAGTCCCGGCACAGTTCTGCCATCATTTTGTTGTTCAAATTAGAACCATTATCAGTAATGATTCGCTCGGGTACTCCATATCGACAGATGATGTCTCTTTTCAGAAATCTGGCTACCACTTGTCTGGTGACGTTTGCATACGAAGTTGCTTCAACCCATTTGGTGAAGTAATCAATGGCTACCAGGATGAATCTGTGGCCATTTGAAGCAATCGATTCGATCTTTCCAATCATGTCAATGCCCCACATGGCAAAGGGCCAAGGCGAAGACATCACGTTCAAAGGATTCGGAGGCACATGCACCTTATCTTCATAGATCTGGCATTTGTGGCACTTTCTGGCATAGGCACAACAGTCTGCATCCATTGTGATCCAGTAGTAACCTGATCTTAACAATTTCTTAGCCATTGTATGTCCTCCAGCATGGGTACCAAAAGATCCTTCATGCACCTCGTGCATCAGCAATTCTGCCTCTTTCTTATCAACACATCTGAGAAGAACCATGTCAAAGTTTCGCTTGTATAATGAACCATCAGCATTAAGGAAGAAACTACCGGCCAACCTTCTTAATGTCTTCTTATCATTGTATAATGCCCCAGGTGGGTATGTTTGATCCTCTAAGAAGCATTTGATGTCATGGACCCAAGGCTTGTCATCTTTAGCAACGTCCACGGAGAATACATATGTTGGTCGGTCTAGTCTGGATACCGAAATCCGAGGCACATAATTGATAGTCTGAACCTTGATCATGGAGGAAATGGTAGCTAAAGCATCTACGAACTGATTTTCGTCTCGAGGGATGTACTCAAGTTTGACTGCGGTGAAGAAAGTCAATAATCTCCTCGTGTAGTCACGGTATGGAATTAGATGCTCTTGGTGAGTGTACCATTTGTCGTTGGTCTGATTGATTACCAAAGTTGAATCCCCAAATAAAGTTAATGTCTTGATCCTGAGGTCAATGGCTTCCTCAAGACCCATGATACAGGCTTCGTATTCAGCTTCATTGTTAGTGCATGCAAAGGTGAGTTTTGCCGAAAAAGGCATGTGAACTCCTTTAGGTGTAATGAGCATTGCACCAACTCCACGACCATTCATATTGACAGCCCCATCAAACATCATTTTCCATTCTTCTTCTGGGTAAGGCCCTTCAGTGTGAACAGGCTCTTCATGATCTTTTGCTTTTAGGAACATGATGTCTTTATCAGGGAAGTCAAATCTCAATGGTTGGTAATCATCAATGGGTTGTTCAGCTAGATAGTCAGACAATACACTGCCTTTGATGGCATTTTGAGATGTCTACTGAATGTCATACTCTGTCAGGATCATTTGCCATCTTGCAACCCTTCCGGTAAGTGCTGGCTTCTCAAATATGTACTTGACAGGGTCCATCTTTGAAATCAACAAGGTAGTGTGAGTCAACATATACTGTCTTAGTCGGCGAGCAGCCCACGCTAAAGCATAGCAAGTTTTCTCGAGCAGTGAATATCGTTGTTCACAGTCGGTAAAATTTTTTCTTAGGTAGTATATTGCATACTCTTTTCGACCAGACTCGTCATGCTGGCCCAACACACACCCCATTGATTCTTCTAATACTGTCAGGTACATTATTAGAGGTCTTCCTTAAACTGGAGGCATAAGAATTGGAGGTTCTTGCAGGTACTCCTTGATTTTGTCAAAAGCCTTCTGACAATCTTCATGCCACCTGATCGTTTGTTCCTTTCTTAATAGTTTGAACAGGGGTTCACAGGTTGCAGTAAGGTGAGATATGAACCTTGATATGTAGTTCAACCTACCTAAAAACCCCCTAACTTCCTTTTCAGTCCTAGGTGCAGGCATCTCCTGAATGGCTTTGACTTTGTTAGGATCAACTTCAATTCCCTTTTCACTTACTATAAATCCCAACAGCTTACCGGACCGGACCCCGAATGTGCACTTGTTAGGGTTTAGCTTTAACTGGTATTTTCTCAGACGCTTGAACAACTTTAGCAGGTTTACCAGATGATCTTCTTCAGTGAGGGACTTGGCAATCATGTCATCCACGTAGCATTCAATTTCTTTGTGGATCATGTCTTGGAATAACGTCACCATAGCCCGTTGATAAGTGGCACCAGCATTCTTCAGTCCAAATGGCATTACCTTATAACAAAATGTGCCCCAAGGTGTGATGAAGGTAGTCTTCTCCATGTCTTTAGGTGACATTCTGATCTGATTATACCCTGAAAATACATCCATGAAGGAAAACACCGAGAACTGAGCTGTGTTGTCAACCAATACATCAATGTGAGGTAATGGGAAGTCATCCTTTGGGCTAGCTCTATTCAGATCCCGGTAATCCACACACATCCTTACCTTGCCATCCTTCTTAGGCACTGGTACAATGTTAGCGACCCACGGCGGGTAACTAGTCATAGCAAGGAAACCGGCGTCCCACTGTTTTTGTACTTCTTCCTTAATCTTCATGGCCATATCTGGACGAGTACGGCGTAACTTCTGCTTCACTGGAGGACAATCTTCTTTCAAAGGCAGCGTGTGCATGACAATGTCTGTATCGAGACCTGGCATGTCTTGATAGGACCAAGCAAAGACGTCGACGTACTCTCGAAGCATGTCAACAAGTTGTTCCTTCACTGAATCTTGTAGACCGGCCCCAATCTTCACTTCTTTCAAGTCTTCTTCGGTACCAAGATTAACTGTTTCAACCTCCTCTTGATGAGGAGTAATCACTTTTTCTTCTTGCCTCAACAACCTGGTGTCGCTCCCGATAAAATGACACCAGGTCAGATAAGGGTACAGACGCGAACGGTCGGCGAGAGGGACAATGAGAACACACAGCCGTGAACTCACTGGAGGATGAATAGAGTCGCCAGCTAGGCATTTTTATCCCGGAGGAAAGGCAATGCTGCATAGACCTAGGAAGATATGGATAAGACGGTTTGCGAACCAGAGAGACTGAGAAAGGGGGTTGGTTACAACCTGGGAAGGTATTAGCACCCAGATTGTCCGTCGTACTCGACGGGATCCACGCTTAAAAGATTTGTGTTTTAAAGGGGTAGTGTCAGTGCAATTTGTGTATAAAATAGCTGGAAAAGATGTACAGGTGTCAGTGTAAAAGAAGTGAAGTGTGTAAATGATGTGTCAGTGTAAGAACAGGAATGAAGTGCTCATGATAATGAGGCTAAAGAATGAAGCTAGAAAAAGGGGGAATGTACAGAGACTTTTGTTCGATAACTGTTAAGTTATGCCTACGTATCCTCTCGTGCAATGAGGAAGTCAGAACACCGTAGTTCGACCCAAAGAGACTGAAAGATGAATTGACTGGTGAACTGCTTACTTGCCCATGCTCAAGTGTATGACCTGTCTGGCTCAGGTGCGAACTGTCTTGCATTAGACGGAAGAAGCAAGTTCTCGTTTGTGAGTGAAGGTGATAAGAAAAGAATCCCGAAGGAGACGATTATTGTTTGTTTTTGAGTTTTCAGTCTTTTATTGCTTTTGAAAGTTTGTCATAAGTTAATGAGCTTAAGTCTAAACCAATGGATTTAGTAAACTCATCACATCTTCCCTCTGATTAGGGGTAATGAGAGTACCTTAAGTGTGAAGTCAGATTCTCACACTTAATCACCTTTGATGCAGGATTAAGATCATTAACCTACTTGTGATTATTTAGATGTTTTTGGTGTTTTTGTTTAGTGTTGAGTAATGAGGTTAAGCCGTAATCAAGGATTAAACAGACCCATTACACTATCCTAAAAGAAGGATAATAGATGAGGATGTTTAAGCTGAGGAAAACTCCTCAACTTAATCCATGATTAGGGATTAAACCCATGACAAAACAAGCCTTTGATTAAGTGGATTTTAGTTAATGATATGATGATGAAGTGAATTTTATTGTTTGTAAGACAACTTGAGGGGGACTTGTCCATTAACACTAGGGTTAGTCCTTCTTAACCAATAAAGGAAGAATTAGAACCCTAATGCAAGGCCCAAGTTACAAGTGTGATGTCTTGGTACTTATTAAGTGAATTGATTAAGAGATTTAAACACATTAAGGGTTTAACACTTAGGATTAAAGTTATACACTCCATCCTAAGAGAAGGATGCAGGCATAAGCTTAATCACAAAGCCTTAAAGCCTTTAGGGTTTAGTCCCTGATTATGAGATGAGAAGAGAAGACTCAAAAGAGACACAAAGGCAAAACTAAGAGGGGAGACTAATCAAAACCCTAATCATTGTCATGCTTGGTTGTTCCTAAGGTTTGTGAGGTTTTCAAGAGAAGTCTTCAATGGAATCACCAGGAAGCAGATGGACAGGATCAAGAGAAGCAAAGTGACTTGCTTCATTCAAGAAGTCAAGTCACTTGAAGAAAGAAGGTGGGAGGAACAAGAATGAGCAAGCTCAATCTCAAACACCAATAGAAATGCAGCAATGGATGCAAGAGAGATGAAAAGAAAAGTTATGAGAAGTGAAGGCAAATTCACTTCTCAAGTTACTTACCACCTGAAATGTTAGAAAGAAATGCAATGCAATGCAAGATGAGATGAAATGGTATGATGCTAAGCAAAACCAGAAGCATGTTGATGATGATTATGATGTTATGAGGTGCTGCAAACATGAGGCAAGACATGGGGATGTTCATACAAGATCATGGATGCAAATGATGCAAGTTAAGGAGCATGAACAAGCATGGAAAGTTATGAAGCATACAAGACAAATGACATGGCAAATATGTAATGCAATGATCAAACATGCTTCCTACATGTCTTAAGATGTCAAATGAATCACAAGAATGCACAAAATGCAATGACAAGTCAAGTTATGCAAGAGAATGCAAGAAGGATGCAAAAGAAAGCCCAAATTAGGGTTCATGGATCAAACATCAAACAAAAACCCAAAACAGAAACAAATCCTAAGATAAAAAATGGAAAATGTTACCCAAAGAAACCCTAAACCTATGCTAAACCAAGGTTCAAAGGGGAGGTCCCAACTCTTAACCAAACTCAAGTTATGAATTTTCTAAGTTATTAGGGTTTTTAGGGTTCCTAAACACAAGAAATAACAAACAAATTGAAAATGCAAGATCAAATCATGGCCATTTAACCCTAGAAACTACATGCTAAATAGAAAACAATGCAAGAAGAACCAATGTCTCAACCTTCTCCAATAGGCAGAAATGGATTTTTAAACTTATGATCAAATTAATGCACAAAATAGGATTTAATTCAATGAAAAATTCTTAAAATGCATCAAGATCAAAAAAGAAATTTGGTTTGAAGGTTGGACAATGTTTCTAAATGTCTTAGAACATTTCATGAATTTTTTTGTAATTTTTAAATACCTAAAAGTATTTTTAATTAATTAATTCCCATTAATCAATTAAAAATAATCTTTTAAATATTTAAAAATTCTTTTTTAATGATAAAAAATAAAATAAAAATGTTTTTGGGTCTTAAAAATTAATAAAACTTTTAGGAAAAAGTTTCATAATTTTTAAGAATTTTTAACTATTTTAAAATAATTATGCAAGTTTAATGAAAGAAAAAGAATTAAAAATCAAATAAAATAAAAGTAAACAGAAAGGATGGCTGAGATTGATTCTGGCAGTGGATGGGTTGACTGCGCGCGCAGATCAAAGGCCCATATTCAAACTTCTAAAACTCAATTAATTAAATTAATTAATCCTGATTATCACTTAATGAAATGATCCTGACCCTTCGTACACGCGCGGGAGATGAAATCCAGTGGCTCACATTCAAACTTTGCCCTAACCCTAATTAACCTCACTAATTACTTTCAGGCTGCCGGAGAAGACTTCCGGTCGTCTTCTCCGGCCAGCTCTCACCTGAGAAACCTCAAAACCCCTCAAAACGTAACAAAAACAAAATCTATGAATTGGGAAATGATCTCCAGCCTCTCACGAATCAAACCCCTCTCTCAAAACAAATTTATTCTTCCTAAACAAGCTGAATCGAAAGAAAGAAAAACTAGGGCACGCAAGCTTCAGAGACAAATTAAACTCTCAAATCAAAACCATTTCAAAAACTAAGAACATCAGGATGATCAGTGAATCACATAGAACAAGTTTGTAACAAGAAAAATGATTTCTGGAAAAATAAATTTCAGGCTACCTGAGATTCGAAGCTTTCAGTTTAAGGACTTTCTGGCCACTTCCTTCAGTGCAAACTGCTCCAATTGGTCCCCAGAAGATGTTTGAATGCTCAAAAGAAGTTTATGTTGGCTGGATAGTGAGATTCGAAAGCTTCTGCTCAAGCTTGATCAGAAATGGCAATGGTGAAATAGAGAGCTTCAGGTCATGGTGAATGGTTGTTTGTGATCCTGAGGGTGAATGGAGAAGCTTTACAAAGTTTGTTTGACTGTTTGTGAGCTAGGATGAGAGTTTCGAATGAAACTGCAAGCTGGTGTCAAAATGGTGCAGTGATGTTGTAGCTTGTTTAAGGCTTGGTTCTTGGTTGCTTTTGGGCTCAATGAGACATGGTGAGATGATTGGTAAAGATGGTTTGGATGTATGTGAGCTGGGCAGAGAGTTTCGAAGGCAAAAGCAAAAATGGAGTGTTCTTGTGTTGGTGTGTGTATGAGATGTTTCAGCCTTGCCTTCTCATATCTTTGGCTTGCCAAGGGATATTGTATTATAATCCTATAGGTCAGATGATGTGACCTGGCCTATAGTGATTGGTAAGTTTACTTTTGCAAAATGTCCATTTCTTTGTAAGAGAAAGCATGGCTTGATCTAGGCTTGGTACAAGGCATGGGCTATGCGCAGCAAAATGAGGGGAAAGAGTCAACTTGGTTCAGCATCCAATGTGACAAGTTGGTGAAGTGTTATGAGTGCTTTTGCAAGTTGTTGCTTTATGGACTTTCATGATAAAAATGCCTTGTTACATGAACTAAACACATGTGATCTTGGTTCAAACTTGATTTTTAGGACTTAGAGAATGCTTATGTGCTGGTTTGATACCAATTAGAAGTTGCAATTTGACTTAACACATGATTTTGCAATTTTCACACTTGGTGCATATCTTGAAAATAAGTGATTTTTGCCAACTTTACATTGCCATAACTTTTGATCCAAGAAGAGTTTGATCATGTTCTTGTACTTTTTGAAAAGGGAAAGATGAGATCTACAACTTTCATGACCAAAGTTTTTCCATTTGAAGCATTTTTGGATCATGAATCATGGCTTGAAAAAATGACCTAAAATGATGCATTCTTGAAAAGTCAACTATGCTCAAAAAGTCAACATTTGCAAAAACCCTAAATTCTTGATTTTTATGAACTTCAACATTCTTCCATGATCAAATAAAGATCATATACACTCAAAATGATGAAGATCACCCATTGGTTGGGTCATTGGGGGCCTCAGATGCCCTGATTTTGCACTGACTTGTCTGAAAAGTCAACCTTTGATCAGATGACTTCCCCATGGAATTTCTTCATGAAAATTGATATGCATACTCCCTATACCATATAGAGATCAATGGAAACAAGAATGACCAAAAAATTTGGAGTTATGGCCTCTGAAACCAAAACCCTAATTTTCAGTCAACTGTGCAGTTCATCCTGGCTCTGCATCCACTCAAACCCTAGTTCTTGTGATTCCTCTGCATTTTTGACTTTGAGGAGATGGAATATGATATAAATACACACATGGACCCCTTTGAGTTGATTGGTAGCCTTTGAAATGGCTCAAGAAGCCTTGAGGTTGCTCAGATCACAAACCCTAGGTGCAGATGCCTTAGAAACTATCCAGTGAATCAAAATGTACTATGAGATGATATGATGGTGTTTATGCATATGAGATGATCACAAGCCATGGTGTGAATGGGTGAGGGCAAATTTGGGGTGTTTACAGCTGCCCCTATTCAAACATGAGTTAGCTGTGCAGGTTGTAAGCGACGGCTTAACAGGCCAAACAAGATAACTTGTGGTTGAATACCAAAGACAGTCCAAAATTTGCACTCACAGAAACGAAGAAGAAAAGGGATATAGATTGTAAAAGCAAATAAAGTATATTGTAAAGTGTGGGCGACGGAGGACGACCGTCGAGCAGAGGACGACTGCTGGGCAAATAGCAATGACGGGGACGGCCGACATGCTGGGGGAAAGTGCAGAAAATAAAGCAATGACGGGGACGGCCGACATGCTGGGGATAAAAAGTAAAGCCAAGACGGGGACGGCCGACTAGCTGGGGAAAGTGATAATATGATGGGGACGGCCATCAAGATAAAGTTGTAAAATTCTCTGGGGATTAATGAAACATGACGGGGACGGCCATCAAGTTCATAAAGCAAAGTAACCAACGATGGGGACGACCATCGGGCTAAAAAAGGAAAAGGGACCACGACGGGGACGGCCATCGGGTTAAAGAATAAATGAAAAGAACAGATGATGGGGTACGGCCATCAAAGGTGAAGGACGATCACCTAGCAGGGGACGGCTGCTCTGTTGGGAATAAAAGAAGTATGATGGGGACGGCCATCAAAGGTGGAGGACGACCACCTGGCAGGGTACGGCTGCCGAAAATATCAACGATGGGGACGGCCATCGGATAGAAAAGGTCAACGATGGGGACGGCCATCGGACGAGCATGATGGAGGACGACCATCAAGAAGTGGAGGACGACCACTCAGCAGGGTACGGCTGCTCTCAAGGTTTGTCATGACATAGGACGAATGTCAGATAACCGAAATCAACAATGGGGACGGCCATTGGATAAAGTGATGAAGGACGATCATCAAAGGGTGGAGGACGACCACCTAGCAGGGGACGGCTGCTAAAAATCAACGATGGGGACGGCCATCGTATGAGCATGATGGAGGACGACCATCAAGAAGTGGAGGACGACCACTTAGCAGGGTACGGCTGCTCTCAGAGTTATCATAACACAGGACGAGTGTTAGATAAAAGAAAATTTGTTGGCGATCTACTGGGGATATAGTAAACACGGACGAGCGTTCACAACCAAGAAAGGAAAGTATGAGTGTTTGGTATTGTGCATAGATTAAAGATGCGGACGAGCATCCTTAAGACTATGATACGGACGAGTATCATGTAGAAACAAACTGACACATGTTCAGAGATGATGATACGGACGAGTATCAACTGGTTAACAAAGAACACGGACGAGTGTTGCATCTGAAAGAATCCTTCTGGAGAATAATAGACACAGATGAGTATCCATATTCAAGAAGACATAAGTGTTTGACACGGTGTATGGATTAAAGATGCGGACGAGCATCCTTAAGACTATGATACGGACGAGTATCATGTAGAAACAAACACTAGACGCAATGTTCTGAGATGATGGTACGGACGAGTACCAACTGGTTAACAAAGAACAAGGACTATTGTCGAATCTGTGGGGATATGAGTGATGATGTATACAAGATACGGACGAGTATCTGTATCAGTGTACCAATGAGTAGTGAGTATGTATGTATAAGTGTTTATCTGCTGGGGAGAGTGACACGGACGAGTGTCAAAGAGAAAAGTAAAATAATAACAAGTATATGGGTGATGAAGGTGTAAGCGACTGCGCTGGGGATATGACACGGACGGGTGCCAAGAAAATGTATATATAAGTATATGTGAGTGCAAAGAGGATGTCTTTGGCTTTCTGCTGGTGATTTGTGATACGGACGGGTGCCAGAAAGTATCTGTAATACGGGTGATCCTACTTGTAAAGAGTGTTCAAGCGACTTTACTGGGGAATGATGACACGGACGGGTGTCAAAATGAGTATATACTGGTGTTTAGGTTGGAGAGGCAACTGCTTTTGCTGGGACCCTGGTGGGGATTTCTGTACATTGTTGACGAATGGTTATTATTCACAAGTGTTACTTCAGAACATGGCTTATGATTATGCTATGCATTTGATTTTTGCCGTAATGCTCCGTATTAGACGGAATGCTACGCTCTGGGGGATAGTATGATGCAAATGCCATGATTATGCAAAGAGGCACAGACCCGGGATTCGGATCCCGTTGCTGCGAAGATCTCTGGTCGATCTGCTTGAAAAGGACCTCCCAGCTGGGGGTGAGATCATTGGTAGATCTGATGAGGTATCTGCTTGGGGACATAGGTCACTGATTGACATATCCTTATAATGGGACCCAGCTGGGGTTTGTAGAAGCTTTCTGTACTCTGTTGTGACTTCTTCGCGCGTTGCTCTTCCGGATAGAGGCTGGGGCTCCGTGGGGAGATGGTTCCCTGACTTCTGTATTCAGCTGAGGATGACATGGCAACTCGGCTGGGGAGAGCAACAAGAGGCAACTCAGCTGGGGATAGAGCATTTCAGATGCTGAGATTGAGTGCATGTCGATTTGGCAACTTTGCTGGGGAAATGGGCACTCTCCAGTGCCACGTGGAAGATAGACCGAGTTGATAATGATTCGCCTGCCTGCTGAGACGTAACTTGCATCCCCCAGGTTGCGTTCTGGATACCTGCAATCCTGCAAAGGTAAGGAAACGTACAAAAGGTCCCGAGGTATCCCTTACTGGATTCCGTCATAGGAGTTAAGTACTTTCGAGAATAATCACATTCCCTGTAAGCATGTGTTTTTATTTTTAGAGGAAGGCATCTGTACTTATGCAATTGTATTTTTAGAGATATCAGACAACTCTTTGCAAAACATAAATGTAAAAACGAAACATGACTGAAAAATCTGATTTTATTAATTCACATGCCCTGAATTGGCGAGATACAGTCAAAGAAACAAATCCCCTGAAATGAGGAGATTGTTACAAATTGAGAAACAAAATGCTGGCAGTGTTGGCGACGCTTTGACGAGCTTCCTCTCCTGCTATGACTCGTATGACAATGACGTTCTTCTCGTCTTGCTCTCTGAAGAAAGTTGATTCTGATTGAAGCTTGATTCCGTCGAAGCTCTCTAAGTTGTAAGTGATACAGTCGAATTCAGAATGCAGTTGTTCGCTTATTCCCTTATTTTGCATGGATCGCCCTTTCGGGTTTTCAATCCATCGGGATACCCATTTTTGCCTGAGCTGTCCAATGCGGCTTTTCAACTCAGCAGGTGTACGTTTTTTATTTATTTCCCTTATTTTTGCCCGAGTCTTTTATTCTGTTTTTGACTCGCCGGGATGCCCTATTTTTGCCTGGACTTGCATTCTGTTTTTATGTCCAGCGGGTCATTTTATGCGAAGTATTTTTTAACTGCATCTGAATTCACAGGGGATGGGAAATCTTCACCATCCATGGTGCTGAGCATCAGCGCTCCACCAGAGAAAACTTTCTTTACAACGAATGGTCCTTCATAATTCGGAGTCCATTTGCCCCTGTGGTCTGTATGAGGAGGGAGGATTCTTTTCAAAACAAGATCCCCTACTTGGTACTCTCGGTGCCTGACTTTCTGGTCGAAGGCCTTCTTCATTCTCTTTTGATATAACTGCCCGTGGCAGATTGCAGCCAATCTCTTCTCTTCGATCAGACTCAGTTGTTCGTATCGGGATCGGACCCACTCTGCTTCGTTCAGCTTAACATCCATCAGTACCCGCAAGGAGGGTAATTCAACTTCAACAGGTAGGACTGCTTCCATACCATACACAAGCTGATACGGTGTTGCCCCAGTGGACGTTCTGATTGATGTGCGATACCCATGCAAAGCAAATGGTAGCATTTCGTGCCAGTCTTTGTATGTGATTACCATCTTCTGCACAATCTTCTTGATATTCTTATTTGCTGCCTCAACAGCGCCATTCATCTTTGGCCTGTAAGGAGAAGAATTGTGATGTTGGATCTTGAAGTCCCGGCACAGCTCTGCCATCATTTTGTTGTTCAAGTTGGAACCATTATCAGTAATGATTCGCTCGGGCACTCCATACCGACAGATGATATCTCTTTTCAGAAATCTGGCTACCACTTGTCTTGTAACATTTGCATATGAGGCTGCTTCAACCCACTTGGTGAAATAGTCAATGGCGACCAAGATAAATCTGTGACCATTTGAAGCAGTTGGCTCAATCTTGTCAATCATGTCAATGCCCCACATGGCAAAAGGCCAAGGTGAAGACATGATGTTCAAAGGATTGGGAGGCACATGCACCTTATCTGCGTAGATCTGGTATTTGTGGCATTTTCTGGCGTAAGCACAACAGTCTGCATCCATTGTGATCCAGTAATAACCCGATCTTAACAACTTCTTAGCCATGGCATGCCCTCCTGCATGGGTACCAAAAGATCCTTCGTGCACTTCATGCATCAACAAATCTGCTTCCGTCTTGTCAACACATCTGAGGAGTATCATGTCAAAGTTCCTTTTGTATAAAGACCCATCAGTGTTCAGGAAGAAACTACCAGCAAGCCTTCTCAAAGTCTTCTTATCATTGGAAGATGCCCCAGGCGGGTATGTTTGATCCTCCAAGAAGCACTTAATGTCATGGAACCAAGGCTTATCATCTTTTACAACATCCGCTGCAAATACATATGCTGGTCTATCAAGTCTAGACACTGAAATCTGGGGTACAAAGTTAGCAGCTTGAACCTTGATCATGGATGAAATGGTAGCAAGAGCATCTGCAAACTGATTCTCGTCCCGAGGGATATACTCAAGTTTGACTGTTGTGAAGAAAGTCAATAACCTCCTTGTATAATCCCTGTAAGGTATCAGATGATCCTGATGGGTATACCATTTTCCGTTGGTTTGATTGACTACCAAAGCTGAATCCCCGAATACGGTCAATGTCTTGATCCTGAGGTCAATGGCTTCCTCAAGACCCATAATGCAAGCTTCGTATTCAGCTTCGTTGTTAGTGCAGTTGAAAGTGAGTTTTGCCGAGAAAGGCATGTGAACCCCTTTAGGTGTAATGAGTACTGCACCAACACCACGGCCATTCATGTTAACAGCCCCATCAAACATCATAGTCCATTCTTCCTCCGGGTCAGGCCCTTCAGTGTGAATAGGCTCTTCATGATCTTTTGATTTAATGAACATGATGTCTTCATCAGGGAAGTCAAACCTCATAGGCTGGTAGTCATCAATGGGTTGCTCAGCAAGATATTCAGATAGTACACTGCCCTTGATGGCTTTCTGAGATGTGTACTGTATGTCGTATTCTGTAAGAATCATCTGCCATCTTGCAACCCGTCCGGTAAGAGCTGGCTTCTCGAAAATGTACTTAACTGGATCCATTTTTGAGATTAACAAGGTAGTGTGGGTCAACATATACTGTCTCAGTCGGCGAGCAGCCCACGCTAAAGCACAGCAAGTTTTCTCGAGCAGTGAATAACGTTGTTCACAGTCGGTAAACTTTTTGCTTAGGTAGTATATTGCATACTCTTTTCGACCAGACTCGTCATGCTGGCCCAGCACACACCCCATTGATTCTTCTAACACTGTCAAGTACATAATCAGAGGTCTTCCTTCTACTGGAGGCATGAGGATTGGAGGTTCTTGTAAGTACTCTTTGATCTTGTCAAAAGCCTTCTGGCAATCTTCGTTCCACCTGACCGTTTGTTCCTTTCTTAACAGCTTGAACAAGGGTTCACAGGTTGCTGTAAGGTGAGATATGAACCGCGAAATGTAGTTCAATCGGCCTAAAAACCCTCGAACTTCTTTCTCAGTTTTCGATGCAGGCATCTCTTGGATGGCTTTGACTTTATCAGGGTCAACTTCAATCCCTTTTTCGCTTACAATAAATCCCAGCAGTTTACCGGATCGCACCCCGAATGTGCATTTGTTGGGGTTCAACTTCAGTTGGTACTTTCTCAGACGCTTGAACAGCTTGAGCAGATTCACCAGATGATCTTCTTCAGTAAGGGACTTGGCGATCATATCATCCACATAACATTCTATTTCCTTGTGGATCATATCGTGGAACAATGTCACCATAGCCCGTTGATATGTGGCACCAGCATTCTTCAGTCCGAATGGCATCACTTTGTAACAGAACGTGCCCCAAGGTGTAATGAATGTTGTCTTCTCCATGTCTTCAGGTGACATCTTGATCTGATTATACCCTGAAAATCCATCCATGAAGGAGAATACCGAGAACTGAGCCGTGTTATCCACTAATACATCAATGTGAGGTAATGGGAAGTCATCTTTCGGGCTGGCTCTGTTCAGATCCCGGTAATCAACACACATTCTTACTTTGCCATCTTTCTTAGGCACAGGTACTATATTAGCAACCCACGGTGGGTAGCTAGTCACAGCGAGGAACCCGGCGTCCCATTGCTTTTGTACCTCTTCCTTGATTTTCATAGCCATGTCTGGGCGAGTTCGGCGCAGCTTCTGTTTAACTGGTGGGCATTCTTCCCTCAAAGGCAGCTTGTGCACAACTATATCGGTGTCCAACCCTGGCATGTCTTGATACGACCAAGCAAACACATCAACATACTCCTGAAGCAGATCTATCAGTTGTCTCTTCACCGAGTCTTGCAGGCAGGCCCCGATTTTAACTTCTTTCACGTCTTCGTCTATACCAAGATTAATCACTTCAACCTCCTCCTGGTGAGGGGTAACGACCTTTTCCTCTTGTCTCAACAACCTGGCTAGCTCTTCAGGAAGCTCATATTCTTCATCAACCCCTTCATCAGCTTGATTGATTGGATTGTCAAAGTCATACGATGTCATAGCCGTGCTGTTGTCGGTGCTGTCAGGAAGGCGCTCTCTGCAAGGGTTAAGTTGGTTCATTTTAGTGATTGATTTTAATCTTGCTTTAGAAAAAAGTGAAATGAAGTTATCATTTTGAAAACACCGCCATTTATTTTTGTACAAAAAGAAAAAATGGAAAAAACAGTGAGCAGAAAAGAAAAAGACTCGTTTGCAAAAAGATGTCTGATATTTCATTAATTTAATCTTGTTTGCACAAAAGTACAGATGGCCCTGATTACAAAATGAGTCTTGTCATCTTGGGCAAGATGCAAGACTTTGATGCATGCTATAAAAATGCAGGAAATAATAATTACTCTGCGTGAGTAACTCTTATAATTTCCTGGGAAGACCAGTTCGAGACACTGCTCCCCGGGATCTTTGGACGAATCCAATTCTCCAGATTGCGCTCCTCTTCCAGCTCGTCTTCCAGACAGTTGATAGCATCGGGGGTAAGCATTCCCCCACTGACAAAACCTGGCTCTGCAGCAGCCTTTGCTTGATGTTGAGTTGGTCTGTAACCCAACCCAAACTTGTCCTCTTTTTTCTCCACCGATAGCAGTTTGCCCCAGCCTTGGGCAATTCCTTCCTCAACAACCTTCCGGGCTTGTTGGTATGATGACATTGGAGTACCAGATACAGCAGATGCCTCATTCACATTCAAAGCTTCAAACCCCTGGCTCATTGTTTCATGGATCTCCCCATCCATTTCAATGTACTTATAGGTTGCCAGGTGGGTGACAAAAATGTCCTCCTCTCCACAGATTGTGACAACTTGGCCTTCCCACTCAAATTTTAACTTTTGGTGAAGGGTAGACGTTATTGCGCCGGCGGCGTGAATCCAGGGTCTACCCAACAAACAGCTGTAGGCGGGCTGAATGTCCATCACATAAAAGATAGTTTTAAAGGTCTGTGGGCCAATTGTCACGGGCAGCTCAATCTCTCCCAGAACCGATCTCTTAGAACCATCAAAGGCTCTTACTACCAGGTTGCTGGGTCTCAATGCCAAACCATCGTATTCCAACTTCACCAGAGCCTTCTTTGGTAAGACATTCAGGGACGACCCTGTGTCTACCAGCACATGAGAAAGGACAGCTCCTTTGCATTCCAGGGTTATGTGCAAGGCTTTGTTGTGATTGCGGCCGTCCGCTGTCAAGTCAGAATTGGTAAACCCTAGGCCGTTGCTAGCAGTAACATTTCCAACCACGGTTTCCAATTGGTTGACAGTAATCTCCTCAGGCACGTAAGCTGCGTGCAGGACTTTGAGTAGTGCATTCCGATGGGCTTCGGAGCACATAAGCAGTGAGAGGATAGAGATTTTGGATGGCGTCTGGTGAAGTTGATCCACAATTTTGTAATCACTCTTTTTGATGATTCTCATAAACTCATCAACTTCTTGATCGAACGGTGTTTTCAAGGCTTCTTTGGCAGCTGGATCTTCCTGCACCGGGCCTTTACCCTTTGCCTTGGCAGCAGCTTCTGCTTCGGCAGTAGGTTTTTGAACTTGTGAAGCAAAGAGACATCCGCTTCGAGTGAAGCCTCCGCCTCCCCCCACATTATCTACTTGTGGTGCAGGTGCTGATGTTTCAAGAGTGATTCTTTTCCCTTCGCAGTACACGTCAGAGCCATAGTGCCAAGGGATGGCCCTATTGCTTTCATATGGTACTGGTCCAGGCACCGTGACAGTGACTGGACTGATTGCTGCTGCTGAAGGGACTGTAATTGTCTGCGGATCATAAAAGATTGTAACTGGTGCTCTGGCAGGAGCAGCACCTTCCGAATGGTAGGCGGAATTATTTTCAGGATCGTAGAATATGGTAACAGTGGAGACATCTTCATGATTGATTGCTGGTGTTGTAGGAGGTGTTGTTGGAAGGACTGATGTTGTTGTTGATGGAGATTCGAAATGGAATGAAGCTGAAGTTGTAGCAGGAGAAACTGTTGAAAACTGATCATTTGGGAGGACAGATGAAGTATTGGTTGATGTTGCTGGTGAATTATCGGGAACAATAGTTGCTGCGGTTGTGGGAGGTTCTGAGACTGTTGCTGATGAAGTTGTTGGGTTTGTCGGAAATGATGTAGTGATCTGTAGCAAGCCACTCTGAATAAGGCTGTCAATGCCATTCCTCAGGTCCTCACACCCATTCCATGAAATATTGCAGTAGGGACACCCTAGTTCACACCCCGGAAATATTTGGTTTTCTCGGAGTTGAGCTTTGATTTCCACCAATGGTGTCCTGATCTGATCCACACTGGTTATTAAATAAGACGGTTGGTCTTCTTCAATAGCGTTAATTCGGGGACCACCATGGTTTGGCATTGGGTTTTTATTGACATTGGGCGGAGGTGCAAAATTCAGAGCCTTGGAGTCTACCAAGTCTTGTACCTTCATATGCAGAGCCCTGCATTTTTCTGTACTGTGACCAAGTGCGTTCGAATGAAAAGCACACCTAGCATTGGAGTCATAGTTTCTTGGTAGACTGTTGGGATCCGGAGGTGCCAACGTTCTTAGCTCAACTAGGTTGAGCTTCAGAAGTTGTGGCAGCAAGGCAGCATACGGCATTGTGATCGGGTCGATCACTCTGTTAGCTTGGGATGGTCTTTGTTGGAATGGCCTCTGTTGATTGTTGTTGGAGTTGTTGTTGAAGTTTCTTGGAGGATACTGATTCTGCTGATACTGAGGTTGTTGTTGGAAGTTTTGTTGAGGAGGTTGATAGACGGGCTGAGGATGTGCTGGAGCAGGGATAGTGACTGCTGCTATTGACCTTTGAACATATTGGGGCCTACCCCTGTTGGTGTGAATGGCATTGGTCTCGCCAGTTCTTCTCGGGCCTGCGAAAGGCTTTCTTGTACTACTGGACGAGCTGGCACCATTATCAGAAATCTTACCCATCTTTAACAGGCTTTCAATTCTCTCCCCAGCTATAACAACATCTGCGAAGCTAGTGGAAGAGAAAGCAGCCAACCTGTCAATATACGTTCCCTGGAGAGTGTTCATAAACATGTCTGCCATTTCTCTCTCAGACATTGGTGGTTGAACGGCAGCAGCCAATTGCCTCCATCTCTGGGCATATTCTCGGAAACTTTCCCTTGACGACTGTGACATTCCCATTAGGAGAGTCCTGTTGGGTGCCATGTCTAAGTTGTATTGATACTGTCTAATGAAGGCCTCTGCCAGGTCCTTCCAGCATCTTACAGTTGCCCTTGTCAAATGGGAATACCATTCCCTCGATGCTCCAGTCAAGCTGTCTTCGAAGTAAAACATCCAGAGTTTCTCATCCATTGTATAGGCCTTCAGCCTTCCCAGAAATGATTGCAAATGAGTCCGAGGGCATGAAGTCCCATTATACTTTTCGAAACAAGGAGGTTTGAACTTATGGGGGATCCTGACCCCGTCTACCAATCCCATGTCCATGACGTCGAACCCCAAAGAGTTTTGAGACTCCAGTGATCTCAACTTCTCAGCTATTTCTTCCAATCGTCTATCATATGTTTCCTCTCCAGCACCCATTACTGTAAATTGGTCCTCCTGAGGATCTTCTTGAAGTACTCTCCCTGCTGTGGCAGTCCCTTGTATATTGACTGGGATGTTGGCCTCTGGATGGAGATGGGGTCCAAAAACCGGGGGATTGACATGAGGTTGGACCCTCTCGTTGTTACTTGTGCCAGCAGTCCCCACATGGGGCTCCTCTTGATTCCTTCCTTCTACCAAAGCTCTGAGCCTCTCCTGGCTTTGAGCTAAGTTGTTCATCACTTCCATGAATTGTGTTATCTGGGTTCTCATCTCCAGCCTTTCGTTGGCCATCTGGTTTCTGACCTCCGTAAGGTCCTGCTGCATCTGATCCATCTGGATTCCCGGAAGGTTGTTTCTAGTTGGGTACCTGTGTGGCCTGTTGAGAGGAAATACCCGGCGGCGAGCAATAATTCCTGAGATCACAACAGAGGTTAGCAACAACAAAACAAAAACCTACAAAACAAACAAGAGGGTTAGCATGCAATGCAGTTATGCTTATTTGTTCTCAAGGTATCCGGTTTGGCATTCAGTTTTGACCCTTCCAGACCCTTGAAGATGATGCTGTTGAAGTTGCTTTTGAAGTAACCCAGATGGAAACTAACACAAATATATTACAAAGGTGAAATAATACAACTTGTTCATTTTACAACACAAGCCCTCAAAGGGGTCAAAATACATCACAAAAAAGCAAAAGTACATGGAATAGGGATAACAACAAGCAAATGATCAAACTCCAAGACCAAACTCATCCTCACGAACTTCCTTAAGAAGTGCTTCGGTCACAGGATCAGCCGGACGCTCCGTGAGACCTCTGATGAGAAGGTTTCTTGTTGCAACAGCTGCAGTCAACTTCTTGCTCTGACTTTGGTCTTTAGACCTCTTCACTCCAGCTCTGATTTCTAGCTCTGATATTTCTTTCTGGGCTACTGCCAGGGCTTTTTCCATCTGTTCCATCTTGTTTTGAACTCTCTTGTCTTCTAGAGTACGGGCCTCAGTGATCCGGACCCACCTGGCCTGACTCTCTTTCAGGTACGAGTCTGTTCTTGCTCTCTGGAACTGGGCTTCTTTACAAGCATTCTTCAGAATCTGTTCACCAGCCCTAGACTTGTTGATATAATCTCCAGACTTCTCAATCTTAGTCAAGTGTTCCACCCTCAATTTCTCCAATCTCTCAATCTCCCTCACACCTTCACTCCTCTCCCTGAGGGTCTTCTGCAAGGCTTGGGTTAACTTCTCATTCCTTTCCTTCAAGCTCTCAAACTCCTCCAAACTGATGGTGGCAGGGGGTGGTGCTGAAGATGACTCAGGCGTGTCTTCTATGGTGAAGGGCATTCCAGAGAATTGGGCCCTGGCATGGGACCACTCATAATATTGGACTGATGCCACATTATTGCACTTCCCCAGAATGGTGATTCCCTTGGTTTGAACATTATCCCAGGCCCAGGCAGCCTGCCTAACAACAGTCAAACTGATCTTGTTCTCACAATAGAGGGTTTCAACCAAGTCTTGTGCCCTAGGAGTATGGACCAGTGCATAGCCTAATTGCCTCCTGAACAGCAGAGGGTTGTAATTGATACTTCCCTTAACTCCTATCAAGGGCACATTGGGAAAGTGCCCACAGCTTGTGATGATATCTCTGCCCTTGGTGCTCTGAGTACACCATCTGATATCTGCTGAAGTGAGAGTAGTGAGCCTCTTAGCCCAGTTGCTTTGCTGATGAGGATTTAGAAATGCATCTGTCCTGGGTAGATGCTTAAGAAGCCAAGCATGGAATAATGGAGCACAACACCTCACTAGCCTTCCCCTCTGCTTTTCATTCTTCTGATGTACTGAGTAATAGAGATCTCCTAGCAAAGTTGGCACTGGGTTATTCAGGATGAACAAATGGATTGCATTCTTGCTGATGAATCGAGGCTCATCTGCAAACAACACAATTCCATATACACTTAAGGCCAACAGAGCACAAACAGCTTTCCACTCCCCCAGGGAGGCTTTCAGACTAGCTTGAGAAATAAGGAAGTCCAGATGAAATCCAGGGATCCCAGCTTTAGAGGTCATATGCTGCTCAATCAAAGCAGGTTCCAGGTGCAAAGCTTTTGCTATCCCTCCATTGCTGGGAAAGACCATTTCAGGGTTGAAAGGGATTTCCCTCTTGATAGGCAAACCAATCAAAGATGAGTATTCTTCTAAAAGAGGCCCCAACTGAAAGTCTTGAAAGGTGAAACATCTCAATGGAGGATCATAAAACTGAATGCAGGTGTGGATGAGGCTCCTCTGTGAAGGGTCCAGATCCATAACCATGTCCAGTATATCTCCATAACTCTCCCTGAACAAGGGTATGTGATCTGGAGTGATCAGGGTTTGGATCCTCCTGATGTCTGATAAGTCTGGTTGGAAGAAATGATAAGTGATATTGCTTTTCTTTGGAGCCATGATGCTGAGGACTGAGTAGGATAAGTGCTGATGAAGATGCTGAGGAGTGGGCCACTGGCTGGCTAATGCAAGTAACTGAAGTATAGGGCTGACAGGCTGAAGCAAGTGCTGGTGAAGACAGGTCAGTATAGCAGATGGGGTCAAAACCAAAACCAGATGAAAGTGGATACCCTGAAACACAAATAAGCAAATGTTAATATGATGCAATAGGTATGTATGCAAATGATATGCAAGGGTTTGTGACTGAGCTGGATCTGATCAAAATGCCCTGACATAAGTCCATGTGTGTCCAAGAATTCCAGATGGAGGTCTATAAATCCAGTAACCAGGGTGGGGGGCTCAAATAAAGAACCACAAGTCCAGGGTTTTAGAATCACAAGAACTATCCAACATGGAGTATTCTTAACAAAGTCAAAGTAACAGGGTATTCTGAGGTCAAGGTACCTGCAAACCTGTAAACAGCCCAACCCCCTCACAGGTGATGATCTAGAACAAGGATCCTCAGACTTGGATCAGTTATGAGAAGTGTAAACACTTCTAACCCGGAGGTACAGTGTTTACAATAACCATAACAATTCCTCCTCTAATTCACCTCAGTTTCTGAAGGTCAATACTAAAAGGTCATCCAGACTTAGCAGGCTTCCCAGATAGCCCTAGCATTGCAGGAAATCTGCAACACAGAGTTCTCAAGAAGAAACCCATATCTGAACCGTGTTTCATATTCCCGCACCAGACCGAAATGGAATGGGAAAGAATATGATTCACTCTAGCCTAGGTGTCACTCAGGTCCCAGGTATAGGACCTTAACTCTCAATGAATCACCCACCCACCAAAGCAAACAACAGATCCAGCCAGCAACAATGACAGTATGATATATAAATGCAGTAAAGAAAGCAGTAAAGTAACTGTACATAAAGCAATAAACAAAAATAAATATAAACACAAACAAGCACATAACACCCCGGTAAACACAAATCAAACAAGCGCTAGGAGGAACCCACAAAAAGAACCAGAAGCCCTGGTTGCAATATAAGGATCCCCAGCAGAGTCGCCAAGCTGTCGCTCCCGATAAAATGACACCAGGTCAGATAAGGGTACAGACGCGAACGGTCGGCGAGAGGGACAATGAGAACACACAGCCGTGAACTCACTGGAGGATGAATAGAGTCGCCAGCTAGGCATTTTTATCCTGGAGGAAAGGCAATGCTGCATAGACCTAGGAAGATATGGATAAGACGGTTTGCGAACCAGAGAGACTGAGAAAGGGGGTTGGTTACAACCTGGGAAGGTATTAGCACCCAGATTGTCCGTCGTACTCGACGGGATCCACGCTTAAAAGATTTGTGTTTTAAAGGGGTAGTGTCAGTGCAATTTGTGTATAAAATAGCTGGAAAAGATGTACAGGTGTCAGTGTAAAAGAAGTGAAGTGTGTAAATGATGTGTCAGTGTAAGAACAGGAATGAAGTGCTCATGATAATGAGGCTAAAGAATGAAGCTAGAAAAAGGGGGAATGTACAGAGACTTTTGTTCGATAACTGTTAAGTTATGCCTACGTATCCTCTCGTGCAATGAGGAAGTCAGAACACCGTAGTTCGACCCAAAGAGACTGAAAGATGAATTGACTGGTGAACTGCTTACTTGCCCATGCTCAAGTGTATGACCTGTCTGGCTCAGGTGCGAACTGTCTTGCATTAGACGGAAGAAGCAAGTTCTCGTTTGTGAGTGAAGGTGATAAGAAAAGAATCCCGAAGGAGACGATTATTGTTTGTTTTTGAGTTTTCAGTCTTTTATTGCTTTTGAAAGTTTGTCATAAGTTAATGAGCTTAAGTCTAAACCAATGGATTTAGTAAACTCATCACATCTTCCCTCTGATTAGGGGTAATGAGAGTACCTTAAGTGTGAAGTCAGATTCTCACACTTAATCACCTTTGATGCAGGATTAAGATCATTAACCTACTTGTGATTATTTAGATGTTTTTGGTGTTTTTGTTTAGTGTTGAGTAATGAGGTTAAGCCGTAATCAAGGATTAAACAGACCCATTACACTATCCTAAAAGAAGGATAATAGATGAGGATGTTTAAGCTGAGGAAAACTCCTCAACTTAATCCATGATTAGGGATTAAACCCATGACAAAACAAGCCTTTGATTAAGTGGATTTTAGTTAATGATATGATGATGAAGTGAATTTTATTGTTTGTAAGACAACTTGAGGGGGACTTGTCCATTAACACTAGGGTTAGTCCTTCTTAACCAATAAAGGAAGAATTAGAACCCTAATGCAAGGCCCAAGTTACAAGTGTGATGTCTTGGTACTTATTAAGTGAATTGATTAAGAGATTTAAACACATTAAGGGTTTAACACTTAGGATTAAAGTTATACACTCCATCCTAAGAGAAGGATGCAGGCATAAGCTTAATCACAAAGCCTTAAAGCCTTTAGGGTTTAGTCCCTGATTATGAGATGAGAAGAGAAGACTCAAAAGAGACACAAAGGCAAAACTAAGAGGGGAGACTAATCAAAACCCTAATCATTGTCATGCTTGGTTGTTCCTAAGGTTTGTGAGGTTTTCAAGAGAAGTCTTCAATGGAACCACCAGGAAGCAGATGGACAGGATCAAGAGAAGCAAAGTGACTTGCTTCATTCAAGAAGTCAAGTCACTTGAAGAAAGAAGGTGGGAGGAACAAGAATGAGCAAGCTCAATCTCAAACACCAATAGAAATGCAGCAATGGATGCAAGAGAGATGAAAAGAAAAGTTATGAGAAGTGAAGGCAAATTCACTTCTCAAGTTACTTACCACCTGAAATGTTAGAAAGAAATGCAATGCAATGCAAGATGAGATGAAATGGTATGATGCTAAGCAAAACCAGAAGCATGTTGATGATGATTATGATGTTATGAGGTGCTGCAAACATGAGGCAAGACATGGGGATGTTCATACAAGATCATGGATGCAAATGATGCAAGTTAAGGAGCATGAACAAGCATGGAAAGTTATGAAGCATACAAGACAAATGACATGGCAAATATGTAATGCAATGATCAAACATGCTTCCTACATGTCTTAAGATGTCAAATGAATCACAAGAATGCACAAAATGCAATGACAAGTCAAGTTATGCAAGAGAATGCAAGAAGGATGCAAAAGAAAGCCCAAATTAGGGTTCATGGATCAAACATCAAACAAAAACCCAAAACAGAAACAAATCCTAAGATAAAAAATGGAAAATGTTACCCAAAGAAACCCTAAACCTATGCTAAACCAAGGTTCAAAGGGGAGGTCCCAACTCTTAACCAAACTCAAGTTATGAATTTTCTAAGTTATTAGGGTTTTTAGGGTTCCTAAACACAAGAAATAACAAACAAATTGAAAATGCAAGATCAAATCATGGCCATTTAACCCTAGAAACTACATGCTAAATAGAAAACAATGCAAGAAGAACCAATGTCTCAACCTTCTCCAATAGGCAGAAATGGATTTTTAAACTTATGATCAAATTAATGCACAAAATAGGATTTAATTCAATGAAAAATTCTTAAAATGCATCAAGATCAAAAAAGAAATTTGGTTTGAAGGTTGGACAATGTTTCTAAATGTCTTAGAACATTTCATGAATTTTTTTGTAATTTTTAAATACCTAAAAGTATTTTTAATTAATTAATTCCCATTAATAAATTAAAAATAATCTTTTAAATATTTAAAAATTCTTTTTTAATGATAAAAAATAAAATAAAAATGTTTTTGGGTCTTAAAAATTAATAAAACTTTTAGGAAAAAGTTTCATAATTTTTAAGAATTTTTAACTATTTTAAAATAATTATGCAAGTTTAATGAAAGAAAAAGAATTAAAAATCAAATAAAATAAAAGTAAACAGAAAGGATGGCTGAGATTGATTCTGGCAGTGGATGGGTTGACTGCGCGCGCAGATCAAAGGCCCATATTCAAACTTCTAAAACTCAATTAATTAAATTAATTAATCCTGATTATCACTTAATGAAATGATCCTGACCCTTCGTACACGCGCGGGAGATGAAATCCAGTGGCTCACATTCAAACTTTGCCCTAACCCTAATTAACCTCACTAATTACTTTCAGGCTGCCGGAGAAGACTTCCGGTCGTCTTCTCCGGCTAGCTCTCACCTGAGAAACCTCAAAACCCCTCAAAACGTAACAAAAACAAAATCTATGAATTGGGAAATGATCTCCAGCCTCTCACGAATCAAACCCCTCTCTCAAAACAAATTTATTCTTCCTAAACAAGCTGAATCGAAAGAAAGAAAAACTAGGGCACGCAAGCTTCAGAGACAAATTAAACTCTCAAATCAAAACCATTTCAAAAACTAAGAACATCAGGATGATCAGTGAATCACATAGAACAAGTTTGTAACAAGAAAAATGATTTCTGGAAAAATAAATTTCAGGCTACCTGAGATTCGAAGCTTTCAGTTTAAGGACTTTCTGGCCACTTCCTTCAGTGCAAACTGCTCCAATTGGTCCCCAGAAGATGTTTGAATGCTCAAAAGAAGTTTATGTTGGCTGGATAGTGAGATTCGAAAGCTTCTGCTCAAGCTTGATCAGAAATGGCAATGGTGAAATAGAGAGCTTCAGGTCATGGTGAATGGTTGTTTGTGATCCTGAGGGTGAATGGAGAAGCTTTACAAAGTTTGTTTGACTGTTTGTGAGCTAGGATGAGAGTTTCGAATGAAACTGCAAGCTGGTGTCAAAATGGTGCAGTGATGTTGTAGCTTGTTTAAGGCTTGGTTCTTGGTTGCTTTTGGGCTCAATGAGACATGGTGAGATGATTGGTAAAGATGGTTTGGATGTATGTGAGCTGGGCAGAGAGTTTCGAAGGCAAAAGCAAAAATGGAGTGTTCTTGTGTTGGTGTGTGTATGAGATGTTTCAGCCTTGCCTTCTCATATCTTTGGCTTGCCAAGGGATATTGTATTATAATCCTATAGGTCAGATGATGTGACCTGGCCTATAGTGATTGGTAAGTTTACTTTTGCAAAATGTCCATTTCTTTGTAAGAGAAAGCATGGCTTGATCTAGGCTTGGTACAAGGCATGGGCTATGCGCAGCAAAATGAGGGGAAAGAGTCAACTTGGTTCAGCATCCAATGTGACAAGTTGGTGAAGTGTTATGAGTGCTTTTGCAAGTTATTGCTTTATGGACTTTCATGATAAAAATGCCTTGTTACATGAACTAAACACATGTGATCTTGGTTCAAACTTGATTTTTAGGACTTAGAGAATGCTTATGTGCTGGTTTGATACCAATTAGAAGTTGCAATTTGACTTAACACATGATTTTGCAATTTTCACACTTGGTGCATATCTTGAAAATAAGTGATTTTTGCCAACTTTACATTGCCATAACTTTTGATCCAAGAAGAGTTTGATCATGTTCTTGTACTTTTTGAAAAGGGAAAGATGAGATCTACAACTTTCATGACCAAAGTTTTTCCATTTGAAGCATTTTTGGATCATGAATCATGGCTTGAAAAAATGACCTAAAATGATGCATTCTTGAAAAGTCAACTATGCTCAAAAAGTCAACATTTGCAAAAACCCTAAATTCTTGATTTTTATGAACTTCAACCTTCTTCCATGATCAAATAAAGATCATATACACTCAAAATGATGAAGATCACCCATTGGTTGGGTCATTGGGGGCCTCAGATGCCCTGATTTTGCACTGACTTGTCTGAAAAGTCAACCTTTGATCAGATGACTTCCCCATGGAATTTCTTCATGAAAATTGATATGCATACTCCCTATACCATATAGAGATCAATGGAAACAAGAATGACCAAAAAATTTGGAGTTATGGCCTCTGAAACCAAAACCCTAATTTTCAGTCAACTGTGCAGTTCATCCTGGCTTTGCATCCACTCAAACCCTAGTTCTTGTGATTCCTCTGCATTTTTGACTTTGAGGAGATGGAATATGATATAAATACACACATGGACCCCTTTGAGTTGATTGGTAGCCTTTGAAATGGCTCAAGAAGCCTTGAGGTTGCTCAGATCACAAACCCTAGGTGCAGATGCCTTAGAAACTATCCAGTGAATCAAAATGTACTATGAGATGATATGATGGTGTTTATGCATATGAGATGATCACAAGCCATGGTGTGAATGGGTGAGGGCAAATTTGGGGTGTTTACACCTGGCTAACTCTTCAGGTAACTCATAGTCTTCTTCAACCCCTTCATCAGCTTGATTAATCGGATTGTCGAAGTCATACAAGGTCATAGCAGTGCTGTTGTCGGTGCAATCTGGAGGATAATCTTTGTAAGGGTTGAGATTGGTTCGTTTTAGTGATCAGTTTTAATCTTGTTTAGAAAAAGTGAAAATGAAGTTATTTATTTTGAAAACATTTCCATTTTATTGTTTTGTACAAAAGTGAAAAATGAAAAGACAGTGAGCGAAAAAGAGACTCGTTTGCAAAAGATGTCTGATATTCATTGATTAATCATTTGCATAAAATTACAATATGGCCCTATTATAAAATGAGTCTTGACACCTTGGGCAAGATGCAGGACTTGATGCATGCTAAAAAGACAGGAAATAATAATTACTCTGCAGGAGTAACCCTTATAATTTCCTGGGAAGACCAGTTAAGGACTTGGTTCCCCGGGATCCTTGGACGTATCCTGCTCTCCAGGTTGCGATCGCTTTCCGCCTCGTCTTCCAGATTGTTAACAGCATCTGGGGTGAGCATCCCTCCACTGATGAATTTGGGCTCCTTGGCAGCCTCTGATTGATCTTGTCGGAATGGTCTGTAACCCAAACCGAATCTATCTTCCCTCTTTCCTACTGGCAGCAGCTTGCCCCAGCCTTGAGCATTACCATCTTCAACAACCTTTCGGGCTTGCTGATAGGAGACAATTGAAGTACCCATCCTGTCTTCCTGGGATGCATCAAATACTTCAGTAGCCTCATTGACATTCAGGGCCTCGAACCCTTGGCTCATTGTCTCATGGATTTCACCATCCATCTCAATATATTTATATGTAGCCAGATGGATAACAAATATGTCCTCCTCACCACAGATGGTGATGATCTGTCCTTCCCATTCATACTTCAGTTTCTGGTGATGGGTCGACGTTACTGCGCCTGCAGCGTGAATCCATGGTCGACCTAACAAACAGCTGTATGTCGGCTGAATGTCCATCACATAGAAAATGGTCTTAAAGACTTGTGGACCGATTATCACTGGCAGCTCTACCTCTCCAAGAACAGATCTTTTGGAGCCATCAAAAGCCCTGACCACAAGATTACTTGGCCGGAGAGCTATTCCATCATATTCGAGCTTGACAAGAGCTTTCTTCGGTAAGACATTGAGTGAGGACCCAGTGACTACAAGAACATGAGATAGTACAACTCCTTTGCACTCCAGGGTTATGTGCAAAGCTTTGTTGTGGAGACGTCCTTCTGCAGTCAAATCAGCATCAGTGAACCCTAGCCCATGGGTAGTGTTGACATTTGACGCCACTGTTTCCAGCTTATTTACTGTGATCTCTTCGGGCACATAGGCAGCGTGCAGAACTTTGAGTAGTGCATCCCGATGAGCTTCGGAACACAACATCAGTGATAAGATTGAGATCTTTGAAGGAGTCTAGTGGAGCTGGTCCACAACTTTATAGTCACTTCTTTTAATAATTCTCATAAACTCATCCACATCTTGATCGAAGGGTGATTTATGAGTTTCCTTGGGTGCAAAGTCTTCCGGTATCACACTCTTCCCCTTGGCTTTGGCAACAGCCTCTGCCTCAGTGTTGATTCTAGGGACTTGTGATGCGAAGAGACGTCCGCTTCGGGTGAAGCCTCCGCCTCCCCCAACATTGTCCACTTGGGGAGTGAGAATTGGAGAATCAAGAAGGACTTTCTCTCCGTTGTAGTATAGATCAGCACCATAATGCCATGGTATAGCACTGTCTTTATCATATGGGATTGGCCCGGGCACCGTGATAGTGACTGGGCTCACTGCAGCAAATGTTGGGACCGTAATAGTCTGTGGGTCATAGAAAATAGTAACGGGACCTCTGGTGGATGTTGGTGAAGGTGAATTGAAGCTTTGTTGAGACTGTTGTTGATGTTGTTGAAAGTTGTTGGAATTTGGGACCGTTGTCGGGTCATAATAAATTGTGACAATGGAAACATGATTGTTGGTAGTTGCTGAAGTTGTAGTAGCCGGTGCAAATGAATTGTTGTGTGTTGAAGTGACAGATGGAATGATTGCTGAAGTTGTAGCTGAATCAGTTGGAACAATGGTTGTTGCAGTTGTAGAAGAACTAGTGGGAAAGGTGGTTGTTGCATTTGTAGAAGAACCACTTGTTGTTGACAAAAGGGTTGTTGGTGTTGTAGAAGCTGTGGTTGTAATTTGCAGAATGCCTTTTTTGATCAAGTCATTAATGCCATTCCTCAAGCTTGCACACCCATTCTCAGAAAGTTTGCATAATTCACAACAGGCCTCACAAACTGGGAACATTTGGTACTTTAAAAGCTGGGCTTTAACCTCTACCAGAGGTGTTTGAATACATGCAATGTATTCTATTAAAATCAGGGGTGAGCCATCTTCTACAGCATTAATCCTTGGCCCACTGTGGCTTGGCATAGGATTTTTCATTACATTGGGAGGAGGTGCAAAGTTCAGGGCCTTTGAATCTACCAGATCCTGAACATTCATATGCAGAGCTCTTCATTTTTCCGTAGAGTGACCAGGTGCTTTAGAGTGAAAAGCACACCTAGCATTGACATCGTAGTTTCTTGGAAGGTTTTGAGGATCAGGTGGAGCCAAGGTCCTCAACTCAACAAGAGTGAGCTTTAGGAGTTGTGGCAGCAGTGTAGCATATGGCATTGGAATGGGGTCAATTACCCGGTTGAACTGAGATGGTTGCTGTTGAAACGGGCATTGTTGTTGATTGTTGTTATTATTGTTGTATGATCTATGTTGCGGAAACGGTTGTTGTTGCGGAAAGTGTTGTGGTTGTTGAGTATACTGAGGAGGTGGAGCAGGGATAGTAACAGCAGCAACTGTTTTGGGCAAGTATTGGGGTCTCCCTCTTCCCATGTGCACAGAGTTTGTCTCACCAGCTCTACGGGGCCCAGCAAATGGTTTCCTTGTACTGCTTGAACTGGTACCGTTATCGGAGATCTTTCCCATCTTCAATAGGCTCTCTATTCTTTCTCCAGCTATCACCACATCTGCAAAGCTGGTAGAAGAAAATGCAGCCAATCAGTCAATGTAGGTTCCTTGGAGGGTATTCATGAAAATGTCTGCCATTTCTCTTTCAGACATGGGGGGTTGAACTGCAGCAGCCAATTGCCTCCACCTTTGGGCATATTATCTGAAGCTCTCACGGGAAGATTGAGACATCCCCATTAGGAGGGTCCTGTTTGGGGCCATGTCCAAGTTATACTGATACTGACGGATAAAAGCTTCAGCCAAGTCCTTCCAGTTTCTTACCGTGGCTCTGGTCAAATGGGAATACCATTCTCGGGATGCCCTAGTTAGACTATCCTTGAAGTAAAACATCCACAGCTTTTTGTCCATGGTGTATGCTTTTAATCTTCCCAAGAATGATTGAAGGTGGGTGTGTGGGCAGGATGTGCCATTATACTTTTCAAAACACGGGGGCTTGAACTTGTGAGGAATTCTCACCCCTTCCACCAGTCCCATGTCCATGACATCAAAACCCAGGGAATTCTGGGATTCAAGAGACCTCAACTTCTCTGCAATTTCATCCAGCCTACGGTCGTAAACCTCGTCCCCAGCCCCAACAACTGTAAACTGCTCTTCTTGAGGATCCTCTTGCAAGACCCTTCCTCCAGCAGTGTTACCCTGAGTATTCCTTATGGCATTGATTTATGGGCTTAGATGAGGCCCAAACTCTGGTGGATCAGTGCGAGGTTGCACGTGATCATTATTACTGGTACCTCCTGTACCTGGATGGTGTTCTTCAGGAGTTTCCCTTTCAACCAACTCCCTTAGTCTTTCCTGGCTTTGAGCTAAACCAGTCATTACAGTCATGAATTGGGTCATCTGATTCCTCGTCTCAACCCTCTCATTGGCCATTTAGGTCATCACTTCATTCGAGTCTTGTTGAACTTGATCCATCTGAATTCCTGGAAGGTTGTTTCTTGTCGGGTACCGGTGTATTCTGTTGACAGGGAACACTCTTCTGCGAGCAATGTTTCCTGATACCACAACAAAGTGAGAAATAACAATAAAACAAAGACCTACAAAACAAAGAAAATGTTAGTATGCCATGCAGGATGCCTATTTGTCTTCCAAGGGTATCCGGTTTGGTTCTTTGGTTTTGACCTTTCCAGACCTCGAGGAAATGCTGATGACGGAGAGAGATAGATAAAGCCCACCAATAATACAAATTGATATATTACAAAGAGTGAAAATACATAGTTTGATTACAATACATCCCCATGGTGGGTCAAAATGCAACAACAAAAGAAAAGTACAACAAAAGAAAAGTACAAGCAAAAGAGTCAAACATCTAATCCAAAGTCATCCTCCCTGACTTCCTTCAGGAGGGCCTCAGTCACTGGACCTACTGGGTGCTCTGTAATAGTCCTGATGAGGAGGTTCCTGGTAGCAATGGCATTAGTTAACTTCTTATGCTTGTCCTGATCCTTTGACCTCTTCAACCCCGCCCGGAGTTTCAATTCAGATATCTCTTTCTGAGCTGCCAACAAAGCCTCATGATGCTTCTTTTCACTAGCCTCCAACTGCTCTATCTTAGCCCGAGTCCTTTGATCTTCTTGTGCATGGGCTTCAGTGATCCTGATCCACCTAGCCTGGCTCTCCTATAAATAGTGCTCTTCCCTAACCTTCTGAGTCTTTGCTTCCTTGTAAGCATTCTTCAGTACTAACTCCCTTGCTCTTGCCTTCCTGATGTAGTCATCCGTCTTCTCAATCTTGGCCAAGTGCTCAATCCTGAGCCTTTCCAATCTCTCATTATCTAGACCGCTGTCATATCTCTCCCAGAGAGTCTTCTTCAAGGCTTCAGATAGTTGAGTATTCCTTTATTTCAGCTTCTCAAACTCTTCAAAACTGACAGTAGCTGCAGGTTGTACTGTAGAAGGTCCAGGTACATCTTCTAAGGTGAAGGGCATCCGGGTGATCTGAGCTCTGGTACGAGACCAATCAGAATACTGTGCTGAAGTAATGTTGTTGCACTTGTAAAGGATGGCTGTTCCCTTGGTCTGAATGTTATCCCAAGCCCAGGAAGCTTGTCTGATAACAACAGAGTTGGGTTGGATTTCACAGTAAAAAGTTTCAGCCAAATCTTGTCCTCTGGGAGGATGAACCAAAGCATATCCTAATTGTCTCTTAAATAGTAAAGGGTTGTAGTTGATGCAACCTTTTACTCCTATTAAAGGCACATTAGGATATTGCCCACAGCTAGTAATGATGTCTTTGCCTTTGGTGCTCTTAGTGCACCATCTAATGTCTTTTGATGTCAAGGCAATAAATCTCTTAGCCTAGTTATTTTGCTGATGGGGGTTCAGGAAGGTGTCTGACTTTGGAAAATGTCTTAGCAGCCAAGAATAATAGAGAGGAGCACAACATCTAACCAGTCTTCCTCTTTGCTTCTCATTCCTCTGGTGTACTGAGTAGTAGAAGTCTCCAAGCAAGGTAGGAACTGGGTTCCTCAATAAGAACAGGTGAATGGCATTCTTGCTCACAAACTTTGGCTCATCTGCAAACAAGATAACCCCATATATACTGAGGGCTAGAAGTGCACAGATAGCCTTCCATTCTCCTATTGCATCATGCAGGGTAGCCTGGGAGATCAAGAAGTCTAGGTGAAGGCCTGGAACCCCAACCTTGGTTGTCATATTCTGATCAATGAGGGCAGGCTCCAAATGCAATGCCCTGGCTATGTCTTCATTTTTGGGAGTAGTCATCTCAGGGTTGACAGGAATCCCTCTCCTGATAGGAACTCCTAACAACATGGAAAATTCTTCTAACAGAGGTCCCACCTGGAAATCAGGAAATGTGAAGCATCTGAGTGGAGGATCATAAAACTGCAAGAAAGTATGGATCATGCTCCTTTGAGATGCATCTAAGTCCATGACCATGTCCAATATGCCTCCATAATGATCTCTGAATAGTGGGACATGGTCAGGGGTAATGAGAGACTGGATCTGCCTGATGCCAGTCACAGTGGGCTAAAAAAAGTGGTATGTGATGTTGCTCTTTCTTGAAATGTCCAAGGGTGCTGGTGAAGAAGCTGAGAGCAACTGGTGATGAAGGTCACTGAATGAGATACTAGAGATGGGTCTCTGATGAAGGTAGATGGAGGAGAAATCACTGACAAACTGATGAAGGTGCTGGAGAAGATAACTGAAGCAGTCTAAGCAGCAGAAGGGGTCAAAACCAAACCAAAAACAATAAGCAAATGTTAAATGATGCAAAAATGATGTATGCAAATGAAATGCAAAGGGTTTGTGATCAAGAGCTGGATCTGTTTATCTGCCTTGGTAAAAGTCCATGTGTGTTCATAAGTCCGGATGGAGGCTTAGAAATCTAGTAACCAGGTGGGGGACTCAAATAAAGAGTCACAAGTCCAGGGTAATCACAAGAACTGTCCAAATATTACAACCTTAACAAATCTAGTAACAAAGGGTATGATGAGGCCAAGGGTTCCTACAAACCTGCAAATATCCCAACCCCCTCACATGTAATGTTCTAGAACAAGGATCCTCAGACTTGGATCAGTTATGAGAAGTGTAAACACTTCTAACCCAGAGGTACAGTGTTTACAATAACCATAAAGAATCCTCCTCTAATTCACCTCAGATGCTGAAGGTCATAAAAAAGGTCATCCAGACTTAGCAGGCTTCCCGGATAGCCCTAGTACCATAGGAAATTTGTAGCACAGAGTTCTCAAGAAGAAACCCATGTCTAAACCGTGTTTCATATTCCCGCACCAGACCGAAATGGAATGGGAAAGAATATGAATCCACTCTAGCCTATGTGTCACTCAGGTCCCAGGTATAAGACCTTACTCACTCAATGAACCCCACACACCAAAATAGACAAGAGATCCAGCACATGATAATGACAGTATGAAATACATAAAACTGTAAAAGAAAGCAATAAATAAGTTGTACATAAAGAAATAAATAAAGCAAATAAATAAGCACAAGTAGCACATAACACCCTTGTAAACACAAATCAAACAAGCGCTAGGAGGAACCCACAAAAAGAACAAGAAGCCCTGGTTGCAATATAAGGGTTTCCCCAGCAGAGTCGCCAAGCTGTCGCTCCCGAAGATTTGCATCCAGGTACAAGCGCGAACGGTCGGCGAAAGGAGGAATGGAGGTGAAGATGAATAGAGTCGCCAGCTAGGCATTTTTATCCCGAAGGAAAGGTAATGCTGCATAAACCTAGAAAGATATGGATAAGAAGGTTGCGAACCAGAGAAACTGAGAAAGGGGGTTGGTTACAACCTGGGAAGGTATTAGCACCCAGATTGTCCGTCGTACTCGACGGGATCCACGCTTAAAATATTGTGTTTAAAAAGGGTAGGTGTATGTGCTATCTGTGTGCAAAAGCTGGAAAAGAAAATAGAAGTGTCAGTGCAAGAAAATGAAGTGAGGTGCTCAGGAATGAGGCTTAAAGGATAATGCTGGAAGAGGGGGGAAGACACAGAGACTTTTGTTCGATAACAGTTAAGTTATGCCTACGTATCCTCTCGTGCAATGAGGAAGTCAGAACACCGTAGTTCGACTCAAAGAGACTGAAAGATAAATTGACTGTGAACTGCTTGCTTGCCTATGCTCAAGTGTATGACTCGTCTGGCTCGAGTGCTAACTGTCTTGCATTAGACGGAAGAAGCAAGTTCTCGTTTGTAGAATGAGTGTGATGAGAAAAGAATCCCGGAAGAAATGATTATTGTTTGTTTTTGTGTTTTCAATCTTTTATTGCTTTTTGTGTTTGTCATAAGTTAATGAGCTTAAGCCTAGGGTTAGTAAACTCATCATATCCTCCCTTTGATTAGGGATAATGAGAATACCTTAAGTATGAGATAAACATCTCAACTTAATTACCATGATGATGTAGGATTAAGATCATTAACCTACTTGTGATTATTTAGATGTTTTTGAGTTTTTGTTTAGTGTTAGGTAATGAGTTTAAGCCATAATCAAGGATTAGTGAACTCATTACACCATCCTAATAGAAGGATAATAGATGAGCACACTTAAGCTGAGGAAGATACCTCAACTTAATCCATGATTAGGGATTAACCTCATGACAAAACAAGCCTTTATTAAAGTGGATTTTAATTAAGAGTGATATTAAGAAATTGATTTTATGGTTTGTAAGACAACTTGAGGGGCACTTGTCCATTAACACTAGGGTTAGTCCTTCTTAACCAATAAAGGAAGAATTAGAACCCTAATGTAAGGCCCAAGTTACAAGATGAAGTCTTAGTGATTATTAAGATGAATTGATTAAGAGGTTTAAACAAATTAAGGGTTTAACACTTAGGATTAAAGTTATACACCTCATCCTAAGAGAAGGATGCAGGCATAACCCTAATCACAAAGTCTTAAAGCCTTAAAGGTTTAGTCTTTAATGATGAGGTGAGAAGAGAGACACAAAGAAGACACAAAGGTAAAAGCTAAAGGAGGAATAATTACAACCCTAATTATTATCATGCTTGGAAGTTCCTATGGTTTGTGAGGCTTGAGAAATATCTTCAGAGAAGCCACCAATGGAAGAAGCAGATGAGAGGAGGAGAAGCAGAAGAAACAAGTTACTTACTTCACTGAAGAAGATAAGTAACTTGGAGAAAGAAAGTGAATGATGAACATGAATGAGCAAGATCACTCTAAGACAAATGAAAATGCAGCAATGATGCATATGAATAAATGAGAAGAGAAATGAGAAGTGAAGGCAAATTCACTTCTCAAATTACTTACCACCTGAAAATGTTAGCATAAGGAAAGAAATGAAGTGAAAATGAAACATATGCAAAGGTAAAAACCAAAACTAGAAGTAAACACATGATGCAAATGATGCTATGAGATGATGCAAAGTCATACCAAGTGTTATGAATGTTCATACAAGAGATTGGATGCAAATGAGGTATGCTTTGAAGTATGAAAACACATGGATGTTTATGAAATGAAATGGATGCAAAGCATAGCAAATGCATGAAGAAATGACCAAGAAATGTTCAAGCAATGTCTTAAGATGTCTAAGATGGCATACAAGTTCTTAGAACGTCATGGCAAGTTCACATGTTCATGCAATGCAATGTAAGATGCAAGTGTGGATGCAAGATTAGGGTTACATGAAAGGATGAAATACAAATGTCAAAAACAGAATCAAATCACATGATAAAAATTTGCAAATGAACTCAAAGGAACCCTAACCCCATATGATATCTGTAACACGGTGGGAGAACTGACTTTAGTTAAATGTTGCGGATAGCAAGAGTCGCCACCGACTTTTATTTTATCCAAAAAAAGGAAAGGATATAAAAGAACAGGAAAGACCTTAAGAGATGTTTTTGGGTCCGGGGGGTAGGTTATGTAAAGGGAAGGTGTTAGCACCCTTTACATCCATGGTTATCCATGGGCTCTTAGTTACTTAGCTCACTTTTGAATTGTTTTTGAAAGTGTAGTGAATAGAAAAATTTTCATAATAGTTGATAATGATCCATGTACGGATGCGTAAAAACTTGTTTTTGAAAATTTGTTTGAAATTGTGAAGAGTTTGAAAAGTTTTTGAAGTGAGCAAGTACATAAGAGGAACCTACCCTAAAGTTTTAAGTCTTTCTTGTTCTTTATCCTTTAATTGGTAAGACTATCCCTACTATTAAGGAGTAGGTAGTCATTACCTTGGATGTAAGGGACATGAGAGGGGACATTCTGTTTTATGAAGGCAACTGTGTGGGTGTATTAAGCATATAGGAGGGACTATCATCATTATTCGAAGGGACTTGATTCGTAAAGGCAACCATAAGGGACTTGATGATTTTTTCTTTTAAAGGGACTTGCTTTATACACCCCACTTGACCTTATGATTTAGGCAACTTGAGGGATAGCCTTAGAAAGTGAGACGGCGATTAAAAATCGACTTACGTGTGTGGGTGTTTAATATTAATTATCTTTAATTAAAATGAGCTAAATTTATTTTTAAGTTGAATACATGTTTACACTCCTTAAATTACTAACCATAGCAATAAATTAAATAATTAAATATTTACAACATTACATCCAGGAGCAATTACATAATAATTATAATAATCAAATTAAAATAAATAGCAAATAAATAATTAGCAAAATATAAATAAATAAGCAAATATAAAAAATAAATAAATAGGGGTTAGTGATAAATATAATTAAAAATAAGGTTAGTAAAAATAAAATAGATAAATTTAATGAAATAATAATAATTAGAAAAATAAACAAGGTTAGAGAAATAAGAATATAAGATAATAATAATAAACAAAAATAATAAATAATAATATGGTTAGCAACAATAATTAAATAGAAAAATATTATAATGACATGATTAAAATAATAAACACAAAATAGGATTTTAATATATAAGCATTTATTTAGAAACATGAATAATTAAATAATTACTATAATATAAGATTTTTAACCATAACATAATTATAAATTTTAATTATTACAAATTTAATCATTTTTAAACATATATTAACATTTATTCATTAAAAAAACAATTATTTACACATTATAAGGAGAAAATAAGTTTTAAATATTATATTCACAAAATTAATCATATTTATAAAATTTAATTTTTATTAGTTATTATATTTACAAATTATTTTAAACATATACAAAAATATAATTATTATAAGTTAAATTGTTTCTAAACATATATTAAAAGAACAATAATTTGGATTATAAATATATTTACAAATAAATTATAACTATTTTAAATAAATATGTACAATAATAATTACATCACAAATTAGAAAATAAACAATTAGGTTTTAATAGGTATTTAGAAAATAAATTAGGGTTTTGTTAGAAAAAATATTTTATGGGTTTAGTTTATATACAAAAATTATTTTAACTAATATATATATATTATAATTTACATATAGAATAAAGAAAATAATTTTTTTTGAATTAGAAAATAAAATTTAGAATTTCAGAAATTAAAATGTTATTTTGAATATTTGAATATACATACATGATTTATTTTTTTATTAAGACAACAATTTAATTAATTACATAAGAAATTAAAATAGAAAAGTAGTAAAAAAAACATACCTTGGCTGGGTTTGAACCCAGGATACTCAGGTTACAGCCATCAAAACATACCACCAGGCCAGCCAGGCTTTGGTGATAATAGAACAGGTTTGTTTCATTTTATGCCTTGCCTTGCAAAATCCAGAAAATAATGAAAACAAACAAAAGGCCTGGGGTGGGAATCGAACCCAGGACCTTTTGGTTACAAGCACGCATACGTTACCGCCTGGCTGGGAGAGCCCTTCTGATAATATAATGGCAAGAAACCATAATATATTAAGTCTTCTTTTATCCTGAAAAAATAGAAAAAAAAACAATGCACCAGCCAGGAATCGAACTGGTACTCTCACAACACACGCGCATCATCTTTACCACTGGGACAACATAAGTTGTTGTGATTTAAACAATAAACAATCAATAAAATATTATACAACTAATTTGAATTCAAATCACGCGCGGGAGAGGTCTTCTTCTTCCTTGAGACTGCATTTTTACCTACGAATTTAGCCACGATCTTTCTTGCGAATTTTGCTACCTGTTCATCATTGTTCAAACCTGCGAAATCCAAACACTCATGAAACAGCATCGATTCATTAAATTAGTTAATGTTTTATGATCCTTATGATTCATAGAACATTCCTATGTTCTTAGAAATCATTTAGGTTTAGTGAATCACAAGACCCCATTTTGAAGGTCAAAACCCTAACTATGGCCGAATCTGTTTTAGGCAAGGAAGCTTCAATCCATTGGTCCAGAAACAATCTATACAATGTCACAAACAAGATTATGTAAACAAATTTCAACAAAACACAACCAATCAATGGAATCGAAAAAATTATATTCAAGATAAAAGTGAACTCGGGTTGGCCAATGTGGTGCACATGGGATGCATATGAGTGATGTTTTAGCTTCAGTGATGATCAAAGAACACGTCTATGTCTTTATTTTACCTTGAAACCTCTTGGATTGAAGAATCCGAATTGGTGTTTTGGCTTGAATTTTTGAGCTATGAAACTTACCTTTGGCTGCTGGAATTCGTGTCTGAGGGTTTGCATTATGTTTGATACTTATATGTGAATGATTCTAGGTCAAAAACTTCATTGGTTGTGTGCAAGAATTGATTTAAAAAGATTGAGATTGATCATGCTTTGAAATTTAAATATTTTTGTACCAATGCTTTCTATTTCAAGCCATCCCATATAACTCTTGTATCAACTTATTCCATACTGATTTTATGACCTTCTAGAATCAATCACAAAATTAAATCTTCAAATTTAATATTTTATTTAAATTTAAAATGATTTTAAGTATAAAAATCATAATAAATTAATTAAATAAAATAAAAATTATGAAAATATTATAGAAATTTCGTGCATGATGTTATTGTATGGGTTGGGTCATAATTTAGCCAGCCCATTTGGAGAGAAATGCTTTTGGACCCCCATTTTCAATATAAACCATCACAAAATCTCCCAACTTTGCAAGGGCATATCTCCCTCAATTTTAAAGGTATGAGGGTGTTCTTGGACATTTTGGAAAGATTGAAGAGTCCTCTAAACAACTCCATTGGTTTCAGGTCCATATCATTTACCAATCTCAAATTATGCCCTTTTGAAGTTGTTGACTTTTTGTTGACTTTTGAAATGACCTATAATGTCTTAGCTCATATCTTCCAAATGAAGCATTTTTGGGCTTAACTTGCAAGATCAAAGTTGTAGAGAATTAAATTTCCTTCAAAATGAGCTTTGGATGGAGACTTGGTGATGAAGTATGTGAAAGTTATGGCTGGTCAAAGTTCAGTTGACTTTTACTGAGGAAACCCTAATTTAGAAACTCCTGATTATTGATGATCTGGAATCTCCTTGATGAATCATGATCAACCCTTGATCAAATGATGAATTTTACTTCATATACTTGATGTTGGCAAAAAATTATGAAGTTTGACTTTGGTTTGACCACAGTTGACCTCAGTTTGACTTTTTAACTGCATTGACTGTTTTTGACTTATCTGATCATCTGACTGAGCAAACTTTTGAGAAAAGTCTTGAAACTTGTCATGGGGGTTCTTACACACATATAAGATGTTATGAAGCTTACTTGAAGTCTTGGAAATCCATTTAGCCTGATTAAAGTCAAAACCCTAGTTTTGGATGCACTGCTTAGGAGGTGCATTGTTTGAGGGAATTGTCAACTCTTTTGACCAATTGTGAACTTTGTGAACCTTGTGAACCATCATAAAATGTCTTGTTAACCTCATGGGAGGTATTGTAAAGCTTGTGAACCTTGTGAACCTCATGAAGTGACTTTGTAGACCCCATGAACCTCAGGAGAGCTTTGTAATCATTGTGAATCTTGTGAACCTTGTGAACCTTCAAGAAGTGACTTGTAGACTTCATGAACCTCATGAAAGGTTATGGAAATGTTAAGAAACTTGTGAACCTTGTGAACCTTCAAGAAGTAACTTGTAGACTTCATGAACCTCATGAAAGGTTATGGGAATGTTGAGAGACTTGTGAACCTTGTGAACCTTCTTAGCACACAAAGTCTTGTATTATGAGGGCAAATTTTGGGGTGCAACAGCTGCCCCTGTTCAATTTTCTGAAACCTGAGGGGTTAGATTGGTATATGTGCCAGTCGTGACCTGGAAGGTTGAAGGGGATTGAACACAAAAGCCCAAAAATTTGCACTCACCAGTGCATAGAGTGATATTGATGGTTGGTTGTATATGCTTGAGTGGGCTTAAAGATGCCACTAGGGGAAAGTTCTTCAGGTATATTTCTTGGAAGATAAAGCAGTCCAAAATATGGAGGTATAATGAAAGCTGTCAGGAGTCTGGAGCAGTCCTGAGGTATTGATGATATGCTTTCAGGAGACTGGAGTAATCTTGATGTAACAGCATGTCTTCAGGGAGGATAAAGCAATATTGATATATGAGAAGCTATCAGGAGGCTGGAGCAGTCCTGAGGTAACAATATAATTTCAAGAGGATAGAGCAATCTTGAGAGATTGACGATATGCTTTCAGGAGACTGGAGTAATCCTGATGTAACAGCATGTCTTCAGGAGGATAGAGCAATCAATAATGATAACCCTAAAGCAGTCTTGAAGTAATAATATGATTTCAGGAGGATAGAGCAATCAATAATGATAACTCTAAAGCAGTCTTGAAGTAATAATATGATTTCAGGAGGATAGAGCAATCAATAATGATAACTCTAAAGCAGTCTTGAAGCAATGAGAAGTTGTCAGGAGGATAAAGCAATCCTGAGGTAATAGAAAACTGTCAGGAGACTGGAGTAATCCTGAGGAAATAATATGATATGCTTTCAGGAGACTGGAGTGATCCTGATGTAACAGCATGTCTTTAGGAGGATAGAGCAATCCTGATGATCATAAGTTTGTTTGTTGGATAATTTACCTGAAACCAAGGTAACATTCTGTATAATAATATTAGTTTATGCTTTATGTATGCATGTATAATATGATGCACTTAGGTAATGTATTATGCACTCATGTATATGTATGTTATGGTATGATGTAAATGGTGTATGTATGATATGATACTGCCGGAAGCGCCTGGATATCTTCGTATAACAACTGCTGGCCAGGGAAAATAAATCCCGATTCGTTGTTGAAGAATATATTATACATAACCTTACGTCTGCTGGGGATAACAGGGTATAGATAACCTTCCGTATGCTGGGGATAGTAAGGTATATATCACCTCCCGTATGCTGGGGATAGTAGGGTATAGATAACCTTCCGTATGCTGGGGATAGTAAGGTATATATCACCTCCCGTATGCTGGGGATAGTAGGGTATATATAACCTTCGTCTTCGTTTTGATGGTAGGGCAGATATAACTTCCGTCTTCGTTTTGATGGTAGGGCAGATATAACTTCCCGTCTTCGTTCGTCGTACCCTTATTGGAAAGTAAATTCCCGTATATCCGTATGAGGATAAAAGAGATGGATATAAATTCCAGGGGAGATGAGACCTTATGAAGATGGATTCGTCCTACTGCGGGTTTTGTAGTTTTCTTGTAAAGAGGAACCGGTGAAGCTTCGTTGAAATCCTTTCCTCGTTCGTCCTTAGTAAATACTATTACTGCATTTTTATGCATTTCTGGTAAACATCAATCATATTAAAAGCATACATGCATTTTTGGTAAACATCAATCATATTCAAAAGCATACATACATTCAAACACAACCAATGGACGTTTCGCTTATGTAAACAGGGTAAAAGTAAATCTGGATTCAAAAGATGGAATTTATTTATATCAAAAAATGACCCATACACGGGTAAGTTTGTACAAGGAGACATAAACCCTAGTAAGAGGATTTTGTCATAAAGTTTTTTTTTTTTTTTTTTTACAAAACAGAGAAAATCAGCTATGTGGGAAACAATCCTATTGAGTTTCAATTCTACTATTGCCATTATCTTCAAGTATCTCATCTTCTGTTGTTCAGACGGAAATGATTGGATTGAGCTTTATCTGTTCGAGCTTGAGTAAGTAGTACAACTGGTTGCAGTTTTATGGGTGATCCAAACGAGACATAGTCATACGCTTTAATCCCTAACTTTTGCCTGGATTGCCCTTTCAGGTTTTCAATCCACCGGGATACCCTTTTTTGCCCAAGCCGCCTTTTCAGGTTTTCGACTTGCCGGGTGTACATCTTTTTATATATATCCCTAATTTTTGCCCAAACCCTTTTGGTTTGCCGGGATGCCCTTATTTTTGCCTAGGCCTGTCAACCTAGCGGGTCTCCTTTTATGCGTAGTATTTTTTAACTATGTCTGCGTTTACAGGCTGTGGGAAGTCTTCACCATCCATTGTAGTCAGTATCATGGCACCTACTGAGAACACTGTCTTAACTACAAATGGTCCCTCATATGTTGGAGTCCACTTGCCCCTAGGATCACCCTGTGGTAATATGATACGCTTGATTACCAAGTCACCAGCCTGATATACCTTTGGCTTAACCTTCTTGTTAAAAGCTTTGATCATCCGTTTCTGGTACATCTGGCCATGACAAACTGCTGCTAGCCTTTTCTCATCAATCAAATTTATCTGGTCAAGTCGAGTCTGGATCCTCTCATCTTCATCCAAGCCTGCATCCTTCATAATTCTTAAGGAGGGAATCTGAACTTCAATGGGCAGAACTGCTTCCATACCATAGACCAAGGAGAATGGAGTTGCCCCTGTTGAGGTACGTATTGTAGTGCGATAACCATGAAGAGCAAATGGTAACATCTCATGCCAATCCTTGTAAGTAACAGTCATCTTCTGTACAATCCTCTTAATGTTCTTATTTGCAGCTTCAACTGCCCCATTCATCTTCGGACGATACGGAGAAGAGTTATGATGCTTAATCTTGAACTGCGTGCAGAGATCAGTAATCATAGTGTTGTTCAGATTAGAGCCATTGTCAGTGATAATCCTTTCAGGGATGTCGTATCTACATATGAGATTATTCTTAATGAACCGAGCCACAACATTCTTGGTAACAGATGCAAATGAAGCTGCCTCCACCCACTTTGTGAAGTAATCAATAGCAACCAGGATGAAACGATGCCCATTGGAAGCAGTAGGCTTGATCTCACCAATCATATCAATGCCCCACATGGCAAAGGGCCAAGGAGCAGTCAACACATTCAATGGTGATGGAGGTACATGGACTTTATCAGCATAGATTTGACATTTGTGACATGTTCTGGAGTGCTGATAACAGTCAGCTTCCATGGTAGACCAATAGTAACCTGCTCTCAAAATTTTCTTCGCCATAGTATGACCACTAGAATGAGTGCCAAAGATCCCATCATGCATGTCTTCCATAATCTCAGTTGCTTCCTTCTTATCCATACAACGAAGCATAGTTGAATCATGATTGCGCTTGTACAGAATCCCATTACTCAAGAAGAACTTAGCAGCAAACCTTCTCAGGAACTTCCTATCTTTGACAGATGCCCCTTCAGGGAACTCCTGAGCTTCAAGATATCTTTTTACTTCATAGAACCAAGGCTTCTCCTCTGCCCCTTCTGTGTCAATCTCATTGCAGTATGCAGGCTTCTCAAATCTATCAATAGTAATCTTGGGAGCTTCATCATCCCAGCTGATCTCAAACATGGATGCCATGGTAGCTAATGCATTTGCCAACTGGTTCGCTCTTCGTGGAATGTGCTCAAAGGTAATCTCTTTGAAATGTGGGATCAAAGACAACACATTCTCTCTGTAAGGAATGAGGTTATCATGCTTAGTATCCCAATCTCCTTTGATCTGACTAACTACCAAGGCTGAATCTCCATACACGTCAAGGAACTGAATCTTCATATCAATAGCAGCTTTAATACCCAGGATACATGCCTCATACTCAGCCATGTTATTGGTACAATAGAAACAAAGTCTGGCAGTAATCGGGGTATGACAACCTTCAGGGGAACTAATCACAACACCAACACCATTACCAAGTGCATTAGAGGCACCATCAAAAACCATAGTACATCGGGATCCTTGTTCAGGTCCGTCATATTGTCCAGGTTCTTTGGTAATAATCATAATGTCTTCATCAGGGAACTCAAAACTCATTGACTGGTAATCATCCACTGCTTGATGAGCCAAATGATCAGCAACAACACTTCCTTTAATGGCCTTCTGAGTAGTATACTGTATGTCATATTCTGTCAAGATCATTTGCCATCTTGCAATTCTTCCGGAGAGAGCAGGTTTCTCAAATATGTATTTGATTGGATCCATCTTCGAAATCAATAAGGTAGTATGGGTCAACATATACTGTCTTAGTCGGCGAGCAGCCCATGCCAAAGCGCAGCAAGTTTTCTCGAGCAGTGAGTATCTTGTTTCACAGTCGGTAAACTTTTTGCTAAGGTAGTATATTGCCTGCTCTTTTCGACCAGACTCGTCATGTCACCCCAACACACACCCCATTGAGTTGTCTAACACTGTTAAGTACATAATCAAGGGTCTTCCATCAACTGGTGGCATCAAAATTGGAGGTTCTAACAAATACCTCTTGATTTCATCAAAGGCAGTCTGGCACTCATCATTCCATTCCATCACTTGATCTTTCTTTAACAACTTGAAGATTGGCTCACAGATGGTAGTTAATTGGGAGATAAATCTTGCAATGTAGTTCAATCGTCCCAAGAAACCTCTAACCTCCTTCTCGGTACGAGGAGCTGGCATTTCTCGTATAGCTTTTACTTTTGCAGGGTCTACTTCAATACCTTTTCCACTGACAATGAAACCCAGGAGTTTACCAGATCTAACTCCAAAAGTACACTTGTTTGGGTTCAACCTCAACTTGTATTTCTTCAACCTCTCAAACAACTTGTGCAGATGATCAAGATGCTGCTCTTCATTCTGAGATCTGGCTATCATATCATCTACATATACCTCTATCTCATGATGAATCATATCATGAAACAAAGCCACCATAGCACGCTGATATGTTGCCCCTGCATTCTTCAAACCAAATGGCATTACTTTATAGCAAAAGGTGCCCCACTGTGTCACAAATGTTGTCTTCTCCATATCTTCGGGTGCCATCTTGATTTGATTGTAACCAGAGAAACCATCCATAAAAGAGAATACCTTATGCTGAGCAGTGTTGTCTACCAGAATATCAATATGAGGAAGTGGAAAGTCATCTTTAGGGCTAGCCTTGTTCAGATCCCTGTAGTCTACACACATACGTACCTTACCATCTTTCTTAGGAACTGGTACCACATTTGCAACCCACTGAGGATAAGAAGTCACTGCTAAGAACCCTGCATTGAACTGTTTCATTACCTCTGCCTTGATCTTTTCTGACATTTCAGGACGCATACGACGAACCTTCTGCTTCTTTGGACGACAATCTTCTTTCACTGGCAAACGGTGAACCACAATGTCTGTATCCAACCCTGGCATATCTTCATAAGACCAAGCAAATATCTCCACATAGTCACGTAACATCTGAATCAGCCTGCTCTTGACACTGTCCTCTAAATCAGCCCCTATCTTGACCTCTTTTCTGTTTTCTTCAGTTCCCAGATTCACAACTTCGACTGGCTCTTCATGTGGCTGTATAGCTTTCTCTTCTTGTTGTAACAACCTAGCAAGCTCTACAGGTATTTCACAATCGTCCTCATTTCCGTCTTCAGTTTGATAGATCGGATTCTCGAAATTATAATTGGCAATAGTAGAACTGTTATCAACAGGATCCAGAGTGGATGAGGATCTGCATTTTAGTGATGTGGGTGTGTGTAAGAACACATAGCTGATAAAACAAAAAGAAAAGAAAAGAAAGACAGGGAACACAATATTTAAGAAAACGAAACGTCCACTGATTTTATTGAATGAAGTATGCAAATGAAATGACAGCCCGTAACAAGCACACCATTGTGCCCCGGGTAAGGCACATGGCTTGAAAGTTTTATTGTTCAGAAGTTACAAATTTAAAATATAACAACACAGTAATAGTATTTACTCCCGACTAAAGGAGATAGGGATAACATCTTCAGCTTTCCAATTATTGAGTCCAGCACCCACAGTAGGAAAAATCCATGCATCCAAGTTGTAGTCTTCATCTTGATCTCCCACAGCATTAATCTGGTCCTTCACAACCCCTTGATTAGTGATACGAGCAGCACGAGCACGACGAACAGCCTTCTGGGACTCTGCAGTGAAACCCAAACCAAACTTGTCAGACTTGTACGGAATATCAGGAAGCTGACCCCAAATAGTGCAACCACCTTCATCCACCACAGCTCTAGCATCATTGAGGGAGGCCATTGCCATTGTTGGAGGTTTTCTGGTGACCACAGGAACTTTCCTCACAACAGGAGGAGCTACATAATCATTAACAACCCAGGGAACCACTTCAAATGTCTGACACGGAGTCTCGATGTATTCACCTTCCATTTCCAGATACTTGAAAATGTTTACATGGCTGACAAAGTATTCTTCTTCTCCATAGACAGTAACAACCTTTCCATCCACCGGATATCTCAACTTTTGGTGCAATGTAGAGGTTACAGCACCTGCCCCATGGATCCAAGGACGACCAAGCAGACAAGAGTACGAAGGACGAATATCCATCACAAAGAATGTAGCAGTAAACACCTGGGAACCAACTTGGATCGGAAGATCAATTTCTCCATGTACTACTCTTCTAGAACCATCAAAAGCCTTCACCACAATATTACTGGGCTTCAGCACAGCATCTTCAGGACTCAGCTTGTTCAGGACTTCCTTGGGCAGCACATTCAAAGAGGAACCATTGTCTATCAGTACATGTGACAGGGTAGTGCCCCTGCATTCAATTGAAATATGCAAGGCCCTGTTATGATCCCTCTTGGCAGGGGTCAAATCAGCATCAGAGAATCCTAACCCATTATCATAGGTCAAGTGGGCAACACAGTTCTCAAATTGGTCAACAGAAATTGCACTGGGTACATGAGCAGTCTTCAGAAACTTGATCAAGGACTTTGCATGAGCCTCAGAACATAATAACAAAGACAGCATAGAAATCTTCGAAGGAGTATGCCCCAACTGATCAACAATGTCATAATCACTCTTGCGAATGATTTTCAATACTTCTTCCATCTGCTTAGAGAGGTCATCAGCAGTTGGCACATCAGTAGATACAGGCTCAATAACAGGACCCTTGCCCCGAGCATCAGTGGTGGAGGTAGCAGCAGGAGTAACTGCATTCTTAGAAGCAACTGGAGGAGAGAAGACTCTTCCACTACGAGTGATCTTGCTAGATCCAGCAATATTATCAATGTCAACAGGCATATCAGCTACAGGCTCTTGCTTAACACCATGGATGTATACATCAGATCCATAATGCCAAGGCACAGCCTTGTCAGACGTATATGGGATAGGACCAGGAGTAGTAATGACCACAGGAGCTACTCTGGCTTCAGCAACAACTTTTACAGGACCTTCAGCAGTAATCTTGATGGGACCCTGATGAGTGATTTTAATGGGACCCTTTGAAGTGATTCTTATTGGTACTTTGTCAACCATGTCAACCTCTTCAGTCTTCTTACCTCTGGTCAAGTGATCCACCATACTTTCTACAGACGATGGTCTTCTTTCAAACACTATAGTATACTTATCCATGAGACGTTGAATTCCATCTCTCAATATGAAACAACTATCCGGCTTATAGGTACAATACAAACAATCTTCACGACAACCTGGAAAGATCCCAGCTTGTACTAACCTTTTTTTGATAACAGACAGTGGTGTGGTCAACTCCATAACTGAATAGACATGTAAATCTTCCTTAATGGCATTGACAGTCTTCTCGTGATTTGGCATTGGAGCAGTAATCACATTGGGAGTACCCGGAGGATCAAACTCAATTTCTCCAGCATCAATCATATCCTGAATTTTATTCTTCAGGATCCAGCAGTTATTAGTATCATGTCCCTGACAGTTTGAATGGTATGCACATCGTGCATTGGGATTGTACCTGGGAGAGGTAACATTAGGATTCTGAGGAGCCTCTTTCAAGGTAATGAGTTCAGCCTTCAACAAGTGTTGCAATGCCTGAGCCATTGACATGTTGATCTTCGTGAACTGCCTTCTAGCCCTCTGTTGGTTGCCTTGTGGCTGCTCTGTTGTTGCAGGAGTTGGATTTGAAATATGAACTGCACTAACAGACTGATGCCTTCTGTTACGATCAGGCTGACCATAAACAGCATTGGATTCCTTCTTCCCAGTGGGAGGCTTCTTTGCAGCACTTGATGAGGAAGCACCCACTTGGATCTTGCCATTCTTTATACCATTTTCTACTCGCTCTCCTGTCATGATCAACTCAGTGAAGCCAGATGATGAGCTTCCAATGAGATGACTGTAGAATGGACCATTCAGCGTACACATGAACATATCAACCAGCTCCCTATCAGTCAAAGGGGGTTGAACTCTTCCAGCTAAATCTCTCCACTTCTGGGCATACTCTTTAAAACTTTCTTTGGCACCCATAGACATGCTCTGAAGCTGCATGCGAGTGGGGGCTAAGTCAGCATTGTATTGATACTGCTTATAGAAAGCTTCAGCAAGATCATTCCAGTCTCTGATGTTGACACTCTCCAACTGATAATACCACTCCAGCTGAGCTCCAGATAAACTCTCTTAAAAGAAATGGATCCACAACTTCTTATCAGCAGTGTGAGGTTGAATTCTTCTGACATATGACCTCAGATGCAGCTTGGGATAAGAGACCCCATCATAGACAACAAATGTTGGAACCTTGAAACCAATGGGTATGACTACCCCAGATATCAGACTCAAATCCTCAAAATCCAGCCCAGAAGATTTCTGCAACTCCATAGCATCCATCCTATCCACCAGCATCTTGAATTTGTCTTCGTTAGGCTCATGATAGTAATTAGCCTCAGAATCAGAGTCCCCCATTGAATGATGGAGACTGCCTACCTCTTGCTCAGATTCTTCAGATTCATAGTCTTCAGCTGGTTCTTTGGTTTTGGCAAGACCTTTGAACCTTCTTCCCATGTTAATCAACCCAGCAGACCTTCTAGTCTTCTTAGTCTTCTTGGCCAGCAGTGCCTTCAATTCATCTTGCCCCTTGGACAAGTTCAAGATCAGCTCTTGGAACTGTGCATTATGTGCCTGGAGATCCTTAACTGATTGTTCAAGAGCCATTGCTGAAATAAACAGCGAGAAGATGAGAAACCTGTGCACAATATAAACCTGTGATGCAATGAAATGATATGGTAATGCATATGCAATGTTTTCAAGGACCGCAGGATTTAAATTTGCTTAAACAAACAAGAAAGTAAACTTTTATTAGTAATAACTTTGTTTTGCCTTTTAGGCTTACAAAAAATGAAATGAAATAAGTACAAAAGATGGGGTTTTAAGTCTCCCATGGACGTTTCCTCTTTGTATTGAGGTAAGAGTTGAGGTTTCGTTCCTCGTGAAGTTGCTTTGTTAGTTCCAGGATTCTTGCTTGGCTTGCTTTGTAATAAGCCTCGAAAGTATCCCTTTGCTCTTTCAGTTGGATCCATGATCTCTGCAAGTCTTCCATATCAGTAGGCATGTCTGGGTGAAGGATGGTATAAGCTGTGTCTCCTTCAGCAACAGGTTCCATGGTAACTGGTAGGACGGCAGGATATGGCATCATGAGTGTCTGAGCACGAGATCGTACCCATCTGAGATAAGCTTCCATAGGAATAGTGTACTTAGGCTCCAGTGTCTTGCTGTCAACCCTGTTTACTTTTCCCCAGGCTCTTATGAATCTCTGACGGTAACCCTGAAGATCGTTGTCGTAATCAAACACAATGCCCTGAATCAACATGTCATGTGGGCCATTGCTCCGAGCGTAACCAAACTGTCGTAAAGCTTGGGAGGGGTTGTAGGTGATGCCCCCTCTTATGCCTAGAAGTGGCACATTAGGAAACTCCCCACAACGGTCAATGATGGTGACATTCTCCATAGATTTGGAACACCAGTGGATATCTGAGTGAGAAAGTGACATGATCCTCTTGGACCATCTGAACCCTTGCTCATTCTTCATTACTGAGCGAGGAAGGTGAGAAATAAACCACCTAGAAAGTAAAGGTATGCAGCACATCAAAGTTCCTCTTGCCCTTGTAGTACGGGTGTGAAGAGAATGTAGGATGTCTCCCAGCAATGTAGGTATTGGATTGTGACTCAGGAAAATGTTGATGGCATGAACATCTATGAACTGATCTGGATTGGGGAACAATACTAAGCCATATATCAGCAAGGCTAAGATCTCCTCAAAAGCATCATAGCTCATGGCCTTTAAAAACATTTGAGCCTTATCCATTAATACCTTGGCAAGAATACCCTTGACTCCGCTTCTCGTCTCTAGAACAATGTCAGACTTCTTCAGATGTAGAGCTGCGGCAATAATCTCAGGTTTAGGCTCTTTCTCCAAGCCTGTGAATGGTCTTTGATCAAGAACAGGTATACCAAGAAGTTTAGAGAACTCCTCCATGGTTGGAACCAGCTGATAGTCAGGGAATGTAAAGCAATGGTGCTTAGGATCAAAGAACTGAAACAGGACACTCATCATGTCTTCATTAAACCCTGAAGTGACTAGATCTAGTAGGTGACCATGTCTCTTGATGAACTGGGAATGATCAGACACTTGAGAAACCAACTCTTTAAGCTTAGCAGGTATCCCTACAAAGTTGATCTTGATAGTGTTTCTACGAGCAGAAACCATGACCTGCAACAAAGAACAAAGATAAATCCTTTGGTCCTTGAAATGGTTAGTGAAAATGCTATGCTTATGATGCATGATGATGTCATGATGTTATGCTCAATCAAAGACATGTGGCACACACAAACAAGTCACACCATAGTCCTAGGTTTAAAGGCTTGCATGAGGTTTAAAGGTAAGTACCCTCCCCTGAAGTTAGTTGGTTCATCCTGTCCTACAAAAGTAACCAGGTTCTAAGGGATCTCAATATCATTGATCCTTCACAAGGGTGGTTGTTCAGTAGGCAACTTACTTGCCAACCAAAACCCTCCAAGTTTAGAATCTCAATGAGCGTAGTATCGAGTGTCAACCAACTTCAGTCTGCACCAAAGTCGGTTACCTCACTACTTTCTAAAGGCCAAGATGAGTTAACTAGGGTTCTAAAAGTTAGTTAGTGCATTGACAACATATGGCAGCCTCATATTATCCTCAACTTGACTTAAGGAACATAAGCACCAACCAAGAAGTCGCACTAACTATGGCCACTAGATCAACCGTATCGATATACGTCGTACAGTTTCCTTGGTCTATTGCCATTTACCTAAGGTACACTAGATCCGGGTTAGGACCTTTCACACATAAGAGCACCCCAACAAGATAATATAAAGCAAACAAGGCAAACAATTTAAAGTGATCTAATTCCTAAGGGTACCCCTCTTAAATTTAAATCCCCAGCAGAGTCGCCAGTTCTGTAACACGGTGGGAGAACTGACTTTAGTTAAATGTTGCGGATAGCAAGAGTCGCCACCGACTTTTATTTTATCCAAAAAAAGGAAAGGATATAAAAGAACAGGAAAGACCTTAAGAGATGTTTTTGGGTCTGGGGGGTAGGTTATGTAAAGGGAAGGTGTTAGCACCCTTTACATCCATGGTTATCCATGGGCTCTTAGTTACTTAGCTCACTTTTGAATTGTTTTTGAAAGTGTAGTGAATAGAAAAATTTTCATAATAGTTGATAATGATCCATGTACGGATGCGTAAAAACTTGTTTTTGAAAATTTGTTTGAAATTGTGAAGAGTTTGAAAAGTTTTTGAAGTGAGCAAGTACATAAGAGGAACCTACCCTAAAGTTTTAAGTCTTTCTTGTTCTTTATCCTTTAATTGGTAAGACTATCCCTACTATTAAGGAGTAGGTAGTCATTACCTTGGATGTAAGGGACATGAGAGGGGACATTCTGTTTTATGAAGGCAACTGTGGGGTGTATTAAGCATATAGGAGGGACTATCATCATTATTCGAAGGGACTTGATTCTTAAAGGCAACCATAAGGGACTTGATGATTTTTTCTTTTAAAGGGACTTGCTTTATACACCCCACTTGACCTTATGATTTAGGCAACTTGAGGGATAGCCTTAGAAAGTGAGACGGCGATTAAAAATCGACTTACGTGTGTGGGTGTTTAATATTAATTATCTTTAATTAAAATGAGCTAAATTTATTTTTAAGTTGAATACATGTTTACACTCCTTAAATTACTAACCATAGCAATAAATTAAATAATTAAATATTTACAACATTACATCCAGGAGCAATTACATAATAATTATAATAATCAAATTAAAATAAATAGCAAATAAATAATTAGCAAAATATAAATAAATAAGCAAATATAAAAAATAAATAAATAGGGGTTAGTGATAAATATAATTAAAAATAAGGTTAGTAAAAATAAAATAGATAAATTTAATGAAATAATAATAATTAGAAAAATAAACAAGGTTAGAGAAATAAGAATATAAGATAATAATAATAAACAAAAATAATAAATAATAATATGGTTAGCAACAATAATTAAATAGAAAAATATTATAATGACATGATTAAAATAATAAACACAAAATAGGATTTTAATATATAAGCATTTATTTAGAAACATGAATAATTAAATAATTACTATAATATAAGATTTTTAACCATAACATAATTATAAATTTTAATTATTACAAATTTAATCATTTTTAAACATATATTAACATTTATTCATTAAAAAAACAATTATTTACACATTATAAGGAGAAAATAAGTTTTAAATATTATATTCACAAAATTAATCATATTTATAAAATTTAATTTTTATTAGTTATTATATTTACAAATTATTTTAAACATATACAAAAATATAATTATTATAAGTTAAATTGTTTCTAAACATATATTAAAAGAACAATAATTTGGATTATAAATATATTTACAAATAAATTATAACTATTTTAAATAAATATGTACAATAATAATTACATCACAAATTAGAAAATAAACAATTAGGTTTTAATAGGTATTTAGAAAATAAATTAGGGTTTTGTTAGAAAAAATATTTTATGGGTTTAGTTTATATACAAAAATTATTTTAACTAATATATATATATTATAATTTACATATAGAATAAAGAAAATAATTTTTTTTGAATTAGAAAATAACATTTAGAATTTCAGAAATTAAAATGTTATTTTGAATATTTGAATATACATACATGATTTATTTTTTTATTAAGACAACAATTTAATTAATTACTTAAGAAATTAAAATAGAAAAGTAGTAAAAAAAACATACCTTGGCTGGGTTTGAACCCAGGATACTCAGGTTACAGCCATCAAAACATACCACCAGGCCAGCCAGGCTTTGGTGATAATAGAACAGGTTTGTTTCGTTTTATGCCTTGCCTTGCAAAATCCAGAAAATAATGAAAACAAACAAAAGGCCTGGGGTGGGAATCGAACCCAGGACCTTTTGGTTACAAGCACGCATACGTTACCGCCTGGCTGGGAGAGCCCTTCTGATAATATAATGGCAAGAAACCATAATATATTAAGTCTTCTTTTATCCTGAAAAAATAGAAAAAAAAAACAATGCACCAGCCAGGAATCGAACTGGTACTCTCACAACACACGCGCATCATCTTTACCACTGGGACAACATAAGTTGTTGTGATTTAAACAATAAACAATCAATAAAATATTATACAACTAATTTGAATTCAAATCACGCGCGGGAGAGGTCTTCTTCTTCCTTGAGACTGCATTTTTACCTACGAATTTAGCCACGATCTTTCCTGCGAATTTTGCTACCTGTTCATCATTGTTCAAACCTGCGAAATCCAAACACTCATGAAACAGCATCGATTCATTAAATTAGTTAATGTTTTATGATCCTTATGATTCATAGAACATTCCTATGTTCTTAGAAATCATTTAGGTTTAGTGAATCACAAGACCCCATTTTGAAGGTCAAAACCCTAACTATGGCCGAATCTGTTTTAGGCAAGGAAGCTTCAATCCATTGGTCCAGAAACAATCTATACAATGTCACAAACAAGATTATGTAAACAAATTTCAACAAAACACAACCAATCAATGGAATCGAAAAAATTATATTCAAGATAAAAGTGAACTCGGGTTGGCCAATGTGGTGCACATGGGATGCATATGAGTGATGCTTTAGCTTCAGTGACGATCAAAGAACACGTCTATGTCTTTATTTTACCTTGAAACCTCTTGGATTGAAGAATCCGAATTGGTGTTTTGGCTTGAATTTTTGAGCTATGAAACTTACCTTTGGCTGCTGGAATTCGTGTCTGAGGGTTTGCATTATGTTTGATACTTATATGTGAATGATTCTAGGTCAAAAACTTCATTGGTTGTGTGCAAGAATTGATTTAAAAAGATTGAGATTGATCATGCTTTGAAATTTAAATATTTTTGTACCAATGCTTTCTATTTCAAGCCATCCCATATAACTCTTGTATCAACTTATTCCATACTGATTTTATGACCTTCTAGAATCAATCACAAAATTAAATCTTCAAATTTAATATTTTATTTAAATTTAAAATGATTTTAAGTATAAAAATCATAATAAATTAATTAAATAAAATAAAAATTATGAAAATATTATAGAAATTTCGTGCATGATGTTATTGTATGGGTTGGGTCATAATTTGGCCAGCCCATTTGGAGAGAAATGCTTTTGGACCCCCATTTTCAATATAAACCATCACAAAATCTCCCAACTTTGCAAGGGCATATCTCCCTCAATTTTAAAGGTATGAGGGTGTTCTTGGACATTTTGGAAAGCTTGAAGAGTCCTCTAAACAACTCCATTGGTTTCAGGTCCATATCATTTACCAATCTCAAATTATGCCCTTTTGAAGTTGTTGACTTTTTGTTGACTTTTGAAATGACCTATAATGTCTTAGCTCATATCTTCCAAATGAAGCATTTTTGGGCTTAACTTGCAAGATCAAAGTTGTATAGAATTCAATTTCCTTCAAAATGAGCTTTGGATGGAGACTTGGTGATGAAGTATGTGAAAGTTATGGCTGGTCAAAGTTCAGTTGACTTTTACTGAGGAAACCCTAATTTAAAAACTCTTGATTATTGATGATCTGGAATCTCCTTGATGAATCATGATCAACCCTTGATCAAATGATGAATTTTACTTCATATACTTGATGTTGGCAAAAAATTATGAAGTTTGACTTTGGTTTGACCACAGTTGACCTCAGTTTGACTTTTTAACTGCATTGACTATTTTTGACTTATCTGATCATCTGACTGAGCAAACTTTTGAGAAAAGTCTTGAAACTTGTCATGGGGGTTCTTACACACATATAAGATGTTATGAAGCTTACTTTAAGTCTTGGAAATCCATTTAGCCTGATTAAAGTCAAAACCCTAGTTTTGGATGCACTGCTTAGGAGGTGCATTGTTTGAGGGAATTGTCAACTCTTTTGACCAATTGTGAACTTTGTGAACCTTGTGAACCATCATAAAATGTCTTGTGAACCTCATGGGAGGTATTGTAAAGCTTGTGAACCTTGTGAACCTCATGAAGTGACTTTGTAGACCCCATGAACCTCAGGAGAGCTTTGTAATCATTGTGAATCTTGTGAACCTTGTGAACCTTCAAGAAGTGACTTGTAGACTTCATGAACCTCATGAAAGGTTATGGAAATGTTAAGAAACTTGTGAACCTTGTGAACCTTCAAGAAGTAACTTGTAGACTTCATGAACCTCATGAAAGGTTATGGGAATGTTGAGAGACTTGTGAACCTTGTGAACCTTCTTAGCACACAAAGTCTTGTATTATGAGGGCAAATTTTGGGGTGCAACAATATCACACTCCAAAGGAGAAGGTCTAACTCTTAACCTAAAGAAAGTTGTGATTTTTCTAAGTAAACTAGGGTTTTTGGGTACCTTAAGACGGAAAATGCAAATCAAATGGAAAATGCAAGATGAATTCATGACAAAATTATCCTAGGAACTACATGTTATATGGAAAACAATGCAAAAAGAACCATTGTCAAACCCTTCATGGTTGGGAAGAAGAGAATTTTCAAAGTTAGGGTTCCAAAAAGGGAATTTAATGAACCCTAATTTCAAGAAAAATGTTAAAGTTGGATCAAAACCAAAAATAAATTTGTATGAATGGTTTTACAATGTTTCTAAATGTCCTAAGATGCAATGTGAATTTTTTTGGAAGTTTTAGAAACCTAAATGGTATTTTAATTAATTAATTTCCATTAATTAATTAAAATAAACGTTTAAATATTTTTTAAATGATTTTTTAATGCAAAAAATAAAACTAAAAATGTTTTTGGGTGAAGAAAAATATTTGAAATTAAAATGCAGAAGAAAATATTTTTTGAACTTTTCTAAGTATTTTAAATAAAATGGTAAAGAAAAATGCATTTAAATGAAAATAAAATTGAAAATGGGTGAAGTCAACTGATCCAGTGGATGAGGTTTGAATGAGCTTTGACTGCGCGCGCAGATGGAAGGCCTGGATTGAATTTGGCTTAATTAACTAATTAACCTAATTAATTAATAATTAAACTTAAGTGAAGTGATCTGAACCATTCATGCGCGCGGGAACTAAGATCCTAGGGCTGACATTTAAACCTGGCCACTAAACCCTAATTAGGGTTCTAAACATTTTCAGGTGACCGGAGCTAGCTCCGGTCATCTTCTCCGGCTAGCCAAACATGCTATCTCACTCAAAACGTAATATAAATGCATCAAACTCTCCAGAAATGATCCTCTCCTCACTCTAAACAAGAATCAACCAACAAATTTCATTTATTTCATATGAACAGCTTGAATCGAAGCAAAACGGAAAATCAAACAGAAATTTCAGAAGCTTATGAAATGCTTAAAACTCAACCATTTTCGAAACAAATCATATCATGGCAATCAGGGGAACACATAGAATCATTCTATAACAAAAAAGAGAAGTTCTGGAAAAAGTTTTGAAGGTGGCTACCTGAGCTGAAGCTTTCACCTCTGGAGCTTTTAGACCTCTTCTTTTGTGCAAATCCTCTTTATTTGACCCCCTGATGATATTGCAATGCTTGTATGGAGTTTTGAATGGCTGGATTGAATGGTTGCACTCTTGCTGCACCAGAATCGTGTTTTGTGTAGAGGGGCTTTGAGGCTTGTTTGATGGTTGGTTTATGTTCTATGGATCATTTCTGAATGAATGGTGAAGTTTGTTTTGAAGTTTGATGGCTAGACAGAAAGTTTCGAAGGTTTTTGCTTGAAGGTGTTTTTTTTAGAAACTTGGCTTATGGGATGATCTGAGCTTGTGTGTGTTATGGATTGGCTTGCTTTTAGTCCACATAACATTGTTTGATAGGTCAGAAAGTGGGTGGTGGCCTGTGGTGATTGGTATGGGCAAGTTGCCAAAATGTCAACATTAGGTGTACTTCAGGTATAGGCTCATGTTGCAGTTGTTTTAGGGCATGTCCTGGCTTAGAAAATATTAAGGAGAACCATGGAAAATATTTTGGGGTGATGCAGCAAGTGTATGAGAAGTTTCATCCCCTTTTGAAAATTTGAAAAGTTTTGGCCCCTTTTGAATTACTTGAAGTTCAAGGCATGAAATGGAATGATTCTTTGGACAATTTTGGTCACAATGCAATGTATTATGTTTGTATGATGCTTAGAGAGTGATTAGAGATCACAAAATGACTTGGTATGTGAAATTGCACAAAATCCTCTTTGGTGTGAAAGTGAAAATTATAGGATTTTTGCAAACTTTGCCAAGCCATAACTTGAGTTCCATAATGAATTAGGACTTGTTCTTGTACTTTTTGAAAAGGGAATGATCCAATCTACAACTTTCATGACCAACAATTTTTCATTTGAAACATTTTTGGTTGAGAAAGTGGAGGTTGAAAAACTTTCCCAAAATGGAAAGTTTCCATTACAAGTCATTTCCATTTTTGGCAACTTTTGGTTTAGCTCAATTTTCTTCAATTTTGTGAACTTCCAAGCACTTAAATGATCAAATAAAGATCATATAACTTCAATTTGATGAAAAATCCACTTTGGTTCCATTGTTGGGGGTCTCAGATGCCCTGATTTTGCTCTGACTTGCTCAAGAAGTTACCCAGTGAACAGATGACTTCCACAATGAATTTCTTCATAAAACTTGGTACACATGATCCTTATAACATATTGAGACTATTAGAAACAAGAATGACCAAAAAATTTAAAGTTATGGCCTCTGAAACCAAAACCCTAAATTCAGGTCATCTGTGTAGTGAAACCCTAGCTCTGCTTCCATGCTTTCCAAGTTCTTGTGATTTTTTGGCTTCCTTGATCTTTGAGGGATATAATATGATGATAGAACACACATGCACCCTCTTGGAATGATTGGAGACTTTTGGAATGGCTCAGATGAATCCTTGGATTGCTCAGATCCCAAACCCTAGATGCAGATGAACTTGAACTAATGCAGTGAAGCAAAAATGAAATATGAGGTGATATGCTTAAACTAATGCAAATATGAAAGATCACAAGCCATGGTGTGAACTTATTTAGGGAAAATTTGGGGTGTTTACACATATACCGAATGGCATACAACGGTAAGCGAATGTTCCGTAGAGGCATGTGAATGTTGTCTTTTCTTGGTCGTTGGGATGAATAGGAATTTGGAAAAATCATGAATAACCATCTAGGTAGCAAAAGTAAGAATGTTTGGTTGATCTTTCCAACATTTGATCGATGAAGGGTAAGGTAAAATGATCTTCCCATGTAGCTTTGTTCAGTTTTTGGTAATCAGTTCACATTCTACTCCTGGTTACTACTCTTTGTGTTATAGACTCACCCTTTAAGTTCTTAGTGACTGTAATGCCTCCTTTCTTTGGTATGACATGCACTGGCATGACCCATAGATTGTCGGATATTGGATATATAATTCTGGTGTCTAGTAACTTCTTAAACTCATCCTTGACTATAGTACTTACAATTTGATTAATCCTTCTCTGAGGTTCTCTAGAAAATTGCTAAAATTGACCAGAAAGAGGATAAGTTTGGAATCAGGTATCTACCAGGTCAATTAGAGGGGTCCAAGAGAAAAGGATTGATAAGCTTCTCGAGCGGGGGCGTTATTGATCCAAATCAAGTTTGTGTTGTTATCGTAGAAGACGCTAATAGTGACTGTGACCTAGACAACTGGGTGCGTCCGTGTGTCCCCGGAGTAGAACTGAAAAACTAGTTTGTGGAAGATATTGTCCAAGTTACTTTCCAGCCAGAGTAATTTTCTTTGTTTTCTTCATTTCATATGCATGTCAAATCTTGCACTCTGCCCAAGGTGCACAGATCCATTTGTTGGGTCACCTTGCATTATTTGCAATTTTAATTTACCATGAATAAAGGACATTTTTCACTCAAAAGTGTGTTCACTTTCTTTCATTTTTAAACTTTTTCACAAAAACGATAATATGGCAGCGTTTTATTTTTTTTTTCCTTTTCACAAAACTGAACTCTAAAATAAGCACATCACTTGTGCAGAATTAATCACCCGAATTCCTTTTATAACGATTTTGCTATGACTGAGTATGATTTTGATAATCATGTCTATCAAGCTGATGAAGGGGTTGAAGAAGACTGTGAACTCCCCGAAGAATTAGCCAGGTTGTTGAGACAAGAGGAAAAGGTTATTCAACCTTATTATGAAGAAATTGAAGTTATCAACCTTGGGTCCGAGGACGTGAAGAAGGAAATCAAGATTGGGGATGGGCTGCAAGCCATCATGAAAGAGGAACCGATTGGTATGTTGTGAGAGTATGTGGATATATTTTCTTGGTCATATCAGGATATGCCAGGTTTATATACTGACATTGTGATACATAAGCTACCACTAAAAGAAGATTGTCCTCCGGTTAAATAGAAGCTTCGAAGAACTCGTCCTGACATGGCCATGAAGATCAAAGAGGAGGTTCAGAAGCAGTGGGACGTTGGGTTCCTTGTCGTAACTAGTTATCCACCCTGGGAAGCTAATATTGTACTGGTGCCAAAGAAGGACGGAAATTTCCGGATGTGCGTTGACTACCGAGACCTTAACAGAGCAAGCCCGAAAGATGACTTCCCATTACCTCACATTGATGTATTGGTTGACAACACGACTCAGTTCTCGATATTTTCTTTCATGGATGGCTTCTCCGGGTATAATCAGATAAATATGGCACCGGAAGACATGGAGAAAACAACGTTCATTACCCCTTGGGGTACTTTATGCTACAAGGTGATGCCCTTTGGATTGAAGAACACCGGGGAAATGTATCAACGGGCTATGGTAACATTATTCCACGACAATGATTCACAAAGAGATAGAGTGCTATGTGGACGACATGATTGCCAAGTCACGCACTGAGGAAGAACATCTAGTTAATCTCAAAAAGCTGTTTGAGAGACTGAGGAAGTTTCGTTTGAGATTGAACCCGAACAAGTTCACTTTCGGAGGAAATTGTTGGGTTTCATTGGGAGCCAAAGAGGGATAGTGTCATACCCCAAATTCGTCCTAATTTTTTTTTTATTCTAAAGGATCATCTGGCATGTGGACATGATCTTCTAAGAATTAGACCATGAAGTCTTGTTTATGCTTATTGTGAACTAACAAGTTTGTGTAGATGCATTGGGGTCAGGGCTGGATTAATTAATGTTGGTTTTAGCATTTCAAAGTAGTCTTGGGACTATATGTTTTAGATGACTTTGTGCCCAGATTTTAGGTCATGGTCCATTTCAAGAGTTCTCATAAAGCGCATTTCGAAACATGGATAAAGCAAGCGATATCACATTGGTGCTGCTTTGTTAGTTCAAAGAATCTCAGACATTTTGTGCATTAGTGATGATAAGTGGTATGAAAGGTTTAGAACATTTTCAAGGCTCATTTGCGTTAATTTATTTGGATTGTGTTCACATTATAAAGGCTCATGATATCATCTTAAGTTGTGTGGATTCGATGAGTTATTGATTTTGAATGTAGTTTCAAGAGTGTGGTTTTTCAAATGAGATTTGCAAGAAATCATGTTGGATGTGAATCCATTCTATGACAATTTCAAATTGGATTCAATATATCATGTCAGGGTTTTAGTTCATTTGAAGTGGCATTGAAAGGCAATATTCCATTAAGGATAAATTTGGGATTAAGGTGGATTATAATTCAAGAAATTGGAAATGAACACTTATACTTTAAGTGGCTTGTGCTATACACATGCTTAAGAAGACTTGGAATTCTCAAGCCATAATTAAGTGAGTGCCTAGTTGATTGTAAGATGGTCATTCTTCAATATGAGTTTAGAAAAATATTTCAAGGTTGTTCAAGCCATGTTTCAAAATCAGTTAGCTAGAACCTATGAAGTCACGTTTTGTACTAAGGAATTCATACTGCAAGTTCAAAAAAAAAGAGGTGATAAATTGAATGATCATAAGTGACACAAGTTCAAGTCAAGACAGGGCTAACTAGCATTGATGGATTCAAGGTCATTCAAATTCTCAAGACACAAGTGAATAAAAAAAAGATGCCAAGTATTACAAACTCCAAACTTCCATCAAGCATCAAGCTTATACAAGATCCTTATGCCAAGACTTGGACATAATCACAGTTAGTCCTAGAAGAATAAATCCTAATCCTACAAGTTACATCCAAGAATATAAATCCAAAGTCTACAAGATAGATACAAGATTCAATGTTACATATAATTTCTTAATGGATTTCGTGAACCAAGTTTCTTCAAAGTGCTTCATCAGATACGACCCTCATGTGTTTAAGCTACCAAGTTCTGCACATCCTTCTAATAATTGCCAACTGCAACCTGTAAATAATGCTTCTCAAGTCAGTACAAGTACCTCAATGTCTCAAGGCTCTATGGATTCAGCAAGTGTGTTAGCAGATGCTTACTGCTACTGTATCTTCTCAGTGTAAAACATCAGAGCCACCATCTGGTTCCCCTTGCCCGATCCAGTTATTCGAGTGAGTTTCATGGAAGGCACATCTGTTAGAAATTCAGCTACAATTCTTCAAAGGTGGAACTGAAGTAGAAATTCATTATGCAACATTTGAATGTGCATTCTGCAATTCTGAGTTTGGTATTAATCTTTGGTGCACTACTCCTTTGATAGGCCTAACTTGCTTCAAAAATTCAGGAATTGACGCTCGGTACATTTCCAATAACTCTTGTTATCGTTAGTCGCGCATGACACAAGTAAACCAAATCGCGACACCCTGGCTACCTTGGTTTGTTTTTCATCTTGAAAGGAAGCTCTCGTACGAGATCAGATCGTTATTCCTGGTTACAACAATTACAAAAGTCAAGAATACAAATCAGGACATGTTAAGAATGAGGTCTAAATTCCATAATCGTGGTTGGTACAGAAGTTCCATGACTTACATACATGCTTACAAATCAAGATCTGAATCAATTACCAAACTCGAGCCGTTTCATGCAGCCAATATTCATGCTATGCCTAAGGTGTCTAAATTGTGATCATACTCAATGTTACAAGCTCTGTGTCTTACCTCATCTTTTAGAAAGCTTAACATTGCTCCAAGAAAACTTCACTATCAAGTCAGGTCCAGAAGTGTTGAGTTTTTTTTCCCCGAAGCCATGTGTACATAAAAAGAAAAAAAACAAGCGTTAGAAGGATGAATCCGTATATGCAGCAATGCGAAATGCAGAGTGTACATCAATGTGATAATTGAGTTTGAACTTAGGTTAATGTAGGGCACCATGTAGAGAGATTGAGGAACAAGAGAAATCAAGATGAAGTTTGAAATGCACGAGTCTCATTCTCATTAATAGATAACGGATGCAACCAGCCACACAAGTATCAGATGAACATGTTCTGGTAAGACTGCTCATGAATAAGAAAATCTTAGATGAAACAGAAATACAGGAGCCTCACCCAATGTTTCTTTATGTACCAATCCTTCACTTTCCATTTGACCGTCTTCTTTTACAACAAAGCCATGAGATCATCCTGCCAAGTATGATAACAAGTTATCATACAACCAAAATGCAAGCATACATGAGCAAAATGTGCACAAATGTCAGATATTGCAATTCATAATGCAACACATAGAATGCTACCTTTATTTCAGACCTTCAAAATCCCATATGCAAGCCTCATTCTAGGAGCAAGGATCAAACATAGTCAGTCACGAAGACATCAAGAAGAAAGAGGGCCAGTCTCACCAAGTTTCGTAGCCTACTAACATCATGTTGTCGAACGCTTTCAGTCCACAGCTTGTCGGTGATCAGAATAGATTAGAACTTCAATAATAGTGAAATACAAAAGCTGCAGCAAAGGAAACACAAGAATGAATAAGCAACAAATGCAGGATACTCGAGTCAGGGATTAACTCCAAGCTTATTACAAGAATCAATTCCTGCACCTGGTACCAAGTCGACATCGTCCCTCCTCATCTGAATTTTTCCTTATACCGGCTGCACAAACAAACTATCATATGATCTCCATGAGAAGTCATGCCAATATTCGCCTATCCCAGTTATCACCCGTACACTCTCAGAAAAGCCACATAGGAAACGCAACAAAAGTCAGCACAAAGGAAGAATATGATACCAAGTTGAATTCAAAAAGATAATATCACATGTGTTGAAATAAAAAACTAGAGACCGTAACTAACTAAGGGTTTAATGCATTACCTCTGAGGTATGATTCAGCAACGTACCCTAGCCGATGTTGTATCATGAGACGAAAACAAATCCTGCAAAACCAAAAAGCCAATCCAATTCATCAACATCATAAACCAGTCATTCAATTCAAAGATCATATCATTTGATTCGTACCAATTTTGTCACATCTTTTATCCACCATCATCTTTGTAACCTGCAAAAGATCAGAGGGGTTAGTAAGCGATCATGAGCGAACATTTTTTCCAGGACAACAAGAAACAAGGATTAGAAGCAGTAGAAAACCAAGGTTACAGTTGCAGTCAAAACAAGTTACAGCGGTAAAACTTAAAGTTATGGCAGTGAAAATTAAGTGAAAACCTTATGCTTCTAGAACCTCTTCTCCTCACTACAAACAAACTTCACAGCCTGTCACATGAGGTCCCCACACAGTATCTCCTAGAGGATTTCTTCCCAACGGTACGCAGCACACCTCCTCACATGATTCACAATCTTCACACGTATGACCTTTACTCCAAATCTCCCTATAAAAGCAATTCAATCATTAGCAACAAGGGGGAGACGAAAACGAGCACACAGAGGAAACCCTACAAAAAAGAGCCATTACCTCCCTCAAACCCTTCACGAGTCCGCGGAAATCAAAGCGCCGTCACCACTCAAAACCATATTTGCAAGCCATCTCCACCATAACTCTTATTTGAAGCATTCTGAACTTCAAACCGCCGACCACCACTAACCACTAAAACCGTCTCAACCGGCCACCTTCACCCAAAACCACAGCCAACCCAAAATCTGTGAATCTCACTGTGCAAAAAAAACAGACCGCAAACCAGCCATAAACATCCTCTTCCATAAGTCGCAAAAACAAAAATCGCCACGAAATCCGAAAAGCAAACCGCAATCGAAAACAAACCTTTGAGAGAGAAAACCTAAGCCGTCATTTTTTTGAAACGACTCTGAGAGACGGACCGAGACCGAAAAATTTGAGAGAGAGGTCACGAGGTCAAGCATCACTACCAGTGGGTCACGTTTCCACTTCTTTGATCATATTTGAGGTGGACTTTTTTTTCTTTTTCTTGTTTTCGTGAAAATGTTGCTAAGAGAGAGAATACGTTGGGTTTTCGGATGAAGTATATGCTAAGTTTTTGTGGTTTAAATTAGTGACTGACTTTTTCTTTTAAGTGAATATAATTTATTACTGATATTATTTTCACACTTTCCAATAAATAAATTATTCCAATGTTGCCTCTTTACCGTTTGACCGATGATTGCAAATATGGCTAGGTCATTGTCTCCTCTTTGAACTTTGTTTTTATCTTCTGGGCCGTGTGCAACTCTTGAAGGCCCATTAGGTTTTAGTTTCTGTACATTGCAAACTCAGTGATGCACCCTCTTGTTAATTTTAAAAGTCACGTTATTATTTTGTTCTTCTATCTTTTAGTTTGTTTTACCGTAAAAGTCTTTAGATTTCCTCATTTTTTAATTTATTTAGTCTATGATATAAATGCAACTTTTCGATATTCGATTTACCGATGTTATCAAAGTTGTTATGAGACCACATTTTATTTATTTTATTTCTAACAATTTCTAATTAATTTTTAGATTTATTGTTTTTGATTTATTTTGGGCCAATGATATAATAAACGGCCGATTTTTCGCCCGATTTTAATCGGTGATCTTCGGTCAATATGAGGCCTCCCTTGTAATTAATTTTTTTTATTATTTTATTATTTCGACAAACAAACTTGTAATAATTTATTTTATTCATTATCTTCAATATTATTTAATTTATTTATTTATTTATATTCATTATTCCATTTATTTTTTGCAATTTAATTTATTCATTTATTATCGCATTTCAAATTATGTTTCGACTCCTCATAGAACGGTTTCTTTAAACCGGCTCTAAGGAAGTAAACGAACAAAATTTCGCCGCGTCCCAAAGAAAAAAAGGTCCAACGCCTTCGAATAATTGCGCTCGATTAAAAGGTCCAACGCCTTCGAATAGTTGCGTCCCGATTAAAAGGCCGAACGCCTTCGAATAGTTCAAAAACACTGCACACACGCTTCCTCTTGGGCTAACTACAACGAGACCTCTTTATTTCTCGCAATCCCCTGTATTTATTTTATATCCCTCTCCCATTAATTTGTACGCACTTTTATTTCTCGCATTTTATTTCTGAATCCTTGGTCCAACGCCAAGCGATTGCATTTGCACACTCGCACTTTATTATTCTTTATTAGGATCCACCTATCTTTGCGAGCCGAGCGCATTGTGCCTCGCTAACAAACCACAAAAATAAACTCCATTTGCATTTACCCCTTTAACCTCAAAAAACCAAAATGTTTCGATTAGATCCAAACCCTTGATCCAACGTCAAGCGGTCTTAGGAAATAAAACATTCTAATAATGCGAGAAGATTTGTACGCCACGAGCCTTAAGCGGTAGAAAGGAGGATAACAATCTCTCGTTACTCGCTCCGATTATTTTCGACGCAAGACACTCGTCTTGTTGGGCGAGATAAACTATCCATAGTCTTTAGTGCATTTCAACTCCTAAACCCTTTCATCGACAAAAGGTAATAAAATCAACAACCAATACCCTTAGTAGGCCGAACTACGAGGCTCTGACTTTCCCATTGCACACGGGAGTATGTAGGCACGAGGATCTTAATCCTTGCCGAGCACCTAGGTTCAATCTAACTTATAATTCAACTCATTTCCCTCTAGCAAGCAATTCGTTTAAGCATAGACATCCTTTCGCGCGCGTTAACTTAGATGGTTCCCATCGAGTACGATGGATGTAGGGGGTGCTAATACCTTCCCCCTGCATAACCGACTCCCGAACCCGGACAATGGTTCCGTTGACCTTTGTCCTCATCCTTTTCATCCCGGGTTGTATCTATATCTCCCCTTTCCCTCTTCGGGAATAAATAGAATTAGGTGGAGATTCTTCGGTCAGTCCAGCGCGTGACTCCGTCCTTTTCGGATCACGTGAGGTCGTATTTTTCGGGGTACGACAGATAGAGGTTGACCCTGCTAAGGTAAAATCTATACAAGAGATGCCTGCACCGTGAACAGAAAAAGAAGTATATGGCTTCCTAGGTAGATTGAACTATATTGCAAGGTTCATATCTCACCTCATATCTTAATGCCTCCGGTTCTAGGGAGGCTGCTCATCATGTATCTAACAGTGCTTGAAGGATCTATGGGGTGTGTTATAGGCCAACATAACGAGTATGGTCGAAAAGAGCATGCAATCTATTACCTTAGCAAAACGTTTATCGACTGTGAGACAAGATACTCACTACTCGAGAAAACTTCATGCACTTTGGCATGGGCTGCTTGCCGACTAAGACAATATATGTTAACCCACACAACTTTTCTTATTTCAAAAATTGATCATATCAAGTATATTTTTGAGAAACCGACATTGACCGGAAGGGTTGCACATTGGCAGATGGTGCTGATTGAATACGACATTCAATACATGTCACAAAAAGCCATCAAAGGAAGTGTTTTGTCAGACTATCTTGCATAACAACCTCTTGAGGATTATCAACCTATGCATTTTGATTTCCCTGATGAGGACATCATGTAACTTAAAGCTAAATACTTCGAAGAACAACTCCCGGAGGAGGGGCCAGATCCTGAATCTAAATGGAGTATGATGTTTGATGGGGCTGTCAACATGTATGGGCATGAAGTTGGTGTTGTACTTATTACTCCCGAAGGTGTCCATTTTCCCTTCGCTGCCAGATTAACATTAGAATGCACCAACAATAAAGCGGAATACGGAGCTTGTATTATGGGAATATAGAACGCTATTAATCTAAGGATTAAGACCCTCGATATATTCGAAGATTCAACTCTCGTAATCAACCAGATTACCGGCAAGTGGTATACACATCAACCTCACTTAATTTCATAACGAGATTATGCAAGAAAACTGTTGACGTTCTTCACAACAATAAAGCTCCACTAAATACCACGTGACGAGAATCAGTTCACCGATGCGTTGGCTACACTTTCCTCAACTATCAAAGTGTTGTTCTGGAAATATGTCCCCAATATTGACATATCACGACTTAATATACCAACATATGTGTTTGTTGCTGATACAATATTTGATGATAAGTCGTGGTATCATGACATCAAATGCTTCCTGAAGAGTAAGGAATACCCAGTTGGGGCATCTTCCAACGATAAAAAGACTTTGAGATGACTTGCTGCAAGTTTCTTCTTAAATGCATATGGAGTGTTGTATAAGAGAAACTTCAACATGGTCTTGCTTAGATGTGTGGATAAGCAGGAAGCAGATATGTTGATGCAGGAAGTCCATGAGGGATCTTTTGGTATCCATGTCGGAGGGCATGCAATGGCAAAGAAATTACTGAGATTAGGGTATTACTGGTTAATGATGGATGCGGATTATTGTTCATACGCCCGAAGGTTCCACAAGTGTTAGATTTACGCAGACAAAGTACATGTGCCTCTGAGCCTGATGAACATCACGTCATCTCCTTGGCCCTTTTCTATGTGGGAATTGACATGATCAGGAAGATCGAGCCTACTGCATCGAACGACCATCGCTTCATCTTGGTCGCAATTGATTACTTCACCACGTGGGTCAAAGCATCATCTTATGCCAATGTCACAAAGGAAGTGGTGGCCAAATTTCTGAAAAGGTATATCATATGCAGATACGGAGTGCCTGAAAGAATCATTTTTGACAATCGTTCAAATCTTAACAAATACATGATGGCTGAGTTTTGCCAGGACTTCAAAAATACAACATCACAATTCTTCTCCTTACCGGCCAAAGATGAATGGTGCGGTTGAGGCAGCTAATAAGAACATCAAGAAGATTGTGTAGAGGTAGGTTGTCACTTACAAAGATTGGCATGAGATGTAAACATTCTCTTTGCATGGGCACCAAACGTCAATCAGGACATCAACTAGGGCAACACCGTTCTCAATTGTGTATGGTATAGAGTTTGTCCTACCTATTGAATTTGAGATCCCTTCTTTGAGGTTAATGATGGACGTCAAGCTTGATGAGGCTGAATAGGTACGCTCCTGGTACAATCAGTTATGTTTGATTAAAGAGAAGAGGCTTTCAGCTATCTGTCATGGTCAATTGTATCAGAGATGGATGAAAAAGGCATTTGATCAGAGGGTGCATCCTCGGGAGTACCAAGTTGGCGATCTTGTGCTCAAAAGAATCATTCATCCAAGTACTAACCATAGGGGAAAATGGACTACAAACTATGAAGGTCCATTCGTGGTTAAGAAAGTTTTCTCAGGTGGAGATTTAATTCTTACAACCATGGATGGTGAAGATTTCTAGTCTCCTGTCAACTTAGATGAAGTTAAAAAAATACTTCACATAAAAGAGACCCGCTGGACAATAAAAGGAATAAAGAGTCCAGGAAAAAAGGGCATCCTGGCGAGCCAAAAACATAATAAAAGGCTCGTGCAAAAGTTAGGGATATAAATAAAAAAATGTACACCCAGTGTGTTTAAAATCCACATTGGACAGCTTAGGAAAAATAGGGTATCTCGGTGGATTTAAAACCTGAAAGGGCGGTCAACCCAAAAGAGGGAATAAGCGAATGACTATGATCTGAGTTATATGTACTACATCGTCGTCTCACTCAACCTAGAAATCTTTAAGGGATAAGAATCATTCCAATCTTCCTCTTCAGAAAGCAAGCTCAAATGGGAGTAATCTTGAAGACATATCGGTCATAGCAGAATTGAAACTTAGTGGAATGTCATTTCACATTGCCATTAGGATAGTTTCTTTTTCTCAATTTACAGTGATCACCTTTTTCCAGGTGGTTTCTTCCTGATGTTTCTTTACATATTCACAGGCCCATCAATAAAATAATTATTCAATAAAAAAGCTTCATCCTTGTTTTTATCTTTACATGTTGTTTTTGTAAAAATGTCCTGAATTTTAGATAAAAGAACATTGCATTTAAACGAGGTGGCTTTACGAATAACATACAAAAGGGGAGAACATTTAAAATCACTTTGAATGTTGAGTAACATCGGATGGTTGACTCATACCATATTGTTCCCCGGGGCAGATGTGTACAAACTTTGTTGATGCAGGTTTAACAGGCATGAAGAGAAAGATGTCATCAGATCACATTCCCCAAGCAGATTCCTCTCCCCAGCAAGAGATGCCTTATAACTCTTATCTCCAGCAAAAGGGTGATCCCCAACATCCCCAGTAGAGTTCAAGATGGAACCTTCCCCAGCTGAGTCAGAGCGGGATGGTATTCCCCATCAGAACTTCAAGGTCAGTTGAATAGTTCTAAGCCCCAAGCGGAGTCATCATCTCACAGTGAAGAATTCCCAGCAGGAATCTGGATGTTTTGCTTCCCCACAGAGCTTAGAATTGTCAGAATTCTCTCCCCGACAAGTATATTTTACTAAGCACATCTCCCCAGCCAAGTCTGAAGATGGTCATTTCCCCACAGAGTTTCATGTTTGGAATTTATCCATCATTGAAATATCCCCCAACAAGGTTGCCAATTTATTTTTAGCCAATGTGACAAGTGATGCAGACAGTGTCCACATTCCTCAACCAGAATCAAGTATTGTTAGAGTATCTTGATCTCCTTCCTTAATAGAATGTTAGTAAGAGCGTTCTCCTCCCCGACGGAGTTACAAATGGTATGCTCCCCTGCAGAGTCGTTACTCTCCCCTCAAGTCTATGCTAAGTTTTATTGCTTTTGTCCCGTGTCAACGAACTATTCTTGGTTTCATCGCTTTTGTCCCGTGTCAACGAACTATTCCTAGTTTCATCGCTTTTGTCCCGTGTCAACGGACTATTCCTGGATTCATTGCTTTTGTCCCTTTTCAACGGACTATTCTTGGTTTCATCGCTTTTGTCCCGTGTCAACAGACTATTTTTGGTTCTATCGCTTTTGTCCCATATCAACAGACTATTCTTGGTTTTATCACTTTTGTCTTGTGTCAACGGACTATTCTCGTTTTTATCGCTTTTGTCCCGTGTCAATGGACTATTCCTGGCTTCATCACTTTTGTCCTGTGTCAACGGACTAATCTTGGTTAACATTTTTGTCCCGTGTCAATGTACGAATCTTGGTTATATTTTTTCTCCCGTGTCAACGGACTATTCCCTGGTTGCATCGCTTTTGTCTCGCGTCAACGGACTAACTTTGAATTGATCGCGTCGTCCAGTGTCAACGGAACAATCTTGGATTGCTTATCTTTTGGAGATAGCATATCTTTGGAAACCCTTCCTACGCGTTTTTAGACGCAGGGTTCCAGGCAATACATCCTTTTAGAAGAGTCTTCTATCGTGTGTTCAGATGCAGGATTCTAATCAACATATTGTGTCCATATTACTCAGCTTAGGGTATGTGAAGAGGGTCTTCCAGCGCGTTTCTAGATACAGGATCCTGACATTGGGATTTAATCGTCAAATGGTACGAGGAATCTTCCAGTGCATGTTTAGACGCATGATTCAAGCGTACAGTTTACCACATCACTCAATTTTGAGCATGTGAAGAGAATCTTCCAGCGCATTCCCAAATGCAGGGTTCTAATCATTACAATGTTGTCACTTATTCTGTTGCAGAAGACGTGAAAGGAATCTTCTAGCTCATTTCTAGATGCAGGATTCTGACATTGTTTACCATCTATCTAGTTTATTTATGGGTACTTGAAGAAGGTCTTCCAGCGTATTTCTAGATGCAGGATCCTATGCATGTCTATCCCACAGACTAATATGCACAATTTAGGTTATGGTTCGCATGATACCACTCCCACGGTAAAGTCCATCGTCGCAGTGGCAAGCCAGTAGTCTTTTGGCGTCGTGCAAAAGACAAGTTCTAGTTCTCCGTTATTACGAGTTACTATTTACAGCATCAGGGTTTTCAAGCAGAGTTTTCCCTGGTCGGATTCATATCTATTTTCTTCTTCAGTAGAGTACAAATTTTCTGGTTGTTTTTGGTATTCAATCATAGTTTATCTTGAACGTCTAATAGCTAGCGCTCTCATCCTTTTCAGATTAACAGATGATTTTTCTACCTCAGGATCGAATGCAAAAAGTTCAGAACAAGATGACCTAGTTGCCAGGACTAATCCACAGCAATGTAGTAACATAGCGAAAATGCCAACAATGTCCCTAAAAGTCAAAAACAAACACAAAGAAGGAAATCGATCAAAATAAATTCAAAAAAATAAATTGACACCAGAATTAATCTAATTAAACAAAATAAGAATTTTAGAAATTTTTTTGGATTTTTTCGAAACTGCAAAAACAGTAAAAAAATTAATTAAAAATAGAAAAATGCGAAATTTGGCGATTCTGAGGGCGGAATGCAGAATTTCCCAAAAACCGATTTTTTTTCGACACGCGAGAAGGCCAAAAACGTGAGGAACCTAGGGCCTAAACACAATAACACTAAATCTATGACTCTAATATCGATTAATAACATAAGAGTCCCCGGCAACGGCGCCAATTTGATATGCGTGTCGCGCACGAATCAAAAACGAGTTCTTTTGAAAAATGTAGTATATGGTAACGACAACTCGAGTATCGTTCTCAAGGATTCTTGTATTGTTATTAATTGAAGGTAACCGAATTCCGAATTAGGGGGGGTTGTTTTAAGGGGTTTGTTTTAAGGTCGATAAAAAAATAGAACAACTAAGCGATTAAAAATAAGTGATTATGCAATTAAGTTAAACGATTTATCTACTGTTTCGGTTTCCCAATCTATCATCGATTCACATAATTTTCATGCCATAAGCGGATTTTAATCCCTTTTTGATAATAGTACTAATTCACAAGCGTAAAAGATCCTATAAGACCTATATTCCTAAATTCCAAATTAAGCAAACGGATTAAATCTTCCGTGAATTAAGCAAAAACGGAAATTGCGCGGATAAAGCAAACGTGATAAAGTAAAGGAATGATAGGTGCAATCGAAATTAATCATTATTCTATATAATTGAATAAAGCAGACAAAGTATATAGCATAATATTAAAAGGGAAAAGCAATTAATTGAAAATTATAAAATCTCAAGGTTGCGCTGGAAAACGATTACAGTAGATGAATCGCGGTGATTAGTTCTCCATGATTCGTCTCTTCGAAAGTAAAGAATAAATTCATAAAAAGTGTCTACAAGAGCAGATGCGGCTGCTAGGTTAAATAGAAAAACCTAAATGACTCGTTTACAACCCAACTGGGTCAAATACATAACCCAGGCTCAATTCTAAATGACCCGGAACTAAATAAAACAAATGCAGAAGTTTCAAACGAAATTCTGGAAAATATGAATCCGAATCTGACTTCGACTCCAACATGAAAGTTGTATCTCTCTCTCTCTCTTAGCTTCCCATCGACTGGTAGAACGCCTCAATCAGATTCCTAGAACTCCGGTTAGGATCATTTCCGTAAAAGTTGTTAAAGCTAAAAATTAAGTACGAAAATTAAATTAAGCCAAAAATAAAATAAATTAGAAAAAAAAATTAAAAAATTAAAAAATTAAAATAAACAAATAAAACTAAAGAATTGCCTAAGTTCAATCATGTAGGAATGTGCACCAAAATGCACTGATAAGCAGTTGTAACACCATTGCGTCTTTGCATTGAAAGATGAAGCATAACATCCATGGTTAGAAGCATATGGCATGTGATCAGTGATTTCTCAATTTATGATTCTTCAAAGCCAAGTTGAGAGCCAATTGGTCTTGCAACAATCCTACAAGGGATTCTCATATATCACACAAGCTTAAACTTTACCACAATGCCCTAGAAGGGGTTTGGTTCATCAGGAGTTCATCAGTGCAACTTCCTCCTTCACAAGGAAACACTAATTAGGGTTTTGCCCCAAGAAAAGCTATCCTCATAGCTTTAACCAATTCTTGTGGTCAAAGGCTTCTACATGTTATACAAGTCCTAGAGATGAAATTTGGTTCAAAAATTCATTGAGAAAGTCATGCATTGGTTCAGTTACTTGTACTTGAAGAAAGAAGTCAATTGTGCAGAAGAAAAGTCAACCAGTGGATTTTTAGGGTTCCAATCATGATTTTCAAGTCTATGGACTTTTATTTGGTCAATAAATGTCATGAATGATCTCAAAAATCAAGAATCAAGAGTTTGAAGAAAAGTTACCAAAATTGGAAAGTGACCTATAATGAAACTTTCTATTTTTAGCCATTTTTGCCCTAACTTCAATCAATTCTTTCATGATCAAGGAAGCTTCAAATGAATTTTCCATAAACATCAAAGTTGTAAGGCTTGCTCTCCCATTTTCAAAAAAATTACAAGAACTCTTTCATAGCATTCTTAGATCAAAAGTTATGCTTCATGGAAGTTGGATTATTTTTAGGGATTTTCAAATATTCAAGTTTTACACCATTTGCAAATTGATTCACATTGCATTTACTTGACTTCTAATGGATCAATTCTCATTACCATATCCAAAGGAAGCCTATGACAATCATTTTTTCCCCTTGGAATCACTCAATTTCATGCCATGAACACCAATTATTTCTCATTATGCAAAATTGCATTTCCATTCACAACTCATGAATCAAACGATTTCAAGCCCTAAGATCAATCTAAAGGCAATCAGTGACCTAAATGGAGAAGGATCATTCACATGGGAGGGGGAATGCACGAGCAAAGTACCATTTATCCATAATCTCGCAAATTTGCATTTTGATCCAAATCTTTTAGTTTTGAGTCCTCACACTTCCTAAACCCTAATCAACCTCATTAACACTTCATATATAAGCCAAACACATGAATTTCAGAGCCTCATGCACTCCCATCTTCTCTAATTCACAAAATCATCACAAACTTTCATCTCTTCGAAACTCTTCATCCCTAGGATTTTTGTGAGATCTCTTTCCATATTCTTACTCATTGACCTCTAAGGAACACAAATCAACCTTCATTTTGAGCCATAGACAAGGATTTATCAAAGTCAGTTCAGAAGAATTTCTCTTCACATCGCAAGATCTAGGATGATTTGAAGATCTATTTGCATTTATTTTGCAAATAGAAGTTCTAAGGAGTGGGTCTGCAGTTTTGGAGAGGCTTTCTGAATGTTTTACAAACTCTGCCATATTTTCAAGTAAGCTTCATGCACTCTCTTAAACCTTGATTATATGGTGTGTATGTTGTTATTTGAGTTCCACTGATTGTGTTTATGTGTTTAGAACTAAGAATACGCTTGTAGCATGAGAGTATTTCAGATCTGAATATTTTGTGTTCAAACTTTTTCACTTTGATTTGAGTTGTTTGTTGATGATAAATAATTTTTTAGGCTGGATTTGTGTTGTATGTGTCTTCCTGATCATTTTGGTAACTGGATCTTAAAGAATGGTTGAGTTTTTATGACTAATTTTTTAGGTTGGATTAGGGTTTAGGGTTTAGGATCTAGAGCATACATCTGCTTGACTTTGTTGGTTGACTAATGTTGTGATGTGTTGATTGCTTCTACCTTTTGGCTGACTATTAATGAGCAATGGATTTGATTACCTTCTTAGCTGACTCATTCACACGCATTGGATTCACTTACTTTTATTTTTGTTGACTATGTGCCTAGCCCTAGGATCTAATGACTTTATGGAGACTGATTCTGGAGCGTAGGATATGATGACTTGAGTCTTATTTGACTCTGACTTTTTGTATGCACATGGGCCTCATTTATATTTTCACCCTCCTTTTGGCCTGCCTCTCAAAATGAACCTTATTGGGCTGCTGTTTTCACCCTCTTCCTTTTTAATTCATTTTATTTTTATTATTTCTTTTAGTTCACTTTTTAATTTTTAAAATTAGTTGTAGGTTTCTAAAAATCACAAAAAAAAATCATCAATGATCTTTGACATTTTATAAAAAATTTCCAAATTTTATTTTATTTTTTTATTATTTTTTAACCTTCTGAATTATTTTTCTCTTTAATTTCTTTTAGTTTTTTTTCCATCATGAATACCCGGCTTGTTGATTTTATATCTTGAGATCCCAAAATTCTATGAACATGTTGAGGTACTTTAGACATTTTTGTGCTTATTTTCAAATCTTGTTTGGTTGATTGTTGAGAGCTTGCTTTGAGCTTAAGTTTATGAAACCCTAGATTGATTTTTCTAATTATTTGAGTGCCTTTGGTTCTAATTCTTGACTTTAAACTTTTACATGATGTTTACCCCTGATTGAGGTCCCTTGGGGACTTATTTTCATAATTTTTGAAGCATGTTTGGTATTTCTTTGATGCTTGAACCTTTGCTTGCCTATTTTTTGAATGTTTTGGTCATAACTTGTTTTCTTGCTTAGGAAGGAATTTGTGCCATTGTATGAGGACTTGTTTGAGGTTTCTTGGCATTCTATTTGATCTCTGGTTGTGATATTTGGACTTCATTTTTACTTGTTTTGAGCTTACCTTGCATGACAAGTCACTTCTTTCACATGTATGAACCGTGTTCACTTCACTTCTTCTCTTATCTTCTCCTATTACTTGGGTATGTACTTAAATTCTTTGAATGATGTTTGAATCTTTTGTTTAGGCACATGATTAGGGAGTTTAGCTTCTGACTTTGGCATTTCTTGTTGCATCTTAACTTGTTTTGCTTTACTTGTTCACTTCCTTCCTTCTCACTTCTTCTTTGATAACTTGTTTGATGTTTGTGGGACTTCTCCCATTTCTTTTTCTTGAGTTTTCATGACTAACCTTAGAGGTATTTTGTGACTAATAGATTCTGACTTATGTGAATTTTGATGTTTAGACCTTTGTTCTTTCATGACTTGTGTTTGTTTGAACTTCATTTTCCTTTATGTGAATACATCTAACTTTTCAGGGGCTTTGGTAAGCTTGAGAGGTGTGGATGATGCTTCCACATCTCAACTTCTTCCTTCATTTCTCTTATGTCTTCTTACTTGTGAATGTGATGTGCTTATGCCATCTTTGTTCAACTTCTTCTTCATCCCCCTTTAGGATCAACTTATCTTCTCTTAAGAAGTAAGTTGAATCCTTTGCTCCTTTTCTTCTTCTTCATTTCTTATTTCCTTCTTCTTCATTAGGATAGAATTCAAACCACACTAACCTATGATTCCCATGCATGATAACACTTAGGATGTTTAGTCCTCATTTAGTCTTTTACCATTTAGATCCTTTTGGTGCTCTCTCTTTCTCATCTTTAAACAAAAAACCTAAAAAACACTTAATAATGGTTGAGGTAGTCTTGTGTGTATGGACTTATTCCATGGGGCATTTGTATTCATCCCATCTTGGGATAGTGAAAACTTGTCTAGCATGATGCACAAGTCTAATCATGAGACCACCCTCACAAAGAAAAACTCAAAAGACATTTCTTCATTTCAAATCACAAAAACACTTAATAAATTCAATGAGTTAGTGTGCTTAGGCCCTAATCTTTGGAACCAAGTCTTAGGGATCTTCTCCTTACTTGGGTGTGCTTGTTCCTCATCCCATCTTGGAATGATGTAATAAGTACACATTCCATGGAAAAGGACTTGATTTCACTTCCTTGTGCCAAATTCAATAAAAGATTCTAAAATCCACAAACAAACAATAATCGTCTTTCCTTCGTGAATTATTTTCTCATCTCCTTCACTCATAACGTAAGAGCTTGCTCCTACTTGTCACTTTGCAAGACGGTAACGCACTCGTGCCAGACGAGCCTGCAACACCTGAGCATTGACATAAGCAGTTCAAGCTTTAAAACACAAGAAATTTTCTTCCCTATTTAGGGGAACTACGTCGACTCTGATCCTCATTTCCCGATGAGGTACGTAGGCAGTGGGGTAGGGCCCATTCGAGCACTCTTTTATTTTCCCTACATTTTCCCCTTTTCTTTCTCTTTTCTTATTTCCAGTTCCAATCTCTTTTCTTTTGCAACAACTTCATTTCTTTACCCTTTCAAATAGTGTCTTCCAAGCGTGGATCCCGTCGGGTACGACAGACGATCTGCGGTGTTAATACCTTCCCATTTCGTAACCGACTCCCGAACCCAGACTCTTTGGTTTGCAGGACCTTTGTCCTTTCCTTTCTTTTCCTTGGTTTGTGCAACATTACCATTCTCGTTCCTTCAGGATAAAAATGACTGGCCGGTGACTCTATCTTCTCTACGCCACTTTTGCGTTTGTACCAGGATGAAAATCCAGGGAGTGACACTATCAGCTTGTGAGAACCCAACCGCACCTTCTGTGCCTCAGAATATTCCATCACCCAAAAGATCCTCTCGATCTCCTTGATCCATTATTGCGTCTCATCTGGGTCATGATTTCTCTTGAAAGTATGCAGATTGTTCTTCCGGAATTCATCATTCTCGCTATTCCCAGCATTCAGCCGATTCTGCACATCTTGAGCCATAGCCTGTATAGAAAAAGCAAGTGCAACGTCATTCCTTCCAGCCATTCTCAACCTATAAGCAACAACAATAAAAAAACAACATTCAAAACACCTATACAAACAACGACCGACTATCACAGACCTCAACTACAACAACGACAAAAACTCGACGACTTGGTTGGACGGACCGACCTGCTCTGATACCAATTGTAACACCCCGAATTTCCCCCACAATTTTTAATAAATAAAATACGACAATATCAGAGCAAAACATCATTTTCAATTCAAGGTGATACTTTCAATCAACATCAAACATGCTCTTAAAATTTGATACATAACATGAAATGAAAAATTATTCAAATTAAGCTGTGGAAAAACCAAACTTTAGCGATATCCTTAAAATAATAAATAGTTTGAAAACTTCTAAAACAACGTCAACATGATCCAAAATATAATAAGAGAACTAAGACAATAAAATAACGTTCCTGACTCCCATGTTAAGTATCAGAGCGGATGTCACGACCACGACTACTCCTAAGTATCTAAATGTTACCAACATAGGGGTGACATTCAAACAGAAGGAGTGAAATTCTTAAATAAATTAAAAGAGAAAAATGATATAAATCTAAGGCATATATCACATAAGTACAACAATAATATATTCATCACTACAAGAATCACAACCCAACTACACATCTACAACAAACACATCAATAACATATACATCCACATCATACACATCTACAACAAACACATCAACAACATATACATCCACATCATACACATCAACAACAATGCATGTGTAACACCCCGTAATTTATTTAACTCGCTGAATAATATTATTTAAACTGGATAGCTGATATTATTTTTGCCGAGGCTTTATTAATTTGAGGATTAAGAGACATTCTTGGATACTCTATATTTTTGGACCCATTGGAAAAATATAAGTTTTTATATAATTTTTTATATAGAAAGAAAAGACGAGAAAAAGGAAAAAGGAAAAGTTAGTAAGAGAAAGGAAGGAAAAAGAAAAAGAAGAAAAGAAAGAAAAGAGAAGAAGAAGGAGGAAAAACCCTAAAGCTTCAAATTCATCTTTATCAATCATCCGTCCGTAGAATCAACTCATTCTTCCTGTCAATCTTCATATCTCGAGGTGGGTTCGTAGTTAGATACTTTTGTTTTAGTTTTTGGTTGAGTTTTATAGCTTTTGAGTTTTCAGGGTTTTGGTAGAAATTCTGAAAACAAATGATTTAACGGTTAGAAACTCGATTAAACCTAACTATATTGCTCACACTATGCATATGAATATGTTTAGTGTTATTTTCCTGTGTTGGTGAGTGTTTTGGGTGATTTTGATATGGAATGATAGGTTTCATGTAAGCTGGGAATTTTCTGGAAAATGCAGAGCTCGCTCAACGAGCAGTGAAAATTTGCAGAAGAATTGTTGATCTGGTATAGCTCGCTCAACGAGCAGGATCTTACTCAACGAGCAAATGCAGGAGGTTTTTCGCTCAGCGAGCTGAAGCCCTCGCTCAGCAAGACCTGGAAGTTTCACTTTTGTTTTTAATTCTTAACTTTTGATCCGGGCATCCGATTTTCGTGTTCCACATACCGAATCGAAGCTAAAATATTTATAAATTGATAATGCCAAAAGACATTATTTTTGCCCAACTTTTCATATAATTGGAATTACGTTAACTTTGGAAGTATGAGCGAATGTAGAAAAAATGTACAACTTGTGAGATAGCTAGGACTTTCCCTCAGGCTAATGTGTTTTGAGTATTTATGTCGCTTTAGGATCCCCGTATTAGTCCTGATTAAGTCTCAACATACCTTTGCATTACGTTAGAGCATCCGTAAAGTCTAGAGGTATCATTTTTAAGGCGCGAGATTTTGGGCTTGAGGTGGGTATTACATCGAGTCCCACGGGAAGCAAGGGTTAGCTTGAGGTGGATATTACAATGAGTCTCGCGAGAAGCATATTAGTAGCTGGAGGTGGGTATTACATTGAGTCCCACGAGAAGCATGTTAGTAGCTTGAGGTGGGTATTACAATGAGTCTCGCAAGAAGCATGTTAGTAGCTTGAGGTGGGTATTACATTGAGTCCCACGATAAGCATGTTAGTAGCTTGAGGTGGGTATTACAATGAGTCCCACGAGAAGCATGTTAGTAGCTTGAGGTGGGTATTAGATTGAGTCCCACGAGAAGCATGTTAGTAGCTTGAGGTGGGTATTACATTGAGTTCCACGAGAAGCATGTTAGTAGCTTGAGGTGGGTATTATATTGAGTCCCACGAGAAGCATGTTAGTAGCTTGAGGTGGGTATTATATTGAGTCCCACGAGAAGCATGTTAGTGGCTTGAGATGGGTATTACATTGAGTCCTTTGGTAAGTCTAGTTGAGCTACTTGAGGTGGGTATTTCACTGAGTCCCACGTGAAGTGTTATAGAGTGTTGTATGGATGTTTTCCGTTTTACTTTGGCTACTCACGAGAATAGGCGTTGTGTTCGTGGAGTAACAGATTTTAAACCCTTATAGCTGAGAGAACTTTGAGATAGGGAACTCACTGAGATGTTTTATCTCACCCCATGTTGATGTTGTTATTTCAGGTTCCGCAAACGGTAAAGATAATGCGATTTGATTATCTTTACTTGTTTGATGGCTTTGTCTTCCGCTGTGGACTTTTGAGATCTTAGGATCTAGTTCTTAGACTTTTGTATTCATTTTGAACATCTTGTATAATTTATAGCCTTGTTGTTAGTACTTTATATTGTAGCGGCTATACTTATGCAATGTGTTGCTAAGGACTTATGTATTTCAATACCAAACTTGATTATCTTTATGAAATATATGCTTTCAAGTATGTATTTTATATATATGGGTATTACAGTTGGTATCAGAGCAGTTCGTATCCTCGACCTAGCCTTGAAGTATCATAAGTGTTCTTTCCGTTCATACACGTAATATCGTTGTAGGACTAAATGTTATGTTTATGGTATTTAGCCTGATCAACTTAATCCTGTTTTGATGACATTTAGGAATATGGATGGTAGGTGTGGAACTTGTACTCGACCTAGTGTCAACTCTCCTGGTAGCGATCAACGAGTAGTGATGGGAATGCTCCTATGTTCCAATTCATGCAATAGATGCAACCGCAACAACATCAGTTCATGCAGGAGATAATGCATCAAATGTATGGAGGTTTGCATCCTCAAGTGGTTACTCCTGAAGCGGGAAGTGGAACATTCTGAGACTTCTTTTGCATGAACCCTCAGGAGTTTCATGGTGGATTGAACCCGGTTAAGGCACATGAATGGGTAACCGGAATGGAGAGGATTTTCTGGATTGTGATATGTGGTGAAAAAGATAAGATGACTTTTGCGTCACACTTACTAAAAGGTCTCGCTGCTAGGTGGTGGGAAAGTGCTTCAAATCTTATGTTGGTGCAAGGAGTTCCAAGAGTGTGGCAATAATTTAAGGCAATCTTTATGGAGAAGTATTTTCCGAGTTCCTTGAGAACCCAAAAAGAATTTGAATTCCAACAACTTAGACAAGGGAGCATGACTATGGCCAGTTATCCTGAGAAGTTCGAGGACATGGCGGCCTACTCTAGACAAACCATGTATGCTCCAGATGAAAGATGGAAGATTAACCAGTTCTTGTTTGGTTTGAGGGCCGAAATCTCTCATTGTGTCTCTCAAAGGGAGTTCACTACCTATTCCAAGTTATTAAGACAGTTCTATGTCGCCGAACATAGTTTGAAGAAAGTGCAAACTGAAGCTAGTGTTGGAAGAGCGGTTCAAAGTGATCGAGGAAGAGAAAACATGTCTTTTAGGGCGAGGCCTCAACCCTTCAAAGGGAAGTAGGTGTCGAGTCCTAGATCTAGTGTTCCTCCTACTTGTCCCCGATGCCATAAGAATCACTATGCAAGATGAAATATGGGCGCTGTGGTATGTTTCAACTGCCATAAATAAGGAAATTTCTCTAGAGATTGTCCTCAGAAGAAGGATCAAATTCAAGAAAGAGTTTATACTATGAATGCTAGAAAGACCAAAGGCAACAATTCTCTAATTGAGGGTAATTGTCTTGTTAACAATCATCCTTGTATTGTTTTATTTGTTTGTGGGGCTACGCATTCTTTTGTATCTACTAGTTGTGTAAAGCGACTCGGATTAAGAGTTTTTCCTTTGTCCCCTCCTATGGTGGTTACTACCACTATGGACGAAACTGTAGAAACACCCCTTATGTGTGAAAGTTGTACCTTGTTTGTGGACGGTAGAACCTTCTAGATAGATCTTATTTGCTTACCCTTTAAGAAGGTTGATGTCATTTTGGGAATAGATTGGTTTTCTTCAAATTTTGTGTTTATCGGATGCAAAGAAAAGTTGATCCTTATTCCATCCGTAGAAGCCCCTTCGAAGGATGTTTTAACAACAATCTTAGAACGTACGATGGGAATGGTAAATTTCCTATTTGAACAAGAGAAGTCTGTTTTGCTTATCCTTACTAAAGAGGATAGTAATGGTTAATAAGTTTTGAATATTCTGATAGTCTGTGATTTTCCTGATGTTTTCCCCGAGGATGTAACTTTCTTACCTCCGGTGAGAGAAGTTGAACTCTCAGTTGAACTCTCAGTTGACTTGATACCAGGAACGGCTCCAATATTTGTTTCCCCTTATCGAATGGCACCACTCGAGTTAAGAGAATTGAAGGACCAATTAGAGGATTTGATGACAAAACATTTTGTAAGACCCAGTGTTTCGCCATGGGGAGCCCCCGTATTGTTGGTAAAGAAGAAAGATGGCAGTATGCGGTTGTGCATAGACTATCATAAGTTGAACAAGGTTACCATCAAGAATAAATATCCCTTGACGAGAATAGATGACCTTCTAGATCAGTTGAAAGGAGCCTGTGTGTTCTCGAAGATTGATGTGAGGTCGGGCTATCACCAGATTCGTGTAAAAGGTTCCGATGTTCCCAAGACTACATTTAGAACCCGTTATGGCCACTATGAGTTCTTAGTGATGCCATTCAGTGTGAAAAATGCTCCAGTTGTTTTTATGGATTACATGAATCGGATATTTCAATATTACTTGGATCAGTTCGTGGTGATCTTTATTGATGACATTTTTATCTATTCTCGTGCTCCACAAGAGAATGGAGAACATTTGAGGAATGTTCTTTCGGTACTACAAGAGAAGCAACTTTTTGCCAAGTTTAGCAAGTGTGAATTCTGGATATCATAAGTCAAATTCCTTGGACATGTTATATCCCATGGAGGTGTAGCATTAGATCCATCGAAAATTGAAGTCGTGACTAATTGGGAGAGACCAAAGAATGCTTCAGAAGTGAGATGTTTCTTAGGTTTGGCAGGTTACTACAGAAGGTTCATTAAAGGTTTTTCTCAGATGGCGTTACCGTTAACTAAGCTTACAAGAAAGGACTTTGCTTACGAATGGGATTCGAGTTGTGAACAAAGTTTCGTATGGTTGAAAGAGAAATTGATAATTGCTCCAGTTTTGATCATTCCCGATCCTAACAAATCTTATGAAGTATTTTGCGATGCTTCCAAGATGGGATTAAGAGGTGTTCTTATGCAAGAAGGTCAGGTTGTAGCATATGCTTCTAGACAATTGAGAGTTCATGAGAAGAATTATCCAACTCATGATTTAGAGCTAGCGATCGCGGTGTTTACCTTGAAAGTGTGGTGGCATTATTTGTATGGTGTACGTTTCGAGATGTTTAGTGATCATAAGAGTTTGAAGTACCTCTTTGATCAGAAGGAATTAAATATGATACAGAGAAGTTGGATGGAGTATTTGAAGGATTATAACCTTGAATTGAAGTACCATCCGGGAAAATAGAATAAGGTGACAGATGCTTTAAGTAGAAAAGTAATTCATGGTGTCGAGCTGATGGTATTGGAATATGCACTGTTGGAGAAGTTTCGCGACCTTAATCTTCAGTTTGTTTAGACTCCGAATGATGTAATAATAGGAAATTTGAATATCAATTCTAACTTGAGGAATTAGATTCAACAAACACAAACTCTATATGAGAAGTTGCAGGAGTTGCTGCTTCAACCGGGTTTTGTGAGGGCATCGGATGGGGTTATCCTATTCAACCAAAGAATTTGTGTTCCGAATGATGAGGTGTTAAAGAGAAATATTTTAGAGGAAGCCCATAAAGGTTCTTTTACGATACATCTGGGTCCTTCGAAGATGTATCAAGACTTAAAGAAAGAGTATTGGTGGTCCGGAATGAAAAGGGACATTGCGGTATACGTGTCTGAATGTGCGGTGTGTCAATAAGTGAAGATTGAACACCAGAGACCGGGCGGGTTGTTGCAACCTTTGGACATCCCAATTTGGAAGTGGGATAGTATCTCTATGGACTTTGCAGTGGGTTTACTGAGTACTCAAGGTGGTTATGACTCCATTTGGGTGATTGTGGATCGGTTAACGAAATATGCACATTTCTTGGTCGTTAAGACTACGTACAAGGCAAGTCATCTCGCGAGGTTGTTTATTGCTGAGATTGTGATATTGCATGGTGTCCCGTCTAATATTGTGTCGGATAGGGATCCGAAGTTCACTTCGAGATTTTGGAGGGTGTTCCAACAAGTCATGGGTATGAATTGCGTTTGAGTACTTCTAATCATCCTCAAACTGATGGTCAAACGGAACGTACAATTCAAACAATGCAAGATATGTTACGGGCTTGCGTTTTGGAAAGTAGAGGAAATTGGAAGGAACTTTTACCATTGATAGAATTATCTTATAATAACAGTCAACATGCGAGCATCGGGATGGCTCCGTATGAGGCCTTGTATGGAAGAAAGTGTAGAACTCCGTTGTGTTGGTCGGAAGTGGGTGAAGACAGGATTTTGGGACCCGAAGTTATTCAAGAAACCACGGAAAAGATTCGGATGATTCGAGAAAAGATTAAGCAAGCCCAAGATCGTCAGAAGAGTTATGCTGACAACCGAAGGAGACCTTTGGAATTTGATGAGGGTGATCATGTGTAATTTAAAGTCACTCCGAGATTGAGATTGAAAAGACCATTTAAGTCGTGCAAGTTAAGTCCGAGATACGTGGGACCGTATCAGATCTTAGAAAGGATTGGTGAAGTTGCTTACAGATTGGCCTTACCACCTTCTCTATCTGAAATGCATGATGTTTTCCATGTATCACAACTTCATAGGTTCGTTCCTGATCTCCTTCAACCTATTCTGTCGGATTCTATCGAGATAGAAGCGGATTTGACTTTTGAACCCCAACCAAGTCGTATTGTTGGAAGAGAAACCAAAGTGTTAAGGAGCAAAGAGATACCACTTGTTAAAGTACAATGGGATGAGACACATCATGGAGATGCTACGTGGGAATTGGAATTGGAGATGCGGGATTCATATCCTCACCTCTTCAGTTAATCTTTTAAATTTGAGGACGAATTTATATTTAAGGGGGGAGAATGTAACACCCTGTAATTTATTTAACTCACCAAATAATATTATTTAAACTGGATAGCTGATATTATTTGTGTCGAGGCTTTATTAATTTGAGGATTAAGAGACATTCTTGGATACTCTCTATTTTTGGACCCATTGGAAAAATATAAGTTTTTATATAATTGTTTATATAGAAAGAAAAGAGGAGAAAAAGGAAAAAGGAAAAGTTAGTAAGAGATAGGAAGGAAAAAGGAAAAGAAGAAAAGAAAGAAAAGAGAAGAGAAGAAGAAGGAGGAAAATCCCTAAAGCTTGAAATTCATCTTTATCAATTATTCGTCCGTAGAATCAACTCATTCTTATCATCAATCTTCATCTCTCGAGGTGGGTTCATAGTTATATACTTTTGTTTTAGTTTTTGGTTGAGTTTTATAGCTTTTAAGTTTTTAGGGTTTTGGTAGAAATTTTGAAAACAAATGATTTAACGGTTAGAAACTCGATTAAACCTAACTATATTGCTCACATTATGCCTATGAATATGTTTAGTGTTGTTTTCCTGTGTTGGTGAGTGTTTTGGGTGATTTTGACATGGAATGATAGGTTTCCCGTAAGTTGAGAATTTTCTGGAAAACACAGAGCTCGCTCAGCGAGCAGTGAAATTCTGCAGAAGAATTGTTGATCTGGTATAGCTCGCTCAGCGAGCAGGATCTCGCTCAGTGAGCAAATGCAGGAGGTTTTTCGCTCAGCGAGACCTGGAAGTTTCACTTTTATTTTTAATTCTTAACTTTTGATCTGGGCATCCGATTTTCGTGTTCCTCATACCGAATCGAAGCTAAAATTATTTATAAATGGATAATGCCAAAAGACGTTATTTTTACCCTACTTTTCATATAATTGGAATTACGTTAACTTTGGAAGTATGAGCGAATGGAGATAAAATGTACAACTTATGAGATAGTTAGGAATTTCCCTCAGGCTAATATGTCTTGAATATTTATGTCGCTTTAGGATCCCCGTATTAGTCCTGATTAAGTCTCAACGTAGATACCTTTGCATTACGTTAGAGAATCCGTAAAGGCTAGAGGTACAGTTTTTAAGGCGCGAGATTTTGGGCTTGAGGTGGGTATTACATCGAGTCCCACGGGAAGCAAGAGTTAGCTTGAGTTGGGTATTATAATGAGTCCAGCGAGAAGCATGTTAGTAGCTTGAGGTGGGTATTACATTGAGTCCCATGAGAAGCATGTTAGTAGCTTGAGGTGGGTATTACAATGAGTCCCGCGAGAAGCATGTTAGTAGCTAGAGGTGGGTATTACATTGAGTCCCACGAGAAGCATGTTAGTAGCTTGAGGTGGGTATTACAATGAGTCCCGCGAGAAGCATGTTAGTAGCTTGAGGTAGGTATTACATTGAGTCCCACGAGAAGTATGTTAGTAGCTTGAGTTGGGTATGACATTGAGTCCCACGAGAAGCATGTTAGTAGCTTGAGGTAGGTATTACATTGAGTCCCACGAAAATCATATTAGTGGCTTGAGATGGGTATTACATTGAGTCCTATGGGAAGTCTAGTTGAGCTTCTTGAGGTGGGTATTTTACTGAGTCCCACGTGAAGTGTTATAGAGCATTGTTTGGATGTTTTCCGTTTTACTTTGGCTACTCTCAAGAATAGGCTTTGTGTTCGTGGAGTAACAGGTTTTAAACCCTTAGAGTTGAGAGAACTTTGATATAGGGAACTCACTGAGATGTTTTATCTCACCCCATATTGATGTTGTTATTTTAGGTGCTTTAGGTTCCGCAAAGGGTAAAGATAAGGAGATTTGATTATCTTTACTTGTTTGATGGCTTTATATTCTGCTGTGGACTTTTGAGATCGTAGGGTATAGTTCTTAGACTTTTGTATTCATTTTGAACATCTTGTATAATTTATAGCCTTGTTGTTAGTACTTTATGTTGTAGCGGCTATACTTATGCAATATGTTGCTAAGGACTTATGTATTTCAATACCAAACTTGATTATCTTTATGAAATATATGCTTTCAAGTATGTATTTTATATATATATATATATATATATATATGGGTATTACAGCATGCAAATGAGACTCTACCATAGACTCAATGCATGTGGTACCAAGAATTAATCCATATTTCATGATCCAGTTTTCGTCGAAACTCTCGACCCCTTTTCCATGGTCCAGTGCAACCCCTTTTTCATAATTACACCCTCGACCCCTATTTCATGATCTCGTGTGACCTCTATTTTATGATCACATCCTACATCGTGATTGAACACAATCACCTCACCAACAACGGCAACATGCAACAACGATGACAATATGCAACAACAACAACAACAATATGCAATAACAACAACACTTCATGCATATTTTTTCTCATACTAACAATTTTTAGTCAACAACACATACACAACTAAACATATATCATGCATTCAAATGTTTCACATAACAACATCGTCAAAGTCAACATACACCTTCTCCAAACTTGTTCCCACTGCCTCATCAACACACCAACCTTCCTAAAATATAAAACATAATTTTTCATGAATTTTAATAAATTAAAAACACATTTTCTTCCTTCCAGGTCTCGCTAAGCGGCCCCTTGCTCGCTAAGCATGCAAGTTACTGACTTTAAGAGTCGAAAATTTCAACCTACTCTCTAAGCGAGCAATCCCTCGTTAAGCGACCAAAGTGATTTTGGCAGAAAAAACCCTGTGATTTATGCACTTCTCCCCTGCGATTATCATCCGAAAACAGTGTATAAAACTAGTCACAATCCTTATTTTTCACCAGAAAATTCACATCTAACGCTACCAACATAAACATACAATTCAAGCATCATGAATTCCTCACTTTCATACTACATTCATCAATTTATCAATCACACAATCCCACTAACATACCTAAGGACATCTACCCTAACATTCATATCATAATACCCTTAAAAGATGAACGAGATCCCACCCTTACCTTAATTCGATGAAAAATCTCTTCCTTTCTCACGAAATCCTTGCCTTTAGCCCTTCTTCTCTTCTCTCTTATTCACATTCTTCCCAATTCCACGATCATTTTCTACGAGAATTTCCTTCTCCTTTTCCTAATTCCCAACATAACCCTTGGACCCCTAATATGGAATCCCCATCTTGACCTCATTATTCCTTCATCTAATTACCAACATACCATTTCATATAATATTCCAATATTTATTTCAATATAATATAAATTATTTAAACTTATATAAATTAAAATAACATTATCCCTTCAGACAACACACCACTAAACTTCACAATTCACACAACACACAACAATATTCCAACTATTTAAATTATATAATTAAATAAATAAACTGAGGCTTTACATATCTCATCTTTCAACCACCAAGAGGATACTAAGGTGTCTCAAAGGAACATTCGACTAAGGTATTTATTTTCCTTCATTCAATGAAAGAAAATAATGCAAACTTATGGGATACACTAACTCTTGTTGGTGAGGTGATGCAGAAGATACAAAATCGAAGGCAGGATATTTGTTCATGTTAGGTGATGTGACAGTCATGTGAAGTTCAAGAAAGGAACCGGTGGTAGCTTTATCATCATGTGAGGAAGAATACATAACAATTTCTCTATGTGCATGCTAAGCAATAGGGATGATGAATATAGTCGAAGAAATTACATGGAAGAATCATAGAGCAATGACCAAGAATATCATTAACAAGTCGACTATCAACCTGGTAAAGAATCTAATATTGAACCAAAGAAGAAAACACATCCAAATGGGGTTTCATTACCTGATAGATAATGTATCAAATGGAAAGTTGAGCCTAGAGCATTGCAAATTTTAGAATCAAATTGCATATATAATTGTGAAGGCAATGTGGGTTGAATTATTCAAGAGATTAAGAACAATGATGAATATAGATAGCTTAGACACAATGAATTAGGTAATGTGTTAAATATGTAATTCTTTGTGTCGAAGTAGAAATAATGTGTTTTTATTATACGGGTGTCGAAAGGTGTCTTAGTATGAGTTGAAATAACATGTGTCGAACAAAGTTTGTATTTGTTGTATTTGTCAGAAAGTCAAATAAAGCTTGTTGAAGCATGTAGTTGTTGAAGGAGTCAACATAGTCAAAATAGTACGACTTAGCTTTATTTTAGTTGAGTTAGCTAGTTTGTGATTACTTTGAGCGCAAGTAATCTCATCTATACATCGAGAGGACTTATAGTTCATTTGTAAGAAGTTTTGCATTGGGTAGTTTTAGAAATCACAATTGTGATTAACACACATTGTAGAAAGCACTTAGAGTGAATCTTGCACAATAATACATTGATATTCTTCCTCCAAAATTTCTCTTTTTCTCTCATTATCAATTGTCTTGTTTTTCTTCCTTTAATTTTCTATGTGGTGTAGAATCATCTTGCAACCAAGGAGTGATTGCTTCACATGAGTAAAGGGTGAATAACAAGAGGTGTGATCAATCATAAAGATTGGTCATTGTTCATCAAGATTGATTCGTTTAGCTTCAAGATTGAAGTTTTCCCAACACGAAGAAGATGATTTTTTTTGTTTGTTGCGACATTAGTCATTCCTTATAGTGTTCAAGTGCTTCTAGGTTGTTTATGAGAAAATTACCCCCGTTGGTAGTTTGTTTGTTGATAGCCTGGCCTTAAGCCTTTGAGTAAAGTATAAAGGAATTATGAAAACACGCATAGTCGATGTCAAATGTCAATGGTCATAAAGGTATTAAAGATTAACTCTCGATTTTACTAAGGCAAATCACATAAGCACTTTCAACCCTTTGAAAAGCCTCTCTCTCTTCTCATTAAAATCACAGCAACAAAAACAGTTGTGTCTAGCTAAATTACTAAAAACCTGAAAGGTTATTCGTAAAGGGTTTTTGCAGTGGATAATATATTATTCCATTAAGGTTAATAACTGATTATGCAACGACTCTTTTAAAAACCTTCCATTTTTAAATTTGATGATCATTCATTAAATATATGATTATTAATCTTTAAAAAAAATCATGAATTAGTTTCATATTTTGAATCCCTTTTAAATCTCTTATAAATAAACTATAAAAGAATCATTTCTCATATCTCACACAAAAGAAATAATGTATCTCTCTTCTATTTCCCCTTACCTTCATAATCTATCTTCTCAACTTTTATTTTTCTAGTGTAAGATATGACCAACTTTACACATCCTATTTACCATCCCCACCTTCCTGTCTAACCACACTTGTTATCCATTTTTGGTTTTGAAAACAAAAACACTTTACATGTATTATATGAAATTGCATCTCTCTATCATATGATGCGTTTGTCAAATTAATAACAACCCTTGAATAAAAGATAGAGTCACATATTTCTTGTTCTCTTAGCTATAAGTGAAGATAGGTCCCACACTCCTACTTGACCAAATTGCTTAAGCTATGATGTCATTAAAATACTAACTCTTAAAATATATAACATGATGGTATGATCATGGTGGTTAAAGCAAAAGAAAGCCTCTTTCATGCCCTCTTCAATGGGTCCCTTATGCCCATATTTTATAGCTTTGATTGGTTCAGTTTGCCAAGAATACCTACTTTGTTATATATTACAATTAATATAATTATTAATTATTAATTAATACTTACAAATAAATGATAAGTATGGGTTTAGTCATTTTCCATGAAACGTTTATGACATTCTTTCTTGAAAATTTATGTGAACATCTATCTCCACTATAAAAAAGAAAAGTGAAATGTTTATATAAATCAAAGATATATTGTTATGTTAACATCAATCCAATCAATCCAATGTGGAATCTTAATTATGTATTTCATAATTCATTGTCAAATATATATGCGCCGCCATATTATATCATATTTAGTTAGGTTAAATTTTGTTTGTTTTTCAACTTAACCTTATGTTGGGTTATTGTGTGGTTAGACATTCAGAATTGCTATAGTTGATTTACTACTCGACCTGATTTATAAGAAGAAGGATAAAATTCACGTTTGTTAAAGAATATATTTATGTGTGTTTAATTTTCTTGATTTCATTAAGAAAAATAACACAATTATTCGTATATTCTTAATTAAATTGACATCTTTTAAAAACGTCGAATAATTAATATATAGATAATTTTAGAATAGGAACATTAAATATACGATAGATTTCTAGTAGATTTTTAGTAAAAAATAATTAGAAGACTTTTGCTAAATAAAGCCATAAGGAGAGACATTACATGCTATTTTAAAAATAGTGAAGTACACATATATTGAAATAGTATGTATTATTTTGTTGTTTGCAATTAGAAGCAACTAGTTGACAATGATATATAACCGTTTTTCTCATTCTCACGTATAATAATAATAATAATAATAATAATAATAATAATAATAATAATAACTTTAGTATTCAAGTATTTCATTAATGTGTAATGATAAAAATATAAATATAATTCAAATACTTTTTTTCCGAAATTTTTTTTTACTAAATATAATTGTTTTTTACATTAATAAATAAATATAATATCAAATATAATATCAAATTTAAAATTTAAAATCAATAATTTATATTTATTTAAGTCAACTAAACAATCTTACCATTCATATATAATTCACTAGGAGATTTATTGATAAGAGAAAATAAAAATATCTAATAGTGACTGGTTCAGTTTGGAGTTGAATTAGTTAAATGAATATGAGTTTATATAAAAAAAATTCAATTGTTTTGAATATCTTTTTATTTTTGAAAATCATGTTTATTCAATTATCTTGTTTTTCAACGTTTTTTCTTTCTTTCGAAATCATTGAATTTATTAGGTTTATTTTAGGGGTATATAAAACCAACCAAGTCTAATAGAAAATCACTAATTAAACTGAATGATAGAGAGTATCAACTATATTTTAATTTATTTAAAATTATTAATTTAAGATTTTATATTAATTAGTATTTTAATTGTTATTTAATTGGTCTTTTTATATTTTCGCATTTTAGTTGATAATCCATTAGTATCATTATATAAGTGTGTTTGGATACATGAGAAAGGAATCAAATAAATCAAATAAAATTTATTTTATTTAGTTTAGTCTTTTTATTCTCTTAATTCTTATCAATTTTAGAGTTTTCATTTTGTTTTATTAGGGTTTCATTTTTTTTCGTATCACTAAACCAAATTAAAGATTTTAAAAATTTATATTTGATTTGAATGTGTTTGTATTTTATAAACCAAACTAAATAAAAAAATCATAATAATTACAACTCAATAAAAAATGAAAACTAATATAACCTGTTTTGATTTTTGATACTACTATTCTAATCACTTTTCAAATTGAAAAACACGGAAAATTAAGAAGTTTTCATTAATGACAATTTAGTAAATAAGTAACATAATTTACAATTTTAATAAAATAACATAATTTACGGTTATCTTTTATATTGTTTTATACTATTATTTTATGTTTTTTATTTCATTTTTTTCTAATCTTATTTTTGTATATTGAAAGAGAAGTTATTGTCTAAATATGATTATTTTTGTTGCTATTTGATAATGTATGAATGACTAAATACAAAATTATGTTGTTCTCTATAGGTGTATGTATGACTCAATAAAAATATTGAAAAAACTGAATCAACCGAACCAATTCAAACCGCATTGGTTTGGTTTGGTTTGGTTTTATTTCTTAAAGCCAACCGAACCAAACCAAACCAAACCGCATGCTTTTTTCTTTTGCGGTTCGGATGATTTTTTATGTGAAAACTGTCCAAACCGCACCGCAAACACCCCTAATCTTATGTAAGCTTATGTGTGAGACACGATATGGATGTGTGAGGTATGTGGATTAAGTGTGGGGTAGGTGGATTAAGAGAAATCTGAATTATATTTAGGTGCTTTTATTTTTAAATCATTTTTGGTATGAGTTTTTAAGAGAATTTTTTTTAGAACAAAGACCGATTCTTAGGAACTTCTATTATAGAAATTGAAACATCTTTGAAGGTTATTTAAGGGTCGGAAATATTTTCAAATATTTTTTAATTGAGAGATTCATGTATTGAGAGGAAGGGGGATTGTGTCACAAATGAGTAAAAATTAAGAAGTGTGTGATATGGTATTTGTTGTGATAATCGATGTCAAGAACAAAGTAAATCTGAGAGAAAGAGAATGTTTCTTGATCAAACAAGAAACCTTTTACTTCATGATTATATATATATATATATATATATATATATATATATATATATATATATATATATATATATATATATATATAGAGAGAGAGAGAGAGAGAGAGAGAGAGAGAGAGAGAGAACAAGGTTGGCTATGACAATTATTGCATTAACTTTCTCAAAAAGCGTTAAATGATTAGAAGTGAAAAATAACAATCAATCTCTTTCCTAACAAGTGAGAGAGCAGCTTATTTATACACTACTAGCATATGTATGGAGATAACACTTATACATAATATACATAACTACTACATAAAATTATATATATATATATATATATATATATATATATATATATATATATATATATATATATATATATATATATATATATATATATATATATATATATATATATATATATATATATATATATATATATATATATCTTCGACTACTATATACTAGAATAAACTTTGACTACAACATGCACATTCGACACAATTGAAACCTAAAGCTACCTCGTCGAGACTTGAGTTCGATCCAATAGTACAATCTTCTTGAGCTAATTACTTGTAACTTATTTATAATTTTTTGCCAAGATTATTGATTGGTATTGAATCAGATAACTACTTTCTCCCATAGAGTATATCATTTTGGATAGAACCAGATAAATAATTTTTGGGTTTGTTGATTCTCTACCTTCTTATTTATTCTTGTTATCTTATAGATTTGTATGGTTTGTGTTTTTTTTCTTATCACACATTATTTTTTTATGTGTTTGAATCTTTTATTCCACACCAAGTTACTTCCACTAGGAAGCATAAGGTCTAAGTTTATAAGTGAGCTCCATGTGCTTTAAATGGGAAATTGAGAAGTTTTTCTAAGAGAATATTTTTGGGTTGAGAAAAATGAAGATGAAAGCAATCTTGATTAAAAAAAGTGTGACGTAGTATTGAAAGGTGAATATTTGATGTTGGCAAGCTTGATACAAGTAGAAAGACTGTGATGGTGGATAAGGTCATGAGTGTCATTATCTTGTGCTTCAGAGATACAATATTATTAAGGGAAGTCACAAGAAGGCCATTACATAATTGTTGGTCAAGCTTAAATTATTGTATATTATCAAGTCCTTACCTTATATGTTATATTTGAAGCAACAACTCTACTCATTGTAGATGGTGGAAAACAAATCAATTATGGAGCAATTAATTGAGATTCGTAATATTATTGATGACATGTAAAATATTGAGATGAAACTTGTTGATGAGGACAAGGTTCTACTCTTGTTGGGATCATTACATAGAATATTAAGTAGTTCAAAGATGTCTTTCTTTAGGGAGACAAAGAAAGCATCACCCTAGAAGAGGTTAAATTGACTATAAAATCCTAAGAGTTAACCAAAAGGAAATTATTGAAGTTTGATGATGAGGAGGATACTTGATTATCTCAATAGGGATGAGTGATATTTAGGGAAACCAAAAGGGGAATAAATCTAGTTCTTAGTCAAATTACAAAGATTTTGAAAAGAAAAAATGCAAATGCTTCATTTGTCATAAAACAAAGTCACTTTAATAATGATCATCTTATAGGGAAGAAAATATAATTATGTTCACATTGTCGTTGCATCAAATGAGGATGGTTAGGAGGATGTTGATGTGTTAATTGTAACGAGTTTGAAAGTGAAGAATAGATGTGTCATGGGCTAAGACTTCTCTAATCACATATGTTTAAGGAAGAAATACTTTGAAACTTATAGTCTAAACAAAACGTCTTTTTACTTGGTAATAATAAGATTTGTAAGATTTATGATATTGGGATGGTTCGGTTTAATATTTTTGACAATTGTAAGTTTATTTTAACTAACAAGAGGTATGTTATCGAACATAAGTGATTTTTGTTTGTCTATAACTATATTTGATGATTTAGGATATTGCATTAGAATTGAACATATAATGTTTAAAATTTTACATGAAGTATTCATAATTTCTAAAGGGTCTAAAATACACGGTTTGTATGTTTTTGATAGTTTCTTGTTATTTGTAATGTATCATTAGGTAGTCAAGACTTTTATATTAAAAAAAATAAACTTTGAAATATGAGATTAGGGTATGTTAGTGAAATAGGTATGGTAGATCTTGCTAAGAAAGGTTTTCTATGTAGTGAGATATCAAATAAACTACAATTATGTGAAAATTGCATACTAGGCAAACAACATAAAGTGAAGTTTTGGAGTGATATGCATAACTATAATAATTATGTTCATTTTGATATTTGGGTTGACAAGGATGCAAACACATGGCGGCGATTTATATTTTCTCATTACAATTGTTGATTTTTCTAGAAAAAACATGGGTTCACATTTTAAAACATAAAGTTGACACCTTTGAAAGGTTTAAGGAATTTCATACTCTCTTAAGAAATCAATTGAGAACTAAAATGGAACAGAGTATGTTTTAGATAAATTTGTATAAGAAACAAAGCATAAAGAGGTATAGATGTGCAGTTGGCTAACCACAACATAATGTCATAGTTGAAGACATGAGTATTACCATTTTAGAGAAATTAAGGTGCATCTTGTTGGAAGCTCAGTTAACCAATATTTTTGTAGGGTGAAGTCGTATCTATTGTAGTTTATTTGATAAAAAATATCCATTTCCATGAATAGGGTTTAAAATAAGTATTTGTTTAAATCAAAATTGAAGAAATTGATTGATGATTCTATTTATAATAAGATTATTTGATTTAATATGAGGGGTTGTCAATTTTAATTAAAACATGGTTTGATAGATTGTATAATGTTATTTTTAGTTTTAAAACAATTATGTCTTCTTTGTAATGGTTATGGAAGAACTAGAATTATTTTGTTATCGTTGTTTAATTTAAATTCGTGTAAGGTTAGTTGTATCGTTTGATCGATTAGGAATACACTCAAACATTAGTATAATTAACATACTAAATATATTTTAGAACATGTGATATGCCTTACGACAATCGTCATAATCAATATTTCAACTGTCTTAATTCAATTGTTCTTTTTTCATTTAATTATAAGCATTTTTATATGAGAAATCCATAATTCTTTTATGTTATCATTCTTAATTTTGGTTATTAATATTCAGAGATCCTTAAGAATTTACCAAAGTTTAACAATGTTGTATTATATTATATTTAAATTTTTGCAGTTATTTTGACCGCGCAGTACATGATCAACAAGATTGAGTTGGAACAAAAACAAATTCAAAACAACTTTTTTACATTGAGACCTTCAAGAGACAATTTACATGGAGTGACTTGAAGGTTTTGTAGAGAACAAATCTAAATGGCGTATTTTTGAAGAAATCATTATATGAGTTGAAGAAAGCCCCTAGTAAATTGTATCGCCAGTTTGATGAGTTTATTCTAAAGCATGATTAGTGAGAAATGATTATGATGTTGTGTATACATATTGAAGAGGAATGATTCTTTGCCTACATATCTTAGTGAAGCTAATAGAATTTGAGGGATGGATATCACGAGATAACGCAAAAGGACTGAATTTTTATTATATTAATTTAATTACTTAAAGAAAATGATGGAGTAATGGTTGATGTTAAAACATCAACACTCATTTAGGCCATTACACAAAGCTTTTAGTTATACAATCACCTCAAATCGAAAATGATTAAAATATGATGGATATTACTCCGAATGAAAGTGAGTCTAGAAGCATCATGTATGAGATGGTTTGTAGTAAACGAGAATTAACATATGCCATTAGCATAGTAAGTCAGATTATGAAAAATTCAGACCTAGTTTAATAAAAAGCTTTGCTCAGGATGATGAGGTATTTAAATGATTCATTTGAGGGTGGTTTGAAGTACACAAAGGAAACTCAAGGGAAATGCATTTTAGAGGAAAGTATAAATGCATACTATGATGGAAGTGAGGAAACTAGAAAATATTTGTTGGATTTTGTGTTTATATTGTTTGGGACGATCATTAGTTGGAAAGAAAATCAACAATCTGTTGTGAGATTTTCTATAAATCAAACAAAGTATATTGACCTAGTTGATGGGGTCAAGAAATTAATTTGGAAGGGGATTAGGAATCACTCAAGAATGTGTGAAGATATATTGTGATAGTAAAAGTTAAATTTATTTGGTTAATCATCAAGTGTATTATTAGAGGACAAAATACCTTGACATATGCTTGCACTTTATTCGAGACCTGGTCGATTCAGATGAGATTATGATGGAGAAGGTTTCTTCATAAGGAAATGTGACAAATGTATTCAACAATTCATTACCCAGGTCAAGGTTCAAACATTTATTGAAGTCGATCAATTATGTTGAAGAGTGATTCAAACTTGAAGAGATCAGCATGGTGGTTGGCTGATAAATCAACACCATCATTGATTTGGAGGAAATGTGGAAAATTGTTGTGTATGTTTTAAATCTCTTTTTGTGGTAAAATATGAAGAATTTGTTTTGCGTTTTACCTCATGTACGAGACAAATGGATCTTGCATGAGGTGTGAAAAATATCGTTTACATGCACTCTTGTCACTGTCTTTTGCATAATGAAGGATCAAGTGTATGGCATATAAACTATGTGTTAGGCACGATTTCGCAATTTGAACCATATTTAAGTGTTTTTCTATCATTGCAAGATGATGAGTTTTTAAAGAAAACAACTTTTAAAGACAAAGAGGGATTTCCTGGGATTTATAATTTAATGAATTGGCATATCTTTGAAGGTTATTTTGGAGTTGGAAAACATGTTCAATTTGAAATTAAACCATTCATATATTGAGAGGAGAAAAGATTAACACATAAAATAGTAAAAATTATTGAAAGTGTAATTCATTATGTCATATTTGATTTAGATTAGATTTAGATATGGTTTTAGAAATAGATTTGATTTAGTTCCAAAATAGATATTTTGGGCTTTTATAGTTTTGGGCTTTTAGCTTGGGGAGCAAGCTAACCTAATATATAAATAGGGAGTAACCCTTATTTTGTAATCATTACAAAATCATTGTATTCACAAATGTGTAGTTGCAAAGTGAAATAAAAGTTTTTCCACAGTTTGTGGGCAGAGAGGTCTCTGCAAAATATTAATCTTCTTCTTCCTTAAACCCTAATTCTTTCTCTTCTCATTTTTTTCTTTTAATTTCCGTTGTGCAACAATCTTGTTCATCAAGATTGATTGAAATTCTCCATAGATTTTGGGGGATTTCCAACATCTGGTATCTAGAGCTCCAGTTTGAGCGATTCAAGGGAAAGAATCGTGATGGTGATAAATCATCCAAACTGGCATTTTCCGACAAACCTTCCAATTTTCAAGAAAGATAATTATGAGAATTGGTGCAAGAAGATTAAAGTTGTTTTTTGTTATCAAGATTTATGGCATCTTTTGAATGATGGAGTAACAATGCTTGCAGAGAACACAATAAATAAAGAAAAGGCTGCGCATAAAAAATTGAAGAAGAAAGATTATAAATCTCTCTTTATAATTCATCAACGTGTTGATCCAGATAACTTTGAGAAGCTTAGTTATGCAGAATCAGCAAATGATGTGTGGGACATTCTGGAGAATTCGTTTGGAGGTGCAGAGAAGGTGGAAGAGTCGAGGTTACAAACTCACAAAAGGACTTATGAATTGCTTTAGATGGAAGACAATGAAAGCATTACATATTTCTTCACAAGAGTTATGAAACTTGTGAATCAAATCAAAGTATGTGGGGAAGGGTTGACGATGTAATCAGTTGTCTCAAAGATTTTGATATTGTTGGCTCCAAAGTTAGACCACGTGGTAGTATCCATAAAAGTATCGAAATACTTGTCAGTATTGGCAAAGGAATAACTTCAAGGAACAATTGAATCTCATGAACAAAGAATGGTTGAAAGAGCAGCAGGAAATTCAAAGAGTGATATGGCTCTGCAGGCTCAATCAGCAAAAGATAAGAAAGGCAAATGAAAGTTGTTCGATAACAAAGGCAGAGGTGGCTACAAAAATTTGAATGGTTGAAATCAACAAGAAGGAGGTTGGTCGAATCAAAGAAAACCCTGGAACCAAGGTAACCAAAGAGGTGGTGCTTCATGTAGAGGAAAAGGTGGTGGTCGAAATCCATACAAAAGTCACATTCGGTGTTACAATTGTCAAAAGTATGGTCACTATTTTAATGATTGTCCTGAAAAGCAGAAGAATCAAGAAGCTGATGCAAAGATGGCTAAACACGAAAAAGAAGAATAATAGATGTTGTTGATAGTCACAACAAGAGATAAAGAGAAATTTCAAGATCAATGGTACTTGGACTTAGGATGCTCATCACACATGAATGGTAGGAAAGATTAGTTTATCAACATGAAGCCCTCGATGAAGAACATGGTGAAATTTTCAAATGCCAATACTCTAGCAACTAAATATATTGGTGACGTGTTGATTATGAGGAAGGATGGCAAAAGGCCAGAAATTTCTAATGTGTTGTACATACCAGGCATGAAGAGCAATTTGCTCAGTATAAGGTAGTTGGTCAAAAATAATTACAAGGTGACAATCGAAGATAAGATGATGAGAGTTATTGAAGCAAATGGAAGGTTGATCTTAAAGGCTCCAATATCTCAGAATAGAACCATCAAGATCAAACTTAATGTGATAGAGGATAAGTGACTTGCAACTGCAGTTAGCAGAGATGGATGAATGTGGCATTATAGACTTGGCTATCTCAATTTCAAAGACATCAGAGATTTGAAGAGAAGAAATATGGTTTTAGGATTGCCAGAAATCAAAATCCCAAACAAAGTGTGTGAAGAATGTGTTCAGGAGAAGCAACATAAGAATAACTTCAACATGGATGTAGGAAGCAGACCAAAGGAAATTATTGAAGTCATATACTCTTATGTATAGGGTCCTATCTAGGTGCATTTGATTGGAGGTAACAAGTACTTTGTCACGCTCAAAGATGATTTTAGTCGAAAACCGTGGACTTACCTGATTAAGAAGAAAAGTGAAGTGATCGAGGTATTTGTCAAGTTTAAACATATGGTCGAAAGATAAAGTGGTCGAAAGCTCAAGATTTTGAGGACTGATGGTAGTAGAGAGTATGTGTCGAAAGATTTTGATGCATTATGTGTGAAATAAGGAATTGTTCATGAGGTAGTGCCACCCTACACTCCACAGCAGAATGGAATTGTAGAAAGGAAGAATCGAACCATCGTGAATATGGTGAGAAGTATGTTAAAAGTCAAGCATCTACCCAAAGAATTATGGGGAGAAGTTGTGTCAACCGCAACTTATATTCTGAACAGATGTCCGACGAAGAAGCTAGAAAGAGTCACGTTAGAAGAATGTTGGTCCGGTGTCAAGCCTAGCTTGAGTCATTTGAAGGTATTTGGATATATAGCACATAGTCATGTGTCAGTTCAGTTGAGAAGAAATCTTGATGACAAGTCGAGTCAAATGATTCTGATAGGTTATCATTCGACTGGAGGTTACAAGTTATTCAACCCACTGAACAAGCAAGTTGTGATCAGCAGGGACGTGATCATAGATGAGCTTAAAGAGTGGGATTGGACTGAAAATGTCAAGAAAGATTCAATGGGAATCTCGTGTGAAGAACCAACTAGTGAAGTCGAAAGAGATGTTCGATGAGAAGAAGTTAGAGGTGAAGCAAGCCCAAAAAAACCTCAACAAACAAGACACATGCCTGCAATTTTGCAAGAATGTGTTATTACATCAGATGATGTGGTAGATGAAGAAGGTGAGTTGGTACACTATGTTTTCTATGAAGATGTCGAACCTGTCAATTCATCGAAGGCATCGAAAGATTCGATGTGGATGAAAGCAATGAATGAGGAGATGAAGTCCATCGAAGTCAACAACACTTGGTCACTTGTCGAATTTCCTCAAGGCAAGAAGGAAATTAATGTAAAATGGGTATACAGGGTGAAACTGAATCCTAGAGGGGAAGTGACTCAACACAAGACGAGACTTGTGACGAAGGGGTTTCTTCAGAAGGAAGGAATTGACTTCGACGAGGTATTTTCTCTTATTGCTAGGATCAAAACAAACAGGTTGGTTGTTGGTCTAGCAAGCATGAACAACTGGTATATGTGTCAAATGGATGTGAATTATGCATTCTTCAATGGCCTTATAGACGAAACGTTTATGTTGCACAACCAGTTGGGTTTGTAAAACAAGATGAAAAAAGAAAAATGTATAAGCTACATAAAGCCATGTATGGTCTTAAGAAAGCTTCGAGAGCTTGGAATAAGAAGATAGATGGATTTATAAAGAAAAAGAAATATGTGAAGTGCATAACAAAGCATGAATTATATGTAAGAAGAAGCAATGACGAATTTCTTATATTATGTCTCTATGTCAATGATCTTTTGATAACAGGAAGTTGCAAGAAGGAGATCAAAGATCTCAAACGTAACTTGAGCGAGGAGTTTGAAATGTCAGACTTAGGAAATCCCTCATATTTCCTTGGCATCGAAATTTTACAAGAGTGGTAGAGGTATGATGATACACCAAAGAAGATATGCAGGCGAAATGCTGAAGATATTCGGGATGCAAGATTGCACCCTAACTTCGACTCCAGTTGAGCCCATATTGAAATTTTCGAAAGATTTAGATAAAGATGATGTCGATCCAACCCAATATAGAAGACTTATTGGGTCACTAAGATACCTCTGTTACACAAGGCCTGACTTAGCATACAGTGTTGGTATGGTGAGTAGATTCATGCAGAGGCCAAAGGTATCACACCTAGAAATGACGAAGAGGATACTGAGGTATCTAAAAGGAACTCTCGACTATGGCATTTTGTTTCCAACAATTGATGAAGGAAAATAATTCAAGTTGGTGTAGTGATGTTAAGGATCGAAAATCCACAGTTGGATATGTGTTTATGTTAGGTGGTGTACCAATTACTTGTAGTTCGAGAAAGGACCCTGTAGTAGCATTGTCGTCATGCGAAGCAAAGTACATAGTTGTTTCTCTTTGTGCATGTCAAACAACATAAATGGTGAATCTGGTCGAAGAGATTACAACGAAGAATCATGGAGAAATTACCATGAAGATCGACAGCATGTCAGCTATCAATCTGGCGAAGAATCTAATAGTGCATGGTCGAAGTAAGCACAAATCGAAATGAGGTTCCATTATCTCCGAGATCAGGTAGAAGAACGGAATACGAACTTGGAACACTGCAGAACCGAGAATCAGATTGCATATATCATGACGAAGGGAGTGCAGGTCGAAGTATTTAGAAGACTAAGAGCTATGATGAATGTAGATAGCTTAGATACAATGAATTAGGTGGTGTGTTGAAAGTGTAATTCATTGATGTCATATTTGATTTAGATTAGATTTATATTTGGTTTTAGATCTAAATTTGATTTATTCCAAAATAGATATTTTGGCCTTTTATAATTTTGGGCTTTTAGCTTGGGGAGTAAGCTAACCTAAATCTATAAATAGAGAGTAACCCTTATTTTGTAATCATTCCAAAAACATTGTATTCAAAGATTTGCAGTTGCAAAGTGAAATAAAAGTGTTTTCACAGTTTGTGGGCAGAAAGGTCTCTGCAAAATATTTATCTTCTTCTTTAAACCCTAACTCTTTCTCTTATCAATTTTTCTTTTAATTTCTGTTGTGTAATAATCTTATTCATCAAAATTGATTGAAATTCTCCATATGATTTGAGGAATTTCTAACAAAAATTAGAAAGTGTTATTATGAAGTTAATGAATTAATTTTTCTTACAATTTATTTGTAATCTTTTATTGAAACTTCTCATGGATAGTTGTTTAGAAAGTTGTTCTATCATTCATAGTATATCATTTTAGATCAAACTATATAAATATTTTTTAGGTAACTTAATAATCTACTTTTATCTTTATTCTTATTAGCTTACATTACATTGTTTAAGATAATAGATTAATACCATTTGGGACCATTCAATATAGTTATTTTTTATTATTATCCCACACATTATTATATTTGGTGTCCTTGAATCCTAAATCTCATCCAACTCTATTCAAAAGCATGTCCATCCAAATACACACTAAATAAAAATGAAATTGATTGGTACATGAATAAATATGCAATCAAACAAACTAATAATGAAATTTATTTGTATACGAGTACATATGAAACCAAACAAACTAATCAAAGAAAAATGTACAATCGACAAAGAAAGAACATCTAGAGTAATGAGTTCAATCTTGAAATGAGAATTTAAGAGTCATATAAAGTGGATAAGAAGAAGCCTAGAGGTTACTATCATTCATTTTCTTGGGCCATGAATTGCTTTGGTGGAGCCCGTGAGACACTATGGCCCAAAACATAAAATAATACAAACAAGTCTTGCACGGAAGTAAGTAATAGTTTAAAACTCCACTTGGTGCTCTCACAAATTTTCTTCAAAAACTATGTATACATGCACAAATTAATAATCTGATTAATTTTTTATTTTAGATTTGCTTAAGCTTTTGTCATCATCTTTTGAATACAAATAGGACAGCTGTTTTAGATTTAAATGACTTGAGTAAGAAAAGACAATTGCAATTAAAAGGTTTGAATGTAAATTGATCTGGAATTTTAAATAGCAGAATGTAAAATAATGTGAAATTTAAAACATTGGAAATTGAAATGTAAATTGATATAAATTTGAAAGTTTTGAACAGATTGTTTTTTCGAAATTGTATAAGTTGTAATTAGGATGAGTAATTTCTCCCAATATAGATTACTTTCATAGAAATATTTTAACTTTCCAAACAATATCTATAATATTCCAAGTTGAGTTTCTAAAAATGACTGTGTTCCTAATCAACCAAATATTCCAACAAACTGTCAATCAAATGCAACCCTCTCTATCTATCTTTCGCAACTTTACTCGATTTGCAAAAAGCGAACCACTCCAAAAGACTCACCTTTAAATCTTTTTCAGCTACTTCCGTGAAACCAATCCAATAGAATATTTCCATCAAACCCAATTTTGCGGCATTTCGCAGCATTGCAACTTAAGTTGAATCAAAATTTAAATGATTGGAATGTTAAAAGTACATAAATTTAAAGGAATTTTAAAAATATTGGGAAAACATGCTTAATGTCAAAATAAAAATCGAATATATTTTTAGATAGAAGTAGGCTTTAGAAATTTTTTTAAAAAAAAGTTCTCTTGTGGGAATTATTATTTATCGACGAATTACATTAAATAAGTATATTTTTACATAGATTAAAAAAATAAAAATAAAAGAGGGAAATAGTGGTTTTACTAACTTGTCCTTATGATTTTTAGTGCATTCAAATCAACATTAATATAAAATGATGGAAAAATAAATTAAGAAACGATAGCCATCAAAAAGTATGGTAATTTCTCATTTACGGTATGTTGGTGACACAATTATTGCAGGCGTAAAAAGTTAGAAAAATGTTTGGGTCACTAAAGCAACATTGCATCTTTTCGCTCTCGTATCTGGGCTAAAGATAAACTTTCACAACAACATGCTAGTCAACATTAATATATCGCAATCCGGATTAGAGGAAGCAACACCTGTTTTGCAATGTAAAGGTTGTACCATACTTTTCAAGTATTTGGGATTACCGATTGGTGGAGACCAGCTTAGGGAAGGATTTTGGAAACCGGTTCTGGATGTTGTCAGGAATAGGCTGTTTAGGTAGCAACTATCTATTGGAGGTAGAATTGTCTTGTCGAAAACTCCCATGCACGCATTACCAATCTATTTTCGTTCTTTTTTCAAAGCTCTGTCAGATATAATCTTTAAATTCGAATCTCTCTTTTAAAAAAAATTATTATGGTGTGGGGATTTGGGTGATAGGAAAATAAATTAGGTTCAGTGGAAGAAAGGTTTTTGTAAAAAGGAAGATAGGGTCTTGGGATTAAAAATCTAAAGGCCTTCAACTTGGCTTTGATAGGTAAACAGGATTAGATGATGCAAACGAGAAAAAAACATTTTGTATAGAGTGTTAGTGATTAAGTACGGAGCGTCAAATGGTAGAATTAATAGAGATGGGAGAAACTACTCAAAGTGGTGGAAAGATCTCCAAATGATTGGAAATGGTTTGTGGGGGTTTCAATGCGAACTGACAATCTCTAACAAGTTAGGGTTGAAAAATAGAAATGGCGAAGAGGCTTGGTTATGTGGTAGGAATAAGTAATCGCTAAAAGAAGCTTATGAAACAATAATTGAGTGAATATCTCTTGAAACCCAAGGAAACCTATGTTGCATGGAACAACCTGGTTCCATTGAAGGTAACAATATTGGTATGAAGACTTATGCAAAACAAGATCTCCTCGAAGGATAATCTCATTAAGAGGCTATTTGAATGAGTCTCACTTCGGGTGTTAAACACAGTGTGGAATGGCTGGGAATTCCTCTCACTTATTTTTCAAATGTTCATTTTACTCCGTAGTGTGGCATAAAATCTTTTTTTTGATGAATATTTCCTTTTCTATGCACAATTCTGCCACATCACATTTATGTCAATTTGCAGGGCTGCTAGGAGAGGTAGGGTTAAGGATCAAAGAATTTCTGTTTTATGGTTTTCTTGTATATGAACTTTGTGGAAAAAGAGAAATGAAAAATATTTCTTAAATATTTAGCGGATCTGAAGATGTGTGATTAAATAAATTCAAGTGTTGGCTTGGAAATGATTAAAGTCTAAGTTGTATGGTTTCAACTACTCCTTAAGTCAATGGATTTTGAATCCATTACTATGTTTCTAACTTCTTAGTCTGGGAGTTTTTCTTGTTTGGGTGTCCCCAATTCCATGCTTCTTTCATATTTTGCTTCACTAGCCTTGCAGGTTGTGTTAGCTTTCTTGACTAGTTTTACGGTGCTATGAGTTTGTACTAGGATAATAGGTGTAATGTTATGCCGACGTGATTCTTCCTTGCTGAGAATTTTGTTTGGTTTTTGGAATATTGCATCTGTTACGGTTGCAAAATTATTTTCATTCATTGTCTGATTGGAATATTGCAGAATCCATAACAATTTTCATATATTCAGTAACTGCAGACCCTTGTCATTTGTTGTCAGTAAGTCTTGGTTGAAATTGAATATGCTGCACATTTTGGTTTCAATGTGACTTCTTATCCTCTTAAGTTCGGGTGCTTTTGTATCTGCATCGCTTGTGGATATGTAGTTTGAAGTTGTTGTCTTTGATATCGATTGATTTAGACCGCATCCTTATTAAGAAGCAGCTTCCATCTTCTTAGTAGATCATATTTTCCTCTTTTTCCTTATTTGTTGTTGCTATTGGTGTAAATTATTTTCTTGTTACTAGGATTTTAATTGATCGGATGTATAAGGGTTTCTTGTATTTGTATAGGTTGTTGTTGGATGTTGTTTATTTAGGAGAATATTGGCCTTTTTCTTTCTTTAAGATTTTGTCTTATGATTATTGTGTTAGACGATATGTTTCGATCTAGAGGGCGAGGGGTGAATAGATCATAAATTTAAAATTCAAACTTTTGGAAAAATGGTTTTCAAAAGTTTTATGGCACAACTAAAGCAACCTGAATCAAAACGTTTAACCCAACCTACTATCAAAAAGCTCGAATATGCGTAAAGGTACACAATAGAATGATAACAAACAAAAAATATTGAACAACGATCAAAATCAAACAATTAAATACAAATCTACATGTAGAGCTTATTTCCAATGATAAAAAACATAAGAATGCAATTTGTCGAACACTTTGTATGCAATCGATAACATTTGGAAGTATAATTTGTTTTGTTGATGTTAAAGCCAATCACAATCAAAGTGATTATGATTCTATCAACAAACCTTAATTCAACATGTAATAAAAAATTGATTACCAAATGAATTAATCAAAACAACAACGAATTCAATAATTTACAAACACAATAATTAAAAGAGATAGATAGATATATAGATAGATATATAGATAGATAGAGAGAGAGATGAAAATTTGTTTAGGCAGTTCCCAAATCAGCTTGCTATGGGTACGTCTGCCCTCAATTTGAAATCGAATTGAGATACTTGGAATTAACCTTACTTTGTAAAAAATGTATATACAAGAGATGAATAATTCTAACCATATAAACCATATGATTTGTTATTGAATTAACCACTTCTAAAACCCTTGATCAAACATTGATAAGGTCACTAACAACGTCGCTTTAATTCACTAATTCTTGCTACTTCCTTGCAAGGAACCACCTTGTCCAAGGCTTTCACACAACCAAATTAATTCAAAGCACGTACTTGTTGAATCCAATATTTATGAACATAATTCAGCATCTCACGCTACTTATTTGCAAGGAACCACCTCGTCCTAAGGTATTCACTTGATCATATTTGTATTTGCGTAATCTTATCCAATATTATCGGTACAACAACCTAATTGGACGTTATCAACCCTAATTAAGATGGTCACCCAATCAAAAAATAGTTATGTGTAGTTTGATTGTGTGTATGCATATAAGAGAGGTTGAAGATGATGACTGTGCTTTGAAATTCTGGTTTCGTATAGGTTTTACACTAGAACCTTATTAGAAAAATATGCATGTATGAGTATATATATATATATGATTACAAGATATGGAGCAAAGGAAATGCAAATGGATGGTGGAAAAATGAAAATTTTGAAAGAAATCATCATGTGTGTCAACCTATGAAAGTAAAAGGTCGACTTACCAAGACAATTGGATCAACCTACAAAGGTCTTAGGTCAATTTGTAGAGGTCTTGTGTTGACCATATGTTGACCTAAGTTGGTCATCCTATGAAACAATGGCTACATGCTTTATTTTTAATGCGTGGTGGTCGACCTGAACAAACCGTGTGTCAACCTATACTGAAGCAAAATCTTCTATAGGTTGAGCTACACGCATATGCATCGGCCTATCCTTTAGTGCCATCATAAAAACTTGTTTTTCACTGCATTTATGATATATGATCTTTTCAAAACCAATTTAATGCTTCCTAATGCTAAGATGCACATCTAGAATTAGAGGATATCATCCAATATACATTAACGCTACATTATCCTAGTTTTGACATCATTCAAAATACATATCTAACGGAAAATAGCACTCACATATTGTGATTATGGTTTTTTATCCCTCTTTCTGCAACATTTCTAATATTTTATTGATGATAAAACTTATATTTTGTTGAATTATGTTGTATGTTGTTGATGATAAAAAGTTGTATTTTATTGAGCTGTGTTGTATGGTGTTTAAGGTATGTTGTTGTTGATAAAAATTGAATTTTATTGAGCTATGTTGTATGGTGTTTAAGGTATGTTGTTATTGATAAAACGTGTATATTGTTTGTTATTTTGTTAATGATAAAAGTCCAATGTTGTTGTTGATAAAAGTTCTTTGTTTTTAATAATTTTGTTTTTGTTGAGCTACATTGTATATTGTTTAAATTATGTTGTTGTTGATAAAATTTCTATGTTGTTGATGATTTTGTTTTTGTTCATAAAACAAAAACTTTTATAATAGGAGGAGACCAAAAAAACTTCTATAATGGTAGGCACTTTAGGAGGCTTTATGATCACATTAAAAGCCTTTATGATTTTGAAATCGTGCATATTGATGAAAGCAGATTTACTGCTATAGTTACCAGCAAACATGACTAGATGAGAAATTCTAACTTTAGAGAGCATAACTAGAGGCATGTGATTCCTATGTTTTGAATCATTTCGAGCACGCCAAATCTCGACAAGAGAGTTAATAACCTCAACATTTGCCACCATAGTAGCTTGAGGAGAGAGATTCTTACCAATTTGAATCTAATCAGTTGCAGAAGACGGTGAAAAAGAAAGGCCCAACTTATCGCCAATCCAATTCCAATGGCCCTTCCGAAGCGACATTCGAAGAAAATACGATTAAAAGTCTCAACAGCAGAACCACAAAGAGTACATCTAGAAGGAAGACAAAAACCACGCACCATTAGGTTGTCATCCGTAGGGAGCATGCGATGGAGGACACGCCAAGTCAGGTTGGCCCGACTCGGAGGAATATCGGGGTTCCAAAGAATATTTGACCAGGGGACCATAGAGTTCTGGACAGATTTGTGATGATAGGCCTCTTTAAAATCCAGTTGAGCGGTGTCATTGTTGCACCATAAGAGATAGTCCTCAGAGCTATCCGAAACTAAACCAAAGTCATCAATGATGGCACGAAGAAAAGGAAACCAAACAAACCAAGAATCAAGAATACACCAATTATTTATTGATATAATAAATCAACAACCTTATCCATTACTAAAAAGTTGACAAAAACAATGAAATCTACCCATTTTACAAAAAGAAATCACCACATAGACGAATAAGCAAGCAAAGAATAACAACAAATTCATGAAGTTATCAACATTTCAAATTATAAAATATGAATGCATGTATCATGATGCATATGTTCAAATTCTAGAATGATGTATGGTTGAATCTTATAACGTGAACGCTATCAATAGATCATTAAAATCAATAACATAAAGATTTGAGTAAATGTGTAGTAGTATCTTATTAAGTGATGCAAACCGACAACCATCTTTGGCCTTAAAGAAGTCACTTTCCAATCCGATGCCAAGGTTGTTGTTGACTGTATTAATGAGTCTGATTTTTGTGCTAGTATCGGCCCGATTGTGTTAGACTGTAGGGGTCTTCTAAATTCTGTTTGTAATTCTATTTTAGTTTTTATTAGTCGAACCTTGAACACGGGAGCTCATAGATTAGTGGGTGTTGGTAAATCCTTGGGTTCCCGTTCTTGATCCAACTCTTTCCCGACGGAGGATTCAGTTGTTGTTTCCCCTGTGGCTTTTCTTTCAAATCCATTAGTTATAAAAAAAAAGTGATAATTCAACCAAGATTTTATTTAAAAAATTAGACAAAGTAAACTATTTCGAATTTTTTAAATTTTTCTCTTCAAAACTGAAATTTAAGAGTGACTTATATGGATTGTTCAGATTAAAAAAATCCAAACACTTAAAGAATTTGAAGTTTCTTCCTCCCAAAAAATTTATTTTGACACTTTCACATCCTAATATCTTTCATTCCTTTTAATTTTTTACGTTATAGAAAAATGGTGTTTTTTTTGTATTTGAATTTTTTTTTTTTGAGTTTTTATCGGATTTTTTGAAAATTTTCATGAATTTTTGGAGATCTATGGATTTTTATCAAATTTGAACTATCAGATTTTTTAAATACAATATCGCTTATTTTAGAAATCTATAAATTTTTATCGGATTTTTCAAATATACTATCAGATTTTTTAAAAAAGTACAAATATTTACTAGAATTTTCAAAATATCTATGAATTTGTATCGGATTTTTCAAAAAAGTATTAACTTTTACCATTTTAAAATTTCTATGAGATATTGCCAGTTTTTTTTTTTCAAAAAATCCGAGTTTTTGATGGATTTTTCAAAAAAATCAGTTTTTATTGGGTTTTAAAAAATCTACAAAGTTTTATCAATAGTGTTAATTTTGGTTTTTTTTACCTATCAAAATGAACTATTAGATCATTAATGAAAATATAAAAAATCACAAAACATATTAGATTTTCCTAATTACATTATCGGATTTTTCTTTCGTCCATTTTAAGTATATTTTTATAATGATATGTTTGTCAAATTTGGGATGACAGGAAGAAACCTCAAATAATTTCACTTGCATTTAGGCTTTTAAAACGGAATCAAATTATTGGATAGGCCCATTTACTTAACAAATTGTTAATTGAACCCTCAGAATTGACAGTCAAACCCCATACTTTTCCTAATTTTTCGAAAAAACATCTCCACTTAATTCTCTTACTCTCTCTTTCCACTTTTACGGCCAAATATGACTTTTACGGTACTATGGTCATTCAAAAACGAATTTCATAAAATTATAAAACTTTAGATATTAAGCGAAACATGCACCATAAAAGTCACTTTTACAACAACTGTACACATGATTTTTTTTTTTTTTTTAAATAAACATGAGCACAAGAAGTGTAATATTCAGTGTACCATAAATTTCAATGTTTTGAAGTTGGATGTGGATACATATGTACGCTAAATTCATTTTACAATTTTCACGTGCATAAGATCTATATTTGATGAAGTAAATTCACGTATAGAAAGGGGTAGGATTCACTTTAAGGACGTACAAGATGATCTATTATACAGAATCTCACACTTTTTTATGATTAAGTTATAAAAAAAAGAATCTTTACACAAATATTTTATAATTAATTTACGGTTAAATAGAATCTCTTAAACAAATTTCACAACTTAATAAAAGTTAATTTTAACTTTTTACACATGATCTTTCAAAAGATTAAAACGGCTCTAAGAAGGAGACCTTTCAAAAAAAATATCTTGTGTTACTTATTAAAGAAAATATCTCGTGGCTGATTTATATGAGATGGGAAGGAGTTATAACTTCCCTCAATTTTATATGATCCAATGATAAAATTTACTTTGTTTTCACATAAACTCATAAATTTAACTTATAAATTTTGTATTTATTTTTAAAAATATTGTTACTAACCACCATATCATCTAACTATATATATTTTTGATGTTATGTATTTTTTAATATACTAAGGAGAAATTTTTAGTTACAAACTGTTTTATAGTATTATGGAAAATTATTTGATGTATATAAATAATTTTTCAATTTTTTTAAATTTATTTTTAATGTACTGGATCAATTCAATTCAAATTAAAATGTGTGAATCTAATCCATATCAACTCATATATTCTTTATCATTATAGATATCGACTTCTCACAAAACTGATCCGCAAACTCCCTTATAACTTTTTTTCTTAGCACTTAAAAATTCAAGAATAAATTAGCCTTAAAAAAACTAAAGGGTTTTCACCAAATTTTGATTAGTTTTCTCACAATATTTTTTTAATATTTTCTATTTTGAATATAATTAACTTTTCTTTAAAAAAAAGTATTTCCAAGAATATTTAATCTTTTTAAGTTTTTAAAGAAACATAGATTCATATCTTAAGAATATTATTCGATTGGTATTACTTTTTTAAGGATATTTTTTTCGATCTTAAGAAAAAAAATAAGTTTTAAAAGAAAATAAATATTTCACTTTCTTTAAGAAACAACATTTTCAATTTTTAAGTATTATTTGTAGTTATTATTTTAAGAAATATTTGTTTTTAATTTTATTTAAAAATACAAATTTTGGAGAATACTATATCTAAAATCTCTTCTTCAAAACAAATTTGTTAAAAGAAAGAGTACCTTAAGCTCCCTAATGTAGCAGGGAAATAATGAGTAAATTATTTGTTAACTTAACTCAAAGTAAAAATAATTGTCACCGCACTTTTATTTTATTCCAAGAGAAAAAAGAAAAAATAGCGAATAAATCCTAACGAATCTAAAAGGACAAAGTTAAAGAAACAAGCAGAAAAATGGTAAGGGGTTTAGTTACAAAATATGAAGGTTTTAAGCATCCAAAATGTATGTGGTACTCCACGGGAGCCTTTTGAAAAATTTATTGTTTTTGGTTTGAAAATAGTTTGTTAAATGAGATTGAAGAGACGAGAAGAGAAATGTTTTTTAAGATTTTTGTGTTTGACGAGACTTTTACGTATCCACAAAGTGCAATGTAAGATCAAAATCTCGTAGTTCGTGATACAAATAGTGAAAATTGATGTGTTGGATTGATTTTAAAATGTAAAGACAAGTCGTCATTCTTTAGCGAATAATTCCGCTAGAAAGAATGAATCATGTCTAAACCAATGGAAATATTTAAAAGGAAAAATGCACGAGGGCACAAAAAGGATTGAATGAATTTTGTGTTTTTTAAAGTCTTCTGAAAAATGTGTCAATATGCTTATGTGGTTTATCATTTATTAAGAAATGAAAGAAAATGTAAAATCTCTTGACCAAAGTCAAGGTTTGAATTATTAAAGTGGTGGAAGTTTGAAAACAATGAAGTTTTGAAATGAGGGAGAAGTTTTGAAAACTAAAGAACTAGAGGAGATGAAGAGGCTATCCTAAAAGAAAATAAAAGAGATAAAGAAGGAAAAATCTAACTAAACTTGATGATACTTCCAAACATAAGAACAAGAGTTTCATCCTTAAAAGCATAAGCTAGCAAATGACCAAAAGGCTATAGTACCAACTCCATGATTATCAAAGCAAAGGGAAGGTGTCCTAGAATCTAAGTCCAACACTCCAATTCCAATGCTAAGGATAGTAACCATAGTCCAATATCAAAGTCACAAGTTTTGTAGAGGCTTAATACTTTTGTGTCCAAGTGGACAAAGGAAGAAAACACAACGGATATAAACATAAAAATAAACATGATAATGAATGATAAAGCATAATAATAGTAAAATAGATAAGGGAGCAAGAGATAAAAATAAAGAGAATAAGGTGCAAGAGAAAATTAAAATAGTAATATAGTAGTAGTAATAATAATATATACATAATAATGGTATAATGAACTTAATCATCCAAAACCAAAAGAGTAACAAAACACTTAATGCTAAAACCGAAAGACAATTGATTCCGCTTAATATCTTACACTATAGTGATTAAACGATGCGATTAGACCCAAATTCGATGAAGACTTGAAAGAAGATTGAGATACCCAAAGCAACTACACATCAAGCTTCAAAAGTCATAGATCTAACGTAAATGATTAACCACCTTGGGATGATGCGACCAACACGAGGTCTGGTGCACGAAAGTGAAAGTATCCAATTGAATTTGTATTCTGAAGTAGGGACACAATTAGGTCTATGTTAAGCAATCGCCGAGTAATTTACGAAGTAATTACCCTACAAATGAGGTCGGACAAAACCAATTAAGGTTAATGATATTAGTGCTAACACATGTTAGAGAAATGATACAAAGAATCATCCTCCAAAAACATGGCACACGAAAAGAAAAATGGTAATGCTATAATCTTAATTGAGATTTCACATTGATTCTTCAAAGGCAACCTATCACGATTCCAAAATATGGAGAATGATCCAAATGATCATTCATTCATAGATTTGAAATAATGAAGTTTAAATATCTTTGAAAATCAATAATCGTCGAATCGGAGATCTCATCGACCAAAAAGAAAAGAGATGAATAAAGAGAAGTGGATCTAACATTTATGATCCACACCACAACAAACAAATGATCAAAAAGAAATAAAGGCATTAAAGAATTTTTTTTAAAGAATTTTCACAATGATTTTTTAAAAATAAAAGATTTTCACAATGGTTTTTTTTAAAAAAAGTTTCAGATGAATTAAAAAAAGTTTTAAATTAAAAGACTAGAGAAAAAAATTAAAAGAAAAACCAAGAAAGAATAAAAAAAAGACCTCCAAGGGAGGGTTTATGCGCAGACTATTGGAGTGTGGATATTAGTAACTCAAAATCAAATGGCCTCAGGCCCAACCACACAATCAGCAAAGTTTATTTTTAAAAGATAAAACAAAATGTTCAGTCAAATAAGAAAAATAGACGAAACTTCTTCATCTAAAATGCAACGATGTCACTGTTCAAGGGAAGAGAGGAAAGGCTGTCGCTGTTGTACCTCAGATCGTCGTCGGTTTCGTCGGAAAAACTCTCTCTCAGGTCGCGATTCTCTGGCGTCGTCCTGCTTCTGATTCTCAAATCGTCTCAGATCGCACCTCATTCAATTCGTGGTCATGATTTCACGGGTGTTCTCACTTTCTACTTGCTTCGATCTCGTTCAACTCATTCAATTCGCGCCTCTGCTGTTGCGGAAATTGTTATTGTGTTTGTGTGAGAAATTTTTGCGGTGTGGTTAACGAAGGTGATGCGAGAAATTCTTAAAGCTTGTTTAATTTGTGTAACTGTGTGTGTTGAAGTTGGCTAGGAATAAAGTGCGTGCGAAGCAGCTAAATGGAAATGGATTAGATGACTTGAAGAATTTGGCTGGTATTGAAATTTGCGTGGGGTCATTGTTTGCAAGTGGATTTGAAGCTCATTGCCACCGTGTTGCATTGGAAGGCTTGGCAACTTTTTACTTTTTTTTTCTTTCCTTTTCTTGTGAAAGACTAATGGGCCATATGATGTAGTTAGAAATTGAATTGTGACTTAGGCATTGAATGATGTATCATTTCATGTTCTAATCTTCTAGTTTCAAATCAACTTTGAATATGGAAATTGGATTATTAGAATGGATAATGAGATTGATATTTAGTTATGGTTTAAAAATAAAAATAGGAAAATGAAATTGGATTATTAGAATGGATAATGAGATTGATATTTAATTATGGTTTAAAAATAAAAATAGGAAAATGAACATGGTTTAGAAATAGATGAAAAAAGGGAAATGAATAAAATTGATTTTTTTATAACTAAAATGGATAATGGTTTAGAAAATAGGTATGAATCAACTTGTACTATTCCACAAGCCTTTGATAAAACATGAAGTACAATTTTCACTGCAACTGGATCAAATGAACCGAATCACATCAAGTTTGTCTGAATTAAATCTATGAAAAATAAATCCACTTGATGAATTTCAGCACAACACAACTTGACTTTAAATACACATTTCCTGAGAAATAAATACTTAAACGGATAACTTGCAGTTGAAACAATATCTTGATAGTTTGACCAAGATTAGGTCAAACATCCATCTGAACTAGATCATAATTGAACAACATATTTGACATTGAAAGCACTGTGTTGTCTGTGACTACCCTGTAACACCCGAACATACAAAGACAAGAAGAGAACTACGACATATTTTTGGTATTTTGGTTAGAGATTAGTAAACATAAACAAATATAAAAAACTCATAAAAACAATGGTCATCCCCTGCGAGGCAAAAACATGTAATAGGGAAGAACCAATGCACGATCTTGTTTGAATGCAAGTTGTAGATGCGAAAAATCTTAGGGCAAAAATTAGGGTATGGCAAATGCCATATTTAAGTTTCTTTAATCCAGAGATATGAAGATTGACATCTTCGTTTCGACAAGATGGAAAAGACTTATATATAGAAAACCCAATTTTTGGCCCTAAGAGGCCATAAAATGGAATGAAATGAAATGAAATGATATGAAAGCATATGAAATCTGGGGGGGAACAAAACAACATAGGAAACAGAATATACGTTGGGGGATATGGATAATAAAATTCCGACGGGGAAAAGCAATACACCACATGCTGGAGTCCACGACATGGCTCGACTGAGGAAAAGATGTCCAAGAATGGCAATTGGACAGAAAGGATCACCACATCCAAGAATGACACTGAATGATGTGAGAAAAGTCTCAGAAAGTACATCAAAAGAATTGATGACTCCACTATGGACATCTGAGAATAACAATCAGAAAAAAGGTGATCACAACATCCAAGAATAGCAATTGAATGAAGTGAGAAAAGTCCTGGAAAGTACATAAAAAACAATGATGATTCCACTATCGACATCCGAGAATAGCAATCGAAAAAAAATGATCACAGCATCCAAGAATAACAATTGAATGAAGTGAGAAAAGTCCCTGAAAGTACATCAAAAACAATGATGACTCCACTATGGACACCCGAGAACAAAATCAGATTAAAGGTGATCACAACATCCAGGAACATAACTGAATTAAGTAAGACAAGTACTGAAAAGTATATCAAATCAATGATGACTCAACTATGGGCAACCAAGAATAATAATCGAGAAAAAAATGATCATAACATCCAAGAATATAAATTGAATGAATTGAGAAAAGTCCCAGAAAGTACATAAAAAACAATGATAACTCCATTATGGACACCCGAGAACAAAATCAGATAAAAGGTGATCACAACATCCAGGAACAAAACTGAATGAAGTGAGACAAGTTCCGGAAAGTACATCAAATCAATGATGACTCTATTATGGACACCTGAGAACAAAATTAGATAAAAGGTGATCACAACATCCAGGAACAAAACTGAATGAAGTGAGACAAGTACCGAAACGTACATCAAAACCATGATGACTTCACTATGGACATCTGAGAATGGAATCCGATAAAAGGTGAAAAGTCTGAGAAGAAACATCAAGTATGTAAAGAAAAGGTTCTGGAGAGACATCAGATAGACACAAAGGGTACGTGCCAAGCAAGTTGGACTTTGATCTCAAAGTAAGATGTTGAAAACAGCATGACCTCGAAAAATGCATATGAGGACTAACACATTCATTATGCAAACGTATACGAGAATGGGGACTAACATACCCAAGAAAATGCATAATAAGGACTAACACACTCATATATGCAAACATATACGAAAATGGGGACTAAAACACCTAAAAAAGCATAATAAGGACTAACACACTCAAGTATGCAAACATATACGAAAATGGAGACTAACACACCCAAGAAAAGAATATGAAAAAAATGATGACAACCAGTTTAGACTCTTAGGGGAGTAGAAATCAACAAGTTTATACTCTTTTGGGGAGTGAGGAAGATTGAAAGGTTGATTCCTCAACACAGAGATTACTGCTATTCTGCTTGGGATTAGAGATGTTGATGTTGAACATATCTCTGTCACACCGGTAAATTGTATCAAGTTGATAATCTTTTGAGAAATGCCATGAAAACCTGCATAAGGATTCTTGATGAAGGTTGCCCCCATATCGACTGACTGATGAGGATAAACTGATAAAGGCCTTAGTTCTGACTACTGCCGGGGAAAAATGATCATGACTTTAATTCTTGAAATGATTGTTGAAAAAGATAAACCCAGTCTGAATCTTGAAAGAGATCTTTTGATTAACCAAATATGAGAATAACTTATATTGAGCAACAAAAATCTTGAACCAATTCACAATAGGATCTGGTAGGAACTTTCCCCTGATATGATCATTGACCAAGTTTCTAAACTGTTTGAAAATTCCTTTGGTTAGGAAAGTTTGTTTGCAAATAAAAAAAATGTGTACAAACATGGTAATTTAAATGCAAAGTTCATGCAAATTTTGAAATCAAAAATCATTTTTGGAACGAAATTTATTGATGTAAAGTAAGTGAAAAACTTGTCAAAACACGGTGGTTTAGACAAAAGTAAAAGATAAGGCAAAAGTAAGAAACAAAAGATTGGCAATAAACTTGGGAGTCAGTTTACGCAATCTTATTGTAGTATGCTTTTCAATAGAAACTTGGATTCAATTAGGTCTTTTGATGGTTATAACATGGTCTGGTTCACAGTTTATGAAACAAAGGATATATGCTCAAAGTTTATTTGTACCCAACCCAATCTTCATGATGATATCCAGTCCTACATTCAATTAATTCAACCTATGCATTCAAGTTCCAAGAGATTTGGGATTACACAGATGAAAATGGTTCATAATCAAAAGGACTTTTGTGATAACCGTCACTTCTCCCTTTTGTTATTTCTGGTGAGGACTTCAGTCAACTCATCTTGTTTTGTTGTTGAGGTTTTTTGGGGACCTACTGATTGATGTTCTTTTGTTTATCCCGAACTTTTTCCTGAATTGTGTCATTTGAACATACAGTCAGCGGGATGCCCCAATTTTGCCTAAGTCTCCTTCATAAATTTTGACTAAGTGGGCTTTGGTTTTTTTCATTTTTTTAATATCAGTTTTTTCATCATTTTTTTGAAAGATAATGACTGTCTGACTTAATGATTATCGTGAACCATCATTGACTTTTGAATTAAGAGACATCTTCGACACTTCTTTGATGCGTGTGAAGGAAAACTTGAGATTTCAACCTTTAATGCAAGGTATCTTGAATGATTCTCTTGTATTTGAATGCACATTCGAATTAATTGAGAACTACCCATACCCAGGTTAAAATTGCGGGTTTTTTCTGAATAGAAAGAAACTCCAACTTCAAGGCTCAAAGGGGTTGACAAGGGATTAACTTCTTTATTTCTCCAGTGTTTGGGAGTTGAAACAATGCATGTACATCATCAGGCAAGTTTCAATTGAAATTATACCAACAAAAATTATGGGTATTTAGTTTTCATCATTCTCCCTCCAATCATTGCATGAACAAAAGCTTGATAAAGAAAAATGAATAAGAAATATAAAGCATAAAGATACACACAATAAATGAATTAAAACATTGCAATGCTCATTTCATTAAAAGCAACATGAACGTATAAACAAAGTTTAAAAACAAACAATCAATGCAATTGAATGAAATTGCAAACAGAAAGAAACAATGGCATAATGGTCAATCTGCAACAAGGATGAATTGTCCCGTCTGAAATTCTGGCCTTAGGAAAATTGTCTGACTTGCTGAAGTCGTCTGGAAACTCACTTCCCATGATTCAGAAAAGGATTTGTGACAATATTAAGATTGGTATCATGAAAGGAAAGAATTTTGTTTCTGATAAGTTCTTGCACTCTAGCCTTCAATGCAAAGCAATGTCCCAAGTCATGACCAGTTCCACCTTAATGGAACTCACAACGAAGATCCATCCTGTAGTTAGCTGGATGAGGATCTGGAACAGGAGGCGGAGGTCTAGTAGTAATCCAACCATTTTTAATCAAAGAAGGATAAAAATCAGTGTAGGTCATCGGGATAGTATCAAAGTTTGACATATTGTGATATTGATTTTGTCCGACAACATGACGATGAGATTGAGCTTGGGCTGGTTGAGCCTTAACAACAGGAGCAACTATAACTACATATTGTTGTTGCTTGTAATAAGGTTTCCTTTCTTTTGAAACAACATAAGCATCGTCATCCTTCTTCTTTTGAAATTTCCTAAGATACTTTCTGGCAACATTAGAAGCTTCAGCATTGGTAATCTTACCTTTCTAGATACGTTATTCTAGTCTTTCTCCAACAGTGACCAGGTCAGCAAAACCATATGTTACACTTCCTACCATCTTTTCCCAAGATAATGGTTGAAGAGTGTCCATGAAAAAACTAGTTAATTCCTTTTCTCCCAAAGGCGGATCCACTTGAGCAGCTAGCTCTCTCTAACATTGAGCCTACTCTTTGAATGACTCTTTCTCTTTTTGATACATGTTTTGAAGTTGACGAAGATCAGGTGCCATGTCCAAATTGTACTTATACTGCTTTACTAAAGCATAAGAAAAATCCTTCCAGCTCTGGATATGGTTCTTCTTAATTCCCATGTATCATTTCATAGAAGCGTCACTCAAACTGTCTTAGAAACATTGAATAAGAAGTTTATCATTCTTTGCATGTGCAACTATTTTGTGGCAATATATCAACAGATGGATTTTAGGACAAGTATGCCCATTGTATTTCTCAAACTCAGGAACTTTAAACTTATCAGGCATAACCAAGTCAGAAACCAAACATATGTTTATTGTAGCAGCACCAAAGACATCTTTGCCTTCTAAACCCATTAGCCGCTTCTCAAAAGTAAAGCATTGCTCTCTAAATTCATCCTTGTATCCAGGTTCACCTTAAATTTTGACTTGTGGACCAGAAACATAGTACACAAAAGGAGAGTTCTTATAAGTAGCTTGAGAAACAGTGTGTACAACAGGTTGAGGTTCGACAAATGTCAAAGCTAAAAAGACTGGTAAAATAGATGGACCAACCATTTGAGTTGTTGTACAGGGTGGCACATAATTTAGAGGTAACCCAACCACCCTAGGCTTACACTTGGATAGCTTTCGGACTACATTCCTAAAATGGCCTGGATAGGTTAAAGGTTCTATGGTCCCTAGTATGATAAGCTCGGATTAGAAAAGTAATGCCATGATACAATTATTGGCCATGACATCAGTAATCCGAAGGAGCCTAACTAAATGGTGATTCACGAATTGACATCACATAGGACTACTCCACTGCGTATCTCCTCGAATATTTCACTGTCCTATCATAAGTTCAATCAGATCCGGGTATAAGATCTATCTCACTCACAGAGGATCAATAAACCAGAACAGAACAAGCAATAACAAACAAATCAAACCAAAGAAGTAGCAATAACAAACAAATCAAACTAAAGAAATAAATAAATCAAAGTAGGTTGAACCCACTTAGAGATTACTCCCCAGCAGAGTCGCCACTTTTCTCTAATGGAGAATTCATGAGTGTAAGTTGTTGGTTAACTTAACTCAAAGTAAACAGAGTCCCCACCGTGCTTTTATTTTATTCCAAGAGGAAAAGGAATAAAGAGCAAATAAATCCTAATGAATCTAAAAGCAAAAAACTAAAGAAACAAACAAAGAAAGGGTAAGGGGGTTGGTTACAAAATGAGAAGGTTTTAAGTATCCAAAATGTCTGTGGTACTCTAGGGGAGCCCTTTGAAAAATATATTGCTTTTGGTTTGAAAAGGATTTGTTAAATGAGATTGAAGAGATGAGAAAAGAAATGATTTTTAAGATTTTTGTGCTTGACGAGACTTTTACGTACCAACATAGTACAATATAAGATCAAAACCCCGTAGTTCGTGGTACAAAAGTGAAAATTGATGTGTTGGATTGATTTTAAAATGTAAAGACAAGTCGTCATTCTTTAGCGAATAATTCTGCTAGTAAGAATGAATCTTTTCTAAACCTATGAAAATGTTTAAAAGGAAAATTGAACGAGGGCACAAAAAGGATTGAATGAGTTTTACATTTTTTTAAAATCTTTTGAAAATGGTGTCAATATGCTTATGTGGTTTAACATTTATTAAGAAATGGAAGAAAATGTAAAATCGCTTGACCAAAGTCAAGGTTTGAATTATTAAAGTGGTGTAAGTTTGAAAACAAAGAAGTTTTGAAAATTAAAGAAGTAGAGGAGATATATAGTCTATCCTAAAAGAAAATAAAAGAGATAAAGGAGGAAATATTTAACCAAAATTGATGATACTTCCAAACATAAGCACAAGAGTTCTATCCTTAAAAGCATAAGCTAGCAAATGGTCAAATAAAGGCTAAATTACCAACTCCATGATGATCAAAGAAAAAGGAAGTTGTCCTAGAATCTAAGTCCAACACTCCAATTCCAATGCTAAGGATAGTAACCATAGTCCAAACAAGTTTTTTTAGAGGTTTAATCCTTTATTAATATTTTTGTGTCCAAGTGGACAAAGGAATAAAGAACAAAAATATAAACAGAAACATAAACATAATAATGAATGATAAAACATAATAAAAGTAAAAGAGATAAAAATAAAGAGTATAAGGTGCAAGAGGAAATTAAAAGAGTAATATAGTAATAGTAATAATAATATATACATAATCATGGTATATTGAATTTAATCATTCACAACCAAAAGAGTAACAAAGCACTTAGTGCTAAAACCGAAAGGCAACCGATTCCGCTCAGTATCTTACACTATAGTGACTAAACTATTCGATTAAACCCAAATTCAATGAAGACTTGAAAGAATATTGGGATATCCAAAGCAACTACGCATCAAGCTTCAAAAGTCGTGGATCTAACGTAAATGATTAACCACCTTGGGATGACACGATAAACACGAGGTCCGATCCACGAAAGTGCAAGTATCCAATTGGATTTTTATTTCGAATTAGGGACACATTTAGATCTATGTTAAACAATCTCCGAGTAATTTACGAAGTAATTACCCAACAAATGAAGTCGGCCAAAACCAATTAAGGTTAATTATATTAGTGCTATCACATGTTAGAGAAATGATATAATGAATCATCCTCCGAAAACATGCCACACGAAAATAAAAATGGTAATTGTCTAATCTTAATTGTCATTTCACATTGATTCTTCAAAGAAAACCTATCACAATTACAAAGTATGGAGAATGATCCAAATTATCATTCATCCATAGATTTGAAATAATGAAGATTAAATATCTTCGAAAATCAATAATCATCGAATCAGATATCTCATCGACCAAAAACAAAAGAGATGAAGAAAGAGAAGTGGATCTAACATTTATGATCCACACCACAACCAACAAATGATAAAAAAGAAATAAAGGCATCAAACAATTTATTTAAAAGATTTTAACAATGTTTTTTTTAAAGATATTTTTCAAATGAATTAAGAAAAAGTTATAAAAAAAAGACTATAGAAAAAAAATTAAAAGAAAAACTAAGAAAGAATAATAATAAAAAGACCTCCAAGGAGGGTTTATGCGTAGACTATAGGAGGGTGGATATTAGTAAATCAAAATCAAATGGCCTCAGGCCCAACAACACAATCAGTAAAGTTTATTTTTAAAAGATAAAACAAAGGAAATTATACCCTGTACCCCTACGTTTAGCCTGATACCCATACAATTTTTTTAATTCCAATTTTGCCCTTTTAAAATTTAAATAAAAACTTAAAAATTTTACCGCGAAATCAGAGAAAAAATTATTTTTTAATTTTGGAAAAGACGAACCGGAAGTAATATGGGTAAGAGTTCCGGTTTGAAAATTTACGAACCAAAAGTAGCTTGGAATGGTTTTCCGGTGTATAAAATATATAAACCGGAAGTAGCCTCTTGATGTTTTCCGGTTTGTAAATGCTTAACCGGAAGTAACCTCGTTGGATTTTCCGGTTCGTTTTTTTTTTTTAATTTATAAATTTTCAATTTTTTTAGGAGACAAGGAGCTGCCTTTGATGATATGCGCGAAGGATGACTCAAAAGGAGACAAGGATTCCTTCGTATCATGAGTATGTTGAACAATCACAAAACAATTCTCAGAAATCGTCGAAGAGGCCATGTTCACAATTATCACAAACGTCAAAGAAAAAACCGTCTCACAGGTACATTGCACAATTTCCTACACATATCAGACATTTTATTAACGATATTGTTGATGTTAAGGATGATGGAAATTGTGGGTTTAGAGTCATTGCATCAATGCACGGGTATGGTGAAGATGGTTGGTCAATGGTTCGTCGTGATCTCGATAATGAAATCAGATGACCTAGAAATAGTCTTTATGCGAAGTTATTTGGTGATCGCTTAGGAAAAGTAAGAGAATCCTTGTTGATATCATCTGTAGGTTCTCAACCATATGATAAATGGATGACACTACCAAAAATGGGTTATGTAATAGCAAATCGTTATAACATCGTTCTTGTATCCTTAAGTTATCTTAGTTTGACGTTCTTCCCTATGACGACTAAACATAATTCTAATGTAGTGCGTCAAGTTCCTACTGGTATAAATGCGTAGGAACTGTCCTTCCATCGGGAAATCGGCGATGAATATGTCCGCCGCGTCCTCTGATTCGAGACACTGTAAAGAAAACAAAAAAAAAATATAAAAAAAACTTACACAACCGGATGTAGCTCATGAGCTACTTCCGGTATGTAACGTTCTAAACCGGAAGTAGCAATGACCCTACTTCCGGAGTGAAATTCAACAAAACTCAAACCGGAACTAGCTTACTCTAGTTTACCGGTTGGTAAAAATATGAACCGGAAGTAGCTCCTCTGGGTTATCCAGTTTGAATTTTTTACTGTGCGAATTTTTCTGTGAAAATCTGGTCTGAGGTGAAATGAGGTGAAAAAGTTCAAATTTTTGAAATATTTACTATTTATATGAGGGTAAAATCGTCCAAAAAAATTTGGCGTAGGGGTACCGGAATAAATGTGGGGGTACCGGGTATAATTTCCTAAAACAAAATGTTCAGTCAAATAAGAAAAACAGACGAATCGTTTTCATCTAAAATGCAGCGATGTCACTGTTCAAGGGGAGAGAGAAAAGGCTGCCGCTGTTGTACCTCTAATCGCCGTCGGTTTCGTGGGAAAAACTCTCTCTCAAGTCGAGATTCTTTGGCGTCGTCCTGCTTCTGATTCTCAAATTGTCTCAAATCGTGTCTCTCTCACGGGTGCAAGCCTTTTTTTGCGTCTGTTCAAATCATTGTTGTCGTTCTCTTAAGAGCTCGTGGTCATGAATTCACGGGTGTTCTCACTTTCTACTTGCTTCGATCTCGTTCAACTCATTCAATTAGCGCCTCTGCTGTTGCGGAAATTGTTATCACTTTTGTGTGAGAAATTGTTGCGGTGTAGTTAATGAAGGTGATGCGAGAAATTGTTGAAGCTTGGTTAGATTATGTAGTTATATGTTTATGGAAAAGTGTTCTTGGTTTAATGTATGAGTGTGTGTTATTTATGGAAATTTTTTTGGTTGAAGGTGAGTATTAAAGGTAGGATGAAATTGAATGGAGATAGTGAAGCTTGGTTTGAATTTTGCAGGGTGATATTTTGGCTACCCAAGCTTGGAATTGAATGAAGAAAATGCTGAATTTAGAGAACTTGAAAGTGAGAATTTGTTGTCGTTTTAAGCCGTATGCTGATGCTTATTGATTAATGTCTTTGTTGTAGAGTCTCGTTTTGCAATTGCATTTTGTGACTTGTGTGAAGAAGTCGTTTTTGAGCTGAAGCTGTGTGTTTGGACGTTGTTTTAGACATCATGCTTTTTCCATGTAACTGCGTGTGCTGAAGTTGGCTAGGAATAAAGTGTGTGCGAAGTAGGTCATGTGGAAATGGCTTAGATGACTTGAAGAATTTGGCTGGTATTGAAACTTGCGTGGGGTTATGGTTTGTAAGTGGCTGAGTGTAGCGGGTAGTAGCTTATTTGGAGCTTGAATGCTAGCTGAAATTTGTATTGCAATTAGGAATGGAAATTGGCTTGGATTTGAAGCTCATTGCCACCGTGTTGCATTGGAAGGCTTGGGAACTTTTTACTTTTTTTTCTTTTCTTGTGAAAGACTAATGGGCCATATGATGTAGTTTGAAATTGAATTGTGACTTAGGCCTTGAATGATGTATCACTTCATGTTCTAATCTTCTAGTTGCAAATGAACTTTGAATATGGAAATTGGATTATTAGAATGGATAATGAGATTGAGATTTAATTATGGTTCAAAAATAAAAATAGGAAAATGGACATGGTTTAGAAATAGATGAAAATAATAGAAATGAATAGAATTGGTTTTTTTTTTATTTTTTTTTATTTTTGACTAAGATGGATAATGGTTTAGAAAATATGTATGAATCAACTTGCACTATTCCACATGCCTCTAATAAAATATGAAGCACAACTTCCACTACAACTGGATCAAATGAACTGAATCACATCAAGTTTGTCTGAATTAAATCTATGGAAAATAAATCCAAAGATGAACCACTTATGGACTGATGGACCCTAATAAACCTGAAGATTTAACCCAAACTTCACACGAAACATTGATTGATAGCCTGATGAACTTCAACACAACACAACTTGACTTTAAATACGCATTGCTTGAGAAATAAGCACTGAAACGGATAACTTGCAGTTAAAATAATCTCTTGATAGTTTGACCAAGATTAGGTCAAACATCCATCTGAACTGGATCATAATTGAACAACCACATTTGACATTGAAAACACTGTGTTGTCTTTGACTACCCTACAACACCCAAACATACAGAGACAAGAAGAGAACTACGACATATTTTTGGTATTTTGGTTAGAAATTAGTAAACACAAAAATATAAAAAGTTCATAAAAACAATGGTGATCCCCTGCGAGGCAAAAACATGTAACCAGGAAGAACCAATGCGCGATCTTGTTTGCATGCAAGATGCAGATCCGAAAAGTCTTAGGGAAAAAATTAGGGTATGTCACTTACCTATACCACGGAAAATAATACCTTTTAGTGGATCAATGTAATAGAATAGGGATGTTGATCACTACACGAAGTGTAGTGATTATATATATATATATATATATATATATATATATATATATATATATATATATATATATTCAGATTTCAAAATTTGGACACAACATAATCTGAAGGATAAAAACAACCCAACAGATAAAACACTAAAATCGACTAAGAATGACACATAAGAGAACCAACTATATTCAAATAAGAACAAATATCACTTAAATGTTATCCCAGACAATTGCATCCAATTCTAAATTTCAGAGGATGAGATGCTTTAGCGTCTACTATTCTGTTCAATTGTGATTTTGGCGAACAACCTCTGGTTTACCAATTCCTTGGAACTGGGTTACTTGCAGGACCAACCACACAAGTCCTAGGACACATATGCTAAATTCTTGGGGTTTGTTTCTTAATATAAAAGTCTTACTAGTTTTTGCAATTCTGTCGAACGATCTCTAATGAAATTGTTCTTGTTTATATAAAAGTATGGATATATTTGTATAATAAAACTAACAAAGAACTTGAAGTTCGCATTAAAGGATTTCTGGAATGTAAATTTGCTTGAAAGTAAATTGTTTGAAAAATGACTGAAAGCATAAACTTAAACAAGGAATAAAGGAAATCTAAATTTTATAACTGAAATATAAATGGTGTTTACACGTACATTTCCCAGATAATTCTCTTTTCTCTTACGCACGAGTATTAGAGTAACTTTTACAGGAATGTTGTACAGAATTTCACACACTTAAAACAAAACAAAGCTATCCTATTTATATAAAAATAAAATAACCGTCGAATAACAGTCAACTCCTAAGAATTCGCCACTTGGCGTTCTACATGCTACTAATCTCTAGGAATCCTCCATGTATCTTCTACCAAGCGAGGCCATTATTCATATTAAAATTGTCCTTTAACTGGTGAAGTGACGTATCTTATCGTCACGTCAAATTCATTTGAAATTCAAATATAAAGTCATAACGTCTCCTTCGTCGAATTCTTACCTTCATATCCCTTGTCGAGAACACAAGAAGACTTCTTCATAGTGATGTGAAGAACTTTTAGCTGGCATCTCAATTGCTCCTTCGACAGACATTCGTTCGTTATATCACGAACCAAATCCTCACAAACCTTCTCAAGACTTTGGACATGTTTGGATGAAAGAGTGATCCTAATCTGTCGAATATCTTCATAGTTACGTACATCATTGTTCAAACCACAATGAAATGAGGAGTGCTGAGAAACTTCAATGTCGAATAATGGTGACTTATGGAAGAATAGCTGACGAAGCTACCAGCTGCTAAGGCTCTTATTTATTAAAAATCATGGTGTCGAAATTATGTGTATACAAATTACCCCCCAGCAAAGGTATTTTGACTGACTTCTGGAGAAAGCATCTTTGTTGCTGAAACTTTATTTCGACTCCATGTCTTGCATTAAATGCGCTGATTCCTAAGATCTACTTTTGTCTTGCATTAAATGCGTTGATTCCCAAAATCTTACTTTTGTCAAATCATAAAAAAGTAATCATCAAATTCTCCTAACCTATCACGTCTAAACCACGTTTTTGGACATGATCTCCATTACTCTATGAAACTATGTCTGCCATACCCTTTTCAACTCCACAGCTTTTTCCACATCCACTAACACGTCGACACGTGCGATAACCGTTTGAAAATTCAAACGTTTCTCTCCTCATCCTTTAGTATAAATAACCATCTTCTTCCTTCTGAAGAACTTTTCGCTCTCCAAACTTATACATTTCATCTCTCTCTTCTCACATACCCAATCTCCATCCTTTCTTGCTCAAGTTCCTTCACCATTAATAATGGCAGCTTCAAGCAACCAGAAAGACAAGAACAAAGCTGCTCTCCCTTACGCACATAAAATTCTTGGACCAAAGCTTGTGGGTAACCAGCAGTACGTCCCAGAACCTCCAAACAAAAGGGAGAAAGCAAACATCTACTACTCTCAGGTACTTATCCCTGTCTTAATATCTGGCAAGTGCCATGCTATGTCAGGTCCTCTCCCTAACCCTAATGCTGATCAAACTCGCCTTAATGAGTTTTCCCCACCTATTCGCGTTCAAAACCCATAGGCGCAGGAAAAATACCTAAATCTAGTGACAAATCACCAGAACACACCGAACAAAACCCTGAGCCGGATGCCCTAGATTATACTTACTTAAATCAACCTAGGATCTTTAGAAGCTTTCCTTGGTCGAAAGACCCTTATGAATACGTAGACTGGGTAAACAAAGTCGAAAAAGTCAAGGGCAAAAGTTGGAAGAAGATTGGCATTTATGACTTGATCCAACTGTCGAAGGAAGGCCTTGGTTACTGCACCAATATGATTCTTGCTTCCCTCTACTTTTGGGATATCACTTACAACACTTTTCACCTTCCCTGTGGAATGGTGATCCCCACCCTCTTTGACCTAGCTTCCATAGTAGGTATTAGTCCACTAGGGGTAGATTTTGATCCAACTGTAATGGACGGAAACTCTATAGCTTTTGAAACTAGCTTTGCTTCGTACTTTCCCTTCATTGCCCACTACCATGACAAGAATTATGCTGAGTGTATCAGATGTAGAACACATAGCCTTTCTCACCCTTTGGCTGTCGAAATTTGTGTTATGCACAATATCTCTTCAAGTGGCCAATAAGTACATAACCCTAGCCAATTAGCTCCATGCTGGTATGAACCTGTGCTTAAACGAACTGATTCTAGCCAATCTCTATGAATCCATCAGTGAGAGTGTCGAATCTATAAAGCAGATCAAGGACAAGGGCAACCTTAGTTTGGCAGGCCCATTCTGGCTCCTTTAACTATGGCTCAACGCCACCATCGAATTAAGTATTCACGACAAGAGTATAGTGGATGAAGAATATGTCAAAGACAGACATGTCGAATGGGCGAGACTAGCGCAGTTAACTCCTTCTGAAGAGGGACTGGGTCTTCGACGATCCTTTACCAACTATGTGAATATGTTCGCCAAGAGCTACAACTTCACTACATGCATGGCACCTTTTGCCAACAGGACCGTCGGACCCAAGTGGTTTACCAAGAAACTTCCCGTGGAACACCAAAAGGAAGAAGACAATTTATTATCCATATGAGAATTGTTTCTTACACCCAGGCTTCTATTCTCTTACCCAACTATGTCCAACTCCAAAGTGGCCTTAATAGTTTATCAGCCGAATTTAGTTGCTCGACAATTTGGATTGATACAACTGAAACCAAGGTCAATCTATCCCAAGAAAGGCTCCATTCTCTTTTACAATTCGTTCTTCACTGGGCCGAAGAGTATAGAGATCTCAGAAAAACTCAATGATGCTACGTTGGAGATTCGACCAGTGGTCTTTCGACCGACCTTCCTCTGTACTCAAAAGTTCGACGTTTGGTGGAAAGAGTACTATCTCACCAGATTTTATGACGTAACTTCCTTTAACACTCTTCTGACAAATGCCTTTGCTTCTGTGCAGGTTCGAACCAAGAAAGGTACCCAATAGCATGTTAAAGAGATTCAAAAATTCCAAAAATATTTTGAAACAATTTATAGGCCAGATAATCTTAGGCGAACCATAGGCAAAGCATATGTGACTCTAAAGCACAAATTCGCAGAAAGAATGGGGAAATTGGCATTGCCCCCATACGTTCCACTAGAGGCGCGTTATAACTTGGCGTATACTTGCTATCCACCAAAGTTTCCACCTCTACCATCTGCTGATTTTGGTGTGGCTTTGAGCCCACCTTTTCCAGATTGGTTCGTATGTGGATCCGACTTAAAACTGCTTCAAGAGTCACGAAAAAAGCTTGTTGATCGTGTGGTTCCGACCAAATATCATCTGGATAATTACCTAGGGCACCTTCATATTGGAATAGAACACGTTCGCGTGGAATCTACCATTCTTGAAGGTGTAACCACAATTTCGAATTCATCTTTGTGTTCATATCTTTATGTTTTATTTTCTTCTTTTTCTAACTTCTCTTTTCCTTTTTAGCTGTTAAGATCATTGGCAAAAAGAGCTCTGTCGAAGACAAGCCTGGAAAATCTACCAAGAAATCTTCCTCCACTTCGAAAAAGGTTCTTTTCTTTTTCTTTTACGAAGAGACTATCTTAATCATACAATTATCTTAGTCTTGGGCTTATTGAACTCTCCTTGATGTTTCAGGTGAGTCGAAAACCACCTACTCCTCAAAAACGGAAGAAAGAGGAAGAGCAGGTACTTTCTGAAGACTCTGGTGACGAATCCCCAAACCAACAACCTTTGAAAAGGAAAAAACCCACAAAGATAAAGACGGTCGCCTCCCAAAGATCGCTTGTGAGGTCAAAAAAGACCCCTCCTACAAGCCCAATAATCAGGCCTGCGCAAGACGCAAAAAGTGGGAATTCTAGTTTCCATACTGAGATCCCCCAGGTAACTATTTTTCGACTAAATTTAACTTTGATATTTGTATAATCTTGTGTTTCTTAAACTCTATTTTGTTTCAGGTTCAAATCAACACTGATGAACCTCCCATCAATTCCGGTCCTCTACCCCAAACTGATTCGATTAAAGAACCAGAAGCAAAGAAAGACCAACTGCAAAACTCCCCTCTTGACGAAACCATCTTGGAAGAAAAGGTCCAAGAAGAAAATACCTCCAAGGATGATATGATGGAACCTCAAACCGTGGCTAAATTCGACATCACCATGGAGGAACGCTCTGCGGATAATTCCCCTGATCATCCAAAGTCCACTGCTAACAAAGAAAGTCCCACCAAAGATGACAAAGGAAAAATGGCTGATGTCGGATCCAATGTCCAAGAAATGGAAGATAAAAACAAATCCAAAGATGCTGGTGAAAAGGACCTTAATGCCAAGACTACAGAAGGCAAAGGTCAGTCGAAAAAGGAGGCTGGGCCTAGCACTCACATCATTCCTGATCCATTATAAATCAATCCTCCATCTCATGGTTTGACTATCTTCTCTCGTGAGGAGCTTGAGAACCTGAAAACAAGGAAGCCTTTGGAGTATTTAAAGGTCATGCTCAACAACTGCTATAACTTCCAGGACTCCTCCAGCAGTTCGACTACCTCTAGGGCTACTTCCGAGGTAAAAACTCTCAGCTCCATCATGGCTGATGTTAAGGCAAAAATGTTTGGTGTCGATTTGTTCAAAATTTTGGAGGAGGATCCCACCCAGCAATCCGAACTGAAAAAGCTCCTTAAACAAGTGAATGTCTTGGAGGCCAGTGCTGATGAAACTCGTCTGGTAATGGACCTAGCTCAGATAATTGATGTAGCAAATGGGGATCTCAACCGTCGAAAGGAGTATGTCCAATTGATCTCCAAAAAGACTGACACCCGGGCTGCTGAGTGGGACGCTGTGGAAGCTTCGACTGAGAAGGTCTCAGAGTTGTCAAAACTCTTTGAGACTTATTCCAAAGAAGTGGCTGAATGTGACAAAAACATTCAAAACTTCGAGGAACAAATAGCCCAGCTTGAAATCAAGATTGCCCAAGAAAGGAAGCGCAAGGCAGATCTTCAACAACCCAAGAGTGAAGAAATTGAAGAAGAAATCAAGGTGGGGCTTCATCACGCAGATAAGGCTCAACAACTAGGCAAAGAGATTGACGAAATGTCTTACAATAAAAGTCTGTGTGATTGTCGAATCTCGGTCCAGAAGAGGAAGTTCATAGAGCTTAAGGAGTCTTTCCTTTAGAACTAGAACTTGCAATAGAAAATAGCTATGTATTTTCTTTTGTTTAGCAGCTAGAAGGCACTTATTGTAATGACTTCAATACCGCTTATTTGGAGAAGTACTTAATATAATTATTCTATGTTTAATTTTACTTCTTGTAGAATTAGTTTACATTTTTTCAATTATTTTCCATTTATTTTTAATATTCTTTCTTCATTTCCTATTTCTTCGACTTCATAAGCACCATTCGAAAAAACATTTAAAATTTTGAAAGGCCCTTCCCATTTGGGGGACCACTTTCCCATTAATCTGTCTTTTCGATCTATGGGAAGTATTACCTTCCAAACTAAATCACCCACACAAAGGATTTTTGACTTTACTCTCTTATTGTAAGATTTTTCAACTCTTCCTTTTTGTCTTCTTATCAAGTCTAACGCATGTAACCTTTCTTCGTCTAAATCCACCAATTCGTCCATCATCATGCTCCAATATATCTCTGAAGGAATTTCATGATGTCTTTGAACACGTATGGACTGTAAGTAGATTTCGAATGGAGTCACTGCATCATGTCCATATGTCAATTTAAATGGATTAGAGTTAGTGGCTTCTTTGGGTGACGTTCGACAAGCCCATAAAATCTGATCTAAGGTTTTATGCCAGTTTCTAGGCTTTTTACCTACACGCTTCTTGATCAAATTTATTACCACCTTGTTTGCTGCTTCGACTTGTCCATTTGCCTGGGCATAATAGGGTGTAGAGGTTAATAACTTAAAACCCATCTCTTTTTCAAAAGCTTGCATAGTTCTACCAGTAAACACAGACCATTGGTCATTGGTTATTATTTCCGGTATTCCAAATCTATAAATTATATATTTTTGGATAAACTCTATGACTGCCTCCTGATCCACATTCACCAATGGTATGGCTTTGATCCATTTAGTAAAGTAATCAACTCCTACTAAAATGTATTTTTGTCCTTTCGATGAAGCTGGTCGAATTTCTCCAATTAAATCTAAAGCCCAACCTCTGAATGGCCAAGGCTTTATAATCGAATCCAATTCACTCGCAGGGACATGTGGTATACCTGCATGGACTTGGCATTCTTGGCAACCCTTTGCGAATTCGACACAATCTTTTAGCATGGTTGGCCAATATAAACCTTGTCTAAATAACAACCCTGTCATCTTATGCCTTGCTTGGTGTGCACCACATGTACCACTATGTACATTCGACAATGCTATGTAAGCTTCTTCTTCGCCTAAGCATCTTAGCAAGACTCCCTCTACAGTCTTCTTAAGTAATTCGTTTCCAAAGAGTATGTAGCTTAGAGATCTGTATCTTACTTTTCTTTCCACCTTTTGGTTTGGGTCTTATAGATACTCTTTGATGGGTTTTCTCCAATCTTCCATCTTTGAATTATCTATGTTAAAGATTTCAAAGCTTTCGTCATCCCCATAACCAAGTTTTATCGTTTCCAAATCTGATGGGGATAATTTGGTTGATATAGCCGTAACACCCCAAATTTGCCCTCTTCATCTTTAGCATCATATCATATCATATTAATCATATATACATCATTTCCTCAACATCCTAGCATGTAAAGATGAAGCATAACATACCTCATGTCCTAGCATCAACATATGGTCATATGTGGAGTTCCCATAAGCATTTCAAGCCATGACAAGGGTCCCAATGAGTGTGTACAAGTTCTATGGTGAGTCTACACTCCATTTACAAGATCAAGACCATTGACAAAAGCTCAAAAGATTACATGATCATCAGAGATCTCAGGACAAGGCAAAGCTCCTATGCAGTGCACCCAAATTAGGGTTTGGGATTCAAGTACCATAGTCTCACAACTTTGGCCTTTTCTTGTGGGCCAAGCCTTCTATATGTTGAGAGGGTCCTATGTGCCAAATTTCATGAGAAAACTCCATGTGGAAGTCAGACAATGCCTCAGTTGCTTGCAGATGAAGAAAAAAAGTCAACAGAGCCCTGAAAAAGTCAACTGTGAGATTTCAAGGGGTCCAACCCCATTTTTCTAGCCAAGGGATGTTCTTATAATGTTAAAAGATATTTGGCAAGATCAGGGATCAAAATCAGATCAAAATGGTTGGCACCGGCTTATTTTTTTGAAGGTTCCCACCAAAAGGAGGGAAATTCAAAATTCACTGGCGTTAACCGGTTAACGGATTGGTTAACCGGTTAACGGCCACTAATTTTGAATTTTCAGCAGCAATTCAGCATGTGTGATTTTTGCTCCATTTTTCATTTTTCTGATTTTTATTCATTTTTGAATTAATTGGAAATTAAAGGAAAGATCTAGAGCTCTTGTCCAAGCCTAATCCCATTGCTACATCCTAATCACACTACCCAAACCATAATTTTGGATCCCAAGCCTAATTTTTGGGCCCCGAACCTAAACCATATTTATTCATTTCTTTCCAAACCAAAGGGGCTCTCCCTCATTTTTCACTCTCATTTTCTGAATTTTCACTCCTCTCACTCACAATTCTCTCACTTTTCTCTCCCAATTTTCCAAATCACTCAAAGTTCCTCTTTGAAAATCACACAACCTTGCCTTGAGGTGTGTAGATCTTGGAAATAGACCTCCATTCATAACTTCATTACATCTTTTTGCTGATTTTAGTGGTGATTCAGATCTGGTTTGGGATCTAGAAGTGCTTTTGGATCCAAAAGTCTGCATCAAGAGTTTGTTCTTGCATTTATTTTGCACGGAGTTTGAAGTTTAGCATCGGATCTTCAAGGCTTTGCGCGAGATCCATCATTTTCAGTTCGATCAACAATTACCAAAGCACTCCTTGACTTTGTAGGTCGGTTAATTTCAGGTCTAGCTCTGTTTTAGTTTATTTGCATGCTTGCGTTTTAGATCCGCCATGTGTTTGCGTATTTGCTTGTATTGAGTGAATTGGTTGATTGATTTGTGATCGGATCCATGTATTAGTGTTCATAAGCTTCATGATGCCATTTAATGTGAATTGATGCACTATTTTCATGTTCAAATGCTTGCTGGATTGGAATGAGATTGTTTGGAATAAGCTGTTTGTGAGCTGGTTTCTGCAGGTTTTTGCTGCTGTTTTAGCAGTGTTAACCGGTTAACGGATTGGTTAACCGGTTAACGCACTTGGTTTTTGCTGTTTTACGCAGGTTTTGGCATGGTTAATCGGTTAACGGATTGGTTAACTGGTTAACACTGAAGCAGTAAGCTACTTTTGAGTTATTTTTGGCATGTTTGATCTCCATACTTGTCCTAAATACCATGGATCATTATATGATCATTGAACATGTTTGTTTGAGTGATTTTCTTGCTGATCAATGCATGCTTCCGTGTTTTCGACACGCAAATGCTTGTTTGTGCCATGTATGACCTAATTATGTGATCTTGATTGGTGTGAACTTTGAGCATGTCATTGCCTTGATTTTATTAATGAGCATTTGCTGGATTGTGCTAACCTTGCAAGGGCTATGGTAAGTGTGAGATGTGGGAATTGAGTTCCACATCTCCAAATCCCATCTTCTCTTCTTATTTCCTTATTGAGCTAACCATTTTTTGTTGGGCCTAGGCCTTTCTCATCCCTTCTTCTATCTTCTTCTTTCCTTCTTCATTAGGATATAAACCTCACTAACCCTTAGGACATCCATGTATGTTAACACTTAGGATTATTTAGTCCCCCTTAGAATTTTTCCTTTGAGGTCCTTCGGTGCTCTCTCTTCTCATCTTCAAACTTAATTCTAATTCACTTAATAAAGGTTGAGTACTTTCATGTGACATGAGACTTTGCTATGAGATGCTTGCACGCGTTCCATTTCGGGGCGAGGTGTGATTCATCACTCGTGGTGGATAGATCTTAGCATGAGTACCTCACAAAGAAAAGCTAAAAAACACTTCTTAACCAAAAAACCACAAAAATACTTAATAATGGTAATAGGCCAGTGTGCTTAAGCCTTCACTTGTGGGACTAGCTTTGGGGATTTCCTCCATAGATAGGTGTGCCTCTTGCGCATTCCATTTCGGGATGATGTGAGATGTACACATCCCATTGAGTAAGACTTAGGTACACTTACCTATGCAAACCTTCACTCATAAAAGCTTCTAAAAAACACCAAACAAATAATAAGCGTCTTTCCTTCGGGAATTCTTTTCTCACCTCATTCGCTCCGTCCGCGAACTTGCTCCTACTTGTCATCTTGCAAGACGGTTACGCACTCGTCGTCCGAGTCTGCAACACCTGAGCAATGGCATAGGCAGTTCAGGCTTTAATTCACAAGCCATTTTCCTTTTAGTACCCTTAGTTAGGGGAACTACGGCGTCTCTGATCCTCATTATCCTGATGAGGTACGTAGGCAGCGGGGTAGGGCCTGTTCGAGCACAATCTTTATTTTCCCTACATTTTTCCTTTTCATTTCTTGTTTAGTTCTTTTCTCAGTTTCTTTTCCAGTTCAGTTTCTTTTCTTTTTGTTGCAGCTTTCATGCCCTCACCCTTTGAAACAGTTTCTTTTGCAAGCGTGGATCCCGTCGGGTACGACGGACGATCTGGGTGCTAATACCTTCCCAGGTCGTAACCGACTCCCGAACTCAGTCTCTTTGGTTCGTAGGACCTGTGTCCTTCCTCTTCTTTCTTCTGGTTTGTGCAGCATTACCATTCCCTTTCTATGGGATAAAAATGCCTGGCTGGCGACTCTATTCTTTTTCCGCGCCACTTTCACGTTTGTACCAGGATGGAAATCCGGGGAGCGACAATAACCCTTCCCATTACTTCAATAGTACTCTCAAGTTTTCTTTCGACACTTTGTAACCTGATGCAATTTGAGCCAAGTCATTGGCCTCTTGATTTTTTATTCTAGGAATATGTTTAAATGCCACAGTTTCGAAATCTTTGAGGAGTCTATTGGCTATAACAAAGTACATAATCAGATTTTCTTTGACACATTTGTATTCTTTGGTCAGTTGTTTTATTACTAGTTCTGTGTCTCCCATTATTTCGACTCTTGTTGCCCCCAATTCCAACAACATTTCAAGTCCAACAATTAAAGCTTCATATTCGGCTTCATTGTTTGAACATGGGTCTTCGACCCTGTACTTGAATTTTGTTGGAATTTTATCAGGAGAAATAATTAATATTCCAATACCGACACCATTCTTGTGGCTGGAACCTTCAAAATATAATCTCCATGGCTGTATTTCGACGTATTTTATTTCATTTTCGTCTATGGAGTGGTCAGCTATAAAGTTAGCCACCACTTGTCCTTTTACAACCTTTAAAGGTAGATATTTCAAGGAATACTCAGTTAATGCTAGAGCCCACTTCCCAATTTGACTATGTAAAATGGATTTAGACAACATATATTTTATTACGTCGAAATGGGATGATACAAATACATCAACTGGCTTTATGTAGTGCTTTAATTTTGTACAAGAAAAATACACACATAAACATAATTTTTCTATTACACTATATCTAGTTTCAGCTTTGTTTAAGACTCTGCTGAGATAGTAAATGGCTCTTTCGACGCCATTTTCATCCTCCTGACACAACATGCTTCCTGGGGTCTTGTCGGATGCTGAGATGTACAACCTCATGCTTCTTTTTCTACTAGGGGACATCAAGACTGGGGGACTGGCTAAATATCCCTTGATCTTGTCGAAAGTGTCCTGTTGCTCTTGCCCCCATGTGAAGTCTTCTTTTTTGAGTCGAAGCAGAGGAGAGAAAGCTTGCATTTTCCCACTGAGGTTTGAAATTAATCTTAGAAAATTAATTTTCCCCAGCAGTGATTGCAATCCTTTCTTCGTTGATGGCGCTTTCGCCTCCATTATTGCTTTAACTTTGTTGGCGTTTATTTTGATTCCCTTTTTGTGGACTGAAAAACCTAGGAAATCTCTAGCCTGCACACCAAACGCACATTTGAGGGGATTCATCTTTAAACCAAATTTTCTCATCCTTAAAAAGGATTGTCGAAGATGGTCTAAATGATGTTTTCCTGAAACAGACTTTATTACAATGTCATCAATATATACTTGCAAGAATATTTCAATGAAATCATGAAAAATAGAATAATGGCCCTTTGGTATGTAGCTCCAACATTTTTTCAACCAAAGGGCATAACTACCCATTCGTAAATTCCTATTGCTCCAGGACAACGAAAGGCTGTTTTGGCAACAACTTCTTATGCAATGAAGATTTGATTGTCGCCAGAGTATCCATCTAGCATGCTTAGGTACTCATGGCCTACTGTAGAGTCTACTAACATTTCTGCTACTGGCATAGGATATTCATCCTTAGGGGTGGCTGAATTCAAGTCTCTAAAATCAATGCACACCCTCAATGTGCCATTTTTCTTTATCACGGGTACAATATTTGCAATCCATTCGACATACCTGGTTGGGCGAATGAACTTGCATTTGAGAAGTCTTTCGACCTCTTCTTTTATTTTTGACAGGACCTCTGGTGCGAACCGCCTTGGAGTCTGCTTTACAGGCTTCTTCCCCTCTATTATAGGAAGCTTTAGTTCGACTAGGCTTCTATCGAGGCCAAGCATTTCATCATAGTCCCATGCAAAGCAGTCTTTAAACTCTTTCAGCAACTGGACTAATTCGACTCTAAACTGGGGGTCCACATTAGCGCTTATATAGGTTGGTCTTTTTTCTGCCCCTAGTGCTAGATTGATTTCTTCCAAAGGGTCCTGTGCCACCATCTTCAAGCTATTTGATATTGGGTCTTTTTCGAATCCCCAAGGTTCGTCATCATAGATGGCATCAAGCTTTTGATCCTGCTATTGCAAGCGTGGATCCCGTCGGGTACGACAGACGATATGGGTGCTAATACCTTCCCAGGTCGTAACCGACTCCCGAACCCAGTCTCTTTGGGTCGTAGGACATGTGTCCTTCCTCTTCTTTCTTCTAGTTTGTGCAACACTACCATTCCCTTTCTTTGGGATAAAAATGCCTGGCTGGCGACTCTATTCTTTTTCCGCGCCACTTTCGCGTTTGTACCAGGATGGAAATCCGGGGAGCGACAGCTGGCGACTCTGCTGGGGATGAACCCAGAATCTCTGGTTCCCCTGTGAGTCTCTCCTAGCGCTTGTGTGTTTCTGTTTCATTGGGTGATGTTTGTTTGCTGTGGCTTGTTGTATTTTATTGTTGTTGTTTACTGCTTTATTTACAGTTTACAGTATTTATTTTCCGCCTCATGTATATCATACTGGATTGTCTGGACTGGTTTTCTTTGGTGGGATGGGTGATACTGTTTCTGAGAGATAAGCCAAGTACCCGGCTTGAGTGCACCCTAGGATTAGAGTGGACATATTGTACTCGCATGTGACATGATGAGTGGCGATGTGTTTCACGCCCAGATTGCGACCGTCTTGGAAATATCTTGTGTGGGGATTTCCTCCACTTCGGGATAGGACCTTGATAGTTATGTGCATCTGGGGACCGATCACTATGAACCTTTGTGGAAACAACCCTCTCCAGTGGTGGCAGTGGCAGACCACATTTTGTGGCAAACCCATTCGCACCCGAGGGTCCACTAGGGACTCACATAGGATGGCCTGGTTCTCTTATAGGAACTCAGTCAAAGCATCTGGTCGTATGACATTAGTACTGTATCCTACGGGCTGAATGTACTATTGTTTCTCGATTTCAGCGCTTGAAGCTGGGGACTTATAAGGGATGCTTGTTTTTCCCGGACTCAGCTGAGGCCTCCCTGCGTAGTATATAATGCCTAACCGATTCCCTGATTTGGTCATGAGCCATTTCTCGGAAATGGTGAAAGTTTTATTGCTATTCGGCTTTAAGAGTTCGTGATGTTTGACCCGGAGCACACTTGTGAGATTGGGGATGGGTTTATAGGTTTGCAAGAACCCTTGACCACATCATACCCTTGTTACCAGTACAGTTCATGTTATGATACAATTACTTTGGTTCCGGAGTTCTGGTTTTCTTGTCCTGGTATTCTTGATACTGTGGTTCTGAGATCTTCTTCAGAGAGTTGTGATTATCAGAGAGTGTGACTCAGTGGACTTCTGGTTTGTCAGTTATTCAGAGGGGCCCTTGTCAGTGTCCAGATTCCAGATAGTCCCAGATGACCATATGTCTTTGCATTTGCATCTGCATTGCATCATTGCATCATTAATCATTGTTTTGTTTTTCATTCACAGGTTCATATCTCTGCTTCCGGTTCTGGTATCCTCTTCAAATATGAAAGATCCTCGCAAGCAGAATATTCACTTCAAGTTCTTTGACACCAAGGTTGGCTTGTTGAAGAAGATGGTAAAGCTGATTACACCAAACCAGGTGGAGAGATTCAGGAAATCCTATGGGAGTATTCTTGATGTGGTGGTAGAGCTAGATCCTTCTGAGAGGAGTGCCATTCATACATTGCTTCAGTATTATGATCCTCAGCTCCGTTGCTTTACGTTTCCTGATTTTCAGTTGGGCCCTATGCTGGAGGAGTATGCTCTGATCCTGGGTGTGCCGGTTCGAGACCAGGTTCCTTTCAACGCCGAGATGAGTAGACCTGCACCTGAGGCTATTGCTAAGGCTCTTTATTTGAGCCCTTCTGTTGTGAAGTCTTTGACCATCATTAAAGGAGGTGTGCCTGGGTTTTCTTTGGAGGCTCTGGTGAAGAAGGTAGAAGAATTGGCTGTTGAAGAAGAATGGGATGTTGTCTGTGCTATCTTGGCTCTTTCTATCTATGGCATTATCTTGTTCGCTGATATGGAGAAGTTCATAGATATGAAGGCCATATATCTCTTTTTGCTGAAGAATCATGTGCCTACCTTGCTCAGGGATTTGTATTACTCAGTTCACTACAAAACTGAGAAGAAGAGGGGAGGTTTGGTCCGTTGCTGTGCTCCCTTATTTCACATGTGGTTCATGAGGCATCTGCCTAGTACGGGAGTGTTTAGTGACCACACCTTGGTATGGGCTCAGAAGCTGGAAAAGTTGCTTGCCAAGGATGTCAGGTGGATTACTCAAAGGCTGCAAGGTGCACGTTTCATCACTAGTTACGGGAGTTATCATAGTGTGCCTTTGTTGGGAGTAACTGGAGGGATTAATTACAATCCAATCTTGTTAAGAAGACAATTGGGATACGCCTTGAGAGAGGTGCCAGAAGAATTGAAGCTGACCCCTATTTTCTACTTCTCAGTGAAAGATAATATGCCCTTAGTGAGGAAGGTGGCTGGAGCCTGGAAGTGCATTAAGGGAGAAGGGATAGCTAGCTTTGGAAAGTGCAACAATCAGAAGTTCCCAGAGTATGAAGCTTGGTTAAAGGACAGAGACAGAAGAGTGTTGCTGCCATTCTCATCACCCGTTCCTCCAGTTGCTGAGTCCATTGACACCGTGTCTTTGGAGGAGTTCAAGAAGTTGGAAGCCCAGCTACATGCAGTTAGAGTTGAAAATACTGAGATGGTAAGCCTATACCATCATGCCAACAGGGCCAAGATTGAAGCTGAAGAGAAGTTGCTAAAGATGCAGACTACCTTGGAGGCCAGGGAGAAAGACTTTGCGGGTAGAGAAGCCCATTTCCACAGGTTAGGGATGATGGAAGCCCAAAGAGAAGCCGAGCGCAACAAGAATTCAAAGATCCTCAAAGATGCTCGTCAGTCTATTGTCTGGTTGCGAGGACGGAGAGAGCAAGAGTTGAAGCAATATAAGGAAAAAGAAGAATTCTTTGAAGTGCAGATGGCTTACAAAAAAGAAGAAGTGGAACAGGTCCACAAGATTCGCAGAGAGAAGACCTAGCAGCTAGCAGATAGTCAGCAAGCTCTCGAAGCAGCACTTAAAGAGATTGAAGACCTCAAGTTGATGGCTGGAGTCAAGAAGGTCATATCTGATATGGGGTTTAGTGATGGAGCTTCAGGGTCCTCAGGCGGTGGTTTTGCTTCTTAGTTTGTTTTCTTTGTATCTGGATTACCTACAGGCATGTTGTAGGAGTCCTAGCTGTTTGTTTTCTTTTCAGAAACTTGTACCCTAAGGGGAATTCTGTTTATTTGCCTAATTGGCTGGTTTATGTTATGTTTTTTCCGCCATTTCTTGGTTTGCCTGCTGTTATGGTTTGAATGTGGTTTCTCGCGAAGGTTTCTGAAAGTCGAGGATCAGTGCCCATTTGGTTTTCTTTGCTAAATACTGGAACCGGGGCATGAATGACCTAGGATTGGAAACATAAATAACTGCATTGCATACATATAACTTGTTTGTTTGTTTTGCAGGTGTTGTCTCAGTTACTAACTTGTTGTGTGTTTCAGGCACTATAGCTCCCCGTAAGGTTCGGGAACAACCAGGTGTGCACAGATATCTAACCAAGATTAACAGAGAACGAGCCATGGACCAGATGCAAGCGGACTTGGCAGATCTGAGACTGAGAATGGATAACTTTATGACAGTGATGGCCGACATGGGGCAAAACCAAGAGCGTCTGAGGGAGATGATTGAGAACAGTCAACCCAGGAACACTGATGCTGCTGCTACTGCTGATAATCGTACCGGTGCGGGCGCACGTCAGGTTGAACCTCCTGTTACACAGCCAGGAGTGACCATAATCAATGATGGGTTGAATAATATTCATATGGATAATCATGACGACCAGTTCACTCTACTTGATGAAGCTGAAGGTCAAGGAGCAAAGATGAACAAGAGGTTCGAAGAGATGGCTGAGCAAATCAAAGCTATTCAGTCCCAAAGCTCCTTGGGATTTGACATAACAGATTTGGGTTTGGTTCCTGGGGTCAGGATCCCATACAAGTTCAAAGTGCCAACCTTTGAGAAGTATAATGGCACTGTATGCCCGAAGACCCATCTTCAATCTTTCGTGGGGAGAATTGCTGCTCACACGGATGATGAGAAGCTCTGGATGTATTATTTTCAAGACAGCTTGGTGGGAGCTTCACTGGAATGGTACATGAAGCTCAGTAGGGTCAATATCAAGAGTTGGAAGGATCTAGCTGAAGCCTTTGTGAGGCAGTATCAATACAACATGGACATGGCTCAGAATCGCACGCAGTTGCAGCACATGGCTCAGATAGCTAAAGAAGGTTTCAAAGAATATGCCCAGAGGTGGCGCCAGCTCGCTGCCAGGGTGCAACCACCGCTGCTAGAGAATGAAATGGCTAACATGTTTATGGGTACTCTGCAGGGTGTTTTTCTTGAGAGGTTGGCGTCTAGTTCTGCCACTAAATTCAACGACATTGTTATTGCTGGTGCAAGAGTTGAAACATTGCTGAAGATGGGGAAGATACAAGATCCCAGTGCTAGTAGTTCAAATGGTGCGAGGAAAGCTTTTAGTGGACCTCCTAGGAGACGAGAGGGCGAAACAAACGCTGTATTTGGCCGAGGCCGGGGCCGTGGCTACAGAAGACCTTATAAACATGTGGCTGCTGTCACAATTCCTACAGCTCCAGTACAACAGATGCTACCTCCTCCACAACAACATCAACAACAACAACAACCTCGAACCAATTATCAGCAGAGACCATATCAGCCGAGGCAAACTCGCCCGGCTAATAGGGTGATTGAGGCTATCCCTATGACGTACGCTGCCTTACTTCCAAGACTGCTAGATTTGAACTTGATTCGGCTGAGAACTTTGGCACCACCACCTCCTGGAGAGCTTCTAGTTGGTTATGATGTCAATGCGCGATGCGCTTTCCACTCTGGAGCACCCGGGCACTCGACTGAGAAGTGCAGGGCTTTGCATCACAAGGTTCAGGATCTTGTAGACTCAAAAGCAATCAACTTTGCACCACCGCCGAATGTTAACTCGAACCCCATGCCGAATCATGGAGGGGCAAGAGTTAATGCTGTTGAGGATGGTGACAAGTTGAGTCTCGTGCTGAGTATTGATGAAGTGAAGACTCCCTTGAGGGTAGTGAAAGAGAGACTGCTGAAGGGTCAAGTGTTCCCTGGTTGCTGTTTTGATTGTGAAGACTGTATGAATGTTGAGAATGGCTGTGAGAAATTGAAGATGGGTTTGCAGGGTTTGATTGATGCTGGATCCTTGCAGTTTAGTAAAGTTGGTAATGAAGAGATTGATGATGTGTCAACCATTACTATTTTCTACGATGAAGCTGACATGCCTGTCAGAAGAGGGCCGGTTACAATCTATGCTCCTCAGGTTAGTCCCGTAACTATCACTGTACCTGGGCCTGTGCCGTACACAGACGATAGAGCCATTCCTTGGCATTATGGCTCAGAGGTATATGTAGCTGGACAGAAGATTGAGAGCAGATCTACTGCTGTGGACCCGACTGTAGAGAATGTCAGAGGAGTTGGGGGTTTCACCCGAAGTGGTCGTTTGTTCGCTCCCCCTGTGCTGAGAGGGGATCCTGAGGCCGAGGCTTCGTCCAAAGCCAAAGGAAAGCAGGTTGTGAATGATGAGTCAACTACTCCTGTGGCTGGGCAGGGGACGTTTGAAAAAGAAGTCAAGGAATTCATGAGGATTATTAAAAAGAGTGACTACAAGGTGGTCGATCAACTGAACCAAATGCCTTCCAAGATTTCCATCTTGTCACTGCTGATGTGCTCTCCCGCACACCGAGAGGCCCTACTGAAAGTCCTACAAATGGCCTACGTTCCTCAAGAGATCACTGTCAACCAACTCGAAGCTGTTGTTGGAAGTGTTAATGCAAGCCATGGCTTAGGCTTTACTGACAGAGACCTCACGTCGGAGGGCAGAAACCACAACAAAGCACTACACATCACGATGGAGTGCAAGGGCGCTGTGCTGTCTCACGTTCTTGTAGACATAGGCTCTTCCTTGAATGTGCTTCCGAAGAAGGCGCTGATGAAGCTTAATGTTGATGGGATCGTCCTGACGCCAAGTGATCTGGTTGTGAAAGCTTTCGATGGTTCAAGAAGATCAGTTTTTGGAGAGGTTGAGCTGCCCGTCAAGATAGGCTCTCAAGTCTTCAAAAGTGTTTTCTATGTTATGGACATCCAGCTTGCATATAGCTGTTTGTTGGGAAGGCTGTGGATACATGCTGCTGGGGCTGTTACTTCGACCCTGCATCAGAAGCTTAAATACGTGGTTGACGGCCAGGTCATCACAGTTTGTGGCGAGGAGGACATATTCTTCAGCCATTTGTCGACATTCAAGTACGTAGAGATGGATGGAGAAATCCATGAGACTTTATGCCAAGCTTTCGAAGCAGTCAACGTCAATATCTTGACTCCTGTGGAGAAGAGCATTGAGAAGGAGGGAACGTCCATCCATTCTTACAGAGAAGCGAAAGAGGTTGTTCAATCAGGCAGTGCCCAAGGCTGGGGCAAGCTATTGGAGCTGGAAAAGAAAGATGATAAGTTTGGCTTAGGGTATCAGCCTGGTGGTCCTACTCCAGGTGGTAAGGCTATCACGTTTACGAGTGCTGGGTTGCTTAACCACGATCAGATCTGTATAGCAAGCCAAGATGGGGACAGTGACGGTGACTGGGACAATTGGATCCACCCGTGTGCGCCCGGCGAGGAGCTAACAAATTGGTCTGCTGAAGACATTGTTCACGTCACTTGGCTCTCAGAGTAAATATTTTGTTTCCTTTTATTAGCATACTGCATTGTCAAATCCAACATTCTGCCCAAGATGCTTGGATCCATTGTATTGGGCCACCATGTTTTGTATTGCATCTTATTTTGCTATGAAATAAAAGGACATTTTCAGACAAAATGTGTTCCCTGTCTTTGTTTTTAAATTTTTTCACAAAAAAAAATAAAAATGGCAATGTGTTTTCCTTTTTGTTTTGTGTTAGCGTCTTTTTCAAAATAAGCAGATTCTGAATAAGCACATCATCTGTGCAGTGTTGATCATTCGGATTCCACTGATATTGTTCCTGCTATGACTATGCATGACTTTGACAATCTAGTCTACCAAGCTGATGAAGGGGTTGAGGAAGACTGTGACCTCCCTGAAGAATTGGTCATATTGTTGAAACAAGAGGAACGGGTTATTCAGCCTCATCAAGAAGAGATTGAGATCATCAACATTGGCAGTGAAGATGCAAAGAAAGAGATCAAAATTGGGGCCAGTCTGCAGGCCGATGTCAAGAAAGAGCTGATCAGTATGCTGAGAGAGTATGTGGATATCTTTGCTTGGTAATATCAAGATATGCCAGGTTTAGATACCGACATCGTCGTGCATAAGCTACCTCTGAGAGAGGAATGTCCTCCTGTGAAACAAAAATTGAGAAGAACTCGTCCTGACATGGTGATGAAGATCAAAGAGGAGGTTCAGAAGCAATGGGATGCCAGTTTCCTTGCTGTGACTAGTTACCCACCTTGGGTAGCTAACATTGTACCTGTACCAAAGAAGGACGGCAAGGTCCGGATGTGCGTTGACTACCGGGATTTGAATAGAGCGAGCCCAAAAGATGACTTTCCGTTGCCACACATTGACGTGTTGGTAGACAATACTGCTCAATTCTCGGTATTCTCCTTCATGGATGGCTTCTCCGGATATAATCAGATAAAGATGGCGCCGGAAGACATGGAGAAGACAACGTTCATTACCCCGTGGGGTACATTTTGCTATAAGGTCATGCCCTTTGGTTTGAAGAATGCCGGGGCAACTTATCAACGGGCGATGGTCACATTGTTCCATGACATGATCCACAAGGAGATTGAATGTTATGTGGATGATATGATTGCAAAGTCCCAAGACAAAGAGGAGCATCTGGTCAACCTGAAGAAGCTTTTTGATAGACTGATCAAGTACAAGCTGAGGTTGAATCCGAACAAGTTCACTTTTGGAGTGCGTTCCGGGAAACTGTTGGGTTTCATTGTAAATCAAAGAGGAATTGAGGTAGATCCTGCTAAAGTAAAAGCTATTCAAGATATGCCTGCACCGAAGACAGAAAAAGAAGTGCGCGGGTTCTTAGGGAGGTTGAACTACATTTCTCGGTTCATATCTCACCTAACTGCCACGTGCGAGCCAATATTCAAGTTGCTAAGAAAAGAGCAAACGGTCAGGTGGAACGATGACTGCCAAAGAGCTTTCGACAAAATAAAAGAATATTTGCAGGAGCCTCCAATTCTAATGCCTCCAGTAGAAGGAAGACCATTAATCATGAACTTGACCGTGCTAGAAGGGTCAATGGGGTGTGTGTTAGGCCAACATGACGAGTCTGGTCGAAAAGAGTACGCTATTTATTACCTTAGCAAAAAGTTTACCGACTGTGAATCCCGATACTCACTGCTCGAGAAAACTTGCTGCGCTTTGGTATGGGCTGCTCGCCGACTGAGGCAGTACATGTTGACTCATACCACACTGCTCATTTCCAAAATGGATCCTGTCAAGTACATCTTTGAGAAACCAGCGTTAACCGGAAGGGTTGCTAGGTGGAAGATGATTTTAACTGAATACGACATCCAATATACTTCTCAAAAAGCCATCAAGGGAAGTGTATTGTCGGATTAACTTGCACAACAACCTCTTGAGGATGATTATCAGCCGATGAAGTTTGACTTCCCTGATGAGGACATCATGTACCTAAAACAAACGATTATGAGGAACCACTTCAGGAGGAGGGGCCCGACCCTGAATCCAAATGGAAGTTGATGTTTGATGGGGCCGTCAATATCAATGGTCGTGGAATTGGTGCCGTACTTATTGTAGATGTTTAAGAATTGGCAGAATTTTTGACCAAACAAGAAATGTTAAATTCAGTTCAGAATGTCCTATCAGATGTTGGGACATTATCAAACAGAGTATGTGAATTTATTTCAGGATGTCTCATCAGATGTTGGGACATTGTGTGAATAAATTAAGTTCAGTTTTTCAGGATGTCCCAACAGATGTTGAGACATCTCAGACCTGCTACCAGAATTAATTATTGATTAACAGATCAGAGATATTTAAGGAGAACTATCTGGAATTAATTAATGCTGGATAAAAACAGAACAAGGCGCATCTGTAGGGAGTTTTAAATTGAAGATTCAGATTAAAACAGAAGACCTAATGCACCTAGAATATAGGAGGTAACAAACCCTAAATTCAAGGTGACAGTTGCTGCACATTAGGGCTGGATCATTCTACAGAAAGCCCAAAATTCAGATACCTATTTAAACAACAGAAACTCATAGAATTGAGTACGAATTTCAGAAGACCAAATAGGGTGTCTAGTGTTTTAATAGCAGGTTGTTTTTATGTACCACTTTATGAGCTTTTAAGCAAAAGTGTATTTGTGACTTGATTGAAACTGTGAAGTAAGATCAAGCTGTATTGTTTGAAGGATGTCTTCAATTTCTGTAAACTTGTAAACTTGATCACTGGGTGATTGAGGGGGAGTGAGTAGGGTACTCTTATCTAAGTGAGTCTTAGGTAGAAATTGCATTGGGTAAGTATTAAGTGATAGATTAAACAGGGTGGTTTAAGTCTAGAATTAATATTACTAATAGTGGATTTCCTCCTGGCTTGGTAGCCTCCAGATGTAGGTGTGGTTATACACTGAACTGGGTTAACAAACTTCTGTGTTGTTTATTTTTCCTGCTGTTTAAGTTTTGGTTAAATTTGTCAAATGTCCTATTAAGTGTTGGAACATCTCTTAGGACATCTCATTACAGAATTTCAATTGGTATCAGAGCAGGCACCCTGCCTGTTTATACTGGGTGAGATCTAGGGAAAACAAATTCTGTAACATGGACAGAGATATAGGGTCAGTAAATAGACCACCTATTCTGGATGGATCTAATTATGACTACTGGAAGCCAAGAATGATTGCATTCTTAAAATCACTTGACAACAGGGCATGGAGAGCAGTAAATGTTGGATGGAAACATCCTGTCCAAGACACCAAAGATGGATCAAAAGTTCTGAAACCTGAAGAAGAATGGAGTAAAGAGGAAGAAGATTCAGAACTAGGCAACTCAAAAGCCTTAAATGCTTTATTCAATGGCATTGATAGAAATATTTTCAGACTGGTGCATCATTGTGAGCTGGCCAAAGATGTGTGGGATACCCTCAAGACAACTCATGAAGGAACATCAAAAGTAAAAATGTCAAGACTTCAACTTCTCACCACCAAGTTTGAAAACTTGAGAATGAAGGAAGATGAATCAATTCATGAGTTCTACATGAACATCTTGGATATAGCCAATACTTCTGGAGCCTTGGGAGAAAAGATGACTGATGAAAAGCTTGTAAGGAAGATTCTCAGATCTTTGCCAAAAAGATTTGACATGAAAGTCACAGCAATAGAAGAGGCACAAGACATATGCTCCATGAAAGCTGAAGAACTCATTGGTTCCCTTCAAACTTTTGAGATGGGAATGAATGACACACATGCTAAAAAGAACAAAAGCATTGCCTTGATTTCAAATACAGATGATGAAGAAGATGATGAACCAGCAAATGATAAAAGCTTATCAGAAAACCTTGCATTGATTGGAAGACAATTCAAACAGATTCTCAGAGGAATGGAAGGAAAATCCAAACCTAGTGGAAGAAACACAAACTCTGAGAACAGAAGACCTTATGATGCTATCAAAAGAGTAAAGTATGCTGAAAAGACCAGTCAAGATAAAGGAGTCAAATGCCATGAATGTGAAGGATATGGACATATCAAGTTTGAATGTCCTACCTACTTAAAGAGGCAAAAGAAAGGACTCTCTGTGACCTGGTCTGATGAAGACTCAGGAGATTCAGAAGAAGAATCAGCTAAGCACATTGCTGCTTTAGCTGGACTGTGTGAATATGACAGTGATTCCAGCTGTGAAGAGCTTACTTATGCAGATCTTGAGCAAGCCTTCAAGGATCTGTACAAGAGAAGTACTGAAGTATGCAGTGAGGTCATAAAGCTAAAGAAGCAGAATGAAGTATTAGAAGAAGAAAAAGCAAGTGATCAAGTAATCATTGATACCTTAAAAAGTGAAGTAACTCTTCTCAATTCTAAGCTGGAACATATGTCCAAATCTGTTAGAATGATGAACAGCAGCTCAAATACACTGGATGCTATTCTCTGCAATAATAAACATTCAGGGGACAAAAGTGGACTGGGATATAACAGAGATGAAGCAAGCTCTAGCAAAACTACTTCAAAAACTATACAGTCAAACAAGATGTCTCAACAGATGCTCCAACATCAGAACACAAAGACAAACATAATGTTCCAACAGATGTCCCAACATTCTGGAAAGAACAAAATGAAGAAAAAATATCAAAGATGGAGATGCCATCACTGTGGAAGATTTGGGCATATCAAACCTCACTGTTATAAGCTACATGGATATCCAAATCAGATGTGTCAGCAACCTTCCAAGCAGAAAGTAGAAGGTACCAAGAAAGTGCTTCATAGAAATCAGCAACCTCCTAAGCAAAAGACAGAAGTAATCAAGACAATTTGGAGACCAAAAGCTGACATTCAGACTGATCAAAGCCACATACACAAGAACAAGATCAACAATCAAGCTTGGAGATCAGCTGAACAACACTCAGAGCAGAGGCATCAAAAGAAATCTCAACTCATCTGGTCAAAGAAAAGTACTGCATACATAGCACATACATCTTTGAAAGTATCAGCTAAAGAAGACTGGTACTTTGACAGTGGATGCTCAAGACACATGACTGGATTGAAGAATTTGCTAGTAAACTTAAAGTCACATTCATCCAGATATGTTACTTTTGGAGATGGAGCTAAAGGAGAGATCAAGGGAGTTGGAACCTTGGATTGTCAAGATGTTCCAAGACTAGATGATGTGCTGCTTGTTAAAGGTTTAACTGCTAACCTGATCAGTATAAGTCAGTTATGTGATCAAGGGTACAGTGTAAACTTTACCAAATCTGAATGTATAGTGACTAACAAAGAACAAGAGGTTGTCATGAAAGGAGCCAGATCTAAAGACAATTGTTACATGTGGGAATCCCAAAATCTCAGTCTCACTCCAACCTGTTCTCTAGCTAGAGAAGAATAAGTAAAACTATGGCACCAAAGGCTAGGTCATCTTCATTTCAGAGGCATAAAGAAGATCATATCTATGGATGCTGTAAGAGGTATTCCTAAACTGAAGATTGATGATGGCAAAATATGTGGTGAATGTCAAATAGGCAAGCAAACCAAGATGTCCCATCCAAAGCTTCAACATCTGACAACTTCCAAAGTTTTGGAACTTCTACATATGGATCTTATGGGACCTATGCAGGTTGAAAGTCTTGGTGGTAAGAGGTATGCCTATGTTGTGGTTGATGATTTTTCAAGATATACATGGATAAACTTCATCAAAGAAAAGTCAGATGTATTTGATGTATTCAAAGAATTATGTCAAAGATTGCAAAGGGAAAAATCCAGCTGTGTGATCAGAATAAGAAGTGATCATGGAAAAGAATTTGAGAATCAAAAGTTCTTAGATTTCTGCTCTTCAGAAGGAATCAATCATGAGTATTCTTCACCTATCACTCCTCAACAGAATGGGATTGTTGAAAGGAAGAATAGAACCATTCAAGAATCAGCAAGAGCTATGATACATGCTAAAAAGCTACCTCTGTATTTCTGGGCTGAAGCCATGAACACTGCCTGCTATATCCATAACAGAGTTACCTTGAGAAAAGGAACTTTGTCCACAAAATATGAAGTCTGGAAGGGCAGAAAACCCACTGTTAAGTATTTTCATGTATTTGGAAGTAAATGCTATATTCTGGCAGATAGGGAGCAAAGGAGAAAAATGGATCCTAAAAGTGATGAAGGAATTTTCCTTGGATACTCTATAAACAGCAGAGCATATAGAGTATTTAACTACAGAACAAATGTTATCATGGAGTCCATAAATGTGATAATTGATGATGCTCCTACAAATGTCCCAGAAGATGTTGGAACATCTGCTGATATCAAGGTTGAAGCTGAAGAAAAGAATGATCAATATAACTTCACTCAAAATGATACAAGGTCAGAAGATTCAAGCAAACCTCCCTCCATCAGAATACAGAAGGATCATCCCAAAGATTTAATAATTGGTGATCCCAACAGAGGTGTGAGCACTAGATCAAGAGAAGTGATTTCAGGTTCTTGTTTTGTTTCCAAAATAGAACCTAAAAATGTCAAGGAAGCTCTCACTGATGAATACTGGATTTGTGCTATGCAAGAGGAATTAGGTCAATTCACAAGGAATGAAGTGTGGAATCTTGTACCTAGACCTGATGACATAAATGTGATTGGTACAAAATGGGTGTATAAGAACAAGTCAAATGAACAAGGAATTGTTACAAAGAACAAAGCTAGACTTGTGGCTCAAGGATACACTCAAATTGAAGGAGTAGACTTTGATGAAACCTTTGCACCTGTAGCAAGGCTTGAATCAATAAGACTACTGTTGGGAATTGCTTGTATCTTAAAGTTCAAGCTATTTCAAATGGATGTGAAAAGTGCCTTTCTTAATGGTTATCTTAATGAGGAGGTATATGTAGAACAGCCTAAAGGATTTGTTGATCCAAGCTGTCCAAATCATGTATACAAACTCAAGAAAGCACTTTATGGTCTGAAGCAAGCTCCAAGGGCATGGTATGAAAGACTTACCACATTTCTTATCAAGCAAGGATACAGAAAAGGTGGGATTGATAAAACCCTGTTTGTTAAAGATGAAGAAGGTAATGTCATGATTGCACAAATATATGTTGATGACATTGTGTTTGGTGGGATGTCTGATAAGATGGTCAAACATTTTGTCAAGCAGATGGAAGCTGAATTTGAAATGAGTCTAGTAGGTGAATTAACCTATTTTCTTGGTCTGCAAGTTAAGCAAATGGAAGACTCAATGTTCATCTCACAAAGCAAGTACTCCAAGAACATAGTGAAGAAATTTGGAATGGAAAATGCTTCTCATAAAAGAACTCCTGCTCCTACACATTTAAAGCTGACTAAAGATGAGAAGGGTGAGAATGTAGATCATAGTTTATATAGAAGCATGATTGGGAGCTTGTTATACTTGACTGCTAGCAGACCAGACATTGCATTTGCAGTAGGAGTTTGTGCAAGATATCAAGCTGATCCAAAAGTCAGTCATCTCAATCAAGTCAAGAGAATCCTTAAATATGTTAATGGTACTTGTGACTATGGCATAATGTACTTTCATGGTTGCAAACCTATTCTCACTGGCTTCTGTGATGCTGATTGGGCAGGAAGTGCTGATGACAGAAAAAGCACTTCAGGAGGATGCTTCTTTCTAGGAAACAATCTGATTTCTTGGTTCAGTAAGAAACAGAATTGTGTGTCATTATCTACAGCTGAAGCTGAGTATATAGCAGCAGGTAGCAGTTGTTCTCAGTTGGTTTGGATGAAGCAGATGCTCACTGAGTATAATGTCCCACAGGATGTCATGACATTGTACTGTGACAACTTAAGTGCAATCAACATATCAAAGAATCCCATTCAACATAGCAGGACAAAGCATATTGATATCAGACATCATTTCATCAGAGATCTTGTAGAAGAGAAGGTGATTTCATTGGAGCATGTTGCTACAGATCTGCAATTAGCTGATATCTTTACCAAAGCATTGGATGCTACACAATTTGAGAGCTTAAGGGGCAAACTTGGAATCTGTGTATGTGATATCTAGCAGTTAATGAGATGTGCCAACATGTCATATGACATTGCATGGCATAAGTTCCAGATGGCAAAGCTAGTCTGGACTAGATCCTTGGGAATTTCATTCCTAATCATTTGGACTGTAACGGCTACTTATTTAGAAATTCCTTATAAGCAGCTATCAAGAGTCTCATCACATCATCACAAGCGAATCACATTAACTAGTAATCCTTCAGAAATCTTAAATCCTAAAGCTGCACATTCATCTTCCTCAACAATGTCTCAAAACCCTAAAACAGCTGAAGAAGTTCTCAACCAGGAAGACGTGGTTCATGCCACTCCTATTTCTATGGTGCCAATGCAATCAACACCATTAGACGAGCTCAAGGGAAATGCCTCTCACACTAAGAAGGCAAGAACACCAAAAAGAGAGTGGTGAAAGGTATCTCTGTTCCTTTGAACACCATTCCTGCACATCAAGAAGAACCTGCTCAAGATACAAAGAACACTGCTGCAGAACAAGATGTCCCAACGGATGTTGGAACATATGCAGATGAGAAAGCAAACTCATCTGATGCTGATACTGAACAGACTGAGGACAAGAAAGAGGTCTCAAGTAAAAGTGATAAAGAAGTTTCTATGGAACAGGATAAAGACTCAAATGAAGATCAATCTTCTACTGATCAACAAGCTGATGAGGAGACTGCTCAATCCCCTCCAATAGTCAATCTGGAACAGGATTCTGATGCAGAGATCATATCATCTGTGAAACCCAGCATTGCTAAAAGACTAAGGTCCAGGAAAGGAAAGATACGAGCTGAACCTGTCATCCCTGAGACTAAGAAGGCTAGTCCAAAGAAAGGCAAAGCTAAAGCTACCTTTGGTCCAGCAAAACCATGGAGCAAGGTTCAAACTCAGAAGAGAAAAGCTGCAACACCATCAGATTCAGATGTTGGATCAGATGTCCCAACATCTCCTCCCAAGAAGAAACCAGCACCAGCTAGAGCTTCAACTGTTGTTCCAGAAGCTCCCTTGGACAATATATCCTTCCATCATGTCTCCAGTGTCAACAGATGGAAATATGTGTACCAAAGAAGGGTTGCTTTGGAAAGAGAACTAAGCAGCAATGCACTTGAGTGCACAGAACTCATTGACCTAATCTCTGCTGCAGGACTATTCAAGACAGTCTCAGAGTTCTCTCCCTGTTATGAACTTCTTGTCAAAGAGTTCATTGTGAATCTTCAGGAGGATTGCTCAAATGGTAAGTCTTCTGAGTTTAGAAAAGTTTTTGTTAGAGGTAAATGTGTACAGTTTTCTCCTCAAATCATCAATGAGTATCTAGAAAGAGAAACAGATGGACCCAATGAGCTAGGGAAAACAGATAATCAAATCTGTAAGGTGATCACTGCAAACCAGGTCAAAGCTTGGCCTGTGAAGGGAAAGCTCTCTGTGAGCATGCTTACTAGAAAGTATGCCATGCTTAACAGGATTGGAACTGCAAACTGGGTGCCTACCAATCACTCTTCATCAATCTCAACTGGTCTGGCCAGATTCATCTATGTTGTGGGGACTCAAACCAAGCTGGACTTTGGAGCTTTTATCCTTGATCAAACCATGAAGCATGCCAGCTCCTCTGCAACAAAGCTACCAATAGCTTTTCCTTCATTGCTATGTGGTATAATATTAAGCCAATATCCTGGGATTTTAACTGAGAAGGACACAGTCTGCAAAAGAGAGAGCCCCCTGGCTTTTCACTACAAGTTATTCCTCAGTCACCATGCTGCAGATGTTGAAACACCTGCTGGGACATCTGCTGGTCCCTCCTCTGCTAAGAATCCAATCTCCAAGAAAGAATTAATTGCTGAGCTAAAGTGCACCTGCAAAGAGCTTGAAGCTAGAAAGAAGAAGCTGGAGGAAATAATAAAGAGGTTGGAAAGTGAAGAAGATCAGACAGCTGCATCTGATGAAGACAGTGAAGCTGAAAGTGAAGCTGATAAAGATGAAGACACTGAAGTGGAGGAAGCTACTGAGAATGATGAATCTGAGTGATCTTTGTATGTGAGGCATTTGTAATGACAGCAATGATTTGTAATTCTGGATAATAGTCTTTGGCCCCTAATTTTGTGTCTACCAAGGGGGAGAACAACATCAAATAACATCAAATGTAATTGTTGTTTAAATGAATGAAATCTGTTTGTTTCTGCCTGAACTGAATAAGTGTGAATATTTCTGTTGAAACAAGACTGGACTCATATATGTTTGAGGGGGAGTAAAACTCAAATATGAATCAACAGAAAAGTAATACTCTGATAAAAAGAACTTCTGCTGCACTCTGAAAACCAGGAAAGATGTTAGCCAAAAATTAGCCAAAGGGGGAGTTTGTAGATGTTTAAGAATTGGCAGAATTTTTGACCAAACAAGAAATGTTAAATTCAGTTCAGAATGTCCTATCAGATGTTGGGACATTATCAAACAGAGTATGTGAATTTATTTCAGGATGTCTCATCAGATGTTGGGACATTGTGTGAATAAATTAAGTTCAGTTTTTCAGGATGTCCCAACAGATGTTGAGACATCTCAGACCTGCTACCAGAATTAATTATTGATTAACAGATCAGAGATATTTAAGGAGAACTATCTGGAATTAATTAATGCTGGATAAAAACAGAACAAGGCGCATCTGTAGGGAGTTTTAAATTGAAGATTCAGATTAAAACAGAAGACCTAATGCACCTAGAATATAGGAGGTAACAAACCCTAAATTCAAGGTGACAGTTGCTGCACATTAGGGCTGGATCATTCTACAGAAAGCCCAAAATTCAGATACCTATTTAAACAACAGAAACTCATAGAATTGAGTACGAATTTCAGAAGACCAAATAGGGTGTCTAGTGTTTTAATAGCAGGTTGTTTTTATGTACCACTTTATGAGCTTTTAAGCAAAAGTGTATTTGTGACTTGATTGAAACTGTGAAGTAAGATCAAGCTGTATTGTTTGAAGGATGTCTTCAATTTCTGTAAACTTGTAAACTTGATCACTGGGTGATTGAGGGGGAGTGAGTAGGGTACTCTTATCTAAGTGAGTCTTAGGTAGAAATTGCATTGGGTAAGTATTAAGTGATAGATTAAACAGGGTGGTTTAAGTCTAGAATTAATATTACTAATAGTGGATTTCCTCCTGGCTTGGTAGCCTCCAGATGTAGGTGTGGTTATACACTGAACTGGGTTAACAAACTTCTGTGTTGTTTATTTTTCCTGCTGTTTAAGTTTTGGTTAAATTTGTCAAATGTCCTATTAAGTGTTGGAACATCTCTTAGGACATCTCATTACAGAATTTCACTTATAACTCCTGAAGGTGTTCACTTACCCTTCGCTACCAGAATTACTTTTGGCTGCACCAACAATGAAGCGGAATACGAGGCATGTATAATGGGAATAGAGGAGGCAATTGATCTTCGGATTAAGAACCTCGATATATTCGGAGATTCAGCCCTCGTCATTAACCAAGTTACCGGCAAGTGGTATACGCATCAAGAGCATCTAATTCCATACATGAATTATGCTAGAAAACTGTTGACGTTCTTCACGACAATTAAACTTCAATACATACCACGTGATGAAAATCAGTTTGCCGATGCATTGGCCACTCTCTCTTCGTCAATTAAAGTCTTGTGTTGGAATTATGTGCCCATAATTGATATATCCAGGCTTGACGCTCCAGCTTACGTTTTCTCTGTAGACGTCGTGTCTGACAAGAAACCTTGATACTTTGATATCAAGTTATTCTTGGAAAAGCAAGAATACCCAACTGGGGCATTTTGCAATGACAAGAAGACCTTGAGGCGACTTGCTGCTAGCTTCTTCTTGAATACAGACGGGGTTTTGTACAAGAGAAAATTCGACATGGTCTTGCTCAGATGCGTGGATAGACATGAAGCAAGCCTGTTGATGCAGGAAGTCCACGAAGGATCTTTCGGTACCCATGCAGGAGGGCATGCTATGGCAAAGAAATTGCTGAGATCAGGGTATTACTGGATGACAATGGATGCAGACTGTTGTTCATTCGCTCGTAAGTTCCACAAGTGCCAAATATATGCAGACAAAGTGCATGTTCCTCCAAGCCCGCTCAACGTCATGTCATCTCCTTGGCCCTTTTCCATGTGGGGCATTGACATGATTGGGAAGATCGAGCCAACTGCTTCAAATGGTCATCGCTTCATCCTGGTCGCGATTGATTACTTCACCAAATGGGTAGAAGCATCATCTTATGCCAATGTCACTCGTCAAGTGGTGGCAAGATTTCTGAAAAGAGATATCATATGCAGATACGGAGTGCCCGAAAGAATCATTACTGACAATGGTTCTAATCTCAACAACAAGATGATGGCAGACTTGTGTCGGGACTTCAAGATACAGCATCACAATTCTTCTCCTTACCGACCAAAGATGAATGGTGTGGTAGAGGCAGATAACAAGAAAATGGTTGTCACCTACAAATATTGGCATGAGATGTTATCGTTTGCTTTGCATGGGTACCGAACGTCAGTCAGGACGTCAACAGGGGCAACTCCCTTCTCTCTAGTGTATGGCATGGAAGCAGTCCTGCCTGTTGAAGTAGAGATTCCTTCACTGCGTGTGATGATGGATGTTAAGCTGGATGAGGCTGAATGGGTGCGTGCTCGTTATAATCAGCTATGCCTAATTGAGGAAAAAAGATTAGCGGCTATCTGTCATGGTCAGCTTTATCAGAGGAGAATGAAGCATGCATTTGACCAACGAGTACATACTCGAGAATATCAAGTGGGAGAGCTTGTGTTGAAGAGGATCGTTCCTCCAGGTTCAGATCACAGGGGCAAGTGGACCCTTTACTACGAAGGACCATTCATAGTGAAGAAAGTCTTTTCAGGAGGAGCACTGATGCTCGCCACTATGGATGGAGATGACTTCCAGTCCCCTGTTAACTCGGACGCAGTTAAAAAATACTTCGCATAAAGAGACCCGCTGGACACAAAAACAGAATTATAGTCCAGGCAAAAAAAAGGGCATCCCGGCGAGCTAAAAACTGAATAAAAAGCTCGGGCAAAAATTAGGGAAATAAATAAAAAAATGTACACCCGCTGAGTTGAAAAGCCACATTGGACAGCTCAGGCAAAAAAGGGTATCCCGGTGGATTGAAAACCCGAAAGGGCGATCCACGCAAAAGAAGGTAATAAGCGAACAACTGCGATCCGAGTTATCTGAACCACATCATCGTTTCATACAACTTGACAATATCAGAAGGATAGGAAACAATCCCCTCATCCTCTCAGAAAGCCAAAGCAGAATGGAGAGTCTGGAAGACATGCAGGTCGTAGCAGAAACGAAACTCCTTGGAATGCCTTATACATTGCCATTAGGATAGTTTCTTTTTCTCTCAATTTTATAGTGGCTACCTCTTTCCAGGTGGTTGCTTCCTGATGTAAATCTTTTCCTATTCAGAGGCCATTCAATAAAAAGAATATTCAGTCAAAAAGCTGTGTGTGTTTATTTTTGTTTGCAAAATGTCCTGAATTTTTAGCAAAGATAGCATTGCATCTGAACATGGTGATAATTTTGAAAAGAAAACTGACATGCAGGGAAACTGTAACTCTCTTTGAGTGTCGGGTGACGATGGATGAACAGATCATTCCATGCAAATCCCCGTGGCACACTTGTGTTTTCTGTTGTTGTAGGTTGCAGGATGGCGTCACATTCTCTCAAGCAATTACTCTTTCCCAATAGAGTATCTCCCCAAGCAGAGATTTCTTCCCTCAGCAGGTATCTGACAGTCTGACATCTCCAGCAGAGATTTCATTCAGTTAAGCCTTGGCAGCAGCTCAAGCAATTTCCTCTTCCCCAGTGAAGTAGTAGTCCATTCTTCCCCAGTGGATTATGCCCAGCAGGTATCTGAAAGCCTGTCATCACCAGAGTTGGAATCATCAGTATTCTATCCTCAGCAAGAGTCCTTCCCAGCAGGTATCTGAAAGCCTGATATCCCCTCAGAGTCTTGAATCATCAGATGCTCTCCCCAGCCAGAGTATTGATCAAGCAGCCTCCCCAGCCAAGTCTGAAGATGATCCTGTCCCCACAGAGTTCATATTTGATTTTCACCTCCGTCCGTGAAATATTTCCCAGCAAAGTTGCCATACGTTTGGGTATTTGATGATACAGCCAGGTATTCATCACCTCAGTCAGAGTTGAGTGTCCAAACCTCTTGACTTTTCTTCCCCTGCAGAGTTGTATCTCTTGCTGCCAATCAGGAATTTGTTTACCGCTCGTCTGCGTTTGTCAACACTCATCTGTGTTATCCCTAAACGGAGTTCTCCCCAGCATTGGTATTACTGCTTTATTGTTGCTTGTATGCATCTTTCAACACCCGTCTGTATTGGCTCTGTGGTATTGCTCGTCTGCTTTCCCCCAACATTGGCTTATGATTACCTTGATATTGCTCATCTACATTTTTTCCAACACTCGTCTGTGTTTGGTTATGATAGTTGCTGTGGCTCGTCCGCAACTCCTCAACACTCGTCTGTGTTCTGATATGATATTTGTTGTTGCTCGTCTGCAACCTCCCAACACTCGCCTGTGTTTGGTATTGGATCCTTTGCTGCACTCGTCTGTGCCTTGATATGTATTCTCTGCTGTTGCTTGTCTGCAACTGTCCAGCACTCGTCTGTGTTTGTTTGAAGCTCGTCTGCTTTTATTCCCCAGAAGTAGTCTGTATTCTGAAGCTCGTCTGCTTTGCTTGGATACTCGTCTGTATCATCCCCAACACTCGTCGGTGGTAGCTTACATCTGTATGTGAGGATTTGCTGTTTACCCTAGTATTTCTGTATTGCTACTTCAAATGCTCGTCTGTGTTTGAATTTCTGGTATTCGTCTGTACCAGTTGCTGATACTCGTCTGTATCATTGCTTGAAGCGCTCGTCTGTGTTTCTCGGATCATCGTCTGATACTCGCCTGTATCATTGACTTATGACACTTGTCTGTGTTATCTTGATGATCACCTAATACTCGTCTGTATTGAAGAGGTTTCAAATCCTGACAGTGGGAATTAATGTCAAAATGGTTACCGGTCCTGGCGTAACAGGTAAATCCGAAGGAGGCTCGTTTGTCTCAGGCACCAATTATTATTGTTGCTGCACCTGGCGTAACAGGTTTGCTAAGAAGACTCGTCTGTCTTATACCATATATCCGCGGAAAATATATGAAGAAGGTTCGTCTACCTTGACTGCATGTCTATCCCACAGACTTAAGTGCATTACCGGTCCTGGCGTAACAGGTAAATCCGAAGGAGACTCATCTGTCTCATGTTTTCCAGTGTTTGAGGACTCGTATGTCCAGCTCCTGGCGTTACATGATTGATTGAAGACTCGTCTGTCTCAGATTATGTTCTTGGAGTGTTTGAGGACTCGTCTTTCCAGCTCCTGGCGTCACAAGATGGTTTGAAGACTCGTCTGTCAACATGTCCTTATTCCAAATATCCGTTTCAACTTGGAAGAGGCTCGTCTGCTTCTTTCTCCCCTGCAGTCCCTAGGGCGTCATCTGGTTGGGTTTATTTCCCAGCGTGGCATTCTTCGTCAGAGTGCAAATTTCTGGTCTTTTTGGTATTCAACCACAGTTCATCTTGAATGGTTGATAGCCCGTACTATCGTCCTTTTCAGATTTACTGATGATTGAATAGGGGCAGTTGTAACACCCCAAATTTGCCCTCTTCATCTTTAGCATCATATCATATCATATTCATCATATATACATCATTTCCTCAGCATCCTAGCATGTAAAGATGAAGCATAACATACCTCATGTCCTAACATCAGCATATGGTCATCTGTGGAGTTCCCAGAAGCATTTCAAGCCATGACAAGGGTCCCAATGAGTGTGTACAAGTTCTATGGTGAGTCTACACTCCATTTACAAGATCAAGACGATTGACCAAAGCTCAAAAGATTGCATGATCATCAGAGATCTCAGGACAAGGCAAAGCTCCTATGCAGTGCACCCAAATTAGGGTTTGGGATTCAAGTACCATAGTCTCACAACTTTGGCCATTTCTTGTGGTCCAAGCCTTCTATATGTTGAGAGGGTCCTATGTGCCAAATTTCATGAGAAAACTCCATGTGGAAGTCAGACAATGCCTCAGTTGCTTGCAGATGAAGAAAAAAAGTCAACAGAGCCCTGAAAAAGTCAACTGTGAGATTTCAAGGGGTCCAACCCCATTTTTCTAGCCAAGGGATGTTCTTATAATGTTAAAAGAGGTTTGGCAAGATCAGGGATCAAAATCAGATCAAAATGGTTGGCACCGACTTATTTTTTGAGGGTTCCCACCAAAAGGAGGGAAATTCAAAATTCACTGGCGTTAACCGGTTAACGGATTGGTTAACCGGTTAACGGCCACTAATTTTGAATTTTCAGCAGCAATTCAGCATGTGTGATTTTTGCTCCATTTTTCATTTTTCTGATTTTTATTCATTTTTGAATTAATTGGAAATTAAAGGAAAGATCTAGAGCTCTTGTCCAAGCCTAATCCCATTGCTACATCCTAATCACACTACCCAAACCATAATTTTGGATCCCAAGCCTAATTTTTGGGCCCTGAACCTAAACCATATTTATTCATTTCTTTCCAAACCAAAGGGGCTCTCCCTCATTTTTCACTCTCATTTTCTGAATTTTCACTCCTCTCACTCACAATTCTCTCACTTTTCTCTCCCAATTTTCCAAATCACTCAAAGTTCCTCTTTGAAGATCACACAACCTTGCCTTGAGGTGTGTAGATCTTGGAACTAGACCTCCATTCATAACTTCATTACATCTTTTTGCTGGTTTTAGTGGTGATTCAGATCTGGTTTGGGATCTAGAAGTGCTTTTGGATCTAAAATTCTGCATCAAGAGCTTGTTCTTGCATTTATTTTGCACGGAGTTTGAAGTTTAGCATCGGATCTTTAAGGCTTTGCGTGAGATCCATCATTTTCAGTTCGATCAACAATTACCAAAGCACTCCTCGGCTTTGTAGGTCGGTTAATTTCAGGTCTAGCTCTGTTTTAGTTTATTTGCATGCTTGCGTTTTAGATCCGCCATGTGTTTGCGTATTTGCTTGTATTGAGTGAATTGGTTGATTGATTTGTGATCGGATCCATGTATTAGTGTTCATAAGTTTCATGATGCCATTTAATGTGAATTGATGCACTATTTTCATGTTCAAATGCTTGCTGGACTGGTGTGAGATTGTTTGGAATAAGCTGTTTGTGAGCTGGTTTCTGCAGGTTTTTGCTGCTGTTTTAGCAGTGTTAACCGGTTAACGGATTGGTTAACCGGTTAACGCACTTGGTTTTTGCTGTTTTACGCAGGTTTTGGCATGGTTAACCGGTTAACGGATTGGTTAACCGGTTAACACTGAAGCAGTAAGCTACTTTTGAGTTATTTTTGGCATGTTTGATCTCCATACTTGTCCTAAATACCATGGATCATTATATGATCATTGAACATGTTTGTTTGAGTGATTTTCTTGCTGATCAATGCATGCTTCCGTGTTTTCGACACGCAAATGCTTGTTTGTGCCATGTATGACCTAATTATGTGATCTTGATTGGTGTGAACTTTGAGCATGTCATTGCCTTGATTTTATTAATGAGCATTTGCTGGATTGTGCTAACCTTGCAGGGGCTATGGTAAGTGTGAGATGTGGGAATTGAGTTCCACATCTCCAATTCCCATCTTCTCTTCTTATTTCCTTATTGAGCTAACCATTTTTTGTTGGGCCTAGGCCTTTCTCATCCCTTCTTCTATCTTCTTCTTTCCTTCTTCATTAGGATAGAAACCTCACTAACCCTTAGGACATCCATGTATGTTAACACTTAGGATTATTTAGTCCCCCTTAGAATTTTTCCTTTGAGGTCCTTCGGTGCTCTCTCTTCTCATCTTCAGACTTAATTCTAATTCACTTAATAAAGGTTGAGTACTTTCATGTGACATGAGACTTTGCTATGAGATGCTTGCACGCGTTCCGTTTCGGGGCGAGGTGTGAGTCATCACTCGTGGTGGATAGGTCTTAGCATGAGTACCTCACAAAGAAAAGCTAAAAAACACTTCTTAACCAAAAAACCACAAAAATACTTAATAATGGTAATATGCCAGTGTGCTTAAGCCTTCACTTGTGGGACTAGCTTTGGGGATTTCCTCCATAGATAGGTGAGCCTCTTGCGCATTCCATTTCGGGATGATGTGAGATGTACACATCCCATTGAGTAAGACTTGGGTACACTTACCTATCCAAATCTTCACTCATAAAAGCTTCTAAAAACACCAAACAAATAATAAGCGTCTTTCCTTCGGGAATTCTTTTCTCACCTCATTCGCTCCGTCCGCGAACTTGCTCCTACTTGTCATCTTGCAAGACGGTTACGCACTCGTCGTCCGAGTCTGCAACACCTGAGCAATGGCATAGGCAGTTCAGGCTTTAATTCACAAGCCATTTTCCTTTTAGTACCCCTAGTTAGGGGAACTACGGCGTCTCTGATCCTCATTATCCTGATGAGGTACGTAGGCAGCGGGGTATGGCCCGTTCGAGCACAATCTTTATTTTCCCTACATTTTTCCTTTTTATTTCTTGTTTAGTTCTTTTCTCAGTTTCTTTTCCAGTTCAGTTTCTTTTCTTTTTGTTGCAGCTTTCATGCCCTCACCGTTTGAAACAGTTTCTTTTGCAAGCGTGGATCTCGTCGGGTACGACGGACGATCTGGGTGCTAATACCTTCCCAGGTCGTAACCGACTCCCGAACTCAGTCTCTTTGGTTCGTAGGACCTGTGTCCTTCCTCTTCTTTCTTCTGGTTTGTGCAGCATTACCATTCCCTTTCTTTGGGATAAAAATGCCTGGCTGGCGACTCTATTCTTTTTTCCGCGCCACTTTCACGTTTATACCAGGATGGAAATCCGGGGAGCGACAATAACCCTTCCCCTTACTTCAATAGTACTCTCCAGTTTTCTTTCGACACTTTGTAACCTGATGCAATTTGAGCCAAGTCATTGGCCTCTTGATTTTTTATTCTAGGAATATGTTTAAAGGCCACAGTGTCGAATTCTTTGAGGAGTCTATTGGCTATAACAAAGTACATAATCAAATTTTCTTTGACACATTTGTACTCTTTGGTCAGTTGTTTTATTACTAGTTCTGTGTCTCCCATTATTTCGACTCTTGTTGCCCCCAATTCCAACAACATTTCAAGTCCAACAATTAAAGCTTCATATTCGGCTTCATTGTTTGAACATGGGTCTTCGACCCTGTACTTGAATTTTGTTGGAATTTTATCAGGAGAAATAATTAATATTCCAATACCGACACCATTCTTGTGGCTGGAACCTTCAAAATATAATCTCCATGGCTGTATTTCGACGTATTTTATTTCATTTTCGTCTATGGAGTGGTTAGCTATAAAGTTAGCCACCACTTGTCCTTTTACAACCTTTAAAGGTAGATATTTCAAGGAACACTCAGTTAATGCTAGAGCCCACTTCCCAATTTGACTATGTAAAATGGATTTAGACAACATATATTTTATTACGTCGAAATGGGATGATACAAATACATCAACTGGATTTATATAGTGCTTTAATTTTGTACAAGAAAAATACACACATAAACATAATTTTTCTATTACACTATTGATCGTACCTGGAGATCAGGATCCGATACGGCTTGTCTCGAGAGCTGACAGAGACGGTCGTTGAGGAGAAAAAGGGGTTGTACCTGCAAGGTACTCCAATGCCAAAGTGAGCAACCGAGCAAAGAGTGGGCAAGTACAAGTATCAAGGTCAGAGAAAATGAATACCTGACCCCCCCCAAATGAGAGGGTTTATATAAAGGGCTAAGTGGAAGATTATTGGTCCATATTGTGAGGCGCGGATCGAGGAATCCGTGAAAATAGGCAACGGTTAAAACTAGCCGTTAGTGAACTTCGTCGTGGTCGGAATGCTTGTGGTCGACATGGACCACTTTTCATTATTGTGCTCGACGTCGAGCAGGCTTATTGGATCGGTCTTCTTGGCCCAATTGGAGGGATTGGGCCGATCCAGAACAGGAGCCCCCGAAGTCATTGCTCGTGTTGTAGAGCAGTGACTTAAGAGTGATGTTGTGCTCGGCGATGCATAATGTTAAGGTCGGGGATCTATGTTGTCGATCTTCTGGGAACGGGCAGATGATGCGTTGCTCGACAAAAGAATGTGAAACGAAAAAGCTGGAATATCTGGGAATTCGCGTCTATTAATGATTTGACGGCTAGTCTAGGGGCTAGCGTGTAGGGGTCACGCGTGTGTGCACGTGTTCCCTTTCTTATAAATAGGATTCTCAGGGCCCATTTTGACCTTTTCGTTTCATCTTCTTCCTAAAGACTCTGCTCGCTCAACCGCCACTGCCTCAGTCGTCGACCACCGCCTTTCATTGCCGACCACCACTTTCAGAAGCTTATTTTCTTCAAGAATGTCTTCTCAAGCGCAAGGTACGGCTCTCTTTCTTCTCTCTAGGTGCTTATAGCTTAAATTTGGTAGAAATGTATGCGGCTTAGGATGATTTTGACGGTAGATTTTTAGATTTGGAATCGGTAAACCTTAGGGCTTCCGCCACCGTAGCCGGTCGGCTGCAAACCCTAACTTTAGGGTCGACGTAGGTGTTGGTCGACTTAAACTTGGGTTTTCGGTAGATATTAGGTTAGATCCTTGACATATAATGTTGGGCGTAGGCCGTCGCTCCGAGCGATGGTCAGCCAGGGCTATAGCTTGGGACATAGTCTCTGAGCTGATACGCGCCCTTTCACTTGTCGAGCGGTGGAAGGGTGGATTTGATATTCTTAATCGAATTCACTGACGCCTTTCCTATGCTTTTCAGGTGAAAATTCGCTCGTGAATCCGCTGGACGTTCTTTCTGAAGAGATGTCCTCGGGAGACTCAGGGTCGTCCACGTCCATTCCTTCAGGCTCCGGGAGCTCCTCAGAGAGTTCAGATACAAGCACTACAGGAGCATCGACAGAGTCGCCTCAGTGTCCTGACCAGACGAGGGTCTCGCCCGAAGAATGGGTGGTGGAAGATTTGCTGGACAAGGTGTCCTCATTCTCAAGACGTCGAACGGAACCACTGCCAGTTGTTGGTGATCCTGCAGATTGGGTTGTAACCTGCCCGGGAGACGACGACCGTATCTTCTCAGATTTTCATGGTCGGGCGTTCTCCATGTACGAATATGCGACTTCAGTCTTGGGGGTGACATTGCCTTTTAGCGACTTTGTGAGTGCCGTGCTCGGGCATCTCTGTGTCGCCCCTTCCCAGTTACACCCCAACTCATATGCATTTCTAAGAGCGTTCGAGATGACGTGCGCCCATCTGGGTGTTGGTGCCACGCTTCCCCTCTTCTTCCGCCTCTTCTCCTTACAGTGCCAAGTTGGGCGAGGAACTGATCGAAAAGGATTCGTGTCCTTCAAGCAGCGGACCAGGATTTTTAAGGCCCATTCAGAATCCATCCGGGCCTTCAAAACTGACTATTTCCTGATAAAACCAGCGAGCGCAGCGGCCGTGAGAGCTATGAGCTTTCTTGGAATAGACACTGACGAGAATGACGAGCCTAAGCTCGACGACCAAGGTCAGGTGATTCCGAGGAGACTGTGGTTGTTCCCCTTTTCTTGGAGTCATGCTCACTATGAAAAACCTTTGGGGGAGTTCGTTCAAGTGGGGGACACATTGAATGGTGACGATGCGGCCAGTTTCGAGGCCTTCAGAAAATTAATAGCCTCCTTCACTTCGACCCCTCTATTGGACGGAGATGGGAAGGTTATGGTTGATCAGGATGAGGGGGAAGCTGTGGAGCGTCCCTTGATCAATGTTACTGAGTTGCTGGCCTGTCGTAACGGGCAGGAAGTGTCCGACTTCTTTGGTATCCGTTTATTTGCGTTCGTTAAATTTTTGCTTTAATTTTGTTGCTTGTGACTAACTTGATCCTTTTCCTTTTTCAGGCTCCCTGACGAATCCTTTGGACAAAATTCAAGAACGTTTAGTCCAGCAGCAGTGGAAACGATCGAGGGTCGTGCAGACCAGGCTGACTGAGACGAGTGGCTCGGGGTCGGGCCCCTTGGTCCAGGGTTCGCCGAGCGCATCGACTGGCTCCTTGATGAAGAAGCACAAATCAGCGACCACTGTAGATTTAACGGCCAACGCTCCTCCAAAACCGAAGCATGGGCTACCTCCATGTTTTGTGATGCGCAACTTCTTTGAGGGAACGAGCATGGAGGTGGACCGTGCGGATTCTCTGTTCTTGGAAGGCATGGATCGTCCTGCTCGGCGACTATCTTTGGCTCAGGACGCGAGCGCAGTTATGCGGGTCTTAACAATGGCCTGACTGACGGCCGAAGGGAGTCCCGGGTTGGAGCGAGAGAATAGCATGCTTAAGGAGCAGTTGGCTGCTTCCGAGGCTAAGCTAACAGCGGCCACCGAAGAAGCTAAAGCTGCGACCAAGGAGTCAACCGAACGAGCTGCCGTTATCGCCAAGCTGGAGGTCGACAAGAAGAGGGTGCTTGAGCAAAATAAGAAGTTAAAGGACGCCTTCCGCCCCAAGGATGACGAGGATGAGGAGACCAAAAATCTGGTGACTAGGGCTCAGCTGCTTGCTCGGATCAACCAAGATATGGAAGATCTGAATTCATCAACTGAGCTCAGCTTTCAGAACACGGTGGACCAGATGAAAGTTCTCCAACCTGACATGACCCTGGATGTTGGTCGCATGAGCTACCTGTACAAGGTCGTGGATGGTCAGATCGTGGTCCCCTCAGACTTGGTGGCAGATGACTCTCAGCCGGGGTCGACTGATCAGCCTGGCCAACCTGAAGCACAACTGGATCAGGAGGGTGCTCGTGAGGAAGAAGGCCGCCCGAGAGGCGAGGATAATTAATTTATGGCCTGCGTGCCTGGTAATTTATGATGTATTTTGTTTTGGGGGGCGTGGCCCCCTTTGTATGTAATCCTGAACAAGTCGGCCCTTTGGTGTCGCATTTTTAATTTCATGCGTACGACTTTGATGGTCGGTTCCTATGTTTTATTTGCTTGTAACAATGCGTCCGTCGGAGGACATAGTTTACTTGTTATTTTACTAAGTGTTTGGCATGCATCTCTGCATTAATTAGATGTGATCGAATGAATACGGGGTGTGTGAGTGATCTGTTGGTTAGGGGGACCAATCAGATTTAGGAGTCTTACTCCTGGTCGGTGTCCGGGCCAAGATAATGGCCCGGGCTCCGTGGCTTGAACATCCCATCGCGAGCTGGGGTTCTGCCTAGTCGTGGTACTTAGGCGATGTCGGACTCGTTCGAGTATCCGACCGTGCGGCAAGCTTCTCTTTTGCTCGAAAGGAGATCTTGCTTGACTTTGTTATATTTGGGCTGTCATGCTCGTACCTAGGCACGCAGTTTTCAGTCGGTTTCCCTTTCTTCTTGCTTGGAAGTTGAGTAAGGTGACTTTGTGATTTAGCTATAGTATTGTTTGTGTTTCTCGGCGTTCCAAGGCCGAGCAAGCTCTTCCCCGTGTAGATTTTCCAAATAATAAGCTCCGTTCTCGGTTTTTGCTCGGACGCGATACGGGCCTTCCCAATTGGGCGTTTGTTTTCCCTCGCGGGGATCTCTGTGGTTTCTTCTAAGGACAAGGCTGCCTACCTCGAACGTCCTCCTTATGACCCTAGAATCATACCGAGCGGCTATTTTTTGTTTGAGAATGATTTCTCGAAGAGCGGCCTCTGATCGAACTTCTTCGATCATGTCGAGCTCATCTCTTAAGGCTTCGGAATTGGTATCTTGTTCCATGGGGGATTCCGTGCGCCTTGATCGGACGTGCATTTCTATAGGGATCACCGCTTCGGTTCCATATGCTAATCGAAATGGGGATTCCCCGGTTATTGAGTGGGGTGTGGTCCTATATGCCCATAGTACGCTATGTAGCTCCTCGACCCAGTGCTTCTTATGCTCGTCCAATCTTCGTTTCAAACCTCTTAGGATTACTCTGTTCGCGGCCTCTGCTTGCCCGTTAGTTTGGGTATGCTCGACTGAAGCGAAATGTTGTTTCGTTCCCATTGATGCAACAAATTCTTTGAAGTATTTATCTGTGAACTGAGTGCCGTTGTCGGTCACGATGGCGAGGGGCACCCCGAACCGAGCGAGGATGTTTCTCTTGAAGAAACGTAGTATGTTGAGCGCAATGATTTTGGCTAAGGCCTCAGCTTCTATCCACTTGGTGAAATAGTCGACACCTACAATTAAGTATTTATTCTGACCAGACCCGACGACGAATGGTCCTAAGATATCCATCCCCCACCATGCGAACGGCCAGGGTGACGATAATGATTTTAGCTCGGATGGGGGTGCTGCGTGCGCGTCTCCATGTCGTTGGCATTTGTCGCACCTCTTTACATGCTCTTTCGCATCGTGTTGGAGGGTGGGCCAGTAGTATCCCGCCCTTAGGATTTTTCGAGCCAATGACCGTCCGCCAGGATGTTGCGCATTGATTCCTTCGTGGACTTCCCTTAGTACGTGTGGAATGTTTTCTTCCTCTAAGCACCTGAGGAGGGGTGTAGAGAATCCTCGACGATACATACGTCCACCTACTAGAGAATATGAGCATGCCCTTCGTCGTATAGTACTGGCTTCTTTTGGGTCGGTCGGTAATTCTCCTTTAGTTAGATAGTTGAATACTGGGGTCATCCAGCAGCTTGTGTCGCCCACGACGTTAATATCTACGCGGGCCGACGATTGTCCGATACTCGGTTGAGGAAGTGTTTTCTGTACGACGGACTTGTTGTTTCCTTTCCTTTTAGTGCTCGCTAACTTGGACAGGATGTCTGCGCGGGCATTGTTTTCTCGTGGAACGTGTTTGACTTCCACACTTTTGAACCGTTTTAGTTCGCCTTTTACGAGGGCCAAATATTCGGCCATGTTATCATTTTTGGCCTGAAAGTCTCCTCGGACCTGGCTTGCGACCAACTGGGAATCCGTGCAGATTGTGATCTCTTCGGCTTCCAGATCGGTCGCGAGTCGTATGCCTGCTAGAAAAGCTTCGTACTCTGCCTGGTTGTTAGAAGTGGGGAAAGATAAAGTTAGGGACACTTCGATGACGTTCCCCTCTTCGTTTTCCAAGATAATGCCGGCTCCGCTACCCGCCGGGCCAGATGCACCGTCAACGAAAATAACCCATCTGGATGAGACTTTCGGGTATTGCTCGGTGAAGGTAAGTTCAGCCACGAAGTCGGCCAGCGCTTGAGCTTTGAGAGCTTGTCTTCCTTCAAATTTGACGTCAAACTCAGATAGTTCTAATGACCACTTTAGCATTCGTCCGGCCATGTCTGGTCGACCGAGCAACTGTCTTATGGGCTGATCGGTCCTTACGATGATGGTGTGAGCCAGAAAGTAATGGCGTAGCCTTCTAGCTGCGAGAAGGAGGGCCAAAGCAACCTTTTCTATCTGGAGGTATCGAATTTCTGGGCCATGGAGTGCTTTGCTTGTGAAATATACAGCTTTTTGCCCTTCGGGTAGGTCGCGCACGAGTGCTGCGCTTACTGCTTCATTTGCAACTGCAAGGTAGAGATACAGTATCTCCCTTTCTTCAGGTCTGGATAAGACTGGGGGTTCGCTTAGTGCCTTTTTTAGGTGGGACAGTGCTAGCTCGCACTCCACCGTCCACTCGAAAGTTGCCTCTTTGCGGAGGAGTTTGTAAAAAGGGAGAGCGTGTTGAGCGAACTTTGCTACGAACTGAGCGAGGGAGGTAAGGACCTCGTTTAGTGATTGTATGTATTTTTTAGAAGTGGGAGTTGGGAGCTCTGCGAATGCCCAACATTTGTCAGGGTTGGCCTCGATGCCTCGTTCGGTTAAGTAGAATCCGAGGAATTTTCCTGCTCGGACACCAAACGTGCATTTTTCAGGGTTGAAGCGCATTTTACACTTTCGTGCTTGATCGAACACTTTTCGTAAATGGGACGCGTGGTCCGTTTCTTGTTGAGATTTGACGATCATGTCGTCCATGTATACTTCGAGCATGTCTCCGATTTCAGCTCAGAAAACTTTATTCATCATGCGCTGATATGTTGCGCCCGCGTTTTTTAGACCGAAGGGCATAACGTTGTAAAAGTAATTGCCTGACTCGGTCATGAAGGCCGTGTATTTTTTGTCAGACACGGCCATGGGTATCTGATTGTACCCTGAATATGCGTCCATGAAGGATAGCAGCTTGAAATCGGACGAATTGTCGACCAATTTATCGATATTAGGTAAAGGGTATGCATCTTTCGGGCATGCCCGATTGAGATTGGTATAATCAACGCACATCCTCCATTTTCCACTAGATTTTTTCACAAGTACAACATTCGAGAGCCAGGTCGTATACCTGGCCTTGGTTACAAATTTAGCCTCTAGGAGGTCTTTAACAGCAGATTCAGCTGCTTCGGTCTTCTCGGCCGACTGCTTTCTCCTGCGTTGAGCGACCGCCTTGTGTGTTGGGTCAATGGAGAGGTGGTGGCAGGCCGTCTCGGGGTCGAGCCCCGGAATTTCTGCGGCGCTCCAGGCAAATAAGTCTGCGTTCCCTTTGAGGCAAGCTTCCAATTGTCGCTTCACCAACTCAGGCATATGTGCTCCGATTTTAACGCACCGAGCTGGGTCTTCTCCCAGAGGAATTAGCTCGAAGTCTCCATCTGGTATTGGTCGGGATAGCGATTCTGTTGGCCTTTGGATGCCCTCGCTGCTGTCTGGAAATCTGCAGTCTAGGTCGATCGAGTCTACCTGAGGGAAAGCCCTGGGAATATCTGGTGAATTTGATGTCGGGGGACCTGGTTGGGATGATATTGAACTGAGACCTTTTGATGCTGCTTCGAAACACCTGCGGGCAGCGTCAACATCCCCGTGCAATGTGGCAACTTTACCTGAGGTAGTGTAATACTTCATCTTCAGGTGGACGGTGGATGGAACATCGATTAGCTCGGCTAAGGTCGGTCGTCCTAGGATGCATTGGTACAGAGATGGGCAGTCTACGACTAGGAACTGGACCCTGACCGTCCTGGCTGTCTCGTTCGCCCTGAAGGTAACAAATAGGTCGACATATCCCCATGGTCGGGATACTGCTCCGTTGAAACCCTGAAGGTCCGATCCGACGTATGGAGTCAAGTGTGTCTCGTTTAGTTGGAGTGTCGAAAATAGCTGGGAGTACATGATGTCGCAGGAGCTACCTTGGTCCACCAGGATCCTCCTCACATCAAAGTTTGCCATGCGTGCTCGGATGAGCAGAGAGATGCTAGTGTTGGGTGCCCCTCCCAAGAGTTCCTCCCGATAAAATGCAAGGGGTACAGAGCCCTCTCTTGGTAGATCGAGGGTGGCATTTTGCGCGGGTCCTTTAGCAATTAACTGGTCGAATTTCCGTTTCACGGATCCGACCGTGATTTTGTTGAATCCTCCTCCCGAGATGACCATGGCTGTAGGGAAAGCTTCCCATGGGCTGTGGGAGGACAGGTACCCCGATCCTTCGGCACGTTCTGGTAGGAAGAAGTCTTCCGGGCGATAAATGCTTAGAGCGACCTGCATGTTAGCATCTGCAGGGATGGGTACGACTTCCTCGACTTTCTGGGTCTCCTGTGTTTCCTGTCGAGGAGTGTCTCTGGACTTGGTGAACTGCTTCAGGTGCCCGTCTTTAATGAGGATTTCGATCGCGTCCTTGAGATGGATGCAATCCTCTGTGTTGTGGCTGTGACTCTTGTGGAATCTGCAGTATTTCGTTTTATCCGTGTCGGGCTTGCTAGATTGTTGCCTCGGAAAATGTACCCCTGCCTGTTTGAATTCCAAATTGGCGCACTCAGACAAAAGTTTCTCTTTGGATGCCAGGAGAGGTGTGTATTCGTGGAACCGACCGATAGGTCCCCGGTGCTCCCGCGGTTCACGGGAGCGATCATCCTTTCTTTTGTCTCCTCCTCGACGAGATGTCGAAGGTTCATCGACCCGGTGTGGTTTGGCGTCTTCATGGCGTCGAGCGTCTCTTACTGAACTGGCCGCTTGTTTTTCTTCATATTGGATGTAGGCTTGGGCTTTCAGTAGGAACACGTCGAGGGTGGCCGGGGTTTCAATGCCGACCGCCCGATGAAAATCAGTTGAGGGGTGTAGCCCTCGTTCTAGCAAGTACTTTTTCATGTCGTCGGTCGTGGATACTTGGACCGCTTCTTTATTGAACCTCTCGATGTAAGTTCGTAAAGGCTCGTCCCTCCCCTGCATTATTGCTTCGAGCGAAGCCTCTGTCTTTGGGTGTCTTCTTGATGTAGTAAAGTGCCTGGAGAACGTGCGTCCAAGTTGTTTCCATGATGTAATGGATTCAGCCTCAAGGCTTTTGTACCATGTCATTGCTCCTTTCCTCAGCGTTGTAGGAAAGAGTCGACATTTGATTGCCCCTCGTACACCCCGATAGTCGAGCAGTGCATCGATGTTCTCGATGTGCTCGTCCGGGTCGGTGGTCCCATCGTACGAGCCTAACGAATGGGGTTTCTCTAAGCCTCTTGGAAGCTTGGCCGCCATGATTTCAGACGAGAGGGGACCTCTAGCGTCCTCGTCGTCGCTGGAATTGATCGATGAAGACTTGTGAGCCTGCTTCTTTGTTCGTCGGGGAGAAGCAGATCTTGATCTGCTCCTTCTTGATTTTCTTCTAGGAGAGGGTTGTGGGGAAGACTGACGAAAACGTTTGTCGCCTGTTGATTCGTCGGTGTGCCCTTTCCTCTTCTTCTTAGCAGGAGACGGAGTATGCTCCCTTTGGGGTCTCGTGGGAGATCGTGGTCGACGAGAATTATCTTCAAGACAGGCGATTTTCTCGCCATGGGTGAGGAGCAGCAAGTTTGTTTGATTCAGGATCTCTGCCAATGCGGCGAAATCTGAACCTGAAGGAGTCGAAGGAAAAAGAGTTTCCGGGCGGCTTTCCAAAGGTTGGTCGCGATCGGGCGAAGGTGATGCCGCCTTCCCGTCTGGATGGTCTTGCACCGTTTCGTCGTGTAAAGGAGGATGGATGTTGCTCTCACATTGTGTGAGAATCATACCATCGTTCGATCAATTTTCCTGGTTGTCCCGAGCAGCCATGGATCGTGTTAAAACTTTGGTTCTTTGAGGATTTTGAAAGAAGAACGGGGAAATCAGTTTCCTACAGACGGCGCCACCTGATCGTACCTGGAGATCAGGATCCGATACGGCTGGTCTCGAGAGCTGACAGAGACGGTCGTTGAGGAGAAAAAGGGGTTGTACCTGCAAGGTACTCCAATGCCAAAGTAAGCAACCAAGCAAATAGTGGACAAGTACAAGTATCAAGGTCAGAGAAAATGAATACCTGACCCCCCCCCAAATGAGAGGGTTTATATAAAGGGCTAAGTGGAAGATTATTGGTCCATATTATGAGGCGCGGATCGAGGAATCCGTGAAAATAGGCAACGGTTAAGACTAGCCGTTAGTGAACTTCGTCGTGGTCGGAATGCTTGTGGTCGACATGGACCACTTTTCATTATTGTGCTCGACGTCGAGCAGGCTTATTGGATCGGTCTTCTTGGCCCAATTGGAGGGATTGGGCCGATCCAGAACAACTATATCTAGTTTCAGCTTTGTTTAAGACTCTGCTGAGATAGTAAATGGCTCTTTTGACGCCATTTTCATCCTCCTGACACAACATGATTCCTGGGGTCTTGTCGGATGCTGAGATGTACAACCTCGTGCTTCTTTTTCTACTAGGGGACATCAAGACTGGGGGACTGGCTAGATATCCCTTGATCTTGTCGAAAGTGTCCTGTTGCTCTTGCCCCCATGTGAAGTCTTCTTTTTTGAGTCGAAGCAGAGGAGAGAAAGCTTGCATTTTCCCACTGAGGTTTGAAATTAATCTTCTTAGAAAATTAATTTCCCCCAGCAGTGATTGCAATCCTTTCTTCGTTGATGGCGCTTTCGCCTCTATTATTGCTTTAACTTTGTTGGCGTTTATTTCGATTCCCTTTTTGTGGACTGAAAAACCTAGGAAATCTCCAGCCTGCACACCAAACGCACATTTGAGGGGATTCATTTTTAAACCAAATTTTCTCATCCTTAAAAAGGATTGTCGAAGATGGTCTAAATGATGTTTTCCTGAAACAGACTTTATTACAATGTCATCAATATATACTTGCAAGAATATTTCAATGAAATCATGAAAAATAGAATTCATGGCCCTTTGGTATGTAGCTCCAGCATTTTTTAAACCAAAGGGCATAACTACCCATTCGTAAATTCCTATTGCTCCAGGACAACGAAAGGCTGTTTTGGCAACATCTTCCTATGCAATGAAGATTTGATTGTAGCCAGAGTATCCATCTAGCATGCTTAGGTACTCATGGCCTACTATAGAGTCTACTAACATTTCTGCTACTGGCATAGGATATTCATCCTTAGGGGTGGCTGAATTCAAGTCTCTAAAATCAATACACACCCTCAATGTGCCATTTTTCTTTATCACGGGTACAATATTTGCAATCCATTCGACATACTTGGTTGGGCGAATGAACTTGCATTTGAGAAGTCTTTCGACCTCTTCTTTTATTTTTGACAGGACCTCTGGTGCGAACCGCCTTGGAGTCTGCTTTACAGGCTTCTTCCCCTCTATTATAGGAAGCTTTAGTTCGACTAGGCTTCTATCGAGGCCAAGCATTTCATCATAGTCCCATGCAAAGCAGTCTTTAAACTCTTTCAGCAACTGGACTAATTCGACTCTAAATTGGGGGTCCACATTAGCGCTTACATAGGTTGGTCTTTTTTCTACCCCTAGTGCTAGATTGCTTTCTTCCAAAGGGTCCTGTGCCACCATCTTCAAGCTATTTGATATTGGGTCTTTTTCGAATCCCCAAGGTTCGTCATCATAGATGGCATCAAGCTTTTGATCCTGCTATTCACCTATCTGGTTGTCTTTATCTTTTCCATCAGTGCCCTGGTGAGGGCATGGTGGGTCTAGATTTTCTTCATTGGCTTCGACAACCATATATTTTACTTCGGCTTCTAGAGCCGCTTTCAATTTATTTTCGGCCATATAGGCTGTCAGTCTATTCAATGCTGATGCTTCACTCATCGTCATCGTCGAACTCGCTACCCCAGCTAGCTGGCTCTACGTTAGAGGTTCCCCATACATGGCTTGGTTCACCAATCACCTCCTTGTCCAATTGAAACCCATGTGTTGGATGTAGGTACATGGAACAATATGCATTGTCTGATGCCTTCAAATCGAACTCAGTTGGGCTGCAAGGAGCTATGTGAGCCAAATTTCTGTCGAAGCTTCGACTGGTTACGTTTTTTACTTCAGTCATGAAGTAGCTTTGGTCTGCTTCAATGTGTTTGACAACGCCATCAGGGCGCCAAATGACTATGCGCTGATGCATGGACGAAGGGACAACTCCTACTCCAAGGATCCACTCCCTTCCCAACAGCAAATTGTAGTTAGCCCTAGAAGCTATAACCTTAAACATTGTTGGCCTGGTGATAGTGCCAACTATCAGATCCACTTGAATAACACCTATAGATGTGCCAACTTTTCCTTCATAGTTCGACAGGACCATGTTGTGTGGTTTTGTATCAGAGTTATCTTTCCCAATTTTTCTTAGCATGTAATGGGGCATTAGATTCACTGCAGCTCCCCCATCCACTAATATTTTGTTGATGCCTATATTTTCGACCTTCCCTTTTATGAATAAAGGTTTTAAATATCCCCTCATTGATTCGTCTGGCTTATCAAAGAAGGCGTTATGTTCTTCAACACAACCGTTATTCATGATGTAATAACATACGGGCCTTGGTCCCACGGTACTGTCTATTATGTTCTATTCTTCGTCTTCGAATTCCATTACCCTGTCATAGTCTCTATGGAGGATTGACACTACATTGCATATTACGTCGAACGAACCTTCCTCGTCAGACTCGAAGTTGTCAGTTGCTTCGTCACCTTCTGATATTGTGTTGGTGAGCTTCGACAATTGTAACATGCTGTTGGTGTTGTTCCTTTTGTGAGGTTTGTATTTCTCTGCTGCCTGAGTGTTTCTGCTAGACTCTGCTTTGTCTTCGTCAGCGTCTTTCTTCTTGATGTTGAGTCCATCTACTACTTCTTTCTCAGCCCTTCTCTGCCTCTGGAATCTCCTCCATTGAGACTTTGACATGGGGCTTTTTCCTTTATAATTCTCTGAGGGGTACGGTCTTGGCTTCTGTTTCCCAGTTTCTTTCTTTATTTCGACTGAAGATCCTCATTGGACTTCGAAATTCTTCCATTTTCTTGGTCCTTGGGCATCTCTAATGGGTTGCACCCATCTATCATCAGGTACCTTGCCAAACGGTTTGTAGGTGTTGTAGTATCTTCCCCCAGGATTCTGAAAGTGATACTTGCCTTCTCTTGGATCACATCTACATGCTTCGACTATTGGCCTTGGCCCCCAATTTCCTCTTATTTTGGTCTTTTCCACAGCCTCCAAGTTTGTTGCTGCTTTTTTGTCGAATTTGGCGCTGCATCGTGGACATAACATTATTTCAGTCTTTTTCTTTTGACATCTTTGAATGAATTCTGCCAAGTTCTCATCCTCTTTTGGGTAGGCTGTCCTTTGGTATTCCTCTCGACGACGTTCCATTTCACTCTTCTCTTTACTCTCTCGAGAGGCTTCTACCATGTTGATATCTATTTTCTTTCCTCCAGCAATGCTCAGCTTATCCATCTTCTTGATGAGGGCTTCTTCAACAGTTTCCACCCTGACTTCTGCAATGCTCTCGTTTGCGTCTCGACAACATTGGTGAGGTTCCCGGTATCATCTTCTTTTGCTTGGTTAGGAATATCACCTTCAGTAGTTTTATCTTCATTGTTGAGGCCTTCAGTAGCCTTCTTCTTGATGCTGAGGGAATCATCATATTTTTTCTCAGTGTTCTCAAGGATGTCTTCCCAACCTGTTGGTTGGATTTTGTTGATGTCGATATGGGCACTAGCAGGAACGGTGTATTTCACCAAGTAGTCGAACATTCCGCTAGGCTCTCCCAAGGTGTCCCATATTACTCCGTCTTCAACTAAGTTGTTGTTTCTCTTGTCAAAGCCTTCAATAGCTTCCTTCTTCAGACACTCAGAGCTTTCAGTAACCCTGGTCTTGTCTTGATGGTCGAAACCCTCAGTGGCCTTAACCTTGTTCTGGTTGTTGAAATCTTTAGTAATCTCAACGTTGGTGGAGTTGTCGAGACCCTCAGTAGTCTCATCCTGTTTTGAAACGTCGAAACTCTCAGCGGCCTTGACATTGTTCTTCACCTCAAGATCATCAATAACCTTGATCAATACGGGCATGGTTAGCTCGTCTTTGGACACTTCCTCCATGTTGGGCTGGATAGGGAGATCTTCAGTAATCCCCACCATGTTAACGTAGGTGTCGAAGTCTTTAGTGGCTTCAATCATCTCGAATCTATCATCATACATCTTCTCCATTTCGACCATATTCATGTCGAATGGTTCAACATAGTTGGCTTCCAGGATCTGCATAAGATTGGTGTCAATCCTCATTTGTTGCTTCGGCTTGTCCCCAAACGTCATCCTTCTATCCTGAATTGCATTTTGAACTAGATCCTTGAAAAGAAAACATTGAGAAGTTTTATGGCCCAAACAATTATGGTACTTACAAAAACCTATTTTTTTTTCTGTTGGTCAATAGGGGGTTCTTTAACGCCTGGTGGTCTTATTAGTTGACCATCTTTTACCAACAAATCAAAGATTTCGTCACACTTGGTGACGTCAAACGTATATGTTCTTTTAGGGAATTTATTGTTCTTCTCCGGTTCGACAGGATTCTTTCCATTCGACGGAGTTAACATTTTGTAAGAATATGGTGGACCTTGCTTTAATTCTGCCAGGTCATTTCTTGGTCGTCGAAAACGACTGATTCGTCTTCGTCACAGTCATCTTCTCAACATATTCCTACATAGGCCACTCTTTCTTTTTTACTTTTGTTAGCCCTAAACTTCTCAGCTTTTAGCCTTTCGATCCGAGGCTCTCGTTGGATATGGACTTCGACACGAGGTTGTTCGACAACCTCTTCTTGGATTCTAGGATTTGCCTGAGGGTTGTCTAAAGGTCTTTGATTTATTGTAGGTTCTTCTTCGACAATGATTACTGGATTCTGAATCACAGGTTCTCTCTATCGAATTTGAGAGACTCCAAAGAACTCAACAATACGCACCATTTGCACTGCCAATATCTGATTTGTTTGAGTAGTGTTTTGTATTAAAGGTTTAAATACTTCCCCCATTTGTTGCGTCAACCTATGGACCATTTCATGATTACTTTCGTCCATTTGTTGACGTATTGCTTATGCAGAATTAGTTGTAATTGCCGGCATTTAGAATCAGGGTAGGGGTTGGTTTGGTCTACTAACGTTCCCACCATAACCTGACCCTTGTAATGGTGAAGACATGTGAACCATGGCATCAGAATACAAAGGTGTTACATTATGTAAATTAGCCATCACTAAAGTTGGCATTCCATAAGGTTGTTCTCTTCCAAACATAGGTATGGAAAAATTTGTTTGATACGGCCTAAAGTTATTTCCTCCAGGGGGATGGGTTCCCATAGGCATCGAATGTCCTATATTGGAGGAACTGGGTGCATTATGAGAGAAAGACACCGCTGGTATCGATCTAGATGATGAGGTATTTCCCCCTTCTGAAACATGGATTTGTTCGCTATTTCCCCCTGTCGAAGGAATAACATTGGAAACTAGAATTTCGTTAGGATTTACTGGCGGATTAGCCATTTTTCTTACTCTAGTTCGCCTAGGTCTTTCTACGCCAGTCACGGCTATTTTACCGCTTCGTAATATCATACAACGTAATAAGACTTTTTTGGATTAAGAAGAATCCTTTTTTTAGTATTTTAGCACTGGTCCACCGGGTGTGCCAATTTGTTCACTTGTGATTTTGGCGAACAACCTCTGGTTTACCAATTCCTTGGAACTGGGTTACTTGCAGGACCAACCACACAAGTCCTAGGACACATGTGCTAAATTCTCGGGGTTTGTTTCTTAATATAAAATTCTTAATAATTTTTGTAAGTATGTCGAACGATCTCTAATGAAATTGTTCTTGTTTATATAAAAGTATGGATATGTTTGTATAATAAAACTAACAAAGAACTTGAAGTTCGCATTAAAGGATTTTTGGAATGTAAATTTGCTTGAAAGTAAATTGTTTGAAAAACTACTGAAAGCATAAACTTAAACAAGGAATAAAGGAAATCTAAATTTTATAAGTGGAATATAAATGGTGTTTACACGTACATTTCCCAGATAATTCTCTTTTCTCTTACACACGAGTATTAGAGTAACTTTTACAGGAATGTTGTACAAAATTTCACACACTTAAAACATAAAAAAGCTATCCTATTTATATACAAATAAAATAACCGTCGAATAATGGTCAACTCCTAAGAATTCGCCACTTGGCGTTCTATATGCTACTAATCTCTAGGAATCCTCCACGTATCTTCTACCAAGCGAGGTCGTTATTCATATTAAAACCGCCCTTTAACTGGTGAAGCAACGTATCTTCTCGTCACGTTGAATTCATTTGAAATTCAAATATAAAGTCATAATGTCTCCTTCATCGAATTCTTACCTTCATATCTCTTGTCGAAAACACAATAAGACTTCTTCGTAGTGATATGAAGAACTTTTAGCTGGAATCTCAACTGCTCCTTCGACAAACATCTGTTTTTTATATCACGAACCAAATCCTCACAAACCTTCTCAAGATTCTGGACATGTTTGGAAGAAAGAGTGATCCTAATCTGTCGAATATCTTCACATCTACGTACATCATTGTTCAAAGCACAATGAAATGAGGAGTGCTGAGAAACTTCAATGTCGAATAATGGTGACTTGTGGAAGAATAACTGACGAAGCTACAAGCTGCTAAGGCTCTTATTTATTAAAAACCATGGTGTTGAAATTATGTGTATACATGTTCATAAAAAGCTATTTTGGAGCTTCTAATCACAACAAATTCTGACAATCATCAGACTCTGATCTTTCATTTAGAACCGAAAATTATTCGGTAATATAATGTATGTTTAGATTATTTTTAATCAAATATTTCAATGGTTATAGGCTGGATAAATATATCAGCTCATTGATGAACAATATCAGTGAATTGTATATCTATTACACTCTTCTGAACATAATCTATGATAAAATGAAGTTTGATTTTAAAGTGCTTGGTTATGGAATTTGAGCACGACTTTATGTAAAACAACATATAGTATCACTATTATCATAGAATATAAATATACGGCTCCTACAAATATGATAATCTACAAACTGATATTACAAAATATCAGGTCTAAAGGTTGATAAGTAGAGTGAGGAACCAATCATACCTTTATACATCTTATGATAAACTTTGAAGATTTCTTATTCCTTGTTCAAATTGCATATTATATGTATAAGAGTGTTTATGAATTTGTAGTCTTCAAGCATGGGCTTATTCAGAAGCTCTTTAATATATATAGATGGATGAACATATACATGTGAGTACAACTATCCGTTACATGTATTTTACATGATGTCAAAATTAGGATACTTTAACGTTAATGTATATTGAGCGAGTATCCTCTGATTCTCCATATGCATCTTATCATTAGGAATCATAAAAGCATTCGAAAAAAAGTAGGAGAAGGTTTCATGCATCACAAATGCATAAAAAACATTTTTTTTGAAAAATTTACTTATAGGGTCGACACATGCATACTTCAGGTCAACACATAGAAGAAACAATTTTCTTATGTGTCGACACATACATTATATAGGTCGACTCATGTGTTGCATTATTGAAGCCTGTAGCTTATGTTAGATGTGCCGCCTTTATAGGCCAACACATGACCTTCATAGGTCGATGCATGACCTATACAGGTTGGACATGCGTCGAACAGGTTGACACATAAATTTCATAGGTCGACCTATGCAATAATTGTTTTTCAAAAATTCACAATTTTCTTCAAATATTTTGAATTCCCTTGCCTCATAACATGTATACCTATATATACCTGTTACATGTGTAATTTCATTTCAACGATTTTGGTAAATTTATAAACGAAACATGGAACATACTAAGAGTCGTCACCATCTTCAACCTTGATTTTAGGTATACACACAACAAAGTACACATAATCATTCATTGTTTGGGTTCCATCTAGAATCAAGTTGATAACATCCAATTTAACTTGTGGTTTTGTAAATTGGGTTGAAATCTTAGGGGGGGTTTCAAATAAGAAAATCAAGGTGGGGTTTTCCTTCAAGATCAAAGTGGGGATTTGACGGTTTTGGACAAGATTAATCGCATTTAGATTCGATTGAGTGAATGATTTAAAGAGCTACGATTCTTGCAAAGGAGTAGCGTGATATGGTGTATCATCTTGGAAAAATCTTGGGTTACAACGATTCGCAATTTGGATTCAATCGAGTGAAGGCCTTAAAGGGTTGTGGTTCTTTCAAAGGAGTAACGTGAGATGATGAATTAAAATGGTATTGTTGGGTGACTTTATTAAGCTCAGATCAAGGGAAGAGAAATTGCTAGGATCAACATCAAACTTAAGGTTTGTAAGGTTACATTTCTATATTTCTCTTGTAAACTACATTTTCAAAGTAAGTTTAATTTCATGATCTCAATTAGATTTCAAATTGAGAGCAAACATACCCATAATAAGGCCGATTGAGGAAATGCCTAAACAAATCCTTGTGTATTCTCTCTATCTCTATCTCTTATACATTTCGTTTGAAAATAGTTGAGTTCATCATTTGTGTGATTAATTTGTTTGGTAAATTCTTTTTAAAATATTTTAAAAAATGTCTAGTTATATTGATCACAATCACTTTGACCGTGGTTGAATTTTAAGTCAACAAAACCATACAAAGTTTCAAACAAAATCGATTGCACAAAAGGTGTTTGATAATTTTTCTTAATTGATTTTTTATGTGATTTATCATTGGATATAACATTTTTTATTGAGTGGCTTTCATTAGACTGTGATTGAAACTTATTGATTAGATATCTTATCATTATCTCTGATTTGTTTTTACATACAGATATCCAAGCTTTTCGATAGCGGTTTGGTTTTGACGAGTTGATCCAAGTTACTTCCACTAGCCATTTTCTTGAAAACATTTTTAGTAAATAAATTTTTATTATGGGATCTATTCACTCCACCCCCTCTTGATAAGTTACCTTCGTCTAATAAGACTTCATTTGATTTGGTTGATCTGAATTATAAGCACTTTTCACATCCATTTAATATAAGACAAGAAAAATAACATAAGATATATATATATATATATATATATATATATATATATATATATATATATATATATATAGAGAGAGAGAGAGAGAGAGAGAGAGAATTTTGGTTTCCTATAACCTTGGAATTGGTGCAAATGTCTTAGAGAAATCTATACCTTCTTGCTGACTGTGGCCTTGAGCTACTTGTCTAGGTGATTCTTACCACCTCTCCTTACTCATTCAACTTGTTTCCAAGCACCCATTTTGTTCCAATGATGTCCTTTTGACGAGGTCTGGGAACCAGATCCCATACAACATCTGACAAGGTGTGCATTTCTATAATCCATCCAACATATGATAAGTCCCTCCATAATGTGCATATCCTTCTTTCAGAGGACTATCTTTGCTTCAAATGATTAACTTTTCTGGATGAGAAGACTTATACTAGAAGGTCTTTTTGGATTACAACCTTTTGAAAATTTCAAGGAGCTCCTTCAGAGATCCCCCCCTCTATTTGTATTTCAAAAGTTGAGTTTGGTTCTACATTTCCAACTTTTGAATATCTACCATATATGTGCTACTTCTGAACTACAAAACATATTGTTCTTAGAGGAACAATTTTGTTCCAATAATTCTCTTTTGATAACCATCATCAGCCAGTTCAGTGGCCATATTGACTGAATGAGATTCAGAGGATGGTTAGGCATCTGAAGGACCATCTTTTGATAAAACAACTTCATTCTTTCCAGTACCAGTAATCTTGTCTAACTGGTTTCTTACAAATTCCACATTTTCTTCCTCCTTTTGAGTTTGTAATTGGCACATAGGATTTTCTTTTGTTATAAGTTATAACTAGCCATTGTCCTGAAATTGAGACTGTCGCTTTATTATTTCCTTTGAGCATATATGCACCAAAAACAATATCACTCTTTGGTACCGATAGTTTTATGTGTCCTTTGAGGTTAGTTTTACTTGGTTTCCCCTTATTTTAAGCATTTTCTTTGTAATAAGGCTTTGGATTATTCAAAACCTTAGATTTAATTTTTTTAATTTGAATGAGCCTTATTCTTAGGTTTTGGACCTTTTAGAACCTTATAACAGGTTATCTTAGGTTCCATCTTCTTCAGAACCTTTGACTTTGAGGTCTCAGATTCTTGATTTTTTTAGTACCTTTGACATATGAATCATTGGTTCTAATTTCTTCAAAACCTTTGATCCTAAGGTCCCAGGCTCTAATTTCTTCAGAATCTATGACTCAATAATCATATGTTATGATTAGTTTGAACCCTTTGTTTTACTAGCAGACAAAAAATGAGAGTACAACCCTTTTGTAGCAGAGCTTGAAGAAGAATAGTCTGATGGTTTAATCAAAGTATTAGTCCTTGGATTAAACGACTTTTGGTGATAACTAAGACCTCCTCATTTGCTCTTAACTACTCCATAGATCATGGAATAAAGTTTGGTTCTTTCAAAACAAGTTATGATAAATTATTGAAGAGAAATTTCATGCTCACTCAAGGGTTTATTAGACATTTTACTTACTTGACAATATGATCTATTTCAAGAGATTAATATTTTTTTGAGATTCTTTTTATTCATCCTTTAAAAAATCATATTGTTTTTCCATATTCTCATGTGTCTGGATTTCTGCTGATACTGTCCATAAGATCTTGACAAAAAATAATTAGATTATATTTAATAAGTTTAGTGAATAACTCATCAACATATTCTAAATCTGAGTCAGAATAAGTTTCTAGTTCTAAGTATGAGAGTGTTGAATCTATCATAGGAAGATTGGCTTCTTCTTCATTCTTGCCAGATTCTTCTTCATTATCAAGTTTATCCCATGTTTCCATGAGGCATTTCTTGATCTTGCTTCTGAAGTTATTCTTTTGAAAGCTTCCCTTTTTAGATTTGTCCTTATGAAGCTCTAGACACTCAATTATAAAATGATCAGGCTTCTGACAGTTGAAGCTTCCCTTCTAATCAACATTGCTATGCTTAGAGCTTGATCCTTTGTATCCAGATTTTCAACCACAAAACCTTCTTTTATGGCTGGAAATATATTGAAATCTCTTAATGATGAAAGCCATTTCATCATCAGAATCATCTTCAGATGCTTCATCTTGAGTGACTTTAATTTCAAAGCCAAAGACTGTGATTTTTTAATAGGTTCTTTAACTCCATTGAGTTCTAATTGTTGGCTTTGGAGATTACTGATCAAACTTTCAAGACTGGTCTTGTACGGATCTTTTGAATAGCAGTTACCTTTGGTATGTATTTGACAGGAAGATTCCTAAGAATTTCTTGACATGATCAGAGGTGGTATAACTCTTGTTCAAAACCTGAAGTCCATACATAAGAACTTGAAACCTGGAAAACATAGTGTCAATGCTTTCATCTTCTTTCATTCTGAACTACTTATATTGCTGAACCAAAATATTAGCTTTGGATTCTTTCACTTGTTGATTTCCCTCATAGGTGGCACATAATGTTTCAAAGATAGTTTTGGTAGTAGATTTGTGAATGATCTTTATCTACTCAGAATGAGGCAAGCACAACAAGACAATTAGAGTTTTGTGATAGAAAAATTGCGACAGTTACTTAATAACCATCGTAACTCTAATATAGAGACGTGTGTCACGAAGGTATACACCTACCACCCATACATTTTTAAAAAGATTAATAAATATTATGACTGTTATCATTAAACCACCCTACAAATAATTTCACGACTGTCTCAAAAACCACACTAAATTTTATTAAAATAAAACACTCCCTACATGATGGTGAACCTATCGTTGATATTCCATTACATTCACAAAGTCTGCGACAGTGATTTCACATGTCGTCCTCCATAAATCAATTTTTGCGCTAAACCGAAAATTCATTCAACTTTTATGATTCATTTTCTCTTCTTTTTCAGAATCACGCTCTTGAAGAAAGAGGGAAACAAAACATTTTCTCAGCCACTCACATCGTCACTATGAATCACCGTCAAAGCAACCACCATCAATTCTAATCTTAATAGGTTTGTCTTCTCAAACCCTACATTACTTCTTAAACCCTAAGTTATTTTTAAAACCCTAAATCACTTCTCAAAACCTAAGTTTTTTCTGCAAATATGTGTGTTTTCATTTCATATTATAATCCCTTCTACATGTTTTCTCTAGTTTTTGCTTTAAGCCTAAGCTTGACATTGCTTCATAGATTGTTCATCATAAAATCATTTTTTTTTTGGATTTTTACTTAATTCTTATTAAGTAATTTTTGTTGGCATTTGATTTTCATATTCATACAATTTCATATTTATTAAAACACATTTTTAGAAAAGATAATTTGAATATTTTGATTATACATTATTTCATTTTTTTGGCCAAGTTCAATCTAACATATGACTATAGATAAAACATGTTGGAGAGGGTACAATAGATCCTTGACTCATGCAGAATCCATATTCTCCTACCAACATGTTGCTTGCTCAATTTGCTCTTTTTCTTGTGCAGGAAAAATTACAAGCTACAATTAAGGATTTTGTGTCTTAAAATAAGGCATTTAAGAAAGTATATGGAAAAGAACAACATGAATATGTTCGTAGTATGAGACTTGGAGTTACACCATTTCAGATTAATATATCTACAAGATCGGCATCTTCTTCTGCAGAAAATGAAAAAAATAAAGGAAATGAAGAAATCAATGCACTTAAGAAAAAGAATTCAAAAATTGATGAATTGATGGAGGGAATCACATTCTTAAAGCAAATGTACAATGCTAAGAAAGAGGAAATTGAACTCTTAATGCAAATGCAAAATTCTAGTGGAAGACAAATATATTATTTTGATGCATTTAAAATTAAAGCTTATGAGTATTATTTTAATACATTTTTTTTAAGGATTGGAATCACTTGCTGATGGTAGACGTTCATCCGAGTCTAGTTATTGAATTGCAAAATGATATACTTTCTAGATTATGAACTTTCTTATATATTTTTGGCATAGTGATACTTATTATTATAATATTAGGATTTGATATATTTTCGATTTTTTGTACTACATGACATGATTATGGAACTCGCATTTTACATAATTATGGAACTCACATTCTTTTTTATTTTTTATTTTTAATATTATGATGCTTATTGATTTACATGTTTTTTATTGGAATTAATTTTACTACTTTAAAAAGTGATAGAAAATAAAATTAAAAAATAATACTATAAATAAAATTATTATAATATAGATGATTTAAAGAAAAAAAATAATATTAAAAAGAATAATACTATATTTAAGAGTATTTTAGTAGATAATAGTTTAAATTAAAAAAATAATACAATAGATACAAATTAATAATGGTTTAAACTGTTGCTAAATGTAAAAATTAAATAATTAATATCATTTTAAACCGTTACCAAATGAATTATATTTAAAATTTATAAATCAAATTACGCGGTTTGAACCGCCAGGATATCACATTAACGACAGTTTTAAACTGTCACGACGAGATTTAACCGTTGCTATTTCCAGTTTATGTTAGTTCCAACCCGTCGTGAATTAGAATTTACAACAGTTTTAAATCATCAGAATCAACAATAAAAACAAAAATCAAAAGGATATTCATGACGATATTTGACCGTCGCCATTTCCAATTTAGGTCAATTCCAACCTGTCGTGAAATATAAAGACGATCAGTGTGACAGTTTTGGCAACCATCGCTAAACAACATGGGGGCACACGTTTCTGCAATGGTACTGGAACTATCGTAGATTGTAAATTATAGCAATTTTAACCGTCATAACATGTCAAAATAACTGCCGCTATATGCCAATTTTCTTATGGTGAAGGTATCAACAAGCATAACTCTCACTTTATGGTGTTTTCTATAGATCGTTTTCATAACCGGTGTAAGAGCTTTTCTATCAGATACCATTCCTACTCCATTCTTGGAAGCAAGTAAAGTAAAAACACATGACACAAACAATTATCCTGGTTCTTCTCACAACCTAAGAGTATTCCAGCAAGAGAATTCATTTTCTTCCACACACAATTATAAGACTTTCTTTCTCAGAACCACAAGTCTAAGACTTGCTTGCTCAAGCACACAAGCTCAAGACTTCCTTGATCTAGCATACAAGCAAAATAATTCATTGCTCAAACACACAAGTATGAGATTTCCTTGCTTAAGCACACAAACTTAAGACTTCAAATGTTCAAACACTAAAGCAAGAGACTTCTAACTCTAAACAAATTGTTAATAGATTTGGGTAACAACTACACTTGATATACAATCAGATGTGTAGACATAATATAACTTAGAAAGACTTTAAGACATAAGAACTTCTAAAATATAAAAATGTTAATATGTTCTAAGTCTAACAAATTTGACATATTAGCTTCTCTTTTATTGTCAATGTTCAGAGTCTTGTAATGCAGTATGGTAGACTTCATCTTCAGATCTTCTGCTCCTTTTATATAGAGAAATTAAAGAGTTGTTGGGAAGACTTTCACCAATTAAGTTGAACTAGCTTTGTACTTGATTAGGCACATTAACAAAGCACCTTTATGCAAGTGAAATTATCCTTTGAAGCCCAGGAACGAAGATAGATAGTTTTCTTAAGTCTTTACGTGATCAAAAAGTCTTTGAGTATGTCAGAGTTCTCTTGGTAGAAGAGCTTTTGTTTTAGAGGTTGACTTTTCTTCAGACTTCACTCTTCAGAGACTAATCACATCAGAGTCCTCTTCTTTGACTTTTGAAGCTTCAGAGTTTGGGTCACGAGAGACTGACTTTCTTTAGAGTTTGGATCTCCATCAGAGGCATAGTCTTCAGAGGTGGTCTTTAGAGCTAGAGCCTGATCATCAGATGAAGATTCTTCAAGCAACTCTTCATTTATTCTTAATGAATATATTTATGCAAATTTGAGAAGATGTTAGATAACCCAATTGTTTTTTAGATACTTTATTATCATCAAAACCAAAGGATATAGTATTAACCAATTTTGTTCCAACACACAATAAGATTTAATTAAGTCTTTGAATAATCTTTCGAGTTTATTTGTATTCAATTCTAACCATAAACTTGCACAATCATACATATATCATTTTATTTCAAATATATTGAGGTCGTTTGTTTAATATTTTCTTAAATAATTTTTAAGATGTAATATTTTCTTAAAAGAAATTGTAAAAAAATATTTTTAAAAATTTAAAATGAAAAATTGTTTTAAAAAGTTTTCATATAATAATATTTTAGATATTTCATCTATTTATTAAATTCTTTTAGATATCAAAATTTTTAAAAAATCATAAAAATTAATAATTTTTCATAATAAGTATTTAAAAATAATATTTTTGGAATTTTATATAATTTTGATTATATTTTAATTTTCAAATAATATATATTTATGTTATCGAATATCGACATTACTCTTTTTATTAATAAACAATAAATTTGAAATAACTTTTAATATTTAAAAAAACTTTTCATAAACTTCTTTTTTATTTTTGACGCCATAAAATTCATTATTATAAATACATACACAAATTTAATTTTTTATAACTATGACAAACAAGTCTATTATCTCTCTATACGTACATGTTCTTTTGTGGATTCATGAGAAATGATTTAGCAATACTAGACAAACACATACATTGTAATACGTCAATTTCTTTAGACAAAGCAAAATGACCCAAATTCACCATTAATCGTCATTCTCAGAATCTAATCTCCAAATTTTAACAAATAAAAAAAAAACTAGTAATTTCAAGTGTAGCCTTGCTTGTATTTGCGAAAGATCTCCTCAGTTTTGGCATTTCTAAAAGCAAAACACCCAAACAAGTATACAACAATTAAACCAACCAATGTAACAATCAAAATCAGATTGGCTTTTCTCCAATCTTTTCTAAGTGTTGCTAATAAACCAGCTTTGCATGAGTCACAATTATAGCAAAGTTGTGTTTGATCATTGCTCCATTTCATGCAATCCATGTCTTCCCCATTGTTGATTGGACTAATCCAATATGTTGGGTTCACAAATGTGTAGCCACATTTTGTTGGTGGTTTGCAACACCCTGACTGCATGAGAATTAAAGTTAAAAAGCAAAAGGAATAAAAGGTTAATGAGGAATAACATGTTTTGTGGGGAAAGAATATGTAATAATAACTTTTTTCTTTAGGTAAGAAATCTGAGTTCGTTCATTAATTAATAAGTCATGGCTGCTTTAAGAATAATTTACTTAATGAACAAGTAATGTAATAAAAAGGGAATTTAATAAATATAGGGAACTTATTTTAATCTAATATTTGTTCATCTTAAAGCTTTCGTCCGTTCAGGAAAAAAAAAAGGATGATGCAGATTGCAACACATAGACTTTTAAAGATTAAAAATTACCAACAAAAAATTGTTAATACGGGAGCATACAAAATTATGGGATGGAGCAGAGCGAATAAAACAGACGAGTGTAACGGAACAGATCTGTTTTATCATTCTTAATCATGAATTTCAATATGCACATCTAAAATGTGTTTATAGAGGGACTAAATGAGTCGGTTTAAATATTTATGAAAATGTGTTATTTTCTATAATTAATGTATAGTAAATTTACCTGCAAGGGTGATAGGTGTGCATTAAAGAAATCTTGAGGTAACCGATAGCTTTGATTCAACTCAGCACAAATATTTGATGAACTAAGACAACTCTTTATTCCATCCCACTTATGGGAACTTCTAACCCTTCTTCTTAGCCAAATTGAGAAATCATCCACACGATACTCCAAATATGACCTATTAGGTTCAATATTTCCATGTCCTCTAAGTGTCACAAAATAAACAAAAATCACCAAAGAACCCAACAATACAATGAGCACAATCATTGCAATTAGATATAATATAAGAAGCATTGGTATCCTCCAAAAAGCTCCAACCAAGCCTACCATAGCAACAATGAAAATTAGTACCCCTAAAATTATAACTGGCCATTGTAGGATTTTGACACATGATTCTGCTTGTAGAGTTGTTAGCCAAATGCCAGCACCTATGATAGGGATTGAGAGGAGTACTGCTATGAAGTTTATGATTCCTATGACATTGTTGCTCAATGCCATTTTGTAAATTTCATTCCAAATGATTTGTTAGTTTTCTAGGATATATACCGTGAAAGCTTCTATAGCAAGTTAATGATATCATGATTTAATTAATTATTGATATTTTGATATATACCTTTGTAGCATCTAAGTTGGTTCCTTCATATATCTTCCAAAGAACCCACATGCTCATGCCTTTGTAGCATCTAAGTTAGTTCCTTCATATATCTTCCAAAGAACCTTAAGCATTTATGTACTTTAATCTAGAAATAACTCATTAATTTCGTCGAGCATATAACTCATTTAAAAGTGGATCTTTTTTATTAAGGCATTAATTTTTTGGTCTCCCTGTGGAGATTAAAAAAATTAGAAATATATATCCTATAAAAATTTGAAATTGTCTTTTTGATTTCGGAGATGTATCTTTAGAATTATTATTTAACCATATTAGTGAAACATGCCCTAATTAAGACTCACCCTATATCTTATCTTCAAACTCAATTTGAACTGTTTTTTCGCGCTGATCACAAATATGTAATTAGATTTGCGTTTAATTGTGTATTTTGTTCGGATCGACGATTTTTCATTATGTATGTCATCCAAAAAAATGATCAAATTATTACAAAAACATAGCACAAAAGGACCTATTTGTAGCAAAAAAAACATAAGGGAGTACATTGTTACAATTAAATAACTTAAAGGACCAGGTAGGTAATTTAACCTTTTTAATTTATTCTAGAGATGCATCTTCGAAACAACTCCATGCACAACTCCTGCATTCCTCAATGCAACCACTACGCCAAAAATGACTTTTAACAGCGCATCTTAGAGAGCGCTTTTAAAAGAAAGCGCTGTCTAAGGTTAAAATTAAAATAAAACACGGAAAATGTTCCAAAAAACAATGAAAGCGCTGTCTAAGAGGGGGGGGGGGGGTCTTAGACAACGCTTTCTAAAAGCGTTGTCTAAGACCCCCCTTAGACAGCGCTTTTAGAAAGCGCTTTTAAATATAGACCTTAGTCAGCGCTTTTGATAAAGCGCTGTTTAAAGTCTTTAAATTAAAAAAAAAAATTAAAACCAAAAGCGCTGTCTAAGGGGGGGGGGGTTTAGAAAGCGCTTTTCGAAAGCGCTGTCTAAGGCATACCTTTGAAAGCGCTTTCCACAAAAGCGCTGTCTAAGGTCTAATTAAAATAAAATTTCAGACTTCTATTTTCGTTCTCTGTTCTTTTGTTTTCCCTCCTGCGAACGAAACCCTAAAAGCGAAACCCATTACAGCGAACTTGAATACACTTTCATTTTTCGGTTTCAATCATTGAACGTGTTTGAAGAATCGTACGTGTCTCGACATTTGGGTGTTTACTTCGTTTTTCGTTTCTACTGTTCTTCATTTCTTCATTTCTTCGTTTCTACTGTATAATCTTGTTGAGAATGTTGAGAATGTTTATAATCTTGTTGAGAATGTTGAGAATGTTTATAATCTTGTTGAGAATGTTGAGAATGTTTATAATCTTGCGGTAGTTTACTAATGTTGAGAATGTGCATAATCTTGTTGACTGAGTTTAGTGTATTATTCTTGTTTAAGTTGTTTTGATTCATAAAAACTGAGTTTAGAAGTTGACAATAGAAAAATGTTGATGTTTGTAAGGAAAACAATAAGGTACATTGTTGTTGTTATGTTTGATTAGAAAACTGAGTTTGTAAAAACTGAGTTCATAAGGTACATTGTTGTTGTTATGTTTGATAAGTAATAATGTTGATAATAGAAAAATGTTGATAATAGAATAATGTTTATAAGAGAAAAGTAATGGAAGAAAAAGTTTGATTCTTGTAATAGAAAAAATGAAAGTGATGAGGTAATTAAAGTTGTTATGTTTGATAAGTAATAATGTTGTAATAGAAAAATGTTCTTCCTTGAAAAATGTTGTAATACAAAAATGTTTGTAATAGAAAATGTTTATAGGTATAGTTATAGGTATAGTTATAGGTATATTCTAATAGAAAATTAAAGTTAGTTATAGAAAAATTAACGTGTTATAGGTATAGTTATAGGTATATTGTAATAGAAAAAGTTTGATTCTTGTAATAGAAAAAATGAAAGTGATGAGGTAATTAAAGTTGGTATATCGGCGTATCGGATACGTTATTGAAGTTTATATTAACATTGGTTATGTATACGTTATTGAAGTTTAAAATGAATTGAACTTTAAAATTGTTAGAATATTCAAAGATACTACCTTAGTTATGTATTTTCGTCTGGATTGATTGTTTATAAGTAGGAAAACCATGGATAAAACATGGATCTGTGCCGATCGAATGACCAAAGAGTACGAGAGTGGGGTTGCGGAATTCGTTAAGTATGCTGTTCAACACGCTGAAAACCCCAGACGAATGCATTGTCCTTGCTTGCGTTGTTGTTATATTGGTAAGGTTGACGCACATGGATTGAAATCGCATTTGCTGAGGCATGGAATTGATCAAAGTTATCAGTGTTGGATATTTCATGGTGAGAAAATTAACGAGAATGTTGAATCGAGTGGAAAAAGTAATACGACCTATGCTTCATACGACAAAGACACGGAAACATACGATTGTGATCGAGTTGAAGAGATTGTAGAAGCACTGGAAGAAGATCTTCATGATTGTCCTGAAATGTTTGAGAGGATGGTAAGCGATGCAGAGAAACCGTTGTACAAAGGTTGCACTAAATTCTCAAGACTGTCTGCGGTATTAAAGTTGTACAACTTAAAGGCGGGCAATGGATGGTCGGATAAAAGTTTCACAGAGTTGTTGGCCCTTATGAGAGAAATGCTACCGGATGATAATTTTCTTCCTAATCGAACCTATGAGGCAAAAAAAATGTTGTGCTCTATTGGCATGAGCTATGATAAGATACATGCTTGTCCTAACGATTGCATTTTGTTTCGTAACAAATATGCAACGTTAACTGAGTGCCCTAAATGCGGTTTGTCTCGATATAAGAAAAGATTATCTCCCGCAAAAGTCTTATGGTATTTTCCGATAATTCCGAGATTTAGGCGCATGTTTCGTAGTGAAACCGATGCAAGACATCTTACTTGGCATGCAGATGAAAGAATTATTGATGGAAAGTATCGGCATCCGGCTGATTCACCACAGTGGTCGAAGATTGATAATGATTATCCTGAGTTTGGATCAGAAGCAAGAAACCTTCGATTGGCATTATCTACTGATGGAATGAACCCACATGGTCTTCAAAGTATCTCACATACCACATGGCCTGTGATTCTTATAACTTATAACCTACCTTCGTGGTTATGTATGAAGTGTAAGTACATGATGTTATCTATGTTAATCTCTGGGCCTAAACAACCAGGGAATGACATAGACGTATACTTGACACCTTTGATCGAAGATTTAAAGATTTTGTGGGAGAACGGTGTGGAGGTTTATGATGGATATAGGAAAGAAAGTTTCAATTTGAGGGCGATGTTGTTTGGCACAATTAATGATTTTCCAGCATACGGGAATCTATCTGGGTATAGCATTAAAGGTCAACGTGTGTGTCCTGTTTGTGAAGACGGAACCGATACGATTCGATTGGAACTTTGCCAGAAGAATGTGTTTCTCGGTCATCGTAGATTCTTACATTCTAAACATCACTACCGTGGGTGGAGAAAAGCATTCAATGGAGACACCGAACATCGTAGAGCTCCACCCGCATTGTCAGGTGAACAAGTTTTTGAAAAGGTGAAAGATGTGCGTACTGAGTTTGGCAAGCCTTTTGCACATAAGATTGTGAAAGGTGGGTGGAATAAAAGGTCGATATTTTTTGAATTGCCATATTGGAAGTCTTTGTACGTGAGACATTTTCTCGATGTTATGCATATTGAAAAAAACGTATTTGAAAGTGTTATCGGTACATTACTCAATATAAAAGGCAAGTCTAAGGATGGCCTTAAAGCAAGGGAGGACATGTTAAAAATGGGAATGAGAACTGAATTAGCACCCATGAAGAAAGGAAGACGAACATATCTACCACCTTCTGCTTTTACTTTATCTAGAAAGGAGAAAAAAAATTTGTGTAAGTCTTTGAGTGAAGTTAAGGTTCCAAAAGGATACTCATCAGATATCAGAAGACTTGTTTCTATGAAAGACCTCAAGTTGAAGAATTTGAAGACACATGATTGCCATGTTATAATGGAACATTTTCTACCGATAGGTATACGTTCTATTTTTCCAGAAAAAGTAAGAAGTGCCATAACTAAATTGTGTTTTTTCTTTAGGTCAATCTGTAGTAAGGTGATCGATCCCAAGATCTTACCAACACTATAAAAAGAGATTGTAATTACCTTGTGTGAGCTTGAAATGTATTTTCCTCCGTCTTTTTTTGACATAATGGTTCATTTAGTTGTTCATCTTGTGAAAGAGACACAGTTGTGTGGACCAGCTTATATGAGATGGATGTACCCTGCTGAACGGTATATGAAAATATTAAAAGGGTACGTGAAATCCCGAAGTCGACCAGACGGGTGTATTGTTGAACGATACATTGTTGAAGAAGCTGTTGAGTTTTGTACTGAATATTTGTCTAACGTTCAATCGATTGGACTCCCCAGAGCTCAGATTTTCGAAAAAATGGAAGGTAAAAAATTAATTGGGAATAAAATTGTGACACTATCAAGGGATGAACGGGATCAAGTTCATTTGTATGTTCTGCACAATAATAATGAGGTTGAGCCATATGTTGAAATGCACAAGGATGTACTCCGAAGGTTAAATCCGAACAGAAATGAAAATTGGATAGTTATAGAGCACAATCAAAGTTTCATACAATGGTTGAAGGATCATATTTATTCGAAGCGCTCTTCAGATCCTTCTTCGGTAACAGAAAGGTTGAGATGTTTGGCATATGGTCCAAGTTTGCATGTGTTTTCTCATAGCGCATACTCAATTAATGGATACACATTTTATACCAAAGAACAAGATGATAAGAGTACTATGCAAAATACTGGTGTCACCGTGCTAGCTGAAGCAATGCATATATCAAGTATGAAGGACTTAAACCCCAAATATGCAAATTTGTCATATTTTGGAGTTATTGAGCACATTTAGGTGTTTGATTACGAGAAGTTTCAGATTCCCATCTTTGGTTGCAAGTGGGTGAATAGTAGTGGCATACGAATGGATGAGTCTGGATTTTTGCAAGTTGATCTTACTAGAGTGGGGTACAAAGATGAACCTTTTATTCTAGCATCTCAAGCTAAACAAGTGTTCTATGTTGTAACACGGTGGGAGAACTGACTTTAGTTAAATGTTGCGGATAGCAAGAGTCGCCACCGACTTTTATTTTATCCAAAAGGAAAGGGCATAAAAGAACAGGAAAGACCTTAAAAGATTTTTGGGTTCGGGGGGTAGGTTATGTAAAGGGAAGGTGTTAGCACCCTTTACATCCATGGTTATCCATGGGCTCTTAGTTACTTAGCTCACTTTAAACTGTTTTGAGAAGTGTAGTGTGTGATTAAAAATTTTCTTAAGCACCTTATAATGATCCTTGTATGGATATATATAAAGACTTTGTTTTGAAAATTTGTTTGAAATGTGAAGTGTAATGAAGTATTTTTGAAGAAAAGTGAGCAAGTACTTAAGAGGAACCTACCCTATGTTAAATCTTTACTGTTCTTATATGTTCTTTCAATGGTAAGACTATCCCTATTATTAAGGAATAGGTAGTCATTACCTTGGATGTTATGAGGGACAAGTGAAGGGACATCTGTGATTAGGCAACTGTAAGGTGTATGAGCAATTCGAAGAGACTTATCATCTTTTATTCGAAAGGGACAAGATCATTTACGAAGGCAACCATGAAGGGACTTGATCTTATAATCTTTAAAGGGACTAGATGATATTAATAAGAGAAGGGACTTTACTTTGTACACCTTACTTGACCTTTTATTTAGGCAACATGAGAGGTAACCCTTAAGAAGTGAGATGGCGATCCAAGATCGACTTACGTGTGTGCGTGTACAAATTCAAGTATTTATCTTATAATTAGTGATCTAAGTCCAATTTTAAGATACAAACATGTTTGCACTCCCTAGTTTACTAACCATAGCAATTTAAATAAATGATAAAAATTCTACCACTATTACATAGCTTGCATAATTACATTATAATAAAATAATTTAAATAATAAGCATATAATAAATAAATAAAAGGTTAGTAATAATAAGAAAATAAATATAAGAGAAAAAAAAGAATTAGCACAATAATATACACTATAAAAATCAAATTGAAATTTAAACTTTAAATAAATAATAATTTTTTTCTAAAGAATTTCAAGAAGAGAAATAAATAATAATAATTATATACTAATAAACATGATTAATAGTTTAATAATTTAATTATATATACATATTAGAAATATTTATTAATTATAATTAAACAAACATAATAAAATAAGAAATTACAATTATAAAAGAAAATTAGGGTTTTGAAAATAAATTAGGGTTTATAAAAAATAATTAGGTTTTACATATAAAAATATTAGGGTTTTTTAATTTAATATTCAATATTAATTCAATTATAAAAATAAGTTATATATAATAATAATATGGACATACAAATAAAATAAAATATTAATTTCAAACATATACAATTTTATTTTATTTATATTATTTTTATTAATTCATTATATAATATTTAATTAAAATTAAAGAAAAGAAAAAGAAATAGAAAACAATTAGGTTAAAAAAAATTAGTAAAAACTCACCTGCTAGAGCCTAGGGTCGAACCCAGGTCTCCCAGCATCCACCACCAGCCTTCAACCAACTGGGCTGCGCATGCAACATGCTTATGGAATGACCCATAGTGATAATATAATAAACCTGTTTAATAAATGAACTTTTAAACAAAAAAGAATGACCAAGGGATCGAACCCTGGTCCTTGGCTTCAACGCTTGTGTCCAAAACCAGCTGAGCTACGCGCTCGTTGGTGACATATAATGAAACAAATACATAATAAAATAAGTCTATTATTTGAATTATATTTTCGCGCCAGAGGTCGTCTCCTAGCTCCAGCCGTCCAGTTAGGTTATACCTACGGTTTGTCCGTCACTAAAGCTTTTAGTGACGGATTTTCGTCGTCACTACAGCTCCTGCACTTTAAATCATGAATAACACGCATAATAAATTTATCTTAATTGTCCAGATCAACTATATGATGATCATTGATCTCAAATATGTCACTAATTTGGATTAAAATCGCCTGTGGAGTGAATTCCCAATTCACGGTTTCCTTAGAAAAACTACAAATTAGAAGAATCCGAATTTAAAAAATTGATGAAATTTTGAAAGTGCAAACTTATCCTTGAAGCCTTGAATTCGTCCCCTTGTGCTGGCCATGTGTTTGTGTATATATATGGATGAGATTAGGTCAAAAAAAAGTTATAACTCTTTGGACTTTTTGGATAATTGAAGATTGAAAAAGATTTGTCATAAAACTTGATTTTTCTTTGATCCAACATTGCTATTTTGGGATAATCTTCATAACTCTTGTATCAATTAGATCCAAATACCCTTTATGACTTTCTAGAAACAAAATAATTTTAAATCTTCACTTTTTTATATTTTATTTGAATTTAAAATGAATTTTAATATAAAAAATCATAATAAATAAAAATAAAATTATGAAAATTATGAAAATATTAAATTAATTTCGTGCATGATGTCATGGAACATATTGGATCACCAAAAAGTCAGCCCATTTGAAGAATTATGGTTTTAAGACCCCATTTACTTCATAAACCACTAAAAAATTTCCCAACTTTGCAAGGTCACAAATCCTTCAATTTTAATGATATGAGTGTGTTCTTGGACATTTTGGAAAGCTTAAAGAGTCCCCTAACCAATCTCTTTGGTCTCATGTCCATATCTTTTACCATTCTCAAGTTATGCTCTTTGGAAGTTGTTGACTTTTTGTTGACTTTTAAAAGGACCTATAATGTCTTAGCTCATACCTTCAAAATGAAGCATTTTTGGGCTTGGCTTGTGAGACACAAAGTTGTAGAGAATTCAATTTACTTCAAAATGAGCTTTGGATTGAAATTTTTTGATGAAGCATGTGAAAGTTATGGCTGGTCAAAGTTCAGTTGACTTTTCCTATGAAAACCCTAATTTAGAAACTCCTGATTCTTGATGATCTGAAATCTCCTTGATGAATTATGATCAACCCTTGATCAAATGATGGATTTTACTTCATATGCTTGATGTTGGCAAAAAATCATGAAGTTTGACTTTGGTTTAACCACAGTTGACCTCAGTTTGACTTTTTAACTACTTTGACTGATTTTAACCTATCTGATCAGCTGACTGAGCAAACCTTTGGGGAAAGTCTTGAAACTTGAAATGGGGATTCTTGAACTCATATAAGATGTTATGAAGCTCACTTGAAGTCTTGGAAGTCCATTTAGCCTGATTAAAGTCAAAAAACCCTAGTTTAGGATGCATTGCTTAGGAGGATGCATTGTCTGAGGGAATTGTCAAATCTTCTGACTAATTGTGAACTTTGTGAACTTTGTGAACCTCATGAGATGTCTTGTGAACCTTGTGAACCTTGTGAGCCTCTTAGTACACAATGATTTGTCTTGTGGAGGGCAAATTTTGGGGTGCAACAGCTGCCCCTGTTCAATTTTTTGAAACCTGAGGGGTTGGATTGGTATATGTGCCAGTCGTGACCTGGAAGGTTGAAGGGGATTGAACACAAAAGCCCAAAAATTTGCACTTGCCGGTGCATAAAGTAACACTGATGATTAGCTGTGTATGCTTGAGTGGGCTTGAAGATGCCACTTGGAAGAATTGGAGATGGGCTTAGAGATGCCATCTGAAGATGGGCTTGGAGATGCCATCTAAAGTATCAGAATGTGATGATGTCTGTATGTTGATACTGGATATCAGTACTAGGTCTTTGTATAAGCCGTCTCTGAATCATTTATGCAACATAGTTTGAATTGTTGAATGGACCAGTAGAAATAAATCTTTGTGATGATTATCTCTTCTGGAAATATCTTGGATTAGGGAATGGATCTTTGTACGGACCGTTTGCCTACTCTCCAAGGTCAAAAGAACGTCAGGATTTGTTCTTCTGAAAAATGTCTTGAACCAGGGAATGGATCTTTTTACAGACCGTTTGCCTGCTATTCAAGGGCCAAAAGAACGTCAGGGTTTGTTCTTCTGAAAAATATCTTGAACCAGGGAATGGATCTTTTTACAGACCGTTTGCCTGCTATTCAAGGGCCAAAAGAACGTCAGGATTTGTTCTTCTGAAAAATATCTTGAACCAGGGAATGGATCTTTTTACAGACCGTTTGCCTGCTATTCAAGGGCCAAAAGAACGTCAGGATTTGTTCTTCTGAAATTGAACCAGGGAATGGATCTTTTTACAGACCGTTTGCCTGCTATTCAAGGGCCAAAAGAACGTCAAGATTTGTTCTTCTGAAAAATATCTTGAACCAGGGAATGGATCTTTTTACAGACCGTTTGCCTGCTATTCAAGGGCCAAAAGAACGTCAGGATTTGTTCTTCTGAAAAATGTCTTGAACCAGGGAATGTATCTTTTTACAGACCGTTTGCATGTTATTCAAGGACATCTTGAGTAATGTATGGATCATTTCTGACCTGTTGTAACTTGTTGATATTGTTTTACCTGCATATAACCATCCTGCAAGGAGAATGTTAGTTTATGCAATATGTATGTATGCATAGTATGATGCACCTAAGTAAATGTATTATGTATTTATGGATATGTATGTTATGGTATGATGTAAATGATGTATGTATGAATCATGCATCCTGAAGCGTCTGGATATCTTCGTATAACAACTGCTGGCTAGGGAAAATAAATCCCGAGTCGTTGCTGAAGAATATGAGGAACTCGTTCTCGTCTCGTTTGATAGTATAATATTCATAACTTCCCGTCTTCGTTCGTCGTACTCCCATTGAAGGAATAAGTTCCTGAGTATCCCGACTGAGGATAAAAGAGATGGACATAAATTAAAGGGGAAATGTAACTCGAAGTATCTATGATGATAGATTTTCCCTACTGGGGATTTGTAGCTGTCTTGTGGGGATGAACCGGCGAAGTTTCGTTGAATTCCTTCCCTCGTTCGTCCTTAGTAAATACTATTACTGCATTTTTATGCATTTCTGGTAAACATCAATCATATTCAAAAGCATACATACATTCAAACACAACCAATGGACGTTTCGCTTATGTAAATAGGGTAAAAGTAAATCTGGATTCAAAGATGAAATTTTATTTATATCACAAAGTGACCCATACATAGGCAAGTTTGTACAAGGAGACAGAAATCCTAGTAAGAGGAATTCGTCATAAAAATCTTTACAAAACAAAGAAAATCAGCTACGTGGGAAATAATCCTATTGAGTTTCAATTCTACTATTGCCATTATCTTCAAGTATCTCATCTTCTACTGTTGAGACGGAAACGATTGGATTGATCTTCATCTGTTCGAGCTTGGTTAAGTAGCACAACTGGTTGTAGTTACATGGGTGATCCAAACGAGACATAGTCATACGCTTTAATCCCTAACTTTTGCCTGGATTTCCTTTTTCAGGTTTTCAATCCACCGGGATACCCTTTTTTGCCCAAGCCGCCTTTTCAGGTTTTCGACTTGTCGGGTGTACATTTTTTTCCCGAACCCTTTTGGTTCGCTGGGATGCCCTTATTTTTTCCTAGGCCAGTCAACCTAGAGGGTCTCTTTTCATGCGTAGTATTTTTTAACTATGTCTGCGTTTATAGGCTGCGGGAAGTCTTCACCATCCATAGTAGTAAGTATCATGGCACCTCCTGAGAATATTGTTTTGACTACAAATGGTCCTTCATATGTAGGAGTCCACTTGCCCCTAGGATCACCCTGTGGTAATATGATACGCTTGATTACCAAGTCACCAACCTGATATACCTTTGGCTTAACCTTCTTATTAAAAGCTTTAATCATCCGTTTCTGGTACATCTGGCCATGACAAACAGCTGCTAACCTCTTCTCATCAATCAAATTTATTTGGTCAAGTCGAGTCTGAATCCACTCATCTTCATCCAAGCCTGCATCCTTCATGATTCTTAAGGAAGGGATCTGAACTTCAATGGGCAGAACTGCTTCCATACCATAGACTAAGGAGAATGGGGTTGCCCCTGTTGAAGTACGTATTGTAGTACGATAACCATGAAGAGCAAATGGTAACATCTCATGCCAATCCTTGTAAGTAACAGTCATCTTCTGTATAATCTTCTTAATGTTCTTATTAGCAGCTTCCACTGCCCCATTCATTTTCGGACGATACGGAGAAGAATTGTGATGCTTAATCTTGAACTACGTGCAAAGATCAGTAATCATAGTGTTGTTCAGATTAGAGCCATTGTCTGTGATAATCCTTTCAGGGATACCATACCTACAAATGAGATTATTCTTAATGAATCGAGCCACCACATTCTTAGTAACAGATGCAAATGAAGCTGCCTCCACCCACTTTGTAAAGTAATCAATAGCAACCAGGATGAAACGATGCCCATTAGAAGCAGTAGGCTTGATCTCACCAATCATATCAATGCCCCACATGGAAAAAGGCCAAGGAGAAGTCAACACATTCAATGGTGATGGAGGTATATGTACTTTGTCAGCATAAATTTGACACTTGTGACATGTTCTGGAATGTTGATAGCAGTCAGCTTCCATGGTAGACCAATAGTAACCTGCTCTCAATATCTTCTTTGCCATAGTATGACCACTAGAATGAGTGCCAAAGAACCCATCATGCATATCCTCCATAATCTCTGTTGCTTCTTTCTTATCCACACAACGAAGCAAAGTTGAATCATGATTGCGCTTGTGAAAAATTCCATTACTCAAGAAGAACTTGGCAGAAAACCTCCTTAGAAACCTCTTATCTTTGACAGATGCCCCTTCAGGGAACTCCTGAGCTTCGCGATATCTTTTCACTTCATAGAACCAAGGCTTCTCTTTTGCTTCTTCAGTGTCAATCTCATTGCAGTATGCAGGCTTCTCAAATCTATCAATAGTAATCTTGGGAGCTTCATCATCCCAGCTGATCTCAAACATGGATGCCATGGTGGCTAATGCATCTGCCAACTGATTTTCTCTTCGTGGGATATGTCCAAAGGTAATCTCTTTAAAATGTGGGATTAAGGAAAACACATACTCTCTGTAAGGAATGAGGTTATCATGCTTGGTATCCCAATCTCCTTTGATCTGACTTACTACCAGGGCTGAATCTCCATATACGTCCAGGAACTGAATCTTCATATCAATGGCAGCTTTGATACCCAGGATACATGCCTCATACTCAGCCATGTTATTATGACAATAGAAACAAAGTATTGCAGTAATCGGGGTATGACAACCTTCAGGGGAACTGATTACAACACCAACACCATTACATGGTGCATTAGAAGCTCCATCAAAAACCATAGTCCATCGGGATCCTTGTTCAGGTCCGTCATATTGTCCAGGTTCTTTGGTAATAATCATAATGTCTTCATCAGGGAACTCAAAACTCATTGAATGATAATCATCCACTGCTTGATGAGCCAAATGATCAGCCACAACACTTCCTTTAATGGCCTTCTGAGTAGTATACTGTATATCATATTCTGTCAAGATCATCTGCCATCTTGCTATTCGTCCGAAGAGAGCAGGTTTCTCGAATATGTACTTGATTGGATCCATCTTCGAAATCAATAAGGTAGTATGAGTCAACATATACTGTCTTAGTCGACGAGCAGCCCATGCCAAAGCGCAGCAAGTTTTCTCGAGCAGTGAGTATCTTGTTTCACAGTCGGTAAACTTTTTGCTAAGGTAGTATATTGCTTGCTCTTTTCGACCAGACTCGTCATGTTGCCCCAACACACACCCCATTGAGTTATCTAACACTGTTAAGTACATAATCAAGGGTCTTCCATCAACTGGTGGCATCAAAATGGGAGGTTCCAGGAGACATTTCTTGATTTCATCAAAGGTTGTCTGGCACTCGTCATTCCATTCCATTACCTGATCTTTCTTCAACAACTTAAAGATTGGCTCACAGGTAGAAGTTAATTGGGAAATAAATCTTGCGATGTAATTCAATCGTCCCAAGAAACCTCTAACTTCCTTCTCAGTACGGGGAGCTGGCATCTCTTGTATAGCTTTTACTTTTGCAGGGTCTACTTCAATACCTTTTCCACTGACGATGAAACCCAGGAGTTTACCAAACCTTACTCCAAAAGTACACTTGTTTGGGTTTAATCTCAATTTGTATTTCTTCAATCTTTCAAACAACTTATGCAGATGATCAAGATGTTGCTCTTCATTCTGGGACCTGGCTATCATATCGTCCACATATACCTCTATCTCATGATGAATCATATCATGAAACAAAGCCACCATAGCACGCTGATATGTTGCCCCTGCATTCTTCAAACCAAATGGCATCACTTTATAACAAAAAGTTCCCCATTGTGTAACAAATGTAGTTTTCTCCATATCTTCAGGGGCCATCTTGATTTGATTGTAACCAGAGAAACCATCCATGAAAGAGAATATCTTATGCTGAGCAGTGTTGTCTACCAGAACATCAATATGAGGAAGTGGAAAGTCATCTTTGGGGATAGCCTTGTTCAAATCCATGTAATTTACACACATACGTACCTTACCATCTTTCTTTGGTACTGGTACCACATTTGCAACCCATTGAGGATAAGAAGTCACAGCTAAGAACCCTGCATCAAACTGTTTCATTACCTCTGCTTTAATCTTTTCTGACATTTCAGGACGCATGCGACGAACCTTCTGCTTCTTTGGACGACAATCTTCTTTTACCGGTAAACGGTGAACCACAATGTCTTTATCCAACCCTGGCATATCTTCATAGGACCAAGCAAAGATCTCCACATAATCATGTAACATCTGAATCAATCTGTTCTTGACACCATCCTCTAATTCAGCCCCTATCTTGACTTCTTTCCTGTTTCCTTCAGTTCCCAGATTCACAACTTCGATTGGCTCTTCATGTGGCTGTATAGCTTTCTCTTCTTGTTGTAACAACCTAGCAAGCTCTACAGGTACTTCACAAGCGTCCTCATTTCCATCTTCAGCTTGATAGATCGGATTCTCGAAATTATAATTGGCAATAGTAGAACTGTTATCAACAGGATCCAGAGTGGATGAGGATCTGCATTTTAGTGATGTGGGTGTGTGTAAGAACACATAGCTGATAAAACAAAAATAAAAATAAAAGAAAGACAAGGAACACAATATTTACGAAAACGAAACGTCCACTGATTTTTATTGAATGAAGTATGCAAATGAAATGACATCCCGAAACAAGCATACCATTGTGCCCCGGGTAAGGCACAAGGCTTAAGAGTTCAATTTGTTCAAAAAATTACAAACTTAAAAATAACAACATAGTAATAGTATTTACTCCTGACTAAAGGAGATAGGAATAACATCTCCAGCCTTCCAATTATTGAGCCCAGCACCCACAGTAGGAAAAATCCAAGCATCCAAGTTATAGCCTTCATCATAGTCACCCAAAACATTGATCTGATCTTTCATAATCCCTTGATTGGTGATACGAACAGCACGAGCACGACGAACAGCCTTCTGGGACTCTTCATCCGCCACAGCTCTAGCATCCTTGAGGGAGGCCATTGTAGGAGGTACTCTGGTGACCACAGGAACTTTCTTGACAACAGGAGGAGCTTCAAAATTAGGAACAACCCAAGGAACTACTTCAAACGTCTGGCACGGAGTTTCAACATATTCACCTTCCACTTCAAGATATTTAAATGTGTTTACATGGCTAATCATATATCCTTCCTCTCCGTAAACAGTAACAACCTTTCCCTTCACTGGATATCTCAGCTTCTGATGTAAAGTAGAAGTCACAGCACCTGCCCCATGGATCCAGGGGCGCCCAAGCAAACAAGAGTACGAGGGACGAATATCCATTACATAAAAGGTAGCATTGAAGACCTGAGAACGTACTTTGATTGGGAGATCTATTTCTCCATGCACCACTCTTCTCGAACCATCAAAGGCCTTCACCACTATATTACTGGGCCTCAACACAGCATCTTCAGGACTAAGCTTATTCAGAACTTCTTTGGGCAACACATTCAGCGAGGAACCATAGTCTATTAACACATGTGACAGGGTAGTGCCTCTACATTCAATAGAGATATGTAGAGCCCTATTATGATCCCTCTTGGAAGGAGTCAAATCAGCATCGGAGAAACCTAACCCATTATCATAGGTCAAGTGTGCAACACAATTTTCAAACTGGTCTACGGAAATCTCATTTGGTACGTGAGCAGTCTTCAAAAATTTAATCAAGGCTTTAGCATGAGCCTCAGAACACAACAATAAAGACAACATAGAAATCTTGGAGGGAGTATGCCCTAATTGATCAACAACATCATAATCACTCTTGCTAATGATCTTTAGTACTTCTTCCATCTGCTTAGAAAGATCATCAGCAGTTGGTACATCAGTTTGCACAGGTTCAATAACAAGACCTTTGCCCCGAGCATCAGCAGTGGAGGTAGTAGTTGGAGTAACTGTATTCTTGGAGGTAACCGGAGGAGAGAAAACTCTTCCACTTCGTGTGATCTTACTAGATCCAACAATATTATCAACATCAAGATTTTCATCAACAACAAGTGTATCAGCTAAGGATTCCAGCTTAACACCATGAATATAAACATCAAAACCCTAATGCCAAGGCACAACTTTATCAGAATTGTACAGAATAGGTCCATGAGTGGTGATGATCATAGGTGCAATTCTAGCTTCAGCAACAATCTTCACAGGGCCTTCAGCAGTAATCTTAATTGGACCCTTATGAGTGATTTTGACAGGACCCTTGGAAGTAATCCTTACCGGCACTTTATCAACCATGTCCACCTCTTCAACTTTCGCTCCTTGAGTTATATGTTCAACCATACTCTCTACAGAAGGTGTCCTCTCAAACAATATGGTGTAATTGTCCATAAGGCGTTGAATACCGTCCTTCAACTTCCAGCAACTATCCGGTTTATTAGCACAATAGAAACAATCTTCATTACAACCTGGAAAGAACCCAGCTTGTACCAACTTCTTCTTAATAACAGACAATGGTGTAGTCACATCTGCAACTGAGGAAATATGTGAAACTTCATCAATGGCATTGACAGTCTTCTCATGATTTGGAATGGGAGCAGTAATCACATTTGGAGTACCCGGAGGGTCAAACTCAATCTCTCCAGCATCAATCATATCCTGAATCTTATTCTTCAATATCCAACAATTATTGGTATCATGTCCTTGACAATTAGAATGATATGCACATCGTGCATTAGGATTGTACCTGGGAGAGGTAACATTGGGGTTCTGAGGAGGGTCCTTCAAAGTGATGAGTTCACCCTTCAACAAGTGTTGCAAGGCTTGGGCCATTGACATGTTGAGCTTGGTGAACTGTCTTCTAGGCCTCTGTTGATTGCCCTGGGGTGGCTCTGGTGTTGCAGGAGTAGGATTGGAGATATGAACTGCACTCACAAATTGGTGCTTCCTATTACGATCAGGTTGACCATAAACAGCATTTGACTCTTTCTTCCCACTAGGGGGCTTCTTTGTAGTACTTGATGAAGACACACCCACTTGTATCTTGCCATTCCTTATACCACTTTCTACGCGTTCTCCTGTCATTATCAACTCAGTGAAGCCAGATGATGAGCTTCCAATGAGATAACTATAAAAAGGACCATTCAACGTACACATGAACATATCCACTAACTCTCTGTCAGTTAGAGGAGGTTGTACTCTACCAGCCAAATCTCTCCACTTCTGGGCATACTCCTTGAAATTCTCTTTAGCACCCATAAACATGCTTTGTAGTTTCATGCGAGTAGGGGCTAGATCAGCATTGTATTGATATTACTTATAAAAAGCCTCAGCAAGATCATTCCAATCACAGATGTTGACACTCTCCAACTGATAGTACCATTCCAACTGAGCTCCAGACAAGCTCTCTTGGAAGAAATGGATCCACAACTTCTTATCAGCAGTATGGGGTTGGATCCTCCGTACATAGGACCTCAGATGCAGCTTGGGACACGAGACACCATCATATACTACAAAAGCAGGAACCTTAAAACCAATGGGTATAACCACCCCAGATATCAAACTCAGATCTTCAAAATCCAACCCAGGAGACTTTTGCAATTCCATAGCATCCATTCTGTCCACCAGCATCTTGAACTTATCTTCATTAGGATCATGATAGTAGTTAGCCTCAGAATCAGAATCCCCCATTGTATTATGGAGACTGCCTCCCTCTTTCTCAGACTCCTCAGACTCATAATCTTCAACCTGTTCCTTGGTCTTGACAGGACCTCTGAACCTTCTTCCCATGTTGATAAGGCCTCCTGACCTTCTAGTCTTCTTAGTCTTCTTGGCCAGCAGTGTCTTCAATTCATCCTGCCCCTTGGACAAGTTCAGGATCAGTTCTTGGAACTGTGCATTTTGTGCCTGGAAATCTTTAACTGTTTGTTCAAGAGCCATTGCTGAAATAAACAGCGAGAAGATAAGATACTTGTACATAAAAAACCTGTGATGCAATGATATGGTATGTAAATGCATATGCAATGTTTTCAAGGACCGCAAGATTTAAATTTGTTTAAACAACCAAAAAGTAAACTTTTATTAGTAATAAATTTGTTTGCCCCTTGGGCTTACAATAAAAATTAAATAAATACAAGAAATGGGGTTTTAAGTCTCCCATGGACGTTTCCTCTTTGTGTTGAGGTATGAGTTGAGATTCCATTCCTCATGAAGTTGCTTTGTTAGCTCCAGAATTCTTTCTTGACTTGCTTTGTAATGAGTCTCAAAAGTATCCCTTTGCTCCTTCAACTGGATCCAGGACCTCTGTAAGTCTTCCATGTCAGTGGGCACGTCTGGATGAAGGATGATATAAGAGGTATCTCCTTCAGCAACTGGCTCCATAGTAACTGGCAGGATGACAAGATATGGCATCATAAGAGTCTGAGCACGAGATCGCACCCATCTGAGATAAGCTTCCATAGAAATAACGTACTTGGGCTCCAGAGTCTTGCTGTCAACCTTGTTCACTTTACCCCATGCTTGTATGAACCTTTGACGATAACCTTGCAGATCGTTGTCGTAGTCGAACACAATACCTTGAATCAACATGTCATGAGTGTAAACACCCCAGATTTGCCCTCACTAAGTTCACACCATGGCTTATGATCTTTTCATTTGCATAAGTTCAATCATATCATCTCATATTGCATTTTTGCTTCACTGCATTGATTCTAAGTCATCTGCATCTAGGGTTTGTGATCTAAGCAATCCCTGAGCCATCTGAGCCACTCCAAAGGCCTTCAATCATCTAAAGAGGATCCATGTATGTTCAAGCATCATATTATATCCTCCCAAGGTCAAGGAAGTCAAAGAATCACAAGAACTGAGAAAGGCATGGAAGCAGAGCCAGGTTTAACTACACAGATGACCTAAAATTAGGGTTTTGGTTTCAGAGGCCATAACCCCAATTTTTTTGGTCATTCTTGTTTCTATGGGTCTTTATATGTTATGAGGATCATGCATACCAATTTTCATGAAGAAATTCAAAGGAGAAGGCATCTGATCACAAGATGACTTCTTGAGCAAGTCAGTGCAAAATCAGGGCATCTGAGGCCCCCAATCACCCAACCAAAGGGGTTTCTCCATCATTTTGAATGTGTATGATCTTTATTTGATCATAGAAGATGTTATAAGTTCACAAAATTGAAGAATTTCAAGCCATTTGCAAGGTTGCCTTTTTGGGAAAGTGACTTGTAATGCAAAATTGCCATTTTGGGAAAGTTTTTCAACCTCCTCTTTTTGATTCAAAAATGCTTCAAATGAAAAATCTTTGGTCATGAAAGTTGTAGATTGGATCCTCCCATTTTCAAAAAGTACAAAAACTCATTCTAATTCATTTTAGATCAAAAGTTATGGCCTTGCAAAGTTGGACAAAATCACTAAAATTTCACTTTTACACCAAAGAGGGAAACTTGCAATTTCACATGCCAAGCATTTCCATGACTTCAAAATGACTTCTAAGCATCACATAACACAACACATGACCTAAAATACAGATTTGCCCAAGAAATTTCTCACTTTCATGCTTTGAATTCCAAGTTATCATAAGCCATTTTCCATAAAGTTCAAAAGGAGGAATTCTTGCAAAAATGATTCCCAAGGGTTTGTATGGCCTCTAACTGATTTCAAGACATTACCATAACATCATGTGACATTTCACAACAAGAATTCAGCAAGGAATGTCACATGTCCATGACCAAAAATCACAAAATGCAACAAGTTGCAAAGTTGCAAAACATGTGACATCTCACCCTTCATCCATTCCAGATCACATCAGAACATCCAAGGGCCTTCCTTGAAGCTGGCTGAGGCAATCCAAACACAGAAATCTTCTCTGCCATGGCCCATACCTATAGTACACCATTTTTGACTTTTTGGCCAATCATCCCATACCAATCCCACAGTGCATACCTGCTCTCCAGAATTGTTGGGATTGCTTATGGATTACCTAAGGATCATAAAACAAAAGGAGAGAAGGCTCAGAACACACACACAACCAGCTTGCACAAAAAACTGTTCAAACCTTCATCTCTTCGAAACTCCTTCCTCAGCCATCAAAAATCCAAAATTTCTTCACCAACAAATCACATATCACTCACTGAACAAGAATCAACCCTCAAAGCAGCCAAAAACATCACATACACAGACCTCCATTTCTGCTATACCAGAACTGAAACATTCAAACCAGCCATTCTTAAAGCTTTCTAAGCTTCATTCCATCATCAGGGGGTTCAAGGAAGTAGGCTTGCAAAAAGGGAGAGTCCAGAAAGCTCAGAATCAGAGAGTCCGCATCTCAGGTAACATGAAGAACTCTTTTCCCAGAAGCTAGCTTTTAAGTTCTTTTATGATTCTATATGCTCCCCTGATCATGGGGATGTGTTTACTTTTGAAAATGGTGAAGAAACCACCATGTATGTGATCTCTGAACTTTTGCCCGTGTTTTACATTTTTCTTCGATTCATGTTTATGGAGTGAAATAAATGAGTTTTAATTGGGGGTTTAAGTTTAGAATGGTTAGAGGATCATTTTTGTGAAAGAAATTTGAAGTTTGGTGACCTGTAGAAGAAGCTAGGGTTTTGTGTTCGTCGGAGAAGACGACCGGAACACTGTTCCGGTCGCCTGAAAGTGATTTTCCCTAATCAGCGTAATTAGTGAGGTTTAAATGTGAGCCTTTGATCTTGCCTTCCCGCGCGCGAATGAACGAACCAGATTGGTCATTAAACCCTAATTCAGATTAATTAGTTTAATTAATTAGGATTAATTTTGAATTTTTCCAGAATGAATCCTAGCCGTTGAAACGCGCGCGGGTCAACTCCCTCCAAAAACCTTTGAATCTCAGCCTCAGGATCCTCATACTTTTCCATTTTTATTGTTTTATTTCATTTTATTTGTATTTAATTTCCACGAATTTTAAAAAATAGTAAAGTACATTAAAAAATTCTGAAAATATTTATCAAATCTTTTATTAATTTTCAGAACCCAAAAATATTTTTATTTTTATTTTTTGCATCAAAAAGTATTTTTAAATCATTTAAATGTTTATTTTTAATTAGTTAATGGAAATTAATTAATTAAAAATGCATTTATGTATTTAAAAATCACCAAAAAATTCACATTGCATTTTAATACATTTGGAAACATTATCAAACTCTTCAAACAAATTTCTTTTTGGTTTTTGACCTATTTTGGCATTTTTCTTTGGAATTAAAGTTCTTAAAAGGCAATATTTTTGTTCTAACTTAAAAAAATCCATTTTGCCTAACCATGAAGAGTTTGATGATGGTTCTTCTTGCATTGCATCCTTCATATCATATAGTTTCTAGGGTAAAATTGGTGTGAATTTATCTTTCATTTTCAATTTAATGTGCACTTTTCCTTTTAGAGTGCCTTGAAACCCTAGTTGACTTGAGAAAATCATAACTTCCATTAGGTTAAGACTTAGGTCCCCTCCTTTGGACAGTGAACTTGTGTAGGGTTAGGGTACCATTGATCCCATTTTCAATTTTTTATCTTGTCATTTGCTTCTGATTTTGAATTTTGCATTGCATATTATATGTAAACCCTAATTCTTGCCTTCATTTGCATTCATCCCATATCTGCTTGTATACATGAACTTGCCATAACATTTTGTGCATCAACATGACATATAATACATCATAGGACATATTAGAATCATGTTTGATCATTGCATCTTTCATTTGCCATGTTGTGCATTCATTTCATTACATAAACTTTCATGAACTTTCATGGTCCAAAACATCCTTCATATGCATCCTCACCCTTGTATGATCATCCACAACTTTTGACATGTGTTTGCATCATCTCTTAGCATCATTAACATCATGTTTATGCTTCTGACTTTGGTTTGCATCATTGCATTTCATCTCATTTTTCATCGCATTTCATTCCTTGTTACTAACTTTTCAGGTGGTAAGTCATTGAGAAGTGAATTTGCTTTCACTTCTCATAACCTCTTCTCATCCCTCTTATGCATCATTTCTGCATTTTATTTGTATATTAGAGTGAGTTTTCTCATTCATGCTCCTCCTCCTTTTTCTTTCTTCAAGCAACTTGTCTTCTTAAGTGAAGCAAGTTGTCTTGCTTCTCTCTGCTTCTTCCTCCTTTCATCTTGTTCCTCCTTGGTGGCTCTTTGAAGATCTTTCTCTCTTAAGCCTCACAAACCCTAGGATCTCCATGTATGATAACAATTAGGGTTTGATTAGTTTCCCCATTTAGTTTTACCTTTGTGTCCTCTTTGAGTCTTCTCTTCTCATCTCATAATCAAGGTCTAAACCTTAAAGGTTTTAAGGCTTTGTGATTAAGCTTATGCCTGCATCCTTCTATTAGGATGGAGTGTATAACTTTAATCCTAAGTGTTAAACCCTTAATGTGTTTAAATCCTTTAATCAATCCATCTAATAATCACTGAGACATCAAGCTTGTAACTTGGGCCTTGCATTAGGGTTCTAATTCTTCCTTAATTGGTTAAGAAGGACTAACCCTAGTGTTAATGGACAAGTCCCCCTCAAGTTGTCTTACAAACCATAAAATTCATTTCTTAATCTTACCATTAACTAAAATCCACCTTAATAAAGGCTTTGTTTTGTCATGAGGTTAATCCCTAATCATGGATTAAGTTGAGGAGCCTTCCTCAGCTTAAATGTTCTCATCTATTATCCTTCTATTAGGATGGTGTAATGGGTCCATTAAGTCTTTGATTATGGCTTAAACTCATTACTTAACACTAAACAAAAACTCCAAAAACATCTAAATAATTGCAAGTAGGTTAATGATCTTAATCCTACATCATGGAGATTAAGTGTGAGGTGCTTACTTCATACTTAAGGTATTCTCATTACCCCTAATCAGAGGGAGGATGTGATGAGTCTACTAACCCTTGGTTTAGGCTTAAGCCCATTTTCTTATGACAAATTCCAAAAGCAATAAAAGATTGAAAATACCAAAAACAAACAATAATCGTCTCCTCCGGGATTCTTTTCTCATCTCATTCACTCACAAACGAGAACTTGCTTCTTCCGTCTAATGCAAGACAATTTGCACCTGATCCAGACAGGTCATACACTTGAGCATAGACAAGTAAGTAGTTCACAAGTCAATTTATCTTTCAGTCCCTTTGGGTCGAACTACGGTGTTCTGACTTCCTCATTGCACGAGAGGATACGTAGGCATAACTTAACAGTTATCGAACAAAAAGTCTCTGTCCATTCCCCCTCTTCCAGTTTTATTCTTTAAGTCTCATAGTCTTGAGCATTCCACTCTTGTTCTCACACTGACACTTCTCTTATACACTTCACATTTCTTTTACACTGACACTTGCATTCTTTCCAGCTTTGATGCACAGATTGCACTGACACTACCCCTTTTAAAACACAAATCTTTTAAGCGTGGATCCCGTCGAGTACGACGGACAATCTGGGTGCTAATACCTTCCCAGGTTGTAACCAACCCCCTTTCTCAGCTTCTCTGGTTCGCGACCGTCTTATCCATCTTTTCTTAGGTTTATGCAACATTACATTTCCTCCGGGATAAAAATGCCTAGCTGGCGACTCTTTCTTTTCTGAGTTCATCCCTGTGTGTTCTCACCTCCTTCGCCGACTGTTCGCGTCTGTACCCTATTTGACCAGGTGTCATTTGGTGTGAGCGACAATGAGGACCATCACTCCGAGCATAACCAAACTGACGTAAAGCTAAGGAAGGGTTGTAAGTAATGCCCCCTCTTATGCCAAGGAGTGGCACATTAGGAAACTCCCCACAACGGTCAATGATAGTAACATTCTCCATAGATCTAGAACACCAATGAATGTCTGAATGAGAGAGTGACATGATCCTCTTGGACCACCTGAATCCTTGTTCATTCTTCATCACTGATCGAGGAATGTGAGAAATAAACCACCTAGACAAGAGAGGTATACAACACATCAGAGTTCTTCGTGCCTTCGTAGTACGGGTATGAAGAGAGTGTAAGATGTCTCCAAGTAATGTAGGCACTGGATTGTGACTCAGAAATATGTTGATGGCGTGAACGTCTATGAACTGATCTGGATTGGGGAACAACACTAAGCCATAAATCAATAAGGCTAAGATCTCCTCAAAAGCATCATAGCTCATAGCCTTCAAGAACACTTGAGCCTTCTCTATCAACACCTTAGCAAGAATACCCTTAACTCCGCTTCTCGTTTCTAGAATAATGTCTGACTTCTTCAGATGTAGAGCTGCAGCAATGACTTCAGGTTTAGGCTCTTTTTCCAAGCTTGTGAAGGGTTTCTGATCAAGAATAGGTATACCCAGAAGCTTGGAGAACTCTTCCATTGTAGGAACCAACTGATAGTCGGGGAATGTGAAACAGTGATGTTTAGGATCAAAGAACTGAAACAGAACACTCATCATGTCTTCATTAAACCCTAAGGTGACTAGATCCAATAGGTGACCATGTCTCTTGATGAACTGGGAGTTTTCAGAAACTTGAGAGGCCAACTCCTTAAGCTTAGGAGGTATTCCTACAAAGTTGATCCTGATAGTATTCCTACGAGAAGAAGCCATGACCTGCAACAAAGAACAAAGATAAATCCTTTGGTCCTTGAAATGGTTAGTGAAAATGCTATGCTTATGATGCATGATGATGCTATGGTGTTATGCTCAATCACAAACATGTGGCACACACAAGCAAGTCACACAATAGCCCTAGGTTTGAAGGCTTGCATGAGGTTTAAAGGTAAGTACCCTCCCCTGAAGTTTAGTTAGTTCATCCTGTCCTACAAAGTAACCAGGTTCTAAGGGATCTCAATATCATTGATCCTTCACAAGGGTGGTTGTTCAGTAGGCAACTTACTTGCCAACCAAAACCCTCCAAGTTTAAGATCTCAATGAGTGTAGTATCGAGTATCAACCAACTTCAGTCTTCACCAAAGCTGGTTATCTCACTACTTTCTAAAGGCCAAGATGGGATGACTAAGGTTCTAAAGGTCAGTTAGTGTATTGACAACATATGGCAGCCTCATATTATCCTCAACTTTACTTAAGGAACATAAGCACCAACCAAGAAGTCACACTAACTATGGCCACCAGATCAACCATATCGGTATACGCCGTACAGTTTCCTTGGTCTATTGCCATTTACCTAAGGTACACTAGATCCAGGTTAGGATCTTTCACACATAAGAGCACCCAACAAGTAAGTAAAGCAAACAAAGCAAACAAGTTTAAAGTGATCTAATTCCTAAGGGTACCCCTCTTTTATTAAATCCCCAACAGAGTCGCCAGTTCTGTAACACGGTGGGAGAACTGACTTTAGTTAAATGTTGCGGATAGCAAGAGTCGCCACCGACTTTTATTTTATCCAAAAGGAAAGGGCATAAAAGAACAGGAAAGACCTTAAAAGATTTTTGGGTTCGGGGGGTAGGTTATGTAAAGGGAAGGTGTTAGTACCCTTTACATCCATGGTTATCCATGGGCTCTTAGTTACTTAGCTCACTTTAAACTGTTTTGAGAAGTGTAGTGTGTGATTAAAAATTTTCTTAAGCACCTTATAATGATCCTTGTATGGATATATATAAAGACTTTGTTTTGAAAATTTGTTTGAAATGTGAAGTGTAATGAAGTATTTTTGAAGAAAAGTGAGCAAGTACTTAAGAGGAACCTACCCTATGTTAAATCTTTACTGTTCTTATATGTTCTTTCAATGGTAAGAATATCCCTATTATTAAGGAATAGGTAGTCATTACCTTGGATGTTATGAGGGACAAGTGAAGGGACATCTGTGATTAGGCAACTGTAAGGTGTATGAGCAATTCGAAGGGACTTATCATCTTTTATTCGAAAGGGACAAGATCATTTACGAAGGCAACCATGAAGGGACTTTATCTTATAATCTTTAAAGGGACTAGATGATATTAATAAGAGAAGGGACTTTACTTTGTACACCTTACTTGACCTTTTATTTAGGCAACATGAGAGGTAACCCTTAAGAAGTGAGATGGCGATCCAAGATCGACTTACGTGTGTGCGTGTACAAATTCAAGTATTTATCTTATAATTAGTGATCTAAGTCCAATTTTAAGATACAAACATGTTTGCACTCCCTAGTTTACTAACCATAGCAATTTAAATAAATGATAAAAATTCTACCACTATTACATAGCTTGCATAATTACATTATAATAAAATAATTTAAATAATAAGCATATAATAAATAAATAAAAGGTTAGTAATAATAAGAAAATAAATATAAGAGAAAAAAAAGAATTAGCACAATAATATACACTATAAAAATCAAATTGAAATTTTAACTTTAAATAAATAATAATTTTTTTCTAAAGAATTTCAAGAAGTGAAATAATTAATAATAATTATATACTAATAAACATGATTAATAGTTTAATAATTTAATTATATATACATATTAGAAATATTTATTAATTATAATTAAACAAACATAATAAAATAAGAAATTACAATTATAAAAGAAAATTAGGGTTTTGAAAATAAATTAGGGTTTATAAAATAAATTAGGGTTTATAAAAAATAATTAGGTTTTACATATAAAAATATTAGGGTTTTTTAATTTAATATTCAATATTAATTCAATTATAAAAATAAGTTATATATAATAATAATATGGACATACAAATAAAATAAAATATTAATTTCAAACATATACAATTTTATTTTTTTTATATTATTTTTATTAATTCATTATATAATATTTAATTAAAATTAAAGAAAAGAAAAAGAAATAGAAAACAATTAGGTTAAAAAAAAAATTAGTAAAAACTCACCTGCTGGAGCCTGGGGTCGAACCCAGGTCTCCCAGCATCCACCACCAGCCTTCAACCAACTGGGCTGCGCATGCAGCGTGCTTATGGAATGACCCATAGTGATAATATAATAAACCTGTTTAATAAATGAACTTTTAAACAAAAAAGAATGACCAAGGGATCGAACCCTGGTCTTTGGCTTCAACGCTTGTGTCCAAAACCAGCTGAGCTACGCGCTCGTTGGTGACATATAATGAAACAAATACATAATAAAATAAGTCTATTATTTGAATTATATTTTCGCGCCAGAGGTCGTCTCCTAGCTCCAGCCGTCCAGTTAGGTTATACCTACGGTTTGTCCGTCACTAAAGCTTTTAGTGACGGATTTTCGTCGTCACTACAGCACTTGCACTTTAAATCATGAACAACACGCATAATAAATTCATCTTAATTGTCCAGATCAACTATATGATGATCATTGATCTCAAATATGTCACTAATTTGGATTAAAATCGCCTGTGGAGTGAATTCCCAATTCACGGTTTCCTTAGAACCCTAACATGGCAGATCCTTGATTCTGTACCAAAACTCAAATTAAAGTAACCAGATACGATCATTAGCTCACCATAAACAAGAAACAACAATCAAATACAATTTATTTTACACCAATATACGAAAACGAAAAATTCATGAATGTCCAAGAACTTTGATTCGGTTTGACCAATTCTTGGGCTTTTAGATGCATATGGTTATTGATATATGCTCAATGATATGCTAGGAAGAGATTGGTATACTTCATTCACCTGAAAAACTACAAATTAGAAGAATCCGAATTTAAAAAATTGATGAAAATTTGAAAGTGCAAACTTATCCTTGAAGCCTTGAATCCGTCCCCTTGTGCTGGCCATGTGTTTGTGTATATATATGGATGAGATTAGGTCAAAAAAAAGTTATAACTCTTTGGACTTTTTGGATAATTGAAGATTGAAAAAGATTTGTCATAAAACTTGATTTTTCTTTGATCCAACATTGCTATTTTGGGATAATCTTCATAACTCTTGTATCAATTAGATCCAAATACCCTTTATGACTTTCTAGAAACAAAATAATTTTAAATCTTCACTTTTTTATATTTTATTTGAATTTAAAATGATTTTTAATATAAAAATCATAATAAATAAAAATAAAATGAATAAAATTATGAAAATATTAAATTAATTTCGTGCATGATGTCATGGAACATATTGGATCACCAAAAAGTCTGCCCATTTGAAGAATTATGGTTTTAAGACCTCATTTACTTCATAAACCACTCAAAAATTTCCCAACTTTGCAAGGTCACAAATCCTTAAATTTTAATGCTATGAGGGTGTTCTTGGACATTTTGGAAAGCCTAAAGAGTCCCCTAAGCAACCTCTTTGGTCTCATGTCCATATCTTTTACCATTCTCAAGTTATGCTCTTTGGAAGTTGTTGACTTTTTGTTGACTTTTAAAAGGACCTATAATGTCTTAGCTCATACCTTCCAAATGAAGCATTTTGGGGCTTGGCTTGTGAGACACAAAGTTGTAGAGAATTCAATTTCCTTCAAAATGAGCTTTGGATGGAAATTTTTTGATGAAGCATGTGAAAGTTATGGCTGGTCAAAGTTCAGTTGACTTTTCCTGTGAAAACCCTAATTTAGAAACTCCTGATTCTTGATGATCTGAAATCTCCTTGATGAATTATGATCAACCCTTGATCAAATGATGGATTTTACTTCATATTCTTGATGTTGGCAAAAAATCATGAAGTTTGACTTTGGTTTAACCACAGTTGACCTCAGTTTGACTTTTTAACTGCTCTGACTGATTTTAACCTATCTGATCAGCTGACTGAGCAAACCTTTGAGGAAAGTCTTGAAACTTGACATGGGGATTCTTGAACTCATATAAGATGTTATAAAGCTCAGTCGAAGTCTTGGAAGTCCATTTAGCCTGATTAAAGTCAAAAAAACCCTAGTTTAGGATGCATTGCTTAGGAGGATGCATTGTCTGAGGGAATTGTCAAATCTTCTGACTAATTGTGAACTTTGTGAACTTTGTGAACCTCATGAGATGTCTTGTGAACCTTGTGAACCTTGTTAGCCTCTTAGTACACAATGACTTGTCTTGTGGAGGGCAAATTTTGGGGTGCAACATATGTGAATGACCTGAAGAGTACAAAATGGTCTATAGTGCTTTTCTCTAACAAAGTGACTGATGATAGCGGTGTCGATCAATGTGATATTGATGTTGAGAATGAATCATGCATTAGACGGAATGAGTTGAATAGAAATGATGAAGTTGAGGATCTTATACCGGATGAGTCATATATAAGAAACGATCATAATGAGGGAATTTAGATCAATTCATCCGTACGCATTGTTAAGAAACAAGTGATTAATATTCCAACAAAGAAAAGAAAGAGATGTTAGTGACTGAGGTAAATTATGCATGGTTTCTTTATTTTTTTGTTTTCAATTGCTTTGATTATAAGTTATATCTGATAATGCATGATTTCGTTATATTTTTGTTTTCAATTGCTTTGATTATAAGTTATATCTGATAATGCATGATTTCTTTATTTTTTTTGTTTTCAATTGCTTTGATTATAAGTTATATCTGATAATGCATGATTTCGTTATATTTTCTTAATTGCTTTGATTATAAGTTATATTTGATATTTGATGGTTTCCTTGGTTTATTACAGGTTAGACATGGCTGATAACCAACATGAGGAAGTTAGTAAAAAAGTATCCGCGGAAGAAGAGATTCGAAGAGGCATCACAGTAATGAGAAGAGTGGTCCAAGGAAGATCTCGAGGCATCATACTAGATGTCTATTGGAGCCACCAGGGACAGCTTGTAGAACCTAATGGGCATACCTTAACTAGTTTTATCGGTGCACTAGTAAGGAATGAAATTCCCATTACCTGTGATGATTGGAGAAACAAAGAGCTGAATGACTCCAAAGAAAAAATTTGGAGTGAGATAAAGGTACAATCATTTGGCCCTTAATTATACGGTATCAATTATGTTTTTTCAATTACCGGTACTAACTATCAATCTGTATGTTTTTCTTAGCGATGTTTTAACATCGAAGAAGAAAGAAGAGGTTTTTGTATGAAATTGGCCGGAAAGCTTCTAAGAGGGTTTCGAACATTTTTATCATCCAAGTTCCTTAGGGATGCAGATGGTAATTATGTGGATGCGGAGCTTCCTAAAAAATATGAAAGTTTGATATCAGCTGAAGAATGGGAAGCTTTCAAATCCAAACGACAAGACCCGGTTTTTAAAAGAATAAGTGCCACAAATCGGGAAAGAGCATCAAGTCCCGCATATCCGTACCGAAAAGGACGTGTCAGATATGGACGCTTAGAACAATCCATGGTAAGTATTTATAAATTGCGATAAAAAATTTGTTCATCATATATTAGTTTTATCTGATCAAATTGTATGACTTAATGTGTAGCTGCAGAAGGAGAAAAGTTCAGAAACATCTCTTCCTGCACATGTTTTGTGGAAGGAAGCCGGTGTGGGCAAATCTGGAGTTCCTCAAGAAGACGTTTTACACGTATACCAGAAATGTGTAAGTATAACATATTTTCATTAATTGAATAACATTTTTATACACAAATATTTGACAAGTATACGGTATTCATCTGATTTTTCAGGAGGCGCTATCTCAGTCTTTATCTCCCGATGATACTAGGAGCATACTCAGTCGGGCATTAGATGTCCCTGAGTATTCTGGTCAGGTGAGGGGTAAGGGATTTGGAGTCACTCCGACCTCCCTGAGTGTTAAAAAAGGAAAGGCTCCTTGTAATCAGGAGCTTCATGCAAAATTGGAAGCCATGCAAGCTGAGCTTGATGCATTGAGGAGAGAAAGAGAGGCTAGCGCCTCAGCATGTTTCAAAGATGGTTCGGACAAAGACAGTATCAACTGTACCTTTCTGCCGAACATTCAAGAGGTAATTACATATAATTGTCTTAAATTGAACTATTTGCTTAAATTATGTATTTGACATATATACACATTAACAATTTCTTGTTATTATTGGTTTTAGGGCATTTCCCATTGTCAGCTATATTTGTCGTCACCATACTATCGGATGGTTGGCAAGGGAAAAGTGCATAACGTTAGCGGAGTATTACTCCACACTAGAGAGCTCCCTGCTAGATGTTTGAAGGTATCGGTTGATATTGCAGTTGAGCCGAATGCATCATTACCATATCCTAACGATGATTCGGATGCAACAACGGTGGACGAAGCAGTAGGTTCACTTGTTGCATGGCTGACAAACCTCATATGCGTAGGATATGAGGTATGCCTAAAACCTATGTTAACTTTAATGTGTATATTCAATGTTTTTACGCGCATTTTACGTACATATTTTCCTTGGTTATGTTAAATAGACTCCCACAAAATCCAAATCAAAAGATAATGCTATTCCGCGGCATACCGAGTCTGTGGTTTCAAGAAAAGAGGTAATATACAATTATATGACATATATTCATGGAAGTTGTTACATTCTTAATTTGATCTAACTATTTATATGACATGTAGCTTCAAGAAAATGAGGTTAGCAACGCCTCCGCACAACAAAAAAAGGAGGTTAGCAATGCCTCCACACGGGTAAAAAGTGCTGGTGCTAAGAAGACCGTAGCTAGGAAAAAACCTACCACCAAGTATAGGTCGTGCCTCAGGACATTTCTAGAGATGACCGATATACCAACCGGAGGTGTTCGGAATGTACATATGGAGGTAGGGATTTTCGGCTTTGATTACGACCAAATGATTGGTAATGAAGACTTCATGCAAGTTTTTGGTCGTGAAGAAATCGGCGTCACCGTTGTCAATACATATATTAGGTAAATCCGGTCTACTTTGTTTTATTAATTGAACAACTTATTTACTTTATGTTTCAAAAGAGGTGTCTAATGTTAATGATGTTTTTATATTAGGTTTTTGTATGACAAATTGATGCGCCCCAATGGTTTGGACGTGTCATTCGGATTCTTAGCACCCGCGACCGTCAACTTAAGTTCAATCTTAAGTAGACCGGATACCGTGATGGAGTACGTTCTTCGGATCCTCATGGCCAATAAAGATGCAGAGAAGTTGTTTTTTATACCGTTTAATACCGGGTTAGAATTTCATTTTAAATTCATCTATTATAATTTTTTTCCAAGTTGACATCTAACATTTGCTTAATCATTACAGTGGACATTGGTTGTTGCTCGCAATCAATCCTATCCGAGAAATCGTGTATTATCTTGACTCGTTAGGAAATGATTGGACAACATACCCAGATATGAAAGTCATAATTGACACGTAAGTGAGAATGTTCAAAAATGTTTTGTGTGTATTTCTTAGTTTATGTGAATTGTTCTAATTACTTCATTTTTATTTTATTAGCATCCTACAAGCTTTTCGGGCCCAACGAGATATCCAAACCTCAAAGAGGGGCGCCAACTCCATTACATGGATTCGAGTGGCAGTATATTTTTAATTATCACATTTTTTATTATATTAGTGATGACACTTGATAAAACTTAGGATTTATCCATATTTTTTTTTCATATGTAGTGTCCTCAACAACGTAATCAAATAGATTGCGGGTATTTCATGTTGAGGTTTATGCGAGATACTCTTGTTTTGGACCGATTAGAGATTCCCACCGATGTATGTATTTCTAACTTATGAGTTATTTTTATATTTACACATATCTCATATAATTAAATAGTTGAAATTAAATCAAACTATGTTATATTATTATGTAGTACTTTGATGAATTCAAGTGTGCATTTTATACAAAGGATCAAGTGGACGAAATCAAAGAGGAATGGTGTCAATTCATCATAGAGCTCAATGTTTTATGTAATGACTTGTAAATTTGTAGTATATTGTACATGACTTGTAAATTTGTACATAAATTTGTGTAATTATATTGTACATTTGTAGTATATGTAATGACTTCTAAATGTGTACATAAATTTGTATATATTTTGATACATTTAAGGCAAAATTGGTTTGAATTGGTATATATATATATTTGTTAGCCAAAAATTGGTAGAAAAAAGGCCAAAATGGTTTGAAATGGCATATATAAAATGTGATATTTGTCTGCCAAAATTTGGTTGAAAACAGGTAGAAATTCTGGTTTATAAACCTGGAAAAAATGTGGTTTAAAACAAAAGCTGCAAAAAAATTTGTATACCTTAGACAACTTTTTTGGCAAAAGCGCTGTCTAAGGGGGGGCTTAGAAAGCGCTTTTGGCAAAAGCGCTGTTTAAGGGGGGGGGACTTAGACAGCGCTTTTGAAAAGCGCTGTCTAAGGTATACCTAAAAAAATTAAAATAGGAGGGGATTAGACAGCGCTTTCACCAAAAGCGCTGTCTAAGGTATATGGGCTTAGAAAGCGCTTTTTCAAAAGCGCAGTCTAAGGTATTCCTAAAAGCGCTGTCTAAGGGTACCTTAGACAGCTCTTAGACAGCGCTTTTAAGATTTAAAAAAGCGCTGTCTAAACCTTTAGCAGCGGAGGTTTAGACAGCGCTTTAAAGCGCTGTCTAAGGCTAAAAAAAGCGTTGTCTAAGGTCTTGTTAGACAAAGTGAACACTCTTTTTGACATAAACTATTTCAGATGTGCATCTCTGTATTAATACCAGACAGAATCCGGAGTCACACCAAACAATAATTTTTTACTTTGATTTAGAGACGATCTGATGAATTTAATGATATATTATAGCTATACTATCATTTTCATCAAGTTTGTATAAATTAAACCATACAACTGATATGATGAAAATGAAATATATAAAGTAGTAGATCTATAATACACTATGAAGTCAAAATAAAATAAAAACGATAATAGTGCTCTTATAATACAAATAATATAAACTACTTCATATGACGGGCTTGGGCCCCCTAGTTAGAAATTTCAGTAAAGTTAAACGAATCCAGGACTGAATCGTGAATAATGTCACTTTTCTTAAAAGTATTACAAGCACTCTCTTGAATGTCTTAGAGTTGGAACGCAAGAATACCCATGATAATTCAACCTTATATCAAATTTGCGCAAGACCGACGAAGACTCGATTATGTAGTGAATAATGTTTGGAATTTTGTACTAGAGATAAAATATTCGGTTTTGTGTTGTAACTTCTGAATCCGAAATGAGGTTTATATAGGCATTCATGTGTTGTTTCACAAGGTTGCAACCCTTGATGAAACAACACATTTTTACTAAAAGTTTCATTGTTTCCAAGCATTGCCTACTTTCATTCCTCAACGACACTTCACGAAGTGTTACTTCTCTTCCACTATTTCTTGTCATTTTGGAATACACTTAATATATATATATATATATATATATATATATTTTAATAATTTCCAACAATTCCCCACTTGTTCTAATAATGATATGTCTAATTCCAAAAAAATAGGTATAAAAAATGTTAATATAGTTTGGTATCTTTCGATTTAAAACTTAACCTTAATCAGGACAACACAAAGTCAAATCGGAATGTTATGTATAAATGATTTTAAACCATTAATCCATATGATTACAACGGTGTTACCTCACACACATTCTTTAAGGGTTCTTCGCCTACATTTCACGCCTATCACTTATTTATGGCCATATGCTTTCCTGTTTCATGAATTTTCTATGAGTGAAACTCAACTCTCACTTTGAGACGACACCATCTCGAAATTCACATCGGTGAAGTTCATATTGTATCCTTTTCCACGAGACACGTACCCTCAGTATTAAACTTCATTAAAAGTTTAAATAAAAATCAACCCTCTTTTAAAGGTCAACATTATCACGAAATGTTCGACAAACATCCAAATTAACGATTTGTTATTAACTATTGAATGTTAAGGTTAATGTTCTGTTAACGTAAGATTGGGTTATCGTCACTGTCGGAACTCTTACTCAAGGTGTTTCAACCCCATGCCTCTCGAGGTTGTTTTTACTAAGTCTATGGCCAGTGTCTTAGTTAATAGACCAACCAGATTATAACTCCTTCGTATATAAGTGAGTGAAATGATTCCATCTTTAATAAATTTTCTCACAAAAGAATGCCTAAGTCCTATGTGTCTAGACTTTCCATTATACACTTCTCTAAATGCTTTCGCTAAAGTTGCTTGGCTATTGCAATGTATCAACACCTTTGAAACATTGTCTTTTGCCAATGGAACTTCTAACAGAAGGTCCCTCAACTATTTCGCTTCTTGGCCAGTGGAAGCAAGAGCCACAAACTCTGATTCCATGGTTGAAAGAGTAATGCATGTTGGTTTCTTGCTCTTCCAAGAAATTTCTCATCCAACTAGTCTAAATATCCATCTAGTTATAGATTTATGATCTCCAAAATTGGATATCCAACTTGCATCGGTATATCCTTCTAGTATGGCGGGAAACCTGCCATAGTGAAGGACATACTTTTTGGTCTTTTATAGATAACCAAAAATCCTTGTGATTGCCTTCCAATGTTCGTTATTTGGATTACTAGTAAATCTACTCATTTTACTAACTGCAAATGATATGTCGAGTATGGTACATTGCATTAAGTACATAAGACATCCTATTGCACTAGTATACACCAATTGAGTCATTGCTCTTCCATTGTTCTTTTGAAGTTTGACATCATGATCAAATTGAGGGGTTATTTCCTTAAAGTTTAGGTGTTTGAACTTATCAAGCACTTTTTCAATATAATGTGTTTGACTAAGTTCGTAACCCCCAATATTTCTCTTTACTTTGATCACTAAAAATGTGTCATATAATTCAAGATCTTTCATCTTGAATGTGGAAGTTATAAACCTTTTTGTCTCTAAAATTCCATCCATGTTGTTCTTAATTATCAACATGTCATCAAAGTATAGACAAAGGAATATTACAATATTGTTTTCGTACCTTTGTGTATAAACATTTGTCACAAGAATTGAGAGTAAATCCATTTGAAAGTATTACATAATTGAATTTTTGATTCCATTGTTTTGGTGCCTGTTTTAAACCATATAAGGATTTGACAAATTTACATCCTTTTTGCTCATTTCCAGGAAGCATGTAACCTTCTGGTTGCTCCATGTAGTATTTCCTCATCGAGATCTCCATTTAAGAATATTGTATTGACATTCATTTGATGAACTATAAGATCCTTCAAAGAGGCTAAGGCAAACAATACTCTAATTGTTATTCTTGCCACTGATGCATATGTGTCAAAGTAATCAACACCTTCCTTTTGTCTAAATCCTTTTCCTACTAATCTTGCCTTATATTTGTTTAATGTACCATCACTATGATAATTCTTTTTAAACACCCACTTGGTTAGTTAACAAGTTCCCAAGTGTGATTTGACATGATTGAATCTATTTCATCTTGGATAGCATCCTTCCAAAAGGAGGAGTCCCTTGAAGCCACCACTTCCTTGTAAGTTTTAGGTTCATCTTCTACTTGAAGAATAATGGGAATATTCCAAACATAATTCTCACAATTTTCTTCAACTAGATAAACAAAAATCAGTTGAGAATTAATTTCATTTGGTCCTAGATCGTTTGTTTTCTGGAATCTCTTGCTTATCGTAGGCTCGGGTTGCATTTCAATGATCCGAGAAGTGTTTTCGGGTTATATCTCAATACTCCAAGAAGAATCTTCCTCACGAGCTTCTTTGTTTTCATGAGATTCATATTTTTTATCCTTAGCAATAAGTTTTTCAAAGAGTTCTACATCCTGAGATTCAACAATTACATTAGACTCTAAGTTTAAAAGTCTATATGCTTTACTATTTGGTGCATATCCTATAAAAGCACATTTTATTCCTCGAGGATCCAATATATTTCTCTTAGGATCTATGTTTTTATAGTAGGCTACACACCCCCACACTCTAAAGTAATCGATATTTGGTGTTCTAACTTTCCATACCTCATATGGGAAAATACTAGTTTTCTTCAAAGGAATTCTGTTAATTATGTGGCAAGTTGTTAGTAAGGCCTCACCCCATAAATTAAATGGCAATTTGGAATTGATTAACATGGCATTCATCATCTCTTGATATGTTTGGTTATTTTTCTCGGCAAAACCATTTTGTTGTGGTGTGCGAGGTGCGAAACATTCATGTATAATGCCATGTTCTTCACAAAACATATCAAATTATGGAGAAAAATATTCACGGCCCCTATCACTCCTAAGGAATTTGATACTTTTATTTAATTTATTTTCTACTTCGCCTTTGTAAAGTTTAAAGGCATTGAAAACATCATCTTTATGCCTTAAAAGATATACATATGTATATCTAGAAGAATCATCGATAAATGTAATGATATATGTATTTCCCCCACAGGTTAACATGTCATTAAAATCACACAAATCTGAGTGTACAAGATCAAAGAGATTTGTAATTCTTTTAACACTTTTGAAAGGTTTCTTAATCATCTTTGATTTAACGCATAATTCATATTTTTCGAAATTATTTATATTGCATGAAATCAGACTAGATTTAATTAGTCTCTTCATAAAACTAATACCAGTATGTGCTAATCTATTATTCCATAAAAAAACAAACTAAAGCATGTAAGAAAAATTAGAAATTTCATTAATAATATTGTAAGTAGTACAAAGTTTGATAATTCCCTCAGTGGAATATCCTTTTCCTATAAACACACCATTACGGGTCAATATAAGTTTTCCCAATATAATGATTTAATACCTGGTTTACTCAACAAATCAACACTAGCAAGATTCCTAGTCATGTTGGGGACATGAAGCACATTAACAAGAGTTACTTTCTTTTTGGAAGTGAAGTTCTGTTCGACGTATCCGATTCCGATAACTTTAGATTGTACTTCATTTCACATTTGTACTTCATGTCCATAAATGACCTCAAAATAGGTTTTAAAAGTTGCCTTGTCATAAGCGACATGCACTGTAGCAGATGTGTCATATCACCATTTGTGAACTTTGCCTTTGATTGCCATTAATTCGCTCATCTTAGCGATTATGTTGTCATTTGCATGAATTGTATTGATTTCATTTTTTGACATGTTGTGTCTGCAATCTCGAGCATAGTGTCCAGGTTTTCCACATACAAAGCACTCACTTTTTGGGGCTTTCGGACCACCAAATGTTTTGAATTTGTTATGTTCCTCTTTAGGTCCAAGATGACTCTTCATGCCATCATGTTTCTTTTTTCATTTGGTAATTACAACATTGAATTTGGAAAGTCCAACAAAATCTGATTTCTCCCTTTCCTTCAATTCCTCCTCGATTTGAAGACGTTTCTGTATTTTCTCTAGAGAGAAGTCCTTAGAAATATGCAACAATTTCTTTCTATAGCCTTTCCACGAAGGTGATAATTTTGCAATGATTGCACCAACTTAAAAGGTTTCAGGAATGTCTTTTTCAAAATTTTTATTTTATTCACGAGAACATGTAACTCGTGCACTTGGGGGATAATAGGCTTGGAATCTATGAATTTAAAATCAAAGTATTTAGAAATTAAAAACTTCTTCGTACCTTCCTCTTCGGACTTGAATTTAAATTCGAGTGGTTTTCATATTTCTATTGCAGATTGTGTATTTGTATAGAGGTCATAGAGACAATCATACATTGTATTCAGGATATGTCCACGACATATCAATTTGTCCTCTTTATATTTCTTATGCTTTTTCAAGATTTCATCAGTGTCATCCTCCGTTGTTTCAGGAATGGGTGGTAAGTCAGGATCTAGAACATAATGAACTTTAAGAGTGGTCAGTAGGAACGTCATCTTATCTTGCCAACAAGTGTAGTTGGTTCCATTAAAGCAATCTAACTTAAGAAGGTCATGGTTCATAACTTTGGTGCTTGAAACCACAACATCAGAAGACATTTGAATACTTTTAAGTTTGTTAGAAATTTCGGTAAAGTTAAACGGATCCAAGACTGAATCACGAATGATGCCACTTTCCTTAAAAGTATTTCGAGCAACTCTATTGTATATCTTAGAGTTGGAATGCAAGAATACGCAGTATAATTCAGCCTTATATCGAATTTGCACAAGACCAACAAAAACTTGATTATGCAGCGAATAATGTTTGGAATTTTGTACTAAAGAATATTCGGTTTTGTGTTGTAATTTATGAATCTGAAATGAGGTTTATATAGGCATTCATGTGTTATTTCACAAGGTTGCGACCTTTGATAAAACAACACCTTTTAACTAAAAGTTGCATTAGCATTGTCTACTTTCATTCCTCAACGAAACTTCACAAAGTGTTAATTCTCTTCCACTTTTTTCTTATCCTTTTGGAACACACTTATTATTATTAAATTTTTTAATAATTTCCAACACCCCTTTCCTACATTGCCTTATGTACTCTAGTGCCTCTCTTACCTCTCCCATCATGGCATCTACAACGTCCATGGTCTCATAGCCATCCGTTAAGAGTACTTTGTCAATATCCATATGTCCAATCTCCAAGATACGAAGACATCTAGACAACACATCAACATCATGTTATTCCCTTTCTTGCTCATTCTCTAGTATCTCTTAATGAGTTAGCCTAGTTGGTTCTCCCAGAACATCTTATATCATATAAGGATGTGACACCCAGAAATACCAAAGTATGTAGCCGTGTGCTTCACTTCAATTGTAGCATCTAAGTTAGTTTCTTCATATATCTTCCAAAGAACCCACATGATCAATGTCTTTGTAGAATATAATTTAGTTTCTTGATATATGTTACAAAAAATTTTGAGTAGTTTTTTTGAGCATGTAACTTCCCATTCAGAAGGGGGTGAATTACGTGGTTCAGAAAAATTTGGTCTTGAATTTATTTTTGGATTATAATCATAGTTTAAAATCATTTTGAAAATTTTCAAGTATTAAACAATCTATTTTTTGTTGTTGCATAAAATAAAGAGTTAAGGGAGAGAAAGGAACACCAAAAGTTATATAGGTTCAGTCAAGAAACGACTTAATCATATTCCATGATCCATATAAATAAAAACAAAAATAAATAAGATGTAAAGCTAATAGAAACATACAATAAACCTAAAACGCATTACTAATATATATTTTTGGATTTTTTAATATTAATATTTTTTTAAAACCATTTTCGATACTTAAGAGAAACCTATTTCTATATATTTTTATATAAAAATTAAATATCTAAATAACTTATTAAACAAACTATATCCTTATAATTTTTTAATTTATAGTTAAATATAAAAAATAAAAAATAATACAAATAATAAAAAATGTTTATTTTTTGTTTTAAAATATTAAAACTTAAAAGTAAAATAATAAAAAGAAATATAATATACTTGTTAAAATGATAATAAAGAAAAACAATAAAAAATAATGCAGGTGTTCCGGATAGCCTCAATGACTAGGCATGACCCAATTCACTCTTGCATTCAGGACAATCCAATAGTCCAATACCAAAGAGACCCACTAGTTTTATGCTTCTCAGCCGAGGAAGCCTTGTCGACCAAGAGTAGTCGTGGTCTGACGCCTCTGCTCCTTTCAGACTCTGACTCGACATTTAGGGAAATTCTCCTAGATTCAGCCAATGATGGCTCCTGCTCAATTCACCTTTTGTCCGACGGGCCTCACATCCGAGCAGGCTGCTCGTCCCAACGACTAGTTTTTGACAGTTATCTATTTTCAGGGGATCCACGATCCAGGCCAAAAATAGGGACCAATAGCCAAGCGTTAGGGCTCTATATAAACCCTCTCACATAAGAGGGCTAGATATCCAATATTCACTCACTTAAATCACTTTCTCGTACTTGCTCATTCGTCTGCCCTGTCTTATTTTGGCATTGGAGTGTCTTGCAGGTACACCCCTTTTTCTCCTTGATGATCGAGCATCATCACTAATGTCTGTGGCCCACCTCAGATTCATATCTCTAGGAACGATCAGTGGCGCCGTCCGTGGGAATCTTTTTTCCTCGTCTTTCATCCTCGGATCGTGAAGACTAAAACACTACAATTTAAACTCTCTCAATGGCTAACCCTGACGACTTTATTGATGTCCGGATTGTTGCTAACATCCCCGTCAAACTAGAGAGAAGCGACAAAACGAATCTCGCGCCCGAGGAGCCCTACTGTTTTAACCAAGACGTACTCACCACCTCCCCGACACCTGAACCAATCATTGAGCCAGAGATCATTCCTATTGATCTTTCCCTCATTCCCATCCCCAGGGGAATCAATCCGACCCTTGTTGCGCTGGTCGAGACTATGAATCAAACTAACCTTCTGACCCTGCGCCAAGGAGAAAGAATATAAGCTCTAGAGGATTCTCAACATCCCAGATCCACCTCCTCTGCAAGAAGGCCCCACAGGTCCTGTAGCCGTTCACCTGAACTAAGAAAGAAACATTAACACCCTGAGGAATCTGGGTCAATCAAGAAATAGGTTCGTTTATCTTCTCGACGACACAAGTCCCCATAATCCAGGAATACGAGAAGGACACTCTAGACTGGGACTCAACCATCCCCTGAGGGTACAAGAAATCGATCAATATCGTCGTCCCCTTGAAGACATAAAGAAAACCACTCCCTCTCTATCTCATACGATTCCAACAATGAAGATAAACCCCGTGGAACCCTTTCCTAGGAGATCATGTCCACGAGGTTGCGAAAGGGATTGGAGAAGCTTCCTCCTCTGGGTTCCTATGATTGGACCACGGATCCGGACGAGCATATAGAGAACATTGATGCCCTCCTCAATTATTGAGGTGTCCGGAGAGCCATCAAATGTCGACTGTTTCCAACAACACCCAGAAAGGGAGCAATGGCTTGGTACAAGAGCCTCCCCTATGAGTCCATCACCTCATAAAGACAACTCCAGAGGACATTCTCCCGATATTTCACCGCCTCTTGTCGACATCTTAAGAATTAGGCCTCTCTTGAGGTGAAAATCCAGGGCCAGGATAAATCCTTGCGGCCGTATATCGAAATATTCAACCAGGAGGACGTTCAAGTCTCGACCACCAATGACATGAAGAAGTACCTTCTTGAACATGGGCTTCGTCACACAGCGATTTTGCCAAGGTCGTTGGAATTGAAACATCGGCCATGCTTGATTATTTTCTCCTCAAAGCCCAAGCGTATATACAATACGAGGAGAAGGAGGCAACCAATACTTCTCACGACACCATGCATCGGGAGGATGCCAAACCCTCTAAAAATGAAGGCTCCTCGACATCACGTCAGAGAGGTGACAAAAGAAAGGATGATCGCTCCCACGAACCAAGGGAGCACAAAGGACCTCCAGGGAGCTTCTAGGGAGCACCCTGGTTGTGATTGGGTGTTAGCAGGAGACTTCAATACAATCAAACATAGTTCGGAAAGGAAGGGTTCATGAAGAACAAATGGGTATGAGATGGGAGATTTTTCAAGTTTCATTGAAGCTATGGAATTGGTGGATCTTCCTGTTATAGGGGGGAGATACACTTGGTATAAGTCAAGTGGTTCATGCAGAACCCGCCTTGATAGAATCATGATATCTGAAGCTTTGATTTCAAAGTGGAAAGTGCTAAGTCAAGTTATAGGTGCGAAAGATGTTTTAGACCATAAGCCCGTCTGGTTGAGGTTGAAGGAGATCAACTGGGGTCCAAAACCTTTTAAGTTTTTTAGTGCTTGGATTCAACATCCTCAATTTCTTAAGTTTGTGGAAGGTGCTTGGAGAGAGGGTGTAGTGACTGGAAGCCCGTCCTTTGTGCTTAGTAGTAAGCGGAAAATTCTTAAGGAAAAGCTGAAGTGGTGGAACGAAAATGTCTTCGGGTGTGGCTTGACTTGGAGGTAGACACATGTTTTATGGATATCAATGCCATTGAGAATATGCTAGATGAATCACATGGGGTTGAGGAGATAGGTGGGCTTCAAGCTAGAAGCATTGCAGTAGATAATATGTGGAAAAAGATGAAATTAAAAGAAAGCTTTATCCAACAAAAGTCTAGAGTAAAATGGACAATAAAAGGTGATTTGAATAAGAGATTTTTTCACTCTTCCATGCGAACTAGAATTAGGAGAAATAATATTCTGGCTGCAAAACAGGGTGATGTCTTAGTGGAAGAGGTACATCTCGTAAAGCAAACAGCGGTGGACTTCTTCAGTTGTAAATTCCATTGTGCAGGTGTAGCTAAGCCGACTCTAGGAATGCACAACTGTCCTGTGCTGAATGAGGCTGATAATAGTATGCTTACAACAAAGTTTGAGGAATTAGAGATCTTGGAGGTTATTTCTAGCTGTGAGGGCAATAAAAGCCCAGGTCCTGACGGATTCAACATAGAATTCCTCAAGAATTGCTGACAGTTTGTGGGAGTTGAGTTTTTTAATGTCATCGACCATTTTCATAGGTTTGCGTTTATCCCTAAAGCAATGGTGTCATCCTTCATTGCTTTAATTCCTAAGAAAGGTATATTAGTAGAGTGGGAATATTACAGATCCATAAGTCTTATAGGCTTAGTCAATAAGGCTTTAATGTCTAAGTGGCTATGGAGGTTGGCTAATGATCAAGGAGCACTGTGGAAACCGATACTCGAAGCAAGGTATGGGTCTACATTGCATTTTGTCATGCTAAATTATGAAATTTCTCATCCAAATTCAGAATCTTTGTGGTGGAGAGAATTGAAGAAAATCGGGAACATCTCCAAGAAAGATGCTTTTGTCAAAAACTTATCTTGGATTATAGGTGATGGGTCTTTTGATCTCGTTTTGGCACGCGACTTGGTTTGGTAGGAAGGTAATTTTCAGTTCCCGTTTTCCGAAACTTTTCGCTGCAGCTACACATAGACACATTTCTGTGTCAGATCTTGGGGATTAGGAGGAGGGAAGGTGGGAGTGGAAGTTGCACATGCGGAATGTTTTAGGCTTGGAGCAATCTACTCTGCTTAGTGAATCGCTAATAAATCTTCATGATTTATTGCGAGAAGTTCAACCTTTCCAAGGGGTTGAGGATGGCTCGAGCTGGTCGGTTGGCAATATTTTAAAGTTCACTGTAAGTTCTATGTATAATTCCATCATTGTTGCAACTGCTTTTAGTGAACTAGAGATTGTTCTCATGACGACAATGATTGTCCTATGGGAAACTAAGGTTCCGTTAAAGACAAAACTTTTTGGTTGGCATTTGTTACATTCTATAATCCCAACAAAACAGAATCTGGATGTCAGGAGTATAATGTCCAACATTCACGACTTCTCGTGTTTTTTGTTTTGTTTTAGAGTTGTGGAAGATACAAATCATGTTTTTTGAGGATGTAACCGTGTCAGACAAGTGTGGGCAAAAGTGGTGAGTTGGTTGGGTATAAGCTGGAGTATTTGTGAAAAAGTTTTGGACTCTTTTGTGTCGTGGATTCATCATATGAAAGGCGATACGAGTAAGATGGGTTTCTTTTGGCTAATTACGTGCTGGGTTTTTACGTGCTGGGTTATTTGGTGGACTCGTAATCAAATCTTGTTCAATAATGAGATTATGAATGAAAAGGATGTTTTTCACAAAATTATTAGTGTCTCTTAATGTTGGCTAGATTTGTGTTCCTTTATGAAAGTCAAATGAAATTTGTATGAGTGGTATAAACAACCACTTGATTTTGTGTAGGTGTTGTTTCTCTATTTTTGAAGAGAGGTTTTTGCTTGTATTTTTTACCTTGGTTGTACCCCTTTTTTATATGTTGGTTGAAGTACCCATTATACTTCCTTTTATGAATATTATTGCTTATAAAAAGAACTTTTCTAAAAGCAAAACAACCATAGAAATACACAACAACTAAACCAAACAATTAAACCAACCAATGTAACAATCAAAATCACATTGGCTTTTCTCCAATCTTTTCTAAGTTTTGCTAATAAACCAGCTTTGCATGAGTCACAATTATAGCAAAGTTGTGTTTGATCATTGCTCCATTTCATGCAATCCATGTCTTCCCCATTGTTGATTGGACTAATCCAATATGTTGGGTTCACAAATGTGTAACCGCATTTTGTTGGTGGTTTGCAACACCCTGACTGCATGAGAATTAAAGTTAAAAAGCAAAAGGAATAAAAGGTTAATGAGGAATAACTTGTTTTGTGGGGAAAGAATATGCAATAATAACTTTTTCTTTAGGTAAGAAATACGAGTTCGTCGATTATTTGATAATTAGTGGTTGTTTTAAGAATATTTTACTTAATGAACAAGTAATGTAATATAAAAGAAATTTTATTTTGTCTATAATTCATCCCATAAAAATGAATAAATGGATTGTCATGAGTTTGAATTTGCAATCGTAATTCAATGTGATTATAAATAGAGAAACATATTATGTCAAACTTTAAAAAAATTAAATCTGATGTATGATAAACTTTTAAGATTTAAGTCTGACTTATAATTTATTATAATTCTTTATCTGATATTTTTAAAAGTTTTGTTGAACCATAAAATCTATCTAAAAGTCTATTTTATATTAAGAGTTTTAAATAATTATTTTATCTATTATTTAATAGATTAAACTATCTTTTATATATTATATGACTTATTTTTAATAAATATGAATATATATATATATATATATATATATATATATATATATATATATATATATATATATATATATATATATATATATATATATATATATATATATATATATATATATATATATATATATATATACCAAAATTTCATAAACATTTTTTATATCATAAATCTAATCTATTTAATTAAATAAGCTGATTTACACCAATTATAAGACAAGTATTTACGAGATATAAATATTTATGAAAATATGTTATTTTCTATAATTAATGTATAGTAAATTTACCTGCAAGGGTGATAGGTGTGCATTAATGAAATCTTGAGGCAATGGATAACTTTGATTAAACTCAGCACAAATATTTGATGAACTAAGACAACTCTTTATTCCATCCCACTTATGTGAACTTCTAACCCTTCTTCTTAGCCAAACTGAAAAATCATCCACACGATACTCCAAATATGACCTATTAGGTTCAATATTTCCATGTCCTCTAAGAGTCACAACATAAACAAAAATCACCAAAGAACCCAACAATACAATGAGCACAATCATTGCAATAGTGTAGAATATAAGAAGCATTGGTATCCTCCAAAAGGCTCCGACCAAGCCTACCATAGCAACAATGAAAATTAGTATCCCTAAAATGATCACTGGCCATTGTAGGATTTTGACACATGATTCTGCTTGTAAAGTTGTTAGCCAAATTCCAGCAGCTATGATAGGAATTGAGAGGAGCACTGCCACGAGGTTTATGATTCCTACGACATTGTTGATAGAAAATCAATTGAATCAAATAGATATAAATTATAATATATTGTTATATTAATGAATAATCAACAATAATAAAAATGGTGTACTTTGTAGGATTTGAGAGATGGTCATCGGAAAAGGGAGTATGAGAGAATTATAACCCTCATTCATTTTGTAAATTTTATTCCAAATGAGTTGTTAATTATCTTAGATATATACCATGAAAACTTCTATAACAAGTTAATAATATGATGTTTTAATTAATTATTGAGATTTTGATATATACCTTTCTAGCATCTAAGTTAGTTTCTTAATATATCTTCCAAAGAATGTACTTTAATCTAAAAACAACTCTTTAATTTTGTCGGACATATGGAAATGTTTGTTTCAGTTAAAAAAAAATGAAAATTTTATCTGTAGTTAGAAAAATAGATTTTACAAAATAGTTTTTAAAATATTATAAATTTTTATTTCTTTTCTTCTAAATTGATAGACTAATTTTGATATTCTATAACATAAACATATATTATTGTAGATCAAAATATAGTTGAATTCACAATTTTTTTAAAAGTAGTATCTCAAAAATGATTTTTATTAAAAATCTATTTGAAATAACTTCAAAATTAAATGATTTTTAGAAATTTTGACATCCAAAAAAAGTTTAAATAAAATGATGAAATATCTAAAATAACATTTTTAGAATAACTATTCAAACTAAATTTTTATCGTAAACTCTTATGAAAAGTTTCTTTGTAAATTTTTTTTACACAAAATTATGTTACATTATAAAAATTAATTTTTAAAAAAACTAAAACAAACGGGTAAAATAACTCATTTAAAAGTGGGTCTTTTATTAAGACATTAATTGTTTGGTCTCCCAATAGAGATAAAAAAAAAGGAAAATTATCCTTATAAAATTCGAAATTGTCTTTCTGATTTCGGAGAGGTATCTTTAGACACACTATTTGTCTTAGTGAAACATGCCATAACTAAGACTCATCCTATTTTTTTTTTCCAAAATTTATTATAGAGTTGCATCTTCGAAACAACTTCATGTACACCTCATACATTCTTCAATACAACACCCTTTTTTGACATAAAGTGTTTCGGACGTGCAACTCCGTATTCATACCAGACAGAATCTGGAGATGCATATCCGGAGTCACACCAAACAATAATTTTTTACTTTGATTTAGAGATGATCTGATGAATTTGATTATATATTATAGCTATACTATCATTTTCATCAATTTTGTTTAAATTAAATCATACAACTGATATGATGAAAATGAAATATATAAATACGTAAATCCATAATACATTATGAAGTCAAAATAAAATAAAAACGATAATAGTGCTTTTATAATACAAATATTATAAACTACTGCGTATGACGAACTTTAGTCCCCCTATTCCTACGTTGTATGGTGTACTGCAGTGCCTCCTAGACTTCCCCCATCATGGCATCTAGAATGTCCCTAACCTCAGAGTCATCCGTAAAGAGTCCTCTGTCAATACCTGTATATCCAATTTCCATGATACGACGACATCTATGCAACACATCAACATCATAATATTCCCTAGCCTACGCCTTCTCTAGTATCTCTTGATGAGCTGACCTAGGTAGATCTCTCAAAACATCAAGTATCATATAAGGATGTGACATCCTGAAATACCACTATATGTAGTCGTGTGTAGCAACTTCAGATGTAGCATCTAAGTTAGTTTTTTTTTGTATATCTTCCAAAGAACCCACATTCTTGATGCCTTTGTAGCATATAAGTTAGTTTCTTCATATATGTTGCAAAGAAACTTGAGCAATTTGTTGAGCATGTAACTTCCCACATAAGAGGGGTTGAATTATGTGGTTTAGAAAAACTTGGATTTGAAAAACTTTTCGAATTAGAATAAAGGTTTAATATCATTTTGAAAAATATAAGTATCAAACAACGAAAAAATAAATTGCAGAATCTAAATTGAAGAAGAAAAAAAAGAGTTAAGGGAAAAAGAGCAACACCAAGAATTGTATAGGTTTAGTCAAGGAATGAATTAGTCATGTCCCCATGAATTGATCTTAACTTTTTTTCTAATCTCCTTTGAAAAACCTCTTTTGAAAAGAACCCTAAAAACCCCAATTTCTCCTTTCAACAATGGTGTCCTCATCAACTGCTCAACATGTACACATGATCGTCTAATCTAGAAAAAGTATGACTATCAAGCCCAAATCCATGGAGTTAAATTAGAATGATCGGAAGCCTTTGTGTAACAACTTGTTGACTTTGACTCATTCAATCAAAATGAGTATGACCTTTAGTGCTACTTCAGAGTACATGAGTGTTCTTCATTCTTTGATATGCAAAATGGACCACTTTACTCTCATCTAGTAAGAGATTTATAAGTTAGGACAAATATCTTTGATGAATATGCTACATTTGAGGAACTCATAATTTTGGTAGAGAGTGACAGTTCTTTGAAAGGAAGCAGTAGAGAAGAAGTGGGTTTGAATAATTAGAAATTAGATCAACAGTAATGGGTGTTGATGTGATGGTCACTTAGAAGACGATTTCTAAACTTTTGAAGGCACCAAACTCTGGAAGGTTTGTTGTGAGCACTAAAGATAACAGTCCTGAAGCAAATACTACTAAAATATTTTTGTTTGATAATGCTAGTAATTTGTGTTCTTCTGACTTTGGAAAGGTCAAGAACATACATAATATTTTCAAGCTTCTATTTAAAATTCTTATTGGGTGTCTAATCCCTGGAGAAGGGAGTACTGGCAAAATCTCATGAATCACAAGGATTTCATTTTCTACTTGAAGAATGAAGATAAGATCAATCTTTCTGCATACATCTTTAATCATCTGTGTGATTCCATCAAGGATAGAATAAAGCTTTGTAAGAAGAATGTGCCATATGCCAAACTGTTGTCTGGACTGTTTGATCAGGGTCGTCTAATTGATGCACTTAAAACTTTTCCGGTCAATGAAGCTTCGAAAGATAGTTTTTATTACTCCACTCTAAAATACGAATCACCAACTCCCTCACCCAATCATTCCCCAAAAAACCTTTCTTCAATTGTTGTTGAACCCAAACTAGTTTTACAATTACAACCTACAACAAAAAATCTGCATATTACAATAGAGTCACTAATTTCTTAATCTCACTACTCCTTATTTTGAAAAATCCTTGTTAAGATTCAAACTTGAATCTTCATCCATATTTATAACCTTTATAGAAAATAGTTATTAAAGAGGTAACTTGATCAAGTGTTTTTGCCTGTACTCCATAGTACAAAGGTCGTTGAAGATGGATAGACAACAAATTTTGAATCTAGTGTATAACGTGATTAAATTTAGGTCTTCAAAAGGTTTTGTACTAATATAGTCGTTGATAGCAAATATCCGTAGAGCTTGACAACCTTTCATGATCCTTGTAATCTTGTAGACTCTAGCTGACAAGCTTAAAAGACAATACAACTTGCTTTCTGCATTACAGACAACCATTACTTTATCACAAACTCTTTATGGTACCAAATGTTGATATACAATTACCAAGTGTAGTAAATCATCAAAATGTTAAGGCCTTCAGCTCAGAGTTTGCGCCAAGCCACACTAACAATTGTTCTTTAGACTCTACAACCAGAAGCTAACAATGAACTAACTCCCAAGTGTGTTCATGTAAAACATATTCTAATTACTTATATACAATGATGTAGAACCTATATAAATAAAACATGCATCAAATAAACCATTGTTCTTTCAATACTTTGTTATCATCAAAACCAAAAGAGAATATGTCAAGAACATATTTTGTTATAAACCAAAATAGTACTTATAACTGATAAAAGGATCTTGATAGATCAGACTGCTAGATATCATTTCCAAGAGTCATTCTTAAAACATTTATTTGACTTAATCATTATTAAAATAACGGATACCTAAGATAATGAATGTAAGAAGTCTATTAAAACTCATAGCAGACTCACTTTCATAATCACTTAATCTTCTGAACACTAGAATGTATAAACAAAAACAAATCAGGTTTCCAAAGAGAGACTTCAGAAAGGTAGACATACTAAATGCAACCACTCAAGCAAACGAAGGTAATGCAATAGCTGAAGGATCTACTAGAAAGCAGATGACTTCAGAAGCATACACCTCTTTAACATCTTTCGTGAAGACACACAGAAGAAGAAGAACTTATGGGTCTAAATGCAGAAATCAACTAAGAAAGGAAGCTTTTTAGTTTGAAAAGGAAAGAATGGAAAGATTATTTACACAATCTGGATATGTCAGGTGATCCTAGGGAATACCTTAGTCCAAATCCAATAGACTAGAAAGTCTTACTAATTTGTAATATCTTAAAGTTTATTAATGAGAATACTTGCACATTTTAAAGTTTTAATCCCATTTGCTTTATCCTCTTGAACAATTATATATATATATATATATATATATATATATATATATATATATATATATATATATATATATATATATAACAGTTAAGATGCACAAAAGCATGAACAAAATTTGATTAATAATAAGAATGTTTAATAAAAGAGTTCTAACAATTACAAGGCATAACGTTTGCAGAAATCTAACATCAGAATCTTTCATAGATAGATTCAAACTTGTCTCTCCATATTTTAGAAGTTTTTGCCTCTGAACTTATGATAACTCCCTGCTGGACAAGTAGTTCTAAAAGAACTTGTCCATAAGGAATTAAGAAAGTCTTTCTCATGTGAAAGGAAGAAAGAGTATCCTTCAAATAGTTAAACATAACTTGAGGAAAATCAAACTTCAAGTCTGAATTAAGAAGTAGTAGCAGTTCTTTTTCAATGGGTTCCATGAGGTTTAAATCAATTTCCTTATGAAGCAATTTGAGTTCAAAATTTGATTTCAAACAATTGCATTAGGATGGAGATTTGATACCAATGATGTATTAGATGTATATATATAAAAATACAGCAAGTAGGAAGATATTGTTCGGAAATAAGAGTTCTTGGGATTTCTCTAATCTCCTCACAATTGATCACATTAGCAATCAATCTACTTGATTAAGACTTTCATTTCTCAAGCACATAACATGAGACTTACATGGCTCAAGCATATTGGAGAGAGACTTCCTTGTTCAATCAATCTACTTGATTAAGACTTTAAATCCTCTAGCACATAGCAGGAGACTTACATGGCTCAAGCATTTGAGCGAGAGACTTAATCTAAATTGCTAGACAAGTTTAACATAATAGAGAACAAGGTGTACTTGATACCAATATCAAAGGTACAAGGAAATCACCATAACAAAGACCTAAAGTTCTTAAGATTTCTAATATATTAAATGTGTAAGAAATCTTAAAGGCTTTTATAATTACAACCTATAACAAAAAAAATTGCATACTCGATAGTGTTGATAATTGTTGATCATGCTACTCCTTCATCTGGTTAATCCTTGTTTTATATTTAGTTTGAACCTTCAAGCACTTAAATATACTTTTCAGAAGACTAGTTGTTGGAAGAGGTAACTTGATCAAGTGTCTTTACTTTACTCCATAATATAAGAGTCGTTGAAGATAGATACACCAAAAGATCTTGATCCATTGTGTAACATGTTTAACCATTGAGTCTTCAATGAGATCCTGTACTATAGAATCGTTAAGAGTAGATATCCAGTAAGCATGTCAACCTTTCTTGAGCCTTGTCAACTTAGAATCTAGCTGACAAACTTATTTGACAATGCAACTTGCTTTTTACAATACTGACATCTTAAGCTTTATCACTAACTCTGAATGATCACCATAACCCAATTTACATTCACCAAGTGTAGGGACAATTATGTTGCTTCTTCTATGTAAACACCCCAAATTTTCCCTCACTCATTTCACCATGGCTTGTGATTCTTTTCATTTGCATAAGTTCAATCATATCATCTCATATTGCATTTTTGCTTCACTGCATTGGTTCAAAGTCATCTGCATCTAGGGTTTGTGATCTGAGCAATCCCTGGGCTATTTGAGCAACTCCAAAGGGCTTAAATCATCTCAAAAGGGTCCATGTATGTTCAAGCATCATATTATATCCTCCCAAGATCAAGAAAGTCAGAAAATCACAAGAACTGAGAAAGGCTTGGAAGCAGAGCCAAGCTTAACTGCACAGATGACCTAAAATTAGGGTTTTGGTTTCAGAGGCCATAACTCCAATTTTTTTGGTCATTCTTGTTTCTATTGGTCTCTATATGATATGAGGATCATGCATACCAATTTTCATGAAGAAATTCAATGGGGAAGGCATCTGATCAATAGATGACTTCTTGAACAAGTCAGTGTAAAATCAGGGCATCTGAGGCCCCCCATCATCCAACCAAAGGTTCTTCTCCATCATTTTGGGTGTATATGATCTTTATTTGATCTTAGAAGAAGTTAGAAGTTCACAAAATTGAAGAATTTCAAGCCATTTGCAAAGTTGCCATTTTGGGAAAGTGACTTGTAATGCAAACTTGCCATTTTGGGAAAGTTTTTCAACCTCCTCTTTTTGATTCAAAAATGCTTCAAATGAAAAATTCCTGGTCATGAAAGTTGTAGATTGGATCATTCCCTTTTCAAAAAGTACAAGAACTTGATCTAATTCATCATAGAACTCAAGTTATGGCCTTGCAAAGTTGGGAAAAATCACAAAATTTCACTTATGTACCAAAGAGGGAAACTTGCAAAAACTCATACCAAGGAAATTTGTGATCTCTAATTGACTTCTAACCATTACACAAACATCATACATGACCTATAATTCAGAATTGGCCCAAGAATTTCAAAGTTTCATGCCTTACACATCAAGAAATCACAAAGGGGCCAAAGTTGCATCAATTTACAAAAGCTCATGTAACCATACCTCCACTTGTTACAGCTCATCAAATCTGATCCATAAGCCTTCCTTGATCTTTGCTGTGCACAGCCATGCCCAAATCCAAGCTTGACATGTGACCATACCTCAAGTACACCAACTCTTGACTTTATACATTTTGCTCCATACCAATCAGCATAGCCCACAACAACTACCCTGGCCTATCCCAGCATGTTATGTGGCCAAGAAGCAAGCCATTTCACATAACCTTGGAGCTCAGATCATCACATAACAGAGATTACCAAATTTTGGTCTCAAACTTCCTCTCTTAGAAACACAAAATCCATCCATCAAAACTCGAATATTTCTTCACCAATCATCTCCATATACTCTCCAGAACATTTCCCACCCTTCATTGCAACCAAGAAGCCAGCTAAACCAAAACACGATTCTGGTGCAGCAAGGTTGCAAGCTGTCAAACCAGCCACTCTCAAAGCTTTTCAAGCATTAAAGCTTTATCAGGAGGCCAAAGGGAGTGATTTTTCACAAAGAAAAGGTCCAGAAAGCCCAAAGTTGCAAGGTTCAAAGCTCAGGTAACCTCTTCAAATTTTTTTCCAGAAATCTCTTTTTAAGTTCTTAGATTGCATCCCATGCTTCACTGATCACACTGCACCTTGTGGTTTTGAAAATGATCAAGTATTGAGTATTTACTGATGTTCTGAAATTTTTACCATTTTTGATCTTTTCTTCGAATCTTGTTTGTGAGCAATAAGAAATTTGTTTTGAGGTCATATTCGTGTTCAGGGAGGTGAAAGGGTTTGATCTGGAGCTTTAGAGCTCCAGAAATGACCTAGGGTTGAAGTTAGGGATTTACTCAGGGAGGGTGTGGTCGGAGAAGATGACCGGAGGTCATTTCCGGCCACCTGAAAGTCATTAATATGCTAATTAGGGTTAGGGCAGTGTTTGAACGTGGACCCTTAGATTGTGCTTTCCCGCGTGTGATGGACGCCTGAGATCATTTCATTAACATTTAATCTGGATTATTTAAATAATTAATTGAGATTAGTTAAGTTTGAATGTCATCCGTTAGATAGCGTGCGTGGTCAACCAATATATTCCCAGAATCAATACAAGCCCTTGGATCATCATACTTTTGTTTTATTTCATTTTAATTCATATTTTCTTTATTTGTTTTGCATATTTATTTTAAAATAGCTAGAGACTTTCAAAAAATTTTATTTTTTTCATCGTGACTTTAAATATTTTTCTCATTCTGAAAATAATTTTTATTTTATTTTTTGCATAAAATTTGTATTTTTAAAATATTTAAATGTTTATTTTAATTAATTAATGGAAATTAATTAATTAAAATACCATTTAAGTTTCTAAAAATCACCAAAAACATCACATTGCATCTTGACACATTTAGAGACATTATCAAACCATTCATACAAATTTCTTTTTGGTTCTTGATCCATTTTGATATTTTTCTTTGGATTTAGGGTTTTTAAAAATCAATATTTTGACCCTAACTTAGAAAAATCTTTTCTGCCTAACCATGAGGAGTTTGATAATGGTTCTTTTTGCATTGCATTCCACATATCATGTAGTTTCTAGCATAAAATTGGCATGAATTTATCTTTCATTTTTGATTTGTTTTGCATTTTTCCTTGTAAGGTACCTTAAAACCCTAGCAAACTTAGAAAAATCATAACTCTCATTAGGTTAAGGGTTAGGTCTTCTCCTTTGGGGTATGATATCATATGGGGTTATATTATCTTTTATTCCATTTTCAATTTTTTATCTCATGTTTTGCTTCTGATTTTGAATTTTGCATTGCATCTTGAACATAAACCCTAATCTTTGCCTTCATTTGCATTCATCCTTCATAAGCTTTCATACATGAACTTGCCATGACATTTTGCACATCCAAAGGACATATGAGACATCTTAAGACATATTAGAATCATATTTGATCAATGCATCATCCATTTGCCATGCGTTTGCTTTCATATGATGCCATATGCATTCATGATCTTTCATGCCTCCTTTCATGTCTCATTGGCATCTCCATTACTTGTATGATCATCCACATCTCTTGGTATGTTTTCATATCATCTCATAGAATCCTTTACATCTTGTACATGCTTCTGACTTTGGCTTTCATCTTTGCATTTCATCTCATTTTCATTTCATTTCATTTCTTGCTGCTAATTTTTCAGGTGGTAAGTGTTTGAGAAGTGAATTTGCCTTCACTTCTCATAACCACTTCTCATCCCCTTTATGCATCTTTGCTGCATTTTTACTTGTGAATTAGAGTGAGATTGCTCATTCATGCAACTTGTCTTAAGTGAAGCAAGTTGTCTTGCTTCCTTCTGCTTCTCCTCCTTTCATCTGCTTCTTCCTTGGTGGCTCTCTTGAAGATATTCTTGCAAGCTTCATAAAACCTAGGAATACCCAAGCATGATCACAATTAGGTTTTGATTAGTCCCTCATTAGTTTTACCTTTGTTTCATCTTTGAGTCTTCTCTTCTCATCACTTAATCAAGGACTAAACCTTATAGGTTTTAAGGCTTTGTGATTAAGCTTATGCCTGCATCCTTCTATTAGGATGGAGTGTATAACTTTAATCCTAAGTGTTAAACCCTTAATGTGTTTAAATACTTTAATCAATTCATCTAATAATCACTAAGACATCAAGCTTGTAACTTGGGCCTTGCATTAGGGTTCTAATTCTTCCTTAAATTGGTTAAGAAGGACTAACCCTAGTGTTAATGGACAAGTCCCCCTCAAGTTGTCTTACAAACCATAAAATCCACTTCTTAATCTTATCATTAACTAAAATCCACTTTAATAAAGGCTTTGTTTTGTCATGAGGTTAATCCCTAATCATGGATTAAGTTGAGGTATCTTCCTCAGCTTAAATGTTCTCATATATTATCCTTCTATTAGGATGGTGTAATGGATCCATTAAATCTTTGATTATGGCTTAAACTCATTACTTAACATCAAACAAAAACTCCAAAAACATCTAAATAAATGCAAGTAGGTTAATGATCTTAATCCTACATCATGGTGATTAAGTGTGAGGTGTTTACTTCATGCTTAAGGTATTCTCATTACCCCTAATCAGAGGGAAGATGTGATGAGTTTACTAACCCTTGGTTTAGGCTTAAGCTCAGTTTCTTATGACAAACACAAAAAAGCAATAAAAGATTGAAAACACAAAAACAAACAATAATCGTCTCCTCTGGGATTCTTTTCTCATCATCTTCACCCACAAACGAGAAATCGCTTCTTCCGTCTAATGCAAGACAATTTGCACCTGAGCCAGACGGGTCATACACTTGAGCATAGACATGTAAGCAGTTCACAAGTCAATTTACCTTTCAGTCTCTTTGAGTCAAACTATGGTGTTCTGACTTCCTCATTGCACGAGAGGATACTTAGGCATAACTTAACAGTTATCGAACAAAAGTCTCTGTACATCCCCCCTCTTCTAGAATTATTCTTTGAGTTTCATTGTCTTGAGCATTCCATTCTTTCCTTACACTGACACTTTTTTCATTTCACTTCACACTTCTTTCCAGCACTGACACTTACATTCTTTTCCAGCTTTTGCACACAAAATAGCACTGACACTGCCCCTTTAAACAAAAACTTTCAAGGTTGTAACCAACCCCCTTCCTCAGTTTCTCTGGTTCGTAACCGTCTTATCCATCTTTTCTTAGGTTTAAACAGCATTACCTTTCCTTCGGGATAAAAATGCCTAGCCGGCGACTCTTTTCTTTTCTTCTCTCGCCGACCGTTCGCGCTTGTACCGGGATGCAAATCTTTGGGAGCGACAGCTTGGCGACTCTGCTGGGGAATCTTTTTGTAACCAGGGCTTCTGGTTCTTTTTGTGGGTTCCTCCTAGCATTTGTTTGATTTGTGTTTACTGGGGTGTTATGTGCTATGTGTGTTTATTTATTTTGCTTTATTTATTGCTTTATGTACAACTTTATTTATTGCTTTCTTTTACAATCTTATGCATATTTCATACTGTCATTGTCACTGTGCTGGATCTGGTTTTATTTGGTGGGTGGGGTTCCATTGAGAGTTTAAGGTCCTATACCTGGGACCTGAGTGACACCTAGGCTAGAGTGGTTCATGTTCTTTCCCATTCCATTTCGGTCTGGTGCGGGAATATGAAACACGGTTCAGATGTGGGTTTCTTCTTGAGAACTCTGTGCTACAGATTTCCTGTAGTACTAGGGCTATCTGGGAAGCCTGCTAAGTATGGATGACCTTTATTATGACCTTCAGAAGCTGAGGTGAGTTAGAGGAGGATCTTTTATGGTTATTGTAAACACTGTACCTCCGGGTTAGAAGTGTTTACACTTCTCATAACTAGTCCGAGTCTGAGGATCCTTGTTCTAGAACATTACATGTGAGGGGGTTGGGGTTGTTTACAGGTTTGCAGGAACCCTTGGCCACATCATACCCTATTACTGTATTGTTTAAGAATACCTCACTTTGGACAGTTCTTGTGATTAACCCTGGATATGTGACTCTTTATTTGAGTCCCCCACCCTGGTTACTGAATTTCTAAACCTCCATCTGGACTTTTGAACATACATGGGCCTTGTATCAAGACAAATAATCAGATCCAGCTTGATCACAAACCCTTGCATATCATTTGCATATATCATCATTGCATCATTTAACATTTGTTTATTTGCTTTTCAGGGTGTCCATTTCATTGTATGTTGGTTTTGGTTTTGACCCCTTCTTCTGCATAGACCTATGCTTCAGCTGTCTTCATCAGTTATCTGCTTCAGTTATCTCCATCCTCACCTGCATCAGTCTGTCAGTGGTCCACCTCCAGCATCAGTCTGTGATCCTCACCAGCACTTGTTTTCAGTAGCACTCATGGCTACTCCCAGGAAGAGCAACATATCATACCACTTCTTTGAACCTGTTTTGACTAGCATCAGGCAGGTCCAGTCACTTGTCACACCTAACCATATCCCACTGTTTAGAGAGCACTATGGGGGTATCTTGGATATGGTTATGGACCTTGACCCTTCTCAGAGGAGCATGATCCACACATGCTTGCAGTTTTATGACCCTCCATTGAGATGTTTTACCTTCCCAGACTTTCAACTAGGGCCTCTGCTGGAAGAATTTTCTTTATTGATTGGAGTACCTATCAGGGGTGGAATCCCTTTCAACCCAGAGATGACTGCTCCCAGAAATGAAGAAATAGCAAGGGCACTGTACTTGGAGCCTGCCCTTATTGAGCAGAGTATGACGACAAAAGCTGGGATTCTTGGTTTGCATTTGGACTTCTTGATTTCTCAGGCCATCCTGAAGGCTTCATTGGGAGAGTGGAGGGCAGTCTGTGCACTGTTAGCCCTCAACATATATGGGGCTATACTATTTGCAGATGAGCCAAAATTTGTCAGCAAGAATGCCATCCATCTGTTTCTCCTGAAGAACCCAGTACCCACATTGCTAGGAGATTTTTACTACTCCATTCATCAGAGGAATGAGAAACAAAGGGGGAAGTTGGTAAGATTTTGTGCTCTTTTATTTTACACCTGGCTGCTTAGGCACCTGCCTAAGTCAGATACTTTCTTGAATCCCCACCAGCAGAAGAATTGGGCCAAGAGGTTCATTGCCTTGACTTCAGATGATATCAGATGGTGCACCCAGAGCACCAAGGGCAAGGACATTATCACCAGTTGTGGACAATACCCAAATGTGCCTCTGATAGGAGTGAAGGGTTGCATCAACTACAATCCTTTACTGTTTAAGAGACAACTGGGTTATGCCTTGGTTCACCCTCCTAGAGGACAGGATTTAGCTGAGACCCTATATTGTGAAGTGCAACCTAATTCAGTTGTTGTCAGACAAGCATCCTGGGCTTGGGACAACATCCAGACAAAAGGGATAGCTATTCTTGGAAGATGTAACAATGTTGCTTCAGCTCAGTACTCAGACTGGTCCCGTACTAGAGCTCAGATTACCAGAATGCCTTTCACCTTGGAAGACATACCTGGGCCATCCACAGTACAGCCTGCAGCCCAGTTAGCCTGGAGGAATTTGAAAAGTTGAAAGAAAGGAATGAGCAGCTATCTCAAGCCTTGAAGAAGACTCTTTGGGAAAGAAGTGATGGTCGCCTGGACATTGAGATATTGGAAAAGCTTAAGGTTGAGCATCTTGCCAAAATTGAGAGGACAGAAGACTACATAAGGAAAGCAAGGGTTGGGGAACAGATATTGAAGAATGCTTGTAAAGAGGCCAAGATTCAGAAAGCTAGGGCTGAGCACTATCTGCAAGAGAGTCAGGCTAGGTGGGTCAGGATCACCGAAGCCCGAACACAAGAAGACCAAAAGACTCAAGCCAAGACTGAGCAGTTAGAGGCCAACAAGAAGAAGCAGCAGGAAGCTTTGTGGGCTGCACAGAAAGAGATATCAGAGTTGAAGCTCAGAGCAGGATTGAAGAGATCAAAGGACCAGGATAGGCATAAGAAGCTACCCACTGCCATTGCTACCAGGAACCTCCTCATTAGGACCATTACAGAGCACCCAGTTGGTCCAGTGACTGAGGCACCCCTGAAGGAGGTCAGAGAAGATGAGTTTGGACTGGACGTTTGATTCTTTGCTTGTTGTTTGTTTCCATTTGATGTACTTTTCCTTTTGTTGTATTTTGACCCTCCATGGGCATGTATTGTAAAACAAACTATGTATTGTTCACCATTTGTAATATATTTCAGTTTGTTTTCATTTGGGTTTTCTCTCAACAACATCAAGCATCTTCCTCGAGGTCTGGAAAGGTCAAAACCAAGAACCAAACTGGATACCTTGGAAAACAAATAAGCATACTGCATTGCATACTAACTTTGTTTTTGTTTTGTAGGTTTTGTTATTATCCTTGTTTCTAACTTTGTTGTGATCTCAGGAAACATTGCTCGTCGCCGAGTGTTCCCTGTCAACCGCACGCACCGGTACCCGACTCGTAACAATCTTCTCGGTATTCAAATGGAACAAGTACAACAGGATCTGACTGAGGTCAGAAATCAGATGGCCAATGAGAGAGTAGAGATGAGAAATCAGATGTCTCAGTTCATGGCAGTGATGACTGGCTTAGCCCATAGTCAAGAAAGGTTAAGAGAGCTGGTGGAAAGACAAACTCCTGAGGAGCCTCATCTTGGAACAGGAGGAACTAGCAACAATGAATGGGGTCAGCCTCGTATTGACCCACAAAAGTATGGACCTCATCTGAATCCAGAAGTTAACATCCCAAGAAATGGTCAAGGTAATGCTACTGGGGGCCAAATCCTGTAGGAGGATCCTCAGGGAGAACAATTTACTGTCATTGGGGCTGGAGATGAGGTATATGACAGAAGATTGGACGAGATTTCTAAAAAGCTAAGATCTTTGGAATCTCAGAATTCTTTGGGCTTCGATGTGATGGATATGGGACTAGTGGATGGGGTGAGAATTCCCCACAAATTCAAACCCCCATGCTTTGAAAAGTACAATGGTACCTCCTGTCCTTGCACTCATCTGCAGTCTTTCTTGGGAAGGCTCAAAGCTTATACCATGGATGAAAAGCTATGGATGTTCTACTTTGAGGATAGTCTGACTGGAGCTTCGAGAGAATGGTATTCGCATTTGTCTAGGGCCACCATAAGATGCTGGAAGGATTTGGCTGAGGCTTTCATCCGTCAATATCAGTACAACCTGGACATGGCCCCCAATAGAACTCTTCTAATGGGCATGTCTCAGTCTTCCAGGGAGAGCTTCCTGGATTACACTCAAAGGTGGAGACAACTTGTTGCTGCTGTCCAACCACCCATGTCAGAAAGGGAAATGGCTGACATGTTCATGAACACATTGCAAGGGACTTATATTGATAGACTGGCTGCTTTCTCCTCTACCAGTTTTGCTGATGTGGTCATAGCTGGGGAGAGGATTGAAAGTCTCTTGAAGATGTGAAAAATCTCCGACAGTGGTGTGAGTTCCTCCAACAATCCCAGAAAACCTTTTGCGGGACCCCGGAGGGCAGGTGAAACAAATTCCATTCATACAAGCAGTGGCAGTCCTCATTATGCTCATCGGTCAGTAGCAGCTGTTACCATCCCAGCTCCAATTCCACAACAATCATCATATCCTCAACAACAGCAACCATAGTATCAACAACAAGCTCATTATCCGCAACAAAGGTCATACAACAACAACAATAGCAACCAACAGCAGCGTCCCTTCCAACAGAGGCCATCACAAGCAAACAGGGTAATTGACCCAATCCCCATGTCGTATGCTGCACTCTTGCCACAACTCCTAAAGCTCAACCTAGTTGAGTTAAGGACGTTGGCACCTCTAGATCCTCTCAATATGCCAAAGAACTATGATGCAAATGCCAGGTGTGCATTCCACTCAAACGCACCGGGGCATAATCCTGAAAAGTGCAGGGCCCTACAGATGAAAGTCCAGGATTTGGTGGACTCAAAAGCTCTCAATTTTGCGCCTCCTCCGAACGTCACAAGAAATCCAATGCCTAGTCACAACGGGCCTAGTATTAATGCTATTGAGGAGGGCAAACCATCCACATTAATTAACAGTGTTACACAAATCCGAACACCCTTGGTTGAAATCAAAGCTCAGCTGTTAGAATGCCAAGTGTTCCCCGGATGTGAGGTCGGCTGTGGATATTGCAACATTGCCGTTAATGGATGTGAGAAACTGAGAAATGACATAGATGGCCTCATTAGAGATGGCATCCTTCAGATTACGACAACAACGACTACAACTCCAACAATTCCTTCATCAACAATCACAGATACTCCTACAACGTCAGCAACCCTTGTTCCAACAGATTCTGCTACAACACCAACAAATGCTCAATCAATCACTTCAACGGATACAAGTTCAGTCACAATTCCTTCTACAACAACAGCACCCATTATTCCATCAGTTCCTGCTACAACCTCAACATCCGTCCAGTCAACAGTACCGTCTACAACATCAGCAACAGCTAATGAAAGCGTCTCAGTGGTTACGATATACTACGATCCCACAAATGTTCCTTCCAACAACTCACAACAAAATGCTACTCCTGTCAGAGCTCCAGTTATCATATATTATGATCTACACACCATTGTGGTCCCCTCTGCAGCTGCTATCAGTCCAGTCACTATCACAGTGCCTGGGCCCGTTCCTTACGAAAGCAATAATGCCATCCCTTGGAATTATGGCTCAGATCTATATTGCGAGGGGCAGAAAATCACTTTAGAATCATCAACTTCTTCACCTCAGATAGACAATGTGGGGGGAGGCAGAGGCTTCACTAGAAGCGGACGTCTCTTTGCCTCGCAAATACCAAGACCCGTTGCTGAAGCAGAAGCTGCTGCTAAGGAAAAAGGGAAGAGCGTGGTGCAAGAAGAACCAGTTGCTAAAGAAACTTTGAAGACACCTTTTGATCAAGAGGTTGATGAATTCATGCGGATAATCAAGAGGAGTGATTATAAGGTGGTGGACCAGCTTCACCAGACACCTTCCAAAATCTCCATACTATCATTGCTAATGTGCTCCGAGGCTCATCGGGACGCGCTATTAAAGGTCCTGCACGTAGCTTATGTGCCGAAGGAGATTATTGTCAATCAATTAGAGGCTGTGGTTGGGAATGTCAACGCTAGTCATGGACTAGGATTTACCAACGCTGATCTGACAACGGAAGGTCACAATCACAACAAGGCTTTGCACATTACCTTGGAGTGTAAGGGTGCAGTTCTTTCTCACGTATTGGTGGACACAGAGTCATCACTCAATGTCCTACCCAAGAAAGCCCTTGTGAAGCTGGAACATGATGGATTGGCACTACGCCCGAGCAACTTGGTAGTAAGAGCCTTTGATGGTTCTAAAAGATCAGTTCTGGGAGAGATAGAGTTGCCAATAATGATTGGCCCACAGGTTTTCAAAACGACCTTCTTTGTGATGGATATACAGCCTGCCTACAGCTGTCTATTGGGTAGACCATGGATACACGCCGCTGGCGCCGTGATGGCAACCCTTCACCAGAAGTTAAAATTTGAGTGGGAGGGCCAAGTCATTACCATTTGTGGGGAGGAGGATATCTTCGTTAGCCAGCTGGCTACTTTCAAATACATTGAAATGGATGGGGAAATCCATGAAACCATGAGTCAAGGGTTTGAAGCCCTTAGTATCAATGAAGCATCTGCTGTATCTGGGACTTCCATCACATCATATCAACAAGCCCGAAAGGTTATTGAGGAAAGTACCGCTCAAGGCTGGGGCAAGCTGTTGCCCGTTGAAAAGAAAGAAGACCGATTCGGGTTGGGTTACAGACCAACTCGACAAGATCAACTGGAGGCTGCAAAGGAGCCCAAGTTTGTCAGCGGGGGAATGCTCACCCCGGATGCTGTGAATAGTTTGGAAGATGAGTCAGAAGACGAGCGCAACCTGGAAAGCTGGATACGTCCAAGGATCCCGGGGAGCCATGTCTCAAACTGGTCTTCCCAGGAAATTATAAGAGTTACTCTTGCAGAGTAATTATTATTTCCTGTCTTTAAAGCATGCATCAAGTCCTGCATCTTGCCCAAGATGTCAGGGCTCATTTTGTAATCGGGCCATCTTGTATTTTGTGCAAACGATCAATTAATGAATATCAGGACATCTTTTGCAAATGAGTCTTTTCTTTTCCGCTCACTATTTTTCATTTTTCATTTTTTGTACAAAAATAAAATGGCAATGTTTTTCAAAATAACAACTTCATTTTCACTTTTTTTTTCTAAACAAGATAAAACTGATCACTAAAATGAACAAATCTAAACCCTTGCAGAGAATGCCTTCCAGACTGCACCGACAACAACACCGCTATGACTTCGTATGACTTTGACAATCCGATTAATCAAGCTGATGAAGGGGTTGAAGAAGGTTATGAGCTACCTGAAGAGCTAGCCAAGTTGTTGAGACAAGAGGATAAGGTTATAACTCCTCATCAGGAGGAAGTCGAGACGGTTAATCTTGGTACGGAAGAAGACATAAAAGAAGTTATGATTGGGGCCTGTCTGCAAGATTCAGTGAAAGAGTAACTTATTGACATGCTTCGGGAGTATGTGGATGTTTTTGCTTGGTCTTATTAGGATATGCCAGGGTTGGACACCGACATTGTTATTCACAAGCTGCCTCTGAAAGAAGACTGTCCGCCAGTAAAACAGAAGTTGCGCCGTACTCGCCCAGATATGGCAATGAAGAAAAAAGAAGAGGTACAAAAACAGTGGGACGCCAGTTTCCTTGCTGTGACTAGTTACCCGTTGTGGGTCGCTAACATTGTACATGTGCCTAAGAAAGATGGCAAGGTTAGGATGTGTGTGGATTACCGGGATCTCAATAGAGCCAGCCCGAAAGATGACTTCCCATTACCTCACATTGATGTATTGGTCGACAATACGACTCAGTTCTCGGTATTCTCCTTCATGGATGGATTTTCAGGATATAATCAGATCAAAATGTCACCTGAAGACATGGAGAAAACAACTTTCATCACACCTTGGGGCACATTCTGTTATAAGGTAATGCCATTCGGACTGAAGAACGCTGGTGCCACTTATCAACGGGCTATGGTAACATTGTTCCATGACATGATCCACAAAGAAATTGAATGTTATGTGGATGACATGATTGCCAAGTCCCTCACAGAAGAAGACCACCTGGTGAATCTGTTGAAGTTATTCAAGCGTCTGAGAAAGTACCAATTGAAGTTAAACCCCAACAAATGCACATTTGGGGTGCGATCCGGTAAGCTGCTAGGATTTATTGTAAGTGAGAAATGGATTGAAGTTGACCCTGATAAAGTCAAAGCCATCCAAGAGATGCCTGCACCAAAAACTGAAAAAGAAGTTCGGGGGTTCTTAGGTAGATTGAACTACATTTCAAGGTTCATATCTCACCTTATTGCAACCTGTGAGCCCTTGTTCAAGTTGTTGAGAAAAGAACAAACGGCCAATTGGAATGAAGACTGCCAAAGGGCTTTTGATAAAATCAAGGAATACTTACAAGAGCCTCCAATCCTTATGCCTCCAGTTGAAGGAAGACCTCTAATAATGTACTTGACAATATTAGAAGAGTCAATGGGGTGTGTGCTGGGCCAACATGACGAGTCTGGTCGAAAAGAGTATGCAATATACTACCTAAGCAAAAAGTTTACCGAGTGTGAACAACGTTATTCACTGCTCGAAAAAACTTGATGTGCTTTAGCGTGGGCTGCTCGCCGGCTGAGACAGTATATGTTGACCTACACAACCTTATTGATCTCCAAGATGGACCTAGTTAAGTACATATTCGAGAAGCCAGCACTTACCGGACGGGTTGCAAGATGGCAAATTATTCTCACGGAATATGACATTCAGTACACATCTCAGAAGGCCATCAAGGGCAGTGTATTGTCTGATTATCTTGCTGAGCAACCCATTGATGATTACCAGCCTATGAGATTTGACTTCCCTGATGAAGACATCATGTTCATAAAAGCAAAAGATCATGAAGAGGCTATTCACACTGAAGGGCCTGACCCAGAAAAAAAATGGACTATGATGTTTGATGGGGCTGTTAATATGAATGGTCGTGGTGTTGGTGCAGTACTCATTACACCTAAGGGAGTTCACATGCCTTTCTCGGCAAAACTCACCTTCAACTGCACTAACAACGAAGCTGAATACGAAGCCTGTATCATGGGTCTTGAGGAAGCCATTGACCTCAGGATCAAGACTTTAACTGTATTCGGAGATTCAGCTCTGGTAATCAATCAAACCAACGGAAAATGGTACACTCACCAGGAGCATTTGATTCCATACCGTGACTACACGAGGAGATTATTGACTTTCTTCACTAGAGTCAAGCTTGAGTATATCCCTCGAGATGAAAATCAGTTTGCAGATGCTCTGGCTACCATTTCATCCATGATCAAAGTTCAAGCTACCAACTTTGTGCCTCGGATTTCAGTGCCCAGACTTGATAGACCAGCATATGTAATCTCAACAGACCTTGCTAAAGATGATAAGCCTTGGTTCTATGACATCAAATGCTTCTTGAAGGATCAAACATACCCACCTGGGGCATCTTCCAATGATAAGAAGACATCAAGAAGGCTAGCTGGTAGTTTCTTCCTGAATGCTGATGGTTCCTTGTACAAAAGAAACTTTGATATGGTACTCCTCAGATGTGTTGATAAGGCAGAAGCAGGCTTGCTGATGCACGAGGTGCACGAAGGATCTTTTGGTACCCATGCTGGAGGGCATGCAATGGCTAAAAAGTTATTAAGATCAGGCTATTACTGGGTCACAATGGATGTAGACTGTTGTGCTTATGCCAGGAGATGTCATAAATGCCAGATTTATGCAGATAAAGTGCATGTGCCTCCAAATCCTCTGAATGTGATGTCTTCACCTTGGCCCTTCGCCATGTGGGGCATAGATATGATTGGCAAGATCGAACCGACTGCTTCAAATGGCCACAGATTCATCCTGGTAGCCATTGACTATTTTACCAAGTGGGTTGAAGCAACTTCCTATGCAAATGTCACCAGACAAGTGGTAGCCCGATTCCTGAAGAGAGACATCATCTGTCGATATGGAGTTCCCGAGCGAATCATTACTGATAATGGTTCCAATTTGAACAATAAAATGATGGCAGAACTGTGTCGGGACTTTAAGATTCAACATCACAACTCTTCTCCTTACAGGCCAAAGATGAATGGCGCTGTAGAGGCGGCTAACAAGAATATCAAGAAGATTGTGCAGAAGATGGTGGTCACCTATAAAGATTGGCATGAAATGCTACCATTTGCCTTGCATGGGTATCGTACGTCAATCATAACATCCACTGGGGCAACACCGTATCAGCTTGTGTACGGTATGGAGGCAGTCCTACCTGTTGAAGTTGAATTACCCTCCTTGTGGGTACTGATGGATGTCAAGCTGAGTGAAGCAGAATGGGTCCGATCCCAATACGAACAACTGAATCTGATCGAAGAGAAGAGATTAGCTGCAATCTGTCATGGGCAGTTATATCAGAAGAGAATGAAGAGAGCCTTCGATCAGAAAGTTAGGCTTCGGGAATACCAAGTAGGGGATCTTGTGCTGAAAAGACTCCTTCCTCCTCATACAGACCAAAGGGGCAAGTGGACTCTGAATTACGATGGTCCGTTCATAGTAAAGAAAGTTTTCTCTGGTGGAGCACTGATGCTCAGTACTATGGATGGCGAAGACTTCCTGTCCCCTGTGAATTCAGATGCAGTTAAAAAATACTTCGCATAAAAATGACCCGCTGGACATAAAAACAGAATGTAAGTCCAGGCAAAAATAGGGCATCTCGGCGAGTCAAAAACAGAATAAAAGACTCGGGCAAAAATAAGGGAAAATAAAAGAAAAATGTACACCCGCTGAGTTGAAAAGCCACATTGGACAGCTCAGGCAAAAATGGGTATCCCGGTGGATTGAAAACCCGAAAGGGCGATCCACGCAAAATAAGGGAATAAGCGAACAACTGCATTCTGAATTCGTCTATATCACCCAATACATGGCAAGGTTCGAAGGGTTAAAGTACCGGTCAGAATCAGCCTTCTTCAGAAAGCAAAATGAGAAGAACGTCAATGTCATACAAGTCATAGCAGAAGGGAAGCACTGAAGCGTCATCAGCATTGCCAACACCTTTTTATTTTTTGTAACAATCTCCTCATTTCAGGGGATCTGTTTCTTTGAATGTACTTGCCAGTTCAGGGCACACAAATCAATAAAATCAGATTTTTAGTCACACCCCATCTCGTACACTTTGTTTGCAAAATGTCCGATATCCTTAAGATATTGATTGCATAAATACAGATGCGTCTTTTCTAAATTACATGCTTACAGGAAATATATTTGCTCCCGGGAGTGTCTAAACTCCTATGATGGAATCCAGTAAGGGATACCTCGGGATACTTGTGCGTTTCTTTGTCATGACAGGATTGCAGGTATTCAAAGCACAACATGGGGCATGAAAGCTTCTCCCAGCAAGCTGCCAAATCTTTATTCACTCAGCACATCTTCCAAGCAGCATCAGAAGGGGCTCATTTCCCCAGCTAATTTCATCATCCTCAGCAGGATCCTCTACAGAAATCTCTAGGAAGATCGTTCAGTGATCATTCCTCCCCAGCCAAGTGTCAGACTGGGAACCATCTCCCCGCAGAGCTCCAGCCTCTATCCGGAAGAGCAATGTCTGAAGATCTCACAACAAAGTGATGAAGGCTTCCACAGACCCCAGCTGGGCTCCTCATCATTAAGATAGGTCTATCAGTGACCTGTTTCCCCAAGCAGTCATTCATCTTATCAGATCTACCAATGATCTCATCCCCAGCTGGGATATTCTTTCAAACAGATCAGCCAGAGATCTTCACGGCAGTGGGATTCGAATCCCGAATCAATATCTTTGCATAATCATAGCATTCACATCATATTTCCCCTCAGAGCGTAGCATTCCGTCTAATACGGAGCATTACGACAAAAATCAAACATATTGCATAATCACAAGTCAGGTTTTGAATCAGTCACCTGTAAATATCATTACCACATCAATATATATACAAAGACTCATAGTCCTGGCACATTCCTTTAAATACAGATACATGCTCCTTTTGGTACTCGTCCGTGTCATTTTCCCCAGTAAAGTCGCCAGAACATTCTCTATACACTCCTTGGATACTCGTCCGTGTCACCATTCCCCAGCATGGTTGCCTAAACACTTATTGTAAACCAAACACTTGTTTATAATACACTTCTTCCGACACCCGTCTGTGTCATCTTATCCCCACAGAACTTCAGAATATCTTTTACACCCGTACGTTTATAACTTACACACACTTCCTCTTATGATACTCGTATGTATCATACTCTCCCTAGCAGGTTGAACACTCGTCTGTGTCTCACTCGTACTTTTTACTTATACAGATACTCGTCCGTATCTTGTATACACCACTTATCTTCCTCAGATTCGACATTCGTCCGTGTTCTTTATTAACCGGTTGGTACTCGTCCGTACCATCATCTCTGAATATGCGTCAGCGTTTGTTTCTACCGATACTCGTCCGTATCATAGTCTTAAGGATGCTCGTCCGCGTCTTTAATCTATACACAATGTCAAACACTTATACATTTCTCTTGAATTTAGACACTCGTCTGTGTCTATCATTCCCCAGAAGGGTCCCCAACAAATCCCGATAAATTATTCCCTTTCTATCTGACATTCGTCCTATGTCATGATACTTCCGGCAGCCGTACCCTGCCAGGTGATCGTCCTTCACCTTTTGATGATTGTCCTTCATCATCCCCAACGGAGTCTCCATTATTGGAACCTTTCCCTATCCGACATTCGTCTTATGTCGTGGTACTTTTAGCAGCCGTACCCTGCTAGGTGATCGTCCTTCACCTTTTGATGATCGTCCTTCATCATTTTATCCGATGGCCATCCCCGTCGTTGATCTTGCTATCTGACATTCGTCCTATGTCATGATAAACCCCGAGAGCAGCCGTACCCTGCTAGATGATCGTCCCTCACCCTTGATGACCGTCCCTCATCATTTATTTCTTCAACCCGATGGTCGTCCCCATCATTTACCTTTAATCCCCAGAGAGTCTTGTTACAGAACTTGATGGTCGTCCCCATCATAATCTCTTTATTTCCCCAGTATGCTGGTCGTCCCCGTCATTGCTTTATCCCCAGCAGTCGTCCCCTGCCCGACGGTCGTCCTCCGTCGCCCGCACTTTATAATCATACTTTACTTCCTTTTTTAATCTATATCCCTTTTCTCCTTCACCCAGTGAGTGCAAATTTTGGACTGTCTTTGGTATTCAACCACAAGTTATCTTGTTTGTTTGTTAAGCCAGGCGCTTACATCCTACACAGCTAACTCATGCTTGAATAGGGGCAGCTGTAAACACCCCAAATTTTCCCTCACTAATTTCACCATGGCTTGTGATTCTTTTCATTTGCATAAGTTCAATCATATCATCTCATATTGCATTTTTGCTTCACTGCATTGGTTCAAAGTCATCTGCATCTAGGGTTTGTGATCTGAGCAATCCCTGGGCTATTTGAGCAACTCCAAAGGGCTTCAATCATATCAAGAGGGTCCATGTATGTTCAAGCATCATATTATATCCTCCCAATATCAAGAAAGTCAGAAAATCACAAGAACTGAGAAAGGCATGGAAGCAGAGCCAAGCTTAACTGCACAGATGACCTAAAATTAGGGTTTTGGTTTCAGAGGCCATAACTCCAAATTTTTTGTTCATTCTTGTTTCTATTGGTCTCTATATGATATGAGGATCATGCATACCAATTTTCATGAAGAAATTCAATGGGGAAGGCATCTGATCAATAAATGACTTCTTGAACAAGTCAGTGTAAAATCAGGGCATCTGAGGCCTCCCATCATCCAACCAAAGGGTCTTCTCCATCATTTTGGGTGTATATGATCTTTATTTGATCTTAGAAGAAGTTATAAGTTCACAAAATTGAAGAATTTCAAGCCATTTGCAAAGTTTCCATTTTGGGAAAGTGACTTGTAATGCAAACTTGCCATTTTGGGAAAGTTTTTCAACCTCCTCTTTTTGATTCAAAAATGCTTCAAATGAAAAATTCTTGGTCATTAAAGTTGTAGATTGGATCATTCCCTTTTCAAAAAGTACAAGAACTTGATCTAATTCATCATAGAACTCAAGTTATGGCCTTGCAAAGTTGGGAAAAATCACAAAATTTCACTTATGTACCAAAGAGGGAAACTTGCAAAAACTCATACCAAGGCAATTTGTGATCTCTAATTGACTTCTAACCATTACACAAACATCATACATGACCTATAATTCAGAATTGGCCCAAGAATTTCAAAGTTTCATGCCTTACACATCAAGAAACCACAAAGGGGCCAAAGTTGCATCAATTTGCAAAAGCTCATGTAACCATACCTCCACTTGTTACAGCTCATCAAATCTGATCCATAAGCCTTCCTTGATCTTTGCTGCGCACAACCATGCTCAAATCCAAGCCTGACATGTGACCATACCTCAAGTACACCAACTCTTGACTTTATGCATTTTGCTCCATACCAATCAGCATAGCCCACAACAACTACCCTGACCTATCCCAGCATGTTATGTGGCCAAGAAGCAAGCCATTTCACATAACCTTGGAGCTCAGATCATCACATAACAGAGATTACCAAATTTTGGTCTCAAACTTCCTCTCTTAGAAACACAAAATCCATCCATCAAAACTCGAATATTTCTTCACCAATCATCTCCATATACTCTCCAGAACATTTCCCACCCTTCATTGCAACCAAGAAGCCAGCTAAACCAAAACACGATTCTGGTGCAACAAGGTTGCAAGCTCTCAAACCAGCCACTCTCAAAGCTTTTCAAGCATTAAAGCTTCATCAGGAGGCCAAAGGGAGTGATTTTTCATAAAGAAAAGTTAGGGATTTACTCAGGGAGGGTGTGGCCGGAGAAGATGACCGAATGTCATTTCCGGCCACCTGAAAGTCATTAATATGCTAATTAGGGTTAGGGCAGTGTTTGAACGTGGACCCTTAGATTGTGCTTTCCTGCGTGTGATGGACGCCTGAGATCATTTCATTAACATTTAATCTGGATTATTTAAATAATTAATTGAGATTAGTTAAGTTTGAATGTCATCCGTTAGATAGCGCGGGTCAACCAATATATTCCCAGAATCAATACAAGCCCTTGGATCATCATACTTTTGTTTTATTTCATTTTAATTCATATTTTATTTATTTGTTTTGCATATTTATTTTAAAATAGCCAGAGACTTTCAAAAAATTTCATTTTTTGCATCATGACTTTAAATATATTTCTCATTCTGAAAATAATTTTTATTTTATTTTTTGCATAAAATTTGTATTTTTAAAATATTTAAATGTTTATTTTAATTAATTAATGGAAATTAATTAATTAAAATACCATTTAAGTTTCTAAAAATCACCAAAAAAATCACATTGCATCTTGACACATTTAGAGACATTATCAAACCATTCATACAAATTTCATTTTGGTTCTTGATCCATTTTGACATTTTTCTTTGGATTTAGGGTTTGTAAAAATCAATATTTTGACCCTAACTTAGAAAAATCTTTTCTGCCTAACCATGAGGAGTTTGATAATGGTTCTTTTTGCATTGCATTGCACATATCATGTAGTTTCTAGCATAAAATTGGCATGAATTTATCTTTCATTTTTGATTTGTTTTGCATTTTTCCTTGTAAGGTACCTTAAAACCCTAGCAAACTTAGAAAAATCATAACTCTCATTAGGTTAAGAGTTAGGTCTTCTCCTTTGGGGTATGATATCATATGGGGTTAGATTACCTTTGATTCTATTTTCAATTTTTTATCTCATGTTTTGCTTCTGATTTTGAATTTTGCATTGCATCTTGTACATAAACCCTAATCTTTGCCTTCATTTGCATTCATCCTTCATAAGCTTGCATACATGAACTTGCCATGACATTTTGCACATCCAAATGACATATGAGACATCTTAAGACATATTAGAATCATATTTGATCATTGCATCATCCATTTTCCATGCTTTTGCTTTCATATGATGCCATATGCATTGATGATCTTTCACGCCTCCTTTCATGTCTCATTGGCATCTCCATTACTTGTATGATCATCCACATATCTTGGTATGCTTTCATATCATCTCATAGCATCCTTTACATATTGTACATGCTTTTGACTTTGGCTTTCATCTTTTCATTTCATCTCATTTTCATTTCATTTCATTTCTTGCTGCTAACTTTTCAGGTGGTAAGTGTTTGAGAAGTGAATTTGCCTTCACTTCTCATAACCTCTTCTCATCCCCTTTATGCATCTTTGCTGAATTTTTACTTGTGAATTAGAGTGAGCTTGCTCATTCATGTTCCTTCCTCACTTTCTTTCTTCAAGCAACTTGTCTTAAGTGAAGCAAGTTGTCTTGCTTCCTTCTGCTTCTCCTCCTTTCATCTGCTTCTTCCTTGGTGGCTCTCTTGAAGATCTTTTTGCAAGCTTCATAAACCCTAGGAATACCCAAGCATGATCACAATTAGGGTTTGATTAGTCCCTCATTAGTTTTATCTTTGTGTCATCTTTGAGTCTTCTCTTCTCATCTCTTAATCAAGGACTAAACCTTATAGGTTTTAAGGCTTTGTGATTAAGCTTATGCATGCATCCTTCTATTAGGATGGAGTGTATAACTTTAATCCTAAGTGTTAAACCCTTAATGTGTTTAAATCCTTTAATCAATTCATCTAATAATCACTAAGACATCAAGCTTGTAACTTGGGCCTTGCATTAGGGTTCTAATTCTTCCTTAAATTGGTTAAGAAGGACTAACCCTAGTGTTAATGGACAAGTCCCCCTAATGTTGTCTTACAAACCATAAAATCCACTTCTTAATCTTATCATTAACTAAAATCCACTTTAATAAAGGCTTTGTTTTGTCATGAGGTTAATCCCTAATCATGGATTAAGTTGAGGTATCTTCCTCAACTTAAATGTTCTCATCTATTATCCTTCTATTAGGATGGTGTAATGGGTCCATTAAATCTTTGATTATGGCTTAAACTCATTACTTAACATCAAACAAAAACTCCAAAAACATCTAAATAAATGCAAGTAGGTTAATGATCTTAATCCTACATCATGGTGATTAAGTGTGAGGTGTTTACTTCATGCTTAAGGTATTCTCATTACCCCTAATCAGAGGGAAGATGTGATGAGTTTACTAACCCTTGGTTTAGGCTTAAGCTCATTTTCTTATGACAAACACAAAAAAGCAATAAAAGATTGAAAACACAAAAACAAACAATAATCGTCTCCTCCGGGATTCGTTTCTCATCATCTTCACTCACAAATGAGAACTCGCTTCTTCCGTCTAATGCAAGACAGTTTGCACCTGAGCCAGACAGGTCATACACTTGAGCATAGACATGTAAGCAGTTCACAAGTCAATTTACCTTTCAGTCTCTTTGAGTCGAACTACGGTGTTCTGACTTCCTCATTGCACGAGAGGATACGTAGGCATAACTTAACAGTTATCGAACAAAAGTCTCTGTACATCCCCCCTCTTCTAACATTATTCTTTGAGTTTCATTGTCTTGAGCATTCCATTCTTTCCTTACACCGACACTTTTTTCATTTCACTTCACACTTCTTTCCAGCACTGACACTTACATTCTTTTCCAGCTTTTGCACACAAAATAGCACTGACACTACCCCCTTAAACACAAACTTTCAAGCGTGGATCCCGTCGAGTACGATGGACAATCTGGGTGCTAATACCTTCCCAGGTTGTAACCAACCCCCTTCCTCAGTTTCTCTGGTTCGCAACCTTCTTATCCATCTTTTCTTAGGTTTATGCAGCATTACCTTTCCTTCGGGATAAAAATGCCTAGCTGGCGACTCTTTTCTTTTCTTCTCTCGCCGACCGTTCGCGCTTGTACTGGGATGCAAATCTTTGGGAGCGACATTCTGATGCTGGGAACTTCAGCTTTAGAGTCCACTCTAGACATCACTTAGAGAGTGCTCTTTAGATTATGCACCACCAGAACCTAGCAATTCATCTTCTCTCAAGTGTGCCGTTGTATATCAGATTCATAATATATATCTATAAGTATTAGAATCAACATACATAAAACACACATCAAAATATATCATTGTTCTTTTTAATACTTTGTTATCAGCAAAACCCAATGAATATATGTCATGAATAAATCTTGTTCTAACACAACCATCGCCTCTTAGTATCATGCTCTAACCTCCCATATAAATTTCAAGTGGGAAAGCTTATTCTTATAGTTCTGAGTCTAAATATTACGAAGCTGGTTTTGAATCTCACCACTGCCTCAAATATAACCCCTAAACCTGTCTCTATTAGACCTATCGAAGCCATTCTTATTCAAACCTTATCTCCTCAAAACCTACAACCTAACCAAACATGTGAAGGTGAGGAAAATACAAAAGATGGGGGGTTGAATTGTGTTCACTAAAAACATTTTTGCTTCTGAATAGGGTTCAATTTCTAAATGTTTGTTAAGAACGTAATAGCGAGTGCAGCAGAAAACATATCAGAAATAATGCAAATAAAATAATGAACACAACAAGTTTATCTTGGTTCCTCTCAAACTGAGAGTAGTCTAATCCCCTTGTAGCGCAAGATATTTTCCATTATAATCAACTCATGATTACAACTGCTTATTTAATTAAGCATAAGACTTTCTTCTTCTAAAACCAATTGTCCAAGACTTCTTTCTCAATATGCACCTGATCAAGACTTCTTCGCTTAGATCCTCAGATCCTAAGACTTTCCTTGCTTAAATCCACTTTGTTCAAAAAATTTCTGCTTATACACTTTGCCTAAGACTATTCTTGCTCAAATCCACAGTCCAAGACTTCTGCTCAGATGCACTGTCGAAGACTTCTCTACTCCGATTCACAATCCAAGACATCATACCTCAGACCCATTGTCGAAGACATCTTTGCTCAGATCCTATATCTCAGATCCTATATCAAAACAGATCAAGACTTTCAATTCTCAGGCACATCGAAAGAGACTTACTTGGCTCAAGCTTTTCAACTAGAGAGTTTTATGCTCAAGCAATTAGCAAGAGACTTTGATCTAAACTGCTAAAAAAACATGTTCAGCAGAGTAGAGAACAAGGTGTAATTGATCTAACACCCCAAAATTTTCCCTCTCATTTCATATCATTTAGCATATCATCTTGCATACATAGCATTGCATCTTTGCATAGAAAAATGAAGCATAACATCCATGGTTTGAAGTATATGGCATGTGGTTAGTGGTCTGCAAAGTTGTGATCATCTAAAGCCAAAGACAAGAGCCAAGAGTCTTAAAACAAGCCTCAAAGGTCTCTTATATCTCACACAAGCTCAAATGATGTCCCAAGTCCCTAGAATAGGGAAATTCATCAGGAAGCTAGGTCAGGGCTTCACTTCCTACACAAGGAACCCAAACTAGGGTTTTGATTACAAGAGGCCTCTTGAGGATTTTTTGATTATAACTTGTGGTAATGGTATTATATATGTTCTCAAGTTTCCATGGATGTATTTTGGTGTATTAGTTCTTTGAGGAAGGTTTACAATCAAGCAATTACTTGTAATCCAAGCAAAAGTCAATTGTGAATGAAGGAAAGTCAATTGTGACTTTGTGAGGTCTAATTCATGATTTTCAAGGTCCCATACCTTCATATGATTTTAAAATGTCAAGATTTACATCATTCATAAAGAATCAAGGTTCATGACAAAAGTTATTAAAAAGGGAAATGACTTGTAATTTGAAATTTCCATTTTTGGAAGTTTTTTAAGTCACATTCAACTTGACTTTTCTTTATCAAAAATGCTTCAAATGAAATTTTTCTAAAAATGAAATTTGAAGATAATTATCTCTCCTTTCCAAAAAGTACTAGATCACTTACATATCATTTGTGAAGCTCAAGTTATGATTAAAATACCTAAGGGCGTGTTTTAGGGTTTTTCATGAAGCCAAAATCTTCCACTTTTGCAAAAAGGCCTCTAAGTGACTTGCATTGATTTCACTTTCCTTATTCAGTTCATAAAATTCAAGTAAACTTCATTTAGTTTTGAATTGGCTTTAGAATCATGCCATTACATGAATAATTTATCACTTTCACCATAATGTGCAAAATTACAAATTGATTCAAAACTTGAAAACCAAGCTACCACAAGCAACAAATCCAATTCAGTTCTGATTAAGGGATCAAGTGAAGGAAATGCATGTACATAGAGAGTTTTATGCACATGTGAATCATTAGTTACATTATAACATTCAAATTTCACTAACCACACTTCCATTGGATAATTAACTATGGTTAGACCCAAAATCCATCACTTATAAGCTCCATTTTCCTCTGGTTAAGGTAAGTTTCCCTCTCATTTACTCAGATTCAAGAAATTGCACAAAATTTACCTCTCTTCATAATATATATATATATATATATATATGTGTGTGTGTGTGTGTATGTGTGTGTGTGTTTCCAGCTTAATTAGTGTGTCCGTGTTGATCTAGAACGTTGATCATGTTTACCTTTATGATTTGTTGACTGATTGTTAGGCATTGGATTGATATGATGGATGTGTTTAGGTCAAGTTTGTTGATTGTTGACCCCTATATTTTGTTGATTGTGCCTTTGTATGTACCTGCACCTTGTTTGATATCCCCACCCCCTTTCTGATCCCATCTTTCATATTAAACATAGATTTTACTAATGTGGAACCCCCTAGCTTATTTCTTTTCATTTTCATTTTATTTTTTCATGGTTGTGCATTTTTATTTTCTAAAATCATTAAAAATCATCTAAAAATCTTATAAAAAATCAAGAAAAATTTTCAATCATTAAAATAATTTTGTACATTTTTATTTCTGATTTTATGCATTTTTCATTTTATTTTCACATTTTTCTTTTATTTCTTTTTTAAATTTTTTCCATTTTGATACCTTGACTTCAAGAGTTTATTTCTCATAGCATATTAAACATTTTCAAACAATTCTTTTTGCATTCATTCATTAACATTCCAATGTTCAAAAAAAATTTGGTTTCATTTTTAAAACTTTTTCATTTTGCATTTTAGTCCTTCTTCTTGCATGCTTGTTCATGGATCCTACTTGACTTTTGCCTAATTGTTGGAGGTAGTTAAACTTGGATTTTTTGCTTGATCTTTTAACATGTGATTGGAATTTGGATTAGGCCATTTGAGTTCTATTTTAATTTTTTTAAATCCCATTTGATGTATGTTTGATTGCTTGTGTTTGAAGGAACTTTGCATGATCATTACTAGTCATCACTTAACCCTAATTGCTTGAAGGCATTTATGCCACCTTTTGAGATCTCTTGTATGAGTTTTCTTGATGTGCTTAGACTCTTAGAAGTATTTTGTAATCATTATTGAGCCCATTTGGTTTAAGTTGATCCTTTGGTTTGTTATGATGCATCTTATGTAAACTTTTGACCTAATTCTTCCCATGTATTTATCATATGCTTTTCATGCTTACTTGTGTGCCTCTAACATGTCCATATCATAATCCCACTTGAATTGTATCCTTGATATGCTAATGACTTCATACACAATAATCCATGTTTGTATAACATTTTGCATCTTTTGCATTCTATTTCATGTATGAAGCATTATTTTCCTAATGTGACAATATTTTTGCATCTTTGCTAAGTGGTTTGAACTTGTTTGCTATGAGTACTTAACATGATCATATGTGAATCTTTAACATGTCATCTTATGAATTTGCTACTGAATCTGATCATCTCATGTCATCTTTGCCTATTTGACTTTCATCTTCACCTTACTTGTTTCTTCTTACTTGAATATGTGTTTGCCTTTCTATCCTCATCTCTCATTCTTCCAAGAACTAACTCATTCACTTTAGGATAATATTAGGAATTCTAATATGAGGTTTGAATTCTGACTTTGAAGTTTCTCATGTGTTTTCATCCATGTTTGTGCTCATTTTCTTTCTTACTTCTTCTTTTGCATTTTCTTTGAACTTTTCCATCTCTTTTGTGCTTCTTTGCACTTGTTTGATCTTGATTGAGCTCTTTGAGCTTTTAAAGTTTTGATATGTGTGAGTTCTGACTTCTAAGGTCTTGATACCTTTGGATCCATTTCTTTTGTTTCTTTTGTTTTATTAGTTTCTATTTCATTTCTTATGAAAGTTTGTGCTTCATTTGCTAACAATTTCAGGGGCTGAGGTAAGTCTTAGGAGTGTGGATGTGCTTCCACATTCCAATTTCTCCTTTCTCTTTTACACTTCATACTTGTTTATGCGCAAGCATTTAAGATGTTTTGTCTTTTCATAATTGCTTCTCATATCCTTAGAAGCAACTTAACTTCCATCTTGGAAGTAAGTTGTCTTCTAATCCTTTCTTCTCTCTTCTTCATTTTCTTTTCTTTTTCTTCTTCTTCTTCTTCTTCTTCTTCTTCTTCTTCTTCTTCCTTCTTCTTTAGGATAGAGATCTTGAACCTCACTAACTTAGGACATCCAAGCATGACAACTTAATTAGGATTGTTAGTTTCCCTTAGGATTTTCACCTTTTGAGTCTACTTTGAGTCTTCTCTCTCTCTCTCTCTCTCAAACAAAAAAGCTAAAAAAACATCTTAATAAAGGTTGAAATGACTTCTTGTGTAATAGATTTATTCCATGGGTAATTTGAATCTATCTCATCTTGGGGTAATGTAAACTTGTCTAGCATGATGTACAAGTCTAACTTGAAGTCATTTTCACAAAGAAAAACTAAAAAAAAACACTTTTTCACTTCAAAATACAAAAACACTTAATAAGTACAATGGGCTAGTGTGTTTGATCCCTAATATTTGGAACCAAGTCTTAGGGATCTTCTCCTTTCTTGGGTGTGATTCTTCCTCATTCCATCTTGGAGTGATGTAAGAAGTAATTACTCCATGTAAAGGGACTTGAATACACTTTCCTGTGCCAAACACATAAATACAAAGCTTTTAAAAAACTTCAACAAACCATAAACGTCTTTACTTCGGGAATTATCGTCTTATCTCCTCACTCTAAACGAGAGAACTTGCTCCTACTTATCTTTAGCAAGACGATAAACACACTCATTATAGATGAGCCTGCAACACTTGAGCATATGCATAAGTAGTTCAATCCTTAAAACACAAGCAAGTTGTGTCAGTCTTATTGAGTCGAACTACGATGTCCTACTTTCTCATTGCACAAAGAGAATACGTAGGCACAAGCACTGATGCTTGGAAAACATAATCCTTCAGTCTCTTTCCTCATTCTTCGTGCCATTTCATCTCCTTTTCCTTTCATTTCATTCTTCCTTATTTACTTTCAGTCCTTTCCAGTAGCAGTTGCAGAAGTAGCATATATCCTTACCCTTTGAAACAATGCTAGCAAATGTGGATTTCATCGGCTAATACCTTCCCATTTTGTAACCGACTCCCTTACCCTTTCTCTTTGGTTTGTGAGACCCCGCTTTTTCCTTCTTCCGGGTTTTTGCAGCATTACCCTTCCTTTGGGATAAAAAAACCTGGCTGGTGACTCATTCTTTTCCGCGCCACTTGCACGTCTGTACCAGGATGGAAATCACGGGAGCGACACTTGATACTAAGATCAGAGGTACATGGTGTTGCACCCCAAAATTTGCCCTCACAATACAAGACTTTGTGTGCTAAGAAGGTTCACAAGGTTCACAAGTTCTACAATGCTTTCAATACCTTTCTTGAGGTTCATGAAGTCTACCAGTCACTTCTTGAAGGTTCACAAGGTTCACAAGTTTCCTAACACTTACAAGACCTTTCATGAGGTTCATGAAGTCTACAAGTTACTTCTTGAAGGTTCACAAGGTTCACAAGATTCACAATGATTACAAAGCTTTCCTGAGGTTCATAAAGTCTACAAGCTACTTTATGAGATTCACAAGGTTCACAAGCTTCACAATACCTCCCATGAGGTTCACAAGACATTTTATGATGGTTCACAAGGTTCACAAGGTTCATAATTGGTCAGAAGAGTTAACAATTCCCTCAGACAATGCACCTCCTAAGCAGTGCATCCAAAACTAGGGTTTTGACTTTGATCAGACTAAATGGACTTCCAATACCTCAAGTGAGCTTCATAACATCTTATATGTGTGTCAGAACCCCCATGACAAGTTTCAAGACTTTTCTCAGAAGTTTGCTCAGTCAGATGATCAGATAAGTCAAAATCAGTCAATGCAGTTAAAAAGTCAAACTGAGGTCAACTGTGGTCAAACCAAAGTCAAACTTCATGATTTTTTGCCAACATCAAGTATATGAAGTAAAATTCATCATTTGATCAAGGGTTGATCATGATTCATCAAGGAGATTCCAGATCATCAATAATCAGGAGTTTCTAAATTAGGGTTTCCTCAGTAAAAGTCAACTGAACTTTGACCAGCCATAACTTTCACATACTTCATCACCAAGTCTCCATCCAAAGCTCATTTTGAAGGAAATTGAATTCTCTACAACTTTGATGTTGCAAGTTAAGCCCAAAAATGCTTCATTTGGAAGATATGAGCTAAGACATTATAGGTCATTTCAAAAGTCAACAAAAAGTCAACAACTTCAAAAGGGCATAACTTGAGATTGGTAAATGATATGGACCTGAAACCAATGGGGTTGTTTATAGGACTCTTCAAGCTTTCCAAAAAGTCCAAGAACACCCTCATACCTTTAAAATTGAGGGAGATGTGCCCTTGCAAAGTTGGGAAATTTTGTGATGGTTTATGTTGAAAATAGAGGTTTAAAACCACTTCTTTCCAAATGGGCTGCCCAAGTTGTGATCCAATCTATACCATATCATCATGCACGACCCAATTGATTTAAAATCATAATTTTTATTATTTTATTTTTATTTATTTTGATTTAATTCATAAAAAATCATTTTAAATAAATATAAAATATGAAAATATATTTTTGGATGAAGATTGAGCTTCTAGAATCTCATCAATGTTGATTGAAGTTGAAAGAGAAAGAAATCATGTGATTTATCCAAAAATAGCAAGCTTTCATGAGCCAATATTTGAATTTCATGACACCATCTTTTTCAATCTTCAAGTATCAAATCTTCCACATAACTAATCAATTTTTTGACCTAGAATGATTCACATATATATACTAAACACAACCCTAGCCTTCATTCACGAATTTCCAGCATCAAAAGGTAAGTTTCATAGCTCAAAAATTCAAGCCAAAACACCAATTCGGATTCTTCAATCCAAGAGGTTTCAAGGTAAAATAAAGACATAGACGTGTTCTTTGATCATCACTGAAGCTAAAGCATCACTCACATTCATCCAAATCATGCCATAATGCCTCACCCGAATTCAATTTGCTCTTGAATAAAACTTTTTCGATTGCATTAATTTGTTGTGTTTCAATGAAATTTGCTTGGCTAATGTTGTTTGTTGTGTGATATAGATCGTTTCTGGACAGGAAAATCAAAGAACCCGTACCTAATTCATGAGATGCCATTATTAGGGTTTGGACCTAGGTTTAGGGATTTTTGATTTAGTGAATATAAATTGATTCTAAAGACATAGAATGAATCGTGTGAATGTCAGGGTCATGTTGCTGTGTTTGATTTTGTGAAACCGTACGGTTTTGTTGGCCATTGACGTTTGTAGGTTTTGCTGGGAATTGTTTTTTCGCAGGAAAACTCCTAGTTAATTTCGCAGCAAATTTCGAAGATCCTGAGGAAGAAGACGATTGTGTGTTGGCGCGAATCTGATATTTGAATTTTTGATTTAAAATATTATATTACTTTCCTATTTGTTTATCACCACAGGTGGATTGGCTCAGTGGAAAAACACATACGCTTTTGATGAGAGGGCGTGGGGTCGAATCCTGCCCCCAGCAATGTTTTGATATTTTCTCATTTTGTATTGCGTTCTTAATATATTATTAGTTGTGATGGTTTGGTTAACAGGTGGGCTCTTCCAACCGGGTGGTAACGTGCGTGTGTGTATAGCTATAAGGTCCTGGGTTCAATTCGCACCCCAGGCCTTTTTGCTTTTCTCTATTTTTCTGGATTTTGTAGATAAGGCATAAAACTCCTTCTTCTCCCTAGGATGATGCGCGCCTGTGTGCAGCCCAGTGGTATGTGATGTTTGCTGCAAGCAGAGGGGACTGGGTTCAAACCCCAGCCCCACCAGGTTTTTGATTTCTTTTTCTTTTACTTTATTTTTCTTAATTCAATTACTATTTTTCTAAATAATTAAAATTATAATTTTCTTATATGTACATTATGTGTTATAATTCTTAAAACTATTTTCTAAAATTCTAAATTCTTGTTTTTATCTCAATTTAAATTTTATTATTATTTATGTAATTATAATATATATACGTATATTAGTTTAATATTTTGTATATAACTAAACCCTAATTTTCAAAACCCTAAAACTATTTTCTAAAATAAAAATCTAATTCTATTTTTCAAAATAATTTTATTTTCTAACTCTTAATGTAATTATTATGTATATTTATTTATTTATTTAATATGATTCATGCAAATTTTGTAAATATGATTAATTTTATGAATATAATATTTAAAACTTATTTTCTCCTTATAATGTGTAAATATTGTTTTAATAAATAAATGTTAATATATGTTTAAAATGATTAAATTTGTAATAATTAAAATTTATAATTGTATTATGTTTTAAATTTTTTTTTTAATTATTCATATTAAATGTTATATGTTAAAATTAAAATTTGTGTTTATTATTCTAATCATGTCAATATAATATATTTTTTTTTAATTCTATTTATTTTAGTTATTGTCATTACCCATATTATTTATTTTGCTTTATTAATTTTATATATTATTATTATTTCACTAATTTTTATTATTTACTAACCTCTTTTATTTTATTATTACTAACTTTTTGCTTATTATTTAAATATTATTATTTATCACTAACCCCAATTTTATTTACTTATTCATTATTTTTGCTTATTATATTTATTTTGCTATATATTTATATTTTGCTATTTATTTTATTTTGCTTATAATTATGTAATTGCTTCCTTGGTGTAATTTTGTAATATTTTAAATATTTAATTGTTGCTATGGTTAGTAATTAGGGAGTGCAAAACATGTATGTCATTTAAAATAAATTAGATCACTTTAATCGTAAGATAATTAAACTAAACACTCACACACGTAAGTCGATTTTTAATCGCCGTCTCACTTTCTAAGGTTATCCCTCAAGTTGCCTAACTCATAAGGTCAAGTGGGGTGTATAAAGCAAGTCCCTTTAAAAAGAAAAATCATCAAGTCCCTCATGGTTGCCTTTACGAATCGAGTCCCTTCGAATAATGATGATAGTCCCTCCTATATGCTTATTACACCCCACAGTTGCCTTCATACAAACAGATGTCCCTCTCATGTCCCTAACATCCAAGGTAATGACTACCTACTCCTTAATAGTAGGGATAGTCTTACCAAATGAAAGGAATAAGAACAAGAAAGACTTTAAACTTTAGGGTAGGTTCCTCTTATGTACTTGCTCACTTCAAAAACTTTTCAAACTCTTCACAATTTCAAACAAATTTTCAAAAACAAGTTTTTACGCATCCGTACATGGATCATTATCAACTATTCTGAAAATTTTTCTATTCACACACTACACTTTCAAAAACAATTCAAAAGTGAGCTAAGTAACTAAGAGCCCATGGATAACCATGGATGTAAAGGGTGCTAACACCTTCCCTTTACATAACCTACCCCCCGGACCCAAAAATATCTCTTAAGGTCTTTCCTGTTCTTTTATACCCTTTCCTTTTGGATAAAATAAAAGTCGGTGGCGACTCTTGCTATCCGCAACATAACTTAAAGTCAGTTCTCCCACCGTGTTACAGAACTGGCGACTCTGCTGGGGATTTAATATTAAAGAGGGGTACCCTTAGGAATTAGATCACTTTAAATTGTTTGCCTTGTTTGCTTTATATTATCTTGTTGGGGTGCTCTTATGTGTGAAAGATCCTAACCCGGATCTAGTTTACCTTAGGTAAATGGCAATAGACCAAGGAAACTGTACGGCGTATACCGATATGGTTGATCTGGTGGCCATAGTTAGTGTGACTTCTTGGTTGGTGCTTATGTTCCTTAAGTCAAGTTGAGGATAATATGAGGCTGCCATATGTTGTCAATGCACTAACTAACTTTTAGAACCCTAGTTATCCCATCTTGGCCTTTAGAAAAGTAGTGAGGTAACCGGCTTTGGTGCAGACTGAAGTTGGTTGACACTCGATACTACACTCATTGAGATCTTAAACTTGGAGGGTTTTGGTTGGCAAGTAAGTTGCCTTCTGAACAACCACCCTTGTGAAGGATCAATGATATTGAGATCCCTTAGAACCCGGTTACTTTTGTAGGACAGGATGAACCATCTAACTTCAGGGGGGGGGGGTACTTACCTTTGAACCTCATGCAAGCCTTTAAACCTAGGGCTATGGTGTGACTTGTTTGTGTGTGCCACATGTTTGTGATTGAACATAACATCATGACATCATCATGCATCATAAGCATAGCATTTTCACTAACCATTTCAAGGACCAAAGGATTTATCTTTGTTCTTTGTTGCAGGTCATGGCTTCTGCTCGTAGAAACACCATCAGGATCAACTTTGTGGGGATACCTCCCAAGCTTAAAGAGTTGGTTTCTCAAGTGTCTGATCACTCCCAGTTCATCAAGAGACAGTTTGGTCCAAGAGGATCATGTCACTTTCTCACTCAGACATCCATTGGTGCTCCAGATCTATGGAGAATGTCACCATTATTGACCGTTGTGGGGAGTTTCCTAATGTGCCACTTCTAGGCATAAGAGGAGGCATCACCTACAACCCCTCTCTAGCTTTACGACAGTTTGGTTACGCTCGAAGCGATGGTCCTCATAACATGTTGATTCAGGGCATTGTGTTTGATTATGACAACGATCTTCAAGGTTACCGTCAGAGATTCATACGAGCATGGGGAAAGGTAAACAGGGTTGACAGCAAGACACTGGAGCCTAAGTATACTATTCCTATGGAAGCTTATCTCAGATGGGTACGATCTCGTGCTCAGACTCTCATGATGCCATATCCTGCCGTCCTACCAGTTACCATGGAACCTGTTACTGAAGGAGACACTGCTTATACCATCCTTCACCCAGACATGCCTACTGATACGGAAGACTTGCAGAGATCATGGATCCAACTGAAGGAGCAAAGGGATACTTTCGAGGCTCATTACAAAGCAAGCCAAGAAAGAGTCCTAGAGCTAACAAAGCAACTGCACGAGGAACGAAACCTCAACTCATACCTCAACACAAAGAGGAAGCGTCCATGGGAGACTTAAAACCCCATCTTTTGTACTTATTTTATTTCATTTTTTGTAAGCCTAAAAGGCAAAACAAAGTTATTACTAATAAAAAGTTACTTTCTTGTTTGTTTAAGCAAATTTAAATCCTGCGGTCCTTGAAAACATTGCATACGCATTTACATTCCATATCATTGCATCACAGGTTTATAATTGCGCACAGGTTTCTCATCTTCTCGCTGTTTATTTCAGCAATGGCTCTTGAACAATCAGTTAAGGATCTCCAGGCACAAAATGCACAATTCCAAGAACTGATCTTGAACCTGTCCAAGGGGCAAGATGAATTGAAGGCACTGCTGGCCAAGAAGACTAAGAAGACTAGAAGGTCTGTTGGGTTGATCAACATGGGAAGAAGGTTCAAAGGTCTTGCCAAGACCAAGGAACCAGCTAAAGACTATGAATCTGAGGAATTTGAGCAAGAGGTAGGCAGTCTCCACCATACAATGGGGGACTCTGATTCTGAGGCTAATTACTACCATGAGCCTAATGAAGACAAATTCAAGATGCTGGTGGATAGAATGGATGCCATGGAGTTGCAAAAATCATCTGGGCTGGATTTTGAGGATTTGAGTTTGATATCTGGGGTAGTCATACCCATTGGTTTCAAGGTTCCTACATTTGTTGTTTATGACGGGGTCTCTTGTCCCAAGCTGCATTTGAGGTCTTATGTCAGAAGAATTCAACCCCACACTGCTGACAAAAAGTTGTGGATACATTTCTTTCAAGAGAGCTTATCTGGAGCTCAGCTGGAGTGGTATTATCAGTTGGAGAGTGTCAATATCAGAGACTGGAACGATCTTGCTGAAGCTTTCTATAAGCAGTACCAATACAATGCTGACTTAGCCCCCACTCGCATGCAGCTTCAGAGCATGTCTATGGGTGCCAAAGAAAGTTTTAAAGAATATGCTCAGAAGTGGAGAGATTTAGCTGGAAGAGTTCAACCCCCTTTGACTGACAGGGAATTGGTTGACATGTTCATGTGTACGCTGAATGGTCCGTTTTATAGTCATCTCATTGGAAGCTCATCATCTGGCTTCACTGAGTTGATCATGACAGGAGAGCGAGTAGAAAATGGTATAAAGAATGGTAAGATCCAAGTGGGTACTTCTTCATCAGGTGCTGCAAAGAAGCCTCCCACTGGGAAGAAAGAATCCAATGTTGTTTATGGTCAACCTGATCGTAGCAGAAGGCATCAGTCTGTTAGTGCAGTTCATATCTCAAATCCAACCCCTGCACCAACAGAGCAGCCACAGGGCAACCAACAGAGGGCTAGAAGACAGTTCACGAAGATCAACATGTCAATGGCTCAGGCATTGCAACACTTGTTGAAGGCTGAACTTATTACTTTGAAAGAGGCTCCTCAGAATCCCAATGTTACCTCTCCCAGGTACAATCCCAATGCACGATGTGCATATCATTCGAACTGTCCAGGACATGATACTAATAACTGCTGGATCTTGAAGAACAAAATTCAAGATATGATTGATGCTGGAGAAATTGAGTTTGATCCTCCGGGTACTCCCAATGTGATTACTGCTCCAATGCCAAATCACGAGAAGACTGTCAGTGCCATTGAGGAAGACCTACATGTCTATTCAGTTATGGAGTTGACCACACCACTGTCTGTTATCAAAAAGAGGTTAGTACAAGCTGGGATCTTTCCAGGTTGTCGTGAAGATTGTTTGTATTGCACCTATAAACCAGATAGTTGCTTCATATTGAGAGATGGAATTCAACGTCTCATGGATAAGTATACTATAGTGTTTGAGAGGACTTCGTCGTCTGTAGAAAGTGTGGTGGATCATCTGACTCAGGGTAGGAAGATTGAAGAGGTTGATATGGTTGACAAAGTACCAATAAGAATCACTTCAAAAGGTCCCATTAAAATCACTCATCAGGGTCCAATCAAGATCACTGCTGAAGGTCCTGTGAAAGTTGTTGCTGAAGCTAGAATAGCTCCTGTGGTCATTACTACTCCTGGTCCTATTCCTTATACATCTGATAAAGTTGTGCCTTGGCACTATGGGTCTGATGTTTACATCCATGGTGTTAAGCAGGAGCCTTTAGCTGATGTGCCTGTTGACATTGATAATATTGCTGGATCTAGCAAGATCACTCGTAGTGGAAGAGTCTTCTCTCCTCCAGTTGCTTCTAAGAATGCAGTTACTCCTGCTGCTACTTCCACCACTGATGCTCGGGGCAAGGGTCCTGTTATTGAGCCTGTATCTACTGATGTGCCAGCTGCTGATGACCTCTCTAAGCAGATGGAAGAAGTATTGAAAATCATTCGCAAGAGTGATTATGACATTGTTGATCAGCTGGGGCATACTCCCTCAAAGATTTCTATGCTGTCTTTGTTGTTATGTTCTGAGGCTCATGCCAAATCCTTGATCAAGTTTCTGAAGACTGCTCATGTACCCAGTGCAATTTCTGTTGACCAATTTGAGAACTGTGTTGCCCACCTGACCTATGACAATGGGTTAGGATTTTCTGATGCTGATTTGACCCCTGCCAAGAGGGATCATAACAGGGCCTTGCATATCTCAATTGAATGCAGGGGCACTACCCTGTCACATGTGCTGATAGACAATGGTTCCTCCTTGAATGTGTTGCCTAAGGAAGTCCTGAACAAGCTGAGTCCTGAAGATGCTGTGCTGAAGCCCAGTAATATTGTGGTAAAGGCTTTTGATGGTTCTAGAAGAGTAGTGCACGGGGAAATTGATCTCCCAATCAAAGTTGGGTCTCAGGTTTTTACTGCTACATTTTATGTGATGGATATTCGTCCTTCATACTCTTGTCTGCTTGGTCGTCCCTGGATCCATGGGGCAGGTGCTGTAACCTCTACATTACACCAAAAGTTGAGATATCCGGTGGATGGAAAGGTTGTTACTGTCTATGGAGAAGAAGAATACTTTGTCAGCCATGTAAACACTTTCAAGTATCTGGAAATGGAAGGTGAATACATTGAAACTCCGTGTCAGACATTTGAAGTGGTTCCCTGGGTTGTTAATGATTATGTAGCTCCTCCTGTTACGAAGAAAGTTCCTGTGGTCACCAGAAAACCTCCAACAATGGCAATGGCCTCCCTCAATGATGCTAGAGTTGTGGTGGATGAAGGTGGTTGTACTATTTGGGGTCAGCTTCCTGATATTCCATACAAGTCTGACAAGTTTGGTTTGGGTTTCACTGCAGAGTCCCAGAAGGCTGTTCGTCGTGCTCGTGCTGTTCGTATCACCAATCAAGGGGTTATGAAAGATCAGATCAATGCTGTGGGAGACTATGAGGAAGACTACAATCTGGATGCTTGGATTTTTCCTACTGTGGGTGCTGGACTCAATAATTGGAAAGCTGAAGATGTTATCCCTATCTCCTTTAGTCAGGAGTAAATACTATTACTGTATTGTTGCTTTTTAAATTTGTAGTTTCTTGAACAATAAAACTTTCAAGCCATGTGCCTTACCCGGGGCACAATGGTGTGCTTGTTACGGGCTGTCATTTCATTTGCATACTTCATTCAATAAAATCAGTGGACGTTTCGTTTTAGTAAATATTGTGTTCCTTGTCTTTCTTTTCTTTTATTTTTGTTTTATCAGCTATGTGTTCTTACACACACCCACATCACTAAAATGCAGATCCTCATCCACTCTGAATCCTGTTGATAACAGTTCTACTATTGCCAATTATAATTTCGAGAATCCGATCTATCAAACTGAAGACGGAAATGAGGACGATTGTGAAATACCTGTAGAGCTTGCTAGGTTGTTACAACAAGAAGAGAAAGCTATACAGCCACATGAAGAGCCAGTCGAAGTTGTGAATTTGGGAACTAAAGAAAACAGAAAAGAGGTCAAGATAGGGGCTGATTTAGAGGACAGTGTCAAGAGCAGATTGATTCAGATGTTACGTGACTATGTGGAGATCTTTGCTTGGTCTTATGAAGATATGCCAGGGTTGGATACAGACATTGTGGTTCACCGTTTGCCAGTGAAAGAAGATTGTCGTCCAAAGAAGCAGAAGGTTCGTCGTATGCGTCCTGAAATGTCAGAAAAGATCAAGGCAGAGGTAATGAAACAGTTCAATGCAGGGTTCTTAGCAGTGACTTCTTATCCTCAGTGGGTTGCAAATGTGGTGCCAGTTCCTAAGAAAGATGGTAAGGTACGTATGTGTGTAGACTACAGAGATTTGAACAAAGCTAGCCCCAAAGATGACTTTCCACTTCCTCATATTGATATTCTGGTAGACAACACTGCTCAGCATAAGGTATTCTCTTTTATGGATGGTTTCTCTGGTTACAATCAAATCAAGATGGCTCCTGAAGATATGGGGAAGACAACATTTGTTACACAGTGGGGCACCTTTTGCTATAAGGTGATGCCATTTGGTTTGAAGAATGCAGGGGCAACATATCAGCGTGCTATGGTGGCTTTGTTTCATGATATGATTCATCATGAGATAGAAGTGTATGTGGATGATATGATAGCCAGATCTCAGAATGAAGAGCAACATCTTGATCATTTGCATAAATTGTTTGAGAGGTTGAAGAAATACAAGTTGAGATTGAACCCAAACAAGTGTACTTTTGGAGTTAGATCTGGTAAACTCCTGGGTTTCATTGTCAGTGGAAAAGGTATTGAAGTGGATCCTGCAAAAGTGAAAGCTATACGAGAGATGCCAGCTCCCCGTACTGAGAAGGAGGTTAGAGGTTTCTTGGGACGATTGAACTACATTGCAAGATTTATCTCCCAATTAACTACCATCTGTGAGCCAATCTTCAAGTTGTTGAAGAAAGATCAGGTGATGGAATGGAATGATAAATGCCAGACTGCCTTTGATGAAATCAAGAGATATTTGCTAGAACCTCCAATTTTGATGCCACCAGTGGATGGAAGACCCTTGATTATGTACTTAACAGTGTTAGACAACTCAATGGGGTGTGTGTTGGGGCAACATGACGAGTCTGGTCGAAAAGAGCAGGCAATATACTACCTTAGCAAAAAGTTTACCGACTGTGAAACAAGATACTCACTGCTCGAGAAAACTTGCTGCGCTTTGGCATGGGCTGCTCGCCGACTAAGACAGTATATGTTGACTCATACTACCTTGTTGATTTCGAAGATGGATCCAATCAAGTACATATTTGAGAAACCTGCTCTCTCCAGAAGAATTGCAAGATGGCAAATGATCTTGACAGAATATGATATACAGTACACTACTCAGAAGGCCATTAAGGGAAGTGTTGTTGCTGATCATTTGGCTCATCAAGCAGTGGATGATTATCAGTCAATGAGTTTTGAGTTCCCTGATGAAGACATTATGATTATTACCAAAGAACCTGGACAATATGACGGACCTGAACAAGGATCCCGATGGACTATGGTTTTTGATGGTGCTTCCAATGCACTTGGTAATGGTGTTGGTGTTGTGATTAGTTCCCCTGAAGGTTGTCATACCCCGATTACTGCCAGACTTTGTTTCTATTGTACCAATAACATGGCTGAGTATGAGGCATGTATTCTGGGTATTAAAGCTGCTATTGATATGAAGATTCAATTCCTTGATGTATATGGAGATTCAGCCCTGGTAGTAAGTCAGATTAAAGGAGATTGGGACACTAAACATGATAACCTCATTCCTTACAGAGAGCATGTGTTGTCTTTGATCCCACATTTCAAAGAGATTACCTTTGGACACATTCCACGAAGAGAGAATCAGTTGGCAGATGCTTTGGCCACCATGGCATCCATGTTTGAGATCAGTTGGGATGATGAAGCTCCTAAGATTACCATTGATAGATTTGAGAAGCCTGCATACTGCAATGAGATTGACACTGAAGGAGCAGAAGAGAAGCCTTGGTTCTATGAAGTGAAAAGATATCTTGAAGCTCAGGAGTTCCCTGAAGGGGCATCTGTCAAAGATAGGAAATTTCTGAGAAGGTTTTCTGCTAAGTTCTTTTTGAGTAATGGCATTCTATACAAGCGCAATCATGATTCAACTTTGCTTCGTTGTGTGGATAAGAAGGAAGCAACTGAGATTATGGAAGATATGCATGATGGGATCTTTGGCACTCATTCTAGTGGTCATACTATGGCAAAGAAGATTTTGAGAGCATGTTACTATTGGTCTACCATGGAAGCTGATTGCTATCAACACTCCAGAACATGTCACAAGTGTCAAATTTATACTGATAAAGTACATATACCTCCATCACCCTTGAATGTGTTGACTGCTCCTTGGCCTTTTGCCATGTGGGGCATTGATATGATTGGTGAGATCAAGCCTACTGCTTCTAATGGACATCGTTTCATTCTGGTTGCTATTGATTACTTCACGAAGTGGGTAGAGGCAGCTTCATTTGCTTCTGTTACCAAGAATGTTGTGGCTCGGTTCATTAAGAATAATCTCATATGTAGGTATGGCATCCCTGAAAGGATTATCACTGACAATGGCTCTAATATGAACAACACTATGATTACTGATCTCTGCACGCAGTTCAAGATTAAGCATCACAACTCTTCTCCGTATCGTCCAAAGATGAATGGGGCAGTTGAAGCTGCTAATAAGAACATTAAAAAGATTGTACAGAAGATGACTGTTACTTATAAGGATTGGCATGAGATGTTACCATTTGCTCTTCATGGTTATCGTACCACAGTACGTACTTCAACAGGGGCAACCCCATTTTCCTTAGTCTATGGTATGGAAGCAGTTCTGCCCATTGAAGTTCAGATTCCCTCCTTAAGAATTATGAAGGATGCAGGCTTGAATGAAGATGAGTGGATTCAGACTCGACTGGACCAGATAAATTTGATTGATGAGAAAAGGCTAGCAGCAGTTTGTCATGGCCAGATGTACCAGAAGAGAATGATCAAAGCTTTTAACAAGAAGGTTAAGCCAAAGGTATATCAGGCTGGTGATTTGGTAATCAAGCGTATCATATTACCACAGGGTGATCCTAGGGGCAAGTGGACTCCAACATATGAGGGACCATTTGTAGTCAAGACAGTGTTCTCAGGAGGTGCCATGATACTGACTACAATGGATGGTGAAGACTTCCCACAGCCTGTAAACGCAGACATAGTTAAAAAATACTACGCATAAAAAGAGACCCGCTAGGTTGACAGGCCTAGGCAAAAATAAGGGCATCCCGGCAAACCAAAAGGGTTTGGCCAAAAATTAGGGATATATACAAAAAGATGTACACCCGGCAAGTCGAAAACCTGAAAAGGCGGCTTGGGCAAAAAAGGGTATCCCGGTGGATTGAAAACCTGAAAGGGCAATCCAGGCAAAAGTTAGGGATTAAAGCGTATGACTATGTCTCGTTTGGATCACCCATGAAACTGCAACCAGTTGTACTACTTACTCAAGCTCGAACAGATAAAGCTCAATCCAATTGATTTCGTCTCAACAGCAGAAGATGAGATACTTGAAGATAATGGCAATAGTAGAATTGAAACTCAATAGGATTATTTCCCACATAGCTGATTCTCTTTTGTAAAACTTTATGACAAAATCCTCTTACTAGGGTTTATGTCTCCTTGTACAAACTTACCCGTGTATGGGTCACTTTTGATATAAATAAATTCCATCTTTTGAATCCAGATTTACTTTTACCCTATTTACATAAGCGAAACGTCCATTGGTTGTGTTTGAATGTATGTATGCTTTTGAATATGATTAATGTTTACCAGAAATGCATGTATGCTTAATATGATTAATGTTTACCAGAAATGCATGAAAATGCAGTAATAGTATTTACTAAGGACGAACGAGGGAAGGATTTCAACGAAGCTTCGCCGGTTCACCTTTACAAGACAGTTACAAACCCTCAGTAGGACGAATCCATCTTCATAAAGTCTTATCTCCCCTGGAATTTATATCCATCTCTTTTATCCTCATACGGATATTCGGGAATTTACTTTCCAATAAGGGTACGACGAACGAAGACGGGAAGTTATATCTACCCTACCATCAAACGAAGACGAAGGTTATATATACCTTATTATCCCCAGCATCCGGGAGGTGATATATACCTTACTATCCCCAGCATACGGGAGGTTATCTATACCCTGTTATCCTCAGCAGACGGAGGGTTATGTATAATATATTCTTCAAACAACGAATCGGGATTTATTTTCCCTGGCCAGCAGTTATTATACGAAGATATCCAGACGCTTCCGGCAGTACCATATCATACATACATCGTTTACATCATACCATAACATACATATCCATAAATACATAATACATTTACTTAGGTGCATCATGTTATACATACATACATAATGCATAAACTAATGCTGTCATACAGAATGCTACCTTGTTTTCAGGTTAATTATCCAACAAATTATCATCAGGATTGCTCTATCCTCCTGAAGATATGCTGTTACATCAGGATTACTCCAGTCTCCTGAAAGCATATCATACTATTACCTCAGGGTTGCTTCATCCTCCTGACAATTTCTCATTGTTTCACGACTGCTTTAGAGCTATTGATTGCTCTATCCTCCTGAAATCATATTATTACTTCAAGACTGCTTTAGAGCTATTGATTGCTCTATCCTCCTGAAATCATATTATTACTTCAAGACTGCTTTAGGGTTATCATTATTGATTACTCTATCCTCCTGAAGACATGCTGTTACATCAGGATTACTCCAGTCTCCTGAAAGCATATCATATTATTACCTCAGGATTACTCCAGTCTCCTGACAGCTTTTATTACATCAGGATTGCTTCACTCTCCTGAAATCATGTCATTACCTCAAGATTGCTCCATCCTCTTGATAGCTATCATCATTGCTTCTGGACTGCTTCATCCTCCAAGACGTATTTCAGAAGAACAAATCCTGACGTTCTTTTGATCATTAAGAGCAAATCCTGACGCTCTTTTAACCCATTGTTCAAGACATCTTTCAGAAGAGCTAATCCTGACGTTCTTTTGATCCTTAAGAGCAAATCCTGACGCTCTTTTGGTCCCTTGTTCAAGATACTTTTCAGAGGAACTAATCCTGACGTTCTTTTGATCCTTAAGAACAAATCCTGACGTTCTTTTGGCCCTTGGAGAATAGGCAAATGGTCTGTACAAAGATCCATTCCCTAATCCAAAATATTTCCAACTCAAATCATGTTGCATAAATGATTCAGAGACGGCCTATACAAAGACCTAGTACTGATATCCAGTATCAACATAAAGACAGCATCATATTCTGATACTTTAGATGGCATCCTTAAGCCCATCACCAGTTCCTCCAAGTGGCATCTTTAAGCCCACTCAAGCATATACAACCAACCATCAATATCACTCTATGCACTGGTGAGTGCAAATTTTTGGGCTTTTGTGTTCAATCCCCTTCAACCTTCCAGGTCAAGACTGGCAAATGTACCAATCTAACCCCTCAGGTTTCAGAAAATTGAACAGGGGCAGCTATTGCACCCCAAAATTTGCCCTCACAATACAAGACTTTGTGTGCTAAGAAGGTTCACAAGGTTCACAAGTTCTACAATGCTTTCAATACCTTTCTTGAGGTTCATGAAGTCTACCAGTCACTTCTTGAAGGTTCACAAGGTTCACAAGTTTCCTAACACTTACAAGACCTTTCATGAGGTTCATGAAGTCTACAAGTTACTTCTTGAAGGTTCACAAGGTTCACAAGATTCACAATGATTACAAAGCTTTCCTAAGGTTCATAAAGTCTACAAGCTACTTTATGAGATTCACAAGGTTCACAAGCTTCACAATACCTCCCATGAGGTTCACAAGACATTTTATGATGGTTCACAAGGTTCACAAGGTTCATAATTGGTCAGAAGAGTTGACAATTCCCTCAGACAATGCACCTCCTAAGCAGTGCATCCAAAACTAGGGTTTTGACTTTGATCAGACTAAATGGACTTCCAATACCTCAAGTGAGCTTCATAACATCTTATATGTGTGTAAGAACCCCCATGACAAGTTTCAAGACTTTTCTCAGAAGTTTGCTCAGTCAGATGATCAGATAAGTCAAAATCAGTCAATGCAGTTAAAAAGTCAAACTGAGGTCAACTGTGGTCAAACCAAAGTCAAACTTCATGATTTTTTGCCAACATCAAGTATATGAAGTAAAATTCATCATTTGATCAAGGGTTGATCATGATTCATCAAGGAGATTCCAGATCATCAATAATCAGGAGTTTCTAAATTAGGGTTTCCTCAGTAAAAGTCAACTGAACTTTGACCAGCCATAACTTTCACATACTTCATCACCAAGTCTCCATCCAAAGCTCATTTTGAAGGAAATTGAATTCTCTACAACTTTGATGTTGCAAGTTAAGCCCAAAAATGCTTCATTTGGAAGATATGAGCTAAGACATTATAGGTCATTTCAAAAGTCAACAAAAAGTCAACAACTTCAAAAGGGCATAACTTGAGATTGGTAAATGATATGGACCTGAAACCAATGGGGTTGTTTAGAGGACTCTTCAAGCTTTCCAAAAAGTCCAAGAACACCCTCATACCTTTAAAATTGAGGGAGATGTGCCCTTGCAAAGTTGGGAAATTTTGTGATGGTTTATGTTGAAAATAGAGGTTTAAAACCACTTCTTTCCAAATGGGCTGCCCAAGTTGTGATCCAATCTATACCATATCATCATGCACGACCCAATTGATTTAAAATCATAATTTTTATTATTTTATTTTTATTTATTTTGATTTAATTCATAAAAAATCATTTTAAATAAATATAAAATATGAAAATATATTTTTGGATGAAGATTGAGCTTCTAGAATCTCATCAATGTTGATTGAAGTTGAAAGAGAAAGAAATCATGTGATTTATCCAAAAATAGCAAGCTTTCATGAGCCAATATTTGAATTTCATGACACCATCTTTTTCAATCTTCAAGTATCAAATCTTCCACATAACTAATCAATTTTTTGACCTAGAATGATTCACATATATATACTAAACACAACCCTAGCCTTCATTCACGAATTTCCAGCATCAAAAGGTAAGTTTCATAGCTCAAAAATTCAAGCCAAAACACCAATTCGGATTCTTCAATCCAAGAGGTTTCAAGGTAAAATAAAGACATAGACGTGTTCTTTGATCATCACTGAAGCTAAAGCATCACTCACATTCATCCAAATCATGCCATAATGCCTCACCCGAATTCAATTTGCTCTTGAATAAAACTTTTTCGATTGCATTAATTTGTTGTGTTTCAATGAAATTTGCTTGGCTAATGTTGTTTGTTGTGTGATATAGATCGTTTCTGGACAGGAAAATCAAAGAACCCGTACCTAATTCATGAGATGCCATTATTAGGGTTTGGACCTAGGTTTAGGGATTTTTGATTTAGTGAATATAAATTGATTCTAAAGACATAGAATGAATCGTGTGAATGTCAGGGTCATGTTGCTGTGTTTGATTTTGTGAAACCGTACGGTTTTGTTGGCCATTGACGTTTGTAGGTTTTGCTGGGAATTGTTTTTTCGCAGGAAAACTCCTAGTTAATTTCGCAGCAAATTTCGAAGATCCTGAGGAAGAAGACGATTGTGTGTTGGCGCGAATCTGATATTTGAATTTTTGATTTAAAATATTATATTACTTTCCTATTTGTTTATCACCACAGGTGGATTGGCTCAGTGGAAAAACACATACGCGTTTGATGAGAGGGCGTGGGGTCGAATCCTGCCCCCAGCAATGTTTTGATATTTTCTCATTTTGTATTGCGTTCTTAATATATTATTAGTTGTGATGGTTTGGTTAACAGGTGGGCTCTTCCAGCCGGGTGGTAACGTGCGTGTGTGTATCGGTATAAGGTCCTGGGTTCAATTCGCACCCCAGGCCTTTTTGCTTTTCTCTATTTTTCTGGATTTTGTAGATAAGGCATAAAACTCCTTCTTCTCCCTAGGATGATGCGCGCCTGTGTGCAGCCCAGTGGTATGTGATGTTTGCTGCAAGCAGAGGGGACTGGGTTCAAACCCCAGCCCCACCAGGTTTTTGATTTCTTTTTCTTTTACTTTATTTTTCTTAATTCAATTACTATTTTTCTAAATAATTAAAATTATAATTTTCTTATATGTACATTATGTGTTATAATTCTTAAAACTATTTTCTAAAATTCTAAATTCTTGTTTTTATCTCAATTTAAATTTTATTATTATTTATGTAATTATAATATATATATGTATATTAGTTTAATATTTTGTATATAACTAAACCCTAATTTTCAAAACCCTAAAACTATTTTCTAAAATAAAAATCTAATTCTATTTTTCTAAATAATTTTATTTTCTAACTCTTAATGTAATTATTATGTATATTTATTTATTTATTTAATATGATTCATGCAAATTTTGTAAATATGATTAATTTTATGAATATAATATTTAAAACTTATTTTCTCCTTATAATGTGTAAATATTGTTTTAATAAATAAATGTTAATATATGTTTAAAATGATTAAATTTGTAATAATTAAAATTTATAATTGTATTATGTTTTAAATTTTTTTTTAATTATTCATATTAAATGTTATATGTTAAAATTAAAATTTGTGTTTATTATTCTAATCATGTCAATATAATATTTTTTTTTTTTTAATTCTATTTATTTTAGTTATTGTCATTACCCATATTATTTATTTTGCTTTATTAATTTTATATATTATTATTATTTCACTAATTTTTATTATTTACTAACCTCTTTTATTTTATTATTACTAACTTTTTGCTTATTATTTAAATATTATTATTTATCACTAACCCCAATTTTATTTACTTATTCATTATTTTTGCTTATTATATTTATTTTGCTATATATTTATATTTTGCTATTTATTTTATTTTGCTTATAATTATGTAATTGCTTCCTTGGTGTAATTTTGTAATATTTTAAATATTTAATTGTTGCTATGGTTAGTAATTAGGGAGTGCAAAACATGTATGTCATTTAAAATAAATTAGATCACTTTAATCGTAAGATAATTAAACTAAACACTCACACACGTAAGTCGATTTTTAATCGCCGTCTCACTTTCTAAGGTTATCCCTCAAGTTGCCTAACTCATAAGGTCAAGTGGGGTGTATAAAGCAAGTCCCTTTAAAAAGAAAAATCATCAAGTCCCTCATGGTTGCCTTTACGAATCGAGTCCCTTCGAATAATGATGATAGTCCCTCCTATATGCTTATTACACCCCACAGTTGCCTTCATACAAACAGATGTCCCTCTCATGTCCCTAACATCCAAGGTAATGACTACCTACTCCTTAATAGTAGGGATAGTCTTACCAAATGAAAGGAATAAGAACAAGAAATACTTTAAACTTTAGGGTAGGTTCCTCTTATGTACTTGCTCACTTCAAAAACATTTCAAACTCTTCACAATTTCAAACAAATTTTCAAAAACAAGTTTTTACGCATCCGTACATGGATCATTATCAACTATTCTGAAAATTTTTCTATTCACACACTACACTTTCAAAAACAATTCAAAAGTGAGCTAAGTAACTAAGAGCCCATGGATAACCATGGATGTAAAGGGTGCTAACACCTTCCCTTTACATAACCTACCCCCCGGACCCAAAAATATCTCTTAAGGTCTTTCCTGTTCTTTTATACCCTTTCCTTTTGGATAAAATAAAAGTCGGTGGCGACTCTTGCTATCCGCAACATAACTTAAAGTCAGTTCTCCCACCGTGTTACACATGGTAATCACCTTAACAAAGACCTTAAACACTTAAGATTTCCAAGATATTCAATGTTTCATAAATCTTTAGGTTGTTTACAATTTACAATATATAATAGAAGATTCTGCATACACGGTAGTGTTGCTCATTGTTTATCTTATCAAATCTTCATTTAGATAGAAGTGCTGAAGACTTCTAATATTCTTGGAATTCCTTTCTTCTCCTTATTCCTTATTAAGTATTTAGATAGAACCTTCATCTACTTAAATAGAAGACGTAGAAGATTAGTTGTTGGAAGAGATAACTTGATCAAGTATCTTTGTCCTCTCCATTGTACAAGACACATTGAAAAATAGATACACCAAAAGATCTTGATCTAGTTGGTAACATGTTTAACCATTGTATCTTCAATGATATCATGTACTATAGATTCTTTAAGAGTGGTTGTCCTTAAACAATGTTAACTCTTCTTGATCCTTGTGAACTTAGACTATAGCTGACAGACTGATTTTACATTGCAGCTTGCTTTCTGTCATACAAACATCTTTATCTTTGCTCCTACTTCTGAACGATAACCATAAGCCAATAAAATATTTACGTGTAGAGAAAATGTGTTGCTTCTTCTAAAGCCGAGGCCTTCAGCTTCAGAATCTATGCCAGACATCACTTAGAGAGTGTTCTTCAGATTCTGTATCATTAGAAACAAGTAACTCAACTTCTCTCAAGTGCGCCTTCATATCAAATTTTGAATAAACCTTTAAGTATAAGAACCTACATACTTGAACACACATTAGATAACACCATTGTTTTTAAATATTTTTGTCATCATTAAAATTAAGGATACATGTTATGAAAGAATCTTGTTCTAACAATCTCCCCCTTTTTGATGATGACAAACATAAGTTTTAAAGGACAATGTTTGGGCTATTTTAATATTTCTTTGACAACATCAGAGCACACGTTTTGTAAGATCTCTCTAAGTTTGATAGATCAAAGGTTGTGTTTTTAAGCTCCCCCTAAGTCTACTTCTAAGAAATCTTAAAATATATTTAATTTTCTCATCAACATCAGGGTACGGGGTTTGTAAGCTCTCCCTGAGTCTAATAGTCCAAAGTTAAGTTTTGTTCACCCACCCTAAGTACTATTTTCAAGAAAATTATAATGTTAACTTTCTTTAGAAACTTCAGAATACGAGGTTTGTAGGCTCTTTCTGAGTCTAATAGGCTAAGGTTGAGGTTTGTAAGCTCTCCCTTAGTTCTATATACAAGAAAAGTTAAAATTATTTACCCGGGTAAGATAACCATAATAACAATAGGTATACAAAATTAAATGAACAATATTAACATTTATATGAGTGAGCAGAAGTATTAAATTTATAAATTCTTATTTAAATACTTCTATATTTTCTCCCCCTTTTATCACATCAAAAAGTTTTGAAAACAAAGGAAAGGACAATTAAAGCAAATGAGAATTAGAAGTGCGGAATCCCGAGATGGCCAAGGATACTTTATAGGTTTATAATAGTCAGAGTCAAGTAAGTGCAGTGATCCAAGATGATCAAAGATCATTAAATGTTGGTTCACAGATGCACTTGAATTAATACTTAAAGCACACTATAAAAGCAGATCAACATAGTGTCCTTATAAGAGCATCCAGTTTTTCAAAAATTCTTCAAGAAAAAGATAGTTATGAAGAGAAAATCTCATAACCGCATGCTTCACAATAGTGAAAGACGCTATATTGCAAGAGATTTTTGAATTACCGAAGAAGACTGAAGCAACCAGAGAGAGGTACGCTTGGCAATCAAGGAACGTTCTGCACAACTTCAAGTAGATGCGACAAGTGAGAATCACAAACTGAAGGAAGAGAAAGGCGTTCAAACCAGATTGGCTATCTTCTGATCACATACTTCAGAATCAAAAGAGCATAAAAATGCTTCTGAAGATCCTTCTTCTAAATATGAGGAAGCAAAACAATACTGGAAGGAATATGTTTGTAACACAGAGAAAGATGACTAAGGAAACAAAGAAGACTAGAAATAGGCTAATTTATTGTACTGTCTTATCTTTCTCATGTGATTTTTAAATTCCAATGAATTTTCTCTTATTAGTTTATACGATCAGTTTAGCCAGCAAAAGAAGGTTTCATTTAACTTTAAACAACAAAATAGAAAAGAGTATAACACATATGAAGCAATAACAATCAAACAACCAAATATACAATAAGTTCATAAGCACATCATAAAATATATAAAGATTCACAAAAAACCCAAAAGAGCGTATAAACAAGTTATACATCCTAGTCTTATGTTTTCTTCAATAATTCCATTATTGACATAAGATCAGAACAAATTTCTTATTTCCTCTTAACCACAAACTTGAATTGAGAATCTCTTGAGAGTTGGTAGCTGGCCTTTTGACTTTTCACAGACTTTTGACATTTAACAACTGCTACTATTTTCGCTTTAAGAATGAGTAATTGCTTATGGCTAGTTGCATCAACTTCCTTTGTTGAGAAGTTCTTCAGTCTATGAATGGACACTATGCCAAACAAGACCTACGACAACGCTTTTTTTGGCCCTTAAAAGTGTTTAAAGCGATGTCTAAGCCTGCGTTGTCGTAGGTAAAGACAACGCTTTTATTTAAGGAAAAAGCGCTTTTAAGGGCCTACTTTAGAAAGCGCTTTTTACCTAAAAAGTGCTTTCTAAATGGGCCTTTAGACAGCGCTTTATAAAGCGTTGTCTAATGTATAATTATAACATTTTAATTAATTTTTGTATATACCTTTAGATAGCGCTTTTAAGGTAGGAAGTGCTGTCTAATGTATCCCTTTAAAAGCGATTTTTCCTTAAAAGCGTTGTCTAATATATAAATATAAAATTTTAATTAGTTTTTGTATATATCTTTAGACAACGCTTTTTGGGAAAAAACGTTGTCTAATGTGGTCCTTTAGAAGGTGCTTTTTCCTTAAAAAGCGTTGTCTAAAGTATGCGTATAATATTTAAATAAATATTTTTATACACCTTTAGAGAGCGTTTTTGTCTGAAAAAGCGCTCTCCTTTGTTCTCCTTTACACAGCGCTTTTTAAAGTGCTTTCTAATGTTTTCCTATAATTTTAACATTAGACAAAGCTTTTTCCAGAAAGCGCTGTCTTTTCTATTACTATAATTTAATTGGATCTTTTTAAAAATCCAATTTTACCCTTTTTTTTGCATAAACTTGTATTAAACCTGTTATAATTCACATTTTCAGTCATAATTCATACTAATTAGAGACCATTTCCACTAAATCACATAATCCACAAATGATCATTTACATCTCAAAACTAATACCATTTCACTAATATACCACACTAATTCTATTTCAATCCAAAACTATTTATACAAATCAAGTAATTTACATTAATATCATTCACAAAACTGTACGTAAAATAAACCATTCACAAAACTATACATTCACATATAAGTCCACTTATCCTATACCTAGAAGACCCTTCATTCAATCAAGTATTCGCACAATTCCTCCTTAATTTCATGCAATTTTGAGGGCTTGTAATGAGAAACATCGAATTCATCGAAGTACTACAAAACAAAATAAAATATGCATTAGTTAGTTTAAAATAATAAATTATGACATATCTGATAAATATTTTAAATATTATTATTTGATTCATTTTAAATATTTTAAATATTTTAAATAATAATAATAATTGATTAAATTCTTTAAAATATTTGATTAAATTCTTTAAAATATTTTAAATATTTTTAAATCATAATAATATTTGATTAATTTTAAATATTTTAAAGAAAAATATTTGACTAATTTCTATAAATATTTATTATTTGATTAATATTTAAAATTAATCAAATAAGGCATTTAAGTAAAATATTTGATTAACTTCTTTAAATATCTAAAATTAATTTCTTTTGATTAATTACATTTATATAATAAATTACCTTAGAGAGCGCTTTCCTGAGAAAAGCGCTTTCCTGAGAAAGCGCTCTCTTAGGTTAACATATGATACACTTTAGAAAGCGCTTTCTAAGGGTTTCCTATGAGGACAGGTCGACTTCCTTAGAAGGTAGGTCGACCTTTTACTACCCAGAAAGCCAGGTCGACCTGTTTTAGAAAATGTGTTGACCTGGCAATGTCAGAAACTACCAATCAATTTTTGTGAACAAAATGTGTCGACCTGAGAGTGAGACAGGTCGACCTGTTCAGGGTGAAAACTCATTTTTTCAATATTTTCTTACACAAAATAACACGATAAGGGATTGATTGACAAATAGAGATAAATATAAACCAAAGTAATTGAAGTATCATTACATTTAAAAAAAAGCAACATAGCCAACACATTAAAAACTAGATGAACCCTATTCCCTTCTATGATCAGATCTTCCCCTTTGCCCTTTATGACTAGATGTGCCAGAAGACAAACCCCTATCATTTTCATACATCTCGAGAAAATGGTTGAAGTTCTGGTTGAAAGTGTTGTAAGCTTCATTCTGAAATTTGATTTGTTTTTCCATTTCGTTGTTCCAGGCATGCTGAGCCTCATAGTGTTCTTGCTGTTGAACTTGCATATTATGCAACATAACACGAATAGTCGGCTCATCACTAGAAGGCGAAGTGTAATCTAGTGGAGAATATGCCTGAGATGACTGATTTTGAGTCCAACCAGTGTGTTGCCACTCTCCCCAACCTTGATTATCATAGAAAACCTCTTCTTCATTTCTATTCCAATCATAGACTGAGTCATGTTCCTATACATCTGTTTTGACCTAGTTTCCTTGATCTTCCTCCATAGGTTGAGTTTGATCATCATGATTTTCCTCATCAGACTCAATGTTGTCACCACCAGGAGCATTTTCTTGCTCACCAGCTGCTATAGCAGATTCCATTTGACTACCAGGTCTCAAAGTTATAACAAAGTTCTTTTGAACAGGATCCTATGAGTGTCCCATAAAACTGAGATATTTTCCTTGAAATTCATGATTTGGATTGATGGACATCATAGGCAACCCTTTCACAACAACCTTTGCATTATTCAAGATGGACTGAATGAGAGACGAATAACTCAAGGCCATGTTGTTCTTTTCTCTTATTGCAATAATGCAACAAGTAATATAGTAAGGCCAATTAACCTTGACTTTATTTGTGAGAGCATACATCAAGGCTACTTCGGCTTTGTCAATTCTAGAATATCTGCCTTTCTTGGGACGAATATTATGCGACACAATCCAATGAAGAACCTGGATAGTCGGTTTCAAACAACTAGTTGTGAATTCCTTTTGGAACATATCACTATTTACTATATCGTTATCATGAGGATAATACAACATCTTATTTAAGTGTTTCTTATAATTAAAACCAATAATAGGGGAGGCATCAGTTATTAATGCTTTGTTTGCTGATCTAGCAGGAGGGACACCCAAAATAGATTGCCAAACTTTGGCATCAACCTTATAAACCAAATTACCCATCCTAAACTCAAATTCATAGCCCTTAAATTTTCCCATAATGCCAGCATAAAACATATGAACCAAATCCTCATTATACTCAGTTCTTAATCCTAGGAAAGAATTTATGTATTGATAGTCTATGAGTTCCACAATATAATCCAAGTGCAATTGACTAGCAGTAAGTCTAAAATAGACATATTATGGAATAATGTTTCTATCCTTGAACTCCTTATTATATGAATCCCTAATTTCCTCTCCAAGGAATGATAAAGCACTTACCGGTATATACGAATGAGATGTTGAGGCAGTCTGGCTTTACCTTTTACCAACAACTTTTGTTGAAGCTATGAGGATGTTGAAGAGATTGGAAAAGAGAATATAAATTTTGGAAACGAGAATAGGAGTTTTAGGGTTTTAGAGGAATTTTGGGAAGAGCTGGAAGAAGAAGAATAGTAAATGATTTAAAATATAATTTATATTAAACCATTTGAAGAGTCAAAATTTGAAATCCCCATAAAGTGGAGCAAATCCCCATGCGCACAGAGCAAGCTGTCACAAATTTGAAATCCATTGCGTCGACCTGCTCACTTAATGCGTCGACGCAATGGACATTAATTTCATATAAATTAAATTTTAAATACCTTAGACAACGCTTTCCTTAGAAAGCGCTTTCTTAGGTTTTCTGATAATATATAATAATTTAATTAAATAAATTACCTTAGAGAGCACTTTCTAAAGAAAGCGTTGTTGTAACACCCCAAAATTTGCCCTCTCATTTTCATGTCATTTAGCATATCCTTACATACATTGAATTGCATTTAGATCATAATTGCATCATAAATATACATGAACATACATGTCTATTTAGCTTTCATTGGTTGCGACGGACCTTTATTTCTTCATGTGGCACGTGCACAAGAATCTCCGAAGAATCCAAAGTTTTCGGTTGATTCAGAGTAGTTTAAGCAGAATATCAGTTTTATGGTACAGTTTGCATAAGTTGTAACTCATGCCTGGAAACTCATTTTGGCTTGAAATTTCATGTTAAGAACCGTTTCGTTATTCTCTACAACTTTTGTGTTTGGATCGAAGCCCAATTCATCAAGGAAAGTGGCGGGAATTAATTGTTTCTGAAATTTTGGTTTCGCCGATTAACTGTGCTAGCGGTATTCAAGAGTTCGTAACTTCTGATGGGATCAACCTTTCTGAGAGATTTATATGCCTAAAGTTCTGTCTTGATGTCCTTTTCAATTTTTTGGTTTTGGCCGAGAACTAATTCTTTGAAGAAGAACTCCGAATGTGCGAGTCTTCAGAGTCGATATAGTGAAAAACAGTGCTGAATCAGTGAATTTTGAACACTAAAAAATTCACAACTCTCAGCTCCTTCATCGGATTGATGTTGTTCCGGCGCCTAAAATTCCATTTATATATTATATTCATTCTGTGAATTCAGTTTGGGTTAGGTCCGAGCGGAAGGATTCCGAAAATGCGAATTACCAGTGGGGTTCTTTGATGCAGTGCACTGTCTGTCAGATTTTGTAAAATTCATAACTCGGTCAATTTTCATCGGACTGCGTCCGTTCTCGTAGCGTTGGTTCACAAATTTTATAATCTTCAATTTCCAAGACAAGCTCAAGTTCAAAAGATGCCCCGAAGATTATCGTTTTGGTTTATTTCACAAAACTGAAGTGCTGAACCGTAGAAAAAGGCTGAAAGTGGTTTCACGAGAAAATTCATATCTCCCTCATCGTTTTCCCGGTTGAGTTCACATTTTAACACGAGGTCGCTGACTCATAGATCTACAACTTTTCTGACAAAGTCTAATCGAGATTATACTTCGAAAAGGTTGACCTCGTCACGTTTTCAAGTAGCGGACACCAAATAAGCCAAAAAACAACTTATTGAGTGACGTCTTGTAGCTTAAACGTATTGATCGCACTCGATTTTGATCGTATGACGTTCGTTATTTTTGCATTGCAACTATGATTCAGAGGCGGACAATGTTGTGGAAGGCTCAAAGTAAATAAAAATTGTCGAAGATATTGTTATTTTCACTTAAGCCGAAATTCTATCTTTTGCCTTTCATTTTACACTCCACTATATATTCTTTTGACTCACAATTTGTCTCATAAATTCAATCAAAATTTACAAACACCAAAAACTCTCAAAAACTCTCTCTAAATAATCAAAGTTCATTCTCTCAACACTTTCTCAAGAACACAACAACTTCATCAAGAACTCAAGAACACAACAATTCTGATCAATCTTCCAGTAGCCGAACCACCGCGAACCACCACCTCCGGTCAAATCCTCCACCACGCGACCACCATTTTTCTCCTCCAGAAGTCACGCGGCCTCTCCTCCTCTCCTTCGTCCGCGATCGCGACTCACTCCCTCCGGATTCGCAATTTCTTCGTCGATTCTTCACTCAATTAACTTTTTAAACTTTAATTCATGAATAATTGTTGCATTGTTTCTTGAATTGAATTTTCAATTTGAATTAATCTTATGGAGATTATGTGCATTGATTCAGGATTTGATTGTTGATTGATGCTTGATTAATTGATCCTAATAATTGTTGTGGTGCATAATTGGAAATGCTTGTTAAAGTTGACATAGAATAATCGGTGCATGTTAGGTGTTTGAGAAAATTCCTAAGAGAGCTAATTGTTATGACTTGATATTGATTGAAGTGTTTGACTTTTGAATTCATACTTGTTTCAATGAGCAAATCCAGAATAGGATAGATTGATGCTTAATTGTTGATGTTGTTCATGTGCCGCGTGTCGAAAAGTGCGTTTTGATCATAACTTCCTAACTGTAGCGCGTTTACGTGAATGTGAATAAGGTAACTTGACTTTGTTGACGATTTTGGAGCCATTGGTGAACTTTTTAGTCGATTTCGGACAATTTTTTTTAGGCTATTTCGCTACTGCCAGCCGACGAAATCGGCCAAAAAGTACCACTTCTGAGTGGAATTTTCAAAAACCGATTGCATATTTGAATCTGTTGACACGTTTGTAAATTACCATGTGAATTTCGTTCAATTCCGAGTCGGTGATTTTTGACGCGTTTTTTTCGTTTTAAGGTTTTTTAAGTTCGGTTTGGTGCGATTTTGATGCATTGGTCTTTATTTGACTTGTACTTATGTTTTTTGATCATTTGTCATTCATTTCATGTAAATTTGCTCGATTCCGGTTTGAGTTTGCATGTTGTTTATGTTAGTGCATAGGTGCTGCCCCGTTTTGAAACATACATTTCAATGCATGTCCACGACTCGTATGCTCATCTTTCTACTTGATTTTGAGTTGTGAGGCATAGGTGCAACTTCCGGTTGCACCTCTTTTTGGTTTCTAATGTGTTTGTTGAGTTCATGTAAGGTTCTCGCAAGGATCTTGACGACAGTCGCTTGGTTGGTATTCCACTTTATTTGTGGGATACCGTTTGGTTTCAAATGATATTTTGTGTTGTTGTTTTGTCTGGATTGTGTTGTGAACTGGGCATTTGTGTGGTCGCATCCGATTTTAACATCTTGAGTGATTTATTTTCACTCCGATGACTTGAGCTTATATGGGAAATGCGATGTCCGACTTGCTTTGTTTGTGGATGCTAGCTTGTTCGGGCGGACCTCTGGGTTTCTATTTTCTTTTTAGCTTATTGGTACTTAGGATTTACATCCGCGCGGTATAGTTTCTTATACGTTTTAATATTTCCGCACTTTATCGCTTACATAGGCTGGAGTCCCGACCGTTTCTTTTTGGTGGGCATTTTCTGGAAGTCCTCCTTCAGAGGCTCTGTATGTGTTTGTTTACATTTGTGTAAAGACCTCAAAAGAGGTGCCCAATCCCCATTCTCCTTGATAAGACCTCTAAGAAGGCAAGCGAAAAGGGCTCATAATCAGCCCCGCACTATCATTGAGTCTTTCATTAGCTCGCACTCCGTGTTGATGCTTTTGGATAAAGTCCATCTTGCTCTTGTCCGGTCAGTCTGTGGAAGATGATCTCACTTTCTGGATGCCCACGCTTTGTGTAGCTCACGTCCGTTGATGTTGACGCTTTGTGCTCGTACGCACATGATATTTCCCCCATTCTGTTCTTACTTGGTGATATGATACAATGTATAGACATACTCTTTTCCCATAGTCACGAGCTCGAGGAGATATCCTTGCTTTGTGTACCCATCCTGCCCGATCCTCGATATCGTGGTTAGGTGTCACCCCTACTTATGTCCTGCTTCGATCCTCCATATCTTTGTTAGTCCCTCTCTGTTCTACTATGAAGACATAATCCACAGGTGGATGTTTGCTACTCGAGTGATGTGGATACTCCTCGAGCCTGTTTGCTTATTTGTGTGATGCGATCGTCTCCCCATAGGATTTTTAGGCTTTGTATAGTCTCTCGTTTGCATGTTAACTTAGGTAGCATGGTTCCTTCGTCTAGGACTACTTTTATTGCATGATCATTCCTAAAACACAAATCAAACTCTTTGTTTTCTTTTCATAAGAGCATGTTAATTCCTTCTACTCCAGGTGCATGAGTCTCCAAAGGTCGAGCAGCCGGTAGAACGTGAATTTAACACTGTTCAACTAAAAAATCCAAAACAAACAAAAGTAGTAGTTGAACTACGTTAACTCCGATTCTTTAAAAGGGATACGTAGGCAGTGGGGTAGGGCCCATCCGAGCATAAGACTTTCTTTTCCCTACGTTATTTCCCTTTCTTTACCATTACTTTGCTTTTGCTTTCCATATGCTTTCAATGTTCAATTTTTTAACTAATCTTTGTTTTGTAGGGGGTTATGGTAAGTCATGTGTGTGGAAGAGTATCCCACATACAACTTCTTCCTTCATCTCTTTATGCATTCAAGTTGTGATTGCTTTAGAATTGTGCTTTGTTTGCTTAACTACACCACTCTCGCTTTAGAAAAAACTTAGCTTCTTTCGAGAAGTAAGTTGTCTTCTATATCCTTCTTCTTCTTCTTCTTTCCTTCTTCTTGATTAGGATAGACTTCAAACCACACTAACCTAGGATTCCCCTGCATGATAACACTTAGAATTAATAGTCCCCCTTAATCTTTTACCTTTGCTCCTTTGGTTTCTTCTCTTTCCCATCTTCAAACAAAAACCTAAAAAACACTTAATAATGGTTGAGATAGTCTTGTGTGTAGGGACTTATGCCATGGGGCATTTGTATTCATTCCATCTTGGAATAGTACACTTGTCTAGTATGATGTACAAGTCTAATCATGGGACTACTTTCACAAAGAAAACCTTAAAAGGTACTTCTTCATCAAAAAACCCAAAACATCAAATAAGTTTAACAAGTTAGTGAGCTTAGGCCCTAACCCTTGGAAACAAGTCTTGGATAAATTCTCCTTACTTGGTGTGCTTGTTCTATTATTCCATCTTGGAATGTAGTAGCAAGTACACATTCCATGGAAACGGACTTGAATTCACTTTCTTGTGCCACACAAATAAAAAACTCCTAAAAAACACAAAACAAAGAATAAGCGTCTCTCCTTCGGGAATTCTTTTCTCATCACCTTCACTCCTTTCGTAAGAACTTGCTCCCACTTGTCACTTTGCAAGACGGTAACGTACTCGGGTCAGACGAGCCTGCAACACCTGAGCATTGGCATAAGAAGTTCAAGCTTTTAAAACACAAGCAATATTTTTTCCACCCCTAGTTAAGGGAATTACGGCGACTCTGATCCTCATGTCCAGATGAGGTACGTAGGCAGCGGGGTAGGGTCCGTTCGAGCACAATCTTTATTTTCCCTACATTTTTTCCTCTTCGTTTTCTTTTTCAGTTCCCTTTCTCATTCCAGTTTCAGTCTTTCTTTTTGCAGCAACTTTCATTTCTTCACCCTTTAAAACAGTTTCTTTGCAAGCGTGGATCCTGTCGGGTACGGCGGACGATCTGGGGTGCTAATACCTTCCCAGGTTGTAACTGACTCCCGAACCCAGATTCTTTGGTTCACAGGACCTGTGTCCTTCCTTTTATTTTCCTCTGGTTTGTGCAGCATTACCATTCCCGTTCCTTCGGGATAAAAATGCTTGGCTGGCGACTCAACCTTTTCCACGCCACTTTCGCGTTTGTACCAGGATGGAAATCTAGGGTGCGACAACTGGCGACTCTGCTGGGGATCGAACCTAGAATCTCTGGTTCCCTTGAGAGTCTCTCCTAGAGTTTGCTTGTTTCTGTTTCTCTGTGTGATTGATTATTAGTTGTTGTCTGTTTATTTTACTGTTGTTTATTTACAGTTTTATTTACAACTTTATTTATCGCTTTCAGTATTTATTTTCATGCATCATATGTATATACTGGACTGTCTGGCTGTACTGGTTTTCATTTTTGGTGAGATTGGGAATTGTTACTGTGAGATGAGCTCGTACCGGGGCTCGAGTGCACCCTAGGACTTAGCGTGGACAGTCACTTTGGCTTCATGGCATCTTGCTATGTTGGTAGTAATGAGTTCCACACCCAGACTTGCGACTGTCTTGGAAGTGTTTTGATGCAGGAATCTTTCTTGGATCATTACATGACCTCAATAGTTATGTGCATCTGGGGACCGATCATTGAGGACCTTTGTGGAAACATCCCTCTCCAGTGGTGACAGTGGTAGACCACGTTGTCGCTCCCCGGATTTCCATCCTGGTACAAACGCGAAAGTGGCGCGGAAAAGAATAGAGTCGCCAACCAGGAATTTTTATCCCGAAGGAACGGGAATGGTAATTCTGCACAAACCAGAAGAAAGAAGAGGAAGGAAACGGGTCCTGCGAACCAAAGAGACTGAATTTGGGAGTCAGTTACGACCTAGGAAGGTATTAGCACCCAGATCGTCCTCCGTACCCGACGAGATCCACACTTGCAAAGAAACTGCTTCAAAGGGTGAAGAAATGAAAGCTGCTGCAAAAAAGAAGGACTAGAACTGGAGAAAATAAAAGAAAGAGAACTGAAAAAGAAATGAAAAGGAAAAATGTAGGGAAAATAAAGATTGTGCTCGAACGGGCCCTACCCCGCTGCCTACGTACCTCATCTGGACAATGAGGATCAAAGTCGCCGTAGTTCCCCTAACTAGGGGTAGAAAAGGAATTGCTTGTGAATTAAGGCTTGAACTGCCTATGCCAATGCTCAGGTGTTGCAGACTCGAACGACAGATGCGTAATCGTCTTGCAAAATGACAAGTAGGAGCAAGTTCGCGTACAGAGCGAATGAGATGAGAAAAAGAATTCCCGATGGAAAGACGCTTATTGTTTGTTTGTGTTTTTTAGAAGCTTTTTATGAATGGAGTTTGCATAGGTAAGTGTACCTAAGTCTTACTCACTGGGATGTGTACGTCTCACATCATCCCGAAATGGAATGCGCAAGAAGCACACCTATCTATGGAGGAAATCCCCAAAGCTAGTCCCACAAGTGAAGGCTCAGGCACACTGACCTATTAACATTTATTAAGTGTTTTTGTGATTTTATGTTAAGAAGTGTTTTTTAGCTTTTCTTTGTGAGGTAATCTCATGCTAAGACCTATCCACCACGAGGGATAACTTACACCTCGCCCCGAAACGGAACGCGTGCAAGTATCTCATAGCAAAGTCCTATGTCACATGCAAGTACTCAATATTTATTAAGTGAATTATAATTAAGTTTAAAGATGAGAAGAGAAAGCACCTAAAAGATCTAAAGGTAAAACATCTAATGGGGGACTAAAGAATCCTAAGTGTTGTCATGCATGGAGATCCTAAGGTTAATGTGGTTTTCTATCCTAAAGAAGAAAGAAAGAAGAAGAGAAGAAGAAAGAAAGAAGAAGAGATGAGTAAGGCCTAATCCCAACAAGCAAAGGGTTATTACTAATAAGAATAAGAAGAGAAGAGATGAGATTTGGAGATGTGGGAATCCCTTCCACACCTCTCCCTTACCATAGCCCCTGAAAAGTTAGTAACACAAACATATAATCAAAGCAAAATGAATACAATGTCATACTAACATCATACCAACAGAAATGAAGTCATATATACAAATGCTCAATGGATATGCAAGTTACATGAATGAGGAAGAAGCATGCAAGTCAATTAAGAGACAAAATGAATCACATGGCAAACAAATGCAAACTTAATGACATACAAAGCAAAAATGCACAAAACATGAACTCAAGGCACACAACCAGAACCAAATCAAGTTAAAGATGAGCTTAAGAAGTAAGAGAGATAAAGAGAAGAGAATCACAACACTATACAATCATAATATGAGATGGAAAGAAGTAAGGAGATGAGGTGAAAGCACATAAGAAATGGAAGCACTTAAAAGGTAAGCAAAACACAAGATTTATAAGACACAAACCCTAAACCAAAATTAGAAAGGTACTCATACCCTAAAGAGACCCCAAATGAGAAGAAGAAGTTGGCACAAGTGCCCTTCCTATGCTAATGAGAGAGCTTATGATCACAAAGGAGCAAAATGGGACAAGGTAAGAACAAATATTCAAATCAAATCAACAATGCATCTAAAAATTCCACAACTTAGGACAAATGATCCTCAAACATGATAAAACAATGAGCCAAAAGGATTGATAGAAATTCAGAAGCTAGATAGGTCAAATGAAGACAAGAACATGAACTAGGGTTAAAAACTTCCTTCACAAGTCAAGAACTAAAACCAAATGAATAAGTTTCTAAAATTCAGGACAAAAATCACACATAAAGTACATCATCTTAGAAATCCAAAGCAAAAAGAATTAACACAAAACTCAAAAAGATGAACTCTATGGAAATTGGACAAGGCAGCTTACACCAAAAGGAATTAAAAAGAATTAATTAAGGGATGAAATTAATTGACACGTGGATATTAAGAAAAAATGGAAAAGAAAAATATGAACAAATAAAGAAAACTCAAATGAACATTCAAGAATTAATTTGGAATTGTTTGACACTTGGAAGTATTTTTAATAATTAGAAAGCAAAATGATATGAAAATAAAATAAAGAAAAGAAATAAAATAAAGAAAAGAAGAATGGGGTGCAAATAGAAGAGAAATGCAGTTGAAATAATTGGGCTTATGGCTATGGGGGTGCGGATATCAATTGAAGCCCACTGGGTTGTGCAAGTTCATAATAGGCTGGGTGGAAATTCAGAGGAAAAAATAGAAAAATCATGAGCCTTCAGATTGAATGGACGCATCTGGTGAGGAGACTCATTAAATGACGTGTCAGGTTGATTGGTTATGAGTTGAGGTGCACATGAGTTATGGTGAGGTGAAAAGTATAAAGAATTAAAATAGAAAACTGAGGGCACGTGAGAGAGAGGCTGTGTCACTAAAAACGTGGCAAGATCTGGTGCGCTGGGAGGAAAGATCCAAGGGTGAGAGATTCGTCTTCTACCTCAGAAACCCTAGCTTCTCATTTTCCAGATTCCGGTGACCGGAGCTAGGGCTCCGGCACCGGAAACAACAATGCATGAACAAAACTTAATGAAAAAACACAACAAGCTCCAGATTGACTAAATCAACTGCCCTGAGTTCAAATATGGCATTGAAAAGTTCAAAAAATCAAAGAATCTCCTGGATCGAATGAAAACAATTGTGACCATGAAACTTCAAATTCAAATTACACACTCAATAATGCACCAATTTCGAAACTAAACATGGCAGAATGATCAGCATACATCAAAGATTCAAAAGCACGCCTTAAAAATCATTTCTAGATCTGAAGATTTGGATGTCACCTGAACTTGCAGATCTTGAGAAAACTTGCTAGAAGTCCAGATGATGAAGCCAAATCACTCCAAATGCTCTCTAGTTTCAAAATAAATGCAACTAGAGCCTTGAATCTTGCTAGATCTGAGGATTTGCAAGCAACTGCCCTGAAATGGCAAGGTTGTGATTCTTGAGAGATAGCTTGAACAATGGTGAGATTAATGATCCTGAGCTTCCAAGGATCAAGGATCTACAATTTGTTTTTGGAGAGAGCTAGTGTATGAGGAGATTCAAGAGAAAATGCAAGTTGTGCAAGAAGGTGAAAACTCAGCAATCAGAGAGAACTGAGGCAAGCTAAAACCCTAATTTGTTTTTATATCATGTCATGAGCAAATGCTGAAGAGATGAAGAAGTTTGCTCGTGTGGATCAAAAGTTTGAGGGATTTTGCAATTCTTGCAAATTTGGTGTGATATCATGTAATCCTCATGCTTTCTCTTGCCTTCATCCCTTGTGCACTCCAATCTGAACCCTTGATTTGAATCCAAAAGATCTTGGCCATTGGATTAGAGTATCACACTATTTTCATGTTCATGCATTTTTTGCACTTATGAAGTAACATTCTTGTTTGGCACGAATTTGATGCATTCTTATGAGAAAAATTAGCCATTTGCAATGTATTTTAAAATTGGAACCTCACTTGATCCATACCAATACTCAAAATTGAGTTTCATGTCATTTGGCTTTGGTGCATGCATGAAAAATCAACATTTGCCCTAATTTTAGCCAAATTTTCGAGGGGCCTATCTTTGCAACCATGAGGGCTATGAAAAAGTACTTGTACTTTTTGAAAATGGGAGGCCTTAATCTCCAACTTTCATGTTTGACTTTGGTCCATTTGAAGAATTTTTCACCAAGTTATGATCATTTGAATTTTAGGGCAAAAGTTGCCAAAAATGGCATTTTCTCAAAACCAACTTTGTACCAATTTTGCAAAACCGCTCAAAACTTCATGATTCTTGATCTTTGAACTTGACAAATCTCTTATAAAATTGTAAGAACATCCCTTGGCTAGAAAAAATGGATTGGACCCCTTGAAATCACACAATTGACTTTTTTAAGGCACAATTGACCAATTACTTCATTTGCAAGCAACTGAAGAATTTCTTGACTTCCACAAGGAATTTTCTCACCAAAATTGGTACCTAGGATACTCTTAACAAATAAAAAGCTTTTCCAAAATGAAATGGCCAAAGTTTTAAGGTTTTCAAGCTTGAATCTCAAACCCTAGTTTAGGTCCCTTGTGTAGGAGCTTTGCCCTAGCCTGGAATCCTTGATGATCTTCCAACCTTCTGAGCTTTTGAAAATGAACTTGAGCTTGTAAATGCAATGTAGAATCCTCATGGGACTTGTACAAAACCATTGGGCCCCTTGTCATGGCTTGTGATGCTTCAAGAACCTCAACAGATGATCATATGCCTAATGCTAGGTCATGAGAAATGTTATGCCTCATCTTTCCATGCTAGGATGCTAAAAAAATGATATGTTCATGATGAATATGATGTGATATGATGCTTAAAATGAAGAGGGAAAATTTGGGGTGTTATAGCTGCCCATATTCAAACAACTATTAATCTGAAAATGACGGTAGCACGGGCTATCGACCGTTCAAGATAAATTGTGGTTGAATACCAAGAAGACCTGAAATTTGCACTCTGACGAAGAATGCAAACACTGGGAAATAAACCCAACCAAATGACGCTTTGGTGATTGCAGGGGAAAAGAAAGCAGACGAGCTTCTTCCAAGTTGAAATTGTTATCTGGAATAAGAATACTTTGACAGACGAGTCTTCTTCGAACAATCCCGTGACGCTAGGAGCTGAACATACGAGTCCTCAAACACTTTGCAAAACATATGACTTGAGACAGACGAATCTCCTTCAGGTATACCTGTTACGCCAGGACTAGGATGCACTAAAGTCTGTGGGATAGACATGCATAAACAAGGTAGACGAACCTTCTTCATATATTATCTACGGATATATGGTATAAGACAGACGAGTCTTCTTCGAGCAAAACTGTTACGCCAGGTGCAACATTAATAATTGGTGCTTGAGACAGACGAGCCTCCTTCAGATAATCCTGTTACGCCAGGACCGGTAACCATTTTGACATTTATTCCCACAGTCAGGATTTTAAACCTCTTCAATACAGACGAGTATTGGATAATCATCAAGATAACACAGACGAGTGTCATAAGTCAATGATACAGACGAGTATCAGACAATGATCTGAGAAACACAGACGAGTGCTTCAGGCAATGATACAGACGAATATCAGCCACTGGTACAGACGAATACCAGAAATTCAAACACAGACGAGCATTTGGAGTAGCAATACAGACGAGTACCCGGATAATCAGCAAATCCACACATACAAATATAAGCTAAACAGACGAGTGTTAGGGATGATACAGACGAGTATTCAAACAATGCAGACGAACTTCAAACAGATAACAAACACAGACGAGTGCCGGAGAATGCAGACGAGCAATCAGAAATAGATATCAAACACAGACGAGTATTGGGAGAGTGCAGACGAGCATCAACAGATATTACATCTCAAAACACAGACGAGTGCTGGAGATTACAGACGAGCAATCACAAATACTGGATACCAAACATAGACAATTGTTGGAAATTGCGGACGAGTAAAACAACAAGGAAATCATGGACCACTGCTGGGGAAAGCAAACGAACAATACCAAAATGACAACACAGACGAGTGTTGAAAGATGAAGACGAGAAGTAATAAAGTACGAACACAGACGAGTGCTGGAAAGAAGCAGACGAGCAACAAACAAATGTCTGATTGGCCACAAGAGTTACAACTCTACAGGGGAAAAAACAAGTCAAGAGGCCTTGACAACTAACCCTGACTGGGGTGATGACTACCTGACTGTATCATCATATTGACCAAAAGAGTGGTAGCTTTGATGGGGAATATTTCACTGATGGGAGTGAAAATCAAACATGAACCCTGCAGGGAAGGATCATCTTCAGGTGCTTCAACAATGCTAGGTAGAGAATTTTGCCAATTCTAATCTCTGTGGGGACATCAGGCATTCAGCTTCCTGTTGGGCATACTCCATTGGGGAATAATAAACTGCTTAGGCTGCCTGCCAAGACTTAGCTGGAGAAACTTCTGCTTGGGAGAATGTGACGCCATCCTGCAACCTGCAACAACAGAAAACACATGTGTGCCCCGGGGACTTGCATGGTACGATCTGTTCATCCATTGTCACCCGACACTCAAAGAGGGTTTACAGTGCTTCCATGCAATGTCATTTTCTTTCAAATTATCACCATGTTTAAATGCAATGCTATTTTTGCCAAATATTCAGGACATTTTGCAAACAAAAATAAACACAACACAACTTTTTGACTGAATATTCTTTTTATTGAAAGACCTCTGAATAGACAAAGATTTTACATCAGGAAGAAACCACCTGGAAAGAGGTAGCCACCATAAAAATTGAGAAAATAAACTACCCTAATGGCAATGGGCACGACATCCCAATGAGTTCCATTTCTGCTATGACCAACATGTCTTCAAAATTCTCCATTCTTGCCTTTGCTTTCTGAGAAGATGAGGGGACTGATTCCTATCCTTCTGATATTGTCAAGTTGTACGAAACGATGATGTGGTTCAGATTACTCGGATCGCACTTCTTCGCTTATTCCCTTGTTTTGCGTGGATCGCCCTTTTGGGTTTTTAATCCACCGGGATACCCTTTTTTGCCTGAGCTGTCCAATGTGGCTTTTCAACTCAGCGGGTGTACATTTTTTTTAATTTTCCCTAACTTTTGCCCGAGCTTTTTATTATGTTTTTTAGCTCACTGGGATGCCCTTTTTTTGCCTGGACTTTAATTCTGTTTTTGTGTCCAGCGGGTCTCTTTATGCGAAGTATTTTTTAACTGCGTCCGAGTTAACAGGGGATTGGAAGTCATCTCCATCCATAGTGGTGAGCATCAGTGCTCCTCCTGAGAAAACTTTTTTCACTATGAATGGTCCTTCGTAGTTTGGGGTCCACTTGCCCCTGTGATCTGAACTTGGAGGAATGATCCTCTTCAACACAAGCTCTCCCACTTGATACTCCCGAGTACGTACTTGTTGGTCGAATGCTCGCTTCATTCTCCTCTGATAAAGCTGACCATGACAGATAGCCGCTAATCTCTTTTCCTCAATTAGACATAGCTGATTGTAACGAGCACGCACCCATTCAGCCTCATCAAGCTTCACATCCATCATCATACGCAATGAAGGAATCTCTATTTCAACAGGCAGGACTGCTTCCATACCATATACCAGAGAGAAGGGAGTTGCCCCAATTGACGTCCTGACTGACGTTCGGTACCCATGCAACGCAAATGGTAACATCTCATGCCAATCTTTGTAAGTGACAACCATCTTTTGCACAATCTTCTTGATATTCTTGTTAGCTGCCTATACCGCACCATTCATATTTGGTCGGTAAGGAGAAGAATTGTGATGCTGAATCTTGAAGTCCCGACACAACTCTGCCATCATCTTGTTGTTGAGATTAGAACCATTGTCAGTAATGATCCTTTCGGGCACTCCGTATCTACAAATGATGTCTCTTTTCAAAAATCTGGCAACCACTTGACGAGTGACGTTGGCATTAGATGCTGCTTCAACCCATTTGGTGAAGTAATCAATCACGACCAAGATGAAGCAATGACCATTTGAAGCAGTAGGCTCTATCTTTCCGATCATGTTGATGCCCCACATAGAAAAGGGCCAAGGAGATGACATGACGTTGAGCGGGCTTGGAGGAACATTGCACTTTGTCTGCATAAATCTGGCACTTGTGGCACTTACGAGCGAATGAACAATAGTCTGCATCCATTGTCATCCAATAATACCCCGATCTCAGCAATTTCTTAGCCATAGCATGCCCTCCTACATGGGTACCGAAAGATCCCTCGTGGACTTCCTACATCAACAGGCTTACTTCGTGTCTATCCACGCATCTGAGCAAGACCATGTCAAAGTTTCTCTTATACAAAACCCCGTCTGTATTCAAGAAGAAGCTAGCAGCAAGTCGCCTTAAGGTCTTCTTGTCATTGGAAGATGCCCCAGCTGGGTATTCTTGATTTTCCAGGAATAACTTGATATCAAAATACCAAGGTTTCTCGTCAGACACTGCGTCTACAGAGAAGGCATGAGCTGGAGCGTCAAGCCTGGAGATGTCAATTCTGGGCACATAATTCTAACACAGGACTTTGATAGACGAAGAAAGAGTGGCCAATGCGTCGGAAAACTGATTTCCATCACGTGGTATGTACTGAAGCTTAACTATCGTGAAGAACGTCAACAGTTTTCTAGCATAATCCCTGTACGGAATCAGATGCTCTTGATGCGTATACCACTTGCCGGTAACTTGGTTAATAACGAGGGCTGAATCTCCGAATATATCGAGGTTCTTAATCCGAAGATTAATCGCCTCTTCTATTCCCATTATGCATGCCTCGTACTCCGCTTCATTGTCAGTGCAGCCAAAAGTAATTCTGGCAGCGAAGGGAAAGTGAACACCTTCGGGAGTAATAATAATAACACCAACTCCACGTCCATTGATATTGACTGCCCCATCAAACATCAACTTCCATTTGGATTCAGGGTCTGGCCCCTCCTCCGGAAGTGGTTCCTCGCAATCGTTTGCTTTGAGGTACATAATGTCCTCATCAGGGAAATCAAACTTCATTGGCTGATAGTCATCTTCAAGAGGTTGTTGTGCAAGGTAGTCCGACAATACACTTTCCTTGATGGCTTTCTGAGAAGTATACTGGATGTCGTATTCAGTTAAGATCATCTGCCACCTAGCAACCATTCCGGTTAACGCTTGTTTCACAAAGATGTACTTGACAGGATCCATTTTGGAAATTAGCAGTGTGGTATGAGTTAACATGTACTGTCTCAGTCGGCGAGCAGCCCATACCAAAGCGCGTCAAGTTTTCTCGAGCAGTGAGTAATGGGATTCACAGTCGGTAAACTTTTTGTTAAGGTAATAAATAACGTACTCTTTTCGACCAGACTCGTCATGTTGGCCTAGAACACACCCCATTGACCCTTCTAGCACAGTCAAGTACATGATCAAAGGTCTTCCTTCAACTGGAGGCATTAGAATTGGAGGCTCCTGCAAATATTCTTTTATCTTGTCGAAAGCTCTTTGACAATCTTCATTCCACCTGACCGTTTGCTCTTTTCTTAGCAACTTGAATATTGGCTCGCACGTGGCAGTTAGATGAGATATGAACCGAGAAATGTAGTTCAACCTCCCTAAAAACCCGCGCACTTCTTTTTCTGTTTTCGGTGCAGGCATGTCTTGAATTGCTTTTACCTTTGCAGGATCTACCTCAATTCCTTTCTGACTAACAATGAAACCCAGCAGTTTCCCGGAACGCACTCCGAAAGTGCACTTGTTTGGATTCAACCTCAGCTTGTATTTTATCAGTCTATCAAATAGCTTCTTAAGATTGACCAAATGCTCTTCTTCGTCTCGGGACTTAGCAATCATATCGTCCACATAACACTCAATCTCCTTGTGTATCATGTCGTGGAACAGTGTGACCATGGCCCGCTGATAAGTTGCCTCAGCGTTCTTCAAACCAAAGGGCATGACCTTATGGCAGAATGTACCCCACGGGGTAATGAACGTTGTTTTCTCCATGTCTTCCGGCGCCATCTTAATCTGGTTATATCCGGAGAAGACATCCATGAAGGAAAATACTGAGAATTGAGCAGTATTGTCTACCAACACATCAATGTGTGGCAACGGAAAGTCATCTTTTGGGCTTGCTCTATTCAAATCCCGGTAGTCAACGCACATCCGGACATTGCCGTCCTTCTTTGGTACAGGTACAATGTTAGCTACCTAAGGTGGGTAACTAGTTACGGCAAGGAACCCGGCATCCCATTGCTTCTGAACCTCCTCTTTGATCTTCATCGCCATGTCAGGACGAGTTCTTCTCAACTTCTGTTTCACAGGAGGACAGTCTTCTACTCAATGGCAGCTTATGCACAACGATGTCGGTATCCAACCCTGGCATATCTTGATATGACCAAGCAAAGATATCCACATACTCACGCAGCATACTGATCAGCTCTTTCTTGACTTTGGCCTGCAGGCTGGCCCAATCTTGATCTCTTTCTTCACATCTTCAGTGCCGATGTTGATGATCTCAATTTCTTCCTGATGAGGCTGAATAACCCGTTCCTCTTGTTTCAAAAATCTGACCAATTCTTCAGGGAGTTCACAGTCTTCCTCAACCCATTCATCAGCTTGGTATACAGGATTGTCAAAGTCATGCGTGGTCATAGCAGGAATGTTATCAATGGAATCCGGATGATCAACACTGCACAGATGATGTGCTTATTTCAGAATCTGCTTATTTTCTTAAAAGAGACGCAAACACAAAACAAAAAGGAAAAACACATTGCCATTTATATTTTTTTTTTGTGAAAAATTTAAAACAAAAGAAAGAGAACACAATTTGTCTGAAAATGTCCTTTTATTTCATGGTAAAATAAGTGCATAACAAACATGGTGGCCCAATACAATGGATCCTAGCATTTTGGGCAGAATGCTGGATTTGAAAATGAGTATGATAAGAAAAAGGAAACAAATAAATTACTCTGAGTGCCAGGTAATTTGGACAATGTCTTCAGCAGACCAGTTCTTCAGCTCCTCTCCGGGTGCACACGGATGAATCCAGTTGTCCCAGTCACCATCACTGTCTCCATCATGGCTTGTCACACAGATTTGGTTGCGGTCGAGCATCCCAGAGCTTGTAAAAGTAATGGCTTTACCACTTGGAGTAGATCCACCAGGCTGATAACCCAAACCAAACTTGTCGTCTTTCTTTTCCAATTCCAGCAATTTGCCCCAGCCTTGGGCACTTCCTGACTGAACTACCTCCTTTGCCTGCTTGTAGGAATGGATGGAGGTACCTTCTTTATCACTGCTTCTCTCTACAGGAGTTAGAATGCTGACGTTAACTGCTTCGAAGGCTTGACATAGAGTCTCATGGATCTCTCCATCCATCTCCACATATTTGAACGTTGATAAGTGACTCACAAAGATGTCTTCCTCTCTGCACACTGTGATTACTTGGCCATCAACCACATATTTGAGCTTCTGATGCAGAGTGGAAGTTACAGCTCCAGCAGCATGAATCCATGGGCGTCCCAACAAGAAGCTGTACGCGGGCTAAATGTCCATGACGTAGAAGACACTTTTGAATACTTGAGAACCTATTTTCACGGGTAACTCAACTTCTCCAAACACTGATCTTCTGGACCCATCAAAATCTTTGACTATCAAATCACTGGGCCTCAGGACTATACCATCAACATTGAGCTTCATTAATGCTTTCTTCGGAAGTACATTAAGAGAAGAGCCTGTATCAACAAGGACATGCGACAACACAACACCCTTGCACTCCATAGTAATATGCAGCGCTTTGTTATGGTTACGGCCCTCTGACGTGAGGTCTCTGTCTATAAAGCCCAGCCCGTGGCTTGCATTCACACTGCCCACTACAGCCTCAAGTTGATTAACAGTTATTTCTTGAGGAACATACGCCATCTGCAATACTTTCAACAAGGCCTCTCTATGTGCAGGCGAGCACATCAGCAAAGAAAAAATTGATATCTTGGAAGGTGTCTGGTTCAACTGTTCGACCACCTTATAATCACTCTTTTTAATTATGCGCATAAATTCCTCGACCTCCTTCTCAAAGGTACCTTGCCCAGCACCAGGAGTTGTTGATTCTTCAGTCACAACTTGCTTTCCTTTAGCCTTTGCCGAAGCCTCAGCCTCAGGATCCCCTCTCAGAACTGGGGGAGCAAATAGATGACCACTTCTTGTGAAACCTCCAACTCCTCCGACGTTCACTACAATCGGGTCAATAGCAACAGACTTGCTCTCAACTTTCTGTCCAGCCACGTATACATCTGAGCCATAATGCCATGGAATGGCTTTATCGTCTGTATAAGGAATAGACCCAGGCACGGTGATAGTCACAGGACTAACTTCAGGAGCATAAATGGTTACAGGCTCTCTTCTGGCAGGCATCTCAGCTTCATCATAAAAAATGGTTATTGTGGACACATCATCAACTTCATCATAAACTTTGTTAAACTGCAAAGATCCTTCATCAATCAAACTCTGCAATCTCATCTTCAGGTCATCACACCCATTCTCTGAATTCATACACTTCTCACAATCAGAAATGCATCCTGGAAACACTTGACCTTTCAGCAACCTCTCTTTCACTACCAATAATGGAGTCTTCACTTCTTCTATTCTCAGCATCAGACTTAACTTCTCACCACTTTCAACAGCATTTATTCTAGCCCCTTCATGATTCGGAATAGGGTTTGAAGTAACATTCGGCGGTGGTGCAAAGTTAATCGCCTTGGAGTCTATCAGGTCTTGAACTTTGTGCTGTAGCGCCCTGCACTTCTCAGTTGAGTTCCCGGGTGCCCCTGAATGGAAAGCGTATCTAGCATTGACATCATATCCAACTGGAAGCTCTCCGGGTGGTGGTGGTTCCAAAGTTCTCAATTGTATCAAATTCAGGTCCAACAAACTTGGTAGCAAAGCAGCATATGTCACGGGGATCGCTTCAAGCACCCTATTAGTCGGGCGAGTCTGCCTTGGCTGATAAGGTCTTTGTTGATAGTTGTTACGTTGCGACTGTTGTTGTTGCTGTTGTTGTTGAGGTTGCACCTGCTGTACAGGGTTGGAAGGAATTGTGACTGCTGCCACATGCTCATATGGTCTTCTATATCCTCGGCCACGTCCTCGGCCACACACAGCATTGGTCTCACCCTCCCTTCTTCTTGGGGGTCCGCTGAAAGCTTTTCTTGCTCCATTCGAACTACTCGCACTTGTATCCTGAATATTTCCCATTTTTAACAAGGTCTATACCCTCTCTCTTGCAATTACTATATCATTGAACTTGGTGGCCGAACAAGACGCCAATCTTTCGATGAACACACCTTGCAATGTCCCCATAAACATATCAGCCATCTCATTCTCCAGCAGCGGTGGTTGCACTCTGGCAGCGAGCTGACGCCACCTCTGAGCATATTCTTTGAATCCCTCCTTAGCAGTTTGAGACATGTGTTGCAATTGAGTGCGATTTGGAGCCATGTCCAAATTATACTGGTATTGTCTCACGAAAGCCTCTGCCAGGTCCTTCCAGCTCTTAATGTTGACTCTACTTAACTTCATATACCATTCCAAGGAGGCCCCAACCAGGCTGTCCTGGAAATAGTACATCCATAGCTTTTCATCATTAGTGTGAGCAGCAATCCTCCCTACAAAGGACTGAAGGTGAGTTTTTGGGCATGTTGTGCCATTGTATTTCTCAAAAGTTGGAACCTTGAACTTGTAAGGGATTCTAACCCCGGGAACCAAGCCCAAGTCAGTAATGTCAAATTCCAGAGAATTCTGGGATTGAATAGCCTTGATCTGTTCTACCATCTCCTCAAACTTCCTGTTCATTTCAGCCCCCTGACCCTCAGCTTCGTCCAGCAACGTGAACTGCTCGTCTTGTCCATCCATTTGCACATTATTCAGTCCATCATTGATTATGGTAACCCTTGGCTGTGTTACAGGGATTTCAACTTGACGGGCGCCCGCACCGTTACGATTACCTCCCTCAGCAGTACCGTTGTTTCTGGCTTGACCATTTTCTATCAACTCCCGCAGACGTTCTTAATTCTGACCCATGTCTACCATCAAGGTCATAAAATTGTCCATCCCCAGTCTCAAGTCAGCTAAGTCAGCTTGCATCTGATCCATGATTCTCTCTCTGTTGACCTTTGTTGGATATCTGTGTGCGACTGGCTGTTCTCGAACTTTCCTGGGAGCTATAGTGCTTGAAACAGAAAAGACATTAGGAACTGGTGGCCATACCTGCAAAACAAGAAAACGTGTGATATGTATGCAATGCAGTTGTTTATGTTTCCAATCCCAGGTCATTCATGCCCCGGTTCCGGTATTTAGCAAAGAAAACCGGATGGACACTGATCCTCGACTTTCAGAAACCTTCGCATAAAAACCATATTCAAACCATAACAGTAGGCACAGAAAAAAGGTGAACTGAAAAATTGCATAACATAAATCAGCCCATTAGGCAAACATAACAGAATTCCCTGTAGGGTACAAGCTTCTAAGGAGAAAAGCAAACAACCAGGATTCCTACAACATGTCTGTAGGTAATCCAAATACAAGGAAAACAAACTAAGAAGAAAAACCACTGCCTGAGGACCCTGAACCTCCCTCACTAAGCCCCAATTCAGACCTAGCCTTCTTGACTCCAACCATCAACTTGAGGTCTTCAATCTCTTTTAAGTGCTACTTCTAAGGCTTGCTGACTATCTGCTAACTGTTGAGTCTTCTCCCTTCGAATCTGGTGGACTTGCTCCACCTCTTCCTTCTTGAAAGCCATTTGCACTTCGAAGAACTCTTCTTTTTCTTCGTAGCTCTTCAACTCCTGCTCTCTTTGTCCCTGCAACCAGACAATAGACTGACGAGCTTCCTTGAGAGTCTTCGAAGTATTTTTGCGTTCAGCTTCTCTTTTTTCTTCCATCATACCCAACCTGTGAAAGTGAGCTTCCCTTCCAGCAAAGTTTTTCTCTTTAGCCTCCAAGGTGGTCTGCATCTTCAACAATTTCTCTTCAGCTTCGTTCTTGGCCCGGTTGGCAAGATGGTACAAATTAACCATTTCAGTGTTCTCCACCCTGACTTCATGCAGCTGGGCTTCCAACTTCTTGAACTCTTCCAAAGACACAGTATCATTAGACTCAGCAACTGGAGGAACTGGAGGTGAGAATGGCAGCAATACCCTTCTGGCTCTGTCTTTCAACCAAGCTTCATACTCCGGGAAGGTCTGATTGTTTCACTTTCCAAAACTAGTTGTCCCTTCTCCCTTAAGGCACTTCCAAGCTCCAGCAATCTTCCTCACTAAAGGCATATTGTCCTTTACAGGGAAATAGAAAACAGGGGTCAACTTCAGTTCTTCTGGTACCTCTCTCAAGGCATATCCCAACTGTCTTCTTAACAAAATTGGATTGTAATTGATCCCTCCAGTTACTCCCAATAAAGGTACACTAAGATAACTCCCACAGCTAGTGATGAAACGTGCACCTTGAATCCTCTGAGTAATCCACCTGACATCCTTGGCAAGTAACCTTTCCAGCTTCTGAGCCCATACCAAGGTATGGTCACTAAACACTCCAGTACTAGGCAAATGCCTCATGAACCACATATGAAATAAAGGAGCGCAGCAACGAACTAAACCTCCCCTCTTCTTCTCAGTCTTGTAGTGCACCAAATAATACAAATCTCCGAGAAACGTAGGCACATGATTCTTCAGCAAAAAGAGATGTATGGCATTCATGTCTATGAACTTCTCCATATCTGCAAACAAAATAATGGCATAGATAGAAAGAGCCAAGATAGCACAAACAACATCCCATTCTTCCTCAACAGCCAACTCTTCCACCTTCTTTACTAAAGCCTCTAAAGAAAATCCAGGTACACCTCCCTTAATGATGGTCATAGAAATCACAGCAGAAGTGCTCAAATAAAGAGCCTTAGCAATAGCCTCATGTGCAGGTCTACTCATCTCAGCATTGAACGGAATCTGGTCTCGAACAGGAACTCCCAAGATCAAAGCATACTCCTCCAGCAAAGGACCTAACTGAAAATCAGGAAAAGTGAAACAACGGAGCTGAGGATCATAATACTGAAGCAGGGTATGAATGGAACTTCTCTCAGAAGGATCTAGCTCTACCACCACATCCAGAATACTCCCATAAGCCTTCCTGAACCTCTCTACCTGATTTGGTGTGATCAGCTTCACCATCTTCTTTAACAGGCCAACCTTAGTGTCAAAAAACTTGAAATGAATATTCTGCTTGCGAGGATCTTCCATCTTTGAACAGGATACCGGAACCAGAAGCAAGGATATGAACCTGTGAATGAAAACAAAACATGATTAATGATGAAATGATGCAATACAAATGCAAATGCAAAGACATATGATCCATCTGGGACTGTCTGGAATCTGGATACCAAGGCCAAGTGATCAGAAACCCAAATCCTCTGAATAACAACCCATGAACACTCAGATAATCTCAGGTACACCCAATCTAGAACCAAATAAACTCAAGAACTCCGGAACCAAAGTAACTGTATCAGAACATGAAACTGCACTGGTAACAAGGGTATGATGGAGTCAAGGGTTCCTGCAAACCTGTAAACCCCTCCCAATCTCACAGGTGTGCTCCGGGTCAAACATCATGGACTCTCAAAGCCGAATAGCAATAATACTTTCACCATTTCCGAGAAATGGCTCATGACAAAATCAGGGAATCGATTAGGCATTATGTACTACGCAGGGAGGCCTCAGCTGAGTCCGGGAAAACAAGCATCCCTTATAAGTCCCCAGCTTCGAGCGCTGAAATCGAGAAACAATAGTACATTCAGCCTGTAGGATACAGTACTAATGTCATATGACCAAATGCTTTGACTGAGTTCCTATAAGAGAACCAGGCCATCCTATGCGAGTCCCCAGTGGACCCTCGGGTGCGAATGGGTTTGCCAAAAAATGTGGTCTGCCACTGCCACCACTGGAGAGGGTTGTTTCCACAAAGGTTCTCAATGATCGGTCCCCAGATGTACATAACTATCAAGGTCCTATCCCGAAGTGGAGGAAATCCCCACACAAGATATTTCCAAGACGGTCGCAATCTGGGCGTGAAACACATCGCCACTCATCATGTCACATGTGAGTACAATATGTCCACTCTAATCCTATAGTGCACTCAAGCTGGGTACTTGGCTTATCCCTCATAAACAGTATCACCCGAGCCCACCAAACAGAAAACCAGTCCAGACAGTCCAGTATGATATATATGATGCGGAAAATAAATACTGAAAACTGTAAATAAAGCTGTAAACAAAACTATAAATAAAAACAGTAAAGTACAACACACAGCAACAAACAATGAACACCCAAAGAAAAAGAAACACGCAAGCGCTGGGAGAGACTCACAGGGGAACCAGAGATTTTGGGTTCTCCCCAGCAGAGTCGTCAGCTGTCGCTCCCCGGATTTCCATCTTGGTACAAACGCGAAAGTGGCGTAGAAAAGAATAGAGTCGCCAGCCAGGCATTTTTATCCCGAAGGAACAGGAATGGTAATGTTGCACAAACCAGAAGAAAGAAGAGGAAGGACACGGGTCCTGCGAACCAAAGAGACTGAGTTCGGGAGTCGGTTACGACCTGGGAAGGTATTAGCACCCAGATCGTCCGCCGTACCCGACGGGATCCACGCTTGCAAAGAAATTGCTTTAAAGGGTGAAGAAATGAAAGCTGCTGCAAAAAAGAAGGACTAGAACTGGAGAAAAGAAAAGAAAGAGAACTGAAAAAGAAATGAAAAGGAAAAATGTAGGGAAAATAAAGATTGTGCTCGAACGGGCCCTACCCCGCTGCCTACGTACCTCATCTGGACAATGAGGATCAGAGTCACCATAGTTCCCCTAACTAGGGGTAGAAAAGGAATTGCTTGTGAATTAAGGCTTGAACTGCCTATGCCAATGCTCAGGTGTTGCAGACTCGGACGACGAGTGCATAACCATCTTGCAAAATGACAAGTAGGAGCAAGTTCGTGTATAGAGCGAATGAGATGAGAAAAAGAATTCCCGAAGGAAAGACGCTTATTGTTTGTTTGTGTTTTTTAGAAGCTTTTTATGAATGGAGTTTTCATAGGCAAGTGTACCTAAGTCTTACTCACTGGGATGTGTACGTCTCACATCATCCCGAAATGGAATGCGCAAGAAGCACACCTATCTATGGAGGAAATCCCCAAAGCTAGTCCCATAAGTGAAGGCTCAGGCACACTGACCTATTAACATTTATTAAGTGTTTTTGTGATTTTATGTTAAGAAGTGTTTTTTAGCTTTTCTTTGTGAGGTAATCTCATGCTAAAACCTATCCACCACGAGGGATAACTTACACCTCGCCCCGAAACGGAACGCGTGCAAGTATCTCATAGCAAAGTACCATGTCACATGCAAGTACTCAATATTTATTAAGTGAATTAGAATTAAGTTTGAATATGAGAAGAGAAAGCACCAAAAAGATCTAAAGGTAAAACATCTAATGGGGGACTAAAGAATCCTAAGTGTTGTCATGCATGGGGATCCTAAGGTTAATGTGGTTTTCTATCCTAAAGAAGAAAGAAAGAAGAAGAGAAGAAGAAGAAAGAAGAAGAGATGAATAAGGCCTAAGCCCAACAAGCAAAGGGTTAGTACTAATAAGAATAAGAAGAGAAGAGATGAGATTTGGAGATGTGGGAATCACTTCCACACCTCTCCCTTACCATAGCCCCTGAAAAGTTAGTAACACAAACATATAATTAAAGCAAAATGAATACAATGTCATACTAACATCATACGAACAGAAATGAAGTCATATATACAAATGCTCAATGGATATGCAAGTTACAAGAATGAGGAAGAAGCATGCAAGTCAATTAAGAGACAAAATGAATCACATGGAAAAGAAATGCAAACTTAATGACATACAAAGCAAAAATGCACAAAACATGAACTCAAGGCACACAAACAGAACCAAATCAAGTTAAAGATGAGCTTAAGAAGTAAGAGAGATGAAGAGAAGAGAAGCACAACACTATACAATCACAATATGAGATGGAAAGAAGTAAGGAGATGAGGTGAAAGCACATAAGAAATGGAAGCACTTAAAAGGTAAGCAAAACACAAAATTTATAAGACACAAACCCTAAACCAAAATAAGAAAGGTACCCATACCCCAAAGAGACCCCAAATGAGAAGAAGAAGTTGGCACAAGTGCCCTTCTATGCTAATGAGAGAGCTTATGATCACAAAGGAGCAAAATGGGACAAGGTAAGAACAAATATTCAAATCAAGTCAACAATGCATCTAAAAATTCCACAACTTAGGACAAATGATCCTCAAACATGATATAACAATGAGCCAAAAGGATTGGGAGAAATTCAGAAGCTAGATAGGTCAAATGAAGACAAGAACATGAACTAGGGTTTAAAACGTCCTTCACAAGTCAAGAACTAAAACCAAATGAATAAGTTTCTAAAAATCAGGACAAAAATCACACATAAAGTACATCATCTTAGAAATCCAAAGCAAAAAGAATTAACACAAAACTCAAAAAGATGAACTCTATGGAAATTGGACAAGGCAGCTTGCACCAAAAGGAATTAAAAAGAATTAATTAAGGGAGGAAATTAATTAACACGTGGATATTAAGAAAAAATGGAAATGAAAAATATGAAAAAATAAAGAAAACTCAAATGAATATTTAAGAATTAATTTGGAATTTTTTGACACTTGGAAGTATTTTTAATAATTAGAAAGCAAAATGATATGAAAATAAAATAAAGAAAAGAAATAAAATAAAGAAAAGAAGAATGGGGTGCGAATAGAAGAGAAATGCAGTTGAAATAATTGGGCTTATGGCTATGGGGGGTGCGGATATCAATTGAAGCTCACTGGGTTGCGGAAGTTCATAATAGGCTGGGTGGAAATTCAGAGGAAAAAATAAAAAAAATCATGAGCCTTCAGATTGAATGGACGCATCTGGTGAGGAGACTCATTAAATGACGTGTCAGGTTGATTGGTTATGAGTTGAGGTGCACATGAGTTATGGTGAGGTGAAAAGTATAATGAATTAAAATAGAAAACTGAGGGCACGTGAGAGAGAGGTTGTGTCACTAAAAACGTGGCAAGATCTAGTGCGCTGGGAGGAAAGATCCAAGGGTGAGAGATTCGTCTTCTACCTCAGAAACCCTAGCTTCTCATTTTCCAGATTCCGGTGACCGGAGCTAGGGCTCCGGCACCGGAAACAACAATGCATGAACAAAACTTAATGAAAAAACACAACAAGCTCCAGATTGACTAAATCAACTGCCCTGAGTTCAAATATGGCATTGAAAAGTTCAAAAAATCAAAGAATCTCCTGGATCGAATGAAAATAGTTGTGACCATGAAACTTCAAATTCAAATTAAACACTCAATAATGCACCAATTTCGAAACTAAACATGGTAGAATGATCAGCATACATCAAAGATTCAAAAGCACACCTCAAAAATCATTTCTAGATCTGAAGATTTGGATGTTACCTGAACTTGCAGATCTTGAGAAAACTTGCTAGAAGTCCAGATGATGAAGCCAAATCACTCCAAATGATCTCTAGTTGCAAAATAAATGAAACTAGAGCCTTGAATCTTGTTGGATCTGAGGATTTGCAAGCAACTGCCCTGAAATGGCAAGGTTGTGATTCTTGAGAGATAGCTTGAACATGGGTGAGATTAATAATCCTGAGCTTCCAAGGATCAAGGATCTACAATTTGTTTTTGGAGAGAGCTAGTGTATGAGGAGATTCAATAGAAAATGCAAGTTGTGCAAGAAGGTGAAAACTCAACAATGAGAGAGAACTGAGGCAAGCTAAAACCCTAATTTGTTTTTATATCATGTCATGAGCAAATGCTGAAGAGATGAAGAAGTTTGCACGTGTGGATCAAAAGTTTGAGGGATTTTGCAATTCTTGAAAATTTGGTGTGATATCATGAAATCCTCGTGCTTTCTCTTGCCTTCAGCCCATGTGCACTCCAATCTGAACCCTTGATTTGAATCCAAAAGATCTTGGCCATTGGATTAGAGTATCACACTATTCTCATGTTCATGCATTTTTTGCACTTATGAAGTAACATTCTTGTTTGGGATGAATTTGATGCATTCTTTTGAGAAAAATGAGCCATTTTCAATGTATTTTAAAATTGGAACCTCACTTGATCCATACCAATACTCAAAATTGAGTTTCATGTCATTTGGCTTTGGTGCATGCATGAAAAATCAACATTTGCCCTAATTTTAGTCAAATTTTCGAGGGGCCTATCTTTGCAACCATGAGGGCTATGAAAAAGTACTTGTACTTTTTGAAAATGGGAGGCCTTAATCTCCAACTTTCATGTTTGACTTTGGTCCATTTGAATAATTTTTCACCAAGTTATGATCATTTGAATTTTAGGGCAAAAGTTGTCAAAAATGGCATTTTCTCAAAACCAACTTTGTACCAATTTTGCAAAACCCCTCAAAACTTCATGATTCTTGATCTTTGAACTTGCCAAATCTCTTATAACATTGTAAGAACATCCCTTGGATAGAAAAAATGGATTGGACCCCTTGAAATCACACAGTTGACTTTTTTAAGGCACAGTTGACCAATTACTTCATCTGCAAGCAACTGAAGAATTTCTTGACTTCCACAAGGAATTTTCTCACCAAAATTGGTACCTAGGATCCTCTTAACATATAAAAAGCTTTTCCCAAATGAAATGGCCAAAGTTTTAAGTTTTTCAAGCTTGAATCTCAAACCCTAGTTTAGGTCCCTTGTGTAGGAGCTTTGCCCTAGCCTGGAATCCTTGATGATCTTCCAACCTTCTGAGCTTTTGCAAATGAACATGAGCTTGTAAATGCAATTTAGAATCCTCATGGGACTTGTACAAAACCATTGGGCCCCTTGTCATGGCTTGTGATGCTTCAAGAACCTCCACAGATGATCATATGCCTAATGCTAGGTCATGAGAAATGTTATGCCTCATCTTTCCATGCTAGGATGCTAAGAAAATGATATGTTCATGATGAATATAATGTGATATGATGCTTAAAATGAAGAGGGCAAATTTGGGGTGTTACACACGTTCTGTGGCAAACCCATTCGCACCCGAGGGCCCATTGGGAACTCGCATAGGATGATCTGGTTTTCTTATAGGAACTCAGTGAGAGCATCTGATTGTATGACGATGGTACTGTATCCTACGGGCTGAATATACTATTGTTTCTCAATTTCAGCGCTCGAGGCCGAGGACTTATTAGGGATGCTTGTTTTTCCCGGACTCACACTGAGACATCTATGAGTAGTACATAATGCTTAACCGATTCCCTGATTTGGTCATGAGTCATTTTTCGGAAATGGTGAACGAATTATTGCTATTTGGCTTTGAGAGTCCGTGATGTTTGACCCGGAGCACACTGGTGATATTGGGAGGGGTTTAGAGGTTTGCAAGAACCCTTGACCTCATCATACCCTATCACCAGTGTAGTCTTGTATTTTGATCATGTTGCTTTGATTATGGAGCTCTTGAGTTTATCTGGTCCTTGATTTGAGACTATATGTGATTATCTGAGTTCTTATCTATGGGTTGTTATTCAGAGGACCTTTGAGGCTTCATACAATTGGTTCTTGGTCCTATATCCAGATAGATGCCAGTCTCTGATCACGTGCTAGTTGCATCCATGACATCATAGCATCCCAACATACATGTTTAGTTATTTCCAAGGATTTCATATCTGAATTATGCTGACAGACTTTTCTATGTAACAAAATGTAAATTAAAACTGATCGAGTCCTGGGAAATAACCAAACATGGCATTTGCATACATCCTTGCACCTATAACAGGTATTCAGAGACATTCTTATCCTGACTTGGTCTTTCTTCAAAATGGCTAGCGTGAATCAAAATTCCCAGGGTACAGACTTGGAACGACTCCGGGCGGAGGTAGCTGAAGTGATGACCCAAATGGGGCAATTTAGGGCAGAGGTACAAACTTTATCACAGGGGTAGAGGTTCTTGAAAGAGGAGTTTGACATGATTAAATTTCAGATGAAGTTGCTGACAAGGATCATGAATGCCTTGCTGAAGAAAGAAAATGGTCAGGCGTCTGCTTCTCCATCAGAAGGTCTCGTTTCTCCCATCTCTTTGGGATTTCCACTTAACCAAGAGTTTTCCGGTGGACTTTCTCCGCAGTTTGAGTCTCCTCACCATCAATCACCACTTGTTTGTCCAGAAGATCCCAAAACAAAGATCAATCTCTCCCTGCCCGATTCAAATAAGGTGAATGACCACTTGGTGGCCAAGGAAGTGAGCGCTTTCTTTCTGTATCAAGGACCTTCCTTAACTCCTACACCTTGGTTTCCCAATGAAGGATTTCAGAAGATGTTAGGTGTATCTCCTCCAGTGGAAACAACCTATTCTCGATAGAAGCAAGAGAGGGTTATTGATCTTGTACCCATGTCTTATGCTGAGTTGTGCCCGCAGTTGCTCAAAATGGGATTGGTTGAGAGTCGCGAGCTATCTCCTTCTACTGGTGAACTTCACCAAGGTTGGAATCCTTATGCCTACTGTGTTTTTCACTCTAGAGCTCAAGGACACAATGTCAATGACTGCATGGCATTCATGCATCAGGTGCAAGACTTAGTTGATGACGGAGTAATTAACTTCAACCCAATTTATTTGAAAGTGTCACAAGGCAGGGCACATGTGAACACTGAAGAGGTGGTCAAGTTTCATTCTTATGGAGTTATCACTCAGGATGAGTCTTCTAAGAGGCTACAACAACAATCTTCTTTGGTTCCTCGTCCAAATCTGGGTAAGAAAGTGCAGTGGCCTACTAGGCGCTCAAAGCAACATCAACAACAGAATGCTCAATCACAACGCAAGCCTTATCCACAGAGAGTTTGACAAGCTGGTCGTGTTCTTGATCCCATCTCAATAACCTACACTGCCATGTTGTGACAATTGTTGAAGTTTGATCTGATCAAGTTGCGGACTTTGACACCACCAGTAGAGAATCCTCCAAAGTGATATGATGAAAATGCGCGTTGCAAGTTTCACTCAGGTTCCCCGGGGCATGCAACAGAAGAATGAAGGGCTTTACAATTTAATGTTCAAGATCTGATCGACTTGAAGGTCATCACACCAGATGGTCAGCTAGGGAGGCAGAGACTTCTGGACTAGAATTTATGCTTGTGGGATTTAACTCTTACATGTATCTAGTTACCCTCATGCTTATTGAGGGAACCCTTGTTGTTGTACTTATTTGTGTTGGTTTTTCAGTACCTTGTATGACTTTGCTCTTGCGGGGCTTTCCCTATTATGTGTTTGGATTTCTGAGGCAGTGGTTTCCTTATTCATGCACTAACACTTGGCCGCATGATGGTTCTTATACTTAATCTTGCTTGCAGGGTTTCTTTTGAAAGTGTTCTCTCTCATTGGTTGTTGTTTTTTAGCATTTACATAACATGACATCTTGCATACCATATCATATTTTCTTTGTTTTTCAGGTACCCTGGAAGTTTCTCATCTCTATTCCATTTCAGGAAACAGTGTTGGGATTTATTTTCGCCAATCAAGCAAAGCAGAGTTAGGATGGAAGATCAAGTACAAGCTGAGATCGTAGAATTGAAGACTCGTATGTAGCAGTTTATGACCCTGATGACATGGATGGCTCAGAGGCAAGAACAGTTAAGGTTGATGGTCGAGCGGCCAGAAAATGAGATTCCAGAAGATGGTAATCACAGAAATCATAACGGAGCTCTGGGCGGAGACAATGACCACAATGTTGGTTACATGAATGGTCAAGAAGATCAGTTTACTTTGGTCGATGATGAGATGGATCAACCTAATGTTGTTGTGAATCATCGTATTGACGAGTTAAGAAGATAAAGGCCATTAAGTCTCAGAAGTCTCTGGGTTTTGATGTGACTGACTTGGGGTTAGTTCCTGGAGTGAAAGTTCCTCACAAATTCAAGCCTCCTATTTTTGAAAAGTACAATGGCAACTCTTGTCCGAAAACTCACATCCAGTCTTACTTCGAGAAGATCTCTGCTCACACGGATGATGAAAAGTTATGGACGTTTTACATCCAAGATAGTCTATCTGGGGCGTCTTTGGATTGGTATATGACTTTGAACAAGACTATTGTCAGAAGCTGGAAGGACTTGGATGAAGATTTTGTGAAACAATACCAGTTTAATCTTGACATGGCGCCTAACCGTATTCAACTCCAGGGTCTTTCTCAGAAGAAGTCTGAAAGTTTCAAAGAGTATGCTCAGATATGGCGAGAAATGGATGCCCGAGTGCAACCTCCACTGCTGGAGGGGGAAATGGCTGATATATTCATGAGCACTTTGTGTGGTTCGTTTCTGGATCGTTTATCTGCTTGTCCATTCACTGGATTTGCTGATATTGTGATCACCGGCGAGCGAGTTAAGATTTTGTTGAAGCTTGGAAAGATTCAAGACTACAGTGTGTCAAGTTCAGGCAATAAGAAGCCCTTCACCAATGGTCAGAGTAAAAATGAAGGAGAAGTTGGGGCAACATCTCATCAATGTGGAAAAGGTAGAGGATATCATACACGTCATCAGTGGGCAGCTTCTGTGGCTACGACCCCGAATAATCAGCCTAAGCATCAGACACGACAAAGGAACCCTCGGCAGGGTCAACATCAGCAAAGGAGAGAATTAGTTCTTGATCCTCTTCCAATGTCTTATACTAATATACTTCAACATCTGCTTTAGCTGAAGTTTATTGAGCTTCGCAAGTTGTCCCCACCTCCTTATCCATTGCCAGAGGGATGGGATACTAATGCCCATTGTGATTGATGTCGTTTCGGCGCCTAAAATTCCCTTTAGATATTATATTCATTCCGTGAATTCAGTTTGGGTTAGGTCCGAGCGGAAGGATCCCGAAAATGCGAATTACCAGTGGGGTTCTTTGATGCAGTGCACTGTCTGTCAGATTTTGTAAAATTCATAACTCGTTCAATTTTCATCGGATTACGACCCTTCTCAAAGAGTTGGTTCACAAATTTTATCATCTTCAATTTCCAAGACAAGCTCGAGTTCGAAAGATTCCCTGAAGATTGTCGTTTTGGTTTATTTCGCAAAACTGAAGTGCTGAACCGTAGAAAAAGGCTGAAAGTGGTTTCACGAGAAAATTCATATCTCCCTCATCGTTTGTCTGGTTGAGTTCACATTTTAACACGAGGTCACTGACTCATAGATCTACAATTTTTTTGAAAAAGTCAAATCGAGATTATGCTCTAAAAAGGTTGACCTCGTCACGTTTTCAAGTAGTGGACACCAAATAAGCCAAAAAAACAACTTATTTAGTGACGTCTTGCAGCTTAAACGTATCGATCGTACTCGATTTTGATCGTATGACGTCCGTTCTTTTTGCGTTGCAACCGTGATTCAGAGGCGGACGATATTGTGGAAGGCTCAGAGTAAAAAAACTTGTCGAAGATATTGTTGTTTTCACTTAAGCCGAAATTCTACCTTTTGCCTTTCATTTTACTCTCCACTATATATTCTTTTGACCCACAATTTGTCTCATAACTTCAATCACAATTTACAAACACCAAAAACTCTAAAAAAATCTCTCTAAATAATCAAATTTCATTCTCTCAAATCTTTCTCAAGAACACAACAACTTCATCAAGAACACAACAATTCCGATCAATCTTCCGGTAGCCTAACCACCGCGAACCACCACCTCCGGTCCACTCCGCCGCTGCATGACCACCATTTTCCACCGCCGGCAGCCACATGACCTCTCCTCCTCTCCTCTGTCCGCGATCGCGTCTCACTCCCCCCGGATTCGCAATTTCTTCGTCGATTTGTCACTCGGTTAACTTCTTAAACTTTAATTCATGAATAATTGTTGCATTGTTTCTTGAATTGAATTTTCAAGTTGAATTAATCTTGTGGAGATTATGTGCATTGATTCATGATTTGATTGTTGATTGATGCTTGATTAATTAATCCTAATAATTGTTGTGGTGCATAATTGGAAATGCTTGTTAAAGTTGACATAGAATAATCGGTGCATGTTAGGTGTTTGACAAAATTCCTAAGAGAGCTAATTGTTATGAATTTATATTGATTGAAGTGCTTGGCTTTTGAATTCATACTTGTTTCAATGAGCAAATCCGGAATATGATAGATTGATGCTTAATTGTTGATGTTGTTCATGTGTCGCGTGTCGAAAAGTGCGTTTTGATCATAACTTCCTAACCGTAACGCGTTTTTGCGAATATGAATAGTGTAACTTGACTTTGTTGATGATTTCGGAGCCATTGGTGAACTTTTTAGTCGATTTAGGACAATTATTTCCGGCTATTCTCTACTGCCAGCCGAAGAAATCGGCCAAAAAGTACCACTTCCAGGCGGAATTTTCAAAAACCGATTGCATATTTGAATCCGTTGGCACGTTTGCAAATTACCATGTGATTTTCGTTTAATTATGAGTCGGTGATTTTTGACGCGTTTTTTTTCTTCGTTTTAAGGCTTTTTAAGTTCGGTTTGGTGTGATTTTGATGCATTGATCTTTATTTGACTTGTACTTATATTTTTTGATCATTTTTCATTCATTTCATGTAAATTTGCTCGATTCCGGTTTGAGTTTGCATGTTGTTTATGTTAGTGCATATGTGATGCCCCGTTTTGAAACATACATTTCAATGCATATTCACGACTCGCATGCTCATCTTTCTACTTGATCTTGAGTTGTGAGGCATAGGTGCAACTTCTGGTTGCACCACTTTTTGGTTTCTAATGCGTTTGTTGAGTTCATGTAAGGTTCTCGCAAGGATCTTGACGACGGTCGCTTGGTTGGTATTCCATTTTATTTGTGGGATACTGTTTGGTTTCAAATGATATTTTGTGTCGTTGTTTTGTCTGGATTGTGTTGTGTGCAAGGCATTTGTGTGGTCGCATCTGATTTTCACATCTTGAGTGATTTATTTTCACTCTGATGACTTGAGCTTATATGAGAAATGTGATGTCCGACTTGCTTTGTTTGTGGATGCTAGCTTGTTCGAGTGGACCTCTGGGTTTCTATTTTCTGTTTAGCTTGTGGTACTTCGAATTTACATTCGCGCGGTATAGTTTCTTATTTGATTTACTATTTTTTCACTTTATCACTTACATAGGCTGGAGTCCCGACCGTTTCTTTTTGTTGGGCATTTTTTGGAAGTCCTCCTTCAGAGGCTCTGTATGTGTTTGTTTACATTTGTGTAAAGACCTCAAAAGAGGTGCCCCATCCCTATTCCCCTTGATAAGACCTCGAAGAAGGCAAGCGAAAAGGGCTCGTAATCAGCCTTGAACTATCATTGATTCTTTCATTAGCTTGCACCCTGTGTTGATACTTTTGGATAAAGTCCATCTTGCCCTTGTCCGGTCAGTCTGTGGAAGAGGATCTCACTTTCTGGATCCCCATGCTTTGTGTAGCTCACATCCGTTGACGTTGAAGCTTTGTGCTCGTACGCACATGATATTTCCCCCATTCTGTTCTTACTTGGTGATATGATACCATGTATAGACATACTATTTTCCCACAGTCACGAGTTCGAGGAGATCTCCTTGCTTCGTGTACCCATCCTGCCCGATCCTCGATATCGAGGTTAGGTGTCACCCCTACTTTTGTCCTGCTTCGATCCTCCATATTGTTGTTAGGCCCTCTCTTTGCCACTGTGAAGACATAATCCACAGGTTGATGTTTGCTACTCGAGTGATGTGGATACTCCTCGAGCTTGTTTTCTTATTTGTGTGATGTGATCGTCTCCCCATAGGATTTTTAGGCTTTGTATAGTCTCTCGTTTGCATGTTAACTTAGGTAGCACGGTTCCTTCGTCTAGGACTACTTTTTTGCACAAGCATTCCTAAAACACAAATCAAACTCTTTGTTTTCTTTTCATAAGAGCATGTTAATTCCTTCTACACTAGGTACACGAGTCTCCAAAGGTCGAGCAGCCGGTAGAATGTGAATTTAACATTGTTCAACTAAAAAAACCAAAACAAACAAAAGTAGTTAGTCGAACTACGTTAACTCTGATTCCCCAAAAGGGATACGTAGGCAGTGGGATAGGACCCATCCGAGCATAAGAATTTTTTTCTCTACGTTATTTTCCCTTTCTTTACCATTACTTTTCTTTTGCTTTCCATATGCTTTCAATGTTCAATTATTTAACTAATCTTTATTTTGTAGGGGGTTATGGTAAGTCATGTGTGTGGGAGGGTATCCCACATACAACTTCTTCCTTCATCTCTTTATGCTTTCAAGTTGTGATTGCTTTAGCACTGTGCTTTGTTTGCTTAACTTCACCACTCCCTCTTTAGAAACAACTTAGCTTCTTTATAGAAGTAAGTTGTCTTCTATATCCTTCTTCTTCTTCTTCTTCTTTCTTTTCTTATTTCCTTCTTCTTCATTAGGATAAACTTCAAACCACACTAACCTAGGACTCCCCTGCATGATAACACTTATAAATAATAGTCCCCCTTAGTCTTTTACCTTTTCTCCTTTGGTTTCTTCTCTTTCTCATCTACAAACAAAAACCTAAAAAACACTTAATAATGGTTGAGATAATCTTGTGTGTAGGGACTTATGCCATGGGGAATTTGTATTCATTTCATCTTGGAATAGTACACTTGTCTAGTAGGATGTACAAGTCTAATCATGGGACTAATTTCACAAAGAAAACCTTAAAAGGTACTTCTTCATCAAAAAACCCAAAAATATCTAATAAGTTTAACAAGTTAGTGAGCTTAGGCCCTAACCCTAGGAAACAAGTATTGGATAAATTCTCCTTACTTGGTGTGCTTGTTCTATTATTCCATCTTGGAATGTAGTAGCAAGTACACATTCCATGGAAACGGACTTGAATTCACTTTCTTGTGCCACACAAATAAAAAACTCCTAAAAAACACAAAACAAAGAATAAGTGTCTCTCCTTCGGGAATTCTTTTTTCATCACCTTCACTCCTTTCGTAAGAACTTGCTCCTACTTGTCACATTGCAAGACGGTAACGCACTCGGGTCAGACGAGCCTGCAACACCTGAGCATTGACATAAGAAGTTCAAGCTTTTAAAACACAAGCAATCTTTTTTTCACCCCTAGTTAGGGGAACTACAGCGACTCTGATCCTCATGTCCAGATGAGGTACGTAGGTTGTGGGGTAGGGTCCATTCGAGCACAATATTTATTTTCCCTACATTTTTTCCTCTTCGTTTTCTTTTTTAGTTCCCCTTCTCATTCCAGTTTTAGTCTTTCTTTTTGCAGCAACTTTCATTTCTTCACCCTTTAAAACAGTTTCTTTGCAAGCGTGGATCCCGTCGGATACGACGGACAATCTGGGGTGCTAATACCTTCCCACGTCGTAACCGACTCTCGAACCCAGATTCTTTGGTTCGTAGGACCTGTGTCCTTCCTTTTCTTTTCCTCTGGTTTGTGCAGCATTACCATTCTCATTCCTTCAGGATAAAAAGTCTGGCTAGCGACTCTACCTTTAATGCGCCACTTTCGCGTTTGTACCAGGATGGAAATTCAGGGAGCGACAACTGTCTAAGGTATTTAAAATATAATTTATATGAAATTAATTTCCATTGCATCGACGCATTAAGAGAGCAGGTCGATGCAATGAATTTCAAAATATAAACTATAAGAGCGCTTTTACAAAAACATGTTGTCTTAGGTTTACTATATTTATTTTTAACCTCAAGGGTGTGGGTTTGAACCCCCGTTTGGCATTTTTGAGATTCTGAAAGTTCAATAAATTTATTGACTTTAGAGAGCGCTTTTAAGAAAGCGCTTTCTAAGGTTTCCCTGTAGCAGCGCTTTTGAGAAATGCGTTGTCTAAGGTGGCTTCAGTTTAGGACTTTTAACAGCACTTTTATAAGAGCTCTCTAAAGGCTGGCTTTTAGAGCGCTTTGTTTTAGTGAAATTTTTAAAATACCTTTAACAACGCAATCTCCAAAAAGTGTTGTCTTTGTTGCGCTTCTACAGGCCAATTTTGTCCCGTTTAGCATCATTGTAATACCCTAATATTTACCCCTAATTTTGTGTTTACATTTGCATCATTTTTGCATACAAACAAGATACATTGGTTTATCGGTCCTTTTTGGTTGCAGGTTTATGCCTTACAGGGGATCACCTTTGCTTTTTTGTGTTTTTATTTGTTTATGTTTAGTAACCTTTAATTAAAATCCAAAAATATTTTGTTTTCTTCTATTTACATTTTCAGGGGAAAACAGGTGAAAAATACCAAAAATAGTAGTCACGCAACTCGAATGAGTTTCACAGATAAAAAGTCGAAGATGATTCACAAACAATTCAAATTTATTTGATCAAGGATTTCCTAAATTAATTGATTTATTCAAGGAATTCCAAGGTTCATGTGTTTATTTCCATGCCTTCTTCGACGCGCAAAAGAATCGAGCTGAAGTAATAAAGCAAATAAAAGGGAACAAAATATTCAAATGTTTCCTTGGTTAATCGATTAACCAAATGGTTAACCGATTAACTAGGGAAAAATTTGAATAAATTATTCAAATTCAACAGTCCTTGCCCTTGATCTCATTTGGAATATTCTAGATCCATTTCCCTCTTAATTCTTTACATCACTTTGATCATTTCCCACCATAAACCCTCACTAATCACCACTCTTTTATGAATTTCCCTCCAAATTTGAATTCCAAGCCTATTTTTGATTTTCCAAAGCAAGGCTCATTCCACCAAATTCCCATACCTAAAGTCTTTAAATAGCACAGTCATTTCATTCATTTTAAGCTTTTGATAGCCAAAAATCCCTTATAAAATATCTTCCCAAACCACAAAATTCACCAAAGCTCAATTTCTTCTTTTGAAAGTTATCAAGAATTTGCATTGAATTCTTGAATAACTTTGAGCTAAACCTTCATCCTTTTCATTTTTCTTCATCAATTTTAGTAGATCAAGCTTGCTAGTGGAGTAATTTGAAGTTTATTCTTGATAATTCATCTCCCTCCATTGTTACACCTTCATCACCATCATTCAAGATGTAGATCTTTGGTGCTATTGGTTGTTGATCCTTTGGATCATAAATTATTGTTTGATTGCAGAGATCTACTATTTTACACTTTAAAATTTTTGCCAATTCAGTTCATCATCATAAGGTGTTTGAAAATTGTTTTAAAAGAGGATCATGCTGAATTTTTGCCAAGTTTTTACCTCTAGTGCAGTGTTAACCAATTAACCATTTAATGTACAAATTAGTTAACCGGTTAACCAGTGTATTTTTTGCGTAGAAATTCAAATTTTCAACGTGTTAATCGGTTAACCAAATGGTTAACTGATTAACATTGTTCCAGTGGCACTTTTTCACTTGTTTTTGACTTGCTTTTGGTTCCTTTTGCTTCTTCTTCTCCCTTCTTATTTTTTCCTTGGGAGACATTTTTTGGACTGATTTCTCTTTAAATTCAATGGACTTTGGGTGTAGATTAGAGTGGTTAATATTCGTTAGTCCAAATCTACCTCTAAGTGAATTATTTAATTCACTCTAGGTACTTTGCATTAGTGATATAGTTTCACACTTGCATCCACCAAAATAAGTGATTGAACTTAAAGATGAAAGAATACCATAAGTGTAACTCAATTTAGTATTCATCTTTATTTTTATGAGGCATTGCGTTCGGATAGAGATTTACATATCGTTTATCTTGCATGTATTAACACTAATAGAGTTAACCTTAATTGGTTTTGGCCAGCCTCATTTGTAGGGTAATTACTCCATAAATTACTTGGCAATTTCTTAACAAAGATATAAATGTGTCCCTACTTTGAAATAAAAATCCAATTGGATACTTTCACTTTCGTGGACCAGACCTCGTGTTGGTCGCGTCATTCCAAGGTGGTTAATCATTTGTGTTAGATTCACGACTTTTGAAGCTTGATGTGTAGTTTCTTTGCGTATCCCAATTTTCTTTCAAGTTTCATCGAATTTGAGTCTAATCGCATCGGTTAATCACCATAGTGTAAGATACTAAGTGGAATTGGTTGCCTTTTCGGTTTTAGCACTAAGTGCTTGGTTACTCTTTTGGTTGTGGATAATCAAGTTCACCATACAACTATTTTGTATATATTATTATTATTACTATTTTAATTTCCCTCTTGCACCTTATCCTCTTTAATTTCCTTCTTTCTCCCTTATCTCCCTTATCTCCTTTATTTTTATTATGCTTTTATTATATTTTATTATCCAATATCATGTTTATGTTTATGTTCATATATTCTTGTGTTTTTTCCTTTGTCCATTTGGACATAAAAATATTAATAAAGGATTAAACCTCTAAAAAACTTGTGATCTTGATCTTGGACTATGGATACTATCCTTTGCATTGGAAATGGAGTTTTGGACTTAGATTCTAGGACACCTTCCCATTTCTTTGATCATCACGAAGTTGGTACTTGAGCCTTTATTTGGCCATTTGCTAGCTTATGCTTATAAGGATGGAACTTTTGTGCTTATGCTTGGAAGTATCATCAAGTTTGGTTAGATCTTTCCTCCTTTATCTCTTTATTTTATTTTATTTTTAGGATAGCCTCTTCATCTCCTCCCCTTCTTCAATTTTCAAAACTTCCCTTCTTTTTCAAAGGATTCTTGTTTTAAACCTTCACCACTTTAAGAAATAAAACCTTGACTTTTTTTTTCAAGTGACCTTTACTTCTTCTTTTCTTTAATAAATGTCAATGAACTTAATCATCTTGACTTCAATTCAAAAATTAAAAAGAACCAAACTCATTCAAGTTGTTTGTGCCTTTGTGCATATTTTTTTCTTTGCAAGTTTAGACTATGAGTCATTCTTCTCTAGTCGGGTGCAAGTTTAGACTATGAGTCATTCTTCTCTAGTTTGTGCCTTTTGTAGTTTTATGTAATTGAGTCTCTTATCATTTGTGGGGGTTTAGTGGCATACTCGTCGATTTTATCCGAGTTGGCCCCTCCCCATAATTATTTATGAGTCCATGCCCTCATTTTCATTGTAGATTTGTGAGGCTATCCACTTGAAAATGAGAAATTGTCTTCACTTAATAAAATAAATCAAAACTAACCATTTTCACTATTTGTACCATGAACTACGGGGCTTTGATCTTACATTTCACATTATGGGTACGCAGGCATGAGGTGGTAAACCTCTCCAAACACAGAAACATTAAAAATTAATTCTTCTCTCATTCATCCACTCTCATTTATCAAACCATTTTCAAACCAAAAGCAATAAATTTTTCAAAGGGCTCCCATGGAGTGCTATAGATATTTTGGATGGTTAAAACCTTCCCATTTTGTAACCTATCCCATTACCCTCTCTCTGCTTGTTTCTTTAGCTTTTTACTTTTAGATTCATTAGGATCTCTAAGTGGATTCGGCCTACTTTGATTTATTTATTTGATTTGGTTTGAGTTGTTTGTTATTGCTTGTTCTGTTTCAGTTTGGTGATCCTCTGTGAGTTAGATAGATCTTGTACCCGGATCTGAGTGAACTTATGATAGGACAGTGATATTCGAAGAGATACTCGGCAGAGTAGTCCAATGTGATATCAATTCGATAATCTCCACTCAATTAGGCTATCTCGGATTACTGATGTCATGGTGAGTAATCATGGCATTACTTTTTCGACCTGGAGCTGATCATGCTGAGGACCGTAGAACCCTTAACCCATCCAAGTCATTTTAGGAACGTAGTGTCGAAGCTATCCAGGTGTAAACCTAAGATGGTAGTCACATGATACTACACTCAGAAGAGGTCCTCTTGAGGAAATTATCAGTTGGGGAGTAGTCCAACGTACCGATGATATCTGAAGGATGGCTGCTAACTCCGGAAACCTCTGTTAGAACCCTTTTGGTTTTCTGCATGTACAATAAAGAAAAAACCTTAGTATATACCTCTATGGGTTGCTATTCTTATCCCTTGACTTCATGCTCGTGACTCGGAACCTAGACCCGTGTGCTTTGTGTGATCTTGTTTGTGGTTGTTGCATCCATGCATTCATGCATCATAAACATCATCACAAACACTTTCAAGGAAACCAACTCAGATTATTGCAAATATGGACAAGGAAAATGTTCCTTTTGTGAAAGATTTAAATAAAATTTGTAATGCCCGTGCTCTCGATGTTTCACATGTTTGCATTAATCGAGTCAATTCCTTGAAAATAGAAAGTAAAAAAGAAAGCATTGTATTCATCATTTTCATAAGCACTTCCCTAAGCAAAAACGCATTTGTCCTTCTTCCCTTGTACCAGTTGGTTGATTTCTCGGCATTTGTACCAGATTCTAAGTGGTTACTGAGGGATAATGGAGAGGACAGAGAATGTTGATCCCATGTCAAGTTTCAAGGTGATGACCAATCCGATGTATGACACTCCTCCGGATAAAATTGTTCCATAGTTGGATGTTCCTATTCAGTTTCAATCTTTGTGAGGTAGCCTGGTTTCTCAAGTTAATGAAGGGGATTCCCAATTTCTGATGTATATGAAAAATCCTAAAAGTGTCCACCCTGTGACAAAGGTGATTGATCCCAGATTTGTTAAACTTGAGAAAGGATTTCATGATTTCGAAGAACAATTGAAGATGATGACATGACTCAAGGAATCTGGCCTTAAGGCACATGAATTAAGTTTGGTATCGGATGTGGTTCTTCCTCTGAAGTTCAAAATGTCTGGCTTTGAAATACACAAGGGTGTTAGTTTTCCAAAGTACCATTTGACAATGTTTTGTCGGAAGATGGGCACTCATGTCTAGGACGATAAGTTGATGATTCACAACTTTCAAGAAAGTTTATATGGAGGATCCTTGATGTGGTATATGAAACTCAAAAGGAATCATATTTAGTCTTGGGAAGACCTAGCTGCTTCTTTTGTGAAATAGTACAAGTACAATGTTGATATGGAGCTAAACCGTGATCAACTCTGGGCCATGTCCCAAAAAAACAAAGAAAACTTTAAGAAGCATGTGCAGAGATGTTGAGAGTTTGCTGCCCAAGTCAGTCCTCCGATAGAAGAAAATGAAATGACCAAGATCTTTTTGGAAACTCTCAATCCTCTTTTTTTAGAAGATGGTTGCTAGTGCACCCACTGAATTTGCTGAGATGGTGAACATAGGAACGAGACTAGAAGAAGGTGTCCATGAAGAACGGTTAACAAAAGAAGGAAGTTCTGCTATATTTCATAAAAATAAAGAGGGCAAAGATAATATTGTGTCCCAAGAAAAGCTTATGAGAAACAATCAAAGTCATCATCAAGTGGCGTCAGTAACTCTTGCTGCCAAGCAAAACAATGTTCAAGAGGAAATGAAGTTTGATCCAATCCCAATGACTTACAGTCAATTATGGTCTTATTTTTCCCGAAACTTGGTAATGACACCCAGAAAGACCAGAGAGAGATCTCGTCCTCCTTGGTACAACCTAGATACTAGATGTGAATTTCATGGAGTAAAAGGGCATCCGATTGAGGAATGCAAGGTTTTCTAAGAACAGGTTCAAGAGATGATTGACAATGAGATGTTAACCTTTAAGGGAGGAAGCCCATTTGTTAATGGAGCGCCTTTATCCTGAAGACTCAAGAGGGTACTTTCCAAGACAGTGGAATCAGAAGGGTCAAAGATGTGCCTTTAGCCAAGAGCTCAGAATGGGACAATCTCCTCAAATTGTTAGTTTATTTACTGCAACTTTATTTTGTAATCTTTCATGATTGTTAATGCTTTGTTTGCATGTAAGAACTTGTTGATTTTAAATATTAATCATAATACAATGATTATGTATATCTTGAAGTGATCCATTCGCTTTCTCTCATTTAATTTATTTTCTTCATTGCAATACCAACTTCTTATCTAAACTCTTGGAGGAAGGATGATGAAGTAAAAATGCAAGATTTATTGTTGTGTGCTTTTGAATAAAACCCTGCTGGTGATGTAAGGAATTATTTAAAATTCCCAAACATCGGAGGTATAAGGAAGACAATCCCTTTATTAAACCTTTTGAGCTTTTAAGTAGGAGTTCCTTTTCTAAACGAAAAAACCCTTCACATTTAACCCTGGGGGCTGGGTAGTGTCGTACCTCAGAAATGGCTACGATCCTCGCGCTGACCACGAAACAAATGAAACAACAGAGTGGCCATCTAATTCTATTTATTCTAACTAGAGAACAAGAAGATATAGATAAAACCTAATAAGGAAAGGATATGGTCTTCGGAACCAAAATCTAAGTTCGGGAGTCGGTTACGCAAGGGGAAGGTATTAACACCCCTCATGTCTATTGTACTCAACGGGAACCTCTTAGTCTAGTTTGCAATTGAGTGGTATCTATGATAATTGTCTTCTTAAGGGTAAACAATACGTAAAATGGGTAGTTTTGTTCCCAGGGTACTCAGCAAGGAGTAAGATCCGTGTGCCTACGTATTCCCTCGTGCAATGGGAAATTCAGAGCCTCGTAGTTCGTGAATCTACGGTTGGTTGATTGATTTTATTAGGTGTCAATTGCTCACACCCGAGTAAGGAAACTCAAATCGAAGCAATTGAAGAAAAGCATCGGAGATCCAATACTTGTCTTCTTCACCTTGTTTTGATAATTATTAAGTGTTTTAATTACCTAGACCACTTGACATTGGATCAAGGGTTTGGATCTAATAGTAACATTTTGGTAAAAGGGAAAGTCGATGCAAATAGAGTGTAAGGGTTAATTCGGTTACGTGGGATCGGGTCCTAGTCCTAAGCAATATTCTTAGTAAACGAAACCAAAACCTAACGGAAGTGCGAGTGTGCAAGTTAAACCACTTGGCGTCGGACCAATGGTTCGCAAAACAAGCGAAAACGAGTAAATAAATGACATACATCGGAATCGAGAGAGGGTTACAAAATAAGTTACGCGGGATTGCATGAAATAAAAGGTTTCATTGTATTTTCCCAAGAGGAAGCGTGTGTGAAATGTCCTAAAATAAGAGGAACTCGATATTAAATCGAAAGCATCATAATGTAGCTCCTTAACTATCTTAGAATCGATTCAATGTTAGAATCATTCTATGAGAAGTCGAGCGTCAATTTATGTTATAATCATACAATTAACTAAATAAGAGAATGGTGTAGTCTTAATCAAAATTTATTAATTATCACGATTTCTTGACTTCCATCAACCATAAAAAAAGTAGCAAAAAGTGATAAAAAGAAGGTTGGTCTCATATTGATTTAAATATCTTCGATTTGTTGAAATCGAATATTTAAACCGTTTGTTATATCATCGACCATAAAAATAAAGTAAACCGAGAAATAATAAAGAAAATAAATGAATGACCTCATATTTAGTTTAGATAACGTCGATTTATTCGAAATCGAATATCTAAATGTTTATTCATCGGCCGAATAAAAAAGTCAAGACAATATAGAAAATAAAAGAATGGCCTCATATTAGTTTAGATAAGTCGATTTATTCGAAATTGAATATCTAAACGTTTATTCATCGGTCGAATGAAAATAAATCGAGACAATATAGAAAATAAAAGAATGGCCTCATATTAGTTTAGATAACATTGATTTATTCGTAATCGAATATCTAAACGTTTATTCATCGGCCGAATAAAAATAAATCAAGAAATCGGAAAATAATGAAGAAAATAAAGGATTGGCCTCACATTGGTGGATAACGTCGATTTATTAGAAATCGAATATCACCTTTTATCGTTGGCCAAAATAATAATAAAATTGATAAATAACAATGGATCTAAAATTAATTAGAAACCATAGAAATAATAGAAAAGGGGTCTCGTATCGATTTTAGACAAAGTCCATTTATTTATGAAATCGAATGTTAAAAATCGGATAATAATATCATAGACCACAAATATAAGAATAAATTGAGAAATCAATAAATAATGGAGAAATGTAAAGGATAGCCTCATATAGGTTTAGATAACGTCGACTAAAAAATTGAATATCGATAAACCATGTATTATATCATCGGCCCTAAAATAGAGCAAACTACGATAATAAAATAAGATGATAAACAATATAGTCAAAACAAACTATCAAAAACCAATAAAAAAATTAGATAATGGACATAGTAGTAAAATAAATTGAAAGGGGGTCATCGGGTATATTACTGGTGTAAATAGAAGGATAAAAATATAATAGGCTGAACCCATTAGCCCATTTTAAAAACAAACAAACAATCAGAAACACTCACTCAGATTTCTCAAGCTTTCGCTCGATTTGGTTCAAACGAATATCTCACGGTTCATATTTCATTCAGTTCTCACAAACTCTACCGACGGCGACTCAGTGTTCAAATCTTTTTTAGTTGTTCTGCAACGAATCTGAATCTTTCATTCATCTTGCTCTACATTCTGTTCGGTTTTGGTGATTTGGAATCGCGGTTATACGCTGAGTTTGGATGGAAATTGTTTGAAATGGTTGTTTAAGGTTTTGATGAAGGTTACAAAGGTGAGTTAATGATGATGGTGAGTAACGAGGGTTGAAGGTTTAATAATGGTTTGAAGGGAGGATAGTTTGAGGGAATATTACTAAAGGGTGTGAGTTCAAGAAAAAACACTGAAGGTTTGTTATGGATTAAATAAAACTTTTGCCTTGTTTGAAGAGGATTGAAAATGAAATAATTGATTTTTCTAGTTTTAACAGGTTGGTATGTGGAGGTTTTGAAGAGGATTTTCTATATGTGTTTTTAAGCCTCCTCTTGGAATGAGAATGAGTGAGTGTTTTATAGGAGAAGAAAAGGGTGATTTGGAGAAATGGTTGAAGGGAATATTCTAAGGATTTACAGGTTGTAATGAGGATTTGCAACCTGCGGCTGGTGTGCAAATCATACGAAGTTGTGGCATTGTTATAAAAATACCCGGATGTGGGGTTTGTGCGTGATAGTGCAGTGGAAGAAATACCAAATTGGAAAGGCGTTGCATTTTGTGGATATGTGGGTCATGTTTCTCTTGAGGGTTGTCGCTCCCTGGATTTCCATCCTGGTATAAACGCGAAAGTGGCGCGGAAAAGGTAGAGTCGCCAGCCAGGCATTTTTATCCCGGAGGAATGGGAAAGGTAATGCTGCACAAACCAAAGAAAAGAAAAGGAAGGACACAGGTCCTGAGAACCAAAGAGACTGGGTTTGAGAGTTGGTTACAACCTAGGAAGGTATTAGCACCCCAAATCTTCTGTTGTACCCGAAAGGATCCACGCTTGCAATGAAACTATTTCAAAGGGTGAAGAAAAGAAAGTTGTTGCAAAAAGAAAGACTGGAACTGGATAAGAAAGGAAAAGAAAAGGGGAAAATGTAGGGAAAATAAAAGAGTGCTCGAACGGGCCCTACCTCGCTGCCTACGTACCTGATCTGGACATGAGGATCAAAGTCGTTGTAGTTCCCCTAACTAGGGGTGGAAAGATTGCTTGTGTTTTAAAAGCTTGAACTGCTTATGTCAATGCTCTGGTGTTACAGGCTCGTCTGGCACGAGTGCGTTACCGTCCTGCAGAGTGACAAGTAGGAGAAAGTTTGTACGTAAAGAGTGAGGGTGATGAGAAAATAAGTCCCAAAGGAGACGATTATTCTTTGTCCAATGTTTTTTTATGAGTTTTTTTATGAGTGTGGCACAAGGAAGTGAATTCAAGTCTGTTTCCATGGAATGTGTACTTGCTACTACATTCTAAGATGGAATAATATAACAAGCACATCCAAGACTTGTTTCCAAGGGTTAGGGCCTAAGATCACTAACTTGTTAAACTTATTAGAAGTTTTTGGGCTTTTTGATGAAGAAGTACCTTTTAAGGTTTTCTTTGTGAAAGTAGTCCAATTATTAGACTTGTACATCATGCTAGACAAGTGTACTATTCCAAGATGGAATCAATATGAGTGCCCCGTGGTTTAAGGTTATACAAAAGAGACCACTTCTTCCTTTATTAAGTGTTTTTTATGGTTTTGTTTGGAGATGAGAAAGAGAGAACCAAAAAGGATCTTAAAGGTAAAAAGACTAATGGGGAAAGACTAATCCTAAAGTTATCATTTATGGAAGTCCTCGGTTAGTGTGGCTTGAGTTCTATCCTAATGAAGAAGGAAAGAAGAAGGAGAAAAGAAGAAAGAAGGTTAGAATACAACTTACTTCCCTAGAAGAAGATAAGTTGTTTCTAAAGGGGAATTAGTAAAGTTTTACACATGATGGCATAAGGTACATCACAAAGATAATTATGAGAGCAATAAAGAGATGAGATGAAGATTTGAAATGTGGATAACATCCATACTTTACTTACCATGTGCACCTAAAAAAAAGGTTAGAACATGAACTAGTAATAAGATGAAAGCAAATAGGATCAAATAAGATTCAAACAAATAAGAGTACATATCAAACAATCACAACTAGAAGTGGAACATTTCATTCACATGCCAAGATCAATCAAACAACATCATGGAAGAAATGGAGCAATCAAACCATTACAAGGCATTACAAGATACCATGAAGAAACAAAGCATGCATGAGATGAAAAGAAATCCTACAAGCTAAACATGCTCCATAAACCTCAAGACCAGAACCCTAACATGGCAATAAAGTGTATAAACAAAGAGTATAAGAACTCAAGAAAGCAAACAAGTTAAATTGACATCAAACATAAGAAGCATATGAACATAAGAAGTGATGTGAGCATACATATAAGTGTGAGACTTAAAGGATAAGCAACTCAAATCAAACCAAAGTAACATCATCATGCAAAGACCAGGGATGTAACATCATGCTAAAAAACCTCAAATCAACCTCTAGGAGTTGGCACAAGTGCCCTCCTAACCTAATGAGCAAGCATACATAAATAATACCTTCACAATAGAGCAAACAAGCACAAAAATTCACATAAAATGGAAATCAAACTCAAAAATTCACAATTAAGCATAAAGGATCCTTAAACATGTAGGATCATCATACCAAAAGAATAGGACCAAAATCAGAGGAAAATTAGGTCAAAGAAATGCATAAAGATCAATTAGGGTTTTAGAATCTTCGTCACAAAGCATCATAGCAAAAGTCAAGCAAAAACAATCTAAAAATCATGAATAAAATCTCAAATGATCCTCAACATGTTAGAAATCAAATGAAAAAAGAACCAGATTCATATCTATTATCAATTTCACAATGGAAATTAAACAAACTAGGTGTAAACACCCCAAATTTGCCCTCACTCTTCATCACACCATGGCTTGTGGTCTTTCATTTTTGTTTTAACATAAGCATTAACTCATATTGCATTTTTGTTTCACTACATGGTTCAAGTTCATCTGCATCTAGGGTTTGTGATCTGAGCAATCCAAGAATCCATCTGAGCCATCCCAAAGGCCTCAAAGATTTCCAAGAGGGTCCATGTGTGTTCTATCATCATATTATGCTCCAGAAAGTTCATGAAAGTCAAGAAATCACAAGGGTTGGTAAAGGCATGGAAGTAGAGCTAGGGTTTTCACTACACAGATGACCAAAATTAGGGTTTTGGTTTCAGAGGCCTTGACTCCAAATTTTTGGATCATTATTGTTTCTATTGTTCTTAATATGCTATAAGGATCATGTGTACCAAGTTTGATGAAGAAACTCATTGTGGAAGTCATTTGTTCACTGGGTAACTTCCTGAGCAAGTTAAGTCAAAATCAGGGCATCTGAGGCCCCCAACAATGGAACCAAAGGGGTATTTTCATCAAATTTAAGTCAATGATCTTTATTTGATCTTAGAAGTGGTTGGAATTTCACAAGATTGAAGAATTTTGAGCCAATTCCAAACTTGCCATTTTTGGAAATGACTTGACATGCAAACTTTCCATTTTGGGAAAGTTTTTCAACCTCTTCTTTCATAACCAAAAATGCTTCAAATGGAAAATTATTGGTCATGAAAGTTGTAGTTTAGGTCTTTCCCTTTTCAAAAAGTACAAGAACATGTCTTGATTCATCCTAGAACTCAAGATATGGCCTTTCAAAGTTTGCAAAAATCACATAATTTTCAAGTTCATGCCAAAAAGGGAATTTTGCAATTTCACTTGCCAAGCATTCTATTGACCTCAAATCAACTTCTATGCATCATAATATGTCAAAGCATTCTCAAAGGATCAGAATTGGCCCAAGATTGGAAGCATTTCATGGCTTGTGATCCAAGAAACACCAAAGAGGGAAAGTTGCAAAATCCATGAGAACTCTTCATCCAAGCCTTCCAGCACATCAAATTCAATCCCATGGTCCTCCATGAACCAAGCTGAGGCCAGACACCCCTCCAAACAACCTCTGACCCGTGCCCATACCCCATAGTACACAATGTTGACTTTTTGCAAAAACACACCATACCAATCAACCTATGCCACACCCACTTTCTGAGCAATCCCATTGGTTTATGCAAACATCATGGATCAAAAACAACATAACCATCAAGCCTGAAAACTCTCATACAGGCAGAATCACAAAAACTTGCAAAAAACTTCATTCCTTCGAAACTCTTTGCACAACCACTCAAACTCATTCATTATTTCACCATTCACCTCAAAATAGTCTCCAGAACACAAAGCACCCTCCATTTTGCCCTAAAAGCTACTCTAGCCAAAATATGATTTCTGCTAAACTAGAAATGTATCACACAAAGGAGGCCATTTAAACTCCATTCAAGCTTTCCAGAAGCATCAGAGGGACCATTGGAGGCATTTTGCACAAAGGAAGAGGTCAGAAAGCTCTAGTTTGCAAAGCTTCAACTCAGGTAGCCATGATGAACTTTTTTTCCAGAACTCCCTTTTTAAGTTTCTAAATGATTCAGCATGCTCTCTAGATCACTCTGATATGTTTTGTTTTGAAAATGATTGAGAAATGAGTATGTATGGTTGTTCTGAAATTTTTGACCTAAAACTTGTTTGCTTCGATTCAGCCTTGTTATGCTTGATAAATGATTTTTGTTTGTGGATTCATGTTCTATGATGTTAGAGGAATGATTTTGGGCAAGAAATTAGGAGATTTGATGCTTGTTTGAGTTTCTGAAAATTGGTTTCGCCGGAGAAGATGACCTGAGCTAGCTCCGGTCACCTGAAAGTCATTAGGTTTAATTAATTAGGGTTTTAGTCAGTTTGAATGTAGGCCCTTAGATCTTAGGTTTAGCGCGTGAACGAGTGGTCCAGATTGTTTCATTAACCTTAATTAAAATTAATTAGTTTTAATTAGGTTAATTAATTTAAAAAAACCCAGATTGATTCCTAGCCTTTGAATCACGTGCCACTCAACCCTCCCTTTCCCAGTTTGAATCTTGGCCATAGGATCTGCATACTTCTCATTTTTATTCAATTAATTTCATTTTATTTTCATTTCTTTTGCACAGTTTATTTAAAATAGCTAAAAAACTTCAATAAATATTTTCTTTTGCATTCTGACTTTAAATATTTTTCTTAATCCAAAATCAATTTTTATTTTATTTTTTGCATTAAAAAAGTATTTTTAAAATATTTAAATGTTACTTTTAATTAATTAAAGTATTTTAATTAATTAAAAATACATTTATGTTTCTAAAAATTACCAAAAAAATCATGAACCATTCCAATGCATTTAGAAACATTTTCAAACTCTTCACACAAATTTCTTTTTAGGTTTGATCATAGTTTACCAATTTTCTTTGAATTAAGGGTTATAAAAATCACATTTTTGAACCCTAACTTTAAAAAAACATTTCTGCCTAACCAAGAAGAGTTTGAACTTGATTCTTTTTGCATTGTGTTACATATTGCATGTAGTTTATAGGTTATTTTACTCATGAATTTATCTTGTATTTTCAATTTGATTTGCATTTTTCCTTTTGAATCACCCAAAAACCCTAGAAAACTTAGGAAAATCATAACTTTTGATAGGTTAGGTTTTTGACCTTCTTCTTTGGGGTGTGACCTAATATGGGATTAGGGTTTGATTGAGCTTGATTTCAAATTTTTATCATGTCATATGCTTCTGTTTTATCCATTTGCATCTCATGTGTTCATAAAACCCTAATTTCTCCTGTTCATTTACATTCACCTTGCATATGCACCATTACATGAACTTTCCAGGACATTTCATGCATTCATATGTCATATTAGACATCTTAGGACATGTTAGAACCTTGATTAATCATTTCTTCATCCATTTTCCATGTTTAGTATTCATTTCATTTCATGAACTTTCATGTGTTTTCAAACTTCAAAGCATGCTTCCTTTGCATCTCATCTTTGTATGGTCACACATATGCATCTTGTATGACATTGAATCATCTCACATGACACTTACATAGCATAAGAACGTATGACTTTGATCTTTGCATCTCATTTCACTTCATTTCTTTATGCTTTATGCTTTATACTTTATGCATTCATACTAACACTTTCAGGTTTGGTAAGTTTTTGGGAGGTGGATTTGCCTTCACCTCTCACTTCATCTTATCTCTTTCATTTGAATTTTGCTTGTAATTGAAGTGAATTTGATTCACTTATGTTCCATCTCTCTCACTTTCTTCCTTCAAGTTACTTACCTTCTTCATTGAAGTAAGTAACTTGTTCTTCTTTCTCATCCTCCTTTCATCTGCTTCTTCCATTGGTGGCTTCCTTGAAGATCTTTCTTAACCCTAACAAACAATAGGATATCCAAGCATGATAATGATTAGGGTTGTAATTATCCCCCTTTATCTTTTTACCTTTGAGTCTCCTTGAGTCTCTCTTCTCATCTCAATAATCAGAGACTAAACTCTTAAAGTTTTAGGACTTTGGAATTAGGGTTATGTCTGCATCCTTCTCTTAGGATGGAGTGTATAACTTTAATCCTAAGTGTTAAACCTTTAATTTGTTTAAACATCTTAATCAAAACACATTAATAATCACCAAGACTTTATCTTGTAACTTGGGCCTTACATTAGGGTTCTAATTCTTCCTTATGGTTAAGAAGGACTAACCCTAGTGTTTAATGGACAAGTCCCCCTCAAGTTGTCTTACAAACCATAAAATCCACTTCTTAATCTCACCCTTTAATTAAAATACATTTAATAAAGGCTTGTTATATAATGAATTTAATCCCTAACCATGGAGTAAGTTGAGGTATCTTCCTCAGCTTAAGTGTCCTCACAAGTAGGTTAATGATCTTAATCCTACATCATCATGGCAATTAAGTTGAGATTCTTATCTCATACTTATGTAGTCTCATTATCCCTAATCAGTAACAAAACTGAAAACATCAAAAACAAACAATAATCGTCTCCTTCAGGATTCCTTTCTCATCACACTCATTCACAAACAAGAACTTGCTTCTTCTGTCTAATGCAAGACAGTTAGCACTCGAGCCAGACGAGTCGTACACTTGAGCATAGACAAGCAAGCAGTTCACAGTCAATTTATTTTCAGTCTCTTTGAGTCGAACTACGGTGTTCTGACTTCCTCATTGCACGCGAGGATACGTAGGCATAACTTAACAGTTATCGAACAAAAGTCTCTCTGTTCCCCCCTCTTTCAGCATTCTTTCTAAAGCCTCAGTTCCTGAGTAATTCACTTTTCTGCACTGACACTTGTATATTCTTTTCCAGCTTTTGCACATATATAGCACATACACTACCCCTTTAAGCACAATCTTTGAAGCGTGGATCTCGTCGAGTACGATGGACGATCTGGGTGTTAATACCTTCCCAGGTCGTAACCAACCCCCTTTCTCGGTTTCTCTGGTTCGCAACTGTCTTATCCATCTCTTTCTAGGTTTATGCAGCATTATCTTTCCTTCGGGATAAAAATGCCTAGTTGGTGACTCTATTCAGTTCACTTTCATTTTCTCTTTTCGCCGACCGTTCGCGTCTGCACCAGGATGCAAATCTTTGGGAGCGACACTAGGTCATGCATTGAAGGAATTAAGACAAAAAAAATAAAGAACAAAATTAATTCAGGCGCAAAACTTAATAGAAAATGAAATTAAAAATTATCAGAAATTAAAAGAAAGGTTCTTGAATATTTTGGTGATTTTTACTTAAGTCTAACTATTTTTAGAAAATTACAATGAAAAAATTAATCAAAAGGAAAGAAATAAATGAAATAAAGGTGAGGAGGTTGAAATAGCAATATAATCAGTTCAAATGGCTCTGGGCTCATTCAAAGGGGGGGCGTGAAAAGCAATGAAGGCCCAGGTTCATTCAGCGTATCACACAATAAAACCATGGAAGTTCAACAATATTCAGGAATAAATGCAGCCAAAGGATTCATCCAACGCACACTATGAGTTCAATGGATCAAACAGATCAAACAATTATGAAGGCACGCGCATGATAGTTACCATAGGCAAGCAAGCATGTTGAATTATTCAGAAAAAGAAAACACGTGACTTGCTCTTGTGCACATGCTGACTTTAAAAAAATCATTCTCCACCCTTGGATCATATTTTAATTAAAGGAAAGCTTGGATCATGCTTTTTGTGAGATTTTTCAAAAATTCATTTTATGAATTATCCTTCATCCCATGCACGAATTTCTTGGTTACCTTGGGCAAAAATGACTCTTATGAATTGAATTGGAACATTATGACCATAATTGGTACATACAATAACTTGGAAATGAGTTACATGCCATTTTGCAACTTGTTGTAAACTTGAAATAATGGAGAAACTCTAAAAATAACCAAACTTCTCTTGGCCATAACTTGAATTTCCCACATGCTATGAACAAGTTCTTGTACTTTTAAAAAATGGGATAGCATACCCTACAAATTTTATGTTTGAGAAAATTTCATTTGGAGCCATCTTGATCATGAAAGGATCACTTGAAGATTAGGGCAAAAATTGCCAAAGATAGTAAGTGTAATACCTCAAAATTTGCCCTCATATTTCTTACCACTAACTGGCTTATGTTTGCATTCATATACATTATCATTAGGTTATATCATTCGCAATCATGCATTTCATTGAGCTCCTATGGCATGAGATCTAAGGATTTTTGGTGACTTGAACGTCCTTACCCAGAGGATCATTTCTCAAGTTCCTTATTTAGGGTTTATTGGTCAAAAACATTGAATCAGGCCATTGTGGCTGGGATTAGGGTTGTCTCCCTATAATATCCCAAAGCCATTTTCTTCATCAATAATCATCCAAGATATTACATAGTTAATTAAGGAGCAAATTATGGCAAAGACTTGGGCTATGTGGTATAATCCAAGTACATTCGAGATATGTGAAAGACAAACTTCATTCATGACTGCACCCTTCCGTTTTTATTTCTCAGTTAATTTTGTGTTCAGCAAGTGATCCAAATGGTGCATTAGAAGTTTTCTCAAGACTCAAGTTTCTACTGCCATTCAAGTTTATGTGTCCATCTCTGTTTAATTTTTATACTCATTCGCCCAACTTTTCAATTGTGTTCATTTTGATCCATCATCCAAATAAATCCATGAAAACACCTTTCAAGGTCCAATCCTCCTTTTCCTTTTTTAAATCCAATTACCAAAATACTTCATTTCTCAATAACCATTCAATCCATTTAATATTTGTTTCAAACCTCAAGTCATTACTTAATAATCATAGTCGAATTCATTGGGTCATCCGATTATCCATTATTCATGGGTCCATCCATATTTCTAAACCATGTCTAGATATTCATTCCTCTAAAAAGCCAAATATTAATTAGATTTATTACTAATTGAAGTTTTCTTCTTTTAATGGTAAATTTAGTTATTTTTTGGGCCTTACTTACAAAATTCAGCATAAGTTCACACTTGGTCCATTATATTCATCTCAAGTCCAAATACAAAAAAGAAAAGAAATTGATAATGAAAATCCCTGATAAAATTACAACAAGATGGAATTACAACAAAAAAAGTTGAATTGAGAGAAAAAAACCAAAATCAATAGTTACAGGCGGAAGGACCAATTCAGAAAAATTCAGAAAAATCTCAATTCGATTACACCAGAAAAATCTCAATTTCATTTACACCAGAAAAAAAAAATCTCAATTCAGTTACACCAGAAAAATCAGTTAGTATAACAGAAATTCTGTTATAACTTTAACAGAATTTATAGGGCATATATGTCAGTTCAGAGGGATGATACCAAGGATCTCTACAACATCAAAAACAAAACAAAAAACAGACTCAGACCCTTCTTCAATTAGCGCTCTGTATCATTTTCATGGAATCAAAATCAAGCATACCACAACTACAAAAGAAAACCATAAATCAATTATGAAAATAAAACCAGAAGCAGTTACAGAATAAAAGATACAGGAAAAAAACTGAATAACAGAAAAAACGGAAATGGAGAAAACTTCACCTTCAATTCCAATCTCCAAGCTATCTCTCAGAATTCTCTCCCTCTCTTCAACTAGGAAGCCTTCATCAATATCTTTTACCTTCTTCACTCTCCACAAAAAAAGAACTCAGGAACTCTCCAACCAAAATCTCTCTGATCCTCCATTATCAATCTCCAATCTCCCTCAGTTTCAAGTCTTCATCTCTTCTCTTAACAATCTTCCGCAGATTTAATAATCAATTCTTTAACTTCTTTCTTCAAGCCTTCATCAACTTCTGCATAGATCTTCATCCCGTTGTTCACCAACTTCAAACCGCGCCACCTTCTTCATTTGAATCATCATCAAACCTTGAAAACTCTTTCAATCTTCAACCTCCAAATCCTCTCTTCACCAATCGTCACTGCACCATCATCTTTCTCCTCTCCCACATCTTCAATCCTCAATCATATTCACCAAGAAATCTCTTCAATCGATCATCACCTTCGATCTTCAACCTGCGTCATCATCTTCAACACGTTCATCCGCTAGTTCTTCACCACCTTCACGTCATCGCGTCATCACAAATCAATAAGAACCAACAACAACAACTTCAGATTCCATAATCAAGAAGAAAGAGAAATCAGAATCCGAATTAGCCATACCTATAGAGTCTTCGAAAGTCTCAGGATCATCATTTATTCTCGTCTTCGTTGAAGCTTGTTGTGAACTTCGATCGGTCATCATGACCACTATCGATTGCGTAGAGTGAGGCTCGGATTATGTTTTGCGATTCGGAACGCCGTGAGATAGAAACGAATGAGATGGAGATAGGATGTTGAAGATCGTGATAAGGTGAAGAAGATGGTTTCGACGCAGTGAGAGAGGTTATATTTGTGTTGGCGACGTGAATGGTGATGAAGTGTCATAGTAGACGATGATGATTAACAACGAAGAAGAAATGTTGAGAGGAGAACGGCGCCTTTGATTGTTTCTCCGGCGAGTAATATTCAGTGAGAGACATGGCGGCAACGACATAGTGAAGAAGAAAAAGAAGATTGAGGAGATTGTGTTACAATTTAGGTTTTTTTTCTCTTTTGTGAACTCAACAGAATAAGGTTGGGCCGAGTTAACACCTTTCTCCATGGACTCTGATTCACACCCACACTAATCACAATGCAGCCCCTTTGCGCCTATGTTGAAATAAGAGTGGGTCGTGGGCCATGTTTTGTTATCCGCACCTCCATTCTACTACAACACCCCCTGCATCATCAGCATTGTTATTTGGGCCCAATGTCATGGAAATCACTATTCGCACCCATGTTTTTTCTCACAAGCTACCATGCAATTCTGATTGTATAGACTAGGCTTTTTCAGCCATGGATCCACAATTGAAATTGCTATCGGCACTATGGATCTTCTACTACACCCTTTGTTTCTATCATTTTTTTTTATTTTTTTCTATGATTATTAGATAGTTAATGATCATCGTGTATTAATTATTGTTAAGATTTTTTTTTTATTATTAATTGTTGTGGATTAACCTTTTAACAATTTTGATAAGATTTTGTCATAATTTTTATTATGGTTTAGAATTAATTTGGATTAAATGGTTCATGAGCCGTTTTTGATCGATATTGGATCGGTTTCGATTATGGTGAGGCATAATAAAGAGATTATGGAAGATGAGCATTTATTTTTCTCATGGGAGATTACAAGACTTGGCATGAAGTTTTTTTTGGATTTATTTTATATGAAGAATCGGTACTTCGATCAAGTAAGTAATCTTGATTCTTCACTTTAATGCACCATTCTAGTTGTATGCGGCTTAGGATCATATAACTTAAGGTGCATATTGAGCCCTCCCACCTGAGGCACTGGATTTATTTGTGGATTATTATTATATATGTCGATTTCGTAGCTTAGGGATTAGGTTACGAATAATAGAATCTGCTTCCTTTCACTTTCCCTTAAATCACCCTTTTTTGCCTGTTTTGTCACAATTATTAAAAATAGTTATATGTGTGATAAAATTCTAGAAATATTCATGAGTGATCCTCATACTCTTAATTAATTTTTTATAATTTTTGTTTCCATATTTGTAGGGTTTTAGTAATTAATTTGGATTTATTGTCACAAGCTGTCCCAAAAGAAATGGTATTGACTTAAGGGACCAAAAACAATTTTTCCCCATAGGTGTGAGACCTATTTTTTGTGTGTGATTAAACACTGGAATTTTTGACATTTTGATGCTCCTTAGACATTTTTTTCATAATTTTTAGTGCCCTTTTTGATCCACTTTGTGGAGTTGTTTTTCGGCGATCATGTCTTGTTATCTCAATCGTTAAGTAATTGTTTTGGCATTTTGGTGCATAATTTTGTGAAATACTTTTAGAACATGTTAGACACTGACTTAAACTTTCTAGGGATTTAATGTCATAATTTTTAAAGCCTTTTTGATATTTTTTCATGCCACCTAGATTGTAGGTCCAAATATGTGTTTATTTGCTCCATAATCTAAATGTTAGGAAGGCATTCATGCCATTTGCTTGAGGCACCTTTTGGTAACTTTTAGGAGTTGAGTATAGGTCATTTATAGGTCCTTAATTCCAGTTATAGGTCACTTTTTGAACCATATTCATTTGGTTTGTTTTTGTGTTCCTAAGTGCATTTTTATGTGAACTAATTTGACTTGAAACTTGTCATCTTCTCTTCTAAATGTTAACATGAATTATGTAGAAACCATAAATTCCAAACCATGCATTCTAATTGAATCTCATATCATGTATGCTACTGACCCATAATCATCTCATGCATATTCACATGTCATTCATCCTTAACTTGCCTCATTTGCGGTCTTATGTGATTTTTGTTCATTTGCCCTCACATCTTCTTCTCCTTGCTCCATAATGGTATGTTCATTCATTCACATTCATAAGCATTCACTACTGACTTTGATTCTCATTTCATGTATTAACTCATGCTTGTAAGCCATATGCATTCATACTTCATCCATGAGCCCTAACTTGCATTTAGGTGAACTTATGTGAATTGTTTGTACATAGTTGGACATAGTTTGATCTTGTGAGGTATCCTAGCATACCTAGGGACCTATAGCATGTAGCTACTGACTTTATAAGTCATATAACCTTTAGGTACCTTCACCTTTAGACTTAGGTCTTATTTTGAACCCTAGTTCCATTCTAGGACGTTTATGGTACTTAATCGCTTTTATGCTTTGATTTTACTTTCAATATGCATTGTCATGCTAAGTTTTATTTTGTAGGGGGGAAGATTGAGGTAAGCCTCACTTAATTCCTATCTCTTATGCCTTTTAATTGTGTTTGCCTTAGCACTTGGTGCTTTATTCATAGGCTTCCCTTTTGTGTCTTTAGATTCAACTTAACTTCCTTAGGAAATAAGTTGAACTCTAACTTGCTTTCCTTTTCCTTAGGTTTAGATTACCTCACAAACCATAGGATCACATTTTGTATATAATAACTAAATTAGGGTTGAGTCTTAGTCCCTTAGTTTTTCCCTTTGTTCAACTTGAGTCCTTCTTTCTCACCTCATGAAGAAAATAATAAAACACTTAATAAAGGTTGAATGTTCTTATACGCCAGGAGACTTTGTTACGGAGTACTTATACGCGACCTGTTTCGGGGCGAGGTGTAAGTATTTACCACGATGGATAGGTCTTAGTATGAGAACGTTCGCAAACAAATTCAAAACACTTCTCATAAAAGACAAAAAAAACAAATAATAAACGACTATCCTGCGGGAACTTCTTTTCTCACCTCATTCACTCTAAACGCGAACTTGCGACGACTTGTCTCGCATGCAAGACGGTAAACGTACTCGTACCAGACGAGCCTGTAACACCTGAGCATAGACTTACGTAGTTCCAGCCATAAAAGAATACAAACAAAGTTCCCGCCTAGTTAGGCGAACTACGTCGACTCTGATCCTCATTTTCCCGATGAGGTACGTAGGCAGCGGGGTAAGGCCCGTTCGAGCACATTCTTTATTTTCCCTACATTTCCCCATTTCTTTCCATTTTCTTTTCCAATTCCTTTCTCATTTCATTTCCAGTTCCAGTAGCAGTTCTTTTGTTTAGCAACATTCTTATCTCTCACCCTTTGAAACAAACAAACAAACATGGATCCCGTCGGGTACGGCAGACGGTCTGGGGTGCTAATACCTTCCCAGGTCGTAACCGACTCCCGAACCCAGATCTTTGGTTCGCAGGATCTTGTCCTTTCCTTCTTCCTCAGGTTTGTGCAGCATTACCTTTCCTATTCTTTTGGGATAAAAATGCATGGCTGGAAACTCTACCTTTTCCGCGTCACTTTCGCGTTTGTACTAGGATGAAAATCACGGGAGCGATAGCTGGCGACTCTACTGGGGACCAAACCCAGAATCTCTAGTTTCTCTCGTAGAGTCAATCCTAGCGCCTGTTTGGTTTTGTTTATTTTGGTGTTTATCTATTTGTTGTTGTGTGCTTTAGTTTAGCTTTACTGTTTTCATTTACAGGTTTACTTTACAGCTTTACTTTACAACATTTATTTACTGCTTTCAGTATTTATTTTCCATGCATCATATTATACTGGACTGTCTGGTAATGCTGGTTTTCATTTTTTTTGCGGGATGGGAGTTATTGTGAGATAAGCCAAATACCTGACTTGAGTGCACCCTAGGATTAGCGTGGACACGTTGTACTCGCATGGTTACATGATAAGTGGCGATGTGTTCCACACCCAGAATGCGACCGTCTTGGAAATATCTTGTGTGGGGATTTTCTCCACTTCGAGATAGGACCTTGATAGTTATGTGCATCTGGGGACCGATCGTTGAGAACCTTTGTGGAAACATCCCTCTCCAGTGATGACAGTGGTAGACCACATTTTTTGGCAAACCCACTCGCATCCGGGGGCCCACTGGGAACTCACATAGGATGGGCCGGTTCTCTCATAGGAATCCAGTTAAGGCAAACTGTTCGTATGATGATAGTATTGTACCCTTCGGGATGAATGTACTATTGTTTCTCGATTCAGTGCTTGAAGTTGGGGACTGATGAGGGATGCTTGTTTCCTTGGACTCAGCTGAGACCTTCTTGAGTAGTACATAATGCCAAACTGATTCCTTGATTTGGTCATGAACCATTTCTCGGAAATGGTGAACGTATTATTGCTATTTGGCTTTGAGAGTCTGTGATGTTGACCCGAGTAGCACACCCGTAAGATTGGGAGGGGTTTACAGGTTTGCGGGAATCCTAAACTTCAACATACCCACTTTTCCAGTATTGTTCAGTGTTCTATGGTTCTTTGATTATGAGATCCGGGATTTCTATTCAGAGAAATTGTTAGTGTGATTGTCATTGTGACCTTGTTATTGTGACTGTTATTCTGACTCTCCACATACACTTGGCTCATTGTTCAACTTCAACACCATCAGTGATTGTTCTATCATGTGATCCAGTTCTACAGTTATTGGGTTCTCATTTATGGGGTTCTATACAGAGGTGGTGCTGCTATTGTGGTTCTATACAGACAGTTGGTTCACTTCCCAACACCAACATTAGACTGCTGATCACATGCCTGTTGCATACATGACATCATATCATTCCAGCACACATGTTTAGTTATTTCCAAGGATCACATATCTGAATCATGCCATTGGACTTTTTCTATGTCAAAACTTGAATCAAAGCGGATAGATTCCTGTGAAATAACCGAACATGGCATTTTCATACTTTTGCACCCCAAAATTTTCCCTCCACAAGACAAGTCATTGTGTACTAAGAGGCTCACAAGGTTCACAGGGTTCACAATTAGTTAGAAAGTTTGACAATTCCCTCAGACAATGCATCCTCCTAAGCAATACATCCTAAGCTAGGGTTTTGACTTTCATCAGGCTAAATGGACTTCCAAGGCTTCAAGTGAGCTTCATAGCATCCTATATGAGTTCAAGAATCCCCATGTCAAGTTTCAAGACTTTCCCAAAAGATTTGCTCAGTCAGATGATCAGATAGGCTAAAATCAGTCAAAGTAGTTAAAAAGTCAAACTGAGGTCAACTGTGGTCAAACCAAAGTCAAACTTCATGATTTTTTGCCAAAATCAAGTATATGAAGTAAAATTCATCATTTGATCAAGGGTTGATCATGATTCATCAAGGAGATTTCAGATCATCAAGAATCGGGAGTTTCTAAATTAGGGTTTTCATAGGAAAAGTCAACTGAACTTTGACCAACCATAACTTTCACATGCTTCATCAAAATTTTTCCATCCAAAGCTCATTTTGAAGGAAATTGAATTCTCTAAAACTTTGTGTCTCACAAGCCAAGCCCAAAATGCTTCATTTGGAAGGTATGAGCTAAGACATTATAGGTCCTTTTAAAAGTCAACAAAAAGTCAACAACTTCAAAAGAGCATAACTTGAGAATGGTAAAAGATATGGACATGAGACAAAAGAGGTTGGTTAGAGGACTCTTTAAGCTTTCCAAAATGTCCAATAACACCCTCATAGCATTAAAATTGAAGGATTTGTGCCCTTGCAAAGTGCGGAAATCTTTGAGTGGTTTATGAAGTAAATGGGGTCTTAAAACCATAATTCTTCAAATGGGCTGACTTTTTTGTAACCCAATGTGTTCCATGACATCATGCACGAAATTTATTTAATATTTTAATTATTTTATTTTTATTTATTATGATTTTTTATATTAAAAATCATTTTAAATTCAAATAAAATATAAAATGGTGAAGATTTAAAAATATTTTGCTTCTAGAATGTCATAAAAGTCATTTGGATCTAATTGATACAAAAATTATGAAGATTGTCTTAAAATAGCAAGTTCTTATCAAGAATTTTCAAATTTTAAAAGTCAATCTTTTTCAATCTTCAATGATCCAAATATCCATCAAATTGGCAATGTTTTTAACCTAATTCACTCACTCATATATAATACACATTAAGCAAACCATAGAGCACGAATTCAGAGCCTCCTCATATCATCTTCAAGCTTCAAAAATCTCACTAAAAACTCCAATTCGGTTTGGCACTTATAGCCCCTTTCAAGACAAACCAAAGGTTGCAATTTGTTCCTTGGAGTTCATTGATTGATTCTGGATCATAACATTATTCATTCATGCCCTAAATCGTGAAAACCGAATGCCCATTGTTCATGTTTTAAAAATTTTCGATTTGAATGATTTACACATTGTTAATGAAAACTAACTGTTGGTTTGTGTTTATGATGATGTTTGGATGATTTCTGGATAAGTTAATTTGATTTTAGGTCCAAGATGGAGAAATCACCATGGCTAGGGTTCTTCGGCCGTTTTAGGGTTTTATGATTTATCAATGATAAATGAATTCTAAGACCATGGGTCAACTCTAATTGATCTATGGATTATGTTTGTGAACTTAATTTAATGAAATTTTACTGTTTCGTTGATGATTGAGTTTCGTAGGGTTTGCTGCAAATGAAAATTCGCAGGAAAACTCATAACAAAATTCGCAGGAAAATTTGTAGGTCTGGAGGTAGAAGATGAAGGCAGCGCGCGCTTTCTGATTTTCAAAATTTGCTTTAATATTTTATTGAATTGTTTATGTTTTATTTCACGAATGCGTTGGTAGCTCAGATGGTGGAGGCGTGCGCTTAGAGACTCTTTGGCCTGGGTTCGATTCCCACCAGGCCATTTTGTGTTGTTTTTATTTTTTTTATTTTTGCAGGTAAGAAACAAAATGTCTTGTTGCTCATTCAAGGTCACCAAAGCACGCATGGCCCAGTGGAAGGGAGGTTGGTCCAGGATGTGTAAAGCCTAGGGCCTGGGTTCGAATCCCAGCCCCAGGTAAGTTGCATTTTTTTTGTTCTTTTATTTTTGATTTGTTTATTTAATTATTTTGTTTAATTATTATAAAAAATGTAATTATGTTTAATATGTAAATAATTCTAGGTTAATATTTATATATTCTAAAAAATTTCAAAAAAATATTTTCTAAAGCTAATTTCTTATTTGTTTGAATTAAAATATATGTATATTTGTTTAATAATTAAATTAGTATTAGATATTAAATTAAAATGTTTTTGTACTTAAAACCCTAATTATTTTCTAAAACCTAATTTTTTTTTTATATAAACCCTAATTTATTTTCAAAACCCTAATTTTCTTTTTGTAATTTCTTATTTTATTATGTTGGTTTAATTATAATTAATAAATATTTCTAGTATGTATATAATTAAATTATTAAATTATTTAGTATGTTTATTAGTATATAATTATTATTATTTATTTCTCCTCTTGAAATTCTTTAGAAAAAAATTATTTATTTAAATTTGAAATTTTAATTTGATTTCTATATTATATTATTATGCTAACCTCTTTTTTTCTTTTATATTTATTTTTATTACTAACCTTTTATTTATTTATTATATGCTTATTATTTAAATTATTTTATAATGTAATTGTGCAAGCTATGTAATAATTGTAGTATTATTATTGATTATTTATTGCTATGGTTAGTAAAATAGGGAGTGAAAACATGTTTGTGTTTAAAATTGAATTTAGATCACTAATTTTAAGATAAATGTTTGAATTTGTACACGCACACACGTAAGTCGATCTTGGATCGCCATCTCACCTTTTAAGGGTTACCTCTCATGTTGCCTAAAGAAAAAGGTCAAGTAAGGTGTATAAAGCAAAGTCCCTTCTCTTATTAATATCATCTAGTCCCTTTAAAGATTATAAGATCAAGTCCCTTCATGGTTACCTTCGTAAATGATCTTGTCCCTTTCGAATAAAAGATGATAAGTCCCTTCGAATTGCTAATACACCTTACAGTTGCCTAATTACAGATGTCCCTTCACTTGTCCCTCATAACATCCAAGGTAATGACTACCTATTCCTTAATAATAGGGATAGTCTTACCATTGAAAGAACATTTAAGAACAGTAAAGATTTAACTTAGGGTAGGTTCCTCTTAAGTACTTGCTCACTTTTTTTCATCAAATTACTTCATTACACTTTACATTTTAAACAATTTTCAAAACAAAGTCTTTATATATATCCATACAAGGGTCATTATAAAGTACTTAAGAAAATTTTTAATCACACACTACACTTCTCAAAACAATTTAAAGTGAGCTAAGTAACTAAGAGCCCATGGATAACCATGGATGTAAAGGGTGCTAACACCTTCCCTTTACATAACCTACCCCCCGGACCCAAAAAAATCTTTTAAGGTCTTTCCTGTTCTTTTATGCCCTTTCCTTTGGATAAAATAAAAGTCGGTGGCGACTCTTGCTATCCGCAACATTTAACTAAAGTCAGTTCTCCCATCGTGTTACAGAACTGGCGACTCTGCTGGGGATTTAATAAAAGAGGGGCACCCTTAGGAATTAGATCACTATAAAATTGTTTGCCTTGTTTGCTTTATACTTATATTGTTGGGTGCTCTTATGTGTGAAAGATCCTAACCCGGATCTAGTGTACCTTAGGTAAATGGCAATAGACCAAGGAAACTGTACGGCGTATACCGATATGGTTGATCTGGTGGCCATAGTTAGTGTAACTTCTTGGTTGGTGCTTATGTTCCTTAAGTCAAGTTGAGGATAATATGAGGCTGCCATATGTTGTCAATACACTAACTAACTTTTAGAACCCTAGTTATCCCATATTGGCCTTTAGAAAGTAGTGAGATAACCGGCTTTGGTGAAGACTGAAGTTGGTTGATACTCGATACTACGCTCATTGAGATTCTAAACTTGGAAGGTTTTGGTTGGCAAGTAAGTTGCCTACTGAACAACCACCCTTGTGAAGGATCAATGATATTGAGATCCCTTAGAACCTGGTTACTTTTGTAGGACAGGATGAACCAACTAAACTTCAGGGGAGGGTACTTACCTTTAAACCTCATGCAAGCCTTCAAACCTAGGGCTATTGTGTGACTTGTTTGTGTGTGCCACATGTTTGTGATTGAGCATAACATCATAACATCATCATGCATCATAAGCATAGCATTTTCACTAACCATTTCAAGGACCAAAGTATTTATCTTTGTTCTTTGTTGCATGTCATGTTTCACTAACCATTTCAAGGACCAAACTATCCGGATCAACTTTGTAGGAATACCTCCTAAGCTTAAAGAATTGGTCTCTCAAGTTTCTGAAAACTCCTAATTTATCAAGAGGCATGGTCACCTACTGGATCTAGTCACTTCAGGGTTCAATGAAGACATGATGAGTGTTCTGTTTCAGTTCTTTGATCCTAAGCATCATTGTTTCACATTCCCCGACTATCAACTTGTTCCTACAATGGAAGAATTCTCCAAACTTCTGGGTATACCTGTACTTGATCAGAAACCATTCACAGGCTTAGAAAAAGAGCCTAAACCTGAAGTCATTGTTGTCGCCCTACATTTGAAGAAATCAGACATTGTTCTAGAAACGAGAAGCGGAGTTAAGGGTATTCTTGCCAAGGTGTTGATAGAGAAGGCTCAAGTGTTCTTGAAGGCTATGAGCTATGATGCCTTTGAGGAAATCTTAGCCTTGTTGATTTATGGCTTAGTGTTGTTCCCCAATCCAGATCAGTTCATAGACGTTCACGCCATTAACATATTTCTGAGTCACAATCCAGTGCCTACATTACTTGGGGACATCCTGCATTCTCTTCATACCCGTACTACAAAGGCACAAGGAACTCTGATGTGTTGTATACCTCTATTGTCTAGGTGGTTTATTTCTCACCTTCCTCGATCAGTGATGAAGAATGAACAAGGGTTCAGGTGGTCCAAGAGGATTATGTCAATCTCGCATTCAGATATTCATTGGTGCTCTCGATCTATGGAGAATGTTACTATCATTGACCGTTGTGGGGAGTTTCCTAATGTGCCACTTCTAGGCATAAGAGGAGGCATCACTTACAACCCTTCCTTAGCTTTACGACATTTTGGTTACGCTCGAAGTGATGGTCCTCATGACATGTTGATTCAGGGTATTGTGTTTGACTACGACAACAATCTGCAAGGTTACCGTCAAAGGTTCATACGAGCATGGGGGAAAGTGAACAAGGTTGACAGCAAGACTCTGGAGCCTAAGTACACTATTCCTATGGAAGCTTATCTCAGATGGGTACGATCTCGTGCTCAGACTCTTATGATGCCATATCCTGCCATCCTGCCAGTTACTATGGAGCCTGTTGCTGAAGGAGATACTTCTTATACCATCCTTCATCCAGACATGCCCACTGACATGGAAGATTTACAGAGGTCCTGGATCCAGTTGAAGGAGCAAAGGGATACTTTTGAGACTCATTACAAAGCAAGTCAAGAAAGAATCCTGGAGCTAACAAAACAACTTCACGAGGAGCGGAATCTCAACTCATACCTCAACACAAAGAGGAAACGTCCATGGGAGACTTAAAACCCCATTTTTGTACTTATTTCATTTTTATTGTAAGCCCAAAGGGCAAACAAATTTATTACTAATAAAAGTTTACTTTCTTGATTGTTTAAGCAAATTTAAATCCTGCGGTCCTTGAAAACATTGCATACGCATTTGCATACCATATCACTGCATCACAGGTTTCTTATGTACAGGTTTCTTATCTTCTCGCTGTCTATTTCAGCAATGGCTCTTGAACAAACAGTTAAAGATCTCCAGGCACAAAATGCACAGTTCCAAGAGCTGATCCTGAACTTGTCCAAGGGGCAGGATGAATTGAAGACACTGCTGGCCAAGAAGACCAAGAAGACTAGAAGGTCAGGAGGCCTAATCAATATGGGAAGAAGGTTCAGAGGTCCTGTCAAGACCAAGGAACAGGTTGAAGATTATGAGTCTGAGGAGTCTGAGAAAGAGAGAGGCAGTCTCCATAATACAATGGGGGATTCTGATTCTGAAGCTAACTACTATCATGATCCTAATGAAGATAAGTTCAAGATGCTGGTGGATAGAATGGATGCTATGGAATTGCAAAAGTCTTCTGGGCTGGAATTTGAAGACCTGAGTTTGATATCTGGGGTGGTTATACCCATTGGTTTCAAGGTCCCTGCTTTTGTAGTATATGATGGTGTTTCTTGTCCCAAATTGCATCTGAGGTCTTATGTCCGGAGAATCCAACCCCATACTGCTGATAAGAAGTTGTGGATCCATTTCTTCCAAGAGAGCTTATCTGGAGCTCAATTGGAATGGTACTATCAGTTGGAGAGTGTCAACATCCGTGATTAGAATGATCTTGCTGAGGCCTTTTATAAGCAATATCAATACAATGCTGATCTAGCCCCTACTCGCATGCAACTACAGAGCATGTCTATGGGTGCTAAAGAAAATTTCAAGGAGTATGCCCAGAAGTGGAGAGATTTGGCTGGTAGGGTACAACCTCCTCTAACTGACAGGGAGTTAGTGGATATGTTCATGTGTACGTTGAATGGTCCTTTTTATAGTCATCTCATTGGAAGCTCATCATCTGGATTCACTGAGTTGATAATGACAGGAGAGCGTGTAGAAAGTGGTATTAGAAGTGGCAAGATCCAAGTGGGTGCTTCTTCATCCAGTACTACAAAGAAGCCCCCTAGTGGGAAGAAAGAGTCAAATGCTGTTTATGGTCAACCTGATCGTAATAGGAGGCATTAATCTGTGAGTGCAGTTCATATCTCCAATCCTACTCCTGTAACACCAGAACAACCATAGAGCAATCAGCAGAGGCCTAGAAGACAGTTCACCAAGCTCAACATGTCAATGGCCCAAGCCTTACAACACTTGTTGAAGGGTGAACTCATCACTTTGAAGGACCCTCCTCAGAACTCCAATGTTACCTCTCCCAGGTACAATCCTAATGCACGATGTGCATATCATTCTAATTTTCAGGGACATGACACCAATAATTGCTGGATATTGAAGAATAAAATTCAGGATATGATTGATGCTGGAGAGATTGAGTTTGACCCTCCGGGTACTCCAAATGTTATTACTGCTCCCATGCCAAATCATGAAAAGACTATCAATGCCATTGATGAAGTTTCACATATTTCCTCAGTTGCAGATATAACCACACCATTGTCTCTTATTAAGAAGAAGTTGGTACAAGCTGGGTTCTTTCCAGGTTGTAATGAAGATTGTTTCTATTGTGCTTATAAACCGGATAGTTGCTGGAAGTTGAAGGACGGAATTTAATGCTTCATGGACAACTACACAATATTGTTTGAGAGGACACCTTCTGTGGAGAGCATGGTTGAACATGTAACTCAAGGTGCGAAGGTTGAAGAGGTGGACATGGTTGATAAAGTGCCGGTAAAAATTACTTCCAAAGGCCCTGTCAAAATCACTCATAAGGTCCAATTAAGATTACTGCTGAAGGCCCTGTGAAGATTGTTGCTGAAGCTAGAGTGGCTCCTATGATCATTACCACTCCTGGTCCTATTCCGTATACTTCTGATAAAGTTGTACCTTGGCATTATGGTTCCGATGTTTATATTCATGGTGTTAAGCAGGAATCATTAGCTGATACACCTGTTGTTGATGAAAATCTTGATGTTGATAATATTGCTGGATCTAGTAAGATCACACGAAGTGGAAGAGTTTTCTCTCCTCTGGTTACCTCCAAGAATACATCTACTCCAGCTACTACCTCCACTACTGATGCTCGGGGCAAAGGTCCTGTTATTGAACCTATACAAACTGATGTACCAGTTGTTGATGATCTTTCTAAGCAGATGGAAGAAGTATTGAAGATCATTCGCAAGAGTGATTATGAAATTGTTGATCAATTGGGGCATACTCCCTCCAAGATTTCCATGTTGTCTTTATTGTTGTGTTCTGAGGCTCATGCTAAAGCCTTGATTAAATTTTTGAAGACTGCTCACGTACCAAATGAAATTTTTGTAGATCAATTTGAGAATTGTGTTGCACACCTGACCTATGATAATGGGTTAGGCTTTTCTGACGCTGATTTGACTCCTGCCAAGAGGGATCATAACAGGGCTCTACATATTTCTATTGAATGCAGGGGAACTACCCTGTCACATGTGTTAATAGACAATGGTTCCTCGCTGAATGTGTTGCCCAAAGAAGTTCTGAATAAGCTTAGTCCTGAAGATGTTGTGTTGAGGCCCAGTAATATAGTGGTGAAGGCCTTTGATGGTTCAAGAAGAGTGGTACACGGAGAAATAGATCTCCCAATCAAAGTAGGTTCTCAGTTCTTCAATGCTACCTTTTATGTAATGGATATTCGTCCGTCGTATTCTTGTTTGCTTGGTCACCCCTGGATCCATGGGGCAGGTGTTGTGACTTCTACTTTACATCAGAAGCTGAGATATCCAGTAGAGGGAAAGGTTGTCACTGTTTACAGAGAGGAAGGATATATGATTAGCCACGTGAACACATTTAAATATCTTGAAGTGGAAGGTGAATATGTTGAAACTCCATGCCAAACATTTGAAGTAGTTCCTTGGGTTGTTCCTAATTTTGAAGCTCCTCCTGTTGTCAAGAAAGTTCCTGTGGTCACCAGAGTACCTCCTACAATGGCCTCCCTCAAGGATGCTAGAGCTGTGGTGGATGAAGGTGGTTGTACTATTTGGGGTCAGCTTCCTGACATTCCTTACAAGTCTGACAAATTTGGTTTGGGTTTCACTGAAGAATCCCAGAAGGCTGTTCGTCGTGCTCGTGCTGTTCGTATAACTAATCAAGGGATTATGAAGGATCAGATCAATGTTGTGGGTGACTATGATGAAGATTATAACCTGGATGCTTGGATTTTTCCTACTGTGGGTGTTGGGCTCAATAATTGGAAAGCTGAAGATGTTATTCCTATCTCCTTTAGTCAGGAGTAAATACTATTACTATGTTGTTACTTTTAAGTTTGTAATTTTTGAACAATTAAACTCTTAAGCCTTGTGCCTTACCCGGGGCACAATGGTATGCTTGTGTCGGGATGTCATTTCATTTGCATACTTCATTCAATAAAAATTAGTGGACGTTTCATTTTCGTAAATTTTGTGTTCCTTGTCTTTCTTTTATTTTATTTTTGTTTTATCAGCTATGTGTTCTTACACACACCCACATCACTAAAATGCAGATCTTCATCCACTCTGGATCCTGTTGATAACAGTTCTACTATTGCCAATTATAATTTCGAGAATCCGATCTATCAGGCTGAAGATGGAAAGGAGGACGATTGTGAAGTACCTGTAGAGCTTGCTAGGTTGTTACAACAAGAAGAGAAAGCTATACAGCCACATGAAGAGCCAGTTGAAGTTGTGAATTTGGGAACTGAAGAGAACAGGAAAGAGGTCAAGATAGGGGCTGAATTAGAGGATGGTGTCAAGAGCAGATTGATTCAGATGTTGCATGACTATGTGGAGATCTTTGCTTGGTCCTATGAAGATATGCCAGGGTTGGATACAGACATTGTGGTTCACCGTTTACCAGTAAAAGAAGATTGTCGTCCAATGAAGCAGAAGGTTCGTCGCATGCATCCTGAAATGTCAGAGAAGATTAAGGCAGAGGTGATGAAACAGTTTCATGCAGGATTCTTAGCTGTAACTTCTTATCCTCAATGGGTTGCAAATGTGGTACCGGTACCTAAGAAAGATGGTAAGGTACGTATGTGTGTAGATTACAGGGATTTGAACAAGGCCAGCCCCAAAGATGACTTTCCACTTCCTCATATTGATGTTCTGGTAGACAACACTGCTCAGCATAAGGTATTCTCTTTCATGGATGGTTTCTCTGGTTATAATCAAATCAAGATGGCACTTGAAGATATGGAGAAGACAACATTTGTTACACAGTGGGGCACTTTTTGTTATAAAGTGATGCCATTTGGTTTGAAGAATGCCGGGGCAACATATCAGCGTGCTATGGTGGCTCTGTTTCATGATATGATTCATCATGAGATAGAGGTGTATGTGGATGATATGATAGCCAGGTCTCAGAATGAAGAACAACATCTCGATCATCTACATAAGTTGTTTGAGAGGTTGAAGAAATACAAGTTGAGATTGAACCCAAACAAGTGTACTTTTGGAGTTAGATCTGGTAAGCTCCTGGGTTTCATTGTCAATGGAAAAGGTATTGAAGTAGATCCTGCAAAAGTGAAAGTTATACAAGAGATGCTAGCTCCCCGTACTGAGAAGGAAGTTAGAGGTTTCTTGGGACGATTGAATTACATTGCAAGATTTATTTCCCAATTAACTGCTACCTGTGAGCCAATCTTCAAGTTGTTGAAGAAAGATCAGGTAATGGAATGGAATGATGAGTGCCAGACAACATTTGATGAAATCAAGAGATATCTTCTAGAACCTCCAATTTTGATGCCACCAGTTGACGGAAGACCCTTGATTATGTATTTGACAGTGTTAGACAACTCAATGGGGTGTGTGTTGGGGCAACATGACGAGTCTGGTCGAAAAGACCAGGCAATATACTACCTTAGCAAAAAGTTTACCGACTGTGAAACAAGATACTCACTGCTCGAGAAAACTTGCTGCGCTTTGGCATGGGCTGCTCACCGACTAAGACAATATATGTTGACTCATACTACCCTATTGATTTCGAAGATGGATCCAATCAAGTACATATTTGAGAAACCTGCTCTCTTCGGACAAATAGCAAGATGGCAAATGATCTTGACAGAATATGATATACAGTACACTACTCAGAAGGCCATTAAAGGAAGTGTTGTAGCTGATCACCTGGCTCATCAAGCAGTGGATGATTACCAGTCAATGAGTTTTGAGTTCCCCGATGAAGACATTATGATTATTACCAAAGAACCTGGACAATATGACGAACCTGAACAAGGATCCCGATGGACTATGGTTTTTGATGGAGCTTCCAATGCACTTGGTAATGGTGTGGGTGTTGTGATCAGTTCCCCTGAAGGTTGTCATACCCCGATTACTGCAAGACTTTGTTTCTATTGATGAGGCATGTATCCTGGGTATCAAAGCTGCCATTGATATGAAGATTCAGTTCCTAGACGTGTATGGAGATTTAGCCCTGGTAGTAAGTCAGATTAAAGGAGATTGGGATACCAAGCATGATAATCTCATTCCTTACAGAGAACATGTGTTGTCTTTGATCCCATATTTTGAAGAGATTACCTTTGGTCACAGTCCACGAAGAGAAAATTAGTTGGCAGATGCACTAGCCACCATGGCATCCATGTTTGAGATTAGCTGGGATGATGAAGCTCCCAAGATTACTATTGATAGATTTGAGAAGCCTACATACTGCAATGAGATTGACACTGAAGAAGCAGAAGGGAAGCCTTGGTTCTATGAAGTGAAAAGATATCTTGAAGCTCAGGAGTTCCCTGAAGGGGCATCTGTCAAAGGTAAGAAGTTTCTGAGGAGGTTTTCTGCTAAGTTCTTCTTGAGTAATGGAATTTTGTACAAGCGCAATCATGATTCAACTTTGCTTCGTTGTGTGGATAAGAAGGAAGCAACATAGATTATGGAAGATATGCATGATGGGATCTTTGGCACTCATTCTAGTGGTCATACTATGGCAAAGAAGATATTGAGAGCAGGTTACTATTGGTCTACCATGGAAGCTGACTGCTATCCACATTCCAGAACATGTCACAAGTGTCAAATCGATGCTGATAAAGTACATATACCTCCATCACCATTGAATGTGTTGACTGCTCCTTGGCCTTTTGCCATGTGGGGCATTGATATGATTGGTGAGATCAAACCTACTGCTTCTAATGGACATCGTTTCATCCTGGTTGCTATTGATTACTTTACTAAGTGGGTGGAGGCAGCTTCATTTGCATCTGTTACTAAGAATGTGGTGGCTCGATTTATTAAGAATAATCTCATATGTAGGTATGGCATCCCTGAAAGGATTATTACTGAAAATGGCTCTAATATGAACAACACTATGATTACTGATCTCTGCACGCAGTTCAAGATTAAGCATCACAACTCTTCTCCGTATCGTCCAAAGATGAATGGGGCAGTTAAAGTTGCTAATAAGAACATCAAGAAGATTCTACAGAAGATGACTGTTACTTATAAGGATTGGCATGAGATGTTACCATTTGCTCTTCATGGTTATCGTACTGCAATACGTACTTCAACAGGGGCAACCCCATTCTCCTTAGTCTATGGTATGGAAGCAGTTTTTCCCATTGAAGTTCAGATCCCTTCCTTAAGAATCATGAAGGATGCAGGCTTGGATGAAGATGAGTGGATTCAGACTCGACTTGACCAAATAAATTTGATTGATGAGAAGAGGTTAGCAGCTGTTTGTCATGGCCAGATGTACCAGAAACGAATGATTAAGGCTTTTAATAAGAAGGTTAAGCCAAAGGTATATCAGGTTGGTGACTTGGTAATCAAGCGTATCATATTACCACAAGGTGATCCTAGGGGCAAGTGGACTCCTACATATGAAGGACCATTTGTGGTCAAAACAGTATTCTCAGGAGGTGCCATGACGCTTACTACTATGGATGGTGAAGACTTCCCACAGCCTGTAAACGTAGACATAGTTAAAAAATACTACGCATAAAAAGAGACCCGCTAGGTTGATTGGCCTAGGCAAAAATAAGGGCATCCCGGTGAACCAAAAGGGTTCGGGCAAAAATTAGGGATACATATAAAAAATGTACACCCGGCAAGTCGAAAACCTGAAAAGGCGGCTTGGGCAAAAAAGGCTATCCCGGTGGATTGAAAACCTGAAAGGGCAATCCAGGCAAAAGTTAGGGATTAAAGCGTATGACCATGTCTCGTTTGGATCACCCATGTAAACTCCAACCAGTTGTGCTACTTAACCCAAGTTCGAACAGATAAAGATCAATCCAATCGTTTCCGTCTCAACAGCAGAAGACGGGATACTTGAAGATAATGGCAATAGTAGAATTGAAACTCAATAGGGTTATTTCCCACATAGCTGATTTTCTTTGTTTTGTAAAAAAATTTACGACGAATTCCTCTTACTAGGATTTCTGTCTCCTTGTACAAACTTTCCTATGTATAGGTCACTTTGTGATATAAATAAAATTCCATCTTTGAATCCAGATTTACTTTTACCCTATTTACATAAGCGAAACGTCCATTGGTTGTGTTTGAATGTATGTATGCTTTTGAATATGATTGATGTTTACCAGAAATGCATGAAAATGCAGTAATAGTATTTACTAAGGACGAACGAAGGTAGGAATTCAACGAAGCTTCGCCGATTCATCCCCACAAGACAGCTACGAATCCCCAGTAGGGCAAATCTATCATCATAGATACTTCGAGTTCCATCTCCCCTTGAATTTATGTCCATCTCTTTTATCCTCAGTCGGGATACTCAGGAACTTATTCCTTCAATAGAAGTACGACGAACGAAGATGGGAGGTTATGAATACTATACTATCAAACGAGACGAGAATGAGTTCCTCATATTCTTCAGCAACGAATCGGGATTTATTTTCCCTAGCCAGCAGTTGTTATACGAAGATATCCAGACGCTTCAGATTGCATGATTCATACATACATCATTTACATCATATCATAACATACATACCATAAATACATAATACATTTACTTAGGTGCATCATACTATGCATGCATACATATTGCATAAACTAACATTCTCCTTGCAGGATAGTTATATGCAGGTAAAACAATATCAACAACTTACAACGGGTCAGAAATGATCCATACATTTGCTCAAGATGTCCTTGAATAGCAGGCAAACGGTCTGTAAAAAGATCCATTCCCTGGTTCAAGACATTATTCAGAAGAACAAATCCTAACGTTCTTTTGGCCCTTGAATAGCAGGCAAACGGCCTGTAAAAAGATCCATTCCCTGGTTCAAGACATTATTCAGAAGAACAAATCCTGACGTTCTTTTGGCCCTTGAATAGCAGGCAAACGGTCTGTAAAAAGATCCATTCCCTGGTTCAAGACATTATTCAGAAGAACAAATCCTAACGTTCTTTTGGCCCTTGAATAGCAGGCAAATGGTCTGTAAAAAGATCCATTCCCTGGTTCAATACATTATTCAGAAGAACAAATCCTGACGTTCTTTTGGCCCTTGAATAGCAGGCAAACGGTCTGTAAAAAGATCCATTCCCTGGTTCAAGACATTATTCAGAAGAACAAATCCTGACGTTCTTTTGGCCCTTGAATAGCAGGCAAACGGTCTGTAAAAAGATCCATTCCCTGGTTCAAGATATTATTCAGAAGAACAAATCCTGACGTTCTTTTGGCCCTTGAATAGCAGGCAGACGGTCTGTAAAAAGATCCATTCCCTGGTTCAAGACATTATTCAGAAGAACAAATCCTGACGTTCTTTTGGCCCTTGAATAGCAGGCAAACGGTCTGTAAAAAGATCCATTCCCTGGTTCAAGACATTATTCAGAAGAACAAATCCTGACGTTCTTTTGGCCCTTCAATAGCAGGCAAATGGTCTGTAAAAAGATCCATTCCCTGGTTCAAGATATTATTCAGAAGAATAAATCCTGACGTTTTTTTGACCTTGGAGAGTAGGCAAACGGTCTGTACAAAGATCCATTCCCTAATCCAAAATACTTCCAGAAGAGATAATCATCATAAGATTTATTTATATTAGTCCATTCAACAACTCAAATCATGTTGCATAAATGATTCAGAGACGGCATATACAAAGACCTAGTACTGATATCCAGTATACAGACATCATCACATTTTGATACTTTAGATGGCATCTCCAAGCCCATCTCCAGATGGCATCTCTAAGCCCATCCCCATTTCTTCCAAGTGGCATCTTCAATCCCACTCAAGCATATACAACTAATCATCAATATTACTTTACGCACTGGCGAGTGCAAATTTTTGGGCTTTTGTGTTCAATCCCCTTCAACCTTCTAGGTCACGACTGGCACATATACCAATCTAACCCCTCAGGTTTCAGAAAATTGAACAGGGGTAGCTGTTGCACCCCAAAATTTGCCCTCCACAAGACAAGTCATTGTGTACTAAGAGGCTCACAAGGTTCACAGGGTTCACAATTAGTTAGAAAGTTTGACAATTCCCTCAGAGAATGCATCCTCCTAAGCAATACATCCTAAGCTAGGGTTTTGACTTTCATCAGGCTAAATGAACTTCCAAGGCTTCAAGTGAGCTTCATATCATCCTATATGAGTTCAAGAATCCCCATGTCAAGTTTCAAGACTTTCCCAAAAGATTTGCTCAGTCAGATGATCAGATAGGCTAAAATCAGTCAAAGTAGTTAAAAAGTCAAACTGAGGTCAACTGTGGTCAAACCAAAGTCAAACTTCATGATTTTTTGCCAACATCAAGTATATGAAGTAAAATTCATCATTTGATTAAGGGTTGATCATGATTCATCAAGGAGATTTCAGATCATCAAGAATCGGGAGTTTCTAAATTAGGGTTTTCACAGGAAAAGTCAACTGAACTTTGACCAACCATAACTTTCACATGCTTCATCAAAAAATTTCCATCCAAAGCTCATTTTGAAGGAAATTGAATTCTCTACAACTTTGTGTCTCCCAAGCCAAGCCCAAAATGCTTCATTTGGAAGGTATGAGCTAAGACATTATAGGTCCTTTTAAAAGTCAACAAAAAGTCAACAACTTCAAAAGAGCATAACTTGAGAATGGTAAAAGATATGGACATGAGACCAAAGAGGTTGGTTAGAGGACTCTTTAAGCTTTCCAAAATGTCCAATAACACCCTCATAGCATTAAAATTGAAGGATTTGTGCCCTTGCAAAGTTGGGAAATCTTTGAGTGGTTTATGAAGTAAATGGGGTCTTAAAACCATAATTCTTCAAATGGGCTGACTTTTTTGTAACCCAATGTGTTCCATGACATCATGCACGAAATTTATTTAATATTTTAATTATTTTATTTTTATTTATTATGATTTTTTATATTAAAAATCATTTTAAATTCAAATAAAATATAAAATGGTGAAGATTTAAAAATATTTTGCTTCTAGAATGTCATAAAAGTCATTTGGATCTAATTGATACAAAAATTATGAAGATTGTATTAAAATAGCAAGTTCTTATCAAGAATTTTCAAATTTTAAAAGTCAATCTTTTTCAATCTTCAATGATCCAAATATCCATCAAATTGGCAATGTTTTTAACCTAATTCACTCACTCATATATAATACACATTAAGCAAACCATAGAGCACGAATTCAGAGCCTCCTCATATCATCTTCAAGCTTCAAAAATCTCACTAAAAACTCCAATTAGGTTTGGCACTTATAGCCCCTTTCAAGATAAACCAAAGGTTGCAATTTGTTCCTTGGAGTTCATTGATTGATTCTGGATCATAACTTTATTCATTCATGCCCTAAATCGTGAAAACCGAATGCCCATTGTTCATGTTTTAAAAATTTTCGATTTGAATGATTTACACATTGTTAATGAAAACTAACTGTTGGTTTGTGTTTATGATGATGTTTGGATGATTTCTGGATAAGTTAATTTGATTTTAGGTCCAAGATGGAGAAATCACCATGGCTAGGGTTCTTCGGCCGTTTTAGGGTTTTATGATTTATCAATGATAAATGAATTCTAAGACCATGGATCAACTCTAATTAATCTATGGATTATGTTTGTGAACTTAATTTAATGAAATTTTGTTGTTTCGTTGATGATTGAGTTTCGTAGGGTTTGCTGCAAATGAAAATTCGCAGGAAAACTCATAACAAAATTCGCAGGAAAATTTGTAGGTTTGGAGGTAGAAGATGAAGGCAGCGCGTGCTTTCTGATTTTCAAAATTTGCTTTAATATTTTATTGAATTTTTTATGTTTTATTTCACGAATGCGTTGGTAGCTCAGATGGTGGAGGCGTGCACTTAGAGACTCTTTGGCATGGGTTCGATTCCCACCAGGCCATTTTGTGTTGTTTTTTTTTTTTTTTTTTTTGCAGGTAAGAAACAAAATGTCTTGTTGCTCATTCAAGGTCACCAAAGCACGCATGGCCCAGTGGAAGGGAGGTTGGTCCAGGATGTGTAAAGCCTAGGGCCTGGGTTCGAATCCCAGCCCCAGGTAAGTTGCATTTTTTTTGTTCTTTTATTTTTGATTTGTTTATTTAATTATTTTGTTTAATTATTATAAAAAATGTAATTATGTTTAATATGTAAATAATTCTAGGTTAATATTTATATATTCTAAAAAATTTCTAAAAAATATTTTCTAAAGCTAATTTCTTATTTGTTTGAATTAAAATATATGTATATTTGTTTAATAATTAAATTAGTATTAGATATTAAATTAAAATGTTTTTGTACTTAAAACCCTAATTATTTTCTAAAACCTAATTATTATTATTTTTTATATAAACCTTAATTTATTTTCAAAACCCTAATTTTCTTTTTGTAATTTCTTATTTTATTATGTTTGTTTAATTATAATTAATAAATATTTCTAGTATGTATATAATTAAATTATTAAATTATTTAGTATGTTTATTAGTATATAATAATTATTATTTATTTCTCCTCTTGAAATTCTTTAGAAAAAAATTATTTATTTAAATTTGAAATTTTAATTTGATTTCTATATTATATTATTATGCTAACCTCTTTTTTTCTTTTATATTTATTTTTATTACTAACCTTTTATTTATTTATTATATGCTTATTATTTAAATTATTTTATAATGTAATTGTGCAAGCTATGTAATAATTGTAGTATTATTATTGTTTATTTATTGCTATGGTTGGTAAAATAGGGAGTGAAAACATGTTTGTGTTTAAAATTGAATTTAGATCACTAATTTTAAGATAAATGTTTGAATTTGTACACACACACACGTAAGTCGATCTTGGATCGCCATCTCACTTCTTAAGGGTTACCTCTCATGTTGCCTAAAGAAAAAGGTCAAGTAAGGTGTATAAAGCAAAGTCCCTTCTCTTATTAATATCATCTAGTCCCTTTAAAGATTATAAGATCAAGTCCCTTCATGGTTACCTTCGTAAATGATCTTGTCCCTTTCAAATAAAAGATGATAAGTCCCTTCGAATTGCTAATACACCTTACATTTGCCTAATCACAGATGTCCCTTCACTTGTCCCTCATAATATCCAAGGTAATGACTATCTATTCCTTAATAATAGGGATAGTCTTACCATTGAAAGAACATTTAAGAACAGTAAAGATTTAACTTAGGGTAGGTTCCTCTTAAGTACTTGCTCACTTTTTTTCATCAAATTACTTCATTACACTTTACATTTTAAACAATTTTCAAAACAAAGTCTTTATATATATCCGTACAAGGGTCATTATAAAGTACTTAAGAAAAATTTTAATCACACACTAAACTTCTCAAAACAATTTAAAGTGAGCTAAGTAACTAAGAGCCAATGGATAACCATGGATGTAAAGGGTGCTAACACCTTCCCTTTACATAACCTACCCCCCGGACCCAAAAAAATCTTTTAAGGTCTTTCCTGTTCTTTTATGCCCTTTCCTTTGGATAAAATAAAAGTCGGTGGCGACTCTTGCTATCCGCAACATTTAACTAAAGTCAGTTCTCCCACCGTGTTACCCACACATATTTGCATTCATAACAGGTATTCGGAGACAAATTATTATCCTGACTTGGTTTCCCTTCAAAATGGTCAACTTGAATCACAACTATCAAGGTATAACTCCAGGAGGAGGTTACCAAAATGAAGACCTAGCTGGGGCAATTCAGGAAAAGGTGCAAGCTTTATTTCAAAGTCAGAAACTGCTGAAAGAGGAAGTCAACTAGATGAAGACTCATATGAGCTTGGTTATGGAAATTCTGAACGAAGCTATTTTCATCCCTAGTGAGGGGAACTACGTCGCTCTGATTCTCCATTAGTCAATGGAGATACGTAGGAAGGAGATCACATTAGATCTTTCCGAGCAACCTTATCTATTAACTTTATCAACCTCTTCCCTCCAGACGTTGTTTGTCGGCATCCAATTTCAGCTTCCCAAGAGAGTCTTAGGGGCAGAGCATATGGGTAAAAACTGAAACAACTTAAGAAGAATTTTGATCCTATTTTGATGTCGTACGTGCAACGAGTTTCCTCATTTGCTCAGATTCAAACTGATTGAGCTAGTCACATCGGGATCATCTCGGATAAATCTTCCTTTGGGGTTTCAATGCCGAATGCCAAGTCTGACTACCATTCTGGGGAACCTAACCATCTAATTGAAGATTGCAAGACTTTCAGAGGCAAAGGTAAATACAAGGTCGCGAATTTGATTGTCTCCAAGACTATTATGTTCACACTAGGTAAAAGTGGGAATATGGCACCAAAACAGTAATGGAATGAATATCCAGACTGTTGACTGCTGAAAGTTTCCGAGAGCAATAAATCCAGACAGAGTCAGGCCTCCTCAATAATGTCAACCACAATGTAAATGCTAGATGCAAGTACCACTCAGGGGCTTTTAGGCATATCGTTGACAACTGTGAGGTGTTCAAGTACAAGGTGCAAAATTTGATCGACTCAAAGGTCATCATGCCAGAAAGTCTGCCCAGATATGGAAGTCTCCTCATCAAATTGACATACTAGTTTGCAAGGGCATCTTCAGAAGCAATAAGTCCAGACAGATTCAAGTCTCCTCAATAACGACAATGTTCAGCTTCTTTACTGCATTTTCATTTGTGGTTTCTATTGTTTGTTTAAACATTTGTATGCATGCATGAAACTTATTTGTTTTTGAATGATAACCATAATAAAATGCACATGTTTTTCTTGAAGTAATCCATTTGTATTCACTCATGATTTTGTGTATGTGCATTGCAATACCAACTCTCGTGCTAAAATCTATGAAGGAGGATGACGAAATGAAAACGCAAAAATCTCTAATTGTGTGCTTTTGAGAAAGACCACGTTGACGATGTACAAGCATTGTTTCAAATCCTAAACACTGGAGATATAAGGGAGATAGACCCTCGCCAACCCATTTGAGCCTTGAAGTAGGAGTTTCTTTTTGCATGAAAAAACCCTTGCATGTAACCCAGGGGCAGGGTAGGCGTTAGTTAGTTTGACCGGGCGTTCAAATTTCAAAAAGGAATGCACATCTGAGGATCCATTGCCTTTCGTTGTACCAAATCAAGAGGTCCAATGACCAGAAACCACACTGGTTATCCCAAGCAAGAGGTCCAGAGATCAGAAAACACAATGGTTATCCCTCATCAACCAAGAAGTGAGACAGTCACAACCCTTTCAAAGCATTCAAGACAAATAGTGTCAAACGATTTGTTCAAAAAAAGAAAAAGGAAAAAAATGAATGAAAAAGCCCGCTAAGTCGAAACTTGAAAACATGCGACTTAGGCAAAAATTAGGGCATCCCGCTGGACTTCACAATCAAAGATTCACAAGAATCAGTCCAGGAAAAAGTTAGGGATAAGCAAAATAATGCAAAAGCTAAAGACGAAAAGGATTACACAAGAAGGATCCTCAAACAAGAACAAAAATCGTGTGGCACATACACGAAAGGTAAAGGGGTGACTGACTCCCAATAACAACTTGATTGGTGCTTGAACCGTTAGTGTCAATGGTTCCTTAACCATTACAAAACCCTTTTTGAGAGGTGAGCGCTTGTGAAAGCTAGCTGAACATAGGAATGGAGAACATCACAAAGATGGGTGGGCACAAATAAAATTCGAGCTTATATCCTTTATTTCTATAACCGTGAACCAGGCCACGATACAACCCTCAAAAGTCCTAAATGAAACAGGGTTATTTCAAGAGCGTACTACCACAAGATCACGTTCCTGACTCCTATGACTTTTGCTAAAAGATCTTTGTTGGTGTTGCATGTGCATGCTTTTATTCAAAAATAATGTCGTATCTTAACCAGTGATTTGTTCACAAAGGTTTGTGACACCTTTTAAATAAAGACTTCAAGATTAACATGTGTGTTGCATTAGAATTTTCATTCTCAAAATAAACATTTTCTACTTGCATACAATTGTTTGGCATCATAAAAGTTCACGTATGGAATCTCAGTCCAGAAGCCTAATCTTGCCAAGTTGAGAAGTCTGAAACTTTCGAAGGTCAATCTGTTGAGATGCACTTTTCCAAGAAATTCCATTGAGTAGGGACTTTCCCAACACTCGTGGTAAGAGCCAACTAATCTGGGGCAATTACGTCGGGCATATTTCAGCCAAGCTGGGGCAATCACTTCGAGATTAAATCTCTCAAAGAGCCATTAGTCTGAAGCATTCATTCAAATTTCAACCAAGTTGGGGCAATCACTTCGAGATTCAAATCTCTCAAAGAACAATTAATCTGGTGTTTTCTTCAAAGCACAGTCAGTCAGAGGTGATCACTTCAAGGCTCTTACTAGGGAAGGCCACCCCAAGAGCATGAGAAGTCACTCTCTCCCGAAGACGGTCAATCCAAAGCACCTATCCAGAGTTCAAAATACTAGGAAACACTATCTCATAGTGATATGAGGTTTTTCATGAATCCTTGCGAGGAAAATTCTTGCACAGACCATACAGTTTAGGGCAGTTATTTCGAGATCCGATGAATCTCTCCAAGAGTTTGAAGACACTGAGGCATTTCGTATGTCATGTTTTCTGTAAAATCCTCTTGAGACATTTTCTTTCGATGGACCTTAATCTGAGGCGAGTTGAAAATTGCAAAGAACCATTGTTCACTCATGATTAGTTGGCAATCTATCAACCCAAAGTCTAGGGGAAAAACCATTGTCAGCACAGTACTTCAAAGGTTGTTTCATCAGCAGGCTTTATTGATCTGAATTCCTTAGCAAGTCTCATTAGACAATCCCTTCTCCAGCAGTGTAGCAAAGGGAAGGATACTTCTTAAGTAGAAGGGTATCATCGTCTCTCATCCCCAGCATGGGACGCCTTACATCTCTCATTCCCAACATGAGACACTCTACACCTCTCATCCCAGCGAGGGGCAACTTAAACTCTTATCTTCAGCAGGAAGCTTTATCATTGACATCCTCAATCATCCCCAGTAGAGTTGGAAGTTGAAATCTCCCCCAACAAGGAAAGAAAAGGCTGGTGTCCTCCCCAAGTAGAGATTTTCCTTCAATACAGGGGAAATCCCCAGCAGTACAAGGAGTTTCTTTCCTCCCCGGAAGGTTGCTACCTCAGTAGTGCCATATATCTGATTCCCCAGCCAAGTCAAAAGGTTTCACTTCCCCAACAGAGTTCAACGGGTAGCATACCTAGTAAGAAGGGTCCATCTCCAGTAGGGTCTTGGCTCTCCAATCTCAAAGTCCAATTTATTTTTGGAAATGACGGCAGTTCAGAGCCAGCGTATCATTAACAACATTCCCCGCATAGTTGTTTCCTCCTCACCAGGATTAATCAGATTAATGCAGTGATCATCATTTCTCCCCAGTCAAGCCATCTGGGATACTTACAGTCTCCGTGCCAGGAGATCCTTTTGCATTTGCATACGCATAATCATCATTACATTTGCATCCTCCAAAGCGTAGCATTTCCATCATCATGGAGCATTAAGCCATAAATTCAAACATATGCATGCCAGCATGGGCCAGTTTTGAGGTATATTACATACGACCTATAACATATTTTCAACCTGAAATACTCCCCACAGAAGATACTTATACCATTTTCCAGGCATCTTTGTCTTTCCAAGTCAATGTTTGTCTCCCTTTCGTGACTTATTCGCTCAGCAGTCACATCTTCGAGTTCCATTTTGTACAATGGTCTCGTTTTTAAGCCCTATTTAGCCAACAGGCATCCTTTCCGTGGCTTGATTCGCTCAGCAGTCGCTTCGTTAAGCCCTGTTTCGCCAACAGACATCCTTTATGTGGCTTGATTCGCTCAGCAGTCGCATCGTTAAGCCCTGTTTCCCCAACAGGCATCTTTTTTGTGGCTTAATTCGCTCAGCAGTCGCGTCGTTAAGCCATGTTTTGCCAACAGACTCCCTTTTCGTGGCTTGATTCACTCAACAGTCGCGTCGTTAAGCCCTGTTTCGCCAACAGGCATTCTTTCCGTGGCTTGATTCGCTCAGCAGTCGTGTCGTTAAGCCCTATTCGCCAACATGCATCCTTTCTATGGCTTGATTCGCCCAGCAGTCACATCTTCGAGTTCCGTTTTGTACAATGGTCTCGTTTTTAAGCCCTGTTTCGCCAACAGGCATCCTTTCTATGGCTTGATTCGCTCAGCATTCACGTCGTTAAGCCATGTTTCGCCAACAAACATCCTTTCTGTGGCTTGATTCGCTCAGCAGTCGCGTCGTTAAGCCCTGTTTTGCCAACAAGCATCTTTTCCGTGGCTTGATTCGCTCAGCAGTCGCGTCGTTAAGCCCTATTTCGCCAACATGCATCCTTTATGTGGCTTGATTCTCTCAGTAGTCACATCTTCGAGTTTTGTTTTGTACAATGGTCTCGTTTTTAAGCCCTGTTTTGCCAACACGCATCCTTTTCGTGGCTTGATTCGCTCAGCAGTCACCTCATTAAGCCATGTTTCGCCAACAGGCATCCTTTATGTGGCTTGATTCGCTCAGCAGTCACATCTTCGAGTTCCGTTTTGTACAATGGTCTCTTTTTTAAGCCCTGTTTCGCCAACAAGCATCCTTTCTGTGGCTTGATTCGCTCAGCAGTCACATCTTCGAGTTCCGTTTTGTACAATGGTCTCGTTTTTAAGCCCTGTTTCGCCAACAGGCTCCCTTTCAGTGGCTTGATTCGCTCAGCAGTCACATCTCAGGTTCTCGTTTTGTACAACAGTCTTATTTGCCTGGGCTCTCGTTCATATACAACGATCCCGTTCCCCCTTGTTCTACTTTCCGCTACCTATCCAGAGGTCAAAAGAAAAAAGAAAAAACAATAAAACAATAAAAGCAGATGACATTCTCCACTTCTCCACAGAGTTCAAATTTCCAGGTTTTATTCTAGTATTCAATCACTCCATACCTTGAACTTCTAAAAACAATTGTTATTATTCGCTCAGGTCTGCAAATGATTGAATAGGGGCAGGTGTAATACCTCAAAATTTGCCCTCATATTTCTTACCAATAATTGGCTTATGTTTGCATTCATCTACATTCTCATTAGGTTATATCATTCGAAATCATGCATTTCATTGAGCTCCTAAGGCATGAGATCTAAGGATTTTTGGTGACTTGAACGTCCTTACCCAGAGGATCATTTCTCAAGTTCCTTATTTAGGGTTTATTGGTCAAAAACTTTGAATCAGGCCATTGTGACTGGGATTAGGGTTGTCTCCCTATAATATCCCAAAGCCATTTTCTTCATCAATAATCATCCAAGATATTACATAGTTAATTAAGGAGCAAATTATGGCAAAGACTTGGGCTATGTGGTATAATCCAAGTACATTCGAGATATGTGAAAGACCAGCTTCATTCATGACTCACCCTTCAGTTTTTATTTCTCAGTTAGTTTTGTGTTCAGCAAGTGATCCAAATGGTGCATTAGAAGTTTTCTCAAGACTCAAGTTTCTACTGCCATTCAAGTTTATGTGTCCATCTCTGTTTAATTTTTATACTCATTCGCCCAACTTTTCAATTGTGTTCATTTTGATCCATCATCCAAATAAATCCATGAAAACACCTTTCAAGGTCCAATCCTCCTTTTCCTTTTTTAAATCCAATTACCAAAATATTTCATTTCTCAATAACCATTCAATCCATTTAATATTTGTTTCAAACCTCAAGTCATTACTTAATAATCATAGTCGAATTCATTGGGTCATCCGATTATCCGATTATTCATGGGTCCATCCATATTTCTAAACCATGTATAGATATTCATTCCTCTAAAAAGCCCAATATTAATTAAATATTTTACTAATTGAATTTTTCTTCTTTAAATAGTAAATTTAGTTATTTTTTGGGCCTTACTTACAAAATTCAACATAAGTTCACACTTGGTCCATTATATTCATCTCAAGTCCAAATACAAAAAAGAAAAGTAATTGATAATGAAAATCCCTGATAAAATTACAACAAGATGGAATTACAACAAAAAATTTGAATTGAGAGAAAAAAAACCAAAATCAATAGTTACAGGTGGAAGGACCAATTCAGAAAAATTCAGAAAAATATCAATTTGATTACACCAGAAAAATCTCAATTTCATTTACACCAGAAAAAAATCTCAATTCAGTTACACCAGAAAAATCAGTTAGAATAACAGAAATTCTGTTACAACTTTAACATAATTTATAGGGCATATATGTCAGTTCAGAGGGATGACACCAAGGATCTCTACAACACCAAAAAGAAGGAAAAAAAACGGACTCAATCCCTTCTTCAATCAGCGCTCTATATCATTTTCATGGAATCAAAATCAAGCATATCACAACTGCAAAAGAAAACCATAAATCAGTTATGAAAAGAAAACCAGAAGCAGTTACAGAATAAAAGATACAGGAAAAAAACTGAATAACAGAAAAAATGGAAATGGAGAAAACTTCACCTTCAATTCCAATCTCCAAGCTATCTCTCAGAATTCTCTCCCTCTCTTCAACTAGGAAGCCATCATCAATATCTTTTACCTTCTTCACTCTCCACAAAAAGAGAACTTAGGAACTCTCCAACCAAAATCTCTCTGATCCTCCATTATCAATCTCCAGTTTCCCTTAGCTTCAAGTCTTCATATCTTCTCTCAACAATCTTCCGCAGATTCAATCATCAATTCTTTAACTTCTTTCTTCAAGCCTTCATCAGCTTCTGCATAGATCTTCATCCCGCTCTTCACCAACTTCAAACCACGCAACCGTCTTCATCTGAATCATCATCAAACCTTGCAAACTCTTTCAATCTTCAACCTCCGAATCCTCTCTTCACCAATCGTCACCGCACCATCATCTTTCTCCTCTCCCACATCTTCAATCCTCAATCATATTCACCAAGAAATCTCTTCAATCGATCATCACCTTCGATCTTCAACATGCGTCATCATCTTTAACACGTTCATCCGCTAGTTCTTCATCACCTGCACGTCATCGCGTCATCACAAATCAACAAGAACCAACAACAACAACTTCAGATTTCGTAATCAAGAAGAAAGAGAAATCAGAATCTGAATTAGCCATACCTATAGCGTCTTCGAAAGTCTTCGGATCATCATTTATTTTCTTCTTCGTTGAAGCTTGTTGTAAACTTCGATCGATCGTCACGACCACTATCGATTGCGTAGAGTGAGGCTCAGATTGTTTTTCACGATTCGGAATGCCGTGAGATAGGACCGAGTGAGATGGAGATAGGATGTTGAAGACCGTGATAATGTGAAGAAGATGGTTCCGACGCCGTGAGAGAGGTTATATTTGTGTTGGCGACGTGAATGGTGACGAAGTGTCGTAGTAGACGATGATGATTAAAAACGAAGAAGAAAGGTTGAGAGGAGAATGGCGCCTTTGATTGTTTCTCCGACGAGTAATATTCAGTGAGAGACGTGGCGGCAACGGCATAGTGAAGAAGAAGAAGATTGAGGAGATTGTGTTACAATTTAGGGTTTTTTTTCTCTTTTGTGAACTCAACAGAATGAGGTTGGGCCGGGTTAACACCTTTCTCCATGGACTCCGATTCACACCCACACTAATCACCAATGCACCCCCTTTGCGCCTATGTTGAAATAAGAGTTGGCAGTGGGCCATGTTTTTGTTATTCATACCTTCATTCTACTACAACACCCCATGCGTCATCAGCATTGTGATTTGGGCCCAATATCATGGAAATCACTATTCGCACCCATGTTTTTGCTCACAGGCCACCCTGCGATTCTGATTGTATAGACTGGGCTTTTTCAGCCATGGATCCACAATTGAAATTGCTATCAGCACTATGGATCTTCTACTACACCCTTTGTTTCTATCTTCTTTTTTTTATTTTTTTTCTATGATTATTAGATAGTTAATGATCATTGGGTATTAATTATTGTTAAGATTTTTTTTATTATTAATTTTTGAGGATTAACTTTTTAACAATTTTGATAAGATTTTGTCATAATTTTAATTATGGTTTAGAATTAATTTGGATTAAATGGCTCATGAGCCGTTTTTTATTGATATTGGATCGATTTCGATTATGGTGAGGCATCGTAAAGAGAATATGGAAGATGAGCATTTATATTACTCATGGGAGATTACAAGACTTGGCATGAAGTTTTTTTTGGATTTCTTTTATATGAAGAATCGGTACTTCGATCAAGTAAGTAATCTCGATTTTTCACTTTAATGCACCATTCTAGTTGTATGCGGCTTAGGATCATATAACTTAAGGTGCATATTGAGCCCTCCCACCTGAGGCACTGGATTTATTTGTGTATTATGATTATATATGTCAATTTCGGAGCTTAGGGATTAGGTAACGAACAATAGAATCTGCTTCCTTTCACTTTCCCTTAAATCACCCTTTTTTACCCGTTTCGTCACAGTTATTAAAAATATTTTTAGGTGTGATAAAATTCTGGAAAAATTCATGAGTGATCTCCATCCTCTTAATTAATTTTGTATAATTTTTTTTCCATATTTGCAGGGTTTTAGTAATTAATTTTGATTTAGGTAACCATTTTCCCCATAGGTGTGAGACCTACCTTTTGTGTGTGATTAAACACTGGAATTTGTGACATTTTAATGCTCCTACGGAATTTTTTTCATAATTTTTAGTTCCCTTTTTGATCCACTCTGTGGAGTTGTTTTTCGGCGATCATGTCTTGTTATCTCAATCGTTAAGTAATTGTTTTGGCATTTTGGTGCATAATTTTGTGAAATCATTTTAGACCATGTTAGATACTGACTTCAACATTCCAGGGATTTAATTTCATAATTTTTAAAGCCTTTTTGCTATTTTTTCATGCCACCTAGATTGTAGGTCCAAATATGTGTTTATTTGCTCCATAATCTAAATGTTAGGAAGGCATTCATGCCATTTGCTTGAGGCACCTTTTGGTATCTTTTAGGAGTTGAGTATAGGTCATTTATAGGTCCTTAATTTCAGTTATAGGTCACTTTTTGAACCATATTCATTTGGTTTGTTTTTGTGTTCCTAAGTGCATTCTTATGTGAACTAATTTGACTTGAAACTTGTCATATTCTCTTCTAAATGTTAACATGAATTATGTGGAAACCATAAATTCCAAACCATGCATTCTAATTGAATCTCATATCTTGTATGCTACTTACCCATAATCATCTCATGCATATTCACATGTCATTCATCCTTTACTTGCATCATTTGCGATCTTATGCGATATTTGTTCATTTGCCCTCACATCTTCTTCTCCTTGCTCCCATATGCTTACACCATTGCATACATGATGGTATGTTCATTCATTCACATTCATAAGCATTCACTACTGACTTTGATGCTCATTTCATGTATTAACTCATGCTTGTAAGCCATATGCATTCATACTTCATCCATGAGCCCTAACTTGCATTTAGGTGAACTTATGTGAATATTTTGTACATAGTTGGACATAGTTTGATCTTGTGAGGTATCCTAGCATACCTAGGGACCTATAGCATGTAGCTACTGACTTTATAAGTCATATAACCTTTAGGTACCTTCATCTTTAGACTTAGGTCTTATTTTGAACCCTAGTTCCATTCTAGCATGTTTATGGTACTTAATCGCTTTTATGCTTTGATTTTACTTTCAATATGCATTGTCATGCTAACTTTTATTTTGTATGGGGAAAATTGAGGTAAGCCTCACTTCATTCCTATCTCTTATGCATTTTAATTGTGTTTTCCTTAGAACTTGGTGCCTTATTCATAGGCTTCCCTTTTGTTCTTTAGATTCAACTTAACTTCCTTAGGAAGTAAGTTGAACTCTAACTTGTTTTTCTTTTCCTTAGGTTTAGATTACCTCACAAACCATAGGATCACCTTTTGTACATAATAACTAAATTAGGGTTGAGTCTTAGTCCCTTAGTTTTTCTCTTTATTCAACTTGAGTCCTTCTTTCTCACCTCATGAAGAAAATAATAAAACACTTAATAAAGGTTAAATGTTCTTATACACCAGGAGACTTTGTTGCGGAGTACTTATACGCGTCCTGTTTCGGGGCGAGGTGTAAGTATTTACCACGATGGATAGGTCTTAGTATGAGAACATTCACAAACAAATTAAAAACACTTCTCATAAAAGACAAAAAAAAAACAAATAATAAACGACTATCTTGCGGGAACTTCTTTTCTCACCTCATTCACTCTAAACACGAACTTGCGACGACTTGTCTCGCATGCAAGACGGTAAACGCACTCGTACCAGACGAACCTGCAACACTTGAGCATAGAAATACGCAGTTCCAGCCGTAAAAAAATACAAACAAAGTTCCCACCTGGTTAGGCAAACTACATCGACTTTGATCCTCATTTTCCCGATCAGGTACGTAGGCAGCGGGGTAGGGCCCGTTCGAGCACATTCTTTATTTTCCCTAAATTTCCCCTTTTCTTTCCATTTTCTTTTCCAATTCCTTTCTCATTTCATTTACAGATCCAGTAGAAGTTCTTTTGTTCAGCAGCATTCGTATCTCTCACCCTTTGAAACAAACAAACAAGCGTGGATCCCGTCGGGTACGGCAGACGGTCTGGGGTGCTAATACCTTCCCAGGTCGTAACCGACTCCCGAATCCGGATCTTTGGTTTACAGGACCTTGTCCTTTCCTTCTTCATCAAGTTTGTGCAGCATTACCTTTCCCATTCCTTCGGGATAAAAATGCATGGCTGACGACTCTACCTTTTCTGCGTCACTTTCGCATTTGTACTAGGATGAAAATCCCGGGAGCGACAATAAGTTTTATCACAAGTCACTTACTAAATTTGGAAACTTCTTGATTCTTGATCTTTGAGATCACCAAAGCCCTTCTTTGGCCTTAAAAAGGTCCCTTTACTTGAAAAACATGATTGGAGGCCTTGAAATCCCACAGTTGACCAGTTTCTTCATTTACAAGTTACTGAAGAATTAGTTGACTTCCTCAATGAATTTTCTCACCAAATTTCACACATAGACCTCATATATCATATAAAAGCCTTTTACCACAATAATTGGTCAAAGATATGAGGATTCATTGATCTGAGGCAAAACCCTAATTAGGGTTTAACAGTGTAGGAGCCATTTGGCTGCTTCTTGTAATGTCACTTGGCTCTTGGCTTTGCTTGTAGAACCATAAATCTCCAGATGATTAATCATATGCCCTATGCTAGAACATGTGAATGCTATGCTTCAGTTTTCTATGCCAAATGCTAGGATATGGTATGTTATATGGTATGCTTATGATATGTAAATGATGATAAAAAGTAGAGGGCAAATTTGGGGTGTTACAAGGGTCACGTGGTACTGTTGGCTAAGGAAACAAATGTGTAGCTACTGAGTCATTTTTCTTTCCCTTTTTTCCGGTTGTGACATGGAATGAAGTTGTAAATTGGTTCATGACTTTGGAATAGGCCTTGTACATGGGATTTTGTATAATATGAACTACACTAATAATAATAATGTTTAATCCCAATAAAAATAACTTAAAAAATGTTAATAATTAAATAAAAGATAGAAAAGATTTTAAAATAAAATTTGGTTTTAAATTTAATAATAATTGAACCTAAAGAATAAAATTGAATTAAAATTAAAATTAAAACTAAAAGCTAAATATAAAAGCATGGAAAATAATTATAAATGTTGAAAAATGAAATGCTTTTGATTAAAGAGAAAATGAAATGAAATGTTTGTTGGAATGGAATGAAATGATTGTGAAAAAAAACATAATGCATGATTCACATTAACAGACGCAATTGAATCAAGCTTATGACTTTATATGCCTATGCGTATGAAAATGAATCAAAGAATGTAGCGTGAATAAGATAGGACAATTTTAGGGTATGACAGGTGGTTTTTAGTTAATTTGACCAAGTGTCCAAATTTCAAAAGGGGTGTGCATCTAAGGAAACCAAAATGGCTATCCCTCCTCCATGAAGGAAAGAGACAGTCACAACCTTTTTAAACAAAGTCAGATAAGCTAATGTCACATGATTTATTCAAAACAAAATGGATAGAAAGAAAAAGAAAAGTTAAAGCCCGCTAAATCAGATTTTTTATTTTTTTCGAAAAAAGGACTTAGGCAAAAATTGGGGCATCCCGTTGGACATCAACAAAAAAATAGTCCAGGAAAAATTTAGGGAAAATAAAATAATGAGAATCGCAAAAAAGCGAAAAGAAAGGATTGCAAAGAAAAATCCTCATCAAGAGAAAAAATATGTGTGACTACCAAGTCAACGAAAAAAGGGTGATTGTTATTTCCTGAACATCCTCATTAGATCTTAAATTGTCAACTTCATTGGGTTCTTAAACCGTTAGTTTTATCCTTTTGAGAGATAGACCTTTGTGTCGATTAGCTGAATATAGAACTGAAGAACATCACGAAGATTGGGTGAAATAAAATTTTGAGCCTAAAAATCCTTTTTTCTGAAAAAACATGAACCAAGCCAAGTTATAACCTTCAAAAGACCCAATTGAAGCATGGTTTATTTTGAAAGTGTACTTCAACGAGATAGCGTTCCTAACTCCCATGAGTTGTGCTAAAATATTTTGGTTGGTATTGCATATGCATTCAAAAATCAATGTCGTATCTAAACTAGTGATTCGTTAACAAGGTTTGGCGACATCTTTTCAATAAAAACTTCAAGATACATATGTGTTGCATTAGAATAATTATTCTCTGAATTGACATTTTCTATTTGCATACATTTGTTTGACATCATGAAAGCTTACACGTGAGTATTAGTGATGAGTTTAATCTTTTGAGGTATGAAATTCTAAAGAGTGATTGGCAAGTTATCTTAAGAATGACCATATTTAGAGGCATATTTCCTGAAGACTTTGTTGAGTATGAGCAAGTCTTCTTTCCCAGCTAATGATTTCACATGGGGAAAAATTTGAAGAGCTCGTTGATCAAAGAGTGTGCCAAGTTCAGTTAATCTGGGGAAGTTACGTCGAGATTCGACGAATCTCTCTTAGAGTTTGAAGACACTGAGGTAGTTTATTTCAAGTCCTTATGGTACAAAGTTTCCTCTTGGTGTAAAATCCTTTGTAGACCATGCAGTTTGTGGAAAAAGCTATGAAATGTGAACTCAATGTTATCCTAAGTAGATTTTTGTTCCAAGGAAGTAATTTGTTTTCCCCCATATAGCTGTTAATTATATGTTGGTCCCTGCAACAATGTTGATCTCTCTAGATTGTGAAACCTAGATTGAGAGTGCATTTATTTTGCACATATACTTTGTCTCCCTAGGAAGAATCTAATGAAGGTTCCCCATTGAAGATGGACTTTATTCCTCGACAGCAGGTGTGTCCTCAATTAACCTTGATAGAAGGTATTTTTCTCTCCAAGAATCTCGGCAGTAGATATCTTGGATGATTCAAAGAAATATTACAGTAAACCTCAGCATACGTTAGTTCTATTTTCCTTGATTAACCTCGGCAGGAGGTGTTTCCTCTTGTTTACTAGTAAGTCTCGGCAGAAGATTTTCAGTTAACCTGATCAGAAGTTATTTTCTTTCCAAGAATCTCGGTAATAGATTTCTCGAATGATTTCAAAAGAAGAATCCCATAGTTGGCCTCGATAGAGGATGTTTTATTTGTAGATTCTTTGGTTAATCTCGACATTAGATCTCCATCAGACTTCAGCATACGATGTTTTCTTTCTAGGATCTCGGCCATGGATTTTCTAGTTAACTTTGATGCTTTTAAATTTAGACAAAGAATTATTTCTTTTCAGAATCTCGATAGTAGATTCCCTGGCTAGTTCCGGCAGTAGATTTTTTCCAATTGAGATCTTTTGAAATTCCCACAGTGGACTTCGCAGTAGGTTCTCTGTAACGCCCCGATTATTTATTTAATAATTTAATTTAAATAATTAGAATTGTTGTGTATTGTGTGTGGTGTGAAGTTAGTAGTATATGGAAGGCAGAATGATATTATTTAATATTATATGAATTTAAATAAATTATATTATATTTAATAAATAAAAATATTGGAATATGACGGGAAAGGGTTTGTTGGTAATTGGACAAGAGGATAGTGAGGGCAAGATTGGAAGTCCTTAGTTGGGGTCTAAGGGTTATGTTTGGAATTTAGGAAAAAATGTATCAGTTCGTGAAAACTGATCATGAGTGAGAACGTGAACAAAGGTAGAAGAAGGAGATAGGGCAAGAGCTTGAAAAGGAGAATTCCGGCTAGGAGAAGGAAATTGTCCGTCAAATTAAGGTAAGGGTGGGTTTTTTTTCATCTCCTAAGGGTATTATAATATAAATAGTAGGCATAGGATTGTCGAGTAGGAAACAATGTGGTTAGAGGAATTTTGATGAAAAACATGTTAGAACAATTAGGAATTGTTGAAATTATGATAATTATTTGAGTAGGTGATCAATTGTATGTAGAATGATGAAAATTCTGAGTTTTTTTGGCCTTAAGAAGGGTTTCAGAGTGTAGGGATTTTAGCAAGGTCGGCTGGTTCGCAGAAGAAAAACTGCATAAATCGCAGTTCTCACTTAGCGAGTGTTTGATATTTTTGGACCCTTCTTGGTAGAAAGTTGCTCGCTTAGCGAGCAGGCAGGTCGCTTAGCAAGACCTGGAGTGAAAAAAAAAGTTATTTTATTATGAAAAATTCTCTAAAATCCTTTATTTAATATATTAATGAATGGGGATTGATGTAGTGATGTTAGAGGCATGTATGGAGGTGTTATGAGCTTGTTTAGAAGGATAATGAACATAACATAATAGAAACATGAGTTAGTATATATATATGTTGTTGATGTTTGTCGCTCCCAAAGATTTGCATCCTGGTACAGGCGCGAACGGTCGGTGAAAGAAGAAAAGAAAAGAGTCTCCAGGGCATTTTTATCCCGAAGGAAAGGTAATGCTGCATAGACCTAGAAAGATATGGATAAGACGGTCGCGAACCAGAGAGACTGAGAAAGGGGGTTGGTTACAACCTGGGAAGGTATTAGCACCCAGATTGTCCGTCGTACTCGACGGGATCCGCGCTTAAAAGATTTGTGTTTTAAAGGGGTAGTGTCAGTGCAATCTGTGCATCAAAGCTGGAAAGAATGCAAGTGTCAGTGTAAAAGAAATGTGAAGTATATAAGAGAAGTGTCAGTGTATGAACAGAAGTGAAATTCCCAAGATAATGAGACTAAAAGAATAATACTGTAGGAGGGAGGAGTATACAGAGACTTTTGTTCGATAACTGTTAAGTTATGCCTACGTATCCTCTCGTGCAATGAGGAAGTCAGAACATCGTAGTTCGACTCAAAGAGACTGAAAGATAAGTTGACTTGTGAACTGCTTACTTGCCTATGCTCAAGTGTATGACCTGTCTGGCTCAGGTGCTAACTGTCTTGCATTAGACGGAAGAAGCAAGTCCTCGTTTGTGAGTGAATGAGATGAGAAAAGAATCCCGGAGGAGACGATTATTGTTTGTTTTTGGTGTTTTCAATCTTTTATTGCTTTTGGTTTGTCATAAGTTGATGAGCTTAAGCCTAAATCAAAGGTTAGTAAACTCCTCACATCTTCCCTCTGATTAGGGGTAATGAGGATACCTTAAATGTGAAGTAAGCACCTCACACTTAATCACCATGATGTGGGATTAAGATCATTAACCTACTTGTGATTATTTAGATGTTTTTTGTTGTTTTTGTTTAGTGTTAAGTAATGAGATTAAGCCATAATCAAGTATTTAATGGACTCATTACACCATCCTAATAGAAGGATAATAGATGAGAACATTTAAGCTAAGTAAGGCTCCTCAACTTAATCCATGATTAGGGATTAACTTCTTGACAAAACAAAGCCTTTATTAGATGGATTTTAGTTAATGGTAAGATGAAGAAATGATTTTTATAGTTTGTAAGACAACTTGAGGGGGACTTGTCCATTAACGCTAGGGTTAGTCCTTCTTAACCAGTTAAGGAAGAATTAGAACCCTAATGCAAGGCCCAAGTTACAAGCTTGATGTCTTGATGATTATTAAGTGAATTGATTAAAGGGTTTAAACACATTAAGGGTTCAACACTTAGGATTAAAGTTATACACTCCATCCTAATAGAATGATGCAGGCATAAGCTTAATCACAAAGCCTTAAAACCTTTAGGGTTTAATCCTTGATTATGAGGTGAGAAAAGAGACTCAAAGATGACACAAAGGTAAAAGATAAATGGGGGACTAATCAAACCCTAATTATTATCATACTTGGTTGTTCCTAGGGCTTATGAGGCTTGCAAGAAGATCTCTAGGAGAAGAGCCACCAAGGAAGAAGCAGATGAAAGGAAGAAGCAAGAAAGAAACAAGACAACTTGCTTCACTTAAGAAGACAAGTTGCTTGAAGAAAGAAAGTGGGAAAGAGCATGAATGAGCAAGCTCACTCTAGTACACAAGATAAAATGCAGCAATGATTCATAAGAGGGATGAGAAGAGATTGTGAGAAGTGAGGGCAAATTCACTTCTAAAAACTACTTACCACCTGAAAAGTTAGCAAAAGAAATGAAATGCAATGCAAATGAGATGAAATGTCATGATGCAAAACCAAAGTCAGAAACATAAACATGATGTTAAGGGTGCTAAGGGGTGATGTAAACTCATGACAAGAGATGAGAGTGATCAAACAAGCATAAGGATGTAAATGAGGCATGCTTTGAACCATGGAAGTTCATGAAAGTTTATGAAATGCAATGGACATATAACATGGAAAATGAAAGATGCAATGATCAAACATGGTTCTAACATGTCCTAAGATGCTTTATGAATCATGTGGGTGCACAAGATGTCATGGCAAGTCATTGAATGCAAGCATATGAGAAATGAATGCAAAGGAAGGCACAAATTAGGGTTTATGATCAACACACAAAGCAAAATTCAAAATCAGAAGCAAAGGACATGATAAAAAATTGAAAATGGGGTCAAGGGAACCCTAACCCTACACAAGTTCACTGCCCAAAGGAGGGGACCTAACTCTTAACCTAGTGCAAGTTATGATTTTCTTAAGTCAATTAGGGTTTTGGGATACCTCACAATAAAAAATGCAAAACAAATTGAAAATGGAAGATCAAATCAAACCAAATTTATCCTATAAACTAAATGCTATGAAGGATGCAATGCAAGAAGAACCATCATCAAACTCTCAATGGTTAGGCAGAAAGGATTTTTCCAAATTGGAACAAAAATATTGCCTTAAAATGAATTTAATTCCAATGAAAATTGTCAAAATAGGTCAAGAACCAAAAATAAATTTTCTTTGAGAGTTTGATAATGTTTCTAAATGTTTTGGAATGCAATGTGAATTTTTTTGGAATTTTTAAATACCTAAATGTATTTTTAATTAATTAATTTTCATTAACTAATTAAAAATAAACATCTAAATGATTTAAAAATAATTTTTAATGCAAAAAATAAAAATAAAAATATTTTTGGGTTCTAAAAATTAATGAAATGTTTGAAAAAAAATTTCAGAATTTTTAAATGTTTTTTACTATTTTAAATAATTCGTGCAAATTAAATGACAAGAAAATGAAATGAAATTAAATAAAATGAAAAGTAAGCTAAATGAATGGATCAGATTGGTTCTGGGCTTGTGAGGGTTGACTTGGCGCGCAATCCTACGGCCCAAGTTCAAACCTGGCTAATATTTATTTAATAATTAATTAATCCTAGGTTAAGTTAATTAATTACTGATTAGGGCTTAATGAGCCATCTGGGCCATCCAAGCGCGCGCGGGAAGCTTGATCCTAAGGCCATTATTCAAAGTTACTAATTAATCACAATTAGGGCAAATGACTTTCAGATGACCAGAACAGTGGTTCCGGTCATCTTCTCCGGCAAGCCCAAACCCTAGATTCTTCTACAGGTCACCAAACACGAAATTTCTTCCACCAAAATGATCCTCTCATCAATCTAAACCTAAACCCTCATCTCAAATCCATTTATTTTCTCTCACAAGCCTGAATCGAAGCAAAACACAAAACACGGGCAAATGTTCAGAGATGTCATACATGCTGGTTTCTTCACCATTTCGAAAAATAAATACATATTCATGATCAGGAGAACACATAGCATCATAAAAGAACTCAAAAATTAGTTTCTGGGAAAAATGTTCTTCATGTTACCTGAGATGAAGCTTCTCTGTTTTTGAGCTCTCTGAACTTTTCCTTTGTGCAAACCTGCTTCCCTGAACCTTCTAATGATGGAATGAAGTTTAGAAAGCTTTGAGAGTGGCTGGTTATGGCTGTTTTATTCTGGTGTAGCAGAAATGAAGGTCTCTATGTGTGGTGATTCATGTTGTTTCAGGGGGTGCTTCTTGTTCTATGAGTGATTTGTGGTTTGTGGGTGAAGAAATTTTGGATGTTTGAAGGCCGTGTTGAGAGATTCGAAGGGGGAAAGTTTTTTGACAGTTTTTGTGTATGCTGCAATGTGGGAACTTTCTGGCTTGTGTCTGGTGTGTTTAGGGTTGCTTGATGTCCACATATCAGACTCTGGTTGGATAGACAGTTGGTGGTGGCACAGTGGGATTGGCATGGGCAAAATGCAAAAAGTCAAGATCTTGTGTACTATGAGTATGGCTCGGGTCAGAGGAAAACTTGGGGCTTGTCCTACCTCAGCTTGAGTCAAGGAAGACCCTTGGATGATTCATGAAGGACTGCAGCACTTGGATCACAAGATAGCATGAGTTTTGCATTTTGGCAACTTGTCACATTTTGTGGTTTTTTGGTCATGAACATGTGATATCTCTTGCTGAATTTTGTTGTGAGATGTCCCATAAGGCTATGGCGATGTCTTGAGACCAGCTAGAGATCACACAAACCTTTGGGAATCATTTTGCAAGAATTCCCCTTTTGCACTTTTATGGAAGATGGCTTATGGTTATTTGAAATTTAAGACATGGAAATGGGAAGTTTCTTGGGCCAAACTGAATTTTAAGTCATGCATTGTGTTTGTATGATGATTAGAGGTCACATAGAAGTCACATAAAGGCTTGTCATGAGAATTTGCAAATTTTCCATTTTGTGCAAAAGTGAAATTTCAATGATTTTATCCAACTTTGTAAGGCCATAACTTTTGATCCAAAATGAATTAGAATGAGTTCTTGTACTTTTTGAAAATGGGAGGATCCATTCTACAACTTTCATGACCAAAGTTTTCTCATTTGAAGCATTTTTGAATCAAAAAAGAGAAGGTTGAAAAACTTTCCCAAAATGGCAAGTTTTCATTACAAGTCACTTTCCCAAAAAGGAAAATTTGCAAATGGCTTGAAATTCTTCAATTTTGTGAACTTCTAACACCTCCTATGACAAAATAAAGATCCTACACATTCAAAATGGTGGAGAATGCCCTTTGGTTTGGTCATTGGGGGCCTTAGATGCCCTGATTTTGCACTGACTTGCTCAAGAAGTCAACTCTTGATTAGATGCCTTCCCCATGGAATTTCTTCATGAAAATTGATATGCATGATCCTTATAACATATAGAGACCAATAGAAACAAGAATGACCAAAAAATTTGCAGTTATGGCCTCTGAAACCAAAACCCTAATTTTAGGTCATCTGTGCAGTTAAACCTGGCTCTGCTTCCATGCCTTTCTCAGCTCTTGTGATTCTTTGACTTCTTTGATCTTGAGAGGATATAATATGATGCTTGAACATTCATGGACCCCCTTGAGATGATTGAAGACCTTTGGAGTGGCTCAAATGGCTCAGGGATGGCTCAGATCACAAACCCTAGATGCATATGACTTTGAATCAATGCAGTGAATCCAAAATGTGGTATGAGATGCTATGATTGAATTTATGCACATGTAAAGATCACAAGCCATGGAGTGAATGAGTGAGGGAAAATTTGGGGTGTTTACAGCTGCCCCTATTCAAACATGAGTTAGCTGTGCAGGATGTAAGCAACGACTTAACAGGCAAACAAGATAACTTGTGGTTGAATACCAAAGACAGTCCAAGATTTGCACTCACTGAATGAAGAAGAAAAGGGATATAGATTGTAAAAGGAAGTAAAGTATAATTATAAAGTGCGGGTGACGGAGGACGACCGTTCGAGCAGAGGACGACTGCTGGGGATGAAGCAATGATGGGGACGGCCGACATGCTGGGGATAATGCGGGAAATAAAGCAATGACGGGGACGGCCGACAAGCTGGGGATGTAAGAGATTATGATGGGGACGGCCATCAAGTAAAGCTATGAGACTCTCTGGGGTTTATAGGTAAATGAAATAAATGATGAGGTACGGTCATCAAAGGTGAAGGACGATCGCCTGGCAGGGTACGGCTGCTCTGTTGGGGATAAGATGAGGGACGGTCATCTAAGGTGAAGGATGATCACCTGGCAGGGTACGGCTGCCGAAAATATCACGACATAGGACGAATGTCGGATGGGAAAGGTCGATGATGGGGACGGCCATCGGATAAGCATGATGAAGGACGATCATCGAGAGGTGAAGGACGATCACCTAGCAGGGTACGGCTGCTCTCAGGGTTTATCATGACATAGGACGAATGTCAGATAACAGGACCAATGATGGGGACAACCATCGGATAAAATGATGAAGGACGATCATCAGGAGGTGAAGGACGATCACCTAGCAGGGGACGGCTGCTAAAAATATCACGACATAGGACGAATGTCGGATAGGAAGGGGGTCTAATGAATAGAGACTCCACTGGGGGTGATGAAGGATGATCATCAAAAATGGTGAAGGACGATCACCGGGCAGGGTACGGCTGCCGAAAGGTATCATGACATAGGACGAATGTCAGATAGAAGAGAAGTTTTGCTGGGGACTTCGCTGGGGAAAAGTAGACACAGACGAGTCCCTAAATTCAAGAAGATATAAGTGTTTGACACGGTGTATAGATTAAAGACGCAGACGAGCACCCTTAAGACTGTGATACGGACGAGTATCAGTAGAAACAAATGCTTGACGCACATTCAAAGATGATGATACGGACGAGTACCAACTAGTTAACAAAGAACACGGACGAGTGTTGATTCTGAGGGGACTCTTCTGGGGAATGACAGACACAGACGAGTGTCTAAATTCTAGAAAGAGGTAAGAGTATCTGGCATTGCGTATGGATTAAAGATGCGGACGAGCATCCTTAAGACTATGATACGGACGAGTATCAGTAGAAACAAACACTTGACGCATGTTCGGAGATGATGATACGGACGAGTATCAACTGGTTAACAATGAACACGGACGAGTGTTGATCCTGAGGGGATTTAAGTGGTATATACAAGATACGGACGGGTATCTGTATGAGTAGACTGTGATAAGTGAGACTCAGACGAGTGCTCAATTTGCTGGGGAGAGCACGACACGGACGAGTGTCAGAAAAAAGTGTATTATAAACAAGTATATGATTTACAAAGTGTTTAGTTAACTATGTTGGGGAAGGTGGCACAGACAGGTGTCAGGGAATTGTATATACGTATTTGTGAGTGCAAAGGGGATACTTTGGCTTTCCACTGGGGATATGACACGGACGGGTGTCAAGAAGGAGTGTGCATCTGTATTTGTAAGGGAAATGTTTTGGCTCTCCGGTGGAGAATTAGGAAATATTCCGTATATTGTTGGTAGATTGTCAGTATTTACAAGTGTTCCGTTCGACACATGGCTTATGATTTATGCAATATGTTTGATTTTTGCCGTAATGCTCCGTATTAAACGGAATGCTACGCTCTGTGGGAAAATATGATGCGAATGCTATGATTATGCAAAGACAACGATCTGGGATTCGGATCCCAATGCTGAGGAGATCTCTGGCTGATCTGCTTGAAGCGGATATCCCAGCTGGGGATGAGATCATTGGTAGATCTGACATTTATGACTCTGCATGGGGAAGTAGGTCGTTGATAAACCTATCTTGGTAATGAGGGACCCAGCTGGGGCTTGCAGAAGCTTTCTTTACTCTGTTGTGAAATCTTCAGGCACTGCTCTTCTGGATAGAGGCTGAAACTCTGTGGGGTGATGGTTCCCTGTCTAGCACTCGGCTGGGAAAGAAAAAAGATCATTTGGAAGATCTTCCTAGAGATTTCTGTAGGGATCCTGCTGAGGATGATACTTGATAACTCAGCTGGGGATATGAACACCTCCTGGTACTGCTTTGGGGAAGTGATGCCTGGCCAATCTGATGGGGAGAAAGCAATCTCTGGGGCTGTTTGGAAGGCGTGTTGAGGAAACAATGATTTGGCAGTCTATCGGGGAGAAGCCTTCATGCCCCATGCTGTGCTTTGGACACCTGCAACCCTGTAAAGACAAAGATACATACAAGTACCCCGATGTATCCCTTACTGGATTCCATCATAGGAGTTTAGACAATCCCGGGAGTCAATATATTTCCTGCAAGCATGTAGTTTAGGAAAGACGCATCTGTATTTATGCAATCAATATATTAACGACATCGTACATTTTGCAAACGAAAATAAAATGTGCGAGACGAAACGTGACTGAAAATCTGATTTTATTGATTCGTGTGCCCTGAATTGGCAAGGTACAGTCAAAGAAACGGATCCCCCGAAATGAGGAGATCGTTACAAATTGAGAAACAAAAAGATGATGGCAATGTCGATGACGCTTCAAGGAGCTTCTCTTTGCTATGACTTGTATGACATTTGACATTCTTCTCGACTTGCTTTCTGAAGAAGGCTGATTCTGACCGACGCTCGAACCTTTCGAAGCTCACCAAGTTGTAAAAAGACGAATTCAGAATGCAGTTGTTCGCTTATTCCCTTATTTTGCGTGGATCGCCCTTTCAGGTTTTCAATCCACCGGGATACCCATTTTTGCCTGAGTTGTCCAATGAGGCTTTTCAACTCAGCGGGTGTACATTTTTTGTTCATTTTCCCTTATTTTTGCCCGAGTCTTTTACTCTGTTTTTGACTCGCCGGGATGCCCTATTTTTGCCTGGACTTACATTCTGTTTTTATGTCCAGCGGGTCATTTTTATGCGAAGTATTTTTTAACTGCATCTGAATTCACAGGGGATAGGAAGTCTTCACCATCCATAGTACTGAGCATCAGTGCTCCACCAGAGAAAACTTTCTTCACTACGAATGGCCCTTCATAGTTCGGAGTCCACTTGCCCCTGTGATCTGTATGAGGAGGGAGGAGTCTTTTCAGCACAAGATCTCCTACTTGGTACTCCCGGAGCCTGACTTTCTGATCGAAGGCTTTCTTCATTCTCTTCTGATACAACTGCCTGTGACAAATTGCAGCCAATATCTTCTCTTCAATCAGATTCAGTTGTTCGTATCGGGACCGGACCTATTCTGCTTCGTTCAACTTAACATCCATCAGTACCCGCAGAGAGGGTAATTCAACTTCAACAGGTAGGACTGCCTCCATACCATACACAAGCTGATACGGTGTTGCCCCAGTGGATGTTCTGATTGACGTACGGTACCCATGCAAGGCAAATGGTAACATTTCATGCCAGTCTTTGTAGGTGACCACCATCTTCTGCACAATCTTCTTGATATTCTTATTAGCCGCTTCTACAGCGCCATTCATCTTTGGCCTGTAAGGAGAAGAATTGTGGTGTTGGATCTTGAAGTCCCGGCATAGTTCTGCCATCATTTTGTTGTTTAAGTTGGAACCATTATCAGTAATGATTCGCTCGGGCACTCCATACCGACAGATGATGTCTCTCTTTAGGAATCGGGCCACTACTTGCCTTGTAACATTTGCATAAGAAGCTGCTTCAACCCACTTGGTGAAATAGTCAATGGCAACCAGGATGAATCTGTGGCTATTTGAAGCAGTCGGTTCAATATTGCCAATCATATCAATGCCCCACATGGCGAAGGGCCAGGGTGAAGACATCACATTTAGAGGATTTGGAGGCACGTGCACTTTATCTGCATAAATCTGGCATTTATGGCACTTTCTGGCATAGGCACAACAATCTGCGTCCATTGTGATCCAGTAATAGCCCGATCTCAACAACTTTTTAGCCATTGCATGCCCTCCTGCATGGGTACCAAAGGGTCCTTCGTGCACTTCGTGCATTAACAAGTCTGCTTCTGTCTTGTCAACGCATCTGAGAAGTACCATATCAAAGTTTCTCTTGTACAGGGAACCATCAGTATTCAGGAAGAAACTACCAGCTAGCCTTCTTAATGTCTTCTTATCATTGGAAGATGCCCCAGGTGGGTATGTTTGATCCTCCAAGAAGCATTTGATATCATGGAACCAAGGCTTATCATCTTTGACAACATCTGCTGCAAATACATATGCTGGTCTGTCAAGTCTGGACACTGAAATCCGAGGTACAAAGTTGGCAGCTTGAACTTTGATCATGGATGAAATGGTAGCCAAAGCATCTGCAAACTGATTTTCGTCTCGAGGGATATACTCAAGCTTGACCGTTGTGAAGAAAGTCAATAACCTCCTTGTATAGTCCCTGTAAGGTATCAGATGATCTTGGTGGGTGCACCATTTGTCGTTGGTTTGATTAATTACCAGAGCTGAATCTCCGAACACCGTCAGAGTCTTGATCCTGAGGTCAATGGCTTCCTCAAGACCCATAATACAAGCTTCGTATTCAGCTTCGTTGTTAGTGCAGTTAAAGGTGAGTTTTGCCGAGAAAGGCATGTGAACTCCTTTGGGTGTAATGAGTACTGCACCAACACCACGACCATTCATATTAACAGCCCCATCAAACATCATAGTCCATCCTTCTTCTGGGTCAGGCCCTTCAGTGTGAATAGGCTCTTCATGATCTTTTGCTTTTATGAACATGATGTCTTCATCAGGGAAGTCAAATCTCATAGGCTGGTAATCATCAATGGGTTGCTCAGCAAGGTAATCAGACAACACACTGTCCTTGATGGCTTTCTGAGATGTATATTGGATGTCATATTCCGTGAGGATCATTTGCCATCTTGCAACCCGTCCAGTAAGTGTTGGCTTCTAATAAATGTACTTAACTGGATCCATCTTTGAAATCAACAAAGTAGTGTGGGTCAACATATACTGCCTTAGTCGGCGAGCAGCCCACGCTAAAGCACAACAAGTTTTCTCGAGCAGTGAATAACGTTGTTCACAGTCGGTAAACTTTTTGCTTAGGTAGTATATTGCATACTCTTTTCGACCAGACTCGTCATGCTGGCCCAGCACACACCCCATTGACTCTTCTAATACCGTCAAGTACATAATTAGAGGTCTTCCTTCTACTGGAGGCATAAGGATTGGAGGCTCTTGTAGGTATTCCTTGATCTTGTCAAAAGCCCTCTGGCAGTCTTCGTTCCACCTGACCGTTTGTTCTTTTCTTAACAGCTTGAACAAAGGTTCACAGGTTACTGTAAGGTGAGATACGAACCGTGAGATGTAGTTCAATCTACCTAGAAAACCCCGAACTTCTTTTTCTATCTTCGGTGCAGGCATTTCTTGAATGGCTTTGACTTTGTCAGGGTCAACTTCAATCCCCTTCTCACTTACAATAAATCCTAGCAGCTTACCGGATCACACCCCGAATGTGCACTTGTTGGGGTTTAACTTCAGTTGGTACTTTCTCAGACGCTTGAATAGCTTCAACAGATTTACCAGGTGGTCTTCTTCTGTGAGGGACTTGGCAATCATGTCATCCACATAACATTCAATTTCTTTATGGATCATGTCATGGAATAATGTTACCATAGCCCGTTGATAAGTCGCACCAGCATTCTTCAGTCCGAATGGCATTACCTTATAACAGAACGTGCCCCAAGGTGTGATGAAAGTTGTCTTCTCCATGTCTTCAGGTGATATCTTGATCTGATTATATCCTGAAAATCCATCCATGAAGGAGAATACCGAGAACTGAGCCGTATTATTAACCAATACATCAATGTGAGGTAATGGGAATTCATCCTTCGGACTGGCTCTGTTCAGATCCCGGTAATCCACAAACATCCTCACCTTGCCGTCTTTCTTAGGCACAGGTACAATATTAGCAACCCACGGCGGATAGCTGGTCACAGCAAGGAACCCGGTGTCCCACTGTTTCTGTACCTCTTCTTTTATCTTCATTGCCATATCTGGGCGAGTACGGCGCAACTTCTGTTTTACTGGTGGGCAGTCTTCCTTCAGAGGCAGCTTGTGCATGACAATATTGGTGTCCAACCCTGGCATGTCCTGATAAGACCAAGCGAAAACATCCACATACTCCCGAAGCATATCAATCAGTTGTTCTTTCACTGAATCTTGTAGGCAGGCCCCGATCTTAACTTCTTTCACGTTTTCTTCCGTACCAAGATTAACCGTTTCAATCTCCTCCTGATGAGGAGTGATAACCTTCTCCTCTTGCCTTAACAACCTGGCTAGCTCTTCAGGTAGCTCATAATCTTCTTCAACCCCTTCATCAGCTTGATTTATTGGATTGTCAAAGTCATACGAAGTCATAGCAGTGTTGTTGTCGGTGCAATCTGGAGGGCACTTTCTGCAAGGTTTTAGATTGGTTTATTTTAGTGATCAATTTTAATCTTGTTTAGAAAAAGTGAAATGAAGTTATCATTTTGAAAAACATTGCCATTTTATTTTTGTACAAAAAGAAAAATGAAAAACAGTGAGCGAAAAAGAGACTTGTTTGCAAAAGATGTCCGATATTCATTGATTAATCCATTTGCACAAAATTACAAGATGGCCCGATTACAAAATGAGTCTTGTCATCTTGGGCAAGATGCAAGACTTGATGCATGCTTAAAATATACAGGAAATAATAATTACTCTGCAGGAGTAACCCTTATAATTTCATGGGAAGACCAGTTAAGGACTTGGCTCCCTGGGATCCTTGGACGTATCCAGCTCTCCAGGTTGCGGTCGCTTTCCTCCTCATCTTCCAAGTTGTTTACAGCATCCGGGGTGAGCATTCCCCCGCTGACAAAACTTGGCTCTTTAGCAGCCTCCGATTGATCTTGTTGAGTTGGTCTGTAACCCAACCCAAATCTGTCTTCTTTCTTTTCCACGGGCAACAGCTTGCCCCAGCCTTGGGCAGTACCCTCCTCAACAACCTTTCGGGCTTGCTGATAAGACGTTATGAAGGTTCCCAGTACATCAGATGCTTCATTAATGTTCAGGGCCTCAAACCCCTGGCTCATAGTTTCATGGATCTCTCCATCCATCTCAATGTACTTATACGTAGCCAGATGGCTAACAAAGATGTCTTCTTCCCCACAGATGGTGATGATCTGGCCTTCCCACTCGAATTTCAGCTTCTGGTGAAGGGTAGACGTAACAGCGCCAGCGGCATGGATCCAGGGTCTACCCAACAAACAACTGTAGGCCGGCTGAATGTCCATCACATAGAAGGTAGTTTTGAAGGTTTGCGGGCCAGTCATCACAGGCAGATCAATCTCTCCAAGCACTGATCTTTTAGAGCCATCAAATGCTCTCACCACCAAATTACTCGGACGCAGTGCCAAGCCATCATACTCTAGCTTCACCAAGGCTTTCTTTGGTAGGACGTTGAGCGAGGACCCAGTGTCCACCAGTACATGAGATAGAACAACACCCTTGCATTCCAAGGTGATATGTAAAGCCTTGTTGTGGTTACGTCCCTCTGTTGTTAAGTCAGCATTGGTGAAGCCCAGCCCATGGCTGGTATTGACATTTGCCACCACAGTTTCTAGCTGATTAACGGTAATCTCCTCCGGCACGTATGCTGCGTGCAGGACTTTCAATAATGCATTCCTGTGAGCTTCAGAACACATCAACAGGGATAATATGGAGATTTTCGAGGGAGTTTGGTGAAGCTGATCCACCACCCTGTAATCACTTCTCTTTATGATTCTCATGAACTTGTCTACATCTTGTTCAAAAGATGTCTTCTGAGTTTCCTTGGCAATTGGCTCTTCAGATATCACACTCTTTCCTCTTGCTTTGGCAGCAGCTTCTGCTTCAGCATTAGGTCTTTGTGTTTGTGAGGCAAAAAGGCGTCCGCTTCTGGTGAAGCCTCGGCCTCCCCCAACATTATCAATTTGTGGAGAAGAGGTTGAAGAATCCAAAGTGATTTTCTCCCCGTTGCAGTAAAGATCAGAGCCATAATGCCAAGGTATGGCATTACCACTTTCATAGGGAACTGGTCCAGGCACCGTGATAGTAACTGGACTGACTGCTGCAGAGGAGGGTACTGTAATGGTGTGCGGATCGTATTAAATTGTGACTGGTGATCTGGCAGGAGGTGCCACTGCTTGTTGTTGGAAATTGTTGCTTGGAGGAACATCTGATGGGTCGTAGTAGATGGTGACTGCTGAGACATCTTCATTAATTTCTATTGGCGTTGTAGAAGATTCTGCTAATAACATGGATGTTGATGTTATAGAAGAAATGGTTGTTGAAATCTGACTTGTTGAAGCGATGGATGGAGCCATTGCTGATGATATTGATGAATCGGTAGGAATGATTGTTGCTGCTGTTGTAGAAGAATCATGAATTGTTGTCAAAGGAATTGCAGGATTTGTAGGCGCCGTCGTTGAGATCTGAAGGATACCATCCTTGATAAGACCATTTATGCCGCTTCTCAAAATTATCACACCCGTTGACTGCAATGTTGCAATACCCACAACCGAGCTCACACCCGGGGAACACCTGGCACTCTAGAAGCTGAGCTTTAATTTCGACCAGAGGTGTTCGAATTTGTGCAACACTGGTGATCAGAGTAGATGGTTTGTCTTCCTCAATGGCATTAATCCTTGGCCCACCATGATTAGGCATAGGATTTCTGTTGATATTCGGAGGAGGTGCGAAGTTGAGGGCTTTAGAATCCACCAGATCTTGAACTTTCATTTGTAAGGCCCTGCATTTTTCAGTATTGTGGCCTGGTGCATTGAAATGGAAAGCACACCTGGAGTTGACATCATAATTCTTTGGGAGATTGGAGGGATCTGGAGGTGCCAATGTCCTTAACTCAACCAAGTTAAGCTTCAGGAGTTGTGGCAATAAGGCAGCATAAGGCATAGGGATAGGGTCAATCACCCTGTTTGCCTGTGATGGTCTTTGTTGGAAGGGTCTTTGTTGTTGATTGCTATTGTTGTTGTTGTAGGTTCTCTGTTGCGGATACTGAACTTGCTGTTGATAATGTGGTTGTTGTGGTTGTTGATATGCTGGTTGCTGAGGGATCGGAGCTGGAATAGTGACAGCTTCTACTGATCTGTGAACATACTGAGGTCTGCCCCTGCTGGCATGAATGGCATTTGTCTCACCGGTCCTTCGAGGTCCCACAAAAGGCTTCCTGGGATTACTGGACGAACTTGCACCATTATCATAAATTTTGCCCATTTTTAATAGACTTTCAATTCTTTCACCGGCTATAACTACGTCAGCAAAACTGGTGGAAGAAAAGGCAGCCAGCCTATCAATGTATGTTCCTTGCAAGGTGTTCATGAACATGTCGGCCATTTCTCTTTCCGACATGGGTGGCTGGACAGCAACAGCAAGCTGTCTCCACCTTTGGGCATATTCCCTGAAACTTTCTCTGGAAGATTGAGACATTCCCATCAGGAGGGTCCTGTTAGGAGCCATATCCAAATTATATTGATATTGTCTGATGAAGGCCTCAGCTAGGTCCTTCCAGCACCTGATAGTAGCTCTGGTCAGGTGTGAGTACCACTCCCTTGAAGCCCCAGTCAAACTGTCTTCAAAATAGAACATCCACAGCTTTTCATCCATGGTATATGCTTTAAGTCTCCCCAGAAAAGACTGCAGGTGAGTTTGTGGACAAGAGGTTCCATTGTATTTCTCAAAGCACGGGGGTTTGAACTTGTGGGGAATTCTTACCCCATCCACTAACCCCATATCCATTACATCAAAACCCAAGGAGTTTTGAGACTCCAGAGATCTCAACTTCTCAGCAATTTCATCAAACCTCCTATCATAGACTTCATCCCCAGCTCCCATGACAGTAAATTGCTCCTCTTGGGGGTCTTCTTGTAATATCCTCCCCCCAGTAGTATTTCCTTGCACATTACCTGGGATGTTGACTTCCGGGTCAAGATGAGGTCCAAATACAGGGGGATTAACATGAGGCTGACCCCTCTCATTATTACTTGTTCCTCCAGTCCCAGGATGAGGTTCCTCGGGGGTTTGTCTTTCTACCAATGCCCTTAACCTTTCTTGGCTCTGAGCCAAGCCAGTCATTACTGTCATGAATTGAGCCATTTGGTTTCTCATCTCCACTCTTTCATTGGCCATCTGGGTCCTGACCTCAGTCAGGTCTTGCTGTACTTGCTCCATTAGAATACCCGGAAGATTGTTGCGAGTAGGATACCGGTGTGCACGGTTGACAGGGAACACTCTTCTGAGAGCAATATTTCCTGAACCACAACAGAGTTAGAAACAAAACAAAATAATAACCAAACCTACAAAACAAAACAAAAGTTAGCATGCAATGCAGTATGCTTATTTGTTTTCCAAGGTATCCGGCTTGGCTCTTGGTTTTGACCTTTCCAGACCTCAAGGAAGATGCTCTGATGTTGTTTGAGAAAAGAAACCCAATGAAAACAAACTAACAAATATATTACAAATGGTGAATAATACATAGTTTGTTTTTCACAACACATGCCCCTGAAGGGTCAAAATACAACAAAAAGAAAAGTACATAAAATGGAAACGAACAACAAGCAAAGAAGTCAAACATCTAATCCAAACTCATCCTCCTTGACCTCCTTCAAAAGTGCCTCAGTCACGGGACCAGCTGGATGCTCTGTAATAGTCTTTATGAGGAGGTTTCTAGTGGCAATGGCAGTGGTCAGCTTCTTGTGCCTATCCTGATCTTTTGATCTCTTCAAACCAGCTCTAAGCTTCAACTCTGAAATCTCCTTCTGGGCTGCCAGCAAAGCTTCTTGTTGCTTCTTTTCATTGGCCTCTAACTGCTCAATTCTGGCTTGAGTTTTCTGATCTTCTTGAGTACGGGCTTCAGTGATCCTGACCCACCTAGCCTGACTTTCTTGCAGATAGAGATCAGTCCTAGCCTTCTGAAGCTTGGCCTCTTTACAGGCATTCTTCAATATTTTCTCCCCGGCTCTTGATTTCTTGATGTAGTCCTCTGTTTTCTCAATCTTGGCCAGATGCTCCACCCTAAGCTTCTCCAACCTCTCAATGTCTAGACGACCATCACTCATTTCCCAAAGAGTCTTCTTCAGAGCTTGAGACAGATTCTCATTCCTCTCCTTCAGCTTCTCAAATTCTTCCAGGCTGACAGTTGCTGCTGGCTGTACTGTGGAGGGTCCAGGTGTGTCCTCGATGGTAAAAGGCATTCCGGTAATCTGAGCTCTAGCATGGGACCATTCATAGTACTGGGCTGAAGCAACATTATTACACTTTCCAAGAATAGCCACCCCCTTTGTCTGGATGTTGTCCCAAGCCCAGGATGCTTGTCTGACAACAGCTAGGTTAGGTTTTATTTCACAATACAGGGTCTCAGCTAAATCTTGCACTCTAGGAGGGTGGACCAAAGCATAGCCCAGTTGTATCTTAAACAGCAAAGGATTGTAGTTGATGCAACCCTTTACTCCTACCAGAGGTACATTTGGGTATTGCCCACAGCTAGTGATGATGTCCTTGCCCTTGGTGCTCTGGGTGCACCATCTGATGTCATATGAAGTCAAAGCAATAAGTCTCTTAGCCCAATTCTTCTGTTGGTGAGGATTCAGGAAGGCATTTGTCTTAGGTAAGTGTTTGAGCAGCCAATTGTGAAACAAAGGAGCACAGCACCTCACCAACTTCCCTCTCTGTTTCTCATTCCTCTGATGAATGGAATAATAGAAATCTCCCAGCAATGTAGGTACTGGGTTCCTCAGAAGGAAAAGATGAATGGCATTCTTGCTGATAAATTTGGGCTCATCTGCAAACAGTATAACCCCATATATGCTGAGGGCTAACAATGCACAGACTGCCCTCCACTCTCCCAAAGAGGCCTTCAGGATGTCCTGAGAGATCAAGAAATCCAAGTGCAAACCAGGGATCCCAGCCTTTGTTGTCATGTTTTGCTCAATCAAAGCTGGCTCTAGGTACAGTGCTTTTGCTACTTCTCCATTGCTGGGAGCTGGAATCTCTGGGTTGAAGGGGACACCACCCTTGACAGGTACTCCAATCAATGATGAAAACTCCTCCAGCAGAGGTCCTAACTAAAAGTCTGCGAAAGTGAAGCATCTCAAAGGAGGGTCATAAAACTGTAGACAGGTGTGGATCATACTCCTCTGAGAAGGGTCCAGGTCCATAACCATATCTAGGATGCCTCCAAAATGCTCTCTGAATAATGGGATGTGGTCAGGGGTGATAAGTGACTGGACCTGTCTGATACCAGTCAACACAGGCTCAAAGAAATGGTAAGATATGTTACTCTTCCTGGGTGTAGCCATGAGTGCTGATGAAGAGCTGAAGACAAGTGCTGATGAAGATCAAGACTGGTACTAGAGATGAGCCACTGATAGGCTAGTGCTGGTGATGAAGGCAGCTGAAGCAGGCAACTGATGAAGATAGCTGAAGCAGATAACTGATGAAACAGAGGTCTATGCAGATGAAGGGGCCAAAACCAAGCCAGATAAAATGTGGATACCCTGAAAAACAAATAAACAAATGTTACATGATGCAATGATGATGTATGCAAATGATATGCAAGGGTTTGTGATCAAGCTGGATTTGATTATCTGTCTTGATATATAAGGCCCATGTATGTTCAGGAAATCCAGATGGAGGTTCAGAAATCCAGTAACCAAGGTAGGGGACTCAAATAAAGAGTCACATGTCCAGGGTTAAATAACAAGAACTGTCCAAAGTGAGGTACTCTTAAACATAACAAGTAACAAGGTATGATGTGGCCAAGGGTACCTGCAAACCTGTAAACAGCCCGACCCCCTCACAGGTAATGTTCTAAAACAAAGATCCTCATACTTGGATCAGTTATGAGAAGTGTAAACACTTCTAACCCGGAGGTACAGTGTTTATAATAACCATAAAAGATCCTCCTCTAATTCACCTCAGTTTCTGAAGGTCATAATAAAGGTCATCCAGACTTAGCAGGCTTCCCAGATAGCCCTAGCACTACAAGAAATCTGTAGCACAGAGTTCTCAAGAAGAAACCCACATCTGAACCGTGTTCCATATTCCCGCACCAGACCGAAAGGGAATGGGAAAGAACATGAACCACTCTAGCCTAGGTGTCACTCAGGTCCCAGGTATAGGACCTTAAACTCTCAATGAAACCCCCACCCACCAAACAGAAACCAGATCCAGCAATGATAATGACAGTATGAAGTATGAAAAACTGTAAAGGAGAGAAATAAATAAAGCTGTGCATAAAGCAATAAATAAAGCAAAATAAATAAACACACATAGCACATAACACCCCAGTAAACACGAATCAAACAAGCGCTAGGAGGAACCCACAAAAAGAACCAGAAGCCCTGGTTACAATATAAGGGTCCCCAGCAGAGTCGCTAAGCTGTCGCTCCCAAAGATTTGCATCCTGGTACAGGCGCGAACGGTCGGTGAAAGAAGAAAAGAAAAGAGTCGCCAGCTAGGCATTTTTATCCCGAAGGAAAGGTAATGCTGCATAGACCTAGAAAGATATGGATAAGACGGTCGCGAACCAGAGAGACTAAGAAAGGGGGTTGGTTACAACCTGGGAAGGTATTAGCACCCAGATTGTCCGTCGTACTCGACGGGATCCGCACTTAAAAGATTTGTGTTTTAAAGGGGTAGTGTCAGTGCAATCTGTGCATCAAAGCTGGAAAGAATGCAAGTGTCAGTGTAAAAGAAATGTGAAGTATATAAGAGAAGTGTCAGTGTATGAACAGAAGTGAAATGCCCAAGATAATGGGACTAAAATAATAATACTGGAGGAGGGAGGAGTATACAGAGACTTTTGTTCGATAACTGTTAAGTTATGCCTACGTATCCTCTCGTGCAATGAGGAAGTCAGAACACCGTAGTTCGACTCAAAGAGACTGAAAGATAAGTTGACTTGTGAACTGCTTACTTGCCTATGCTCAAGTGTATGACCTGTCTGGCTCAGGTGCTAACTGTCTTGCATTAGACGGAAGAAGCAAGTCCTCGTTTGTGAGTGAATGAGATGAGAAAAGAATCCCGGAGGAGACGATTATTGTTTGTTTTTGGTGTTTTCAATCTTTTATTGCTTTTGGTTTGTCATAAGTTGATGAGCTTAAGCCTAAATCAAAGGTTAGTAAACTCCTCACATCTTCCCTCTGATTTGGGGTAATGAGGATACCTTAAATGTGAAGTAAGCACCTCACACTTAATCACCATGATGTGGGATTAAGATCATTAACCTACTTGTGATTATTTAGATGTTTTTTGTTGTTTTTGTTTAGTGTTAAGTAATGAGATTAAGCCATAATCAAGGATTTAATGGACTCATTACACCATCCTAATAGAAGGATAATAGATGAGAACATTTAAGCTGAGGAAGGCTCCTCAACTTAATCCATGATTAGGGATTAACTTCATGACAAAACAAAGCCTTTATTAGATGGATTTTAGTTAATGGTAAGATGAAGAAATGATTTTTATAGTTTGTAAGACAACTTGAGGGGGACTTGTCCATTAACGCTAGGGTTAGTCCTTCTTAACCAGTTAAGGAAGAATTAGAACCCTAATGCAAGGCCCAAGTTACAAGCTTGATGTCTTGATGATTATTAAGTGAATTGATTAAAGGGTTTAAACACATTAAGGGTTCAACACTTAGGATTAAAGTTATACACTCCATCCTAATAGAAGGATGCAGGCATAAGCTTAATCACAAAGCCTTAAAACCTTTAGGGTTTAGTCCTTGATTATGAGGTGAGAAAAGAGACTCAAAGATGACACAAAGGTAAAAGATAAATGGGGGACTAATCAAACCCTAATTATTATCATACTTGGTTGTTACTAGGGCTTATGAGACTTGCAAGAAGATCTCTAGGAGGAGAGCCACCAAGGAAGAAGCAGATGAAAGGAAGAAGCAAGAAAGAAACAAGACAACTTGCTTCACTTAAGAAGACAAGTTGCTTGAAGAAAGAAAGTGGGAAAGAGCATGAATGAGCAAGCTCACTCTAGTACACAAGATAAAATGCAACAATGATGCATAAGAGGGATGAGAAGAGATTGTGAGAAGTGAGGGCAAATTCACTTCTCAAAACAACTTACCACCTGAAAAGTTAGCAGAAGAAATGAAATGCAATGCAAATGAGATGAAATGTCATGATGCAAAACCAAAGTCAGAAACATAAACATGATGTTAAGGGTGCTAAGGGGTGATGTAAACTCATGACAAGAGATGAGAGTGATCAAACAAGCATAAGGATGTAAATGAGGCATGCTTTGAACCATGGGAGTTCATGAAAGTTTATGAAATGCAATGGACATATAACATGGAAAATGAAAGATGCAATGATCAAACATGGTTCTAACATGTCCTAAGATGCTTTATGAATCATGTGGGTGCACAAGATGTCATGGCAAGTCATTGAATGCAAGCATATGAGAAATGAATGCAAAGGAAGGCACAAATTAGGGTTTATGATAACGCACAAAGCAAAATTCAAAATCAGAAGCAAAGGACATGATAAAAAATTGAAAATGGGGTCAAGGGAACCCTAAACCTACACAAGTTCACTGCCCAAAGGAGGGGACCTAACTCTTAAACTAGTGCAAGTTATGATTTTCTTAAGTCAATTAGGGTTTTGGGATACCTCACAATAAAAAATGCAAAACAAATTGAAAATGGAAGATCAAATCAAACCAAATTTATCCTATAAACTAAATGTTATGAAGGATGCAATGCAAGAAGAACCATCATCAAACTCTCAATGGTTAGGCAGAAAGAATTTTTCCAAATTTGAACAAAAATATTGCCTTAAAATGAATTTAATTCCAATGAAAATTGTCAAAATAGGTCAAGAACCAAAAATAAATTTTCTTTGAGAGTTTGATAATGTTTCTAAATGTTTTGGAATGCAATGTGAATTTTTTTGGAATTTTTAAATACCTAAATGTATTTTTAATTAATTAATTTTCATTAACTAATTAAAAATAAACATTTAAATGATTTAAAAATAATTTTTAATGCAAAAAATAAAAATAAAAATATTTTTGGGTTCTAAAAATTAATGAAATGTTTGAGAAACATTTTCAGAATTTTTAAATGTTTTTTACTATTTTAAATAATTCGTGCAAATTAAATGACAAGAAAATGAAATAAAATTAAATAAAATGAAAAGTAAGCTAAATGAATGGATCAGATTGGTTATGGGCTTGTGAGGGTTGACTTGGCGCGCAATCCTACGGCCCAAGTTCAAACCTGGCTAATATTTATTTAATAATTAATTAATCCTAGGTTAAGTTAATTAATTACTGATTAGGGCTTAATGAGCCATCTGGGCCATCCAAGCGCGCGCGGGAAGCTTGATCCTAAGGCCATTATTCAAAGTTACTAATTAATCACAATTAGGGCAAATGACTTTCAGATGACCAGAACAGTGGTTCCGGTCATCTTCTCCGGCAAGCCCAAACCCTAGATTCTTCTACAGGTCACCAAACACGAAATTTCTTCCACCAAAATGATCCTCTCATCAATCTAAACCTAAACCCTCATCTCAAATCCATTTATTTTCTCTCACAAGCCTGAATCGAAGCAAAACACAAAACACGGGCAAATGTTCAGAGATGTCATACATGCTGGTTTCTTCACCATTTCGAAAAATAAATACATATTCATGATCAGGAGAACACATAGCATCATAAAAGAACTCAAAAATTAGTTTCTGGGAAAAGTGTTCTTCATGTTACCTGAGATGAAGCTTCTCTGTTTTTGAGCTCTCTGAACTTTTCCTTTGTGCAAACCTGCTTCCCTGAACCTTCTGATGATGGAATGAAGTTTATAAAGCTTTGAGAGTGGCTGGTTATGGCTGTTTTGTTCTGGTGTAGCAGAAATGAAGGTCTCTATGTGTGGTGATTCATGCTGTTTCAGGGGGTGCTTCTTGTTCTATGAGTGATTTGTGGTTTGTGGGTGAAGAAATTTTGGATGTTTGAAGGTTGTGTTGAGAGATTCGAAGGGGGAAAGTTTTTTGACAGTTTTTGTGTATGCTGCAATGTGGGAACTTTCTGGCTTGTGTCTGGTGTGTTTAGGGTTGCTTGATGTCCACATATCAGACTCTGGTTGGGCAGAGAGTTGGTGGTGGCACAGTGGGATTGGCATGGGCAAAATGCAAAAAGTCAAGATCTTGTGTACTATGAGTATGGCTCGGGTCAGAGGAAATCTTGGGGCTTGTCCTGCCTCAGCTTGAGTCAAGGAAGACCCTTGGATGATTCATGAAGGACTGCAGCACTTGGATCACAAGATAGCATGATTTTTGCATTTTGGCAACTTGTCACATTTTGTGGTTTTTTGGTCATGAACATGTGATATCTCTTGCTGAATTTTGTTGTGAGATGTCCCATGAGGCTATGGCAATGTCTTGAGACCAGCTAGAGATCACACAAACCTTTGGGAATCATTTTGCAAGAATTCCCCTTTTGCACTTTTATGGAAGATGGCTTATTGTTACTTGAAATTTAAGACATGGTAATGGGAAGTTTCTTGGGCCAAACTGAATTTTAAGTCATGCATTGTGTTTGTATGATGATTAGAGGTCACATTGAAGTCACATAAAGGCTTGTCATGAGAATTTGCAAATTTTCCATTTTGTGCAAAAGTGAAATTTCAATGATTTTATCCAACTTTGTAAGGCCATAACTTTTGATCCAAAATGAATTAGAATGAGTTCTTGTACTTTTTGAAAATGAGAGGATCCATTCTACAACTTTCATGACCAAATTTTTCTCATTTGAAGCATTTTTGAATCAAAAAAGAGAAGGTTGAAAAACTTTCCCAAAATGGCAAGTTTTCATTACAAGTCACTTTCCCAAAAAGGCAACTTTGCAAATGGCTTGAAATTCTTCAATTTTGTGAACTTATAACACCTCCTATGACCAAATAAAGATCCTACACATTCAAAATGATGGATAATTCCCTTTGGTTGGGTCATTGGGGGCCTCAGATGCCCTGATTTTGCACTGACTTGCTCAAGAAGTCAACTCTTGATTAGATGCCTTCCCCATGGAATTTCTTCATGAAAATTGATATGCATGATCCTTATAACATATAGAGACCAATAGAAACGAGAATGACCAAAAAATTTGGAGTTATGGCCTCTGAAACCAAAACCCTAATTTTAGGTCATTTGTGCAGTTAAACTTGGCTCTGCTTCCATGCCTTTCTCAACTCTTGTGATTCTTTGACTTCTTTGATCTTGAGAGGATATAATATGATGCTTGAACATTCATGGACCCCCTTGAGATGATTGAAGACCTTTGGAGTGGCTCAAATGGCTCAGGGATGGCTCAGATCACAAACCCTAGATGCAGATGACTTTGAATCAATGCAGTGAATCCAAAATGTGGTATGAGATGCTATGATTGAATTTATGCACATGTAAAGATCACAAGCCATGGAGTGAATGAGTGAGGGAAAATTTGGGGTGTTTAAAATGTTGATATGTGTTGTTGGTGTTCTCGTTGTTACATGAAGTTGATGTTGTGATATGTTGTTGTAGCTGTTGAGGCATGTTGTTGATGTTGTTATGTGTTGTCGTTGATGTTGTTATATGTTGTTGTAGTTGATGATGCATGTTGTGGATGTTGTTAGGTATTGTCATAGTTGTTGTTATAAGTTGTTTTTAATGTCGATTGCATGAAGTAGTTATTGTAGACATGCATATTGTCATTGATGTTGCATGGTATACGCATAGTTGAGGATGGTGTACCAAGATAGGGTATATCCATCCGAATTCTAAAGGGAATCATTGTGATGTTGGTGCGGTCATGAAATAGAGATCGCACGTGACCATGAAATAGGAATCGAGGGTGTGATCATGAAATATGGATCCTACTGGACCATGAAATAGGGGTCGAGAGTTCCGACGAGAACTGGATCATGAAACAGGGATCGATAAATGGTACCGCATGCATTGAGTCTAGTGGAGTCTCATTTGCATTTGTTGTTGTTGTGTGCATAATATAATTATGTGTTTTGGTTTGTTTGTTTAGTTGTTGATTGATGATAAGTGGTAGATTACTTGACGATACTTGTTTTTATTCGTATTATTATTCCCTTTTATTAGTGTAAGTATCTCACCCCTTCTGTTTGAAGGCTACCCCTATGAAGGTGATCAGGAATAGTTGAGTGCATGGTCGGTGAAGTCGGTATACTTCATGTTAGAGGAGTCGAGTCTGATACGTACTTTGGGGTGTCGGGACAACGATTGTTTTTCCGTTGTTTACTTATTTAAGAAAAGCATGTGGCTACTTAACTATTTATTTTATGTTTCGTTTGATTTTTCGCTGTTAGTGAATCATTTATACTACGTATCAGTTTAAGCTGTGTTTTGAAGTCTTATGTAACACTCAAAAATAATTTTTATATTTAATAGTCTAATTTTTATATTGAAATTTTGTGGAGAGTATTTCGGGTGTTACAAAGTGGTATCAGAGTAGGTCAGTCTGTTCGACCAAGTAGTTGAGTCGTCGAGAGTTGTTGTAGAGTTATTAATCTTTTTTTTTGTTGTTGTTGCGTGGAAGATCTAAAATGGTTGGGAGGAATTATGTTGCACTTACCGCCGCTATGCAGGCGATGTCTCAAGCTATACAAAATCCAATGAATGTTGGGGATTACGAGAATGAAGAGTTTCGAAAGAATGGTCCACCTGCATTCAAGGGGAAGTATGACCCGGATGGAGCACAAGAGTGGCTCAAGGAGATTGAGAGGATCTTCCGAGTGATGGAATGTTCTGAAGGCCGAAAGGTACGGTTGGGTGCTCACAGGTTGGTGGGAGAAGCTGATGATTGGTGGGTTGGCACTTGTCAGCGGTTGGAAGCGTCTGGTGAGGAAATTACCTGGATTGTGTTTAGAAGAGAATTCTTGAGGAAGTAATTTCCTAAAGATGTTCGAGGAAAGAAAGAAATTAAGTTCATGGAGTTGAAGCAAGGGAGTATGCTGCCAAATTTTCTGACTTGGAAAAGTTTTATCTGCACTATAGTGAAGCGGCTGCTGAGTTCTCGAAGTGTGTTAAGTTCGAGAATGGTTTGATGTCTGAGATCAAGTAGGCAATTGGTTATCAAAGGATCAGAAGATTCCCTGATTTAGTTGATTGATGTAGAATCTTTGAGGAAGACAGTAAGGCTCGATCAGATCACTTTAAGAGTTTGGCTGAGAGAAGAGGAAAGCAACATATGCATTGTGGGAAGCCTTATACAACTCTAGCTGATAAAGGTAAACAGAAGCATGTTGAAGGTAAGAAGCCAAGCGGCGGAGGTTCTCCTACTTCTATAAAGTGTTACAGGTGTGGTAAACTGGGTCATTGTATCAGTGAGTGTACGAGTGACATGAAGAAGTGTTTCAAATATGGACAACCTAGACATTTGATTGCAGAGTGCAAGACTAATCTGGTTACTTGCTAAAAAATGGAAAGCAAGGTCATATTAGCACTCATTTTCAGAAACCAAAGAAAGTTACGACCGGAGGAAAGGTGTTTTCTTTGACAGGAAGAAAAACTTCTAGTGAGAATCGACTGGTCAGAGGTACTTACTATATTCATGATACGCCTTTGATTGCTAAGATATATACTGGCATTACACATTGCTTTATTTCTATTGACTGTGTGAGAAGATTAGGTCTTGTTGTTTCCCTATGAAAGGAGAAATGGTTATTGAGACTCTTACTGATGGATTGTTAACTACTTCTCTAGTTTGTTTGAATTGTCCTCTATCGATATATGGTAAGGACTTTGGTGTGGATCTGATTTGTTTGTCGTTGGGAGGTTTAGATGTGATATTGGGAATGAACTCGTTGGAGTTCAATCATGTTCACATTAATTGTTTCAGCAAGTCAATTCAATTTCTTACTCCTGATGAAGAGGAGGAAGAAGCTAGTTATCTATCTGCTAGAGAGTTGAAAGAACTTTTGAATGAAGAAGCGCAAGTATTGGCATTATTTGCAACTCTATCGGTGGAAAATAAAATAGAAATTGGCGAATTGTTAGTGGTAAAATATTTTCCGGAAGTGTTTCTAGATGATATTATGGATGTTCCTCCAGAGAGACAGGTGGAATTCAATATTGATCTTGTGCCCTGAACTAGACCTATTTAGATGGCACCATATCGTATGTCGGCTTCCGAGTTATCTGAATTAAAGAAACAATTAGAGGAATTGTTAGAAAAGAATTTTGTGAGACTAAGTGTATCGCCTTGGGGAGCCCCGAAATGTTTAGCTTAAAAGAAAGACGTTAGCATGAGATTGTGTATTGATTACAGGCAATTGAATAAGGTGACAATTAAGAACAAGTATCCACTTTCAAGGATAGATGACTTGATGGATTAGTTGTTTGGTGCTCGTGTGTTTAGAAAGATTGATCTGTGATTGGGTTACCATCAGATAAGAGTAAAAGATGAAGATGTGCAGAAAACAGCTTTTAGGACTCGGTATGGATACTATGAATATGTAGTAATGCTGTTTGGAGTTACTAATGCACCTGGAGTATTCATGGAATATATGAACCGTATGTTCCATGATTATTTGGATCAGTTTGTTGTTGTCTTTATAGATGATATTCTGATTTACTCTAAGTCAGAAGAAGAACATGTTGAACATTTGCGGATTGTGTTGCAAGTGTTGAAAGAGAAGAATTGGTATGCTAAACTATATTAGTGTAAATTTTGGTTGAAGGAAGTGAGTTTTCTTGGCCATGTGATTTTGGGGAACGGATTGTTCGAGATCCATCCAAGGTAGATGCAGTACTACAATGGGAGACTCTGAAGTCGGTGACAGAAATTAGAAGCTTTTTGGGGTTAGTTGGTTATTACCAAAGGTTCATTGAAGGTTTTTCGAAGTTGGCACTTCCATTAACTCAATTAACTTGTAAGGATAAGGCATTTGTGTGGGACGCCTAGTGTGAATAGAGTTTCATTGAGCTAAAGAAGAAGTTGACTACCGCTCTGGTTTTAACTTTACCAAAACCAGATGAACCATTTGTGGTTTATTGCAATGCTTCTTTGATAGGTTTGGGTGGAGTGTTAATGCCAGACGGTCAAGTGGTGGCGTATACATCGTGACTGTTGAGAATTCATGAGAGGAATTATCCTACCCCTGATTTGGAACTAGTACCCATGGTATTTGTATTAAAGATTTGGAGGCATTATCTGTTTGGTTCGAGATTTGAGGTATACAGTGATCATAAGATTTTAAAGTATCTTTATTACCAGAAAGAGTTAAATATGAGGCAAAGGTTTTGGTTGGAATTCTTGAAAGACTATGATTTTAGTTTGAATTATCATCCTGGTAAATCCAATGTTGTGGATGATGCCTTACGTCGGAAGAAATTGCATATGTCGATCATGATGGCTAGAGAATTGGAGTTGATCGAACAATTTTGAGATATGAGTTTGGGTTACAAGCAGACACCTCACAGTGTAATGTTGGGAATGTTTAAGGTTAACAATGACTTTCTTGATCGTATACGGGAGAGTCAGAATTTTGATGAGAAATTGGTGGACTTGATGGTCAGTGATGAACGAACTAGAGGTAATGAATTCCGAGTTGATGAACAGGGGGTACTAAGGTTTCGGGAGCATATTTGTATTCCTAATGACCTCAAATTGAAGAGAATGATTCTCGAAGAGGGATATAGAAGTAGTATGAGTATTCACCCGGGAGCTACAAAAATGTATCAAGATTTGTAAAAGATATTTTGGTGGCCTGGGATGAAGCGTGATGTGTCTTAGTTTGTTTATGCTTGTTTGACTTGTCAGAAGTCAAAAGTAGAACATCAGAAACCTGCTGGTTTGATGCAACCGTTGGATATTCTAGAGTGGAAATGGGATAGTATATCAATATATTTTGTTACGAGATTACCCAATACTCCGAGAGGGCGTGATGCCAATTGGGTAATTGTTGACAGATTGACGAATTCACCACATTTTATTCTGATTGGTATTACATTTTCTTTGCAGAAATTGACAGAGATATATGTCAATGTAATTGTGAAGTTGCATGGATTCCTTTGAGTATTGTGTCGGATAGAGATCCGAGATTTACTTCTAGATTTTGGGAGAGCTTGCAAGAAGCATTGGGTTCAAAGTTGAAGTTGAGTTCATCCTATCATCCATAGACTGATGGGTAGACAGAGAGGACTATACAATCTTTGGAAGATTTGTTGAGGGCTTGTGTACTTGAACAAGGAGGTGATTGGTATAGTCATTTATCGTTGATCGAGTTTACTTATAATAACAGTTATCATTCCAGTATCAAAATGTCTCCTTTTGAAGCAATTTATGGTAGAAGATGTCGAACACCTTTATGTTGGCATGAGTCCGGTGAGAGTGTTGTACTTGACCCTGATATCGTACAACAAACTACTGAGATGGTGAAGTTGATTCGAGACAAGACGAGAACATCATAGAGCAGGCAGACGAGTTATCATGATAAGAGAAGGAAAGATCTTGAATTCCAAGAAGGAGATCATGTGTTTTTAAGGGTTACGATCCGATGACCGGTGTTGGGAAAGCTTTAAAGTTGAGAAAGCTTACTCCTCGATTTATTGGTTCGTACCATATTTATGCAAGAGTTGGACCTTTTTCTTATAGAGTGGCGTTGCCACCGCGATTATCAAATTTGCATGATGTATTCAATGTTTTGTAGCTTCAAAAGTATGTTCTGGATCTGTCACATGTGATACCGATGGATGAAGTTGAAGTAAGAGATAATTTTACGGTTGAAGCATTACCAGAGCATATCGATGATCGCAAGGTGAAGCAGTTGAGAGGCAAATAAATTTTTCTTGTAAAGGTGGTTTTGGGAGGATCTGTCGGTGGGAACATGACTTGGGAATTGGAAGGAAAGATGCGAGAGACTTATCCGAGTTTATTCGCATGAGGTAAGAGTTGTAACGTCCCGATTATTTATTTAATTATTTAATTTAAATAATTGGAATTGTTATGCATTGTGTGTGGTGTGAAGATAGTAGTATGTGGAAGGAAGAATGATATTATTTAATATTATATGAATTTAAATAAATTATATTATATTAAATAAATAAAAATATTGGAATATGAAGGGAAAGGGTAAGTTGGTAATTGGACAAGAGGATAGTGAGGGAAAAATAGGAAATCCTTAGTTGGAGTCTAAGGGTTATGTTTGAAATTCAGGAAAAAAGGAATCAATTCATGAAAACTAATCGTGAGTGAGAACGTGAACAGAGGAAGAAGAAGGAGATATGGCAAGAGCTTGAAGAGGAGAATTTCGGCTAGGAGAAGGAAATTGTCCGTCAAATTAAGGTAAGGGTGAGATTTCTTTCATATCCTAAGGGTATTATAATATGAATAGTAGGCATAGGTTTGTTGAGTAGGAAACCATGAGGATAGAGGATTTTTGATGAAAAGCATGTTAGAACAATTAGGAATTGTTAAAATTGTGATAATTGTTTGAGTAGGTGATCAATTGTATGAATAATGGTGAAAATTCTGAGTTTTTCTGGCCTTAAGAAGGGTTTTAGAGTGTAGGGATCGTAGCAGGGTCGGCTGGTTCGCAAAAGAAAACTGCAGAAATCGCAGTTCTTGCTTAGCGAGCTTTTGAGAACTTTGGACCCTTCGTGGCAGAGAGTTGTTCGCTTAGCGAGAAGGTAGGTCGCTTAGCGAGACCTGGAGTGAAAAAAATAAATTATTTTATTATGAAAAATTCTCTAAATTCACTTATTTAATATATTAATGAATGAGGATTGATGTAGTGATGTTAGAGGCATGTATGGAGGTGTTATGAGCTTGTTTAGAAGGATAATGTACATAACATAATACAAACATGAGTTAGTATGTATATATGTTGTTGATGTTGCTATGTGTTGTTGTTATTGTTGTTGTTGTCTTTGTTACATGACGTTGATGTTGTTATATGTTGTTGTAGCTGTTGATGCATGTTTTTGATTTTTTTATGTGTTTTCGTTGATGTTGTTATATGTTGTTGTAGTTGATGATGCATGTTGTAGATGTTGTTAGGTGTTGTCGTAGTTGTTGTTATAAGTTGTTGTTGATGTTGATTGCATGAATTAGTTGTTGTAGACATGCATATTATCATTGATGGTTGAGGATGGTGTAACAAGGTAGGGTATATCCATCTGAATTCCAAAGGGAATCGTTATAATTTTGGTGCGGTCATGAAATATGGATCATACGTGACCATGAAATAGAGGTCAAGGGTATGATCATGAAATAGGGATCATAATGAACCAAGAAATAGGGGTCGAGAGTTCCGACGGGAACTGGATCATGAAATAGGGATTGATAAATGGTACCACATTCATTAAGTCTGGTGGAGTCTCATTTGCATTTGTTGTTGTTTGTGTGCATAATAGCATTATGTATTTTGGGACGTTTGTTTAGTTGTTGATTAATGAGAAGTAGTGGAATACTTGACGATACTTGTTTTTATTCGTATTATTTTTCCCTTTTGTTGGTGTAAGTATCTCATGTAACATCCTAAATTCGATTATGAGTAATTGTTGCTTATTTGAGGATATATGATGATTTTGACAATAATTGGTTATGTGGCATGATGCATTGTGGTGAAATTATTTTAATAATATTAATAATAAGAATAATCATGTAGTATTATCCAAATTATGGTTTATTATTTAAAAATTTAGAAGTGGGAGTATGGATGTTATGTTGGTCATTTGGGAGTACAAGAGTATTTTTAGATAATATAAATAATTAGTGTATTATTATACTATTATTATTATTAATAAAAATATTGAGGAAAATGGCAAGGTGGTAATAAAAGAAATATAGTAAGGATAATTTTGGAAATCCCTAGAATGGGATATTTGGTCTAAAGAATGAGAAGACCGGTCAAATTCTTATTTTTTTTGTGTTTTATGAAGAAGAGTGTCGCTCCTTGGATTTTCATCCTGGTACAAACGCGAAAGTGGTGCGGAAAAGGTAGAGTCGCCAGCCAGGCATTTTTATCCCAAAGGAATGGTAATGTTGCACAAACCAAAGAGAAGGAAAGAACAAGGTCTTATGAATCAAAGAGACTGGGTTCGGGAGTCGGTGACGAACTGGGAAGGTATTAGAACCCCAGATCATCCGTCGTACCCGATTGTATCCACGCTTGCTAGAAACTGTTGCAAAGGGTAAAGAAATGAAGTCGCTGCGAAAACTGAGACTAGAACTGAACTGAAGAAAAGAAAAGAAAGGGGGAAAATGTAGGGAAAATAAAAGAGTGCTCGAATGGGCCCTACCCCACTGCCTACGTACCTCACCGAGAAATGAGGATCAGAGACGACGTAGTTCCCCTAACTAGGGAGGAAACTATTTGTGTTTTTTAAGCATGAACTGCTTATGTCAATGCTCAGGTGTTGCGGGCTCGTCTGGCACGAGTGCGTTACCATCTTGCAAAGAGACAAGTAGGAGCAAGTTCTTACGTTAGGAGAGAATGAGATGAGAAAAGAATTCCTGGAGGAAAGACAATTATTCTTTGTTCAGTGTTTTTTAGAAGCTTTTTCTTGGAGGTTTGCATATGAGAGTGTACCTAAGTCTTGCTCAATGGAATGTGTACTTCTTAAATCATCCCGAAATGGAATGGATAAGAGGCAAACCTAAATATGGGGGATATCCCCAAATCTAGTCCCAAAATTTAAGGCTTAAGCACACTAGCCTATTGAACTTTATTAAGTGTTTTTGTGGTTTTTGGTTAAGAAGTGTTTTTAGCTTTTGTTTGTAAAGTAATCTCATGCTAAGACATGTTCATCATGATAGATACCCTACACCTCACCCTGATATAAGATGTACGCAAGTACCCCATGGAAAAGTCTCTTGGCACATGAGAAGGCTTGTCATTTATTAGGTGACTTGAAGTTGTTTTGAGATGAGATGAGAGAGAGAGAGAGAGGGAGAGAGAGAGAGAGAGAGAGAGAGAAATAGAGAGAGAGAGAGAGAGAGAGAAAGAGAGCAAAGAGAACCAAAGACAAAAGTCTAAAGGGGGACTGTAATACCCTAATTTTTGCGCTAAGGTTTCTTCGCATTTCATCTGCATCTTGCATACAAACAAGATCGCACGGGTTGCTCGGTTCTTCTCGGGTGTAGGTTTATGCCTCACAGGAGATCATTGTTGCTTTTAGTTGCTTTATTTGTTTATGTTGACTAACCATTAATTAAAATCCAAAAATATTTTGTTTTCTTTCATTAACTATTTCAGGAATAAAAACAAGTGAAAAAGCCAAAAATACCAGTCCTGCAGCTCGAATAAAATTTCACAGATGAAAGTCGATGTTGATCCGCAAATAATTCAAATTTATCTGATCGAGGATTTCTCAAGTTAATTGATTTATTCAAGGAAGTCCAAGGTTCATGTGTTTATTTCCATGTCTTTTTCGACGCGCAAAATAATCGGGCCAAAACAACCAAGCAATCATATTTAAACAAAATAATTTGTTTAAATTCAGCACACTTTGATCATTGATCTCATTTAGAATATTCTAGATCCATTTCTCTCTTAATTCTCTACATCACTTTGATCATTTCCTACCATAAACCCTCACTAATCATCACTCTTTTCCATTTCCCTCCAAATTTTCAATTACCAAGCCTAATTTGAATTACCAAAGCAAGCTCCATTCCACCAAATTCCCATACCTAAAGTCTTTAAATAGCACCCTAATTTAATTCATTTGGGAAGCTTTTGAGAGCCAAATTCACCTTGCAAAATTTTCTTGAAGCTCTAGCAAAATATCCCCCCAAACCAAAAATTTCACTAAAGCTATGCGCTCTTTCTTTTGAAGTTATCAAGAACTCACATTGAATTTTTGATCAACTTGAGCTAAACCTTCATCCTACTCTTTTCTTGTTCATCAATTTCAGTAGATCTAGCTTGATTTGGTCCAATTTGAAGAAGTGCTTTTGGTAATTCACTTTTTCCATGATTCCATCTTCGTCATCAACATTCAAGATGTAGATCTTTTGTGCCTTTGCTTCTAGATCCATTGGATCTTAAATCGTTGTTTGATTGCAGGGATTTCACTGTATTTTGGTTTTAAAATTCGTGCTAATTCATTTCATGATCATCAAGTGTTTGAAAAAAGGTTTTGAAAATGGATCATGCTGAATTTCAAATTTTTTCTACCACTGGTATAGTGTTAACCGGTTAACCATTTCCAGTGTATTTTTGTTAACCGGTTAACCAATGTTATTTGGTGCATGATTTGAAAATTTGTTGCGTTAACCTGCTAACCTATTTGTTTAACCAGTTAACACAAGACCAGAAGTTGTTTTTGGCTTATTTTGAACTTTTTTTGGTTACTCTTTCTTCTTCTTCTCCCTCCTTTTATTTTTACCTTGGGGAGCACTTTTGAGAGTGATTTCTCTTTAATTTCAATAGACTTTGGGTGTATATTAGAGTAGTTAATGTTCATTAATTCAAAACTATCTTTAAGTGAATTATTCAATTCATTTAAGGTACTTTGCATTAGTGAGACATTTTCATGCTTGAATCCACCAAATTGAGTGATTGAACTTAAAGATGGAAGAATACCATAAGTGTAACTCAATTTGGTATTCATCTTTAGTTTTGTGCGGTATTGCATTCGGATAGCGATTTACGTATCGTTCATCTCGCATGCATTAGCACTAACATTGTTCACCTTAATTTGTGGTGGCCGGCCTCATTTGTAGGGTAATTACTTCACAAATTACTTGGTGATTGCTTAACATAGACCTAAATGTGTCCCGAATTCAGAATAAAAAATCCAATTGGATACTTGAACTTTTGTGGACCGGACCTCTTGTTGGTCGCGTTATCCCAAAGTGATTGATCATTTTGCATTAAGAACCAAGACTTATGAATGTTTGATGCGTAGGTGCTTTGGGTCTCCCAATATCCTTTCAAATTTCATTGAATTTGTTCCTATTTTTCTTGATTGATCACTATAGTGTAAGATACTAAGCGGATCCGGATGCCTTTCGATTTTGGTGACTCGTTTGGTTGTGGTTTATTAAGTTCACCATACCACTATTATGTATATTATTATACTATTACTATCACTAACATTTAATTTCTTGCACATTTATTGCTTTTATTTTATTATGCTTTATTATGTTTTATCATCCATTATCATGTTTATATTTCTTTCTCTTATTATTGTTGTGTTGATTTTTCTTTTGTCTATTTGGATACAAAAAATATTAATAAAGGATTGAACCTCTAAAAAACTTGTGACTTTAATTTTTGGACTATGGTTACTATCCTTAGCATTGGAATGGAGGTTTTGGACTTAGATTTTAGGATACCTTTCATTTTGCTTTGATCTTCATGGAGTTGGTAAATATGCCTTTATTTGGCCACTTGCTAGCTTATAAGGATGAAACTCTTGTGCTCATAATTGGAAGCATCATCAAGTTTGGTTAGACATTTCCTTCTTTATCTCTTTATTTTCTTTTTAGGATAGTCTCTTCATCTCCTCCCCTTCTTTAATTTTCAAAACTTCTCCCTTTTTCCAAAATCTTCTTTGTTTTCAAACTTAAAACCACTTTCATAATCAAACCTTGACTTAGGTCAAGTGATTTTTACCTTTTCTTTTTATTTTCTTAATAAGTGTTAAATCATGTAAATATATCAAAACATTTTCCAAAAGACCATAAAAAATACAAAGCTCATCAAATATTTGTGTGCCTTTGTGCACTTTTCATTTTAACTTTTTTACATGTTTAGATATGATTCATTCTCTCTAACGGAATTATTCTCTAAAGAATGAAGACTTATATCTACATTTTAAAATCAATCCAACACACTAATTTTTCACTATTTGTACCACGAACTACGGAGTTTTGATCTCGCATTGCACTTTGTGCGTACGTAGGCATGAGGTGGTAAACCTCTCCAAACACAAAAATATTAAAATTAATTCTTTTCTCATCCCTCCACTCTTTTTTACAAACCATTTTCAAACCAAAAGCAATAAATTTTTCAAAGGGCTCCCGTGGAGTACCACAGACATTTTGGATGCGTAAAACCTTCCCATTTTGTAACCTATCCCTTTACCCGGTTCTTTGCTTGTTTATTTTAGCATTTTTCTTTTAGATTCATTAGGATTTATTCGCTCTTTTTTCCTTTTCCTCTTGGAATAAAATAAAAGCGCGGTGGCGACTCTGTTTACTTTGAGTTAAGTTAACTAATAGCTTACGCTCATGTTTTTACCACTACAGAAAAGTGGCGACCCTGCTGGGGAGTAGACCCTAAGTGGATTCGGCCTACTTTGATTTATTTATTGCTTTGGTTTGATTTGTTTGTTACTGATTGTTCCGTTTCGGTTTAGGCGATCCTCTGTGAGTGAGATAGATTCTATACCCGGATCTTAGTTAACTTATGATAGGACGACGATATTCGAAGTGATACGCGACGGAGTAGTCCAAAGCGATATCAATTCGATAATCTCCACTTGGTTAAGCTCTCTCAGATTATTAATGTCATAACGAGTAGTCGTAACATGGCATTATTTTCCGACCTTGAACTTATCATACTAAGGACCGTAGAACCCTTAAACCATCCAAGCCAATTTAGGAATATAGTGCGGAAACTATCCAGGTGTAGACCTGAGGTGGTTGTCACACAATACTACACTCGGACGAGGTCTTTCTTAATAATGTTATTGGTTGGGGAGTAGTCCAACGTACCGATAATATTCTAAAGATGGTTTCTAACTCTGGGCACCTCTATTAGCACCCTTTTGGTTTTCTGCAGGTACACTGAAGACAAAACCTTAGTACTTACCTTTGTGGGTGGTGTTCTTATATCCTTGACCTCATGCTCGTGACTCGGAACCAAAACTTGTGTGCTTTGTCTGATCTTGTTTGTGGTTGTTGCATCCACGCATTCATAAATCAGAAATATCATTGCAACCGTTCTTAAGGAAAACGACTCGGATTATTGCAAATATGGACAAGGAAAATGTTCCTTTTGTGAAAATTTAAATAAATGTTGTTATTCCCGTGCTCTCGATGTTTCACATGTTTGTAATAATCGAGTCAATTCCTTTAAAATGGAAAGTAAAAAAAGCATTGCATTCATCATTTTCATGTGCATTTTCCTGAACAAAAGCTCGTTTGTCCTTCTGTCTTTGTACCAGTTGGTTTATTTCTCGGCATTTGTACTGAATTCTAAGTGGTTACTGAGGGATAATGGAGAGGAAAGAGAATTTTGATCCCATGTTAAGCTTTAAGGTGATGACCAATCTGATGTATGACTCTCCTCCGGACAGCATTGTTCCACAATTGGATGTTCCTATTTTGTCTCAATTTATGTGAGATAGCTTGGTTGCTCAAGTTGATGAAGAGGATTCCCGATTTTTGATGAATATGACAAAATCCTCAAGGTGTCCATCCTGTGACAAAGGTGATTGATTCTAAATTTGAGGAACTCGAGAAAGGATTTTGTGATTTCGAGGAACAATTGAAGATGATGACAGAACTCAAGACATCTGGCTTTAATACATAGGACATATGTTTGGTACCAGACGTGGTTATTCCTCCGAAGTTCAAGATGCTTGGCTTTGAAATATACAAGGGTGTCAGTTTTACAAAGTACCATTTGACAATGTTCTGTCGGAAGATGGGCGCTTACATCAAAGATGATAAGTTGATGATTCACTGCTTTCAAGAAAGTTTGTATGGAGGATCTTTGATGTGGTATATGAAACTCAAAAGGAATCATATTCAATCATGGGAAGACCTAGCTGCTGCTTTTGTGATACAATACAAGTACAATGTTGATATGGAGGCAGACCCTGTTCAACTCCGGGCCATGTTCCAGAAAAACAAAGAAAGCTTTAAGAGGTATGCACAGAGATGGTGCGAGTTTGTCGCCTAATTCAGTCCTCTGATAGAAGAAAAGGAAATGACCAAGATCATTTTAGAAACTCTCATTCCTTTCTATTATAAGAAGATGGTTGCTAGTGCACCCACCGAATTTGTTGAGATGGTGGATATGGGAATGAGACTAGAAGAATGTGTATGTGAATGACGGGTAGCCAAAGAAGGAAGTTTTGCTAGATTTCATAAAAAGAAAGATGACGAAGCCAATTCTATGTCTCAAGGAAAGTATAAGAGAAACAACCAACGTCATCAGCAAGTGGTGTCAGTAACTCCTGTTGTTAAGCGAAAAAATATTCAAGAGAAAGCACAGTTTGATTCAATCCCAATGACTTACAGTCAACTGTGGTCTTATTTTGCTCAAAACTCGGTAATGACACCCAGAAAGACCAGAGCAATGAGATCTCGTCCTCCTTGGTACAACCCAAATACCATTTGTGAATTTCCTGGTGGAGTGATAGGGCATCCGATTGAGGAATGCAAGGTTTTCTAAGAACAGGTTCAAGAGATGATCAATGATGAAATGCTAACCTTTGAGGAAGGAGTACCATTTGTGAATGGAGCGCCTTTGTCCTGAAGAATCAAGAAGGTTGAGGATGTGCAATTCAAGATCTCAAACTGAGACAGTCTCTCCAGATTCTTAGTTCATTTATTTCAACTTTATTTATAATCTTTCAGGATTCTTAATGCTTTGTTTGCATGTAAGAACTTGTTTGTTTTGAATATTAATCATAATGCAATGAGTAAGTTTATCTTGAAGTGATCCATTTTCTTTCGCTCATTTTATTTGTTTTCTACATTTGCAATACCAACTTCTTGTCTAAACTCTTGGAGGGAGTATGATGAAGTGAAAACACAAAATTTATGGCTGTGTGCTTTTGAATAAGACCGTGTTGATGATGTAAGGCATTGTTTCAAATTCCCAAACACCGGAGATATAAGGAAGATAATCCCTTGTTAACCCCTTTGAGTCTTGAAGTAGGAGTTTCTTTTCTAAATAAAAAAAAAACCCTCACATTTATCCTTGGGGTTGGGTAGTCTTCAGTTAATTTGACTAAAGGGTCCAAATTTCAAAAAGAATGTGCGTCTAAAGAAAACCACAATGGTTATCCATCATCCATGAAGGAAGGAGACAGTCATAACCTTTTCAAAAGTCAGATAATCCAATGTCACATGATTTGCTTAAAAAAAGAATAGAAAGAAAAAGAAAAAGAAAAGCCCGCTAAGTCAAAAACAAAATTGAGAAAAAATAATGACTTAGGCAAAATTGGGGCATCCCACTGGACATCAAAAATTCAAAACAAAATTGTCCAAGCAAAAGTTAGGGAAAATAAAAGAATGAGAATCGCGAAAAGCGAAAAGAAAAGGATTGCAAAGAAAAATCCTCATCAAGAGAACAAATCTATGTGACTATTGTTCCGGGCAAGCCCAACTCCCAGAGTTGGGCCAGGCAAAGCGACAAGCTGCCACGCTCGGCATCGAGCACCATGCCAAGGATAACGGTCCTTGTCGACCAAGGCAGTACCGACCAGAGTGAAATCCCCCAACGGCTAGTTTGACCGTTACCTATTCGTGCGGATTCCGCGATCCGCGCCAAATGGTTTGAACCAATAACCATCCACTGATGACAGTATACAAACCCTCTCAGAGGAGAGGGCCAGGTATTCAATTCTCTCACCTTAATCCTCGTACTTGCACGCTCTTTGCTCAGTATCTTACTTTAGCATCGGAGGACCGTGCAGGTACACCCCCATCTTCTCCTTACCAACCGTCCTTCAGCAACGCTCGACGCCAGCCATATCGGATCCTGATCTCCAGGTAAGATCAGGTGGCGCAGTCTATGGGACACGCTGATTTCCCCGTTCTTCTCTCCCAAAATCTTCAAGAACCAAAGTTTTTACCAAGATACATGGCTACTCGAGGCAACAATCCAGATAATTGGTCAAACGACGGTATGCTCCTCACGCAACGTGAGAGCAACGTCAATCATCCTCCACACGAAGAAACCGTGCTGGATCGCCCAGGTGGAAAGATAGCCTCACCTTCCCCCGATCGCGATCAACCTCTAGAAAGTCGCCCAGTGGTCCTTCTTCCTCCGACACCTTCAGAATCTGATTTTGCAGCATTGGCTAAGATTCTGAACCAGACAAATTTGTTACTCCTCGCCAACGGCGAGAAGATCGCCCGTCTCGAGGAAAATAACCGTCAACCGACCCGGTCTCCCGCGAGACATCAAAGAAGACGTAGTCCCTCTCCTCCCAAGAGGAAGAGGAAAGGACGCAATGATGAATCCACTAGTGACAAACAGTCCCGCCCATCTCCTCCTCGATCTTCCCCTCCAAGAAAGTAAAAAAGGAGCCGATCGAGATCCGCATCACCCCGGCGAGCGAGGAAGCACGTGCCCAGGTCCCCTTCATTCAATTCCAGCGACGATGAAGACACCAGGGGCCCCCTCTCGTCGGAGATCATGGCGGCTAAACTCCCATGGGGTTTAGAAAAACCTCCACCCTTAGGCTCTTATGATGGGACCACCGATCCTGACGAGCATATCGAGAATATTGACGCCTTGCTCGACTATAGAGGGGTGCGAGGGGCAATCAAATGTCGCCTCTTTCCTACAACCCTGAGGAAGGGTGCGATGACGTGGTACAAAAGCCTCGAGCAGAGTCCATCACTTCCTGGAAATAGCTCGGACGCACGTTTTCCAGGCACTTCACTGCTTCTCGACACCACCCGAAGACAGAAGCGTCGCTCGAGGCAATCATCCAGGGGAAAGACGAACCTCTACGAACCTATATCGAGAGGTTCAACAGAGAAGCAGTCCAGGTATCCACAACGGACGACATGAAGAAGTACTTGCTGGAGCGAGGTCTACGCCCGACGACTGATTTCCACCGAGCGGTTGGCATCGAGATCCCGGCCACCCTTAACACTTTCTTGTTGAAAGCCCAAGCTTACATCCACTATGAGGAAAAGCAGGTTTCTAGCTCCATTCGAGACGCCCGGCGTCGCGAGGACGCGAAGCCCCCCCGGGTCGATGAACCCTCGACATTTCGCCGGGGATGAGACAAAAGAAAGGATGATCGCCCCCGTGAACCGCGGGAGCACAGAGGACCCGTCAGCCGGTTTCATGAATAGAATCCCCTCTTGGTTTCTAGAGAGAAGATCATGTCCGAGTGTGCCAACTCAAAATTCAGACAAGCAGGGGTATGCTTTCCGAAGCAGCTGCCTAGCAAACCGGGCGCAGACAAGACGAAGTACTGTAGATTCCACAAGAGTCACGGCCATAATACCGAAGACTGCATCCATCTCAAAGACGCTATCGAGATACTTATTAAAGACGGGCACCTCAAATAGTTTACCAAATTAAGAGACATCCCTCGCCAAGAAGCGCAGGAGGCTCAGAAGATCGAAGAAGTTGTACCCATACCATCAGATGCGAACATGCAGGTTGCCCTGAGCATCTACCACCTGGAAGACTTCTTCCTGCCCGACCACACAGGGAGCCCAGGATATTTTTCCTTCCACAGCCCGTGGGAGACCTTTCCCTCTGCGATGGTCATCTCAAGAGGAGGGTTTAACAAAATCACGGTCGGATTCGTAAAGAGGAAATTTGACCAATTGATCGCGAAAGGCCCTGCTCAGAGCGCGACCCTGGACCCCCCAAGAGAGGGCTCAGTACCCCTTTCTTTTTACCGAGAGGAACTCTTGGGAGGGCACCAAATGCCAGCATCCCATTACTCATATGTGCACGGATGGCAAATTTTGATGTCAGAAGAATCCTGGTGGACCAGGGTAGCTCATGCGACATCATGTACTCCCAATTATTTTCAACACTCTAGTTGAATGAAACACACCTGACTTCGTACGTCGGATCAGACTTACAGGGCTTCAACGGAGCAGTCTCCCGACCATGGGGTTATGTCAATCTCTTCGTCACCTTCGGGACATCCGACACCGCCAGAACTGTTCGCGTCCAATTCCTGGTCGTAGCTGTCCTTCGTTGTACCAATGCATTTTGGGACGACCAACATTGGCTGAACTGATCGTTGTTCCATCCACCATTCACCTAAAAATGAAGTATTATACTGCTTCGGGCAAAGTCTCTATGCTACACGGTGACGTCGAAGCTGCTCGCCGATGCTTTGAAGCAGCATCCAGGGGTCTCAGCTCAATATCTTACCAACCAAACCCATCACCCCTGACTTCTCCAGATACTCCACGAACATCCAAGGCTTTTCCTCAGGTCGACTCAATCGATCTAGACTGCAGGTTCTCAGATAACGACGAGGGCATTCGGAGACTGACCGATTCACTTTCCCGGCCAATTCCTGACAGAGAGTTTGAACTAATTCCTTTGGGGGATGATCCGACTCAGCGTGTCAAGATCAGAGCCCATCTGCTCGACTTGGCGAAACGACAATTAGAAGCATGCCTCAAGGGAAACGCCGATCTGTTTGCTTGGAGCGCCGGAGAAATGCCAGGGCTCGACCCCGAGACGGCCTGTCATCACCTCTCCATCGACCCAACGCACAAAGCGGTCGCCCAACGTAGGAGGAAGCAGTCGACCGAGAAAACCAAAGCGGTCGAATCTGCTGTTAAAGACCTCCTAGAGGCAAATTTTGTAACTGAGGCCAAGTATACAACCTAGCTCTCAAATGTTGTACTTGTTAAAAAATCTAGTGGAAAATGAAGAATGTGTGTTGACTATACTGATCTTAACTGGGCATGCCCGAAAGACGCATATCCTTTGCCCAACATTGACAAACTGGTCGACAATTCGTCCGGTTTCAAGATATTGTCCTTTATGGATGCCTACTCAGGGTACAATCAATTACCCATGGCCGTGTCCGACAAAAAATACACGGCCTTCATGACCGAATCGGGCAACTATTATTATAACGTTATGCCCTCCGGTTTAAAAAACGTGGGCACGACATATCAGCGCATGATAAACAAAGTATTTCGAGCAGAGATCGGGGACATGCTTGAAGTATACATGGACGACATGATCGTCAAATCTCATCAAGAGACAGACCACGCGTCCCACTTGCGAAAAGTATTCGATCAAGCCCGGAAATGCAAAATGCGTTTCAATCCTGAGAAGTGCACGTTTGGGGTCCGAGTAGGGAAGTTCCTCGGATTCTACTTAACCGAACGAGGTATTGAAGCCAACCCTAACAAATGTCGGGCATTCACAAAACTTCCTACTCCTGATTCTAAAAACTCCATACAATTGTTAAACGGGGTCCTCGCTTCCCTCGCACGATTTGTGGCAAAATCCGCTCAGCACGCCCTCCCCTTTTACAAACTCCTCCGCAAAGAGGCCACCTTTGAATGGACGGAGGAGTGCGATCAAGCCTTGTCCCACTTGAAAAGGGAATTATCTGAGCCCCCAGTTTTGTCCAGGCCTAACGAAGGGGAAACGCTTTACCTCTATCTCGCCGTAGCTAACGAGGCCGTAAGCGCAGCCCTCGTACGCGACCTACCCGAGGGACAGAAACCTATTTACTTTACGAGCAAGGCGTTCCAAGCCAGAAGACTACGACATTATTTCCTAGCCCACACCATCATCATGAGGACAGACCAACCCATAAGACAATTACTCGGTCGACTAGACATGGCCGGGCGAATATTAAAATGATCGTTGGAACTGTCCGAATTTGATATCAAATTCGAAGGGAGACAAGCTCTCAAGGCTCAAACACTAGCCGACTTTGTAGCAGAGCTCACTTTCACCGAACAAGAGCCGAAATCTCCATCCAAATGGACCATCTTCGTAGACGGAGCATCTGGCCCGGCGGGTTGTGGAGCTGGAATTATCCTGGAAAATGAAGAGGGAAACATCATCGAAGTATCTTTAACTGTGTCCTTCCCTGCATCCAACAACCAGGCGGAATACGAAGCCTTCCTAGCCTCATACTACTCGCGACCGACCTGGAGGCAGAAGAAATCACAATTTGTATGGATTCCCAACTGGTCACTAATCAAGTCCGGGGAGATTTCTAGGCCAAAAACGACAATATGGCCGAATACCTGGCCCTTGTAAAGGAAAAACTAAAATGATTCACAAACATAGAGGTCAAACACGTCCTGCGAGAGAATAATACCCGAGCTGATACCTTTCCAAGTTGGCAAGCACTTAAAGAAAAGGAAATAACAAGTCCATCATACAAAAAGTGCTCCCCCGACCAAGCATTGGACAATTTTCAACCCACCTAGACATTAATCTCGTAGGCGACGCCAACTGCTGGATGACCCCAGTGTTTAACTACTTGACCAAGGGTGAGTTACCAACAGACCCGAAAACGGCCAGCATCGTGCGTCGAAGGTCATGCTCGTACTCTTTGGTCGGTGGGCGTATGTACCGCCGAGGTTTCTCCACGCCACTCTTCAGGTGCGTAGAGGAAGAGAACATCCCACACGTACTAAGAGAAGTCCATGAAGGAATTAACGCACAACACCCGGGCGGGCGATCGTTAGCACGAAAGATCCTCTGGGAAGGGTACTATTGGCCTACACTCCAGCACGACGCGAAAGAGCACGTAAAAAGATGCGACAAATGCCAATGACACAGGGACGTACACGTAGCACCCCCTACCGAGCTAAAATCGCTATCTTCCCCGTGGCCATTCACGTGGTGAGGGATGGACATCTTAGGGCCATTCGTCGTCGGGTTCGGCCAAAGTAAATACCTCATTGTGGGCGTCGATTATTTCACTAAATGGATAGAAGTTGAGGCCTTGGCCAAGATTACTGCACTCAACATACTACGCTTCTTTAAGAGGAGCATTCTCGCTCGGTTCGGGGTACCGCTCGCCATTGTAACAGATAACGGTACCCAATTCACTGATAGACATTTCAAAGAATTTGTTGCTTCGGTAGGAACAAAACAACATTTCGCTTCGGTTGAGCATCCCCAAACCAACGGACAAGCGGAAGCTGCAAATAGAATAATCCTAAGAGGTCTGAAACGGAGACTGAAAGAGCACAAGAAACACTGGGTCGAGGAGTTACACAACGTACTTTGGGCATATAGAACCACTCCCCACTCAACGACCGGTGAATCCCCGTTCCGGTTGGCGTATGGGACCGAAGCAGTAATTTCTGTGGAAATGCACATCCGATCCAGACGGACAGAGTCCCCGATGGACCAAGACACCAACTCCGAAGCTTTAAGAGACGAGCTTGACCTGGTCGAAGAAATACGATCGGAAGCCGCTCTCCGAGAGGCCACTCTTAAACATAAAATAGTGGCTCGGTACGACTCTAAAGTCATAAGATGGGCATTCGAGGTGGGTAGTCTTGTTCTAAGAAGAAACCATAAAGATTCCCGCGAAGGAAAACTAACGCCTAATTGGGAGGGCCCGTATCGCGTCCGGACAAAGAGCGAAAACGGGGCCTATTATTTAGAAACTCTTCACGGGGAAGAACTCGCTCCGCCGTGGAACACCGAGAAGCTCAAGCAATATTACAGTTAATTATAGAGTCACCTTACTCGGCTCTCAAGCGAGGAGCAATAGGTCCGACTACTCCTGCGTGCCCAGGTACAAGCACAACAGCCCATATAACATGATTATCAGGATCTTCTTCCGAGGGAAGGAGGTGACTGTTGCACGGGCGGATACTCAAAAGAGTCCGACGTCGTCTATGTACCACGACCAGGCAGAACCCCAACTTGCGATGGGACGTTCAAGCCTCAGAGCCCGAGTCATTATCTTGGCCCGGGTACCGACTAGGAGCCAGCCTCCAACATCTGGTTGGTCCCCCAAACCAACAGATTACAAACACACACCCCGTATTTGCCCAAATACATCTAACCATCATAAAGACATCAAACACTTAACGTTTATAGAAACATAAAAGGAAGAAAGTCCTCCGACGGATGCATAGTTAAAAATACTTGTAAAATAAAAACATTGTGAAATAACAAACGACCACCAAGGTCGGGCAATTTTACTAAAAGGTTGCGACCCCGAAGGGCCGACTTATTCATAATTACACGCATAGGGGACCATGTCCCTGAGAAAAACAAAAGGCATAATAAATTACAAAGTAACAGCGCGCAGGCTAGACTAATTCCCTTCCCCTTCTGGAGCACCAGGTTGATCCTCGCTCTGAGGCGGCTGCATCTCTAGTTGTTCAGGCTGAGAAATCACCCCGGGCTGGGAGTCTTCCACGATCAAGTATGCGGGGACCACTATCTGACCATCCTCGACTTTGTAGAGATAGCTGATGCGGCCGGTATCTAGAGCCCATTCAGGATGAAGAGCTCGTATCTGGTCTACAGCGTTTTGGAAACTGAGCTCAGTCTACGAGTTCAGATCTTCCATATCCTTGTCAATCCGAGCAAGAAAATGGGCCCTGGTCACCAAACACTTGGTGTCAGCCTCCTCATCCTCCTTTGGGCAAAAGGCATCCTTCAGCTTCTTGTTATGCTCCAAGGCCCTCTTCTTATCGACCTCCAGCTTGGCGATAATATTCCCCCGATCAGTCAGCTCCCTGACAGAGGTAGCAGCTTCCTCAGAGGCCTTCACCAGCTTTCCTTCGGCAGCATCCAGGAGCTCTTTCAGCTTTATCACCTCACTTTCCTGCCTGGGGTTCCCTTCGGCCGTCAGCCAGGCCATGGACAATACCCGCATGACTGCGCTCGCATCCTGGGCCAGAGATAGGCGTCGAGCAGGGCGATCCATTGCCTCAGCGAACAAAGAGTCCGCTCGGTCGACCTCTAGGCTCGTCCCCTCGAAAAAGTTCCGCTTCACAAAGCAAAGCGGCAACACGTGTTTTGGTTTGGGGGGAGCATTGGACGTCAAATCCACGGTCGCCGCAGATTTATGCTTCTTCATGAGTGAGCCAGTAGATGCGCTCGGAGACCCGGGGGCCTGACCCTGAGCCGCTCGTTTCGGTCAGCTTGGTTTGAACAACCCGCGACCTCTTCTTTTGTTGCTGGCGCAGTCGTTCCTGGATTTTGTCTAAGGGGTTCGACATAGAGCCTGCGAAGAAAGGAATACAAAATTAGTCACGAATGCCCAAAATTATTAAAACATTATAACAAATAGAAGTAAAAACAAATACCAAAGAACTCAGACACTTCTTGCCCGGTGTTACACGCCAGGAGATCTATGACGTCTATTAAAGGACGCTCCACAACCTCTCCCCCATCCTGATCCAGCATTATCTTGCCCTCCCCGTCCAGAATAAGGGTCGGAGTAAAAGAGGCTACCAACTTCCGAAACACCTCGAAGCTAGCTGCATCGTCCTCGTTCAGAGAATCCCCTACTTGGACAAACTCACTAACCAGGCGTCCGTAATGAGAGTAATTCCATGAGAAGGGAAACAACCAGAGCCTCCTCGGGACCACCTGCCCTCGGTCATCGAGTCTGGGCTCATCATTTTCATCGGTATCCACCCCCAGGAAACTCAGCGCTCTCACGGCTTCCTCGCTCGCCGGCTTTACCAAAAAGTAATCTGTCTTGAAAGCCCGGATAGATTCCGAGTGAGCTTTGAATATCTTGGTCTGCTGTTTGAGGGAAATAAATACCTTCCGGTCGGTCCCCCGTCCCACCTGGCGCTGCAGCGAGAACAATCGAAAGAATAGGGGAAGCGTGGCCCCAACACCCAGATGGGCGCACATCACCTTGAATGCTCTCAGAAACGCGTAAGACTTGGGGTGCAGCTGAGACGGGGCTACACCCAAGTGCCTGAGCACGGCACAAACCAGATCACTGAAGGGCAATGTTACCCCTAGGATCGATGTCTCGTACTCGTATATTGAAAACTTCCGACCACCAAAGTCTGAAAATATCCGGTCATCATCCCCCGGGCAGGTGACAACCCAATCCTCCGGATCGCCAATAGTAGGCAGAGGCTCCGCACGAGGTCTCGAGAAGGACGAAACCTTATCAAGCAGGTCCTCCACTACCCACTCCTTAGGCGCAATTATTTTTCCACATCCCGAGGGGCATCGGTCGTCTCTCCTGAATCAGGGGCTCCATCTTCCGTCGTGGTCGCGTCTGATTCACCCGACGAGCTTCCGGAGTCAGAAGGAACAGATGCAGAAGAACCAGAATCTTCCGAGGACACCTCCTCCGAGGAAATGTCAAGCGGGTCAAGAAGCGAAGTCTCACCTGAAAAGTAGAGGAAAGGCGTCAGTCAATTCGATTAGAATATCAAATCCACCCTTCCACCGCTTGACAAGTGAAAGGGCGCGTATCGACCCAGGAGTAAGATCCCGAGCCATAGCCCTCGGTCAACCATCGCTCAAGGCGATGGCCAGCGCCCGACGACAGCAAGGGTAAGATCAAATTCTAGATGTTTATCAGGTCCCAGGTCAAGGTCGACCAGGACCATCACCGATCACGAATTAGGGTTCGTAATCGACACCCACAAAGATGACAGAAGGTCTCTAATCTACTTATTCTAGCCTAAACTACCGGAAAATCTATCCTATGCCACATGCATTGCTAAAATTTCAAGCCTATGACTAAGAAAAATGCAAAAAAGAGCCGTACCTTGAGCTTGGGAGGCCATTGCAGAAGAAGTTGGCTTGGATCACGGTGGTCGACAGATGAAAACGGTGGTCGAAGGCTGGGGACGGTAGCTGATCTACGAGCAGTACAGCGGAGATGGAGACGAAATGAAAAAGCTTACAGAATGCCTTGGGTTCCTATTTATAGGGAAGGGAACACGTGTAGAAACGCGTGACCCCTACCCCTAGGTAATGATTTCCTACGCTCTAGCCCCTAGGCTAGCCGTCAGAACATTGAAGAGGCGCGAATTCCCAGACACACCAACTTTTTGTTTCATATCCCCCCTTCGTCGAGCGACCAAACAGCTGCCCGCCTATCGTGGGTCATCAAACGACCATTCCCTGGTCCACGCACGAAAAATGCCAAACGCACTGCGTACACCTTAGACAGAAAACCATCACTAAGTCATCGTTCCTCCGCAGAAGCGACGACTTGGGGGGCTCCTGTTCCGGGCAAGCCCAACTCCCAGAGTTGGGCCAGGCAAAGCGACAAGCTGCCACGCTCGGCGTCGAGCACCATGCCAAGGATAACGGTCCTTGTCGACGAAGGTAGTATCGACCAGAGTGAAATCCCCCAACGGCTAGTTTGATCGTTACCTATTCGTGCGGATTCCGCAATCCGCGCCAAACGGTTTGAACCAATAACAATCCACTGATGACAGTATATAAACCCTCTCAGAGGAGAGGGCCAGGTATTCAATTCTCTCACCTTAATCCTTGTACTTGCACGCTCTTTGCTCAGTATCTTTCTTTAGCATCGGAGGGCCTTGCAGGTACACCCTCATCTTCTCCTCACCAACCGTCCTTCAGCAACGCTCGACGCCAGCCATATCGGATCCTGATCTCCAAGTAAGATCAACTAACAAGTCAAAAGCTGGCAGGTTGACTGTTATTCCATAAAAATCCTCATTGGATCTTAAACTGTCAACCTTATTGTGTTATTAAGCCATCGGTTTTATCCTTTTGAGAGATGAACCTTTGTGTTGAATGAGCTGAATATAGTACTGAAGGACATCACGGAGATGGGGTGGGTAAAACTAAAATTTTGAGCCTAAAAATCCTTTTTTTCTGAAAACCGTGAACCTGGCCAATTTATAACCCTCAAAAGACCCAATTGAAGCAGGGTTTGTTTTGAAAGCGTACTTCAACGAGATATTGTTCCTGACTCCCATGAGTTGTGCTCAAAGATCTTTGTTAGTATTGTATATGCATTCAAAAATCTAGGTCGTGTCTAAACTAGTGATTCACTCACAAGGTTTTGCGACATATTTTCAATAAAAACTTCAAGATAAACATATGTGTTGCATTAAAATTATCATTCTCAGAATTAACATTTTCTGCTTGCATACATTTGTTTGACATCTGAAAGTTTACATATGAGCATCAGTGATGAGTCTAATCTTTTGAGGTCTGAAACTCTGGCGAGTGATTGGCAAGTTATCTCAAGAATGACCATATCCATGGGCATGTTCCCTAAAGACTTTGTTGAGTATGAGCAAGTTTGTTTTCCCAGTTGATGATTTCACATGGAGCAAAGGTTGAAGACTTTGTTGGTCAGAGAAGTTGTCAAATTCAGTTAATATATGGCAGTTACGTCGAGTTCGACGAATCTCTCCAAGAGTTGAAGACACTGAGGCAAGTTATTTCAAGTCCTTATGGTACAAAGTTTCCTTTAGGTGTAAAATCCTTCGTAGAGCATGCAGTCTGGGGCAAAAGTGATGAATTGTCGACTCAATGTTATCCTAAACAGATTTTTGTTCGGAGGAAATAATATGTTTCCCCCATATAGTTGTTAATCAAATGTTGGTCCCTGCAACATTATTGATCTTTCTATACTTTAAAATCTAGATTGAGAGTGCATTTATTTTGCACATATGCTTTGTCTCCCTAGGAAGAATCTGTTGAATTTTCCCCATTGAAGATGAACTTTATACCTCGACAACAGGTGTGTTCTTAGTTAACCTCAACAGAAGGTATTTTCTCTCCAAGAATTTCAGCAGTAGATATCTTGGACGATTTCAAAGAAATATTAAATTAAACCTTGGCAGAAGGTAGTTCTATTTTCTTTGATCAGCCTCGGCAGAAGGTGTTTCCTCTCGTTTCCTGGTAAGTCTCGGCAGAAGATTTCCAGTTAACCTAGTCAGAAGTTATTTTATTTCCAAGAATCTTGGTAGTAGATTTCTCGGATGATTTCAAAAGAAGAATCTCGTAGTTGATCTCGATAGAGGATGTTTTATTTGTAGATTCTCTGGTTAATCTCGGCAGTAGATCTTCATTAGACTTCAACATAAGATATTTTATTTTCAGAATCTCGGCAGTAGATTCAATGGCTAGTCTCGGCAGTAGACTTTTCCAGTTGATATCTTTTGAAATTCCCATAGTGTACCTCGACAGTAGGTTCTCCGATTGGAATTTGTTAGAAGATTTTGTCTAAAATATTCTTTTGATTTACCTTAAGTGGTTACTTCAAAGGGTATTTGGCTTGATTTATGAATAAAGAAAGGATATAAACAGTGATTCCAGGGATGGTGAATTCTTGATGTGTGTAACTCATGTCTCCCAATGCAGGGTTTAATCTGTTTGTTTCTTTATGGAATGCCTGATTAGTCTTAATGTTTTGTTCCACAACAAACATGAACGGGGATTGGATGAAAGTTCCCAGTTTAAATTCCAATGTCTTTCCTGGGAGAATTGTTAGAAAGGATGTTCTTAAGAATCCCTAGCTGAGTTTTGATCTCTTCCTCAGCAGTTTATCTTTGAAGCATTGGGAATCCTCAGCCGAGTTCTTGTTCCTCGGCTTGAGTTGGTTGTATACCCTAGAAGAAGTATCGATATAGCAGTCAGTTTAGAGGTGATTTGAAGCACAACATAGAATCAAGATTTAAGAGATGATTTGAAGCTTACCTGAAAGTATGATGGAGCTTTCAAAACCTTCAGAAATCCTCTCCAAAGCTGCAAATTTACTCCTTAGAACTTCTATTTGTAAAATAAATGCAAATAAATCTTCAATTCAGCCTAGATCTTGAGATTCGAAAGAAAATGCTTTGAACTTGATCTTGAGAAAACCTTGGTTAGATCTCAAACTGATGAGTGATATGTGTTCCTTAGAGGTCACTGAGTAAGGATATGAATAAAAATCTCACAAAAACTCTATGGATGAAGAGTTTCAAAGAGAAGAAGAATTAAGAGAAAAAAATTGAAAACTGGAAAATAAGGAGTGTAACTGCTGAGAAATTCATGTGAACCACTTTATATAGTGTGATTATGAACCTGATTAGGGTTTTGTAAGTGGGGGACTTGAAATAAATGAGATATGGATCATTATGCAAAATGGTAAAATTATGGTCATGTGGTGTTTTGCTCGTGCAAACTCAACGTGAAGTGCATGATCACTCATCATTTGATCCACTAATTTGCATTGGATTGATCTTGTGGCTGGAAATGTTTGGATTAGTGAGTTTTGAATGATCTTGCACAAATGCATAATGGAGAATAATTAATCATCATGGCACGAAATGGCTTGATTCAAAGGCCAAAAATGCTTGTTATGATGTGTACTTGGATGTGGTTATATGAATTGGTCCATTAGAAGTCACTTCAAGTCAGTTTGAAGCTTTATGCAAAATTTGGAAAACTTGAAACCATGAAAAAACCTAAAATGGCCTATAACTTCCATCAAGCATAACTTTTGATTCACACATGCTATGAAGGAGTTCTTGCACTTTTTGAAAATGGGAGAGCAAGCCCTACAACTTTGAAGTTCAAGGAAAAATCAATTGAAGCTTCTTTGATCATAAAAGAATGAGTTGAAGTTAGGGTAGAAATTGCCAAAAATAGAAAGTTTTCATTATAGGTCATTTTCCACTTTTAGTAACTTTTTCCAAAACTCTTGATTCTTGATATTTGGGATCATTCATGCAATTCCTCTACCGTATGAGGGTCCATAGGCTTAAAAATCATTATTGGAACCCTTGAAACCCTAGGTTGAATTTTCTTCTACATTGTTGACTTTTTCTTGTTTCACAAGCAACTGAGCCACTGCTTGACTTTCTCAATGATTCTTTGAGCCAAATTGTAACCCTAGGCCATATATGACATATAGAAGCCTTTGATAAGAAGAATTGATCAAATCCAAGAAGATAGTTTTCCCTGAGTGTCGCTCCCACCAAATGAGGCCAAGTCAAATGGGGTACAGACGCGAACGGTCGGCAAAAAGGATGAGAACACACAAGGGTGAACTCAAAAGACAAGAGTCGCCAGCTAGGCATTTTTATCCCGAAGGAAAGGTAATGCTGCATATACCTAGAAAGATATGGATAAGACGGTCGCGAACCAGAGAGACTGAGAAAGGGGGTTGGTTACAACCTGGGAAGGTATTAGCACCCAGATTGTCCGTCGTACTCGACGGGATCCACGCTTAAAAGATTTGTGTTTTAAAAGGGGTAGTGTCAGTGCAATCTGTGTATCAAAGCTGGAAAAGAATGGAAGTGTCAGTCTAAAATAAAGGTGAAGTGTATAAGAGAAGTGTCAGTGTAAGAACAGGAGTATAAAGCTCAAGACTATGAGGCTTAAAGAATGATGCTGGAAGGAGGGGGGAATATACAGAGACTTTTGTTCGATAATTGTTAAGTTATGCCTACGTATCCTCTCGTGCAATGAGGAAGTCAGAACGCCGTAGTTCGACTCAAAGAGACTAAAATATGAATTGGCTTGTGAATTGCTTGCTTGTCTATGCTCAAGTGTAGGACCTGTTTGGCTCAGGTGCAAACTATCTTGCATTAGACGGAAGAAGCGAGTTCTCGCTTGTGATGAAGGTGATGAGAAAAGAATCCCGGAGGAGACGATTATTGTTTGTTTTTGATGTTTTCAATCTTTTATTTCTTTTTGGTATTTGTCATAAGATAATGAGCTTAAGCCTAAACCAAGGGTTACTAAACTCATCACATCTTTCCTCTGATTAGGGGTAATGAGAATACCTTAAGTATGAAGTAAGCACTTCACACTTAATCACCATGATGTAGGATTAAGATCATTAGCCTACTTGTATTTATTTAGATGTTTTTGTTGTTTTTGTTTAGTGTTAAGTAATGAGTTTAAGCCATAATCAGAGATTTAATGGACCCATTACACCATCCTAATAGAAGGATAATAGAAGGATAATAGATGAGAACATTTAAGTTGAGGAAGGCTCCTCAACTTGATCCATGATTAGGGATTAACCTCATGACAAAACAAACCTTTATTAAATGGATTTTAGTTAATGGTAAGATTAAGAAGTGAGTTTTATGGTTGGTAAGACAACTTGAGGGGGACTTGTCCATTAACACTAGGGTTAGTCCTTCTTAACCAATTAAGGAAGAATTAGAACCCTAATGCAAGGCCCAAGTTACAAGATTGATGTCTTAGTGATTGTTAAGTGAATTTATTAAAGGATTTAAACACATTAAGGGTTTAACACTTAGGATTAAAGTTATACACTCCATCCTAAAAGAAGGATGCAGGCATAAGCTTAATCACAAAGCCTTAAAACCTTTAAGGTTTAGTCCTTGATTATGAGGTGAGAAGAGAAGACTCAAAGAAGACTCAAAGGAAAGAGTCTAAGGGGGACTAAACAATCCTAAAATGTTATCATGCTTGGAAGTCCTAGGGTTTGTGAGGCTTAAGAGGAGAAATCTTCAAGGAAGCCACCAAGGAGAAGCAAGATAGAAAAGGGATGAGATGAGAAGAGAAAAGAGGGAAGAGAGGCACAAGTGAGCAAGCTCACTCAAAGACAAGTAAAAATGCAGCAAGGATGTAAAATGATGAGGTGAGAAGAGGTAGGAGGTGAAGGCAAATCCACCTCCCAAACAAACTTACCATTAACATGAAAAGTTAGTACAAGATGCATAAGAGAATAAATGAGATGAAACAATGCATATGGATGGGAAAAGGCCAAAGTCAGAAACATACACATGATGCAAATGATGTCAAGGGATGGTGCAAAGTCATACAAGATGCACATATGAGAGCATACAAGAGAATGGATGCATATGGAGCATGCTTTGAACCATAAAGGTTCATGAAAGTTTATGAAATGGAATGAACATATATCATGACAAATGAATGATGCAATGATCAAACATGATTCTAATATGTCCTAAGATGCATTATATGTCATGTGGATGCACAAAATGTCATGGCAAGTTCTTGTATGCAAGCAAATGAAAGATGGATGCAAAGGAAAGTAAGAATTAGGGTTTATGCATAACATGTAACACAAAAATTCAAAATCAGAAGCAAAGGGCATGACAAAAAATTGAAAATGGGATCAAAGGAACCCTAACCCTACACAAGTTCACTGCCCAAAGGAGGGGACCTAAATCTTAACCTAATGGGAGTTGTGATTTTTCTAAGTCAACTAGGGTTTCAAAGCACCTCAAAAGGAAAAATGCCCATTAAATTGAAAATGGAAGATAAATGCAAACCAATTTTACCCTAGAAACTAAATGTTATGAAGGATGCAATGCAAGAAGAACCATTACCAAACTCTTCATGGTTAGGCAGAATGAATTTTTTCAAGTTGGGATCAAAATATTGCCTTTAAATGAATTTAATTCCAATGAAAATTATCAAAATACATCAAGGACCAAAAAGAAATTTTTTTGAAGAGTTGGATAATGTTTCTAAATGTTTTAAAATGCAATGTGAATTTTTTTTGTGATTTTTAAATACCTAAATGCATTTTTAATTAATTAATTTCCATTAACTAATTAAAAATAAACATTTAAATGATTTAAAAATAATTTTTAATGCAAAAAATGAAAATAAAAATATTTTTGGGTTCTGAAAATTAATGAAATGTTTGACAAAAAAAATTAGAATTTTTTAATATGTTTTCCTATTTTAAAAAATTCGTGGAAGTTAAATATAAACAAAATGAATTAAAACAATAAAAAGAAAAAGTCAACAGATCCAAAGGATGTGGTTTGAATGGATTTGGAGGGAATTGACTGGCGCCAGATCCTAAGGCTGAGGTTCAAACTGGAAAATTTAAATCTAATCCTAATTAATTAAATCTAATTATGGGATTAGGGCTTAATGAGACCATCCAGGCCATCCATCCACGCGCGGGAAGCAAGATCGCACGCTCCAGATTCAAACTTTGCCCTAATCACAGATTAAACCCTAATTACATTCAGGTCACCGGAGAAGAGCTCCGGTCGTCTTCTCCAGTGACATCCCTCCCTGAAAATTGCTATCTCTCTCCCCAAGCTTCTAAAACCTAATCTCTCTGCCCAGAATCCAACCCCACGCATCACTCAACAAGAATCACTCACTAAAACAAATTTATTTCACATATTCAAGCTGAATCGAAGCAAATTAGTTCTAGGTCAAAAAATTTCAGAGAGCTCATACATGCTTAATACTTGGTCATTTTCAAAACTAAACATATCAGCATCATCAGTGAATCATGGAGAATCTTTTAGGAACTTAAAAACGCGTTTCTGGAAAAAATGTTCATGATGATACCTGAACTGAATCTTTCAAAAATGGTGCTTTCTGGCCAGTTCTTTGCTTCAAAACTTCTCCAATGATCTCCCTCAAGTGTTTGTGATGCTTAGCTGGAGTTTAAATGGCCTCTAGAGGATGTTTGCAGAATCTCAGTTCATGAAATGTTGAAATCGTGTTTTTGATTATGAAGGTTTTAGGGCAAAATGGAAGGTGGGAAATGATCAGTGAGGTTTATGGAGTTGAAAGGTGGAAAAAGTTTGAAGGTTTGATGGCTGAATCAAGAGATTCGAAAGCTTTTGCAAATTTTGGGATTTTTGAGTGTGCTGTGTTCTTGGAGCTTCTGGCTGTGTTGTGTGGTGCTTTTGCTTTGTTTTGATCCACATAAAGAAGTGTGATAGGTCAGAGAGTGGGTGCTGGCCTATGGTGATTGGTATGGGCAAGTTGCCAAAATGTCAACATGACTTGTACTTGAGGTATGGGCAAGTGTGAGGCTGAGATAGGGGCATGGCTGTGTGCAGCAGAGATCAAGGAAGGCTTATGGATTAGATTTGATGAGCTGTAACAAGTAGAGGCATGGTTACATGAGTTTTTGCAAATTGGTACAACTTTGGCCCCTTTGTGATTTCTTAATGATCAAGGCATGAAAATGAGCAATTATTTGGTTCATTCTAAATTTTAGGTCATGTGTGATGTTTGTGCAATGGTTAGAAATCAATTAGAGGTCACATAAAGGCTTGGCATGTGAATTTGCAAGTTTCCCTCTTTGTGCAAAAGTGAAAATTTCATGATTTTTCCCAACTTTGCAAGGCCATAACTTTTGATCCAAAATGAATTGGAAAGAGTTCTTGTACTTTTTGAAAAGGGAATGATCCAATCTACAACTTTCATGACCAAAGTTTCCTCATTTGAAGCATTTTTGAATCAAAAAGAGGAGGTTGAAAAACTTTCCCAAAATGGCAAGTTTACATTTTAAGTCACTTTCCCAAAAAGGCAACTTTGCAAATGACTTGAAATTTTCCAATTTTGTGAACTTCTAACACCTTCTATGATCAAATAAAGATCATACACATTCAAAATGATGGAGAACACCCTTTGGTTGGGTCATTGGGGGCCTCAGATGCCCTGATTTTGCACTGACTTGCTCAAGAAGTCATTTCTTGATCAGATGCCTTCCCCATTGAATTTCTTCATGAAAATTGATATGCATGATCCTCATATCGTATAGAGACCCATAGAATCAAGAATGACCAAAAAATTTGGAATTATGGCCTTTGAAACCAAAACCCTAATTTTAGGTCATCTATGCAGTTAAACCTGGCTCTACTTCCATGCCTTTCTTAGTTCTTGTGATTCTATGACTTCCTTGACCTTGTGAGGATATAATATGATGCTTGAACACATATGGGACCCTTTGAAGTGATTGATGTCCTTTGGAGTGGCTCAAATAGCTCAGGGATGGCTCAGATCACAAACCCTAGATGCAGATGGCTTTGAATCAATGCAGTGAATCAAAAATGTGGTATGAGATGCTATGATTGAATTTATGCAAATGAAAAGATCACAAGCCATGGTGTGAATGGGTGAGGGAAAATTTGGGGTGTTTACAGCTGCCCCTATTCAAACATGAGTTAGTTGTGCAGGATGTAAGCGACGGCTTAACAGGCAAACAAGATAACTTGTGGTTGAATACCAAAGACAGTCCAAAATTTGCACTCACGGAATGAAGAAGAAAAGGGATATAGATTGTAAAGGAAGATAAAGTATGTTTATAAAGTGCGGGCGACGGAGGACGACCGTCGAGCAGAGGACAGCTGCTGGGGATAAAGCAATGACGGGGATGGCCGATATGCTAGGGATATAAGAGATTATGATGGGGACGGCCATCAAGCAAAGAAATAAGACTTTCTGGGGATTATAGGTAAATGATGGGGACGACCATCGGGCTGAAGAAATAAATGATGAGGAACGGTCATCAAAGGTGAAGGACGATCACCTAGCAGGGGACGGCTGCTCTGTTGGGGACAAGATGAGGGACGGTCATCTAAGGTGAAGGACGATCACCTGGCAGGGTACGGCTGCCGAAAATATCACGACATCGGATAAGCATGATGAAGGACGATCATCAAGAGGTGAAGGACGATCACCTAGCAGGGTACGTCTGCTCTGGGGTTTATCATGACATAGGACGAATGCCAGATAACAAGATCAACGATGGGGACGACCATCGGATAGGATGATGAAGGATGATCATCAAGAGGTGAAGGACGATCACCTAGCAGGGGACGGCTGCTGAAAATATCACGACATAGGACGAATGTCGGATAGGAAGGGGTTCTAATGGATAGAGACTCCACTGGGGGTGATGAAGGACGATCATCAAAAAGGTGAAGGACGATCACCTGGCAGGGTACGGCTGCCGAAAGGTATCATGACATAGGACGAATGTCAGATAGAAAGGAAATAATTTACTGGGATTTGCTGGGACTCTTCTGGGGAATAGTAGACACAGACGAGTGTCTAAACTCAAGAAGACATAAGTGTTTGACACGGTTGTCGCTCCCACCAAAATGACGCCTAAAATGTCAGAAGGGGTACAGACGCGAACGGTAGGCGAAAGGAGAGAGAACACACAAGGGTGAACTCAGAAAGACAAGAGTCGCCAGCTAGGCATTTTTATCCCGGAGGAAAGGTAATGCTGCATAAACCTAGAAAAGAATGGATAAGACGGTTGCGAACCAGAGAGACTGAGAAAGGGGGTTGGTTACAACCTGGGAAGGTATTAGCACCCAGATTGTCCGCCGTACTCGACGGGATCCACGCTTATAAGGTTTGTGTTCATAGGGGTAGTGTCAGTGCTATCTGTGTATCAAAGCTGGAAAGAATGCAAGTGTCAGTGTAAAAGAAAGGTGAAGTGAAATGTGAGAGTGTCAGTGTAGGAACAGGAATGGAATGCTCAAGACTATGAGGCTTAAAGAAAAGTGCTGGAAGAGGGGGAATATTCAGAGACTTTTGTTCGATAACTGTTAAGTTATGCCTACGTATCCTCTCGTGCAATGAGGAAGTCAGAACACCGTAGTTCGACCCAAAGAGACTGAAAGATGAATTGACTTGTGAACTGCTTACTTGTCTATGCTCAAGTGTATGACCTGTCTGGCTCAGGTGCAAACTGTCTTGCATTAGACGGAAGAAGCTAGTTCTCGTTTGTGAGTGAATGAGATTAGAAAAGAATCCCGGAGGAGACGATTATTGTTTGTTTTTGATGTTTTCAATCTTTTATTGCTTTTTGAAGTTTGTCATAAGAAAATGAGCTTAAGCCTAAACCAATGGGTTAGTAAACTCATCACATCTTCCCTCTGATTAGGGGTAATGAGAATACCTTAAGTGTGAAGTCAGCATCTCACACTTAATCACCCTGATGTAGGATTAAGATCATTAACCTACTTGTGATTATTTAGATGTTTTTGTTGTTTTTGTTTAGTGTTGAGTAATGAGCTTAAGCCATAATCAGGGATTAAACAGACTCATTACACCATCCTAATAGAAGGATAATAGATGAGAATGTTTAAGCTGAGGATGACTCCTCAACTTAATCCATGATTAGGGATTAACCTCATGACAAAACAAAGCCTTTATTAGATGGATTTTAGTTAATGATAAGATGAAGAAGTGATTTTTTATGGTTGGTAAGACAACTTGAGGGGGACTTGTCCATTAACACTAGGGTTAGTCCTTCTTAACCAATTAAGGAAGAATTAGAACCCTGATGCAAGGCCCAAGTTACAAGTTTGATGTCTTGATGATTATTAGATGGATTGATTAAAGGATTTAAACACATTAAGGGTTTAACACTTAGGATGAAAGTTATACACTCCATCCTAATAGAAGGATGCAGGCATAAGCTTAATCACAAAGCCTTAAAACCTTTAGGGTTTAGTCCTTGATTATGAGGTGAGAAGAGAAGACTCAAAGAAGACACAAAGGCAAAAGCTAAATGGGGGACTAATCAAACCCTAATTGTTATCATTCTTGGTTGCTCCTAGGGTTAATGAGGCTTAAGAGAGAAAGATCTTCAAAGAGCCACCAAGGAGAGAAGCATGACAACTTGCTTCACTTAAGAAGACAAGTTACTTGAAAAAAGAAGGTGAGATGAACAAGAATGAGCAAGCTAAATCCAAAGCACAAAACAAAATGCAGCAATGATGCATAAGAGAGATGAAAAGAGATTGTGAGAAGTGAAGGCAAATCCACTTCTCAATACAACTTACCACCTGAAAAGTTAGTAAAGAAATGAAATGCAATGCAAAATGAGATGCAATGCACTGATGCAAACCAAAACCAGAAGCATGAGTATGATGTTAATGATGCTAGGAGATGATGCAAACATGAAACAAGGCATGAGGATGATCATACAAGCATAAGGATGCAAATGAAGCATGTAATAAACCATGGATGTGCATGAAATGTTATGGAATGCAAATGACATACAACATGGCAAATGAAAGATGCAATGATCAAACATGATTCTTATATGTCCTAAGATGTGTGATGAATCAAATGGATGAACAAAATGTCATGGCAAGTCATGGTATGCAAGCAAATGAGAAATGGATGCAAAGGAAGGCCCAAATTAGGGTTTATGATCAATGCACACAACAAAATTCAAAGACAGAAGCATATGACATGATAAAAATTTGAAAATGCATTCAAAGGATCCCTAAACCTATACAAACTCACTGCCCAAAGAAGGGGACCTAAATCTAAACCTAATGGAAGTTGTGAATTTCTTAAGATTGCTAGGGTTTTAAGGTACCTTGTTAAGAAAAATGCAAAACAAATTGAAAATTCAAGATCAATTCATGCCAATTTTATCCTATAAACTACATGATATGCAAGGTGCAATGCAAAAAGAATCATTGTCCAACTCTCAATGGTTAGGCAGAAGTGAATTTTTGAAGATTGAACCAAAATAATGCCTTGAAATGATTTTAATTCCATTGAAAATTGTCAAAAGGCATTAAGATCAAAAACGAAATTTGGTTTGAGAGTTGGACAATGTTTCTAAATGTTTTTAAATGTTTCATGAATTTTTTTGTGATTTTTAAATACCTAAAAGTATTTTTAATTAATTAATTTTCATTAATTAATTAAAAATAATCTTTTAAATGATTTAAAAATAATTTTTAATGCAAAAAATAAAAATGAAAATATTTTTGTGTTCTGAAAAATAATGAAAATCTTGACAAAAATTTTCATAATTTTTAAACTTTTTTTGCTATTTTTAAATAAATGTACAAAACAAATGAAATAAAATGAAAATAAAAATGAATAAATGAAGAAGTAATCAGATCTGAAGGCTGGTATTCAAACTGGGGTGAAATTGGTTGACTGGCGCGTCATCCAAGGGCTGAGGCTTATCCTGATTAAATTAACCTAATTATAATTAATTAAACTAATAAATGAGGATTAGGGCAAATCAGAACAATCCTGGCCACTGAAAACGCGCGCGCATCTCACATCTAATGCTCCACATTCAAACTTGGCTAATCACCTGAGATTAGCCCTAATTACACTCAGATGACCGGAATAGTGCTCCGGTCATCTTCTCCGGCAGCTCAAAACGCTTTCTCTCTCTCCAAGCAATGAAAATGAAATCTCTCTGCCCAAAATCAAACCCCACTCAACACTGAATCAAAACCCCCAAACAAAAATCACTTTTCATTCATCAACAATGCAAATCGAAGCAAAACAAATTTAGGGCAGAAACTTTCAGACCACTCATACATACTCAATACTCCACCATTTTCATTTTTAAACACATCATGATGATCAGGATAACATGTAGAATCAATTTATAACAAGTAAATGATGTTCTGGAAAATTTGTTCTTGATGGATACCTGAACTGAAGTTCTTCGAACTGGAGCTTTCTGAGCCTTTCTCTTATGCAAACTGACTCCTCTGGTCCCCCTGAGCTCAATGGAATGCTTCAAAAATTTTGTTGATGGCTGATTTGGGAGATTGCAGAAGTTCTGTTCAGTGAGGGGTGATGATCGTGTTTTGATTTCAGTGACTTTCAGGTTGTTTCAATGGTTGGTTTGTGATCAGTGAGTCATGTTGAGATCAATGGTGAAGTTTGTTTGTGTGTTTAAAGCTTGTGCTGTGTGTTTCGAATGGTTTTGCATATGAGGTGAAAAATGAGAATGCTGTGTTCTTGGAGCTTTCAGGCTTGTGTGTCCTATGAAAATGAAGCCTTGGGGTGTGTTTGTAAAGTCTGGATTGGGCAGAGAGTTGTTGGTGGCCTGTTGTGATTGGTATGGGCAAGTTGCCAAAATGTCAACTTGACTTGTACTTGAGGTATGGGCAATGGTATAGCTAGCCTTTTGGCTTGTCTTGGCTCAGCTGAGTTTAGGGAGAACCATGGAATTGTTTATGAGATAAATCAGCAAGTGGATCAAGGCTTATGAGGTGTTTTGCAATTTTCACAAAGTTTGGCCCCTTTGGAAATTCATGAGATTCAAGGCACCAAAATGCAATATTCTTTGGCCCATTCTGATCTTTAGAGGTCATGTGATCATGTTGTGAAGAGTTTGTACACTTTTGAAGCCTTTAGAACACTTGATCATACCATTTTGCAAAATGCCTCTTTGGTAGAAAACTTCAAATTATGTGATTTTGGCCAACTTTGAAAGGCCATAACTTTTGATCCAAAATGAATTAGAATGAGTTCTTGTACTTTTTGAAAAGGGAATGATCCATTCTACAACTTTCATGACCAGAGTTTTCCCATTTGAAGCATTTTTGAATCAAAAAGCAAGGGTTGAAAAAGTTTCCCAAAATGGCAATTTTCAATTACAAGTCATTTTCCCAAAAAGTCAACTTTGCAAATGGCTTGAAATTCTTCAAATTTGTGAACTTCTAACATATTCTATGATCAAATAAAGATCATACATAATAAAAATGATGAAGAACACCCTTTGGTTGGGTCATTGGGGGCCTCAGATGCCCTGATTTTACACTGACTTGCTCAAAAAGTCAACTCTTGATCAGATGCCTTCCCCATGGAATTTCTTCATGAAAATTGATATGCATGATCCCTATACCATATAGAGACCAATAGAGACAAGAATGACCAAAAAATTTGGAGTTATGGCCTTTGAAACCAAAACCCTAATTCTAGGTCATTTGTGCAGTTAAACCTGGCTCTGCTTCCATGCCATTCTCAGCTCTTGTGGTTTTTTGACATTCTTGACTTTGAGAGGACACAATATGATGCTTGAACATACATGGAACCCTTTGAAGTGATTGATGACCTTTGGAGTGGCTCAAATGGCTTAGGGATAGCTCAGATCACAAACCCTAGATGCAGATGACTTAGAAACAATGCAGTGAATCAAAATGCAATATGAGATGCTATGATTGAGTTTATGCATATGAAATGATCACAAGCCATGGTGTGAATGGGTGAGGGAAAATTTGGGGTGTTTACAACGGTGTATAGATTAAAGATGCGGACGAACATCCTTAAGACTATGATACGGACGAGTATCAATAGAAACAAACGCTTGACGCATGTTCGGAGATGATGATATGGACGAGTATCAACTGGTTAACAAAGAACACGGACGAGTATTGATTCTGAGGGGATTTAATATGGTATATACAAGATACGGACGAGTATCTGTATGAGTGAAAAGTGATGAGTGAGACACAGACGAGTGTTTAACTTGCTAGGGAAAGCATGACACGGACGAGTGTCAGAAAAAGTGTATTATAAACAAGTATTTGATCTACAAAGTGTTTAGGTAACTTTGTTGGGGGAGGTGACACGGACGGGCGTCAGGGAAGTGTATATATATATGTATCTGTATAGTGAGTGCAAAGGGGACGCTTTGGCTTTCTGTTGGGGGCATGACACAGACGAGTGTCAAGAAGTATCTGTTTGCTCGGGCAATTTACTGGGGAATGATGACACGGACGAGTGCCGAAAGGAGCATGTACCTGTATTTGTGAGTGTAAGGCAAATGCTTTGGCTCTCTGGTGGGGAATTGGGAAATATTCTGTATATTGTTGACGGATTGTCAGTATTTACAAGTGTTCGATTCAGAACATGGCTTATGATTTATGCAATATGTTTGATTTTTGCCGTAATGCTCCGTATTAGACGGAATGCTACGCTCTGTGGGGAAAATATGATGCGAATGCTATGATTATGCAAAGATACTGATCCGGGATCCGGATCCCAATGCTGTGGAGATCTCTGGCTGATCTGCTTGAAGTGGATATCCCAGCTGGGGATGAGATCATTGGTAGATCTGACATATACGACTCTTCATGGGGAAATAGATCACTGATAGACCTATCTCAGTAATGAGGAACCCAGCTGGGGTTTGTAGAAGCTTTCTTTACTCTGTCGTGAGATCTTCCGGCGTTGCTCTTCTGGATAGAGGCTGAAACTCTGTGGGGAGATGATTCCCTGTTTGTCACTGGGCTGGGGAAGAAGAAAGAGCACTGAAAGACCTTCCTAGAGATTTCTATGGGGATCCTGCTGAGGATGATACTTGACAACTCAGCTGAGGATATGAGCACCTTCTGGTACTGCTCTGAAGGAAATGTTGGAGAAGTGATGCCTGGCAATGTTGATGGGAAGAAAGCAGCTCTGGTGCTATTTGGAAGGTGTGCTGAGGAAACAATGATTTGGCAGTCTACTGAGGAGAAGCTTTCATGCCCCATGTTGTGCTTTGGATATCTGCAATCCTGTAAAGACAAAGAAACGCACAAGTACCCCGAGGTATCTCTTACTAGATTCCATCATAGGATTTTAGACACTCCTAGGAGTAAGTATATTTCCTGCAAGCATGTAAGTTTTCAGAAAAGGCGCACCTGTATTTATGCGATCATTATATTAAGGATATCAGACATTTTTGCAAACAAAAATAAAATGTACGAGACGAAACATGACTGAAAATCTGATTTTATTAATTTGTATGCCATGAATTGGCAAGATACAGTCAAAGAAACGAATCCCCTGAAATGAGGAGATTGTTACAAATTGAGAAGCAAAAAGACAGTGGCAATGTTGACGACGCTTCAAGGAGCTTTACCTTTTGCTATGACTTGTATGACATTAATGTTCTTCTCATCTTGCTTTCTGAAGAAGGCTGATTCTGACTGATGCTCGAACCTTTCGAAGCTTGCCATGTTGTAAGCGATACAGACGAATTCAGGATGCAGTTGTTCGCTTATTCCCTTATTTTGCGTGGATCGCCCTTTCGGGTTTTCAATCCACCGGGATACCCATTTTTGCCTGAGTTGTCCAATGCGGCTTTTCAACTCAGCGGGTGTACATTTTTTATTATATTTTCCCTTATTTTTTCCCGAGTCTTTCATTCTGTTTTTGACTCGCCGGGATGCCCTATTTTTGCCTGGACTTACATTCTGTTTTTATGTCCAGCGGGTCATTTTATGCGAAGTATTTTTTAACTGCATCTGAATTTACAGGGGACAGGAAATCTTCAACGTCCATAGTACTGAGCATCAGTGCTCCACCTGAGAAGACTTTCTTTACTATGAACGGACCATCATAATTCGGAGTCCACTTGCCCCTGTGGTCTGTATGAGGAGGGAGGAGTCTTTTCAGCACAAGATCTCCTACTTGGTATTCTCGGAGCCTGACTTTCTGATCGAAGGCTTTCTTCATTCTTTTCTGATACAGCTGCCCATGGCAGATTGCAGCTAATCTCTTCTCTTCGATCAGATTCAGTTGCTCATATCGGGATCGGACCCATTCTGCTTCATTCAGCTTAACATCCATCAATACCCGTAGAGAGGGTAGTTCAACTTCAACAGGCAGGACTGCCTCCACACCGTACACAAGCTGATATGGTGTTGCCCCAGTGGATGTTCTGATTGACGTGTGGTACCCATGCAAGTCAAACGGTAGCATTTCATGCCAATCTTTATAGGTAACCACCATCTTTTGCACAATCTTCTTGATATTTTTGTTAGCTGCCTCTACAGCGCCATTCATCTTTGGCCTGTAAGGAGAAGAATTGTGGTGTTGGATCTTGAAGTCCCGGCATAGTTCTGCCATCATTTTATTGTTTAAATTGGAACCATTATCAGTAATGATTCGCTCGGGAACTCCATACCGACAGATGATGTCTCTCTTCAAAAATCGGGCTACCACCTGCCTGGTAACATTTGCATATGAAGCTGCTTCGACCCACTTGGTAAAATAGTCAATGGCAACCAGGATGAATCTGTGGCCATTTGAAGCAGTCGGTTCAATCTTGCCAAACATATCAATGCCCCACATTGAAAAGGGCCAGGGTGAAGACATCACATTTGGAGGATTGGGAGGCACATGCACTTTATCCGCGTAAATCTGGCATTTGTGGCATTTTCTGGCATAAGCACAACAGTCTGCATCCATTGTGATCCAGTAATAGCCTGATCTCAACAACTTTTTAGCCATGGCATGCCCTCCTGCATGGGTGCCAAAGGATCCTTCGTGCACTTCGAGCATCAACAAGTCTGCTTATGTCCTATCAACGCACCTGAGGAGTACCATATCAAAGTTTCTCTTGTACAGGGAACCATCAGTGTTCAGGAAGAAACTACCAGCTAGCCTTCTTAATGTCTTCTTGTCATTGGATGATGCCCCAGGTGGGTATGTTTGATCCTCCAAGAAGCATTTGATGTCGTGGAACCAAGGCTTATCATCTTTGACAACATCTGCAGAGAATACATATGCTGGTCTGTCAAGTCTGGACACTGAAATTCGAGGCACCAAGTTGGCAGCTTGAACTTTGATCATGGATGAAATGGTAGCCAGAGCATCTGCAAACTGATTTTCATCTCGTGGGATATACTCAAGCTTGACTGTTGTGAAGAAAGTCAATAACCTCTTTGTATAATCCCGGTAAGGTATCAGGTGATCTTGGTGGGTGTACCATTTGCCGTTGGTTTGATTGATTACCAGAGATGAATCTCCGAATACAGTCAAAGTTTTGATCCTGAGGTCAATGGCTTCCTCAAGACCCATAATACAAGCTTCATATTCAGCTTCGTTGTTAGTGCAGTTGAAAGTGAGCTTTGCCGAGAAAGGCATGTGAACTCCCTTAGGTGTAATGAGTACTGCACCAACACCACGACCATTCATGTTAACAGCCCCATCAAACATCATCGTCCATTCTTCTTCCGGGTCAGGCCCTTCAGTGTGAATAGGCTCTTCCTGATCTTTTGCTTTTATGAACATGATGTCTTCATCAGGGAAGTCAAATCTCATAGGCTGGTAATCATCAATGGGTTGCTCAGCGAGATAATCAGACAATACAATGCCTTTGATGGCCTTTTGGGACGTGTACTGAATGTCATATTCCGTGAGGATCATTTGCCATCTTGCAACCCGTCCAGTAAGTGCTGGCTTCTCAAAAATGTACTTGACAGGGTCCATCTTTGAGATCAATAAAGTAGTGTGGGTCAACATATACTGCCTTAGTCGGCGAGCAGCCCACGCTAAAGCACAGCAAGTTTTCTCGAGCAGTGAATAACGTTGTTCACAGTCGGTAAACTTTTTGCTTAGGTAGTATATTGCATACTCTTTTCGACCAGACTCGTCATGCTGGCCCAACACACACCCCATTGACTCTTCTAATACTGTTAAGTACATTATTAGAGGTCTTCCTTCAACTGGAGGCATGAGGATTGGAGGCTCTTGTAAGTATTCCTTGATTTTTTCAAAAGCCTTCTGGTAGTCTTCGTTCCACCTGACCGTTTTTTCTTTTCTTAACAGCTTGAACAAAGGCTCACAGGTTGCTGTAAGGTGAGATATGAACCTTGAAATGTAGTTCAATCTACCTAAGAACCCCCGAACTTCTTTTTCAGACTTAGGTGCAGGCATTTCTTGAATGGATTTTACTTTATCGGGGTCAACTTCAATCCCTTTCTCACTTACAATAAATCCAAGTAGCTTACCGGATCGCACCCCGAATGTGCATTTGTTGGGGTTTAACTTCAACTGGTACTTCCTCAGACGCTTGAATAACTTCAGCAGATTCACCAGGTGGTCTTCTTCTGTGAGGGACTTGGCAATCATGTCATCCACATAACATTCAATTTCTTTGTGGATCATGTCATGGAATAATGTCACCATAGCCCGTTGATAAGTTGCACCAGCATTCTTCAGTCCGAATGGCATCACTTTATAACAGAACGTGCCCCAGGGTGTGATGAAAGTTGTCTTCTCCATGTCTTCAGGTGACATCTTGATCTGATTATATCCTGAAAATCCATCCATGAAGGAGAACACCGAGAACTGAGCCGTATTGTCGACCAATACATCAATGTGAGGTAAAGGGAAGTCATCTTTCGGGCTGGCTCTATTTAGATCCCGGTAGTCCACACACATCCTCACCTTGCCATCCTTCTTAGGCACAGGTACAATGTTAGTAACCCACGGAGGATAGCTAGTTACAGCAAGGAAACCGGCGTTCCACTATTTTTGTACCTCTTCTTTAATCTTCATTGCCATATCCGGGCGAGTACGGCGCAGCTTCTATTTTACTGGTGGGCAGTCTTCTTTCAAAGGCAACTTGTGCATGACAATATTGGTGTCCAACCCTGGCATATCTTGATAAGACCAAGAGAAAACATCCACATACTCCCGAAGCATATCAATCAGTTGCTCCTTTACTGAATCTTGTAGGCAGGCCCCGATCTTAACCTCTTTCACGTCTTCTTCCGTACCAAGATTAACCGTTTCAATCTCCTCCTGATGAGGAGTGATAACCTTCTCCTCTTGCCTTAACAACCTGGCTAGCTCTTCAGGTAGCTCATAATCTTCTTCAATCCCTTCATCAGCTTGATTGATTGGATTGTCAAAGTCATACGAAGCCATAGCAGTGTTGTTGTCGGTGCAGTCTGAAAGGCACTCTCTGCAAGGGTTTAGATTGGTTTGTTTTAGTGATCAGTTTTATCTTATTTAAAAAAGTGAAAATGAAGTTATTTTATTCTGAAAAACATTGCCATTTTATTTTTGTACAAAAAGAAAAAATGAAAAGACAGTGAGCGAAAAAGAGACTCGTTTGCAAAAGATGTCCGATATTCATTGATTAATCCATTTGCACAAAATTACAAGATGGCCCGATTACAAAATGAGTCTTGACATCTTGGGCAAGATGCAAGACTTGATGCATGCTTTAAAATACAGGAAATAATAATTACTCTGCAGGAGTAACCCTTATAATTTCCTGGGAAGACCAGTTAAGGACTTGGCTCCCCGGGATCCTTGGACGTATCCAGCTCTCCAGGTTGCGGTCGCTTTCCTCCTCGTCTTCCAAATTGTTCACAGCATCCGGGGTGAGCATTCCCCCGCTGACAAAATTGGGCTCTTTTGCAGCCTCTGATTGATCTCGTTGAGTTGGTCTGTAACCCAACCCAAATCTGTCTTCTTTTTTCTCCACGGGCAGCAGCTTGCCCCAGCCTTGGGCGGTACCTTCCTCAACAACCTTTCGGGCTTGCTGGTATGACGCTATGGAAGTTCCTAGTACAGCAGATGCTTCATTAATGTTCAGGGCCTAAAACCCCTGGCTCATGGTTTCATGGATTTCTCCGTCCATTTCTATGTACTTATACGTAGCCAGATGGCTAACAAAGATGTCCTCCTCCCCACAAATGGTGATGATTTGGCCTTCCCACTCGAATTTCAGCTTCTGGTGCAGGGTAGACGTAACAGCGCCAGCGGCGTGGATCCAGGGTCTACCCAACAAACAGCTGTAGGCCGGCTGAATGTCCATCACAAAGAAGGTAGCTTTAAAAGTATGCGGGCCAATCATCACAGGCAGATCAATCTCCCCAAGCACTGATCTTTTAGAGCCATCAAATGCTCTCACCACCAAATTACTCGGACGTAATGCCAAACCATCATACTCCAGCTTCACCAGGGCTTTCTTTGGTAGAACATTGAGCGATGACCCAGTGTCCACCAGCACATGAGATAGAACAGCACCCTTGAATTCCAAGGTGATATGTAAAGCCTTGTTGTGGTTACGTCCCTCAGTTGTTAAGTCAGCATTGGTAAAACCCAGTCCATGACTGGTGTTGACATTCGCCACCACAGTTTCTAGCTGATTAACGGTAATCTCCTATGGCACGTATGCTGCGTGTAGGACTTTCAACAATGCGTTCCTGTGAGCTTCAGAACACATTAATAGTGATAATATGGAGATTTTTGAGGGAGTTTGGTGAAGCTGATCCACCACCTTGTAATCACTCCTTTTTATGATTCTCATAAACTCGTCTACATCTTGTTCAAAAGATGTCTTCTGAGTTTCTTTGACAGTCGGCTCTTCAGATACCACACTCTTTCCTTTTGCTTTGGCAGCAACTTCTGCTTTAACATTAGGTCTTTGTGTTTGTGAGGCAAAAAGGCTTCCGCTTCTGGTGAAGCCTCCGCCTCCCCCAACATTATCAACTTGTGGAGAAGAGGTCGATGAATCCAGAGTGATTTTCTCCCTGTTGCAATAGAGATCAGAGCCATAATGCCAAGGTATGGCATTACTGCTTTCATAAGGAACTGGTCCAGGCACCGTAATGGTGACCGGACTGATTACTGCAGAGGAAGGTACTGTAACGGTGTGCGGATCATAGTAAATTGTGACTGGTGATCTGGCAGGAGGTGCCACCGTTTGTTGTCGGAAATTGATGCTGGGAGGAACCTCTGACGGGTCATAGTAGATTGTAACTGCGGAGACATCTTCATTAATTTTTGCTGGTGTTGTAGAAGATTCTGCTAATAAAGTGGATGCTGATGTTGTAGTTGAATTTTGACTTGTTGAAGTGATGGATGGAGTAACTGCTGATGATATTGATGAATCGGTAGGAATGATTGTTGCTGCTGTTGTAGAAGAATCTGGAATTGTTGTTAAAGGAATTGCTGGATTTGTAGGCGTCGTTGTTGAGATTTGAAGGATTCCATCCTTAATAAGACCATCTATGCCACTTCTCAAATTTTCACACCCGTTGACTGCAATGTTGCAATACCCACAACCGAGCTCACACCCGGGGAACACTTGGCACTCTAGAAGCTGAGCTTTAATTTTGACCAAAGGTGTTCGAATTTGTGCAACACTGGTAATCAAAGTAGATGGTTTGTATTCCTCAATGGCATTAATCCTCGGCCCGCCATGATTAGGCATAGGATTTTTGTTGACATTTGGAGGAGGTGCAAAGTTGAGGGCTTTAGAATCCACCAGATCTTGGACTTTCATTTGTAAGGCCCTGCATTTTTCAGTATTGTGGCCAGGTGCATTGGAGTGGAAAGCACACCTGGCGTTGACATCATAATTCCTTGGGAGATTGAGGGGATCTGGTGGTGCCAATGTCCTTAGCTCAACTAAGTTAAGCTTCAGGAGTTGTGGCAATAAGGCAGCATAAGGCATAGGGATAGGGTCAATCACCCTGTTTTCCTGTGATGGTCTTTGTTGAAAGGGTCGTTGTTGTTGATTGTTATTGTTGTTGTTGTAGGTTCTCTGTTGCGGATACTGAACTTGTTGTTGATAATATGGTTGTTGTTGTTGTTGATATGCTGATTGCTGAGGAATCGGAGCTGGAATGGTGACTGCTGCTACTGATCTGTGAACATACTGAGGTCTGCCCCTGCTGGCATGAATGGCATTTGTCTCACCGGTCCTTCGGGGTCCCACGAAAGGCTTCCTGGGATTACTGGATGAACTTGCACCATTATCAGAAATTTTGCCCATTTTTAACAGACTTTCAATTCTTTCACCAGCTATGACGACATCAGCGAAGCTGGTAGAAGAAAAGGAAGCCAACCTATCAATATATGTTCCTTGCAAATTATTCATGAACATGTCGGCCATTTCTCTTTCCGACATGGGTGGTTGGACAGCAGCAGCAAGCTGTCTCCACCTCTGGGCATATTCTCTGAAGCTTTCTCTAGAAGACTGGGACATTCCCATCAGGAGGGTCCTGTTAGGAGCCATGTCCAGGTTATATTGATATTGTTTGATGAAGGCTTCAGCTAAGTCCTTCCAGCATCTGATGGTAGCTCTGGTCAAGTGTGAATACCATTCCCTTGAAGCCCCAGTCAAACTGTCTTCAAAGTAGAACATCCACAGCTTTTCATCCATGGTATAAGCTTTAAGTCTTCCCAGGAAATACTGCAGGTGAGTTCGTGGACAAGAGGTTCCATTGTATTTCTCAAAGTACGGGGGTTTGAATTTGTGGGGAATTCTCACCCCATCCACTAACCCCATATCCATTACATCGAAGCCCAAGGAATTTTGAGACTCCAAAGATCTCAACTTCTCAGCAATTTCCTCAAACCTCCTATCATAGACTTCGTCTCCTGCTCCCATAATAGTGAACTGTTCCTCTTGGGGATCTTCCTGCAAGATTCTTCCCCCAGCAGTATTTCCTTGTACATTTCCCGGGATGTTGACTTCCGGATCCAGATGAGGTCCAAATACTGGTGGATTAACATGAGGCTGATCCCTTTCATTATTACTTGTTCCTCCAGTTCCAGGATGAGGTTCCTCGGGAGTTTGTCTTTCTACTAATGCCCTTAACCTTTCTTGGCTCTGGGCCAAGCCAGTCATCACAGTCATGAATTGAGCCATTTGGTTCCTCATCTCCACTCTTTCATTAGCCATCTGAGTTCTGACCTCAGTCAAGTCCTGTTGTACTTGATCCATTTAGATACCAGGAAGGTTGTTGCAAGTAGGGTACCGGTGCGTACGGTTGACAGGGAACACCCGGCGACGAGCAATATTTCCTGAGGCACAACAGAGTTAGAAACAAACAAAATAATGACAAAACCTACATAACAAAACAAACATTTGTATGCAAATGCAGTATGCTTATTTGTTTTCCAAGGTATCCGACTTGGTTCTTGGTTTTGACCTTTCCAGACCTCGAGGAGGATGCTTGATGTTGCTTGAGAAAAGAAACCCAATGAAAGCAAACTAATATATTACAAGTGATGAACAAATACATAGTTTGTTTTACAACACATGCCCCTGGAGGGTCAAAATACAACAAAAAGAAAAGTACATAAAATGGAAATGAACAACAAGCAAAGAAGTCAAACATCCAATCCAAACTCATCCTCCTTAACCTCCTTCAGAAGTGCCTCAGTCACTGGACCAGCCGGATGCTCTGTAATGGTCCTAATGAGGAGGTTCCTGGTGGCAATGGAAGTGGTCAGCTTCTTGTGTCTGTCCTGATCCTTTGATCTCTTCAATCCAGCCCTAAGCTTCAACTCTGAGATCTCCTTCTGGGCTGCCAGCAAAGCTTCCTGCTGCTTCTTTTCATTGGCCTCTAACTGCTCAATCTTGGCTTGAATTCTCTGATCTTCTTGTGTCCGGGCTTCAGTGATCCTGACCCACCTAGCCTGACTTTCTTGCAGATAGAGCTCAGTCCTAGCCTTCTGAATCTTGGCTTTTTTACAGGCATTCTTCAATATTTGCTCCCCAGCTCTTGCTTTTCTGATGTAGTCCTCTGTTTTCTCAATCTTGGCCAGATGCTCCACCCTAAGCTTCTCCAGTCTCTCAATGTCCAGACGACCATCACTCCTTTTCCAAAGGGTCTTCTTCAGAGCTTGAGACAGATTCTCATTCCTCTCCTCCAGTTTCTCAAATTCTTCCAGGCTGGCAGTTGCTGATGGTTGTGCTGTAGATGGTCCAGGTATGTCCTCCAAGGTGAAGGGCATTCCAGTAATCTGAGCTCTAGCATGGGACCAGTCATAGTACTGAGCTGAAGCAACGTTACTACACCTCCCCAGAATAGCCATCCCTTTTGTCTGGATGTTGTCCCAAGCCCAGGATGCTTGTCTGACAACAGCTAGATTAGGCTTTATTTTGCAATACAGGGTCTCAGCTAAATCTTGCACTCTGGGAGGGTGAACCAAAGCATAGCCCAGTTGTCTCTTAAACAGCAAAGGATTGTAGTTGATGCAACCTTTTACTCCTATCAGAGGTACATTTGGGTATTGCCCACAGCTGGTGATAATGTCTTTGCCTTTGGTGCTCTGGGTGTACCATCTGATATCATCTGAAGTCAAAGCAATGAGCCTCTTGGCCCAATTATTTTGTTGGTGAGGGTTCAGGAAGGCATCTGATTTAGGTAGGTGTCTGAGCAGCCAGGTGTGAAACAAAGGAGCACAACATCTCACTAACTTCCCCCTTTGTTTCTCATTCCTCTGATGGATGGAATAATAGAAATCTCCCAGCAATGTGGGTACTGGGTTCCTCAGAAGAAAAAGATGAATGGCATTCTTGCTGATAAATTTGGGCTCATCTGCAAACAGTATAACCCCATATATGCTGAGGGCTAACAGTGCACAGACTGCCTTCCATTCTCCCAAGGAGGCTTTTAGGATGGCCTGAGAAATCAAGAAATCCAAGTGCAAACCAGGGATTCCAGCTTTTGTTGTCATGCTTTGTTCAATCAAGGCAGGCTCCAGGTACAGTGCTTTTGCTACTTCTCCATTGCTGGGAGAAGTCATTTCTGGGTTGAAGGGGATTCCTCCTCTGATAGGTACTCTAATCAATGATGAAAATTCTTCCAGCAGAGACCCTAACTGAAAATCTGGGAAAGTGAAGCATCTCAAAGGAGGGTCATAAAATTGCAAGCATGTGTGGATCATGCTCCTCTGAGAAGGGTCAAGGTCCATAACCATGTCCAAGATACCTCCATAATGCTCTCTAAACAATGGGATATAGTCAGGTGTGATAAGTGACTGGACCTGCCTGATGCCAGTCAGCACAGGCTCAAAGAAATGGTAGGATATGTTGCTCTTCCTGGGAGTAGCCATGAATGCTGCTGAAGATGATGAAGATATGTGTTGATGAAGATCAAGACTGGTACTAGAGATGAACCACTGATAGGCTGATGCTGGTGATGATGAGAATAGCTGAAGCAAATCACTGATGAAGCAGAGGTCTATGCAGAAGAAGGGGTCAAAACCAAGCCAGGTACAATGTGGATACCCTGAAAAACAAATAAACAAATGTTAAATGATGCAAATGATGAGTATGCAAATGATATGCAAGGGTTTGTGATCAAGCTGGATCTGATTATCTGCCTTGATATAAAGCCCATGTATGTTCAAGAAGTCCAGATGGGGGTTCAGAAATCCAGTAACCAGGGTGGGGGACACAAATAAAGAGTCACATGTCCAGGGTTAAATCATAAGAACTGTCCAAAATGAGGTACTTTTAATCAAAACAAGTAACAGGGTATGATGTGGCCAAGGATACCTGCAAACCTGTAAACAGCCCAACCCTCTCACAGGTAATGTTCTAAAACAAGGATCCTCAGACTTGGATCAGTTATGAGAAGTGTAAACACTTCCAACCCGGAGGTACAGTGTTTACAATAATCATAAAAGATCCTCCTCTAATTCACCTCAGTTTCTGAAGGTCATAATAAAGGTCATCCAGACTAAGCAGGCTTCCCAGATAGCCCTAGCACTACAGGAAATCTGTAGCACAGAGTTCTCAAGAAGAAACCCACATCTGAACCGTGTTTCATATTCCCGCACCAGACCGAAATGGAATGGGAAAGAACATGAACCACTCTAGCCTAGGTGTCACTCAGGTCCCAGGTATAGGACCTTAAACTCTCAATAGAACCCCACCCACCAAAACAGAATCCAGATCCAGCAATGACAGTATGACAGTATGAAATATGAACAACTGTAAAGGAAAGCAATAAATAAAGCTGTATATAAAGCAAATAAATAAAGCAAATATATAAACACAATTAGCACATAACACCCCAGAAAACACAAATCAAACAAGCGCTAGGAGGAACCCACAAAAAGAATCAGAAGCCTTGGTTACAGTATAAGGGTCCCCAGCAGAGTCGCCAAGCTGTCGCTCCCACCAAATGAGGCCAAGTCAAATGGGGTACAGACGCGAACGGTCGGCAAAAGGGATGAGAACACACAAGGGTGAACTCAAAAGACAAGAGTCGCCAGCTAGGCATTTTTATCCCGAAGGAAAGGTAATGCTGCATAGACCTAGAAATATATGGATAAGACGGTCGCGAACCAGAGAGACTGAGAAAGGGGGTTGGTTACAACCTGGGAAGGTATTAGCACCCAGATTGTCTGTCGTACTCGACGGGATCCACGCTTAAAAGATTTGTGTTTTAAAAGGGGTAGTGTCAGTGCAATCTGTGTATCAAAGCTGGAAAAGAATGCAAGTGTCAGTGTAAAATAAAGGTGAACTGCATAAGAGAAGTGTCAGTGTAAGAACAGGAGTATAAAGCTCAAGACTATGAGGCTTAAAGAATGATGCTGGAAGGAGGGGGGAATATACAGATACTTTTGTTCGATAACTGTTAAGTTATGCCTACGTATCTTCTCGTGCAATGAGGAAGTCAGAACACCGTAGTTCGACTCAAAGAGACTGAAAGATGAATTGGCTTGTGAACTGCTTGCTTGTCTATGTTCAAGTGTAGGACCTGTCTGGCTCAGGTGCAAACTGTCTTGCATTAGACGGAAGAAGCGAGTTCTCGCTTGTGAGTGAAGGTGATGAGAAAAGAATCCCGGAGGAGACGATTATTGTTTGTTTTTGATGTTTTCAATCTTTTATATCTTTTTGGTATTTGTCATAAGATAATGAGTTTAAGCCTAAACCAAGGGTTAGTAAACTCATCACATCTTCCCTCTGATTAGGGGTAATGAGATTACCTTAAGTATGAAGTAAGCACTTCACACTTAATCACCATGATGTAGGATTAAGATCATTAACCTACTTGTATTTATTTAGATGTTTTTGTTGTTTTTGTTTAGTGTTAAGTAATGAGTTTAAGCCATAATCAGAGATTTAATGGACCCATTACACCATCCTAATAGAAGGATAATAGATGAGAACATTTAAGTTGAGGAAGGCTCCTCAACTTGATCCATGATTAGGGATTAACCTCATGACAAAACAAACCTTTATTAAATGGATTTTAGTTAATGGTAAGATTAAGAAGTGAGTTTTATGGTTGGTAAGACAACTTGAGGGGGACTTGTCCATTAACACTAGGGTTAGTCCTTCTTAACCAATTAAGGAAGAATTAGAACCCTAATGCAAGGCCCAAGTTACAAGCTTGATGTCTTAGTGATTGTTTAGTGAATTTATTAAAGGATTTAAACACATTAAGGGTTTAACACTTAGGATTAAAGTTATACACTCCATCCTAATAGAAGGATGCAGGCATAAGCTTAATCACAAAGCCTTAAAACCTTTAGGGTTTAGTCCTTGATTATGAGGTGAGAAGAGAAGACTCAAAGAAGACTCAAAGGAAAGAGTCTAAGGGGGACTAAACAATCCTAAAATGTTATCATGCTTGGAAGTCCTAGGGTTTGTGAGGCTTAAGAGGAGAAATCTTCAAGGAAGCCACCAAGGAGAAGCAAGATAGAAAAGGGATGAGATGAGAAGAGAAAAGAGGGAAGAGAGGCACAAGTGAGCAAGCTCACTCAAAGACAAGTAAAAATGCAGCAAGGATGTAAAATGATTAGGTGAGAAGAGGTAGGAGGTGAAGGCAAATCCACCTCCCAAACAAACTTACCATTAACCTGAAAAGTTAGTACAAGATGCATAAGAGAATAAATGAGATGAAACAATGCATATGGATGGGCAAAGGCCAAAGTCAGAAACATACACATGATGCAAATGATGTCAAGGGATGGTGCAAAGTCATACAAGATGCACATATGAGAGCATACAAGAGAATGGATGCATATGGAGCATGCTTTGAACCATAAAGGTTCATGAAAGTTTATGAAATGGAATGAACATATATCATGACAAATGAATGATGCAATGATCAAACATGATTCTAATATGTCCTAAGATGCATTATATGTCATGTGGATGCACAAAATGTCATGGCAAGTTCTTGTATGCAAGAAAATGAAAGATGGATGCAAAGGAAAGTAAGAATTAGGGTTTATGCATAACATGTAACACAAAAATTCAAAATCAGAAGCAAAGGGCATGACAAAAAATTGAAAATGGGATCAAAGGAACCCTAACCCTACACAAGTTCACTGCCCAAAGGAGGGGACCTAAATCTTAACCTAATGGGAGTTGTGATTTTTCTAAGTCAACTAGGGTTTCAAAGCACCTCAAAAAGAAAAATGCCCATTAAATTGAAAATGGAAGATAAATGCAAACCAATTTTACCCTAGAAACTACATGTTATGAAGGATGCAATGCAAGAATAACCATTACCAAACTCTTCATGGTTAGGCAGAATGAATTTTTTCAAGTTGGGATCAAAATATTGCCTTTAAATGAATTTAATTCCAATGAAAATTGTCAAAATACATCAAGGACCAAAAATAAATTTGTTTGAAGAGTTGGATAATGTTTCTAAATGTTTTAAAATGCAATGAGAATTTTTTGTGATTTTTAAATACCTAAATGCATTTTTAATTAATTAATTTCCATTAACTAATTAAAAATAAACATTTAAATGATTTAAAAATAATTTTTAATGCAAAAAATAAAAATAAAAATATTTTTGGGTTCTGAAAATTAATGAAATGTTTGACAAAAAAAATCAGAATTTTTTAATATGTTTTCCTATTTTAAAAAATTCGTGGAAGTTAAATATAAACAAAATGAATTAAAACAATAAAAAGAAAAAGTCAACAGATCCAAAGGCTGTGGTTTGAATGGATTTGGAGGGAATTGACTGGCGCCAGATCCTAAGGCTGAGGTTCAAACTGGCAAATTTAAATCTAATACCAATTAATTAAATCTAATTATGGGATTAGGGCTTAATGAGACCATCCAGGCCATCCATCCACGCGCGGGAAGCAAGATCGCACGCTCCAGATTCAAACTTTGCCCTAATCACAGATTAAACCCTAATTACATTCAGGTCACCGGAGAAGAGCTCCGGTCGTCTTCTCCGGTGACATCCCTCCCTGAAAATTGCTATCTCTCTCCCCAAGCTTCTAAAACCTAATCTCTCTGCCCAGAATCCAACCCCACGCATCACTCAACAAGAATCACTCACTAAAACAAATTTATTTCACATATTCAAGCTGAATCGAAGCAAATTAGTTCTAGGTCAAAAAATTTCAGAGAGCTCATACATGCTTAATACTTGGTCATTTTCAAAACTAAACATATCAGCATCATCAGTGAATCATGGAGAATCTTTTAGGAACTTAAAAACGCGTTTCTGGAAAAAATGTTCATGATGATACCTGAACTGAAGCTTTCAAAAATGGTGCTTTCTGGCCAGTTCTTTGCTTCAAAACTTCTCCAATGATCTCCCTCAAGTGTTTGTGATGCTTAGCTGGAGTTTAAATGGCCTCTAGAGGAAGTTTGCAGAATCTCAGTTCATGAAATGTTGAAATCGTGTTTTTGATTATGAAGGTTTTAGGGCAAAATGGAAGGTGGGAAATGATCAGTGAGGTTTATGGAGTTGAATGGTGGAAAAAGTTAGAAGGTTTGATGGCTGAATCAAGAGATTCGAAAGCTTTTGCAAATTTTGGGATTTTTGAGTGTGCTGTGTTCTTGGAGCTTCTGGTTGTGTTGTGTGGTGCTTTTGCTTTGTTTTGATCCACATAAATAAGTGTGATAGGTCAGAGAGTGGGTGCTGGCCTATGGTGATTGGTATGGGCAAGTTGCCAAAATGTCAACATGACTTGTACTTGAGGTATGGGCAAGTGTGAGGCTGAGATAGGGGCATGGCTGTGTGCAGCAGAGATCAAGGAAGGCTTATGGATTAGATTTGATGAGCTGTAACAAGTAGAGGCATGGTTACATGAGTTTTTGCAAATTGGTACAACTTTGGCCCCTTTGTGATTTCTTAATGATCAAGGCATGAAAATGAGAAATTCTTTGGTGCATTCTGAATTTTAGGTCATGTGTGATGTTTGTGCAATGGTTAGAAATCAATTAGAGGTCACATAAAGGCTTAGCATGTGAATTTTCAAGTTTCCCTCTTTGTGCAAAAGTGAAAATTTCATGATTTTTCCCAACTTTGCAAGGCCATAACTTTTGATCCAAAATGAATTGGAAAGAGTTCTTGTACTTTTTGAAAAGGGAATGATCCAATCTACAACTTTCATGACCAAAGTTTCCTCATTTGAAGCATTTTTGAATCAAAAAGAGGAGGTTGAAAAACTTTCCCAAAATGACAAGTTTACATTATAAGTCACTTTCCCAAAAAGGCAACTTTGCAAATGACTTGAAATTTTCCAATTTTGTGAACTTATAACACCTTCTATGATCAAATAAAGATCATACACATTCAAAATGATGGAGAACACCCTTTGTTTGGGTCATTGAGGGCCTCAGATGCCCTGATTTTGCACTGACTTGCTCAAGAAGTCATCTCTTGATCAGATGCCTTCCCCATTGAATTTCTTCATGCAAATTGATATGCATGATCCTCATATCATATAGAGACCCATAGAATCAAGAATGACCAAAAAATTTGGAATTATGGCCTTTGAAACCAAAACCCTAATTTTAGGTCATCTATGCAGTTAAACCTGGCTCTGCTTCCATGCCTTTCTTAGTTCTTGTGATTCTCTGACTTCCTTGACCTTGTGAGGATATAATATGATGCTTGAACACACATGGGCCCCTTTGAAGTGATTGATGTCCTTTGGAGTGGCTCAAATAGCTCAGGGATGGCTCAGATCACAAACCCTAGATGCAGATGGCTTTGAATCAATGCAGTGAATCATAAATGTGGTATGAGATGCTATGATTGAATTTATGCAAATGAAAAGATCACAAGCCATGGTTTGAATGGGTGAGGGAAAATTTGTGGTGTTTACACTGAGACAAATCCCTAATTAGGGTTCCTTGTGTAGGAGGATATGCACTGATGAAATTCCTGATGAACCAATCCCCTTCTAGGGCCTTGAGGAAAGGTTTGAGGTTGTACAAATTGATAGATCACTGATCACATGCCTTATGCTTCTAACCATTAATGTTATGCCTCATTTTTCTATACAAAGATGGAAGAATATGTATGTTATATGTTATGCTATATGACATGAAATGAGAGGGAAATTTTTGGGTGTTACAAAGAACTCTGAGGAAGAGAAGAGAAGGGGAAGATCTATGGTCTGGAGGAATTGTCAGAAAAGTCTTGGAGAACGAAGATTAAGCTATGAAATTCTCTAAGGTATGGGGAGTTTTCATATCTTATTATAGTTCTATAAGGTCTGGATTGTGAATAGATTAAGTTTGTGCATCTTGGGTAAATTGAGGTGTTTGATGATATAATTTGAGTTAGGAAGGTATGAATTTTTAAAATAGAATAAATTGGGTTGGTACTTATTGATATATGTGTTTATTGGTATATTTTGAAGCATTTTCGTTTTAAAAAAACCAAGTTTTTTGGGTTTATGAAAGAGGAATCACAGCAGGAAAATAATTGGAAAAAAACAAATTTTTGGACTATAGAGCTCCTGACACCGACATTGTCACAGGACACGGGCGGCCGTGTCAGAGCATTGTATTTGTGGTTTTTGACTATTTGGGATTTTTGTGACGCATGTGTCTGACACGGGCCGTGTCACAGGACACGGTCGGTCGTGTCAGGTGTCTATTTTGGTGATTTTTTATGCTTCTTTATGCTGATTTTTGTAGTCGAGTTGGTTGTTGATGTATAGATGATAAAACATGATTTTCATGTTGATTATGGATGAAATAAAATGAGTGATATGAGACATTTTCAGTTCCGAATTTTTAGAAATGGTTGAATTGGTTTTATGCTTATAAACATTATTTGATTATAAATTGATAATTTGATGAAAGAAGTTATTTTGTTGTCTTGTTGATGAAAGAAGTTGTCTTGTTGTCTTATTGATGAAAGAAGTTGTTTTTTTGTCTTGTTGATGAAAGAAGTTGTTTTGTTGTCTTATTGATGAAAGAAGTTGTTTTGTTGTCTTGTTGATGAAAGAATTTATTTTGTTTTATTGTCGATAAATGAAGTATTGTCGATGTGTTGTCGTGATGAAAGACATGATTATATGATGATTATTGTTGAATATGAAATGAATGATGCACATGTTGATTTTTGATTAATTTAGGAGAATTAGCATCATTGCATTTCATAGCATTTTATGATTGTACTTTGGCCTATTGGTAGCTTCAATTTCATTGTGCGGATTGGAGTGATTTGGTGATTGTGTTGTGCTCCCTTGTGGAGAGTTGATGGCCAGTGTCCACCGCATGGAGAAAATCAGTACCACATGCATTATTTTCATTTCATTATAGTTGACATTGCATATAAATGATGAAATGGTGATGGTGTTGTAAAGATTTTGTTGATGCTTCTATGATGTTGTTGTACTTATTCTATTTATTTTCCATGTCCTTATTTTACTAGAATGAATTGTTATTTCTCACTCTGTCTGCTTGGAAATGTTGCCTCTTTTATGGGCAACTTGCAGATAGCTAAGAGCAGATTGTGTTGTTGGAGGAGGTAGCCTCTGAGTATTGTTATTTATCATTTTAGTAGTAGTTAGGGGTGTCCTGCTCTGAGATATGTAACATCGGGTGTGAATAAGTTTAAATGATTACTATGTTGTTTAGTTAGAATCATTTTATTAGTTTCTATACACTGATTTTATTTGGTGACAATTGTTGACAATGATGCAAAGATTTTGATGTTTTGATGAGATAAAGAATATATTTGAATTTATGATTCCGTTGTGCAAAGATTGAAATTTAGTTGTGGAATTTACTAAAGGGATTATTATTTTAAAAGGGTTTTGAAAACTCGTGATTACGGAGCAGTATTGTTACTAAGATGTTTAATGACGAATGTGATGCCTTTTTGCGATGAACTCTGATTTGTTTTAAGTGTACTTACCGCGTACTTTATGTTGGGTTAGAAGGGTGTTACATTAGTGGTATTATAGTAGGTTGGTCTGTCCGGCCAAGTTGTCTAGTGTTGTATGTTCCTTAGTATGCGACATGTGTATGAAACACTGTCAATATTTGCTTGTTTTTCTAACCGTTTATCTCCAGGTGTTGGTTTGAAATAAGTGGGAGAGAAGATATTCTTCTCTGAGATGTTTTGGCTGTGGAGTGTTGGCTCAGCGTGTATTGGATTGCATGAGTGCAAATGTTATTAGGATGGTGTTGTTCTCGATTCCGGAGGGAATACGGAGATAAGGTTTGATTCAACTAAGAAATTGCACATGAGGTGGCTTAGTGCACAAGATGCCAAGAATGCTATTGGGTTTGGTGAGCATGGTTTATGCCCCATCATGATTGTTGGCTATCTATTGACAAATTGAGGAACTGGACACCCTTAATCTCTTGTTGATATTAGATGGAATCATGTTGGTTGGAATAGACGTGTCTTGCAAACTTAGATGGTGTGCACGGTGAAGTAGAATGGATTTAAGCCAAGTTCTCGCAGATGGCTTTGAATGAGTCAATGCAGATTATTATATTTGAAGATGAAGAAAGTTCAATTTTCTTGTCTGTCGGTCGAGTTGGAAGGTCTTGAGGGAGAACGGTCAGAAATTGTTGATGTTTGTTTCTCGGAGCATTGAAAGCAATGTGATGGCTAGTGATAAGCCAGTGGTGTGTAATTCCTGATGTTTTTCTATAGATAGTTGCAGGTTGTCTCTGGAGCGGGAATCTAAGTTCGAGGAAGGAGAAGAGTTGTTTGTACAATTAAGCAAGCAGATACGTTTATGAAAGACGTTGCAAAAGTGTTTACAACGTGATTTCCTTTGAAGGAATGAGGAAATGCAGTGGTTGGTGATTTATATCAAGGGTTTTCTGTTGAAATAACAGAGGACACTTAACACGGATTACTGGACTGAAAACTTGTTTTAATTGAGGAAGTTGAGTGGAACCATGCATGTAAATGTTTCGTAATGATGTGGCACTACTATAACATGTGTTATGTGTTAAATTGTGATATGATGGGTATTTAGTGATGTAAGTGATGAACTACGTTATGGTTGAGTTATATGAGTGTTTTGATGAACATGATATTGATTATGAAGTCCTATTGTGGTGATTTGTTAATGATGTTGTTGTGACGTAAATGAGGTGATTATAAATGATAACGAGAGAGCCTAATTGGTGATAAAATAATGAATTAAGGATATTCCGAAGACGGTTATTAGGACAAGGTACGGTCACCATGAGAACACTATGATGTTGTTTGGTGTAACCAATGTACTTGGCGTGTTCGTGGAAGAACATGAATTAGATTTTTCATGAGTATCAAAGGAAATTTTGTGGTGGTCTTCGTTGGTGATATTTTGATATACTCTAAGTCGGAAGGAGAGCATGCAACACCTTTGCGAATTGTGTTGCAAGTCTTGAGAGTAAGAAAGATGCATGCCGAATTGTCGAATTGTCGAATTTTTGAGTTCTGGTTGTAGGTATTAAGTCTTCTTGGTCAGGTGATTCCTAGTGGTGCAATAATTGGTGATTTTTCTAAGATTGATGTTACGACGCACTGAGAGACTCTGAAGTCTGTTGTTGGAACAATAAGCTTTATGGGGTTAGTAAGTTGTTATTGCAGGTTTATTGAAGGTTGTTTTAAGTCAGTATTATCGTTGATGCAGTTGACTTGGAAGGGACAAGCGTATGTGTGGAATGTTGCTTGTGAGGAAAGTTTTGTGGAACTAAAGAAGGATTTAACGACTGTTCCAATATTGATTTTGCCTAATCCGAGTGAGTATTTTGTGGTTTATTGTGATGCTTTGATGATGGGTCTTGGTGGAATATTGATACAGAGTAGTCAAGTGGTTGCTAATGCTTCCATACAATTAAGAGTTCATGAAGGAGATTATCTTATCCATGATTTAGAATTGGCAGCAGTGTTATTTGTGTTGAAGATTTGATGACATTATCTTTTGAATTTAGAATTGAAGTGTGCGGTGATCATAAGAGTTTGAAGAACTTGTTTGATCAGAAAGAGTTGAATATGAGACAGGGGAGATGGATGGAATTGTTGAAGAATTTCAATTTTACTTGAGTTATCATTCGGGTAAAGCAAATGTGGTTGAAGATTCCTTGAGGAGTAAGACATTGCATATGTTAATGCTTATGGTGAGAGAAGTTGAAGTGATTGAGCAGTTCAGAGATATGGGCTTAGTGTGTGATATGACCTTTGATAGTGTGTAGCTGAGAATGTTGAAATTGACTAATGATATTACGAAAGAAATATGAGTAGGATAAAAATATAATTTGAAGTTGGTGGATCAACTAACCTTGATTAACCAGGGTAGCTGGTGTGAATTATGAATTGATGAGAATGATGTGATGAAGTTTTGTGGCAGAGTGTATATTCCAGATGTTTTGGAAATTGAGGAGAGTATTTGAGAGGGAGGACGTTGAATTAGATGTAGCATTCATCTTGGTGCTATGAAGATGTATCAGGATTTGTAGAAGTTGTTTTGGTGGCCTGGTATGAGGGAGGATATTACCGAGTTTGTGTATGCGCGTCTGAATTTACCAAAAGGTCGAAGATGTAACATTATAAGCCTTTGGATCTGATACAATTTATGGATATTCTGTAATGGAAATGGGATAGTATTTCTACGAATTTTTGTGTCGGGTTTGTTGAAGACGATGAAGGAAAATGGCTAGATTTGGATGGTGGGGGATAGTTTAACTAAATCGGTTCATTTCTTACTGATGAGGGTAATTATTCTACGAGGAAATTTGATGAGATGTACTTTGACAAAACCATGAGGTTACTTGGGATAGAGACCCAATATTTCCGTCGAAGTTATGGGAAAGTTGGTTGGGTGCTTTAGGAACTGGCTCGAGAATGAGTTATGCTTAGCACCCACAGATGGATGGTTAGACAGAGAGGAGTATTAAGTACTTGTAGGATTGGTTAATGGCTTGTGTGTTGGACTTGGGGGTATGAAGATCAGATGAGAGGGGTGTATTTGACTCTGTTTACTTCAGATAATTTTCGAGGACGAAAATTCTTTAAGTGGGGGAGAGTTGTAACACCCCATATTAAATTATGAGTAATTGTTGCTTATTTGAGAATATATGATGATTTTGACAATAATTGGTTATGTGGCATGATGCATTGTGGTGAAATTATTTCAATAATATTAATAATTAGAATAATCATGTAGTATTATTCGAATTGTGGTTTATTATTTAAAACAATAGAAGTGGGAATATGGAGGTTATGCTGGTCATTTGGGAGTACAAGAGTATTTTTAGATAATATAAATAATTAGTGTATTATTATACTATTATTATTATTAATAAAAATATTGAGGAAAATGGCAAGGTGGTAATAAAAGAAATATAGTAAGAATAATTTTGGAAATCCCTAGAATGGGATATTTGGTTTAAAGAATGAGAAGACCGATCAAATTCTTATTTTATTTGTGTTTTGTGAAGAAGAGCTATGAGGAAGAGAATAGAAGAGGAAGCTCTAGGGTCTTGAGGAATTGTCAAAAAAGTCTTGGAGAATGAAGGTTAAGTTATGAAATTCTCTAAGGTATGGGGAGTTTTTATATCTTATTATAATTATATCGGGTATGGATTGGGAATAAATTAAGTTTGTGTTTCTTGGGTAAATTGAGGTGTTTGATGATATAAATTGAGTTAGGAAGGTATGAATTTATGAAATAGAATGAATTGGGTTGGTACTTGTTGGTGTATGTGTTTATTTGTCTATTTTGAAGCATTTTCGTTTTAGAAAAATCTGGTTTTATGGGTTTTTGAAAGAGGAATCGCAACAGGAAAATAATTGAAAAAATAAATAAAATTTTGGACTATAGAGCTCCTGACACAGGACGTGTCACAGGACACGGGCGACCGTGTCAGAGCATTGTATTTGTGGTTTTTGACTGTTTGGGATTTTTGGGACGCATGTGTCTGACACGGGTCGTGTCACAGGACACGGCGGCCGTGTCAGGTGTCTGTTTTGGTATTTTTAATGATTTTTGATGCTTTTTCGTGCTGATTTTTGCAGTCGAGTTTCTTGTTGGTGTATAGATGATAAAACATGATTTTCATGTTGATTATGGATGAAATAAAACGAGTGATGTGAGACATTTTCAGTGCAGAATTTTTAGAAAGGGTTGAATTGGTTTTATGCTTATAAACGTGATTTGATTATAAATTGATGATTTGATGTTGTTGATGAAATAAGTTGTTTTGTTGTCTTGTTGATGAAAGAAGTTGTCTTGTTGTCTTATTGATGAAAGAATTTGTTTTGTTGTCTTGTTGATGAAAGAAGTTATTTTGTTGTATTGTCGATAAATGAAGTATTGTCGATGTGTTGTCGTGATGAAAGACATGATTATGTGATGATTATTGTTGAATATGAAATGAATGATGCACATGTTGATTTTTGATTAATTGAGGAGAATTAGCCTCATTGCATTTCATATCATTTTATGATGGGACCTTGGCCTATTGGTAACTTTAATCCCATTGTGCGGATTGAAGTGATTTGGTGATTGTGTTGTGCTCCCTTGTGGGGAGTTGATGGCCAGTGTCCATCGCATGGAGAAAATCGGTACCACATGCATTCTTTTCATTTCATTATGGTTGACAATTCATATAAATGATGAAATGGTGATGGTATTGTAAAGATTTTGTTGATGATGTTATGATGTTGTTGTACTTATTCTATTTATTTTCCATGTCCTTATGTTACTATAATGAATTTTGATTTCTCACCCTGCCTGCTTGGAAATGTTGCCTCTTTTGTGGGTAACTTGCAGATAGCCAAGAGCAGATTGTGGTGTTGGAGGAGGTAGCCTCAGAGTATTATTATTTATCATTTTAGTAGTAGTTAGGGATGTCCTGCTCTGAGATATGTAACATTGTGTGGGAATACGTTTAAATGATTACTATGTTGTTTAGTTAGAATCATTTTATGAGTTTCTATACACTGATTTTATTCGGTGACAATTGTTGACAATGACGTAAAGATTTTGATGTTTTGATGAGATAAAGAATATATTTGAATTTATGATTCTGTTGTGCAAAGATTGAAATTTAGTTGTGGATTTTACTTACGGAATTATTATTTTAAAAGGGTTTTGAAAACCCGTGATTACGGAGCAGTATTATTACTAAGATGTTTAATGACGAATGTGACACCTTTTTGCGATGAACTCTGATTTGTTTTAAGTTTACTACCGCATACATTATGTTGGGTTTCAAGGGTGTTACATCTCACCCCTTATTTTTGAATGTTACCCCATTGTTGGTAACATGCAGGTGATCAGGAATAGTTGAGTGCATGGTGGGTGAAGTTAGTGTACTTCACGTTAGAGGTGTCAGTTCTGATACATACTTTGGGGTGTTGGGTCGAAGAATTTTTTTCCGTTTTTTACTTTATTAAGAAAATTATGTGGCTACTTAACTATTTATTTTATGTTTCTTTTGATTTTTTGCTGCAAGTGAAACATTTATACTACGTATCAGTTTAAGTCGTGTTTTGAAGTTGTATGTAACACTCGACAATAATTTTTATATGTAATACTCTGATTTTTATATTGAAAATTTGTGGGGGGTATTTTGGGTGTTACATTCTCCAAGTGGAATTTGTTAGAAGAATTTATTCAAATATTTCTCTTGAGTTACCTTAAGAGGTCACTTTAGAGGTTAATTGATAATCTTTCATTTGATATATGATTATGTAAGGGATATCAATAGTTATTCCAAGGATGACAAAATCCTGATGTGTGTAATTTGCCTCTCCCAAAGTAGGGTTTGACCTGACTGTTTCTCAAAACAGAATCCATGAACAGTTTTGGCATTTTGATATTAGTGATGTTTTGCTCCCCAACAACAAGTAACAACGGTGATTGTTTATTGTATTAAACGTTCCCAATTGAGTTCCAATTCCTTCCTTGGAAGAGTTGTTAGAAGCGATATTCCTGTCACATGAGTATCCCCAGCTAAGTTGTTGATCTCTTCTTCAACATATTATCTTTGACTTGAGAAGAAATGTTTATATAGAGAATCTTCAGCCAAGTTTTTGTTCCTAAATTTGAATTGGTTACATCCCTTAGCAAAATTATTGATATAGCAGTCAAATAAGAGGTTTTCTTTTACCTGGTGGTGGGTATTGATTTAAAATCCCTTACAATTGTATTTTGGCTATGATGTTAACTTCTGGTATCCTCATATGGGTCGGAAAGTCCGAAATTTTTAGTGATCAATGATCTCCATAGGTCTTTCTCTCAGATCCCTAGTAGACCTACATGTGATGGTTTCCAACAGGTTCCTATTTAATCCTCAGTAAGTCTTACACTCTTTTCCCAAGCGGAGTAAGTATGGTGTGTTAATTGTCCTTCACATAGATTGATGTTTATTGAAATACATGCTTGGAACCTATTTCTCAGTAAGAATATTATATATCCTCAACAAGGATTGTGGAAATGTTTCCCTATCTCCGACAGTCTGTTATATTTCCTCAACATTGTGGTTCCCCTTTGCAGAGTTGATATTGATGTTTGTTATCCTAGTAGGTTTTGCTTTATTTGCACCATTGGCAAATCCTCATCTATTTCCCAACAGAGTTGTGAAGATATTTTTCCCCATCAAAGTTTAACAGGGATATTTCACTCTTTTCCCCAAGGAATGTGGAAGGTTTTGTGTTATTGGTATCCCTTCCATGGATTATTGAAGATTTCTTTGTGGATTGAATCCCTAGAAAAATTTCCTCAGCATGAGTAGAGCCTTGTAGCGGGATTTTATTCCTTTCACGACTTTTGATTATTCCCCGCAGGATTTAAAGTTAAATCTCTAGCATTATTCCTCTGCATGATTAGAGCCTTGTAGCAGGATTTTATCCTTTCACGGCTTTTGATTATTCCCTGCAGGATTTCAAGTTGAATCTATAGCATGATTCCCAGCATCGTTGCTTTGGGATTAGTCGAGTATCTGTTTGTTGTGGTGTTTATGTCACCTGTTGCATATCTTTATGTCTAGTTTGTCACCATATTCATACGCATATTCACGCATTTGTCTTATGTATAGCATCATATGTTTGCATTCTTGCATTCTTTGATATATCATTGTTCCCCGCTCTTTGGTGTAGATTTTCCCCACATAGTGCGTGTTGTCTCCTCTAAAGTTTAGAGTGTCAACCATTAAGAAAAAAGTGTTTATCCTTTCTAATTCCCCACAGAGTTTGTTCCTTGTGGATGATTTTGATTCAGTTTCCTCCCCAGTTTATTATCTGGATGGAATTTTTCCTAGTTGAGATATTTCCTCCCCGGGATAAGTCTTGTTTGATTGTTTCTCTCCAACTTGTTCTTGGATTGAACTTTGGTCCCCCTTGTGAGTATATTACTTTGAAATTAAGCTAGAACTTGTTTGGTAGTAGGTAATATATCTCCTCTTATTTGATTGATTACCTTGGAATTATGTTATCACTTGTTTGGTAGTGGGTAATCTTTCTTCTTGAGTATATTGCTTTGGAATTAAGTTATCACATGCGTGATAGTGGGCAATATTTTCTCATCGCTTGAGTATATTACTTTGGAATTAAGCTATCACTTGCATGATAGTGGATAATATTTCTCATCTTTTTTTATTGATTACTTTGGAAGTAAGTTATCACTTGTTTGGTAGTGAGTAATCTTTCTTCTTGAGTCTTATTACTTTGGAATTAAGCTATCACATATTTGATAGTGTGTAATATGTCTCCTATTATTTGATTGATTACTTTAGAATTAAGTTAGCACTTGTATGGTAGTGGGTAATCTTTCATTATATTTATTATGGATTCGAACACTTTATTTGTTTGATTCTTTCTCCAGTGGATTGTTAACCTTCTCTGTTGAGTCTTTTTATCGATTGTGTTTTGAATTATTTTCCTACACAATCATTCCCCAAGTGTAAGTCGTTTATCCAGTGATTTATTTTCCTGGTAAACTCTCTTGTTGTCTGTTTTTTTCCCGTCGGGATTTTCCTCTTATGTCCCCAAACTTTTGCTTTCCTCTGGTGGTCGTTTTCTCCCCACAGAGAGCTTGGGTTTGGATATCATATTATATCATATTCATGTCATATCATGGTCTCTTACGGCCAAAAATTGGGTTTTCTATATTTAAGTATCTCCCATCTTGTAGAAATGAAGATGTCAATCTGCATATCTCCAGATTGAATAAACTTATATTGGGGTAGCTGTAACACCCTAACTTTTGCCCTAAGATTTCTTCGCATTTCATCTGCATTCTGCACACAAACAAGATCACGCGCTCGTTCCTCTGTCCTTCTCGGTTGCAGGTTTATGCCTCACAGGGGATCACCATTGCTATTATTATTTATTTATTTTTATTTGTGTGTTTATTAACCACTAACCAAAATACTAAAAATATATCGCAATTCGCCTCTTCTTCTCTCTGCATGTTCAGGTTCTGCAAGTTTGTCAAAGGCAATGCAGTGTTTCCATGTCGAATGTGGTTGTTTAGTTATGATCCGATTCAGATGGAAGTTTGACCTAATATTGGTCAAACTATCAAGCAATTGTTTCAACTACAAGTTATTTGTGTTAGTGGCTTATTCCTCAGGAAGTGTGTATTCAAAGTCAAGTTGTGTTGTCATATTTCTTTGGGTTATCAAGCAGTGGTTCGTGTGAAGTTTGGATTCAGAAAATAAGGTTCATCATGATCAACATTCAACTATGTTCATCTGTGGATTTATTTTCTAAGATAACGATTCACACGAATTTGAAGTGATTCAGGGTTCATTTGCTTAGAGACTCAGAGGATGATTTATTCAGACGGCTGTTGTTTTAGTCGTGGATTGTTCAGTGGTAGTGACACTTCATGCTTTTATTAGAGATCCATGGTAAATAGTGCAAATTGGTTTTGATCAAGGATTGAGTTGTTGGTTGTGTGTGTGTTGATGGTAGTCGACTCATTTCATAAGAATTAATTCATACCCATATCCTAAATAACCACCTTCATAACCATTTCAAATTCCATGATTCATATCCATTTAAAACCAATTTCTACATTTTTATTCATTCTTTTTATTTCCAAATCATCCATCCATATTTTAATTTCTAAGTATTTTTTATCCATTTTTCTTTAAATCCATATTATATTTCATTATCCTATTATCACTTTTTATTCCATATATCCAAAAGTTATTAAAAAAATGCAACCATTTTCTTAAGCCTACACTCCAAAAAGCCCATTCAATTCATATTATTCAAAACAAAAAAAAATTAAACAAGTATTTCTTCCAGGCAGCATCCACGTGACCCAAACGTTTCCCAGCCAATCCACCTCAACGAACAACACAAAGCCATCAGCTCACACGCTTTTTGCTTCATTAAGCCCTTCCATCGTGATCCTCCATGCAACATACTACACGCCAAGCCAAACTTCCAACACCTTCAGCATCCACAACAACAAGCCAGCTTCATCACTGCAAAAGCCACACAAACACACGTTGAGCAAAACGCAACGCATAAACGTGAGACCAAAATGCCGCATAACATCAAACAAAACGCAACTGATTACAACATGAAAACTTTAGCAAGAGCATGCACCAAGCATGACTTTCGAAACGCGGCAAACAAAAATTCCAATTCAACTCTCACATCCTCATCTATAAATAAAGCTCTAGTCTCATTCATTAGGAAGCTTAAAAAAAAGCCACCTGAAACTCTACACAAAAACACCCTTCAACTTCAAACCTCCATTAAAGTTCAATTTCAAAAGCTTCACATAACTCATCCAATCTTCATCAAATACCATTCATTCGATTTAATTTCGACACACAACAACAGAAGGAATAGAGAAGAGGAGTTAAAGCGTTGCTTACCAATTTGAAGGTAGTTTGAAGTTTTGTCGAATCTTTGCGGTTCCGACTCGTTTAATTTGTGCATCGTCGGTTTAAATCAATCACATATTTGGAATCCTCTCGTTCTCCCAATCATAATGATACCTCAACGGAGCTCCGTCGCTCTGATTGGACGGAGCTCCATAGTGGTGGCGCCGGCGTGAATAGTGAACCCACAGATGCTTTTGAACGAAGAAGAAGATGAACCTTTCTGTTTTTTGTTTTTGTTTTTTTTTTATTATATAAAAACTTTAGTTTAATGAGATGTGTGTTTGGGCTTAAGTGAACTTGTATTTGCTGCTATTATCATACTCCCAATTACTGCTTACCTCCCCCCCTTAATTTTCCTCTTCTTTTTTTTTTTTAATTTCATTTTAATTGTGTTTTTGTTCTTTTATTTTTTTTTAGAAATTTCTTTCCTCTTTTTATTTTTATTTCTATAAAATTTAAAAGAATTATTTGAAAATATTTTAGAAAAATATTTTAGTTTGTTTTTTTATGACTTTTTCCGATAAAATCTCTTCAATATCAATGGAATTTGGGTGTCGATTTTTATCCACCAAGAAAGATGATTGATATTGATGATTGATTAATCGATTTGAGGTTCATAATTTTGGATCCATATTTCTCTTCATCTTTTATTTTTCTTTTGGACGATGAGATCTCCGATTCAACGATTATTGGTTTTCAAAGATGTTTAATCTTCATTATTTCAAATCTATGGATGAATGATCATTTGGATCATTATCCATACTTTGGAATCGTGATAGGTTTTCTTTGATAAATCAATGTGAAATCTCGATTAAGATTAGACCATTACCACTTTTGTTTTCGTGTGACATGTTTTCAGAGGATGATCCATTATATCACCTCTCTAACATGTATTAACGCAAATATCGTTTACCTTAATTGGTATTGGCTAGCATCATTTATAGGGTAATTACTTCGTAAATTACTCGGCGATTGCTTAATATAGACCTAAATGTGTCCCTATTTCGGAATAAAAATCCAATTGGATACTTGCACTTTCGTGGACTGGACCTCGTGTTGGTCGCGTAATCTCAAAGTGGCTAGTCATCTGCATTAAGATCCACGACATTTGAAGCTTGATGCGTAGTTGCTTTGGGTATCACAATCTTTCAAGTTTCATTGAATTTGGATCTAATCGCCTCGATTAATCACTATAGTGTAAGATACTAAGCGGAATCGGTTACTTTCTTTGGTTGTGGATGATTAAGTTCACCAAACCATTATTATGTACATATTATTATTACTATTACTATATTACTATTCTATTGTTCTTATTGCATTTTATTTCGCTTTTTATTTCCTTCTTGCTCCTTTATCTCCTTTACTTTTATTATGCTTTATCATCCATTATCATGTTTATATTCATGTTATTATATCCTTGTGGTTCTTTTTCCTTTATCCATTTGGACAAAAAAAAATTAATAAAGAGTTGAACCATAAAAAACTTAATTCTTGATCTTGGACTATTGGTTACTAGCCTATGCCTTGGAGCGATTTCTTTATGGACTACCTTTGAAGTGTTGATGATACTTATGGACCTAGAATTAGGACTTCTTATCCCTTTGCATGGAGTGTTAATTGTTGAAGACTTGCCTTTATTTGACATTGGTTATCTTGGTTTTTGAATTCTTAAGGATGAAATTCTTATTAATACTTTGAAGTGGCTTCATTTCGGTTAGATCTCCATTTCCCTAGCTTTTATTTTGTGCACTAGGTTAGCCTTTTCATCTCCTACCCTTCCTCAATTTTCAAAACTTCTTTATTTTTCAAAGGATTCTTGTTTTAAAAACCAGCACCTCTTAAATAAACGAAACCTTAACTTTTGTCAAGTGGCTTTTACTTCTTCTTTTCTTAAAATAAATGTCAATGAATTTAATCATCTTGAGTTCAATTCAAAAATAAAAATAACCAAACTCATTCAAGTTGTTTTGTGCCTTTGTGCACTTTTGTTTGTTTTCTTTACAAGTGTAGACTATGAGTCATGCTTTCTAGGTGTACATGTATTCATAAAAGATATATGACAATCAATATAACAAATAAATAAACCAATCACATATACATACACAAATAATAAGCATATATCAAAGAAGTTGGCTCACGTACACATATTGTTGTTGATCAAGGTCAAAATGATAAGAAAATTTTGTAGACATTAGGAGAGGAATGATATTACTTTTGCCAAAGAGGAATAGTGATGCCCTTATAATTCTTGAGCAACATAACATAAACAAGCAATAATTTATAGGAAATATGTAACAATATTACAAACGATCCGAGATATCGAGAATGCCAAGTTCCCTACGGATATGAAAGAAAGGTTATGTGGCTAATTGTTTAGTGAAAATGTCAGCAAGTTGATTTTTACTTTCGACATATTCGAATACCACATCATCTTTTTCTACATGATCCCTAAGAAAGTTGAAATTCTGGTATGACATACTCAGATGTCGAATATGATGTTGAGACATCTTATATGTTCCTAATAAACATGATAAGGTATACACAACAACACATTTAAAATTTTGATATATCAGATTCAAACATTCTTCAGGATGTTGTGACATCTGATATGACATTATGTTCAGGTAAGGCATAATAATAGAAAATAGAAAAGCTATAAAGAACACAACATAATTGTTAACCCAGTTCGATCAAATCAATCTACTCTAGGGGCTACCAAGCCAGGAAGTAAATCCACTATGTAGTATCAATTCAAAGACTTCTCAGCAAATACCTACACTTTATAGTCTTCTCACTTAATCACTACCAATGCAACTTCTACTTAGGAACTCCTAAATATGAGAAATTCATCCTCACTTCCAATCACCTTAGTGATGTCTCACAATCCTCAACTCTCAGTTGCTGATATTGATGGCTTCAAACCTATACAACAATTCACAATAGAAGTCACACTTCTATGATAATAACTTAGAGTTTCTTACAAGCTTCCTCCAAGAACAATCCACCTCTTATGTAGCAGCTTCGAAGTTTACACATAAACACCCACAACAGGGTTCCTTTTTGCTTACAGCTGCACAAGAACACAACTCTAATGATGTTACATTTTGATCGGTTGGTTGTTTCTAAACTAGGTTACAAGGTTTCTTTTAAAACCTATTCCCAACTGGATTTGGGACTAAACAATCACAACAATAGCTGCTACAAATATGCAGAAAAAATATGGTTACTAATACAAAAAGATCTTTAAATCTAAAAACTTCTAAAATATCTCTAAATATAGAAACTCTATATTTTTCAATATTTGTCTTCAATCTAAATTGAGTCTTCAGGATCTTCTACAATCAGCGCCATTGGATTGATTTAAATCTTCAAATAATTGTTTCTGTTGAAACCAAAACAGAAACTTCAATCCATCTTCAGCAGTTCATGATGTCGAATGAATTGTCTTGACATCTTCTTCGACATGTTATTCCAGATGTTGAAACATTTCAACACAACATGTTTGGGCGCACACAAAAGGATTCTTTGCTTCATATATTCTTTATTTGCAAAGATCTTGTACATATACATTGTTGTTATATTTGTTTTACAAAATTCATGCCAATTCTACAGAACTTACAATCTCCCCCTTTGGAAAATTTTGGCTAAAACAAATATACATAAAAAAAATACATCAAAAATAACAGCAACAACAGGAAATAGGCAATCAGCAAACTCTCCATTATGTCAGGACATGTTATTTGACATCTTCAATAGTATTCATAAAAACAAACAACAGTCACTCATTCTTTCAGTGGATAAGTTGCAACTACCTTTTCTTCCAATGGAAAAATCAGCAATATCATAAGGAGTAGAAAGTCCTGAACTTTTGACCGAACAAATCCATTATTACTTCCTTTCTTTTCATATTCTGAGAAGTTACCTTCCCAGGCTGATGAACATCTTCCATCAAGAAGGCCAATGGTTCCATAAGAGAACATTCTTACATTCCCTTATGTAAATCAGAACACAAGTCATAATTGTGTCCAACAACTCAGGACACAAGTCACAAATACTAGCATACGACATCCACCTTGACATCCTGGTAACCACCACACATAACAATAGATGCAACTATTGTGACAACAACTCTGAGTACAACATCTGTACACACTTTGTCTCCCCCTTTTTAGCCAAAACTTGGCAAACATAACCCTCACAGCACCATACTCATTAATTATTCATCCAAACTCTAAAGAACCCCATTAGAAGAAAAGATGAAAACAGGAAAACTCACATGCTGGAAGAGGAGGAAATACACTTCTATAAATAGGGAGCCAAGGCATAGATAGTAACGTCATATCCATGAAAAAGAAGCGTTCTTGGTCCAAGATCTATATGATAGGAGAAACAACTTCTACACCATTCACTGTAAAACAAAAACTGACCTTGACCAGCTGACTTGTTCTCCCAAAATAAACAGCCCAATAACAAACACGCAAGAAAACCCCGTGTTTTACATTTTTCTGCCAGCGCCGTCCACAAATACTCAAAAAGAGAACAATACACTGTAAACACCCCAAATTTTCCCTCACTCATATCACACCATGGCTTGTGATATTTCATTTGTTTGCATTAACATAAGCATCACACCTCATATTGCATATTTGTTTCACTGCATAAGTTCAAGTTCATCTGCATCTAGGGTTTGTGATCTGAGCAATCCAAGAATCCATCTGAGCCATCCCAAAGGTCTCAAAGTTTTCCAAGAGGGTCCATGTGTGTTATAACATCATATTATGCTCCTCAAAGTTCATGAAAGTCAAGGGATCACATGAATTGGCAAAGGCATGGAAGCAGAGCTAGGGTTTTCACTGCACAGATGACCAAAATTAGGGTTTTGGTTTCAGAGGCCTTAACTCCAAATGTTTTGGTCATTCTTGTTTCTAATGTTCTTAATATGTCATAAGGATCACGTGTACCAAGTTTGATGAAGAAACTCATTGTGGAAGTCATCTGTTCACTGGGTAACTTCCTAAGCAAGTTAAGTCAAAATCAGGGCATCTGAGGCCCCCAACAATGGAACCAAAGGGGTATTTTCATCAAATTGAAGTTATATTATCTTTATTTGATCTTAGAAGAGGTTGGAAGTTCACAAGATTGAAGAATTATGAGCCAATTGCAAACTTGCCATTTTTGGAAATGACTTGAAATGCAAATTCCCATTTTGGGAAAGTTTTTCAACCTCCTCTTTCATGACAAAAAAAGCTTCAAATGAAATATTCTTGGTCATGAAAGTTGTAGATTAGATCTTTCCCTTTTCAAAAAGTACAAGAACATGTCTTGATTCATCATAGAACTCAAGATATGGCCTTTCAAAGTTGACAAAAATCCTATAATTTCAAGTTTCATGTCAAATAGGGATTTTGCATTTTGGCATGTTAAAGCATTCTAATGACCTCTAATGTGCACAAACACTTCAAAACATGTCAAATGGACTTCAAAAGATCAGAATTATGCATTGAACCTAGGGTTTTCATGACTTATGATCCAAGAAACTTCAAAGAGGGAAATTTGCAAAACATGTGATAACTCTTCATCCAAGCCTTCCAGCACATCAAAACCAATCCCATGGCCATCCTTGAACCCAGCTGAGGCCAGACACCCCATGAAATCTCCTCTGACCCGTGCCCATACCTCATAGTACACAATCTTGACATTTTGCAAAAACTCCCATACCAATCAGCCTGTGCCACCACCCACTTTCTGAGCAATCCCATTGGCTTAAACAAACATTATGGATCACATTTCATAACACACAAGAGTCTGAACACTCTCACAACTAAGAATTCACAAAATCCATCAAAAACTTCCCTTTTTCGAATTTCATAGCTCAGCCACTAAAACATCAAACTTCCTTCACCAATCAACTCAAAAACACCTCAGGATCATTTTCCATCCATCAACATAGCCTAAAAGACCCTCGAACAGAAATACGATTTCTACAACTTCAGAAACAAAGCACTCAAAATAGCCACTCTAAGCTTCATTCAAGCTTACCATTAACTTCAGGAGGTCAAAGGGGGTGGATTTGCACCAAAGAAAGGATCAGAAAGCTCAAGAACACAAAGCTCAATTTCAGGTATCATCCAAGAACATTTTTTCCAGAACTTGCGTTTTAAGTTATAAACTGATTCTATGTGATGTGCTGATCATTTTGAGCTTTGAATCATTGAAAATGGTTGAGTATGTAGGATGTATTTGACTTCTGAAATTTCTGCGTGTTTTTCGTTTTGATTCGTATCACATGATTCGTGTAAAATAAATGTTGTTTGCTTGCTGATTCATGTTCCATGGTGTTTGGGGAGTGATTCTGGGCAGTTTTTAGGGCTTGGGTGGCTTAGAGAAGAAGTTGAGGTTTTGGTGTGGCCGGAGAAGATGACCAGAGCTTGCTCCGGTCACCTGAGAGTAATTAGGGTTCTAATTAGGGTTTAGTTTCCAGTTTGAATGGTGGCCCTTGGATCTGTTTTGCCCGCGTGCGTGGATGGCTAGGATTAAGTCATTAAACCCTAAATATAATTAATTAAATTAATTAAGTTTAATTAGTCAGGAATGATCTGGACCACTGATTCACGCGCGCAGTCAACCATCACCCCCTGAATTTGAATCTCAGCCCTTGGATACACATACTTTCATTTAAATCAATTTTTATTTCATTTTTATTGCATTTTCTTGCACAATTTATTTAAAATATCAAAAAGCATTCAAAAAATATTTTCTTTGGCATTCTGACTTTAAATATTTTTCTTCATCCAAAAATAATTTTTATTTTATTTTTTTCATTAAAAAAGTATTTTTAAAATATTTAAATGTTATTTTTAATTAAATAAAGTATTTTAATTAATTAAAAATACATTTAGGTTTCTAAAAATCACCAAAAAAATCATGAATCATCCCAATGAATTTAGAAACATTTTCAAACTCTTCACACAAATTTCTTTTAAGGCATGATCATAGTTTGCCCATTTTCTTTGAATTAAGGGTTATAAAAATCATATTTTTAAACCCTAACTTTAAAAAATCATTTCTGCCTAACCAAGAAGAGTTTAAAGTTGATTATTTTTGAATTATGTTACATATTGCATGTAGTTTATAGGGTTTTTGCCTCATGAATTTATCTTGCATTTTCAATTTGATTTTCATTTTTCCCTTTGAACCACCCAAAAACCCTAGAAAAATTAGGAAAATCATAACTTTTAATTGGTTAGGCTTCTGACCTTCTCCTTTGGGGTGTGACCTAACATGGGATTAGGTTTGTTTGAGCTTAATTTCAAATTTTTATCATGTCATTTGCTTCTGTCTGTCATTTGCATCTCACATGTCCATGTAACCCTAATTTCTCATGTTCATTTGCATCCTCCTTGCTAATGCATCATTACATGAGCTTGCCATGACATTTCATGCATTCATATGTCATCTTAGACATCTTAGGACATGTTAGAACCTTGCTTGATCATTTCTTCATTCATTTTCCATGATTAGCATCCATTTCATTTCATAAACGTTCATGTGTTTTCAACTTCAAAGCATGCCTCCCTTGCATCCCATCTTTGTATGATCACACATATGCATCTTGTATGACTTTGCATCATCTTACATGACATTTTCATTTCATAAACACTTATGAATTTGATCATTGCATCTCATTTCACTTTATTTCTTTATGCTTCATACTTTATGCATCCATACTAACCATTTCAGGTTTAGTAAGTTATCTTGGGAGGTGGATTTGCCTTCACCTCTCACTTCTTCTTATCTCTTTCATTTGCATTTGGTTTGTCTTTGAAGTGAATTTGATTCACTTATGTTCCATCTCTCTCACTTTCTTTCTTTAAGTTACTTATCTTCTTCAATGAAGTAAGTAACTTATTCTCTTACTTCCTCCTCCTTTCATCTGCTTCTCCCATTGGTGGCTTCCTTGAAGATCTTTCTTAAGACTCACAAACTATAGGATGTCCAAGCATGATAATAATTAGGGTTGTGATTAGTCCCCCTTAGCTTTTTACCTTTGAGTCTCCTTGAGTCTCTCTTCTCATCTCAATAATCAGAGACTAAACTCTTAAAGTTTTAGGACTTTGGAATTAGGGTTATGCATGTATCCTTCTCTTAGGATGGACTGTATAACTTTAATCCTAAGTGTTAAACCTTAAATTTGTTTAAACCTCTTAATCAAATCACTTAATAATCACCAAGACTTTATCTTGTAACTTGGGCCTTACATTAGGGTTATAATTCTTCCTTATGGTTAAGAAGGACTATCCCTAGTGTTTAATGGACAAGTCCCCCTCAAGTTGTCTTACAAACTTAAAATCCACTTCTTAATCTCGTCCCTTAATTAAAATCCACTTAATAAAGGCTTGTTATATAATTAATTTAATCCCTAACCATGGATTAAGTTGAGGTATCTTCCTCAGCTTAAGTGTTCTCATCTACTATCTTTCTATTAGGATGGTGTAATGAGCCCACTAATATGTGATTAGAGATTAAACTCATTACTTAACACTAAACAAAAACCCAAAAACATCTAATTAATCACAAGTAGGTAAATGATCTTAATCTTACATCATCATGGTAATTAAGTTGAGATGCTTATCTCACACTTAAGTAGGCTCATTATCCCTAATCAGGGAGGATATAATGAGTTTACAAACCCTTGGTTTAGGCTTAAGCTCATTAACTTATGCAAAACACCAAAAATAATAAAAAAATTGAAAACATAAAAACAAACAATAATCGTCTCCTTCGGGATTCTTTTCTCATCACACTCATTCACAAATGAGAACTTGCTTCTTCCGTCTAATGCAAGACAGTTAGCACTCGAGCCAGACGAGTCATACACTTGAGCATAGACTAGTAAGCAGTTCACTGTCAATTTATTTTCAGTCTCTTTGAGTCGAACTACGGTGTTCTGACTTCCTCATTGCACGCGAGGATACGTAGGCATAACTTAACGGTTATCGAACAAAAGTCTCTTTGTCTTCCCCCTCTTTCAGCATTCTTTTTTAAGCCTCAGTCCTGAGCATTTCACTCCCTTTTGCACTGACACTTGTACATTTCTTTTCCAGCTTTTGCACACAGATATCACATACACTACCCCTTTAAACACAAACTTTCAAGCGTGGATCCCGTCGAGTACGACGGACAATCTGGGTGCTAATACCTTCCCAGGTTGTAACCAACCCCCTTTCTCAGTTTCTCTGGTTCGCAGCCGTCTTATCAATCTTTTTCTAGGCTTATGCAGTATTACCTTTCCCTCGGGATAAAAATGCCTAGCTGGCGACTCTATTCATCTTCACTTTCATTATCTCTCTTCACCGACCCGTTCGTGTCTGTACCCTGTTTGACCCTGGTGTCTTTTCGGAGGAGCGACAGCTTGACGACTCTGCTGAGGATAAATGATTGCAACCAGGGCTTCTGGTTCTTTTTGTGGGTTTCTTCTAGCGCTTGTTTGATTTGTGTTTATGGGGGTGTTATGTGCTACTTGTGCTTTTTGTTTATTTCTTTATTTATTGCTTTCTGTACAGCTTTATTTATTGCTTTCATTTACTGTTTATATGCATTTCATATTGTTATCATCATATCATTTGTGCTGGATCTCTTGTCTGTTTTAGTGGGAGGGATTATTGAGTGATTAAGGTTCCATACCGGGAGCCTGAGTGACACATAGGATAGAGTGGCTTCATGTTCTTTCCCATTCCATTTCGGTCTAGTGCAGGAATATCAAACACGGTTCAGACATGGGTTTCTTCTTGAGAACTCTGTGCTACGGATTTCCTATAGTACTAGGGCTATATGGGAAGCCTGCTAAGTCTGGATGACCTTTTTATGAACTTCAGCATCTGAGGTGAATTAGAGGAGGAACCTTTATGATAATTGTAAACACTGTACCTCCGGGTTAGAAGTGTTTACACTTCTCATAACTGATCCAAGTCCGAGGATCCTTGTTCTAGAACAATACATGTGAGGGGGTTGGGATGTTTACAGGTTTGCAGGAACCCTTGGCCTCATCATACCTTGTTACTAGTTTCGATAAGGTTACATCATTTTGGACTGTTCTTGTGAAACCCTGGACTTTTGACTCTTTATTTGAGTCCCCCACCTTGTTACTGGTTTTCTAAACCTTCATCCGGACTGATGGACACACATGGACCCTATCAAGGCAAATAACAGGTCCAGCACTTGATCACAAACCCCTTGCATATCATTCTGCATACATCATTTTGCATCATTTAACATTTGTCTATTTGTTTTACAGGGTATCCACATCTTATCTTTGGTTTGGTTTTGACTTGTTCTGCTGCTCAGATTCCCTCAGCTATATGCATCAGCCATCTTCATCAGTTATCCTCATCAAAGGTTCCTCTTCAGTACCCTCTCCAGTTATCTTCACCAGTTTTCATCAGTTGCCTTCATCAGTGCTTCTTCTCAGCCCTCTTCATCAGCATCCATTGTCAGCATGGACCCATCCAGGAAGAGCAACATCACCTATCATTTCTTTGAGCCCACTTTGACAGGCATCAGGCAGATGCATGCCTTCATCACTCCTGATCATGTCCCTTTATTCAGGGAACAATATGGTGGCATTATGGACATGATCATGGACTTGGATGCCTCCCTGAGGAGCATGATCCACACCTGTCTCCAGTTCTATGACCCTCCTTTCAGATGTTTCACTTTCCCATATTTTCAGTTGGGACCTTTGATGGAAGAGTTCTCCATGTTGTTAGATGTCCCCGTCAGGAGGGGGATCCCTTTCAACCCTGAGATGACTGCTCCCAAGAATAAAGATGTGGCTAGGGCTTTGCACTTGGAGTCCACCCTCATTGACCAGAATATGACCACCAAGGCTGGAATTCCAGGCCTTCATTTGGATTTCTTGGTTACTCAGGCCACCCTGCATGCTGCAGCTAGGAGGTGGGACACTATTTGTGCTCTTCTAGCCCTTGGCATATATGGAGTCATCTTGTTTGCAGACGAGCCTAAGTTTGTAAGCAATAATGCTATCCACCTTTTCCTGTTGAAGAATCCAGTCCCTACCTTGCTTGGAGACTTTTATTATTCAGTGCATCAAAGGAATGAGAAGCAGAGGGGTAGATTAGTCAGATGTTGTGCACCTCTCTTCTACTGTTGGTTATTAAGGCACTTGCCGAAGTCGGACACTTTCTTGAATCCTCATCAGCTAAGGAACTGGGCTAAGAGAATGATTGCCCTTACATCGGAAGACATTAGATGGTGCACTCAGAGCACCAAGGGCAAAGATATCATCACCAGCTGTGGGCAGTATCCCAATGTACCCCTGATTGGAGTGAAGGGTTGCATCAACTACAATCCTTTGCTTCTCAAAAGGCAATTAGGGTATGCCTTGGTACATCCACCAAGAGAGCAAGACTTAACAGAAACCCTATATTGTGACATCTAACACAACCTTGCCATTGTCAGACAAGCTACCTGGGCTTGGGACAATATTCAGACTAAGGGAACTGCTATTCTTGGCAAGTGCAACAATATAGCTTCAGCTCAGTATCTTGACTGGTCTCGTGTCAGGGGGCATATCACCCGTATGCCATTCACCATAGAAGATGTACCTGGACCATCAGCAGTGGAGCCTGCAGCTACTATTAGTTTGGAGGAGTTTGAAAAATTGAAGGAAAGGAATACTTAGCTCTCTGAAGCTTTGAAGAAGACCCTCTGGGAGAGGAATGATAGTCGTCTGGATATTGAAAGGTTAGAGAAGCTCCGGATTGAGCACTTGACCAAGATTGAGAAGACAAATGATTATATCAGAAGGGCAAGAGCAAGGGAGTTAGTGTTGAAAAATGCTTGCAAGGAAGCCAAGACTCAGAAGGCCAGAGCTGAGCACTACCTGGAGGAAAGTCAGGCTAGGTGGATCAGGATCACTGAAGCTCATTCACAGGAAGATCAGAGGACCTAAGCTAGGATAGTGCAGCTGGAATCTAATGAGAAGAAGAATCAGGAGGCCTTGTTTGCAACACAGAAAGAAATCTCTGAGTTGAAACTCCGAGCGGGGTTGAAGAGATCAAAGGATCAGGATAAGCACAAGAAGTTGACCAGTGCCATTGCCACCAGGAACCTTCTTATCAGGACCATCACAGAGCATCCAGTTGGCCCAGTGACTGAGGCTCTCCTGAAAGAAGTCAGAGAGGATGATTATGGATTGGATGTTTGATTTCCTTGTATTTGTACTTCCTTTTGCTTGTACTTTTGATTTTGTTGTGTTTTGACCCACCATGGGAACTTTTTTTGTAATCAAACTATGTATCTTTACACTTTGTAATATATGGTTTGTTTTATTTTGTGGGCTTTATCTCTCTTCAACATCATCATTCCTCGAGGTCTGGAAGGTCAAAACCAAAGAACCAAATCGGTTACCCTTGGAAGACAAATAGGCATCCTGCATTGCATACTAACCTCATTTCTTTGTTTTGTAGGTTTTTGTTTTTGTTATTTCTCACTTTGTTGTGATTTCAGGAAACATTGATCGTAGAAGAGTGTTCCCCGTCAATAGAGTGCACCGGTATCCGACAAGAAACAACCTTCCGAGCTTACAAATGGATCAGGTTCAACATGATTTGACTGATGTGAGAACTCAAATGGCCAATGAAAGGACTGAGATGAGGGCCCAAATGAACCAGTTTATGGCAGTAATGACTGGATTGGCTCAAAGCCAGGAGAGACTGAGAGAGTTATTCAAGCGGCAAACTCCCGAAGAAAACCACCCAGGCACAGGGGGTACCAGCAACAACGATCACGTACAGCCTCGTACTGATCCCCCAGAGTTTGGACCTCACCTGAACCCAGAAATCAATGCTATAAGAAACACCCAAGGTAATACTGGAGGGAGGGCCTTGCAGGAGGACCCTCAGGAAGAACAATTTACTGTGGTTGGGGCAGGAGACGAAGTCTATGATCGTCGGCTGGACGAGATAGCAGAAAAGCTAAGGTCCCTGGAGTCTCAAAACTCTATGGGTTTTGATGTCATGGATATGGGGTTAGTGGAGGGGGTTAGAATTCCTCACAAGTTCAAACCTCCCTTTTTCGAAAGATACAATGGTACATCCTGCCCTCGTACCCATCTCCAATCTTTCCTGGGAAGATTGAAAGCCTACACCATGGATGAAAAACTGTGGATGTTTTATTTTGAGGATAGCTTGACAGGGGCATCCTGGGAGTGGTACTCTCATTTGACCAGGGCCACAGTTAGGAATTGGAAAGACTTGGCCGATGCTTTAATTCATCAATATCAATATAATCTGGACATGGATCCAAATAGAACCCTTCTGATGGGAATGTCATAGTCTTCTCGAGAAAGCTTTAGAGAGTACACCCAAAAATGGAGGCAATTAGCTGCTGCCGTTCATCCCCCAATGTCAGAAAGGGAAATGGCAGATATGTTCATGAACACCCTCCAGGGGACTTATATTGATAGGTTGGCTGCATTCTCTTCCACTAGCTTTGCAGACGTGGTTATAGCTGGGGAAAGAATTGAGAGCTTATTGAAAATGGGAAAGATTTCCGACAACGGCGCCAGTTCAAGTAGTGCAAGGAAACCATTTGCAGGGCCTCGCAGATCTGGTGAAACAAATTCTGTACATATGGGAAGAGGAAGACCCCAATATCTACCAAGATCGGTTGCCGCTATCACTATCCCTACTCCACCTCCTCAATATACTCAACAACCACAACATTTTTCTCAACAGCCACAGTTTCCTCAACAAAGATCCTACAACAACAACAACAACCAACAACAACGCCCTTTCCAGCAGCGGCCATCTCAGGTTAACAGGGTGATTGACCCTATACCAATTCCATATGCCACATTGTTGCCACAACTCCTAAAGCTTAATCTTGTCGAGCTAAGGACATTAGCTCCACCAGATCCTTAGAACCTTCCGAGAAATTATGACGTCAACGCCAGGTGTGCTTTTCATTCTAATGCACCTAGTCACACCATGGAAAAGTGCAGGGCTTTGCACATGAAGGTCCAGGATCTGGTAGATTCAAAAGCCCTAAATTTCGCACCACCTCCTAATGTCACGAAGAATCCTATGCCCAGCCATGGTGGGCTAAGGATAAATGCAATAAAGGAGGGCTCACCCATGAATTTAATTGAAGATACTGCAAGAATTCAAACACCTCTGGCAGAGGTTAAAGCTCAGCTTTTAAAATGCCAGGTGTTTCCAGGTTGTGAGGCCTACTGTGAATCTTGCAAGGTTTCCGTCAACGGGTGTGCAAGCTTGAGGAATGGCATCAATGGCTTGATTAGAGAGGGTATCCTGCAAATAACAACAACCGCTTCTACAACACCAGCAACTCCTTTTTCAACAACAACAAGTATTTCTCCTACAACTGCAAAGACAATTGTTCCTACAGACTTGCCTACAAAATCAACAACCACTTCTTCCATCACTTCAACAAACAACAGTTCAATTGCATCTACTTCTACAACTACAGCAACCACCAACAACGACGTCTCCACAGTCACCATCTATTACGACCCTGCAACGGTCCTTGTTTCCAACAATTATCAACAACTATCTCAACAACAATTTCAGCAACAATCAAGCTTCAGTCAATCACCGCCACCATCAACCAGAAGTCCTGTTAACATCTTTTATGATCCACAAACAATAACGGTCCCTACCTCTGCTGCAGTTAGTCCAGTCACCATCACGGTGCCAGGGCCCATTCCATATGATAAAGACAATGTTGTACCATGGCACTATGGTTCAGACCTTTACTGCAACGGAGAAAGAGTCCTTCTTGATTCTTCGGTTCACACACCACAAGTGGATAATGTCGGGGGAGGCGGAGGCTTCACCCGAAGCGGACGCCTCTTCGCGTCACAAGTTCCAAGAGCTAATACTGAAGCAGAGGCTGCTGCCAAAGTTAAAGGTAAAAGTGTGGCACGTGAAGAACCTGTACCAAAAGAGGCCCATAAATCATCCTTTGATCAAGATGTGGATGAATTTATGAGGATAATCAAAAGAAGCGACTACAAGGTTATGGATCAGCTCCACCAGACTCCTTCCAAGATCTCCATCTTATCCCTGCTGTTGTGTTCAGAAGCTCATCGGGATGCACTACTTAAAGTCTTGCATGCTGCCTACGTGCCGGAGGAGATCACGGTAAATCAGCTCGAGACAGTGGTGTCCAATGTTAATACTAGCCATGGGCTAGGTTTTACCAATGCTGACTTGACAACGGAAGGACGTCACCACAACAAAGCTGTACACATCACCCTGAAGTGTAAAGGGGATGTGCTCTCACATGTTCTTGTGGACACTGGGTCCTCACTCAATGTCTTGCCAAAGAAAGCCCTTGTCAAGCTTGAATATGTTGGAATAGCTCTCCGACCAAGCAATCTGGTGGTTAGGACTTTTGATGGCTCCAAGAGGTTTGTCCTTGGAGAGGTGGAACTTCCTGTAATAATCGGTTTGCAGGTCTTTCATACTACTTTCTATGTGATGGACAACCATCTGGCCTACAACTGTTTGTTGGGTCGACCATGGATTCACGCCACGTGCGCAGTTACGTCAACCCTTCACCAGAAATTGAAATATGAGTGGGAAGGACAGATTATCACCATCTGTGGTGAAGAGGATATATTTGTTATCCATCTGGCTACATACAAATACATTGAGATGGATGGTGAAATCCATGAAACCATGAGCCAAGGGTTCGAAGAACTGGATGTCAATGAGGCGACGACTGAAATATTTGCTGCATCCCAGGAGGATAGGATGGGTACTTCAACTGTCTCCTATCAGCAAGCCCGAAAGGTTGTTGAAGATGGAAATGCCCAAGGATGGGGCAAGCTGCTACCGGTGGAGAAGGAGGACAAATTCGGTTTGGGTTACAAACCATTCCGAAAAGATCAAGCAGAGGCTGCTAAAGAGCCCAAGTTCATCAGTGGGGGGATGCTCACCCCAGATGCTGTCAATAACGTGGAAGATGAGGCGGAAAGCGACCTCAACCTGGAGAGCTGGATACGTCCAAGGATCCCGGGTCACCAAGTCCTTAACTGGTGTTCCCAGAAAATTATAAGGGTTACTCCTGCAGAGTAATTATTATTTCCTGCTTTTTTCAACATGCATCAAGTCCTGCATCTTGCCCAAGGTGTCAGGACTCATTTTGTAATAGGGCCATATTTGTAATTTTGTGCAAATGGAATATCAATGAATATCGGACATCTTTTGCAAATAATTCTCTCTTTCGCTCACTGTCTTTTCATTTTTCACTTTTGTACAAAACAATAAAATGGCAATATTTTCAAAATAATAACTTCATTTTACACTTTTTCTAAACAAGATTAAAATTGATTACTAAAACGAACAAATCTCCACCCTTGCAGAGATTATCCTCCAGATTGCACCGACAACAACACTGCTATGACCTTGTATGACTTCGACTATCCAATTAATCAAGCCGACGAAGGGGTTGAAGAAGACTATGAGTTACCTGAGGAGTTAGCCAGGTTGTTGAGGCAAGAAGAGAAAGTGATTACTCCTCATCAAGAGGAGGTTGAAACTGTTAATCTTGGTACCGAGGAGGATTTGAAAGAAGTGAAAATTGGGGCCAGTCTCCAAGCTTCAGTAAAAGAACAGCTTATCAACATGCTTCGAGAATACATCGACATCTTTGCTTGGTCCTATCAAGACATGCCAGGTCTAGATACGGATATTTGTAAACACCCCAAATTTTCCCTCACTCATTTCACCATGGCTTGTGATCTTCCACATTTGTATTAGTTCAATCATATCATCTCATATTGCATTTTTGCTTCACTGCATTGGTTCTAAGTCATCTGCATCCAGGGTTTGTGACTTGAGCAGTCCCTGAACTATCTGAGCCACTCCAAAGGGGTTTCAATCATCTCAAGAGGGTCCATGTATATTCAAATATCATATTATATCCTCCCAAGTTCAAAGAAGTCAAGAAATCACAAGAACTGAGGAAGGCATGGAAGCAGAGCCAAGCTTAACTGCACAGATGACCTAAAATTAGGGTTTTGGTTTCAAGGGCCATAGCTCCAAATTTTTTGGGAATTCTTGTTTCTATTGGTCTCTATATGTCATAAGGATCATACATACCAATTTTCATGAAGAAATTCAATGGGGAAGGCATCTGATCATTAGATGACTTCTTGAACAAGTCAGTGCAAAATCGGGGCATCTGAGGCCCCCAATCACCCAACCAAAGGGTCTTCTCCATCATTTTGGATGTATTTGATCTTCATTTGATCTTATAAGAAGTTATAAGTTCACAAAATTTAAGAATTTCAAGCCATTTGCAAAGTTGCCATTTTGGGAAAGTGACTTGTAATGCAAACTTGCCATTTTGGGAAAGTTTTTCAACCTCCTCTTTTTGATTCAAAAATGCTTCAAATGAAAAATTCTTGGTCATGAAAGTTGTTGATTGGATCATTCCCTTTTCAAAAAGTACAAGAACTTGACCTAATTCATTTTAGAACTCAAGTTATGGCTTGTCAAAGTTGGGGAAAATCACTTAAATTTCACTTTTGCACCAAAGAGGGAAGTTTGCAAATTCTCATGTCAAGCCATTTTGGGACCTCTAATGCATCTCAACACATTATACCATCCTAGTGCAAATCATTTGAATCAGATTTGTGCCTTGAATCACAAGCTTTCATGCCTTGAATTTCACAAATTTCAAAAGGGGCCAAACTTCCCCAAAATTGCAAAATGGATCAAAACCTTTCATCCACTTGCCACAACTCATCAAATCTGATTTCATAGCATTCCTTGATCCTTGCTGCGCACATCCATGCCTCTATCCCAGCCTGCCACATGCCCATACCTCAAGTACACCAACTCTTGACTTTATGCATTTTGCCCCATACCAATAAACATAGCCCACAACAACTACACTGACCTATCCCAGCATGTTATGTGGCAAAGAAGCAAGCCATTTCACATAAGTTTGGAACCTGAATCCTCCCATAGCTCAGCATACAGAAAATCCCTCAAACTTGCAAAAGCCTTCGAAACTCAAAGCTCAGCCATCAAATTTCCAAACTTTTTCCACCATTCAACTCCACATTCATCACTAGTCATTTCCCACCCTTCATTTTGTCTTAAAACACCCTGTATCATAAACACGATTTTCACATTTCTTGAACTGAGCTTCAGCCAACTTTACATAGAGGCCATATAAACTCCAACCAAGCATCAAAAACTCTTCAGGAGGATCATTGGAGCTAATTTGAAGCAAAGACCTGGCCAGAAAGTACCAAAGGTGAAAGCTCAAGTTCATGTGAAAGCTCAAGTTCAGGTGAGCTTAAAAACTTTTTTTCCAGAACCTTCATTTTAAGTTCTTAATTGATTCTATGTGCTCTCCTGATGATCATAATGTCTTTACTTTTGAAAATGATTCAGAAACAAGGATGTATCGTGCTTCTGAAATTTTTGATGTATTTTCCGTTTTGCTTTGATTCGTGTCCTTGATGAAAAATAAATGATTTTTGGGGCTGGATTCATGTTTAGGGTTGTTAGATGTTTGATTCTGGAGAGTTAGGGAGCTTGGGGTTACATATTAAGTGAGATAGCATGTTTGGCTAGCCGGAGAAGATGACCGGAACACTGTTCCGGTCACCTGAAAGTAATTAGGGTTCAGATAAGGGCTCTAATCATAATTAGCGTAGTTTGAATTCTGGCCCTTGGATTACGCGCAAAGTCAATTCCCTCCAATCTGACTTTAAACCTAGGCCCTTGGATTGGCTGACTTTCCCATTTTCTCATTTAATTCAATATTAATTTCATTTGTCTTCTATTTTATTTGAACGAATTTTTTAAAAATAGCAAATGATATCAAAAAATTCTGAAATTTTTTATCCAAGCTTCTATTTATTTTTAGAAACCAAAAATATTTTTATTTTTATTTTTTGCATTAAAAATCATTTTTAAATCATTTAAATTCTTATTTTTAATTAGTTAATGAGAATTAATTAATAAAAAATACATTTAGGTATTTAAAAATTCCAAAAAAATTCAGAGAGCATTTTAAAAAATTTACAAACATTTACAAACTCACAAGACAAATTTCTTTTTGGTTTTGATTATGCTTTGACAATTTTCATTTGAATTAGGGTTCTTTAATTTGAATATTTTTAACCCTAACTTCAAAAATTCATAACTTTTGATCCAAGTTGAGTTTGTAAATGGTTCCTTTTGCATTGTGTTATACATATTTTCATGCTTCTAAAAATATTTTTGTTTCATTTTTATCTTGCATTTTCCATTTGTTTGGCATTTTCCCTTTAGGATCACCCTTTAAACCCTAGAAACTTAGAAAATTCATAAGTCCTTTAGGGTTTAGCTTCTGACCTTCCCCTTTGGGCAGTGAACTTGTATATGTTTAGGGTACCTTTGATCCTATTTTCAATTTTTTATCTTGTCATTTGCTTCTGATTTTGAATTTTGCACTGCATCTTGTACATAAACCCTAATTTTTGCCTTCATTTGCATTCTTTCTTCATATGCTTGCATACATGAACTTACCATGACATTTAGTGCATCCACATGACATATAAGACATCTTAAGACACATTGGAATCATGTTTGATCATTTATTCATCCATTTACCATGTTATGCATCCATTGCATTTCATAAGTTTTCATGAACTTTCATGCTTCCTTTCATGTCTCATTTGCATCCTCATCTCTTGTATGAACATTCATATCACTTGGCATGTTTTCATACCACTTATTAGCATCATTTAAATCTTAATATGCTTCTGACTTTGAATTTCATCTTTTCATTTCATCTCATTTTCATTTCATTTCATTGTTTGTTGCTGACTTTTCAGGTGGTAAGTGTTTGAGAAGTGAATTTTCCTTCACTTCTCATAATCTATTATCATCTCTTTTATGCATCCATTGCTGCATTTTTACTTGTGAATTAGAGTGAGATTGCTCATTCATGCTCCTTCTCCTCTATCTTTCTTCAAGCAACTTATCTTCTTAAGTGAAGTAAGTTGTCTTGCTTCTTGTTGCTTCTTTTCTTTCCATCCTGCTTCTTCCTTGGTGGCTCTCTTGAAGATCTTCTTGCAAGCCTCATAAACCCTAGGAACACCCAAGCATGATAACAATTAGGGTTGATTATTCCCCCCATTAGTTTTACCTTTGTGTCATCTTTTGTGTCTTCTCTTCTCACCTCTTAATCAGGGACTAAACCTTTAAGGTTTTAAGGCTTTGTGATTAAGGTTATGCCTGTATCCTTCTATTAGGATGGAGTGTATAACTTTAATCCTAAGTGTTAAACCCTTAATGTGTTTAAATCCCTTAATCAATTCACCTAATAATCATTAAGACATCAAGCTTGTAACTTGGGCCTTGCATTAGGGTTCTAATTCTTCCTTAATTGGTTAAGAAGGACTAACCCTAGTGTTAATGGACAAGTCCCCCTCAAGTTGTCTTACAAACCATAAAATCCATTTCTTAATCTTGTCATTAACTAAAATCCACTTTAATAAAGGCTTTGTTTTGTCATGAGGTTAATCCCTAATCATGGATTAAGTTGAGGAGCCTTTCTCAGCTTAAATGTTCTCATCTATTATCCTTCTATTAGGATGGTGTAATGGGTCCATTAAATCCTTGATTATGGCTTAAACTCATTACTTAACACCAAACAAAAACTCCAAAAACATCTAATTAAATAAAAGTAGGTTAATGATCTTAATCCTACATCATGGTGATTAAGTGTGAGGTGTTTACTTCATACTTAAGTTACTCTCATTACCCCTAATGAGAGGGAAGATGTGATGAGTTTACTAATCCTTGGTTTAGGCTTAAGCTCATTCTCCTATGACAAACTCCAAAAAGCAATAAAAGGTTGAAAACATCAAAAACAAACAATAATCGTCTCCTCCGGGATTCTTTTCTCACCTCATTCACTCACAAATGAGAACTCGCTTCTTCCATCTAATGCAAGACAGTTTGCACCTGGGCCAGACAGGTCATACACTTGAGCATAGACAAGTAAGCAGTTCACCAGTCAATTTATCTTTCAGTCTCTTTGAGTCGAACTACGGTGTTTTGACTTCCTCATTGTACGAGAGGATACGTAGGCATAACTTAACAGTTATCGAACAAAAGTCTCTGTATATTCCCCCTCTTCCAGCATTATTCTTTTAAGCCTCATAGTCTTGAGCTCTGCATTCTTTCCTCACACTAACACTCTTTCATTTCACCTCACAATTCTTTTGCACTGACACTTGCATTCTTTTTCAGCTTTTGTACACATAATAGCACTGACACTACCCCTTTAAACACAAATCTTTTAAGCGTGGATCCCGTCGAGTACGACGGACAATCTGGGTGCTAATACCTTTCCAGGTTGTAACCAACCCCCTTTCTCAGTTTCTCTGGTTCGCGACCGTCTTATCCATCTTTTCTTAGGTTTATGCAGCATTACCTTTCCTTCGGGATAAAAATGCCTAGCTGGCGACTCTTTTCTTTCTTCTCCTTTCGCCGACCGTTCGCGTCTGTACCCCTCTTAACCAGGTGTCATCAGGTGGGAGCGACAGCTTGGCGACTCTGCTGGGGAATCTTATATTGCAACCAGGGCTTCTGGTTCTTGTTGTGGGTTCCTCCTAGCGCTTGTTTGATTTGTGTTTACTGGGGTGTTATGTGCTGATTGTGTTTATGCATTTGCTTTATTTATTGCTTTATGTACAGTCTTATTTACTGCTTTCTTTATAGTTTTATGCATCATGCTGTCATACTGTCACTGCTGGATCTGGTTTGTTGCTTTGATGGGTGGGGTTCTATTGAGAGTTTAAGGTCCTATACCTGGGACCTGAGTGACACCTAGGCTAGAGTGGTTCATGTTCTTTCCCATTCCATTTCGGTCTGGTGCGGGAATATGAAACACGGTTCAGATGTGGGTTTCTTCTTGAGAACTCTGTGCTACAGATTTCCTGTAGTACTAGGGCTATCTGGGAAGCCTGCTAAGTATGGATGACCTTTATTATGACCTTCAGAAGCTGAGGTGAGTTAGAGGAGGATCTTTTATGGTTATTGTAAACACTGTACCTCCGGGTTAGAAGTGTTTACACTTCTCATAACTGGTCCGAGTATGAGGATCCTTGTTCTAGAACATTACATGTGAGGGGGTTGGGGTTGTTTACAGGTTTGCAGGAACCCTTGGCCACATCATACCCTATTACTGTATTGTTTAAGAATACCTCACTTTGGACAGTTCTTGTGATTAACCCTGGATATGTGACTCTTTATTTGAGTCCCCCACCCTGGTTACTGGATTTCTAAACCTCCATCTGGACTTTTGAACATACATGGGCCTTGTATCAAGACAAATAATCAGATCCAGCTTGATCACAAACCCTTGCATATCATTTGCATATATCATCATTGCATCATTTAACATTTGTTTATTTGCTTTTCAGGGTATCCATTTCATTGTATCTTGGTTTTGGTTTTGACCCCTTCTTCTGCATAGACCCCTGCTTCAGCTATCTTTTTTTGTATCTGCTTCAGCTTGTCTCCTTCAGCACCTTCATCAGTTGTCAGTGTTCATCAGTCTGTCAGAGACGCATCTTCTGCATCAATCTGTGACCTTCATCAGCATTTGTCTTCAGCTTCTTCAGCAGCACTCATGACTACTCCCAGGAAGAGCAACATATCCTATCACTTCTTTGAGCCTGCATTGACTAGTATCAGGCAGGTCTAGTCACTCATCACACCTGACCATATCCCACTGTTTAGAGAGCACTATGGAGGTATCTTGGATATGGTTGTGGACCTTGATCCTTCTCAGAGGAGCATGATCCACACATGCTTGCAGTTTTATGACCCACCACTGAGATGCTTCACATTTCCAGACTTCCAGTTGGGACCTCTACTGGAAGAGTTTTCTTTATTGATTGTTGTGCCTATCTGAGGTGGAATCCCCTTCAACCCAGAAATGACTGCTCCCAGAAATGAAGAGATAGCAAGGGCACTGTACTTGGAGTCTGCCCTTATTGAGCAAAGTATGACAACAAAAGCTGGGATTCCTGGTTTGCATTTGGACTTCTTGATTTCTCAAGCCATCCTGAAGGCTTCATTGGGAGAGTGGAGGGCAGTCTGTGCACTGTTAGCCCTCAGCATATATGGGGCTATATTGTTTGCAGATGAGCCTAAATTTGTAAGCAAGAATGCCATCCATCTGTTTCTCCTAAAGAACCCAGTACCCACACTGCTGGGAGACTTTTACTACTCCATTCATCAGAGGAATGAGAAACAAAGGGGGAAGTTGGTCAGATGTTGTGCTCCTTTGTTTTATTCCTGGCTGCTCAGACACCTGCCTAAATCAGATGCCTTCTTGAACCCACATCAGCAGAAGAATTGGGCTAAGAGGTTCATTGCCTTGACTTCAGATGATATCAGATGGTGCACCCAAAGCACCAAAGGTAAGGACATTATCACCAGCTGTGGACAATACCCTAATGTGCCTCTGATAGGAGTAAAGGGTTGCATCAACTACAACCCCTTACTGTTTAAGAGACAGTTGGGCTATGCCTTGGTTCACCCTCCCAGAGGACAGGATTTAGTTGAAACCCTATATTGTGAAGTGAACCCTAATTAAGCTGTTGTCAGACAAGCATCCTGGGCTTGGGACAACATCCAGACAAAAGGGATAGCTATTCTTGGAAGATGTAACAATGTTGCTTCAGCTTAGTACTCAGACTGGTCCCGTACTAGAGCTCAGATTACCATAATGCCTTTCATCTTGGAAGACATGCCTGGACCATCTACAGTACAACCTGCAGCAACAGTTAGCTTGGAAGAATTTGAAAAGTTGAAGGAGAGGAATGAGCAGCTGTCTCAAGCCTTAAAGAAGACTCCCTGGGAAAGAAGTGATGGTCGTCTGGATATTGAGAGATTGGAAAAGCTCAGAGTTGAGCATCTGACCAAAATTGAGAAGACAGAGGACTACATAAGGAAAGCAAGGGCTGGGGAACAGATATTGAAGAATGCCTGTAAGGAAGCCAAGATCCAGAAAGCTAGGGCTGAGCACTATCTGCAAGAGAGTCAGGCTAGATGGGTTAGAATCACTGAAGCCCGTACACAAGAAGACCAGAAGACTCAAGCCAAGATTGAACAGCTAGAGGCCAGTGAGAAGAAGCAGCAGGAAGCTTTATTGGCAGCCCAGAAGGAGATTTCAGAGTTGAAGCTCAGAGCAGGATTGAAGAGATCAAAAGACCAGGATGAGCATAAGAAGCTGACTACTGTCATTGCTACCAGGAACCTCCTCATTAGGACCATTACAGAGCATCCAGCTGGTCCAGTGACTGAGGCACTCCTGAAGGAGGTCAGAGAGGATGAGTTTGGACTGGATGTCTGATTCTCTATTTGTTGTTCATTTCCATTTGATGTACTTTTCCTCTTTTGTTGTATTTTGACCCTCCATGGGCATATATTGTAAAACAGACTATGTATGTTTCATCATGTGTAATATATTTTAGTTTGTTTTCATTTGGGTTTTCTCTCAACAACATCAGGCACCTTCCTCGAGGTCTGGAAAGGTCAAAACCAAGAACCAAACCGGATACCTTGGAGAACAAATAAGCATACTGCATTGCATACTAACTTTGTTTTTGTTTTGTAGGTTTTGTAATTATTAGTGTTTCTAACTTTGTTGTGATCTCAGGAAATATTGCTCGTCGCCGAGTGTTCCCTATCAAGCGCGCGCACCGGTACCCGACTCGTAACAACCTTCCCGGCATTCAAATGGAACAAGTACAACAGGACCTGTCTGAGGTCAGAAATCAGATGGCCAATGAAAGGGTGGAGATGAGAAACCAGATGTCTCAGTTTATGGCAGTGATGACTGGCTTAGCCCGGAGTCAAGAAAGGTTAAGAGAGCTGGTGGAAAGACAAACTCCTAAGGAACCTCATCTTGGAACAGGAGGAACTAGCAACAATGAACAGGGGCAACCTCGTATTAACCCACCAGAGTATGGACCTCACTTGAATCCAGAAGTTAACATCCCGAGGAATGTTCAAGGTAACACTGATGGGGGCAGAATCCTACAGGAGGATCCCCAGGAAGAGAAATTTACTGTTATAGGGGCTGGAGATGAGGTATATGACAGAAGATTGGACGAGATTGCTGAAAAGTTAAGGTCCTTGGAGTCTCAGAATTCTTTGGGCTTCGATGTGATGGACATTGGCCTAGTAGATGGGGTGAGAATTCCCCACAAATTCAAACCCCCATGCTTTGAAAAATACAATGGTACCTCCTGCCCTCGCACTCATCTGCAGTCTTTCTTGGGAAGGCTCAAAGCTTATACTATGGATGAAAAGTTGTGGATGTTCTACTTTGAGGACAATCTGACCGGAGCTTCAAGGGAATGGTATTCGCATTTGTCTAGGGCCACCATAAGATGCTGGAAGGATTTGGCTGAGGCTTTCATCCGTCAATATCAATACAACCTGGACATGGCTCCCAATAAAACTCTCCTGATGGGTATGTCTCAATCTTCTAGAGAGAGCTTCCGGGAGTATGCTCAAAGATGGAGACAGTTTGCTGCTGCTGTCCAACCACCCATGTCAGAGAGAGAAATGGCTGACATGTTCATGAATACATTGCAAGGGACTTATATTGATAGGCTGGCTACTTTCTCCTCTACCAGTTTTGCTGATGTGGTCATAGCTGGTGAAAGAATTGAAAGTCTCTTAAAGTTGGGCAAAATCTTCGACAGTGGTGCAAGTTCCTTCAGCAATCCTAGAAAGCCTTTTGCAGGACCCCGAAGGGCAGGTGAAACTAATTCCATTCATGCAAGCAGGGGTAGGCCTCAATATGCTCACCGGTCAATAGCAACTGTCACCATCCCAGCTCCAATTCCTCAACAACCACTGTATCCTCAGCAACAACAACCACAGTATCAGTAACAGTCTCATTATCCGCAACAGAGATCGTATAACAACAACGGCAACCAACAACAGTGCCCTTTCCAACAAAGGCCATCGCAGGCAAACAGAGTAATTGACCCAATTCCAATGCCATATGCTGCACTCTTGCCACAACTCCTGAAGCTCAACCTGGTTGAGTTAAGGACATTGGCACCTCTAGATCCTCTTAATATGCCAAAGAACTATGATGCCAATTCCAAGTGTGCATTCCACTCAAACGCACTGGGGCATAACACTGAAAAATGCAGGGCCCTGCAGATGAAAGTCCAAGATCTGGTGGACTCAAAAGCTCTCAATTTTCCTCCGAACGTTACAAGAAATCCAATGCCTAGTCACAACGGGCCTAGGATTAATGCTATTGAGGAGGGAAAACCATCCACATTAATTACCAGTGTTGCACAAATCTGAACACCTTTGGTTGAAATCAAAGCTCAGCTGTTAGAATGCCAAGTGTTCCCCGGATGTGAGCTCGGCTGTGGATATTGCAATATAGCCGTTAATGGATGTGAGAGACTGAGAAACGGCATAGATGGCCTCATTAGAGATGGCATTCTCCAGATTACAACAACAGCGACTACAACTCCAACAATTCCTTCATTAACAATCACAGATACTCCTACAACATCAGCAACCATTGTTCCAACAGATTCTACTACAACTCCAACAATTATTCAATCAATCACTTCAACGGATACAAATTCAGTCACAATTCCTGCTACAACGACAACACCCATTATTCCATCAGTTCCTGCTACAACTTCAACACCCGTCCAGTCAACAGTACCATCTACAACATCATCAACAATTAATGAAAGTGTCTCGGCAGTTACGATATACTACGATCCCGCAAATATTCCTTCCAACAACTCACAACAAAATGCTACTCCTGTTAGAGCTCCGGTTACCATATATTATGATTCACACACCATTGTGGTCCCCTCTGTAGCTGCTATCAGTCCAGTCACTATCACAGTGCCTGGGCCAGTTCCTTACGAAAGCAATAATGCCATCCCTTGGCATTATGGCTCAGATCTATACTGCGAGGGGCAGAAAATCACTTTAGAATCATCAACTTCTTCACCTCAGATAGACAATGTGGGGGGAGGCGGAGGTTTCACTAGAAGCGGACGTCTCTTTGCCTCGCAAACACCAAGACCCATTGCTGAAGCAGAAGCCGCTGCTAAGGCAACAAGGAAGAGCATGGTGCAAGCAGAACCAGTTGCTAAAGAAACTTTGAAGACTCCTTTTGATCAAGAGGTTGATGAGTTCATGAGGATCATCAAAAAGAGTGATTACAAGGTGGTGGACCAGCTTCACCAGACACCTTCCAAGATCTCCATACTATCATTGCTAATGTGCTCCGAGGCTCATCGGAACGCAGTATTAAAGGTCCTGCACGCAACTTATGTGCCGGAGGAGATTACTGTCAATCAGTTAGAGGCTGTGGTTGGAAATGTCAACGCTAGTCATGGACTAGGATTTGCCAACACTGATTTGACAATGGAAGGTCACAATAACAACAAGGCCTTGCACATTACCTTGGAGTGTAAAGGTGCAGTTCTTTCTCACGTACTGGTGGACACAGGATCATCCCTCAATGTCCTACCCAAGAAAGCCCTTGTGAAGCTGGAACAGGATGGATTGGCACTACGCCCAAGCAACTTGGTAGTGAGAGCCTTTGACGGATCTAAAAGATCAGTTCTGGGAGAGATAGAGTTACCAATAATGATTGGCCCACAGGTTTTCAAAACGACCTTCTTTGTGATGGATATACAGCTTGCCTACAGCTGTCTATTGGGTAGACCATGGATACACGCCGCTGGCGCCGTGACGTCGACCCTTCACCAGAAGTTAAAATGCGAGTGGGAGGGCCAAGTCATTACCATTTGTGGGGAGGAGGATATCTTCGTTAGCCAGCTGGCTACTTTCAAATACATTGAAATGGATGGGGAGATACACGAAACAATGAGTCAAGGGTTTGAGGCCCTCAATATTAATGAAGCATCTGCTGTGCTTGGAACCTCCATCACATCATATCAACAAGCCCAAAAGGTTGTTGAAGAAGGTACTGCTCAAGGCTGGGGCAAGCTGCTGCCAGTCGAGAAGAAAGAAGACCGATTCGGGTTGGGTTACAGACCAACTCGGCAAGATCAACCAGAGGCTGCAAAGGAGCCCAAGTTCGTCAGTGGGAGGATGCTCTCCCCGGATGCTGTGAATAGCTTGGAAGATGAGTCAGAAGACGAGCGCAACCTGGAAAGCTGGATACGTCCAAGGATCCCGGGGAACCGTGTCTCAAACTGGTCTTCCCAGGAAATTATAAGAGTTACTCCGGCAGAGTAATTATTATTTCATGTCTTTAAAGCATGCATCAAGTCCTGCATCTTGCCCAAGATGCCAGGGCTCATTTTGTAATCGAGCCATCTTGTATTTTGTGCAAACGATCAATTAATGAATATCAGGACATCTTTTGCAAATGAGTCTTTTCTTTTTCGCTCACTGTTTTTCATTTTTCATTTTTTGTACAAAAAATAAAATGGCAATGTTTTTCAAAATAATAACTTCATTTTCATTTTTTCTAAACAAGATAAAACTGATCACTAAAATGAACCAATCTCAACCCTTGCAGAGAGTGCCCTCCAGATTCCACCGACAACAACACCGCTATAACTTTGTATGACTTTGACAATCCGATTAATCAAGCTGATGAAGGGGTTGAAGAAGATTATGAGCTACCAGAAGAGCTAGCCAGGTTGTTGAGACAAGAGGAGAAGGTTATCACTCCTCATCAGGAGGAGGTTGAAACGGTTAATCTTGGTACAGAAGAAGACCTGAAAGAAGTTAAGATCGGGGCCTGTCTGCAAGATTCAGTGAAAGAGCAACTGATTGACATGCTTCGTAAGTATGTGGATGTTTTTGCTTGGTCTTATTAGGATATGCCAGGGTTGGACACCGACATTGTTATGCACAAGCTGCCTCTGAAAGAAGACTGTCCACCAGTAAAACAGATGTTGCGCCGTACTCGCCCAGATATGGCCATGAAGATAAAAGAAGAGGTACAAAAACAGTGGGACGCTGATTTCCCTGCTGTCACTAGCTATCCGCCGTGGATTTCTAACATTGTACCTGTGCCTAAGAAGGATGGCAAGGTAAGGATGCGTGTGGATTACCGGGACCTGAACAGAGCCAGCCCGAAAGACGACTTCCCTTTACCTCACATTGATGTATTGGTTGATAATACGGCTCAGTTCTCGGTGTTCTCCTTCATGGATGGATTCTTAGGATACAATTAGATCAAGATGTCACCTGAAGACATGGAGAAGACAACCTTCATCACACCCTGGGGCACGTTCTGTTATAAGGTGATGCCATTCGGACAGAAGAATGCTGGTGCCACTTATCAACGAGCTATGGTAACATTATTCCACGACATGATCCACAAAGAAATTGAATGTTATGTGGATGACATGATTGCCAAGTCCCTCACAGAAGAAGACCACCTGGTGAATCTGTTGAAGCTATTCAAGCGTCTGAGGAAGTACCAATTGAAGTTAAACCCCAACAAATGCACATTCGGGGTGCGATCTGGTAAGCTGTTGGGTTTTATTGTAAGTGAGAAGGGAATTGAAGTTGACCCTGACAAAGTCAAATCCATTCAAGAAATGCCTACACCAAAGACTGAAAAGGAAGTTCGGGGGTTTCTAGGTAGATTAAACTACATTTCAAGGTTCATATCTCACCTTACGGCAACCTGTGAGCTCTTGTTCAGGCTGTTGAGAAAGGAACAAACAGTCAGGTGGAATGAAGACTGCCAGAGGGATTTTGACAAAATCAAGGAATACTTGCTAGAGCCTCCGATCCTTATGCCTCCAATCGAAGGAAGACCTCTAATCATGTACTTGACAGTATTAGAAGAGTCAATGGGGTGTGTGCTGGGCCAGCATGACGAGTCTAGTCGAAAAGAGTATGCAATATACTACCTAAGCAAAAAGTTTACCGACTGTGAACAACGTTATTCACTGCTCAAGAAAACTTGATGTGCTTTAGCGTGGGCTGCTCGCCGACTAAGGCAGTATAAGTTGACCCACACTACCTTATTGATTTCAAAGATGGACCCAGTTAAGTACATATTTGAGAAGCCAACACTTACCGGACGGGTTGCAAGATGGCAAATGATTCTCACAGAATACGACATTCAGTACACATCTCAGAAAGCCATCAAAGGCAGTGTATTGTCTGATTATCTTGATGAGCAACCCATTGATGATTACCAGCCTATGAGATTTGACTTCCCTGATGAAGACATCATGTTCATAAAAGCAAAAGATCATGAAGAGCCTATTCACACTGAAGGGCCTGACCCAGAAGAAGAATGGACTATGATGTTTGATGGGGCTGTTAATATGAATGGTCGTGGTGTTGGTGCAATTCTCATTAAACCTAAGGGAGTTCACATGCCTTTCTCGGCAAAACTCACCTTTAACTGCACTAACTACGAAGCTGAATACGAAGCTTGTATTATGGGTCTTGAGGAAGCCATTGACCTCAGGATCAAGACTTTAACTGTATTCGGAGATTCAGCTCTAGTAATTAATCAAACCAACGGCAAATGGTATACTCACCAGGAGAATCTGATACCCTACCGGGACTATACAAGGAGGTTACTTACATTCTTCACCACAGTCAAGCTTGAGTATATCCCTCGAGATGAAAATCAGTTTGCAGATGCTCTGGCTACCATTTCTTCCATGACCAAAGTTCAAGCTGCCAGCTTTGTACCTCGGATTTGAGTGTCCAGACTTGACAGACCAACATACGTATTCTTTGCAGACCTTGCTAAAGATGATAAGCCTTGGTTCTATGACATCAAATGCTTCTTGGAGGACCAAACATACCCACCTGGGGCATCATCCAATGATAAGAAGACATTAAGAAGGCTGGCTGGCATTTTGTTCTTGAATGCTGATGGTTCTTTGTACAAGAGAAACTTTGATATGGTACTTCTCAGACGTGTTGATAAGACAGAAGCAGACTTGTTGATGCACGAGGTGCACGAAGGATCTTTTGGTACCCATGCTGGAGGGCATGCTATGGCTAAAAAGTTGTTAAGATCAGGCTATTACTGGATCACATTGGACGCGGACTGTTGTGCTTATGCCAGGAAATGCCGTAAATGTCAGATTTATGCAGATAAAGTGCATGTGCCTCCAAATCCTTTGAATGTGATGTCTTCACCTTGGCCCTTTGCCATGTGGGGCATTGGCATGATTGGGAAGATTGAACCGACTGCTTCAAATGGCCACAGATTCATCCTGGTAGCTATTGACTATTTTACCAAGTGGGTTGAAGCAGCTTCATATGCAAATGTCACCAGGCAAGTGGTAGCCCGATTCCTAAAGAGAGATATCATTTGTCGGTATGGAGTACCCGAGCGAATCATTACTGATAATGGTTCCAACTTAAACAACAAAATGATGGCAGAACTGTGCCGGGACATCAAAATCCAACACCACAATTCTTCTCCTTACAGGCCAAAGATGAATGGCGCTGTAGAGGCAGCTAACAAGAATATCAAGAAGATTGTGCAAAAGATGGTGGTCACCTACAAAGACTGGCATGAAATGCTACCATTTGCCTTGCATGGGTACCGCACGTTAATCAGAACATCCACAGGGGCAACACCGTATCAACTTGTGTATGGTATGGAGGCAGTCCTAACTGTTGAAGTTGAATTACCCTCCTTGCGGGTACTGATGGATGTTAAGCTGAATGAAGCAGAATGGGTCCGATCCCGATACGAACAACTAAGTCTGATTAAAGAGAAGAGATTGGCTGCAATTTGTCATGGGCAGCTGTATCAGAAAAGAATGAAGAAAGCCTTCGATCAAAAAGTCAGGCTTCATGAATACCAAGTAGGAGATCTAGTGCTGAAAAGACTCCTCCCTCCTCATACAGACCACAGGGGCAAGTGGACTCCGAATTATGATGGTCCGTTCATAGTAAAGAAAGTTTTCTCTGGCAGAGCACTGATGCTCAGTACTATGGATGGTGAAGACTTCATGTCCCCTGTTAATTCAGATGCAATTAAAAAATACTTCGCATAAAATGACCCGCTGGAGATAAAAACAGAATGTAAGTCCAGGCAAAAATAGGGCATCCCGGCGAGTCAAAAACAGGATAAAAGACTCGGGCAAAAATAAGGGAAAAAAATAAAAAAAATGTGTAAACCCGCTGAGTTGAAAAGCCGCATTGGACAGCTCAGGCAAAAATGGGCATCCCGGTGGATTGAAAACCTGAAAAGGCGATCCACGCAAAACAAGGGAATAAGCGAACAACTGCACTCTGAATTCGGCTGTATCACTTACAAAATGGCAAGCTTTGAAAGGTTAAAGCATTGGTCAAAATCAACCTTCTTCAGAAGCAAGATGAGAAGAACGTCAAGTGTCATACGGGTCATAGCAAAAGGAAGCACACTGAAGCGTCATCAACATTGCCAACACCTTTTTGTTTCTCAATTTGTAACAATCTCCTCATTTCAAGGGATTTGTTTCCTTGACTGTACTTGCCAATTCAGGGCACCCCAAATTAATAAAATCAGATTTTCAGTCACATTTTGTCTCGTGCACTGTATCTTTGTTTGCAAAATGTCCGATGTCCTTAATATAATGGTTGCATAAATACAGATGCGTCTTTTCTAAAATGCTTGCAGGAAATATATTTGCTCCCGGGAGTGTCTAAATTCCTATGATGGAATCCAGTAAGGGATACCTCGGGGTACTTGTACGTTTTTTGTCATAACAGGAGTGCAGGTATTCAAGGCACAACATGGGGTATGAAAGCACTCTCTCCAGCAAGCTGCCAAATCATTATTTCCTCAAGCAAATCTTCCAAGCAGTACCAGAGATGCTTTCTCCCCACTAGAGTTGCCAGGCACCATTTCCCCAGCTAGGTCCATCACCCTCAGCAGGGCCTCTACAGAATCACCAGAAAGGTCGTTCAGTGATCATTCCCCCCAGCCAAGCGCAAAGACAGGGAACCACCTCCCAGCAGAGTTTCAGCCGCTATCCAGAAGAGCAATGTCTGAAGATCTCATGACAAAGTGACGGAAACTTCCACAAGAACCCAATTGGGCTTCTTATTACCGAGATAGGTCTATCAGTGTCCTGTTTCCCCAAGCAGTCATACAAATATCAGATCTACCTATGATCTCGTCCCCAGCTGGGATTTTCTTTCAAGATAGGTCAACCGGAGGTTTTTACGGCAACGGGATCCGAACCCCGGATCGGTATCTTTGCATAATCATAGCATTCACATCATATTCTCCCCCAGAGTGTAGCATTACGTCTAATACGGAGCATTACGGCAAAAGTCAAACATATTGCATAATCATAAGCCATGTTTTGAATCGATCACCTGTGAATGCTGACATACCACCAACAGTATACAAAATGCCTCTCAATTTCCCCAGCAGAAAGCCAAAGCGTCCCCTTTGCACTCACAAATACATATTAATACACTCTCATGACACCCGTCCGTGTCACCTATCCCTAGAAAATTGCAATGAATTATTTCCTTTCTATCTGACATTCGTCCTATGTCACAATACTTCCGGCAGCCGTACCCTGCCAGGTGATCGTCCTTCACCTCTTGATGATCGTCCTTCATCAATCCCCCAGCGGAGTGTCTATTATTGGAGCCACTTTCCTATCCGACATTCGTCCTATGTCGCGATATTTTAGCAGCTGTACCCTGCTAGATGATCGTCCTTCACCTCTTGATGATCGTCCTTCATCATGCTTATCCGATGGCCGTCCCCATCGTCGACCTTTTCTATCCGGCATTCGTCCTATGTCGTGATACTGCTGGCAACCGTACCTTGCCAGGTGATCGTCCTTCACCTTAGATGACCGTCCCTCATCTTACCCCCAACCGAGCAGCCGTCCCCTGCTAGGTGATCGTCCTTCACCTTAGATGACCGTCCCTCATCTTTCTCCCCAACAGAGCAGCCGTCCCCTGCTAGGTGATCTTCCTTCACCTTTGATGACCGTACCTTATCATTTATTTCATTTTTTGAACCTGATGGTCGTCCCCATCATTTACTTTACCTTTAATCCCCAGAGAATCTTGTTTATTTTCTTGATGGCCGTCCCCGTCATGATCTCCTTATTTCCCCAGCATGTCGGCCGTCCCCGTCATTGCTTTATCCCCAGCAATCGTCCTCTGCTCGATGGTCGTCCTCCATCACTCTCACTTCATAATCATACCTTACTTCCTTTTACAATTTATATCCCTTTTCTTTTTCCCAGTGAGCGCAAATTTTGGACTGTCTTTGGTATTCAACCACAAGTTATCTTGTTTGTCTGTTAAGCCGTCGCTTACATCCTGCACAGCTAACTCATGTTTGAATAGGGGCAGCTGTAAACACCCCAAATTTTCCCTCACTCATTTCACCATGGCTTGTGATCTTCCACATTTGCATTAGTTTAACCATATCATCTCATATTGCATTTTTGCTTCACTGCATTGGTTCTAAGTCATCTGCATATAGGGTTTGTGACTTGAGCAGTCCCTGAGCTATCTGAGCCACTCCAAAGGGGTTTCAATCATCTCAAGAGGGTCCATGTATATTCAAATATCATATTATATCCTCCCAAGATCAAAGAAGTCAAGAAATCACAAGAACTGAGGAAGGCATGGAAGTAGAGCCAAGCTTAACTGCACAGATGACCTAAAATTAGGGTTTTGGTTTCAAGGGCCATAGCTCCAAATATTTTGGGCATTCTTGTTTCTATTGGTCTCTATATGTCATAAGGATCATACATACCAATTTTCATGAAGAAATTCAATGAGGAAGGCATCTGATCATTAAATGACTTCTTGAACAAGTCAGTGCAAAATCAGGGCATCTGAGGCCCCCAATCACCCAACCAAAGGGTCTTCTCCATCATTTTGGATGTATTTGATCTTCATTTGATCTTATAAGAAGTTAGAAGTTCACAAAATTGAAGAATTTCAAGCCATTTGCAAAGTTTCCATTTTGGGAAAGTGACTTGTAATGCAAACTTGCCATTTTGGGAAAGTTTTTCAACCTCCTCTTTTTTATTCAAAAATGCTTCAAATGAAAAATTCTTGGTCATGAAAGTTGTAGATTAGAACTCAAGTTATGGCTTGTCAAAGTTGGGGAAAATCACTTAAATTTCACTTTTGCACCAAAGAGGGAAGTTTGCAAATTCTCATGTCAAGCCATTTTGGGACCTCTAATGCATCTCAACACATCATACCATCCTAGTGCAACTCATTTGAATCATATTTGTGCCTTGAATCACAAGCTTTCATGCCTTGAATTTCACAAATTTCAAAAGGGGCCAAACTTCCCCAAAATTGCAAAATGGATCAAAACCTTTCATCCACTTGCCACAGCTTATCAAATCTGATTTCATAGCATTCTTTGATCCTTGCTACGCACAACCATGCCTCTATCCCAGCCTGCCACATGCCCATACCTCAAGTACACCAACTCTTGACTTTATGCATTTTGCCCCATACCAATAAGCATAGCCCACAACAACTACACTGACCTATCCCAGCATGTTATGTGGCAAAGAAGCAAGCCATTTCACATAAGTTTGGAACCTGAATCCTCCCATAGCTCAGCATACACAAAATCCCTCAAACTTGCAAAAGCCTTCGAAACTCATAGCTCAGCCATCAAATCTCCAAACTTTTTCCACCATTCAACTCCACATTCATCACTGATCATTTCCCACCCTTCATTTTGTCTTAAAACACACTGTATCAAAAACACGATTTTTACATTTCTTGAACTGAGCTTCAGCCAACTTTACATAGAGGCCATATAAACTCCAACCAAGCATCACAAATTCTTCAGGAGGATCATTGGAGCTAATTTGAAGCAAAGACCTGGCCAGAAAGTACCAAAGGTGAAAGCTCAAGTTCAGGTGAGCTTAAGAACATTTTTTCCAGAACCTTCATTTTAAGTTCTTAATTGATTCTATGTGCTCTCCTGATGATCATGATGTCTTTACTTTTGAAAATGATTGAGAAACAAGGATGTATCGTGCTTCTGAAATTTTTGATGTATTTTCCGTTTTGCTTTGATTCGTGTCCTTGATGAAAAATACATGAGTTTTGGGGCTGGATTCATGTTTAGGGTTGTTAGATGTTTGATTCTGGAGAGTTAGGGAGCTTGGGGTTACATATTAAGTGAGATAGCATGTTTGGCTAGCCGGAGAAGATGACCGGAACACTGTTCCGGTCACCTGAAAGTTATTAGGGTTCAGATTAAGGCTCTAATCATAATTAGCGTAGTTTGAATTCTGGCCCTTGGATTATGCGCGAAGTCAATTCCCTCCAATCTGACTTTAAACCTAGGCCCTTGGATTGGCTGACTTTCCCATTTTCTCATTTAATTAAATATTAATTTCATTTGTCTTCTATTTTATTTGAACGAATTTTTTAAAAATAGCAAATTATATCAAAAAATTTTGAAATTTTTTATCCAAGCTTCTATTTATTTTCAGAAACCAAAAATATTTTTATTTTTATTTTTTGCATTAAAAATTATTTTTAAATCATTTAAATGCTTATTTTTAATTAGTTAATGAAAATTAATTAATAAAAAATACATTTCGGTATTTAAAAATTCCAAAAAAATTCAGAGAGCATTTTAAAACATTTACAAACATTTACAAACTCACAAGAAAATTTCTTTTTGGTTTTGATTATGCTTTGACAATTTTCATTTGAATTAGGGTTCTTTAATTTGAATATTTTTAACCCTAACTTCAAAAATTCATAACTTTTGATCCAAGTTGAGTTTGTAAATGGTTCCTTTTGCATTGTGTTATACATATTTTCATGCTTCTAAAAATATTTTTGTTTCATTTTTATCTTGCATTTTCCATTTGTTTGGCATTTTCCCTTTAGGATCACCCTTTAAACCCTAGAAACTTAGAAAAATCATAAGTCCTTTAGGGTTTAGCTTCTGACCTTCCCCTTTGGGCAGTGAACTTGTATAGGTTTAGGGTACCTTTGATCCTATTTTCAATTTTTTATCTTGTTATTTGCTTCTGATTTTGAATTTTGCATTGCATCTTGTACATAAACCCTAATTTTTGCCTTCATTTGCATTCTTTCTTCATATGCTTGCATACATGAACTTACCATGACATTTAGTGCATCCACATGACTTATAAGACATCTTAAGACACATTGGAATCATGTTTGATCATTTATTCATCCATTTACCATGTTATGCATCCATTGCATTTCATAAGTTTTCATGAACTTTCATGCTTCCTTTCATGTCTCATTTGCATCCTCATCTCTTGTATGAACATTCATATCACTTGGCATGTTTTCATACCACTTATTAGCATCATTTACATCTTAATCTGCTTCTGAATTTGACTTTCATCTTTGCATTTCATCTCATTTTCATTTCATTTCATTGTTTGTTGCTGACTTTTCAGGTGGTAAGTGTTTGAGAAGTGAATTTGCCTTCACTTCTCATAATCTCTTCTCATCTCTTTTATGCATCCATTGCTGCATTTTTACTTGTGAATTAGAGTGAGCTTTCTCATTCATTCTCCTTATCCTCTTTCTTTCTTCAAGCAACTTATCTTCTTAAGTGAAGTAAGTTGTCTTGCTTCTTGTTGCTTCTTTTCTTTCCATCCTGCTTCTTCCTTGGTGGCTCTCTTGAAGATCTTCTTGCAAGCCTCATAAACCCTAGGAACACCCAAACATGATAACAATTATGGTTGATTAGTCCCCCCATTAGTTTTACCTTTGTGTCATCTTTTGTGTCTTCTCTTCTCACCTCTTAATCAGGGACTAAACCTTTAAGGTTTTAAGGCTTTGTGATTAAGGTTATGCCTGCATCCTTCTCTTTGGATGGAGTGTATAACTTTATTCCTAAGTGTTAAACCCTTAATGTGTTTAAATCCTCTAATCAATTCACTTAATAATCACTAAGACATCAAGCTTGTAACTTGGGCCTTGTATTAGGGTTCTAATTCTTCCTTAATTGGTTAAGAAGGACTAACCCTAGTGTTAATGGACAAGTCCCCCTCAAGTTGTCTTACAAACCATAAAATCCATTTCTTAATCTTGTCATTAACTAAAATCCACTTTAATAAAGGCTTTGTTTTGTCATGAGGTTAATCCCTAATCATGGATTAAGTTGAGGAGCCTTTCTCAGCTTAAATGTTCTCATCTATTATCCTTCTATTAGGATGGTGTAATGGGTCCATTAAATCCTTGATTATGGCTTAAACTCATTACTTAACACCAAACAAAAACTCCAAAATCATCTAATTAAATACAAGTAGGTTAATCATCTTAATCCTACATCATGGTGATTAAGTGTGAGGTGTTTACTTCATACTTAAGGTACTCTCATTACCCATAATCAGAGGGAAGATGTGATGAGTTTACTAATCCTTGGTTTAGGCTTAAGCTCATTCTCCTATGACAAACTCCAAAAAGAAATAAAAGGTTGAAAACATCAAAAACAAACAATAATCGTCTCCTCCGGGATTCTTTTCTCACCTCATTCACTCACAAATGAGAACTCGCTTCTTCCATCTAATGCAAGACAGTTTGCACCTGGGCCAGACATGTCATACACTTGAGCATAGACAAGTAAGCAGTTCACCAGTCAATTTATCTTTCAGTCTCTTTGAGTCGAATTACGGTGTTCTGACTTCCTCATTGCACGAGAGGATACGTAGGCATAACTTAACAGTTATCGGACAAAAGTCTCTGTATATTCCCCCTCTTCCAGCATTATTCTTTTAAGCCTCATAGTCTTGAGCTCTGCATTCTTTCCTCACACTGACACTCTTTCATTTCACCTCACACTTCTTTTGCACTGACACTTGCATTCTTTTTCAGCTTTTGTACACATAATAGCACTGACACTATCCATTTAAACACAAATCTTTTAAGCGTGGATCCCGTCGAGTGCGACGGACAATCTGGGTGCTAATACCTTCCCAGGTTGTAACCAACCCCCTTTCTTAGTTTCTCTGGTTCGCGACCGTCTTATCCATCTTTTCTTAGGTTTATGCAGCATTACCTTTCCTTCGGGATAAAAATGCCTAGCTGGCGACTCTTTTCTTTCTTCTCCTTTCGCCGACCGTTCGCATCTGTACCCCTCTTTACCAGGTGTCATCAGGTGGGAGCGAAAATATTGTCATGCACAAGCTACCATTGAAAGAAGATTACCCTCCAGTGAAGCAAAAGTTACGCCGTACTCGCCCAGATATGGCCATGAAGATTAAGGAAGAAGTACAAAAACAGTGGGACGCCGGTTTCCTTGATGTAACTAGTTACCCGCCGTGGGTTGCTAACGTTGTACCGATGCCTAAGAAGGATGTCAAAGTACATATGTGTGTGGATTACCGGGACCTGAACAGAGCTAGCCCGAAGGATGATTTCCCATTACCTCACATCGATGTATTGGTCGACAACACAACTCAGTTCTCGGTATTTTCTTTCATGGACGAATTTTCTGGGTATAATCAGATCAAGATGTCACCCGAAGACATGGAGAAAACAATCTTCATCACACCTTGGGTCACATGTTGTTACAAGATAATTCCATTTGGACTGAAGAATGCCGGTGCAACTTATCAACGGGCTATGGTAACGTTATTCCACGATATGATCCACAAAGCAATTGAATGCTACGTGGATGACATGATTGCCAAGTCCCTTACTGAAGAAGACCATCTGGTAAATCTGCTGAAGTTGTTCAAGCGTATGAGAAAGTATCAATTGAAGTTAAACCCCAACAAATGCACATTCGGGGTACGTTCCGGTAAGTTGCTGGGATTTATCGTGAGTGAAAAGGGAATTGAGGTTGATCCCGACAAAGTCAAGGCCATTCAAGAGATGCCTGCACCTAGGACTGAAAAAGAAGTTCGGGGGTTCTTAGGTAGATTGAACTACATCTCAAGGTTCATATCTCACCTCACTGCAACCTGTGAACCCTTGTTCAAACTGTTGAGAAAGGAACAAACGGACAAGTGGAACGACGATTGTTAGAAAGCCTTTGACAAGATCAAGGAGTACTTGCAAGAACCTCCAATTCTCATGCCTCCAATTGAAGGAAGACCTCTGATAATGTACCTGACAGTATTAGAAGGGTCAATGGGGTGTGTGTTGGGCCAGCATGACGAGTCTGGTCGAAAAGAGTATGCAATATACTACCTAAGCAAAAATTTTACCGACTATGAACAACGTTATTCACTGCTCGAGAAAACTTGCTGTGCTTTAGCGTGGGCTGCTCGCCGACTAAGGCAGTATATGTTGACTCACACTACCTTATTGATCTCAAAAATGGACCTCGTCAAGTACATATTTGAGAAGCCAGCACTTACCGGAAGGGTTGCAAGGTGGCAAATGATTCTGACAAAGTACGACATTCAGTACACATCTCAAAAACCCATCAAAGGAAGTGTATTGTCTGACTATCTGGATGAGCAACCCATTGATGATTACCAACCCATGAGATTTGACTTCCCTGATGAAGACATCATGTACTTAAAAGCAAAGATTATGAAGAGCCTGTTCACACTGAAGGGCCTGACCCAGAAGAAGAGTGGACAATGATGTTTGACGGGGTTGTCAATATGAATGGTCACGGAGTTGGTGCAGTGCTCATTACACCTAAAGGAGTTCATATGCCTTTCTCGGAAAAACTCACCTTTGCCTGCACTAACAATGAAGCTGAATACGAAGCCTGTATCATGGGTCTTGAGGAAGCCATCGACCTCATGATCAAGACTTTGAATGTATTCGGAGATTCAACTTTGGTAATCAATCAAACCAGCGGCAAATGGTACACTCACCAAGAGCATCTGATTCCATACCATGACTATACGAGGAGATTATTGACTTTCTTCACAACAGTCAGACTTGAGTATATCCCTCGAGACGAAAATCAGTTCGCAGATGCTTTAGCTACCATTTCCTCCATGATCAAAGTTCATACTGCAAATTATGTGCCTCGGATTTTGGTATCCAGACTAGACCGACCATCATACGTTTTCTCTGTGGACATTGCTAAAGATGACAACCCGTGGTTCCATGACATCAAAAGCTTCTTAGAGGATCAAACATACCCACCTGGGGCATCATCCAATGATAAGAAGACACTAAGAAGGTTGGCCGACAGTTTCTTCCTTAATGCTGATGGTTCATTATACAAGCGAAACTTTGACATGGTGCTACTCAGATGTGTTAATAAGAAAGAAACAGACTTGCTGATGCACGAGGTGCACGAAGGTTCTTTCGGTACCCATGCTGGAGGACATGCAATGGCAAAGAAGTTGTTAAGATCGGGTTACTACTAGATCACAATGGATGCAGACTGTTGTGCCTATGCCAGAAAATGCCAAAAGTGCACAATCTACACAGACAAGGTGCATGTGCCTCCAAATCCTTTGAACGTAATGTCTTCACCTTGGCCCTTTGCCATGTGGGGCATTGACATGATTGGAAAGATCGAACCGACTGCTTCGAATGGTCACAGATTCATCCTGGTAGCCATTGATTACTTCACCAAATGGGTCGAAGCAGCTTCGTATGCAAACGTCACCAGACAAGTGGTAGCCAGATTTCTAAAAAGAGACATCATCTGTCGATATGGAGTTCCCGAGCGAATCATTACTAATAATGGCTCCAATTTGAACAACAAAATGATGGCAGAGCTTTGCCGGGACTTCAAAATTCAACATCACAACTCTTCTCCTTACAGGCCAAAGATGAATGACGTTGTTGAGGCAGCTAATAAGAACATCAAGAAGATTGTGCAGAAGATGGTGGTTACTTATAAAGACTGGCATGAAATGCTACCATTTGCCTTGCATGGGTACCGAACCTCAATCAGAACATCTACTGGGGCAACACCTTATCAGCTTGTATATGGTATGGAGGCAGTCCTACTTGTTGAAGTTGAGCTACCCTCCTTACGGGTAATGATGGATGTAAAGTTGGACGAAGCAGAATGGGTCCGATCTCGGTACAATCAACTGAATCTGATCGGAGAAAAGAGATTAGCTGCTATCTGTCAAAGTCAGTTATATCAGAAAAGGATGAAGAAAGCCTTCGATCAGAAAGTCAGGCTTCGGGAATACCAAGTGGGAGATCTTGTGAAAAGACTTCTTCCTTCTCATACAGACCACATGGGCAAATGGACTCCAAATTACGATGGTCCATTCATAGTAAAGAAGGTTTTCTCTGGTGGAGCACTGATACTCACTACTATGGATGGCGAGGATTTCTTATCCCCTATGAATTCAGATGCAGTTAAAAAATACTTCGCATAAAATGACCCGCTGGAGATAAAAACAGAATGTAAGTCCAGGCAAAAATAGGGCATCCCGGCGAGTCAAAAACAGAATAAAAGACTCGGGCACAAATAAGGGAAAATTAAAAAAAATGTACACCCGCTGAGTTGAAAAGCCGCATTGGACAGCTCAGGCAAAAATGGGTATCCCGGTGGATTGAAAACCCGAAAGGGCGATCCACGCAAAATCAGGGAATAAGCGAACAACTGCATTCTGAATTCGTCTGTATCATTCACAACACGACAAGTTTCGAAAGGATAAAGCATCAGTCAGAATCAACCTTCTTCAGAAAGCAAGATGAGAAGAACGTCAAGTTCATACAAGTCATAGCAAAGGAAGAACACTGGAACGTCGTCATCAACATTTCCAACACTTTTATTTTTTCAATTAGCAACCTCCTCATTTCAGGAGATTTGTTTCCTTAACTGTATTCGCCAATTCAGGACACTCAAATTAATAAAATCAGAGTTTTCAGTCACATCTCATTTTGTACATTTCTGTTACGTTTGCAAAAAGTCCGAATATTCATAATACAACACTTGCATAAAACAAATGAGCCATTTTTAAAAATAAATGCTTGTAGGAAATGTAGTTACTTTCAGGAAGATCTAACTCCTATGACGGAATCCTGTTAGGGATGCCTCGGGATACCTGTGCGTTTCTTTTATCTTAACAGGATGCAGGTATTCAATACACAGCATGGGGCACACCAAGCATTGCATCCCCAACATGCTGCTTCTCAGAAGTTATCACCTCCTTAAGCAGTACCTGACATTTACTTCACAACAAGATGAGCAAGGAATCTCCTATTCCCAACCAGAATGCCAGATCTCTCATCCTCAGCAAAGTTAATGGGAACTATCTCCCCACAGGGTTTCTATTCTCTCCCCAGGAGAACAATGCATGCATACTTTCCCAGCGGAGTTGCTGAGGTTTCCTTCTCCCCAACTGAGTTCTCCTTGCAGATAGATCTACCAATGATCTCTTCCCCAGCCGGAATATCCTTCCAAGCAGATCACCCAGAGATCTTTATCCCAGCAGGATCTGAGTCCCGGATCAGTTTCTCTTTTTGCATAATCATAGCATTTGCATCATATTCACCAAATGAGCATAGCATTCCATCTAATACGGAGCATTACGGCAAAAATCAAACATTTTTGCATAATCACAAGCCAGGTTTGAGCCAGCCACCCGCAATTACCATCAATGTTTCATCAGCAATATACAAATACACCCCTGCACATAAAATCCAAAGCGTCCCCTTTGCACTCTCAAAAAACAGATACTTGTTCGTAACATGTTCTTTTCGACACCCGTCTGTGTCATCCTATCCCCACAGAAAGCCAAAGCATCTCCTTTGCATTCTCAAAACAGATGTCTGTTTATATATAGTACATATCTGACACCCGTCCATGATATATTTCCCCCAGCAGATCAAACATTCGTCTGTGTCTTGCTCATACTTCACCAACAATACCCATACATACTTATACAGAAGTCTTTGATACTTGTCTGTATCCTGTCTATATCACTCCTCACAGATCCAACACTCGTCCGTGTTCTTTGTTAACCAGTTGGTACTCTTCTGTATCATCATCTTTGAACACGCGTCAGCATTTGTTTCTACTAATACTCGTCTGTATCATGGTCCTAAGGATGCTCGTCCGCATCTTTAATCTATACACTGTCAAACACTTATGCCTTTTATTCTTAAGCGTGAACACTCGTCCGTGTTTACCGTTCCCCAGTAAGTCACCAACAAAACAACTTCCTCCTATCCGACATTCGTCCTATGTCATGATATTTTCGGCAGCCGTACCCTACCGGGTGATCTCCATTCACCTTTGGATGACCGTCCCTCATCCTTTCCCCAATGGAATCCCTATTATTAGAACTTTCTATCTGACATCCGTCCTATGCCATGATAAGGAGCAGCCATCCCCTGCTAGGTGATCGTCCTTCACCTATTGATGATCGTCCCTCATCATTTCATCTGATGGCTGTCCCCGTCATTGATCTTGTTACCCGACATTCGTCCTATGTCGTGATGAACCCCGATAGCATCCGTACCCTGCTAGGTGATCGTCCTTCACCTCTTGATGATCGTCCTTCATCATTTGTATCCGATGGCCATCCCCATCGTTGACCGTTTCTATCCAACATTCGTCCTATGTCGTGATAAAGGGCAGTCGTCCCCTGCTAGGTGACCGTCCTTCACCTTTGATGACCGTCCCTCATCATTATTTCATTCATTCTTTAACTCGATGGCCATCCCCATCGTTGTTTACTTTACTTTCCAAGCTTGATGGCCGTCCCCGTCATGGCTTTTCTTTAATCCTTAGAGAATCCTGTCTCCTTACCTGATGGTCGTCCCCGTCATGATCTCGTTATTTCCCCGGCTTGTCGGCCGTCCCCGTCATTGCTTTATCCCCAGCAGTCGTCCTTAGCTCGATGGTCGTCCCCTATCGCCTTCATTTGATAAACATACTATACTGCCTTTTACAATTTATATCCCTTTTCTTCTTCTATCCAGCGAGTGCAAATTTTGGACTGTCTTTGGTATTCAATCACAAGTTATCTTGTTTGTCTGTTAAGCCAGGCGCTTACATCCTACACAACTAACTCATGTTTGAATAGGGGCAATTGTAAACACCCCAAATTTGCCCTCACTCATATCACACCATGGCTTGTGATCTTTCATTTGTTTGCATTAACATAAGCATCACACCTCATATTGCATATTTGTTCACTGCATAAGTTCAAGTTCATCTGCATCTAGGGTTTGTGATCTGAGCAATCCAAGAATCCATCTGAGCCATCCCAAAGGTCTCAAAGTTTTCCAAGAGGGTCCATGTGTGTTCTACCATCATATTATGTTCCTCAAAGTTCATGAAAGTCAAGGGATCACAAGAACTGGAAAAGGCATGGAAGCAAAGCTAGGGTTTTCACTACACAGATGACCAAAATTAGGGTTTTGGTTTCAGAGGCCTTAACTCCAAATTTTTTGGTCATTCTTGTTTCTAATGTTCTTAATATGTCATAAGGATCATGTGTACCAAGTTTGATGAAGAAACTCATTATGGAAGTCATATGTTCACTGGGTAACTTCCTAAGCAAGTTAAGTCAAAATCAGGGCATCTGAGGCCCCCAACAATGGAACCAAGGGGTATTTTCATCAAATTGAAGTTATATGATCTTTATTTGATCTTATAAGAGGTTGGAAACTTACAAGATTAAATAATTTTGAGCCAATTGCAAACTTTCCATTTTTGGAAATGACTTGAAATGCAAACTTTCCATTTTGGGAAAGTTTTTTAACCTCCTCTTTCATGACCAAAAAAGCTTCAAATGAAATATTCTTGGTCATGAAAGTTGTAGATTAGATCTTTCCCTTTTCAAAAAGTACAATAACATGTCTTGATTCATCATAGAACTCAAGATATGGCCTTTCAAAGTTGGCAAGAATCCTATAATTTCAAGTTTCATGTCAAAGAGGGATTTTTCCTTTTGGCATGTTCAAGCATTCTAATGACCTCTAATGTGCACAAACACTTCACAACATGTCAAATGGACTTCAAAAGATCAGAATTATGCATTGAACCTAGGGTTTTCATGACTTATGATCCAAGAAACTTCAAAGAGGGAAATTTGCAAAACATTTGATAACTCTTCATCCAAGCCTTCCAGCACATCAAAACCAATCCCATGGCCATCCTTGAACCCAGTTGAGGCTAGACACCCCATGAAATCTCCTCTGACCCGTGCCCATACCTCATAGTACATAATCTTGACTTTTTGCAAAAACTCCCATACCAATCAGCCTGTGCCACCACCCACTTTCTGAGCAATCCCATTGGCTTAAACAAACATTATGGATCACATTTCATAACACACAAGAGCCTGAACACTCTCACAACTGAGAATTCACAAAATCCATAAAAAACTTCCCTTCTTCGATTTTCATAGCTAAACCACTGAAACATCAAACTTCCTTCACCAATCAACTCAAAAACACCTCAGGATCATTTCCCACCCATCACCATAGTCTAAAACACTCTCAAACAGAAATACGATTTCTGCAACTTCAGAAACAAAGCACTCAAAATAGCCACTCTAAGCTTCATTCAAGCTTACCATTAGCTTCAGGAGGTCAAATGGGGTGGATTTGCACCAAAGAAAGGATCAGAAAGCTCAAGAACACAAAGCTCTATTTCAGGTATCATCCAAGAACATTTTTTCCAGAACTTGCATTTTAAGTTATAAACTGATTATATGTGATGTGCTGATCATTTTGAGCTTTGAATCATTGAAAATGGTTGAGTATGTAGGATGTAATTGACTTCTGAAATTTCTGCGTGTTTTCCGTTTTTATTCGTATCACATGATTCGTGTAAAATAAATGTTGTTTGCTTGCTGATTCATGTTCCATGGTGTTTGGGGAGTGATTCTGGGCAGTTTTTAGGGCTTGGGGTGGCTTAGAGAAGAAGTTGAGGTTTTGGTGTGGCCGGAGAAGATGACCGGAGCTTGCTCCGATCACCTGAGAGTAATTAGGTTTCTAATTAGGGTTTAGTTTCCAGTTTGAATGGTGGCCCTTGGATCTGTTTTGCCCGCGTGTGTGGATGGCTAGGATTAAGTCATTAAACCCTAAATATAATTAATTAAATTAATTAAGTTTAATTACTCAGGAGTGATCTGGACCACTGATTCACACGCGCAGTCAACCATCACCCCTTGAATTTGAATCTCAGCACCTTGGATACACATACTTTCATTTAAATCAATTTTTATTTCATTTTTATTGCATTTTCTTGCACAATTTATTTAAATTATCAAAAAGCATTCAAAAAATATTTTCTTTGGCATTCTGACTTTAAATATTTTTCTTCATCCAAAAATAATTTTTATTTTATTTTTTGCATTAAAAGAGTATTTTTAAAATATTTAAATGTTATTTTTAATTAATTAAAGTATTTTAATTAATTAAAAATACATTTAGGTTTCTAAAAATCACCAAAAAAATCATGAATCATCCCAATGCATTTAGAAACATTTTCAAACTCTTCACACAAATTTCGTTTTAGGCATGATCATAGTTTGCCAATTTTCTTTGAATTAAGGGTTATAAAAATCATATTTTTAAACCCTAACTTTAAAAAATCATTTCTGCCTAACCAAGAAGAGTTTGAAGTTGATTCCTTTTGAATTATGTTACATATTGCATGTAGTTTATAGGGTTTTTGCCTCATGAATTTATCTTGCATTTTCAATTTGATTTGCATTTTTCCCTTTGAACCACCCAAAAACCCTAGAAAACTTAGGAAAATCATAATTTTTGATTGGTTAGGCTTCTGACCTTCTCCATTAGGGTGTGACCTAACATGGGATTAGGTTTTATTTGAGCTTGATTTCAAATTTTTATCATGTCATTTGCTTCTTTCTTTGTCATTTGCATCTCACATGTCCATGTAACCCTAATTTCTCATGTTCATTTGCATCCTCCTTGCATATGCATCATTACATGAACTTGCCATGACATTCCATGCATTCATATGTCATCTTAGACATCTTAGGACATGTTAGAACCTTTCTTGATCATTTCTTCATTCATTTGCCATGATAAGCATCCATTTCATTTCATAAACTTTCATGTGTTTTCAACTTCAAAGCATGCCTCCCTTGCATCCCATCTTTGTATGATCACTCATATGCATCTTGTATGACTTTGCATCATCTTACATGACATTTTCATTGCATAAACACTTCTGACTTTGATCATTGCATCTCATTTCACTTCATTTCTTTATGCTTCATACTTTATGCATCCATACTAACCATTTCAAGTTTGGTAAGTTATCTTGGGAGGTGGATTTGCCTTCACCTCTCACTTCTTCTTATCTCTTTAATTTGCATTTTGTTTGTCTTTGAAGTGAATTTGATTCACTTATGTTCCATCTCTCTCACTTTCTTTCTTTAAGTTACTTATCTTCTTAAATGAAGTAAGTAACTTATTCTCTTGCTTCCTGCTCCTTTCATCTGCTTCTCCCATTGGTGGCTTCCTTGAAGATATTTCTTAAGCCTCACAAACCATAGGATGTCCAAGCATGATAATAATTAGGGTTGTGATTAGTCCCCCTTAGCTTTTTACCTTTGAGTCTCCTTGAGTCTCTCTTCTCATCTCAATAATCAGAGACTAAACTCTTAAAGTTTTAGGACTTTGGAATTAGGGTTATGCTTGTATCCTTCTCTTAGGATGGAGTGTATAACTTTAATCCTAAGTGTTAAACCTTTAATTTGTTTAAACCTCTTAATCAAATCACTTAATAATCACCAAGACTTTATCTTGTAACTTGGGCCTTACATTAGGGTTCTAATTCTTCCTTATGGTTAAGAAGGACTAACCCTAGTGTTTAATGGACAAGTCCCCCTCAAGTTGTCTTACAAACTTAAAATCCACTTCTTAATCTCGTCCCTTAATTAAAATCCACTTAATAAAGGCTTGTTATATAATGAATTTAATCCCTAACCATGGATTAAGTTGAGGTATCTTCCTCAGCTTAAGTGTTCTCATCTATTATCCTTCTATTAGGATGGTGTAATGAGCCCACTAATCTATGATTAGAGATTAAACTCATTACTTAACACTAAACAAAAACCCAAAAACATCTAATTAATCACAAGTAGGTCAATGATCTTAATCCTACATCATCATGGTAATTAAGTTGAGTTGCTTATCTCACACTTAAGTAGGCTCATTATCCCTAATCAGGGAGGATATAATGAGTTTACAAACCCTTGGTTTAGGCTTAAGCTCATTAACTTATGCAAAACACCAAAAACAATAAAAAACTGAAAACACAAAAACAAACAATAATCGTCTCCTTCGGGATTCTTTTCTCATCACACTCATTCACAAACGAGAACTTGCTTCTTCCGTCTAATGCAAGACAATTAGCACTCGAGCCAGACGAGTCATACACTTGAGCATAGACTAGTAAGCAGTTCACAGTCAATTTATTTTTAGTCTCTTTGAGTCGAACTACGGTGTTCTGGCTTCCTCATTGCACGCGAGGATACATAGGTATAACTTAACGGTTATCGAACAAAAGTCTCTTTGTCTTCCCCCTCTTTCAGCATTCTTTTCTAATCCTCAGTCCTGAGCATTTCACTCCCTTTTGCACTGACACTTGTACATTTCTTTTCCAGCTTTTGCACACATATATCACATACACTACCCCTTTAAACACAAACTTTCAAGCGTGGATCCCGTCGAGTACGAAGGACAATCTGGGTGCTAATACCTTCCCAGGTTGTAACCAACCCCCTTTCTCAGTTTCTCTGGTTCGCAGCCGTCTTATCCATCTTTTTCTAGGTTTATGCAGTATTACCTTTCCCTCGGGATAAAAATGCCTAGCTGGCGACTCTATTCATCTTCACTTTCATTCTCTCTCTTCGCCGACCGTTCGTGTCTGTACCCTGTTTGACGCTGGTGTCTTTTCGGGGGAGCGACATACACACATGTCTTGAGACATGTTCTGACATCCAACCATATATTGTCTACTAGCAGTGCAACAATATGGTTCACAACACCTCAAGATTCCAATATAAACTGCGGAGAGCAGCTTTATACAATATAGCCTTCTGGACACCTTGGATACTCCTTATCTGGATCATAAGGACATGCACACCACAACCACTAAGTAATTAAAATTAATCAGGAAAACATACTTAGTAGCACATGTCACAACATGTTGTGTAACATCACAATACCTGGTTAAGGTATTACTCCCCCTTAACTTCACAAAATCAGCTGCACAGACTTGTAACAAACTCCCCCTATCTAGTTTACTCCATGCTTCTCTGTACTTTGATGAAAGGAAAACATAAGACGCATCTTCATGTCTTCAAGAGCTCACCCTCTGTTCAATTCCCAATTGAACACATTCACTTCTAGTACCAAAACACATGTGATCCCTTTTTAGTTTGTAGTTACCACAGACTACACTAGCTGAACATCTTCTGCACACAGGTTCTTGACACAACATTGGCCCAACATAATATCTTTACAGTATGTTGGCCATACAATCCAGATAAAACACATTCAAACTAATTCAGAAATTAGAAAGAATGTCCATAAACAGACTTCCAAGCAATCAATACATGATCTACTTCAGTCTCTTCTACATGTTTCTTCCAATACAAATCATCTACTTCATCATTCTCCCTTATGATTAGGTAGGCTAAGAATAGAAACCATGTAGACAATTACCCAAGATATTGTACTAACACTTAGTTAGAACATTTTCTACACACCAAGACCTTATCACCATGATCTTAGATGTGCTCCACCAACTGGACTTACTATAGCGTAATAATCCAAGAACTGAAAATCTTCATATGCACTGTGCCACCAGCTTGAATCAGAAATCCAAAAAACCACCTTCAAGAAGAACAAATCTTCTTGAGTCTTCAACTCATCACTCTTCTTCCCAAGAGCAATTTGTTCCAAGACAATCCTCAAGAACAACCAGCTGCCACACTCTGATTATCTTGATTCTTCGAATCCACTGTAGAGATCAACCAATTTCCACATTTTGATCACCTCCTTTAATGAATACTCATATGAAAAAGCCAATTGCCACACTTGTCTTCTTCACGTTTATCAGAAATCTTCCAAAGATATCCTGATCAATGAAGTTGATCTTCACCAAGTTGTCAAGATAACAAGCCTTATGAAGTATTCAATCCCTGTAGATCATTCTATCTTGAATTGATGTGCCACTTCACCAATTAGATTCTAATGTTGAACTAGATGTTTAAACATTGTTAGTCCATGTCCAGCTGTTAAATTCAACTCCTTCTTCTGCCACTTGAAAGAACCTCCTTCCTTTACAGAACAAGAGTTCCATGCTCTCATAGACTTGACTTATTTATCAAGTTTGAGTAGAAAACATACATCCTGTTGAATTTCAGAAATTCCTACCAATAAAACATATTAATGAGAAACTTCCAATGTTTCTCCAAAGTCTTCAAACCTGCCACTGTCTGAATCTTCAGAAGGAATAGTTCAGAACTACACCTTACAACAATACCAAGGATGACATTTCTACCCGAGTAAAGCAATCTTCACAAAGTCCTGATGATTTATCAATAATAACTTTATGATTATAAACACCTTCCTTGTCAAGGGAAGAACAAAATTCCAGCTGTATCCACTAAAACTAGTATGCACTCTTGCACAAAAATAACACAGATGGCACTCCTTAACTCCCCCTTTCATGAACAACCAAAGCTCCTTTTTAAAGATGAGCATTAGTTACTCAAAATACTTTCTGAACCATAAGATTCAGACTGCAGATATGGATACTTCTTAGATAAACACTAAGTCTCCCATCCAAGTATCCACCTTTATGAAACATAAAAACAATAGACAAATACCAAGTCTCCCGTCAAGGTATTTACTAATGGTCAGATAAGATTACCTTCTCACACAAGGTTGAACATGTAATCTGACTTCTTCTTCTTATGTAGACAACTGACACTTTCTGAGATGATGTTCTAACATTTATTCAGACATCAGTATCAGTTACACAAACCTCCACAACAAACATATGTAGGGGCACATCGGAATCAACCATCAACAGTTGATCAGGCTAGCAAAACACAAACATAAACAGCAGCTGGGACACTTCAATAAACTTCTCCTTCAGACCCAGAATCAGACTAAATTGAGATGTCCTCACACACAATAAAGCTACTGAACAACTATATCCACATCAGTCAACTCCACCAGTTGACACAGGTTGACCTTCATGTACAAGGAGTCTCTCTGAAATGATACTCCTTAAAGGGTTAGGTACTTCACTCCTGCAGCAAGGACCATAAATAGACTGTCCTCAAAAGAAAACACATGTTTATTACTCCTTGATCAACACACATATCTAAGAGAAGTTCTAGGGCCAGAACCTTCTTAGACACACCATACAGATTCTTCCTCTTCCAGATCAGGAGTAGGTTCCAAACACTTGTGAAATAAACACATTAGTTTAGCACCCAAGCATATATATAGCCATTTCTTGGACAACATAATCATGCCTAATTCTGATGTGATGTTCTATCATGGGATATGACATCATTCCAAGGATCACAAAGAGATCTACAGACATAAGATATGTATGTTAATAACAATCTTCAGATCTCCAAACAACCATTTCTCTTCACAGTGCCTTGAGTGGACTTGAAAAAAAGTCTTCAAGTATCACTAGCACAGTTGACAGAAGCAGATAGACATATATCCCCAACACTATAGGATATATCTCTAGAGAAGAGAAACCTACTTACACAAAGGAGTTATCAGATAGATAAGCAGGGGATGACAAACTCCTTAGTAGCTTTAAGTGTCACAAATTAGCCCTAACATTTATCTCCAGGTGACACCAGCAGCCATAGGTTTGAAAATAAATCAAACCTATCACAATAGCAGCACGAACCCCATGCTACAACAACAGAAAAATCCATCCTCCACTTCTAGGGACCATCCACACATCTAAACAGTTTTTCAGTAGAACCCTTCTACCTTGACCATGAACCAGAAAGTATCCCCCTTGGATCTCATCCAGAACAGACTAGTATGCCTGCTCTGATACCAATTGAAATTCTGGTATGACAGACTCAGATGTCAAATATGATGTTGAGATATATTATCTGTTCCTTATAAACATGGTAAGGCATACACATAAACACATTTAAAATTCGGATATATCAGATTCAAACATCCTTCAGGATGTTGTGACATCTGATATGACATTATGTTCAGGTACTACATAGTAATAGAAAACATAAAAACTATAAAGAACACAACATAATTGTTAACCCAGTTCGATCAAATCAATCTACTCTGGGGGCTACCAAGCCAGGAAGGAAATCCACTATGTAGTATCAATTCAATGATTTCTCAGCAAACACCTACAGTTTATAGTCTTCTCACTTAATCACTACTAATGCAACTTCTACTTAGGAACTCCTAAATATGAGAAACCCATCCTCACTTCCAATCACTTAAGTGATGTCTCACAGTCCTCAACTCTCAGTTTCTGATATTGATGGCTTCAAACCTATACATCTATTCACAATAGAAGTCACACTTCTATGACAATAACTTAGAGTTTCTTACAAGCTTCCTCTAAGAACAATCTACCTCTTACTTAGCAGCTTCGAGGTTTACACATAAATAACCACAACAGGATTCCTTGTTGCTTACGGCTGCACAAGAACACAACCCTAATGATGTTACATTTTGATCGGTTGGTTGTTTCTAAACTAGGTTACAAGGTTTCTTTTATAACCTATTCCCAACTAGATTTGGGCCTAAACAATCACAATAATAGCTGCTACAAATATGCAGAAAAAATATGCTTACAAAATAAAAAAAGATCTTTAAATCTAAAAACTTCTAAAATATCTCTAAATATAGAAACTCTATATTTTTCAATATTTGTCTTCAATTTTAATTGAGTCTTCAAGAGCTTCTACAATCAACGCCATTGGATTGATTTAAATCTTTAAATAATTGTTTCTGTTGAAACCAAAACAGAAACTTCAATCCATCTTCAGCAGTTCATGATGTCGAATGAACTTTCTTGACATCTTCTTCGACATGTTGTTCCAGATTTTGAAACATTTAAACACAACATATTTGGGAGCACACAAAAGGATTCTTTTCTTCGTATATTCTTTATTTGCAAAGATCTTGTACATACACACTGCTGCTATATTTGTTTTACAAAATTCATGCCAATTCTACAGAACTTACAAAAGTGATGACAAATCTCGATATGTTTAGTACGAGAATGTAATACAAGATTTTTGGAAAGATTTATAGCACTTGTGTTGTCACATAAATGGGATTAAATTTATGATTGACATTGAAGGCGAGAAATTGTTGTTTGAGCCACAAAATTTGAGCACAACAATTACCAGCCACAACATATTCCGCCTCAGCAGTTGACAAAGCAACAAAAACTTGCCTTTTGCTATGCCAACTCACTAGAGAATTTGAAAAGAAATGACATGTGCCGCAAGTACTCTTCCTATCCACTTTGCAACCGGAAAAATCAGAATCGAAATAACCTACCAAAGAACAATCACTACCCTTGGAATACCAAAGACCAAACTTAGAAGTATCACACATGTATCTAAGAATGCGTTTAACATATTTTAAATGTGATTCCTTAGGACATGATTGAAACCTAGCACACATACTGACACTAAACATGATGTCTGGATGATATGCAGCAAGATAGAGAAGGGAGTCGATCATACCTCTATAACTTTTTATGTCCACGTCTTTACCTTTCGCATCTTGATCCATGCTTGCCGTGATAGGCATTGGTATATCAATGGGTTTGGAATTTGTCATATCGAATCGCTTGAGAAGCTCATTGCAATACTTTGTTTGACTTATAAATGTTCCTTCCTCAAGTTGTTTAATTTGAAGTCAGGGGAAATAATTGAGCTCCCCCATCATACTCATCTCAAATTCACCTTGGATTGAGCTTGAAAATTCCTTGACCAAATTCAAATTAATAGACCCAAAAATAATATCATATACATAAACTTGAACCAAAATAGAATGGTTTCCTCCCCGTTTAATGAAAAAAGTAGTATCAACTTTCCCTCAAAAATCCTTGATTTAGTACAAATTTGCTAAGGCATTCATACTAAGCTCTAGGAGCTTGTTTGAGGTCGTACAAAGTACATTTAAGCTTGTAAATATGATTAGGATTTTCATGACTTTCAAAACGGGGAGGTTGACATACATACACTTCTTCATTAATGTATCCGTTAAGAAAAGCACTTTTGACATCCATTTGATGTAGTTTAAAATTTTGTGAACATGCAAATGCAAGTAAAAAAGGTATGTATCCTCAAGGCGTGCGACCGGAGCATAAATCTACTCATAGTCAATACCCTCTACTTTATTATACCCTTGAGCAACAAGACGAGCTTTGTTGTGAGTTATAATTCAATTTTCGTCCATGTGGTTCTTAAATACCCATTTAGTGATGTCGCTCCTGGGATTTTCATCCTAGTACAAACGCGAAAGTGGCGCGGAAAAGTTAGAGTCGCCAGCCAGGCATTTTTATCTCGAAGGAACGGGAAAGGTAATGCTGCACAAACCTAAGGAAGAAGGAAAGGACAAGGTCCTGCAAACCAAAGATCTGGGTTCAGGAGTAGGTTACGACCTGGGAAGGTATTAGCACCCCAAATCATCCGCCGTACTCGACGGGATCCACGCTTGCTTGTTTCTTTCAAAGGGTGAGAAATAACTGTTGTTGAACAAATGAACTGCTAACTGGAAACTGGAACTAAAATGAGAAATGGAACTGGAAAAGCGAATGAAAGGAAAGAGGGGGAAATGTAGGGAAAATAAAGAATATTCTCGAACGGGCCCTACCCCGCTGCCTACGTACCTCATCGGGAAAATGAGGATCAGAGTCGATGTAGTTCGCCTAACTAAGGCGGGAACTATTTGTTTGTGTTTTTTATGGCTGGAATTGGGTATGTCTATGCTCAGGTGTTGCAGGATCGTCTGGTAAGAGTGCGTTTACCATCTTGCATGCGAGACAAGTCGTTGCAAGTTCGCGTTCAGAATGAATGAGATGAGAAAGAATTCCCGCAGGAAAGTCGCTTATTGTTTGTTTTTGCCTTTTAAGAGTTTTTGTATGAATTTGGCACAAGGAAGTGAATTCAAACTCTTTTCCATGGAATGTGTACTTGCTACTACATTCCAAGATGGAATAATAGAACAAGCACACCAAGCAAGGAGAATTTATCCAAGACTTGTTTCCAAGGATTAGGGTTTAAGTTCACTATCTTGTTGAACTTTATTAAGTGTTTTTGTAGCTTTTGTGAAGAAATATCTTTTATGTTTTCTTTGTGAAACAACCCCTTGATGAGACTTGTACATCATGCTAGACAAGCTTACACTATTCCAAGATGGAATGAATGTAAGTGCCCCATGGAATAAGGCTATACACAAGGGATCCTTTCATGCATTTATTAAGTTTTTTAAATTTTGTTTGAAGATGAGAAAGAAGACACTAATCGGAAAAGGACAAAAATTAAGGGGGACTAAGACACAACCCTAAGTTATTTATTAAAATGGTGGTCCTAATGGTGAGTGAGGCTTTTCTAATTCTAAAGAGAAAAAGGACGCAACTTACTTCCTAAGGAAGATAAGTTGGTCCTAACAAAAGAGAAATCCTACCAATCACAAATATGGAAGTAAAAGGTGAATTAAATGCATAAAGAAAATGCATTAAAATAAAATAAAAGGATAAGGTGTAAGGAAACATACCTTTCCCTCCCTACAAAACAAATATTAGTGTGCATTTTATTAAAAATAATAAAGCAAACATACACCAATTAAATCCTAATAACTCTAGGACTCAATCTAAACTCTATCTTAATTCTAAAAGAACTAAAACAAATGCTAAAACAAAAATTCAGCACCTACTACAACCCCTAAATTAAAAGCAGCTATCAAAACAATGCGTAACACAAAGCAACCTTTTACAGCCAGCATACAACATAAAAGTAGGTGTAAAAAGTCACATACAGCATGCAAACATAACAAACAACATGTATTTTGCAGCACCTATATAAACAAACAGCTATGAAAACATGGGGCAGATTTGAACATTTTTATTTATGTGCACAAAGTGAATGATAAACAACACATCAACATCAATTAACATAGATCTACATACACCACAAAATGAACTCAAACATGTGAATTTATTTACATTATTTATTTCATTAAAATGAACAATGATCAACAAGAACAACCACACTTTTCCAAATTGCACAAAACAAGCATTTATCATGATATTGAACAAGTATCACTACAAGCATCAACAATTTCACATGTATGGCATAAAAATCAGAATTAAACTCATGTTAAGATATGATCAATTAAGCACAAGAAACTTGCATGAACATGTGAAGTATTTAATCACTTTTGGCAAAAAATCAATCATGGCATTTAATCATTTTATCAATCAAGCAAGCAATGACAATAATCATGAATCACATATTGAATTTAAGCAAACATTTAACATGTGAAACAAATGATTAAAGTGTAGCAAAACACATCAAGAATCAATTATATAACATTTACACATTTAACACAAAACATGGAAAAGTGAAAGGAATCATGTCGAAACGACTCGAAACAAATGAATCGGCTACTGGAAATAGACCCAAAAATTCCCTAAAATCAATACCTAAACATACATGAACCTTAGAATCACTAGGAAGCAAGATTGAGCAAGAAAATAAGCTAAAAAAACAAAAACTAACAGCGTTAACCGGTTAACCAAACAGTTAACCCGTTAACGGACCCCACACAACACTAAATTTGGCCAAAAACGCATGCGTTAACCGGTTAACCAAACCGTTAACCGGTTAACGCTGAACAGAAAGTGAAAAATGCTTTTGAAATAAGTGCTTTTGGCCACAATCTTCCTTCTAAACAACCCTAACCCCCACCTAATCATGCTAACACGAATTTCTACTTAATTAGGGCTTATTAACACATGCTAGAATCTATAACAAGCTACAACCTAACTTCTAATCCATCAAAAACCACAAATCGCAAGCAAAACGTAACGAAACCATAATCAACCATAAGTAATACGAAAAGCACTTAAAGAATGCCAAAATGGAAAGATGAAGAGAATAACTTAAAGGAAAAGTGATTTAGATCACCAACCTACTAAGTGGAGAAGTGCTTCGGTAAATGTTGTGAGAATCAGAGCTTGATCGAAGAGAAAACCAAGAAAACCGTGAATCCGCAAAATAAATGCGTTCTTGATGCTTGAGCCTTCTTGCACTTCCGATAAGTCAAAATATTCACAAAAATCAATAGCTTCTTCTTCTACAATCTACAATTCAATGGAGGTTGGAGGCTAAGCTTTAAGATCTTCAAGTTTCAATGTGAAACTTAAAGAGCTTCTTCAAAAAACGCTTTGGTGAAAAGGGAAATGGAGGAAAAATGAGAGAGAAAAAGTGATTCTAGAAATTGTGAGAGAGTGATAAAGTTGGGAACCTTTTGAATTAAAGTGATTAATGATTATATAGAGGCTAGGCTTGGAGCTAGGTTTGGGAATGGAGTTAGGTTTAGGAATGGAGTTAGGTTTGTAGTTAGTTAGGGTTAGGGTTGGAGAAGGAATATTCCTTGGAATATTCCTTGGAATATTCCATGGAATACTTTAGAAGGTTGTGGAACATGGTAGAAGCATACAAAGGAAATGGAGTGGAATTGAAGTGGAAAAATAAGAGGGAAAGAATGAAAGGAAGTGTGGAAGGAAAGTGGAAGGAAAAGTGGAGGGAAAGGTGAAATCAACCATTTTTCAAATGATTTTTTCCCTTGATTTTTTTTATGATTCCTCCATCATTTCTTAACCAAATTTGAACCATAGGATCACTATAACCCTAATTTCATGATTTTGATCTTAAAAGTTATGAGTCGACCTTTTTTACCTAGCCCGATTGCCTTTTCCCCGATTCCTCGATTTTCAATCATCTGGCCAATTGAACCTCTTCCAAAACGATTTTGTGGGTAAAATTTGAACCCTAAGCACTTGACATCATATATAAGACAAAGGAATCCACCTTTAATCAAAACTTCATGGAGAAGCCCAGTAGAGGTGAGACCCTAATTCGGCCTTTTTCATCTGGAGATGTTGCACTGCTTGCCTCCTTTAATCAAACCAAATCTTCCCATGGCTTATGGCTTCAAATGAGGACTTGTGGGATATTGTGAACCCTTTGCACAAGGTTGAGAAGCTTTGTGGCCCTTTGATTGCCTTTATAATGCCTTCAGCTGCTCCAGTCATTGACCACATACATATGCCTCAGCCGTGCTACACATGATGCAATGTTTTTTTTTTATCTTATGAATCTATGTATGCAAAATGTTGGTGAAATGAAAGGGAAAATTTTGAGGTATTACAGCTGCCCCTATTCAATCATCTGCAGGCCTGAACGAATAATTGCGAGAGCTTTTAGACGTTCAAGGTATGGAGTGATTGAATACTCGAATAAAACCTGGAAATTTGAACTCGGTGGATAGTAGAAATGCCATCTGCTTCTTTTTTTTTACCTCTGAATAGGTAGCGGGAAAAGAACAAGGTGGAACGGGATTGTTGTACATAAACGAGAGCCCAGGAAAACAGGACCGTTGTACAAAACGATAACATGCGACGTGACTGCTGAGCGAATCAAGCCACGGAAAGGAACGGCCTGTTGTACAAAACAGGGCTTGGAACGAGACCATTGTACAAAACAGAACTCGGAGATGTGATTGCTGAGCGAATCAATCCACAAAGAAAAACAAACGCGACTACTGGGCAGACCAAGCCACGGAAGGTGCCTGTTGGCGAAACAGGGCTTAACGAGACCGTTAGCGGAACATAACTCGACAATGTGACTGCTGGGCAGACCAAGCCACAAAGAAAAACACGCGACTGTTGGGCGGACCAAGCCACGAAAGGTGCCTGTTGGCGAAACAGGGCTTAACAAGACCATTAGCAGAACAAAACTCGACAATGTGACTGCTGGGCGAACCAAGCCACAAAGAAAAACACGCGACTGCTGGGTGGACCAAGCCACAGAAGGTGCCTGTTGGAGAAACAGGGCTTAACGAGACCGTTAGCAGAACAGAACTCGACAATGTTACTACTGGGCGGACCAAGCCACAAAGAAAAAAAACTGCTTGGAAAGACAAAAATACCTGGCAAATGGTATAAGTATCTTTTGTGGAGAATATCTAAGGTTGAGAAGATGTTAGAGGTCGTATGTAATATTCCCCAAAACTGGCCCATGCTGGTATGCATATGTTTGGATTTTATGGCGTAATGCTCCATAATGATGGAAATGCTACGCTTTGGAGGATGCAAATGTAATGATGATTACTAAATGCAAATGCAAAGAGATCTCATGATAAGGAGACTGCAAGTATCCCAGGTGGCTTGACTGGGGAGACCTGATGACCACTGCATTGATCTGGTCCATCCTTGATAAGAAGGAAACAACTCTGCGGGGAAAGCTGTTAATGATGCACCAGCTCTGAACTGCCGTTATTGCCAAAAATAAATTGGACTTTAAGGTTGGAGAGCCAAGACCCTGCTAGAGATGGACTATTCTCGAACTCTAATGAGGAAGTGGAGACTTCCTGACTTGGCTAGGAACCAGAGGTATGGGTCTGCTGAGGAAGCAAACTGCTGGGAGAGGAAAGACACTCCTTGCACTGCTGGGAATTACCCATGTATTGGAGGAAAACTTCTTCTTGGGGAGGGAAAACATCTCTTGCCATTAATGCTGGAGAAGAACTTCACCTTCACTTCTACTGGGGATAACCGGAGACACCCGGGAAAACACCTGTTCTTGTTCAAGTATAATGAAATGTTCTTCTCGGAAACCTACTTTAGCTCCGTTAGCAACACCTGCACCTGTACCTGCGTAAACACAATTGATAGTGCCTGCAACATGGAGAGTTAGTTTGGACCTGTATGCCCCAGGCTCATAGCATGAATCATTATTTGGGCCCCTTGACACCCTTTTTAGAGTTGTATTAAATGTTTCTGTCCTCCTGCATGAGTTAGAAAGCATTCAAATGTTCACAACACAATATAAATCACAATTTGCTGGATGTTTTCGCAATCAATCAATGCTAGATGAAAAACAAAAAACCAGAAGCAAATAGTCACCAGTTGACTAAAATTGAATTTTATTGATTTGGAAAATGGCCATGAATAGGCATTACAAAGGAAGCAATTCCCTGGAAAGAGGAAATAGCCAAAAAGGAAAACAAACTATCCTATTGGCAATGTGAGAAGTGGATCTCATCAAATTTCAACCCGGTTATGACTAGTATATCTTCAAGACTATCTTCTCACTCTGCCCCTTGAGAAAGGTGATTGAACTGGTCTTCAACCCTTAGAATAACCTCAGTTGCAGATGGGTTACGAATTTCGCAGATCGCAGTGGTTCGTGTTAGTCCCTCTTTTGCGTGGATCGCCCTTTTGGGTTTTCAATCCACCGGGATACCCCTTTTTGCCTGAGCTGTCCGATGTGGCTTTTTAACTCAGTGGGTGTACATTTTTTTCAAGATTTCCCTAATTTTTTCCCGAGCTTTTTATTCTGTTTTTGGCTCGCCGGGATGCCCATTTTTGCCTGGATCTTTATTCTGTTTTTATCCAGCGGGTCCTTTTTTACACGTATTTTCTTACTGCGTCTGCGTTGACAGGGGAATGGAAGTCTTCTCCATCCATGGTTGTTAGCATCAAGGCTCCACCTGAGAAAACCATTTTGACCACAAATGGTCCTTCATAATTGGGTGTCCATTTGCCCCTATGATCGTTAAGAGGAGGAAGAATCCTTTTCAGCACCAGGTCACCTGGTATGTACCTTTGTGGTCGTACCTTCTTGTCAAAAGCCTGCTTCATCCACCGCTGATACAACCGTCCATGGCATATAGCTGTTAAGCGTTTTTCTTCAATGAGGCTCAGTTGATTATATCTGGATCGGAGCCACTCAGCTTCATCTAGCTTAATGTCCATCATTAACCTCAACGAGGGGATTTCCACTTCAATTGGTAGGACTGCCTCCATACCATATACCAATGAGAACGGGGTTGCCCTGTTGAGGTGCGCACCAACGTTCTGTACCCATGTAAAGCAAATGGTAGCATTTCATGCCAGTCTTTGCATGTCACAACCATCTTCTGCACAATCTTCTTGATGTTTTTGTTGGCCGCCTCGACGGTGCCATTTATCTTCGGGCGATATGGAGAAGAGTTGTGATGTTCTATTTTGAAATCCCGACACAAGTCAGCCATCATCTTGTTATTGATATTAGAACCATTATCAATAATGATTCTTTCGGGAATTCTGTACCGGCAAATGATGTCTCTTTTAATAAACCGAGCTACCACTTGTTTAGTGACGTTTGCGTAAGACGCCACTTCGACCACTTCGTGAAATAGTCTATAGCAACCAGGATGAAGCGGTGACCGTTGGAAGTTGTCGGCTCGATCTTGCCAATCATATCAATTCCCCACATGGCGAATGACCATGGTGAAGACATGACACTCAATGGATTCGAAGGCACATGGACCTTATCGGCATAAATCTGACACTTGTGACATTTACGGGAGTATTTACAACAATCGGATTCCATGGTGATCCAATAATATCCCGATCTCAACAATTTCTTGGCCATAGCATGCCCTCCAGCATGGGTACCAAAGGAGCCTTCATGAACCTCTTGCATCAACAGGTCTGCTTCGTGTCTATCCGCGCATCTGAGCAGAACCATGTCGAAGTTTCGCTTGTATAGCACACCATCTTGATTCAAGAAGAAACCACCTGCTAGCCTTCTGAGGGTCTTCTTGTTTTTACTGGATGCCCTAGCCGGGTACTCTTGAGTCTTCAAGAATTGCTTGATATCATGATACCAAGGTTTTTTATCTTCACCACTGTCAATTGCAAAGACATAAGCAGGTCTTTCAAGACGGGAGACCATGATTCAAGGCACGAAATTCTCTTGACAAACTTTAATCATGGATGACAAAGTTGCTAGAGCATCAGCAAACTGGTTTTCATCTCGGGGAATATAACTCAACTTGACCTTGGTGAAGAATATTAGCAACCTCCTGGTATAATCCCTGTAAGGAACTAAGTGAGGTTGATGAACTAACCATTTTCCATTGACTTGGTTCACTACCAGAGCGGAATCTCCGAAGATCTCGAGGTTCTTGACTCGCAAGTTGATTGCTTCTTCAACCCCCATGATGCAAGCTTCGTACTCTGCCTCGTTGTTAGTGCATTCGAAAGTCAACCGAGCAGCTAAAGGTGTATGGACCCCTTCTGGTGAGATGATAACAGCACCTACTCTGCTTCCGTTCATGTTCACAACTCCGTCAAACATCAACTTCCATCTGGATTCAGGTTCTGGCCCCTCCTCTGGAAGTGGTTCTTCACAGTCTTTAAACTTGAGGAACATGATGTCCTCATCCGGAAACTCGAATTTCATGGGTTGATAATCGTCGATTGGTTGCTGAGCCAAATATTCTGACAATACACTCCCTTTTATTGCTTTTTGCAAAGTGTAATGGATATCGTATTCAGTTAGAATCATCTGCCATCAGGCTACCCTTCCTATTAGAGTTGGCTTCTCGAAGATATATTTCACAGGATCCATCTTGGAAATTAAGAGAGTGGTGTGAGTCAACATGTACTGTCTTAGTCGGCGAGCAGCCCATGCCAAAGCGCATCAAGTTTTCTCGAGTAGTGAGTAGCGTGTCTCACAATCGAAAACTTTTTGCTAAGGTAATAAATGGCATGCTCTTTTCGACCAGACTCGTCTTACTGACCCAGCACACATCCCATTGATCCTTCAAGCACAGTAAGATACATGAGCAAGGGTCTCCCTGGCACTGGAGGCATGATAATTGGAGGTTCTAACAGGTATTCCTTGATTCAGTCAAAGGCTCGCTGACAGTCTTCATTCCATTTAATGGCATGATTCTTCCTCATAAGCTTGAAGATAGGCTCACATGTGGCTGTTAGGTGAGAGATAAACTATGCAATGTAGTTTAGTCTCCCTAAGAAACCACGCACCTGCTTTTCAGTCTTTGACTCAGGCATCTCTAGGATGGCTTTTACTTTGGCCGGGTCAACCTCAATTCCCCGTTCACTGACAATGAAGCCAAGTAACTTGCCGGAACGGACCCCAAAGGTGCACTTGTTTGGATTCAACCTCAATCTGAACTTCCGGAGTCTGTCAAACAACTTTGCTAGATTGACCAAGTGCTCTTCTTCTGTTTTGGATTTTTCTATCATATCATCAACATAAACCTCAATTTCATGATGAATCATGTCGTGAAATAGCGTCACCATCGCCCATTGGTAAGTGGCCCCAGCATTCTTCAGACCAAACGTCATAACCTTGTAACAGAAAGTGCCCCAAGGCGTGATGAAGGTAGTCTTTTCCATATCATCGGGAGACATCTTGATCTGGTTATAACCTGAAAACCCGTCCATGAAAGAGAACACAGAAAACTGATCAGTATTATCGACAAGCACATCTATGTGAGGCAGAGGGAAATCATCTTCGGGGCTAGCCCTGTTCAAATCCCTGTAGTCTACACACATCCTGATCTTACCGTCTTTTTTAGGGATTGGCACAATATTGGCAACCCACGGAGGGTAACTGGTCACGGCCAAGAAACCAGCATCAAATTGCTTTTGTACTTCCTCTTTTATCTTGATTGCCATATCAGGGCGTGTGCGTCTCAACTTTTGCTTCACTGGCGGGCAGTCTTCTTTCAGAGGTAGCTTGTGTACCACAATGTCAGTGTCTAAACCAGGCATATCTTGGTACGACCAAGCAAATACATCAACATACTCTCGAAGCATGGCAATTAGACGAGTCTTGATGGATTCTTCTAACGCAGCTCCGATCTCAACTTATTTCTTGTCTTCTTCGGTACCCAGGTTTATCACTTCGACGACCTCTTCGTGCGGCTGAATCATCTTTTCCTCCTGTTTAAGCAGTCTGGCTAACTCTTCAGGTAGTTCACAATCTTCTTCACCTTCCTCATCGGCTTGATAAATCGGATTGTCAAAGTCATACTTAGCCATAACAGGGTCGTCATTGATAAGATCCGGTGACGAGCACCTGCATGAATGGTGATTCATGCAAGGCTTTAGAAAAGGCTTGAGAAAATGAGAAACATTGCCATTTTAAAAATTTTCTTTCTTTTTTAAAAACAAAAGCAAAAATGAAAGGAAAAGAACAACATGGATGAATGTGAAACTTCAGCTTTATTTATGATTATGAATTGTGTTAGGAACAAAAGAACCCTTACAAAAAGCTACTATGCCCCGGACAAGACATAGTGCTTGAGTATAGAAAAGACAGAAACAAAGATTATTACTCTTCGAAGGAAGTGACTGAGATAAGCCTTTTAGATGACCAGTTGCTAAGTTGAGTCCCTAGAATAGCAGGCCTGATCCACTCGTCTAAGCCACAGTCACTATCAACTACATCGTCCTGCACGACACTGATGCTTCCATAATCCATCACTCCCGCACTCGTGAAAGTAATCGAGCCTTGACGACCTACAGCACTCAGTCCAGATGATGACTTCCCAGGATGGTAACCAATCCCAAACATATATTTCTTTTCTGGAACTTCTATTGGTCTGCCTCAGCCTTCTCTCATCCCCGACTCTACCACCTCAAGAGCTTGCTTATAAGAGGCTATGGAAACCCCCTTCTTTGGTTCTTCAGAAGAAGCTGCAAATGAAGATGCTTGTTCAGTCTTCAGGGGCTCAAAAGCCTAACATGGAGTTTCAACTATTTCTCCATCCATCTCCTCATACTTGAATGAAGCTAGATGACTGACTAAGATGTCTTCTTCCCCACTGACTATCACAATTTGGCATTCCCAGACGAATTTCAGCTTTTGATGAAGTGTGGATGACATTGCTCCTACTGAATGTATCCAAGGCCTTCCCAACAAACAACTGTATGCAGGCTGTAAATCCATCACGTAGAATGTGGTATTGAGGATTTGTGAACCTACTTTAATTGGTAAATCCACCTCTCCGAACACTTACCTTCTCGACCCATCAAATGCTCTAACCACCAGGTCGCTGGGCTTTAGAACTACTCCATCATAATCCAACTTCATCAATGCCTTCTCGGGCAGAACATTCAACGATGATCCGGTATCTACCAACACGTGAGAAAGTACTGCACCTTTACACTCTAAAGAGATATGCAACGCCCAATTATGAGAACGACCTTCAGTTGTTAGATCTATGTCTGTAAAACCCAATCCATGACTGGCATTGACACTAGATACCACCGCTTCTAACTGATTTACTGAAATATCCTGAGGCACATGAGCCTTGTTCAGAATATTCAAGAGAGCCTTCCTGTGGGAGTCGGAACACATTAGCAAAGACAAGATGGAAATCTTCGATGGGGTCTACTGCAGATGGTCCACAATCTTGTAATCGCTCTTTTTGATAATTCTAAAAAATTCTTCAGCTTCTTTATCAAATGTAATGTCTGGATCAGTCACTGGCGTGGGCTCATTGACAACCACTGGCTGCTTCCCTCTTGCCTTAGCCTGGTCTTCTGCGGTGTCTCTGGGTGGTATCACACTATTTCTTAGTCTTTCCGGCGCAAATAACCTTCCACTTCTAGTAAAGCCCCCTACTCCAACGTTTTCTACTTGAGCTGGGATCGTGCTAGACGTGGCCAAATCTTGCTTCTGGCCGTTACAATATACTTCGCCACCATAATTCCAGGGAATGGCTTTATCACTCTGATACATTACTGGTCTTGCAGTGGTAATCGTTATCGGTGCCACTCTGGCCCATGTAGGAACTTGAGATGGATCGTAGAAAATGGTTACTGTGGAGACTTCACTTTCCTTTACAACTTTGTCAAACTACAACACTCCTTCATTAATCATACTTTGGATCTCTGTTATCAACTGCTCACAACCATTTGGAGCTTCAACACACCCTGGACAATTACTTCCACAACCTGTAAACACACCCCTCTGGGCCAAACATGTTTTAACAACATTCAGCGGAGTTTGCAGGTCGTCGATATCACACACCAAGTTTAGATTCTCCCCATTGTCAACTGCCTCAACTGTACCCCCGTGAGGAGGCATGGGGTTCTGTATTACATTAGGAGTAGGAGCGAAATTAATCGCTTTAGAATCTAGTAGGTCTTGAACAACATGCTTCAGAGCTTTGCAGTTTTCTATGGTATGCCCGGGAGCTCAGGAATGAAATTTGTAACATCCTGATTTTAGTAATTAGTTATTTATTATTAATTAAATAATTGTGTGATTTTGTGCCTAATTAATTAATGAAAATTATTTAATTTATTTGATTTATTTGAATTAATTGATTTAATTGGATCATTGGATATAATTGAATTATTTGAATTATTTGAAATAATTGAATTATTTTATTTAATTGAATTATTTAATTTATTTGATTTATTTTATTTGTTGGAATAAAATAGATTTTTAGTAAGATTAAATTAATTGGGTCTAGATTGAGAGTGTGAATAGAAATGTGAGAGTGAGTTAATGAGCCCAATAAAAAAAATTGTGAGGTTGATAAAAGAAGAGAATGAGATAGAATAGGGTTAGAAGTTGGAAGAGGGAAAAAGAGGCTAGAAGAGGAGAAGAGGGGAAGAGGAGAAAATCAAGTTCAAGAGCTCTAGAAATCCAAGAAAATCAAGGTAAGGGTGGGTTTTCATATAATTATTGGGATTATTGGATAGTATGTAATGAGTAGAAATGTAGTTAGGATGAAAATCCCAAATTTATATGATTTTATAGATTTTAGATTTTACTAATAATCTTTGATTTGTGATAATTGATTTGTGTTTGGAATTGGTGTTTTGATATATTGTGAAGACCCATTCATAATTGAATAAAACTTTTTGGTATTATAGAAAAGAAACAGTAGCACATAAGAGTAAAATAGTGCTTATATCCTGTAATGTCTTGCGTTAATTAGGACGAGAAGAAAAATAGTATCTTCACATTCCCAGGTACCTATGCGTCACTAATGGATCAAAACATGATGATGACATGTCTGATTTTTCTTGTTGGTATGTAAAAGGTGATATAGCCACACAAAACATGATATTAAATGATGTCCTCAATTTAGTGTAAGCTCATAGATTAATATGTACTAATTGAGAGCCACCAAAATATCTGGTAGCAATTAATTGATAAAATGTGGCATTTAGTAATTGAACAATGAGTCTTTCATTGTCTAAATATATTAAATAAGAGTGAGATATATTTATTTAATGCCCTATACCGCCATTATCTGTTATTGAAACAAATGGAATAGAATTTCAATATATGAATTACTAGGTATAATATAGCCACATTAGTTCTTTCTTTTTATAAAATGTGTAGTATTCAATTTGGAGAGTAAATATAATAACACCAAAACATTAATTTGAATAATCAATATATTACTTAATGCAGTCAGTTGTTAATTGAGTGAGGAATTTATATAATGATACATTGATGGGTCTTTAATTAAATAGTAATGAACCAATGTGCTTAGTAGTGTAAATGTGCAACATGACAGATCTTTAAATAAAGGGTAAGACTATACTACTATCCTAATTAATTATTTTGAATCATGTTACTAATATACATAATATATTATATTTACATACTATATTAATATATTTGTTGAATATTAATATATTTATGGAATATTGAATGTTTATTGAAATATTGAATTTAATTTAGTGATTAATTTGGTGTATTTTGATGAATCGAGTATTATAGATTTAATCGGTATCATGTGGTTTACGAATTGAGATTGAATTGTATTGATACCTTGTGTATTATTTTCTAAGTGCGGTGACAATATTGGAATAATGAATATTGTTATTTGAAAATGTGTTGTATGTGCAACTCTGTGGTAATTCAAATGTTATGAATTATTGAAGATATGCATAAATATTAAGATTAGAGGACGATCTTAATTGCATATGGTTGTTGTAATTGCACATGCATCATTTTGTCAAGAGACAATGCTTGTTAGTTCCATGGGAGCTAGTGACTTGTCCCAAACCTAGAGGACGGGTTTGAAAGCTTAGAGGACGGGCTTTTGATGTGTTATCGGTCTAGAGGACAGATTCGGTTTAAATGTAAAAACCGAAAAATGATAACAAGTGATTGGTACCACATGCATGAGTTGCATTTGAGTTTTTCATTCGAGTCTCATTGTGTCTATGGTTACAATATGAGATTATATGTATTATGTGTATTGTTGAATTGGTGAAATTATGGAATTGTGAGTATGTAGTTATTAATAGTATGACTATTTGAGTGATATTATGTTGATGAAACTTTTGAAGTGTGAGAATAATTGTGATTATGCTTGTATGCCTTAAATTATATACTATCTTATGATTTCAATAATTATGTGAATTCTCACCCTTCTGTTGGAATTATGTTTTATACGACATCGCTCAGGTACTGAAGATTAGACTTGCTTCTAGAAAGAGAGTAGCTGGTGGAGTAACCTATTTTAGTTTTATATTTATTTTGGGTTGAGTCGTGCTCTGATCATGTAACACTGGGAACGTTTGATTCATGTCTTGAGAGATACAATTGTATACTCTATCTATTTTGTTAGTTGAATTTTAATTCTATGGTGAAGTGGCTTTTATGCCCAAGTTGATTTAACGAATGAAGTTTATTTGAGACTTGAATGTCATGAGATTTTTAATGAAAGTGATCCACTACTACATGCTAATGTGAAAGTATATGAAAGTATGAATTTATTTCAAGTGTTATTGAGCATGACAGGTGTTTATATGATGTTTTTGAATTATGTGTGACACCCTTGTTTGAGATAAATGATAATTACTCTGATTATTTATATATTTTTTGCGGGGTTTAGAAGGGTGTTACATTACTGGTATCTGAGCAGGTCGGTCCATTCGACCAAGTTGTATAATGTTGTTTGTACCCTGGTATGCGACATGTGTGTGAAAACACTATCGGTACATGTTTGTCTTTATAACCTTTGTCTATAGGAGTGCGACTGAAGCAAGTGAGGGGAAACAATTTTGCGTCTCTGAGATGTTTTAGTTGTGAAGTGTTGGTTTGGTTTGTTGCTGATTGCAAGGAACACTATTATAGTTTGGTAAAGATGGTTTATGCCCCATCATGATTATCGGATGTCTATTGACAAATTGAGGAACTGATCACCCTTAATCTCTTGTTGATAGTAGACAGTATCTTGTTGGATGGAATAGACGTGTCTTGCGAAATTAGATGGTGTGTGGAGTGAATTGTTTGGAGTTAAGCCAAGTGCCTATAGATTTTTATGATAAGACAATTATTTTCTTAAACCTTTAAATGAAAGAGACTTGTTTATGTTTGCTATGCAAGTGAACGAGTCAGTGCAAGATGGTGTCGAGATGTTTGTGTTGTTGTTAACTTTGAGTATTAGTGAAAGTGCATGCGTTGGAGTTTTGTTGATTATGATTTTCCAGAGGTTTTTTCTGATGAGATAAGTGATTTACCCCCGGAATGTGAGGTGGAGTTTTCGATCGAATTAGCTCCTGGAACTAGTTTGATATCGATGGCTTCCTATGGTATGTCCGCATCGGAATTGAAAGAGTTGAAGAGTCAACTTGAAGATCTGTTTGAGATGAGTTTTATCTGTTCAAGTGTGTCACCGCGGGGTGCACCAATTTTGTTGGTTAAGAAGAAAAAAGGTTCTATGAGGCTTTGTATGGAGTATCGACGATTGATTGAAAGGGACTATCAAGAATAACTATCCACTTCCGAGGATCGATGATTTAATAGATTAGTTGGTTGGTGAAAGTGTGTTCAGTAAGACATACTTAAGATCTGGGTATCATCAAATTCTTGTGGAGGCTGAAGATATTCAGAAGACTGCTTTTTAGAACGAGGTATAGTCATTGTGAGTATCCTGTGAAGATATTCAGAAGACTGCTTTTCAGCAGAGTTTGCAGGTCGTCGATATCACACACCAAGTTTAGATTCTCCCCATTATCAACTGCCTCAATTGTACCCCCGTGAGGAGGCATGGGGTTCTGTATTACATTAGGAGTAGGAGCGAAATTAATCGCTTTAGAATCTAGTAGGTCTTGAACAACATGCTTCAGAGCTTTGCAGTTTTCTGTGGTATGCCCGAGAGCTCCGGAATGAAATTCGCATCTGGTGTTTGTATCATAACCCTCGGGGATTTGGCCTGGCTTCGGGGGTTGTAGAGTTCGGAGTTGAACCATCTGGAGCTACAGGAGATTCTTCAAAAGTTGTGAATAAGACATCGACAGAGTTTTGAGATGTCTTTCTCTGGTCTTCTGGGGGTAATATGGACGAGGAGCTCTCTGTTGGTACCCCTGTTGGCGTTGGTGTTGTGGTTGTTGGACTTGTTGTTGAACAGGTTGAGCTGAGATAGTGATAGGGGCCACTTGTTGATAAAACCCTCTGTTGTTTCCTCCTCTCTGCACGTACACTGCCCCGGTCTCTCCTTCTCTCCTCTTCACGAAGGGCTTCTTGACACCAGAACTCGAAGCGCCCCCATTCCGAATCTTCCCTTGCTTGATCTAGCTTTCTACCCTCTCGCCAGTCAAGATGATATCTGAGAACCCACTTGAGGAACATCCAGCTAGCCTTTCCATGAAATTCCCAGGGAGGGTATCCAGGAACAGGTCTACCATTTCTCTCTCCAGCAAAGTTGGTTGTACTCTGGCGGCCACTTCACACCACCTCTGTGCGTAATCTTTGAAGCTCTCCGAGTTTTTCTGAGTCAGACTATGAAGTTGAGTGCGATTGGGCGCCATGTTGATATTATATTGATACTGCTTGAGGAATGCTTCTCCCAATTCCTTCCAGTTTCTCACGGAGCTTCGCTCTAACTTCATATACCATTCCAAGGATCCTCCAGAGAGACTATCCTAGAAGTAGTACATCTAGAGCTTTTCATCCCTAGTATGGGCAACAATTTTATGGTAGAATGCCTGCAAGTGAGTTTTAGGGCAGGAGCTACCGTTATACTTGTCAAAAGTAGGTGGCCTGAATTTGTGAGGAATAACCACCCCAGGGACTAGGACCATGTCATACACATCTATCCCCAAAGTATCTCTACACTCGAGGGCTTTGAATTTCTCCGCAAGCATAAAAAACTCTTGAAGATTTCCTTCTCCGTCGAATCCCATATCATTGTTGAAAGAAGGGAACTGATCCTCCTACCTGTCTTGTACTGGAATGAAAGTTGATGTGCCCTATTCTGGAACTTGAGGCCCACCTAGACCATTGTTGGTGTTGGGAGGAGTCACTTGTACCTCAGGAGTGGTTACAGGAGGATTAGTCTGAGGAGGGTTGAGCCCCTGAATTTCATTTCTCAAATCTTGTTGTCCCTGAGCCATCCCTTGCATCATGACCATGAATTCCCCCATTCTGGTACGGAACTCATTAAGCTCAGTTTGCATAGCATCCATGACTGTTCTCTGGTTGTCGCGAGTTGCGTAACGATGCAGGATATTTTGTCGAAGATGTCATGTCTTGGCAGCTCTCGCAATCTTTGCCTGTAATACAAATAAGTTAAGCAATCCGTAGAAAACCTGCAAAAAACAAAGAAGAAATGCAAATGATGTGTATGCAATGCAATGTGTTCCCTTTATTTCCAAGATTTCATTTACTTTTCCATTCTGGTGTTGAGAAAATATCCATTGCAAGAAAATCCTGTGCAACATTCAAATTTGAAGTGGTGGCATTTATTTTGTGTCCGTGCAACAGATATAACCAGAGACTTCAAGTAAACCAGAAGATAATTGAAACAGCAAAAACCCTCACAGGGTGCAAATTCATATGTCAAGAGAAAAGTACATCAGGAGAGAGGGGATTCCCACAACAAGCCTGTGGGTAATCCAAGTCATATGAATACAAGACTAAAGCTTAGGAAAATCTACATCCCGTAATCTCCAACTGAGGCGCTTGACATTTTGCAACATCTGAGCTATATTCAGATGCGTAGGCTCCTGTACGAGCTTCTAAATTAGGACATCCCTAAGGTCAGAGGAGGCATGCAATTTCTCAATTTGTTGTAGGAACACCTTTTCATTTTCTTGGCTTGTAATGGAATCATTCTTGGCTCTCTTGACATCAGCTTTCAATTTCAAATCTTCTATTTCTCTTTGAGCTTCCTTTACTGCTTGCTGGCTTTCTGCTAGACTTTGGAGACGACTCTTCTCTTGATGATAAGCCTTCTGAAGGAGCTTTCTTTGTCCATCCAAAGAATCTTGAAGACTCTTGATTTCCAGCTTATGCTTGACTTCCAGCTCTTTCTGCCTTTTCAAATTGTCTTCCCACTTCTCTTGCCATAAGGTGATAGCTTCATTAACTTCATTCAACTCTTTCTTCTCTTTCCGGCGTTGGGCCGCCTTGTGAGTTTCAGCTAATCCTTTTTTCTTGAAGTAGAGCTCTCTTTCTTGAAAGTCTTACTGCTTGAGCCTAACCATCTCTTCAGCTTTGTGAGCTCTTTCCTCTAACTTTTGATTCTGCATCTTCAGTTTCTGGCATGAATTGTAAGCTTCTTGATTCTCCAACCTGGGCTGTTGAACCAAGGCTTCCAACTTTTGATAATCTTGAAGAGGCATTGAAGTTGTGGGTGCTACCTCCTTATGTTAGAGAGGTGTTTCTCTGGAAAATGGGAGTAACAGGGTCTTCACACGATCCTCCAACCAGCTAGCAAAAGGATCATAAGTGTTGGGATCCACTCTCCCAAAGTCTTTCTTTCCTTTCATCACTCTAACTTCCCAAGCTTGGGATGCTAGTATGCTCATCTTAAAATTTCCTTCTGCTGGAAAGTATAAAGACTCATTTGTATCTTCAATCAAAGGTACATCTCTTAAAGGATAGCCGAATTGTTTCCTGGATAAGATATGATTGTAGCTGATCCCACCTTTCCTTCCTATCAAGGGCACATTTGGAAAGCTACCACAACTGACCAACATTTCTTTTCCCATAAGATCTCTATTACATCCCCAAGCAATGTCAGCTGAGGTTAAGCCCATTAATCTTTTGGACCACTTCCAAGACTGTTTCACGTCCTGAAAAGGTCCTGATTTAGGGAGTTGCCTTACAAACCAATCAGCAAATAGGGGAGCACAACAATTTACATGTCCCTTCCTCTTTTCATTCCTGTGGTGAAATCCATAGTAGAAGTCAGCTAGCAATGTAGGTACAGGGTTTCTTTTGACAAAGATGGTAATGGCCTCCATACTAATTAGCCATTTCTCTCCTGTAAATAAACTGATTCCATACACTATCATGGCTAATAATGCTTTGAAGTCTGCCCATTTCTTTCCCAATGCCATGATATGTGCCTCTGTGATAAGAAAATCCAAAGGGATCCCCTTACTTTGGCCAGCTTCTAATCCCATCTTGAGTCTGAGCATACTCAAATGAGAGGCAGCAGTGACATCCTCATGAGGAGGGGTCCTCTCTGAAGCATAGTAAGGCATACCTTCTTTAATAGGAATATTCAGCATACTAGAAATCTCCTCTAATGTAGGTGCCAAGATATAATCAGGGAAAAGAAAGACCCTTAGCTGTGGATCATAGAACTGCAACAAAGAATGCAAGCTATCCCTTTGGTCAACTGTGGGCTTGCTCACATAATCCAGGATCTTGCCAAACTCTTTCTTGAAATCATCAAGGAGTTTGTCACCCATCAAGCTAATCAATCTCTGAATACTCTCTGTCTCCGATTGTGGGAAAGTATAGTGGACATTTCTTTTCCTTGGAATCTCCATGTTGAAGCAGCAAATATGACCAGAAATGGGAGGTAATGAACCCTGAGAATAAAAAGAACACAAATGATTAATGATGTTATGATGTTATGAAAGGAAAGGCATGTGATCAGTGATGTGTCTGTGTAGTGAATCAAGTGATCAAGTGTCTGTGCAAGGCCACAACATCATCACAAGTATCTCTGATCAGGAGTTCATGACTTCAGAATCCATAATTAACAGAACAAGATCATATCACTGAAGTGTGCTGGAATAATGGGTATGTTGAAATTTAGGGCTCCTGCAATCCTGTAAACCCCTCCCAATCTCACAGGTGTGCTACTCGGGTCAACATCACGGACTCTCAAAGCCGAATAGCAATAATACGTTCACCATTTCCGAGAAATGGCTCATGACCAAATCAGGGAATTGGTTTGGCATTATATACTACTCAGGGAAGTCTCGGGTAAGTCCAAGGAAACAAGCATCCCTCATAAGTCCCCCGCTTCAAGCACTGAATCTAGAAACAATAACATATTCATCCCGAAGGGTACAATACTATCGTCATATGATCAGTTTGCCTTAACTGAATTCCTATGAGAGAACCAGGCCATCCTATGTGAGTCCCTAGTGGGCCCTCGGATGCGAGTTGGTTTTCCAACAAATATGGTATGCCACTGTCATCACTGGAGAGGGATGTTTCCACAAAGGTTCTCAATGATCAGTCCCCTGACTGCACATAACTATCAAGGTTTTGTATTGCCCCAAAAAGATTCCAGCATCAATACATTTTCGATAAGGTCGCAAGTCAAGGTGTGGAACTCACTACTACCAACATAGCAAGATGCCATGAAGCCAAAGTGGAACCACTCTAAGTCCTAGGGTGCACTCGAGCCCCGGTTACGAGCTCATCTCACAGTAACCCCACCCCACAGAAAAAATGAAAGCCAAACAGTCCAGCATATGATGCATGTGAAAATAAATACTGAAAGTAGTAAATAAAGCTGTAAAATAAACTGTAAACGAAAACAGTAAATAAACACAACAACACACACATATAAACACCCAAAGAAAGCAAAAACAAACAGGTGCTAGGATTGACTCTACAAGGGAAACCAGAGATTCTGGGCTCGTTCCCTAGCAGAGTCGCCAGCTGTCGCTCCCGGGATTTTCATCCTAGTACAAATGCGAAAGTGGTGCGGAAAAGGTAGAGTCGCCAGCCAGGCATTTTTATCCCGAAGGAACGGGAAAGGTAATGTTGCACAAACCTAAGGAAGAAGGAAAGGACAAGGTCCTGTGATCCAAAGATTTGGGTTCGGGAGTCGGTTATGACCTGGGAAGGTATTAGCACCCCAAATCGTCTGCCGTACCCGACGGGATCCACGCTTGCTTGTTTGTTTCAAAGGGTGAGAAATAACTGCTGCTGAACAAATGAACTGCTAACTGGAAACTGGAACTAAAATGAGAAATGGAACTGGAAAAGAGAATGAATGGAAAGAGAGGGAAATGTAGGGAAAATAAAGAATGTGCTTGAATGGGCCCTACCCCGCTGCCTACGTACCTCATCAGGAAAATGAGGATCAGAGTCGACGTAGTTCGCCTAACTAAGGCAGGAACTATTTGTTTGTGTTTTTTATGGCTGGAACTGCGTATGTCTATGCTCAGGTGTTGCAGGTTCGTCTGGTACAAGTGCGTTTACCGTCTTGCATTAGAGACAAGTCGTCGCAAGTTCGCGTTCAGAATGAATGAGATGAGAAATAATTCCCGCAGGAAAGTTGCTTATTGTTTGTTTTTGCCTTTTAAGAGTTTTGTATGAATTTGGCACAAGGAAGTGAATTCAAACTCTTTTCCATGGAATGTGTACTTGCTACTACATTCCAAGATGGAATAATAGAACAAGCACACCAAGCAAGGAGAATTTATCTAAGACTTGTTTCCAAGGATTAGGGTTTAAGTTCACTAGCTTGTCGAACTTTATTAAGTGTTTTTGTAGCTTTTGTGAAGAAATATCTTTTATGTTTTCTTTGTGAAACAACCCCTTGATGAGACTTGTACATCATGCTAGACAAGCTTACACTATTTCAAGATGGAATGAATGTAAGTGCCCCATGGAATAAGGCTATACACAAGGGATCCTTTCATGCATTTATTAAGTCTTTTAGATTTTGTTTGAAGATGAGAAAGAAGACTCAAATCGGAAAAGGACAAAAATTAAGGGGGACTAAGACACAACCCTAAGTTATTTATTAAAATGGTGGTCCTAATGGTGAGTGAGGCTTTTCTAATCCTAGAGAGAAAAAGAAAAAGAGAGAAGAAAAATGATGCAACTTACTTCCTAAGGAAGATAAGTTGGTCCTAACAAAAGGAAAATCCTACCAATCACAAATATGGAAGTAAAAGGTGAATTAAATGCATAAAGAAAATGCATAAAAATAAAATAAAAGGATAAGGTGTAAGGAAACATACCTTTCTCTCCCTACAAAACAAAGATTAGTGTTCATTTCATTAAAAATAATAAAGCAAACATACACCAATTAAATCCTAATAACTCTAGGACTCAATCTAAACTCTATCTTAATTCTAAAAGAACTAAAAAAAATGCTAAAACCAAAATTCAGCACCTACTACAGCCCCTAAACTAAAAGCAGCTATCAAAACAATGCATAACACAAAGCAACCTTTTACAGCCAGCATACAACATAAAAGTAGGTGTAAAAAGTCACATACAGCATGCAAACATAACAAACAACATGTATTTTACAGCACCTATATTAACAAACAGCTATGAAAACATGGGGCAGATTTGATCATTTTTATTTATGTGCACAAAGTGAATGATAAACAACACATCAACATCAATTAACATAGATCTACATACACCACAAAATAAACTCAAACATGTGAATTTATTTACATCATTTATTTGATTAAAATGAACAATGATCAACAAGAACAACCACACTTTTCCAAATTGCACAAAATAAGCATTTATCATGATATTGAACAAGTATCACTACAAGCATCAACAATTTCACATGTATGGCATAAAAATCATAATTGAACTCATGTTAAGATATGATCAATTAAGCACAAGAAACTTGCATGAACATGTGAAGTATTTAATCACTTTTGGCAAAAAATCAATCATGGCATTTAATCACTTTATCAATCAAGCAAGTAATGACAATAATCATGAAGCACATATTGAATTTAAGCAAGCACTTAACATGTGAAACAAATGATTAAAGTGTGGCAAAACACATCAAGAATCAATTATATCACATTTACACATTTAACACAAAACATGGAAAAGTGAAAGGAATCATGTCGAAACGACTCGAAACAAATGAATCGGCTACAGGAAATAAACCCAAAAATTCCCTAAAATCAATACCTAAACATACATGAACCTTAGAAGCACTAGGAAGCAAGATTGAGCAAGAAAATAAGCTAAAAAAACAAAAACTAACAGCGTTAACCGGTTAACCAAACGGTTAACCCGTTAACGGACCCCAAACAACAATAAATTTGGCCAAAAATGCATACGTTAACCGGTTAACCAAACCGTTAACCGGTTAACGTTGAACAGAAAGTGAAAAATGCTTTTGAAATAAGTTCTTTTGGCCACAATCTTCCTTCTAAACAACCCTAACCCCCACCTAATCATGCTAACACGAATTTCTACTTAATTAGGGCTTATTAACACATGCTAGAATCTATAACAAGCTACAACCTAACTTCTAATCCATCAAAAACCACAAATTGCAAGCAAAACGTAACGAAAACATAATCAACCATAAGTAATACGAAAAGCACTTAAAGAATGCCAAAATGGAAAGATGAAGAGAATAACTTAAAGGAAAAGTGATTTAGATCACCAACCTATGAAGCGGAGAAGTTCTTCGGTAAATGTTGTGAGAATCGGAGCTTGATCGAAGAGAAAACCGCGAATCCGCAAAATAAATGTGTTCTTGATGCTTGAGCCATCTTGCACTTCCGATAAGTCAAAATCTTCACAAAAATCAGTAGCTTCTTCTTCTACAATCCTTAATTAAATGGAGGTTGGAGGCTAAGCTTTAAGATCTTCAAGTTTCAATGTGAAACTTGAAGAGCTTCTTCAAAAAAAGCTTTGGTGAAAAGGGAAATGGAGGAAAAATGAGAGAGAAAAAGTGATTCTAGAAATTGTGAGTGAAAAAGTTGGGAACCTTTTGCATTGAAGTGATTAATGATTATATAGAGGCTAGGCTTGGAGCTAGGTTTGGGAATGGAGTTAGGTTTAGGAATGGAGTTAGGTTTGTAGTTAGTTAGTTAGGGTTGGAGAAGGAATATTCCTTGGAATATTCCATGGAATACTCTAGAAGGTTGTGGAACATGGTAGAAGCATCCAAAGGAAATGGAGTGGAATTGAAGTGGAAAAACAAGAGGGAAAGAATGAAAGGAAGTGTGGAAGGAAAGTGGAAGGAAAAGTTGAGGGAAAGGTGAAATCAACCATTTTTCAAATGATTTTTTCCCTTGATTTTTTTGATTCCTCCATCATTTCTTGACCAAATTTGAACCATAGGATCATTATAACCCCAATTTCATGATTTTGATCTTAAAAGTCAGGAGTCGACCTTTTTTACCTAGCTCGATTGCCTTTTCTCCGATTCCCCGATTTTCAGTCATCTGGCCAATTGAACCTCTTCCAAAATGATTTTGTGGGTGAAATTTGAACCCTAAGCACTTGACATCATATATAAGACAAAGGAATCCACTTTTAATCAAAACTTCATGGAGAAGCTCAATAGAGGTGAAACCCTAATTCGGCCTTTTTCATCAGGAGATGTTGCACTGCTTGCCTCCTTTGATCAAACCAAATCTTCCCATGGCTTGTGGATTCAAATGAGGACTTGTAGGATATTGTGAACCCTTTTCACAAGGTTGAGAAGCTTTGTGGCCCTTTGATTGCCTTTATAATGCCTTCAGCTGCTCCAGTCATTGACCACATACCTATGCCTCAGCCATGCTACACATGATGCAATGTTTTTGATTATTTTATGAATCTATGTATGCAAAATGCTATGAAAAATGTTGGTGAAATAAGAGGGAAAATTTTAAGGTATTACAAGTGCCAATTACTCGATGACCTCACGGAGGAGGGATAAGGTCTCAAACCTCATTTCTCTTGAACTGATTTAGTTCCTCTTGCGTAACTAAAAACCAATGTTCGTCGAGTAAATAATCTGTGGAATTTTTAGGCTCAATTTGAGAGATGAAATCAAAATGATAACCAAAAATTACTTATCCTTGAACGTGTAGTAACTCCATTTGATATATCTCCAAGAATGTTGTCAATAGGATGAACCTTTGAGGTTTTCCATTCCAATAGGAGATCATCTTGATTAGCTGAATGATTCTCCTCTTTGATTTTAGATCCTTTATCCGACTCCTCCTCATATTTATCCATAATGGGTTCAACACTTGATATTTCTTGATCTTTAAGAATATCCTCAGAGGAAATACCTGCACCATTAACACAACTACCTTTTCCGACAACTTTCGAATAAGACTCATCAAAGGATACATGCACAAATTCTTCAACGATATGTAATCTTTTATTGTATACTCTATATTCTTTACTTGAATTAGAGTATCCGAGAAAAATACCTTCATCATCTTTTGAATCAAATTTGTCAATATTTTCTTTACCGTTGTTTAACACATAACATTTACAACAAAATACGTGGATATGTGAAACATTAGGCTTCCTATACCCTATTCAAAAAATAACACACCATACTAATGGAATCTACCAAAAAATATTTAGGAAGACCATTGTCAATGATCATAGTTTGTCCAAGCTCCTCTAAAACACGGTTTTTGCACTCCACAACACCATTTTGTTGTGGAGTTCTAGGAGCCGAAAAATCATGATCAATTCCATGTTTATCACAAAATTCCTCAAAGATATGGTTTTCAAATTCACCTCTATGATCGCTTCGGATTGTAACAATACTAGTGTTTAGTTTATTTTGAGATAATTTGGCAAACTTTTCAAATGCCGAAAAAGTGTCACTTTTACTAGCTAAAAAGATAGTCCAACAAAATCTTGAGCAATCGTCTACAATAACAAACCTATAATAGTGTCCACCTAGGCGTTTAATTCTAGATGGACCAAATAAATCCATATGGAGAAGTTTAAGAGGTCTAGACGTTGAAATAACATTTTTGGATTTAAATGAGATCCTTGTTTGCTTCCCCATTTGGCATGCATCACAAAGATGATCTTTGGTAAATTTAATATTGGGTAGACCAACTAATAAGTCTTTTGAAACTATCTTATTTAATAAGTAAAAGTTAACATGTGCCAAGCGCCTATGCCAAAGCCAAGAGTCATCACTCTTGGAGACAAGACACTTAGGGTTCTTTAGATTCTTGGTGGAAAACTTTAAAAGTACTAAATAAATTGGGACAAGACAATTTATCTAAGTTATCATATTTGGCATGTCTTACTTACTTTTTTCCCTTTAGATGAGCCATGAGACAAAGATTTACTTTCACTTCTTCATCACTTGAGTTGCCATTGCTTGAGACTTCACTATCACTTTCCTAAGCGATATAAGCTCTCCCTGACTTTCCACCCTTCTTATGATATTTGTCTTTACCTTTGTCCTTATTCAACACTAGACACTCCGGTTTATAGTGGTCGGCATTTCCGCAATTATAGCATGACCCTTTTGACTTGGTACTTTTACTTTGATCTTGCTTAGAGGGATTTGATTGCCTTCTATAATTGATGAGATGTTAATCCGAATGAGAGATTTCATTATTCCTAATATATCTATTGTACCTTATTAAAAATAGCCCCATATATTCATTTGATTCATTATCTTCGTCATTAGACTCAGTCTCACATTCATCATTGGTGGATGATTTAGAAGTAGAAGCCTTCAATGCAATATACTTCTTCTTGTTGTTGTCTTTTGATTTGTCAATCTTTTCTTTCATTTCACTCTTTTCATGCTTGTCGAGATTCAAGAGCTCTTGCTAATGTTCTTATAGATTTTCTAATAACTTGGTCAAGTCCAAGTTTCTTAGTTCATTAGTGACGTACCTTGAAAAATACGATCCCCGCGAAGGACGCGGAAAAACAAACAATAAAGTCGCCACCCAATTCTATTTATTATAACGAAAGAAAAGGACGCGGAAAAACTTGGTCGTTGGAACCAAAGTCTAGGTTCGTGAGTCAGTTACGCAAGAGGAAGGTATTAACACCTCTTACGTCTGTTGTACTCAACGGGAACCTCTTAGTCTAGTATGCGTCCGAATGATAACTATGCTAATGTCTTCTTCTTAAGGGTAAACGATATGGAGAATGGGTGGCTTTGTTCCTAGGGTGGTCGGAAATGATTGAGATCCTCATGCCTATGTATTCCCTCGTGCAATGGAAAAGTCAGAGCTCCGTAATTCGTGGTACTACGTTTGGTTGGTGTTTTTTAGTAGCGTCAATTGTTCACACACGAGTAAGGGAACCCGCTCCCGAATAATTGAAAACACATCAAAGCCTTGATGCCCTTCCTTTTCGCATTTAAAGAATTGTTTCGATAGTTGTTAAGTATTTTGATTTGAATTGAGAAAAAAGTTTGATGTTAAGGTTCATTGGTTTGTTTTATAGTTCTCAATTGTTCACACACGAGTAACGGAACTCCCACCCGAACAAATGAAAACACATCAAAAACTCGACGCCCTTCTTTACACATTTTAAAGAAATGTTTGATTGTTGTTAAGAAAGAACTCGACGTTGGGTCGAGGCTTGAATTGCTTAACAAAGTTTAAAGTTGGAATCGAAGAACCTAAAGGACTAGGTTAAGGTAAATGGTGAGGCACAATGCGCCTGACTTTTAGAATTGGTTGCAAGGCACGATGCGCTCGACTTTGAAAGTGTTGGAACTTGATATGTGGATCAAGTATGCTTGGATTTGGTAACTTGCTATGGAAAACAAGCGTGATGCATCAATTTAAGTTGAAAAAAGTTGATGAAGTGTGAAGTATAAATTAGTGCCGATGGCGATCATAGAACGCTCGACTTACGTGTGTGCTTGGATAAGTGTGAAAGTATTTACTTGGTGTTGGACCAAGAAATTTAATTATCTTTTAAACGATTAGTCTTAGTGTGCGCTTTCATGTTTTAATTGACAAATTCATGGTCGAAATGCGAAAATAAACCACACAAGTGAGCATATCATAATAAACATACAACCAAGTCACAAGCAATGATAATGAAGCATACACAAGCACTCATCACACACATAAAATCAAAGGAGAAAATTAATTAACCAAATAAATAGAAATATATAATAAGATTTATCAACAAATTAATTAATCAATATTAAATAAAACTATTTAAAATAATTAATCGACAAAAATGTTTTTTTTTGGATTTTTTAGAATAAAAGAAATTATAAAAATTAATTTAATTTAGTTAAATAAAATCTTTTAATAAAAATTAATTAGAAAACTAATTATTAGCATTAAAGGATAATATTTAAAGTAGTTAAAAAAATTGTATTAACAAGAATAATTAAGAAAAGAAATAATAACAAACTAGACACATGAGTCAATATTGGATAGTAAGCCCAATCAATCCATGGTAGCCACAAGTCTTGGATCATAATACCCGGTTTAACTCCACACAACCCAAACCAACATTTCATGCATACTGTAAACATTAGTCCTGGCATCAAATATGAGCAAAATAAGAGACTCATAAGATTTGTATGGCTTTGTAGAAAATAACAAATCTCCAATAGCGTCAAGGTAGCGGTCTAAGGGGGACCTATGGCCACTACAATTTGGGAATCGTATGCCACATGGGTATCAAAATTACCAACTAACAAATTATAAAAGGTATTGAAGCATCGAAAATTCGGACAAACTAATCTTAGAGGATTGAAATACGCATCATCATAGCTGACAAAACATTAATACATATAAAAAAATTAAGGAACTTCTAGCCACCTATCATGATCTTTCGGTCAAGGTTGTGTAAAAGGAAAACAAAAGAAACACGCGGTCTTTTAAGGGAAAAACATGTTGAGCATGTAGAGCTTAGCTTTTGCATCTCAACTACCCCCATTAGAATATGAAAAATAAAAAAATAAAAGAAAACTTGTAAAGGCGTCATCGTACAGTGTGAGCTTAGAGACACACTGATCCGCGTGTCGCGCACGGATCAAAAACGAGTTATTTTGAAAATATAGTTAACGGTAACGACAACTCGAGTATCATTCTCAAGGATTCTTGTATTGTTATTAATCGAAGGTAACCGAATTCCGAATTAGGGGGGTTTCTTTTAAGGTCGATAAAAAAATAGAACAATTAAGTGATTAAAATAAGTGATTATGCAATTAAGCTAACCGATTTATCTACTGTTTCGGTTTCCCAACTTATCATCGATTTACATAATTTTAATGCCCTAAGCGAATTTTAATCCCTTTTCAATAATATTACAAATTAACAAGCGCAAAAGATCCTATAAGATCTATATTCCTAAATTCCAAATTAAGCAAATAGATTAAATCTTCCGTGAATTAAGCAAACACGAAAATTGCACGGATAAAGCAAACGCGATAAAGTAAAGGAATGATATGTGAAATCGAAATTAATCAATATTATTCTATATAATTTGTAGATGTTTAGAATTGGCAGAATTTTTGACCAACAAGAAATATTGAATTCAGTTCAGAATGTCCTATCAGATGTTGGGACATTATCAAACAGAGTATAAGAACTTATTTCAGGATGTCTCACCAGATGTTGGGACATTGTGTAAATGACTTAAGTTCAGTTTTTCAGGATGTCCCAACAGATGTTGAGACATCTCAAACCTGCTACCAGAATTAATTATTGACTAACTGATCTGAGATATTTAAGGAGAGTTATCTGGAATTAATTATGGATGGATAAAAACAGAACAAGGCGCATCTGTAGGGAGTTTTATTATGAGAATTCAGTTTAAACAGAAGAACTAAATCACCTAGAATCTAGGAAGTAACAAACCCTAATTCTAGGTGGAAGCTGCTGTGTTTTAGGACTGGATTAACCTACAGAAAGCCCAAATTATAAACACCTATTTAATCAACAGAAACTCACAGAATTTAGTACGAATTTCAGAAGACCAAATAGGGTGTTTATTGTTTTAATAGCAGGTTGTTTTTATTGTACCACTTTATGAGCTTTTAAGCATAAGTGCATTTGTGACTTGATTGAAACTGTGAAGTAAGATCAAGCTGTTTTGTTTGAAGAATGTCTTCAATTTTATTAAACTTGTAAACAAGATCACTGTGTGATTGAGGGGGAGTGAGTTGGTACTCATATCTAAGTTGTGTCTTAGGTAGAAATTGCATTGGGTAAATATTAAGTGAAAGATTAAACTAGGTTGTTTAAGTCTAGAATTAATATTACTTATAGTGGATTTCCTCCTGGCTTGGTAGCCTCCAGATGTAAGTGTGGTTATACACTGAACTAGGTTAACAAACTTCTGTGTTGTTTAATTTTCTTGCACTTTAAGTTTTGGTTAAATCTGTCAAGTGTTGGGACATCTCATAGGACATCTCATACCTGATCACAGAATTTCATTTGGCATCAGAGCAGGCACCCTGCCTGTTTATACTGGGTGAGATCTAGGGAATACAAATTCTGGAAACATGGACAGAGATATAGGATCAGTAAATAGACCACCTATACTGGATGGATCTAATTATGACTACTGGAAACCAAGAATGATTGCATTCTTAAGATCACTTGACAACAGGGCCTGGAGAGCAGTCAACATTGGATGGCAACATCCTATCCAAGACACCAAAGATGGATCAAAAGTGTTGAAACCTGAAGAAGAATGGAGTAAGGAGGAAGAAGATTCAGCACTAGGCAACTCTAAGGCCTTAAATGCTTTATTCAATGGCATTGATAGGAACATCTTTAGACTTGTGCATCACTGTGAGCTGGCCAAAGATGTGTGGGACACTCTCAAAACAAATCATGAAGGAACATCAAAGGTAAAGATGTCAAGACTTCAACTTCTCACCACCAAGTTTGAAAACTTAAGAATGAAGGAAGATGAGACAGTTCATGAATTCTACATGAACATCCTAGAAATAGCCAATACTTCTGGAGTTTTGGGAGAAAAGATGACTGATGAAAAGCTTGTAAGAAAGATTCTCAGATCTTTGCCAAAAAGATTTGACATGAAAGTCACAGCAATAGAAGAAGCTCAAGACATATGCACAATGAAAGTTGAAGAGCTCATTGGTTCCCTTCAAACATTTGAGATGGGAATGAATGACACAAATGTAAAGAAGAACAAAAGCATAGCCTTAGTGACAAATACTGATGAAGAAGAAGATGATGAACCAGAAACTGGTAAAAGCTTATCAGACAACATTGCTATGCTTGGAAGACAATTCAAAAAGATTCTCAGAGGAATGGAAGGCCAATCCAAACCCAGTGGAAGATACACAAACTCTTCTGAGAGCAAAAGACCTTATGATGCTAACAGAAGGTCAAGTTATGATGAAAAAACCAGTCAAGATAAAGTAATCAAATGCCATGGATGTGAAGGATATGGACATATCAGGAATGAATGTCCTACCTACTTAAAAAGGCAAAAGAAAGGACTTTCTGTAACCTGGTCTGATGAAGACTCAGGAGGTGATTCAGAAGAAGAATCAGCTAAGCATATCACTGCTCTAGCTGGATTATATGAATCTGAAAGTGAATCCAGTGATGAGGAGCTTACTTTTGAAGGACTTGAGCAAGCATACAAAGATCTATACAAAAGAAGCACTGAAATATGCAGTGATGTTATAAAGCTAAAGAAGCAGAATGAGGCACTAAAAGATGAAAAAGCAAATGATCAAGAGATCATTGACACCTTGAAAGGTGAAGTAAGTCTTCTCAACTCCAAGTTGGCACACATGTCCAAATCTGTGAGAATGCTGAACAGTAGCTCAAGTACACTGGATGTTATTCTCAACAACAATAAGCATTCAGGGGATAAAAGTGGACTGGGATTCAACAAAGTTCATAAGGATGAAGCTAGCTCTAGCAAAACTACTCCAAAGTCCATACAGTCAAACAACATGTCCCAACAGATGTCTCAACATCATATGAACACAAAGTCAAACATAATGTTCCAACAGATGTCTCAACATTCTGAAAAGAACAAAATGAAGAAGAAGTATCAAAGATGGAGATGTCATCATTGTGGAAGATTTGGACATATCAAACCTCATTGTTATAAGTTACATGGATATCCAAATCAGATGTATCAGCAGCCTCTTAAGCAAAAGGTAGAAGTTACCAAGAAAGTGCTGCAGAGACATCAAAGAGATCAGCAACCTCCTAAGCTGAAAACAGAGGTTTTCAAGAAGGTATGGAGATCAAAAGCTAGTCTTCATCCTGATCAAAGCTACATACCCAAGAACAAGTTCAACAAGCAACCTTGGAACTCTGCTGATGAACAATACACAGGGCAGATGTATCAAAAGAAATCTCAACTCAAATGGTCAAAGAAAGGTGTTGCATATATAGCACATACATCACTAAGAGTATCAGCCAAAGAAGACTGGTACTTTGACAGTGGATGTTCAAGACACATGACTGGATTAAAGAATTTACTAGTAGACTTAAAGTCACATTCATCCAGATATGTAACCTTTGGAGATGGAGCTAAAGGAGAAATCAAGGGAGTTGGGACCTTGGACTGTCAAGATGTACCAAGGCTAAATGATGTGCTACTGGTTAAAGGTTTAACTGCTAACCTGATCAGCATAAGTCAATTATGTGATCAAGGGTACAGTGTAAACTTTACCAAAACTGACTGTATAGTGTCTAACAAAGAACAAGAAGTTGTTATGAGAGGAGCCAGATCTAAAGACAACTGTTACATGTGGGAACCTCAAGACTTCAGTCTCACTTCAACTTGTTCTTTAGCTAAAGAAGAAGAAGTGAAATTATGGCACCAAAGACTAGGTCATCTTCATTTCAGAGGCATAAAGAAGATTATATCTATGGATGTTGTAAGAGGTATTCCTAAACTGAAGATTGATGATGGCAAAATATGTGGTGAGTGTCAAATAGGCAAGCAAACCAAGATGTCCCATCCAAAGCTCCAACATCTGACAACTTCCAAAGTTTTGGAACTATTGCATATGGATCTTATGGGACCTATGCAGGTTGAAAGCCTTGGTGGTAAGAGGTATGCCTATGTAGTAGTTGATGACTTTTCAAGGTATACATGGATAAATTTTATCAAAGAAAAGTCTGATGTATTTGATGTATTCAAAGACTTATGCCAAAGAATACAAAGGGAAAAAGCCAGCTGTGTGATCAGAATAAGAAGTGATCATGGAAAAGAATTTGAGAACCAAAAATTCTTAGATTTTTGTTCTTCAGAAGGAATCAATCATGAATATTCTTCACCAATCACTCCTCAACAGAATGGGATTGTTGAGAGGAAGAATAGAACTATTCAAGAATCAGCAAGAGCTATGATCCATGCTAAAAAGTTACCTTTGTACCTCTGGGCTGAAGCTATGAACACATCTTGTTACATCCATAACAGAGTTACTCTAAGGAAAGGAACTTTGTCTACAATCTATGAAGTATGGAAGGGCAGAAAACCCACAGTTAAGTACTTCCATGTGTTTGGAAGTAACTGTTATATTCTAGCAGATAAGGAGCAAAGAAGAAAAATGGATCCTAAAAGTGATGAAGGGATTTTTCTTGGATACTCTATAAATAGCAGAGCATATAGAGTATTTAATTCCAGAACCAAGGTTATCATGGAGTCCATAAATGTGATAATTGATGATGCTCCTACAGATGTCCCAGAAGATGTTGGAACATCTGCTGATATCAAGATTGAAGCTGAAGACAAGAGTGATCATTATAACTTCACTCAAACTGATGAAAGGACTGAACAATCCAGCAAACCTCCCTCCATCAGAATCCAGAAGGATCATCCCAAAGACTTGATAATTGGTGATCCCAACAGAGGTGTAAGCACTAGATCAAGAGAAGTGATTTCAGGATCCTGTTTTGTTTCTAAAATAGAACCTAAAAACATCAAGGAAGCTCTTACTGATGAATACTGGATTTGTGCTATGCAAGAGGAATTAGGTCAATTCACAAGGAATGAAGTGTGGAACCTTGTTCCTAGACCTGATGACATAAATGTGATTGGAACTAAATGGGTGTATAAGAACAAGTCAAATGAACAAGGAGTTATTACAAAGAACAAAGCTAGACTTGTAGCTCAAGGATACACACAAATTGAAGGAGTAGATTTTGATGAAACCTTTGCACCTGTAGCAAGGCTTGAATCAATCAGACTACTTTTGGGAATTGCTTGTATCTTAAAGTTCAAGCTATTTCAAATGGATGTGAAAAGTGCCTTTTTAAATGGTTATCTTAATGAAGAAGTATATGTAGAACAGCCTAAAGGATTTGTTGATCCAAGTTGTCCCAATCATGTATACAAACTAAAGAAGGCTCTTTATGGTCTGAAGCAAGCTCCAAGAGCATGGTATGAAAGGCTGACTACTTTTCTTATCAAGCAAGGGTACAGGAAAGGTGGAATTGACAAAACCTTATTTGTTAAAGATGAAGAAGGAAATGTCATGATTGCTCAAATATATGTAGATGACATTGTCTTTGGTGGGATGTCTGATAGGATGGTCAAACATTTTGTCAACCAAATGGAATCTGAATTTGAAATGAGCCTTGTAGGAGAATTAACCTACTTTCTTGGACTGCAAATAAAACAAATGGAGGACTCCATGTTCATTTCCCAAAGCAAATATGCTAAGAACATAGTTAAGAAATTTGGAATGGACAGTGCTACTCATAAAAGAACTCCTGCTCCCACACATTTAAGGCTGACTAAAGATGAAAAGGGTGAGAATGTAGATCAAAGCATATACAGAAGCATGATTGGAAGCTTGTTATATTTGACTGCTAGCAGACCAGACATAGCATTTGCAGTAGGTGTATGTGCAAGATATCAAGCTGATCCAAAAGTCAGTCATCTCAATCAAGTCAAGAGAATTCTTAAATATGTTAATGGTACTTGTGACTATGGCATAATGTACTTTCATGGATGCAAACCAATTCTCACTGGCTTCTGTGATGCTGATTGGGCTGGAAGTGCTGATGACAGAAAAAGCACTTCAGGAGGATGCTTCTTTCTAGGAAACAATTTGATTTCTTGGTTCAGTAAGAAACAAAATTGTGTATCCTTATCTACAGCTGAAGCTGAATATATAACAGCTGGAAGCAGTTGTTCTCAGTTGGTTTGGATGAAGCAAATGCTCACTGAGTACAATGTCCCACAGGATGTCATGACATTGTACTGTGACAACTTAAGTGCAATCAACATATCAAAGAATCCTATCCAACATAGCAGGACCAAGCATATTGATATCATACATCATTTCATCAGAGATCTTATAGAAGAAAATGTGATTTCATTGGAACATGTAGCTACAAATCTGCAGTTGGCTGATATCTTCACCAAAGCATTGGATGCTACACAATTTGAGAACTTAAGGGGAAAATTGGGAATCTGCTTATGTGAGATTTAGCAGTTATGGACATGTGCCAACATGTCATATGACATTGTGTGGCATAAGCACCAGATGGCAACACCAGTCTGGTCAAGAACCTTGTGTATTCCATTCCTAATAATTTGCATTGTAACGGCTACTTATAAAATAACAGCTTATAATCAGCTATCCATATTCTCATCATACTATCAAAAGCGAATCACATTATCTAGCTGCTCTTCAGAAATCATCAACCCTAAAACTCTTCATCCATCTTCTTTGACAATGTCTCAAAACCCTAACATTCCTGAAGAAATTCTCAACAAAGAAGACGTGGTTCATGCAACCCCTATTTCTGTAGTACCCATGGAGTCAACCCCACTGGACGAAATAAGAGGAAGTGTTCCTCATGCGAAAAAGCCAAGAACTCCAAATAGAGCAAAAGATCAAGTCTGCAGCAAATCCAAAGGCATTCCTTCACCAGCAAACATGCCTCAAAAATCTTCTGAATATGTGGATGCTTCAATAAAGGAATTGGTTACCAAGATCCTATCTGAACAAAGAGTGGTTAGTGGGATTTCTATTCCTCTGAACACCATGCCTGCCCCTCAAGAAGAACACACTCAAGCTGCAAAGGACACTCCTGCTCAACATGATGTCCCAATAGATGTTGGAACATCTGAGGATGAGAAAAAGACCTCATCTGATGCTGATATTGAACCAACTGAGGACCAGAAAAAGGCCTCAAATGAAAGTGATGAAGAAGAATCTGAGGATCAGACCAAAGCCTCAACTGAAGATCATATCTCTACTGATCAACCAGCTGAAGAGGAGACTGCTCAATCTCCTCCTGTGGTGAACCTGGAGCAGGATTCTGATACAGAGATCATTGCCTCTGTAAGACCTAGCATAGCCAAAAGGCTCAGGACTAGGAAAGGAAAGATGCAAGCAGGACATGCAGTTCCTGAGAAGAAGAAAGCTACCCCAAGGAAAGACAAGGCCAAAACTGTCTTTGGTCCTACAAAGCAATGGAGCAAAGTCCAAACACAAAAGAGGAAAGCTCTCACCCCATCAGACTCAGATGTTGAAGCAGATGTCCCAACATCTCCTCCAAAGAAGAAACCAGCACCCTCTAGGGCTTCAACTGCTGTTCCTGAAGCTCCCTTGGACAACATCTCATTTCATCATGTTTCAAGTGTAAACAGATGGAAGTTTGTGTACCAAAGAAGGGTAGCCCTTGAAAGAGAGCTGAGCAGTAATGCACTTGAGTGCACTGAACTGATTGATCTCATCTCTGCTGCAGGCCTCTTCAAAACAGTCTCCAATCTCTCTCCCTGCTATGAGCTTCTTGTCAAAGAATTCATAGTCAATCTTCAGGAAGATTGTGCCAATGGTAAGTCTTCTGAATTTAGAAAAGTTTTTGTTAGAGGCAGATGTGTAGAGTTCTCTCCTCAGATCATCAACCAATACCTTGGAAGAGAGTCTGATGGACCAAATGAGCTAGGAAAGACTGATAACCAAGTCTGCAAGGTTATCACTGCAAACCAGGTCAAGGCATGGCCAGTTAAAGGAAAGCTCTCAGTGAGCATGCTGACAAGAAAATATGCCATGCTGAACAGGATTGGTACAGCAAACTGGGTGCCTACCAATCACACATCTTCAATATCCACTGGCTTGGGCAGATTTATTTATGCTGTGGGGACTCAGACTAAGCTGGATTATGGTGCCTACATATTTGATCAGACCTTGAAGCATGCTAGCTCTTCTGCAACAAAGCTGCCAATAGCTTTTCCCTCCTTGCTGTGTGGTATAGTGCTAAGTCAATACCCTGGGATCCTCACTGAGAAGGACACAGTCTGCAAAAGAGAAAGCCCTCTGGCTTTTCACTACAAACTGTTCCTAAGTCATCATGCAGCAGATGTTGAAGCACCCTCTGGGACATCTGCAGGTCCTTCAACTGCCAAGACTCCAATCTCCAAGGCTGCATTGATTGCTGAACTGAAGAGCACTTGTAAAGAACTTGAAGCTAGGAAGCTGAAGCTTGAAGAAATCATCCAAAGGCTGGAAAGTGAAGGTGATCAGAAAGCTACTTCTGATGAAGAAACTGAGGAAGATGAAGAAACTGAATGTGATGAATCTGAGTGATCATTGTATGTGAGGAAAAATGTATGACAGCTGCATTGTAATTCAGAATTAGTGAATTTGGCCCCAAATTTGTGTCTAACAAGGGGGAGAACAACAACAACAAAATGTAATGCTGTTTAATTATGAATGAAAAATCTGTGTGTTTGTTTATGAACTGAATCAGTGTGTTTTGATAAATATTTATGTTGCAACAAGATTGGATACATGTATGTTTGAGGGGGAGTAATATCAAATATGATTCAATAGAAAAGTAAAGCTATACTCTGATGAAAGATCTTCTGCTGCACTCTGATAACCAGAAAAGATGTTAGCCAAAAATTAGCCAAAGGGGGAGTTTGTAGATGTTTAGAATTGGAAGAATTTTTGACCAACAAGAAATATTGAATTCAGTTCAGAATGTCCTATCAGATGTTGGGACATTATCAAACAGAGTATAAGAACTTATTTCAGGATGTCTCACCAGATGTTGGGACATTGTGTAAATGACTTAAGTTCAGTTTTTCAGGATGTCCCAACAGATGTTGAGACATCTCAAACCTGTTACCAGAATTAATTATTGACTAACTGATCTGAGATATTTAAGGAGAGTTATCTGGAATTAATTATGGATGGATAAAAACAGAACAAGGCGCATCTGTAGGGAGTTTTATTATGAGAATTCAGTTTAAACAGAAGAACTAAATCACCTAGAATCTAGGAAGTAACAAACCCTAATTATAGGTGGAAGCTGCTGTGTTTTAGGACTGGATTAACCTACAGAAAGCCCAAATTATAAACACCTATTTAATCAACAAAAACTCACAGAATTGAGTACGAATTTCAGAAGACCAAATAGGGTGTTTATTGTTTTAATAGCAGGTTGTTTTTATTGTACCACTTTATGAGCTTTTAAGCATAAGTGCATTTGTGACTTGATTGAAACTGTGAAGTAAGATCAAGTTGTTTTGTTTGAAGAATGTCTTCAATTTTATTAAACTTGTAAACAAGATCACTGTGTGATTGAGGGGGAGTGAGTTGGTACTCATATCTAAGTTGTGTCTTAGGTAGAAATTGCATTGGGTAGATATTAAGTGAAAGATTAAACTGGGTTGTTTAAGTCTAGAATTAATATTACTTATAGTGGATTTCCTCCTGGCTTGGTAGCCTCCAGATGTAAGTGTGGTTATACACTGAACTGGGTTAACAAACTTCTGTGTTGTTTAATTTTCTTGCACTTTAAGTTTTGGTTAAATCTGTCAAGTGTTGGGACATCTCATAAGACATCTCATACCTGATCACAGAATTTCATAATTGAATAAAGCATACAAAGTATATAGCATAATATTAAAAGGGAAAAGAAATTGATTGAAAATTATAAAACCTCAAGGTTGCGGTGGAAACCGATTACAGTAGATGAATCTTGGTGATTAGTTCTACATGATTCGTCTCTTCGAAAGTAAAGAATAAAATCGTAAAAAAGTGTTTTTTAAGAGCAGCCGCGGCTGCTAGGTTAAATAGAAAAACCTAAAAAAACCCGTTTGCAATCCAACTGGGTCAAATACATAACCCAGTCCCAATTCTAAATTACCTGAAACTAAATAAAACTAATGCAGCAGCATCAAACGAAATTCTGGAAAATATAACTCTGAATATGACTTCGACTCCAACACGAAAGTTGTAGATCTCTCTCTTAGCTTTCCATCGACTGGTAGAACGCCTCAGTCGGATTCCTGGAACTCCGGTTATGATCATTTCCGTAAAAGCTGTTAAAACTAAAAATTAAGTACGAAAATTAAATTAAGCCAAAAATAAAGTAAATTAGAAAAACAAATTAAAATATAAAAATAAACAAAGAAAACTAAAGAAATGCCTAAGTGCAATCATGTAGGAATATGCACCAAAATGCACTGATCAAATTCCCCCATACTTGAACTTTTGCACTCCGAGAAAAAAAATAAACTCAAGACTTAAGAAACACAACATCATTCATACTCATTCTAGGCTACAAACTCTTCTTCGATTAAGATAGCATCGATAGGTAATAATCTTACACACTAAGGATTTCATAAGAACACAAATCCGCAATTGTGCGGTCATAAGCCTCCCTCATATACAAATCATTTTGAACCATGTTATTATGCCTAAGTCTAACTTACTCATCCTCCCTTTTTCTCTCTTTCATTCTAGTGCAATCACATTAAGCCCGTTATCTATGCATACACATGGTAAATAAGTCTGTTAGTGATTATGATCCATACTTGACAATATTTTAAAGTTACTTTAGTAACAACACAAATTTTTTTCTTAAGGTTTCACATCCGTTAGGCTAAATGACCGAGTGAGGGTCACCTAACTTATAAGGCGGATTCCTATTCAAATTTCTTTTTAAGCGCAAGATCATTCACTTATTTGCATCAGCTTAATTACTTAGTGTGATTTTTAGATGGTGTTGACTGCTAGATAAACTACTTAAGAGATATTAAGGAATGAGAACACAAGGCTATGGCATAACAAGTATTCAAAATGATTTCCTTATTCAGGAGACTTAAGGTGTTAAAACGATATCGGTCTTGTGAACTTTTCCCAAGTCTCCACAATCTAACCTTAAACTAGTCTATAGCCAAAGAAAAATTCAACGATTGCATGTGTTTCTAAGTCTAAATTTATTTTTTTATTGAAATTTTCCCAAGTCTCCACAATCTAACCTCAAACTAGTCTCAGACATCATCTTAATGGGTGAAAGAATAGAAAGCTGGATGAAACAAGGCAAGATTCAGAGCGGCAGGGCGTCAACCTCTGGGGTCAGAAATCCTTTCGTGAAGAGAAGGGAAGGAGAAGTTGGGTCCGTGTATGCTCAGAAGAAGAGGGGAAATATGAATGCTTATCATCAGGTGGCTCCCGTCACTATTTATGCTCCTGCTAGTCAGCAACAGTTTCAACAACCTCAACAACAACGCCAACAGGGTTATCAATAGCAGAAGGCTCCCCGTCCGAACTATCCTCCCAGAGCAAAATATAGGCATTTTGAGGCGCCTTCAATGTCGTACTCCCAACTACTACAAAATCTCCTTCAACTCCAGATGGTCCAATTGAGAACCATGCAGCCTCCGAAGTCAGATCAACTCCCAGTAGGTTACGATGCTAATGCCCGTTGTGAGTTCCACTCTAGGGCTCTTGGTCATAGCACGAAGAACTGCCAGGCTCTGAAGCATGTTGTTTAAGATCTGGTAGATTCCAAAGCGATCAACTTCGCTCCGACTCCAAATGTGCTACAGAATCCCATGCCTGGTCATGGAAGAACTATTGGGGTTGTTGATAGCGGTGAATGTCTGAACCTGATATCTGATGTCAGGGACGTGAAAAATTCGTTGTTTTCCATAAAAGCTTGCTTGGCTAAGAAGAACATATTTCCAGGCTGTGAAGAGAATTGCCCAGACTGTGTTAACTCCATTGATGATTGTGTTCGATTGAGATCGGGTATACAGAAGATGATGGACGAAGGAAGCATATAGTTTAATAGGATCGCAAAAGGAGACGAGGTATCAACTGTGACGATTTTCTACAATCTGGCACAAGTTCCTGCACCAGTTAGGGTGGCACCGATAACCATTACTACTTCTGGACCAGTTCCCTACCAGGGTGATAAAGCCATTCCTTGGAACTATGGAGGAGAGGTTTATTGCAATGGTCAGAAGAAAAACCTGGCTACATCCAGTTCATCTCCACACCATGTTGTGAATGTTGGGGTCGGAGGATTCACTAGAAGTGGCAAACTATTTGCACCCGAGACACTGAGAAGCAATGTGTTACCACCAAAAGACAATGCTGAAGCTCAAGCTAAGGCCAATGGAAAGTATCCCATGACAAATGATGCACATGCACCTATGACATATCCTAATATCACCTTCGATAAGGATGCGGAAGAGTTCCTGAGAATAATCAAGAAGAGTGATTACAAGATTATGGATCACTTGCAGCAGACTCCTTCTAAGATTTTGATCTTATCCTTATTAATGTGTTCAGACTCACATAGAAAGGCTCTATTTAAGATCTTGAACAATGCATACGTGCCACAAGACATATCCGTAAATCAATTGGAGACAGTGGCGTCGAGTGTAAATTCCAGCCATGGCTTGGGATTTACGGATATGGACCTAACAACTGAGGGACGCAGTCACAACCGCGCCTTACACATTTCCATGGAGTGTAAATGGGATATGCTTTCTCATCTTCTAGTATACACAGGGTCGTCATTGAATGTACTGCCGAAGAAAACACTGATCAAGCTGGATTACGATGGGGTTTTTCTTCGGTCAAGTGACTTGATCGTCCGAGCTTTTGACGGATCAAAAAGGTTAGTATTCGGAGAGGTAGAACTTCCAGTCAAGATAGGACCACATATCTTCAATACTACTTTTTACTTCATGGATATCCAACCGGCCTATATCTACTTATTGGGGAGACCGTGGATACATTCAGCAGGGGCAGTGTCTTCGACCCTTCACCAGCAACTCAAATTTGTCTGGGAAGGGCAAATTGTGACCGTGTGAGGAGAAGAAGACATTTTCATCAGCCACCTGGCCTCGTTCAAGTACGTGGAGATGGATGGAGATATTGTCGAAACCCCTTGCCAAGTCTTTGAGCCCATCAAAACTATAAATGCATCATCTTCAACTGCCTTATTAGAGGATACAAAGAAGGGAGCATCCATAGCCTCCTACAAGCAAGCCTTAAAATTTGTGGAATCAGGCGCAAATGAGGGTTGGGGCAAGATGATCGAGGTCCCAGAAAAGAAAGATATGTTCGGAATTGGCTACCAACCTGGTCAGTCAATGTCAGGACAAAATGCTAAAGGTCAGAAAGGACCAATCACCTTTACCAGTACGGGATGGTTCAATCACGACAACGTCTGTGCGGTGCAGGAAGAAACGGTTGATGGTGATTGCGAACTGGATGAGTGGATAAAGCCCTGTGCTCAGGGGATGCAACTCAACAACTGGTCGGTCAAAGCGATCATCCTCGTCACTCAACAGAAGAGTAATGTTTTTATGTTTTTATTCTCCTATATTCAAGCTCTATGCCTTGCCCGGGGCATAGCAGCTCAATGTAAGGGTTCATTATTCATAATGCAATATCATAATCATTAATAAAATGGACGTTTTTGCATTCATTCATATCCTTCCTTGTCTTTTCATTTTTTTGTTTTTGTTTAAAAATAAAAAAATAAATGGAAATGTTTTCCCATGTCTCACACCCTTTCTAAAATCTAGCATGAATCATCATTCATGCAGATGCTCCTCATCGGGTCTCATCAGTGACGACCTTGCTATGGCTCAGTATGACTTCGATAATCCGATTTACTTAGCCGACAAGGAAGGCGAAGAAGATTGTGACCTGCCCGAAGAACTGGCCAGATTGCTCAAGCAAGAGGAGAAGATGATTCAGCCACATGAGGAAGCCGTTGAGGTGGTAAACCTGGGCACAGAGGAAGACAGAAAAAAAGGTCAAGATCAGGGTCGTGTTCGAAGAAACTGTCAAGAGCCGCTTGATCTCCATGCTCCGAGAGTACGTCGACGTCTTTGCCTGGTCTTACCAGGACATGCCCGGGTTGGATACTGATATTGTGGTGTACAGGCTGCCTCTCAAAGAAGACTGCCCGCTGGTAAAGCAGAAATTGAGACGAACACGCCTTGATATGGCCATCAAAATTAAAGAAGAGGTTCAAAAGAAGTTTGATGTTGGATTCTTGGTCGTAACGAGCTATCCTCCATGGGTTGCGAACATTGTGCAATCCCCAAGAAGGATGGTAAAGTCAGAATGTGCGTGGATTATCGGGACCTGAATCGGGCAAGCCCCAAAGATGACTTCCCGTTTCCGCATATCGATGTGCTAGTTGACAACACTGCCTAATTCTCTGTGTTTTCCTTCATGGATGGCTTTTCAGGCTACAATCAAATCAAGATGTCGTCAGATGACATGGATAAAACAACGTTTATCACCCCATGGAGCACCTTCGGTTATAAAGTGATGTTGTTTGGGTTGAAAAATGTTGGAGCTACATACCAACGTGCAATGGTGACTCTATTCCATGACATGATTCATCACGAGTTTGAGGTCTACGTCGATGACATGATTGCGAAGTCACAAACAAAAGAAGAACATTTGGTCAACTTAGCCAAGCTTTTTGACAGGCTTCGAAAATTAAGATTGAGGCTAAACCCGAACAAATTCACATTCGAGGTACGTTCCGGTAAGCTGCTGGGCTTTATCGTCAGCGAAAGGGGGACTTAGGTCGACCCCACGAAAGTAAAAGTAATTCAGGAGATGCCTGATCCGAAAAATGAGAAAGAGGTATGAGGCTTCTTAGGGAGGTTCAACTACATTGCAAGGTTCATCTCTCACCTAACAACCACATACGAACCTATTTTCAAGCTTCTGAGGAAGAATCAGGTCGTCGAGTGGAATGATGATTGCCAACAAGCTTTCAATATAATCAAGGAGTACTTGCAAGAACCTCTGATTCTCATGCCTCCGGTACCAGGGATACCCCTAATCATGTACCACACCATTCTCGAAGGATCAATGGGCTGTGTGCTGGGTCAGCAGGATGAGTCTGGTCGAAAAGAGCACACAATCTATTACCTTAGAAAAAAGTTTACTGACTGTGAGACCCGCTACTTACTGCTCGAGAAAACTTGTTGCGCTTTGGCATGGGCTGCTCGCCGACTAAGATAGTACATGCTGACTCACACCACCTTACTGATTTCTAAGATGGACCTTGTAAAGTACATCTTCTAAAATCCAGCTCTAATTGGAAGAGTAGCCCGATGGAAAATGATTCTGACGGAGTACGATATCTAGTACACTTCACAAAAAGCAATCAAGGGAAGTGCATTGTCGGATTATCTGGCCCAGCAGTCGATTGATGATTACCAACCGATGAAGTTCGAGTTTCCGGATGAGGATATCATGTTCCTCAAGTCGAAAGACTGTGAAGAACCACTCCCGGAGGAGGGGCCAGACCCCGAATCCAAATGGAGTCTGATGTTTGATGGAGCCGTTAACATGAACAGAAGTGGAGTTGGTGCTTTTATTATCTCGCCGGAAGGGATCCATATGCCCTTCACTGCCCGGCTAACACTCGAATGCATTAACAATGAGGCTAAGTATGAAGCCTGCATAATGGGCATCGAGGAAGAAATCAACTTGAGAATCAAGAACCTCGAGATCTTTGGCGATTCTGCTCTAGTCGTCAACCAAGTTAAGAGAAAATGGTTGGTTCATCAACCTCATTTGACTCCTTACAGGGACTATACCAGGAGGTTGCTGACTTTCTTCACAAAGGTCAAGCTGCACTACATACTTCGAGACGAGAACCAGTTTGCTGATGCTCTGGAAACCTTATCTTCCATGATCAAGGTTCATCAAGAGAACTATGTGCCTCGAATCGATGTCTCTCGTCTCGAAAAACCAGCATATGTATTTGCAGTTGACAGCACTGACGATAGCAAACCCTGGTATCATGATATCAAGCTATTTCTAAAGTCTCAGGAATACTCGGATGGGGCATCAAGCAAAGACAAGAAGACCCTCAGGAGGTTGGCATGTGGGTTCTTCTTAAATCAAGATGATGTGCTCTACAAACGGAACTTCGACATGGTCCTGCTCAGATGCGTGGATAGACACGAAGCAGACCTGTTAATGCAAGAAGTCCACGAAGGCTCCTTCGGTACTGTTGCACCCCAAAATTTGCCCTCACCAAGACAAGACATTGTGTACTAAGGTGTCCCAAGAGGTTCAAAATGTTCACAAGGTTCACAAAGTATCTCAAGAGGTTCACAAGGTTCACAATTAGTCAGAAAGTTTGACAACTCCCTTAGACAATGCATCCTCCTAAGCAATGCATCTTAAACTAGGGTTTTGACTTTCATCAGGATAAATAGACTTCCAAGACTTCAAGTGAGCTTCATAGCATCCTATATGTGTTCAAGAATCCCCATGTCAAGTTTCAAGACTTTCCCAAAAGATTTTCCCAGTCAGATGATCAGATAGGTTAAAATCAGTCAAGGCAGTCAAAAAGTCAAACTGAGGTCAACTATGGTCAAACCAAAGTCAAACTTCATGATATTTTGCCAACATCAAGTATATGAAGTAAAATTCATCATTTGATCAAGGTTTGATCATGATCCATCAAGGAGATTTCAGATCATCAAGAATCAGGAGTTTCTAAATTAGAGTTTTCACAGGAAAAGTCAACTGAACTTTGACCAGCCATAACTTTCACATGATTCATCAAACATTTTCCATCCAAAGCTAATTTTGAAGGAAATTGAATTCTCTACAACTTTGTGTCTCACAAGCCAAGCCCAAAAATGCTTCATTTGGAAGGTATGAGCTAAGACATTATAGGTCCTTTTAAAAGTCAACAAAAAGTCAACAACTTCCAAAGAGCATAACTTGAGAATGGTAAAAGATATGGACATGAGACCAAAGATGTTGGTTAGAGGACTCTTTAAGCTTTCCAAAATGTCCAAGAACAACTTCATAGCATTAAAATTGAAGGATTTGTGTCCTTGCAAAGTTGGGAAATGTTTGGGAAGTTTATGAAGCAAATGAGGCCTTAAAACCAATTTTTGCTAAATGAGCCCACCAAATTGCCATCCAATCTTTATAATATCATCAAGCACGACCCAACCCATGCCTTTTCTGATTTTTTATATTTTATTTAATATTTATTTGAATTTTATTCATTAAAATACAAATTAAATTAAAATAAAATATGAAAATCATATATTTGGATGAGATTATGATTCTAGAAGGTCATAAACATCAATTATAGATGATTGATCTGATCCAAATTCGTGCTAGCTTGATTTGGCAAGGTTAGATGTGATCTATTTTCAATATTTGAAAGATAGAAACTTCATGATCAAGTCATCATTACAAAGCCCATAAATCCATGACTTTTTGACCTAATTTTCATCTCTACATATACTTGAAGACATCCCAATCACAAGGACACGAATGGGCAGCCTCAAGAACAACTCTCAAAACTTCAAATTTCATCAAAAATTCAAAATTCAGATTCATCTTTAAAGGGTAGAAAAAGGTATTTTGAAGACATAGAGATGATCTTTGGACATCACTGAGTCTATCCCAACCCTCAAACGCATTCAACTCATGCTCATATGACCAACCCGAATCCATATTGTTCATATTCTTATTTTTTTCGATTTGGATTATTTATGCAATGATAATGAATTCTAACTGTATATTTGTGTTAGTGATGATGTTTACATTCTTTCTGGACAAAGAAATTGAAGGATAAGGACATAAACCGAAAACGACCATTGTTAGCGTTCTTGAACCATAATTAGGGTTCTTTGATTTAGACCATATAAATTAATTTTAAGGACATAAATGAACTGTGTGAAGTGTGGTGATCATAACCATGTGTTTAATTTGATGAATGGTTGCATATTCATGATGATATGAGATTGGCAGGTTTCAAGTGCAGGAAAATTCGCAGGAAATGTGGCAACAAAATTCGTAGGTAATTTCGCAAGTCAGGAGGTTGAAGACGAAGCAGCTTTGGCACGAAATACGAATTCAAAATTTGACTTATTTTTATAATATATGTTTGTTAGTTTATTCACAGATAAGGCACTTGGCTCAGTTGGTGAAGTGTTAATGGTTATAGTCATCAGGGCGTGGGTTCGAATCCAGCCCTCAACATTTTTTTTCTTTTCTCAATTATTTCACCTGCTTTATAATATGATGGATGTTTGGTGGTTCCATATCACCAGCTGCAGGCGCAACCTAGTGGAAATGTCTCATTCAGGTATAGGGGAGGTCCTGGGTTCAAATCCAGGCCTCCCCATTTTTTTAACCTAATTTCTTTATTTTGCTTTTTCTTATTTATTTTATTATATAAATTGTATTTTCACATAAATTGATTTTAAACAAAAGTATAATATATTTTCATAGAATAAAAAAAAACTTTATATTTTTTAAAATCAATATCTTATTTTTTTCAAATATAATTTGTTTTTTATTTTATGTTTATATTATTATCCTATATATTTTATTTTGTAAATAATCAAATTAATATTTTAATTCAAATTGTAAACCCTAATTTTATCTTTAAGATTTCTAACCCTAATTTTTATTTAATTTTAAATATTAAACTTAATTAATTTTTCTAATATCTAATTAAATAATTAATCTTGTTTTTTTTTTGAAATAATTATTATACTGTTTATTATCATTATTATAATTCCTTATTTATTTTCTTCTTAAAAATTCTTAAAAATTATTTATTTAGCTTAACAATATTCTCTTAAATTCTATATATTCTTGTATCTTTGTGCTAACCTTTTCTTCTTATAATTATTTTATCACTAACCTTTTAGTTATTGTTTATTTTATTATATATTTATTATTCAATTGTTTTTATTATAATGTAACTGCGAAAGCTTTGTAATAGTCGTAGTTTATTATTGTTTTATTGTTTATAAATATTCTTGCCATGGTTAGTAATTATAGGGAGTGATAATATGTTTGTAAATTAAAATTAATTTAGAATGACTTACTTAATAAGATAAATATATGAATATGAACACTCACACACGTAAGTCGATCTTTGATCGCCATCTCACACTTTCTAAGGTTATCCCTCATGTTGCCTAACTATAAGGTCAAGTAAGGTGTCTTAAAGCAAAGTCCATTTTCATAAAATATCATCAAGTCCCTTTAAGATTATAAGATCAAGTCCCTTCAATGTTGCCTACGCTAAATGATCTTGTCCCTCCGAATAAAAGATGATAAGTCCCTTCGTATTGCTAAGACACCTTACAATTGCCTAAACACAGATGTCCCTTCATATGTCCCTTATAACATCCAAGGTAATGACTACATATTCATTAATAATAGGGATAGTCTTACCATTGAAAGAACATATAAGAACAATAAAGATTTAGCATAGGGTAGGTTCCTCTTAAGTACTTGCTCACTTTTCTTCAAAATACTTCATTACACTTCACATTTCAAACAAATTTTCAAAACAAAGTCTTTATATACATCCATACAAGGATCATTATAAAGTACTTAGAAAATTTTCAATCACACACTACACTTTCTCAAAACAATTTAAAGTGAGCTAAGTAACTAAGAGCCCATGGATAACCATGGATATAAAGGGTGCTAACACCTTCCCTTTGTATAACCTACCCCCCGAACTCAAAATCTTTATAAGGTCTTTCCTGTTCTTTTATGCCCTTTCCTTTTGGATAAAATAAAAGTCGGTGGCGACTCTTGCTATCCGCAACATTTAACTAAAGTCAGTTCTCCCACCGTGTTACAGAACTGGCGACTATGCTGGGGACTTAATAAAAGAGGGGTACCCTTAGGAATTAAGATCACTTTAAATTTGTTTGCATTGTTTGCTTTACTTTACTTGTTGGGTGCTCTTATGTGTGAAAGATCCTAACCCGGATCTAGTGTACCTTAGGTAAATGGCAATAGACCAAGGAAACTGTACGGCGTATACCGATATGGTTGATCTGGTGGCCATAGTTAGTGTGGCTTCTTGGTTGGTGCTTATGTTCCTTAAGTAAAGTTGAGGATAATATGAGGCTGCCATATGTTGTCAATACACTAACTAACTTTTAGAACCTTAGTCATCCCATCTTGGCCTTTAGAAAGTAGTGAGATAGCCGACTTGGGTGAAGACTGAAGTTGGTTGATACTCGATGCTACACTCATTGAGATCCTAAACTTAGAGGGTTTTGGTTGGCAAGTAAGTTGCCTACTGAACAACCACCCTTGTGAAGGATCAATGATATTGAGATCCCTTAGAACCTGATTACTTTATAGGACAGGATGAACCAACTAAACTTCAGGGGAGGGTACTTACCTTTAAACCTCATACAAACCTTCAAACCTAGGGCTATTGTGTGACTTGTTTGTGTGTGCCACATGTTTGTGATTGAGCATAACATCATCATCATGCATCATAAGCATAGCATTTTTACTAACCATTTCAAGGACCAAAGGATTTATCTTTGTTCTTTGTTGCAGGTCATGGCTTATGCTCGTAGGAATACTATCAGGATCAACTTTGTAGGAATACCTCCTAAGCTTAAGGAATTGGTCTCTCAAGTTTCTGAAAACTCCCAATTCATCAAGAGGCATGGTCACCTACTAGATCTAGTCACTTCAGGGTTCAATGAAGACATGATGAGTGTTCTGTTTCAGTTCTTTGATCCTAAACATCATTGCTTCACATTCCCCGATTATCAGTTAGTTCCTACAATGGAAGAGTTCTCCAAAATGTTGGGTATACCTATCCTTGATCAAAGACCTTTCACAGGCTTAGAGAAAGAGCTTAAACCTGAAGTCATTGCTGCAGCCCTACATCTGAAGAAATCAGACATTGTCCTAGAGACAAGGAGTGGAGTTAAGGGTATCCTTGCTAAGGTATTGATGGAGAAAGCTCAAGTGTTCCTGAAGGCTATGAGTTATGATGCTTTTGAGGAAATCTTAGCCCTATTGATATATGGCTTAGTATTGTTCCCCAATCCAGACCAGTTCATAGATGTACACGCCATCAACATATTTGTGACTCGCAATCCAGTGCCTACATTACTTGGAGACATCTTACATTCTCTCCATACACGTACTACAAAGGCACGAGGAACTCTGATGTGTTGCATACCTTTATTGTCTATGTGGTTTATTTCTCACCTTCCCCGATCAGTGATGAAGAATGAACAAGGGTTCAGGTGGTCTAAGAGGATCATGTCACTTTCTCATTCAGATATTCATTGGTGCTCTAGATCTATGGAGAATGTTACTATCATTGACCGTTGTGGGGAGTTCCCTAATGTGCCACAACTTGGCATAAGAGGGGGCATTACCTACAATCCTTCCTTAGCTCTACGTCAGTTTGGTTATGCTCGGAGTGATGGTCCTCATGATATGCTTATTCAGGGTATTGTGTTTGACTACGACAACGATCTGCAAGGTTACCGTCAAAGGTTCATACGAGCATGGGGTAAAGTGAACAAGGTTGACAGCAAGACTCTGGAACCCAAGTACACTATTCCTATGGAACCTTATCTCAGATGGATGCGATCTCGTGCTCAGACTCTTATGATGCCATATCCTGCCATCCTGCCAATCACCATGGAGCCTGTTGCTAAAAGAGATACTTCTTATATCATTCTTCATCCAGACATGCCCACTGACATGGAAGAATTACAGAGGTCCTGGATCCAGTTGAAGGAGCAAAGAGATACTTTTGAGACTCATTACAAAGCTAGTCAAGAAAGAATCATGGAGCTAACAAAGCAACTTCACCAGGAGCGGAATCTCAACTCATACCTCAACACAAAGAGGAAGCGTCCATGGGAGACTTAAAACCCCATTTTTTGTATTTATTTCATTTTTGTTGTAAGCCCAAGAGGAAAACAAGTTTATTTGATTACTAATAAAAGTTTACTTTTTGGTTGTTTAAACAAATTTAAATCTTGCGATCCTTGAAAACATTGCATATGCATTTACACACCATATCATTGCATCACAGGTTTCTTATGTACAGGTATCTTATCTTCTCGCTGTTTATTTCAGCAGAAATGGCTCTTGAACAGACTGTCAAAGATCTCCAGGCTCAGAATGCACAATTCCAATAGTTGATTCTGAACTTGTCCAAGGGACAAGATGAGTTGAAGACACTGCTGGCTAAGAAGAATAAGAAGACTAGAAGATCAGGAGGCCTTATTAATTTGGGAAGAAGGTTCAGAGGTCCTGTCAAGACCAAGGAACAGGTTGATGATTATGAGTCTGAAAATTCTGAGAAAGAGGGAGGTAGTCTCCATGATACTGTGGGAGATTCTGATTCTGAAGAAAATTATTATCATGATCCTAATGAAGATAAGTACAAGATGCTGGTAGACAGGATGAATGCCATGGAGTTACAAAAATCTTCTGGGTTGGATTTTGAGGATCTAAGCTTAATATCTGGAGTGGTTATACCTATTGGTTTCAAGGTTCCTGTTTTTGTGGTGTATGATGGTGTCTCATGTCCCAAGCTACATCTAAGGTCCTATGTCCGGAGGATTCAACCACATACTGCTGATAAGAAATTATGGATTCATTTCTTCCAAGAGAGCTTGTCTGGAGCTCAATTGGAATGGTACTATCAATTGGAGAGTGTCAATATTCGTGATTGGAATGATCTTGCTGAGGCCTTCTATAGGCAATACCAATATAATGCTGATCTAGCACCTACTCGCATGCAGCTCCAAAGCATGACTATGGGTGCTAAGGAGAATTTCAAGGAGTATTCCCAAAAATGGAGAGACCTGGCTGGTAGAGTTCAACCTCCTCTGACTGACAGGGAGCTAGTAGATATGTTTATGAGTACGCTGAGTGGTCCTTTCTATAGTCATCTCATTGGAAGCTCATCATCTGGTTTCACGGAGCTGATAATGACTGGAGAACGTGTGGAGAGTGGTATAAGAAGTGGTAAGATACAGGTGGGTGCCTCTTCATCAAGCGCTGCAAAGAAGCCCCCTAGTGGGAAGAAGGAGTCTAATGTTGTGTATGGTCAGCCTAGTCGTAACAGAAGTCACCAATCTGTGGGAGCAGTTCACATTTCTAATCCTACTCCTGCAGCACCAGAGCTACCACAGAGCAATCAACAAAAGCCTAGAAGACAATTCACCAAGATCAACATGTCACTGGCCCAAGCCTTGCAACACATGTTGAAAGGGGAACTCATTACTTTGAAGGACCCACCTCAGAATCCTAATACTTCCTCTCCTCGGTACAATCCTAATGCACGATGTGCCTATCATTCTAATTGTCCGGGACATGACACCAACAACTGCTGGATATTGAAAAACAAGATTCAAGATATGATTGAAGCTGGAGAGATTGAATTTGACCCTCCTGGGACTCCAAATGTGATTACTGCTCCCATGCCCAATCATGAGAAGACTGTTAATGTTGTTGATGAAGTTTCATATGTTTCCTCAGTAGCAGATGTGACTACTCCCTTATCCATTATCAAGAAGAAGTTGATACAGGCTGGATTCTTTCCAGGTTGTAATGAAGATTGTTTTTATTGTGCCTACAAACCTGATAGTTGCTGGAAGTTGAAAGATGGTATTCAACGCCTCATGGACAATTACACTATATTGTTTGAGAGGACACCTTCTGTGGAAAGTATGTGTGAACATCTAACTCGAGGTGCGAAGGTCGAAGATGTGGATATGGTTGATAAAGTGCCAGTGAAGATTACCTCCAAAGGCCCTGTCAAGATCACTTCCAAAGGACCTATCAAGATTACTGCTGAAGGTCTGGTGAAAACTGTTGCTGAAGTTAGAGTGCCTCCCATGATTATTACCACTCCTGGCCCTATTCCGTATACTTCTGATAAAGCTGTACCCTGGAATTATGGTTCTGATGTTTATATCCATGGTGTTAAACAGGAACCTCTGACTGATACACCTGCTACTAATGATGACCTTGATGTTGATAATATTGCTGGATCTAGTAAGATCACCAGAAGTGGAAGAATTTTCTCTCCTCCGGCTACCTCAAAAAATACAGTTACTCCAACTACTACCTCCACTTCTGAACCAAGTACCGATGCTCGAGGAAAAGGTCCTGTGGTTGAACCTATGCAAGCTGAAGCACCGACTACTGAGAATCTTTCTAAACAGATGGAAGAAGTGCTGAAGATCATTCGCAAGAGTGATTATGATATTTTTGACCAGTTGGGGCATACTCCCTCCAAAATTTCCATGTTGTCTTTGTTGCTGTGTTCTAAGGCTCATGCTAAAGCCTTGATCAAGTTTTTGAAGACTGCTCATGTACCAAATGAAATTTCTGTGGATCAATTTAAAAATTGTGTTGCACATCTGACTTATGATAATGGTGTAAACACCCCAAATTTTCCCTCACTAAGTTCACACCATGGCTTGTGATCTTTTCATTTGCATGAGTTCAATCATATCATCTCATATTGCATTTTTGCTTCACTGCATTGGTTCAAAGTCATCTGCACCTACGGTTTGTGATCTGAGAAATCCCTGAGCCATCTGAGCCACTCCAAGAGTCTCCAATCATCTCAAGAGGGTCCATGTATGTTCAAGTATCATATTGTATCCTCCCAAGATCAAGAAAGTCAGGAAATCATAAGAACTGAGAAAGGCATGGAAGCAGAGCCAGGTTTAACTGCACAGATGACCTAAAATTAGGGTTTTGGTTTCAGAGGCCACAACTCCAAATTTTTTGGTCATTCTTGTTTCTATTGGTCTCTATATGATATAAGGATCCTACATACCAATTTTCATGAATAAATTCAATGGGGAAGGCATCTGATCATTAGATGACTTCTTGAGCAAGTCAGTGCAAAATCAGGGCATCTGAGGCCCCCACTCATCCAACCAAAGGGTCTTCTCCATCATTTTGGGTGTATATGATATTTATTTGTTCTTAGAAGAAGTTATAAGTTCACAAAATTGAAGAATTTCAAGCCATTTGCAAAGTTGCCATTTTGGGAAAGTGACTTGTAATGCAAACTTGCCATTTTGGGAAAGTTTTTCAACCTCCTCTTTTTGATTCAAAAATGCTTCAAATGAAAAATTCTTGGTCATGAAAGTTGTAGATTGGATCAATCCCTTTTCAAAAAGTACAAGAACTTGATCTAATTAATCATAGAACTCAAGTTATGGCCTTGCAAAGTTGGGAAAACTCACAAAATTTCACTTATGAACCAAAGAGGGAAACTTGCAAAAACTCATACCAAGGCAAAATGTGACCTCAAAGTGACTTCTAACCATTACACAAACATCATACATGACCTATAATTCAGAATTGCCCAAAGAATTCTCAAGTTTCATGCCTTGATCATCAAGTATTTCAAAAGGGGCCAAAACCTTCACAATTTGCAAAACCACCCACAAACTTCATCCCACTTGCTATCTTGCCTCAATCTAAATTCCATGGACCTCCCTAAAGCCAGCTGCGTAGGACATGCCCTTGTCCTTGGCCTGCCATGAGCCCATACCTCCAAGGACAACTTTGTTGACTTTATGCAAATTGAGCCATACCAATCAAACTGCTCCACAACAACTCTCTGCCCAATCAGAACATGTTATGTGGACCTCAAGCAAGCCAACACACACAACAACATAGGTTGAATCCTCCCACAACTCAGCATTCACCAAAATTCCCTCTTATGCATTTCTCTTAGAAACACACAACTCAGCCATCAAAACTCCAAACTTTTTCCACCATTCATCTCCACATTCATCACTGATCATTTCCCACCCTTCATTTTGCCTTGAAACACCCCATATCAAAAACACGATTTTCACATTCCTTGACCTGAGCTTCAACAAACTTCACATAGAGGCCATATAAACTCCAACCAAGCATTGCAAACTCTTGAGGAAGATCATTGGAGGAGATTTGAAGCAAGAAGACAGCCAAAAAGCTCTAGGGTTGAAAGCTTCACTTCAGGTAGCCATGGAATTTATTTTTCCAGAACTCTTGTTTTAAGTTTCTAAATGCTCAAGCTTGCTTCCCTGAACACACTGAACTTGTTATTTTTGAAAATGATGAAGAATTGAGAATGTATGGCTTGTCTGAAAGTTTGGCCATTTTTGATATTTGATTCGTATCTTGTTCTTGAGGCAACATAAATTGGTTTTGGGGGTAGATTCGTGTTTAGGAAGCTTTGGGGGTTTGATCTGGAGCTTTACAGCTCTTAAAATGACCTAGGGAAGATTTTGTTCTTGGGGGTTGGCCGGAGAAGACGACCGAAACCACTGTTCCGGCCGTCTGAGGTTAGTTTGCCCTAATTAGGGTTAGCTGATTAATTAGGGGATTTTTGAATTTGGGCCGTTAGATTGAGTCTCCCGCGCGTGATTGAGTGGTCTGGATCATCTCATTAATGATTAATTAGGTTTATTAATTTAATTAATTAAAATTAGCCAGGTTTGAACATGGGCCGTCCAGATGCGCGCCCAGTCAAACCTCTTAAAGCCCAGGATGCATCCCAGCCTTCCATCCAGCATACTTTCTTTTTATTTGATTTTTATTTCATTTATTTCATTTTAATTTGTAAGAATTTTTAAAAATAGCAAATGACATCAAAAAATTCTAAAATTTTTTATCCAAACCTTTATTAATTTTCAGAACCCAAAAATATTTTTATTTTTATTTTTTGCATTAAAAATTATTTTTAAATCATTTAAATGATTATTTTTAATTAGTTAATGAGAATTAATTAATTAAAAATACATTTATGTATTTAAAAATCCCAAAAAATTCAGAGAGCATTTTCAAACATTTACAAACATTTACAAACTCATAAGACAAATTTCTTTTTGGTTTTGATCACACTTTGAAAATTTTCATTTGAATTAGGGTTCTTTAATTTGAATATTTTTAACCCTAACTTCAAAAATTCATAACTTTTGATCCAAGTTGAGTTTGTGAATGGTTCTTTTTGCATTGTGTTATGCATCCTTTCAAGCTTCTAAAAACATTTTTGTTTCATTTTTATCTTGCATTTTCATTTTGTTTGGCATTTTTCCTTTAGGATCACCCTTAAAACCCTAGCAAACTTAGAAAAATCATAAGTCCTTTAGGGTTTAGTTTCTGACCTCCCCCTTTGGGCAGTGAACTTATATAGGTTTAGGGTACCTTTGATCCCATTTTCAATTTTTTTATCTCATGCTTTGCTTCTGATTTTGAATTTTGCATCTCATGTTGTACATAAACCCTAATATTTGCCTTCATTTGCATTCATTCTTCATATGCTTGCATACATGAACTTTCCATGACATTTTATGCATCCACATGACATATAAGACATCTTAGGACATATTAGAAACATGCTTGATCATTTCCTCATCCATTTTGCATGCTTTTGCTTTCATTTGATGTCATATGCATACATGAACTTTCATGCCTCTTACATGTCTCATTTGAATCCCCATCCTTTGTATGATCATCCACATCCCTTGACATACATTTGCATCATCCCATAGCACCATTTACATCATGAATATGCTTCTGATTTTGGTTTGCATCCTTGCATTCATTCCATTTTCATTTCATTTCATTTCTATTTGTTAACTTTTCAGGTGGTAAGTGTTTGAGAAGTGAATTTGCCTTCACTTCTCGTAATCTCTTCTCATCCCTTTTATGCATCCATTTCTATATTTTACCTTTGTACCAGAGTGAGGTTGCTCATTCATGCTCCTTCCTCTCTCTCTATTTCTTCAAGCAACTTATCTTCTTAAGTGAAGTAAGTTGTCTTGCCTCTTCCTGATTCTCTTTCCTTCATCCTGCATCTTCCTTGGTGGCTTTTCCTTGAAGATATCTTGCAAGCCTCATGAACCCTAAGAATACCCAAGCATGATAACAATTAGGGTTTGATTAGTCACCCATTTAGTTTTACCTTTGTGTCATCTTTTGTGTCCTCTCTTCTCATCTCATAATCAAGGACTAAACCTTAAAGGTTTTAAGGCTTTGTGATTAAGCTTATGCCTGCATCCTTCTATTAGGATGGAGTGTATAACTTTAATCCTAAGTGTTAAACCCTTAATGTGTTTAAATCCTTAACCAATCCATCTAATGATCACTAAGACATCAAGCTTGTAACTTGGGCCTTGCATTAGGGTTCTAATTATTCCTTAATTGGTTAAGAAGGACTAACCCTAGTGTTAATGGACAAGTCCCCCTCAAGTTGTCTTACAAACCATAAAACTCATTTCTTAATCTCACCATTAATTAAAATCCACTCTAATAAAGGTTTTTTTTGTCATGAGGTTAATCCCTAATCATGGATTAAGTTGAGGAGCCTTTCTCATCTTAAATGTTCTCATCTATTATCCTTCTATTAGGATGGTGTAATGAGTCCATTAAATCCTTGATTATGGCTTAAACTCATTACTTAACACTAAACAAAAAACTCCAAAAACATCTAAGTAAATGCAAGTAGGTTAATGATCTTAATCCTACATCATGGTGACTAAGTGTGAGGTGTTTACTTCATACTTAAGGTACTCTCATTACCCCTAATCCGAGGGAGGATGTGATGAGTTTACTAGCCCTTGGTTTAGGCTTAAGCTCATTTTCTTATGACAAACCTCAAAAAGCAATAAAAGGTTTAAAATATCAAAAACAAACAATAATCGTCTCCTCCGGGATTCTTTTCTCATCTCATTCACTCACAAACGAGAACTCGTTTCTTCCGTCTAATGCAAGACAGTTAGCACCTGAGCCAGACATGTCATACACTTGAGCATACACAAGTAAGCAGTTCACAAGTCAATTTATCTTTCAGTCTCTTTGAGTCGAACTACGGTGTTCTGACTTCCTCATTGCACGAGAGGATACGTAGGCATAACCTAACAGTTATCGAACAAAAGTCTCTGTCTCTTCCCCCCTCTTCCAGCATTATTCTTTAAGCCTCATTTCTGAGCACTTCACTTCACTTTCTTGCACTGACACCTCTACATTCTTCTCCAGCTTTTGCACATAGACAACACTGACACTACCCCTTTTGAACACAATCTTTCAAGCGTGGATCCTGTCGAGTACGACGGACAATCTGGGTGCTAATACCTTCCCAGGTTGTAACCAACCCCCTTTCTCAGTTTCTCTTGTTCGCAACCTTCTTATCCATCTCTTCTTAGGTTTATGCAGCATTACCTTTCCTTCGGGATAAAAATGCCTAGCTGGCGACTCTTTTCATTCTTCTCCTTCGCCGACCATTTGCGTCTGTACCCATTCTGACCAGGTGTCATTTGGTGGGAGCGACAGCTTGGCGACTCTGCTGGGGAACTTGTATTGCAACCAGGGCTTCTGGTTCCTTTTGTGGGTTCCTCCTAGCGCTTGTTTGATTTGTGTTTACTGGGGTGTTATGTGCTATGTGTGTTTATTGCATTGTGCTTTATTTATTGCTTTGTGTACAACTTTATTTACTTGCTTTCTTTACAGTTTTGCATATTTCATACTGTCATTGTCACTATGCTGGATCTGGTTTTCTGTTTTGGTGGGTGGGGTTCCATTGAGAGTTTAAGGTCCTATACCTGGGACATGAGTGACACCTAGGCTAGAGTGGTTCATGTTCTTTCCCATTCCATTTCGGTCTGGTGCGGGAATATGAAACACGGTTCAGATGCGGGTTTCTTCTTGAGAACTCTGTGCTACAGATTTCCTGTAGTGCTAGGGCTATCTAGGAAGCCTGCTAAGTCTGGATGACCTTTATTATGACCTTCAGAAGCTGAAGTGAATTAGAGGAGGATCTTTTATGGTTATTGTAAACACTGTACCTTCGGGTTAGAAGTGTTTACACTTCTCATAACTGATCCAAGTCTTAGGATCCTTGTTCTAGAACAATACATGTGAGAGGGTTGGGTTGTTTACAGGTTTGCAGGAACCCTTGGCCACATCATACCCTGTTACTTTTTTGTTTAAGAATACTCCACTTTGGATAGTTCTTGTGATTAACCCTGGACATATGACTCTTTATTTGAGTCCCCCACCCTGGTTACTGGATTTCTGGGCCTTCATCCGGACTTTTGAACGTACATGGACCTTATATCAAGACAGATAATCAGATCCAGCTTGATCACAAACCCTTGCATATCATTTGCATATATCATCATTGCATCATTTGACATTTGTTTATTTGTTTTTCAGGGTATCCACTTCATTGTATCTTGGTTTTGGTTTTGACCCCTTCTTCTGCATAGACCTCTGCTTCAACTGTCTTCATCAGTTATCTGCTTTAGTTATCCCCATCACCACCAACACTAGTCTGTCGGTGGTCCACCTTCAGCATCAGTCTGTGATCTTCATCAACATTTGTCTTCAGCTTCTTCAGCAGCACTCATGACTACTCCCAGGAAGAGCAACATATCTTATCACTTCTTTGAGCCTGTATTGACTGGTATCAGGCAGGTCCAGTCACTCATCACACCTGACCACATCCCACTATTTAGAGAGCACTATGGGGGTATCTTGGATATGGTTATGGACCTTGATCCTTCTCAGAGGAGCATGATCCACACATGCTTGCAGTTTTATGATCCACCACTGAGATGTTTCACCTTTCCAGACTTTCAGATGGGACCTCTGTTGGAAGAATTCTCTTTGTTGATTGGAGTGCCTATCAGAGGTGGAATCCCCTTCAACCCAGAGATGACTGCTCCCAGAAGTGAGGAGATAGCAAGGGCACTGTACTTGGAGCCTGCCCTTATTGAGCAAAGTATGACAACAAAAGCTGGGATTCCTGGTCTGCATTTGGACTTCTTGATTTCTCAGGCCATCCTGAAGGTTTCATTGGGAGAGTGGAGGGCAGTCTGTGCACTGTTAGCCCTCAGCATATATGGTGCTATACTGTTTGCAGATGAGCCAAAATTTGTCAACAAGAATGCCATCCATCTGTTTCTTCTGAAGAACCCAGTACCCACAATGCTAGGAGATTTTTACTATTCCATCCATCAGAGGAATGAAAAACAAAGGGGGAAGTTGGTAAGATGTTGTGCTCCTTTGTTTTACACCTGGCTGCTCAGGCACCTACCCAAATCAGATGCTTTCTTGAACCCACATCAGCAGAAGAATTGGGCCAAGAGGTTCATTGCCTTGACTTCAGATGATATCAAATGGTGCACCCAGAGCACCAAAGGCAAGGACATTATCACCAGATGTGGACAATACCCAAATGTGCCTCTAATAGGAGTAAAAGGTTGCATTAATTACAAACATTTTACTGTTTAAGAGACAACTGGGCTATGCTTTAGTTCACCCTCCCAGCGGACAGGATTTAGCTGAGACCCTATATTGTGAAGTGCAACCTAATTCAGCTGCTGTCAGACAAGCATCCTGGGCTTGGGATAACATCCAGACAAAAGGGGTAGCTATTCTTGGAAGAAATAACAATGTTGCTTCAGCTCAGTACTCAGACTGGTCCCGTACCAGAGCTCAGATTACCAGAATGTCTTTCACCTTGGAAGCCACACCTGAATCATCTACAGTACAGCCTGCAGCAACAGTTAGCCTGGAGGAATTTGAAAAGTTGAAGGAAAGGAATGACCAGCTATCTCAAGCTTTGAAGAAGACTCTTTGGGAAAGGAGTGATGGTCGCCTGGACATTGAGAGATTGGAAAAGCTCAGAGTTGAGCATCTGGCCAAAATTGAAAAGACAGAGGATTACATAAGGAAAGCAAGGGCTGGGGAACAGATATTGAAGAATGCCTGCAAGGAGGCCAAGATTCAGAAAGCTAGGGCTGAGCACTATCTGCAAGAGAGTCAGGCTAGGTGGGTCAGGATCACCGAAGCCCGTGCACAAGAAGACCAGAAGATTCAAGCTAAGATTGAACAGTTGGAGGCCAATGAGAAGAAGCAGCAGGAAGCTTTGTTGGCAGCTCAGAAGGAGATATCAGAATTGAAGCTCAGAGCAGGATTGAAGAGATCAAAAGACCAGGATAGGCATAAGAAGTTGACTACTGCTATTTCTACCAGGAACCTCCTCATTAGGACCATTACAGAGCACCCAGCTGGTCCAGTGACTGAGGCATTCCTGAAGGAGGTCAGGGAAGATGAGTTTGGTTTGGATGTCTGATTCTTTGTTTGTCGTTCTTTCCTTTTAATGTACTTTTCCTTTTGTTGTATTTTGACCCTTCATGGGCATGTATTGTAAAACAAACTATGTATTGCTCATCATTTGTAATATATATGTTAGTTTGCTTTCTTTGGGCTTTCTCTCAACAACATCAAGCATCTTCCTCGAGGTCTGGAAAGGTCAAAACCAAGAACCAAACCGGATACCTTGGAAAACAAATAAGCATACTGCATTGCATACTAACTTTGTTTTTGTTTTGTAGGTTTTGTTATAATTATTGTTTCTAACTTTGTTGTGATCTCAGGAAACATTGCTCGTCGCCGAGTGTTCCCTGTCAACCGCACGCACCGGTACCCGACTCGTAACAACCTTCCCGGCATTCAAATGGAGCAAGTACAACAGGATCTGACTGAGGTCAGAAATCAGATGGCCAATGAGAGAGTAGAGATGAGAAATCAGATGTCTCAGTTTATGGCAGTGATGACTGGCTTAGACCAGAGTCAAGAAAGGTTAAGAGAGCTGGTGGAAAGACAAACTCCTGAAGAGCCTCATCTGGGAACAGGGGGAACTAGCAACAATGAACAGGGCCAACCTCGTATTGATCCACCAGAGTATGGACCTCATCTGAATCCAGAAGTTAACATCCCAAGGAATGTTCAAGGTAATACTGCTGGGGGCAGAATCCTGCAAGAGGATCCCTAAGAAGAACAGTTTACTGTTATAGGGGCTAGAGATGAGGTATATGATAGAAGATTGGACGAGATTGCTGAAAAGTTAAGATCTTTGGAATCTCAGAATTCTTTGGGCTTCGACGTGATGGACATGGGCCTAGTAGATGGGGTGAGAATTCCCCACAAATTCAAACCCCCATGCTTTGAAAAGTATAATGGTACCTCCTGCCCACGAACTCACCTGCAATCTTTCTTGGGAAGGCTCAAGGCTTATACCATGGATGAAAAGTTATGGATGTTCTACTTTGAGGATAGTATGACTGGAGCTTCGAGGGAATGGTATTCGCACCTGACTAGAGCCACCATAAGATGTTGGAAGGATTTGGCCGAAGCTTTCATCCGGCAATATCAGTACAACCTAGACATGGCTCCCAATAGAACTCTTCTAATGGGCATGTCTCAGTCTTCTAGAGAGAGCTTTCGGGATTATGCTCAGAGGTGGAGACAACTGGATGCTGCTGTCCAGCCACCCATGTCAGAAAGAGAGATGGCTGACATGTTAATGAACACATTGCAAGGGACTTATATTGATAGATTTGCTGCCTTCTCCTCTACCAGTTTTGCTGATGTGGTCATAGCTGGTGAGAGAATTGAAAGCCTATTGAAGAAGGGAAAAATCTCCGACAGTGGTGCAAGTTCTTCCGGCAATCCAAGAAAACCTTTTGTGGGACCCCGAAGGGCAGGTGAAACAAATTCTATTCATGCAAGCCGGGGCAGGCCCCAGTATTCTCACAGGTCAGTAGCAGCTGTTACCATCCCAGCTCCAGTATCACAACAACCATTGTATCCTTAACAACAACAACCACAGTATTAACAACAAGCTCATTATCCACAACAAAGGTCGTATAAAAACAACAACGGTAATCAACAACAACGTCCTTTCCAACAGAGGCCATCACAAGCAAACAGGGTAATTGACCCAATCCCAATGCCGTATGCTGCACTCTTGCCACAACTCCTAAAGCTCAACCTAGTTGAGTTAAGGATGTTGGCTCCTCTGGATCCTCTTAATCTGCCAAAGAACTATGATGAAAATGCCAGGTGTGCATTCCACTCAAACGCACTGGGGCATAATACTGAAAAATGCAGGGCCCTACAGATGAAAGTCCAGGATTTGGTGGACTCAAAAGCTCTCAATTTTGCGCCTCCTCCGAACGTCACAAGAAATCCAATGCCTAGTCACAACGGGCCTAGGATTAATGCTATTGAGGAGGGAAAAACATCCACATTAATTAGTAGTGTTGCACATATCTGAACACCTTTGGTTGAAATCAAAGCTCAGTTGTTAGAATGCCAAGTGTTCCCCGGGTGTGAGGTCGGCTGTGGATATTGCAATATTGCCGTTAATGGATGTGAGAGACTGAGAAACGGCATAGATGGCCTCATTAGAGATGGCACTCCTCAGATTACAACAACAGTTACTACAACTCCAACAATTCCTTCATCAACAATCACAGATACTCCTACAACATCAGCAACCCTTGTTCCAACAGATTCTGCTACAACTCCAACAATTACTCAATCAATCACTTCAACGAATACAAGGTCAGTCACAATTCCTTCTACAACGACAACACCCATTACTCCATCAATTCCTACTACAACTTCAACACCCGTCCAGTCAACAGTACCATCTACAACATCAGCAACAGTTAATGAAAGCATCTCAACGGTTACGATATACTACGATCCCGCAAATGTTCCTTCCAACAACTCACAACAAAATGCTACTCCTGTCAGAGCTCCAGTTACCATATATTATGATCCACATACCATTGTGGTCCCCTCTGCAGCTGCTATCAATCCGGTCACTATCACAATGCCTGGGCCAGTTCCTTACGAAAGCAATAATGCCATCCCTTGGCATTATGGCTCAGATCTATACTGCGAGGGGCAGAATATCACTTTAGAGTCATCAACTTCTTCACCTCAGATAGGCAATGTGGGGGGAGGAGGAGGCTTCACTAGAAGCGGACATCTCTTTGCCTCGCAAATACCAAGACCCATTGCTGAAGCAAAAGCTGCTGCTAAGGCAAAAGGGAAGAACGTGGTGCAAGAAGAACCAGGTGCTAAAGAAACTTTGAAGACTCCTTTTGATCAAGAGGTTGATGAATTCATGCGGATAATCAAGAAAAGTGATTATAAGGTGGTGGACCAGCTTCACCAGACACCTTCCAAAATCTCCATACTATCATTGCTAATGTGCTCAGAGGCTCATCGGAACGCACTATTAAAAGTCATGCACGCAGCTTATGTGCCGGAGGAGATTACTGTCAATCAGTTAGTGGCTGTGGTTGGAAATGTCAACGCTAGTCATGGACTAGGATTTACCAACGCTGATCTGACAACGGAAGGTCACAATCACAACAAGGCTTTGCACATTACCTTGGAGTGTAAGGGTGCAGTTCTTTCTCACGTGTTGGTGGACACGGGGTCATCACTCAATGTCCTACCCAAGAAAGCCCTTGTGAAGCTGGAACATGATGGATTGGCACTACGCCCAAGCAACTTGGTAGTGAGAGCCTTTGACGGTTCTAAAAGATCAGTTCTGGGAGAGGTAGAGTTGCCGATAATGATTGGCCCACAGGTTTTCAAAACGACCTTCTTTGTGATGGATATACAGCCTGCCTACATCTGTCTATTGGGTAGACCATGGATACACGCCGCTGGCGCTGTGACGTCAACCCTTCACCAGAAGTTAAAATTTGAGTGGGAGGGCCAAGTCATTACCATTTATGGGGAAGAGGATATCTTCGTTAGCCAGCTGGCTACTTTCAAATACATTGAAATGGATGGGGAGATCCATGAGACCATGAGTCAAGGGTTTGAAGCCCTTAATATCAGTGAAGCATCTGCTGTGTCTGGGACGTCCATCACATCATATCAATAGGCCCGGAAGGTTGTTGAGGAGGGTACCGCTCAAGGTTGGGGCAAGCTGTTGCCAGTTGAAAAGAAAGAAGACCGATTCGGGTTGGGTTACAGACCAACTCGACAAGCTTAACCAGAGGCTGCAACAGAGCCCAAGTTTGTCAGCGGGGGAATGCTCACCCCGGATGCTGTGAATAGTTTGGAAGATGAGTCAGAAGACGAGCGCAACCTGGAAAACTGGATACGTCCAAGGATCCCGGGTAACCATGTCTCAAACTGGTCTTCCCAGGAAATTATAAGAGTTACTCCTGCAGAGTAATTATTATTTCCTGTCTTTAAGCATGCATCAAGTCCTGCATCTTGCCCAAGATGTCAGGGCTCATTTTGTAATCGGGCCATCTTGTATTTTGTGCAAACGATCAATTAATGAATATCAGGACATCTTTTGCAAATGAGTCTTTTCTTTTCCGCTCACTGTTTTTCATTCTTTATTTTTTGAACAAAAATAAAATGGCAATGTTTTTCAAAATAATAACTTCATTTTTCACTTTTTTTCTAAATAAGATAAAACTGATCACTAAAATAAACAAATCTAAACCCTTGCAGAGAGTGCCCTCCAGACTGCACCGACAACGACACTGCTATGACTTCGTATGACTTTGACAATCCGATTAATCAAGCCGATGAAGGGGTTGAAGAATATTATGAGCTACCTAAAGAGCTAGCCAGGTTATTGAGGCAAGAGGAGAAGTTTATCATTCCTCATCAGGAGGAAGTTGAGACGGTTAATCTTGGTACAGAAGAAGACTTGAAAGAAGTGAAGATCGGGGCCTGTCTGCAAGATTCAGTAAAAGAGCAACTTATTGACATTCTTCGGGAGTATGTGGATGTTTTTGCTTGGTCTTATCAGGATATGTCAGGGTTGGACACTGACATTGTTATGCACAAGCTGCCTCTAAAGGAAGATTGTCCACCAGTAAAACAGAAGTTGCGCCGCACTCGCCCGGATATGGCCATGAAGATAAAGGAAGAGGTATAAAAACAGTGGGACGCCGGTTTCCTTGCTGTAACTAGTTACCCGCCGTGGGTTACTAACATTGTACCCGTGCCTAAGAAGGATGGCAAGGTGAGGATGTGTGTGGATTACCGAGATCTGAACAGAGTCAGCCCGAAAGATGACTTCCCATTACCTCACATTGATGTATTGGTCGACAATACGGCTCAGTTCTCGGTGTTCTCCTTCATGGATGGATTTTCAGGATATAATCAGATCAAGATGTCACCTGAAGACATGGAGAAGACAACTTTCATCACACCCTAGGGCACATTCTGTTATAAGGTAATGCCATTCGGACTGAAGAATGCTGGTGCCACTTATCAACGGGCTATGGTAACATTATTCCATGACATGATCCATAAGGAAATTGAATGTTATGTGGATGACATGATTGCCAAGTCCCTCACAGAAGAAGACCACCTGGTGAATTTGTTGAAGCTATTCAAGCATCTGAGGAAGTACCAGTTGAAGTTAAACCCCAACAAATGCACATTCGGGGTGCGATCCGGTAAACTGCTGGGATTTATTGTAAGTGAGAAAGGGATTGAAGTTGACCCTGACAAAGTCAAAGCCATTCAAGAAATACCTGCACCAAAGAGTGAAAAAGAAGTTCGGGGGTTTCTAGGTAGATTGAACTACATTTCACGGTTCATATCTCACCTTACAGCAACCTGTGAGCCTTTGTTCAAGCTGTTAAGAAAAGAACAAATGGTCAGGTGGAACGAAGACTGCCAAAGGGTTTTTGACAAAATCAAGGAATACTTACAAGAGCCTCCAATCCTTATGCCGCCAGTCGAAGGAAAACCTCTAATAATGTACTTGACAGTATTAGAAGAGTCAATGGGGTGTGTGCTGGGCCAGCATGACGAGTCTGGTCGAAAAGAGTATGCAATTTACTACCTAAGCAAAAAGTTTACCGACTGTGAACAACGTTATTCACTGCTCGAGAAAACTTGTTGTGCTTTAGCGTGGGCTGCTCGCCGACTAAGGCAGTATATGTTGACCCACACTACCTTGTTGATCTCAAAGATGGACCTAGTCAAATACATATTTGAGAAGCCAGCACTTACCGGACGGGTTGCCAGATGGCAAATGATTCTCATAGAATATGACATTCAGTACACATCTCAGAAAGCCATCAAAGGCAGTGTATTGTCTGACTATCTTGCGGAGCAACCCATTAATGATTACCAGCCTATGAGATTTGACTTCCCTGATGAAGACATCATGTTCATAAAAGAAAAAGATCATGAAGAGCCTATTCACACCGAAGGGCCTGACCTAGAAGAAGAATGGACCATGATGTTTGATGGGGTTGTTAATATGAATGGTCGTGGTGTTGGTGTTGTACTCATTACACCTAAGGGAGTCCACATGCCTTTCTCGGAAAAACTCACCTTTAACTGCACTAACAACGAAGCTGAATACGAAGCCTGCATTATGGGTCTTGAGGAAGCCATTGACCTCAGGATCAAGACGTTGACTGTATTCGGAGATTCGGCTCTGGTAATTAATCAAACCAACGACAAATGGTATACTCACCAGGAGCATCTGATACCTTACCGGGATTATACGAGGAGATTACTCACATTATTCACGACAGTCAGACTTGAGTATATCCCTCGAGATGAAAATCAGTTTGCAGATGCTCTGGCTACCATTTCATCCATGATCAAAGTTCAAGCTGCCAACTTTGTGCCTCGGATTTCAGTATCTAGACTTGACAGACTAGCATACGTATTCTCAGCAGACCTTGCTAAAGATGAAAAGCCTTGGTTCTACGACATCAAATGCTTCTTAGAGGATCAAACATAACCACCTGGGGCATCTTCCAATGATAAGAAGACATTAAGAAGGCTGGCTGGTAGTTTCTTCCTGAATACTGATGGTTCCTTGTACAAGAGAAACTTTGATATGGTACTTCTCAGATGTGTTGATAAGACAGAAGCAGACTTGTTGATGCACGAGGTGCACGAAGGATCTTTTGGTACCCATGCTGGAGGACATGCAATGGCTAAAAAGTTATTAAGATCAGGCTATTACTGGATCACAATGGATGCAGAATGTTGTGCCTGTAGATGTTTAGAATTGGCAGAATTTTTGACCAACAAGAAATGTTGAATTTAGTTCAGGATGTCCTATCAGATGCTGGGACATCATCAAACAGAGTATAAGTAAATGAACTTAATTCAGGATGTCACACCAGATGTTGGGACATTGTATCAGTTAATGAAGTAAGTTCAGTTTACAGGATGTCACATCAGATGTTGTGACATTGTATCAGTAAATGAAGTAAGTTCAGTTTTTCAGGATGTCCCAACAGATGTTGTGACAACTCAAACCTGCTACCAGAATTAATTAATAACTAACAGAACTGAGTAAATTAAGGAAAGTTATCTGGAATTAATTATGGATGGATAAAACAGAATAAGGCGCATCTGTAGGGAGTATTGTTATATGTCTTCAGCATAATCAGAAGAACTGAATCACCTAGAATCTAGGAAGTAACAAACCCTAATTCAAGGTGGAAGCAACATGCGTTTTAGGATTGGATTAACCTACAGAAAGCCCAAAATCCAAACACCTATTTAAACAACAGAAACTCTCAGAATAGAGTACGAATTTCAGAAGACAAAATAGGGTGTTTTGTGTTTTAATAGCAGGTTGTTTTTATTGTACCACTTTATGAGCTTTTAAGCAAAAGTGTATTTGTGTCTTGATTGAAACTGTGAAGTAAGATCAAGCTGTTTTGTTTGAAGTATGACTTCAATTTTATTAAACTTGTAAACAAGATCACTGTGTGATTGAGGGGGAGTGAGTTGGTACTCATATCTAAGTTGTGTCTTAGGTAGAAATTGCATTGGGTAGATATTAAGTGAAAGATTAAACTGGGTGGTTTAAGTCTAGAATTAATATTACTTATAGTGGATTTCCTCCTGGCTTGGTAGCCTCCAGATGTAAGTGTGGTTATACACTGAACTGGGTTAACAAATTCCTGTGTTGTTTAATTTTCCTGCACTTTAAGTTTTAGTTAAGTCTTCAAGTGTTTAAACATCTCATTCGACATCTCATACCTGATCACAGAATTTCAATTGGCATCAGAGCAGGCACCTTGCCTGTTTATACTGGATGAGATCTAGGGACTGCAAATTCTGAAAATATGGACAGAGATGTAGTATCAGTAAATAGACCACCTATATTGGATGGATCTAATTATGACTACTGGAAGCCAAGAATGGTTGCATTCTTAAGGTCACTTGACAATAGGGCCTGGAAGGCAGTCAACAATGGATGGGAGCACCCTGTCCAAGACACCAAAGATGGAGCAAAAGTGTTGAAACCTGAAGAAGAATGGAGTAAGGAGGAAGAAGATTCAGCACTTGGCAACTCCAAGGCCTTAAATGCTTTATTCAATGGCATTGATAGGAACATCTTTAGACTTGTGCATCATTGTGAGCTGGCCAAAGATGTTTGGGACACTCTTAAAATAACTCATGAAGGAACATCAAAGGTAAAGATGTCAAGACTTCAACTTCTCACCACCAAGTTTGAAAACTTGAGAATGAAGGAAGATGAGACAATTCATGAATTCTACATGAACATCTTAGAAATAGCCAATACTTCTGGAGCTTTGGGAGAAAAGATGAGACAATTCATGAATTCTACATGAACATCTCAGATCTTTGCCAAAAAGATTTGACATGAAGGTCACAGCAATAGAAGAAGCTCAAGACATATGCACAATGAAAGTTGAAGAGCTCATTGGTTCCCTTCAAACATTTGAGATGGGAATGAATGACACAATTGTAAAGAAGAACAAAAGCATAACCTTGGTGTCAAATACTGATAAAGAAGAAAATGATGAATCAGAAACTGAAGAAAATTTATTTGAAAACATTGCTATGCTTGGCAGACAATTCAAAAAGATTCTCAGAAAGGTGGAAGACAAGACCAGACCAAGTGGAAGATACACAAACTCTTCTGAGAACAAAAGACCTTATGATGCTAATAGAAGGTCAAATTATGATGAAAAGACCAGTCAAGAAAGAGGAATTAAATGCCATGGATGTGAAGGATATGGACACATCAGGAATGAATGTCCTACCTATTTAAAAAGGAAAAAGAAAGGTCTCTCTGTAACCTGGTCTGATGAAGACTCAGGAGGTGATTCAGAAGAAGAATCAGCTAAGCATATCACTGCTCTAGCTGGATTATGTGAATCTGAAAGTGAATCCAGTGATGGGGAGCTTACTTTTGAAGAACTTGAGCAATCATACAGAGAACTAGTCAAAAGAAGCACTGAAATATGCAGGGAGAGTATAAAGCTAAAGAAGCAGATTGAGGCACTAAAGGATGAAAAAAGCAAGTGATCTAGAGATCATTGACACCTTAAAAAATGAAGTAAGTCTTCTCAACTCCAAGTTGGAACATATGTCCAAATCTGTTAGAATGCTGAATAGTAGCTCAAGCACACTGGATGTTATTCTCAACAACAATAAGCATTCAGGGGATAGAAGTGGACTGGGATTTAACAAAGCTTATAAGGCTGATGCTAGCACCAGCAAACCTACTTCAAATTCCATACAGTCAAACAAGATGTCCCAACAGATGCTTCAACATCATGAAAAGAACACAAAGTCAAACATAATGTTCCAACAGATGTCTCAACATCATGAAAAGAACATAATGAAGAAGAAGTATCAAAGATGGAGATGTCATCATTGTGGAAGGTTTGGACACATCAAACCTCATTGTTACAAGCTGCATGGATATCCAAATCAGATGTATCAGCAACCCCCTAAGCAGAAGATAGAGGATATCAAGAAAGTATGGGTTCCTAAAGCTAGTCTTCATGCTGATCAAAGCTACATGTCCAAGAACAAGTTCAACAAACAAACTGGGAGCTCTTCTAATAGACACTACACAGGGCAGAGGCATCAAAAGAAACCTCAATACAAATGGTCAAAGAAGAATGTTGCATATATAGCTCATACATCTCTAAGAGTATCAGCTAAAGAAGACTGGTACTTTGACAGTGGATGTTCAAGACACATGACTGGATTGAAAAATCTGCTAGTAGACTTAAAGTCATATTCATCCAGATATGTAACATTTGGGGATGGAGCTAAAGGAGAAATCAAGGGTGTTGGGACCTTGGACTGTCCAGATGTACCAAGACTGAATGATGTGCTGCTAGTAAAAGGATTGACTGCTAACTTGATCAGCATAAGTCAATTATGTGATCAAGGTTACAGTGTAAACTTTACCAAAACTGAATGCATAGTGTCAAATAAAGAACAGGAGGTTGTCATGAGAGGAGCCAGATCTAAAGACAACTGTTATATGTGGGAACCTCAAAATTTCAGTCCCACTTCAACTTGCTCTTTAGCCAAAGAAGAAGAAATGAAACTATGGCACCAAAGACTGGGTCACCTTCACTTCAGAGGCATAAAGAAAATCATATCTATGGAAGCTGTGAGAGGTATTCCTAAACTGAAGATTGATGATGGAAAAATATGTGGTGAATGTCAAATAGGCAAACAAACCAAGATGTCCCATCCAAAGCTTCAACATCTGACAACTTCCAAAGTTTTGGAATTATTGCATATGGATCTTATGGGACCTATGCAGGTTGAGAGCCTTGGTGGTAAGAGGTATGCCTATGTGGTGGTTGATGACTTTTCAAGGTATACATGGATAAATTTTATAAAAGAGAAGTCTGATGTATTTAATGTATTCAAAGATTTATGCCAAAGAATACAAAGAGAAAAAGCCAGCTGTGTGGTCAGAATAAGAAGTGACCATGGAAAGGAGTTTGAGAATCAAAAATTCTTAGATTTCTGTTCTTCAGAAGGAATAAATCATGAATACTCTTCACCAATCACTCCTCAACAGAATGGTATTGTTGAAAGAAAGAATAGAACTATTCAAGAATCAGCAAGAGCTATGATCCATGCTAAAAAGTTACCTTTGTACTTCTGGGCTGAAGCTATGAATACAGCTTGTTACATCCATAACAGAGTCACTCTAAGGAAAGGAACTTTGTCCACAATCTATGAAGTCTGGAAGGGCAGAAAACCCACAGTTAAGTACTTCCATGTGTTTGGAAGTAATTGTTATATTCTGGCTGATAGGGAGCAAAGAAGAAAAATGGATCCTAAAAGTGATGAAGGAATTTTTCTTGGATACTCTATAAACAGCAGAGCATATAGAGTATTTAATTCTAGAACTAAAGTTATCATGGAGTCCATAAATGTGATAATTGATGATGCTCCTACAGATGTTACAGAAGATGTTGGAACATCTGCTGACAGCCAAACTGAAGCTGAAGAAAAGAGGGATCATTCTGACTTCACTCAAACTGATGCAAGGACAGAACAATCCAGCAAACCTCCCTCCATCAGAATCCAGAAGGATCATCCCAAAGATTTGATAATTGGTGATCCCACCAGAGGTGTAAGCACTAGATCAAGAGAAGTGATTTCAGGTTCCTGTTTTGTTTCAAAAATAGAACCTAAAAACATCAAGGAAGCTCTTACTGATGAGTACTGGATTTGTGCTATGCAAGAGGAATTAGGACAATTCACAAGGAATGAAGTGTGGAATCTTGTTCCTAGACCTGATGACATTAATGTGATTGGAACTAAATGGGTGTATAAGAACAAGTCAAATGAGCAAGGAGTTGTTACAAAGAACAAAGCTAGACTTGTAGCTCAAGGATACACACAAATTGAAGGAGTAGACTTTGATGAAACCTTTGCACCAGTAGCAAGGCTTGAATCAATCAGACTACTTTTGGGAATTGCTTGTATCTTAAAGTTCAAGCTATTTCAAATGGATGTGAAAAGTGCCTTTCTAAATGGATATCTTAATGAAGAAGTATATGTAGAACAGCCTAAAGGATTTGTTGATCCAAGCTGTCCAAATCATGTGTACAAACTAAGAAAAGCTCTTTATGGACTGAAGCAAGCCCCAAGAGCATGGTATGAAAGGCTGACTACTTTTCTTATCAAGCAAGGGTACAGGAAAGGTGGAATAGACAAAACCTTGTTTGTGAAGGATGATGAAGGTAATGTCATGATTGCTCAAATATATGTAGATGACATTGTCTTTGGTGGGATGTCAGACAGGATGGTTAAACATTTTGTCACTCAAATGGAATCTGAATTTGAGATGAGCCTAATAGGAGAACTAACCTACTTCCTTGGATTGCAAATAAAGAAAATGGAGGATTCCATGTTTATTTCCCAAAGCAAGTATGCTAAGAACATTGTCAAGAAATTTGGGATGGACAATGCTACTCATAAAAGAAATCCTGCCCCCACACATTTAAAGCTGACTAAAGATGACAAGGGTGAGAATGTAGATCAAAGTCTATACAGAAGTATGATTGGAAGCTTATTATATCTGACTGCTAGTAGACCAGACATATCCTTTACAGTAGGTGTTTGTGCAAGATATCAAGCTGATCCAAAAGTCAGTCATCTAAACCAAGTCAAGAGAATTCTGAAATATGTCAATGGTACTTGTGACTATGGCATAATGTACTTTCATGGATGCAAACCAATTCTCACTGGCTTCTGTGATGCTGATTGGGCTGGAAGTGCTGATGATAGAAAAAGCACTTCAGGAGGATGCTTCTTTTTAGGAAACAATTTGATTTCTTGGTTCAGTAAGAAACAAAATTGTGTATCCTTATCTACTGCTGAAGCTGAATATATTGCAGCTGGAAGCAGTTGCTCACAATTGGTTTGGATGAAGCAAATGCTCACTGAGTACAATGTCCCACAAGATGTCATGACATTGTACTGTGCCAACTTAAGTGCTATTAACATATCAAAGAATCCTATCCAACATAGCAGGACCAAGCATATTGATATCAGACATCACTTCATCAGAGATCTTGTGGAAGAGAAAGTGATTTCATTGGAACATGTAGCTACAAATCTGCAGTTGGCTGATATATTTACTAAAGCCTTGGATGCTACCCAATTTGAAAACCTAAGGGGTAAATTGGGAATCTGCTTATGTGAAATTTAGCAGTTATGGAGATGTGCCAACATGTCATATGACATCGTGTGGCATGATCACCGGATGGCAACACTAGTCTGGTCAAGCACCTTGTGTATTCCACTCCTAGAAATTCTCCAAGTAACGGCTCTTATAAGAATATCAGCTCACTTTCAGCTATTCATCTTCTCATCATTTACTCACAACAACTTGCTTGCTATAGCTAACTTTCAGAGATCATCAAACTCAACCAATCTCAATCTCTTTCTTCTCCACATTCGAAAATGGCTCATCACCAAAACCCTAACATTTCTGAAGAAATCCTCAACAAGGAAGATGTGGTGCATGCAACCCCCATCTCTGTGGTACCCATGGATTCAACTCCAATGGACGAAATCAGAGGAAGTGTTCCTCTTGCTCAAAAACCAAGAACCCCTACTGTGAAAAGGACAAAGGATCCTGTACTCAGCAAGGCCAAAGGCATGCCTTCACCATCAAACACCACTCCAAAAGCTTCTGCATATGTGGATGATTCCATAAAAGAGCTGGTAAACAGGATCTTATCTGAGCAAAGAGTGGTAAGTGGCATATCCATCCCTCTGAACACCATGCCAGCTCCACAAGAAGATCAACAAACTCAGGCTGAAAAGGACACTCCTGCTCAATAGGATGTCCCAATAGATGTTGAAACATCTGATGACCAGCAAAAGGCCTCATCTGATGCTGCTGATGAAACATCTGAGGACCACAAAAAGGACTCCACTGATAGTGATGAAGAAACATCTGAGGACCAGCACAAGGCCTCCACTGAAGATCAAACCTCTGTTGATCCACCAGCTGAAGAGGAGACTGCTCAACCTCCTCCTGTTGTGAACATAGAGCATGATTCTGATACAGAAATCATTGCTTCTGTCAACCCTAGCATAGCCAAAAGGCTTAGAACCAGGAAGGAAAAGAAGAGTGCAAGACATGCAATTCCTGAGAAGAAGCAAGCTACACCAAAGAAGGACAAAGCTAAAGTTGTCTTTGGTCCTACAAAACAATGGAGCAAGGTGCAAACACAAAAGAGGAAAGCTGTCACTCCTCCAGATTCAGATGTTGAAGAGGATGTCCCAACATCCCCACCAAAGAAGAAACCAGCACCTTCAAGGTCATCAACTGCTATTCCAGAAGCTCCTCTGGACAACATTTCTTTTCATCATGTGTCAAGTGTGAACAGATGGAAGTTTGTCTATCAAAGAAGGGTAGCCCTTGAAAGAGAGCTGAGCAGTAATGCACTTGAGTGCACTGAGGTAATTGATCTCATTTCTTCTGCTGGCCTATTCAAAACTGTATCAAATTTCTCTCCTTGCTATGAGCTGCTAGTCAAGGAATTCATAGTCAACCTCCAAGAAGATTGTGCTGATGGTAAGTCTGCTGACTTCATAAAGGTTTATGTAAGAGGGAGGTGTGTGGAATTCTCTCCAAGGGTTATCAACCACTACCTTGGAAGAGAATCTGATGGTCCAAATGAGTTAGGGAAGATTGATAACCAGGTCTGCAAGGTTATCACTGCCAATCAGGTCAAGACTTGGCCAGTCAAAGGAAAGCTATCTGTTAGCATGCTGACAAGGAAGTATGCCATGCTGCATAGGATTGGCACTGCAAACTGGGTCCCTACCAATCATACCTCCTCAATATTAACTGGTTTGGGCAGGTTCATATATGTTGTGGGCACCCAAACAAAGCTGGATTTTGGAGCTTATATCTTTGATCAGACATTGAAGCATGCTGGATCATCTGCAACAAAGCTGCCAATTGCCTTCCCTTCCTTGCTGTGTGGAATAATGCTGAGTCAGTATCCTGGTATCCTCACTGAGAAGGACACAATTTGTAAAAGAGAAAGCCCTCTGGCCTTCCACTACAAGTTGTTCCTGAGTCATCGTGCAGCTGATGTTGAAGCTCCCTCTGGGACATCTGCTGGTCCTTCAAAGGCAAAGTCTCCAATCTCCAAAGCTGCCTTGATTGCTGAGCTGAAGATCACTTGCAAAGAACTGGATGCAAGGAAGCAGAAGCTTGAGGAGATTATCCAAAGGCTGGAAACTGAAGAAAGTGCTCAGAAAACTGCTGCTTCTGATGAGGAGACTGAGGAAGAGGAAGAAACTGATTGTGAGGAGTCTGAGTGAAACTTGTATGTAAGGAATATGTAATGACTGCTGCTGCATTGTAATTTTGAATCAGTAACTTTGGCCCCAAATTTATGTCTAACAAGGGGGAGAACAAGAACAACAACAACAATGTATGATGCAGTTTTTAATGAAAAACTTCTGTTTGCTTCTGAACTAAATCTGTGATGTTAATGAAAATTTCTGTTGCAACAAGACTGAATACATGTATGTTTGAGGGGGAGTAAACTCACACATGACTCAACAGAAAAGAACTGTTATTCTCTGATAAAAGAACTTCTGCAGCACTCTGATAACCAGAAAAATATGTTAGCCAAAAATTAGCCAAAGGGGGAGTTTGTAGATGTTTAGAATTGGCAGAATTTTTGACCAACAAGAAATGTTGAATTTAGTTCAGGATGTCCTATCAGATGTTGGGACATCATCAAACAGAGTATAAGTAAATGAACTTAATTCAGGATGACACACCAGATGTTGGGACATTGTATCAGTTAATGAAGTAAGTTCAGTTTACAGGATGTCACATCAGATGTTGTGACATTGTATCAGTAAATGAAGTAAGTTCAGTTTTTCAGGATGTCCCAACAGATGTTGTGACATCTCAAACCTACTACCAGAATTAATTAATAACTAATAGAACTGAGTAAATTAAGGAAAGTTATCTGGAATTAATTATGGATGGATAAAACAGAATAAGGCGCATCTGTAGGGAGTATTGTTATATGTCTTCAGCATAATCAGAAGAACTGAATCACCTAGAATCTAGGAAGTAACAAACCCTAATTCAAGGTGGAAGCAGCATGCGTTTTAGGATTGGATTAACCTACAGAAAGCCCAAAATCCAAACACCTATTTAAGCAATAGAAACTCTCAGAATAGAGTACGAATTTCAGAAGACAAAATAGGGTGTTTTGTGTTTTAATAGCAGGTTGTTTTTATTGTACCACTTTATGAGCTTTTAAGCAAAAGTGTATTTGTGTCTTGATTGAAACTGTGAAGTAAGATCAAGCTGTTTTGTTTGAAGTATGACTTCAATTTTATTAAACTTGTAAACAAGATCACTGTGTGATTGAGGGGGAGTGAGTTGGTACTCATATCTAAGTTGTGTCTTAGGTAGAAATTGCATTGGGTAGATATTAAGTGAAAGATTAAACTGGGTGGTTTAAGTCTAGAATTAATATTACTTATAGTTGATTTCCTCCTAGCTTGGTAGCCTCCAGATGTAAGTGTGGTTATACACTGAACTGGGTTAACAAATTCCTGTGTTGTTTAATTTTCCTGCACTTTAAGTTTTAGTTAAGTCTTCAAGTGTTTAAACATCTCATTCGACATCTCATACCTGATCACAGAATTTCAGTGCCTATGCAAGAAAGTGCCACAAATGCCAGATTTATGCAGATAAGGTGCATGTGCCTCCGAATCTTTTGAATGTGATGTCTTCACCTTGGCCCTTCGCCATGTTGGGCATTGATATGATTGGCAAGATTGAACCGACTGCTTCAAATGGCCACAAATTCATCCTGGTAGCCATTGACTATTTTACCAAGTGGGTTGAAGCAGCTTCATATGCAAATGTCACCAGGCAGGTGGTAGCCAGATTCCTAAAGAGAGACATCATCTGTCGGTATGGAGTGCCCGAGCGAATCATTACTAACAATGGTTCCAACTTGAACAATAAAATGATGGCAGAACTTTTCCGGGACTTCAAAATCCAACATCACAATTCTTCTCCTTACAAGCCAAAGATGAATGGCGTTGTACAGGCAACTAATAAGAATATCAAGAAGATTGTGCAAAAGATGGTGGTCACATACAAAGACTGGCATGAAATGTTACCATTTGCCCTGCATGGGTACCGTACATCAATCAGAACATCCACTGGGGCAACACCGTATCAACTTGTGTATGGTATGGAGGCAGTCCTACCTGTTGAAGTTGAATTACCCTCCTTGTGGATGCTAATGGATGTCAAATTGAATAAAGCAGAATGGGTCCGATCCCGGTACGAACAACTGAGTCTGATCGAAGAGAAGAGATTAGCTGCAATCAGTCATGGGCAGTTATATCAAAAGAGAATGAAGAAAGCCTTCGATCATAAAGTCAGACTTCGGGAATACCAAGTAGGAGATCTTGTGCTGAAAAGACTCCTCTCTCCTCATACAGACCACAAGGGCAAGTGGACTCCGAATTACGATGGTCCGTTCATAGTAAAGAAAGTATTCTCTGGCGGAGCACTGATGCTCATCACTATGGATGGTGAAGACTTCCTGTCCCCGGTGAATTCGGATGCAGTTAAAAAATACATCGCATAAAATGACCCGCTGGACATAAAAACATAATGTAAGTCCAGGCAAAAATAGGGCATCCCGGCGAGTCAAAAACAGAATAAAACACTCGGGAAAAAATAAGGGAAAATAAATAAAAAATGTACACCCGCTGAGTTGAAAAGCCACATTGGACAACTCAGGCAAAAATGGGTATCCCGGTGGATTGAAAACCCAAAAGGGCGATCCACGCAAAATAAGGGAATAAGCGAACAACTGCATCCTGAATTCGTATGTATCACTTCGAAAGGTTAAAGCATTGGTCAGAATCAACCTTCTTCAAAAGCAAGATGAGAAGAACGTCAATGTCATACAAGTCATAGCAAAAGGGAAGCACTGAAGCGTCATCAACATTGCCAACATCTTTTTGTTTCTCAATTTGTAACAATCTCCTCATTTCAGGGGATCTGTTTCTTTGACTGTACTTGCCAATTCAGGGCACACAAATTAATAAAATCAGATTTTCAGTCATACTCCGCCTTGTACATTTTTATTTCATTTGCAAAAAAATGTCCGATGTCCTTAAAATATCGATTGCATAAATACGGATGCGTCTTTTCTAAATTACATGCTTATAGGAAGTATATTTGCTCCCGGGAGTGTCTAAATTCCTATGATGGAATCCAGTAAGGGATACCTCAGGGTACTTGTACGTTTCTTTGTTATAACATGATTGCAGGTGCTCAAAGTGCAACCTGGGGCATGAAAGCTTCTCCCCAGCAGGATGCCAAATCATTAATTCCTCAGCACCTTATCCAGGACAGCATCAGGAGGGGCTCATTTCCCCAACTGAGTTCATCATCCTTAGCAGGATCCCCATAGAAATCACTAGGAAGATCGTTCAGTGATCGTTCATCCCCAGCCAAGTGCAAAGATAGGGGACCATCTCCCCACAAAGCTCTAGCCTCTCCGGAAGAGCAATGTCTGAGAATCGCACAACAAAGTGACGAAAACTTCCACAGACCCCAGCTGGGCTCCTCATTACTAATATAGGTCTATCAGTGACCTATTTCCCCAAGCAGAATTGTATATATTGGATCTACCAAAGGTCTCACCCCCAGCTGGGATATTCTTGCAAAACAAGACCAATCAGAGATCTTCACGGCAGCGGTATCCGGATCCCGGATCAGTACCTTTTGCATAATCACAACATTCGCATCATACTTTCCCCCCCAGAGCGTAGCATTCCGTCTAATACGGAGCATTACGGTAAAAATCAAACATATTGCATAATCACAAGTCATGTTTTGGATCAAACACCTGTATATATCAACTTTCCATCAGCCATATATATATATACAAAGACCCACAATCACAACAGAAAGCCAAAGCGTCCCCTTTGCACTCACTAATACACATGTGTATTCCTCTCGACACTCGTCTGTGTCACCTCTCCTCAGCATGGTTGCCTAAACACTTATTATAAACCAAACACTCGTTCATAATACACTTCTTCCGACACCCGTCCGTGTCATCTTATCCCCACAGATCCTCAGAATATCTTTTACACTCATAAGTTCGTAACTTATACATGTTCTCGTATGATACTCGTCTGTATCATACTCTCCCCAGCAAGTTGAATACTCGTCGGTGTCTCACTCATGCTTATTTTCTCACTCATACAGATACTCGTCCGTATCTTGTATACACCACTTATCTTCCCCAGATTCGACACTCGTCTGTGTTCTTTGTTAACCAGTTGGTACTCATCTGTACCATCATCTCTGAACATGCGTCAGCGTTTGTTTCTACCGATACTCGTCCGTATCATAGTCTTAAGGATGCTCGTCCGCATCTTTAATCTATACGCAGCGTCAGACACTTATACCGTTCCTTTCTTGAATGTAGACACTCGTCTGTACCTACCATTTCCCTAGAAGAGTTCCCAGCAAATCCTTAGCAAAACTTCTTTTCTATCTGACATTCGTCCTATGTCATGATGCTTTCGGCAGCCGTACCCTGCCAGGTGATCGTCCTTCACCTTTGGATGACTGTCCCCCATCCGTATCCCCAGCGGAGTCTCCATTATTGGAACCCCTTTTCTATCCGGCGTTCGTCCTATGCCGTGATATTTTAGCAGCCGTCCCCTGCTAGGTGATCGTCCTTCACCTCTTGATGATCGTCCTTCATCATTTTATCTGATGGTCATCCCCATCGTTGATCTTGTTATCTGACATTCGTCCTATGTCATGAACCCTGAGAGAAGCCGTACCCTGCTAGGTGATCTTCCTTCACCTCTTGATGATTGTCCTTCATCATGCTTATCCGATGGCCGTCCCCATCGTCGACCTTTTCTATCCGGCATTCGTCCTGTGTCATGATATTTTCAGCAGCCGTCCCCTGCCAGGTGATCGTCCTTCACCTTAGATGACCGTCCCTCATCTTTCTCCCCAACAGAGCAATCGTCCCCTGCTAGGTGATCGTCCTTCACCTTTGATGACCGTACCTCATCATTTATTTCATTCATTTTATTAACCCGATGGTCGTCCCCATCATTGACTTTACTTATAATCCCCCAGAGAACTTTGTTACTATGTTTGATGGCCGTCCCCATCATAATCTCTTTACTTCCCCAGCATGTCGGCCGTCCCCGTCATTGCTTTGTCCCCAACAGTCGTCCTCTGCTCGACGGTCGTCCTCCGTCTCCTGCACTGTATAATCATATTTTACTTCCTTTTACAATCTATATCCCTTTTCTTCTTCATTCAGTGAGTGCAAATTTTGGACTGTCTTTGGTATTCAACCACAAGTTATCTTGTTTGTCTGATAAGCCAGACGCTTACATCCTGCACAGCTAACTCATGTTTGAATAGGGGCAGCTGTAAAAACCCCAAATTTTCCCTCACTAAGTTCACACCATGGCTTGTGATCTTTTCATTTGCATGAGTTCAATCATATCATCTCATATTGCATTTTTGCTTCACTGCATTGGTTCAAAGTCATCTGCACCTAGGGTTTGTGATCTGAGCAATCCCTGAGCCATCTGAGCCACTCCAAGAGTCTCCAATAATCTCAAGAGGGTCCATGTATGTTCAAGTATCATATTGTATCCTCCCAAGATCAAGAAAGTCAGGAAATCACAAGAACTGAGAAAGGCATGGAAGCAGAGCCAAGTTTAACTACACATATGACCTAAAATTAGGGTTTTGGTTTCAGAGGCCACAACTCCAAATTTTTTGGTCATTCTTGTTTCTATTGGTCTCTATATGATATAAGGATCCTACATACCAATTTTCATGAAGAAATTCAATGGGGAAGGCATCTGATCATTAGATGACTTCTTGAGCAAGTCAGTGCAAAATCAGGGCATCTGAGGCCCCCACTCATCCAACCAAAGGGTCTTCTCCATCATTTTGGGTGTATATGATCTTTATTTGATCTTATAAGAAGTTATAAGTTCACAAAATTGAATAATTTCAAGCCATTTGCAAAGTTGCCATTTTAGGAAAGTAACTTGTAATGCAAACTTGCCATTTTGGGAAAGTTTTTCAACCTCCTCTTTTTGATTCAAAAATGCTCCAAAAGGAAAATTCTTGGCCATGAAATTTGTAGATTGGATCATTCCATTTTCAAAAAGTACAAGAACTTGATCTAATTCATCATAGAACTCAAGTTATGGCCTTGCAAAGTTGGGAAAAATCACAAAATTTCACTTATGAACCAAAGAGGGAAACTTGCAAAAACTCATACCAAGGCAAAATGTGACCTCAAAGTGACTTCTAACCATTACACAAACATCATACAAGACCTATAATTCAGAATTGCCCAAAGAATTCTCAAGTTTCATGCCTTGATCATCAAGTATTTCAAAAGGGGCCAAAACCATCACAATTTGCAAAACCACCCACAAACTTCATCCCACTTGCTATCTTGCCTCAATCTGAATTCCATGGACCTCCCTAAAGCCAGCTGCGCAGGACATGCCCTTGTCCTTGGCCTGCCATGAGCCCATACCTCCAAGGACAACTTTGTTGACTTTATGCAAATTGAGCCATACCAATCAAACTGCTCCACAACAACTCTCTGCCCAATCAGAACATGTTATGTGGACCTCAAGCAAGCCAACACACACAACAACATAGGCTGAATCCTCCCACAACTCAGCATTCACCAAAATTCCCTCTTATGCATTTCTCTTAGAAACACACAACTCAGCCATCTGTAAACACCCCAAATTTGCCCTCACCCATTCACACCATGGCTTGTGATCATCCTCATATGCATAAACACAATCATATCATCTCACATCTCATTTTTGATTCACTGCATAGTTTCTAAGTCATCTGCATCTAGGGTTTGTGATCTGAGCAATCCCAAGAGCTGCTTGAGCCATTCCAAAGGCCACCAATCACTTCAAAGGGGTCCATGTGTGTTCTTATATCATATTCCATCTCCTCAAAGTCAAAAATGCAGAGGAATCACAAGAGCTAGGGTTTGAGTGGATGCAGAGCCAGGTTGAACTGCACAGTTGACTGAAAATTAGGGTTTTGGTTTCAGAGGCCATAACCCCAAATTTTTTGGCCATTCTTATTTCCATTGGTCTCTATATGGTATGGGGAGTATGCATATCAATTTTCATGAAGAAATTCCATGGGGAAGTCATCTGATCAAGGGTTGACTTTCTGGACAAGTCAGTGCAAAATCAGGGCATCTGAGGCCCCCAATGACCCAACCAATGGGTGATCTTCATCATTTTGAGTGTATATGATCTTTATTTGATCATGGAAGAAGGTTGAAGTTCATAGAAATCAAGAATTTAGGGTTTTTGCAAATGTTGACTTTTTGGGCATAGTTGACTTTTCAAGAATGCATCATTTTAGGTCATTTTTCAAGCCTTGATTCATGATCCAAAAATGCTTCAAATGGAAAAACTTTGGTCATGAAAGTTGTAGATCTCATCTTTCCCTTTTCAAAAAGTACAAGAACATGATCAAACTCTTCTTGGATCAAAAGTTATGGCAATGCAAAGTTGGCAAAAATCATTAATTTCTAAGGCATGCTTCAAATGGAAATTTTGCAAAACCTTGAACCAATGCACATTGCAGCCTCTAATTCATTTCAAACCAGCACATAAGCATTCTCTAAGTTACAAAATTCAGAATTGGATCAAGTTTGCCTATGGTTTGGTTCATGTAACAAGGCATTTTTCATGAAAATCCATAAAGTAACCAAGTTGCAAAACTCATGATCAAGCCTTCACCACTTGCTGCCTTGAATGCTGGACCAAGCTGACATTTCCCCCTCATCTTGCTGCGCATAGCCCATGCCTTGTACCAAGCTAGCACCTCACCATACTTTCTCTTACACAAGAGTTGACAAATTGCAAAAGTTGCCTCACCTATCCATAAAGCACATGTCAAATCAACTGACCAATGAGAGAGAGTCATATGGACAATTTGCAAGCAAAGCATAGCATAAGGCAAGGCTGAAACCATAACATTGAGGACATTCACAAAAACTCACCATCTTGCAACTTGCTTCGATTTTCTCTATACAGCCTGCAAACACTCAAACCTTTTCCTCCATTCAACTCACCATGAATCACTGAGTAGAAACCACCCAAAGCACAAGCCCAAAACATCCAGAACACCTCACTGCCATCTCTCACTTCATTTCTGCAGATTCATTCGAATCTCCCTCCCTAGCCCACAAACAGCCAAATAAACCTTGCAAACCTTCTCCATTCATCATCTGGACCACAAGCAACCACTCACCATGGCCTGAATCAGTCAGAATCACCATAGCCATTGTTGACTGAGCTTGAAGCAGTTCCTTTCGAAACTCATTATCCAGCCAGCACAAACTCATTTTGAGCATTCAAACATCATCAAGGGGTTCTAAGGAGTAGATTGCACATAAAGAGAAGGCCAGAAAGTCCTCAAGTGGAAAGCTTCAAATCTCAGGTAGCCTGAAATTTATTTTTCCAGAAATGATTTTGCTTGTCACAAACTTGTTCTTCATGTCTTGCTGATCATCCTGGTACCATTAGTTCTGAAAATGGTTGTGATTTGAGCATTTAATTTGACTCTGAAACTGGTTTGCCCTAAAAATGTTTGCCTTCGATTCATGCGATTGATGAAGATTAAATTTGTTTGGGGTTAGGGTTTTGATTCAGGAGATCATGGGGTTCATTTCTATGTGTTTAGATTTCACTTTTGATACGTTTTGAGGAAGATGGGAGTTTTTCAGGGGAAGTGCTCGCCGGAGAAGACGACCGGAAGTCTTCTCCGGCAGCCTGAGTGTAATTAGGGCTTAATCCAGTCATTAATGTCAGTTTGAATTTGAACCATTGATTGCGTAGAATTGTTTGACTTCGCGCGCGGATAGAAGGCCAGGATCAGTTTGATTTGCCCTAATCTCTTTCATTAGTTTAATTAATTATTAATTAGGATAATTAAGTCAAATGCAATCTCCACCCTTCATTCACGCGCCAGTCAACAGATTTGAATCCAGGACGCATCTCACCCATCCAATCTGATTACCTTTTATTTTATTTGTTTTTATTTCTTTTTATTTCATTAAATTTGCATATTTATTTTAAAATAGCAAAAAAATCTAAAAAATTATGAAACTTTTTCCTTAAGGTTTTATTAATTTTTAAGACCCAAAAATATTTTTATTTTATTTTTTATCATTAAAAAAGTATTTTTAAATATTTAAAAGATTATTTTTAATTGATTAATGAGAATTAATTAATTAAAAATACTTTTAGGTATTTAAAAATTACAAAAAAATTCATGAAATGTTCTAAGACATTTAGAAACATTGTCCAACCTTCAAACCAAGTTTCTTTTTTGATCTTGATGCATTTTAAGAATTTTTCATTGAATTAAATCTCATTTTGTGCATTATTTTGATCATGAATTCAAAAATTCATTTCTGCCTATTGGAGAAGGTTGAGACATTGATTCTTTTTGCTTTGTTTTGTGTTTGGCATGTATTTTCAAATATAAAAAGGCCATGAATTGTTCTTGCATTTTCAAATTGTTTGGCATTTGTTTTGTTAAGAACCCTAAAAAACCCTAATAACTTAGAAAAATCATATCTTGAGTTTGGTTGAGAGTTGAGAGCTCCCCTTTGGGCAGTGGTTCATTATAGGTTTAGGGTTTCTTTGGGTGCCATTTTCCATTTTTATCTTAGGGTTTTGCTTCTGTTTTGAGTTTTGGTTTGATGTTTGATTCATGAACCCTAATTTGGGCTTCCATTTGCATCCTTCTTGCATTTCTTTGCATAACATGACTTGTCTTTGCATTTTATGCATTCTTGTGATCCATTTGACATCTTAAGACATATAGGAAGCATCTTTGATCATTGCATCCCATATTTGCCATGTCATTTGTCTTGTATGATTCATAACATTCCATGTTTGTTCATGCTCCTTAACTTGCATCATATGCATTCATAATCTTGTATGAACATCCCCATTGCTTTGCCTCATGTTTGCAGCACCTCATAACATCATAATCATCATCAACATGCTTCTGGTTTTGCTTAGCATCATATCATTTCATCTCATCTTGCATTGCATTGCATTTTCTTTCTAACATTTCAGGTGGTAAGTAAACTTGAGAAGTGGATTTGCCTTCACTTCTCATACCTTTTCTTTTCATCTCTCTCGCATCCATTGCTGCATTTCTTATATGTGTTTGAGATTGAGCTTGCTCATTCTTTTTCCTCCCACTTTCTTTCTTCAAGTGACTTGACTTCTTGAATGAAGCAAGTCACTTTGCTTCTCTTGCTCTTGTTCATTTGCTTCCTGGTGGCTCCTTTGAAGATTGTTCTTGTAAACCTCACAAACCTTAGGAACAACCAAGCATGACAATGAATTAGGGTTTTGATTAGTCTTCCCCCATTAGTTTTACCTTTGTGTCTCTCTTGAGTCTTCTCTTCTCATCCCATAATCAGGGACTAAACCCTAAAGGCTTTAAGACTTTGTGATTAAGCTTATGCCTGCATCCTTCTCTTAGGATGGAGTGTATAACTTTAATCCTAAGTCTTGAACCCTTAAGGTGTTTAAATCTCTTAATCAATCCACTTAATAATCATCAAGACATCACACTTGTAACTTGGGCCTTGCATTAGGGTTCTAATTCTTCCTTAAGTGGTTAAGAAGGACTAACCCTAGTGTTAATGGACAAGTCCCCCTCAAGTTGTCTTACAAACCCTAAAAATCATTTCATCATCATATCATTAAATAAAATCCACTTAACCAAAGGCTTGTTTTGTCATGAGTTTAATCCCTAATCATGGATTAAGTTGAGGAGTTTTCCCCAGCTTAAACATTCTCATCTATTATCCTTCTATTAGGATGGTGTAATGAGTCTGTTAAATCCATGATTATGGCTTAACCTCATTACTTAACACTAAACAAAAACACCAAAAACATCCAAATAACCACAAGTAGGTTAATGATCTTAATCCTGCATCAAAGGTGATTAAGTGTGAGAATCTGACTTCACACTTAAGGTATTCTCATTACCCCTAATCAGAGGGAAGATGTGATGAGTTTACTAAATCCATTGGTTTAGGCTTAAACTCATTAACTTATGACAAACTTTCAAAAGCAATAAAAGACTGAAAACTCAAAAACAAACAATAATCGTCTCCTCCGGGATTCTTTTCTCATCATCTTCACTCACAAACGAGAACTTGCTTCTTCCGTCTAATGCAAGACAGTTAGCACCCGAGCCAGACGGGTCATACACTTGAGCATAGACAAGCAAGCAGTTCACAAGTCAATTCATCTTTCAGTCTCTTTGGGTCGAACTACGGTGTTCTGACTTCCTCATTGCACGAGAGGATACGTAGGCATAACTTAACGGTTATCGAACAAAAGTCTCTGTACATTCCCCCTCTTTCTAGCCTCATTCTTTTAGCCTCATATTCTTGAGCATCTCATTTTTGTCCCTACACTGACACTTCATTTATACACTTCACTCACTTTGCACTGACACCTGTACATCCCTTTTTCAGCTATTTTACACACAGATTGCACTGACACTACCCCTTTAAAGCACAAATCTTTTAAGCGTGGATCCCGTCGAGTACGACGGACAATCTGGGTGCTAATACCTTCCCAGGTTGTAACCAACCCCCTTTCTCAGTCTCTCTGGTTCGCAACCGTCTTATCCGTATCTTTCTAGGCCTATGCAGCATTGCCTTTCCTCCGGGATAAAAATGCCTAGCTGGCGACTCTTTTCATCTCCAGTGAGTTCACGGCTGTGTGTTCTCACTGTTCCCTTCGCCGACCGTTCGCGTCTGTACCTTCATATGAACCTGTTTCATTTGTGCGGGAATATGAAACACGGTTCAGATATGGGTTTCTTCTTGAGAACTCTGTGTTGCAGATTTCCTGCAATGCTAGGGCTATCTGGGAAGCCTGCTAAGTCTGGATGACCTTTTAGTATTGACCTTCAGAAGCTGAGGTGAATTAGGGGAGGAACTTTTATGGTTATTGTAAACACTGTACCTCCGGGTTAGAAGTGTTTACACTTCTCATAACTGATCCAAGTCTGAGGATCCTTGTTCTAGATCACCACCTGTGAGGGGGTTGGGCTGTTTACAGGTTTGCAGGTACCTTGACCTCAGAATACCCTGTTACTTTGACTTTGTTAAGAATGCTCCATGTTGGATAGTTCTTGTGATTCTGAAACCCTGGACATGTGGCTCTTTATTTGAGTCCCCCACCCTGGTTACTGGATTTATAGACCTCCATCTGGAATTCTTGAACACACATGGATCTATACCAAGGCAGTTAATCAGATCCAGCTCGGTCACAAACCCTTGCATATCATTTGCATACATACTCATTGCATCATATTAACATTTGCTTATTTGTGTTTCAGGGTATCCACCTCCATCTGGTTTTGGTTTTGACCCCATCTGCAGTTTTGACCTATCTCCACCAGCACTTGCTTCAGTTTGTCAGCCATATACTTCAGTTACTTGCACTAGCCAGCCAGTGGCCCACTCCTTAGCATCTTCATCAGCACTCTACTCAGTCTCAGCATTCATGGCTCCAAAGAAAAGCAACATCACTTATCACTTCTTCCAACCAGACTTATCAGACATCAGGAGGATCCAAACCCTGATCACTCCAGAGCACATACCCTTGTTCAGGGAGAGTTATGGAGATATACTGGACATGGTTATGGATCTGGACCCATCTCAGAGGAGCCTCATCCACACCTGCATTCAGTTCTATGATCCTCCATTGAGATGTTTCACCTTTCAAGACTTTCAGTTGGGGCCTCTATTAGAAGAATACTCGTCTTTGATTGGTTTGCCTATCAAGAGAGAAATCCCTTTTAACCCTGAAATGGTCTTTCCCAGCAATGGAGGGATAGCAAAAGCTTTGCACCTGGAGCCTGTTTTGATTGAACAGCATATGACCTCCAAAGCTGGGATCCCTGGATTTCATCTGGACTTCCTGATCTCTCAAGCTAGTTTGAAGGCCTCCCTGGGGGAGTGGAAAGCTGTCTGTGCTCTGTTGGCCTTAAGTGTATATGGAATTGTGCTGTTTGCAGATGAGCCTCGATTCATCAGCAAGAATGCAATCCACTTGTTCATCCAGAAGAACCCTGTGCCAACTTTACTGGGTGATCTCTATTACTCAGTACATCAGAGAAATGAGAGGCAGAGGGGAAGATTAGTGAGGATTTGTGCTCCATTATTTCACGCTTGGCTTCTCAGGCATCTACCCAGGACAGATGCGTTTCTCAATCCTCATCAGCAAAGCAACTGGGCTAAGAGGCTCACTACTCTCACTTCAACAGATATCAGATGGTGTACTCAGAGCACCAAGGGCAGAGATATGATCACCAGCTGTGGGCACTTTCCCAATGTGCCCTTAATAGGAGTTAAGGGAAGTATCAATTACAACCCTCTGCTGTTCAGAAGGCAATTAGGCTATGCCCTGGTCCACACTCCTAGGGTACAGGACTTGGTTGAGACCCTCTACTGTGAGAACAAGATCAGTCTGGTAACTGTTAGGCAGGCTGCCTGGGCCTGGGATCATGTTCAAACCAAGGGAATCACCATTCTGGGGAAGTGCAATAATGTGGCATCAGTCCAATACTATGAGTGGTCTCATGCTAGGGCCCAATTCTCTGGAATGCCCTTCACCATAGAAGACATGCCTGAGTCATCTTCAGCACCACCCCCTGCCACTATCAGTTTGGAAGAGTTTGAGAGCTTGAAGGAAAGGAATGAGAAGTTAACCCAAGCCTTGCAGAAGACCCTCAGGGAGAGGAGTGAAGGTGTGAGGGAGATTGAGAGATTGGAGAAGTTGAGGGTGGAACACTTGACCAAAATTGAGAAGTCTGGGGAGTATATCAACAAATCCAAAGCTGGTGAGCAGATTCTGAAGAATGCTTGTAAGGAAGCCCAGTTTCAGAGAGCAAGAACAGACTTGTATTTGAAAGAGAGTCAGGCCAGGTGGGTCCGGATCACTGAGGCCCGTACTCTAGAAGACAAGAGAGTTCAAGACAAGATGGAGCAGATAGAAAAAGCCCTGGCAGCAGCCCAGGAGGAAATATCAGAGCTGAAAATCAAAGCAGGATTGAAGAGGTCTAAGGACCAAAGTCAGAGCAGGAAGTTGACTGCAGCTGTTGCAACAAGAAACCTTCTCATCAGAAATCTTACGGAGCATCCGGCTGATCCTGTGACCGAAACACTTCTCAAGGAAGTTCGTGAGGATGAGTTTGGCCTTGGAGTTTGATCATTTGCTTGTTGTTGTTCCTTTTCCATGTACTTTTGCTTTTTGTGATGTATTTTGACCCCTTTGAGGGCTTGTGTTGTAAAAAGAACAAAATTGTATTATTTCATCCTTTGTAATATATTTGTGTTGGTTTCTATCTGGGTTCACATCAAAAGCAACTTCAACAGCATCATCTTCAAGGGTCTGGAAGGGTCAAAACTGAAGGCCAAACCGGATACCTTGAGAGCAAATAAGCATAACTGCATTGCATGCTAACCATTTTTGTTTGTTTTGTAGGTTTTTTGTTTTGTTGTTGCTAACCTCTGTTGTGAATCTCAGGAATTATTGCTCGCCGCCGGGTATTTCCTCTCAACAGGCCACACAGGTACCCAACTAGAAACAACCTTCCGGGAATCCAGATGGATCAGATGCAGCAAGACCTTACGGAGGTCAGAAATCAGATGGCCAACGAAAGGCTGGAGATGAGAACCCAGATAACACAGTTCATGGAAGTGATGAACAACTTAGCTCAAAGCCAGGAGAGGCTCAGAACTTTGGTAGAAGGGAGGAATCAAGAGGAGCCCCATGTGGGAACTGCTGGCACAAGTAACAACGAGAGGGTCCAACCTCATGTCAATCCCCCAGTTTTTGGACCCCATCTCCATCCAGAGGCCAACATCCCAGTCAATATACAAGGGACTGCCACAGCAGGGAGAGTACTTCAAGAAGATCCTCAGGAGGACCAATTTACAGTAATGGGTGCTGGAGAGGAAACGTATGATAGGCGACTGGAAGAAATAGCTGAGAAGTTGAGATCACTGGAGTCTCAGAACTCTTTGGGGTTCGACGTCATGGACATGGGATTGGTAGACGGGGTCAGGATCCCCCATAAGTTCAAGCCTCCTTGTTTCGAAAAGTATAATGGGACTTCATGCCCCCGGACTCATCTACAATCATTTCTGGGAAGGCTGAAGGCCTATACAATGGATGAGAAACTTTGGATGTTCTACTTCGAAGATAGCTTGACTGGAGCTTCGAGGGAGTGGTATTCCCATCTGACAAGAGCAACAATTAGATGCTGGAAGGACCTGGCAGAGGCCTTCATCAGGCAGTATCAGTATAATCTAGACATGGCACCCAACAGGACCCTCCTAATGGGAATGTCACAGTCATCTAGGGAGAGCTTCAGAGAATATGCTCAAAGATGGAGGCAACTGGCTGCTGCCGTTCAACCACCAATGTCTGAGAGAGAAATGGCAGACATGTTTATGAACACTCTCCAGGGAACGTATATTGACAGGTTGGCTGCTTTCTCTTCCACCAGCTTCGCAGATGTTGTCATAGCTGGGGAGAGAATTGAAAGCCTGTTGAAAATGGGAAAGATCTCAGACAACGGTGCAAGCTCGTCCAGTAGTACAAGAAAGCCTTTTGCAGGCCCGAGAAGAACTGGCGAGACCAATGCCATTCACACCAACAGGGGTAGGCCCCAATATGCTCAGAGGTCAATAGCAGCAGTCACTATCCCTGCTCCAGCTCATCCACAGCCAGTCTATCAACCTCCTCAACAGAACTTCCAACAACAACCTCAGTATCATCAGCAGAATCAATATCCTCCAAGAAACTACAACAACAACAACTCCAACAACAATAATCAACAGAGGCCATTCCAACAGAGGCCATCCCAAGCTAACAGAGTGATCGACCCGATCCCAATGCCGTATGCTGCCTTGCTGCCACAACTTCTGAAACTCAACCTAGTTGAGCTAAGAACGTTGGCACCTCCGGATCCCAACAGTCTACCAAGAAACTATGACTCCAATGCTAGGTGTGCTTTTCACTCGAACGCACCTGGTCACAGTACAGAAAAATGCAGAGCTCTGCATATGAAGGTACAAGACTTGGTAGACTCCAAGGCTCTGAATTTTGCACCTCCGCCCAATGTCAATAAAAACCCAATGCCAAACCATGGTGGTCCCCGAATTAATGCTATTGAAGAAGACCAACCGTCTTATTTAATAACCAGTGTGGATCAAATCAGGACACCATTGGTGGAAATCAAAGCTCAACTCCGTGAAAACCAAATATTTCCGGGATGTGAACTAGGGTGTCCCTATTGCAATATTTCATGGAATGGGTGTGAAGATTTAAGGAATGGCATTGACAGCCTTATTCGGAGTGGCCTACTCCAGATCACTACATCATTCCCGACAAATCCGGCAACTTCATCAACAACGGTTTCAGACCCTCCTACAACTGCAGCAACTATTGTTCCCGACAATTCATCAGCAACATCAACCAATACTTCATCTGTCCTCCCAAATGATCAGTTTTCAACAGTTTCTCCTGCTACAACTTCAGCTTCATTCCATTTCGAATCTCCATCAACAACAACAGTCCTTCCAACAGTACCTCCTACAACACCAGCAATCAATCATGAAGATGTCTCTACTGTTACCATATTCTACGATCCTGTGAATAACTCCGCCTACCATTCAGAAGGTGCTGCTCCCGCCAGAGCACCAGTTACAATCTTTTATGATCCACAAACAATAACAGTCCCTTCAGCAGCAGCAACCAGTCCAGTCACTGTCACGGTGCCTGGACCGGTACCATATGAAAGCAATAGGGCCATCCCTTGGCACTATGGCTCTGACTTGTATTGCGAAGGAAAAAGAATCACTCTGGAAACATCAACACCTGCACCACAAGTAGATAATGTGGGGGGAGGCGGAGGCTTCACTCGAAGCGGACGTCTCTTTGCTTCACAAGTTCAAAAACCTACAGCCGAAGCAGAAGCTGCTGCCAAGGCAAAAGGAAAAGGCCCGGTGCAGGAAGATCCAGCTGCCAAAGAAGCCCTGAAAACTCCGTTCGATCAAGAAGTTGATGAGTTTATGCGAATCATCAAAAAGAGTGATTATAAAATTGTGGATCAGCTTCACCAGACACCATCCAAAATCTCTATCCTCTCACTGCTTATGTGCTCCGAAGCCCATCGGAATGCACTACTCAGAGTCCTGCACGCAGCTTACGTGCCTGAGGAGATTACTGTCAACCAATTGGAAACCGTGGTTGGAAATGTTACTGCTAGCAATGGGCTAGGGTTTACCAATTCTGACTTGACAGTGGATGGCCGCAATCACAACAAAGCCTTGCACATAACCATGGAATGCAAAGAAGCTGTCCTTTCTCATGTGCTGGTGGACACAGGTTCTTCCCTGAATGTCTTACCAAAGAAGGCTCTGGTGAAGCTTGAATATGATGGATTGGCATTGAGACCCAGCAACCTGGTAGTAAGAGCCTTTGATGGTTCGAAGAGATCGGTTCTGGGAGAGATTGAGCTGCCTGTGACAATTGGCCCACAGACCTTTAAAACTATCTTTTATGTGATGGACATTCAGCCCGCCTACAGCTGTTTGTTGGGTAGACCTTGGATTCACGCCGCCGGCGCAATAACGTCTACCCTTCACCAAAAGTTAAAATTTGAGTGGGAAGGTCAAGTTGTCACAATCTGTGGGGAAGAGGATATTTTCGTTAGCCATCTGGCTACTTATAAATACATTGAGATGGATGGGGAGATCCATGAAACAATGAGCCAAGGTTTTGAAGCCTTGAACGTCAATGAAGCATCTGCTGTGTCGGGGATCTCCATGTCATCTTACCAACAAGCCCGGAAGGTTGTTGAAGAAGGAACTGCCCTAGGCTGGGGCAAGGTCTTAGCTGTGGAGGAGAAGAAGGACAAATTTGGGTTGGGTTACAGACCAACTCAACATCAAGCAAAGGCTGCTGCAGAGCCTGGTTTTGTCAGTGGGGGGATGCTCACCCCCGATGCTATCAACTGTCTGGAAGACGAGCTGGAAGAGGAGCGCAATCTGGAGAATTGGATTCGTCCAAAGATCCCGGGGAGCAGTGTCTCGAACTGGTCTTCCCAGGAAATTATAAGAGTTACTCACGCAGAGTAATTATTATTTCCTGTATTTTTTATAGCATGCATCCAAGTCTTGCATCTTGCCCAAGATGACAAGACTCATTTTGTAACCAGGGCCATCTGTACTTTTGTGCAAACAAGATTAAATTAATGAGATATCAGACAATCTTTTGCAAACGAGTCTTTTTTCTTTTCTGCTCACTGTTTTTCCACTTTTCTTTTTGTACAAAAATAAATGGCGGTGTTTTCAAAATGATAACTTCATTTCACTTTTTCTAAAGCAAGATTAAAATCAAATCACTAAAATGAACAAACTTAACCCTTGCAGAGAGTGCCCTCCAGACAGCACCGACAACAGCACGACTATGACATCGTATGACTTTGACAATGCGATCAATCAAGCTGATGAAGGGGTTGACGAAGAATATGAGCTTCCTGAAGAGCTAGCCAGGTTGTTGAAGCAAGAGGAAAAGGTTATTACCCCTCACCAGGAGGAGGTTGAAGTGATCAATCTTGGTACCAATGAAGACGTGAAAGAGGTTAAAATCGGGGCCCGCCTGCGAGACTCAGTGAAGAGACAACTGATAGATCTGCTTCAAGAGTATGTTGATGTGTTTGCTTGGTCGTATCAAGATATGCCAGGGTTGGATACCGACATTGTTGTGCACAAGCTGCCTTTGAGGGAAGAATTCCCACCGGTGAAACAGAAGCTGCGCCGAACTCGCCCAGACATGGCTATGAAAATCAAGGAAGAGGTACAAAAGCAATGGGACGCCGGGTTCCTTGCTGTAACTAGCTATCCACCGTGGGTTGCTAATATTGTGCCTGTGCCTAAGAAGGATGGCAAAGTAAGAATGTGTGTTGACTACCGGGATCTGAACAGAGCCAGCCCGAAGGATGACTTCCCATTACCTCACATTGATGTATTGGTGGATAACACGGCTCAGTTCTCGGTATTCTCCTTCATGGACGGATTTTCAGGATATAATCAGATCAAGATGTCACCTGAAGACATGGAGAAGACAACATTCATCACACCTTGGGGCACGTTCTGTTACAAGGTGATGCCATTCGGACTGAAGAATGCTGGTGCCACATATCAACGGGCTATGGTGACATTATTCCACGATATGATCCACAAAGAAATAGAATGTTATGTGGATGATATGATCGCCAAGTCCCTTACAGAGGAAGATCACCTGGTAAATCTGCTGAAGTTGTTCAAGCGCCTGAGGAAATATCAACTAAAGCTGAACCCCAACAAATGCACATTCGGGGTGCGATCCGGTAAGCTGCTGGGCTTTATTGTAAGCGAGAAAGGGATTGAAGTTGACCCAGATAAAGTCAAAGCTATTCAGGAAATGCCTGCACCAAGAACTGAGAAAGAGGTTCGAGGGTTCTTAGGTCGATTGAACTACATCTCACGGTTCATATCTCACCTCACAGCAACCTGTGAACCCTTGTTCAAGCTGCTAAGAAAGGAACAAACGGTCAGGTGGAACGAAGACTGCCAGAAGGCTTTTGACAAGATCAAGGAATATCTGCAAGAACCTCCAATCCTCATGCCGCCAGTTGAAGGAAGACCTCTGATTATGTACTTGACAGTATTAGAAGAGTCAATGGGGTGTGTGCTGGGCCAGCATGACGAGTCTGGTCGAAAAGAGTATGCAATATACTACCTAAGCAAAAAGTTTACCGACTGTGAACAACGTTATTCACTGCTCGAGAAAACTTGCTGTGCTTTAGCGTGGGCTGCTCGCCGACTGAGACAGTATATGTTGACCCACACTACCTTATTAATCTCAAAAATGGATCCAGTTAAGTACATTTTCGAGAAGCCAGCTCTTACCGGGCGGGTTGCAAGATGGCAGATGATTCTCACAGAATACGACATACAGTACACCTCTCAGAAAGCCATCAAGGGCAGTGTACTATCTGAATATCTTGCTGAGCAACCCATTGATGACTACCAGCCAATGAGGTTTGACTTCCCTGATGAGGACATCATGTTCATTAAAGCGAAAGATCACGAAGAGCCTATTCACACTGAAGGGCCTGACCCGGGAGAAGAATGGACTATGATGTTTGATGGGGCCGTTAACATGAATGGTCGTGGTGTTGGTGCAGTACTCATTACACCTAAAGGAGTTCACATGCCCTTCTCGGCAAAACTCACTTTCAACTGCACTAACAACGAAGCTGAATACGAAGCTTGCATTATGGGTCTTGAGGAAGCCATTGACCTCAGGATCAAGACATTGACTGTATTCGGAGATTCAGCTTTGGTAGTCAATCAAACCAACGGGAAATGGTACACCCACCAGGATCATCTGATACCTTACAGGGATTATACAAGAAGGTTATTGACTTTCTTCACAACAGTCAAGCTTGAGTATATCCCTCGGGACGAGAATCAGTTTGCATATGCTCTTGCTACCATTTCATCCATGATCAAAGTTCAAGCTGCCAACTTTGTACCCCAGATTTCAGTATCTAGACTTGATAGACCAGCATATGTATTTGCAGCGGATGTTGTCAAAGACGATAAGCCTTGGTTTCATGACATTAAAAGCTTCTTGGAGGATCAAACATACCCACCTGGGGCATCTTCCAATGATAAGAAGACTTTGAGAAGGCTTGCTGGTAGTTTCTTTCTGAACACTGATGGGTCTTTATACAAAAGGAACTTTGACATGGTACTCCTCAGATGTGTTGACAAGACGGAAGCAGATTTGTTGATGCATGAAGTGCACGAAGGGTCTTTTGGTACCCATGCAGGAGGGCATGCCATGGCTAAAAAGTTGTTAAGATCAGGCTATTACTGGATCACAATGGATGCTGATTGTTGTGCCTACGCCAGAAAATGCCATAAATGCCAGATCTACGCAGATAAGGTGCATGTGCCTCCCAATCCTTTGAACATCATGTCTTCACCATGGCCCTTTGCTATGTGGGGTATTGACATGATTGGCAAGATTGAGCCAACTGCTTCAAACGGCCACAGATTCATCCTGGTCGCCATCGACTATTTCACCAAGTGGGTTGAAGCAGCCTCATATGCAAACGTTACTAGGCAAGTGGTAGCCCGATTTCTGAAGAGAGATATCATCTGTCGGTATGGAGTGCCCGAGCGAATCATTACTGATAATGGTTCCAATTTAAACAACAAAATGATGGCAGAGCTGTGCCGGGACTTCAAGATCCAACATCACAATTCTTCTCCCTACAGGCCAAAGATGAATGGCGCTGTTGAGGCAGCGAATAAGAATATCAAGAAGATTGTGCAGAAGATGGTAATCACATACAAAGACTGGCACGAAATGCTACCATTTGCCTTGCATGGGTATCGCACATCAATCAGGACATCCACTGGGGCAACACCGTATCAGCTTGTATATGGTATGGAAGCAGTCCTACCTGTTGAGGTTGAACTACCCTCGTTACGGGTATTAATGGATGTTAAACTGAGTGAAGCAGAATGGGTTCGGTCCCGATACGAACAACTGAGTCTGATCGAAGAGAAGAGATTGGCTGCAATCTGTCATGGGCAGTTATATCAGAAGAGAATGAAGAAGGCCTTCGATCAGAAAGTCAGGCACCGAGAATACCAAGTAGGGGATCTTGTGTTGAAAAGAATCCTCCCTCCTCATACAGACTACAGGGGAAAATGGACTCCAAATTATGAAGGACCATTCGTTGTAAAGAAAGTTTTCTCTGGTGGAGCACTGATGCTCAGCACCATGGATGGTGAAGATTTCCCGTCCCCTGTGAATTCAGATGCAGTTAAAAAATACTTCGCATAAAATGACCCGCTGGACATAAAAACAGAATGTAAGTCCAGGCAAAAATAGGGCATCCCGGCGAGTCAAAAACAGAATAAAAGACTCGGGCAAAAATAAGGGAAATAAATGAAAAATGTACACCCGCTGAGTTGAAAAGCCGCATTGGACAGCTCAGGCAAAAATGGGTATCCCGATGGATTGAAAACCCGAAAGGGCGATCCATGCAAAATAAGGGAATAAGCGAACAACTGCACTCTGAATTCGTCTGTATCACTTACAACTTGGTAAGCTACAAAGGATCAAGCTTCAATCAGAATCAGCTCTCTCCAGAAAGCAAGACGAGAAGAACGTCATTGTCATACGAGTCATAGCAGAAGAGGAAGCTCCTTGAAAGCGTCGTCAGCATCGCCAGCATTTTGTTTCTCAATTTGTAACAATCTCTTCATTTCAGGAGATATGTTTCCTTGGCTGTACCTTACCAATTCAGGGCACATGAATTAATAAAATCAGATTTTTCAGTCATGTTTCGTTTTGTACATTTATGTTTTGCAAAGAGTTGTCGGATATCTCTAAAATACAATTGCATAAGTACAGATGCCTTTCTCTAAAAAGTAAAAACACATGCTTACAGGGAATGTGATTATTCTCGAAAGTACTTAACTCCTATGACGGAATCCAGTGAGGGATACCTCGGGACCTTCTGTATGTTTCCTTACCTATTGCAGGATTGCAGGTATCCGGAACGCAACCTGGGGCATGCAGGTTATGTCTCAGCGAGTAGGCGAATCATTATCAACTCGGTCTATCTTCCACATGGCACTGGGAGGTGCCCATGTCCCCAGCGAAGTTGCCAAATCAACATGCACTCAATCTCAGCATCCGAAATGATCTATCCCCAACTGAGTTGCCTCTTGTTGCTCTCCCCAGCTGAGTTGCCTCCCATTTCCCCAGTGAAGTTGCCAAATCAACATACACTCAATCTCAGCATCCGAAATGATCTATCCCCAGCTGAGTTGCCTCTTGTTGCTTTCCCCAGCTGAGTTGCCTCTCACAATTCCCCAGCCGAGTTGCCTCTCTTCCTCAGCAGAATGCAAAGCAGGGAATCATCTCCCCACAGAATCTTCAGCCTCTATCCAGAAGAGCAACGCATGAAGAGATCACAACAGAGTACGGAAAGCTCCTACAAACCCCAGCTGGGTCCCATATTATAAGGATATGCCAATCAGTGACATATATCCCCAAGCAGATACGTCACTAGATCTACCAATGATCTCACCCCCAGCTGGGACGTTCACTTCAGACAGATCGACCTGAGATCTTCGCAGCAATGGGATCCGAATCCCGGATCTGTACCCCTTTGCATAATCATGGCATCCGCATCATATTCACCCCCCAGAGCGTAGCATTCCGTCTAATACGGATCATTACGGCAAAAATCAAATGCATAGCATAATCATAAGTCATGTCGTGAATTGGACATTTGTGAATAATAAACCGTTCATCATCATGATATACAAAATCCCCACCAGAGTCCCCAGCAAAAGCAGCTGCCCTTTCAAATCACAAACACCAGTATATACACCTTTTGGCACCCGTCCGTGTCATCCTTCCCCAAACAGGTCGCCTGAACACCCTTTACAAACAAATCACCCTCATTACAGATACGTCCTGACACCCGTCCGTGTCATATCCCAGCAGAAAGCCAAAGACATCCTCTTTGCACTCTCACATATACATATATACACCTTTTTTGACACCCGTCCGTGTCATATCCCCAGCGCAGTCGCGTACACTTTCATCAACCCATACAGTTGTTAATATTATACTTTTCTCTTTTGACACCCGTCCGTGTCACTTTCCCCAGCAGTTAAAACACTCATCTATACAAAACAGTACTCACTACCCATTGGTACACTTATACAGATACTCGTCCGTGTCGGGAGCGTCGCTCCCGACAGTCCGTATCTTGTATACATCATCACTCATATCCCCGCAGATTCGACAGTAGTCCTTGTTCTTTGTTAACCAGTTGGTACTCGTCCGTACCATCATCTCAGAGCATGCGTCAAGAGTTTGTTTCTACATGATACTCGTCCGTATCATAGTCTTAAGGGTGCTCGTCCGCATCTTTAATCCATACACCGTGTCAAACACTTATGTCTTCTTGGATATAGATACTCGTCTGTGTCTACTATTCCCCAGAAGAATTCTTTCAGATGCAACACTCGTCCGTGTTCTTTGTTAACCAGTTGATACTCGTCCGTATCATCATCTCTGAACATGTGTCAGTTTGTTTCTACATGATACTCGTCCGTATCATAGTCTTAAGGATGCTCGTCCGCATCTTTAATCTATACACCATACCAAACACTTATACCTTTTGTTTCTTGGATGTAAACGCTCGTCCGTGTTTACATTATCCCCAGTAGATCACCAACAAATTTTCTTTTTATCTAACATTCGTCCTATGTCATGACAAACCTTGAGAGCAGCCGTCCCCTGCTGAGTGGTCGTCCTCCACTTCTTGATGGTCGTCCTCCATCTTGCTCGTCCGATGGCCGTCCCCATCGTTGATTTTAGCAGCCGTCCCCTGCTAGGTGGTCGTCCTCCACCTTTTGATGATCGTCCTTCATCACTTTATCCAATGGCCGTCCCCATTGCTGATTTTGGTTATCTGACATTCGTCCTATGTCATGACAAACCCCGAGAGCAGCCGTCCCCTGCTGAGTGGTCGTCCTCCACTTCTTGATGGTCGTCCTCCATCTTGCTCGTCCGATGGCCGTCCCCATCGTTGACCTTTTATCCGATGGCCGTCCCCATCGTTGATATTTTCGGCAGCCGTACCCTGCCAGGTGGTCGTCCTCCACCTTTGATGGCCGTCCCCATCATTTCTCTTTATTCCCAACAGAGCAGCCGTCCCCTGCTAGGTGATCGTCCTTCACCTTTGATGGTCGTACCCCATCATCTGTTTATTTCATTTATTCTTTAACCGGATGGCCGTCCCCGTCGTGGTCCCTTTTCCTTTTCCTTTTAGCCCGATGGCCGTCCCCATCGTTGGTTACTTTACCTTTATGAACTTGATGGCCGTCCCCGTCATGTTTCATTGATCCCCAGAGAACTTTGCAGCTTTATCTTGATGGCCGTCCCCATCATAATATCCTATTTTCCCCAGCTAGTCGGTCGTCCCCGTCTTAGCTTTACTTGTTTTTCCCCAGCTAGTCGGCCGTCCCCGTCTTAGCTTTACTTGTTTTCCCCCAGCTAGTCGGCCGTCCCCGTCTTAGCTTTACTTGTTTTCCCCAGCATGTCGGCCGTCCCCGTCATCGCTTTATTTCCTACACTTTACCAGCATGTCGGCCGTCCCCGTCATTGCTCTTTACCCAGCAGTCGTCCTCTGCTCGACGGTCGTCCTCCGTCGCCCACACTTTACAATATACTTTATTTTGCCTTTACAGTCTATATCCCTTTTCTTCTTCATTCTGTGAGTGCAAATTTTGGACTGTCTTTGGTATTCAACCACAAGTTATCTTGTTTGGCCTGTTAAGCCGTCGCTTACATCCTGCACAGCTAACTCATGTTTGAATAGGGGCAGCTGTAAACACCCCAAATTTGCCCTCACCCATTCACACCATGGCTTGTGATCATCCTCATATGCATAAACACAATCATATCATCTCACATCTCATTTTTGATTCACTGCATAGTTTCTAAGTCATCTGCATCTAGGGTTTGTGATCTGAGCAATCCCAAGAGCTGCTTGAGCCATTCCAAAGGCCACCAATCACTTCAAAGGGGTCCATGTGTGTTCTTATATCATATTCCATCTCCTCAAAGTCAAAAATGCAGAGGAATCACAAGAGCTAGGGTTTGAGTGGATGCAGAGCCAGGTTGAACTGCACAGTTGACTGAAAATTAGGGTTTTGGTTTCAGAGGCCATAACCCCAAATTTTTTGGCCATTCTTATTTCCATTGGTCTCTATATGGTATGGGGAGTATGCATATCAATTTTCATGAAGAAATTCCATGGGGAAGTCATCTGATCAAGGGTTGACTTTCTGGACAAGTCAGTGCAAAATCAGGGCATCTGAGGCCCCCAATGACCCAACCAATGGGTGATCTTCATCATTTTGAGTGTATATGATCTTTATTTGATCATGGAAGAAGGTTGAAGTTCATAGAAATCAAGAATTTAGGGTTTTTGCAAATGTTGACTTTTTGGGCATAGTTGACTTTTCAAGAATGCATCATTTTAGGTCATTTTTCAAGCCTTGATTCATGATCCAAAAATGCTTCAAATGGAAAAACTTTGGTCATGAAAGTTGTAGATCTCATCTTTCCCTTTTCAAAAAGTACAAGAACATGATCAAACTCTTCTTGGATCAAAAGTTATGGCAATGCAAAGTTGGCAAAAATCATTAATTTCTAAGGCATGCTTCAAATGGAAATTTTGCAAAACCTTGAACCAATGCACATTGCAGCCTCTAATTCATTTCAAACCAGCACATAAGCATTCTCTAAGTTACAAAATTCAGAATTGGATCAAGTTTGCCTATGGTTTGGTTCATGTAACAAGGCATTTTTCATGAAAATCCATAAAGTAACCAAGTTGCAAAACTCATGATCAAGCCTTCACCACTTGCTGCCTTGAATGCTGGACCAAGCTGACATTTCCCCCTCATCTTGCTGCGCATAGCCCATGCCTTGTACCAAGCTAGCACCTCACCATACTTTCTCTTACACAAGAGTTGACAAATTGCAAAAGTTGCCTCACCTATCCATAAAGCACATGTCAAATCAACTGACCAATGAGAGAGAGTCATATGGACAATTTGCAAGCAAAGCATAGCATAAGGCAAGGCTGAAACCATAACATTGAGGACATTCACAAAAACTCACCATCTTGCAACTTGCTTCGATTTTCTCTATACAGCCTGCAAACACTCAAACCTTTTCCTCCATTCAACTCACCATGAATCACTGAGTAGAAACCACCCAAAGCACAAGCCCAAAACATCCAGAACACCTCACTGCCATCTCTCACTTCATTTCTGCAGATTCATTCGAATCTCCCTCCCTAGCCCACAAACAGCCAAACAAACCTTGCAAACCTTCTCCATTCATCATCTGGACCACAAGCAACCACTCACCATGGCCTGAATCAGTCAGAATCACCATAGCCATTGTTGACTGAGCTTGAAGCAGTTCCTTTCGAAACTCATTATCCAGCCAGCACAAACTCATTTTGAGCATTCAAACATCATCAAGGGGTTCTAAGGAGTAGATTGCACATAAAGAGAAGGCCAGAAAGTCCTCAAGTGGAAAGCTTCAAATCTCAGGTAGCCTGAAATTTATTTTTCCAGAAATGATTTTGCTTGTCACAAACTTGTTCTTCATGTCTTGCTGATCATCCTGGTACCATTAGTTCTGAAAATGGTTGTGATTTGAGCATTTAATTTGACTCTGAAACTGGTTTGCCCTAAAAATGTTTGCCTTCGATTCATGCGATTGATGAAGATTAAATTTGTTTGGGGTTAGGGTTTTGATTCAGGAGATCATGGGGTTCATTTCTATGTGTTTAGATTTCACTTTTGATACGTTTTGAGGAAGATGGGAGTTTTTCAGGGGAAGTGCTCGCCGGAGAAGACGACCGGAAGTCTTCTCCGGCAGCCTGAGTGTAATTAGGGCTTAATCCAGTCATTAATGTCAGTTTGAATTTGAACCATTGATTGCGTAGAATTGTTTGACTTCGCGCGCGGATAGAAGGCCAGGATCAGTTTGATTTGCCCTAATCTCTTTCATTAGTTTAATTAATTATTAATTAGGATAATTAAGTCAGATGCAATCTCCACCCTTCATTCACGCGCCAGTCAACAGATTTGAATCCAGGACGCATCTCACCCATCCAATCTGATTACCTTTTATTTTATTTGTTTTTATTTCTTTTTATTTCATTAAATTTGCATATTTATTTTAAAATAGCAAAAAAATCTAAAAAATTATGAAACTTTTTCCTTAAGGTTTTATTAATTTTTAAGACCCAAAAATATTTTTATTTTATTTTTTATCATTAAAAAAGTATTTTTAAATATTTAAAAGATTATTTTTAATTGATTAATGAGAATTAATTAATTAAAAATACTTTTAGGTATTTAAAAATTACAAAAAAATTCATGAAATGTTCTAAGACATTTAGAAACATTGTCCAACCTTCAAACCAAGTTTCTTTTTTGATCTTGATGCATTTTAAGAATTTTTCATTGAATTAAATCTCATTTTGTGCATTATTTTGATCATGAATTCAAAAATTCATTTCTGCCTATTGGAGAAGGTTGAGACATTGATTCTTTTTGCTTTGTTTTGTGTTTGGCATGTATTTTCAAAGATAAAAAGGCCATGAATTGTTCTTGCATTTTCAAATTGTTTGGCATTTGTTTTGTTAAGAACCCTAAAAAACCCTAATAACTTAGAAAAATCATATCTTGAGTTTGGTTGAGAGTTGAGAGCTCCCCTTTGGGCAGTGGTTCATTATAGGTTTAGGGTTTCTTTGGGTGCCATTTTCCATTTTTATCTTAGGGTTTTGCTTCTGTTTTGAGTTTTGGTTTGATGTTTGATTCATGAACCCTAATTTGGGCTTCCATTTGCATCCTTCTTGCATTTCTTTGCATAACATGACTTGTCTTTGCATTTTATGCATTCTTGTGATCCATTTGACATCTTAAGACATATAGGAAGCATCTTTGATCATTGCATCCCATATTTGCCATGTCATTTGTCTTGTATGATTCATAACATTCCATGTTTGTTCATGCTCCTTAACTTGCATCATATGCATTCATAATCTTGTATGAACATCCCCATTGCTTTGCCTCATGTTTGCAGCACCTCATAACATCATAATCATCATCAACATGCTTCTGGTTTTGCTTAGCATCATATCATTTCATCTCATCTTGCATTGCATTGCATTTTCTTTCTAACATTTCAGGTGGTAAGTAAACTTGAGAAGTGGATTTGCCTTCACTTCTCATACCTTTTCTTTTCATCTCTCTCGCATCCATTGCTGCATTTCTTATATGTGTTTGAGATTGAGCTTGCTCATTCTTTTTCCTCCCACTTTCTTTCTTCAAGTGACTTGACTTCTTGAATGAAGCAAGTCACTTTGCTTCTCTTGCTCTTGTTCATTTGCTTCCTGGTGGCTCCTTTGAAGATTGTTCTTGTAAACCTCACAAACCTTAGGAACAACCAAGCATGACAATGAATTAGGGTTTTGATTAGTCTTCCCCCATTAGTTTTACCTTTGTGTCTCTCTTGAGTCTTCTCTTCTCATCCCATAATCAGGGACTAAACCCTAAAGGCTTTAAGACTTTGTGATTAAGCTTATGCCTGCATCCTTCTCTTAGGATGGAGTGTATAACTTTAATCCTAAGTCTTGAACCCTTAAGGTGTTTAAATCTCTTAATCAATCCACTTAATAATCATCAAGACATCACACTTGTAACTTGGGCCTTGCATTAGGGTTCTAATTCTTCCTTAAGTGGTTAAGAAGGACTAACCCTAGTGTTAATGGACAAGTCCCCCTCAAGTTGTCTTACAAACCCTAAAAATCATTTCATCATCATATCATTAAATAAAATCCACTTAACCAAAGGCTTGTTTTGTCATGAGTTTAATCCCTAATCATGGATTAAGTTGAGGAGTTTTCCCCAGCTTAAACATTCTCATCTATTATCCTTCTATTAGGATGGTGTAATGAGTCTGTTAAATCCATGATTATGGCTTAACCTCATTACTTAACACTAAACAAAAACACCAAAAACATCCAAATAACCACAAGTAGGTTAATGATCTTAATCCTGCATCAAAGGTGATTAAGTGTGAGAATCTGACTTCACACTTAAGGTATTCTCATTACCCCTAATCAGAGGGAAGATGTGATGAGTTTACTAAATCCATTGGTTTAGGCTTAAACTCATTAACTTATGACAAACTTTCAAAAGCAATAAAAGACTGAAAACTCAAAAACAAACAATAATCGTCTCCTCCGGGATTCTTTTCTCATCATCTTCACTCACAAACGAGAACTTGCTTCTTCCGTCTAATGCAAGACAGTTAGCACCCGAGCCAGACGGGTCATACACTTGAGCATAGACAAGCAAGCAGTTCACAAGTCAATTCATCTTTCAGTCTCTTTGGGTCGAACTACGGTGTTCTGACTTCCTCATTGCACGAGAGGATACGTAGGCATAACTTAACGGTTATCGAACAAAAGTCTCTGTACATTCCCCCTCTTTCTAGCCTCATTCTTTTAGCCTCATATTCTTGAGCATCTCATTTTTGTCCCTACACTGACACTTCATTTATACACTTCACTCACTTTGCACTGACACCTGTACATCCCTTTTTCAGCTATTTTACACACAGATTGCACTGACACTACCCCTTTAAAGCACAAATCTTTTAAGCGTGGATCCCGTCGAGTACGACGGACAATCTGGGTGCTAATACCTTCCCAGGTTGTAACCAACCCCCTTTCTCAGTCTCTCTGGTTCGCAACCGTCTTATCCGTATCTTTCTAGGCCTATGCAGCATTGCCTTTCCTCCGGGATAAAAATGCCTAGCTGGCGACTCTTTTCATCTCCAGTGAGTTCACGGCTGTGTGTTCTCACTGTTCCCTTCGCCGACCGTTCGCGTCTGTACCTTCATATGAACCTGTTTCATTTGTCGGGAGCGACACCATCAAAACTCCAAACTTTTTCCACCATTCATCTCCACATTCATCACTGATCATTTCCCACCCTTCATTTTTCCTTGAAACACCCCATATCAAAAACACGATTTTCACATTCCTTGACCTGAGCTTCAGCAAACTTCACATAGAGGCCATATAAACTCCAACCAAGCATTGCAAACTCTTGAGGAAGATCATTGGAGGAGATTTGAAGCAAGAAGACAGCCAGAAAGCTCTAGGGTTGAAAGCTTCGCTTCAGGTAGCCATGGAATTTATTTTTCCAGAACTCTTGTTTTAAGTTTCTAAATGCTCAAGCTTGCTTCTCTGAACACACTGAACTTGTTATTTTTGAAAATGATGAAGAATTGAGAATGTATGGCTTGTCTGAAAGTTTGGCCATTTTTGAACTTTGATTCGTATCTTGTTCTTGAGGCAACATAAATTGGTTTTGGGGGTAGATTCGTGTTTAGGAACTTTGGGGGTTTGATCTGGAGCTTTACAGCTCTTAAAATGACCTAGGGAAGATTTTGTTCTTGGGGGTTGGCCGGAGAAGACGACCGGAACCACTGTTCCGGCCGTCTGAGGTTAGTTTGCCCTAATTATGGATAGCTGAGTAATTAGGGGATTTTTGAATTTGGGCCGTTAGATTGAGTCTCCCGCGCGTGATTGAGTGGTCTGGATCATCTCATTAGTGATTAATTAGGTTTATTAATTTAATTAATTAAAATTAGCCAGGTTTGAACCTGGACCGTCCAGATGCGTGCCCTGTCAAACCTCTTAAAGCCCAGGATGCATCCCAGCCTTCCATCCAGCATACTTTCTTTTTATTTGATTTTTATTTCATTTATTTCATTTTAATTTGTAAGAATTTTTAAAAATAGCAAATGACATCAAAAAATTCTGAAATTTTTTATCCAAACCTTTATTAATTTTCAGAACCCAAAAATATTTTTATTTTTATTTTTTGCATTAAAAATTATTTTTAAATCATTTAAATGATTATTTTTAATTAGTTAATGAGAATTAATTAATTAAAAATACATTTAGGTATTTAAAAATCCCAAAAAATTCAGAGAGCATTTTCAAACATTTACAAACATTTACAAACTCACAAGACAAATTTCTTTTTGGTTTTGATCACACTTTGAAAATTTTCATTTGAATTAGGGTTCTTTAATTTGAATATTTTTAACCCTAACTTCAAAAATTCATAACTTTTGATCCAAGTTGAGTTTGTGAATGGTTCTTTTTTCATTGTGTTATGCATCCTTTCAAGCTTCCAAAAACATTTTTGTTTCATTTTTATCTTGCATTTTCATTTTGTTTGGCATTTTTCCTTTAGGATCACCCTTAAAACCCTAGCAAACTTAGAAAAATCATAAGTCCTTTAGGGTTTAGTTTCTGACCTCCCCCTTTGGGCAGTGAACTTGTATAGGTTTAGGGTACCTTTGATCCCATTTTCAATTTTTTTATCTCATGCTTTGCTTCTGATTTTGAATTTTGCATCTCATGTTGTACATAAACCCTAATCTTTGCCTTCATTTGCATTCATTCTTCATATGCTAGCATACATGAACTTGCCATGACATTTTGTGCATCCACATGACATATAAGACATCTTAGAACATATTAAAATCATGCTTGATCATTTCCTCATCCATTTGCCATGCTTTTGCTTTCATTTGATGTCATATGCATTCATGAACTTTCATGCCTCTTACATGTCTCATTTGAATCCCCATCCTTTGTATGATCATCCACATCCCTTGACATACATTTGCATCATCCTATAGCACCATTTACATCATGAATATGCTTCTGATTTTGGTTTGCATCCTTGCATTCATTCCATTTTCATTTCATTTCATTTCTATTTGTTAACTTTTCAGGTGGTAAGTGTTTGAGAAGTGAATTTGCCTTCACTTCTCATAATCTCTTCTCATCCCTTTTATGCATCCATTGCTGCATTTTACCTTTGTACTAGAGTGAGCTTGCTCATTCATGCTCCTTCCTCTCTCTCTTTCTTCAAGCAACTTATCTTCTTAAGTGAAGTAAGTTGTCTTGCCTCTTCCTGATTCTCTTTCCTTCATCCTGCATCTTCCTTGGTGGCTTTTCCTTGAAGATCTCTTGCAAGCCTCATGAACCCTAAGAATACCCAAGCATGATAACAATTAGGGTTTGATTAGTCCCCCATTTAGTTTTACCTTTGTGTCATCTTTTGTATCCTCTCTTCTCATCTCATAATCAAGGACTAAACCTTAAAGGTTTTAAGGCTTTGTGATTAAGCTTATGCCTACATCCTTCTATTAGGATGGAGTGTATAAATTTAATCCTAAGTGTTAAACCCTTAATGTGTTTAAATCCTTAACCAATCCATCTAATGATCACTAAGACATCAAGCTTATAACTTGGGCCTTGCATTAGGGTTCTAATTCTTCCTTAATTGGTTAAGAAGGACTAACCCTAGTGTTAATGGACAAGTCCCCCTCAAGTTGTCTTACAAACCATAAAACTCATTTCTTAATCTCACCATTAATTAAAATCCACTCTAATAAAGGTTTTGTTTTGTCATGAGGTTAATCCCTAATCATGGATTAAGTTGAGGAGCCTTTCTCAGCTTAAATGTTCTCATCTATTATCCTTCTATTAGGATGGTGTAATGAGTCCATTAAATCCTTGATTATGGCTTAAACTCATTACTTAACACTAAACAAAAAAACTCCAAAAACATCTAAGTAAATGCAAGTAGGTTAATGATCTTAATCCTACATCATGGTGACTAAGTGTGAGGTGTTTACTTCATACTTAAGGTACTCTCATTACCCCTAATCAGAGGGAGGATGTGATGACTTTACTAACCCTTGGTTTAGGCTTAAGCTCATTTTCTTATGACAAACCTCAAAAAGCAATAAAAGATTTAAAATATCAAAAACAAACAATAATCGTCTCCTCCGGGATTCTTTTCTCATCTCATTCACTCACAAACGAGAACTCGCTTCTTCCGTCTAATGCAAGACAATTAGCACCTGAGCCAAACAGGTCATACACTTGAGCATAGATAAGTAAGTAGTTCACAAGTCAATTTATCTTTCAGTCTCTTTGAGTTGAACTACGGTGTTTTGACTTCCTCATTGCACGAGAGGATACGTAGGCATAACTTAACAGTTATCGAACAAAATTCTCTGTCTCTTCCCCCCTCTTCTAGCATTATTCTTTAAGCCTCATTTCTGAGCACTTCACTTCACTTTCTTGCACTGACACCTATACATTCTTCTCCAGCTTTTGCACACAGACATCACTGACACTACCCCTTTTGAACACAATCTTTCAAGCGTGGATCCCGTCGAGTACGACGGACAATCTGGGTGCTAATACCTTCCTAGGTTGTAACCAACCCCCTTTCTCAGTTTCTCTAGTTCGCAACCGTCTTATCCATCTCTTCTTAGGTTTATGCAGCATTACATTTCCTTCGGGATAAAAATGCCTAGCTTGCGACTCTTTTCATTCTTCTCCTTCGCCGACCGTTCGCGTCTGTACCCCTTCTGACCAGGTGTCATTTGGTGGGAGCGACAAATGGGTTAGGCTTTTCTGATGCTGACTTGACTCCTTCCAAGAGAAACTATAACAGAGCTTTGCATATCTCCATTGAATGTAGGGGCACTACCTTGTCTCATGTGTTGATAGACAATGGCTCTTCATTGAATGTACTTCCCAAAGAGGTTCTGAACAAGCTCAGTCCTGAAGATGCTGTGTTAAGACCAAGTAATATAGTGGTAAGGGCCTTTGATGGTTCAAGAAGGGTGGTTCATGGAGAAATAGATCTCCCAATCAAAGTTGGCTCTCAAATCTTCAATTCTACCTTCTATGTAATGGATATTCGTCCTACGTACTCTTGTTTGCTTGGGCGCCCCTGGATCCACGGGGCAGGTGCTGTGACCTCCACTCTACATCAGAAGTTGAGATATCCAGTAAAGGGAAAGATCGTCACTGTTTATGGAGAGGAAGAATATATGGTCAGTCATGTGAATACATTTAAGTATGTTAAAGTGGAAGGTGAATATGTTGAGACTCCTTGCCAGACATTTGAAGTTGTTCCTTGGGTCGTTCCCGCTACTGAAGTTCCTCCTGTTGTCAGAAGAGTTCCTGTGGTTACCAGAGTACCTCCTACAATGGCTTCCCTCAAAGATGCCAGAGTTGTGGTTGAAGAAGGTGGTTGTACTATTTTGGGTCAGCTTCCTGACATTCCTTACAAGTCTGACAAGTTTGGTTTGGGTTTCACTACAGAGTCCCAGAAGGTTGTTCGTCGTGCTCGTGCTGTTCGTATCACCAATCAAGGGATCATGAAAGATCAAATCAATGTTGTGGGTGATTGTAATGAAGACTACAACCTGGATGACTGGATTTTCCCTACTGTGGGTGATGGGCTCAACAATTGGAAGGCCGAAGACGTTATTCCTATCTCCTTTAGTCAGGAGTAAATACTATTACTGTGTTATTATTTTTAAGTTTGTAATTTTGAACAATTAAACTTTTAAGCCTTGTGCCTTACCTGGGGCACAATGGTATGCTTGTTTCGGGATGTCATTTCATTTGCATACTTCATTCAATAAAAATCAATGGACGTTTCATTTTCGTAAATATTGTGTTCCTTGTCTTTCTTTTATTTTATTCTTCTTTTATCAGCTATGTGTTCTTACACACACCCACATCACTAAAAATGCAGATCCTCATCCACTCTGGATCCTGTTGATAACAGTTCTACTATTGCCAATTATAATTTCGAGAATCCAATCTATCAAGCTGAAGATGGAAAGGAGGAAGATCGTGAAGTACCTTTAGAGCTTGCTAGGTTATTACAACAAGAAGAGAAAGCTATACAGCCACATGAAGAGCCAATCGAAGTTGTGAATCTGGGAACTGAAGAAAACAGGAAAGAGGTCAAGATAGGGGCTGAATTAGAGGATGGTGTTAAGAGCAGATTAATTCAGATGTTACGTGATTATGTGGAAATCTTTGCTTGGTCCTATGAAGATATTCTAGGGTTGGATACAGACATTGTGGTTCACCATTTACCGGTAAAAGAAGATTGTCGTCCAAAGAAACAGAAGGTTCGTCGCATGTGTCCTGAGATTTCAGAAAAGATTAAAGAAGAGATGATGAAACAGTTTGATGCAGGGTTCTTAGCTGTGACTTATTATCCTCAATGGGTTGCAAATGTCGTACCAGTACCTAAGAAAGATGGTAAGGTACGTATGTGTGTGGATTACAGGGATTTGAATAAGGCCAACCCCAAAGATGACTTTTCACTTCCTCATATTGATGTTCTGGTAGACAACACTGCTCAGCATAAGGTATTCTCTTTTATGGATGGTTTCTCTGGTTACAATCAAATCAAGATGGCACCTGAAGATATGGAGAAGACTACATTTGTTACACAGTAGGGTACTTTTTGTTATAAAGTGATGCCATTTGGTTTGAAGAACGTCGGGGCAACATATCAACGCGCTATGGTGGCTTTGTTTCACGATATGATTCATCATGAGATAGAGGTATATCTGGATGATATGATAGCCAGGTCCCAGAATGAAGAGCAACACCTTGATCATCTGCATAAGTTGTTTGAGAGGTTGAAGAAATACAAGTTGAGGTTGAACCCAAACAAGTGTACTCTTGGAGTTAGATCTGGTAAACTCCTGGGTTTCATTGTCAGTGGAAAAGGTATTGAAGTAGACCTGCAAAAGTGAAAGCTATACAAGAGATGCCAGCTCCCCGTACTGAGAAGGAATTTAGAGGTTTCTTGGGACGATTGAATTACATTGCAAGATTTATTTCCCAATTAACTGCTACTTGTGAGCCAATCTTCAAGTTGTTGAAGAAATATCAGGTAATGGAGTGGAATGATGAGTGCCAGACAGCCTTTGATGAAATCAAGAGATATTCTCTAGAACCTCCAATTTTGATGCCACCAGTTGATGGAAGACCCTTGATTATGTACTTAACAGTATTAGACAACTCAATGGGGTGTGTATTGGGGCAACATGACGAGTCTGGTCGAAAAGAGCAAGCAATATACTACCTTAGCAAAAAATTTACCGATTGTGAAACAAGATACTCACTGCTCGAGAAAACTTGCTGCACTTTGGCATGGGCTGCTCGCCGACTAAGACAATATATGTTGACTCATACTACCTTGTTAATTTCAAAGATGGACCCAATCAAGTACATATTCGAGAAACCTGCTCTCTCCGGACGAATAGCGAGATGGCAAATGATCTTAACAGAATATGATATACAGTACACTACTCAGAAGGCCATTAAAGGAAGTATTGTAGCTGATCATTTGGCTCATCAAGCAGTGGATGATTATCAGTCAATGAGTTTTGAGTTCCCTGATGAAGACATTATGATTATTACCAAAGAACCTGGACAATATGACGGACCTGAACAAGGATCCCGATGGACTATAGTTTTTGATGGAGCTTCTAATGCACTTGGTAATGGTGTTGGTGTTGTGATCATTTCCCCTGAAGGTTGTCATACCTCGATTACTGCAAGACTTTGTTTCTATTGTACCAATAACATGGCTGAGTATGAGGCATGTATCCTGGGCATCAAAGCTGCCATTGATATGAAGATTCAGTTCCTGGATGTATATGGAGATTCAGCCCTGGTAGTAAGTCAGATTAAAGGAGATTGGGATACCAAGCATGAAAATCTCATCCCCTACAGAGAGCTTGTGTTGTACTTGATCCCATATATTGAAGAGATTACGTTTGGACATATTCCACGAAGAGAAAATCAGTTGGCAGATGCATTAGCCACCATGGCATCTATGTTTGAGATTAGCTGGGATGATGAAGCTCCCAAGATTGATATTGACAGATTTAAGAAGCCTGCATACTGCAATGAGATTGGCACTGAGGAAGCAGAGGGGAAGCCTTGGTTCTATGAAGTGAAAAGATATCTTGAAGCTCAGGAGTTCCCTGAAGGGGCATCTGTCAAAGATAAGAAGTTTCTGAAGAGGTTTTCTGCTAAGTTCTTCTTGAGTAACATAATTTTGTACAAGCGCAATCATGATTCGACTTTGCTTCGTTGTGTGGATAATAAGGAAGCAACAGAGTTTATGGAAGACATGCATGATGGGATCTTTGGCACTCATTCTAGTGGTCATACCATGGCAAAGAAGATATTGAGAGCAGGATACTATTGGTCTACCATGGAAGCTGACTACTATCAACATTCCAGGACATGTCACAAGTGTCAAATCTATGCTGATAAAGTGCATATACCTCCAGCTCCATTGAATGTGCTAACTGCTCCTTGGCCTTTTGCCATGTGGGGCATAGATATGATTGGTGAGATCAAACCTACTGCTTCAAATGGGCTTCATTTCATCCTGGTTGCTATTGATTACTTTACAAAGTGGATAGAGGCAGCTTCATTTGCATCTGTTACTAAGAATGTGGTGGCTCGATTCATTAAGAATAATCTTATATGTAGGTATGGCATCCCTGAAAGGATTATCACAGACAATGGCTCTAATCTGAATAACACTATGATTACCGATCTCTGCACGCAGTTCAAGATTAAGCATCACAACTCTTCTCCGTATCGTCCAAAGATGAATGGGGCAGTAGAAGCTGCTAATAAGAACATTAAGAAGATTCTACAGAAGATGACTGTTACGTACAAGGATTGGCATGAGATGTTACCATTTGCTCTTCAATGTTATCGTACTACCATACATACTTCAACAGGGGCAACCCCATTCTCCTTAGTCTATGGTATGGAAGCAGTTCTGCCTATTGAAGTTCAGATCCCCTCCTTAAGAATCATGAAGGATGCAGGCTTGGATGAAGATGAGTGGATTCAAACTCGACTTGACCAGATAAATTTAATTGATGAGAAAAGGTTGGCAGTTGTTTGTCACGGTCAGATGTACCAGAAACGGATGATCAAAGCTTTTAATAAGAAGGTTAAGCAAAAGGTATATCGGGTTGGTGACTTGGTAATCAAGCGTATCATATTACCACAGGGTGATCCTAGGGGCAAGTGGACTCCTACATATGAAGGACCATTTATGGTCAAAACAGTATTCTCAGGAGGTGCCATGATGCTTACTACTATGGATGGTGAAGAATTCCCACAGCCTGTAAACGCAGACATAGTTAAAAAATACCACGCATAAAAAGAGACCCGTTAGGTTGACTGGCCTAGGCAAAAATAAGGGCATCCCGGCAAACCAAAAGGGTTCGGGCAAAAATCAGGGATATATATATATAAAAAAAATGTACACCCGGCAAGTCGAAAACCTGAAAGGGCGGCTTGGGCAAAAAAAGGGTATCCCGGTGGATTGAAAACCTGAAAGGGCAATCCAGGAAAAAGTCAGGGATTAAAGCGTATGACTATGTCTCGTTTGGATCACTCATATAGCCCCAGCTAGTTGTGCTACCTAACTCAAGTTCTAACAGATAAAGATCAATCCAATCGTTTCCATCTCAACGGCAGAAGATGAGATACTTGAAGATAATGGCAATAGTAGAATTGAAACTCAATAGGATTATTTCTCACATAGCTAATTTTCTTTGTTTTATAAAAAAGTTTCACGACGAATTCCTCTTACTAGGATTTCTGTCTCCTTGTACAAATTTGCCTATGTATAGGTCACTTTGTAATATAAATAAAATTTCATCTTTGAATCCAGATTTACTTTTACCCTATTTACATAAGCGAAAATGTCCATTGGTTGTGTTTGAATGTATGTATGCTTTTGAATATGATTGATGTTTACCAGAAATGCATAAAATGCTTGAATATGATTGATGTTTACCAGAAATGCATAAAATGCAGTAATAATATTTACTAAGGACGAACGAGGGTGGTAGTTCAACGAAGCTTCGCCGGTTCATCCCCACAAGACCACTACAAATCCCCAGCAGGGCAAATCTATCCTTATAGATACTTCGAGTTACGTCTCCCCTTGAATTTATGTCCATCTCTTTTATCCTCAGTCGGGATACTCAGGAACTTATTCCTTCAATAGAAGTACGACAAACGAAGACGGGAGGATATAAATACTACTATCAAACAAAACGGAACCAAGGTCTTCATATTCTTCAGCAACGAATCAGGATTTATTTTCCCTAGCCAGGAGTTGTTATACAAAGATATCCGGACGCTTCAGGCTGCATGATTCATACATACATCATTTACATCATTTACATCATACCATAAATGCATAATACATTTACATAGATGCACCATGCCATGCATGCATACATATTGTATAAACTAACCTTTTCTTTGCAGGATAGTTATATGCAGATAAAACAATATCAACAACTCACAACAGGTCAGAAACGATCTATACGCAGGTCTAATGCTGATACTTAATCATTACTCAAGATGTCCTTAGAGAGTAGGCAAACGGTCTGTACAAAGATCCATTCCCTAGTCCAGGATATTTTCAGGAGATTTAATCCTGACACTCTTTTGTCCTCGGATAGTAGGCAAACGGTCTGTACAAAGATCCATTCCCTAGTCCAGGATATTCTCAAAAGACACTCTTTGGTCCTTGGATATTAGGCAAACGGTTTGTACAAAGATCCATTCCCTAGTCCAGGATATTTGTTCTTGGATAATAGGCAAACGGTCTATACAAAGATCCATTCCCTAGTCCAGGATATTTTCAGGAGACTTGATCCTGACACTCTTTTGTTCTTGGATAGTAGGCAAATGGTCTGTACAAAGATCCATTCCCTAGTCCAGGATATTTTCAAAAGATTTAATCTATTTGTTCTTGGATAGTAGGCAAACGGTCTGTACAAAGATCCATTCCCTAGTTCAAGATATTTTCAGAAGAATTAATCCTGATATTCTTTTGTCCTTGGAGAGTAGGCAAACGGTCTGTACAAAGATCCATTCCCTAATCCAGGATATTTCCAGAAGAGATAATCGTCACGAAGATTTATTTCTACTGGTCTATTCAACAATTCAAACCATGTTGCATAAACGATTCAGAGACGGCCTATACGAAGACCTAGTACTGATATCCAGTATCAACATCAAGATATTATCACCTCCTGATATTATGGATGGCATCTATAAGCCCATCTCCATTTCTTCCACGTGGCATCTTCAAGCCCACTCAAGCATATACAATTAGTCATCAGCTTTACTTTATGCACCGGAGAGTGCAAATTTTTGGGCTTTTGTGTTCAATCCCCTTCAACCTTCCAGGTCACGAATGGCACATATACCAATCTAACCCCTCGGGTTTCAGAAAATTGAACAGGGGCAGCTGTTGCACCCCAAACTTTGCCCTCACCAAGACAAGACATTGTGTACTAAGGTGTCCCAAGAGGTTCACAAGGTTCACAAAGTATCTCAAGAGGTTCACAAGGTTCACAATTAGTCAGAAAGTTTGACAACTCCCTCAAACAATGCATCCTCCTAAGCAATGCATCTTAAACTAGGGTTTTGACTTTCATCACGCTAAATGGACTTCCAAGACTTCAAGTGAGCTTCATAGCATCCTATATGTGTTCAAGAATCCCCATGTCAAGTTTCAAGACTTTCCCAAAAGATTTGCCCAGTCAGATGATCAGATAGGTTAAAATCAATCAAGGCAGTCAAAAGGTCAAACTGAGGTCAACTGTGGTCAAACCAAAGTCAAACTTCATGATTTTTTGCCAACATCAAGTATATGAAGTAAAATTCATCATTTTATCAAGGGTTGATCATGATTCATCAAGGAGATTTCAGATCATCAAGAATCAGGAGTTTCTAAATTAGAGTTTTCATAGGAAAAGTCAACTGAACTTTTACCAGCCATAACTTTCACATGCTTCATCAAAATTTTTCCATCCAAAGCTCATTTTGAAGAAAATTTAATTCTATACAACTTTGTGTCTCACAAGCCAAGCCCAAAAATGCTTCATTTGGAAGGTATGAGCTAAGACATTATAGGTCCTTTTAAAAGTCAACAAAAAGTCAACAACTTCCAAAGAGCATAACTTGAGAATGGTAAGCGATATGGACATGAGACCAAAGATTTTGGTTAGAGGACTCTTTAAGCTTTCCAAAATGTCCAAGAACACCTTCATAGCATTAAAATTGAAGGATTTGTGCCCTTGCAAAGTTGGGAAAGTTTTGGGAAGTTTATGAAGCAAATGAGGCCTTAAAACCAATTTTTGCTAAATGAGCCCACCAAATTGCCATCCAATCTTTATAATATCATCAAGCACGACCCAACCCATGCCTTTTCTGATTTTTTATATTTTATTTAATATTTATTTGAATTTTATTCATTAAAATACAAAATAAATTAAAATAAAATATGAAAATCATATATTTGGATGAGATTATGATTCTAGAAGGTCATAAACATCAATTATAGATGATTGATCTGATCCAAATTCGTGCTAGCTTGATTTGGCAAGGTTAGATGTGATCTTTTTTCAATATTTGAAAGATAGAAACTTCATGATCAAGTCATCATTACAAAGCCCATAAATCCATGACTTTTTGACCTAATTTTCATCTCTACATATACTTGAAGACATCCCAATCACAAGGACACGAATGGACAGCCTCAAGAACAACTCTCAAAACTTCAAATTTCATCAAAAATTCAAAATTCGGATTCATCTTTAAAGGGCAGAAAAAGGTATTTTGAAGACATAGAGATGATCTTTGGACATCACTGAGTCTATCCCAACCCTCAAACGCATTCAACTCATGCTCATATGACCAACCCGAATCCATATTGTTCATATTCTTATTTTTTTCGATTTGGATTATTTATGCAATGATAATGAATTCTAACTGTATATTTGTGTTAGTGATGATGTTTAGATGCTTTCTGGACAAAGAAATTGAAGTATAAGGACATAAACCGAAAACGGCCATTGTTAGGGTTCTTGAACCATAATTAGGGTTCTTTGATTTAGACCATATAAATTAATTTTAAGGACATAAATGAACTGTGTGAAGTGTGGTGATCATAACCATGTGTTTAATTTGATGAATGGTTGCATATTCGTGATGATATGAGATTGGCAGGTTTCAAGTGCAGCAAAATTCCCAGGAAAAGTGGCAACAAAATTCGTAGGTAATTTCGCAAGTCAGGAGGTTGAAGACGAAGCAGCTTTGGCGCGAAATCAGAATTCAAAATTTGACTTATTTTTATAATACACGTTTGTTAGTTTATTCACAGATAAGGCGCTTGGCTCAGTTGGTGAAGTGTTGATGGTTATAGTCATCAGGGCGTGGGTTCGAGTCCAGCCCTCAGCATTTTTTTTCTTTTCTCAATTATTTCACCTGCTTTATAATATGATGGATGTTTGGTAGTTCCATATCACCAGCTGCGTGCGCAGCCCAGTGGCAATGTCTCATTCAGGTATAGGGGAGGTCCTGGGTTCAAATCCAGGCCTCCCCATTTTTTTTAACCTAATTTCTTTATTTTGCTTTTTCTTATTTATTTTATTATATAAATTGTATTTTCACATAAATTGATTTTAAACAAAAATATAATATATTTTCATAGAATAAAAAAAAACTTTATATTTTTTAAAATCAATATCTTATTTTTTTCAAATATAATTTATTTTTTATTTTATGTTTATATTATTATCCTATATATTTTATTTTGTAAATAATCAAATTAATATTTTAATTCAAATTGTAAACCCTAATTTTATCTTTAAAATTTCTAACCCTAATTTTTATTTAATTTTAAATATTAAACTTAATTAATTTTTCTAATATCTAATTAAATAATTAATCTTGTTTTTTTTTAAATAATTATTATACTGTTTATTATCATTATTATAATTCCTTATTTATTTTCTTCTTAAAAATTCTTAAAAATTATTTATTTAGCTTAAAAATATTCTCTTAAATTCTATATATTCTTGTATCTTTGTGCTAACCTTTTCTTCTTATAATTATTTTATCACTAACCTTTTAGTTATTGTTTATTTTATTATATATTTATTATTCAATTGTTTTTATTATAATGTAACTGCGAAAGCTTTGTAATAGTCGTAGTTTATTATTGTTTTATTGGTTATAAATATTCTTGCCATGGTTAGTAATTATAGGGAGTGATAATATGTTTGTAAATTAAAATTAATTTAGAATGACTTACTTAATAAGATAAATATATGAATATGAACACTCACACACGTAAGTCGATCTTTGATCGCCATCTCACACTTTCTAAGGTTATCCCTCATGTTGCCTAACTATAAGGTCAAGTAAGGTGTCTTAAAGCAAAGTCCCTTTTCATAAAATATCATCAAGTCCCTTTAAGATTATAAGATCAAGTCCCTTCAATGTTGCCTACGCTAAATGATCTTGTCCCTCCGAATAAAAGATGATAAGTCCCTTCGTATTGCTAAGACACCTTACAATTGCCTAAACACAGATGTCCCTTCATATGTCCCTTATAACATCCAAGGTAATGACTACCTATTCCTTAATAATAGGGATAGTATTACCATTGAAAGAACATATAAGAACAATAAAGATTTAGCATAGGGTAGGTTCCTCTTAAGTACTTGCTCACTTTTCTTCAAAATACTTCATTACACTTCACATTTCAAACAAATTTTCAAAACAAAGTCTTTATATACATCCATACAAGGATCATTATAAAGTACTTAGAAAATTTTCAATCACACACTACACTTTCTCAAAACAATTTAAAGTGAGCTAAGTAAATAAGAGCCCATGGATAACCATGGATATAAAGGGTGCTAACACCTTCCCTTTGTATAACCTACCCCCCAAACTCAAAATCTTTTTAAGGTCTTTCCTGTTCTTTTATGCCCTTTCCTTTTGGATAAAATAAAAGTCGGTGGCGACTCTTGCTATCCGCAACATTTAACTAAAGTCAGTTCTCCCACCGTGTTACAGGTACCCATGTTGGAGGGCATGCTATGGAAAAGGAACTGCTTAGGTCAGGGTATTATTGGATCACCATGGAATCCGATTGCTGTAAATACTCCTGCAAGTGCCAAATTTATGCTGATAAGGTCCATGTACCTCCAAATCCACTGAGTGTCATGTCTTCACCATGGCCCTTCGCCATGTGGGACATTAATATGATTGGCAAGATCGAGCCAACAGCTTCCAACGGTCATAGTTTCATCTTAGTCGCCATAGACTATTTCACGAAGTGGGTTGAAGCGGCGTCTTATGCCAACGTCACTAAATAAGTGGTAGCCCGATTCATCAAAAGGGATATCATCTGCCGATATGGAATTCCCAAAATAATCATTACTGACAATGGTTCTAATCTCAACAATAAGACGATGGTAGATTTGTGTCGGGATTTCAAAATCGAGCACCACAACTCTTCACCGTATCGCCCAAAGATGAATGGCGTTGTCGAGGCGGCCAATAAGAATATCAAAAAGATCGTGTAAAAGATGGTTGTGATATACAAAGATTGTCATGATATGCTAACGTTCGCGTTGCATGGTTACCGGACGTCTGTGCGCACTTCAAATGGGGCAACCCCATTCTCACTAGTATACGGTATGGAGGCAGTCCTACCGGTTGAAGTTGAGATCTCCTTGCTGAGAATAATGATGGACGTCAAGCTTGATGAAGCTAAATGGCTCCGATCCAGGTACAAGCAACTTAGCCTCATTGAAGAGAAACGCCTAGCAGTTGTATGTCATGGACAGTTGTATCAAAGGCGAATGAAACAGGCTTTTGACCAGAAAGTACGCCCTCAATGGTACATACTAGGAGATTTGGTGCTGAAAAGGATTCTTCCTAATAATAGCGATCACAAGGGCAAGTGGTCACCTAATTATGAAGGTCCATTCGTGCTAACGACCATGGATGGAGAAGACTTCCAATCCCCTGTCAACGCAGACGCATTGAGAAAATACTTCGTGTAAAAGACCCTTTGGACAAAAAACAAAATAAAAGTTCAGGCAAAAATGGGCATCTCGGCGAGCCAAAAACAGAATAAAAGGCTCGGGCAAAAGTTAGGTATATATTTGAAAAAATGTACACCCGCTGAGCTGAAAAGCCACATTGGACAACTCATGCAAAAAGGGGTATCTCGGTGGATTGAAAACCCGAAAGAGCAATCCACACAAAAGAGGGACTAAAACAAACCACTATGGTCTGCGAGATCTGTGATACGTCATTAGCAATCGAAGGTGATCCGAGGGTTGAAGATCAATTCAATCATCTTCATCAAAGCAAAGCGAGCAAAGAGTCTCGAGGACATACGAGTCATAGTCGGGTCGGAGCTTGACGAGACTCTGTTTCTCACATTGCCATTAGGATAGTTTAACTTTCTTTTATGAAATTTCCTCTTTCCAAGGATTGCTTCCCGTGTAATGCCTATTCATGGCCATTCTTCAATCAATAAAAGCATAATTTCAGTCAAATTTGCTTACATGAGTTTTTTTTCATCTACTAATGATTGATTGCAAAACGTCCAAAAAATTATGATGAATATTTCTTTGTGAATGCATGAATGCCTTATAACACGTGTGTCGCTCCCTGGATTTCCATTCTGGTACAAACGCGAAAGTGGCGCGGAAAAGGTTAGAGTCTCCAGCCAGGCATTTTTATCCAGAAGGAACGGGAATGGTAATGTTGCACAAACCGAAGAAAAGAAAAGGAAGGACAAAGGTCTTGCGAACCAAAGAAACTGGGTTCGGGAGTAGGTTACGACCTGGGAAGGTATTAGCACCCCAGATCGTCCTCCGTACCCGACAGGATCCACGCTGGCAAAGAAAATGCTTCAAAGGGTGAAGAAATGAAAGCTGCTGCAAAAGAAAGATTGGAACTGGATAAAAGAAAAGAAAAGGGGAAAATGTAGGGAAAATAAATGAGTTCTCGAACGGGCCCTACCCCGCTGCCTACGTACCTCATCTAGACAATGAGGATCAGAGTTGCCGTAGTTCCCCTAACTAGGGGTGGAAAGATTTCTTGTGTCTTAAGGCTTGAACTGCTTATGTCAATGCTCAGGTGTTGCAGGCTCGAACGACGAGGGCGTTACCGTCTCGCAAAAATGACAAGTAGGAGAAAGTTCACACGTAAAGAGTGAAGGTGATGAGAAGAGAAGTCTCGAAGGAAAGACGCTTATTGTTTGTCCAGTGTTTTTTTAGAGTTTTTTATGAGTGTGGTACAAGGAAGTGAAAGTAAAGCCTTTTCTAAGGAACATGTCCTCATTACCACATCCCAAAATAGAATGAGTAACAAGTCCATCAAGAATGAAGAAGATCCTCAAACTTGTTTCCTAAGATTAGAATTTCAATTCACTAACTTGTTTGTATTATTAAGTGTTTTTTGGATTGAAATGAAGAAGTGTTTTTTATGCTTTTCTTTGAGAGAGTGACTAAAGGGAGAAGTCATCTCAACTATTATTAATGTTTTTTAGATTTTGTGTATGAAGATGAGAAAGAGAGAGAACCAAAAGGATCACAATGGTAAAAACTAAAGGGGAAGTCTAATCCTAAAGTTATCATGCAAATGTGGTCCTAAGGTTAGTGTGGTTTGAAGTCTATCCTAATGAAGAAGAAAGAAAGAAGAAAGAAGAACTAGAATACAACTTACTCCTCTAAAGGAGATAAGTTGTTTCTAAAGGGGGAAAAGAGAAGTTGAATCATAAGATGGCATAAGGCACATCAATAATCACAAAATGCAAATCAAAGTAAGAGAGGAGATGAAGAGTTGAAATGTGGATAACATCCACACTTCACTTACCATGAGCCCCTGAAATGGTTAGTACATACCTAGATGAACAAATTTGAACCAAATGAAGTGTAAACAAACAAAGATATCAACTCTACTCATAAAAACCAGAAGCAAAGGAATCCATTCATCACACTAAGACTCACCAATCAAAACAAATCAAGCAAGAGTTAAAGCACACAAGCCATTACCAAGCTTCACAAATTCTTATGAAGAAACAAAACACAAATGAAGTACAAAGGGATCAAGCAAGTTAGACAAGCATTATACAACTCATGACCAGAACCTTATCATGTTAATAATGTGCCTAAACAATAAAGAAAATCATGGGAAGAAGCATACAAACTCAAATAATATCATCATAGAAAATGACTAGGCATGGGAAGTGGAGTGAGCATTAAGTGTAAGGACAAACAAATGCAAATCAATTCAAAACATAAGTATCATCTAAAGACCAGGGACCTAATCATGTTAAAATGTGCCTAAGAAGCATGAACAATCATGTGGAAGAAGCATACCAAACTCAAGCATAAACATCATGGAGGGCAAATGTACAAAGAAGGTGAGGTGAGCATGCATACATTTGTGAGAAGCTTCAAAGACAAGTAACACAAAACTTTCCAAAGCATAAACATCAATCAAGGACCAGGGTATATCCTCATATAAAAAGAGCTCTAACCATCCTATAGGAGTTGGCACAAGTGCCCTCCTAGCCTAAGAACTAAGCATGTGACAAGAAAAGGCAAAAACTAGGGCAAGCACCCATGAAAATTCAAATCAAATCAAAAATTCATTCAAAAATTCTACAATTAAGCACAAATTTTCATTAATCATGTAATAACATCATACCAAAAGAGCTAGATCAGAATCAAAAGTAAATTAGGTCAAAGGACCACATGAACACAAATTAGGGTTTTGAAACTTCACACATAAGTAAATTGCCAAACATATTCATACAAGTTTCTAAAAATCATAAGAAAAATCATCAAGAAACTACATCTCAATATGAACCAGATGAAAAAAGAACCAACCTAAAATTCAAATTAATGATCAAGATTTAAATTCCACAAGACAACATGCATTTAAAGTGAATTAAAAACAAATAATAAGCGTAAAAATTAATTTCCACGTGGAAAATAAAAATAAATGAAAACTAAAAGTTCCAAAAATTAAAGAAAATCAAAAGGATTAGTCATGAATTGTTTTTGAATTTTTGTGAACTTTTTACTATTTTTTATGAATTAAGTAAAACAAAACAAATAAAAGAAAAATAAAATAAAAGAAAAAAAGAAAGTAATCAGATCTAATGGATGAGATTAGAAGGAAACAAGATCAAAGGCCATGCGCGCTAGTCAACTTGACTCAGGGTATTCATATCCAAAGGCCATGGTTTAAACTTATCAATTGAGCCAGATCCAATGGTCACGTTTTAAACTGGACTAAAACCTAAGTAATTAAACTAATAAAACAAAATTATATTAATTAAACACGATCCAAAGGCCAGGATCTAATCTGGAAATGCCTAACCCTAATTAAGCCCTAACATAAACCCTACCGGTCGGAGAAGCGCCGGTCACCTTCTCCGGCCAACCAAAAATTGCAGAAACTCAAACCTCAACTAAAACACACAAATCATACACCAAAATGAAGCTTAGATCAAGTACATCACGAATCCAGCATCAAAACACATTAATCTAACACACATAAGCTAAATCGAAGCCAACAAGTTTGGATCTAAAAAATCCAGTCACAATGTTCTTGCTCATTTCAACACCATTTCAAAATCTAATCATATCAGCATGCTCAGGACAACAAGTAGAACGCAATGCACACAAAAGAATTCAAATCCAGGATGATGATTCTTGAAGCATACCTGAATTTGCAGAACCTTCAAACTTCCAAGAAAACCAACCTCCAGCTCTATATAAGCTTCTTGTGACTTATATTCACAAAATAAATGTGAAATAAACTCTCAACTGGCCTGGATCTAGCAATTTGCAAGCAACTGGTCTGAAAATGAACTGGTACAAGATCTTGCCTATACCTCAAAACAGTGGTTGATCTATGACCTATGAAGATCAAGGATGAAGAATTTGTGATTTGTTTTGGAAATGAGTGAGAGGAAAGCTTGATTCAAAGAGAAATGCAATGAGAGCAAGAAATGTGATGTGAGCAAATAGTGATGATCTGAGGTGAAATGAAACCCTAGAAATCTTATATAGTGTGCCAATTATCAATGCTAAAGATTTGAAATGAAATGCGTGTGAGGTGAGTGTGATTGGGATGATTTTGCAAAATTGCAAAAGTTGTGTGATAGCATGTTTGGCTCGTGCACTCCCTTGCTGATCCTTTTAATTCACAAATTCAAAAGTGGTTTAATCCTGGCCCTTAGATGCTTGATCATGCAATTCTCATGCCTTTTGTATTTTTACCTTTCATGAAATAACATGCATACCATGCACGACTTCTTGAATTTTCTTTGAGCCAAACTCTATTCATTCCATGTATTATGATAGAATGACCTCACTTTGCCCATAGGATAACTTATAATTGAAGTAGAGAGCTTTTTGCAACTTGGTGAGAAATGGATTTCATGTAAAACCCTAAAAATAAGTGAACTTCAATTGGCCATAACTTTCAAACCATGAGGGCTATGATAATGTTTTTGTACTTTTTAGAATTGGGAGACAATTTCCTACAACTTTTATGTTCAAAGAAATTCCATTTGAGGTCATTTTGGTCATGAAAGAATGCTTTGAATATTAGGGCAAAAGTTACTAAATTTGGAAAGTTAGTTACATGCCATATTTCCAAAAATAGAAATCCTTGCAACACACTAGATTCTTGCCTTTTGACTTTGCCAGACCTCTTTTATGACCTTAAAAACATCCATTGGCTTGAAAAATAGGATTGGCACCCTTGCATTGTCACAGTTGACTTTTCAAATAATCAGTTTGACCAATTTCTTATAATGCAAGTAACTGATGAATTGATTTCCTTCCTCAATGAGTTTTCTTAACAAATTTCATCCATAACATTCACATATCACATGAATAACTTTTCCCACAAGAAATGGCCAAAGTCACAATGAATCCTTGCTTGAAAATGAAACCCTAATTTGAATGCCATTTGTGTAGGAGCTTGCCATTTCTTTGATCATCTGATGATCTCCAAACTTCTGGGCTCTTATAAAGGATCTTGATCTTGTATATGACATGAAGACATCTCATGGGACTTGGACAATGTCACTTGACTTCTTACTTTGACTTGTAAGGCTTCAAATATACCAATGATTGATCATATGCCCAATGCTAGTACATGAGAATGATATGCTTCATCTTTCTATGCCAAAATGCTAAGGATATGACATGCTTATGATGATTATGCTATGATGTTGATGCTAGAAAGAAGAGGGCAAATTTGGGGTGTTACAGCTGCCCCTATTCAAGCAATTGTTAATCTGAAAAGGATGAAAGCCTAGGCTCTTGTCCATTCAAGATGAACTGTGATTGAATACCCAAAAGAACCAAAAATTTGCACACTGCTGGAGAATGTAGAAATGGGAAATAAACCCAACCAAATAACACTCTGGGTAATTGAAGTGGCGACAAAGCAGACGAGCTCCTTCCAAATTGAATTGTTATGCCGGATAAGAAAAACTTAGACAGACGAGTCCTCTTCAAGCAAACCTGTTACGACAGGAACCGGACATACGAGCCCTCTTCAAGTAAACCTGTTATGCCAGGAATGGACGGACGAGCCCTCTTCATACATTTTACAAAAATTAATGACTTGAGACAGACGAACCTCCTTCGAATAACCCGTTACGCCAAGACCAGTGATGCACTTAAGTCTATGGGATAGACATGTATAATCAAGATAGACGAACCCTTTTCATATATCCTTCGTAGATATATGGTCTAAGACAAATGAGTCTTCTTCGAGCAAACCTGTTACGCCATGTGCGGCATTAGGATTGGACGAACCCTCTTCACAAATCTTGCGTAGATAAGTGGCGTCTGAGGCAGACGAACCTCCTTTAGATAACCTGTTACGCCAGGACCGGTAAGCATTTTGACGTTTAAACCCACCGTCGGGACTTCAAACCTCTTCAACACAGACGGGTATTGGATGATCATCAAGAGAACACAGACGAGTGCCATAAGTCAATTATATAAACGAATATCAGACGATGATCTAAGAAACGCATACAAGCGCTTCAGGTGATGATATAGACGACTATCAACCACTGATATAACTAATACCAGAAACCGATCACAGACGAGCATTTGGAGTAGCAATAAAAACGAGTACCAGAAATCCAACACAGACGAGCATTTGGAGTAGCAATACAGACGAGCACCAGAGTGATTATCAAATCAACACATATGGATGTAAGCTAACACAGACGAATGTGAGGGATGATACAGACAAGTATCCAAACAGTGCAATCGAGCTTCAAACAGATAACAAACACAGACGAGTGTTGGGGAATGCAGACGAGCAACAAGCAAATATCAAACACATACGAGTGTTGGGAAATGCATACGAGCAACAAGCAAATATCAAACACAGACGAGTGTTGGGAAATGCAGACGAGCGTCAAACGGCTATCAAACACAGACGAGTGTTGGGGAATGGATACGAGCAAAAGCAAAGTGCCCTAATTGGCAGTAAAAATCTCAATTATGCAGGGGAGAATAGGGTCAAGATACTTTGACACTTAACTCTGGTTAGGGGGATGAACGACTGTCTGTGTCCTCACATTAGCCAAAAATAAATTGGCGACTTCTCTGGGGAATATTTCAATGATGGGAGTGAATCCCAAACATAAACTCTATGGGGAATCAGGCGTTCAGCTGCCTGCTGGGAATACTTCACTTGTAGAAAGATAATTCGCTTGGGGATAAGAGTTGTTCCATTAGCCTTGGAGTTCTGCTGGGGATGACACCTGCTCTAACTCAGTTGGGGAACATTCTCTTCTTGGGGAGATATGACACCATCCTGCAACAATAGTATACACACATGTGCCTCGGGGACTTGCATGGTATGGTCTAATCATCCATTGTCACCCGACACTCAAAGATAGTTTTAAATGTTTCCTTGCATGTCTTTTTTTTAGAAAATCACCATGTTTCAAATGCAATGCTCTTTTTGCCAAAAATTTAGGACATTTTTGCAAACAAAGTAAACACAACACAGCTTTTGACTGAATATTCATTTATTGAGGGGCCTCTGAATAGGCAAAGTTTTACATCGGGAAGCAACTACCTGGAAAAAGGTAGCTACCATAAAATTGAGAAAAGAAACTATCCTAATGGCAATGTACACGACATTCCAATGATTTTCCTTCCTGCTATGACCAATGTCTTCAAGACTCTCTGCTCTTGCCTTCGCTTTCTAAAGAGGAAGAAGAGACTAATTCCTACCCTTCTGATATTGCCAAGTTGTTTGAAACGGTGATTTGGTTCAGATTACCTGGATTGCAGTTGTTCGCTTATTCCCTTATTTTGCGTGGATCGCCCTTTCTGGTTTTCAATCCACCGGGATACCCTTTTTTGCCTGAGCTGTCTGATGTGGCTTTTCAACTCAGCGGGTGTACATTTTTTTATTTATTTTCCCCAATTTTTGCCCGAGCTTTTTATTCTGTTTTTAGCTCGCCGGGATGCCCTTTTCTTGCCTGGACTTCAATTCTGTTTTTGTGTCCAACGGTTCTTTTATGCGAAGTATTTTTTAACTGCGTCCGAGTTAATAGGGGATTGGAAGTCTTCTCCATCCATAGTAGTGAGCATTAGTGCCCCACTAGAGAAAACTTTCTTTACTATTAATGGGCATTCGTAGTTTTGGTTCCACTTGCCCCTGTGATCTGAACCTGGAGGAAGAATACTTTTGAGTACAAGCTCTCCTACTTGATACTCTCGAGTACGTACTCGTTGGTCGAAAGCTCGCTTCATTCTCCTCAGATAAAGTTAACCATGACAGATGGCCGCTAATCTCTTTTCCTCAATTAGGCACAACTGGTTATATCGAGCACATACCCACTCAGCCTCATCAAGCTTCACATCCATCATTACACGTAAAGAAGGGATTTCTACCTCAACAGGCAAGACTGCTCCATGCCATATACCAGGGAGAAGGGAGTTGCCCCGGTTGATGTCCTGACTGTCGTTCAGTATCCATGCAGCGTGAATGGTAACATCTCATGCCAATATTTGTAAGTGACAACCATATTCTGCACAATCTTCTTAATATTCTTATTAGCTGCCTCTACCGCGCCATTCATCTTTGGCCGGTAAGGAGAAGAATTGTGATGTTGAATCTTGAAGTCCTGGAACAGTTCTGCCATCATCTTGTTGTTCTGATTGGAACCATTATTAGTAATGATTCACTCGGGCACTCCGTATCTGCAAATGATGTCTCTCTTCAGAAATCTGGCTACCACTTAGCGAGTGACATTGGCATAAGATGCCGCTTCAACCCACTTGGCGATGATCGTTTGAAGCAGTATGCTCTATCTTCCCGATCATGTCAATGCCCCACATAGAAAAGGGCCAAGGAGATGACATGATGTTGAGCGGGCTAGGAGGAACATGCACCTTGTCTGCATATATCTGGCATTTGTGGCACTTACGGGCGTACGAACAACAATCTGCATCCATTGTTAGCTAATAGTACCATGATCTCAATAACTTCTTAGTCATAGCATGTCCTCCTGCATGAGTACCGAAGGATCCCTTATGGACTTCCTGCATTAACAGGCCTGCTTCGTGTCTATCCACGCATCTGAGCAAGACCATGTCAAAGTTCCTCTTGTACAGAACTCCATCTGCATTCAAGAAGAAGCTAGCAGCAAGTCGTCTTAGAGTCTTCTTGTCGTTGGATGATGCCCCAGCTGGGTATTCTTGTTTTTCCAGGAAAAGCTTGATATCAAAGTACCAAGGTTTCTCATCAGACACTGCGTCTACAGAGAAAGCATAAGTTGGTGCGTCAAGCCTGGAAATGTCAATCCTGGGCACATAGTTCCAACACAAGACTTTAATGGACAAAGAAAGAGTAGCCAATGAATCGGCAAATTGATTCTCATCTCGTGGTATATATTGAAGCTTAACCATTGTGAAGAATGTCAACATTCTTCTGGCATAATCCCTATAACGAATTAAGTGTTCTTGATGCATATACCACTTGTCGGTAATTTGGTTGATAACGAGGGTTGAATCTCCAAATATATTGAGGGTCTTAATCCAAAGATTAATAGCCTCCTCTATTCCCATTATGCACGCCTCGTATTCTGCTTCATTGTTGGTGCAACCAAAAGTAATTCTGGCAGTGAAGGGAAAATGAACACCTTCGGGAGTAATAAGAACAACACCAACTCTGCATCCGTTGATATTGACTGCCCCATCAAACATCAACTTCCATTTGGATTCAGGGTCAGGCCCCTCCTCCGAAAGTAGTTCCTCGCAATCTTTTTCTTTGAGGTACATGATGTCCTCATCAGGGAAATCAAACTTCATTGGCTGGTAATCGTCTTCAAGTGGTTGTTGTGCAAGATAATCTGACAATACACTTCCTCTGATGGCTTTCTAGGAAGTATATTGTATGTCATACTCTGTTAATATGATTTTCCATCTAGCAACCCTTCCGGTTAATGTTGGTTTCTCGAAAATATACTTGACAGGGTCCATTTTTGAGATTAGCAATGTGGTGTGAGTCAACATGTATTGTCTCAGTCGGCGAACAGCCCATGCCAAAGTGCAGCAAGTTTTCTCGAGCAGTGAATAACGGGATTCACAGTCGGTAAACTTTTTGCTAAGGTAATAAATAGCGTGCTCTTTTCGACCAGACTCGTCATGTTGGCCTAGAACACACCCCATCGACCCTTCTAGCACAGTCAAGTACATGATAAGTGGTCGTCCTAGAATCGGAGGCATTAGGATCGGAGGCTCCTACAAATATTCTTTTATCTTTTCAAAGGCTCTTTGACAGTTCTTATTCCACCTGACCATTTGTTCTTTTCTTAATAATCTGAAAATTGGTTCGCATGTGGCAGTTAGATGAGATATAAACCAAGAAATGTAGTTCAATCTCCCTAAAAACCCACACACTTATTTTCCTGTTCTTGGTGCAGGCATGTCTTGTATTGCTTTAACTTTTTCAGGATCTACCTCGATCCCTCTTTGGCTAACAATAAAACCCAACAACTTACCAGAACGCACTCCGAAAGTGCACTTGTTTGGATTCAACCTCAATCTATACTTTCTCAACCTTTCAAATAGCTTTTTGAGATTGATCAGGTGTTCTTCTTCGTCCTGGGACTTGGCAATCATATCGTCCACATAGTACTCAATTTCCTTATGTATCATGTCGTGGAACAAAGTTACCATAGCCCGTTGATACGTTTCCCCGGCATTCTTCAACCCAAAGGGCATAACCTTATAACAGAATGTACCCCACGGGGTAATGAACGTCGTTTTCTCCATGTCTTTTGGTGCCATCTTAATCTGATTGTACCCGGAAAAGCCATCCATGAAAGAAAATACCGAAAACTGAGCGGCGTTGTCTACCAGCATATCAATGTGAGGTAATGGAAAATCATCCTTTGGACTTGCTCTGTTTAGATCCCGATAATCGACGCACATCCGTACCTTGCCATCCTTCTTTGGTACAGGCACAATGTTAGCTACCCAAGGTGGGTAACTAGTTACGGCAAGGAACCCGACATCCCACTGCTTCTGAACTTCCTCCTTGATTTTCATCGCCATGTCAGGGCGAGTTCTTCTAAGCTTTTTCTTTACCGGAGGGCAGTCTTCCCTTAGTGGCAGCTTGTGTACAACAATGTCAGTATCTAACCCTGGAATATCTTGATACGACCAGGCAAAGATATCCACATATTCCCGTAGCATACCGATCAATTCCTTCTTTACCTCGGCCTGCAGACTGGCCCCAATCTTTATCTCTTTCTTTACATCCTCAGACCCGATGTTAATGATCTCTATTTCTTCCTGGTGAGGCTGAATGACCCTTTCCTCCTGTTTCAATAACCTAGCCAATTCTTCTGGGAGTTCACAGTCTTCCTCAACCCCTTCATCAGCTTGGTAGATAGGATTGTCAAAGTCATGCATGGTCATAGCAGGAACGTTATCAAAGGAATCTGAATGATCAACACTGCACAAATGATGTGCTTATTTCAGAATCTGTTCTTTACAAAAGAGACGCAAACACACAAAAACACTGGAAAAGAAAAACATTGCCATTTATTTGTTTTTTTGTGAAAAATTTAAAAACGAAAGAAAGAGAACACAATTTGCTTTAAAAATGTCCTTTATTCATGGTAAAAACAAATGCATTAAAATCATGGTGGCCCTACAAATGGATCCATGCTCCTTGGGCAAAGTGCAAGATTTGACATGCAGTATGATAAAATAGAAACAAGAAAATTACTTTGACTGCCAAGTAACTTGAATAAAATCTTCAGCAGACCAGTTCCGGAGCTCCTCCCCATGTGCGCATGGGAGAATCTAGTTATCCAAGTCGCAGTCGATATCCCCATCTTCATCTGTAGCACAAACGTTGTTGTAGTCGAGCATTCCAGCACTAGTGAATGTTATGGACTTACTGTCATGAGACCAGCTGGACTGACCGGGTTGATATCTGAGGCCGAACTTGTCATCCTTCTTTTCCACTTCCAGCAACTTGCCCTAGCCCTGGGCATTTTCGGATTGGACTACTTCTTTAGCTTGCTTGTAGGAGTAGATGGGAGTCCCTTCCTTCTCATTGCTTCGAGCTGCACCAACTAGAGACAAAGTACTAACATTGACTGTCTCAAAAGCTTGGCAAAGTGTTTCATGGATCTCCCCGTCCATCTCCATGTATTTGAAGGTCGACAGATGGCTTATGAAAATATCCTCCTCATCGCATACAGTAACAACTTGACCATCCACCACATTTTTTAACTTTTGGTGCAACGTGGATGTTACTGCGCCAGCAGCATGAATCCAAGCATGAATCCAAGGACGTCCTATCAGACAGTTGTAGGCAGGTTGGATATCCATAACATAGAATATGCTCTTGAATATCTGAGACCCAATCTTTAATGTTAGCTCCACCTCCCCAAACACCGACCTCCGTGACCCGTCAAAGGCTTTTTCAATCAAATCGTTGGGTCGTAAAACGATGCCATCAACATCCAGTTTCATTAGGGCCTTCTTAGGGAGCACGTTGAGGGAAGAGACTGTATCTACCAGGACATGTGATAGAACAACGCCCTTACACTCCATGGTGATGTGTAAGGCCTTATTGTGATTGTGTCCCTCAGAAGTGAGATCTCGATCTGTGAACCCTAACCCATGGTTGGCGTTCACACTGGCTACCACAACCTCCAATTGATTGACAGTTATCTCTTGTGTCACGTAAGCCATTTGCAAAACTTTTAACAGAGCCTCTCTATGAGCTTGGGAACACATTAACAACGACATAATGGATATCTTGGACGGGGCTTGATTCAATTGTTCAACCACCTATAATCACTTTTCTTAATTATTCTCATAAATTTTTCAACTTCCTTTTCAAAAGTGCCCTGACTAGTAACATGAGTTGTCGCCTCTTCGGTATCTATCTGTTTACCCTTAGCCTTTGCAGCAGCTTCAGCTTCAGGATCACCTCTAAGAACTTGAGGAGCAAAGAGACGCCCACTCAGTGTAAACCCCCCAACTCCTCTGATATTCACAATAGTCAGATCAATTGTCATTGTCTTACTTTCCACCTTTTGTCCTTCTACGTACACCTCTGAGCCGTAATGCCAAGGGGTGGCCTTGTCATCAACATAGGGAACTGGCCCCGGAACAGTAATGGTTACTGGACTCACCTCTAGAACATAGATAGTCACCGGCTCTCTCGGGCAGGAACTTCGGCAGGATCATAATAAATTGTTACTGTAGACACACAATCATTTTTGTTGTCAACCTTGTCAAACTGTAGAGACCCCTTATCAATCAAATACTGCAACCCAACTTTCAAATCTCTGCAACCATTAACTGAATTCAAACAACCCTCGCAGTCAAAATCACACCCAGGGAATACATGCCCTTTCAGCAACATGCCTTATACCACTAACAATGAAGTCTTTACTTCTTCCACGTTCAAAATCAGGTTCAACCTCTCGCCACCATCAACAGCATTTATCCGGGCCCCTCCATGATTTGGAAAAGGGTTTTTTTGTAACATTTGGAGGCGGTGCGAAGTTAATTTCCTTTGAGTCAATCAAATCTTGGACTTTATGTTGTAATTCCATGCACTTCTCTATCGAGTGCCCGGGAGCTCCTGAGTGAAATGCGCATCTTGCATTAGCACCATACCCCACTGGAAGCTCTCTAGGTGGCGGTGGTGCTAATGTCCTCAACTGAACCATGTTCAAATCTAACAATCTTTGTAGCAGTGTTGTGTACGTCATAGGGATTGCCTCTAGCACCCTGTTCGTTGGACGAGCTTGTCTCTATTGATAGGGTCTTTGCTGATAGTTATTGCGTTGCGGTTGTTGTTGTTGTTGTTGTTGTGGTTGTTGAATAGGGCTTGTGGGGATGGTGACAGCTGCCACCTGCTTGTAAGATCCCCTGTATCCACGGCCCCGTCCTCGGTCATACACAATATTAGTTTCTCCCTCTCTCTTTCTTGGAGGTCCATTAAAAGCTTTTCTGACACCACTTGAGCTACCTGCACCACTGTCTTGGATTTTCCCCATTTTCAGCAGAGTTTCAACCCTTTCCCCGGCTATCACAATATCGTTAAACTTTGTTGTTGAACAAGACGCCAGTCTCTCAATAAACACACCCTGTAGTGTTCCCATAAACATGTATGCCATTTCATTCTCTAACAAAGGAGGTTGTACTCGAGCAGCAAGCTGACACCACCTCTGGGCGTACTCCTTGAACCCTTCTTTAGCACTTTGAGACATTGTCTGTAATTGGGTATGATTTGGAGCCATATCAAATTATATTGATACTATTTCACAAACGCCTTAGCTAAATCCTTCCAGCTTCAAATATTGACCCTGCTCAGCTTCATGTACCATTCCAGAGAAGCTCCTACAAGACTATCCTGGAAGTAATACATCCATAACTTTTCATCGTCTGTATGAGCAGCAATCCTCCCCACAAAAGACTGAGGGTGAGTTTTCGGGCAATCCGTACCGTTATACTTATCAAAAGTAGGGAACTTGAACTTGTAAGGAATTCTCACCCCTGGAACTAAGCCCAGATCAGTGATGTCAAACCCTATAGAACTCTGAGACTGAATGGCACGAATTTGCTCAGCCATTTCTTCAAATCTCCTATTCATGTCAACCCCCTGGCCTTCTGCCTCATCCAGCAATGTAAATTGTTCATCCTGCCCGTCCATCTAAAGATTATGCACTCCATCATTGATAATAGTGACCCCTGGTTGCACCATAGGGATTTCAACATGATGGGCGCCAGCCCCATAGCGATTACCTCCATCTGTTGTCCCATTGTTCCTAGCCTGATTGTTCTATACCAGCTCGCCCAAGCGCTCTTGAGTTTGACCCATCCCAGCCATGAGGGTCATGAAATTATCCATTCTTGTCCTTAAGTCAGCCAGATCCACCTGCATCTGATCCATTGCTCTCTCTCTCTGTTTTCTTTCGTTGGGTATCTGTGGATCTTCCTAGTAGCCTTCTTCGGAGCTATAGTGCTTGAAATCAGAAGAGACGTTAGAAACCTGAAGACCGCACCTGCAAAACAAACACACTGTTACATGCAATGACATCTTCATGCTTTCATTATCAAGGTTTTATTTCCCCAGTTCTGGTATCTCATTGAGGAATCCAGATGGCCTTTGGAGTAATCTTTTGTGAACATTCCTTTCACTGTTTCCACACCATTTCCACAACCAAACTAAGAAAAGAAACATACAGCTCAAGGAGTCTGACAAAATAAAGATGCATAAATCAAAGGCCCTAAGGCACAAACAACATCCCCATAGGGTTTCAAGTCTTACAAACTACAAAGTACATCAATCAAATTAGATTCCTACAACAATCCTATAGGTAATCAGAAAAACAAGAGAAGCAAACTAAAACTCCAAGCTATAAGAAGACTCTGGCTCTTCCTCTGCAAGCTCCAGCTCTACTCAAGTTCTCTTCACATCTGCTCTTCTTCTAAGATCTTCTACCTCTTCAAGAGCTTCATTCAACTACTAAGACACCTCTTGTTGCCTTCGGTAAGCATGTTCTAACTCTTCTCCTTGAGCAGCAATCTGCAACTTGAACATCTCTTCCTTCCTCTTGTATTCTGCTTGATCTTGATCTCTTTAGCCATGTACCCAGGTGAGAGATTGCCTAGCATCCCTGAGAGCTTTCTTGTTTTTCTTGAACTGTTATTCTCTCTTGATGTCCATCAATCCTCTTCTTTGGAAGTAAGCCTCCTTTTCTGCCAACTCTTTGTTCTTAGCTTCTTGGTCTATCTTTACTTTGTGCAGCTTCTCTTCTATAGTCAACTTAGAGAGAGCCAACTGATGATGCAAGCCAACCATTTATGTATGCTCCAATTTCAATTCTTTCAGCTGAGCTTCAATTTTTTGATAATCTTCTAAAGGAACAGTGCTTGGTGCTACAGGGATCTGTGGAATTACTTCCTCTGGGTAGAGAGGAAGCTCCAAAGAAAAAGGCAATAAAGTAATCCTGACACACTTCTTCAACCATGCTGCAAAGGGTTCATACATGTTGGGATCTACCCTTCCAAACTCTTTCTTTCCCTTTTGAGTCCTGAAATCCCAAGCTTGGAATACCTGGATAGCCATGTCAATATCCCCTCAATAGGAAGATACAAAGATTCTCTCACATACTCATCAAAAGGGGATTCTCTCAAAGGATATCCAAACTGTCTTCTAGCCAAAACTGGATTATAATTGATCATACCTTTCCTTCCAATCAAAGGAACATTGGGAAACCAATTACACTTTACAATCATCTCTTTTCCCAACACATCCCTGTCATACCCCCAACTTATATCACCTGCAGTCAACCCCATCAATCTACGAGACTATTTCCATTCTCCCCTCAAATCCTTGAAGGGCTCTACCTTAGGCAATTGTCTAGCAAACCAGTCAGCAAACAAAGGCACACAATAGCTCACATGACCTCCCTTCTTCTCATTCCTATAGTGAACCCTGTAATAAAAGTCACCTAATAAGGTAGGTGTGGGATTCCTTCTGAAGAAAATGGCAATAGCCTTCAGGCTTACCATCCCTTGATCACCTGGGAAGAGGCTAATTCCATAGACCCTAAAAGCTAAGAGTACATTGAACTGTGTCCATTGATTGTCTTGAGCATATACCAGGGCCTCTTGAATCAGCATATTGCAGGACAACCCCTTCCCTTTGCTACTACTCAAACCCTGCTCTACCCTGCTTAGAGGAAAATGACACCTTTGAGCAATCTTCTCCGCCTGAAGTATTCTCCCTGAGTTGTAATAAGGCTGCCTTCCACTAAGGGGGATATGCAACAAGCTGGCAATTTCTTCCAATGTAGGTGCTAAGACAAAATCTTGGAATACAAAACAACATAATGGAGCATCATAGAACTGAAGTAGAGTATGAATGTTGTCCCTTTGGTCTTCTGTTTCCTTGTCCATGTACCTGAGAATCTGCCCAAATCTGGCCCTGAAATCTCCTAGAATCTTGTCATTCATCAGACCCTTCAATTGGTGTAGTTTCCTCACCTCGGGCTGTGGAAATGTGTAATATGCATTGTTATTTTTTAGAGCTGTGATGATGCTTGCCATCTGGATATGAGAAACTAACAGATACCAGAACAAGGTGTGTAAATGTAACCTGAAAAATGAAAATACTAAGATGTTAAGGATGCTATGATATGATGCAAATGCAAATGCAAGGAAAATATGATCAATCTGGAACTGTCTGGGTACTGTATGCAAGTGCCAAGAGATCACAAACTATAAGTCCTCTGAATAAAAACCCATATACATTTGGATGAGTCACAGATATCCTCAGATCAGACTTCCAAACCAACTAGATCAAGAACTCCAAAGGTCAAAATATCAGATCAACACATAAGACTATACTGGCGGTGGGTATAATGAGGTTAAAGGGTTCCTGCAAACCTGTAAACCCCTCCCAATCTCACTGGTGTGCTCCGGGTCAAACATCACGGACTCTCAAAGCCAAATAGCAATAATACTTTCACCATTTCCAAGAAATGGCTCATGACTAAATCAGGGAATTGGTTTGGCATTATGTACTACTCAGGGAGGTCTCAGCTGAGTCTGGGAAAAACAGGCCATCCTATGTGAGTTCCAAGTGGGCCCTCGGGTGCAAATGGGTTTGCCACAGAATATGGTCTGCCACTGTCACCACTGGAGAGGGATGTTTCCACAAGGTTCTCAATGATCGGTCCCCAGCCGCACATAACTATCAAGGTTGTGTAATGAAGTAGGGAAGATCCCTATATCAAGACATTTCCAAGACGGTTGCGAATCTGGGTGTGAACGCATTAATACCCCCATGACAAGATGACATAGGGCCAAAGTGATTGTCCATGCTAAGTCTTATGGTGCACTCAAGCCTGGTATTTGGCTAGACTCATCTCACAATACACAAGTAACACCCAAGTCCCGCCAAATAGAAAACCAGTTCAGACAGTCCAGTATAGTAAATATGATGCATGAAAATAAAATACTGAAAACTGTAAATAAAGCTGTAAATAAAACTGTAAATAAACAACAGAAAAATATACACACATCAGCAAACAATCAACACCCAATAAAACAGAAAAAAAACAAGCGCTATGAGAGATTCTCAAGGGGAACCAGAGATTTTGGGTTCGGTCCCCAGTAGAGTCGTCAGCTGTCGCTCCCTGGATTTCCATCCTGGTACAAACGCGAAAGTGGCGCGGTAAAGGTTAGAGTTACCATCCATGCATTTTTATCCCGAATGAATGAGAATGTTAATGCTGCACAAACCGAAGAAAAGAAAAGGAAAGACAAAGGTACTACGAACCAAAGAAACTGGGTTCGGGAGTCGGTTACGACCTGGGAAGGTATTAGCACCCCAGATCGTCCGCTGTACTCGACGAGATCCACGCTTGCAAATAAACTGCTTCAAAGGGTGAAGAAATGATAGCTGCTGCAAAAGAAAGACTAGAACTGGATAAAAGAAAAGAAAAGGGGAAAATGTAGGGAAAATAAAAGAGTGCTCGAACGGGCCCTAACCCGCTGCCTACGTACCTCATCTGGACAATGAGGATCAGAGTCGTCGTAGTTCCCCTAACTAGGGGTGGAAAGATTGCTTGTGTCTTAAGGCTTGAACTGCTTATGTCAATGCTAAGGTGTTGCAGGCTCGAACGACGAGTGTGTTACCGTCTCGCAAAAATGACAAGTAGGAGCAAGTTCGCACGTAAAGAGTGAAGGTGATGAGAAGAGAAGTCCAGAAGGAAAGACGCTTATTATTTGTCTAGTGTTTTTTTAGAGTTCTTTATGAGTGTGGCACAAGGAAGTGAAAGTAAAGCCTTTTCTAAGGAACATGTCCTTATTACCACATCCCAAAATAGAAAGAGTAACAAGTCCATCAAGAATGAAGAAGATCCTCAAACTTGTTTCCTAAGATTAGAATTTAAATTCACTAACTTGTTTGTATTATTAAGTGTTTTTTGGATTGAAATGAAGAAGTGTTTTTTATGTTTTTCTTTGAGAGAGTGGCCAAAGGGAGAAGTCATCTCAACTATTATTAATGTTTTTTAGATTTTGTGTATGAAGATGAGAAAGAGAGAGGACAAAAAGGATCTCAAAGGTAAAAACTAAAGGGGAAGTCTAATCATAAAGTTATCATGCAAAGGTGGTCTTAAGGTTAGTGTGGTTTGAAGTCTATCCTAATGAAGAAGAAGGAAAGAAGAAAGAAGAACTACAATACAACTTACTCCTCTAAAGGAGATAAGTTGTTTCTAAAGGGGGAAAAGAGAAGTTGAATCACAAGATGGCATAAGGCACATCAACAATCACAAAATGGAAAGCAAAGTAAGAGAGGAGATGAAGAGTTGAAATGTGGATAACATCCACACTTCACTTACCATGAGCCCCTGAAATGGTTAGTACATACCTAGATGAACAAACTTGAACCAAATGAAGTGTAAAAAAACCAAGATATCAACTCTACTCACAAAAACCAGAAGCAAGAGAGTCCATTTATCACACTAAGAATCACCAATCAAAACAAATCAAGCAAGAGTTAAAGCACACAAGCCATTACCAAGCTTCATAAATTCTTATGAAGAAACAAAACACAAATGAAGTACAAAGGGATCAAGAAAGTTAGACAAGCATTATACAGCTCAAGACCAGAACCTTATCATGTTAATAATGTGCCTAAACAATAAAGAAAATCATGGGAAAAAGCATACAAACTCAAACAATATCATCATAGAAAATGACTAGGCATGGGAAGTGGAGTGAGCATTAAGTGTAAGGACAAACAAATGCAAATCAATTCAAAACATAAGTATCATCTAAAGACCAGGGACCTAATCATGTTAAAATGTGCCTAAGAAGCATGAACAATCATGGGGAAGAAGCATACCAAACTCAAGCATAAACATCATGGAGGGCAAATGAACAAAGAAGGTGAGGTGAACATGCATACATTTGTGAGAGACTTCAAAGACAAGTAACACAAAACTTTCCAAAGCACAAACACCAATCAAGGACCAGGGGTATATCGTCATATAAAAAGACCTCTAACCATCCTATAGGATTTGGCACAAATGCCCTCCTAGCCTAAGAACTAAGCATGTGACAAGAAAAGGAAAAAAACTAGGGCAAGCACCCATGAAAATTCAAATCAAATCAAACATTCATTCAAAAATTCTACAATTAAGCACAAATGTTGATTAATCATGTAATAACATCATACCAAAAGAGCAAGATCAGAATCAAAAGCAAATTAGGTCAAAGGACCTCATGAATACAAATTAGGGTTTTGAAACTTCACACACAAGTAAATTGCCAAACATATTCATACAAGTTTTTAAAAATCATAAGAAAAATCATCAATAAACTACATCTCAATATGAACCAGATGCAAAAAGAACCAACCTAAAATTCAAAGTAATGATCACGATTTAAATTCCACAAGACAACATGCATTTAAAGTGAATTAAAAAAACATAATAAAAGTAAAAATTAATTTCCACGTGTAAAATAAAAAAAAATGAAAACTAAAAGTGCCAAAAATTAAAGAAAATCAAAAGGCTCAGTCATGATTGTTTTGGAATTTTTGTGAACTTTTTACTATTTTTTATGAATTAAGTAAAACAAAACAAATAAAAGAAAAAAAAAAGTAATCAGATCTAATGGATGAGATTGGAAGAAAACAAGATCAAAGGCCACGCGCGCTAGTCAACTTGACTCAGGGTATTCAGATCCAAAGGCCATGGTTTAAACTTATTAATTGAGCCAGATCCAATGGTCACGTTTTAAACTGGACTAAACCTTAATTAATTAAACTAATAAAACAATATTATATTAATTAAACACAATCCAAAGGCCAGGATCTAATCTGGAAATGTCTAACCCTAATTAAGCCCTAACATAAACCCTACCGGCCGGAGAAGCACCGGTCACCTTCTCCGGCCAACAAAAAATTGCAGAAACTCAAACCTCAACTAAAACACACAAATCATACACTAAATTGAAGCTTAGATCAAGTACATCACAAATCCAGCATCAAAACACATTAATCTAACACACATAAGCTAAATCGAAGCCAACAAGTTTGGATCTAAAATATTCAGTCCCACTGTTCTTGCTCATTTCAACACCATTTCAAAATCTAATCATATCAGCATGCTCAGGACAACAAGTAGAACACAATGCATACAAAAGAATTTAAATCTAGAATGATGAATCTTGAAGCATACCTGAGTTTGCAGAACCTTCAAACCTCCAAGAAAACCAACCTCCAGCTCCAGATAAGCTTCTTGTGACTTCTATTTACAAAATAAATGTGAAATAAACTCTTAACTGGCCTGGATCTAGCAATTTGCAAGCAACTGATCTGAAAATGAACTGGTACAAGATCTTGCCTATAGCTCAAAACAGTGGTTGATCTATGACCTATGAAGATCAAGGATGAAGAATCTGTGATTTGTTTTGGAAATGAGTGAGAGGAAATCTTGATTCGAATAGAAATGAAATGAGAGCAAGAAATGTGATGTGAGCAAATGGTGATGGTCTGAGGTGAAATGAATCCCTAGCAATCTTATATAGTGTGCCAATTATCAATGTTGGAGATTTGAAATGAAATGCGTGTGAGGTGAGTGTGATTGGGATGATTTTGCAAAATTGCAAAAGTTGTGTGATAGCGTGATTGGCTCGTGCACTCCCTTGCTTTGCTTGCACATGTTGATCCTTTTAATTCACAAATTCAAAAGTGGTTTAATCCTGGCCCTTAGATGCTTGATCATGCAATTCTCATGCCTTTTGCATTTTTTTCCTTTCATGAAATAGCATGCATACCATGCATGACTTCTTGAATTTTCTTTGAGCCAAACTCTATTCATTCCATGTATTATGATAGAATGACCTCACTTTGACCATAGGATAGCTTAGAATTGAAGTAGAGAGCTTTTTGCAACTTGGTGAGAAATGGATTTCATCTAAACCCCTAAAAATAAGTGAACTTCAATTGGCCATAACATTCAAACCATGAGGGTTATGATAATTTTTTTGTACTTTTTAGAAATAGGAGACAATTTCCTACAACTTTTATGTTCAAAGAAATTCCATTTGAGGTCATTTTGGTCATGAAAGAATGCTTTGAATATTAGGGCAAAAGTTTCTAAATTTGGAAAGTTAGTTACATGCCATATTTCCAAAAATAGAAAGCCTTGCAAAACCCTAGATTATTGCCTTTTGAATTTGCCAAACCTATTTTATGACCTTAAAAACATCCCTTGGCTTGAAAAATAGGATTGACACCCTTGCATTGTCACAATTGACTTTTCAAATAATCAATTTGACCAATTTCTTCTTATGCAAGTAATTGATGGATTGACTGCCTTCCTCAATGAGTTTTCTTACCAAATTTTATCCATAGCATTCACATATCACATGAATGACTTTGCCCATAAGAAATGGCCAAAGTCATAAAGAATCCTTGCTTGAAAATGAAACCCTAATTTGAATGCCATTTGTGCAGGAGCTTGCCCTTTCTTTGATCATCTGATGATCTCCAAACCTTCTGGGATCTTGTAAAGGATCTTGATCTTTTATATCACATGAAGACATCTCATGGGACTTGGAAAATGTCACTTGACTTCTTAGTTTGACTTGTAAGGCTTCAAATATACCAATGATTGATCATATGCCCAATGCTAGTACATGAGAATGATATGTTTCATCTTTCTATGCAAAAATGCTAAGGATATGACATGCTTATGATGACTATGATATGATGATGATGCTAGAAAGAAGAGGGAAAATTTGGGGTGTTACAACGTGCAGGAAAGTAAAAACATTTGACACGTATCTGATGTGCTGAGTGACTGGGATGGATTCAGACCATGACCTTGGGGCATGTAGGCCAAACTAACTCTTTATTCCGCAGGTACTATCAGTTGTGTTCATTAACATGTAAGTACAAGCATCACCAACAAAGCCATCGCCACCACAGAGCTTCGAGATGCCTCTTCCTCGGCAGATCTTGAAGCGTGACTCCTTAGCAAGTCTCGTCAGATTATCGCCTCTCTAGCAGAGCAACAACAAAGAGAAGGATACTTCAGGAGTAGAAGAATATCATTATTCCTCATCCTCCGCGGAGGATGCCTTCCACTTCTCATCTCCAGCATGAGACATATCCTACCTCTCACTCCCAACAAGTGGCGATCAAACTCTTATTTCCAGTAAGGAGTATCCCCAACTGAGTTCTCCATCCTCTCCAACAGGATTGGAAAGGGAAGTTTTCCCTAACATAACATCAAAAGGAAGGATACTTCTCGAGCGGAAGAATGTCATAATCTTTCATCCCCAACGTGAGACTTTATTCTCCATTATCCCCGGTAGGGTCAGAATTGGAAACAAAGGGGGGGGGGGAAGCATTCTCCCCAAGCAGAAAGCCCTCCTTCAACAGAAAGTTATCCCCAATCAGAGTCTTCTTATCTCTAGCAGCACGGGAGAATTCATCATTCCTCAGCAGAGGCAAGGATATAGAAGAGCTCGAATTCTCTTCTCTACCCAGCAGTGGTTGCCATTTCCCCCAGCGGGTTCGCCAAACAAAGTCCAATCTTTATTGGCATATCTTCACTGAGCAGAAGAGGTGTATTTGAGGAGTCCCCAGCAGATCTCTTCCCCAAGCATAAGATGTCTCACTTAAAGGATTCCCCCCAGCAGGTCTCTTCCTTGGCAGGGATACCAACACATCTGATTCTCAGCCGGGTCAGAAGGATTTCACTCCACCAACGGAGTTCGGCGGGTAGCGTACCTCCAAAATCAAGTTCATCCCCAACAGGGTCTTGGCTCTCCAATCTCAAAGTCCAATTTATTTTTGACAATGGAAGCAGCTCAGAGCCAATATCATAATATTATCCCCTGCAGAGTTGCTCTTTCCCATAGAGTCGATTCATCGCAATCAATGCAACAATTGGTTCTTCCCCAGTGAAGCCGTCAAGGATACTTGTTGTCTCCTCATCAGGAGATCCCTTGAATTTTGCATTTAGTAATCATCATTACATTTGCATCCTCAAAACGTGTAGCATTTCCATCAGTATGGAGCATTACGCCATGGAAAAAATCAAACATATGCATACGAAGCATAAACCAGTTTTGGTACCTTTACACGAAGACCTATAACATTTCCCAGTGTGGTTATTTTTACCAAGTCTTGTTTGACATCCCCAGTCGAGTCTCCATTTAAGTACAATGGTCTCGTCTTTGAGTCTTGTTTAAGTACAACAATCTCAATTTTCTGCGTTTCCGTTTAAGTACAACGGTCGCGTCTTGGGCCCTCGTTTAAGTACAACGATCCCGCTCCTTTCGGGTGTTCCATTTAAGTACAATGGTTCCCCAATTGAGTCTTGTTTAAGTACAACAATCTCAATTTTTCTGCGTCTCCGTTTCAGTACAACGGTCGTGTCTCGGGCTCTCATTTAAGTACAACGATCATATTCCTCTCGATTCCATTTAAGTACAATGGTCTTGTCTTTGAGTCTCTGTTTCAGTACAACAGTCTCTCACTTTTCGCGTTTCCGTTTCAGTACAACGGTCGCGTATCGGGCTCTCGTTTAAGTATAACGATCTCATTCCTCTCGATTCCATTTAAGTACGATGGTCTCATCTTTGAGTCTTGATTAAGTACAACAGTCTCATTTCTTCGCGTCTCTATTTAAGTACAACGGCCGCGTCGCGGGTAATCATTTAAGTACAATGATCCCGTTTTCGTTGATTTCATCTAAGTACAATGATTTCAGGTCTATGATTCCATTTAAGTACAATGGTTTCGTGTTGTCGAGCTCCCATTTAAGTACAATGGCCTCGTTCTTTCATTTTCGTTTAAGTACAACGGACGCGTTTCGGGTTATCATTTAAGTACAACGATCACGTTCCTTCCGATTCTGTTTCAATACAATGGTTTCATTTCCAATTCCGTCTAAGTATGATGGTCTCGTTTCCCTTGAGTTATCATCTAAGTCTGATGAACTCATTCCTTTTGTCCTGTCAGAGGTCAATCCCATGTGTTGAGTTGTCATCCGTGAATGACATTATTTTCTCATCATTTTTCCCACAGAGTCCAAATTTTCCAGTTTATTCAGGTATTCAATCACTCCATACATTGAAATTATGAAAGTTGTTGCTATCATTCCTTCAGGTCTATAGATGATTGAATAGGGGAAGTTGTAATACCCTAAAATTTTCCCTCTTATTTATTGCCAACCTCAAGTGGTTTATGCTTCGTCATTTTGCATGATCGTCCAAGCATCGCATCGCATTCTATAATAAAAATAATAATAAATCATGATCATTTGCATATGCATGAGGTATGTGATCGGGTAAGGCTTGTCAATCTTGGGAGCTTGAGGGAAGAAAAATGATGCACAAAAATAATTCAAGTCATTTCCATGTTAACCCACCAAAGAAATGAAGAATTCAAAATTTCCTTCCGTTAACCGATTAACGCATATGGTTAACCGGTTAACGGGCGTGAATTTTGAATAAATGCTTCAAAAATCAATTTAGTTCCAATTCCCTCCATTTTTCCTTTTCCTTCACATTTTTCACACTTCATCACACTCCCTTCACATTTTAATTTACCTTGGAGTTTTCTACCATCTTCTAGACTCTTCTAGCATATTCTAAGGAATATTCTAGAACTCCAACTACCTCCTAACCTACCTCCAAACCTAACCTAATGCCCAAGAAAGCTCCCAACCTAGCCCTAACTCCATGCCTACACTCTATATAATCTCAAATCATTCTAAAGCAAAGGTCCCAACCTCATTCTCACCATTTTCATCTTCAATCTCTCAATTCTCTCTCAATTCTCCCACTTTTTCACCAAATTTCTCAAAGCTTCTTCATAGAAGTTCTTCAAATTCTTCATTGGAATTTGAAGAACTTGAAGCTAAACCTTCATCAATCATCAACTTTGAGAGCTTACTTGAAGAAGCAATTCTGTTTTTGGAGTGGTTTTGAGCTCATTGGAAGTGGTTGTGCAAGTGTTCATCAAGATCGAATCGCATTTATTTTACATTCGCGGAATCTCCGGTTTTCTTCTTCGCTTGCACTTCGATCTACACCGCAACACTCACTGAGGCAATCCTCCGCTTTGAAGGTTGGTGATCTAAAACCGCTTTTCGCTTTAACTTATTCTCTTCATCTCTCTGTAACGACATTCTTTGCATGTTCATTGATTGTGTTTGCGTTTTACCGTTCAATTACGTATTGATTGCGATTTGCGTATTTTGGTTGTTAGAAGCTAGATTTGTAGCTTAATCTAGGTCCTAATAGGTGTTAGAAAACCTCCTTTAAGTAGAAAATTCGAGTTAACATGTTCATGTATGTGTTAGGGGTTCTTACAAGTAGGTTCATGACCATAAGTGCTTATTTCTACACTTTTTTCACCATTCTATTCAGTGTTAACCGGTTAACTCATTTGGTTAACCGGTTAACACGTTGAAAAACGCCCTTGGATTTGAAAATTTTAGGGCGTTAACCGGTTAACCTATAGCGTTAACTGGTTAACGCTGTTTTGAAAGTAAAAAATGCTTTTGTTTCATTATGTGTTTGCATTGCATTGTGTCTTCAACTTCATGTAGTGATAGAGCATGAATTTAGGGAACTTTCAAGACTATTTTTGGTACCACATTCCATCGTTTCGAGTCGTTTCGACATGTTTCCATTACCTTTTGCATATTTTGTGCTTATCTGATCATTAGCGCATAAAGTTCTTTGTGCATCTTGTTGCCATGTTCAATGCATCATTTAGCATGTAAATGATTGTTTCACATTCTATTTTGATGCATCTTGCATGATCATTGCATTGCATATTTGCTTGTTTCATTCTTGAAAATACATAATCATAAATATGTATATGCTTGCGTTTGGTTTGCATTTTGATCATACTTTCATGTTAATGCTAATTGTGCATTTGCATCAAGTTGCATGATTCATTGTGTTAGTTTTTGATACATGTTCATAATCCATATCCATGTGTTTATGTGCAAATACTTGAAGTGCATACTTGTTGCATATTTAGTATTTAATGCATTCTTTCATGAACAAGCCCTTGTAAATAAGCATGTTAATGTTGCATTAATCCATGTTAATGTTGATGTTAATGTTGCATTTATCCATGTTAATTGTGCATTTTTGTCATCCATTGTTGTGCATAATTGAAAATTAATCAAATCTGCCTAGCATTTCATAGCTGTTTTTTCATGCAGTAGCTGTAAAATGTATGCTGATTGTTGCATTTTCACACTTTTTACACCTGTTTTGCATGCTGGTTGTGGGCTGTAAAAAGCTGTGTGCATTATGCATTGCATTGCATTGTTGTTTGGATATTTAGGAGCTGTAATAGGCTGCTGGATTTTGCTTTGCATTATTTTTAGGTCCTTTAAACTTAGGGTTGAGTCTAGTTTAGGTCCTAGATCCCTTAGGATTTATTTGGTAATTGTTTACCTCTTTTCTTATCATGTTTGACCATGCTAACCCTTGTTTTGTAGGGAGGTGGAGGTAAGTTCATAAACCTTAATCTCTTTTTACAAAAAAAAATTATGCTTTCAAGGTGTGTTTGATTTAGCTTTTGTGCATAGTTTCACAACTCCATGTTAATCCCCTTTGTTAGAACCAACTTAACTTCACTAAGAAGTAAGTTGTATTCTATTGCTTTTCTCTTTTCCTTTTAATTATGATAGAAAACCACACTAAACATTAGGACCTCCATGGAATAAACAATTTAGGGTTGTGTCTTAGTCCCCCTTGTTTTTCCTTTTGCAACTTGAGTCCTTATTTCTCATCTCATAAAGAGAATAACTCAAAAACACCTAATAAAGGTTGAATGTTCTGGTACGACACGAGACTTTGTCGTGGGTTACTTATGCATATCTTGTTTCGGGGCAAGGTGTAAGGCATCTACCACGATGAACAAGTCTTAGTATGAGAATGTTCCACAAACAAATTCAAAACACTTCTCTAAAAGACAAAACAACAAAGAAGAATCGCCTTTTCCTACGGGAATTATTTTCTCACCTCACTCACTCTCAACGCGAACTTGCAATGAATTGTCTCATTTGCAAGACGGTAAACACACTCGTTCAAGGCAAGCCTACAACACCTAAGCATAGACATACACAGTTCAGCTCTAAAAAACACAAAATTAGTTTCCGCCTTAGTTAGGTGAACTACGTTGACTCTGATCCTCGTTTTCTCGATGAGGTATGTGGGCAGCGGGGTAGGGCCCGTTCGAGCACATTCTTTATTTCCCCTACATTTTCCCCATTATTTCTTTTAATTCTCTTGTTTAGTTCCATTGCTCACTTCCATTCCAATTTGTAGTTTTTATTCAGCAACATTCTTATTTTCTCACCCTTTGAAACAGACAAACAAGCGTGGATCCCGTCGGGTACTGATCGGAAAATAGCAAGTGTACTATTTTTACCGATGTAGTAATAGAAGGGATTAATCCCAAATATCGATCTCAAGGACTGCGTATTAAAATAAGTTCTTAGTGATTAATTTCAATTGGACAAAATTCATGGTTTAAAGGTATGAGATTAAATTATATAAACTAAAGAGAATAAAACGTATATTTAAAACAAATAATTTCAGTAATATGAAAGTAATGCCAGGTACGGTGTATGATTCGCAATGCAATGACTCAAATGTTCCTTCATTTTAGAGATATGATTTAGAACGTGTCTTTCCTAAGTTTATAATGTTTTTCCAAAATTCCTTTAAAGAAAAACCTTTGGTATTCTTCATTGACCGTGATTCCTCAATGGTCAAAGAAGAATATCAAGCAATAATTCTGACATAAAAAGGTTCTCATAAAAATATCCCAATTCCTCAGTAATATTTTTCACGATAAAATTATGCAACAAGGTTAGGATGGTTGGTCAGACCAAATCCTAACCACGATCAATTATCTCATTTTCCAATAACGATAAATCATTAAGGACGTTGCAATAAAATAAAGAAACGAAACTAAAACATAATCCCAAATTGAAGAATTCAAAAAGTCATTACAAAAAGCAAATCAGGGACACCCCCCTGGCATTGGGGGGTTTAGCCACTCATGTTCAAACTGGAAATAAAAACAGAGCAAGAAAATTTAGACATTACAATTACGTTGGATTCGTCGGATCGTCAATTGCTTCCGCTCTTGATCAATCCTTCTTCTCCCGTATTCGTTCTATCCCAAAATCCCCAAATCAAAAAGTGTTTTCTAACAGTCATAATGGTCAAATATAAATCAGTCTTTAAAAGCACCGCGAAATGTCCGGAATACCCTTGAAGCAGCAAAACATAAGATTTCCCTCTGGTCTTCACAACACGGGCCGTGTTGTGCAACACGGGCACCCGTGTTGTGCCTCTGGATCACCAAAAAACCATTTCTCCACCAGCTTCCATGACACGGGCCGTGTTGTACAACACGGGCACCCGTGTCACAACCCTGACTTCTACTTTTCTGTGTAAAATCTTAGTTTCTTCTGGTATTCACAACACGGGCCGTGTTGTACAACACTGGCACCCGTGTTGTGTCTCTGAACTCCCATTTTCTGTCGTTTTTAAATGCTTGGATCATCTCTTGGACGCCTCGAACAACCGATTAAATATTTACCTGAAACACCACAAAGAAAACAACCACATAACCCATTCCACTGATAAAAACAAAGTAAAACGATGAACACTAACTTGCACGCAATAATGAGAAAACAAAGGCAAAACATGAACGAGATACTACAAACAAATCAAATAAGACTCAAAAGACACTGAAAACCGGCTTGAATATTACCACTAAATATCACTGATCAAACTCCCCCAAACTTGAATTCTTGCTTGCCCTCAAGCAAAAATCCTGTATTTATACCTTAAAACTAGCAAGATGAATTATGATACTCATACGTGGATCCTTCATTCCAATTCACCCAATGAGTTCTTTTTTGTACTTTTCTCTCAGTATAGATATCACACAAACACTACACCGTGGAAAACCACGGATCCGAATCTCCCTTTTCGGTAACCTCTCCGACTATGCTTCGTGCTTAGGTCTTATTTTTTCGATTTTCAACCCTTTTCATTCGGACAATCACTTTTAAGGATTTTAATGATTTTCACTGTGTGTACAAGATTGATCCCTCTTTTTATTGTTGGCACCGATTTTTGTCCCTTAGGGAAACATTTATGTTCAACCGCCGTTAGGTTGAATAACCTTGTGAGGGTTACCCAACTTAGAAGGATCGATCATTCTAATGTTTTTATTCATTTTTTTTTTCGGTGCCTTCAAGCTTTTTTTTCTTTTGGATCAACTTTGCACACACAATTATTATAGATACAGCCAGATATATCAATAGAAACTACTTCGGGTTTACTTCTCAGATCAAAATACCATGGCACGAATCTACATGTCGAACTCGTTCCTAATTCCGAAGACTCAGTGTGTTCATGTAGTACCTATACATCAAAATTTTCCATATTTTCTCATCGGGTTTCTTTTTCATTCACATCCTATATACTTTCTCATAATTCACTTGTAACACAAAACAGGTTAACTCAGGGGTGTTTTTTCAGATAACACATAGCTATAATCTTCAAGCCGACACTACGATACTATTAAAAATAAACAAAGATTAAAATAAAACAAACGAAAAACATGAAAACTAAACCCCCCCACACTTGAACTCAACAGTGTCCTCACTGTTGAAGAACCGATGTCGGAGGGGACTCACAACTATCACTCCTCGGGAGGAAATCCATGTAGCTTCATCTGCTGCATCCATGCATGCAGCTCATCGATTAGGTCCCCTTGCCGGGTCTGCTCTCTGATCATTTCGTCCCACTGGTCCTTGGACACATTCCACTGACCGGTTGCTTGGCTAGATGAACCGCCAGCAGTTTGTACCGGGACCTCTTCCGCTTGGTTCCCTTCATCCTCCTCATCTGAAAAATACTCATCAAACTGATCGGAACCACCCTGCATAGGGTCCTCATACAGCCAGTTAGCTCTATTATCTATAGTGATCATACTAGGCGCGGGTAAAGAAATCAAATGCTTGTTACGAGTCATCACAGCATAATAATTATGAGCAGTTTTAATCATACCTTGGTTGATCAATGTTTCAAGATCAATTTTTGTCTTACCTGCCACTGCAGGCACTTCAAGCAACCTCTCGTTATACCCAAGATGCTGAGCAATCTGAGTAATCATCCCTCCAACAGAAATCTCACCCGAGGCAGCATTGGCTACCCGCTTCAGGTGGTCTGCTGCGAAGGCCGCGACATTAATCAGCTCATTGTTTGCCATTCCATACAGGAAGTACAACTCTCGCAGAGTTGCGACGCCTGTGCTATTGCCTCGGCAGAAAAGGGTGTAAGCTAACCCTTTTTGAGCATACCGGAAGCACGGGTTATGGATGCATGAGGCTTTTGCTGTCGATGCGGCATACTCTGTATTGCCGGTGATATCCTTCCAGAATGATCCTGCCTCGAATGTACTCGGCGGTGCACCAGGCCCATAAACTGGGAGATCCAAAATCTTCCCCAGATCAGCCACCGACATCACATGATCATTGTCAAAAAGGCGGAACTTCAACGTACCGAAGTACTCGGTGTCGGATCCGGTCCAGGTATGCTTGAGCTGAAACTGTAAAGAACTTAAAAATTCCAAGGTTATGCGCTCAAAAGTTGGCGCTTCATACTGCATAAAATTTAACATACCGATACTGTGAAACATTCTATGAACTTCAAATTTAATCCCTAAATTTTCAAGAGTTTCATTGCACATGTACCAAGCCGGTATCAACTTACGCCTTACCAACTTCGCATACTTGGCTTGATGCTCCGGGTCCTCAAACAAAATACCATGAGCATTCGGCATCCGGTGTGCTCTCTTACGAGGACGAGAAGATTCAGCAACATTCTTACCGGTATCCCTTCGAGGAGGCATTGTTCTAACCTGCACAAATGAAGCACACGAAAAAAAAATTTTAAAGATTAGAGAAATCGGTCACCGTAGAAGTGACAAGAGAGTGATGGGGAACAATTCTTGTGAACGGGGTAGTTGGTTTCGGTAAGTGGGTGCTTGAGAAAATGGAGGTTTTGTGAAGTATAACAATGGTGTTAGGGTTTTTGAGAGAGAAATGAGGTTGGAGAAGATGAAGGAAAAGTGATAATTGCTAGGTTAATGAGCACTTAATTGGAAATTATGAAAATAAACACGTGGGGCCCACAAAATAAAGTTGGGAAACTCAAAAATTTTGAACTTTCAGCTTCCCGCATGCGCAACACGGGCCGTGTTGCACAACACGGGCACCCGTGTTGCACCCCTGGATGTTCCAATTAAACAGCTTCACAGTTACTCTCCTTCAGCACTTGCAACACGGGCCGTGTTGCACAACACGGGCGGCCGTGTTGCATCCCTGGTTTCCTTCTTAAACTGCCTTGAAACAAACAAACCTCCAGACATTGCAACACGGGCACCCGTGTTGCATCCCTGGATTCCCCTCAAATCTTCACAAAAAACCACACTTTTCTGCGCCATGCAACACGGGCCGTGTTGCTCAACACGGGCGCCCGTGTTGCACCCCTGATTTTCAGTTTTTCTTGCTTTTCTGATCTTCCTACCCCGACTTCAAACCTCATTCATTCCTTATTATAATCAGTGATAAACAAAACCTGCAAAACAGAAACAAACAAACGTAAGAATGAAAAACTCGTGGGTTGCCTCCCACGTAGCGCTGCGTTTAACGTCGCATGGCTCGACGGTCCGTCGTACTACTGAGTAAGACGAGTGACATGCACATCACCAGTGGTCTGGCCTTTGAAATAATGCTTTAATCTCTGCCCGTTCACTTTGAAAATATCTCCGTTAGTCTGATTTTTAATCTCAACAGCTCCGTGAGGAAATACTTTGTGAACAACAAAAGGTCCCGACCATTTAGACCTTAATTTGCCTGGGAATAGCTTCAGCCTTGAATTGTACAGAAGGACCATTTGTCCTTCCCAGAACTCTTTTCTTTGAATCCTTTTATCATGCCATTTTTTCGTTTGCTCTTTGTAAACCTTGGCATTCTCATACGCCCGATTCCTGAATTCTTCTAACTCATGAAGTTGAAGAATCCTCGAACTTCCAGCTTTTGACAAATCCATATTAAGATACTTAGATGCCCAAAAAGCTTTATGTTCAAGTTCCAAAGGTAAGTGACATGCCTTTCCGTAAACCAGTTGATATGGTGACATACCGATAGGCGTTTTAAAAGCCGTTCGGTACGCCCATAAAGCGTCATCCAACTTAATAGACCAATCCTTCCTGGATGAATTCACTGTCTTTTCCAAGATTTGTTTCAGTTGTCTATTGGACACCTCAACTTGGCCGCTCGTTTGGGGGTGGTATGGAGTAGCTATCCGGTGTTTAACATTGTACTTCTGCAGCAGCTTCTCCATAAGGTGATTCAAGAAATGTGTCCCTTCGTCGCTTATTAATGCTCTCGGGACACCGAACCTTGAGAAGATGTTCTCTTTTAGGAATCTTACCACAACCTTATATCATTGGTGGGTAATGCGACAGCTTCCACCCATTTGGACACATAATCCACAACCACCAAAATATAGTTTTTCCCGAACGACGGTGGAAACGGCCCCATGAAGTCTATCCCCCATACATCAAATAACTCAACCTCGAGCATAGAGTTTTGGGGCATCTGGTTTCTTTTTGATATATTCCCAGTCCTCTGACATCTGTCACACTCTTTCACTACCTCTTGCGCATCCTTAAATAAAGATGGCCAGTAAAGTCCTGATTGTAGGACTTTAGCAGTTGTTCGATCACCACTGAAATGTCCACCATACTCAGAGTCGTGACATGCTTTCAGCACATCTTTTTGTTCTTCGTCGGGTACACATCTTCTCACAAGGCCATCCACCCCTCTTTTGTAGAGAAACGGATCGTCCCATAAATAAAACCTGCAGTCATGAACAAAATTTTTTTTCTTGTTAGAATCAAAATCGTCGGGTATAATACCACCAACGAGGTAGTTTGCATAATCTGCAAACCAAGGCACCCCTATAACAGCTAGGATGTGTTCGTCAGCGAACTCATCCTTTATAGGGCGTTGCTCTTCCGTCTCCTCAATTAGTGACATCCGAGAAAGATGATCTGCAACTGTGTTTTCACACCCTTTCTTGTCACGGATCTCCACATCAAATTCCTGGAGGAGTAAAATCCACCTCAACAACCTGGGCTTTGAATCCTGCTTAGCAAAAAGATATTTCAAAGCAGCATGGTCAGTATAAACAATCACTTTTGAACCCAACAGATATTGCCTGAATTTATCGAAGGCATACACAACCGCTAACAACTCCTTCTCGGTAGTTGCATAGTTTATCTGTGCAGGGTTCAAAACATGACTAGCATAGTAAATCACATGAAGCAATTTTCCTCTCTGCTGTCCAAGAACAGCCCCCACCGCAATGTCACTAGCATCGCACATAATCTCAAAGGGTAGGGACCAATCAGGGGCGATAACAATAGGTGCAGACACTAATTCCTTTTTTAGTGTTTCAAAAGCGTCGCTGCATTCCTTATTGAAAACAAAAGCCTTATCTTTAACCAACAGAGTAGTTAAAGGTTTGGCTATCTTCGAGAAATCTCTTATGAACCTGCGGTAAAATCCCGCATGTCCCAAAAAGCTTCTTATGCCCTTTTCGTTGATTGGCGGAGGTAACTTAGAGATCACTTCCACTTTGGCTTGATCAACTTCGATCCCTTTTTGTGAGATCTTGTGACCAAGAACAATGCCTTCCCGCACCATGAAATGGCATTTTTCCCAGTTCAATATTAAGTTGCTTTCTTGACATCGCTGCAAAACAAGTGAAAGGTTAGATAAACAATGATCAAATGAGGATCCGAACACGGAAAAATCGTCCATGAACACCTCCATGTGTTTTTCTAGCATATCCGCAAAAATGGATGTCATGCATCTTTGGAATGTAGCGGGGACATTACATAGCCCAAATGGCATCCTTCTATAAGCAAAAATGCCATAGGGGCATGTAAACGCCGTTTTCTCTTGGTCTTCCGGTGCAACAGCAATTTGATTGTACCCGGAATAGCCATCAAGAAAACAATAGTAATCATGTCCCGCTAGTCTTTCCAACATTTGGTCAATGAATGGCAACGGAAAATGGTCGTTTCTCGTAGCCAAATTCAATCTTCTATAATCAATGCACACTCTCCACCCAGTAACGGTTCTAGTAGGAATCAACTCATTTTTTTCATTTGTTATAACAGTTGTTCCCCCCTTTTTGGGCACCACATGCACCGGACTCACCCAAGCACTATCGGATATAGGATAAATTAATCCCGCATCCAATAGCTTAACAACTTCTTTTCGCACTACTTCCTTCATCACCGGATTCAATCTCCTTTGTGGTTGCACAACCGGTTTGTGATCTTCTTTCATAAGTATTTTATGCATACACACCGTGGGACTTATACCTTTAAGGTCTTCAATCTTCCACCCAATTGCTCCCTTGAATTTTTTTAGAACTTCAATTAACTTGCCTTCTTGCATGTCTTTCAAATTAGCGCTAATAATAGCGGGACATTTTTCTTCCGTGTCAAGAAAGACATATTTGAGATTCTCGGGAAGTTGCTTCAATTCAGATATTTTCGGCTTGTCTTTGCCTTCATCAACCGTTATAGGCTGTCGCAACTCTTCCCACCGGTGCATTCTAACTCTTTTAAAGATAGGTTGAGTTTCGAGCATAGCTACCACTTCCATATCATTATCTCCAACTTCCTTATCACCTTCAAAAATGGACATACTCAGCACCCTCTCTAAAGGTAATTTGGATACACTTTCTAAATGCTCACTAGCTTCCATTTGTTCTAACACTTGTATGTTACTACTAGTGCCCACATCATCTTTATACTTTAAAGTGTTCCTAACATCAATTTTCAACTCTTCATCATACACCTTCAACGTTAGTGTTCCACCTTCCATGTCTATCATTACTCTCCCGGTTTCTAGGAAAGGTCTTCCCAAAATCAAGGGAATTTCTTCATCTTCTGGCATTTCAAGGATCACAAAGTCAACCGGGAACACAAATTTGTCCACTCTAACCAAGACATCATGGACAACTCCATACGGCCGCTTCACAGAATGGTCCGCGAATTGGAGAGTCATCCTAGTGTCTTGAACAGCACCAATACCCAACTTTTTGTAGATGGATAAAGGCATTAAACCGATGCTCGCTCCCAAGTCAATGAGAGCTCTCTTGAACGATCGGTCACCGATAGTGCAAGGAATGGTGACAGCTCCTCTATCTTTTTTCTTCACCGGAATCTTCAGTCCCTGCAAAATAGCACTACAAGTTTCGGTTAGAATAATAGGTTCAGCTCCCATAGTCATCTTTTTAGCAATTATATCTTTCATGAACTTGGCATAAGTGGACATTTGTTCAAGAGCTTCAAGCAATGGGATATTCAACTCCAGCTTTTTGAACAAGTCAAGAAATTTCTCAAAATTCTTCTCTTGCTGCCCTTTCTTCTTGTTTCTTGTAGGATACGGAAGTTTGACCACCGGTTTCGGTTCTACCGCTTTTTCTTTGATGACCGGTGTTGGGGTAACTTCTTTTTCGTTGCCAACCTCTTCATTTTCTTTGATTTCAAGCTCAACCTAAATCAATTGACTTTCAACTTCAGAATTTTCTTGAACCTCTTCACTAACTTTACCTCTTCGCGTTGTGACTGCATTTACTTTGTGATTATCTCTAGGATTTGTTACAGTAGCACTAGGAAGAGTCCCAGGAGTTTGTGGAATGGCAAGGTGTTGAGCAATTTGGCTCATTTGCACCTCAAGATTCTTTATAGAGGCTCCAGTGTTCTTGAAGTTACTTCTTGTTTCTTCTTGAAATTGACAATTGTGAGTTGCCATCTTTTCAATGGCAATCTCCCAATCAGCTTTTCTCGACACTGGAGGCTGATAAGGTTGTTGCTGGGGCTGATACTGTTGTTGGCCTTGAACCGGTTTTTGGATGTTCCCTTGATGATCTTTCCAAGAGAAATTTGGGTGATTTTTCCACCCCGGATTATATGTGTTGGCATACGGATTGTTCTGCCTCAACATATTAATCTGCTCAACCTACTCTTGAGTTGCCAAACAGTGCATGGCAAAGTGAGGACCACAACATATCTCGCAGATCACCGCTTGAACGGGTTCAACCTGAGCAACTGTGTGAGTTCCCAGATTCATCTTCTTTAACCTTCTTTCAACTTCTGCGGCAATTTGATCTTCCATTTTTATAACCTGCTCTGTCAGCTTAAGATCGATCTTCCCGTCTGGTTGACTCACGGTGCGATCATATAACTCAAGGTGTTCATTGGCAGCAATAGCTTCTATGATTCTTTTAATACCTGTGGCTGTTTAAAAGTTTGTTGAGCCACCTGCAGCAGTATCAATAAGTTGCTTTGTCTTGAGTCGCAACCCATTCACAAAGTTTTGCATTTGCTCTGTTGCGTCCATGTTATGAGTAGGACACGAAGTCAAACACCTTTTGAATCTTTTATAAGCATCTCCAAGTGATTCACCCTCTTTTTGTTTAAAATTGACTATATCATATCTTTTCCGGATGAACACTGAAGCAGGAAAGTATTCGTTTAGGAAAGTTGTTTCCATCTCTTGCCATGTTGTGATACTTGCTGCGGGAAGAGAATAGAACCACTCTTCAGCATCGTCAGTAAGTGTGAATGGAAACATCACCAGTCGTTTTGCCTCCTCTGAATGACCTTCGATCTTCAAAGAAGTGGTGGTAGTAAGAAATCTCTGTAGATGCTTATTTGCATCCTCATTAATTCTTCCGGAGAAAGGCTTGCTCTCTAACTGGCGGATAGTAGATGGATGCAACTGGAAGTGTGCTACATTCACCGGTTGATTAACAATTGTCATCCTGTTAGGTTGAGCATTTGCCCCTCCGTAATCACCTAAGAGTCTCTCTGCAGCAGGTTGATTTCCTGCCATGTCGTTGAATTCAGGGTCAGTTTCTCTGTCTGAATCAGAGTCACTGTGCTCCGAGTGAACGGAAATATAGTCCTCAGTTTCCTGATACGGGACACTTGAACCAGTCTTAGCCAGACTATCAATTCTTGCCTTGCGGCGTCTCTCGTGCAGAGCTCTTTCTGGTTCTGTGTCAAAAGAAAATTTAGCTGAGGCCTGACCTCGCATAAACAGTTAGACACGAGTTAGAAAACAAAATTTCAATAACACTAAAATGATATACAGAGAGAAAAGTAAAATTTTAGTCGCAGAGCAACAAAATTCCAATTGATATAACACAAACAACTTAATTCTTTGGCAGTCCCCGGCAACGGCGCCAAAAACTTGATCGGAAAATAGCAAGTGTACTATTTTTACCGATGTAGTAATAGAAGGGATTAATCCCAAATATCGATCTCAAGGACTGCGTATTAAAATAAGTTCTTAGTGATTAATTTCAATTGGACAAAATTCATGGTTTAAAGGTATGAGATTAAATTATATAAACTAAAGAGAATAAAACGTATATTTAAAACAAATAATTTCACTAATATGAAAGTAATGCCAGGTACGGTGTATGATTCGCAATGCAATGACTCAAATGTTCCTTCATTTTAGAGATATGATTTAGAACGTGTCTTTCCTAAGTTTATAATGTTTTTCCAAAATTCCTTTAAAGAAAAACCTTTGGTATTCTTCATTGACCGTGATTCCTCAATGGTCAAAGAAGAATATCAAGCAATAATTCTGACATAAAAAGGTTCTCATAAAAATATCCCAATTCCTCAGTAATATTTTTCACGATAAAATTATGCAACAAGGTTAGGATGGTTGGTCAGACCAAATCCTAACCACGATCAATTATCTCATTTTCCAATAACGATAAAGCATTAAGGACGTTGCAATAAAATAAAGAAACGAAACTAAAACATAATCCCAAATTGATGAATTCAAAAAGTCATTACAAAAAGCAAATCAGGGACACCCTCTGGCATTGGGGGGTTTAGCCACTCATGTTCAAACTGGAAATAAAAACAAAGCAAGAAAATTTAGACATTACAATTACATTGGATTCGTCGGATCGTCAATTGCTTCCGCTCTTGATCAATCCTTCTTCTCCCGTATTCGTTCTATCCCAAAATCCCCAAATCAAAAAGTGTTTTCTAACAGTCATAATGGTCAAATATAAATCAGTCTTCAAAAGCACCACGAAATGTCCAGAATACCCTTGAAGCAGCAAAACATAAGATTTCCCTCTGGTCTTCATAACACGGGCCGTGTTGTGCAACACGGGCACCCGTGTTGTGCCTCTAGATCACCAAAAAACCATTTCTCCACCAGCTGCCATGACACGGGCTGTGTTGTACAACACGGGCACCCGTGTCACAACCCTGACTTCTACTTTTCTGTGCAAAATCTTAGTTTCTTTTGGTATTCACAACACGGGCCGTGTTGTACAACACTGGCACCCGTGTTGTGTCTCTGAACTCCCATTTTCTGTCGTTTTTAAATGCTTGGATCATCTCTTGGACGCCTCGAACAACCGATTAAATATTTACCTGAAACACCACAAAGAAAACAACCACATAACCCATTCCACTGATAAAAACAAAGTAAAACGATGAACACTAACTTGCACGCAATAATGAGAAAACAAAGGCAAAACATGAACGAGATACTACAAACAAATCAAATAAGACTCAAAAGACACTGAAAACCGGCTTGAATATTACCACTAAATATCACTGATCAGGTACGGCGGACGGTCTGGGGTTCTAATACCTTCCCAGATCATAACCGACTCCCGAACCCAGATCTTTGGTTTGCAAGACCTTGTCCTTTCCTTCTCTCTTCGGTTTGGGGGTTCTGATTTTGTGAAAGTTGAAAACCACTCCACCATAACAAACACATAGGAAGACACTCATTCACTCAGCATTTAGAGAGCAAAAGAAAGGGCACATGAAAACACACTCTCCATATTTGATTGCTCTCATTCTCCATTTTTGGCACAAAACTCACATCTGGATTCCTCCTTCATTGCATTACACAAACATACTTGAATCATCCTTGGTATCACCTTACTCACATAATCATCATCATCATCCCTCCGATTTTGGTGGAGAAATATTTTTGTGACATAGAAGGAGATTAACAACATTTTCGGTTTCTTAATTTCTCTCCTCATTTTCATGCTCTAAGCCTTTATTTGGCTAAGTACAAGTCCAAGGAAGATTAAAGAGTCTCTGGATTTATCAAAGTCACCAAGAAGAGCTTCATTCGGTTTGAATATCTCAACTGTTTTGCTTCATTTTTGCCTTGTTTCTTCTTGTTTTGAGTTGTTCTTGCTTGATCTGAAGTGTGTGAAATGAATGGAAACCGTTAGAGGTCTTGAATCTTGAGTTTTTGTTTTGAGTTGTGATTTTGTTTTGTTCGATTTGCTTTGTGTATGTTGTGTTTGTGAAAATGGATGACATATTTTGTATCCTTGTTGTGTCAGCTTCATGTTGATGTGCTATTTGTGGATTTTTGAGGGGGGAAATTGATGCAGGCTTACCGGCATTAGGCCGGAGAAGACGACCAGAGTCTTCTCCGGCCGGTGACACTGTTTATTCTTCAGTTTAAATATGGACCTTTGATTTATTTGGATCTAAAGGCTAATAAGTTGACAAAGCATAAAAAAGGCATGTTCCATGCATGTGATTTTATGTTTTTCATTTAATACTTCATGTGTGCTATGACTTGGTAGGTGTTGTGGACTTTAGATCTTGGCCTTTCATTTTGCTTACTTTTGTCTGCAATGACTGATCCCATGCGTTGATTGTTGGACTTTTAGTTGACTGGTTGGTTACCATCGGATTGTTATACTTTGTTGGCTGACTCTATCCCATGCGTTAGATCCACATACTTTTTATTTTGTTGACTGCGTGCTTGACCCTTGGATCGGATGACTTAGTCAAGATGGATTCTGGACCATGGATTTGGATTACTTTGACATGTGTTCAATGATTTATTTTTAAATGTGTTGGGCCTGCTGGCTATCTACACCCTCCCTTTGGTATGTGTAACACCCCAAATTTGCCCTCTTCTTTTTTAAGCATCATATCACATCATATCCATCATACTCACATCATTCTCATATTCCGTGTTGCATCATTAGCATAGAAAGATGATGCATGACATTCATTGTTGAAGCATGGCATAAACTAGAAGTGATTTCACTTCAAGTGTGTTTGTTCAGTTCCTGACTCAAGGCAGACAGATGTTTAACCTGGTTTTGGTCAAGCTATCGAGGACTTGTTCCGATGGCAAGTTATGTGTATATGTGGTTATTTCTCAGGCTACGCATTTCAAGGTTGAGCTGCATTGTGTGCAGAGGTCATCAGTTTTCCAAGCAGTGGTTCATATGATGGTTTTGGACTCGGAGATTCGGGCTTATCATCATTATATGTTCAATTGTGTGCGTCTGCGGATTTATTTTCCTGAGAAGAGATTCAGATTAATTTGAAGTGATTCTGGTCAGATGCTCAGAGAATGATCTATTCAGATAGTTTTTTGTTGCACTTGTGAATTGTTCAGTGGTAGTGGTGCTCTCTTGAATTAAATGGGTTTTGCGGAAGAAATGCGAGATTAGTGGTGAGTTGAGTGAATTGATTGAATCGATATTTCGTGGCTATGTGTGTATTGGTGATGATTGGTTCGTCCCACAAATATATATCTTATATCCACTTCTAAACTTCTTGTCGAATTATCCATTAAACCAATTTCTCGAACATTGTCCATGTTTCGAGTTCTCTTTTTTTTTAATATCATTTAAATCCATATCCAGTCATTTCTAATTTCCATTCTTCTCTATTATTTTATCACCGATTTTCTTTATTCCTATATTCAAATTCCCAAATTCCCTTTTATTTTCCAAAGTCATTTTAATTTGCTAGATTTGTTACAAGCCCATCATAGGCCCATTTATGAGGAAATATTACCAAAAACAAAAAAAAGGCCATTTGATGTACTCCCCTAATCCCCAACTTGCAGCATCCTAAAAGTGAAAGAAGAAACACGTCATCAAGTTTTTTGTTTTTTTTTATTATTGTTTTGACTTCAAGAGGCCAAGATGAAGCGTCTAGCTGGATAACAAAAGGGGTGTTTGTAGCAGCTCATGAAATTCACTGAAGTCATCACCTTATGAAAGTACCATGCATACTGGCATGTAAAAAGTGTGAATCAAAACGCACAACAATTACTCAAAACGCATTGAAAATAGTTCACACCAAGCTCATGAGCAGCAAGAAGAAAAAACGTAACAGAAAAACAAGAAAAAGAGAGTTAACAGAATGGAAAGAGTTTTTTTCAGATAACAAAAATTTTGTTTGTATGAAAAAAGAGAAAGAAATAACAGATTTGGAGAAGTTGAGAAAAAAAAAAAGAGAAGCCACGAAAAACTTCATTGAGAATAACAGAATCACTCTTCTCATTTTGACAAAATCACCCTTCAAAAATACATCACAAATAACAAAATATACTTTTTCACTCTTCATCACAAAAAAAAAACAATAACAGAATTCACTCACTTATCTCCATCACCAATAACATCCATAACTGATTCCATCTTCATCCAATTCTTCATAATCCTCATCAATTCACTTCAATCTGGATCCATTCTCTTCAATCTTCATCTCCAATAATACACGAAACCGATTCAGAATCATTCATTCTCTTCATAACCAAAACAGAATCATCAAGAATTTTCACAATCTTCATCGATTCTCTTCACAAGATTAGACTCAAATCTTCATATCAACAATCGGATTCGTTGATTCGCTTCACATCGCATAACCTTCATCAACCACACATCATCGCGGATTCAGTTTCATCAACTCTCTTCTCACCAAAACAGATTCAGCGTCATACTCATTAACATCATTTTCATCAGGATTGCGGATTAGATTTCAATCTTCAATTCACGTTTCGAGCTTCGTCAACTTGTTTCAACTTCTTCTATCGGACGGAGTATTCACAGCAGCACCAACAAGCCTGCAAGTGATATTAACTCAGAATGGAGAAATTGTGATTGCGAAATCGAAGCAAGATTCCACAACAATAGCGAATCCGCGAGTCAAGGCTGAAGAAAAGAAAGAATAGCAGAACTGAAGCGAGCTTACGTGTTGTTCGTCGCATTGTCGCATAACAGGTACGTTTTCGACTCCGCTATTGGATATGATTGCTGGCTGTGTGTTGAATGTGTTGTATTTGGTTGTGTTTTTGATCGATATTGTTGTGCGTTGGTCATCCGAGTCCGAATTTTTACAAAAATGCTTAGGTTAGGTTAGAGTAGGTTTGATATGAAACCGAATGAGATTGAGAAGCTTAGGTTAGGGTTGTTGATGATGGCGGTTAGTTTAGGCTCTTGAGAGATGGAACGGTGGTTGTTGTGAGGTTGAAGCAGAGGTGGAGGCGAAGTCATGAGGAAGAAGGTGAATAGGATTTGAGGTTGAGGACGAAGGATCAGCGCCGGCTTGTGATGTTGTTGATCGGAGGAGATGAGCTTTGAAGGCCGACGATGCAAGGTCGTGAAACGCGGCGGCGGCTAGGGTAGGTCAGGTGAGAGAAGAGGAAGGTGATGAACATGATGAGGTGAGGGGGGAGGAAGGAGGTGGAGGTCCGGTGTCGGCGTCGGCTAGGTTAATAAGGGGGAAGAAGCATGGCGGCGGGCTAGGGATTTTGTTGGAGAAGAGGATGAGGAGCAGTTCGCAGGGAGAGAGAGAGACTTGTTTTTTTTGTTTTCTGGTCTTGTTCTTCCTGTGAGGTTATTTTATTTTATTAATAAGTGATGATTTTGGTTTATTAATAAATTCATAAGAGGAATTTAGATGTAGGATGGTGATTACCGAGGTGATAAGAGGACAGGGTAGGGAGATTCTTGTTGTTTTGGCCCCTACCGGCGGTGACACTTGTCACCGTCCGGTAGGCTTTCTCTTCCAATCGTGTATGGACAGCTACCATGGCATGTGTCTGCGCATTGGGCTAAGAAGTTGATATTCGCACCCCTTTCGTTTTGGCCCAGTCCATTTCAACATAAATTTCCTTGCTATCACACCTCCCAAGTTCATTTCATTTTTTCTTTTCTTCATTTAATTTCCTTCATCATTCAGTTTACTTTTAATTCATATAAAATAGTTGTAGTCACCTAAAAATTCCCAAATAAATCATGGACCTTCCTTTATGTCTCTAGTTTTTTTATCACATTTTTATTTTATTTTTTCCATTGATTAGCGTGCCAGAATTAAATCTCCAAGGCACATAGCTTCTTTTGCTTCATTTCTTGACCAGTCTATCTTGTTTATTATCTATAGATTTCAATATTTGGAGTTTTGATCCCATTCTTTTTGCATTGTGTTCCTGAGATCTTGTAGTTTTCATGTGATTTTTCTCTGAATATTTAGGAAATTATTTCTTGAGTTTTGGTCTAGAAACTTGTGATGTAAGTTTTCTGTCCTAACTTGTGTTCTTGCCTCCATTTGACTTAGTTCCTTTCTGAATTTTTGCAAATCCTTTTGACAAGTTGATATAATATGTGTGAAGACCCTTTGGTTTCAGTTGTAGATGTTTTAGATGGCTGGTTGATTATTTGTGGATTTTTGTTCTCACCTTGTCCCATTTTGCTTCTTTTGGTTCATTAGATCTCTTATAGGCTTAGAAGGGCACTTGTGCCAACTCCTTCTTCTCATTTGGGGTTCCTTTGGGGTGTGGGTACCTTCCTGGTCCTAGGATAGGTCTTGTGTCTTCTGAATTTTTGAGTTTTCTTCTTATTCAAGTCATTTGTTTCTTTAAGTGTTTAAACTCCATCTTTTGATTCCGTTGCTTCTATTTTGATATTGTTTGGTCTTGTGTGACCTCTCTCTTCATCTTGCTGGCCTCCTAAGCCATTCTCCATATCATTTTGATTCTGGTCTTGAGCTTTGCGCTTTTATTTTGTGCGTTTTACATTACACCTTTCATAAATGTGTGTTTGTTCTCATATGTATTCATGTTGCATCCTTTTAAGTCATAAGTCTCTTATCTTCATTTCTTTGAGTTGAATTGGCATTATGAATTTGTTCATTTCATTTCACTTCTAATTGTTGGATGATGTCATGTTAATTTGCTCATTTTGTTTCACTTGTGCATACTAACCTTGCAGGGGCTATGGTAAGTGTGAGATGTGGAAATTGAGTTCCACATCTCCAATTCTCATCTCTTCCTCTTATGTTTATGTGAACTAACCCTCTTTTGTTGGGCTTAGGCCTTTCTCATCCCTTCTTCTATCTTCTTCTTCCTTCTTCATTAGGATAGAAACCTCACTAACCTTTAAGACATCCATGCATGTTAACACTTAGGATTATTTTAGTCCCCTTTAGAATTTTTCCTTTGAGATCCTTTGGTGCTCTCTCTCTTCTCATCTTCAAACTTAATTCTAATTCACTTAATAAAGGTTGAGTACTTTCATGTGACATGAGACTTTGCTATGAGATGCTTGCACGCGTTCCATTTCGGGGCGAGGTGTGAGTCATCACTCGTGGTGGATAGGTCTTAACATGAGTACCTCACAAAGAAAAAGCTAAAAAAAACTTCTTAACCAAAAAACCATAAAAACACTTAATAATGGTAATAGGTCAGTGTGCTTAAGCCTTCACTTGTGGGACTAGCTTTGGGGATTTCCTCCATAGATAGGTGTGCCTCTTGCGCATTCCATTTCGAGATGATGTGAGACGTACACATCCCATTGCGTAAGACTTAGGTACACTTACCTATGCAAACTTTCACTCATAAAAGCTTCTAAAAAACACCAAACAAGCAATAAGCGTCTGTCCTTCGGGAATTCTTTTCTCAGCTCCCTCGCTCAGTACGCGAACTTGCTCCTACTTGTCATTTTGCAAGACGGTTACGCACTCGTCGTCCGAGTCTGCAACACATGAGCAATGGCATAGGCAGTTCAAACCTTTAATACACAAGCAATTTCCCTTTGTTACCCCCAGTTAGGGGAACTACGGCGTCTCTGATCCTCATTTTCCCGATGAGGTACGTAGGCAGCGGGGTAGGGCCCGTTCGAGCACAATCTTTATTTTCCCTACATTTTTTCCTTTTCATTTCTTTTTCAGTTCTTTTCCAGTTCCAGTCTCCTTTCATTTTCATTTCTTTTGCTGCAGCTTTCATACCCTCACCCTTTGAAACATTTTCTTTGCAAGCGTGGATCCCGTCGGGTACGGCGAACGATCTGGGTGCTAATACCTTCCCAGGTCGTAAGCGACTCCCGAACTCAGTCTCTTTGGTTCGTAGGACCTGTGTCCTTCCTCTTTCTTTCTTCTGGTTTGTGCAGCATTACCATTCCCTTTCTTCGGGATAAAAATGTCTGGCTGGCGACTCTATTCTTTTTCCGCGCCACTTTCGCGTTTGTACCAGGATGGAAATCCGGGGAGCGACAGTTGGCGACTCTGCTGGGGATGAAATCCAGAGTCTCTGGTTCCCCTGTGAGTCTCTCCTAGCGCTTGTGTGTTGCTGTTTCATTGGGTGATGTTTGTTTGTGTGGCTTGTTGTATATTATTGTTGTTTATTTACAGCTTTATTTACAGCTTTATTTACAGTTTTCAGTATTTATTTTCCGCATCATATATATCATACTGGACTATCTGGACTGGTTTTTTCTGTTTGGTGGGCTCGGGTGATACTGTTTGGTGGGCACGGAATATGTGAAATGAATGTCATGCATAATCCTTATTTTATTTTATTTTTAAAACTTACATTTTTATTATAAACCTTAATTTTTTTTCATAAACTTTAATTTTTTCCCTAAACCCTAATTTTTATTAACTTTAATATTTAACTTAATTAAATAATTAATCATTTTTTATTATAAGTAATTATTATTTGTTTATTATTATAATTGTTATAATTTTCTTCTAAAATTTTTCTAAATCATTTATTTAACTTAAAAAATAATATTTTCTCTTAGATTGTTATTTTTCTTTATATTTTTGCTAACCCTTTTATTATTATTATTTCATTATTACTAACCATTTAAATTATTGCTTATTTATTATTATTATTTATCATTGTTTATATTTCTCGATTATATTGTAACTATCCCAAAGCTTTGTAATAGTTTATTTAGGTTCATATTTTTGCTTTATTTTTATTGTAAATATATTAACTGTGTGGTTAGTAACTATAGGGTGTGCATAACATGTTTGTGATTAAAATTAATTTAGAAAATTAATTAAATAAGATAAATACTTGAACATGAACACTCACACACGTAAGTCGATCTTTGATCGCCATCCTACACTTTCTAAGGTTACCTCTCAGTTGCCTTAAACATGGTCAAGTCCCTCGAATATAGGGGTGTCTTAAGCAAAGTCCCTTCACTTATAAAATCATCAAGTCCCTATAAATTTAAAAGATCAAGTCCCTTCGAGGTTGCCTACAGAATAATGATCTTGTGCCTTCGAATAAATGATGATAGTCCCTACGAATTGCTAAATACATCCCTTAAGTTGCCTTCATTGACCATACGATGACCCTACGTTTGTCCCTTAATACATCCAAGGTAATGACTACCTATTCCTTAATAATAGGGATAGTCTTACCATTGAAAGAACATACGAGAACATGAAAGACTTAATTTAGGGTAGGTACATCTTAGTTACTTACTCACATTTCAAAATACTTTTCACACCTCACAATATTTTCAAAACATTTTCAAAACAAGGCTTTGTATACATCCATACGAGGATCATTACAAAGTACTTAGAAAATTTCTAATCACAAACTACACTCTTCAAAAACAATTTAAGTGAGCTAAGTAACTAAAAGCCCATGGATAACCATGGATATAAAGGGTGCTAACACCTTCCCTTTATATAACCTACCCCCGAACTCAAAATCTTTTTAAGGTCTTTCCTGTTCTTTTATGTCCTTTCCTTTTGGATAAAATAAAAGTCGGTGGCGACTCTTGCTATCCGCAACATTTAACTAAAGTCAGTTCTCCCACCATGTTACAGAACTGGCGACTCTGCTGGGGATTTAATAAAAGAGGGGTACCCTCAAGAATTAGATCACTTAAATTGTTTGTCTTGTTTGCTTTATATTACTTGTTGGGCTTTATGTGTGAAAGATCCTAACCCGGATCTAGTGTACCTTAGGTAAATGGCAATAGACCAAGGAAACTGTACGGCGTATACCGATATGGTTGATTTGATGGCCATAGTTAGTGTGACTTCTTGGTTGGTGCTTATGTTTCTTAAGTAAGTTGAGGATAATATGAGGCTGTCATATGTTGTCAATACACTAACTGACATTTAGAACCTTAGTCATCCCATCTTGGCCTTTAGAAAGTAGTGAAATAGCCGGATTTGGTGAAGACTAAAGTTGGTTGATACTCGATGCTACACTCATTGAGATTCTAAACTTGGAAGGTTTTGGTTGGCATGTAAGTTGCCTACTGAAAAACCACCCTTGTGAAGGATCAATGATATTGAGATCCCTTAGCACCTGGTTACTTTATAGGACAAGATGAACCATCTAAACTTCAGGGGAGGGTACTTACCTTTAAACCTCATGCAAGCCTCTAAGCCTAGGGCTATGGTGTGACTTGTTTGTGTGTGCCACATGTTTGTGATTGAGCATAACATCATAACATCATCATGCATCATAAGCATAGCATTTTCACTAACCATTTCAAGGACCAAAGGATTTATCTTTGTTCTTTGTTGCAGGTCATGGCTTCTGCTCGTAGGAATACTATCCGGATCAACTTTGTAGGAATACCTCTTAAGCTTAAGGAATTGGTCTCTCAAGTTTCTGAAAACTCCCAATTCATCAAGCGGCATGGTCACCTACTGGATCTAGTCACTTCAGGGTTCAATGAAGACATGATGAGTGTCCTGTTTCAGTTCTTTGACCCTAAACATCATTGTTTCACATTCCCCGATTATCAGTTGGTTCCTACAATGGAGGAGTTCTCTAAACTACTGGGTATACCTATCCTTGTTCAGAGACTTTTCACAGGCTTAGAAAAAGAGCCTAAACCTGAGGTTATTGCTGCAGCCTTACATTTGAAGAAATCAGACATTGTCCTAGAGACGAGAAGTGGAGTTAAGGGTATCCTTGCTAAGGTATTGATGGAGAAAGCTCAAGTGTTCCTGAAGGCTATGAGTTATGATGCTTTTGAGGAGATCTTGGCCTTATTAATCTATGGCCTAGTGTTGTTCCCTAATCCAGACCAGCTCATAGACGTACACGCCCTCAACATATTTCTGACTCGTAATCCAGTACCTACATTACTTGGAGACATCCTACATTCTCTTCATACCCGTACTACGAAGGCACGAGGAACTCTGATGTGTTGTATACCTCTATTGTCTAGGTGGTTTATTTCTCACCTTCCTCGATCAGTGATGAAGAATGAACAACGGTTAAGGTGGTCTAAAAGGATCATGTCACTTTCTCATTCAGACATTCATTGGTGTTCTAGATCTATGGAGAATGTTACTATCATTGACCGTTGTGGGGAATTCCCCAATGTGCCACTCCTTAGCATAAGAGAGGGAATTACCTACAATACTTCTTTAGCTCTACGTCAGTTTGGTTATGCTCGGATTAATGGTCCTCATGACATGCTTATTCAAGGAATTGTGTTCGACTACGACAACGATCTGCAAGGTTACCGTCAAAGGTTCATACGAGCTTGGGGTAAAGTGAACAAGGTTGACAGTAAAACTCTAGAACCAAAGTACACTTTTCCTATGGAACCTTATCTCAGATGGGTACGATCTCATGCTCAGACTCTTATGATGCCATATCCTGCCATCCTGCCAGTTACCATGGAGCCTGTTGCTGAAGGAGATACTCCTTATATCATTCTTCATCCAGACATGCCCACTGACATGGAAGAGTTACAAAGGTCCTTGATCCAGTTGAAGGAGCAAAGAGATACTTTTGAGACTCATTACAAAGCAAGTCAAGAAAGAATCCTGGAGCTAACAAAACAACTTCACGAGGAGCGGAATCTCAACTCATACCTCAACACAAAGAGGAAACGTACATGGGAGAGTTAAAACCCCATCTTTGTATTCATTTCATTTTTGTTGTAAGCCCAATGGGAAAACAAGTTTATTTCTTACTAATAAAAGTTTTCATTTCTGGTTGTTTAAGCAAATTTAAATTCTGCGGTCCTTGAAAACATGGCATAAACATATACATACCATATCATTGCATGACAGGTTTCCTATAAACAGGTTTCTCAATCTTCTCGCTGTTTATTTCAGCAGAAATGGCTCTCGAACAATCTGTCAAAGATCTTCAAGCTCAGAATGCTCAGTTTCAAGAAGTGATTCTGAATTTTTCCAAGGGGCAAGAAGAGTTGAAAGCACTCCTCTCTAAGGACACGAAGGAGAAGAATCCTGAGGAAAACAAGGATGATCAGCTGAAACAACTACAAGCTGAGATGGCAGAGATGAGGATCCAGATGAATGGCCAAATGGCTCTTATCCAGAGTTTGGCCCAGGGGCAAGAAGAGCTGAGAAGCTTTGTCAATAAGCTTCGACATAACAGAGTTGGGAATCTAATCATCAGTCGACCTCCGTTGAAACAAGCTGACTTGGCTGAAAGGAAAGTAAGGATAAGAGAAGGAAAAAGACAGGCTACTCCTGATCATCCTTCAATTGAAGAAAGAAGACCTTGTAAGGTTAATCCACCTCAACACAAGAAATGTAGAAGACAGTTTATCAAATTCAGCACTCCAATGTCACAAGTTCTGCAATGCTTGTTGGAGATGAAGCTAATTTCCTTGAAAAATCCTCCTCAAAATCCTAATACTTCCTCTCCTCGCTATAATCCCAAGGCAAGGTGTGGGTATCACTCCAACTGTCTCGGACATGATACTAATAGTTGTTGGACATTGAAGAAAAAGATTCAAGACCTGATTGACGAAGGAATCCTCGAGGTTACGCCAGAAGGCCAAATTGAATTCTACTATTGTCCATTAAACATCGAAGCTGCAAGACAAGTTGCCCAAAGTAGCAAGAAAGAAATCCTACCTATTCCTGTTGAGATATGGGGCACCTTGGGACATCCAAGTGGAAAATTTGATTTCATGGTGAAATATACTGCTCCTGAAAGTTCACAGATTGCAATTGAAGACATTCAGCCAACTGGATGGGACAACATTTGAACTTTCATTTGTAATTTCTTTTATTTTGTTTAAACACTTACTATTATGTTAAACTTTTGTTTTCATTAATGCATTGCATATGTTCGTCTTGAATTAATCCATTCGTTTCACTATATTTTTAACTATGCTTCATATTTCTATTTTATGATATTTAACTCCTGATAAAGCTATAAGCCTGTAGAGGGAGGATGACGAAAACAATACCATAATATTAGGCAGTATGCTTTTGAACAGACTATGCTGACGATGTACAAGCATTGTTTCAATTCCTAAATAGTGGAGATATAAGGAAGTTAATCCCTAGTCAACCCTTTTGAGCCTATGAAGTAGGAGTTTTTATTCTCGCACAAATTAAAACCCTTATTCATAACCCGGGGCAGGGTAGTTACTCGGTTAACTCAAATATGCCAATTATTTGTGTTGTACACAACTAATGATTGTTCTCTGTAATCATTAAACCTGACAGTCAATATCCAGCAAAAGAAAAACCCACTAAGTCAAAACTTATGAAGGAGACTTAGTAAAAAAATTGAGAAATTTCGTTGACTGTAATTTTGAAACAAACAGTTCAGGCAAAAAGAAGATATAACAGTCAAAAGAAAAAAAAGGTAACTATGAATCCTCAACAAAGAAAGATGACTGAATGTTCAAATAAATTTTTTGTTTCTGAACCATCACAAATGTCAGTGTTACAATTCGAAACTCCTTTGAGCCTCAATGCATAAGTTAACTGAGCATAGGACTGAAGAACGTCATGGAGATTGGGTTGGGTACGAATAAAATTTGAGCCTTTATCCTTTGTTTCTTAAACCGTGAACCAGACCATGTTACAACCCTTTAAAAGTCCTAACTGAAGCATGGTTAGTTCGAAAGCGTACTGCTACAAAAAGGTATCCTGACTCCTTTAGGGATTATTATAAAACTTGAGTTAATATCACAGTTTTCACAAAAACTGTTTTTCTAAAAGAACTGTTTTTCAAAACTTCAAGACAGACATAAGCATTACATTTTTGAATATATTTGTTTGCATATACCTGAGTGTTTGATAAACAGAGAAACTTACAGGATGAATGTTCAATAAACCAAAGTCCTTCCGATAAACAAAGTTGCTTCCTGGATCAACGTCCATGTATACAAAGGGGCATAGTCATTATCTCCCAATCAAGGGGGCAGGCCATGATACTTCCTAACTCATTTGGGGCAATCAGGACAGGATTCAATTATGTTTAAGTAGCCAGGGGCAGATCTCCTCATCTATCTAAATTACCAAGGGTAACATTACAGAGTTCATAATGCCAGGGGCATAGTCACTGTTTCCCAATCAAGGGGCATACCAACTTACTGTTCAATTCATTCGGGGCAATCAGGTCCAGATTCAACAATGCTTAATAGCCAGGGGCAGCTCTCCTCATATATTTGAATTACCAAGGGTAACATTATAAAGTTCATGATGTCAGGGGAATATTATTGTGGGGCATTCTGCTTATTTTTCTTGAGGTAACTACCTTCAGATACTTCCATTATGGGACAATTCATCCTCAACCAAGGGGCAATGCTCTCTTTTCAAAATCTAATACCCGGAGCGTATATGGTCCATCACAACTTGAAGACACATTCCTCTCATTATATCACCTTGATATTGGATTCTCAGCAGAAGCCATTGTGGAAATTAATTGTCTACGCCAGTAGTATCAGATGGTGTCAGTATCATGTCTTCAGATCCAGCTATGAGGATATCTGGGAAGGTATTCAGGAAAGTTAAGAATCTTAGGAGCTCTAAATCCAATTGGTTATACACTCTCAAAGTTGAAACGATTTTGTTTTCAAGTTCAGCTTTACTTTTCCCTCTTTATTCAGGATTACTTTTCCTCTTTTACTAAAGTGAAAAACGTTTGTTGGTTATGTTTGAATGTATATATGCTTTGAATATGATTGATGCTTAACAGAAATGCATGAAATGCAGTAATAGTATTTAGTAAGGACGAACGAGGGTAGTAGTTCAACGAAGCTTCGCCGGTTCATCCCCACGAGACAACTATAAATCCCCAGTAGAGCAAATCTATCTTTATAGATACTTCAAGTTACGTCTCCCCTTGAATTTATGTCCATCTCTTTTATCCTCAGTCAGGATACTCAGGAACTTATTCCTTCAATAGAAGTACGACGAACGAAGACGGGAAGTTATAAATACTATACTATCAAACAAGACGGGAACGAAGTTCTCATATTCTTCAGCAACGAATCGGGATTTATTTTCCCTAGCCAGCAGTTGTTATACAAAGTTATCCAGACGCTTCAGGCTACATGACTCATACATACATCATTTATATCATATCATAACATATCCATAAATGCATAATACATTTACTTAGATGCATCATGCCATGCATGCATACATATTGCATAAACTAACCTTTTCCTTGCAGGATGGTTATATACAGATAAAATACTATCAACAATTCACAACAGGTCAGAAACGATCTATACGAAGGTCTAGTGCTGATACTTAATCATTACTCAAGATGTCCTTGGATAGTAGGCAAGCGGTCTATACGAAGATCTATTCCCTAATCCAGGATATTTTCAAAGGATGTAATCGTCACGAAGATTTAATCCTGATACTCAAAATGTCCTTGGATAGTAGGAAAACGGTCTATACGAAGATCTATTCCCTAATCCAGGATATTTTCAAAGGATGTAGTCGCCACGAAGATTTAATCCTAATACTCTTTTGTCCTTGGATAGTAGGCAAACGGTCTATACGAAGATCTATTCCCTAGTCCAGGATATTTTCAGGAGATTTAATCCTGATACTCTTTTGTCCTTGGATAGTAGGCAAACGGTCTATACGAAGATCTATTCCCTAGTCCAGGATATTTTCAGGAGATTTAATCATGATACACTTTTGTCCTTGGATAGTATGCAAACAGTCTATACGAAGATCTATTCCCTAGTCCAGGATATTTTCAGAAGATTTCATCCTGATAATCTATTTTTTCTTGGATAGTAGGCAAACGGTCTATACGAAGATCTATTCCCTAGTCCAGGATATTTTCAGGAGATTTCATCCTGATAATCTATTTGTTCTTGGATAATATGCAAACGGTCTGTACGAAGATCTATTCCCTAGTCCAGGATATTTTCAGAAGATTTAATCCTGATATTCTTTTGTTCTTGGATAGTAGGCAAACGGTCTATACGAAGATCTATTCCCTAATCTAGGATATTTCCAGAAGAGATAATCATCACGAAGATTTATTTCTATTATTCAAAACAGTTCAGAGGCGATCTATACGAAGATCTAGTGCTGACATTTAATTCAAACCATGTTGCATAAATGATTCAGAGACGGCCTATACGAAGACCTAGTACTGATATCCAATATCAACATCAAGATATTATCACCTCCTGATATTATGGATGGCATCTATAAGCCCATATCCAGTTCTTCCAAGTGGCATCTTAAAGCCTACTCAAGCATATACAATTAATCATCAGTGTTACTTTACGCACCGGCGAGTGCAAATTTTTGGGCTTTTGTGTTTAATCCCTTTCAACCTTTCAGGTCAGGACTGGCACACATACCAATCTAACCCCTCAGGTTTCAGAAAATTGAACAGGGGCAGCTGTTGCACCCCAAAATTTTCCCTCACCAAGACAAGACATTGTGTACTAAGATGTCCCAATAGGTTCACAAGATTCACAAGGTTCACAAGATATCTCATGAGGTTCACAAGGTTCACAATTAGTCAGAAAGTTTGACAATTCCCTCAGACAATGCATCCTTCTAAGCAAGGCATCCTAAACTAGGGTTTTGACTTTCATCAGGCTAAATGGACTTCCAAGGCTTCAAGTGAGCTTCATAGCATCCTATATGTGTTCAAGAATCCACATGTCAAGTTTCAAGACATTCCCTAAAGGTTTACTCAGTCAGATGATCAGATAGGCTAAAATCAGTCAAAGTAGTTAAAAAGTCAAACTGAGGTCAACTGTGGTCAAACCAAAGTAAAACTTCATGATTTTTTTCCAACATCAAGTATATGAAGTAAAATTCATCATTTGATCAAGGGTTGATCATGATTCATCAAGGAGATTTCAGATCATCAAGAATCAGGAGTTTCTAAATTAGGGTTTTCATAGGAAAAGTCAACTGAACTTTGACCAGCCATAACTTTCACATGCTTCATCAAAAATTTCCCATCCAAAGCTCATTTTGAAGGAAATTGAATTCTCTACAACTTTGTGTCTCACAAGCCAAGCCCAAAAATGCTTTATTTGGAAGGTATGAGCTAAGACATTATAGGTCATTTCAAAAGTCAACAAAAAGTCAACAACTTCCAAAGAGCATAACTTGAGAATGGTAAAAGATATGGATATGAGACCAGAGAGGTTGGTTAGAGGACTCTTTAAGCTTTTCAAAATGTCCAAGAACACCTTCATAGCATTAAAATTGAGGGATTTGTGCCCTTGCAAAGTTGGGAAATTTTTGAGAGGTTTATGAAGCAAATGGGGTCTTAGAACCAAATTTCTCCAAATGGGCTTGCATTTTTATGACCAAAACACTTCCATGACATCATGCACGAATTAAAAATTATTTATTTATATTTGTATTCATTTTATTTTATTTATTATGATTTTTTACATTAAAAATCATTTTAAATTAAAATAAAATATAAAAGTGTGAATATTTGATTTGATTTTGGTTCTAGAAGGTCTTAATGGTTATTTAGAAGTGATTGAAACTATACAAATTCAGATCATACAAAAATAGCAATGATATATCCAAATTTTCAATATTTTAAAGGCATATCTTTTTCAATCTCTAACTATCCAAAAGTCCAAAATATGATGTGGTTTTTTAACCTAATTTTGTTCTACTACATATAGAGAACTCATACAAACACAAAGGAAAAAAAAATTAGCCTCCAAGAGCAAGAACCAAATTTCAAGAAATTCAGAGGAAAAAAAAAGCTATCCCCATCATCATCATTATCAAGTTCATACAAAAATGCATGAACTGAATTGAAATTTTGAAGCTTTCTTTAGTTTTTTTAATTCCATTTATTCTTGATATTTTAATCAATTTTGTTTATCTAACGTTGTTTGTCTCATGTTATAGAAGCTTTCTGGGTTGATTATTCGAAGCTTCATGACCAAAACCGAATCCTACCATAGTTAGGGTTTCAAGCTCAAATTTGGGGTTTTTACAAATTTCGCAGGAAATTTTAGAGGTCAAGAGGTTTATTCATGAGGACTGCGTATAACCTAGTGGCTAAGGTTGGAAACTGGAAGGTCAAGGGCGTGAGTTCAATTCCCACTCACAACATTTTGGGCAAAAACCTGCTTTTCTTTCAATCTCTAGAGGTTGGAATTAAAAGGGCTTGGGTTCAAACCCTGGACATAACATTTTGGCAAAGAAACATGGGTTCTTCATCATTTTCTTTCTTTTCCTTAATTTATCTTTTAAACATGGTTAACCTATTATTTTTAATTAACTTTTTTTAACAAATCTTTTTTTATTAAATTTAGGTTAGCATTTTTTTATTAGTATTATTACTTTTATATTTAGGTTTATTAAAACCTCAAACTTTTTTTTTATAAAAACCTTAAATAACCTTTAAATGTTTTTTAATTTAATTAATTCTCATAATTCATTTTTCTTAGATTTATTTAATTATTAGGCTATTTTAATATAAATTGTTTATATATTTTCTTTTGTAAAACTCAACCTTGGAAAATTTTGTTTTACTAACATGTTTTTTTTTTTCATTTTTATTATATAATAGGTATTTGTTACACTTATTCATATGCAGGCCCACAACCTAGTGGCAAAGAACTGAGGTTTGGAGCATTTTGATGAAGAAACATGGGTGTCTCAGTGGCAAAGAACTCAATGAAGCAAAAAGGGCAAACCCCCAATATTTTGGGTATCTCTAACTTTATTTTTCCCTTTTTCATCAAATTATGTATTTTCCTTGAATTTCTTTATTAATATTATTAAACTAATTTCTAAAAGATAAAACATAATCCTTTTTTTATTTTATTTTTAAAACTTACATTTTTATTATAAACCTTAATTTTTTCCCTAAACCCTAATTTTTATTAACTTTAATATTTAATTTAATTAAATAATTAATCATTTTTTATTATAAGTAATTATTATTTGTTTATTATTATAATTGTTATAATTTTCTTCTAAAATTTTTCTAAATCATTTATTTAACTTAAAAAATAATATTTTCTCTTAGATTGTTATTTTTCTTTATATTTTTGCTAACCCTTTTATTATTATTATTTCATTATTACTAACCATTTAAATTATTGCTTATTTATTATTATTATTTATCATTGTTTATATTTCTCGATTATATTGTAACTATCCCAAAGCTTTATAATAGTTTATTTAGGTTCATATTTTTGCTTTATTTTTATTGTAAATATATTAACTGTGTGGTTAGTAACTATAGGGTGTGCATAACATGTTTGTGATTAAAATTAATTTAGATAATTAATTAAATAAGATAAATACTTGAACATGAACACTCACACACGTAAGTCGATCTTTGATCGCCATCCTACACTTTCTAAGGTTACCTCTCAGTTGCCTTAAACATGGTCAAGTCCCTCGAATATAGGGGTGTCTTAAGCAAAGTCCCTTCACTTATAAAATCATCAAGTCCCTATAAATTTAAAAGATCAAGTCCCTTCGAGGTTGCCTACAGAATAATGATCTTGTGCCTTCGAATAAATGATGATAGTCCCTACGAATTGCAAAAGACATCCCTTAAGTTGCCTTCATTGACCATACGATGACCCTACGTTTGTCCCTTAATACATCCAAGGTAATGACTACCTATTCCTTAATAATAGGGATAGTCTTACCATTGAAAGAACATACGAGAACATGAAAGACTTAATTTAGGGTAGGTACATCTTAGTTACTTGCTCACATTTCAAAATACTTTTCACACCTCACAATATTTTCAAAACATTTTCAAAACAAGGCTTTGTATACATCCATACGAGGATCATTACAAAGTACTTAGAAAATTTCTAATCACACACTACACTCTTCAAAAACAATTTAACTGAGCTAGGTAACTAAGAGCCCATGGATAACCATGGATATAAAGGGTGCTAACACCTTCCCTTTATATAACCTACCCCCCGAACTCAAAATCTTTTTAAGGTCTTTCCTGTTCTTTTATGTCCTTTCCTTTTGGATAAAATAAAAGTCGGTGGCGACTCTTGCTATCCGCAACATTTAACTAAAGTCAGTTCTCCCACCGTGTTACAATATCCACCCTTGCAATTGTGTGCTGCGCAGGACCCAGTGGGCCTGAATCACTATCCCCACCCCCCTTTGGTTTGAGCCCAGTTCATTTGAACTGATTTTCCCTTCTATTCGCACCCCTAGCTTCTTCTTTCATTTTATTTCTTTTTCTTTTATTACTTTTTATATCAATTTGGTTTTTAATTGTTAAAAATAGTTTTAAGTTTCAAAAAATTCTAAAATAATTCATGGAAGATCGTTTGAGTTTTCTTTAATTTTTGGTATTTTTATTTTCCATTTATTTCATTTTGACACGTGTAAATTATTTCTCCCATTTAATTAATTCATTTTAATTCTTTTTTAAGCATGTTGTCTTGTCCATTTTCTATATTGATCTTCATTTTGAATTTTTGATTGGTTCTTTTTGCTATGGACTCTTGATAGAGTGTACTTTATGTGTGATTTTTGTTCTGAGTTTTAGAAGCATGTTCATTTAGTTTTGGTCCTTGACTTGTGAGTGAAGTTTCTTAACCCTAGCTGATGTTTGAGCCCTCATTTGACTTGTATAGCTGCTGAATTTCTTCCTATCCTTTTGGCATGTTGTTATATCATGATTAAAGGTCTCTTGTCCAAAGTTGTGGAATTTTTTGGTGCATATTTGATTTAATTTGAATTTTGGTTCTTAACTTGTCCCATTTTGCTTCCTTTTGATCATAAGTCATCTCTTTAGCTTAGAAGGGCACTTGTGCCAACTTCTTCATCTTATTTGGGGTCTCTTTAGGGCATTGGTACCTCTCTGATCTTGGGTTAGGGTTTGTGTTTTGGAAATCTTGTGATTTTTTTTCCTTTGAAGTTCTTTCTTTCTTTTGTACATCCACCTCACTTCCTTGCTTCTTTCTTCCCATAATGTGTTTGCTTAGCTTTGTGTTTCTCTTCTCTTCATCTCTCTTGCTTCTTAAGCACTTCTTTAGCTTGATTAGGGTTCTGGTCTTGTGCTTTGAGTTTGTGTTTTGTGTATTTTGCTTTGTATCTTACCAATTTTTACTTTGCTTTTCCATGTGATTCATGTTGCCTCATATTGACTTGTGTGATTCTTTTCTCATTCTTGTGACTTGCATTTGCATTGAGCCTTTATGTGTATGACTTCACTTCTGTTTGTATGATGTTGGTATGACATTATGTTCATTTTGTTTTTCTTGTATGCTTGTGTTGCTAACCTTTCAGGGGCTATGGTAAGTGAGAGGTGTGGATGTGATTCCCACATCTCCAAATCTCATCTCTTCTCTTCTTATTCTTACTTGTACTAACCTTGTGATTGTTGGGCTTAGGCCTTACTTCCTTTTCTTCTATTCTTCCTTCTTCTTTTTCTCTTCTTTCTTTCTTCATTAGGATAGACTTCAAACCACACTAACCCTAGGATATCCATGCATGACAACACTTAGGATTCTTTAGTCCCCCATTAGACTTTTGCCTTTGTGATCCTTTTGGTTTCTTTTCTCTTCTCATCTCATAACTCTAAAAAGACACTTAATAAAGATTTAAGTGATACCTTGAGCAATAGCCTTATCCCATGAGATACTTGTAGTCTTCCCATCTTGGGATAATACAAGCTTATCTTGTGATGCACAAGTCTGATCAAGATATCATCTTCACAAAGAAAATCATAAAACACACTTCTTCACTGTAAATACAAAAACACTTAATAAGTTAATGAGTTAGTGAGCTTAGGCCCTAATCTCTGGATTCAAGTTTTGGGGATCTTCTCCTTACTTGAGTGTGCTTGTTCTATTATTCCATCTTGGAATGTAGTGACAAGTGCACATTCCATGGAAAAGAGTTTGAGTTCACTTCCTTGTGACACACTCCTAAAAGCTTCCTAAAAAAACACAAACAAGCAATAAGCGTCTCTCCTTCGGGGCTTCTTTTCTCATCTCCTTCGCTCCGTCCGCGAACTTGCTCCTACTTGTCATTTTGCAAGACGGTAACGCACCCGTCGTCCGAGCCTGCATGACCTGAGCATTGACATAGGCAGTTCAAGCCTTAATACACAAGCAATCCTTTCCACCCCTAGTTAGGGGAACTACGGCGACTCTGATCCTCATTGTCCAGATGAGGTATGTAGGCAGCGGGGTAGGGCCCATTCGAGCACAATCTTTATTTTCCCTACATTTTTCCTTTTCATTTATTTTTCAGTTCCCTTTTCTTTTCTTTTATCCAGTTCAGTTCCTTTTCAGTTTTGCAGCAGCTTTCATTTTCTTCACCCTTTGAAACAGTTTCTTTGCAAGCATGGATCCCGTCGGGTACGGCGGACGATCTGGGTGCTAATACCTTCCCAGGTCGTAACCGACTCCCGAACTCAGTCTCTTTGGTTCATAGGACCCGTGTCCTTCCTTTTCTTTTCTTCTGGTTTGTGCAGCATTACCATTCCCGTTCCTTCGGGATAAAAATGCCTGGCTGGCGACTCTATTCTTTTCCGTGCCACTTTCGCGTTTGTACCAGGATGGAAATCCGGGGAGCGACAGCTGGCGACTCTGCTGGGGACATCCTAACCAGAGTATCTCTGGTTCCCTTGTGAGTCTCTCCTAGCGCTTGTTTGTTTCTGTTTCTTTGGGTGTTGCTTGCTTGCTGTTGCGTGTTGTATTTTACTGTTGTTTATTTACAGTCTCATTTACAGCTTTATTTACAGTTTTCAGTATTTATTTTCCGCATCATATTTTATACTGGACTGTCTGGACTGGATCTTCTGTTTGGTGGGTTTGGGTGATACTGTTTCTGAGAGATGAGCTCATTACCACGGCTGGAGTGCACCTTAGGACTTAGAGTGGTTCCACTTTGGCCTCATGAGATCTTGTCATAGGGGTAGTAGTGAGTTCCACACCCAGATTTGCGACTGTCTTGGAAATGTCTTGATTTGGGGATCTTCCTCTCTCATTTCATAACCTTGATAGTTATGTGCAGCTGGGGACCGATCATTGAGAACCTTGTGGAAACATCCCTCTTTAGTGATGGCAGTGGCAGACCACATTGCGTGGCAAACCCATTCGCATCCGAGGGCTCACTTGGAACTTGCATAGGATGACCTTGTTTTCCTGGACTCAGCTGAGGCCTCCCTGCGTAGTATATAATGCCAAACTGATTCCCTGATTTGGTCATGTGCCATTTCTCGGAAATGGTGAAAGTATTATTGCTATTCGGCTTTGAGAGTCCGTGATGTTTGACCCGGAGCATACCAGTGAGATTGGGAGGGGTTTACAGGTTTGCAGGACCCCTTGGCCTCTACATACCCTCATTATCAATGGTTCTTGTTATGATTTTGGTCCTATGGTTCTGGTGTTCTGGTTTTCTTGGTACTGTGGTCCTGAGAATTTCAATCAGAGGGTTGTGACTCAGGGGCTTTTGGTTTGCAGTTGATCAGAGGGTCCTTATGTTCAGTGTCCAGTATCCAGATGGTCCCAGATTGATCATATGCCTGCATTGCATTTGCATTTGCATCATTCTTGCATTAACTGTATATGTTTCCATTTTTCAGGTCATTGTTCATAGTCAGCTCCCAGTTCTGGTAAATCTTATCTCTAGATGGCAGAAGTCAGAAAAATTACAAGGAAAAAGAATGTTCACTATACGTTTCTTCAACCTGAAGTCAGAAGTGTTCAGAAATTAGCAGATCTGATGAATGACCAAGTCTTAGGAAATTTTAGAAAGAGATATGGCCAGATATTGAAATATGTGGACAAACCCACTGCAGATCAGAAGGACAGTTTGCATACCTTGCTTCAGTTTTATGATCCACTGCTGCGGTGCTTTGTGTTTCCAGATTACATCTTGGCTCATACCTTGGAGGAGATTTCCAGCATTCTGAATGTTCCAGTCAGAGATACCTTGCCTTTCTATGGGTCTGAGGTGGTGCTCAAGGAAGAAGACATAGCCAAAGTTTGTCGTTTATCAACTGCTACATTCAAGAAGGCTCTGAAGGATAGTGAAAGCAAAGGACTCCCTTGGAGTGTGCTCATACCAGAGGCAGAGGAATATGCTAAAGAGGGTAAATGGGGTGACTTTGGTGCTTTGCTGGCTTTGATGGTGTATGGGTCTAGCTTGTTCCCAGGAGAGAAAGAATTTGTAAGCTTGGAAGTGATCTCTATCTTTGCTAAGGGCAATCCTGTGCCAACTCTTTTGGGAGATTTCTATTACAGCGTTCATTATCGGAATGAGAAAGGTAGAGGTGGACCAGTGGGCTGTTGTGCTTCATTGTTTGCTGAGTGGTTTGCCAGACAACTGCCAAAATCAGGAGCTTTCAAGGAAATGAGGGATGAGTGGAGATGGTCTAGAAGGCTGATGGGGTTAACTGCTGAGGATATAGCCTGGGGATATGACAGAGATCTTCTAGGAAAAGAGTTGATGGTCAGTTGTGGAAGATTTGTTGGAGTGCCTTTGCTAGGAAGGAAGGGTGTGATCAGTTATCATCCCACATTAGCCAGGAAGCAATTTGGTTACCCTTTGAGAGATCCACCACAGATGGAAGAGTTTGCTGAGTCTTTGTATTTTCCTGTGGAAGGAAACAAGGAGTTAGTTCTACAAGCATCTCAAGCTTGGGCTCATAGAGTGAGGAAGGGTAAGAAAGACTTTGGCAGAGTAGATCCCAAGACTTATCCTCCTTTTGCTGAATGGTTGCAAAAACATGTAGAAGAGGTTCTCATACCTTTCTCAGTAGAAGCTCCACTTTATCCCAAAGAAGTGCCAAGCCAGAGTACTGTCTCCCTTGAAGAGTACAAGAAATTGGAAGCTCAACTGCATGAAGTTCGAGTGGAGAATGCTGAAATGGTTAGCCTGTACCATCTTGCCAACCGGGCCAAAAATGAAGCAGAGGGAAAGCTGCAGAAGATCCAAGACTCTTTGGAAGCTAAAGAGAAAGACTTTGCTGGAAGGGAAGCTCACTTTCAAAGGTTGGGTATGATGGAAGCAAAAAGATAAGCGGAACGTAAAAAGACTTTGAAAACTCTCAAGGAAGCTCGTCAGTCCATTGTTTGGTTGCAAGGCCAAAGGGAGGAAGAGCAGAAGAAGTTCAGAGAAAAAGAATAATTTTTTGAGGTGAAAATGGCCTTCAAGAAGGAAGAGGTGGAGCAAGTCCACAACATACGGAGGGAAAAGACTCAGCAGTTAGCACAAAGCCAGTTAGCCTTGGAGGAAGCAGGGAGGGAGATTGAAGAGCCAGCTATCTTTTAGTCATGTAATGACTTGTAACCCTTCGGGGAATATTTTTGTTTGTGCTCTAACTTTTGGCCGGCAGTGGTTTGTCCCTGATATACAGTGTTAATATGCAAATTATCATTTCTGAAAATGCAAGGCTCGTTTGTCTGATACTGCTAATATCTGAACACTCTTCAAAGAGAAAGTCTGAAAGTTAATACTCAAAGCGGCTGTCTGGAGTAAATACCAGAACTGGGGCATGCAAATGTTTAATATTTGGAAGCATGAGCAGTTACATTGCATGCATATGACGTGTTTGTTTGTTTTGCAGGTAGTGTTTCAGTTTCTAATGTTTATGTTGTTTCAGGCACTATAGCTCCCAGAAAAGTTCGAGAACAGCCAGTCATACACAGATATCCCACAAGAGTCAACAGAGAAAGAGTCATGGATCAAATGCAGGCTGATTTAGCTGACTTGAGACTGAGGATGGACAATTTTATGACCCTTATGGCAGGAATGGGTCAGAATCAGGAATGTCTGCGTGAGTTGGTTGAAAATAGTCAAGCTAGGAACAACGGTACTGCTGATGGAGGTAATCGTAACGGTGCGGGTGCCCGTCAGGTTGAAATCCCTATAGCACAGCCAGGGGTTACCATAATCAATGATGGACTGAACAATGTATATATGGACGGTCAAGACGAAGAGTTCACTCTGCTGGACGAAACTGAAGGCCAGGGGGCTGAGATGAACAGGAAATTTGAAGAGATGGCAGAACAGATCAGGGCTATTCAATCTCAGAACTCCTTGGGGTTCGACATTACTGACTTGGGCTTGGTTCCAGGGGTTAGAATCCCTTACAAGTTCAAGGTCCCAACTTTCGAGAAATACAACGGCACATTGTGTCCAAAGACTCATATTCAGTTCTTTGTAGGAAGGATTGCTGCCCACACTGATGATGAAAAGCTATGGATGTACTATTTCCAAGACAACTTGGTTGGGGCTTCCTTGGAATGGTATATGAAGCTAAGTAGAGTCAACATTAAGAGCTGGAAGGACCTGGCAGAGGCTTTCGTGAGGCAATACCAGTATAATTTGGACATGGCTCCAAATCGCACTCAATTGCAAAACATGTCTCAAACTGCTAAGGAGGGGTTTAAAGAGTATGCTCAAAGGTGGCGTCAGCTTGCTGCCAGAGTGCAACCACCACTGCTGGAGAATGAGATGGCTGATATGTTTATGGGGACATTGCAAGGAGTGTTTATCAAAAGATTGGCGTCTTATTCTGCTACTAAGTTCAATGATATAGTAATCACTGGAAAGAGGGTTGAGACTTTGTTGAAGATGGGAAAGATTCAGGATACGAGTGCAAGCAGTTCTAGTGGAGTAAGAAAAGCTTTCAGAGGACCCCCAAGAAGAAGGGAAGGTGAAACCAATGATGTGTTTGGCCAAGGACGGGGCCGAGGATATAGAAGATCATATGAGCAAGTGGCAGCTGTCACACTCCCTTCCAGCCCTGTGCAGCAGGTACAGCCTCAACAACAGCAACAACAGCAACCATAACGTAACAACTAAGCAATTCCCATGACATACGCTGCATTGCTACCAAGATTGCTGGACCTGAATTTGATACAACTGAGGACTTTGGCACCACCACCGCCTGGAGAGCTTCCAGTGGGGTACGATATCAATGCTAGATGCGATTTCCATTCAGGGGCACCCGGGCACTCAACTGAGAAGTGCATGGCGTTACAACACAAAGTTTAAGATTTGATCGACTCCAAGGCGATTAACTTCGCACCACCACCAAATGTCACTTCAAACCCTATTCCGAATCACGGAGGGGCTAGAATAAATGCTGTTGAGGGTGGTGAGAAGTTAAGTTTGATTCTGAGTATAGAAGAAGTGAAGACTCCGCTGTTGGTAGTGAAGGAGAGGTTGTTGAAAGGACAAGTGTTTCCGGGATGCAGTTCTGATTGTGAGAAGTGTGGGAATTCAGTGAACGGTTGTGAAGACCTGAAGGTGGGCTTGCAGAATCTGATTGATGAAGGATCATTGCAGTTTGACAAAGTTGATAATGAAGTTGATGAAAATGTCCACTATAACCATCTTTTATGATCCAGCTGAGATGCCTGCTAGAAGAGAACCTGTGACCATTTATGCTCCTGAAGTTAGTCCTGTGACTATTACTGTGCCTGGGCCTGTTCCTTATACAGATGATAAAGCCATTCCATGGCATTACGGCTCAGATGTGTACGTGGAAGGACAGAAAGTAGAGAGTAAGTTTGTTGCTATTGACCCGACTGTAGTGAACGTGGGAGGAGTTGGAGGTTTTACGAGAAGTGGTCGTCTATTTTCTCCCCCAGTTCTAAGAGGAGATCCTGAGTCTGAGGCTTCGGCAAAGGCTAAAGGAAAGCAAACAGCGACTGAAGAGACAATAACTCCTGCTGTTGGACAGGGTACCTTTGAGAAGGAGGTGGAGGAATTTATACGCATAATTAAAAAGAGTGATTATAAGGTGGTCGAACAGTTGAACCAGACACCTTCCAAAATATCAATTTTGTCCTTGCTGATATGTTCTCCTGCACATAGAGAAGCCTTGTTGAAAGTGTTACAGATGGCCTATGTTCCTCAAGAAATAATTGTTAATCAACTGGAAGCTGTAGTGGGCAGTGTGAATGCAAGCCACGGGCTGGGCTTTACAGATAGAGACCTTACGTCAGAGGGCCGTAACCATAATAAAGCACTGCATATTACTATGGAGTGTAAGGGTGTTGTGTTGTCGCATGTCCTGGTTGACCAATGCTCTTCTCTTAATGTACTTCCGAAGAAAGCATTAATGAAGCTCAATGTTGATGGTATCGTCCTAAGACCCAGTGATTTGATAGTTAAGGCTTTTGATGGGTCGAGAAGGTCAGTGTTTGGAGAAGTTGAGTTACCTGTGAAAATAGGTTCCCAAGTTTTCAAAAGCACCTTCTACGTCATGGACATTCAGCCCGTGTACAGTTGCCTACTGGGACATCCATGGATTCATGCTGTCGGAGCTGTAACTTCCACTCTGCATCAAAAGCTCAAGTACGTGGTTGATGGCCAAGTAATCACTGTGTGCGGAGAGGAAGATATCTTTGTGAGCCACTTATCAACTTTCAAATATGTAGAGATGGACAGAGAGATCCACGAGACTCTGTGTCAAGCCTTCAAAGCAGTTAATGTCAGCATTTTGACTCCAGTAGAGAAGAGCAGTGAGAAAGAAGGTACCTCCATTCACTCCTACAAGCAGGCAAAGGAAGTGGTTCAGTCAGGAAGTGCCCAAGGCTGGGGCAAATTGCTGGAATTAGAGAAGAAAGACGACAAGTTTGGTTTGGGTTATCAGCCTGGTGGGTCTAATTGGTCTCCAAGTGGTAAAGCTATTACTTTTACAAGCGCTGGGATGCTCGACCACAACCATATATGTGCAACTAATGAAGAGGGAGGCAGTGATGGTGACTGGGACAACTGGATTCATCCATGTGCACCCAGAGAGGAGCTGAAGAACTGGTCTGCTGAAGACATCGTCCAAGTTACCTGGCACTCAGAGTAATTTATTTGTTTCCTTTTCTTATCATGCTGCATTGTCAAATCCTGCACTCTGCCCAAGGTGCTAGGATCCATTGTATGGGCCACCATGTTTGTTATGCATTTGTTTTACCATGAAATAAAGGACATTTTCAGACAAATTGTGTTCTCTTTCTTTCGTTTTAAATTTTTCACAAAAACAAAAAAAAATGGCAATGTGTTTTTCCTTTTTGTTTTTGTGTTTGCGTCTCTTTTGAAAAATAAACAGATTCTGAAATAAGCACATCATCTGTGTAGTGTTGATCATCCGAATTCCATTGATAACGTTCTTGCTATGACCACGCAGGACTTTGACAATCTTGTCTACCAAGCTGATGAAGGGGTTGAGGAAGACTGTGAACTCTCGGAAGAATTGGTCAGATTGTTGAGATCATCAACATCGGCACTGAAGATGTGAAGAAAGAGATCAAGATTGGGGTCAGTCTGCATGCCGAAGTAAAGAAAGAGCTGATTGGTATGTTGCGTGAGTATGTGGATATCTTTGCCTGGTCGTATCAAGATATGCTAGGGTTGGATACCGACATCGTTGTGCACAAGTTACCTTTGAGAGAAGATTGTCCTCCTATGAAGCAGAAGTTGAGAAGAACTCGTCCTGACATGGCGATGAAGATCAAGGAGGAAGTTCAGAAACAGTGGGATGCCGGATTCCTTGCCGTAACTAGTTACCCACCTTGGGTATCTAACATTGTACCTGTGCCAAAGAAGGACGGCAAGGTCCGGATGTGCGTTGATTACCAGGATTTAAATAGAGCGAGCCCAAAAGATGATTTTCTGTTACCTCACATTGATGTGTTGGTAGACAACACTGCTCAATTCTCGGTATTTTCCTTCATGGATGGCTTCTCTGGGTATAATCAGATTAAGATGGCGCCGGAAGACATGGAGAAAACGACGTTCATTACCCCATGGGGTACATTCTTCTACAAGGTCATGCCTTTTGGTTTGAAGAACGCCGGGGCAACCTATCAGCGGGCTATGGTCACATTGTTCCACGACATGATACACAAGGAGATAGAGTGTTATGTGGACGATATGATTGCTAAGTCCCGAGACGAAGAAGAGCATCTGGTCAAACTTAAGAAGCTGTTTGATAGACTGATAAAGTATAAGCTGAGGTTGAATCCAAACAAGTTCACTTTCGGAGTGCGTTCCGGAAAACTACTGGGTTTCATTGTTAGTCAGAAAGGAATTGAGGTAGATCCTGCAAAAGTGAAAGCAATTCAAGATATGCCTGCACCGAGAACAGAAAAAGAAGTGCGCGGCTTTTTAGGGAGGTTGAACTACATTTCACGGTTCATATCTCATCTAACTGCCACGTGTGAACTAATATTCAAATTGCTAAGAAAAGAGCAAATGGTCAGATGGAATGAGGACTGCCAAAGAGCCTTTGAAAAGATAAAAGAATATTTGTAGACACCCCCGATTCTAATGCCTCCAGTTGAAGGAAGACCTTTAATCATGTACTTGACTATGCTAGAAGGGTCAATGGGGTGTGTTCTAGGCCAACATGACGAGTCTGGTCGAAAAGAGTACGCTATTTATTACCTTAGCAAAAAGTTTACCGACTGTGAATCCCGTTACTCACTGCTCGAGAAAACTTGTTGCGCTTTGGTATGGGCTGCTCGCCGACTGAGACAGTACATGTTGACTCATACCACACTGCTAATTTCCAAAATGGATCCTGTCAAGTACATCTTTGAGAAACCAGCGTTAACCGGAAGGGTTGCTAGATGGCAAATGATTTTAACAGAGTAGGACATACAGTATACTTCTCAGAAAGCCATCAAGGGAAGTGTATTGTCAGATTACCTTGCACAGCAACCTCTTGAAGATGATTATCAGCCAATGAAGTTTGATTTCCCTGATGAAGACATCATGTACCTCAAAGCAAATGTTTGCGAGGAACCACTTCCAGAGGAGGGGCCAAGCCCTGAATCCAAATGGAAGTTGATGTTTGATGGGGCCGTCAATATCAATGGACGTGGTGTTGGTGTTGTTCTTATCACTCCTGAAGGTGTTCATTTTCCCTTCGCTGCCAGAATCACTTTTGGCTGCACCAACAATGAAGCGGAATACGAGGCATGCATAATGGGAATAGAGGAGGCAATAAATCTTCGGATTAAGACCCTCGATATATTCGTAGACTCAGCCCTCGTTATTAACCAGGTTATCGGCAAGTGGTATACGCATCAAGAGCATCTAATTCCCTACAGGGATTATGCCAGAAAACTGTTGACGTTCTTCACAACAGTTAAGCTTCAATACATACCACGTGATGAGAATCAATTTGCCGATGCATTGGCCACTCTTTCTTCGTCTATCAAGGTCTTGTGTTGGAATTATGTGCCCAGAATTGACATTTCCAGGCTTGACGCTCTAGCTCATGCTTTCTCTGTAGACACAGTGTCTGATGAGAAACCTTGGTATTTTGATATCAAGCTATTTCTGGAAAAGCAAGAATACCCAGTTGGGGCATCTTCCAATGACAAGAAGACCTTAAGGCGACTTGCTGCTAGCTTCTTCTTGAATACAGACGGGGTTTTGTACAAGAGAAACTTTGATATAGTCTTGCTCAAATGCGTGGATAGACATGAAGCAAGCCTGTTAATGCAGGAAGTCCACGAGGGATCTTTCGGTACCCATGCAGGAGGGCATGCTATGGCTAAGAAATTGTTGAGATCGGGGTATTACTGGATGAAAATGGATGCAGACTGTTGTTCATTCGCTCGTAAGTGCCACAAGTGCCAAATCTATGCAGACAAGGTGCATATTCCTCCTAGCCCGCTCAACGTCATGTCATCTCCTTGGCCCTTTTCTATGTGGGGCATTGACATGATCGGAAAGATAGAGCCTACTGCTTCAAATGGTCATCACTTCATCTTGGTCGCGTTTGATTACTTCACTAAGTGGGTTGAAGCAGCATCTTATGCCAATGTCACTCGTCAAGTGGTAGCAAGATTTCTGAAAAGAGACATTATATCCAGATACGGAGTGCCCGAAAGAATCATCACTGACAATGGTTCTAACTTAAACAACAAGATGATGGCAGAGTTGTGTCAGGACTTCAAGATTCAGCATCACAATTCTTCTCCTTACCAACCAAAGATGAATGGTGCGGTAGAGGCAGCAAACAAGAATATCAAGAAAATTGTGCAAAAAATGGTTGTCACTTACAAAGATTGGCATGAGATGTTACCATTTGTGCTGCATGGGTACCGGACGTCAGTCAGGACGTCAACTGTGGCAACTCCCTTCTCATTGGTATATGGTATGGAGGAAGTCTTGCCTGTTGAAGTAGAGATTCCTTCATTGCGTGTGATGATGGATGTGAAGCTTGATGAGGCTGAATGGGTGCGTGCTCGTTACAATCAGCTGTGTCTAATTGAGGAAAAGAGATTAGCGGCTATTTGTCATGGTCAGCTTTATCAGAGGAGAATGAAGCGAGCATTCGACCAACGAGTACGTACTCGAGAGTATCAAGTGGGAGAGTTTGTGCTCAAGAGGATTGTTCCTCCAGGTTCAGATCATAGGGGCAAGTGGACCCCAAACTATGAAGGACCATTCATAGTGAAGAAAGTTTTCTCGGGTGGAGCACTGATGCTCACCACTATGGATGGAGATGATTTCCAATCCCCTGTTAACTCGGACGCAGTTAAAAAATACTTCGCATAAAGAGACCCGCTGTACACAAAAACAGAATTAAAGTCCAGGCAAGAAAAGGGCATCCCGGCGAGCTAAAAACAGAATAAAAAGCTCGGGCAAAAGTTAGGGAAAAAAATGTACACCCGCTGAGTTGAAAAGCCACATCGGACAGCTCAGGCAAAAAAGGGTATCCCGGTGGATTGAAAACCCGAAAGGGCGATCCACGCAAAACAAGGGAATAAGCGAACAACTGCGATCCGAGTAATCTGAACCAAATCATCGTTTCGTACAGCTTGACAATATCAGAAGGATAGGAATCAGTCCCCTCATCTTCTTAGAAAGCAAATGCAAGAATGGAGAGTTTTGAAGACATGTTGGTCATAGCAGAAAGGGAACTCATTGGGATGCCATTAGGATAGTTTATTTTCTCAATTTTATGGTGGCTACCTCTTTCCAGGTGGTTGCTTCCTGGTGTAAATCTTTGCCTATTCAGAGGCCTTTCAATAAAAAGAATATTCAGTCAAAAAGTTGTGTTGTGTTTATTTTTGTTTGCAAAATGTCCTGAATTTTTGGCAAAAATAGCATTGCATTTAAAACATGGTGATAGTTTGAAAGAAAATGACATTGCAGGGAAACATTTGAAACCATCTTTGAGTGTCGGGCGACGATGGATGAACAGATCATACCATGCAAGTCCCCGGGGCACGTTTGTGTTTTCTGTTGTTGCAGGTTTTGCAGGATGGCGTCACATTCTCCCAAGCAGGATTTTCCCCAGCTAAGTCTTGGCAGGTAGCCCAAGCAGTTTATCTTCCCAAGTGGAGTAAATCTCGCAAGTAGTGGGAGGCCCATTCCCCACAAAGTCTATTTTTCAGAAGTATCTTCTCAACCACCAGGGAAACATTCTCCAACACTCGTCTGTGTTCATACTTTATGGCCGCTCATATGCATTTCTCAACACTCGTCTGTGTTATCATTTTGGTATTGCTCGTTTTTTTCCCCAGCAGTTGCCCATGGTTTGATGTTTGCTGTTGCTCGTCTGCATATCCCAACACTCGTCTGTGTTTGAGATTTATTGCTCGTCTGCACTTCCCAACACTCGTCTGTGTTTGATATGTAATCTTTGTGGTTGCTCGTCTGCACCTTCCAACACTCGTCTGTGTTTGATATGTAATCTTTGTTTATTGCTCATCTGCATTCTTCGGCACTCGTCTGTGTTTATTACCTGTTTGAAGCTCGTCTGCATCGTTTGGATGCTCGTTTGTATCATCCCTAACACTCGTCTGTGTTAGCTTATATCTGTATGTGTGGATTTTCTAATCATCCCTTACACTCATCTGTATTACTACTCCAAATGCTCGTCTGTGTTGGATTTCTGGTATTCGTCCGTACCAGTGGCTGATATTCGTCTGTATCACTGCCTGAAGCGCTCGTCTGTGTTTCTTAGATCATCGTCTGATACTCGTTTGTATCATTGACTTATGGCACTCGTCTGTGTTCTCTTGATGATCATCCAATACTCGTCTGTATTGAAGAGGTTTAAAATCCTGATTGTGGGAATAAATGTCAAAATGGTTACTGGTCCTGGCATAACAGGATTATCCGAAGGAGACTCGTCTGTCTCAAGCACCACTTATTAATGTTGCACCTGGCGTAACAGGATTACTCGAAGAAGGCTCGTCTGTCTTATACCATATATCCACGGATAATATATGAAGAGGGTTCGTCTACCTTATTTATGCATGTCTATCCCACAGACTTAAGTGCATCACCGGTCCTGGCGTAACAGGTATATCCGAAGGAGATTCGTCTGTCTCAGGTCGTATGTTTTGCAAAGTATATGAGGACTCGTATGTCCAGTTCCTGGCGTAACAGGATTGTTTAAAGAAGACTCGTCTGTCAAAGTATTCTGATCCCAAATAACAGTTTCAGCTTGGAAGAAGCTCGTCTGTTTTCTCTCCACTTCAGTCACCAAAGCGTGATTTGGTTGGGTTTATTTCCCAGTTTTTGCATTCTTCGTCAGAGTGCAAATTTCAGGTCTTCTTGGTATTCAACCACGGTTTATCTTGAACGGTCGATAGCCCGTGCTACCGTCCTTTTCAGATTAACAGTTGTTTGAATAGGGGCAGCTGTAACACCCCAAATTTTCCCTCTTCTTTTTAAGCATCATATCACATCATACTCATCATGAACATATCATATTCTTGGCATCCTAGCATGGAAAGATGAAGCATAACATCCTCATGACCTAGCATTAGGCATATGATCATCTGTGGAGGTTCTTGAAGCATCACAAGCTATGACAAGGGGCCCAATGGATTTGTACAAGTCCTATGAGGGGTCTATATTTCATTTACAAGTTCAATTTCATTTACAAAAGCTCAGAAGGTTGGAAGATCATCAGGGAATCCAGGCTAGGGCAAAGCTCCTACATAATGGTCCCAAATTAGGGTTTGAGTTTCAAGCATGAAAACCTCAAGACTTTGGCCATTTCATTTGGGCAAAGTCTTTTACATGTTAAGAGGATCCTATGGATAAAATTTGGTGAGAAAATTCCTTGTGGAAGTCAAGTATTTCTTCAGTTGCTTGTAAATGAAGAAACCAGTCAACTGTGCCTTAGAAAAGTCAACTATGAGATTTCAAGGGGTCCAACCCCATTTTTCTAGCCAAGGGATGTTCTTATAATGTTAAAATAGGTTTGGCAATATCAAAGATCAAGAATCATGAGGTTTTGAGGTGTTTTGCAAAATTGGTGTGAAGTTGGTCATGGAAAATGCCATTTTTAGCAAGTTTTTGCCCTAATTTTCAAGTGAGCATAACTTGGTGAAAAATTCTTCAAATGGACCAAAGTAAAACATGAAAGTTGGAGATTAAAGCCTCCCATTTTCAAAAAGTACAAGTACTTTTTCATAGCCTTCATGGTTAAGAAGATGAGGCCCTCGAAAATTAGTGTAAAACTAGGGCAAAGCTTGAATTTTCATTTGTACACAAAGGCAAAAAGGCTTGAAACTTATTTTTGAGTGTTGGTACATACCAAATGAGGTTACAATATTACAATGAAATACAAATAGATAATTTTGCTCCAAGAATGACACCAAATTCGTGCATGATGTGAATTTTATTCCATAAGTGTAATATTTGCATGATCATGAGAAAAGTGTGACACTTGCATCCAAAGGCCAGAATCTTTTTTATTTAAATCAAGGGTGAGATGTGGAATGCACATGGACAAGAAAGAGGGCAGTGCATGAGTGTTTCATGATGTCACAACAAATTTTCAAATTGTGCAAATTCTCTCACACACTCTTTTCCCACGTGCAAAGGCCCTCATGCTTTCAGCATTACTTCATGAGCTCACATAAAAGAGAATTAGGGTTTTAGAAAGGTTCAGATCCCTCTCATTTCATCACACTCAAATTTTGGCTCAGTTTTCAATTTCCTTCTAATCATTCTCTACACTTTCTCTCTTCACAAACCAACCACATATTCTTCATCCTTGAGAGCTCAAGATCACAAATCCATCCATTGTTCAAGCTAATTCTCAAGATTCAACACCTTGCCATTTCAGAGCAGCAAGCTTCAAACTCCTAGATCCATCAACTTTCAAGGCTCTAGTTGCATTTATTTTGCAACTAGAGTGTATTTGGAGTGGATTGGCATCTATGTCTTAGCTTCTAACAAGCTATTTCTAGATCTGCAAGTCTCAGGTAAGCTCCAAATTCTCAGATCTAAAAGTGAAAATAGATGTGTGCATTGTGATTTTTTGTTTGTGCTGATGATTCTGCTGGTTTTAGATTCGAAAATGATGCATTATTGAGCCTTATATGTTGATTTGAATTTTCATGGTGAAATTTGTTTCTCTTCGATCCAGCTTATTCATTGTTCATTTGTGATTTTGGTTGCCATTTTTGAAATCAGCATGGTTCATTGATCTGATCTGGAGCATTTTGTTCATTATTATGGATGTTTGTTCATTGTGTGTGTTTTCCGGTGCCGGAGCCCTAGCTCCGGTCACCGGAATTTGGGCTGATATGTTTAGGGTTTCGAAGGAAGAAGAAAACTCCAGCACCCTTGGATCTTGTCATCTGGACGCTTGTGAAGCTGCCACCTCAATTAATGAGGATGCTCTCCCTCACGTGAACTTCATTTCTGTTTTAATTATTTTTGTTTCGCACCCCATGATAATTAATATGTGCCTTCACTCTGAGCCAATCACCTTGCTGACTAGGATTAATGAGTTGACTATTAGGATGCGTTCTTTTGATCCTAAGGCCATTGATTTTTCCAGTATTTTCTGAATATCCACCCTTGCAATTGTGTGCTGCGCAGGACCCAGTGGGCCTGAATCACTATCCCCACCCCCCTTTGGTTTGAGCCCAGTTCATTTGAACTGATTTTCCCTTCTATTCGCACCCCCAGCTTCTTCTTTCATTTTATTTCTTTTTCTTTTATTTCTTTTTATATGAATTTGGTTTTTAATAGTTAAAAATAGTTTTAAGTTTCAAAAAATTCTAAAATAATTCATGGAAGATTGTTTGAATTTTCTTTAATTTTTAGTATTTTTATTTTCCATTTATTTCATTTTGACACGTGTAAATTATTTCTCCCATTTAATTAATTCTTTTTAATTCTTTTTTTAAGCATGATGTCTTGTCCATTTTCTATATTGATCCTCATTTTGAATTTTTGATTGGTTCTTTTTGCTCTGGACTCTTGCTAGAGTGTACTTTATGTGTGATTTTTGTTCTGATTTTTAGAAGCTTGTTCATTTAGTTTTGGTCCTTGACTTCTGAGTGAAGTTTCTTAACCCTAGTTGATGTTTGAGCCCTCATTTTACTTGTATAGCTTATGAATTTATTCCTATCCTTTTGGCATGTTGTTATATCATGATTAAAGGTCTCTTGTATAAAGTTGTGGAATTTTTGGGTGCATATTTGATTTGATTTGAATTTTGGTTCTTAACTTGTCCCATTTTGCTTCCTTTTGATCATAAGTCATCTCTTTAGCTTAGAAGGGCACTTGTGCCAACTTCATCTTATTTGGGGTCTCTTTAGGGCATTGGTACCTCTATGATCTTGGGTTAGGGTTTGTGTTTTAGAAATCTTGTGATTTGTTTGCCTTTGAAGTTCTTTCTTTCTTTTGTACATCCACCTCACTTCCTTGCTTCTTTCTTCCCATAATGTGTTTGCTTAGCTTTGTGTTTCTCTTTTCTTCATCTCTCTTGCTTCTTAAGCACTTCTTTAGCTTGATTAGGGTTCTGGTCTTGTGCTTTGAGTTTGTGTTTTGTGTATTTTGCTTTGTATCTTACCAATTTTTACTTTGCTTTGCCATGTGATTCATGTTGCCTCATATTGACTTGTGTGATTCTTTTCTCATTCTTGTGACTTGCATTTGCATTGAGCCTTTATGTGTATGACTTCACTTCTGTTTGTATGATGTTGGTATGACATTATGTTCATTTTGTTTTGCTTGTATGCTTGTGTTGCTAACCTTTTCAGGGGCTATGGTAAGTGAGAGGTGTGGATGTGATTCCCACATCTCCAAATCTCATCTCTTCTCTTCTTATTCTTACTTGTACTAACCTTGTGATTGTTGGGCTTAGGCCTTACTTCCTTTTCTTCTATTCTTCCTTCTTCTTTTTCTTCATTAGGATAGACTTCAAACCACACTAACCCTAGGATATCCATGCATGACAACACTTAGGATTCTTTAGTCCCCCATTAGACTTTTGCCTTTGTGATCCTTTTGGTTTCTTTTCTCTTCTCATCTCATAACTCTAAAAAGACACTTAATAAAGATTTAAGTGATACCTTGAGCAATAGCCTTATCCCATGAGATACTTGTAGTCTTCCCATCATGGGATAATACAAGCTTATCTTGTGATGCACAAGTCTGATCAAGATATCATCTTCACAAAGAAAATCATAAAACACACTTCTTCACTGTAAATACAAAAACACTTAATAAGTTAATGAGTTAGTGAGCTTAGGCCATAATCTTTGAATTCAAGTTTTGGGGATCTTCTCCTTACTTGAGTGTGCTTATTCTATTATTCCATCTTGGAATGTAGTGACAAGTGCACATTCCATGGAAACGAGTTTTAGTTCACTTCCTTGTGACACACTCCTAAAAGCTTCCTAAAAAAACACAAACAAGCAATAAACGTCTCTCCTTCGGGGCTTTTTTTCTCATCTCCTTCGCTCCGTCCGCGAACTTGCTCCTACTTGTCATTTTGCAAGACGGTAACGCACTCGTCGTCCGAGTCTGCAACACCTGAGCATTGACATAGGCAGTTCAAGCCTTAATACACAAGCAATCCTTTCCACCCCTAGTTAGGGGAACTACGATGACTCTGATCCTCATTGTCCAGATGAGGTACGTAGGCAGCGGGGTAGGGCCCGTTCGAGCACAATCTTTATTTTCCTTACATTTTTCCTTTTCATTTCTTTTTCAGTTCCCTTTTCTTTTCTTTTATCCAGTTCAGTTCCTTTTCAGTTTTGCAGTAGCTTTCATTTTCTTCACCCTTTGAAACAGTTTCTTTGCAAGCGTGGATCCCGTCGGGTACGGCGGACGATCTGGGTGCTAATACCTTCCCAGGTCGTAAACGACTCCCGAACTCAGTCTCTTTGGTTCGCAGGACCCGTGTCCTTCCTTTTCTTTTCTTCTGGTTTGTGCAGCGTTACCATTCCCGTTCCTTCGGGATAAAAATGCCTGGCTGGCGACTCTATTCTTTTCCGCGCCACTTTCGCGTTTGTACCAGGATGGAAATCCGGGGAGCGACACCGATCATTGAGAAACTTTGTGGAAACAACCCTCTCCAGTGGTGACAGTGGCAGACCATATTTTGTGGCAAACCCATTCGCACCCGAGGGTCCACTGGGAACTTGCATATGATGGTTTGGTTCTCTTATAGGAACTCGGTTAAAGCATATGGTCATATGACAATAATAATGTATCCCACGGGTTGAATGTACTATTGTTTCTCGATTTCAGTGCTTGAAGTTGGGGACTTATAGGAGATGCTTGTTTTTCCCGGACTCACATTGAGGCCTTCCTGAGTAGTATATAATGCTTAACCAATTCCCTTATTTGTTCATGAGCCATTTCTCAGAGATGGTGAATATATTATTGCTATACGGCTTTGAGATTCCACGATGTTTGACCCGGAGCACACATATGAGTTACGGAGGGGTATACAGGTTTTGCAAACCTTTGACCTTAACATACCCTAGTTACTAGTGTGGTTCTATGTTCTGATCCGATTATTATGGTTCTGGAGTTCTTGATCTTTTGATTTTGAATTACTTATCCAGGGTTATTATTCAGAGGACCTTTGGGTTTCAGATCACTTGGTTCTTGGCTTCGTTGTTCAGTATCTAGACATTTTCAGACATTGATCACATGCCTGCATTTACACTGCATCATATCATTAATCATTTTGTTTTTCATTCTCATGTTCATTTGTTGTTTGTCTCCGGTTTTGGTATATTCAGCTCAGAGATGGAGGACTCCCGCAAGAAGAATGTTCACTACAAGTTCTTCGACACCAAAGTTGACTTGCTGAAGAAGATGATAACTTTGATCACGCCCAATCACATTGAAGAATTCAGGAAGGCTTATGGGGATATTCTAGTCATGGTAGTGGATTTGGATGCCTCAGACTGGCCATTCATACTTTGTTGCAGTATTACGACCCTCAGCTGAGGTGTTTCACCTTTCATGACTTCCAGTTGGGTCTAGTCTAGGTTGTTCTATGCTTGTTTGGATGTTTGCCTTTATGCATTACTTGTTTATTTCCACTATGCTAGTCACCTATTTATTTAGTCGCATAGGATTTTCTTGTCACACGGTTATTTTTAATCGGTTGATACGAAAATCTCGCATGGAGTAGATTCTAGTGCGAATACTGACGACCGTCATATTGATGTCGTGGACGATCAGTGTTTTCATTAGGATCGTCGACTCTAAGGACCTTAGAACCTTAAACTTTTGGGCTCAAACATAAGGTTAATGGCCGCGTAGTATGGGGCACCGAGGGGTTACTCTCATGTAGTTCGATACGAAGACCTCACTCAGAATAGATTGTCTCAATGGAGTTGACTGACTGTCGAATTTTTGACATGTCCAACAAACAATTGAGACAAGTCCATAACTATGGGACTTTTGTTTGAAACCTTGTGTCGATGGTTGCATAGTATGGGGCACCGAGGGTTTCCCTCGTGTAGTTCGATACGAAAACCTCATCCAAACGAGATTTATATGGGAGAGTCAATCAACCTTCATATTTATGGCGTGTCTAATGAACAACCATATGGATTGTTAACTTTGGGGTTCCTTAAAAAATGTAGAGTCTACCTGGTGAGATCCTTGTAAGGAGAGCAATCAAAGTATCTTTCATTTGTATCATTCGGAGTTGATCGTTTGGATCCACTCATTCATAAACGCATTTATTCATACAAAAAAAGACAAAGCTCTCAGTTTCTTATGTTTATTGCATATAAAATCATTTTCCAAAGAAATCATGATGAGCCATCTTTCTGAAAAGAGCAGTTTCAATTTCAATTACAAAGAACCCTAAGCTGGATTTTGAAGACTCGAGGAATTATTTCTTTAGTTTTTTATAGTTTGGATGTTGATTTCAAAAGATTCGAATTTCTTTGTACTTGAATTTGAAATCAATGAAATGAAAAGCTTCTATGATTCTTCAATATGATTGCAATGTTGAATGCTTTATATTCTTGCTAATAAACAATGAGATGACTAAAGAGCTTTGTAAATAAACATACATTCATATCATTTCCCATAACAACTCATAACAAAAACCTTTCATCCATAAACATCTGTTTGACTTCTAGACACTGGTGGTAATTCCAATCGAAGAACTGATGGAGCGTTTGAGGCAAGATCAAGATGTGATGAGAAAGAGCATGGATTGCATGAAAAGAAAAATGGATCAGATTTTAGAGGCTGTAAGATCTTTTGCAAGAGAGGAAGGACTTCAACAAGAGAGTGCAAGTCGGCATGTTACTCCTACCTTTCCTTCCGCTCCACAGTCTTCATTGGTCAACCCGCTACATGAGGGTGTTCCCATACATCATCCGAGGCCAATACCTATGCCACGACCAAGATTGAAGGAACTAGTGTATGATCAATACCTTAGCCATGCAAGACCTCGAGTTGTCTGAAAGAGGAAGTCTATTCAGTTTGAACCACTACCAATGTCATATAGTGAATTGCTTCCACAACTTGTGCAAAGGTCATTGGTATCTCCTTAGAAGATCAAGCCAGCAGTGTATTCAAGCTTGCCTGAATATAACTTGGATGTAAGGTGTGATTTCCATGAAGGGTCATCAGGGCATACTAAGGAAGATTGCAAAATCCTTAAGTATAAGAATAAACTCATAACAGAAAATGCAGAAAAATAAATAGAATTCCTTTCCACCTAAAAATAAAAATTCTCAGAACCAAAATAGAGATGTCAAATTAAGAGAAAATAAAAAAATATAGCAGATTACGGTTGCAGATTTTTGGAAGCAAGGAGTATGTAACCGAAAACCTTCATCATTATATAAGGGGCATCGAAACCGAATTTGCTCTTCATCATGACAATAACATAATTCCAACAGAAATCTAACTGATTCTAACCGAATTCAGGTGAAAAACCCAAAACACTCTCTGGATTCATCTTCTATAAAACCAGAAACTCAGCGCAATCTTGAGGTGCTTCCACACACTTACATCATCTTCAACCTCTCAACTCACACACTTACATCATCTTCAACCTATCAACTCTCCACTCTCCATCTCCCATCCATTTTCGTTCTTCACCTTCATCTCCCTTCCCTTTTCGTTCTTCACCTTTAATCCCCATCATTCTCATCTCCAAGAACTATATGAATATCCATTAAACCCTGCATCAAAAACCATTCATACAACATCATTCACGATACCATTTTTGAATGCACGGAATAACAATAAATTGAAAGAGTTCACAACATCATTGAATTGAGGAAAATCGAAGAAGAAGAAGATTGAGCAAAAAAGAAGAAGCAAGAAACAATACCTGTGAAGCTGCGGATAATGTTGATTTTCGTCGATTTCAGAAAGCTCTTGCATCAAAGTTCCCCCTCTTCTTCGATCATCATCACTTCACCATCGATCTTCAAACAACAAACTCCCTCCAATTGCTTAATCCTCACATCGCATCTTCATCAATCATTCTTCACTCTTCTTCCATAATTATCATCACTTTTCATCAATAACCTATATTAACATCATCAACCTTATAATCACAGAGCTATCATCAAGGATTTGATCGAATCTTCATCTTCATAGGTCACCACCTCCATCAAGATATTTGTGGCACTGCTTCGATCAATAATCGATAAATCAAGATCTCCACTGCGTCAACAACAGACAACACAAGATCAGAAACGAGTCGCAATGGTGAGATAAACAAACCGAAGAACAATCAATAAGAAAGAGGTTCAAGAAGAAGAACAAAGAACACAGAACTCATACCTTGATTGGTTCTTGGTGTTATTGTCTCCCAGGTATGTGAAGCTTGATGCGAACTCATAGTTATGGACTCATTCGTTCATCTTGTTTGGTTTTATATCAATTTCTATTTGAGGATGATTCGGGCGTTTGAAGAAGCTTTTGGAAAATCCACGTTCGGATTCGGAAAGAGGAGCGAAATTGAGTGGGGGTTTGTGTTAAGTGTTTGAGATTTGGGAGAGGAAGTTGCCAGAGAGGACGACGGCGCCACTGCCGGCCTCCACCTCTCCGGCGGAATTTGGGTTTGCATTTGAGATGAGGAAGATGAGCGTTATATTAAGAGAGAGGAATGCTGAGTTTATTTTTAAGTTATGAATTGAAAAGAGAAAACTCATAAAAGCAATTAAAGGAACCGCTACATATCTAGATAAGAGGATAAGGTTTGCTTGCATGGTCCACTCCGACAGTGACACTTGTAACTGTCCGGTAGGACCACCGGTTTCTGATTACATGCACTCCCCCACTGTAGCAATCATGTACTCCTTCACATAGCCTCCCATTGCATCATCATTGCATTATCATCGCAAGCCTCATGATCCTAAGGTTCATATTAGTCAACATTGTTGACTAAGAGACCATGGTAAGGACCTTCAGGACCCAACGCCATTGGGCTTAGCAGACTCACTATCTGCACCCTCATAATCTGGCTCGTTGCCCTTTTTAACCTGAATGTTACTTCCAATGCACCCCCTGATCTCTTTATTAATATTCTTTTATACTCTTTTACAAAATCAGTTTTTAAAAATAGTTTCTCCTAATAAAAAATTTCCAAAAAACTGAATATAATATTTTAGCATGTAAATAAATTTTTGACAAATTTTAATTCTCGTTTTTCGATTTTTCGCATCGAATTTCGATTATTTGATTTATATTCCTTTAAATATTTTTAAACTTTTACATGTTAATTCAGTTGTCCATAATTTTGCATACTCATATTAAATTCCACTTACGTACAAGTTCTTTTGTTGTAGGAGGTATTATTTGAGGACTCTCCACTTACAGATTCAAATTTTCGCTTTAATTTTTAATAGGTTTCTTGTGCTTTTGTGATGTAATAGTTAGTATACCTTTTATGCTTGTATGGTACTTAGGAATAAAATAGAAAAAACATAAATCTGAAGCGCTTAGAAAACGAAGTTTTAAAAAAGGATAAGAAAAGAAATATTCGATCCAACGTCGAATTAATTTCAAACAAAAATAAAATGAACAAGTTTCATATGATGTTAGGGTTTCCACGATTACACCTTCGCTCCACTCCAATAAACCAAAGCACACCCTTGTATGATACGAACCATAAGTCGCATGTCTCAGCATAGCGTAATCGATCCACCCGATCCATCATTTTATTCCTTTCGCGACTCATCATACGTTGTCACCAACCATGACATAGGAGGACCATGTTTACTATTTCAGTTTAATATTTACATTCCATACTTAATCTTCATCTACTTGTGTTTTCTTCACATGCTCCCTTAAGGTTCACAACTTGTACTTAATTATCGATTAAAACCACAGTGTGATAGACTTTAGGATAGTCATCCATGTATGCTAACTTAGGTAGATTTTTCCCTTTAATCCTCAACCTTAGGATCAATAATTTCATACTAACATTAGGGTTCGAGTCTTAGTCACCTCATAGTTTTTCTTTACAACTTTGTGTCCCTCCTCTCATCTTCAAAGAAAAGCAAAAAAACAGTTAATAATGGAAGTGTGCACAGTACGCCACGAGCCTTAAGCTATATAAGAAATGATCAGTGGAGGTCTCCTCCACTCTTCTAGAATGCTTTACAAACGTCCCATTGGGGCGATCTTGGAAAGTATTCGCTCCTATATCGTAGTCTTTATTGCTTTACATACAATAAACACAAAAAATAAAACACTTCTTCTAAAAGACAATGAACAAACAACACACGTCCTTCCTGCGGGAATTTTCTCCTCACCTCCTTCACTCTAAACACGAACTCGTTACGACTTGTCTCTTTGCAAGACGGTAAGGCAATCGTACCAGACGAGTCTGGAACACCTGAGCATAGGCATTAGCAGTTCGATCCTAAAAAAACACAAACAAATTTCATCCTTAGTTAGGTGAACTACGTCGACTCTGATCCTCATTTTCCCAATTAGGTACGTAGGCAGTGGGGTAGGCACCATTCGAGCACACTTTTTATTTTCCCTACATTTTTCCTTTTCTTTTTTTGTTCTCTTCTCCAGTTCCCTTTCTCTTTTACAACTCCAGTAGCAGTTCTTTTGTTCAACAACATGTTATCTTCTTCCTTTCAAACAGTTCATGCAAGTGTGGATCCCAGTTATTTGGTTCATAGGACCTTGTCCTTTCCTTTTTCCTTAGGTTTGTGCAGCATTACCTTTCCTATTCATTCGGGATAAAAATGCCTGGCTGGTGAATCTACCCTTTTTGCGCCACTTTCACGTTTGTACTAGGATGAAAACCCCGGGAGCGACAGTCGCATAATCCCAAAGTGATTAATCTTTTTTGCGTTAAGATCATAGACTTGTGAAGTTTGATGCGTAGTTGCTTTGGGTCTCCCAATCTTCTTTCAAACTTCATTGAATTTGGATCTAATTGCCTTGATTAATCACTATAGTGTAAGATACTAAGCGGAATCGGTTGTCATTTTCGATTTTTTTGGTACTAAGTACCTTGGTTACTCTTTTGGTTGTGGATGATTAAGTTCACCATACCACTATTATGTATATTATTATTATTACTATACTAACATTTTAATTTCCTTCTTGCACCTTTATCTCCTTTATTTTTATTATGCTTTATATTTCTTTATCATCCATTATCATGTTCATATTCTTGCTATTATATTGTTGTGTTGATTTATCTTTTATCCATTTGGATACAAAAATATTAATAAAGGATTAAACCTCTAAAAAACTTGTGATATTGATCTTGGACTATTGGTTACTATCCTTTGCATTGGAATTTGAGTTTCGGGCTTAGATTCTAGGACACCTCCCCTTTATTTTGATCTTCGTGGAGTTGGTATTTTTGCCTTTATTTGGCCATTTGCTAGCTTATAAGGATGAAACTCTTGTGCTCATAATTGGAAGCATCATCAAGTTTGGTTAGATCTTTCCTCCTTTATCTCTTTTATTTTTTAGGATAGCCTTTTCATCTCTTCCCCCTTCTTAAATTTTCAAAACTCCTCACTCTTTTTAAAAACTTCTTTGTTATCAAACTTTTACTCTTTTCATTTCATTTCTTAATAAATGCTAAACCACATAAGCATATCGAAACCTTTATCAAAAGACCATAAAAAATACAAATCTCATCAATTTTATTTGTGCCTTTATGCACTTTTCCTTTTAACCATTTTCACAAGTTTAGATATGATTCATTATTTTTAGCGGAATTATTTGCTAAAGAATGACGAATTATCTTTAAATTTTAAAATCAATCCAACACATTAATATTATATTATTTGTACCACGAACTACGAGGTTTTGATCTTGCAATCCAATCTTTTACGGACATTTTGGGTGCATAAAAGTTTCCCATTTTGTAACATATCCCCTTACCCATTTCCCTGCTTGTTTCTTTAGCATTTTGCTTTTAGATTCATTAGGATTTATTCGCTCGTTTTTTCCTTTTCCTCTTTGAATAAAATAAAAGCGCGGTGGCGACTCTGTTTACTTTGAGTTAAGTTAACTAATAGCTTACACTCATGATTTTACCGCTACAGATACGACTACTTGCCATGACATCAGTAATCCGAAGGAGCCTAACTGAGTAGTGATTCTTGGATTGATATCACATAGGACTACTCCACGCGTATCTCCTCGAATATATCATTATCCTATCATAAGTTCACTCAGATCCGGGTACATGATCTATCTCACTCACAAAGGATCACCAAACCGAAACAGAACAAGCAATAACAAACAAATCAAACCAAAACAATAAATAAATCAAAGTAGGCCAAACCCACTTAGAGATTACTCCCCAGGAGAGTTGCCACTTTTCTGTAGTGGTAAAAATTGTGAGTGTAAGCTATTGATTAACTTAACTCATGGTAAATAGAGCCACCACCGCGCTTTTATTTTATTCCAAAAGGAAAAGTAAAAAAGAGCGAATAAATCCTAAATGAATCGAAAAGCAAAGCTAAAGAACACAAGCAGAGAAAAGGTAAGGGGGTTGATTACAAAATGGGAAGATATTAGCACCCAAAATGTATGTGGTACTCCACGGGAGCCCTTTGAAAAATTTATTGCTTTTGGTTTGAAAATTGTTTGGAAATAAGAGTGGAGAGATGAGAACAGAATTAATTTTTAATGTTTTTGTGTTTGGAGAGGTTTACCACGTCATGCCTACGTACCCACAATGTGCAATGTAAGATCAAAACCCTGTAGTTCGTGGTACAAATAATGAAAATTGATTGGTTTTGATTAATTTTAATAAGTGAAGACAAGTTGTCATTTTCAAGTGGATAGCCTCACAAATCTACCATGAGAATGAGGGCATGGACTCATACATCATTATAGGGAGGGCGCCAACTCAGATAAAATCGACGAGTATGCCACTAAACCCCCACGAATGACAAGATACTCAATTACATCAAACTACAACCATCGAGATTAAGAGACTTGAAACCGACTAGAAAAAATGGCTCATAGTCTAAACTTACAAAAAAAGGTGCACAAAGGCACAAAACATCTTGAGTGAGTTTAGTTCTTTTTTATTTCTGAATTGAAGTCAAAATGATTAAGTTCATTAACATTTATTAAAAGAAAAGAGAGACTAAAAGTCACTTGACAAAAGTCAAAGTTTTATTAATAAAGTCGTGAAGGTTTTTTAAAACAAGAATACTTTGAAAAAGATAGGAAGTTTTGAAAATAGTAGAAGGGGAGGAGATGAATAAAGGAGGAAAGATCTAACCACACTTGATGATACTTTCAAGCATAAGCAATAAGGTTCCATCCTTACAAGCATAAGCTAGAAAATGACCAAATAAAGGCTAAAGTACCAACTCCATGATGATCAAAGAAAATGGAAGGTGTCCTAGAATCTAAGTCCAAAAATCCAATTCCAACGCAAAGGATAGTAACCATAGTTCAAGATCAAGATCACAAGTTTTTTATAGGTTTAATCCTTTATTAATATTTTGTGTCCAAAGGAAAAAGGAAAATAAAATCAAAAAATATAAGTAACATAAATATAAACATGATAATGGATGATAAATCATAATAAAAAGTAAAAGAGATAAGGGAGCAAGAAGAAAATTAAAGAGGATAAGGTGACAGAAGGAAAGTAAAATAGTAATATAGTAGTAGTAATAATAATATATACATAGTAATGATATGGTGAACATAATCATCCACAACTAAAAAAGTAACAAGGTACTTAGTGCCAAAACCGAAAAGGCAACTGATTTCGCTTAGTATCTTACACTATAGTGATTAACCGATGCAATTAGACCCAAATTCGATGAAGACTTGAAAGAAGATTGGGATACCCAAAGCAACTATGCATCAAGCTTCAAAAGTCGTGGATCTAATGCAAATGATTAGCCAACATTGGGAGGCGCAACTAATTTAGGTCCGGTCCATGAAAGTGCAAGTATCCAATTGGATTATGTTAAGAAATCATCGAGTAATTTACGGAGTAATTACCCTACAAATGAGGTCGGCAAATATAATATGTGTGTTAATAAATACGATATGAATGATATGTAAATCGTCATCCGAATGCGATTCCGCACAAAAATAAAGATGAATACCAAATTGAGCTACACTTATGGTATTCTTTCATCTTTAAGTTCAATCACTCATTTAGGTGGATTCAAGTATGAAAATATATCACTAATTCAAAGCACCTAAAGTGAATTAAATAATTCACTTAAAGATCGATTTGAACTAATGAATATTATCTACTCTAATTTACACCCAAAGTCCATTGAAACTAAAGAGAAATAAGTTCCAAAAATATCTCCCAAGGTAATAATAAGAAGAGAGGGGAAGAGGGGGGAAAATGAGGCAAAACAGTCCCAAAATAGAGTCAAAAACCACCTATGAGTCAGTGTTAATCGATTAACACTTTGGTTAATCGGTTAACACGTTCAAATTTTGAAATCCTGTGCAAAAATACATTTCTTAGTTGATTAATCAGTTTGTACTGCAAGTGGTTAATCGATTAACATTGAACCAGAGGCAGAAAATTGGCTAAAATTCAGCATGATCCTCATTCAAAGCATTTTCCAAACACCTTATGATCATGAGCTGAATTAGCACGAATTTTAAAGTGAAAAATATAGTGGAATATAGTAATCAAACAACAATATATTATCCAAAGGATCAATAACATAGAGTACCAAGGATATACATCTTGGATGATGATGATGAAGGTGTAACAATGGAGGAAAATGAATTACCGAGAACAAACTTCAAATTACTCTACAAGCAAGCTTGATCTACTGAAATTGATGAAGAAAAATGAAAAGGATGAAGGTTTAGCTCAAAGTTAATCAATAATTCATGGCAAATTCTTGATAACTTTCAAAAGAAGAAAATGAGCTTTGGTGAATCTTGTGGTTTGAGGAGATATTTTGCAAGGGTTTTTTGGGCTCTCTAAAGCTTTAGGAATGAATGAAATATGCCTTTATTTAAAGAGTTTATGTATGGAAATTTGATGGAATGGAGCCTGCTTTTCAAAATTAGGTTTGGAATTCAAATTTGGAGGGAAATTCATAAAAGAGTGGTGATTAGTGAAGGTATATGGTGGGAAATGATCAAAGTGATGTAGGGGAATTAAAACGACGTGGTCTAGAATATCCCAAATGAGATCAAGGGCTGAGATGATGCTGAATTCAAACAAATTTTCAATTTTTCACCCAGGTTAATCGATTAACACATTGTTTAACCGATTAACCAAGTCAAAATTTGAATTTTTGTTCTTTTTTTTATTGTATTGCTTGTTGCTTCGGCTCAATTCTTTTGCTTGTTGAAGAAGGCATGGAAATAAACACATGAACCTTGGAATTCCTTGAATAAATCAATTAAAACTGGAGGAATCCTTGATCAGATGATTGACATGATTGTGGATCAACTTCGACTTTGTTCAGATGGAATTTTTTCGAGCTGAGGAACTGCTATTTTTGGTATTTTTGACTTGTTCTTCCCCTGGAAATGTTAATAAAGGAAAAAATATATATTTTTGGATTTTGATTAGATGTTAGTAAAAATAAACAAATAAAATCACACAAAAGCAATGGTGATCCCCTATGAGGAATAAACCTGCAACCAAAAAGGACCAAGGACCAGTGCGTGATCTTGTTTGTATGCAAATGATGCGAATGCAAAACAAAAACTTATGGACAAAATTTAGGGTATTACAATGACATTGATTTGTGGAGGATGATCTATAAAGTCTTCCTTCCATGCAGCTGGACTATATGAGAATTATCGGTCATTTCTTCGTTGGTATCTTTAGGAGAGTCTCCCCATCCAGTGGCCTAGATGTCGTTGATGTTGATTCGAGAACTTTCAGAAGCAGTGTACTTCACTAGGAAGTCATACTTTATGCTTAGTTGTCCTAGAGTATCCCAAGTATTTGTGGGAATTGATGAATCATCTTCAGTAATGACGCTTACTTCTAGTAGTGCAAAGTTGAGGAAGTCTTGTCCAACAATCCTTACGAATTCATCGAGATCCACTAGTTATGGGAAGATCCACTTTGCCGATAACTTCTTTTCTAGATCCGTCAAAAGCTTTGACTACGATCTCACTGTTCCTCGTGGGAGGACCTTGAAAGTCAATCGTGTGAGAGTTCACTTTGGCATTTGGTTCAATGATGAACCAGTATTTACGAGTACATTGGCTAAAGCATTGTTACCGCAGTTGATTGTAATGTTTAAGCCATGTCATGATTCATGCCTTCTTCAGGAAGATCTTTATCGTTGAATCCCAAATTGTTGAAATTTGTAATACTTGAGCTTCTGAACTAAGCATGAGAGATAATACTAAGATTCTATAAGGAGTTTGTAGTAATTGATCTACGATGTACTCGCTTCTTTGGATGAGCCTAAGGATTTCATCATTATCCTTTGTCACGGGCTCTAGATTACTTGATTGACCAATTGGTGGGTCGATAACTTCAGCTTGAGGTTCCCTTTCTTGTGTTGGTTCTCCAACTCCTCGGTTGAAGATTCGTCCACTTCGAGTGACTTGACTGGTATCAGCAACGCTGACGATAGATGGTAATGGAACTTCCTTCCCATCTTCTATGATTATTGATCTGTATTTGTACGGAATTTCTTTCTCTGAAATGTAAGGCACTGAGCCTGGCAAGTAGATGACCAAAGTGACTATTTGCTCTATTTGATCTTGGAGACCCATGAACACCATGATATAACCATGTTTATCTGTTGAGCAGACTTCACAACGTTCATAACTTCGAGGTGGCAAAAGACGGTATCCACTTTGTATACGATGCATGTTAACTTTGTCTGAATCTTGTAATCTAGCTTCGAAAGTTTGTCGTCTAGCCAAAGTTCCATTGCTAAAACTAATTTGACTAGTTTCTTCGTCCATGTAGATTGGAAGCCACCAATGGTCCAATGAAGCTTGAAGATCCCCTTGTACTGTTGTACACCCTTAATTACCTTCATAGCAACCATTGTAATTCTGATAATCACGCATTGATAAGAATCCAAGTATGACGTGCTTGGAGTGAAATTTTACTAAACTGGTATTCATTAGGTGAATGTCAAAGATTTGAATCATGTTGATCTGAGGATCATTCATCTCACGGTAATCTTGAATCCATCCTAAATCCATTTTTCGTTGAATGGCTTATTGTACAAAGAAAGTTATGGAAGAATGGTGCTCACCAATATATCGTGATCTTGTGCTTACGTATCCTCAAGGTGCAATGAGAAAATCATAGCTCTGCAGTTCTTGGAACTAAGGATAAAACAAAGGATTTTGGTGCTTAACCCACAAAGGAGAAAAGGTGATATAAGTGGCGTTTAAACCAAGAGAGTAGAAGAGAGTGGTGTTTAAACCAAGAGAGTGGTATTTAAACCAAAGGAAAGAAGAGAATGGTGTTTAAACCAAAGAAAAGAAGGAAGTGGTGTTTAAACCAAGATAGTGGTGTCAAAACAAAGAGAATGGTGTTTAAACCAAAGGAAAGTAGAGAGTGGTGTTTAAACCAAGAGAGCGATGTTTAAATAAAGAAAAGAAGAAAGTGGTGTTTAAACCAAGAGAGTGGTGTCAAAACCAAAAGAGTAGAGTTTAAACCAAAGGAAAGAAGAGAGTGATGTTTAAACCAAGAGGTCGGTGTTTAAGCCGGAAAAGTAGTGTTTAAACCAAGGGTTCAGTGTTTAAACCGAAAAGTGATGTTTAAATCAAGTTTTTACACTGCATTAACCAACTTTGTTTTACTATTTTAAAATCGCTATTCATGAATGTTGTTCACAGATACTATTCACAGATACTGTTTATATTTATGATACTATTCATATGTATTGGTTATAAAATAATATTATTTTATTTAAATAATATTATTCACCGTATAAATACGGTGAATAGTGTATACGGTATAAGTATTAGATATAAAAAATAGGTGTAAGAATTTTATACGGTGAATAGTGTATACGTTATAAGTATTAGATATAAAAAATAGGAGTAAGAATAACATTTATAAAAAGAATACGATGAATAGTGTATATGGTATAAGTATTAGATATAAAAAATAGGTGTAAGAATTTTATTCGGTGAATAGTATATACGTTATAAGTATTAGATATAAAAAATATGAGTAAGAATAACATTTATAAAAAGAACATGGTGAATAGTATATACGGTATAAATATTAGATATAAAAAATAGGTGTAAGAATTTTATACGGTGAATAATGTCTACGTTATAAGTATTAGATATAAAAAATAGGAGGAAGAATAACATTTATAAAAAGAAAACCTTAATGATCTTAGTGCTAATGTAAGTGCGATGTCTCTATCCATTTATAAACAATTGGGCATTAGAAAAGTTTGTGGCACATGGATCCCACTTCAATTCACAAATAATTCCATCAAATATGTTTATGAAGTTGTAGAAGAAGTCGAGATAAATTTATTTTTTAGTAGATTTTGTGGTATTAGATATACAAGAAAATAAAACACCCATTAATTCTAAGAAGTATGTGTAATTTCAATTTGAAAGGTAGTACAACAATTCTGAAAAAGTACAATGAGTAGTGCATAATGAAGACATAGTAGATTACTACCAAATCGAGGTGATCAACTCTATTATGGAAGATGCAAGTAACACTTAGATTCCAAAATTATCTCTTGAAGAAAAAGTCGTGAGCATACCATCTAGAACTTGTCAAACTTGTAATTTAATTTGATTCCATTAATTCGTATAAACTATTATATATGATTTTAAAAAAAAAACATATTCATTCTAGGATTTCTTTTTTAAAATGACATACTTTAATAAATTAAATATTGAAATAATCTATTTTTTTGGAAGTATTTATCAAAATGGCTGAATTTAAAATATATCCGTCATTCTAATTGGCGAAAGTTTTTTAAAAAGACACACATTCGTCAATTGGAATGACTAATGTGCGTGATGATAACTTTTCTTTTTTTTACTTAAGATGTGTTCGCCAATCAGATTGACGAATGAATTAAACTTTTTTTCAAACTTTTTAAGCATTCGTCAATCTATTTGACGAAAGCATGTTATTGTTTTCAACAGATTCGCCATGTCATTTGGCGAATGAGTATAACATAAATAAATAAAAATTCTTTAACACACATTCGCCATATTATGTGGCAAAATGGTGGAAAGAAAAATCTTAATTTGTATCCATTCGTCAATTCATTAGACAAATATGCACATAAATTACGTTGGATTGGTAATTTGTGTGAGTACTAGGTTATTTTGGAAATTAAATTATTTAAGTACGTCATTTTTAAAAAAATTCTTCATTCTAGTTTATCCATTTAAACTAACCATTCATATGATATTTTTATTTTTGGACTTAATATATGATATTGTTGAATTGAGGTTGTATTTATTGTAAGCCTTTTAAAAGTAATATGTGGTTGATTGTTGTTGGAAAGATATATGTGGTTGATTGTGTTGAAAATTAAGTGTATTAAAGTAAGGGACATAGGATAAGGTGACATATCGTAGTTACTACAAAATGACTAGACCCATCCTTTGTTACAATCATGGACCCACTACAAATGCCAAATGGCTTCTTATTAAATATCATACCTAACATCATTGTAATGGCGTGACTTATTAGAGAATCAAGTGATCACATTCGCCCGATTGTTAATTGATCAAGTAGTGATTGATGTTGAATTTAATATAGCAGATCACAGTTCGGTTTTTGCAATTATGATTGGAAGAAAATTGGAATTATTTGATATCAGAATTAACATTTAAATCAGATTAGACAGTTTAATAGACCGAACACTGAATGTGGAAAAAAAATCACATAACAGGAAAGAGAAAATAATATAAATGGTTGGAGAACTGCTTGGTGATAAGTCACAACTAATTGATTGTGGGAGAAAGCAATTATGTAATTGTGAGACTTAACTTTGACGTGTGGCATTTAGGATGCTTAGGTGATATCTCAATTGGAGATGTATCAATGCCTACATGAATTCTTACTAAAAAAGTATTTTAGTTTTAATTAAAATTGATTTTAATTCATATTACAAAAGTAATTAAATTTGATGGATTTGGATCCCCTCTCAAGTATTTTCTTTCATGTTTTCATTCAGTTCCGATATCAACCATATATTTGTTTTATTTATTTTCTTTTTCATACTCTTGTTTCATCAATATACATTAATTGACCATTGGATTAGAAAAGGAGAGAGGATAGAATTGAAAAAGGCAGGAGAAAAGCCAATTCCAAATTTGATGTAAAGACTTGATTAGGTATATGATCACTTTATAACTTATATAGTATCAATTTAGATGTCACAAACATCTCACTTATCACATTAGAAATAAAATTATGGAGAATAAATTGTAAATTTAAATATAAGACAAACAAAATTATCAATAGGCCTATACATAAGGATCAAATTTTTAAATTTAAAATCATATGTATTCACTGTAATACTTTTATTTAGTGTTATACCAATTGATATTATTGTAATATTATCAAATGATCGCAATGTGTTAAAGTTTTATTTATTTATTTATAATTTTTAAGTAAGGGATATAATAAAGAGTAATAGAGATACTCTAACCCGATTATAAAAAACGAACGAAATTTCGAACTGATAAAATTAATTGAATCAATAGATATAAATTATAGCATATTATTATATCATAGAATGATTAAAAATAATAAGATCGGTGTACCTTGTTGGATTGGAGAGATTATCGTCAAAGATAGTTGATATGAGATGATTACTACCTTTATTGTCGTTTAGGATTTTCAGAGTATATATTAATTGTCTAATGTGGCGACACTTAAATAGCTCAACGGCCGAGGGCATGGACCTCTCATTGGGCTTAACTGAATGATTCAACCCATCACGGTCTATTCAGACACAAAACTCAATCAAATAAATTTATCAATAATTAGTGTTTAATAACAATTGGCCATATAATAATTAATTAATAATTGATTATGTAAATCTATTTGATTAATTAAATAATTAATCTAACAATCTCCCACTTGGATGATAATAATCAATTATTAAAATTTTAACATTAGATTACTAACTATGGTAAAACACTAATCAATCAAAAGTAAAGTAAGCTTTAACGTTGCAGAAATTGTATCTGATATGGAAAACAAATCATACATGTTAAAACTCACAACTTTATATAAAAAATGATGAATTTAGAGTAACATATTTAAACTAAGAGAAATATGTTACTAAGAATGGCCCAAACATATGAAAATGTTATTGATAAACTCCCACTAACCCAAAATATCATAAGATTTACTCATGTGTATAAATATATGATTAGTGATTATACTAATGGGTTTTAAATTAAAGGTCAGAGAATATCCATATAGGTCTAAGATTAGTAATTACATGTAGGAATACCCTATTACGAGGGTAATTGCATTTAATCATAAGTACCTTCATAACACAATATCATACTCGGTAGGAATATTGATATTTACTTGTACTTTCGTATTTATGACCTCAAGGGTGTGGATGTTGAATATAGAATAACACAATATTTTGCATACTAAAGAGTTATTGTGTCTTTTCAATATCGACATAAACATCAAATTATGATGTTTCTTGAGATTAATAGAATAATATATATATATCTCAGTATAATAGAATAAGACTTCTTAAAATTATTTTAAATTTTGAAGTCCTTTTAGAATATGTCATATTTACATTGTGCACAAGGATATATGACACTATGAGAATAATAATCTAACATTTTAAGATTATATAATTATGTACACATGCACTTCCACTGATCCAATAGAATAAAGATTTATCATAGTCCACTATTATTAAATACTCTAATTATACAATGAGATACTAATTTTGTTTTTAGTGCAAAACTATACAGATAAATGGTTCTATAATATATCGTCATTAGAGTTTTACAAACTCAACCACATATTTTGCACGGCAATAGAGTATTATTATTTAAATAATTTCACATGAAAGAATATGATGGTCATATAAAAAGATTTGCCATCATTTGAGTGGGATGAAATCCATACAACTTTAAATAGAATATAGGATTATATATAATATCTTAATAACTTACTCAAAACTCAAATGCTACAATAATAACTATACACATTTGAGAAACATATTATTTTATACGCAGCGGAAAAAAATAAGACTTTAATTTAACTATTGTTGAGGATATATCACAAATAGTCATAAACTTTATTACTAACATAAGACTATAATATTCTTAAATATTCTCAATTAAAGTATTCATAAAATAACATTATATATAATATTTATTTCTTGATTTTATACCATTGACATGTTGAATTCTCCCACTTGATATTGAATAATAGTTGAACTAAAATTGAGAGTTTTGAAAAGAAAAAAAAACAAATATAAACTATTTTCTCTATCACATAATGATAATATCAAGTAATATCACACCGATAAGGTATGTCTATCACTTGCATAATACTTAGAGAATTGAAATCCATTTTAATAAAATATTTAAAATAAGTGATTGGATTACATAAAATATTGCATGTCTTTAAATAATTTCTTATTTATCAAATACTTGTTTCAAAAAAATATAACAATATATTTATGTAACCAATAAATTTTAATACCGATGGGATACTCAAATTATAAATTACATAATCATAAATCATAAGCACGTTGGACAAAATAAATTATATTAATAATAACATACCGATATGGTATAACTATTATCAATATAATATTTACTATTAAAATAAATTTAATTATTTTATTAAACAAAATTTATATAATTGTACTCACAATAGGTGAGATACAATCATACAAATTAAGAAATCTTATATTTTATCTAAAATAGAAAAATTTATAAATTTATATAATTATATTCATGGTAGGTGTGATTACAATCATACAAATAAATAGTGATTACTCTATTTTCTAGAATAAAACTCTCAAAATAATAAGATTTCTAATATACTCATAAAACTAGATTTTTATTGATTTATATGAGTATATAACTTAAAATCGATTTATGACAATAAATAATGCGTTTTTTTATTATAAATATTTTGGAAAATTGATAATTTTATATAAATACACTTTTTATATTTTTCAAAGGATATATAATATTAAAAAACAATTTGTCATTATATACAATTATATAATTAATCACATGAAATTAAAAATAAATTAGAACTAATCTTAGAAAGTGTGAGATTTATCCTTATGCAAAGAATTATTAAACTTTGATGACTTATACAATATCTAAGTGTCATCTCAGATGATTTATAAATTAACAACAAAGTATTTTACCAAAATAAATGACTTAAAAAAAAACTCAAGGATGATATTTGATTCAATGTTGTTATAGAGTTAACAATAACATATTTAATATAAAAGTCAACAAAATGAGTCTAATATTTATAAAAAATCATAACATTGAAATAAAATAATTAACATTAATGTTACTGACATTCAAATATATATTTCATGAAATAAATTTTAGACTCAATTCTCATGTAACTTAATTATCAAATATGTGAAGAATGCATTGAATAAAAAATTATAAAGTTATAATTAATATTTGAGAATCTAAATCAATAAAAGATTTATCAACATTCCCAATATTTACCATATAAATTTTGTGTGAGAATCTGTATTGGAATAAGGTAAACAAAAATTAAGAAAAATTTATATTTATTTTAATATGACATTATTAAATGTTATTTGTATTTATTTAACCAAAATTGAGAATTTTTTTGAACACTTAGGTAGTGCACCATGCACTCAAACCTTATGAATGTGTGTTTCTACATTACTATTCATATACATGACCCATCTGTCAAAACTATTTAAGTTCACATACAATTATCAATAAAAGAAAATTCAATTTTACTTTTGTTTTCACAAGACAACAACGTTTCAATATAACCACAGAAATTAGAAAAGAAGAATAACTAAAATATATTATATGCAGTAGATAGGATTTCAATTTGAAATTTGTTATAGAACAATAAGACTCAAGAATATAATATTCATCTAATAATAATCATAATTTGCATCTAAACTAGACTCTGATATCATTGATAAAATTAATTGAATCAATTGATACAAGTATAGCATATTATTATATAAAAGAATGATTAAAAGTAATAAGAACGGTGTACATTGTTGGATTTGAGAGATTACCGTCAGAGATAGATCCTCATTGTCGTTTAGAGTTTTTAGAGTATATTAATTGTCTAATGGAGCGACACTTAAATAGCTAAATGGCTGAGGACAAAGACTTTTCATTGGGCTTAACTGAGTGATTCAATTCATCACGGTCCATCAGGTACAAAATCCAATCAAATAAATTCATCAATAATTAGTGTTTAATAACAATTGACCATATTATAATTAATTAATAATTGATTATGTAAATCCATTTGATTAATTAAATAATTAATCTAACACGAACTAACAAGAAGAAATTACAAATCAATTGAAACTTAAACTAATAATGCAAATGATCTCTTCAAAAATAGTAAAAATTACAATTTGGATGATTGATATCTCCTATTAGAGCCCACCTCCAAATCAATATCTTAATATTACAAACTAAGTCGGAAACGATGCATTTATCATCGCTAAATAAAATATCATTCCTCAAGTTCCAAATGCTCCAACAAGTGACTAACCAAAATTTACATTCTCTACCAACCTTAACTTTCTTTCGTTTGAAATAATCCACCTAACATAGAAAATTACCATGGATATCAACAACAATATGGGTAAACACGATACCAATCCAATCCGAAAATTTCTCCCCACATTCTTTTAGAAATGTTGTAGTTGAAGAATAAATGAATTTGATTTTCAACATCACCAACACAAAGAGCACATTCAATTTGATCAATAGAAAACAATACCTCTAATCAAAAGAGACTCCTTCCGAGGAAATTTGTCCAAAAGAAACCTCCAACCAAAAAGCTTGATGCAAAACAAGACCTTACAATTCCACAATTTTACGAAAGATGCGCGATTCGAATCCTCATATGCAGGAAGAGTAAAAAAAAGTGTAGAGAAAATTATACTTAATCATGGTCGAATAGCCCTCTATAGGATCAATCAGCCAAGACACAGAATCCTCGAAACCATAGGACGAACAAAAAAACTGCAACAAAGAATGCAGATTCTGCATTCTGTCATGATCACAAAATTGTTTACAGAATTAATTCCCAGATTTCCCCCATTGCCAACTATCCGCTAACCATTCACCCATATCGACCCCTTTCTTATTCTTATGATTACTCAACTAAAAAAGATCTGGGTAGCATTCAAAAAGCCTCACCTCTCCTATTCACTCACCACCCCAAAAAGAGATTGAATTACCTATCCCCAAAGATTGACTACAACTATTAATTAACTTATTGCAATATTTTCTCTTCTCCAAGGAAGAAATGTCCTTCCACCAAGTAGATCCAGCCAACCTATTGTCGCCACTATTAGACTCGTAAATAGAACAAGCAAAATCACAATAACAAGCCCTCATGATGGCGTTCCACAAAGAATCCTTCCCTTCTAATAGCCGCCATCTCCATTTAAAAAATAAATCTATGTTAAATTCCTCCAACCTTTTGAAACCAAGATAGCATACTTGAATGAGATGAAAAAGTCGTTCCCACACAACCCAATGAATTCTTCTTTTTTCGTATTCCTCCCCCCAAAGAAAGTTGTTCTGAATTTTAGTGATAACTTTGCACACCAAAACAAGAGCTCTATAGAAAGACAAAAGAAACACTGGAAGGTTACTCCAAACCGATCTCAATAAAGTGATCCTACCATTGAGACTCAACAATCTTCCTTTCCACTCTGCTAAACGAATTTCCAATTTTTGCATTATAAAATACCAAGAAGAAATCCGTCTAGGATTCATCTCAATCAGGATACTGAGAAAGTTGAAATTTCTTCCTTCTAACCTACACGATAAGAATTTCGTAGGCGCATCCAAAAAATTTGAATTTAGATTTAGACCAATGAGTTTGCATTCACATTTGTCTTATATGTAAATTTACAATTTGTTCTCAATAGTTTTATTTCTAATGATGTGATAAGTGATATGTTTGTGACATCTAATTGATACTATATAAGCTATTATGCGTCAATGTTGTCCATATTTTTTGTAATCAATTTATTATTTGAGGTTCAAGGTTTAAATTCAGCAATGTGAATGCATCATCCTAAAAACTTGTTTTAAACAAACTCTTCTATAATGTATGAGATGACATAAGTAATTTTTTTTCAATTTGTTAGAATTTCTGGGTTTACATTCAATAGTGTGAATGTAACATTGTAAAATATTTTAAATAAGAGTTTTATTGACTTTTTAGTTCTTTCTACTTGAATGGTTAGTCTTTCTATTTGCACACAGAGGATATCCTATTAAAATTATAAATAAAAAAAAACTTATGTTATGCAATACATAGTATCAAAGACAATTTATATTTCATAAGATATTAGATTCGAGTTAAAGACGACATTGTGAATGTTAGAATTAGAGTTTAACTTAACTCACCCTACAAAACCGGTTGGTAAGGTGGGGAGTGTCACTCTATTTAAACCCTGTGTGTGTTATATATTTAGTCAATATGGGACTTTGGTTTTTCCCAATACACCCCTTGCGCCCAACACATCTTGGGCTTGGTGCGCATATTAAATGCTGGGTGGCCCGAATCGATAGGCTCTGATACCATGTTAGAATTAGAGTTTGACTTAACTCACCCTACAAAACCAGTTGGTAAGGTGGGGAGTGTCACTCTATTTAAACCCTTTGTGAGTTATATATTTAGTCAATATGGGACTTGGGTTTTTCCCAATAGTGAATATTAGACCCAAGATCCATGCTATGTATAAAAGTGAATATTGAAGTTGTATTGAAATTCTATATTGCTAACATTCTTGAGGTCTTAAATGCATATATGTTTCTTCATACAATAATGTTTCTTCATTGATCAACTAATGATAAACCTTCTTCTTTCAGGCATGATTAAAGCGCACAACCACTATTTTATCGAATATTTTAATGCTAGAACTTTGTGGTTTGCAATTGAAGTATAATATGAAAACACCTCTTGATTTCGAAGCCATATTTATTCAAAATCATACTCAATGTTGTATGAATGACAATAAATCCTTCAATAAACACCTTTTATCTATCAAAAGTCTTGCAAATGAACTTGTTATTGGCAAAACTTTATTTGATGTTTATATCACTATCTACATCCTCAATGGTTTGGGATCAGAATATCATGACATGTTGCATCAATTTGGATCCTATAACACCCTTTCACATGTGAAGTACTTCACAATGTTCTAGATCATGATATAAATACATTTGTTGATGTATGGACCAAACAATGGTGATCTATTATATTAAGTAAAATCCTCAACACACTAAAGATTTAAGTCACATGAAGTTGGCTTGATTTCTAAGATGAATTATTCAGTTCACGTGAAAATATTCAAAGTTCTCATGATTCAGAACAAGAATGATTTGATTCACAAGATTCAATTCTTGAGTAGATTCTAGAAAATAGAGAATCTTTGGCCTAGTTGATTCAAGTCAAAGTAAACAATTATTAGAATCATACAAATTGATTGATTCATATCCATGGTCAAAGTCGTATGGAGATATGAATCAATTTATGAAAATATAAATTTGAACCAAGTCTTAAAAAAACTATGATTCACACTATGTCAAATAAGGGCTAAGACAACACATTTTTTTACCTTTAACAATGCTTAAAAACGTTGTCTAAGGTGGCACTGTCAAAAGAAAAGACAACGTTTTTTTAAGGAAAAAACGCTGCTAAAGGCCTACTTTACAAAGCGCTTTACCTTTAAAAGTGTTTTCTGAAATAGGCCTTTAGCAGTGCTTTTTTCTTAAAAACACTCTCTAAAGTGGACCTTTAGACATCACTTTTAAAAGCGCTGTCGAATGTATACGTATAAAATTATAATGAATTTTTTTATATATCTTTAGAGAGCGTTTTTTTAGGATAAAGCGCTTTCTTTTGTCCCCCTTTAGACATCGCTTTTGAAAGCGCTCTCTAATGTATACCTATAGTTTTAATGAATTTTTTTCTATACCTTTAGAGATCACTTTTTAGAGAAAGCGCTTTCTTTTCTGGACTATAGCACTAGTGCAGAAATGACTTTTTACATCGGGCGAAAATGACTTTTTACATCGGTTCCGAGTCCGATGTAAAGGCAGCCGATGTAATAAGTCAAAGACATTTTACATCGGTTTTAGGACCGATGTAAAAAATATGTCAACCACATCGGTTAATTTTTAAGTCTGATGTGAAAAAAAAATATAATTTTTTTTTAATGTAAAAGATACTTTTTACATCGGTTGGTTGCTAAAACCGATGTAATAGGTGGGGTTTTACATTGGTGCTTTCTTATAACCGATGTAAAAAGTATGCCATACAGGGTACTTCTTACATCGGTTCCCTATTCGCCCGATGTAAAAAGTGTGCCATACAGGGGACTTTTTACATCGGTTCCCCTTTCGCCCGATGTAAAAAGTGTGCCATACATGTGACTTTTTACATCGGTTCCCCTTTCGCCCGATGTAAAAAGTGTGCCATATAGTACTTTTTACATCGGTTCCCCTTTCGCCCGATGTAAAAAGTACTGTAGAAATTTTATATAATATGACTATTTTTTAGCAATTCCTGTAATTTTTTTGGTATCTAATTTTTTAGTAATTCCTGTAAAAAAATTTGGTACCTAATTTTTCCTTTACATAGACCACATTTAGGTCGCTATTTTCATATATTTCTCACCAATATTCAATAAACCAAATATCTAGTACACATACATTCTTCCAAATGTACTAGTATACACATATAGTCATCTCAATATATAGGAGGTTTATACTAAAATTTACTACTACAACAACAACAACAAAAAATACACATTCAACCAATATTCCCCCCACTTGAATATCAACTTACAATATCCACAAGAATATGAGTTGTAACTTCGATAGAAAACACAAAAATTAAATTTCCTGAAAATAAATAATAACACCAATTAACCAAAAGACAACACCAAAGTCAATAGAATCAAATCAGACAATTCTATATATCTTACCAGATAAAGCTTAACTTTTATATAACTCAAAGAAACATGTTGCCCAACGGAGTCGCAAATCATACAAATCATCTTCTTTTAATTCTGTTGGGTCATTAAATACCTACAACACATAAATAACAATATAGAGTTATTTTGGAAAATTCACATTAAGTTGCAAAATGCTAAGTAAATAACAAAGTAAAGTTATATTTATTACCGTCATCCAATTATCGGTTATCTTTGCAGAGACAATATCCAACATATTTTTCATCACATAGTACCCACAATCATCAGAGTTATTTTGTTTCCTTGTCTACAAATGAATATATGACATTATTAGTGAATACTTATATGATAAAATTAAATTTATACTTATAATTTACACCACTTACTATGGGTCGAAGCCATGTAGGCTTTCTTCTAATGCCATGTGCCGCTTGATGAACCCCTAAAGCACTAATAAAGAAGGCAAAAAATCCATATAAAGCCACATAAAATATGGAATTACTTTTGTAACAAATTATGTATATAAGATATGGTGAACATAAAAGATAAACTTACTTTGTAACAAGTTTCGTCATGGTTTGATTAAGTTCCCGATGAAGTGAACAGAAGACGACCACCGTATTGTCTTTTGGACAAATGACTATTAATTGCCAATGAGTTCTGTATGTGCGTGTTGAAGTACAAAAGTCAGAATTTCATATTAACAAAGTTATAAAATATAATTTCATACACATACCCATGATTAAATGGTAGCAATTGACACACTTTCTCTTCGTGATCACGTAACTTGTCTTGTATGTATTTTCTAACTTTTGCTTCAGTTTTTGCCACATTATCAACATACGAACACAAAGCAGAGTCCAATATCCCATATACTTCTGATTGTGATGTATCAATACACATACGATGAATATACCTTAATAATTATAACATAAACATTAGAATCAAAGTGACAAGAGTTATAACATATTAAAATATTTGAGAGTAATAAAAAAGAAAATATACTTACGTGGACCATACTTGCAAAGTAGAAACGTCAAGCCAATGTTGTCCCATCAACAACTCTCTGATACATTTCCCTGACATATAAAAATTTGAGACATTCACACAATGACTTAATTCTAATTCAAAGTAATCCATTTGTGTGTCACTCCTTTTCAGAACCATTTTTACTAATCTCTCAACATTGTCTTCCTCTTCCATTTTGCTTACTCTTACAACTGAATAACTTCCTTTTCCGCTTCCATCCACAGTTTCCCTTTGTTCAATGCAATTATTATTTGCTGTGCTTTGGGAGATACCCATAGACTTAAGTGTCTCCATGAAAGATTGTTGCATTGCCTTACGCTCTTCAACCCACTGTTGCGCTAAATCCGCTCTAATTTTTGCTTCCAATTGAGATGACAATTGTGCAAATTGTTCTGATACATCGATATCTTGTCTTTGACGTGATCTTCCAAAGAAAGTGCTCTGTTTATGGTGTTTTCCAACACCACAAACACGGCTGCCATGCTCAGATGTTCCAATGGCTGCTGTTAAGATATCGTGACGTCCATCCGGAAGAAATGTACCCTTTTCAACTTCTTCAACTAGAGAATCCTACAAATGCACCACAACTTTGTCAATATAGTTTTTATCAAACAAAATTATAATGATACTTGAAGAATTTTACTTACAATTTTCTCTGCAACAACTTGTGTAGCCTGTGATGTGTATTCTCCCCCTTTCTTTTGTCGTGCTCTCTTCCATAACTCATGGCGTGAAGGTGGAGATGGGCTACCCGTATCATCTAAATTAGAATCATCTCTCGATAATCTCCTTTCATTTATCATTTTCTCTTCAAGCAAACGATACCCTCCACGAGATAATACATGTGGGTATGCATTCTTAGCCACATTTTTTGCACCCTTTTCACTTTTTTCCTATTATAAACTGAAAAAGTTACTAATCATACTAAACATAATAACAATGTTATTAAGCACAATAAACATAATATAAATTTATAACTCATACTAACTTTAAATTCAGATGAATCTCGAGACTTCAGAAATTCTTTCCATACTTCTTCTTTAATATAAGGATATCTGATATATGCAGGAGTGAGACCATCTTTGGGCTTTCTAATATATTCACTTGTGAGCTGTGTCTTAAAACCTCTCCATCGCTCTCCAGCATATTTAATCCATTCTTTCTTCAATGGATCCTTTTTTGCATCATGAGGTTCTGGAATAGTGAAATGAGCCTACACATATAATATATAGCATATGTTATTAGCATATGAATATAAAACATAATTAGACATCAAAATAAGAAAAAATACCTGAACATCAGTCCAAATAGCCTCTTTTATGTCATTATCTACGTTTTTCCACTCATCTTTCAAAATACTACATCTCTGTCGAGCAAGAGATGCTATGTAACTCTTAAAATTTGAAGCATTTTTACCAACACCCGTACATTCATGGGTTCTTGGATCAAACTTCACCTTTATCTTCTCACCTGTTTGGTGAACTTTGTCAATCTGTGTCATCAAAGTGGGACCTCTAACTCTTTTTTTTGTAGGGTCACTAGATGAAGAAGGGTTGTCTGTTGAATCAGCCATGTATCTGTTCACATAAAATAAAAACAATTAGATATCAAATTAGGCAAAAAATATAAACAATTAGATATTAAATTAAGCACAAAATATAAACAATTAGACATTAAATTAAGCAAAAATATAAACAATTAGACATCAAATCAAGCACAAAATAAATAAATAAATAACTTACTAGTCCTCCCATATCCCTTCTCCATGATCTGTGCGAATAGCATGCACATCATCTTCTTCATTTTCTTCAATGAAGGTAGGCACATTTATTGAGAAAGGAGGAGTTTCGGAAATATCAAGGTTGGCATCTTGATTTTCATCACTATCATGCATCTTTCCTTGTATAACCACCGACCACCTTTTATCAGAAGGATCTGTGACATAAAACACTTGTTTTGCTTGAGACGCCATAATGAAAGGTTCGTCCGCATAAGCTAACTTGCTAAGATCAACCAATGTAACTCCAAATTCATCGATTCTTACACCACTATTGATATCAATCCATTTGCATTTAAATACGGGAACTTTAAACACAACATAATCAACTTCCCAAATCTCTTCAATCACCCCAAAGTAGGGTGTAGATGCCATAACCGGATTTTTATCTTTAGCACTAGAGAAGTGCATGAACTCGGCCACAATCATCACCCCACTATTTTGTGTGGTACTACGATCATCCTTTGACTTTGTATAAAAGCAAGTTTTATTAATATCATATCCACTCCAAGTTATTATGTTACATTTCGGCTCATAGGATAACCACTTAATTGTATTAGATGCACTATCATCATTAGCAATTTTCTCTTTAAACCACTCAGAGAAACTCTTATTGTGCTCTTTTAACAACCATCTTTCATTCATCTTGGGGTGCCTTTTCTTTATGATGCTTTTGTGAGCAGATAAGTAAGGTTGAACTTCACCCGTGTTATTCAAAATATACAAATGAGCTTGAACAACCACATCAATACTTAAGCTCTTGACATTTAAACCTTGTGTACCCATACCCTCACATCTTCCATCATGACGAGACTTAGGAACCCCTACAGCATCCACTTCTGACAAATAGTTTGAACAAAACTCAATTGCCTCTTCTGCAATGTACCTCCCAACAATCGATGCTTCCGTCCGGTGTGGATTTTTTGTATAACCTTTTAGGATCTTCATGTATCGTTCTGTTGGATACATCCATCGTAAAAAAATTAGGCCACATAATCTAATCTCCCTTACTAGATGAACAATCAAGTGAACCATAATGTCGAAAAATGAAGGAGGAAAATACATCTCTAATTGGCACAAGATAACTGAAGCCTCATTTTCCAAAACATCTAACTTTGATGGATCAATGGATTTTCAACAAATTGCATTGAAAAATAAGCACAACCTGGTTATAGTCTTCCTAACATTGTTAGGCAATATCCCACGAATAGCCACTGGTAGTAGTTGTTGCATTAAGACATGACAGTCATGAGATTTTAAGCCAATTAGTTTGAGATCTTTAACAGATACAAGCCTCTTGACATTTAATGAGTAACCATGCGGAACTTTAATACTTTGTAAACACTCACAAAAACTTGTTTTCTCTTTTTTAGACAAAGTGTAGCAGACAGGAGGCAAATATATCTTGTTGCCTATATGTTGTGGAGTTAACTCTTCTCGTATACCCATCAAACCCAAATCCACACGAGCATTATAACCATCTTTTGTTTTGCCATGAATGTTGAGAAGTGTTCCGAGTAAACTATCACATACATTTTTCTCCACGTGCATCACATCAATACAATGTCTTACATCAAGACTAGACCAATAGGGAAGATCGAAGAAAACTGACCTCTTTTTCCATAAATATTTTGTATTTGATTTCTTTTTGTATTTTCTAAACACAACATTAATGTCATGTTGTCGTTGATAAACTTCCTCTCCAGTTAAGGGCTTTGGAGCTTCACCATGCTCTTGTTCCCCATTGAAAGCTTTTCGCAATCTACGATATGGATGATAACGAGCTAGAAATTTTCGATGTCCAAGATAAACAGTTTTCTTTCCTTTCTCAAGTTGGAGGTAACTTGTGTCTTCTTCACATATAGGACATGCATTATGCCCTTTAACTTTATAACCAAACAAATTACCATACGCCGGAAAATCGTTGATGGTGCAAAATAACATGGCATGCATATTGAAATGTTCACCAGAATACGCATAAAAAACATCCACCCCTTCATCCCATAATACTCTTAAATCATTAATCAAGGGACTTAGATAAACATCTATGTCATTTCCCGGTTGTTTTGGGCCCGAAATCATTATGGATAACATAGTATATTTACGCTTCATGCATAACCTAGGAGATAGGTTGTAAATCATCAGGAGAACAGGCCAAGAAGAATGATTAGTACTTAGATTACCAAACAGATTCATTCCATCAGTAGAAAGTCCAAGTCTAAGGTTTCTCGACTCTTTGCCAAAATTTGGAAACAAAGAATCTATTTTCTTCCACTGCAAAGAATCAACTACATGACGAATTTGTCCATCACATTTTCTTTCTTCGGCATGCCATCTAAGATTCCTTGCGTCATTTGCATTTGCGAAGAGTCTCTTGAACCTTGGAATTATTGGTAGGTACCATACCACTTTCGCGGGAGGACCCTTTTTGACAACCTCATCATCACTAGAATCACCATCTTTCTTTTTGTAGCGTGACGCCTTGCACTTCGGACAATGATTATTGTTTACATACTCTTTTCTGTATAATATACAATCATTAGGACATGCATGTATCTTTTCATACTCCAAACCCATTGGACACAATATCTTTTTTGCCTCGTAATAACGATTTGGCAATACGTTACCTTCTGGAAGCATCTGTGTCAACAATTCAAGCAATTCGGTAAAACTTTTGTCAGTCCACCCATTATTTGCCTTCAAATTAAACAATTTTAACACGGCTGACAAACGTGTAAAATTAGTGCATCCCGGGTACAAAGGTTGATCCTTGTCACTGCATAAAGTATCATACGCATGTGCCTTTTTAAACGAATCTTGTCCAATATCACGCATCATGTCTTCCAGACGATCATCATCCATTTCTACACCAATATTATCTTTTTGGGACACATTTGACTTTTCTACTACCTCACCGTGCCATATCCATTGTGTATAACTTTGACAAATCCCATGACAAATTAGATGATCTATGATTGCCTTCTTATTAAGTTTTGGTTCGCGATTTGCGCAACGAACACATGGACAGAGAAAAAGCACATCAACACTTTTTTCACCATTACTTTTAGGAAGAGGAAGATTTGTTTTAGCATTGCTTTCAGCAAACTATAGAAATTCCTTCACTCCATGTTCGTACTCAACACTTAATCGATTAAGCTTTTATCCAACTACGATTCATACCTATGTTCCGGAATTAATGCATACAGATCAGATAAATTATTTAGACACCTATAATAGTCGCTCTCTTGGACATTAGAAAGAATGAAAAAGTCTCTACGTGCAAACACATGACATGAATAAAGAAGAAGTGAGAAGTTATAAATAATTAAAAAAGAACCTGCAATATGGTGTGGCCGGCCGGATGACTCACGGGTGACGATGCAGAAGTTCTCGTTGACACACAAATTCTACGAGAAACAATATCATCACAACATGTATAAAATAAAAATGGCTAAAAACAAATATAAAGTAATGTATATAAAACTATATATATATATATATATATATATATATATATATATATATATATATATATATATATATACATACACAAAACTATATATATATATAACTATATATATAAAACTATATATATATATATATATATATATATATATATATATATATATATATATATATATATATTCAAGAAAACAGTACCTATATATATATATATATATATATATATATATATATATATATATATATATATATATATATATATATATATATATATATATATATATATATATATATATATATATATATATATATATATTCAAGCAAACAGTACCTAGGACGGTGGAGGGCGGCGGACAGACGGCGTGAAGAAGCGGTGGGGACGGCGTGTGGGAGACGGACAGATGGCGGCGTGAAGGGGGGGGGGGGGGGACGGCGGAGTGAAGGAAGAAGGGACGGCGGCGTGAAGGGTGGGGCCTGCTGCGCGGAGGGGGAGGAAGAAGGTACGGCGGTTAAAGACAGTGAGAGAGACGGACGGCGTGTGGCCGTTGAAGACGACGCAAAGGGGTGGCCGTTGAAGGGGGACGGCGTGTGGCCGTTGAAGAGGCTGCGGCTGCGGCGCGAATGTGAGGAAGAAGAAGTTTCAAAATTTTACAGTTTGAAAGTTATGTTTTAGGTTTTAGGGTTTTTAATTTTTTATTGAATTTTTTAAATCGGTTAATACTAAAACCGATGTAATATAGTTTAATGAATTTTTTAATTTTTTTTAAGATACTTATTACATCGGGTTATAAAGTAACCGATGTAATATGCTATATCTAATTATTTTTAATTTTTTTTTAAGTTACTTTTTACATCGATTTATACAGTAACCGATGTAATAGGGTTATTATTTTTTTTAATTTTTTTTTAATATACTTATTATATCGGGTTATATGCAACCGATGTAATAGGTCATATGTAATTTTTTTAATTTTTTTTAGAAACTTATTACATCGGGTAACTGATGTAATAGGGTATTTTTTTTTTGAATTTATTTTGAAAAGTTTTTTTAATGTAATATTTTAAATCGGTTATTCTAAAAAACGATGTAATAGCTATTTGTTTTTTTTGAATTTTTTGAATTGTTTTTTTTAAATGGTTTTTTACATCGGTTTTAGAAAAACCGATGTAAAAGGCTTTAGATGAATTTTTTTGTTATTTACAAAACTGCCACCGCATTACTTTTTACATCGGTTTTTATCAATAACCGATGTAACATCCCTTATAACAATTTATGTTATTATTTACGAAACTGCCACCACGTTATTTTTTACATCATTTTTAACAAATTCCTGATGTAAAATCATTTAACCAAATGTCTTTTTTTTAGTAGTGTAGATAGCGCTTTTTCTTAAAAGAGTTGTCTTTTCTATACGTATAATTTTAATGATTTTTTGTTAAATCTCATTTTAACCATTTTTTATGCATAAACCTGCATAATTCAATTCATTTCAATATACACGTATAATTCACATTTCTATAAACCTGTATAAACCACAGATACCATTATAAACGATTTCAATCCAAAACTATACAATTCAAGTAATTTACATCTCAAAACTAATACCACTAATACCATTTCAATCCAAAACTATACAATTCAAGTCATTTACATAAACCACGAGTCATTTACATAAACCACAAGTCAATAACATTCACATAATCCCATTATCCTATACCTTAAACTATTATTTTTTCAATAATATATTCACACAATTCCTCCATAATTTCACTCAAATTTGAGGGCGTGTAATGAGAATACACGAATTCATCAAAGTACTTGTAACACGGTTGGAGAACTGACTTGGGAGTTTTTGTTTCCAAAAACTATATTGCGGATAACAAGAGTCGCCATCGACTTTTATTTTATCCAATAGGAAAGGGTATAAAAGAACAAGAAAAACCTTTTTTAAAAATTCTAAGTTCGGGGGTAGGTTATATAAAGGGAAGGTGTTAGCACCCTTTATATCCATGGTTATCTGTAACACGGTGGGAGAACTGACTTTTAGTCATGTTGCGGATAGCAAGAGTCGCCACCGACTTTTATTTTATCCAAGTGGAAAGGACATAAAAGAACATGAAAGACCTATTTTAAAAGACTTGGGTTCAGGGGGTAGGTTATATAAAGGGAAGGTGTTAGCACCCTTTATATCCATGGTTATCCATGGGCTCTTAGTTACTTAGCTCACTTAAATTGTTTTTGGAGAGTGTAGTGTGTGATTAGAAATTTTTCTAAGTACTTTGTAATGATCCTCGTATGGATGTATATAAAGCCTTGTTTTGAAAAATGTTTAAGAAAGTGAGGTGTAAAGAGTATTTTGAAATGTGAGCAAGTAATTAAGAGGTACCTACCCTAGATTAAGTCTTTCACATTCTCGTATGTTCTTTCAATGGTAAGACTATCCCTATTATTAAGGAATAGGTAGTCATTACCTTGGATGTGTTAAGGGACAAGCGTAGGGTCATCGTATGGTCATAGAAGACAACTTAAGGAATGTCTTTAGCAATTCGTAGGGACTATCATCATTTATTCGAATGGACAAGATCATTATTCCGTAGGCAACCTCGAAGGGACTTGATCTTTTAAACTGTAGGGACTATGATGATTTATACTTGAAGGGACTTTGCTTAAGACATCCCTATATTCGAGGGACTTGACCATATTAAAGGCAACAAAGAGGAATACCCTAGGAAGTGCAAGATGGCGATCAAAGATCGACTTACGTGTGTGAGTGTTTATTTTCAAATATTTATCTTTTTTAAAGTTAATTATCTAAATTAAATTAATTACAAATAGTTTCCACACCCTATTTACTAACCACGCAATAAATATAATAAAAATAAAGACGAAAAATAAATCTAGAATTATTACATGGCTTTGGGATAGTTACAATATAATTGGATAATAATAAATAATAATAATAATAATAAAGCAAATAAAAGCAATAATAATAATAAATAAAGAAATAATAAATATTAGAAAAATAAAGTAAATAATAATGAAGAAATAAAAGAGAAGTTATTAATTTTTTAAAAGAAACATGTTTAAATTAAATAAGTTAGAATTTTTAGATATTTTTAAGAAACATAATAAGTTTAAATAATAATAGTAATAAAAGAATAAGGTATTTATACAAAATAAAAAGTTATTATAAAAAATATTTTAATTAGGGTTTAGGAAAATAAATTAAGTTTTTAGAGTTAAACGAAAAAATTAGGGTTAGTTAAAGAAATTAGGGTTTTTTAACATAATTAATTAAAATAAATAAGTTTTTATTTACAAAATATATATATAATAAAAGTTATGTACAAAAATATTATTAGAAAAATAAGATTAATTAAAATAAATATTAAGAAAATATAAAGTTTAGTTGTATATAAGAAAACATTATTAGTTTTAGATTTAATAAATTAGTTAATAATCATTTAATTATAAAAAGGAAAATAAGAAAATATATAAAAAAATGAGAAAATAACCAAAAAGATAGGACCTGAGAATTGAACCCAGGCCCCTTACCTCCAAAGCATAGCACAAAACCAACCAGGTCAGCATGCGCTGGTGATATGATATCACTTTTGGCTAATAATATATGAAGTTTGTTGAGAAAATAGAAATAATCAAAAAAATTGGTCCCAACCAGATTCGAACCTGCATCCTTATTCTCACCAAACCAAACGCCTTGCCAATAAGCCACATGGGGCGCGTCTGAACATAAACAGCAACAAATAATTATATAGTAAACTTGTTGAATAATGAAAATAATGAGAAAAAGAATGGTCTCACCCAGGTTTGAACTCAGGACCTTCTCTCCACACGCGTACGTTCTGACCACTGGGCCACCAAGCGTTTGTTGATATATAATGGAAACAAGACAATAAAATATTAAAACAAATATTTGAATTCCCAGATGGCGCCAAGCCTATTCTTCAACCTTCAGCCGTCCAGTTAGCTTTTAGTGACAGTCGTTCGTCACTAAAACTTATAGTGACGATTTTTATTCGTCACTACAGGTCCTGCAATTTGAGAAATTCATAATACACGAAATAAATCCATTCTAATGGTATCAATCAATCAATAACAGTCCTATGGATCCAATTAATTCATCAATTTCATTCTAAATTGTGTCTATCCACGAGTTCCCAAATTCGTCCTCAAGAACCCTAATAATGGTGGTTGGCCTTCCCTGCACTAAAACTCGAATCAAATCACCCAGAAACAATGCAGAGATCATAACAAACAAGATTATACAATCAAATTAAAGTTATATAGCATGTATCATAGAAATCGAAATTCAAAAATTTCAAGCCATATATGAATTCAGATTATGCATTTGGATGAGTTTTTGATGATGCAAAGCATTGAGATAGCATCAAGGATGATCAAAGATCATGTTTAAACCTTCAAATTGCCTGAAAAACAACAAAATATGAGAATCCGAATTTGAATTTTCTTTGAAAAAGTTGAAGATTGAATGGTGCTCTTGGAGGCAGAAAGTTCGTGTGTCATGCTTTGGTTGTCTTCATGTATTTATAAAGATTGAAATTAGGTAAAAAAACGTGTGGATTTGTGGGCTTGTGAAGATTGCTTGATCATGAAGTTTCCTCACTTTCAAATATTTAAAAAATCTCATCTAACCTTTCTATTTTTGATCCAATCTGACTTTAGTTGATTTCCAATCATTCCAAATATAATTCAAATGATTTTCAATCAAAGATTTCATGCTTCATTTGACTTTTCATATTTTATATATATTTAAATTAAATTTTAATGAATAAAATCCAAATAAATATAAAATAAACTATAAAAATCTGAAAAAATAATCATTGGGTCGTGCATGATATCATTGTAAGGATTGGATTACAAAATTTCAAGCCCATTTGGAAAAATTTGGTTTTAAGACCTCATTTGTTCAATATACCCCTCAAAATTTTCCCAACTTTGCAAAGGCATAAATCCCTCAATTTTAAAGATATGAACGTGTTCTTGGACATTTTGGAAAGCTTAAATAGTCCTCTAACCAACCTCTTTTGTCTCATGTCCATATCTTTTACCATTTTCAAATTATGCCCTTTGGAAGATGTTGACTTTTTGTTGACTTTTGAAATGACCTATAATGTTTTAGCTCATACCTTCTAAATGAAGCATTTTTAGGCTTGGATTGTGAGACACAAAGTTGTAGAGAATTCAATTTCCTTCAAAGTGAGTATTGTATGGGAATTTATTGATGAAGCATGTGAAAGTTATGGCTGGCCAAAGTTCAGTTGACTTTTCCTTAGAAAACCCTAATTTAGAAACTCTTGATTCTTGATGATCTGAAACTTCCTTGATGAATCATGATCAACCCTTGATCAAATGATGAATTTTACTTCATAAACTTGATGTTGGCAAAAAATCTTGAAGTTTGACTTTGATTTGACCACAGTTGACCTTAGTTTGACTTTTTAACTGCTCTGACTGATTTTTGAATATCTGATCATCTGACTGGGCAAACTTATTGGGAAAGCCTTGAAACTTGACATGGGGATTCTTGAATACATGTAGGATGTTATGAAGCTCACTTGAGACCTTGAAACTCATTTTAACCTGAGGAAACACAAAACCCTAGTTTTGGACACCTTGCTTAGGAGGAGGCATTGTCTGAGGAAACTTCCACACTTCTTGACCAATTGGGAGTCTTGAGGACTTTATGATTATTTAGAAGTCTTGTCTTGATTGTGGGATGGCAAATTTTGGGGTACAACAATTGCCCCTTGTTCAATTTTCTGGAATCTGAGGAGTTAGATTGGCATGTATGCCATTCGTGACTTGAAGATTGAAGAGGATTGAACACAAAAACCCAAAAATTTGCACTTGCTGATGTATATAATGATACTGTTGGTTGATCGTGATGCTTGAATGGGATTAAAGATGCCATTTGAATAAATAGTCTTCTGATATGCTTCTTAAATATGGAGATGACACTTTTGGGAAGAATAAACGACGACCCAAAAATGAGATAACCTGCGGGAAAAATAAACGACAGCCCGAGGTAACGAGATAACCATTGGGAAGAATAAATGACAGCCCAATGTAAGTTGATTTCTGGGAAGAATAAACGACGGCCCAAAAATGAGATAACCTGCGGGAAGAATAAACGACGGCCCGAGGTAACAAGGTAACCATTGGGAAGAATAAACGACGGTCCAAGGTAAGTTGATTTCTGGGAAGAATAAATGACGGCCCTGTCGCTCCCGACAAATGAAAACGGATCAGATGAAGGTACAGACGCGAACGGTCGGCGAAGGGAACAGTGAGAACACACAGCCGTGAACTCACTGGAGATGAATAGAGTCGCCAGCTAGGCATTTTTATCCCGGAGGAAAGGCAATGCTGCATAGGCCAAGAAAAAGATGGATAAGACGGTTTGCGAACCAGAGAGACTGAGAAAGGGGGTTGGTTACAACCTGGGAAGGTATTAGCACCCAGATTGTCCGTCGTACTCGACGGGATCCACGCTTAAAAGATTTGTGCTATAAAGGGGTAGTGTCAGTGCAATCTGTGTGTAAAAGAGCTGGAAAGCAATATGTACAGGTGTCAGTGAAAAGAAATGTGATGTGTATAAATGTACAGTGTCAGTGTGAGATCAGGAATGAAATGCTCATGACCATGAGGCTAAAGAATGAAGCCGAAAGAGGGGGAATGTACAGAGACTTTTGTTCGATAACTGTTAAGTTATGCCTACGTATCCTCTCGTGCAATGAGGAAGTCAGAACACCGTAGTTCGACCCAAAGAGACTGAAAGGATTGACTGGTGAACTGCTTGCAGTCTATGCTCAAGTGTATGATCTGTCTGGCACAGATGCAAACTGTCTTGCATTAGACGGAAGAAGCAAGTTCTCGTTTGTGAGTGAGGGTGATGAGAAAAGAATCCCGAAGGAGACGATTATTGTTTGTTTTTGTGTTTTCAGTCTTTTATTGCTTTTTGGAGTTTGTCATAAGATAATGAGCTTAAACCTAAATCAATGGATTTGGTAAACTCATCACATCATCCCTCTGATTAGGGGTAATGAGAATTACCTTAAGTGTGAAGTCAGATTCTCACACTTAATCACCTTTGATGCAGGGTTAAGATCATTAACCTACTTGTGATTATTTAGATGTTTTTGTGATTTTTGTTTAGTGTTAAGTAATGAGGTTAAGCCATAATCAGGGATTTAACAGACTCATTACACCATCCTAAAAGAAGGATAATAGATGAGAATGTTTAAGCTGGGGAAAACTCCTCAACTTAATCCATGATTAGGGATTAAACCCATGACAAAACAAGTCTTTATTAGATGGATTTTAATTAGTGGTATGATGATGAAGTGTTTTTTATGATTTGTAAGACAACTTGGGGGGGACTTGTCCATTAACTTTAGGGTTAGTCCTTCTTAACCAATTAAGGAAGAATTAGAACCCTAATGCAAGGCCCAAGTTACAAGTGTACTGTCTTGATGTTTATTAAGTGAATTGATTAAGAGAGTTCAACACCTTAAGGGTCCAAGACTTAGGATTAAAGTTATACACTCCATCCTAAAAGAAGGATGCAGGCATGATCTCAATCACAAAGTCTTAAAGCCTTGAGGGTTTAGTCCCTGATTATGAGGTGAGGAGAGATGACTCAAGGAGAGACACAAAGGTAAAAACTATGGGGAGACTAATCAAAACCCTAATTCATTATCATGCTTGGTTGGTCCTAATGTTTGTGAGGTTTTCAAGAACAATCTTCAGATGAACCACCAGGAAGCAGATGAACAAGACCAAGAGAAACAAAGTGGGAGAAGGAAGAATGAGCAAGCTCAAACTCAAACACAAGTAAGAATGCAGCAAGGTATGCAAAAGAAAATGAGAAGAAAAGTTGTGAGAAGTGAAGGCAAATTCACTTCCCAAATTTACTTACCACCTGAAATGTTAGAAGCAAATGCAATACAATGCTAAATGAGATGAAATGATATGATAAGCAAAAACCAGAAGCATGTTGATGATGATGATGATGCTATGGAGTGCTATGAACATGAGACAAGACAGTGAGATGTTCATACAAAGCCATTGATGCAAATGATGCAAGTTGAGGAGCATGGACAAACATGAGATGTTATGAAACATACAAGACAAATGACATGGCAAACATGCAATGCAATGATCAATGATGCTTCATACATGTTTTAAGATGTCAAATGAAACATAGGAATGCACAAAATGCAATGACAAGTCAAGTCATGCAAGGAAATGCAAGAATGATGCAAAGGGAAAGCCCAAATTAGGGTTCATGAAACAAACATCAAACACAAACCAAAAACAGAAGCAAACCCTAATATGAAAAATGGAAAATGGTACCTAAAGAAACCCTAGACCTATAATGAACCACTGCCCAAAGGGGAGCTCTCAACTCTCAACCAAACTCAAGTTATGAATTTTACAAGTTATTAGGGTTTTTTAGGGTTTGCAACAAAAGAAATGCCAATCAATTAGGAAATGCAAGATCAAATCATGGCCTTTTTATCTTTGAAAGTACATGTCAAATGGAAAACAATGCAAAAAGAATCAATGTCTCAACCTTTACCAAAAGACAGAAATGAATTTTCAAACATATGATCAAAATAATGCACAAAATGTGATTTAATTCAATGAAAAATTCTTAAAATGCATCAAGATCAAAAAAGAAATTTGGTTTGAAGGTTGGACAATGTTTCTAAATGTCTTAGAACATTTCATGAATTTTTTTGTAATTTTTAAATACCTAAAAGTATTTTTAATTAATTAATTCTCATTAATCAATTAAAAATAATCTTTTAAATATTTAAAAATACTTTTTCAGTGATAAAAAATAAAATAAAAATGTTTTTGTGTCATAAAAATTAATAAAACCTTAAAGAAAAAGTTTCATAATTTTTATGATTTTTTAGCTATTTTAAATAAATTGTACAAATTAAATGCAAGAAAAATGAATAAAAATTAAATAAAAGGCAAAGTAATCAGATTGGACGCCTGGGATTGATTCTGGGGATAAATTCATTGACCACGCGCCACATCCAATGGTCCACGTTTGAATCTGACTAAATGACCTAATTAAACTAATTAATTAAGATTAGGGTTTAATGATGAATCTGAGCCATCCATACGCGCGGGTAGTCAACAAAGTCAAAGTATCCTACGCTCCAGATTCAAACTGCACTAATGACTGGGATTATGCCCTAATTACACGCAGGTGGCCGGAGAAGACCTCCGGTCATCTTCTCCGGCCAGGGGGTCACCTGAAAATCTCCCAACTTCTCCAAAACGTAATGTAAATGAAAACTAAGCTATGGGAAATGATCTCCAACACCTCACGAACTAAACCCCTAACCTAAAACAAGTTTATTTAACCTAAACAAGCTGAATCGAAGAAAACAAATTCTAGGGTTCGTGAGCTTCAAACAGCAATTAAACTCTCAAAACGCAACCATTTTCAAAACCAATGGTACCAGAATGATCAGCAAGACATGTAGAGCAAGTTTGTAACAATCAAACTGATTTCTGGAAAAATTAATTTGGAGCTACCTGAGATTTGCAAACTTTGATCTTGGAACTTTCAGGCCTCTTCTCCTTGCTCAATCTGCTCCTCTTGGTCCCCCAAAGTTGCTTGAATGCTCAAAATGAATTTATATTTGCTGGATGATGAGTTTCGAAGAGAACTGCTCCAAGCTCAGTCAACAATGGCAGTTGAGATTCTGGCCCTTTCAAGTCATGGTGATGGGTTGTTTGAGGTCTATGCAATGTGTAGAGAAGGTTTGTGGTGAAGGTTTGTGTGTTTGTGACCTGAGGAAGGAGATTCGAATGAATCTGCAGAATGAAGGTTGGTGATGGCAGTGAGTGTTTCTAGCTGTTTCAGGCTTTTTCTCTTGATGCTTTTTGTTCTATAGATCAAGGTGAGATGAATGGAGGAAAAAGTTTGGGTGTTTGCAGGCTGTGTGATGAAATTCGAAGGAAGTTGCAAGTTGGAGTGTTTTTGTGTAAGTGATGAATGAGTTGGTTTTAGCCCTTGTTCTTGTTATGTTCCACTTGCAAAATGAAATGATAAACAAATCTGATTGGTGGCTTGATGTGACTTGTGCAGCTGTGATAGGTAGTTCACTTTTTGCTCAAAAACCACTTTATGTGTAAGATAGGGTATGGCTTGATCTAGGCTTGGTACAAAGCTAAGGCTGGCGCAGCATGGTGTGGTGAGAGACTATGGAAGGTTCAGCAGCCAATGTTGCAAGTTGTGAGGAATGATCATGAGTGTTTTGCAACTTGTTGTACTTTTGGTTCACATGTGATCTTTTGGCCAACCAAGCATGAAATCATGGGAAAGCTTAGTCCAATTCTGATTTTATGGACTTAGAGAATGTTTACAAGATGGTTTGACATGAATTTGAGGCAGCAATTTGATTTGGTTCAAGACTTAGCAAAATTCCTACTTGGTGCATAACTTGAAAAACAATGATTTTTGGCAACTTTGCATGGCCATAACTTTTGATCCAAGAAGAGTTTGATCATGTTCTTGTACTTTTTGAAAAGGGAAAGATGAGATCTACAACTTTCATGACCAAAGTTTTTCCATTTGAAGCCTTTTTGGATCATAAATCAAAGCTTGAAAATTGACCTAAAATGAGGCATTCTTGAAAAGTCAACAAAACCCAAAAAGTCAACTTTTGCAAAAACCCTAAATCCTTGATTTTTATGAACTTCAATCTTCTTCCATGATCAAATAAAGATCATATACACTCAAAATGATGAAGATCACCCATTGGTTGGGTCATTGGGGGCCTCAGATGCCCTGATTTTACACTGACTTGTCTGAAAAGTCAACTCTTGATCAGATGACTTCCCTATGGAATTTCTTCATGAAAATTGATATGCATACTCCCTATACCATATAGAGATCAATGGAAACAAGAATGACCAAAAAATTTGGAGTTATGGCCTCTGAAACCAAAACCCTAATTTTCAGTCAACTGTGCAGTTCATCCTGGCTCTGCACCCACTCAAACCCTAGTTCTTGTGATCCATTTGCAATTTTGACTTTGTGAGGATGTAACATGATATAAGCACACACATGGACCACTTTGAATTGATTGGTGGCCTTTGGAATGGCTCAAGATGCCCTGAGGTTGCTCAGATCACAAACCCTAGGTGCAGATGCCTTAGAAGCTATGCAGTGAATCAAAATGAGATGTGAGATGATATGTTTTGTGTATATGCATATGAGATGATCACAAGTCATGTGTGAATGGGTGAGGGCAAATTTGGGGTGTTTACAGCTGCCCCTATTCAAACATGAGTTAGCTGTGCAGGATGTAAGCAACGGCTTAACAGGCCAAACAAGATAACTTGTGGTTGAATACCTAAGACAGTCCAAAATTTGCACTCACAAAATGAAGAAGAAAAGGGATATAGATTGTAAAAGCAAATAAAGCATATTGTAAAGTGTGTGCGACGGAGGACGACCGTCGAGCAGAGGACGACTGCTGGGGAAATAGCAATGACGGGGACGGCCGACATGCTGGGAAAAGTGTGCGAAGTAAAGCTATGACGGGGACGGCCGACATGCTGGGGATAACAGGTAAAGCTAAGACGGGGACGGCCGACTAGCTGGGAAAAGATAAGATACCATGATGGGGACGGCCATCAAGATAAAGTAGTAGCATTCTCTGGGGATTGGTGAAACATGACGGGGACGGCCATCAAGTTCACAAAGGTAAAGTAACCAACGATGGGGACGGCCATCGGGTTAAAGAGAAAAGGGACCACGACGGGGACGGCCATCGGGTTAAAGAATAAATGAAATAAACAGATGATGGGGTACGGCCATCAAAGGTGAAGGACGATCACCTAGCAGGGGATGGCTGCTCTGTTGGGGATAAAAGAAATATGATGGGGACGACCATCAAAGGTGGAGGACGACCACCTGGCAGGGTACGGCTGCCGAAAATATCAACGATGGGGACGGCCATCGGATAGAAAAGGTCAACGATGGGGACGGCCATCGGACGAGCATGATGGAGGACGACCATCAAGAAGTGGAGGACGACCACTCAGCAGGGGACGGCTGCTCTCAAAGTTTATCATAACACAGGATGAGTGTTAGACAACTAGAATCAACAATGGGGACGGCCATTGGATAAAGTGATGAAGGACGATCATCAAAAGGTGGAGGACGACCACCTAGCAGGGGACGGCTGCTAAAATCAACGATGGGGACGGCCATCGGATGAGCATGATGGAGGACGACCATCAAGAAGTGGAGGACGACCACTCAGCAGGGTACGGCTACTCTCAGAGGTATCATAACACAGGACGAGTGTTAGACAACTAAAATCAACAATGGGGACGGCCATTGGATAAAGTGATGAAGGACGATCATCAAAAGGTGGAGGACGACCACCTAGCAGGGGACGGCTGCTAAAATCAACGATGGGGACGGCCATCGGATGAGCATGATGGAGGACGACCATCAAGAAGTGGAGGACGACCACTCAGCAGGGTACGGCTGCTCTCAGAGGTATCATAACACAGGACAAGTGTTAGATAAAAAGAAAATTTGTTGGCAATCTACTGGGGAGATAGTAAACACGGACGAGCGTTTACATCCAAGAAACAAAAGGTATAAGTGTTTGGTATTGTGTATAGATTAAAGGTGCGGACGAGCATCCTTAAGACTATGATACGGACGAGTATCATGTAGAAACAAACTGACACGTGCTCAGAGCTGATGATACGGACGAGTATCAACTGGTTAACAAGGAACACGGACGAGTGTTGCATCTGAAAGTATCCTTCTGGGGAATAGTAGACACAGGCGAGCATCTATATTCACGAAGACATAAGTGTTTGACACGGTGTATGGATTAAAGATGCGGACGAGCACCCTTAAGACTATGATACGGACGAGTATCATGTAGAAACAAACATTAGACGCAATGTTCTGAGATGATGGTACGGACGAGTACCAACTGGTTAACAAAGAACAAGGACTACTGTCGAATCTGTGGGGATATGAGTGATGGTGTATACGGACGAGTATCTGTATAAGTGTACCATGAGTAGTGAGTATATGTATAGATGAGCATTATCTGCTGGGGAGAGTGACACGGACGAGTGTCAAGAAAGAAGAGTATAATATTAACAAGTATATGGGTGATGAAAGTGTAAGTGAACTTGCTGGGGATGCGACACGGAAGGGTGTCAAGAAAGTGTATACAGGCATAGGCGACCATGCTGGGGATATGACACGGACGGGTGTCAAGGATGAGTATATATGGGTATATGTGAGTGCAAAGAGGGTGTCTTTGGCTTTCTGCTGGTGATTTGACACGGACGGGTGTCAGGAAATATCTGCAATACTGGTGATCTTGTTTGTAAAGTATATTCAGGCAACCCGCTGGGGAAAGATGACACGGACGGGTGTCAAAAAGGGGTTATGCACTGGTGTTTGTGATTTGAAAGGCAGCTGCTTTTTGCTGGGACTCTGATGGGGATGTTTCTGTATATATTCTGTACGCTGACAGGTTGTCAATACTTACAAGTGTTCGATTCACATCATGACTTATGATTATGCTATGCATTTGATTTTTTTGCCGTAATGCTCCGTATTAGACGGAATGCTACGCTCTGAGGGTATAATATGATGCGAATGCTATGATTATGCAAAGAGGCACAGATCCGGGATTTGGATCCCGTTGCTGCAAAGATCTCTGGTTGATCTGCTTGAAGTGAACATCCCAGCTGGGGATGAGATCATTGGTAGATCTAATGATGTATCCGTTCGGGGATATAAGCCACTGATTGACATATCTTTATAATACGGGACCCAGCTGGGGTTTGTAGAAGCGTTCCTCCTCTCTGTTGTGACTTCTTCGTGCGTTGCTCTTCTGAATAGAGGCTTGAAGCTCTGTGGGGAGGTGATTCCTCGATTCTCGCATCCTGCTGAGGAATAATGGCTACTCGGCTGGGGAATTGTGAGAGGCAACTCAGCTGGGGATAGAACATTTCAGATGCTGTATGTTGATTTGGCAACTTCGCTGGGGAATTGGGCACCTCCCAGTGCCAGGTGAGTTGATAATGATTTGCCAGTTGCTGAGACGTAACTTGCATGTCCCAGGTCGCGTTCTGGGTACCTGCAATCCTGCAAAGATAAGGAAACGTACAAAAGGTCCCGAGGTATCCTTTACTGGATTCCGTCACAGGAGATAAGTACTTTCGAGAGTAAGTATATTCCCTGTAAGCATGTGCTTTATTTTTAGAGAAAGGCATCTGTACTTATGCAATTGTGTATTTAGAGATATCAGACAATTCTTTGCAAAACATAAAAATGTAAAAAACGAGGCATGACTGAAAATCTGATTTTATTAATTCATGTGCCCTGAATTGGCAAGATACAGTCAAAGAGACATATCTCCTGAAATGAGGAGAATGTTACAAATTGAGAAACAAAGTGCTGGCAGTGTTGATGACGCTTTGAGGAGCTTCCTCTCCCGCTATGACTCGTATGACAATGACGTTCTTCTCGTCTTGCTTTCTGGAGAGAGTTGATTCTAATCGGAGCTTGATTCTGTCAAAGCTTTCCAAGTTGTAAGTGATACAGACGAATTCAGAGTGCAGTTGTTCGCTTATTCCCTTATTTTGCATGGATCGCCCTTTCGGGTTTTCAATCCATCGGGATACCCATTTTTGCCTGAGTTGTCCAATGCGGCTTTTCAACTCAGCGGGTGTACATTTTTTTGTTTATTTCCCTTATTTTTGCCCGAGTCTTTTATTCTGTTTTTGACTCGCCGGGATGCCCTATTTTTGCCTGGACTTACATTCTGTTTTTATGTCCAGCGGGTCATTTTATGCGAAGTATTTTTTAACCGCATCTGAATTCACAGGGGATGGAAAATCTTCACCATCCATGGTGCTGAGCATCAGTGCTCCGCCAGAGAAAACTTTCTTTACAACGAATGGTCCTTCATAATTTGGAGTCCATTTGCCCCTGTGGTCTGTATGAGGAGGGAGTATTCTTTTCAGCACAAGATCTCCTACTTGGTACTCTCGGTGCCTGACTTTCTGATCGAAGGCTCTCTTCATTCTCTTCTGATATAACTGCCCGTGGCAGATTGCAGCCAATCTCTTCTCTTCGATCAGACTCAGTTGCTCGTATCGGGACCTAACCCATTCTGCTTCACTCAGTTTGACATCCATCAATACCCGTAGCGAGGGTAATTCAACTTCAACTGGTAGGACTGCTTCCATACCATACACAAGCTGATACGGTGTTGCCCCAGTGGATGTCCTGATTGATGTGCGATACCCATGCAAGGCAAATGGTAGCATTTCATGCCAGTCTCTGTAGGTGACTACCATCTTTTGCACAATCTTCTTGATGTTCTTATTTGCTGCCTCAACAGCGCCGTTCATCTTTGGCCTGTAAGGAGAAGAATTGTGATGTTGGATCCTGAAGTCCCGGCATAATTCAGCCATCATTTTGTTGTTGAGATTAGAACCATTATCAGTAATGATTCGCTCGGGCACTCCATATCTACAGATGATATCTCTTTTCAGAAATCGAGCTACCACTTGCCTGGTGACGTTTGCATATGAGGCTGCTTCAACCCACTTGGTAAAATAGTCGATGGCGACCAGGATGAATCTGTGGCCGTTTGAAGCAGTTGGCTCAATCTTGCCAATCATGTCAATGCCCCACATGGCAAAAGGCCATGGTGAAGACATTATGTTCAAAGGGTTTGGAGGCACATGTACTTTGTCTGCATAGATCTGGCATTTGTGACATTTTCTGGCGTAAGCACAACAGTCTGCATCCATTGTGATCCAGTAATAGCCTGATCTTAACAACTTTTTAGCCATGGCATGCCCTCCTGCATGGGTACCAAAGGATCCTTCGTGCACTTCATGCATCAACAAATCTGCTTCTGTCTTGTCAACACATCTGAGGAGTACCATATCAAAGTTCCTCTTGTATAAAGATCCATCAGTGTTCAGAAAGAAACTTCCAGCAAGCCTTCTTAAAGTCTTTTTATCATTGGAAGATGCCCCAGGTGGGTACGTTTGATCCTCCAAGAAGCACTTGATGTCATGGAACCAAGGCTTATCATCTTTAGCAATATCCGCTGCAAATACATATGCTGGTCTATCAAGTCTCGATACTGAAATCTGAGGTACAAAGTTAGCAGCTTGAACTTTGATCATGGATGAAATGGTAGCAAGAGCATCCGCAAACTGATTCTCGTCCCGAGGGATATACTCAAGCTTGACTGTTGTGAAGAAAGTCAATAACCTTCTTGTATAATCCCTGTAAGGTATCAGATGATCTTGGTGGGTGTACCATTTTCCGTTGGTCTGATTGACTACCAAAGCTGAATCTCCGAATACGGTCAATGTCTTGATCCTGAGGTCAATGGCTTCCTCAAGACCCATAATGCAAGCTTCGTATTCAGCTTCGTTGTTAGTGCAGTTGAAAGTGAGCTTTGCCGAGAAAGGCATGTGAACCCCTTTAGGTGTAATGAGTACTGCACCAACACCACGGCCATTCATGTTGACAGCCCCATCAAACATCATAGTCCATTCTTCTTCTGGGTCAGGCCCTTCAGTGTGAATAGGCTCTTCATGATCTTTTGCTTTAATGAACATGATGTCTTCATCAGGGAAATCAAACCTCATTGGCTGGTAATCATCAATGGGTTGCTCAGCAAGATATTCAGATAGTACACTGCCCTTGATGGCTTTCTGAGATGTGTACTGTATATCGTATTCTGTGAGAATCATCTGCCATCTTGCAACCCGTCCGGTAAGAGCTGGCTTCTCGAATATGTACTTGACTGGGTCCATTTTTGAGATTAATAAAGTAGTGTGGGTCAACATATACTGCCTTAGTCGGCGAGCAGCCCACGCTAAAGCACAGCAAGTTTTCTCGAGCAGTGAATAACGTTGTTCACAGTCGGTAAACTTTTTGCTTAGGTAGTATATTGCATACTCTTTTCGACCAGACTCGTCATGCTGGCCCAGCACACACCCCATTGATTCTTCTAATACTGTCAAGTACATAATCAGAGGTCTTCCTTCAACTGGCGGCATGAGGATTGGAGGTTCTTGTAGATACTCTTTGATCTTGTCAAAAGCCCTTTGGCAATCTTCGTTCCACCTGACCGTTTGTTCTTTTCTTAACAGCTTGAACAAGGGTTCACAGGTTGCTGTGAGATGAGATATGAACCTTGAGATGTAGTTCAATCTACCCAAGAACCCTCGAACTTCTTTCTCAGTTTTCGGTGCAGGCATCTCTTGGATGGCTTTGACTTTATCAGGGTCAACCTCAATCCCTTTCTCGCTTACAATAAACCCCAGCAGCTTACCGGATCGCACCCCGAATGTGCATTTGTTGGGGTTCAGCTTCAGTTGATACTTCCTCAGACGCTTGAACAACTTGAGCAGATTCACCAGATGTTCTTCCTCCGTAAGGGACTTGGCAATCATGTCATCCACATAACATTCTATTTCCTTATGAATCATATCGTGGAATAATGTTACCATAGCCCGTTGATACGTCGCACCGGCATTCTTGAGCCCAAATGGCATTACCTTGTAGCAGAACGTGCCCCAGGGTGTAATGAATGTTGTCTTCTCCATGTCTTCAGGTGACATCTTAATCTGGTTATATCCTGAAAATCCATCCATGAAGGAGAATACCGAGAACTGAGCCGTATTATCCACCAATACATCAATGTGAGGTAATGGGAAATCATCCTTTGGGCTAGCTCTGTTCAGATCCCGGTAATCAACACACATTCTTACTTTGCCGTCTTTCTTAGGCACAGGCACAATATTAGCAACCCACGGTGGATAGCTAGTTACAGCAAGGAACCCGGCGTCCCATTGCTTTTGTACCTCTTCCTTGATTTTCATAGCCATGTCTGGGCGAGTTCGGCGCAACTTCTGTTTGACTGGTGGGCATTCTTCCCTCAAAGGCAGCTTATGCACAACAATATCGGTATCCAACCCTGGCATATCTTGGTAGGACCAAGCAAACACATCAACATACTCTTGAAGCAGATCTATCAGTTGTCTCTTCACTGAGTCTTGCAGGCAGGCCCCGATCTTGACTTCTTTCACATTTTCCTCTGTACCAAGATTAATCACTTCAACCTCCTCCTGATGAGGGGTAATAACCTTTTCCTCTTGTCTTAACAACCTGGCTAGCTCTTCAGGAAGCTCGTATTCTTCTTCAACCCCTTCGTCAGCTTGATTGATCGGATTGTCAAAGTCATACGATGTCATGGCCGTGCTGTTGTCGGTGCGGTCAGGATGGCACTCTCTGCAAGGGTTAGGTTGTTTATTTTAGTGATCTGATTTTAGTCTTGCTTTAGAAAAAAAGTGAAATGAAGTTATCATTTTGAAAACACCGCCATTTATTTTTGTACAAAAAGAAAAATGGAAAAACAGTGAGCAGAAAAGAAAAAGACTCGTTTGCAAAAAGATTGTCTGATATTTCATTAATTTAATCTTGTTTGCACAAAAGTACAGATGGCCCTGATTACAAAATGAGTCTTGTCATCTTGGGCAAGATGCAAGACTTTGATGCATGCTATAAAAGATACAGGAAATAATAATTACTCTGCTCGAGTAACACTTATAATTCCCTGGGAAGACCAGTTCGAGACACTGCTCCCCGGGACCTTTGGACGAATCCAATTCTCCAGGTTGCGCTCCTCTTCCAGCTCGTCTTCCAGGCAGTTGATAGCATCGGGGGTTAGCATTCCCCCACTGACAAATCCTGGCTCTGCAGCAGCCTTTGCTTGACGTTGAGTTGGTTTGTAACCCAACCCAAATTTGTCCTTCTTCTCCTCCACAGCTAAGACCTTGCCCCAGCCTAGGGCAGTTCCTTCCTCAACAACCTTCCGGGCTTGTTGGTATGACGACATGGAGATCCCCGAAACAGCAGAGGCTTCATTGACATTCAAGGCTTCAAAACCTTGGCTCATGGTTTCAACGATCTCTCCATCCATTTCAATATACTTGTAAGTAGCCAGGTGGCTAACAAATATATCCTCTTCCCCACAGATTGTGACAACTTGGCCTTCCCACTCATATTTTAACTTTTGGTGAAGGGTAGACGTTATTGCGCCAGCGGCGTGAATCCAGGGTCTACCCAACAAACAGCTGTAGGCGGGCTGAATGTCCATCACATAAAAGATAGTTTTGAAGGTCTGCGGGCCAATTGTCACAGGCAGCTCAACTTCTCCCAGAACCGATCTCTTCGAGCCATCAAAAGCTCTAACCACCAGGTTGCTGGGTCTCAATGCCAGTCCATCATATTCAAGCTTCACCAGAGCCTTCTTTGGTAGGACATTCAGGGATGATCCTGTGTCCACCAGCACATGTGAAAGGACAGCTCCTTTGCATTCCATAGTTATGTGCAAGGCTTTGTTGTGATTGCGGCCATCCACTGTCAGGTCAGAATTGGTAAACCCTAGCCCATTGCTAGCAGTAACATTACCAACCACGGTTTCCAATTGGTTGACAGTAATCTCCTCGGGCACGTAAGCTGCGTGCAGTACCTTCAGTAGTGCATTCCGATGGGCTTCGGAGCACATAAGCAGAGAGAGGATGGAGATTTTGGATGGCGTCTGGTGAAGTTGATCCACAATTTTGTAATCACTCTTTTTGATGATCCTCATAAACTCATCAACTTCCTGATCGAATGGAGTCTTCAGGGCTTCTTTGACAGCTGGATCTTCTTGCACCGGGCCTTTCCCCTTTGCCTTGGCAGCAGCTTCTGCTTCGGCATTAGGTCTTTGGACTTGTGAAGCGAAGAGACGTCCGCTTCGAGTGAAGCCTCCGCCTCCGCCCACATTATCAATTTGTGGTGCAGGTGCTGTTGTTTCCAGAGTGATTCTTCTCCCTTCGCAGTACAAGTCGGAGCCATAGTGCCATGGGATGGCCCTATTGCTTTCATATGGTACAGGTCCAGGCACCGTGACGGTAACTGGACTGATTGCTGCTGCTGAGGGGACTGCAATTGTTTGTGGATCATAAAAGATTGTAACTGGTGCTCTAGTGGGAGCAGCACCCTCTGAATGGTAGGCGGAGTCATTTTCTGGATCGTAGAAGATGGTAACAGTAGAGACATCTTCATGATCGTTTGCTGGAGTTGTAGGAGGTCCTGATGGAAGGACTGTTGTTGTTGTAGATGGAGAGTCGAAATGGAATGAAGCTGATGTTGTAGCAGGAGAAACTGTTGAAAACTGGTCATTTGGTAGGACAGATGAAGTACTTGCTGATGTTGTTGATGAATTGTCGGGAACAGTAGTTGTTGCAGTTGCAGTAGGGTCTGGAACCATTGTTGATGAAGCTGCCGGATGTGCCGGAAATGATGTAGTGATTTGTAAGAGGCCACTCTTGATAAGGCTGTCAATGCCATTCCTCAAGTCTTCACACCCATTCCATGAAATATTGCAATAAGGGCACCCCAGCTCACACCCTGGAAATATTTGATTTTCACGGAGTTGAGCTTTGATTTCCACCAATGGTGTCCTGATCTGATCCACACTAGTTATCAAATAAGACTGTTGGTCTTCTTCGATAGCATTAATTCGGGGACCACCATGGTGTGGCATTGGGTTTTTGTTGACGTTGGGCGGAGGTGCAAAGTTCAGAGCCTTGGAGTCCACTAAGTCTTGCACCTTCATATGCAGTGCCCTGCATTTTTCTGTACTGTGACCAGGTGCGTTGGAATGAAAAGCACACCTAGCGTTGGAGTCATAGTTTCTTGGTAGACTGTTTGGGTCCGGAGGTGCCAACGTTCTTAGCTCAACTAGGTTGAGTTTCAGAAGTTGTGGCAATAAGGCAGTATATGGCATTGGAATCGGGTCTATCACCCTGTTAGCTTGAGAGGGCCTCTGTTGGAATGGCCTCTGTTGATTGTTGTTGTTGGAGTTGTTGTTGTAGTTGTTTCTTGGAGGATATTGATTCTGCTGGTACTGGGGTTGTTGTTGGAAATTTTGTTGAGGAGGTTGATAGACTGGTACAGGATGAGCTGGAGCAGGGATAGTAACTGCTGCTATTGACCTCTGAACATATTGGGGCCTACCCCTGTTGGTATGAATGGCATTGGTCTCGCCAGCTCTTCTAGGGCCTGCAAAAGGCTTTCTTGTACCACTGGACGAGCTTGCACCATTATCAGATATCTTACCCATTTTCAACAGGCTTTCGATTCTCTCCCCAGCTATGACAACATCGGCGAAGCTGGTGGAAGAGAAAGCAGCCAACCTGTCAATATACGTTCCCTGGAGAGTGTTCATAAACATGTCTGCCATTTCTCTCTCAGACATTGGTGGTTGAACGGCGGCAGCCAATTGCCTCCATCTTTGAGCGTATTCACGGAAACTTTCCCTTGACGACTGTGACATGCCCATCAGGAGAGTCCTATTGGGTGCCATGTCTAAGTTGTATTGATACTGTCGGATGAAGGCCTCTGCCAGGTCCTTCCAGCATCTCACAGTTGCCCTTGTCAAGTGGGAATACCATTCCCTTGATGCTCCAGTCAAGCTATCTTCGAAGTAAAACATCCAAAGTTTCTCATCCATCGTATAAGCTTTTAATCTTCCCAGGAATGACTGCAAATGAGTTCGGGGGCATGAAGTCCCATTATACTTTTCGAAACATGGAGGCTTGAACTTATGGGGGATCCTGACCCCGTCTACCAGCCCCATGTCCATGACGTCGAAGCCCAGAGAATTTTGAGACTCCAGTGATCTCAATTTTTCAGCTATCTCATCCAAACGCCTATCATAGGCCTCTTCTCCAGCACCCATGACTGTGAATTGGTCCTCCTGAGGATCCTCTTGAAGCACTCTGGCTGCAGTAGCCGTTCCCTGAACGTTTGCAGGGATGTGGATCTCAGGATGCAAATGTGGGCCAAACACTGGGGGATTAACATGTGGTTGCACCCTTTCGTTGTTGCTTGTGCCAGCAGTTCCTACATGGGGGTCCTCTTGAGTTCTTCCCTCTACCAAAACTCTAAGCCTCTCCTGACTCTGAGCTAAGTTATTCATCACTTCCATGAACTGAGTTATTTGGGTTCTCATCTCCACCCTTTCATTAGCCATCTGGGCTCTGGCCTCATTGAGGTCTTGCTGCAACTGGTCCATCTGGATGCCCGGAAGGTTGCTTCTAGTTGGGTACCTGTGTGGCCTGTTGAGAGGGAATAGCCTGCGGCGAGCAATAATTCCTGAGATTCACAACAGAGGTTAGTAACAATAAATCAAAACCTACAAAACAAACAAAAGGGTTAGTATGCAATGCAGTTGTGCTTATTTGCTGTCAAGGGTATCCGGTTTGGTCTTCAGTTTTGACCCTTCCAGACCCTCGAGGATGATGCTGTTGAAGTTGCTTCTGAAATGAGCTCAGATGGAAACCAACAAATATATTACATAAGATGAAACAAATACAACTTGTTCATTCTTACAACACCAGCCCTCTAGGGGTCAAAATACATAATCAAAAAGCAAAAGTACATGAAAAGAAATAGCAACAAGCAAATGATCAAACTCCGAGGCCAAACTCATCCTCACGAACTTCCTTAAGAAGTGCTTCGGTCACAGGATCAGTCGGACGCTCCGTGAGACTTCTGATGAGAAGGTTCCTTGTTGCAACAGCTGCAGTCAACCTCTTGTTCTGGCTTTGGTCTTTGGATTTCTTCACTCCAGCTTTGATTTTTAACTCTGAAATTTCCTCCTGGGCTGCTGCCAGGGCTTTTTCCATCTGCTCCATCTTATCTTGAACTCTCTTGTCTTCTAGAGTACGAGCCTCAGTGATCCGGACCCACCTGGCCTGACTTTCCTTCAAGTACAAGTCTGTTCTTGCTCTTTGGAACTGGGCTTCTTTACAAGCATTCTTCAGAATCTGCTCACCAGCTTTAGACTTGTTGATATAATCCCCAGACTTCTCAATCTTGGTCAAATGCTCCACTCTCAACTTTTCCAATCTTTCAATCTCCCTCACACCTTCACTCCTCTCCCTGAGGGTCTTCTGCAAGGCTTGGGATAACTTCTCATTTCTGTCCTTCAAGCTTTCAAACTCTTCCAGGCTGACTATTGCTGGAGGTGGTGCTGAAGATGACTCAGGCATGTCTTTGATGGTGAAGGGCAATCCTGAGATTTGGGCCCTAGCATAGGACCACTCATGATATTGGGCTGATGCCACATTATTGCACTTCCCCAGAATGGTGATTCCCTTGGTTTGAACATGATCCCAGGCCCAGGCAGCCTGTCTAACAGTTGCCAGACTAACCTTGTTCTCACAGTAGAGGGTCTCAGCCAAGTCCTTTTCCCTAGGAGCATGAACCAGTGCATAACCCAATTGCCTCTTGAACAGCAGGGGGTTGTAATTGATACTTCCCTTGACTCCTACCAAAGGCACATTAGGAAAATGCCCACAGCTAGTGATTATGTCTCTGCCCTTGGTACTTTGATTGCACCACCTGATATCTGCTGTAGTTAGGACAGAAAGTCTCCTTGCCCAGTTGCTTTGCTGGTGAGGGTTTAGGAATGCATCTGTCTTAGGTAGATGCTTGAGAAGCCAGGCATGGAATAGTGGAGCACAAATCCTCACTAACTTCCCTCTCTGTTTCTCATTCCTCTGATGTACTGAGTAATAGAGATCACCCAACAAGGTAGGCACTGGGTTCTTCAAGATGAACAAATGGATTGCACTCTTGCTGATGAATCGGGGCTCATCTGCAAATAACACAATTCCATACACACTTAAAGCCAACAGAGCACAAACAGCTTTCCACTCCCCCAGGGAAGCCTTCAGACTAGCTTGAGAGATTAGGAAGTCCAGCTGTAATCCAGGGACACTAGATTTAGAGGTCATGTGTTGTTCAATCAAAGCAGGTTCCAGGTGCAAAGCTTTGGCTATCTCCCCACTGCTGGGAAAATCCATTTCAGGATTGAATGGGATCTCCCTCTTGATAGGCAAACCAGTCAAAGATGAGTATTCTTCCAAAAGAGGACCCAACTGGAAGTCTTGAAATGTAAAGCATCTCAAAGGGGGGTCATAGAACTGAATGCAGGTATGAATCAGGCTCCTCTGAGACGGGTCCATGTCCATAACTAGGTCAAGTATGTCCCCATAATGTTCCCTGAACAAAGGGATGTAATCTGGTGTAATCAGGGTTTGGATCCTCCTGAGGTCTGACAAATCTGGTTGGAAGAAATGATAGGTGATGTTGTTCTTCTTTGGAGCCATGATGTTGAAGACTGAGCAGAATGCTAAAGCAGGGAGAGCCACTGATTGGCTGGTGCTGAAGCAGACAGATAAAACTGAAACAGATGCTGATGAAGATGGGTCAAAGCTGCAGATGGGGTCAAAACCAAAACCTGATGAAAATGGATACCCTGAAAAACAAATAAGCACATGTTAATATGATGCAATGAGGATGAATGCAGATGATATGCAAAGGGTTTGTGACTGAGCTGGATCTGGATAAACGCCTTGGTATAGATCCATGTGTGTCTAAGAATTCCAGATGGAGGTCTAAGAAATCCAGTAACCAAGGTAGGGGACTCAAATAAAGAGCCACATGTCCAGGGTTTTAGAATCACAAGAACTATCCAACATGAAGCATTCTTAACAAAGTCAAAGTAACAGGGTATTCTGAGGTCAAGGTACCTGCAAACCTGTAAACAGCCCAACCCCCTCACAGGTAGTGATCTAGAACAAGGATCCTCAGACTTGGATCTGTTATGAGAAGTGTAAGCACTTCTAACCCGGAGGTACAGTGTCTACAATTACCATAACAATTCCTCCTCTAATTCACCTCAATTTCTGAAGGTCAATACTAAAAGGTCATCCAGACTTAGCAGGCTTCCCAGATCCCCCTAGCATTGCAGGAAATCTGCAACACAGAGTTCTCAAGAAGAAACCCATATCTGAACCGTGTTTCATATTCCCGCACCAGACTGAAAATTGACTGGGAAAGAATATGATTCACTCTAGCCTAGGTGTCACTCAGGTCCCAGGTATAGGACCTAAACTCTCAATGGAACCCCAACCCACCAAAACAAATAACCAGATCCAGCCAGCAACAATGACAGTATGATATATAAATGCAGTAAAGAAAGCAGTAAAGTAACTGTACATAAAGCAATAAACAAAAATAAATACAAGCACAAACAAGCACATAACACCCCAGTAAACACAAATCAATCAAGCGCTAGGAGGAACCCACAAAAAGAACCAGAAGCCCTGGTTGCAGTATAAGGTATCCCCAGCAGAGTCGCCAAGCTGTCGCTCCCGACAAATGAAAACGGATCAGATGAAGGTACAGACGCGAACGGTCGGCGAAGGGAACAGTGAGAACACACAGCCGTGAACTCACTGGAGATGAATAGAGTCGCCAGCTAGGCATTTTTATCCCGGAGGAAAGGCAATGCTGCATAGGCCAAGAAAAAGATGGATAAGACGGTTTGCGAACCAGAGAGACTGAGAAAGGGGGTTGGTTACAACCTGGGAAGGTATTAGCACCCAGATTGTCCGTCGTACTCGACGGGATCCACGCTTAAAAGATTTGTGCTATAAAGGGGTAGTGTCAGTGCAATCTGTGTGTAAAAGAGCTGGAAAGCAATATGTACAGGTGTCAGTGAAAAGAAATGTGATGTGTATAAATGTACAGTGTCAGTGTGAGATCAGGAATGAAATGCTCATGACCATGAGGCTAAAGAATGAAGCCGAAAGAGGGGGAATGTACAGAGACTTTTGTTCGATAACTGTTAAGTTATGCCTACGTATCCTCTCGTGCAATGAGGAAGTCAGAACACCGTAGTTCGACCCAAAGAGACTGAAAGGATTGACTGGTGAACTGCTTGCAGTCTATGCTCAAGTGTATGATCTGTCTGGCACAGATGCAAACTGTCTTGCATTAGACGGAAGAAGCAAGTTCTCGTTTGTGAGTGAGGGTGATGAGAAAAGAATCCCGAAGGAGACGATTATTGTTTGTTTTTGTGTTTTCAGTCTTTTATTGCTTTTTGGAGTTTGTCATAAGATAATGAGCTTAAACCTAAATCAATGGATTTGGTAAACTCATCACATCATCCCTCTGATTAGGGGTAATGAGAATTACCTTAAGTGTGAAGTCAGATTCTCACACTTAATCACCTTTGATGCAGGGTTAAGATCATTAACCTACTTGTGATTATTTAGATGTTTTTGTGATTTTTGTTTAGTGTTAAGTAATGAGGTTAAGCCATAATCAGGGATTTAACAGACTCATTACACCATCCTAAAAGAAGGATAATAGATGAGAATGTTTAAGCTGGGGAAAACTCCTCAACTTAATCCATGATTAGGGATTAAACCCATGACAAAACAAGTCTTTATTAGATGGATTTTAATTAGTGGTATGATGATGAAGTGTTTTTTATGATTTGTAAGACAACTTGGGGGGGACTTGTCCATTAACTTTAGGGTTAGTCCTTCTTAACCAATTAAGGAAGAATTAGAACCCTAATGCAAGGCCCAAGTTACAAGTGTACTGTCTTGATGTTTATTAAGTGAATTGATTAAGAGAGTTCAACACCTTAAGGGTCCAAGACTTAGGATTAAAGTTATACACTCCATCCTAAAAGAAGGATGCAGGCATGATCTCAATCACAAAGTCTTAAAGCCTTGAGGGTTTAGTCCCTGATTATGAGGTGAGGAGAGATGACTCAAGGAGAGACACAAAGGTAAAAACTATGGGGAGACTAATCAAAACCCTAATTCATTATCATGCTTGGTTGGTCCTAATGTTTGTGAGGTTTTCAAGAACAATCTTCAGATGAACCACCAGGAAGCAGATGAACAAGACCAAGAGAAACAAAGTGGGAGAAGGAAGAATGAGCAAGCTCAAACTCAAACACAAGTAAGAATGCAGCAAGGTATGCAAAAGAAAATGAGAAGAAAAGTTGTGAGAAGTGAAGGCAAATTCACTTCCCAAATTTACTTACCACCTGAAATGTTAGAAGCAAATGCAATACAATGCTAAATGAGATGAAATGATATGATAAGCAAAAACCAGAAGCATGTTGATGATGATGATGATGCTATGGAGTGCTATGAACATGAGACAAGACAGTGAGATGTTCATACAAAGCCATTGATGCAAATGATGCAAGTTGAGGAGCATGGACAAACATGAGATGTTATGAAACATACAAGACAAATGACATGGCAAACATGCAATGCAATGATCAATGATGCTTCATACATGTTTTAAGATGTCAAATGAAACATAGGAATGCACAAAATGCAATGACAAGTCAAGTCATGCAAGGAAATGCAAGAATGATGCAAAGGGAAAGCCCAAATTAGGGTTCATGAAACAAACATCAAACACAAACCAAAAACAGAAGCAAACCCTAATATGAAAAATGGAAAATGGTACCTAAAGAAACCCTAGACCTATAATGAACCACTGCCCAAAGGGGAGCTCTCAACTCTCAACCAAACTCAAGTTATGAATTTTACAAGTTATTAGGGTTTTTTAGGGTTTGCAACAAAAGAAATGCCAATCAATTAGGAAATGCAAGATCAAATCATGGCCTTTTTATCTTTGAAAGTACATGTCAAATGGAAAACAATGCAAAAAGAATCAATGTCTCAACCTTTACCAAAAGACAGAAATGAATTTTCAAACATATGATCAAAATAATGCACAAAATGTGATTTAATTCAATGAAAAATTCTTAAAATGCATCAAGATCAAAAAAGAAATTTGGTTTGAAGGTTGGACAATGTTTCTAAATGTCTTAGAACATTTCATGAATTTTTTTGTAATTTTTAAATACCTAAAAGTATTTTTAATTAATTAATTCTCATTAATCAATTAAAAATAATCTTTTAAATATTTAAAAATACTTTTTCAGTGATAAAAAATAAAATAAAAATGTTTTTGTGTCATAAAAATTAATAAAACCTTAAAGAAAAAGTTTCATAATTTTTATGATTTTTTAGCTATTTTAAATAAATTGTACAAATTAAATGCAAGAAAAATGAATAAAAATTAAATAAAAGGCAAAGTAATCAGATTGGACGCCTGGGATTGATTCTGGGGATAAATTCATTGACCACGCGCCACATCCAATGGTCCACGTTTGAATCTGACTAAATGACCTAATTAAACTAATTAATTAAGATTAGGGTTTAATGATGAATCTGAGCCATCCATACGCGCGGGTAGTCAACAAAGTCAAAGTATCCTACGCTCCAGATTCAAACTGCACTAATGACTGGGATTATGCCCTAATTACACGCAGGTGGCCGGAGAAGACCTCCGGTCATCTTCTCCGGCCAGGGGGTCACCTGAAAATCTCCCAACTTCTCCAAAACGTAATGTAAATGAAAACTAAGCTATGGGAAATGATCTCCAACACCTCACGAACTAAACCCCTAACCTAAAACAAGTTTATTTAACCTAAACAAGCTGAATCGAAGAAAACAAATTCTAGGGTTCGTGAGCTTCAAACAGCAATTAAACTCTCAAAACGCAACCATTTTCAAAACCAATGGTACCAGAATGATCAGCAAGACATGTAGAGCAAGTTTGTAACAATCAAACTGATTTCTGGAAAAATTAATTTGGAGCTACCTGAGATTTGCAAACTTTGATCTTGGAACTTTCAGGCCTCTTCTCCTTGCTCAATCTGCTCCTCTTGGTCCCCCAAAGTTGCTTGAATGCTCAAAATGAATTTATATTTGCTGGATGATGAGTTTCGAAGAGAACTGCTCCAAGCTCAGTCAACAATGGCAGTTGAGATTCTGGCCCTTTCAAGTCATGGTGATGGGTTGTTTGAGGTCTATGCAATGTGTAGAGAAGGTTTGTGGTGAAGGTTTGTGTGTTTGTGACCTGAGGAAGGAGATTCGAATGAATCTGCAGAATGAAGGTTGGTGATGGCAGTGAGTGTTTCTAGCTGTTTCAGGCTTTTTCTCTTGATGCTTTTTGTTCTATAGATCAAGGTGAGATGAATGGAGGAAAAAGTTTGGGTGTTTGCAGGCTGTGTGATGAAATTCGAAGGAAGTTGCAAGTTGGAGTGTTTTTGTGTAAGTGATGAATGAGTTGGTTTTAGCCCTTGTTCTTGTTATGTTCCACTTGCAAAATGAAATGATAAACAAATCTGATTGGTGGCTTGATGTGACTTGTGCAGCTGTGATAGGTAGTTCACTTTTTGCTCAAAAACCACTTTATGTGTAAGATAGGGTATGGCTTGATCTAGGCTTGGTACAAAGCTAAGGCTGGCGCAGCATGGTGTGGTGAGAGACTATGGAAGGTTCAGCAGCCAATGTTGCAAGTTGTGAGGAATGATCATGAGTGTTTTGCAACTTGTTGTACTTTTGGTTCACATGTGATCTTTTGGCCAACCAAGCATGAAATCATGGGAAAGCTTAGTCCAATTCTGATTTTATGGACTTAGAGAATGTTTACAAGATGGTTTGACATGAATTTGAGGCAGCAATTTGATTTGGTTCAAGACTTAGCAAAATTCCTACTTGGTGCATAACTTGAAAAACAATGATTTTTGGCAACTTTGCATGGCCATAACTTTTGATCCAAGAAGAGTTTGATCATGTTCTTGTACTTTTTGAAAAGGGAAAGATGAGATCTACAACTTTCATGACCAAAGTTTTTCCATTTGAAGCCTTTTTGGATCATAAATCAAAGCTTGAAAATTGACCTAAAATGAGGCATTCTTGAAAAGTCAACAAAACCCAAAAAGTCAACTTTTGCAAAAACCCTAAATCCTTGATTTTTATGAACTTCAATCTTCTTCCATGATCAAATAAAGATCATATACACTCAAAATGATGAAGATCACCCATTGGTTGGGTCATTGGGGGCCTCAGATGCCCTGATTTTACACTGACTTGTCTGAAAAGTCAACTCTTGATCAGATGACTTCCCTATGGAATTTCTTCATGAAAATTGATATGCATACTCCCTATACCATATAGAGATCAATGGAAACAAGAATGACCAAAAAATTTGGAGTTATGGCCTCTGAAACCAAAACCCTAATTTTCAGTCAACTGTGCAGTTCATCCTGGCTCTGCACCCACTCAAACCCTAGTTCTTGTGATCCCTTTGCAATTTTGACTTTGTGAGGATGTAACATGATATAAGCACACACATGGACCACTTTGAATTGATTGGTGGCCTTTGGAATGGCTCAAGATGCCCTGAGGTTGCTCAGATCACAAACCCTAGGTGCAGATGCCTTAGAAGCTATGCAGTGAATCAAAATGAGATGTGAGATGATATGTTTTGTGTATATGCATATGAGATGATCACAAGTCATGTGTGAATGGGTGAGGGCAAATTTGGGGTGTTTACAGGCCCAAAAATGAGATAACCTGCGGGAAGAATAAACGACGGCCCAAGGTAACAAGGTAACCATTGGGAAGAATAAACGACGACCCAAGGTAAGTTGATTTCTGGGAAGAATAAACGACGGCCCAAAAATGAGATAACCTGCGGGAAGAATAAACGACGGCCCGAGGTAACGAGGTAACCATTGGGAAGAATAAACGACGGCCCATGGTAAGTTGATTTCTGGGAAGAATAAACGACGGCCCAAAAATGAGATAACCCGCGGGAAGAATAAACAACGGCCCGAGGTAACAAGATAACCATTGGGAAGAATAAACGACGGCCCAAGGTAAGTTGATTTCTGGGAAGAATAAACGACGGTCCAAAAATGAGATAACCTACGGGAAAAATAAACGACGGCCCGAGGTAACAAGATAACTATTGGGAAGAATAAACAACGGCCCAAGGTAAGTTGATTTCTGGGAAGAATAAATGACGGCCCAAAAATGAGATAACCTGCGGGAAGAATAAACGAGGGCCCGAGGTAACAAGATAACCATTGGGAAGAATAAACGACGGCCCAAGGTAAGTTGTTGATGAAGTTTGTCTGCTGGAGAATTAACCTGAAAAACAAGGTTAGCTGGGTGCAAATATAATGATATATATCACAATCTGCAAGATAATATTTTATGAGAATGCGTATGATATGATATGATATGATGTATGTAAGAATGAATTATGTTGGGAAACTGATCAGTAGCTTCATATAACAACTGCTGGCTGGGGAAAATAAATCCCGATTTGTTGTTGAGGATCATGAAGACTTCGTTCCCGTCTTGTTTTAAGAATATCGTACTTAGAACCTTCTCGTTTCCGTTCGCCGTACTTCTTATTGAAGGAATAAGTTCCGAAAAATCCTGACTGAGGATAAAAGAGATGGACATAGATCCGGGAGACTTAATTCTTCGGAGGAGTATGAAAATGCTTGATGACTTCGTAAAGTTGGAAGTGTAAGATATTACTTGAAGTATCTTGTATGGGTATCCGTAAAGATTACTCTGTGGGGATGAACCGGCGAAGCTTCGTTGAATTCCTACCGCCGTTCATTCTTAGTAAATGCTATTATTGTATTTTATGCATTTCTGGTAAACATCAATCAAATTCAAAGGCATATATACATTCAAACATAATCAACGAACGTTTTTCGCTTTAGTAAAAAGGGGAAAAGTAAAGCTGAATAAAGAGGGAAAATTAAAGCTGAATAAAGAGGGAAAAGTAAAGTTGAATATAAAAATGGAGTTTTTACTTATTTTAGAAATAGACCTATGACTAGACATGTTTTAATATGGAGACGGAAATCCTAGTAAGAGGAATTCGTCAAGGAAAATTTTTTACAAGGAAAAACAACTATGTGTAAATAACCCTATTGAGTTTCAATTTTGCTATTGCCATTATCTTCAATTATCTCATCTTCAGCTATTGGAGAAGAAACGATTGGACTGATCGGTATCTGTTGAGCTTGACATAGATAACACAACTAGTAGAGGTTGCATGGGTGATCTAACGAGACATAGTCATACGCTTTAATCCTTAACTTTTGCCTGGATTTCCCTTTCAGGTTTTCAATCCACCGGGATACCCTTTTTTGCCCAAGCCGCCTTTTCAGGTTTTCGACTTGCCGGGTGTACATTTTTATATATATATCCCTAATTTTTGCCCGAACCCTTTTGGTTCGCCGGGATGCCCTTATTTTTGCCTAGGCCAGTCAACCTAGCGGGTCTCCTTTCATGCGTAGTATTTTTTAACTATGTCTGCATTCACAGGTTGCGGGAAATCTTCACCATCCATAGTGGCAAGCATCATGGCACCTCCATAAAATATTCTCTTAAAAACAAATGGCCCTTCATAGGTGGGAGTCCATTTGCCCCTGGGATCACCCTGTGGTAATATAATACGCTTGATTACCAAATCACCAACCCGATACACCTGCTGCCTAACTTTCTTATTGAAGGCTTTAATCATACATTTTTGATACATCTGACCATGAAAAACAGCTGCTAGTCTTTTCTCATCAATCAAGTTTATCTGGTCAAGTCGAGTCTGAATCCATTCATCTTCATTTAAGCCTGCATCTTTCATAATCCTCAAAGAGGGAATTTGAACTTCAATGGGTAAAACTACTTCCATACCATAGACAAGGGAAAATGGGGTTGCCCCTGTTGAAGTACGCATGGTGGTACGATAACTATGAAGAGCAAATGGTAACATCTTATGCCAATCCTTATATGTAACTATCATCTTTTGCAAGATCTTCTTAATATTCTTGTTGGCAGCTTCCACTGCGCCATTCATCTTTGGACGATATGGAGAAGAATTGTGATGTTTAATCTTGAACTGCGTGCAAAGATCAGTAATCATAGTGTTGTTCAAATTAGTATCATTATTTGTGATAATCCTTTCAAGGATGCCATATCTGCATATAAGATTATATTTGATGAATCGAGCCACAACATGCTTAGTAACAGAAGCGAATGAAGCTGCCTCTACCCATTTGGTGAAGTAATCAATAGCTATAAGGATGAAACGATGTCCATTAGAGGCAGTAGGTTTGATTTCACCAATCATATCAATGCCCCACATGGAAAAAGGCTATGGAGCAGTTAAAACATTCAACGGAACTGGAGGCACATGAACCTTATCAGCATAAATATAGCATTTGTGACAAGATTTGGAGTGTTGATAGCAGTCAGCTTCCATAGTAGACCAATAATAACCCGCTCTCAGAATCTTCTTAGCCATTGTATTCCCACTAGAGTGAGTACCAAAGATCCAATCATGCATGTCTTCCATAATCTCTATTGCTTCTTTCTTATCCACACAACGAAGCAAAGTCGAATCGTGGTTGCGCTTATACAGAATTCCATTACTCGGGAAGAATTTAGCAGAAAACCTCCTTAGAAACTTCTTATCATTGACAGATGCCTCTTCAGGGAACTCCTGAGCTTCAAGATACCTCTTCACTTCATGGAACCAAGGCTTTTCTTCTACTCCTTCAGTACCCACTTCATTGCAGTATGCAGGTTTATCAAATCGATCAATAGTAATTCTCGGAGCTTCATCCTCCCAACTGATTTCAAACATAGATGCCATGGTAGCTAATGCATCTGCCAACTGATTCTCTTATCGTGGAATATGTCCAAAGGTAATATCTTCAAAGTACGAGATCAAAGACAACACATTCTCTTTGTACGGGATAAGATTAGGATTCCTGGTGTCCCAATCTCCTTTAACTTGACTAACTACTAGGGTTGAATCCCCATACACATCCAAAAATTGGATCTTCATTTCAATAGCATCCTTGATACCCATGATGCACGCTTCATATTCAACCATATTATTGGTACATTTAAAATAAAGCCTTGCAGTAACTGGTGTATAACAACCTTTAGGAGAGATGATCACAACACCAACACCATTACCAAGCGCATTAGAAGCTCCGTCAAAAACCATAGTCCATCGGGATCCTTGTCCAGGTACTTCATATTGTCTAGGTTCTTTAGTAACAATCATAATATCGTCATCTGGAAATTCAAAATTCATAGATTGATAATCATCCACTACTTGATGAGCCAAATGGTCAGCTACTATACTTCCTTTGATTGCTTTCTGAGTAGTATAATGTATGTCATATTCTTTCAATATCATTTGCCATCTTGCTATTTGTCCGGAGAGAGCAGTTTTCTCAAATATATACTTGATTGGATCCATTTTTGAAATCAATAAAGTGGTATGAGTCAACATATACTGTCTTAGTCGGCGAGCAGCCCATGCCAAAGCGCAACAAGTTTTCTCGAGCAGTGAGTATCTTGTTTCACAGTTGGTAAACTTTTTGCTAAGGTAGTATATTGCCTGCTCTTTTCGACCAGACTCGTCATGTTTCCCCAACACACACCCCATTGAGTTGTCCAATACTGTCAAGTACATAATCAAGGGTCTTCCTTCAACTGGTGGCATCAATATAGGAGGTTCCTGTAGGTACCTTTTGATTTCATCAAAAGCTTCCTGGCATTCATCATTCCATTCCAATACTTGATTTTTCTTCAACAACTTGAAGATTGGTTCACAAGTAGCAGTCAACTGGAAAATAAATCTTGCAATGTAATTGAGTCGTCCCAGGAAACCTCTAACTTCTTTCTCAGTACGAGGAGCAGGCATCTCTTGTATAGCTTTTACCTTTGCAGGATCCACTTCAATACCTTTACCACTGACAATAAAACCCAGAAGTTTACCAGATCTAACTCCGAAAGTACACTTGTTTGGATTCAATCTCAACTTGTATTTCTTCAACCTCTCAAACAATTTGTGCAGATGATCAAGATGTTCTTCTTCATTCTGAGATCTGGCTATCATATCATCCACATATACCTCTATCTCATGGTGAATCATATCATGGAACAAAGCTACCATAACACGCTGATATGTTGCCCCAACATTCTTCAAACCAAAGGGCATTACCTTATAATAGAAAGTGCCCCACTGTGTAACAAATGTAGTCTTCTCCATGTCTTCAGGTGCCATCTTAATCTGATTATACCCAGAGAAACCATCCATAAAAGAGAACACTTTATGTTGAGTAGTGTTGTCTACCAGAACATCAATATGTGGAAGTGGAAAATCATCTTTAGGACTTGCTCTATTCAAATCCCTGTAATCTACACACATGCGTACTTTACCATATTTCTTAGGTACCGGCACCACGTTTGCAACCCATTGTGGATAAGAAGTAACAGCTAGAAATCCTGCATTGAATTGTTTCATCACCTCTGCCTTAATCTTTTCTGACATATCAGGACACATACGATGAACTTTCTGCTTTATCGGACGACAATCCTCTTTCACTGGTAGACGGTGAACCACGATATCTGTATCCAACCCTGGCATATCTTCATAAGACCAAGCAAAAACTTCCACATAGTCATGTAACATCTGAATTAACTTGTTCTTGATACCATCCTCTAGTCCAGCACCTATCTTGATTTCTTTCCTATTTTCCCCGGTTCCCAAGTTCACGACTTCAATTGGTTCCTCATGTGGTTGTATAGTTTTCTCTTCTTGCTGTAGTAATCTAGCCAACTCTATAGGTACTTCACAATCTTCCTCCTTTCCATCCTCGACTTGATAGATCAGATTTTCGAAGTCATAATTGGCAATAGCAGAATTGTTATCAATAGGATCCATAGTGGATGAATATCTGCATTTAGTGATGTGGGTGTGTGTAAGAACACATAGCTTTATTTTTTGATAAAAGGAAAAAATAAAAGAAAGACAAAGAGCACAATATTTACGAAAGCGAGAAACGTCCATTGATTTTATTGAATGAAAATATGCAAATGAAATGACAACCCTAATAAGCATACCATTGTGCCCCGGGCAAGGCACAAGGCTTAAAAGTATTTAGTTGTTCAAAGTTACAAAAATAAATTTTAAAAAATGAAATAGCATTTACTCCTGACTAAAGGAGATAGGAATAACGTCTTCAGCCTTCCAATTGTTGAGTCCATCCCCCATGGTAGGAAAAATCCAATCGTCCAGGTTGTAATCTTCATCATAATCTTCTACAGCATTGACTTGGTCCCTTATGATTCCTCCATGAGTGATATGAGCAGCACGAGCACGACGAACAGCCTTTTGAGATTCTGCAGTAAAACCCAAACCAAACCTGTCAGATTTGTAAGGAATGTCAGGAAGCTGACCCCAAATAGTACAACCACCTTCTTCAACCTTAGCTCTAGCATCTTTGAGGGAAGCCATTGTAGGAGGCACTCTGGTAACCACAAGAACTCTTTTGACAACAGGGGGAGCTTCAGTAGCAGGAACGACCCAAGGAACTACTTCAAATATCTGGCAAGGAGTCTCAACAAATTCACCCTCCATCTCAACATATTTAAAAGTGTTCACATGACTGACCATGTATTCTTCTTCACCATAAACAGTGACAACCTTTCCTTTCACCGGATATTTCAACTTCTGATGTAAAGTGGAAGTCACATCACTTGCCTCATGGATCCAAGGGCGCCCAAGAAAACAGGAGTACGCAGGACGAATATCCATCACATAGAAAGTGGAATCAAAAACTTGAGAGCCTACTTTAACTGGAAGATCCATCTCTCCATGCACCATTCTTCTTGAACCATCAAAGGCCCTCACCACCATATTACTCGGTCTTAACACTACATCATTCAAATTGAGTTTGTCTAGAACCTCCTTAGGTAATACATTTAATGAAGAACCATTATCCACCAATACATGAGACAAAGTAGTGCCCCTACACTCAACAAAGACGTGCAGAGCTCTATTATGATTTCTGCCGGCAGGAGTCAGATCAGAATCATTAAAACCCAAGCCATTATCACTAGTTAGATGAGAACACAATTTTCAAATTGGTCCACAGAGATTTCATGTGGCACACGAGCAGTCTTCAGGAATTTGATTAAAGCCTTGGTATGGGCTTCAGAACATAATAGCAGAGATAGCATGGAGATTTTGGAGGGAGTATGCCCCAACTGGTCAACAACATCATAATCACTCTTGCGGATGATCTTTAGTACTTCTTCCATCTACTTAGAGAGATCTTCACTAACTAGTGCCTCAGCTTGAATAGGTTCAATCAATGGTCCTTTTCCCCGAGCCTCAGTACTTTGCCCAGAGTTAGAGATATGAACTAGAGTAACAGCAGCTTTTGAGGTTTCTTCTGGAGAGAAAATTCTTCCACTCCTGGTAACCTTACTGGATCCAGCAATATTGTCCACATCAAGATTAACATCAGTAACAGGTGCATCAGTCAAATGTTCTTGTTTGACACCATGGATATAAACATCAGAACCATAATTCCAGGGTATAGCTTTGTCAGAAGTGTATGGGATAGGACCAGGAGTAGTAATAATCATTGGAGCCACCTTTGGCTCAAAAATAATCTTCACAGGACCTTTAGAAGTGATCCTCACTGGACCATTGGAAGTAATATTCACAGGAATCTTGTTAACCATAGCCACATCTTCAATTTTCAAATCTTGAGCCAAACCTCCATACAGACTCTCTATAGAAGGGGTCCTTTCAAATAGTGTAGTGTAGTTATCTATCAGGCGTTGAATACCTGACCTCAACCTCCAACAACTATCAGGTTTATAGGCACAGTAAAAACAATCTTCCCTGCAACCCGAAAATAAACCGACTTGCACAAGATTCTTCTTGACAATAGCTAGAGGAGTAGTTATTTCAGCCACATTACGAACATAAACAACCTCATCAACGACATTAACAGTCTTCTCATGTTTAGACATAGGAGCAGTAATCGCATTAGGAGTCTCTAGAGGGTCAAACTCAATTTCTCCATTCTCAATCATATCTTGTATTTTGTTCTTCAACGACCGGCAACTGTTAGTATCATGGTCAGGGCTATTAGAATGATATGCACACCTTGCATTGGGATTGTAACAAGAAGAGGAAGTATTGATATTCTGTGGTGGGTCCTTCAAAGTAATCAATTCTCCTTTCAACATATGCTGCAAAGCCTGAGCCAATGACATATTGAGCTTGGTAAAATGCCTCCTAGGCTTGGGATGAGTATTCTGTTGTTGCTCTTGTGGTGGAGGTGTAGGATTAGAAATCAAAATAGCTCCCACAGATTGGTTACAATTATTACGACCATGCTGGCTATACACAACATTGGATTCTTTCTTCCCAGGAGGGGGCTTTTTGGTGATACTTGAATAAGCAACTATCTGAATCTTTCCACTTCGTATCCCACTTTCCACATGTTCTCCAGTCATTATCAGCTCAGTGAAGCCAGATGATGAGCTTCCGACGAGATGACTATAGAAAGGACCAGTCAACGTAATCATGAACATATCAACTAATTCCCTGTCAGTCAAAGGGGGTTGAACTCTACTTGCCAGATCTCTCCATTTCTTAGCATACTCCTTGAAACTTTCTTTGGCATCCATGGACATGCTTTGGAGTTGCATGCGATTTTGATGCTAAATCAGAATTGTATTGGTACTGCTTATAGAAAGCTTCAGCAAGATCATTCCAGTTGCGAATTTTGGTACTCTCCATCTGATAATACCATTCTAGTTGGGATCCAGACAAACTCTCTTGAAAGAAATGTATCCATAACTTCTTATCAGGAGTATGGGGTTGAATTATTCTGACATAAGACCTTAAATGCAGTTTTGGACAAGACACAAAATCATAAACCACAAAAGTAGGAACTTTGAAACCTATAGGGATGGAGACTCCAGAAATCAAACTCAAATATTCAAAGTCAAACCCATAATTATTTTGTAGTTCCATAGCATTCATTCTGTCTACGAGCATCTTATACTTCTCCTCACTAGCAGGATCATGATAATAGTTCTCCTCAAAATCAGAATCTTCCACAGTGTCATGAAGACTGCCTCCTTCTCCCTCAGAATTTTCAGACTCAAGATTCTCAACCTCTTCTTCTGTCTTGACAGGACCTTTGAATCTTCTACCCAGGTTGATGAGGCCCACTGATTTTCTAGTCTTCTTCTTTTTCTTAGTCAGAAGTGTCTTCAGCTCATCTTGTCCCTTGGACAAGTTCAGGATCATTTCTTGAAATTGTGCATTCTGAGTCTGGAGATCCTTAATAGTTTGTTCGAGAGCCATTTCTGCTGAAATAAACAGCGAGAAGATAAGATACATGTTCATAAGAAACCTGTGATGCAATGATATGGTATGTAGATGCATATGCAATGTTTTCAAGGACCGCAAGATTCAAATTTGTTTAAACGAAAAACAAAAACAAAACTTTATTAGTAAATATTTAATATAAGTTTTGCCCCTTGGGCTTACAAATAAATGACGATAAGATACAAAAGATAAATGTATAGGGTTTTAAGTCTCCCATGGACGCTTCCTCTTTGCGTGGAGGTACTTGTTGAGGTTTTGCTCCTCGTGAAGTTGCCTTGTTAGCTCCAGAATTCTTTCTTGACCGGCTCTGAAATGAGTCTCAAAAGTATCCCTTTACTCCTTCAACTGAATCCAGGATTTCTGCAATTCTTCCAAATCAGTGGGCATGTCTGGATGATGGATAGTATAAGGAACATCTCCTTCAGCAACATGCTCCATAGTGATTGGTAGAACAGCAGGATATGGCATCATAAGAGTCTGAGCACGAGATCGAACCCATCTGAGATAAGGCTCCATAGGAATAGAATACTTTGGCTCCAAAGTGTTATTGTCAATCCTGTTCACCTTGTTCCAAGCTCGTATAAACCTTTGATGGTAACCCTGAAGATCGTTGTCGTAGTCGAACACAATACCCTGAATAAGCATGTCATGAGGACCATTACTCCGAGCATAACCAAACTGACGTAGTGCTAAAGAAGGGTTGTAGGTAATTCCTTCTCTTATGCCAAGGAGTGGCACATTAGGGAATTCCCCACAACGGTCAATGATAGTAACATTCTCCATAGATCGAGATCACCAACGAATGTCTGAATGAGAAAGTGACATGATCCTCTTAGACCACCTGAACCCTTGTTCATTCTTGATCACTAATCGATGAAAGTGAGAAATAAACCACCTAGACAATAAAGGTATGCAACACATCAGAGTTCCCCTCGCCTTCGTAGTACGAGTGTGAAGAGAATGTAGGATGTCTCCAAGTAATGTAGGTACTGGATTACGAGTCAGAAATATGTTGATGGTGTGTATGTCTATGAACTGGTCTGGATTAGGGAACAATACTAAGCCATAGATCAATAGGGCTAGGATCTCCTCAAAAGCATCATAACTCATAGCCTGCAAGAACACTTGAGCTTTATCCATCAATACCTTAGCAAGGATACCCTTAACCTCGCTTCTCGTTTCTAGGACAATGTCTGATTTCTTCAAATGTAAGGCTGCAGCAATGACTTCAAGTTTAGGCTCCTTCTCTAAGCCTGTGAAGGGTCTCTGATCAAGGATAGGTATACCCAGTAGTTTGGAGAACTCCTCCATTGTAGGAACCAACTGATAGTCGGGGAATGTGAAGCAATGATGTTTAGGATCCAAGAACTGAAATAGGACACTCATCATGTCTTCATTGAACCCTGAAGTGACTAGATCCAGTAAGTGACTATGCCTCTTGATGAATTGGGAGTTTTCAGAAACTTGAGAGACCAATTCTTTAAGCTTAGAAGGTATCCCTACAAAGTTAATCCGGATAGTATTCCTATGAGCAGAAGCCATGACCTGCAACAAAGAACAAAGATAAATCCTTTGGTCCTTGAAATGTATAGTGAAAATGCTATGCTTATGATGTCATGATGTCATGATGCTATGCTCAATCACAAACATGTGGCACACACAAACAAGTCACACAATAGCCCTAGGTTTGAAGGCTTGCATGAGGTTTGAAGGTAAGTACCCTCCCCAGAAGTTTAGATGGTTCATCCTGTCCTACAAAAGTAACCAGGTTCTAAGGGATCTCAATATCACTGATCCTTCCCAAGGGTGGTTGTTCAGTAGGCAACTTACTTGCCAACCAAAACCCTCCAAGTTTAGGATCTCAATGAGCGTAGTATCGAGTATCAACCAACTTCAGTCTTCACCAAAGCCGGCTATCTCACTACTTTCTAAAGGCCAAGATGGGATAACTAGGGTTCTAAAAGTCAGTTAGTGTATTGACAACATATGGCAGCCCCATATTATCCTTAACATACTTAAGGAACATAAGCACCAACCAAGAAGTCACACTAACTATGGCCACCATATCAACCATATCGGTATACACCGTACAGTTTCCTTGGTATATTGCCATTTACCTAGGGTACACTAGATCCGGGTTATGATCTTTCACACATAAGCCCAACAGATAAATATAAAGCAAACAAGACAAACAATTTAAGTGATCTAATTCCTAAGGGTACCCCTCTTTTACTTAGTAACTCCCCAGCAAAGTCGCCAGTTCTGTAACACGGTGGGAGAACTGACTTTTAGTCATGTTACGGATAGCAAGAGTCACCACCAACTTTTATTTTATCCAAGTGGAAAGGACATAAAAGAACAGGAAAGACCTATTTTAAAAGATTTGGGTTCGGGGGGTAGGTTATATAAAAGGAAGGTGTTAGCACCCTTTATATCCATGGTTATCCATGGGCTCTTAGTTACTTAGCTCACTTAAATTGTTTTTGGAGAGTGTAGTGTGTGATTAGAAATTTTTCTAAGTACTTTGTAATGATCCTCGTATGGATGTATACAAAGCCTTGTTTTGAAAAATGTTTAGAAAGTGAGGTGTAAAGAGTATTTTGAAATGTGAGCAAGTAATTAAGAGGTACCTACCCTAGATTAAGTCTTTCACGTTCTCGTATGTTATTTTAATGGTAAGACTATTCCTATTATTAAGGAATAGGTATTCATTACCTTGGATGTGTTAAGGGATAAGCGTAGGGTCATCGTATGGTCATAGAAGACAACTTAAGGAATGTCTTTAGCAATTCGTAGGGACTATCATCATTTATTCGAAGGGACAAGATCATTATTCCGTAGGCAACCTCGAAGGGACTTGGTCTTTTAAATTGTAGGGACTATGATGATTTATACTTGAAGGGACTTTGCTTAAGACATCCCTATATTCGAGGGACTTGACCATATTAAAGGCAACCAAGAGGAATACCCTAGGAAGTGCAAGATGGCGATCAAATATCAACTTACGTGTGTGAGTGTTTATTTTCAAATATTTATCTTTTTTAAAGTTAATTATCTAAATTAAATTAATTACAAATAGTTTCCACACCCTATTACTAACCACACAATAAATATAATAAAAATAAAGACGGAAAATAAATCTAGAAATATTACATGGCTTTGGGATAGTTACAATATAATTGGATAATAATAAATAATAATAATAATAATAATAAAGCAAATAAAAGAAATAATAATAATAAATAAAACAATAATAAATATTAGAAAAATAAAGAAAATAATAATGAAGAAATAAAAGAGAAGTTAGAATTTTTTTAAAAGAAACATGTTTAAATTAAATAAGTTAGAATTTTTAGAGATTTTTAAGAAAAATAATAAGTTTAAATAATAATAGAAATAAAAGAATAAGGTATTTATACAAAATAAAAAGTTATTATAAAAAATATTTTAATTAGGGTTTAGGAAAATAAATTAAATTTTTAGAGTTAAACGAAAAATTAGGGTTAGTTAAAGAAATTAGGTTTTTTTTAACATAATTAATTAAAATAAATAAGTTTTTATTTACAAAATATATATATATATATATATATATATATATAAAATAAAAGTTATGTACAAATATATTATAAGAAAAATAAGATTAATTAAAATAAATATTAAGAAAATATAAAGTTTAGTTGTATATAAGAAAACATTATTAGTTTTAGATTTAATAAATTAGTTAATAATCATTTAATTATAAAAAGGAAAATAAGAAAATATATATAAAAAAAATGAGAAAATAACCAAAAAGATAGGACCTGGGAATTGAACCTAGGCCCCTTACCTCCAAAGCATAGCACAAAACCAACCAGGCCAGCATGCGATGGTGATATGATATCACCTTTGGCTAATAATATATGAAGTTTGTTGAGAAAATAGAAATAATAAAAAAATTTGGTCCCAGCCAGATACGAACATGCATCCTTATTCTCACCAAACCAAACACCTTGCCAATAAGCCACATGGGGCGCGTCTGAATATAAACAGCAACAAATAATTATATAGTAAACTTGTTGTATAATGAAAATAATGAGAAAAATAATGGTCACCCAAGTTTGAACTCAGGACCTTCTCTCCACACGCGTACTTTCTGACCACTGGGCCACCAAGCGTTTGTTGATATATAATGGAAACAAGACAATAAAATATTAAAACAAATATTTGAATTCCCAGATGGCGCCAAGCCTTTTCTTCAACCTTCAGCCGTCCAGTTAGCTTTTAGTGACAGTCGTTTGTCACTAAAACTTATAGTGACGATTTTTATTCGTCACTACAGGTCCTGCAATTTGAGAAATTCATAATACACGAAATAAATCCATTCTAATGGTATCAATCAATCAATAACAGTCCTATGGATCCAATTAATTCATCAATTTCATTCTAAATTGTGTCTATCCACGAGTTCCCAAATTCGTCCTCAAGAACCCTAATAATGGTGGTTGGCCCTCCCTGCATTAAAACTCGAATCAAATCACACAGAAACAATGCAGAGATCATAACAAACAAGATTATACAATCAAATTAAAGTTATATAGCATGTATCATAGATATCGAAATTCAAAATTTTCAAGCCATATATGAATTCAGATTATGCATTTGGATGAGTTTTTGATGATGCAAAGCATTGAGATAGCATCAAGGATGATCAAAGATCATGTTTAAACCTTCAAATTGCCTGAAAAACAACAAAATATGAGAATCCGAATTTGAATTTTCTTTGAAAAAGTTGAAGATTGAATGGTGCTCTTGGAGGCAGAAAATTCGTGTGTCATGCTTTGGTTGTCTTCATGTATTTATAAAGATTGAAATTAGGTAAAAAAACTTGTGGATTTGTGGGTTTGTGAAGATTGCTTGATCATGAAGTTTCCTCACTTTCAAATATTCAAAAAATCTCATATAACCTTTCTATTTTTGATCCAATCTGACTTTAGTTGATTTCCAATCATTCTAAATATAATTCAAATGATTTTCAATCAAAGATTTCATGCTTCATTTGACTTTTCATATTTTATATATATTTAAATTGAATTTTAATGAATAAAATCCAAATAAATATAAAATAAACTATAAAAATCTGAAAAAATAATCATTGGGTCATTCATGATGTCATTGTAAGGATTGGATTACAAAATTGCAAGCCCATTTGGAAAAATTTGATTTTAAGACCTCATTTGTTCAATATACCCCTAAAAAATATCCCAACTTTGCAAAGGCATAAATCCCTCAATTTTAAAGCTATGAAGGTGTTCTTGGACATTTTGGAAAGCTTAAAGAGTCCTATAACCAACCTCTTTTGTCTCATGTCCATATCTTTTACCCATTTTCAAATTATGCCCTTTGGAAGATGTTGACTTTTTGTTGACTTTTGAAATGACCTATAATGCTTTAGCTCATACCTTCTAAATGAAGCATTTTTAGTCTTGACTTGTGAGACACAAAGTTGTAAAGAATTCAATTTCCTTCAAAATGAGTTTTGGATGGGAATTTATTGATGAAGCATGTGAATGTTATGGCTGGTCAAAGTTCAGTTGACTTTTCCTTAGAAAACCCTAATTTAGAAACTTTTGATTCTTGATGATCTGAAACTTCCTTGATGAATCATGATCAACCCTTGATCAAATGATTAATTATACTTCATAAACTTGATGTTGGCAAAAAATCTTGAAGTTTGACTTTGATTTGACCACAATTGACCTTAGTTTGACTTTTTAACTACTCTGACTGATTTTTGAATATCTGATCATCTGACTGGGAAAACTTATTGGGAAAGCCTTGAAAATTGACATGGGGATTATTGAATACATGTGGGATGTTATGAATCTAACTTGAGGCCTTGAAACTCATTTTAACCTGAGGAAACACAAAACTCTAGTTTTGGACACCTTGCTTAGGAGGAGGCATTGTCTGAGGAAACTTCCACACTTCTTGACCAATTGGGAGTCTTGAGGAATTTATGATTATTTAGAAGTATTGTCTTGATTTTGGGATGGAAAATTTTGGGGTACAACATTATCCATGGGCTCTTAGTTACTTAGCTCACTTATTTGTTTGGAAATTTTGTAGTGTGTATTTAGAAAAGATTTTCAGAAGTTCTTTGTAATGATCCTCGTATGGATGTATACAAAGTCTTAAGTTTGAAAATATTTTGAAAGTGAGGTGTGAATAAATTTTTTTGAAAGAGTGAGCAAGTAATTAAGTACCTACCCTAGGTTGGTATTTCATATTTTTTTATTTCCTTTCAAGGGTAAGACTGTCCTTACTATTAAGGATTAAGTTGTCATTACCTTAGATGTATTGAGGGACATGCGTAGGGTCATCGTATGATCAATGAAAGCAACTTGTAAGGGTATCTTTAGCAATTCATAGGGACTATCATCATCTTTTCTGTAGGGTCATCGAGGGACAAGATCATTATTCTGTAGGCAACTTCGAAGGGACTATGATCTTATGAACTTTTAAGGGACTTGATAATTTATTTTGTAGGGAAATTTGCTTAAGACACCCCCATGTTCAAGGGAATTGACCATGTTTTAAAGGCAACCAAGAGAGGAAACCCCTTGAAGTTCAGATGGTAATCGTATAACGACCGACTTACGTGTGTGAATATTAATTTCAGATATTTTATCTTATGGATTTAGTGAGCTAGGTCCAATTAATTAAGCATACAAGTCTTTGCTCACCTGTCAATATAGGTGGAGCTCTACCTTGTTTTGTGTCTCCATTGAAGGCTTTTCTTCACCCAGGGTAGTGATGTTTCGAATTTAAGAATCTACGATGACCGAGAAAGACATTCTTCTGACCAAACTCCAATCGCGTCCAATCTGTTTTTTCTTCACAAATAGGACACGCATATTGACCTTTTATGTTGTACCCTGATAGATTTTCGTATGCTGGAAAATCATTAATTGTGCAAAATAACATCGTCCTTAAGTTGAAACTTTCTTTCTTATACCATCATAAACCTCCACACCGTTCTCCCATAAAAACTTTAAATCTTCGATTAAGGGTGTCAAGTATACGACTATGTCAATCCCTGGTTGTTTAGGCCCAAAAATTAACATAGATAACATCATGTACTTACGCTTCATACATAGCCATGAAGGTAGGTTATAAATCATTAAAATCAAAGGCCAAGTGCTACGTGACATACTTTGAAGACCGTGTGGGTTCATTCCATCAGTAGATAATGCCAAGCGAAGGTTTCTTGCTTCTTTTCCAAATTCAGGATAATCATCATCAATTTTCATCCACTATGGTGAATCTGCCGGATGTCGAAACTTTCCATCAATAATTCTTTCATTTTCATGCTAAGTCAAGTGTCTTGAATCGGTTTCACTACGAAACATGCGTCTGAATCTCAGAATTATAGGAAAATACCATAAGACTTTTGTTGGAGAAAACTTCTTCTTATATTGAGAAACACCACATTTAGGACATTCATGTAACACTGCATACTCTTTTTGAAACAAGGCGCAATCGTTTAGACAAACAAGTATCTTATCATAGCTCATGCCAATAGAGCACAACATCGTTTTGGCCTCACATGTTCGATTGGGAAGAACATTATCCTCTGGAAGCATATCTTTCATAAGGGCCAATAACTTTGTAAAACTTTTATCCAACCATCCATTGCCCTCCTTTAAGTTGTACAACTTTAATATCGCATACAATCTTGTGAATTTAGTGAAACCATTATACAACGGTTTATATTCATCACTTACCAAACTCTCAAACATTTTAGGACAATCCTTAAGATCATCTTCAAATGCTTCTGCAATCTCTTCGACTCGATCATAATCATATGTATCTATGTCATTTTCGTTTGAAGCATAGGTCGTATTATCCACTGGTTCAACATTCCCGTTACTTTTCTCACCATCCAAATTCCAACATGTATAACTTCAATCAATTCCATGCCTCTTTAAATGTGATGCCAACTGAACCGCGTCAACCCGACCCACAAAACAACAACCCAAGCAAGGACATCTCATTCGACTGGAGTCTTTAGCATGCTCAACAGAAAACTTAACAAATTCTGATTCCCCAATCTCTTACTCTTTCGACAATCGACTTGAAGACATCCATTTCTTATCCATAGTTATACTAATTAAATTAAACAAAAACAAAAATAAAAAATATTTACCTGTACGGAAACAAACCGAATTTCACACTTTGATCACAAGTAACCCCTATATATAGAAAATTAAATAAGTTAGAAACCCTATCATATCAGTTCATTCAAATCACTACTAATTACAGTGGCGAGAAAGAACAACTAATTACCTATAGAGATGTAAACACCTTCTAGACCCACACAATATCTAGATAGGTTAGAATTACCAAGATACCCCAGTACACGTATCATAAAATTAAATATCATTAATTGACCATTTATGAGTCATAACTTGATAAGTGGCAACATGTAATCACAAACAAGAACCTATTCTTCATGAACTATTACTTAACCAAAGTGTTTAGGTAATTCATTGTTGTCTATATAATATAGTCTAGTTATTTTTTAAACTTATTTTATAACTTACACAAATGAATCATACAGACTACACCAACCTTGTTTCATACTTCCAAACTTTCTAACATGAACAAAATCATTATTTTCTAGTATTATATACAACAACACCAACCTTGTTTCATACTATAACTTTACCTTTTTCTTCATTGCCCAATTCAATTCTTTAGCACTTTTACTCACCCACTTGGTGTCTTAAGGATTGTAAATCTAACACTTTCCTAGTCCATAATATAATTACATTCACAAAATTCCTAATTCCGTCTAAGAATAAGCATGCATGGTGAACATTTTGAACCAAATAAACCATAACAAACATCAGAACAAATAACAACAACAACATTCTAAACCCTAACAACAACAGAACAATGGAGAATAATATCACAAACAGCAGCAACAACATTTCTATGATTAACAAGATCACAACGAAAATCTTAAACTTTTGTCAACGAAAATCTTAAACCCTAATAACAACGACATCCGCAAGAACAATGTATAACAAGAACGAAAACAACATACCTCTTCTTCTTCTTCACGCAACAAAAACCAGCAAGCAAAGAAACTTCTTATTTTTCTTCACGAAAACATAACAAAAACAACAATGTATAACCAACAAGCAACAATGTAATGGTCGAAAGAACAATTGAAAGCAAGAAACAATGTATAACGAAAGCTTGAACACAAGAGAAATGCTTAGAAATGGTCGGAAGAATGATTGAAAGCAAGAGAATAAAATGATTAGAAATGAATAGTAGGGTTTCTGAAAGTTTTGTATTTTAATTAATAATTGACCTTAGAAAGCGCTTTTCTTAGAAAGCGCTTTCTTAGGATTTCTGAATTTTTTATTTATTTTAATTAATAATTGACCTTAGAAAGCGCTTTTCTTATAAAGCGCTTTCTTAGGTTTTCTGAAATTTTTATTTATTGTAATTAATAATTGACCTTAGAAAGCGCTTTTGAAAAAGCGTTTTCTTAGGTCTACCTATAAGAGCGCCTTTTCCTTAGAAAGTGCTGTCTTAGGGTGGAAGTTAGTGCAATATTATTTTGGTATGTTTTTGCACTAACTTCCACTGGTGGAGGTTGTACTTACAAAGTGACATTTTGTGATTTTCCTTAGAAAGCGCTGTCTTAGGGTGGTTTATGATTTTTTTTAAAACATCAAAAATAATAAAAGGGGGGTCAAACCCATGCCCTTGAGGTAGAGAAATGCATTATATACGCGCATTAACCACTGGGGTGGTGATACATCCATGAATTAAACTACAAAGATAACTATATATTGGTTCCTGGAAAGAATATTATTAATTTTAGGCTTAATTAATCTTTTAGTCCCGTAACTTATTTTAGAGTTTCTATTTGGTCCCACAAATCTAAATCGTAACAATCTAGTCCTTTAACCATACTCCGTTAGCCAATTAAATCCATTCTGTTAATTTAAGTGTATCACCGTTAGGTAGTACACATGTGGCATTGTTATGTGATGATTTGGCAATTTGACATTTTTATTTTAGAAAGTGAGAAGAACCACGCTTAGTATTCCATTCCATACACATTTTAGAACCTAGATTGTGAACTTTTGAAAAACCCTAACCTAGAAAATGCGATAGTGTAAGCTGAAGAAGAATCCACCATAGACGGAGGTTGAAGACGATTGTTGTAGACGAAGAAAAGGATAGTGTAAGCTGAAGAAGAATTCACCATTTCACTGTAAGTACCTCATTCTTTTGTATGGCTTTAAATCACATGCATGAGCTATATAGTTTCACTCTCTTCTACTGGTAGTATCTCATTCTTTCATTATTTTCGTTATGTTGTTCTTAGGCAATTAATGATAGGTTTGAGTGTGTTATTCACCATAGGGGTATGTTTGTGGAGTTTAACAGACACAGGTACAAGGGTTTGGAGGAGGTATGGGATGTTGACCCTGACATTTGGAGTTATTTTGAGGTATTGGGTGGGTTAAAAGACTTAGGGTATCCTAAAGTTAGTAGTATGTGGTATTATGATGCATTGGCTAATAACAAGTTAGTGTTGTTAGAAGATGATGAAAGGACAAGTAGGATGAGAACTATTCCTTTAATCAATGGGAGTGTGCATCTATATGTACTGCATCCAGTATGTGGGGAAGAGGAAATACTACCAATTGAACACCAAGTAGGTCCCACTGATGAAGTAAATGACACTTTAGATGAGACAGAGGATGATTTAAGTAATGAGGTGAAAGGTACTTTTAATGATCTGGGGACCATTGAAGATTTGAATAATTTAGGTAACAATGAGGGGCCCACAGTTGATCAAGAAGGTGCATTTGAGGATGTTAATGTGGATGGGACCACAAATGTTGACCTTGAGAGGGACCAAGATGTTAATGTGGATGGTAATGTGTCTGAAGAACCAGTAATGGATATTACTTTAGCTGTGAGCATTGACCAAGATGAAATATTGGATGGTAAACCTTATTTGGTTAGTGTTTAAACTGATTGTAACATAGGAGGTGAGGGACCAAATTTTAACAAGGAAGGCGAGGGACCTGATTGTAACAAGGAAAGTGAGGGACCAGATTGTAACAAGGAAAGTGAGGGACCAAATTGTAACAAGGAAGATGAGGGACCAGATTGTAACAAGGAAGGTGAGGAAGCAGATTGTGGTATCAGTGAAGATGATAGTGTTCTGAAGGATTTATTTGAGGATTCTGGTGATGATGTGAATGGAATAGCTGAAGGTATTTCTGTTGATACTGAAGATACTAGAGGAAAATGTAAGGTCAAGGCTAAGAAGAAAGGCACAAAAAAGGGTAAGAGGTGTAAGAAGGGTAAGAAGAAGGGGAGACCAAGGAAACAAAAGGTGGTGGAAGATACAACTGAGTGTAGTGGTTTATTTGCTGGTAAAGATGAATCTAAGGTTTCCAAGGAAAACTTTAATGGATTGAGTGATATTGAAGATTATGACACTGATGAGTTACCACTGGCTTATGATAGTGAAGTTGATGAGATAGTGAAAGAAGATTTTCCAACATTCGAGCTTCCAAAAGGTATGGTTGATTACATGTGGGATTTAGGGACTTATTTTGCAACTAGGGAAGAATTTAAAGAGGGTATCAGAACCTATGCTATTCATTCTGGTAGAAATTTGTTATTTAAGAAAAATGATAAGAGGAGGATGAGAGTTATAGGTAAGAAGCATTCAAGCATCTATGGAAGATCCCACCAAGATTCTGGAGCAAATCAAGGTTCACAACTAGTCCTATGTGTGACACTTTGGTCAACAATATGTCAGAAGCTTTTAATTCAGTGTTTGTAGCTGCTAGGGCCAAGCCCATTGTAACCATGCTGGAAGAGATTAGAGTCTACCTGATGCAAAGGTGGGAATCTAACAGACAGAAAATTAGTAAATATGAAGACACCATCCTGCCCAATATAAAAAAGAAATTGGAAAAGGAGTCACAAAGAACCAATAATTGGCTAGTCAGGTATACATTATTTTAAGTAGATTTATAGGTATACATTATGATACGTAGATTGTTAGGTATACATTGTTTTAACCTGTATGTATTGGTATTAGACGTTCAAGAGAAGTAGAATATAAGGTAAGGCATACATATGTTATTGAAGAAAAGTATTATGTTCATCTGTCAAAGAAGAAGTGCTCATGTAGAAGATGGATGTTGATTGGATTACCCTGTTGTCATGCCATAGCATATATGAAGGATCAAAGGTTAGAAGTAGATGAATTTGTGCTTGATTACTACAAAAAAGGAATGTTATGAGGCTTGTTATGCACCAGTGATTTATCCAGTCAATGAACAATCACTTTGGACCAAGACATATGTTGTTGACCTCCAGCCACCCCCTATCAAAAGGTAGCCTGGTAGGCCAAAGAAGAAAAGAAACAAAGAGGCTGGTGAACAAGTAAGGAGTGCTACTCAACTTAAAAGGGAAACGTTTGGTGTTAAGTGCAGCAGGTGCCATAAGGATGGTCATAACAAAGAAACCTGCAAGCTTCCAACAACAAATGCTGAGGCTACTCCAACTGCTGCTAATACACTGTCGCTCCCGGGATTTTCATCCTAGTACAAACGCGAAAGTGGCACGGAAAGGGTAGAGTCGCTAGCCAAGAATTTTTATCCCGAAGGAACGGGAAAGGTAATGCTGCACAAACCTGAGGAAGAAAGAAAGGACGAGACCTTGCGAACCAAAGATCTGGGTTCGGGAGTCGGTTACGACATGGGAAGGTATTAGCACCCAGACCGTCTGTCGTACCCGACGGGATCCACACTTGCTTGTTTGTTTCAAAGGAGGTGAAAGAATAAAGCTGCTGAAGAAAACTGCTGACTGGAATAGAAATGAGAAATGGAAAAGAGAAGACAAAACGAAAAGAAAGAATGGGGAAAATGTAGGGAAAATGAAGAATGTGCTCGAGCGGGCCCTACCCCGCTGCCTACGTACCTCATCGGGAAAATGAGGATCAGAGTCGACGTAGTTCGCCTAACTAAGGCGGGAACTATTTTGTGTTTTTTAGGATGACGTTGCCATAGCTCTAGCTCAGGTGTTACCGGCTCTGACTCGAGGGTGTTTACCGTATCGCTGTTTGAACTGTCGAGGCAAGTCGCATTCGTCCGCAAAGAGTAGGAGATGAGAAGAGAAGACGCGATGTCTTTGTTGATTGTCTTTTAGAATAAGTGTTTTGAGTTCATTGTTTGTGAATATCCTCATACTAAGACTTATCCATCGTGGTAGATAACTTACACCTCGCCCCGAGACAGGACGTGCATAAGTACTCCACAACAAAGTATCATGTTGTATGAGAACATTCAACCTTTATTAGGTATTTTATTATTTTCTTTATGAGATGAGAAAGAAGGACTCAAGTCGGAAAAGGACAAACTAAGGGGGACTAAGACACAACCCTAAGTCATTTATTCAATGCAAAAGGAGGTCCTAATGGTTAATGCGGTTTCTAATCCTAATTAACAAAAGGAAAAGAAAAAGGAATAAAATGCAACTTACTTCCTAAGGAAGTTAAGTTGATTCTAGAGAACAAAGGGGAATCTTACCAAACACAAACATGAAAGGTAAAGGAAATAAATGCATAAAGAAATGCATAAAAGAATTAAAAGGATAAGGTGTAAGGAAACATACCTCAACCTCCCTACAAAATAATGGTTAGTGGTGTACATTTAATAAAACGGATTGAGGTAAAAACATACCAAACAAATCCTAAGGAAACTTGGACCTAAACTAGACTCAATCTTGAGTTTAGGGTACCTACACTAGGCTAAACTAAAATTCATCAGCTATTTACAACACTTAAACACACAATCAGCTATAAGAGAGAACACACAATACAAACAACATACAACAGCTATCAAACAACATGAAGGTAGGTGTAAAAAGTCACAAACAACATGAACTACACAACAAGCAACATACATTTTACAGCTCCTATATGCAAAGACAGCTATGACATGTGAAATGCAGCTTTGATTAATTTCATTTTTAATGCACAAACTCAATCATGAAATGCTCAATTAACATGAATATGCAATATGAATATGGATCAAGCACATAATTGAATGTCATGATTGTTTTTTGAGGGATTATGCAAGAATGCACCACATGATTTATTATGCAACAAGTATGCAAAAACATGAACATGACATATGAACATAATGAACATTGATCATGAATATGCAACATGATACATCAACAAGAATGCCAAGCTTAATGCAAAATTCAGAATTGAATTGATGTGAATGATGTGATCAAACATGCAACCAAATGCAACCAAATGCACATACATACATGGTTATGTGAAATGCAACATATATATATTGATACAATGAAATGAAAATGAGTTAACGAAACATGCAAAAGATGTAAAAACAGAATGCAACATGATTATTTACATGACAAAAGGTGCATGGACATAGCAACAATATGCAATGAGCCAATTCATGCACAAACGAACACATAAATGCAAAATATGTGAAATGGACGGAAGCGTGTCGAAACGACTCGAAATGGAGGAATGAGATGTCAAAATTAATCTTGAAAATTCCCTAAAATCAGGACATATCAATCTATGGTGGTAAAGGGAGAAGTAATGCCCAAGAAAGAGGGAAAAATACTTCTTGCAATCGACTTATTTCCTAAAGCTCCTAATGCAACTATTATCTAGTGAGCAAAAAGTTTACACCTAAAAGCCATAATCTAAACCTTAATGGCACCTAAAATAAGCTATAATTCTATCTACGAACAAACAAAGTGATCAAATCGTAATTAAGACGAAATTAAACGGTCAAGCGCATACACAACGATAAACACACGAAGAATACCGTCATGGCGAGATGTAGAGAATAAGTTAAATCAAGAAGCGGATTTAGATCACCAACCTACAAAGCGGAGGATTGCTTCGGTGAGTGTTACGATGTAGATCGGAATGCAAATGGAGAAGAAAACTGGAGAGTCGAAGCTTCGATCCGCGAATGTGCAAAATAAATGTGGTTGATGGTGCTTCTTGATGAACACTTGATCAATAACCTCCAATAAGCTCAAATATCTTCCAAAATCAGAATTGATTCTTCAAATAAGCTTCACAATGAGATGATTAATGGAGGTTTTAACTTCAAGTTCTTCAAATTCCAATGAAGAATTTGAAGAACTTCTAGAACGAAGCTTTGGTGAGAGGTTGAAAATGGTGGAAAAATTTGAGAGAAGAATGAAAGAGATGAAGTGAAAATGATGAAGAATAGTGAAGAAAAAAAATGAATGAGACCTTTAGCTTTGGGATGGTTTAGGTTTATATAATGTGTAAGCTTGACATGAGGTTTGGGTTTGGAGGTTGCTTAGGAGTTAGGTTAGGTTTGGAGTTAGTTAGGACTCTAGAGAGTTCTAGAGTATTCTTTGGAATATTCCTTAGAATATTCCTTGAAATATTCTTTGGAATAATCTAGAAGGTGGTAGAAGATGGTGAACTGGCTCTTCTAGAACTTTCACACTTGAGCTGAATCCAATGTGCATTGGAGCATGTTACTTGTGGTGAGGACAAGTGGAATGAAGGTGCTGCCTGTTTGCAACTCAATTGACCAATGATTGATGCCTCAATGTTTTGCTCAATACATGACAATTATGGCGGTGGTATTTGCAGCCAATTGCAGCCCATATGCAATGCCTTTTGATGCCAAATGCATTTATAACATGAACCAACCATAAATCAACTTGAAATTCCATGAAAATGCAAAAAAAATGCAGAAAAAACTGGTTTTTCTACAGCATGCGTCGATACATAGCCTATGCGTCGATACATAGCCACATGATGCATCAATACATAGCTCGGATGCGTCGATACATAAGTTTTGGAGTTCAGTATGTATCAATACATAGGCTTATGCATCGATAGATGGGCCCTTTATACGTTGATTCATAAGTCGTATGCATCGATACATAGCCTGCTATATTGCCTTGTTTTTGCCCAAACTTGGAACGATCATATCTCCCTCAATTTTGATCCTATGAAGGAGTTCCACATATGGATTTGAAGCTTAGGATGCCCTCTTTCATTTTCTCAAGGTAGAATTTTCATAGGCCTCTTATTTTGGGGAAAAACCTCTCTTGAAGTGGCTACAAAAATGACCAAAACTTGCCATTTTTGGAAACCCAAATTTTCCAAAAATGGTAAGTTTTAGTTTTCTTGATTTTTCATGATCCCTCCATCATTTCTTGATTAAATTTGAACCCTAGGATCCTTGTAACCCTAATTTCATGATTTTGATCTCAAAAAGTCAGGAGTTGACTTTTTCTTCAGCATGGTTGACGTTTCCCCAAATCCCTGATTTTCAGTCATCTGGCCAATTGAACCTCTTCCAAAATGAATTTGTGGATGAAATTTGAACCCTAGGCACTATGTTGAGAAGCTTTGTGGCCCTTTGATTGCCTTTGTATAGCCTTAAATTTCTCCCATCATTGATCACATACCTATGCCTTAGCTATGCTACACATGATGCAATGTTGGTTATTTTATTAATTTATGTATGCTAAATGCTATGCAAAATGTTGAGGGAATGAGAGGGAAAATTTTGGGGTGTTACAGATGCCCCTATTCAATCACTGTAGACTTGAATGGATGATTGCAGTTGCTTTTAGACGTTTGAAGTATACAGGGATTAAATACTACAAACAACCGGAAAATTTGCACTCGGTGGAAGAAGAAGAAGAAAAGGGAAATAAACCCAACCATCTGAACTCTGCTCGGGGAGAACTCTGGTGTGAAGAATAGTGAACCAGTGAATATTTTGGAATAACGCTAGGAGATTGCCGATTTTCCACGCTACAGGTGGACTTTTGTTGGGCTATTAATGACGTGTCACATAACGGGTGGTCTTCTGAATGCTTTGCCACACTACGAGGACTTCAATACCTTGCCACTCCATAGGGGCTACTGCTTGTTACAGGAGACTTTTGATACCTTACCACCCTGAGGATGGACTTTTGCTCACTATGCGGGGATACTCTGCCCGCTACGGGGGACTTCTGCTTGCTACGGGAGACTTTCATAAATTTTGCCACACTACGGGGGCACATTGCTCAGCTACGGGAGACTTTCAGAAAATTTGCCACACTACAGGGGCACATTGCTCAGCTACGGGAGACTTTTGCTCACTACGGGAGACTTCAATATTTTTCCACACTACGGGGGTTGTTGCTCGCTACTGGAGACTTTTGCTCACTACATGAGACTTTTGCTCACTACGGGAGACTTTGCCACACTACGGGGGACTTCAATTTCTTGCCACACTACGGGGGCTGCTGCTCGTTACGGGAGACTTTTGCTCACTACGGGGGACTTTTTCCCACTACGGGGGACTTTAGAATTTTTCCACACTACGGGGGCTGCAGCTCAGCTACGGGAGACTTCTGCTCACTACGGGAGACTTCAATATTTTGCCACACTACGGGGGAAGATTGCTCACTACGGGAGACTTTTTTCTCACTACAGGAGACTTCAATTTCTTGCCACACTATGGGGGCTATTGCTCGCTACTGGAGACTTTTGAAATTCGCCACACTATGGGGGAAAATTGCTCACTACGAGAGACTTTAGGAATCTGCCACCCGGCGGATGGACTTTGGCCAGTCTGCGGCTGGACTTTAAGAATTTGCCACCCAAAGGATGGACTTTGGCCAGTCTGCGGCTGGACTTTAAGAATTTTCCACCCAGAGGATGGACTTTGGCCAGTCTGCGGCTGGACTTTAGATACGTTGCCACGATGCGGGTGGACTTTGGATATCAACCTTGGATTGAGCACGCATATGTTGAACTGCATGACATGATGCCCCATGACACTGGGGGATAGGTACAAAAGGAATTCCTGACGCAAAAATAATAAATCCTTGCTGACTCTGTGGGGAATACAAATGATTGCCGATATTTCTGCTGGAGAAGAGGGTGACTAGTCTGTCTTGACTTATTAACTTTTCCAAAAATAAATTGGACTTTAGATTTGAAGACTCTGCTAGGGGACACCTCAACTGCTGGAGATTGAATCTCACCCCTAAGACTCCGTTGGTGATTTGCAACTTTTCGACTTAGCTGGGAAAAGACCTGTCAAGGCTCTGTTGAGGACAACTCTATGTCTATCTGAATTTTCCGAACCTCTGTGAGGAGGGAAACCGTTGAGCCGACTGCCAGGGATTCCTGGATTCTTGTAAGAAGTGTTTCACTACGGAAAACGACTCTTTCTAGGGATAATACTTATTGCTCTATTGGGGAAGAGAAGGATTTGGTTTGAGATCTGTTGGGAAATAAGATCAAGGAAATCAACTGAAGAAAAGTTTTGCGACTTTACTGGGGATAACGAAGTTGAATTGTGTCCTTCTTGAGGAGGAAAGACTTCTCGTCGTTTCGTGCTATGGGTCACTTGCTTTGATTCGTGCTTTACCTTAAGATGATTTTACAAAAGACTTGGTGTCTTTAAACTCTTCAGGAGTATAATTTCCCCGGTATTCCGAACTTCTGATTATCTGTCTTCGGTAAAGAATGAATCCTCGTGCGATTGGGGTGGCTTACCCCAAGATGAGTCTTTGACCAATTGCTCTGGGAGAGATTTGAATCTCGAGGTGATTGCCCTAGGTTGGCTGAATTTTCAAGAGATTGCTCGATGTAATTGCCCCGGATTGGCTGGCCTTTACCATGACTGGTTGTGAAAGTCCCTACTCAATGGAGCTTTCTCAGAAAAGTGTACCTTGACGTGATAGTCTTTCAAAAGTTTTAGACTTCTCAACTTGGCAAGCTTAAGCTTATGGACTGAATTTCCACATGCGAGCTTTTTATGATGCTTAACAAATGTATAAAAGCAAAAAATGTTTATTTTTAGAATGAAAATTCTAATGCAACACACATGTTAATCTTGAAGTCTTTATTGAAAAGGTGTCTCAAACCTTTGTGAGCGAATCACTGGTTAAGATACGCCATTATTTATTTTATGAAAGTATGTACATACAATACCAACAAGGATCTTTTAGCACAAATCATAGGAGTTAGGAACGCGGTCTCGTGGTAGTACGCTCTCAAAATAACCCTGTTTCAGTTAGGACTTTTGAGGGTTGTATCGCGGTCTGGTTCACGGTTATAGAAACAAAGGATATAAGCTCGAAGTTTATATGTCCCCACCCCTCTTCGTGATGTTCTCCATTCCTATGTTCAACTAATTTTCGCAAGCGCCCACCTTTCATAAGGGTTTTGTGATGGTTGAGGAACCATTGTTGCTATCAGTTCAAGTACCAATCAGGTTTTCGTTTGGGGCCAGTCACCCCTTTATCTTTCGTGCCTGTGTCACATGACTTTATTCTTGTTTGAGGATCTTTCTTGTGTAATCCTTTCCGTCTTTCGCTTTTGCGTTATTTTGCTTATCCCTAACTTTTTCCTGGACTAATTCTTGTGAATCTTTGATTGTGAAGTCCAGCGGGATGCCCTAATTTTTTTTCTAAGTCGCTTGTTTTCAAGTTTCGACTTAGCGGGCTTTTCATTTCTTTCTTTTTTTGAACAAATCGTGTGACACTATTTGTCTTGATTGCTTTGCGAGGGTTGTGACTGACTCATTCTTTAGTCGACGAAGGATAACCATTGTGGCTTTCAATATTTGGGCCTCTTGATATGGATAACCATTGTGGTTTCTGGTCTTTGGACCTCTTGATTAGCATAGTGGAATGAAAAGGATCCTCAAATGCACTCCTTTATGAAAGTCTGAATGCTTGGACCAACTAGTTGATAACTACCCTGCCCCTGGATTACATGTAAGGGTTTTTTCATGTAAGAAGAAACTCCTACTTCAAGGCTCAAAGGGGTTAGCGAGGGTCTATCTCCCTTATATCTCAAGTGTTTAGGGATTTGAAACAAAGCATGTACTTCGTCAACAGGGTCTTATTCGAGAGCACGCAATTAGAGATTCTTGCGTTTTAGTTTCATCATTCTCCTTTATAGAGTTTAAGCACGACAATTGGTATTGCGATGTAAACATGAAAAATTATAAGTAAATGTGAATGAATTACTTCAAGAGAAACATGTGAGTTTTATTATTGATAACATTCAAAAGCAAACAACTTTGATACATGTATACAAATGTTTTACAAATAAAAGGAACTACAAATGGAAATGCAGTAAAGAAGCTGAATATTGTCGTTGTTGAGGAGGCTTGACTCCGTTTGGACCTGTCAGTCTTGGATACTTTCAGTGATCAATAGCTCTTTCACAGACTTGTAATCTTCAAGTTGCAGCCGTATACCCAACCATGGAAATCATACCTCCTCTTCTATTTATTCTGACTCTGACACGAGACGTCTGAAGGAAAGAGTAAAGCTGGGGAGTAAAGTTGCCCCATAAGGTTGCTCGGAAAGACTTGACGATCTTCTGCCTACGTATATCCATTGACCAATGACCAATGAAGAATCAGAGCGACTTAGTTCCCCTCAACAGGGAAGACAAATGCATTGAAGAAAAACAAACAAACAGTTGCCATTGCTGATAGTATCTGAATACTTATGGCTTTATTTTCTTCTTGAAGACTCCATCTTAATGTGGACCATCTGGTAAAACAACCGTGACACCATCTCCGTTGTGATTAGGCATTGGGTTTTGGAGTACATTTGGGAGAGGAGCGAAATTGATTGATTTTGAGTCAATTAGGTCCTGTACCTTGTTCTGAAAAGCCCAACATTTCTCAATATTGTGCCCCTGGGCACCTGAATGGAATTCACATCTGGCATTTGCATCAAAATTTGGAGGTAGATTATCAGGAGAAGGAGCTCTCATGGTACGAAGCTCGACCATGTTCAACTTTAGTAGCTCTGGAAGCAATACATCATATGGGCATGGGATGGGATCAAGTTTGCGGTTCCTCGCTCTTGTTCTTTCCTGATTTGGTCTATGTGCTTGATATTGTTGACCTTGAGGTTGTTGAACCTGTGGCATAATAATTACTGCAACTGTTTGGTAGTAACCTTGAGAATAACCTCTGTCTCGGCCCCTATACACAACATTGGTCTCGCCTTTTCTTCGTCTTTGGCCATTGCCAAAAGGCTTTTTCACACCTGAAGAACCAACACTATTTGCATCCTGGATCTTCCCCAATTTCAGGAAATTTTCTATCCTTTCTCCAGGGATGACAATATCATAAAAATCGATGGACGAGCAAGCGGCCAAACAATCCAAGTATGCACCTTGCAAGGTGCCCATAAACATGTCTATCATTTCCCGATCGAGCAATGGAGGTTGAACCTGTGCACCCAATTCATGCCACCTCTGGGCGTACTCCTTAAAGCTTTCCTTAGGTTCTTGAGACAAGTTCTGCAACTGAGTGTGGTCTGGAGCCATATCTATATTGTATTGATACTGCTTGAGAAAAGCTTCAGCTAAATCTTTCCAGCATCGGATAGAGACCCTGCTTAGCTTCATGTACAAGCTCAATGAAGCTCCAGATAGACTATCTTGGAAGAAATGCATCCAAAGTTTCTCGTCATCAGTGTGAGCCGAGATTCTTCCAAAGTATGCGTGAATGTGAGTTTTAGGGCACGTGTTGCCGTTGTACTTGTCAAATGATGGCGCCTTGAACTTAGGAGGGATTCTGACTCCTGGCACTAACCCAAGACTGGTTACATAGATGCCTAGGGAATTCTGACATTCTATGGCCTTAATCTTCTCCGCCAGCTCTTCATACCTTCGATTGTTGACCTCATTCATGTTACTCATATCAGCATCCAGTAGAGTGAACTGGTCCTCTTGCGTGTCTTCTAAAACCACATTATGGGCTGCAGTCCAGTTAGGATTTGGCTCTCCGTTACGGGTAGCGCCCGGATCCATATTCTCAGTTGGTGTTCCGGTATTAGCATTATTAGCATTTTCCTGGGGTTTCTCAACCATCAACCTGAGATGCTCTTGATTCCGAGCAATGTCGGTCATCATTTCCATGAACTGATCCATTCTCTGTCGAAGCTCATTGAGATCGTTCTGCATTCGTTCAGCCATTCTTACTCGTTTTTTTTGTTGGATACCGATGAACGCGTTGACCAACTATATTGCCTAAAGATGAATAAGTTAGGAAGTCCGGATAACCTGTAAAATGCAAAATATGCAAATCGTGCAGTAAATGCATATGATATGTTCATGAGGATGCAACATGCATCCCTGCAAATGAGTAAACATGTGTTAGTAATGCAAGCATGCAGAGGATGTTATGTAATGCACTGGCATGTGATCAAAGGTCTGGCGATCACTGGTCTAATGTTGGTGCTGAGAAGACAGTCATGTGCTATTGAAGAGTCATAATAACAGTACCACCGAAATCCCGAATGTCAGGACCAAAGGACCATGTAGAACTTGATCATTATACTGAATAATGCTGGCAAAACGGGTATGTTGGAAGTTTCAGGGTTTCTACAAAACTTGTAAACCCCTCCCATCTCACGGGTATGCTACTCCAAGTCAACATCACGGACTCTCAAAGCCAGATAGCAATAATACGTTCACCATTTCCGAGAAATGGCTCGTGACCAAATCAGGGAATTGGTTTGGCATTATATACTACCCAGGGAGGTCTCAGCTGAGTACGGGGAAAACAAGCATCCCTCATAAGTCCCCAGCTTATGGCACTGAATCGAGAAACAATAGTACATTCATCCCGAAGGGTACAATACTATTGTCATACGAACAATTTGCCTTGACTGGGTTCCTATGAGAGAACCAGACCATCCTATGCGAGTTCCCAGTGGGCCCTCAGATGCGAGTGGGTTTGCCAAAAAATGTGGTCTGCCACTGTCATTCCTGGAGAGGGATGTTTCCACTAAGGTCCTCGATGATCAGTCACCAGATGCACATAACTATCGAGGTCGTACCCTGAAGTGGGGTAATCCACACAAAAACTATTTCCAAGACGGTCAAAATCTGGGTGTGGAGAACATCGCCACTCATCATGGTGAGATACCATGGAAGTACAATGTCTGTCTACGCTAATCATATGGTGCACTCAAGCCGGGTGTTTGGCTTATCTCACAGTAACTCCCAACCCATAGAAAAAATGAAACCAGCAAAGCCAGACGGTCCAGTACAATATGATGCATGGAAAATAAATACTGAAAGCAGTAAATAAATGCTGTAAAGTAAATTGTAAATGAAACAGTAAATAAACACACAGCGACACACATGTAAACACCCAAAGAAACAAAAGTAAACAGGCGCTAGGGTTGACTCTGACAGGGGAAACCAGAGATTCTGGGTTCGATCCCCAGCAGAGTCGCCAGCTGTCGCTCCCAAGATTTTCATCCTAGTACAAATGCGAAAGTGGCGTGGAAAGGGTAGAGTCGCCAGGCAGGCATTTTTATCCCGAAGGAACGGGAAAGGTAATGTTGCACAAACTTGAGGAAGAAGGAAAGGACGAGGCCTTGCGAGCCAAAGATCTAGGTTCGGGAGTCGGTTACGACCTGGGAAGGTATTAGCACCCCAGACCGTCCGCCGTACCCGACGGGATCCACGCTTGCTTGTTTGTTTCAAAGGGGGTGAAAGAATAAAGATGTTGAATAAAACTGCTGACTGGAATAGAAATGAGAAATGGAAAAGAGAAGACAAAACGAAAAGAAAGAATGGGGAAAATGTAGGGAAAATAAAGAATGTGCTCGAACGGGTGTCGCTCCCTGGATTTCCATCCTGGTACAAACGCGAAAGTGGCACGGAAAGAGGTAGAGTCGCCAGCCAGGCATTTTTATCCCGAAGGAACGGGAATGGCAATGCTCAGGTGTTGCAGGCTCAGACGACGAGTGTGTTACCGTCTTACAAAGTGACAAGTAGGAGCAAGTTCGCACGTAAAAAGTGAAGGTGATGAGAAGAAAAGTCCTGAAGGAGATACGCTTATTGTTTGTCCAGTGTTTTTTATGATTTTTCTGCTTTGAAGTTTGCATAGGTAAGTGTACCTAAGTCTTACTTAACAGGATGTGTACTTCTTACATCATCCCGAAATGGAATGCGCAAGAGGCACACCTAGCTATGGAGGAAATCCCCAAATCTAGTCCCACAAGTGAAGGCTCAGACACACTGACCTACTGGCATTTATTAAGTGTTTTTTGTTGTTTTTGGTTAAGAAGTGTTTTTAGCTTTTCTTTGTGAAGTAATCTCATGCTGATACCTATCCACCACAAGGGATATCCGACACCTCGCCCCGAAATGGAACGCGTGCAAGTATCTCATAGCAAAGTCTCGTGTCACATGAGAAGACTCATCAGTTATTAAAGTGACTTAAAGTTAAGTTTGAAGATGAGAAGAGAGAGCACCAAAAGGATCTCAAAGGTAAAAATCTAATGGGGAAGACTAATCCTAATGTTATCATGCAAAGGTGGTCCTAAGTTAGTGAGGCTTCAACTGTCCTAAAGAAGAGAAAGAAAGAAGAAGAGGAAAGGAGAAGAAGCCAGACGAAAGATGGCCTAAGCACATCACAACAAGATAAGAGAGCATAAAAAGAAATGGAGGAAGAAGTTGAGATGAAGAAGAAATAAGTGTGCAAGTGAAGAAAGAGAAACATCAGGTAACCAGACAATCGCAAGCAGAGCCTACATGAGGCATGAATAAAATCGAGTTTCAGTGGTACCTAACGGAGAAGGTCTGTTGCCTCTTCAATAATGCACAAAAAAAACTCCAAAACACTTGTCAGAAGCTTCACCATTAATCCTCAAGTGTTCAACATCATAAATCAACACGGTTAATTCAATCGAGATTCTAGCAAGTAAGCTCAAATAACATTCAACTAAAATTCTATCTACAATTTCCTAATCAAATCTAATTAGAAAAATTAACAAAAAATTAATCAAGGTTCTAAACAAATTAATATTAAGAATTAACAATAAACAATTAACACATTATCAAAAATTCTAATCAAAATTATTTACAAAGTTGTCAAACAAAAAGTTATTCACAAAAATTTGCAAAGTTATTAACAAGTTTTATAAATAAATAAATGAATAAAAAAAGCCTTGAACCAAATATCTTCTAGCCCAACAACCATTATTCTCTTAACATTGTGTAGTCCAATAGCACATATTGGTAACTAAGACTCATGATGAATCACCATATAGTAAAGGAAAATTTAATTGAGCAACACAATTTACCATAAACTAAGTGAACTTGATATCAATACATCAGTCCTTTACATGCTTATTTTCCAACTTTTGAATTACATAGCATTTAATTGGATAAATCCGCCAGAATTGTAAAACAACAGTCAACACTACAAGGATCAAATGAAAACAAATTTTAAATAAACATGTAACTCGAAGAAAGACAACCAGAATTGCAACAGTGGAGGATCAAATCACTTATTCAAATTCACCTTTAATAATAATAATAATAACCTATATGTATAAATAAACTATAAAAAATGAAAAGGTAAAAAATAGAAACAAAATTGACATTTTATCACTTTATCTCACGTGATTTTTTTCTTTACTAAAACTAATAATGAAGAGAAAGGTATAGTAATGATAAAAATACTTCACATTTAATTTGAGCCATCCTCTTAAATATTTCATATTTTCTCTAATCATTCTTGTTCTCCATGTTTAGAATTTTCATTAAAACCAAAACAAGAATCAAGCACACACATAATTAACATATAAACAGATCAACAACAACAACAATAATAAATAAATAAAAAGCATCAGTTCAAAATTAAAAGGAAAATATACAGTAATTATTCACAACTAGAAGCACACTAGAGTATCTACATAAATTACCAAATCAAAACCAAATGGAAAATAAACAAGCAAACCAAAATTAAAGACATAAACGACACAGTGGGAGCAACACTGCAAGTTGCAGCAGTACAAGGACAAAAAAAAAACACAACCTGCAAGCTTGCAAATATGCAGCCGAATTCGGTACAAACAAACACTTAGAACCAAGAAAAACGGCAGTAAAAAAAACAAAAACCAGCAGTTGTAATAACAACAATCAGTATCAACAAATAACCAATAGCAAAGCTTTCAAAACTCACAAAATCGAAGTCAAAACAACCAAAAAGAACACTACGAACTTGAAATTTCGTTGCTGCTGCGAATAGAGTGTTCGTCAAGCCCGTGTTATTGTTATCTGAAGTTTGTGTTTATAGCGTTGCTACCTCCGAGTTTGAGAATATTGACATTGTTTTCGTTCAGATCAGCGTAACAGATTGTGGTGTCGTTGATGCTTCTGGTAGCAACCATTGTTGTTGATGGTCATGTACGAGGAAAACACAATTGTTGGTTAAGATCGGGTGCGGTGCTGATAGAATAAACTTAGTGAATCTCAGTTATAAAGGCGCATGATTCAGTGGTGTTGTTAGGTATATGGTGGCAATGGTTGTTAATTGTTTTATGGCATGAAAAGCTTGACACGGTGATTGCAAAGGTGGTTTGGTAGTTGAATCGGGATGGTGGTTGTGGGGAGCATAAGTTGAAGGTGAAGACGCAAATGAGTCGACCTTTTGTATGAACACTAGAAGATTCGTTGGAGAGTAGAAATTTTGCAGCGCCGTTTTCAATGTTATGTGTCTCAAAAATATTCTTCTTTTTTTTCTTCCCTAGGGATCCGTGTTCTTCCTTTTATAAACTAGGTCAACTCAAGTTCTATCTCTATTTAATGGGCTTTGGCCTCAAGAATGATATGGCCCTTTTGTAATGACAAAATAATTTTTTTTTTGTAAAATATTGTTTTTGTGATAAAATGGACAATGTAAATTAGAAATGAATTTAATTGGTGATGGGTAAGTGGATTAAAAAAAATGGTTAATTGGATATTGTCGCTCCCGATAAATGGGAATGGCCCAGATAAAGGCACAGACGCGAACGGTCGGCGAAAGAGGGATGTGAGAACACACAGGAGTGAACTCACGGGAGATGAAAAGAGTCGCCAGCTAGGCATTTTTATCCCGGAGGAAAGGTAATGCTGCATAGACCTAGAAAGATATGGATAAGACGGTTGCGAACCAGAGAGACTGAGAAAGGGGGTTGGTTACAACCTGGGAAGGTATTAGCACCCAGATTGTCCGTCGTACTCGACGGGATCCACGCTTAAAAGATTTGTGTTTTAAAGGGGTAGTGTCAGTGCAATTTGTGTATAAAAGAGCTGGAAAAGGATGTACAGGTGTCAGTGTAAAGGAAGTGAAGTGTATAAGTGAAGTGTCAGTGTAAGAACAAAGATGAAATGCTCATGATAATGAGGCTAAAGAATAAAGCTAGAAGAGGGGGGATGTACAGAGACTTTTGTTCGATAACTGTTAAGTTATGCCTACGTATCCTCTCGTGCAATGAGGAAGTCAGAACACCGTAGTTCGACCCAAAGAGACTGAAAGGGTGAATTGACTTGTGAACTGCTTACTGGTCTATGCTCAAGTGTATAACCTGTCTGGCTCAGGTGCAAACTGTCTTGCATTAGACGGAAGAAGCAAGTTCTCGTTTATGAGTGAAGGTGATGAGAAAAGAATCCCAGAGGAGACGATTATTGTTTGTTTTTGAGTTTTCAGTCTTTTATTGATTTTTTGTGTTTGTCATAAGTTAATGAGCTTAAGCCTAAACCAATGGGTTAGTAAACTCATCACATCTTCCCTCTGATTAGGGGTAATGAGAATACCTTAAGTGTGAAGTCAGCTTCTCACACTTAATCACCTTTGATGTAGGATTAAGATCATTAACCTACTTGTGATTATTTAGATGTTTTTGTGGTTTTTGTTTAGTGTTAAGTAATGAGGTTAAGCCATAATCAGGGATTAAACAGATTCATTACACCATCCTAATAGAAGGATAATAGATGAGGATGTTTAATGCTGAGGAAAGCTCCTCAACTTAATCCATGATTAGGGATTAAACTCATGACAAAACAAGCCTTTGATTAAGTGGATTTTATTTAATGATAAGATGAAGAAGTGAATTTTATGGTTTGTAAGACAACTTGAGGGGGACTTGTCCATTAACACTAGGGTTAGTCCTTCTTAACCAATTAAGGAAGAATTAGAACCCTAATGCAAGGCCCAAGTTACAAGCTTGATGTCTTGATGATTATTAGGTGAATTGATTAAAGGATTTAAACACATTAAGGGTTTAACACTTAGGATTAAAGTTATACACTCCATCCTAATAGAAGGATGCAGGCATAAGCTTAATCACAAAGCCTTAAAACCTTTAGGGTTTAGTCCCTGATTATGAGATGAGAAGGGAAGACTCAAAGAGACACAAAGGTTAAACTAAGTGGGAGACTAATCAAAACCCTAATTATTGTCATGCTTGGTTGTTCCTAAGGTTTGTGAGGTTAACAAGAGAAATCTTCAGAGGAACCACCAGGAAGCAGATGAAAGGATCAGGAGAAGCAAAGTAACTTGCTTCATTGAAGAAGTCAAGTCACTTGAGAAAAGAAAGTAAAAAGAAGAAGAATGAGCAAGCTCAATCTCAAACACATAGCAAAATGCAGCATGGATGCATAAGAGAGATGAAAAGAAGTTGTGAGAAGTGAAGGCAAATTCACTTCTCAAAGTTACTTACCACCTGAAAAAGTTAGTAAAGGAATGCAATGCAATGCAAAATGAGGTGAAATGGCATGATGTAAATCAAAACCAGAAGCATATATGAGATGATAATGATGCTATGAGATGATGCAAACATGAAACAAAGCATGGGGATGATCATACAAACTTATGGATGCAAATGAAGCAAGTTAAGAACCATGATCATACATGAAAAGTTATGAAATGCAAATGGCATACAACATGGCAAATGCAAGATGCAATGATCAAACATGCTTACAATATGTCTTAAGATGTCAAATGAATCAAATGGATGCACAAAATGCTATGGCAAGTCAAGGTATGCAAGCAAATACAAGATGAATGCATATGAAAGCCCAAATTAGGGTTTATGATCAAAGCATCAAACAAAAACCAAAATCAGAAGCAAACCTCAAGATAAAAATTTGAAAATGCATTCAAAGGATCCCTAAACCTAATCTAACTCACTGCCCAAAGGAGAGGTTCCAACTCTTAACCTAATTAGAGTTATGAATTTCCTAAAATTTCTAGGGTTTTAGGGTACCTTAACAAGAAAAATGTCAAACAAATGGAAAATGCAAGATCAATTCATGCCAATTTAATCTCACAAACTACATGCTAAACAAAATGCAATTCAAGAAGAATCAAAGTCCAACTCTCAATGGTTAGGCAGAAATGATTTTTGGAAGTTTGGATCAAAATAATGCCTTGAAAATGAATTAATTCCATGAAAAATTATCAAAATGCATCAAGATCAAAAAAGAAATTTGGTTTGAGAGTTGGACAATGTTTCTAAATGATTTTAAATGTTTCATGAATTTTTTGGTGATTTTTAAATGCCTAAAAGCATTTTTAATTAATTAATTCTCATTAATTAATTAAAAATAAACTTTTAAATATTTAAAAATATTTTTTTAAATGCTAAAAATAAAAATAAAAATATTTTTGGTTTCTGAAAATTAATAAAAGCTTGTACAAAAAATTTCAGAATTTTTAAAATGATTTTACTATTTTAAAATAAATGGACAAAAGAAATACAAAATAAATGAATTAAAATTAAAATAAAAGAAAGTAAACGCATTGGACGGATCAGATTGAAACTGGGGAGAAGGCTGTTGACTGCGCGCGCAATCCTAAGGTCCACATTCAAACTGAGTTAATTCCTATTTATGAATTAATTAAATCAGATTAATAAAGTCAACTGGGATTAGGGCAAAATAGAGTGATCCTGGGCGTCCAAATGCGCGCGAGTCAACACATCCAAGGGACCAAATTCAAACTTCATTAAACACAGGGATTAGCCCTAATTATTTTCAGGTGGCCGGAGAAGACCTCCGGTCGTCTTCTCCGGTGGGAACCCCACCTGAAAATCTCTAAAATCTTCAAAACTTCACTAAAATAAAAACTAACAACCCAGAAATCATTCCCACACCTCACTGAATCAAAACCCCCACTCAAAACTCATTTCTCCTTCACTAATCGCATGAATCGAAAGCAAACATTTTTAGGTCAGAAAAGTTTCAGAGCAAGATTAAATGCTTATTTCTCAACCATTTTCAAAACCAAGAACATCAGAGTGATCAGCAAATCATGAAGAACAACTTAGAAACTTAAAAATCCATTTCTGGAAAAAAAGTTCTTGGATGATACCTGAAATGGAGCTTTCAATTCCAGAGCTTTCAGGCTGCTTCTTTGGCTCAAATCTACTCCACTGATCCTCCTAAGAAGCTTGCAAGGTTTGTTTGAAGTTTGCAATGGCTAGTTTGGAAAATGGCAGAGGTTCTGCTCAAGGTGAGGTGAGAATCGTATTTGTGATTCTGGGGGTTTAAGGCAATGGTGATGGGTGGTTTGTGATCAGTGAAATGAGTTGAGATTGTTGGTGAAGTTTGTTTTTGTGTTTGAGGCTTGTGGAGAGTGTTTCGAAGGAAAATGCAAGTTGGAGAGATTTTGTGAATGCTGAGTTGTGGTGTGTTTCAGGCTTGCTTCTTGTTATGTTTGGCTTGCATTTGATTCACATAAACAATTCCCATTGGTCAGATGAAGTGACATGTGCTTTATTGATTGGTATGGGTGCTTTTGCAAAAATGTCAACTTTGTGTAAGAGAAGCATGGGCCACTTGCTAGCTAAGTACAAGGAGGGTGTGCTGCGCAGCATGATGTGAGGAAGGGCCTAGGATTGATCAGCAAACTAGCCAGCAAGTGGATGAGAAGCTATCATGAGTTTTGCAACTTGCCTTGCCTTTGGTTCTTATGAAAGAAACTTGATCCATGGGCCATAAAACATGTGATTCCTTGGGTGCATTCTGAACTTTAAATGTTGTGTGATCATGTTGTGTGGATTAGAAGTCCATTTGATAGCTCTAGAACACTTGATCAAGTCATTTTGCAAAATACCTCTTTGGTAGAAACTTTGAAATTTTGTGATTTTAGCCAACTTTGACAAGCCATAACTTTTGATCAAAAATGAATTAGGTCATGTTCTTGTACTTTTTGAAAAGGGAAAGATCTATTCTACAACTTTCATGACCAAAGTTTTTCCATTTGAAGCTTTCTTGAATCAAAAAGTAAGGGTTGAAAAAGTTGCCTAAAATGGCATTTTCATTAAAAGTCAAACTTGCCCAAAAATTCAACTTTGCAAAAGACTTGAAATTCTTTAATTTTGAGAACTTCTAATGTCTTCTATGATCAAATAAAGATCATATACAATCAAAATGATGAAGAACCCCCTTTGGTTGGGTCATTGGGGGCCTCAGATGCCCTGATTTTGCACTGACTTGCTTGAAAAGTCAACTCTTGATTAGATGACTTCCCCATGGAATTTCTTCATGAAAATTGATATGCATACTACCTATACCATATAGAGACCAATAGAAACAAGAATGACCAAAAAATTTGGAGTTATGGCCTCTGAAACCAAAACCCTAATTTTAGGTCATCTGTGCAGTAAAACCTGGCTCTGCCTCCATACCAATCCAAGTTCTTGTGATCCTTTGACATTCTTGACTTTGAGAGGATGTAATATGATATTTAGAACATACATGGACCCCTTTGAAGTGATTGATGGCCTTTGGAGTGGCTCAAGAAGCTCTTGGACTGCTCAGATCACAAACCCTAGATGCAGATGACTTAGAATCTATGCAGTGAACCAAAAATGTGATATGAGATGCTATGATTGAGTTTATGCATATGAAATGATCACAAGCCATGGTGTGAATGGGTGAGGGCAAATTTGGGGTGTTTACAGCTGCCCCTATTCAAACATGAGTTAGTTGTGCAGGATGTAAGCGACGGCTTAACAGGCGAACAAGATAACTTGTGGTTGAATACCAAAGACAGTCCAAAATTTGCACTCACAGAATGAAGAAGAAAAGGGATATAGATTGTAAAAGGAAAATAAAGTATATTGTAAAGTGCGGGCGACGGAGGACGACCGTCGAGCAGAGGACGACTGCTGGATAAAGAGCAATGACGGGGACGGCCGACATGCTGGGAAAAGTGCGGGAAATAAAGCAATGACGGGGACGGCCGACATGCTGGGGATATGAATTATGATGGGGACGGCCATCAAGATAAAGTTGTAAGATTCTCTGGGGATTAATGAAAAATGATGGGGACGGCCATCAAGTTCATAAAGCAAAGTAACCAACGATGGGGACGGCCATCGGGCTAAAAAGAAAAGGGACCACGACGGGGACGGCCATCGGGTTAAAGAATAAATGAAATAAACAGATGATGAGGTACGGTCATCAAAGGTGAAGGACGATCACCTAGCAGGGGACGGCTGCTCTGTTGGGGTTAAGATGAGGGATGGTCATCTAAGATGGAGGACGACCACCTGGCAGGGTACGGCTGCCGAAAATATCGCGACATAGGACGAATGCCGGATAAAAGGTCAACGATGGGGACGGCCATCGGACGAGCATGATGGAGGACGACCATCAAGAGGTTGAGGACGACCACCTAGCAGGGGACGGCTGCTCTCAAGGTTCATCATGACACAGGATGAATGTCAGATAACCAAAATCAACAATGGGGACGGCCATTGGATAAAATGATGAAGGACGATCATAAAAAAGGTGAAGGACGATCACCTAGCAGGGGACGGCTGCTAAATATCACGACATAGGATGAATTTCGGATAGAAAGGTCAACGATGGGGACGGCCATCAGACGAGCATGACGGAGGACGACCATCAAGAGGTGGAGGACGACCACCTAGCAGGGTACGGCTTCTCTCAGGGTTTATCATGACGAATGTCAGATAAAAAGAAAATTGTTTTACTGGGGAATAGTAAACACGGACGAGTGTTTACATCCAGGAAATAAAAGGTATAAGTGTTTGGTATTGTGTATAGATTAAAGATGCGGGCGAGCATCCTTAAGACTATGATACGAACGAGTATCAAGTAGAAACAAATACTGACACGTGTTCAGAGATGATGATACGGACGAGTATCAACTGGTTAACAAGGAAAACGGACGAGTGTTGAATCTGAGGGACTCTTCTGGGGAATAGTAGACACAGACGAGTATCTATACTCAAGAAGACACAGTGTATGGGTTAAAAATGCGGACGAGCACCCTTAAGACTATGATACGGACGAGTATCAGGTAGAAACAAACGCTTGACGCATGCTCTGAGATGATGGTACGGACGAGTACCAACTGGTTAACAAAGAACAAGGACTAGTGTTGAATCTAAGGGGATATAAATGGTGTATACAAGATACGGACGAGTATCCGTGTAAGCATGAGTAATGTATATTTGAGTGTTCCACCTGCTGGGGAGAGTGACACGGACGAGTGTCAAAAGGAGAAGAGTATAGTATATACAAAGTGTTTGAGAGAATATGCTGGGAAAAGTGACACGGACGGGTGTCAAGAAAGTTATATATATCTGTATCTGTGAGTGCAAAGGGGATACTTTGGCTTTCTGCTGGGGATATGACACGGACGGTGTAACACCCCAAATTTGCCCTCTTCATTTTAAGCATCATATCGCATCATAGTCATCATAGCGGATCATGTCTTTAGCATTTTGCATAGAAAAATGAGGCATAACACTCACATGTTCTAGCATAAGGCATATGACCAACCATCTGGAAAGTTCGAAGCACCACAGATAAAAATCGAGAGCATGGAGACCTGGCAAAAATTTCACAGGATCAGTCTGCACAAGCTCTGTGTCATGTTCAAAGCTTAAAAAGAATGAAAGGATCAAAATCAGCTTGAAACGGCGGGCGCCGGCATCATTTTTGAAGTTTCCCACCAAAAGGGGGGAAATTCAAATTTTGCATGCGTTAACCGGTTAACGCATATGGTTAACCGGTTAACAGCTGCGAAATTTGAATTTCCAGCAGCATTTTCAGCATGTGTGTTTTGGCCCCATTTTCCAATTTTCTGATTTTTATTCATTTGAATTTCATTTGAATTTGAGAAGGATCTAGAGCATGTATCCAAACCTCTTTCCAACCCTAAAACCTAATCACATTACCAAGCCATATTTTTTGGATCCCAAACCAAGATTTTGGGCCCCAACCCTAAACCATATATATTCCATTTCTCTCCAAACCAAGGGATCTCTCCCTCATTTTTCACTCTCATTTCTGAATTTTCATTGCTCTCACTCACAATTCTCTCACTTTTCTCTCCCAATTTTCCAAATCACTCAAAGTTCCTCTTTGAAGATCACACAACCTTGCCTTGAGGTGTGTAGATCTTGGAACTAGACCTCCATCCATAGCTTCATTGCATCTTTTTGCTGGTTTAATTGGTGATTCAGATCTGGTTTGGGATCTAGAAGTGCTTTTGGATCAAAATTCTGCATCAAGAGCTTGATCTTGCATTTATTTTGCATGGAGTGTGGAGCTTAGCATCGGATCTTCAAAGTTTTGCGCGAGATCTATCATTTTCAGCATAATCAACAATTACCAAAGCATACCTCCGCTTTGTAGGTTGGTTGATTTCAGATCCGACTCTGTTTTTAGCTTATTTGCATTGCTTGTGCTTTAGATCCACCATGTGTTTGTGTAATTGATTGTGTTGCATGATTTGATTGGTTGATTGGTATCCGGATCCGATTGTTAGTGTTCATGAGCATAATGTTATGGATTGATGTGCATTGATCTATTTTTCCATGTGTAATCGAGTGCTGGTCTGGTGCAGCTTATTTGAATAAGCTGTTTTTGAAATGCTGTTTTCTGCAGGAATTTGCTGCTGTTTTTACAGTGTTAACCGGTTAACGCATATGGTTAACCGGTTAACGCCCTGTTTTTCTGCGTGTTTGGTGCAGGTTTTGACTGGTTAACCGGTTAACGCATATGGTTAACCGGTTAACACTGATGCAGAATGGTTTTTCAGGGCTGTTTTGAGTTTGTTTGATCCCTTTGCTTGTGCTAATTGTCATGACTCATTGTATGATCATTAATCATGATGTTTTAAGGTGGTTTGCTTGCTGGTTGATGTATGCTTTCATGTTCTCGACGCGTAAGTCGTGTATTTGCAATGTTGGCATGATTGTTTGATTTTTTGTTTTCAAGTACCTTTGAGCATGATTGATCCCATGATTGTTTCTTGGTCAATTTGCTGGATTTTTGCTAACATTTCAGGGGCTCATGGTAAGAGAAGTGTGGATGTTTATCCACATTTCAACTTTTTCATCTTTTCCTCTTTTGTTATTTGAACTAACCCTTTGTTGTTGGGCTTAGGCCTTTCTCATCTCTTCTTCTATCTTTTTCTTCCTTCTTCATTAGGATAGAAACCTCACAAACCTAGGATCATCCATGCATGTTAACACTTAGGATTATTTTAGTCCCCCTTTAGCATTTTACCTTTATGATCCTTTTTGGTTCTCTTTCTCTTCTCATCTCATAACTCTAAAAAACACCTTTAATAAATGTGAAGAGATGTCTTGATCCATAGCCTTATCCCATGAGGTATGCTTGTAGTTTTCCCATCTTGGGATAGTACATGTTTACCTTGTGATGCACAAGTCTGATCAAGGTATCTTCTTCATAAAAAGAAGCATAAAAAACACTTCTTCATGTAAATAACCAAAAAAACACTTAATAATTAAGCAAGTTAGTGAGCCTAAGCCCTAATCTTTGGGTTCAAGTTTTGGGGATCTTCTCCTTACTTGAGTGTGCTTGTTCTATTATTCCATCTTGGAATGTAGTGACAAGTGCACATTCCATTGGTGAGAGTTTGAGTTCACTTCCTTGTGACACACTCATAAAAGCTTATAAAAAACACAAAGCAAACAATAAGCGTCTTTCCTTCGGGAATTCTTTTCTCATCTCCTTCGCTCCGTACGCGAACTTGCCCCTACTTGTCACTTTGCAAGACGGTAACGCACTCGTCGTCCGAGCCTGCAACACCTGAGCAATGGCATAGGCAGTTCAAGCCTTTAATTCACAAGCAATTTCCTTTTAGTACCCCTAGTTAGGGGAACTACGGCGTCTCTGATCCTCATTATCCTGATGAGGTACGTAGGCAGCGGGGTAGGGCCCGTTCGAGCACACTCTTTATTTTCCCTACATTTTCCTTTCGCTTTTTCTTATTTCAGTTCTTTTCCAGTTCTAGTTTCTTTTCATATTCATTTCTTTGCTGCATTTTTCATACCCTCACCCTTTGAAACAGTTTCTTTGCAAGCGTGGATCCCGTCGGGTACGGCGGATGATCTGGGGTGCTAATACCTTCCCAGGTCGTAACCGACTCCCGAACCCAGTCTCTTTGGTTCGCAGGACCTGTGTCCTTCCTCTTTCTTTCTTCTGGTTTGTGCAGCATTACCATTCCCTTTCTTCGGGATAAAAATGCATGGCTGGCGACTCTTTTCTTTTTCCGCGCCACTTTCGCGTTTGTACCAGGATGGAAATCCTCGGGAGCGACAGCTTGGCGACTCTGCTGGGGACTGCACCAGATGATCTCTGGTTCCCCTGTGAGTCTCTCCTAGCGCTTGTGTGTTGCTGTTTCATTGGGTGATGTTTGTTTGATGTGGCTTGTTGTATTATATTGCTGTTTGTTTATTGCTTTATTTACAGCTTTATTTACAGCTTTATTTACAGTTTTCAGTATTTATTTTCTGCATCATATATCATACTGGACTGTCTAGACTGGTTTTCTTTGGTGGGATGGGAGTTACTGATTCTTGAGAGATATGAGCCAAGTACCCGGCTCGAGTGCACCATAGGACTTAGAGTGGTTCCACTTTGGCCTCATGAGATCTTGTCATGGGGGTAGTAGTGAGTTCCACACCCAGGTTGCGATTGTCTTGGAAATGTCTTGATTTGGGGATTTTCCTCTCTCATTACATAACCTTGACAGTTATGTGCAGCTGGGGACCGATCATTGAGAACCTTTGTGGAAACAACCTTCTCCAGTGGTGACAGTGGCAGACCACATTTTGTGGCAAACCCATTCGCACCCGAGGGTCCACTGGGAACTCGCATAGGATGGCCTGGTTCTCTTATAAGAACTCAGTTAAAGCATCTGGTCATATGACATTAGTACTGTATCCTACGGGCTGAATGTACTATTGTTTCTTGATTTCAGCGCTTGAAGCTAGGGACTTATAAGGGATGCTTGTTTTTCCCGGACTCAGCTGAGGCCTCCCTGCATAGTACATAATGCCTAACCGATTCCCTGATTTGGTCATGAGCCATTTCTCGGAGATGGTGACAGTATTATTGCTATGTGGCTTTGAGAGTCCGTGATGTCTGACCCGGAGCCTTTTACCCGTGAGATTGGGGGGTGTGTACAGGTGTGCAGGAACCCATGACCTCAACATACACTCATCTGTTCAGTTATGATCCTTGGTCCTGTGATTATGATCTGTGGTTCTATTGACTCTATGGTTCCGAAGTTATGGTCCTGGAATTCTGGATTTCTTGATACCGTGATTCTGAGATCTTCTATCAGAGGGTTGTGATTATCAGAGGGTGTGACTCAGTGAACTGTTGAGTTTGCCAGTTGTTCCGAGGGGCCCTTGTCAGTGTGCCAGTCCAGATGGTCCCAGTTGGTCATGTGCCTGCATTGCATTACATTTGCATCATTCTTTGCATTAACTGTTTATGTTTCCCATTTTTTCAGGTCATTACTCACATCTGTTCCCGGTTCTGGTATTCTTATCTCCATGGCAGAAATTAAAAGCGATCCGAGAAAGAAGAATGTGCATTACACCTTTCTTCAGCCGGAAGTCAAAAGTGTTCAGAGGTTAGCAGGTCTGATGAATGATCAAGTCTTAGGAAATTTCAAGAAAAGATATGGCCAGATACTGAAGTTTGTGGACAAGCCTACTACAGACCAAAAGGACAGCTTGCATACCTTGTTGCAATTTTATGATCCCTTGCTGTGTTGCTTTGTTCTTTCAGGTTATATCTTAGCTCCGACATTGGAAGAGATCTCCGGCATGCTGAGTATCCCGATCAGAGAGACATTGCCGTTCTACGGGTCAGAGGTTGTGCTCAGAGATGAAGACATAGCCAAGGTTTGTAGGTTGCCAGTTGCTTCAGTCAGAAAAGCTTTGCAAGAGAGTAAAGGCAGAGGTCTACCATGGAGTGTGCTTATCCCAGAAGCTGAGAAGTATGCTACAGAAGCTAAGTGGAATGACTTTGGAGCTTTGCTCGCATTGATGGTATATGGGTCTAGCTTGTTTCCCGGAGAGAAAGAGTTTGTCAGCTTAGAAGTGATCTCAATCTTCGCAAAAGGCAATCCGGTGCCTACTTTATTGGGTGACTTTTATTTTAGTGTCCATTACAGAAACGAGAAAGGTAGAGGTGGTCCAGTGGTCTGCTGTGCTCCTTTGTTTGCCGAATGGTTCGCTAGACAGTTGCCTAAGTCAGGTGCCTTCAAGGATATACGAGACGAATGGAGATGGTCCAGAAGACTGATGGGATTGACTGAAGAAGACATTGCTTGGGGTTATGACAGGAGTTTGCTAGGAAAGGAGTTGATGGTTAGTTGCGGGAGGTTTGCTGGAGTACCTTTGCTAGGAAGGAAAGGTGTCATCAGTTACTACCCGACATTAGCCAGAAGGCAGTTTGGCTACCCTTTGAAGGATCCTCCTCAGATGGAGATGTTTGCTGAATCCTTATATTTTCCTGCTGACGGAAACGGGGAGCTAGTCCAACAAGCAGTTCAATCCTGGGATCACAGAAAAAGGAAAGGGAAGAAGGACTTCGGCCGAGTTGATCCCAAGGCATATCCACCATATGCTGAATGGTTGCAAAGGCATATCAAGGCAGTTCTCATGCCTTTTTCAGTCGAATCTCCACTTTATCCTCGAGAGGCACCAAGTCCGAGCAGTACGGTTTCCTTGGAGGAGTACAAGAAGCTAGAAGCTCAGCTGCAAGCGGTCAGAGTAGAGAATGTTGAGATGGTAAGCTTATACCACCAGGCTAATAGAGCTAAGAAGGAAGTCGAAGACAAGCTGCAGAAGCTCCAAGCTTCCTTGGAAAACAAAGAGAAAGATTTTGCCGGAAGAGAAGCCCATTTCCATCGATTGGGTATGATGGAAGCGCAAAGAGAAGCCAAGCACAAGGAGACTTTAAAGACTCTCAAGAGTGCTCGACAGTCCATTGTTTGGCTGAAAGGCCAAAGGGATGAAGACCAAAAGAAATTCAAAGAGAAGGAAGATTTCTTTGAGATTCAGATGGCTTTCAAGAAAGAGGAAGTGGAACAAGCCCACGCCATCCGGAGGGAGAGGACCCAGCAGCTAGTCCAAAGTCAATTAGCTCTGGAGGAAGCCAGGAAAGAGATTGAAGAGCTCAAGCTGAGGGCAGGTGTCAAGAAAAGCAAGGCGGAGGTGGCAGAGCCGGGATCCTTAGTTTAGTTTATTTTTCAGACTACCTACAGGCTTGTTGTAGGAGTCTTGCTTTTATTTCTTTTATCTTTATGTACTGGGTTGTAATCCTTCGGGGAATATTCTTGGATGTACTCTGACTTTTAGCCTATAGTGGTTTGTCCATATTCAGTATTAATGTGCAAGTTATCGTTTTGAATGTGCAAGACTCGTTTGTCTGGATACTACTAACGTCTGAACACTTATCAAAGAGAAAGTTTGAAAGCTAAACACTGAAAGTGATTGCCGAGATAGATACCAGAACTGGGGCATGCCAAATGCTTAAAGTTGGGAACATGAACAGTTGCATTGCATTGCATATAACCTGTTTGTCTGTTTTGCAGGTGTCGCATCAATTACTAACGGGTTTTGTGTTTCAGGCACTATAGCTCCTCGAAAGGTTCGAGAACAACCAGCAGTGCACAGATACCCAACCAAGGTTAACAGAGAAAGAGCCATGGATCAAATGCAGGCAGATTTGGCAGATCTGAGGCAGAGAATGGACAACTTCATGACATTAATGGCCGGCATGGGGCAGAATCAAGAGCGTCTGCGAGAGATGGTGGAGAATCAGAACAGAAACGCTGCTGCTGCTGCTAATGCTGATAATCATACCGGTGCGGGCGCACGTCAGGGTGGACCTCATGTTATACAACCAGGGGCGACCGTAGTCAATGATGGGATGCATAACATTCATGTGGACCACCAGGAGGACCAGTTCACTTTACTTGATGAGACCGAGGGTCAAGGGGTAGAAATGAACAAGAGGTTTGAAGAGATGGCCGAGCAGATCAAGGCTATTCAGTCCCAAAGTTCTTTGGGATTCGATATAACAGACTTGGGTTTGGTTCCGGGAGTCAGAATCCCGTACAAGTTCAAAGTTCCTACTTTCGAGAAGTACAACGGCACTGCTTGCCCAAGGACCCATCTGCAATCGTATGTTGGAAGAATTGCTGCGCATACAGACGATGAAAAGCTGTGGATGTATTACTTTCAGGACAGCTTGGTGGGAGCTTCCCTTGAGTGGTACATGAAACTCAGCAGGGTCAATGTTAAGAGCTGGAAAGATCTTGCTGAAGCCTTTGTGAGGCAGTACCAGTATAACATGGACATGGCTCCGAATCGCACCCAGTTGCAACATATGGCTCAGACAGCAAAAGAAGGCTTCAAAGAATACGCCCAGAGGTGGCGTCAGCTAGCTGCCAGGGTGCAGCCACCCTTGTTAGAGAATGAAATGGCCGATATGTTTATGGGTACCCTCCAGGGAGTATTTCTTGAAAGACTGGCGTCGAGTTCTGCTACAAAGTTCAACGATATTGTCATTGCGGGAGAAAGGGTTGAAACGCTGTTGAAAATGGGAAAGATACAAGACCCAAGTGCTGGTAGTTCAAGTGGAGCGAGGAAAGCTTTTAGCGGACCTCCGAGAAGGCGAGAAGGTGAGACCAATGCTGTATTTGGCCGAAGCCAGGGTCATGGTTACAGGAGACCTTATGGGCATGTGGCTGCTGTCACTATTCCTGCAGTTCCTGTACAACAGATGTTACCTCCACCACAACATCAACCACAACAACAACAACAACCCAGAGCCAACTACCAGCAAAGGCCTTATCAGCCAAGGCAGGCTCGTCATGCTAACAGGGTGATTGAAGCTATTCCGATGACATATGCTGCCTTGTTGCCGAGACTACTAGACTTGAACCTTATTCAATTAAGGACTTTGGCACCACCACCTCCTGGAGAGCTTCCAGCTGGTTATGACGTCAACGCGCGATGCGCTTTTCATTCAGGGGCACCCGGGCACTCAACCGAGAAGTGCAGGGCGCTACATCACAAAGTTCAAGATCTCGTGGATTCAAAGGCAATCAACTTTGCGCCACCACCGAATATTAACTCGAACCCTATACCTAATCATGGGGGGGCAAGAGTTAACGCTGTTGAGAATGATGACAAGTTGAGTTTGGTACTGAGTATTGAGGATGTCAAGACGCCGTTGAGAGTGGTGAAAGAGAGACTGTTGAAAGGTCAAGTGTTTCCTGGTTGTTCTCTCGATTGTGAAGACTGTGCAAGTGCTGTGAATGGCTGCGAGAAATTGAAGACGGGTTTGCAAGAGTTGATTGATGATGGGTCTCTGCAATTTAGCAAGATTAGTAATGAAAAGGCTGATGATGTGTCAACCATTACTATCTTCTACAATGAAGCTGACATGCCCGTTCGACAAGGGCCGGTTACCATTTACGCTTCTCAGATTAGTCCTGTGACTATAACTGTACCTGGGCCGGTACCATACACCGATGATAGAGCCATTCCTTGGCATTATGGTTCTGATGTTTATGTGGCGGGACAGAAGATGGAAAGTAGACCTGTTGCTGACTTGACTATTGAAAATGTGGGAGGTGTTGGAGGTTTTACTCGAAGTGGTCGTTTGTTTGCTCCACCTGCACTGAGAAAGGATCCTGAGGCCGAAGCTTCGTCCAAAGACAAAGGAAAGCAGACTGCGAATGATGAGTCAGATACTCCTGTGGCTGGGCAGGGGACATTTGAAAAGGAGGTAGAGGAGTTCATGAAGATCATCAAAAGGAGTGACTATAAGGTGGTTGATCAACTGAACCAGACGCCTTCAAAGATTTCTATTTTGTCACTGTTGATGTGCTCTCCTGCGCACCGAGAAGCCTTGCTGAAAGTACTTCAAATGGCCTACGTTCCTCAAGAGATTACGGTCAGTCAACTTGAAGCTGTTGTTGGAAGTGTCAATGCTAGCCATGGCTTGGGCTTCACAGACAGAGACCTCACTTCGGAGGGAAGGAATCACAATAAAGCACTGCATATCACGATGGAATGCAAGGGCGCTGTGTTATCTCATGTTCTTGTGGATACAGGCTCTTCTTTAAATGTGCTCCCGAAAAAGGCGTTGATGAAGCTTAACATTGATGGGGTTATCCTGACGCCGAGTGATCTGGTGGTTAAAGCTTTCGATGGTTCAAGAAGATCAGTTTTCGGAGAGGTTGAGTTGCCTGTCAAGATAGGCTCTCAAGTCTTCAAGAGTGTCTTCTATGTCATGGACATCCAGCCTGCGTATAGTTGCTTGTTGGGCAGACCGTGGATACATGCAGCTGGAGCCGTCACCTCAACCCTGCACCAGAAGCTTAAATATGTGGTGGATGGCCAGGTCATCACAGTTTGCGGGGAAGAAGATATTTTCGTCAGCCACCTGTCGACGTTTAAATATGTGGAAATGGACGGAGAAATTCACGAGACTTTGTGCCAAGCGTTTGAGGCAGACGTCAGTATTTTGACTCCGGTGAAGAAAAACAACGAAGGCACGTCAATTCATTCTTACCGGGAAGCAAAGGAGGTCGTCCAATCAGGCAATGCTCAGGGCTGGGGCAAGCTATTGGAAATGGAAAAGAAAGATGACAAATTTGGCCTAGGGTATCAACCTGGAGGGTCTGCTCAGAGTGGTAAGGCTATCTCATTCACAAGTGCTGGGTTGCTCAACCGTGATCAAATCTGTACGGCAAGTCAAGACGGAGATGGTGACAAGGACTGGGACAACAATTGGATCCGCCCGTGTGCACCCGGCGAGGAGCTAGGAAATTGGTCTGCCGAAGACATCGTTCAAGTCACCTGGCTCTCAAAGTAATCGTTTGTTTCCTTTTATTAGCATACTGCATTGTCAAGTCCAGCATTCTGCCCAAGATGCTTGGATCCATTGTATTGGGCCATCATGTTTTGTATCGCATCGTTATTTTTGCCATGAAATAAAAGGACATTTTCAGACCAAACTGTGTTCCCTTTCTTTGTTTTTTAAACTTTTTCACAAAAAAAAAACAATATAAAAATGGCAATGTGTTTTTCTTTTTTGCTTTGTGTTAGCGTCTCTTTTCAAAATAAGCAGATTCTGAATAAGCACATCATTTGTGCAGTATTGATCATCCGGATTCCACGGATAACGTTCCTGCTATGACTATGCATGACTTTGATAATCCAGTCTACCAAGCTGATGAAGGGGTTGAGGAAGACTGTGACCTCCCTGAAGAATTGGTCAGATTGTTGAAACAAGAGGAACGGGTTATTCAGCCTCATCAAGAAGAGATTGAGACCATCAACATTGGCAGTGAAGATGCAAAGAAAGAGATCAAGATAGGGGCCAATCTGCAGGCCGACGTCAAACAAGAACTGATCAGTATGTTGAGAGAGTATGTGGATATCTTTGCTTGGTCATATCAAGATATGCCAGGGTTGGATACCGACATCGTGATGCATAAGCTACCCCTGAGAGAAGACTGTCCTCCTGTAAAGCAAAAGTTGAGAAGAACTCGCCCGGATATGGCGATGAAGATCAAAGAGGAGGTGCAAAAGCAGTGGGATGCCGGGTTCCTTGCCGTGACTAGTTACCCACCTTGGGTAGCTAACATCGTACCAGTGCCTAAAAAGGACGGCAAGGTCCGGATGTGCGTTGACTATAGAGATTTGAACAGAGCAAGCCCAAAGGATGATTTTCCGTTGCCACACATCGACGTGTTGGTCGACAGTACTGCTCAATTCTCAGTATTCTCCTTCATGGATGGATTCTCCGGTTATAATCAGATAAAAATGGCGCCGGAAGACATGGAGAAGACAACGTTCATTACCCCGTGGGGAACGTTCTGCTATAAGGTCATGCCTTTCGGTCTGAAGAACGCTGGGGCAACTTATCAGCGGGCGATGGTCACGTTGTTTCATGACATGATCCACAAGGAGATCGAATGTTATGTGGACGATATGATTGCAAAGTCCAAAGACGAAGAGGAGCATTTGGTTAATTTGAAGAAGTTGTTTGATAGATTGATCAAGTACAAACTGAGGTTGAATCCGAACAAGTGCACTTTCGGAGTGCGTTCCGGAAAATTGCTGGGTTTCATTGTAAGTCAAAGAGGAATTGAGGTAGATCCTGCTAAAGTGAAAGCTATTCAAGATATGCCTGCACCAAAGACAGAAAAAGAAGTGCGCGGGTTCTTAGGTAGATTGAACTACATTTCTCGGTTCATATCTCACCTAACTGCCACGTGCGAGCCGATATTCAAACTGCTGAGAAAAGAGCAGACGGTCAGGTGGAATGATGATTGCCAAAGAGCTTTCGACAAAATAAAGGAATATTTGCAGGAGCCTCCAATTCTGATGCCTCCAGTGGAGGGGAGACCGTTAATCATGTACTTGACCGTGCTAGAAGGGTCGATGGGGTGTGTGCTTGGCCAACATGACGAGTCTGGTCGAAAAGAGTACGCCATTTATTACCTTAGCAAAAAGTTTACCGACTGTGAATCCCGATACTCACTGCTCGAGAAAACTTGCTGCGCTTTGGTATGGGCTGCTCGCCGACTGAGGCAGTACATGTTGACCCATACCACACTTCTCATTTCCAAGATGGACCCCGTCAAGTACATCTTTGAGAAACCAGCATTGACCGGAAGGGTTGCTAGGTGGCAGATGATTTTAACTGAATACGACATCCAGTACACTTCTCAGAAAGCCATCAAAGGAAGTGTATTGTCGGAATACCTTGCTCAGCAACCTCTTGAGGATGACTATCAGCCGATGAGATTTGATTTCCCTGATGAGGACATCATGTGCCTCAAAACAAACGATTATGAGGAACCACTTCCGGAGGAGGGGCCTGACCCTGAATCCAAATGGAAGTTGATGTTTGATGGGGCTGTCAATATCAATGGTCGTGGAGTTGGTGCCGTACTTATTACTCCTGAAGGTGTCCATTTACCCTTCGCTGCCAGAATTACTTTTGGCTGCACCAACAATGAAGCGGAATACGAGGCGTGTATAATGGGAATAGAGGAGGCAATTGATCTTCGGATTAAGAACCTCGACATATTCGGAGATTCAGCCCTCGTTATTAACCAAATTACCGGCAAGTGGTACACACATCAAGAGCATTTAGTTCCGTACAGGGATTATGCTAGAAAACTGTTGACATTCTTCACGACAGTTGAGCTCAAATACATACCACGGGACGAAAATCAATTTGCCGATGCTTTGGCTACTCTCTCTTCGACGATTAAAGTCATGTGTTGGAACTTTGTGCCCAGAATTGACATCTCCAGGCTTGACTGTCCCGCTTATGCTTTCTCTGTAGACGCCGTGTCTGATGAGAAACCTTGGTATTTCGATATCAAGTTGTTCCTGGAGAAGCAAGAATACCCAACAGGGGCATCTTCCAAAGACAAAAAGACCTTGAGACGACTCGCTGCTAGTTTCTTCTTGAACACAGACGGGGTTTTGTATAAGAGGAACTTCGACATGGTCTTGCTCAGATGCGTGGATAGACACGAAGCAAGCCTGTTGATGCAGGAAGTCCATGAAGGATCTTTTGGTACCCATGCAGGAGGGCACGCCATGGCAAAGAAACTGCTGAGATCAGGGTATTATTGGATGACAATGGATGCAGACTGTTGTTCATTCGCCCGAAAGTGCCACAAGTGCCAAATATATGCAGATAAAGTGCATGTTCCGCCTAACCCGCTGAATGTCATGTCATCTCCTTGGCCTTTCTCCATGTGGGGCATTGACATGATCGGGAAAATCGAGCCAACCGCTTCGAATGGTCATCGCTTCATCCTGGTCGCGATTGATTACTTTACCAAGTGGGTAGAAGCAGCGTCTTATGCCAATGTCACTCGTCAAGTGGTGGCAAGATTTCTGAAAAGAGATATCATATGCAGATATGGAGTGCCCGAAAGGATCATTACTGATAATGGTTCTAATCTCAACAACAAGATGATGGCAGACTTATGCCGGGACTTCAAAATACAGCATCACAATTCTTCTCCTTACCGACCAAAGATGAATGGTGCGGTAGAGGCAGCTAACAAGAATATCAAGAAGATTGTGCAGAAAATGGTTGTCACCTACAAGGATTGGCATGAGATGTTACCATTTGCTTTGCATGGGTACCGAACGTCGGTCAGGACGTCGACAGGGGCAACTCCCTTCTCTCTAGTGTATGGCATGGAAGCAGTCCTGCCTGTTGAAGTAGAGATTCCTTCACTGCGTGTGATGATGGACGTCAAACTGGATGAGGCTGAATGGGTGCGTGCTCGTTACAACCAGCTATGTCTAATTGAGGAAAAGAGATTAGCGGCTATCTGTCATGGTCAGCTTTATCAGAGGAGAATGAAGCGGGCATTCGACCAACGAGTACGTACTCGAGAATATCAAGTGGGAGAGCTTGTATTGAAGAGGATCGTTCCTCCAGGTTCAGATAACAGGGGCAAGTGGACCCCGAACTACGAAGGACCATTCATAGTGAAGAAAGTATTCTCAGGAGGAGCGCTGATGCTCACCACTATGGATGGAGAAGACTTCCCATCTCCTGTTAACTCGGACGCAGTTAAAAAATACTTCGCATAAAGAGACCCGCTGGACACAAAAACAGAATGTAAGTCCAGGCAAGAAAAGGGCATCCCGGCGAGCTAAAAAACAGAATAAAAAGCTCGGGCAAAAATTAGGGAAATAAATGTAAAAAATGTACACCCGCTGAGTTGAAAAGCCGCATTGGACAGCTCAGGCAAAAAAGGGTATCCCGGTGGATTGAAAACCCGAGAGGGCGATCCACGCAAAATAGGGGAATAAGCGAACAACTGCGATCCGAGTCATCTGAACCACCTCATCGTTTCGTACAGTTTGACAATATCGGAAGGATAGGAAACAGTCCCCTCATCCTCTCAGAAAGCCAAAACAGAATGGAAAGTCTTGAAGACATGCAGGTCATAGCAGAAATGGAACTCCTTGGAATGCCGTGTACATTGCCATTAGGATAGTTTCTTTTCTCAATTTTTAGTGGTTACCTCTTTCCAGGTGGTTGCTTCCTGATGTAAATCTTTGCCTATTCAGAGGCCATTCAATAAAAGTAATATTCAGTCGAAAAGCTGTGTGTGTTTATTTTTGTTTGCAAAATGTCCTGAATTTTTGGCAAAAATAGCATTGCATCTAAACATGGTGATAATTTTGAAAAGAAAACTGACATGCAGGGAAACTGTAACCCTCTTTGAGCGTCGGGTGACGATGGATGAACCGATCATTCCATGCAAATCCCCAGGACACGCGGGTGTGTTCTGTTGTTGCAGGTTGCAGGTTGGCGTCACATTCTCTCAAGCGATTTGATACTCCCCGGCATAGTACTTTCCCAGCAGAGTACTTTCCCAGTAGAGTATCTCCCCAAGCAGAGATTTCCTTTCCCAGCAGGTATCTGAAGCCTGGCATCCCAAGCAGAGATTTTCCTCCCAGCAAGCCTTGGTGGCAGTCCAAGCAAGCTTTTCTTCCCCAGTGAAGTAGTATTTCATTCTTCCCCAGCGGGGTATACCCAGCAGGTGCCCGAAAGCCTGACATCATCAGAGATGGAATTAGCACTCCATTATCCCCATCAGAGTATGCCTATCAGGTACCTGAAAGCCTGGTATCCCCTCAGAGTCTTGAACCATCAAATGCTCTCCCCAGCCAGAGTATTTGCCCAAGAAGCTTCCCCAGCCAAGTCTGAAGATGTTCTTGTCCCCACAGCGTTCATATTTGATTATCACTGCCGGTAGTGAAATATTCCCCAATAAAGTCGCCGTACTTTGGGTATTTGATGATGCAGCCAGGTATTCATCACCTCAGTCAGAATGTGTATCCAGACATCTTGACTTGTATTCCCCTGCAGAGTCGTATCTCTTATTGCCGATCAGGCATCCGTTTGTTGCTCGTCTGCAATCTTCAACACTTGTATGTGTTATCTCTAAACAGAATTATCCCCAGCAGTAATGTATCATGTGTTATTGCTGCGCGTTTGCATCTTTCAACACTCGTATGTGTTAGCTCGGTGGTATTGCTCGTTTGCTTTCCCCAGTAGAGTCTATATCTACTAGCACTCGTCTGTGCTCGCATCTTTATTTGATGCTCATCCTCTTTCAGCACTCGTCCGTGCCTTTTCACCAGCAGTTTCCTCTTTATTTGAGGTACTCTCCAGCAATCTTCTGTGCTAGCATCTTTGTGTGATGACCATTCGCAGCTCTCGGCACTCGTCCGTGCTTGTTATTCTTTGAAGTTTTCTCTCCCCAGCGAAGTTGCCTGTACTCGTTGATGCGCGTATCTTCATTTGGTGCTCGTCCGCATCCCTGCAGCACTCGTCCGTACATTTCATTCCTCTTTATTTGAGGCGTATCCCCAAGGAAGTGGCCAGTGCTCGTCTGTGCTCGCATCTTTATTTGATGCTCGACCGCATCTCTTAGCACTCGTATGTGTTTGTTATTCCTTCGAAGTTTGCTCGTCCATATCCTTCGGCGCTCTTCCGTGCCTGCTGCTTATCTGTTGCTCGTCCGCAACTCCTCAACACTCGTCTGTGTTTGATTGTATCAGTTGTTGATTGCTCGTCTGCAAATTCCAGCACTCGTCTGTGCTTGGAGATGTCCCCAGCATTGTCGGCAACCTTCCAGCACTCGTCTGTGTGTGGTATGGGATCCTTCGCTGCACTTGTTGGTGCCTTGATATGTATTCTCCGCTGTTGCTCGTCCGCAACGACCCAGCACTCGTCTGTGTTTGGTTGAAGCTCGTCTGCTTTTATTCCCCAGAAGTCGTTTGTGTTTGATTGAAACTCGTCTGCTTTGCCTGGTTACTCGTCTGTATCGTCCCCAGCACTCGTCAGTGCTAGCTTGCACCTGAATGTGAGGATATCTCTGTGACTACTTCAAATGCTCGTCTGTATTTGAATTTCTGGTATTCGTCTATACCAGTGGCTGATACTCGTCTGTATCATCGCCTGAAGCACTCGTCTGTGTTTCTCAGATCATCGTCCGATACTCGTCTGTATCTTTGACTATTGGCACTCGTTTGTGTTCTCTTGATGATCATCCAATACTCGTCTGTATTGAAGAGGTTTAAAATCCTGACAGTGGGAATTAAATGTCGAAATGGTTACCGGTCCTGGCGTAACAGGTAAATCCGAAGGAGGCTCGTCTGTCTCAAGCACCAATTATGGTAGCTGCACCTGGCGTAACAGGTTTGCTCAGAAGACTCGTCTGTCTTATACCATATATCCGCGGATAATATATGAAGAAGGTTCGTCTACCTTGGTTGCATGTCTATCCCACAGACTTATATGCATTTCCCGAGCCTGCGTAAGGGTTATCCGAAGAAGACCCGTCCGTCTTATTCCACTTACCTGCGTAAGGATTAGTGAAGGAGATTCGTCTATCTCAGGATACTTTGAAGTTCTTTAAGGGCTCGTCCGCTCTCTGCACCTGGCGTCACAGGTCATTCGAAGACTCGTCTGTCTCAGATTATTGTCTTGAAGTGTTGAAGGACTCGTCTGTCCAGCTCCTGGCGTCACGGGATTGTTTGAAGACTCGTCTGTCAATTTGTTCTTATTTCAGATATCATTTCTAACTTGGAAGAAGCTCGTCCGCTTCTTTCTCCCCTGCAGTCCCCAGAGCGTCATCTGGTCGGGTTTATTTCCCGGTGTTGCATTCTTCGTCAGAGTGCAAATTTCTGGTCTTCTTGGTATTCAATCACAGTTTATCTTGAATGGTCGATAGCTCGCTGCTATCGTCCTTTTCGGATTAACTGATGATTGAATAGGGGCAGCTGTAACACCCCAAATTTGCCCTCTTCATTTTAAGCATCATATCGCATCATAGTCATCATAGCGGATCATGTCTTTAGCATTTTGCATAGAAAAATGAGGCATAACACTCACATGTTCTAGCATAAGGCATATGACCAACCATCTGGAAAGTTCGAAGCACCACAGATAAAAATCGAGAGCATGGAGACCTGGCAAAAATTTCACAGGATCAGTCTGCACAAGCTCTGTGTCATGTTCAAAGCTTAAAAAGAATGAAAGGATCAAAATCAGCTTGAAACGGCGGGCGCCGGCATCATTTTTGAAGTTTCCCACCAAAAGGGGGGAAATTCAAATTTTGCATGCGTTAACCGGTTAACGCATATGGTTAACCGGTTAACAGCTGCGAAATTTGAATTTCCAGCAGCATTTTCAGCATGTGTGTTTTGGCCCCATTTTCCAATTTTCTGATTTTTATTCATTTGAATTTCATTTGAATTTGAGAAGGATCTAGAGCATGTATCCAAACCTCTTTCCAACCCTAAAACCTAATCACATTACCAAGCCATATTTTTTGGATCCCAAACCAAGATTTTGGGCCCCAACCCTAAACCATATATATTCCATTTCTCTCCAAACCAAGGGATCTCTCCCTCATTTTTCACTCTCATTTCTGAATTTTCATTGCTCTCACTCACAATTCTCTCACTTTTCTCTCCCAATTTTCCAAATCACTCAAAGTTCCTCTTTGAAGATCACACAACCTTGCCTTGAGGTGTGTAGATCTTGGAACTAGACCTCCATCCATAGCTTCATTGCATCTTTTTGCTGGTTTAATTGGTGATTCAGATCTGGTTTGGGATCTAGAAGTGCTTTTGGATCAAAATTCTGCATCAAGAGCTTGATCTTGCATTTATTTTGCATGGAGTGTGGAGCTTAGCATCGGATCTTCAAAGTTTTGCGCGAGATCTATCATTTTCAGCATAATCAACAATTACCAAAGCATACCTCCGCTTTGTAGGTTGGTTGATTTCAGATCCGACTCTGTTTTTAGCTTATTTGCATTGCTTGTGCTTTAGATCCACCATGTGTTTGTGTAATTGATTGTGTTGCATGATTTGATTGGTTGATTGGTATCCGGATCCGATTGTTAGTGTTCATGAGCATAATGTTATGGATTGATGTGCATTGATCTATTTTTCCATGTGTAATCGAGTGCTGGTCTGGTGCAGCTTATTTGAATAAGCTGTTTTTGAAATGCTGTTTTCTGCAGGAATTTGCTGCTGTTTTTACAGTGTTAACCGGTTAACGCATATGGTTAACCGGTTAACGCCCTGTTTTTCTGCGTGTTTGGTGCAGGTTTTGACTGGTTAACCGGTTAACGCATATGGTTAACCGGTTAACACTGATGCAGAATGGTTTTTCAGGGCTGTTTTGAGTTTGTTTGATCCCTTTGCTTGTGCTAATTGTCATGACTCATTGTATGATCATTAATCATGATGTTTTAAGGTGGTTTGCTTGCTGGTTGATGTATGCTTTCATGTTCTCGACGCGTAAGTCGTGTATTTGCAATGTTGGCATGATTGTTTGATTTTTTGTTTTCAAGTACCTTTGAGCATGATTGATCCCATGATTGTTTCTTGGTCAATTTGCTGGATTTTTGCTAACATTTCAGGGGCTCATGGTAAGAGAAGTGTGGATGTTTATCCACATTTCAACTTTTTCATCTTTTCCTCTTTTGTTATTTGAACTAACCCTTTGTTGTTGGGCTTAGGCCTTTCTCATCTCTTCTTCTATCTTTTTCTTCCTTCTTCATTAGGATAGAAACCTCACAAACCTAGGATCATCCATGCATGTTAACACTTAGGATTATTTTAGTCCCCCTTTAGCATTTTACCTTTATGATCCTTTTTGGTTCTCTTTCTCTTCTCATCTCATAACTCTAAAAAACACCTTTAATAAATGTGAAGAGATGTCTTGATCCATAGCCTTATCCCATGAGGTATGCTTGTAGTTTTCCCATCTTGGGATAGTACATGTTTACCTTGTGATGCACAAGTCTGATCAAGGTATCTTCTTCATAAAAAGAAGCATAAAAAACACTTCTTCATGTAAATAACCAAAAAAACACTTAATAATTAAGCAAGTTAGTGAGCCTAAGCCCTAATCTTTGGGTTCAAGTTTTGGGGATCTTCTCCTTACTTGAGTGTGCTTGTTCTATTATTCCATCTTGGAATGTAGTGACAAGTGCACATTCCATTGGTGAGAGTTTGAGTTCACTTCCTTGTGACACACTCATAAAAGCTTATAAAAAACACAAAGCAAACAATAAGCGTCTTTCCTTCGGGAATTCTTTTCTCATCTCCTTCGCTCCGTACGCGAACTTGCCCCTACTTGTCACTTTGCAAGACGGTAACGCACTCGTCGTCCGAGCCTGCAACACCTGAGCAATGGCATAGGCAGTTCAAGCCTTTAATTCACAAGCAATTTCCTTTTAGTACCCCTAGTTAGGGGAACTACGGCGTCTCTGATCCTCATTATCCTGATGAGGTACGTAGGCAGCGGGGTAGGGCCCGTTCGAGCACACTCTTTATTTTCCCTACATTTTCCTTTCGCTTTTTCTTATTTCAGTTCTTTTCCAGTTCCAGTTTCTTTTCATATTCATTTCTTTGCTGCATTTTTCATACCCTCACCCTTTGAAACAGTTTCTTTGCAAGCGTGGATCCCGTCGGGTACGGCGGATGATCTGGGGTGCTAATACCTTCCCAGGTCGTAACCGACTCCCGAACCCAGTCTCTTTGGTTCGCAGGACCTGTGTCCTTCCTCTTTCTTTCTTCTGGTTTGTGCAGCATTACCATTCCCTTTCTTCGGGATAAAAATGCATGGCTGGCGACTCTTTTCTTTTTCCGCGCCACTTTCGCGTTTGTACCAGGATGGAAATCCTCGGGAGCGACAGACGGGTGTCAAGAAGTATCTGTAATATACAAGTGTTTGTTTGCAAAGAAAAGCTCGAGAGACCTTACTGGGGGATGATGACACGGACGGGTGCCACAAGGAGTGTATATTTGTATTGGTGAATGTGAGGCAACTGCTTTTGCTGGGGAATCTGGGGGGTATTCTGTATATTGTTGATGGGTTGATAATATTCACAGGTGTTTGATTCAGAACATGGCTTATGATTACGCTATATGTTTGATTTTTGCCGTAATGCTCCGCATTAAGACGGAATGCTACGCTTTGTGGGGTGAATATGATGCGAATGCTATGATTATGCAAAAGAAACCGATCCGGGATTCGGATCCCAATGTGGCGAAGATCTCTGGTCGATTTGCTTGAAGTGCACATCCCAGCTGGGGATGAGATCATTGGTAGATCTGATGAGATGATTTTGCTTTGGGGAAATGGGTCAATGATAAACCTATTCCCGTAAATAAAGGACCCAGCTAGGGTTAGTAGAAGCTTTCGTCACTCTGTTGTGACTCCTTCGTGTGTTGCTCTTCTGGATAGAGGCTGATATTCTGTGGGGAGATGATTCCCTGGCTTTTTGTGCTTAGCTGAGGAAGAATTATTGGCAACTTGGCTGGGAGAAGCAGCAAGTGGTAACTCAGCTGGGGAGAAAACACCTTGAGTGCTAAGACTGAGTGAGTGTTGATTTGCCAGCTTGCTAGGGTGAAGCTTTCATGCCCCATGCCGCGTTTATGAACACCTGCAATCCTGTAAAGGCAGAGAAATGCACAAGTAATCCCGAGGCATCCCTTACCGGATTCCGTCATAGGAGTCAGACACTCCCGGGAATAAGTATATTTCCTGCATTCATGTAGTTTTTATTTTTGAAGATAAACATCTGTATTCATGCAATCAGTTTTCTTTAAGACATCAGACATTTTTGCAAATAAAATATACGAGACATTGTGTGACTGAAAAATCTGTTTTTATTAATTCATATGCCCTGAATCGGCGAGATACAGTTAAAGAAACATATCTCCTGAAATGAGGAGATTGTTACAAAATGAGAAACAAAATGCTGGCAATGTTGTCGACGCTTCAAGGAGCTTCCCTCTTGCTATGACTCGTATGACTTTTGACGTTCTTCTCGTCTTGCTTTCTGAAGAAAGCTGATTCTGACAAAAGCTTGATCCTTTTGAAGCTTACCAAGTTGTAGGTGATACAGACGAATTCAGAGTGCAGTTGTTCGCTTATTCCCTTATTTTGCATGGACCGCCCTTTCGGGTTTTCAATCCATCGGGATACCCATTTTTGCCTGAGCTGTCCAATGCGGCTTTTCAGCTCAGCGGGTGTACATTTTTTATTTATTTCCCTTATTTTTGCCCGAGTCTTTTATTCTGTTTTTGACTCGCCGGGATGCCCTATTTTTGCCTGGACTTACATTCTGTTTTTATGTCCAGCGGGTCATTTTTATGCGAAGTATTTTTTAACTGCATCTGAATTCACAGGGGACGGGAAATCTTCACCATCCATGGTGCTGAGCATCAGTGTTCCACCAGAGAAAACTTTCTTTACTACAAATGGTCCTTCATAGTTTGGAGTCCATTTGCCCCTGTGGTCTGTATGAGGAGGGAGGATTCTTTTCAGCACAAGATCTCCTACTTGGTACTCTCGGTGCCTGACTTTCTGATCGAAGGCTCTTTTCATCCTTTTCTGATACAACTGCCCATGACAGATTGCAGCCAACCTTTTCTCTTCAATCAGACTCAGTTGTTCGTAACGGGATCGGACCCACTCTGCTTCGTTTAACTTAACATCCATCAATATCCGTAGGGACGGTAATTCAACTTCAACAGGTAGGACTGCCTCCATGCCATATACAAGCTGATACAGTGTTGCCCCAGTGGATGTTCTGATTGACGTGCGGTACCCATGCAAGGAAAACGGTAGCATCTCATGCCAGTCTTTATAGGTAACTACCATCTTCTGCACAATCTTCTTGATATTCTTATTAGCCGCCTCAACAGCGCCATTCATCTTTGGCCTGTAAGGAGAAGAATTGTGGTGTTGGATCTTGAAGTCCCGGCACAGCTCTGCCATCATTTTGTTGTTTAAGTTGGAACCATTATCAGTAATGATTCGCTCGGGAACTCCGTATCGACAGATGATATCTCTCTTCAGAAATCTGGCTACCACTTGCCTTGTAACATTTGCATATGAGGCTGCTTCAACCCACTTGGTAAAATAATCAATGGCTACCAAGATGAATCTGTGGCCATTTGAAGCAGTTGGCTCAATCTTGCCAATCATATCAATGCCCCACATGGCAAAGGGCCAGGGTGAAGACATTATATTCAAAGGATTGGGAGGCACATGCACCTTATCCGCGTAAATCTGGCATTTATGGCATTTTCTGGCATAGGCACAACAATCGGCATCCATTGTGATCCAGTAATAACCTGATCTTAGCAATTTCTTAGCCATGGCATGCCCTCCTGCATGGGTACCAAAGGATCCTTCGTGCACTTCATGCATCAACAAGTCTGCTTCTGTTCTATCAACACATCTGAGGAGCACCATATCAAAGTTTCTCTTGTATAGGGAACCATCAGTGTTCAGAAAGAAACTACCAGCAAGCCTTCTCAAAGTCTTCTTATCATTGGAAGATGCCCCAGATGGGTATGTTTGATCCTCCAAGAAGCACTTAATGTCATGGAACCAAGGCTTATCATCTTTGACAACATCTGCTGCGAACACATATGTTGGTCTGTCGAGTCTGGACACTGAGATCTGAGGTACAAAGTTGGCAGCTTGAACTTTGATCATAGATGAAATGGTAGCCAGAGCATCTGCAAACTGATTCTCGTCCCGAGGGATATACTCAAGCTTGACCGTTGTGAAGAAAGTCAATAACCTTCTTGTATAATCCCTGTAAGGTATCAGATGATCCTGGTGTGTGTACCATTTGCCGTTGGTTTGATTAACTACCAGAGCTGAATCTCCGAATACAGTCAATGTCTTGATCCTGAGGTCAATGGCTTCCTCAAGACCCATAATGCAAGCTTCGTATTCAGCTTCGTTGTTAGTGCAGTTGAAGGTGAGTTTTGCCGAGAAAGGCATGTGAACCCCCTTAGGTGTAATGAGTACTGCACCAACACCACGACCATTCATGTTAACAGCCCCATCAAACATCATAGTCCATTCTTCTTCTGGGCCAGGCCCTTCAGTGTGAATAGGCTCTTCATGATCTTTCGCTTTTATGAACATGATGTCTTCATCGGGGAAGTCAAATCTCATAGGCTGGTAGTCATCAATAGGTTGCTCAGCAAGATATTCAGACAATACACTGCCCTTGATGGCTTTCTGAGATGTGTACTGAATGTCATATTCTGTGAGAATCATTTGCCATCTTGCAACCCGTCCGGTAAGAGCTGGCTTTTCGAAAATGTACTTAACTGGGTCCATTTTGGATATCAATAAAGTAGTGTGGGTCAACATATACTGTCTCAGTCGGCGAGTAGCCCACGCTAAAGCACATCAAGTTTTCTCGAGCAGTGAATAACGTTGTTCACAGTCGGTAAACTTTTTGCTTAGGTAGTAAATTGCATACTCTTTTCGACCAGACTCGTCATGCTGGCCCAGCACACACCCCATTGACTCTTCTAATACTGTCAAGTACATTATCAGAGGTCTTCCTTCAACTGGAGGCATAAGGATTGGTGGTTCTTGCAGGTATTCTTTGACCTTGTCAAAAGCCCTCTGGCAGTCTTCATTCCACCTGACCGTCTGTTCTTTTCTTAACAGCTTGAACAAAGGCTCACAGGTCGCTGTAAGGTGAGATATGAAGCTTGAGATGTAGTTCAATCTACCTAGAAATCCTCGAACTTCTTTTTCAGACTTTGGTGAAGGCATCTCTTGAATGGCTTTGACTTTATCAGGGTCAACTTCAATCCCTTTCTCACTTACAATAAAGCCCAGCAGCTTACCGGATCGCACCCCGAATGTGCATTTGTTGGGGTTCAGCTTCAGTTGGTACTTCCTCAGACGCTTGAATAACTTCAACAGGTTTACCAGGTGGTCTTCTTCTGTGAGGGACTTGGCAATCATGTCATCCACATAACATTCAATTTCTTTATGGATCATGTCATGGAATAATGTTACCATAGCCCATTGATACGTTGCACCAGCATTCTTCAGTCCGAACGGCATCACCTTATAACAGAACGTGCCCCAGGGTGTGATGAAGGTTGTCTTCTCCATGTCTTCAGGTGACATTTTGATCTGATTGTATCCTGAAAATCCGTCCATGAAGGAGAATACCGAGAACTGAGCCGTATTATCCACCAATACATCAATGTGAGGTAATGGGAAATCATCTTTCGGGCTGGCTCTGTTCAGATCCCGGTAGTCAACACACATCCTCACTTTGCCGTCTTTCTTAGGCACAGGTACTATATTAGCAACCCACGGTGGGTAGCTAGTTACAGCAAGGAATCCGGCGTCCCACTGCTTTTGTACCTCTTCTTTGATCTTCATTGCCATGTCTGGGCGAGTGCGGCGCAGTTTCTGTTTAACCGGTGGGCAATCTTCCCTCAAAGGCAGCTTGTGCATAACAATGTCGGTGTCCAACCCTGGCATATCTTGATAGGACCAAGCAAACACATCCACATATTCCTGTAGCAGGTCAATCAGTTGTTTCTTCACTGAGTCTTGTAAGCAGGCCCCGATCTTAACCTCTTTCACGTCTTCATCTGTACCAAGATTAATCGTTTCTACCTCCTCCTGATGAGGAGTGATAACCTTCTCCTCTTGTCTCAACAATCTGGCTAGCTCTTCAGGAAGCTCGTAATCTTCTTCAACCCCTTCATCAGCTTGATTGATCGGATTGTCAAAGTCATACGAAGTCATAGCCGTGCTGTTGTCGGTGCTGTCTGGAAGGCACTCTCTGCAAGGGTTCAGTTTGTTCATTTTAGTGATTGATTTTAATCTTGCTTAGAAAAGTGAAATAAAGTTGTCATTTTGAAAACAATGCCATTTATTTTTTTGTACAAAAAGAAAAATGGAAAAACAGTGAGCGGAAAAGAAAAAGACTCATTTGCAAAAGATGTCTGATATTTCATTGATTAATCTTGTTGCACAAAAGTTACAGATGGCCCGATTACAAAATGAGTCTTGTCATCTTGGGCAAGATGCAAGACTTGATGCATGCTTAAAATATACAGGAAATAATAATTACTCTGCAGGAGTAACTCTTATAATTTCCTGGGAAGACCAGTTTGAGATACGGCTCCCCGGGATCCTTGGACGAATCCAGCTTTCCAGGTTGCGTTCATCTTCCGACTCATCTTCCAAGTTGTTGACAGCATCAGGGGTGAGCATCCCCCCACTAACAAAGTTGGGCTTCTTAGCATCCTCTGCTTGATCTTGTTGAGTTGGTTTGTAACCCAACCCAAATCTATCTTCTTTCTTCTCCACAGGCAACAGTTTGCCCCAGCCTTGAGCGTTTCCTTCTTCTACAACCTTTCGGGCTTGCTGGTAGGATGTCATGGAAGTCCCAAGTACAGCAGATGTTTCATTAATATTCAGGGCCTCAAACCCTTGACTCATCGTTTCGTGGATCTCCCCATCCATCTCAATATATTTGTATGTAGCCAGATGGCTAACAAAAATATCTTCCTCTCCACAGATAGTAACGACTTGGCCCTCCCACTCGAATTTTAACTTCTGGTGAAGGGTAGACGTAACTGCGCCAGCGGCATAAATCCATGGTCTGCCCAACAAACAGCTGTAGGCAGGCTGAATGTCCATCACGTAGAAGATTGTTTTGAAAGTTTGTGGGCCAATCGTTACAGGTAACTCAATTTCTCCCAGAACTGATCTCTTAGAGCCGTCAAAGGCTCTTACTACCAAGTTACTGGGTCGTAATGCCAATCCTTCATACTCCAGCTTCACAAGGGCTTTTTTAGGCAAGACATTGAGGGATGACCCTGTGTCTACCAGTACATGTGAAAGAACTGCACCCTTACACTCCATGGTAATGTGCAAAGCCTTGTTGTGATTGCGGCCTTCCGTAGTCAAATCAGTGTTGGTGAATCCTAGTCCATTACTAGCATTAACATTTCCAACCACAGCTTCCAACTGATTGACGGTGATCTCTTCTGGCACATAAGCTGCGTGCAAGACTTTGAGCAGTGCGTTCCGATGAGCCTCGGAGCACATAAGCAATGATAGAATGGAGATCTTGGAAGGTGTCTGGTGAAGCTGGTCCACTATCTTGTAATCACTTTTCTTGATGATTCTCATGAATTCATCAACTTCTTGATCAAAAGGTGTTTTCAAAGCTTCTTTAACAATTTGCTCTTCTTGCACCATGCTCTTCCCCTTTGCCTTGGCAGCAGCTTCTGCTTCAGCAGTGGGTCTTTGAATTTGCGGGGCAAAGAGACGTCCGCTTCGAGTGAAGCCCCCGCCTCCTCCCACATTGTCTATTTGTGGTGAAGAAGTTGATGATTCGAGAGTGATTTTCTGTCCTTCGCAGTATAGATCGGAGCCGTAATGCCAAGGGATGGCATTACTGCTTTCATAAGGTACTGGCCCAGGCACTGTGATAGTGACTGGACTGATGGCAGTTGCAGAAGGGACCATGATAGTCTGTGGATCGTAGTATATTGTGACTGGTGCTCTGGTAGGAGTGGCATTTTGTGAGTTGTAGGCAGAATCATTTGCAGAATCATAATAAGTTGTAACTGTTGAGACACTTGCATTGTTTGTTGCTGATGTTGTAGGAGACATTGTTGGAAGGATGAGTGTTGCTGTTGTAGGAGACTCTGAATGAAGGGGTGCTGAAGTTGTAGAAGGGACGTTTGTTGATATTTGGTCCGTTGAAGTAACAGATGAAGCATTTGTTGATGAGATTGAAGAGTTGTTTGGAATAATGGTTGTTGCGGTTGTAGCAGATTCTGGAACTGTGGTTAAGGAGATTGCTGGATTGGTAGGTATTGATGTTGTGATTTGAAGCAGGCCACTCTGGATGAGACCATCTATGCCATCCCTCAAGTTATCACAACCATTCACTGAAATGTTACAATAAGCACACCCTAGCTCACATCCCGGGAACATTTGACATTCAAGGAGTTGAGCTTTAATCTCCACCAAGGGTGTCCGAATCTGACCCACACTGGTTATCAAGTAAGACGGCTTGTCTTCTTCAATAGCATTGATTCTGGGACCACCATGGTGTGGCATAGGGTTCTTGTTAACATTTGGTGGTGGTGCGAAGTTTAGAGCTTTGGAATCTACCAAGTCCTGTACCTTCATGTGCAAGGCTCTGCACTTCTCTGTACTATGGCCGGGTGCATTTGAGTGAAAAGCACATCTGGCGCTGGCGTCATAATTTCTGGGTAGACTGGCAGGATCTGGAGGTGCCAATGTCCTTAGCTCAACTAGGTTGAGTTTTAGGAGTTGTGGCAATAATGTGGCATAAGGCATAGGGATCGGATCGATCACCCTATTGGCCTGAGAGGGTCTCTGTTGATATGGTCTTTGCTGATTGTTGCTGTTGGTGTTGTTGTTGTTATAATTTCTCTGAGGAGGATAATGAGTTTGTTGCTGATAATTTTGTTGCTGTGGTTGATAAGCTGGTTGAGGATGAATTGGAGTGGGAATGGTGATTGCTGCCACAGACCTTTGAACATATTGGGGCCTGCCCCTGCTGGTATGGATAGCATTGGTTTCACCAGTTCTTCTTGGGCCCACAAAAGGCTTTCTTGTGTTGCTGGATGAGCTAGCACCGTTGTCAGAAATTTTACCCATCTTTAATAGGCTTTCAATTCTTTCCCCAGCTATAACGACATCTGCAAAGCTGGTAGAAGAAAAGGCAGCTAGCCTGTCAATGTATGTTCCTTGGAGGGTGTTCATAAACATATCAGCCATCTCCCTCTCTGACATGGGTGGCTAGACAGCAGCAGCAAGCTGTCTCCACCTTTGAGCGTACTCTCGGAAGCTTTCCCTGGATGATTGTGACATCCCCATCAGGAGGGTCCTGTTGGGAGCCATATCCAAATTATACTGATATTGTCTGATAAAGGCCTCAGCCAAATCCTTCCAACACCTGATGGTTGCTCTGGTCAGGTGAGAGTACCATTCCCTCGAAGCTCCTGTTAAGCTATCTTCAAAATAAAACATCCATAGCTTTTCGTCCATGGTATATGCCTTCAGCCTCCCCAGAAAGGATTGTAAATGGGTCCGGGGACAGGAAGTCCCGTTGTACTTTTCAAAGCACGGTGGTTTAAATTTGTGGGGAATCCTGACCCCGTCCACTAGACCCATGTCCATAACATCAAAGCCCAAAGAATTCTGGGACTCCAGGGACCTCAGTTTCTCAGCAATCTCCTCTAGCCTTCTGTCATAGGCTTCCTCCCCAGCTCCCATCACTGTGAATTGGTCTTCCTGGGGGTCTTCTTGCAGCACTCTACCTGCAGTGGCAGTCCCTTGCACATTAACAGGGATGTTGATCTCTGGATGAAGGTGGGGTCCATAGATTGGAGGATTAACATGGGGTTGGACTCTCTCATTGTTGCTTGTCCCAGCAGTCCCTAGATGAGGGTCTTCCTGATTCCTCCCCTCTACCGGTGCTCTTAACCTCTCTTGGCTTTGAGCCATATTATTCATCACCTCCATAAATTGTGTCATCTGATTCCTCATTTCTAGCCTTTCATTGGCCATTTGATTCCTGACCTCTGTAAGGTCCTGATGTACTTGGTCCATTTGTATACCCGAAAGGTTTTTGCGGGTTGGATATCTGTGTGGACGGTTGAGTGGAAATACCCGACGTCGAGCAATAGTTCCTGAAGTCACAACAGAGTTAGTAACAACAAAACAAAAACCTACAAAACAAAACAAAAGGTTAGTATGCAATGCAGTATGCTTATTTGTATCCAAGGTATCCGGCTTGGCACTTGGTTTTGACCTTTCCAGACCCATGAAGAAGATGCTTTTGATGTTGCTTGACAGAAACTCAGATGGAACAAACCAACATATATATTACAAAAGGTAAATGATACATAGTTTGCTTCTTTTTACAAAACATGCCCTCTGAGGGGTCAAAAATACAACATAAATAAAAGTACATGAAAAAGAAAGCAACAACAAGCAAAAAGGTCAGACACCAAGACCAAACCCGTCCTCCTGAACTTCCTTTAGAAGTGCTTCAGTCACAGGATCAGCTGGACGCTCTGTAAGATTCCTGATAAGGAGATTCCTGGTAGTAACAGCTGCAATTAGCCTCTTGTGTTGACTCTGGTCCTTCGACCTCTTTACACCAACTCTAATCTTCAATTCTGAGATCTCTCTCTGGGCTGCTGCCAGGGCTTCCTGTTTCTCTTTTGCACTAGCTTCCAGCTGCTCAATCTTATCCTGAGTCCTTTTATCCTCCTGAGTACGGGCTTCGGTGATCCTGACCCACCTAGCCTGACTCTCCTTCAGATACAAATCAGTCCTAACTCTCTGGAATTGGGCCTCTTTGCAGGCATTCTTCAAGATCTGTTCTCCAGCCCTAGACTTCTTAATGTAGTCCTCTGACTTCTCAATTCTGGCTAGATGCTCCACCTTTAGCTTTTCTAACCTCTCAATGTCCAAGCGACCATCACTCCTCTCCCAGAGGGTCTTCTGTAGAGCCTGAGTCAGATTCTCATTTCTTTCTTTCAATTTCTCAAACTCCTCTAAGCTGACAGTTGCTGGAGGTGGTGCTGTGGAAGGTCCAGGCACATCTTCAATAGTGAAGGGCATTCCAGAAACTTGAGCCCTGGCATGAGACCACTCATAGTACTGAGCTGAGGCTACATTATTACATCTCCCAAGAATGGTTACCCCTTTAGTCTGCACATTGCCCCAGGCCTAGGATGCCTGCCTGACAATAGCCAGATTAGGCTTGTTCTCACAATAAAGGGTCTCAGCCAAATCTTGTGCTCTAGGAGGGTGGACCAATGCATAGCCCAATTGTCTTTTGAATAGCAGAGGGTTGTAGTTGATGCAACCCTTCACTCCTATCAGAGGCACATTGGGAAATTGCCCACAACTAGTAATGATGTCTCTGCCCTTGGTGCTCTGAGTGCACCACCTGATATCATCAGAGGTTAAAGCAACAAGCCTCCTAGCCCAATTTTTCTGCTGGTGAGGGTTCAAGAATGCATCAGTCCTTGGCAAACGTTTGAGCAGCCAAGTATGGAATAAAGGAGCACAGCATCTCACTAATCTTCCCCTTTGCTTTTCATTCCTTTGGTGAACAGAGTAGTAAAGATCTCCCAGTAAGGTGGGCACTGGGTTCCTCAGGATGAAAAGATGGATTGCATTCTTGCTAACAAACTTAGGCTCATCTGCAAAAAGTATGACCCCATATATGCTAAGGGCCAACAAAGCACAGACTGCCTTCCACTCTCCCAGAGAAGCCTTCAGGGTAGCCTGAGAGGTCAAGAAATCCAGATAAAAACCAGAGACTCCAGCTTTAGTAGTCATATTCTGCCTAATCAGAACTGGTTCCAGATACAAGGCTTTTGCCACCTCTTCATTACTAGGGAAAGCCATCTCAAGGTTGAAGGGGACTCCACCCCTGATAGGTACACCAATCAGTGATGAATACTCTTCCAACAAGGGCCCCAACTGAAAATTCTGGAAGGTGAAGCACCTCAGAGGGGGATCATAGAACTGCAAGCAAGTATGAATCAAGCTCCTCTGTGAAGGGTCCAAATCCATAACCACATCAAGGATTCCTCCATAATGTTCTCTGAATAGTGGTATATGGTCTGGAGTAATCAGGGTCTGAATCTTCCTGATGCTAGCCAACTCTGGCTCAAAGAAATGATAGGAGATGTTACTCTTCTTGGGTGCCATATTGCTGAAGAAGAGCTGAGTCAGATGCTGAGAATAACACTGAAGATGGGCCACTGACAGGCTGAGGCTGGTGATGCAGGTGACTGAAGCAGGTAGCTGATAGCTGAAGTAAGTACTGATGAAGATAGGTCTATGCTGAAGAAGGGGTCAAAACCAAGCCAAAATGTATGATGGATACCCTGAAAAACAAATAAACACATGTTAAAATGATGCAATGAGGATGTATGCAAATGATATGCAAGGGTTTGTGACTGAGCCGGATCTGATCAAGTGCTCTGATATAAGTCCAGGTATGTTCAAGAAATCCAGATGGAGGTTCATAAGTCCAGTAACCAAGGTGGGGGACTCAAATAAAGAGTCACATGTCCAGGGTTAAAAATCACAAGAACTGTTCCAAAATGGAGTACTCTTAATCAAACAAAGTAACAGGGTATGCTGAGGTCAAGGGTACCTGCGAACCTGTAAACAGCCCAACCCCCTCACAGGTGATGTTCTAAAACAAGGATCCTCAGACTTGGATCAGTTATGAGAAGTGTAAACACTTCTAACCCGGAGGTACAGTGTTTACAATAACCATAAAAGATCCTCCTCTAATTCACCTCAGTTTCTGAAGGTCAATACTAAAGGTCATCCAGACTTAGCAGGCTTCCCAGATAGCCCTAGCACTACAGGAAATCTGCAGTACAGAGTTCTCAAGAAGAAACCCATATCTGAACCGTGTTTCATATTCCCGCACCAGACCGAAATGGAATGGGAAAGAACATGAACCACTCTAGCCTAGATGTCACTCAGGTCCCAGGTATAGGACCTCATCTCTCAATGGAACACCCACCCACCAAAGCAACAAAACAGATCCAGCCAGCACAGTATGACAGTATGGTACATGTAAAGCTATAAAGAAAGCAATAAAAATAACTGTACATAAAGCAAAAATAAATACAAATACAAGCACAAATAGCACATAACACCCCAGTTAACACAAATCAAACAAGCGCTAGGAGGAACCCACAAAAAGAACCAGAAGCCCTGGTTGCAGTACAAGGGTCCCCAGCAGAGTCGCCAAGCTGTCGCTCCCGATAAATGGGAATGGCCCAGATAAAGGTACAGACGCGAACGGTCGGCGAAAGAGGGATGTGAGAACACACAAGAGTGAACTCACGGGAGATGAAAAGAGTCGCCAGCTAGGCATTTTTATCCCGGAGGAAAGGTAATGCTGCATAGACCTAGAAAGATATGGATAAGACGGTTGCGAACCAGAGAGACTGAGAAAGGGGGTTGGTTACAACCTGGGAAGGTATTAGCACCCAGAATGTCCGTCGTACTCGACGGGATCCACGCTTAAAAGATTTGTGTTTTAAAGGGGTAGTGTCAGTGCAATTTGTGTATAAAAGAGCTGGAAAAGGATGTACAGGTGTCAGTGTAAAGGAAGTGAAGTGTATAAGTGAAGTGTCAGTGTAAGAACAAAGATGAAATGCTCATGATAATGAGGCTAAAGAATAAAGCTAGAAGAGGGGGGATGTACAGAGACTTTTGTTCGATAACTGTTAAGTTATGCCTACGTATCCTCTCGTGCAATGAGGAAGTCAGAACACCGTAGTTCGACCCAAAGAGACTGAAAGGGTGAATTGACTTGTGAACTGCTTACTGGTCTATGCTCAAGTGTATAACCTGTCTGGCTCAGGTGCAAACTGTCTTGCATTAGACGGAAGAAGCAAGTTCTCGTTTATGAGTGAAGGTGATGAGAAAAGAATCCCAGAGGAGACGATTATTGTTTGTTTTTGAGTTTTCAGTCTTTTATTGATTTTTTGTGTTTGTCATAAGTTAATGAGCTTAAGCCTAAACCAATGGGTTAGTAAACTCATCACATCTTCCCTCTGATTAGGGGTAATGAGAATACCTTAAGTGTGAAGTCAGCTTCTCACACTTAATCACCTTTGATGTAGGATTAAGATCATTAACCTACTTGTGATTATTTAGATGTTTTTGTGGTTTTTGTTTAGTGTTAAGTAATGAGGTTAAGCCATAATCAGGGATTAAACAGATTCATTACACCATCCTAATAGAAGGATAATAGATGAGGATGTTTAATGCTGAGGAAAGCTCCTCAACTTAATCCATGATTAGGGATTAAACTCATGACAAAACAAGCCTTTGATTAAGTGGATTTTATTTAATGATAAGATGAAGAAGTGAATTTTATGGTTTGTAAGACAACTTGAGGGGGACTTGTCCATTAACACTAGGGTTAGTCCTTCTTAACCAATTAAGGAAGAATTAGAACCCTAATGCAAGGCCCAAGTTACAAGCTTGATGTCTTGATGATTATTAGGTGAATTGATTAAAGGATTTAAACACATTAAGGGTTTAACACTTAGGATTAAAGTTATACACTCCATCCTAATAGAAGGATGCAGGCATAAGCTTAATCACAAAGCCTTAAAACCTTTAGGGTTTAGTCCCTGATTATGAGATGAGAAGGGAAGACTCAAAGAGACACAAAGGTTAAACTAAGTGGGAGACTAATCAAAACCCTAATTATTGTCATGCTTGGTTGTTCCTAAGGTTTGTGAGGTTAACAAGAGAAATCTTCAGAGGAACCACCAGGAAGCAGATGAAAGGATCAGGAGAAGCAAAGTAACTTGCTTCATTGAAGAAGTCAAGTCACTTGAGAAAAGAAAGTAAAAAGAAGAAGAATGAGCAAGCTCAATCTCAAACACATAGCAAAATGCAGCATGGATGCATAAGAGAGATGAAAAGAAGTTGTGAGAAGTGAAGGCAAATTCACTTCTCAAAGTTACTTACCACCTGAAAAAGTTAGTAAAGGAATGCAATGCAATGCAAAATGAGGTGAAATGGCATGATGTAAATCAAAACCAGAAGCATATATGAGATGATAATGATGCTATGAGATGATGCAAACATGAAACAAAGCATGGGGATGATCATACAAACTTATGGATGCAAATGAAGCAAGTTAAGAACCATGATCATACATGAAAAGTTATGAAATGCAAATGGCATACAACATGGAAAATGCAAGATGCAATGATCAAACATGCTTACAATATGTCTTAAGATGTCAAATGAATCAAATGGATGCACAAAATGCTATGGCAAGTCAAGGTATGCAAGCAAATACAAGATGAATGCATATGAAAGCCCAAATTAGGGTTTATGATCAAAGCATCAAACAAAAACCAAAATCAGAAGCAAACCTCAAGATAAAAATTTGAAAATGCATTCAAATGATCCCTAAACCTAATCTAACTCACTGCCCAAAGGAGAGATTCCAACTCTTAACCTAATTAGAGTTATGAATTTCCTAAAATTTCTAGGGTTTTAGGGTACCTTAACAAGAAAAATGTCAAACAAATGGAAAATGCAAGATCAATTCATGCCAATTTAATCTCACAAACTACATGCTAAACAAAATGCAATGCAAGAAGAATCAAAGTCCAACTCTCAATGGTTAGGCAGAAATGATTTTTGGAAGTTTGGATCAAAATAATGCCTTGAAAATGAATTAATTCCATGAAAAATTATCAAAATGCATCAAGATCAAAAAAGAAATTTGGTTTGAGAGTTGGACAATGTTTCTAAATGATTTTAAATGTTTCATGAATTTTTTGGTGATTTTTAAATGCCTAAAAGCATTTTTAATTAATTAATTCTCATTAATTAATTAAAAATAAACTTTTAAATATTTAAAAATATTTTTTTAAATGCTAAAAATAAAAATAAAAATATTTTTGGTTTCTGAAAATTAATAAAAGTTTGTACAAAAAATTTCAGAATTTTTAAAATGATTTTACTATTTTAAAATAAATGGACAAAAGAAATACAAAATAAATGAATTAAAATTAAAATAAAAGAAAGTAAACGCATTGGACGGATCAGATTGAAACTGGGGAGAAGGCTGTTGACTGCGCGCGCAATCCTAAGGTCCACATTCAAACTGAGTTAATTCCTATTTATGAATTAATTAAATCAGATTAATAAAGTCAACTGGGATTAGGGCAAAATAGAGTGATCCTGGGCGTCCAAATGCGCGCGAGTCAACACATCCAAGGGACCAAATTCAAACTTCATTAAACACAGGGATTAGCCCTAATTATTTTCAGGTGGCCGGAGAAGACCTCTGGTCGTCTTCTCTGGTGGGAACCCCACCTGAAAATCTCTAAAATCTTCAAAACTTCACTAAAATAAAAACTAACAACCCAGGAATCATTCCCACACCTCACTGAATCAAAACCCCCACTCAAAACTCATTTCTCCTTCACTAATCGCATGAATCGAAAGCAAACATTTTTAGGTCAGAAAAGTTTCAGAGCAAGATTAAATGCTTATTTCTCAACCATTTTCAAAACCAAGAACATCAGAGTGATCAGCAAATCATGAAGAACAACTTAGAAACTTAAAAATCCATTTCTGGAAAAAAAGTTCTTGGATGATACCTGAAATGGAGCTTTCAATTCCAGAGCTTTCAGGCTGCTTCTTTGGCTCAAATCTACTCCACTGATCCTCCTAAGAAGCTTGCAAGGTTTGTTTGAAGTTTGCAATGGCTAGTTTGGAAAATGGCAGAGGTTCTGCTCAAGGTGAGGTGAGAATCGTATTTGTGATTCTGGGGGTTTAAGGCAATGGTGATGGGTGGTTTGTGATCAGTGAAATGAGTTGAGATTGTTGGTGAAGTTTGTTTTTGTGTTTGAGGCTTGTGGAGAGTGTTTCGAAGGAAAATGCAAGTTGGAGAGATTTTGTGAATGTTGAGTTGTGGTGTGTTTCAGGCTTGCTTCTTGTTATGTTTGGCTTGCATTTGATTCACATAAACAATTCCCATTGGTTAGATGAAGTGACATGTGCTTTATTGATTGGTATGGGTGCTTTTGCAAAAATGTCAACTTTGTGTAAGAGAAGCATGGGCCACTTGCTAGCTAAGTACAAGGAGGGTGTGCTGCGCAGCATGATGTGAGGAAGGGCCTAGGATTGATCAGCAAACTAGCCAGCAAGTGGATGAGAAGCTATCATGAGTTTTGCAACTTGCCTTGCCTTTGGTTCTTATGAAAGAAACTTGATCCATGGGCCATAAAACATGTGATTCCTTGGGTGCATTCTGAACTTTAAATGTTGTGTGATCATGTTGTATGGATTAGAAGTCCATTTGATAGCTCTAGAACACTTGATCAAGTCATTTTGCAAAATACCTCTTTGGTAGAAACTTTGAAATTTTGTGATTTTAGCCAACTTTGACAAGCCATAACTTTTGATCAAAAATGAATTAGGTCATGTTCTTGTACTTTTTGAAAAGGGAAAGATCTATTCTACAACTTTCATGACCAAAGTTTTTCCATTTGAAGCTTTCTTGAATCAAAAAGTAAGGGTTGAAAAAGTTGCCTAAAATGGCATTTTCATTAAAAGTCAAACTTGCCCAAAAAGTCAACTTTGCAAAAGACTTGAAATTCTTTAATTTTGAGAACTTCTAATGTCTTCTATGATCAAATAAAGACCATATACAATCAAAATGATGAAGAACCCCCTTTGGTTGGGTCATTGGGGGCCTCAGATGCCCTGATTTTGCACTGACTTGCTTGAAAAGTCAACTCTTGATCAGATGACTTCCCCATGGAATTTCTTCATGAAAATTGATATGCATACTCCCTATACCATATAGAGACCAATAGAAACAAGAATGACCAAAAAATTTGGAGTTATGGCCTCTGAAACCAAAACCCTAATTTTAGGTCATCTGTGCAGTCAAACCTGGCTCTGCCTCCATACCAATCCAAGTTCTTGTGATCCTTTGACATTCTTGACTTTGAGAGGATGTAATATGATATTTAGAACATACATGGACCCCTTTGAAGTGATTGATGGCCTTTGGAGTGGCTCAAGAAGCTCTTGGACTGCTCAGATCACAAACCCTAGATGCAGATGACTTAGAATCTATGCAGTGAACCAAAAATGTGATATGAGATGCTATGATTGAGTTTATGCATATGAAATGATCACAAGCCATGGTGTGAATGGGTGAGGGCAAATTTGGGGTGTTTACAGATATGAGAAAGGGTTATTAAAATTGGAAATGAAATTGAAATAGAATACAATTTGGGATGAACTTGAATAGACCCTCCTCCACAAATATCTTGATTGAATTTGATCTAACAACCACACTAAAATTTCTTCCAACAACTCTAATAGAAATCAATCTCCTGAACAAATCGCCACAGAAACAACACCATCTAAATTAATCATCCTATGAATCTCTGGCCAAATGAATCATGAATCACCTAGAATATGTCTGAATCAATCACTGGGAAAATAAATCCACAGATGAACACGACTGCACTTGGATACACACTACTTGAGAAATAGTCCACTGAAATAGACAACCTGAATTGAAACAAAATCCTGATAGTTTGACCAAGATTAGGTCAAACATCCACCTAAATTGGATCGTGATTGAACAAATACACTTGAACTGAAACCAATTATTTGAGATATCAAGAAAGAAGAATATCCTGAGATGCTGAGAAAAAAGAATGGCCTTGCAACTTGATGAAGAAGAAACCCTTTATTCACACTTATGATAAGCCAGATGCACCAATGAATAGTCCTCGGACGTGAATTCCTTGACTCTTCTGATAATCTGCAAATGAAGTGTGAAGCCCTAATTCCTCTTAAAACATTGATCTCATGTCCCATGAGACTATGAAAATGATATGAATGCATGACTTACGATCTAATGGAAATGCATATGAATGCGAAACAAAAAGCCAGACAAAGATAGAAAAAGCCAGAGGGAAAATTTGGGGTGTTACAGCTGCCCCTATTCAAATAACTGTTGATCTGAAAAGGACGAAAGCATCGGCTGTCGGCCGTTCAGGATAAACTGTGTTTGAATACCAAGAAAACATAAAATTTTCACTCTGCCGGAGAATGCAAGCAATGGGAGATAAACACAACACTTTGGGTAATTGAAGTTAAGGTAAAGCAAACGAACTCCCTCCATATTGAACTGTTACGCCGGATAAGAAAACTTAGACAGGCGAGTCTTCTTCAAGCAAACCTGTTACGCCAGGAACTGGACATACGAGCCCTCTTCATACGTTTTACAAAATATATGACTTGAGACAGGCGAACCCCCTTCGGATAACCCGTTACGCCAGGACCAGTGATGCACTTAAGTCTGTGGGATAGACATGCATAATCAGGATAGACGAACCCTCCTCATATATTATCCGTGGATATATGGTCTAAGACAGCCGAGTCTTCTTCAGATAACCTGTTACGCCAGGTACGGCATTAGGATTGGACGAACCCTCTTCACAAATCTTGCGTGGATAAGTGGTGTCTAAGACAAACGAACCTCCTTCGGATAACCTGTTACGCCAGGACCGGTAACCATTTTGACGTTTATCCCACCATCAGGACTTCAAACCTCTTCAACAAAGACGAGTATTGGATGATCATCAAGAGAACACAGACGAGTGCCATAAGTCAATGATACAAACGAATATCAGACGATGATCTAAGAAACACAGACGAGCGCTTCAAGTGATGATACAGACGAATATCAACCACTGGTATAGACGAATACTAAAAACCCAACACAGACGAGCATTTGGAGTAGCAATACAGACGAGTACCAGAGTGATAATCAAATCAACACATGTGGGTAACATTCAACACAGACGAGTGAGAAGGATGATACAGAGGAGTATCCAACAATGCACACAGGCTTCAGACAGATAACAGACACAGACGAGTGCTGGAGAACACAAACGAGCAACAAGAAAACATCAAACACGAACGAGTGTTGAGCATCCAACGGGTGTTACACACAAACGAGTGCTGGGATGTGCGGACAAGCAATGACAAAGTGTGAACACAAACAGGTGTTGTACATTGCAGACGAGCACCAAATGCCCGGTAAGGAACACAAATCTGTCGGGGAGAATATTTCACAACCGAGCGAGCGCTGGGAATGCAGACAAGCAATCAGCAGATTCCAAAACACAAACGAGTACTTGGGAATGCAGACGAGCAATAAGCAAATATCAAACATAGACGAGTGTTGGGGAGTGCATACGGGCACAAGCAACCATCACACAGATGAGTTATGTAGAGCATGCAGACGAACAAAAGCAGAGTGCCCTAATTGGCAGTACATAATCTCAATTTTGCAGGGGAGAACAAGGTCAAAATGTTTTGACACTTAAATCTGGTTAGGGGATGAATAACTGTTTGTATCATCACATGAGCCAAAAATAAATTGGCGACTTCTCTAGGGAATATTTCCATGGCGGGAGTGAAACCCAATCATGAACTTTGTGGGGAACTCAGGCATTCAGCTGCCTGCTGGGAATAATTCACTTATGGAAAGATAATCCGCTTGGGGGAAAGCAGCTCTTCACAGCTCTAAAAATCTGCTGGGGATCAATTCCATCTGATCTGTCTCAGCTGTGGAACATTCTGCTTGGGGAAATATGATACCATCCTGCAAAACCTGCAAAAACAATATACACATATATGCCTTGGGGACTTGCGTGGTATGATCTGTTCATCCATTGTCACCCGACACTCAAAGAAGAATTTAAACGTTTCCATGCAATGTCGTTATTTAGAAAAATCACCATGTTTCAAATGCAATATTCTGTTTTTTTTGCCAAAAATTCCGGACATTTTTGCAAACAAAGTAAACAAAACACAACACAACTTTTGACTGAATATTCATTTATTGAGAGGCCTCTTAATAGGAAAAGTTTTACATCAGGAAGCAACTACCTGGAAAGAGGTAGCTACCGTAAAATTGAGAAAAGAAACTATCCTAATGGCAATGTGCACGGCATTCCAATGAGTTTCCTTCTTGCTATGACCAACGTGTCTTCAAAACTTTCTGTTCTAACCTTTGCTTTTTTAAAGAAGATGAGGGGACTGATTCCTACCCTTCTGATATTGTCCGGCTGTGTGAAATAGTGATTTGGTTCAGATTACCCGGATCACAGTTGTTCGCTTATTCCCTTGTTTTGCGTATATCGCCCTTTCGAGTTTTCAATCCACCGGGATACCCTTTTTTGCCTGATCTGTCCGATGTGGCTTTTCAACTCAGCGGGTGTACATTTTTTTTTAATTTGTTTTCCCTAACTTTTGCCCGAGCTTTTTATTCTGTTTTTAGGTCGCCGGGATGCCCTTTTCTTGCATGGACTTTAATTCTATTTTTGTGTCTAGTGGGTCCTTTTATGCGAAGTATTTTTTAACTACGTTCGAGTTAACAGGGGATTGGAAATCTTCTCCATCCATAGTAGTGAGCATCAGTGCCCCACCCGAGAAGACTTTCTTCACTATGAATGGGCCTTCATAGTTTGGGGTCCACTTGCCCATGTGATCTGAACCGGGAGGAATGATCCTCTTGAGTACAAGCTCGCCTACTTGATACTCTCGAGTACGTACTCGTTGGTCGAAAGCTTGCTTCATTCTCCTTTGATAAAGCTGACCATGACAGATAGCCGCTAATCTCTTTTCCTCAATTAGACACAACTGATTATATCGAGCACGTACCCACTCAGCCTCATCAAGCTTCACATCCATCATCACATGCAATGAAGGAATTTCTACCTCAACAGGCAAGACTGCCTCCATGCCATACACCAACGAGAAAGGAGTTGCCCCGGTTGACGTCCTGACTGACGTTCGATACCCATGCAGCGCAAACGGTAACATCTCATGCCAATCCTTGTAAGTGACAACCATCTTTTGCACAATCTTCTTAATATTCTTATTTGCTGCTTCCACTGCACCATTCATCTTTGGTCGGTAAGGAGAAGAATTATGATGTTGAATCTGGAAGTCCCGGCACAATTCTGCCATCATCTTGCTGTTCAAATTGGAACCATTATCAGTAATGATTTGCTCGGGCACCCCGTATCTGCAAATAATGTCTCTTTTCAAAAATTTAGCCACCACTTGACGGGTGACATTGGCATAAGATGCTGCTTCAACCCACTTAGTGAAGTAATCAATCGCCACCAAAATGAAACGATGACCATTTGAAGTAGTAGGCTCTATCTTCCCGATCATGTCAATGCCCCACATAGAAAAGGGCCAGGGAGATGACATGATGTTAAGTGGGCTTGGAGGAACATGCACCTTGTCCTTATAAATCTGGCACTTGTGGCACTTACGGGCGTACAAACAACAGTCTGCATCCATTGTTAGCCAATAGTATCCCGATCTAAGCAACTTTTTAGCCATTTCATGTCCTCCTGCATGAGTACCGAAAGATCCCTCATGGACCTCCTGCATTAACAAGTCTGCTTCGTGTCTATCCATGCATCTGAGCAAGACCATGCCAAAGTTCCTGTTATACAGAACTCCGTATGTGTTCAAGAAGAAACTAGCAGCAAGTCGTCTTAAGGTCTTCTTGTCGTTGGATGACGCTCCAGCTGGGTATTCTTGTTTTTCCAGGAAGAGCTTGATATTGAAATACCAAGGTTTCTCGTCAGACACTGCATCTACAGAGAAAGCATAAGCTGGTGTATCAAGCCTGGAAATGTCAATCCTGGGTACATAATTCCAACACAAGACTTTGATGGACGAAGAAAGAGTAGCCAATGCATCGGCGAATTGATTCTCATCTCGTGGTATATACTGCAGCTTAACTTTTGTGAAGAACGTCAACAGTCTTCTGGCATAATCCCTATAAGGAATTAAGTGTTCTTGATGTGTATAACACTTGCCGGTAATCTGATTGATAACGAGGGCTGAATCTCCGAATATATCGAGGGTCTTAATCCGAAGATTAATGGCCTCCTCTATTCCCATTATGTATGCCTTGTATTCCGCTTCATTGTTGGTGCAGCCAAAAGTAATTCTGGCAGCGAAGGGAAAGTGAACACCTTCAGGAGTGATAAGAACGACACCAACTCCACGTCCGTTGATATTGATTGCCCCATCAAACATCAACTTCCATTGGGATTCAGGGTCTGGCCCCTCCTCCGGAAGTGGTTCCTCGCAATATTTTGCTTTGAGGTACATGATGTCCTCATCAGGGAAATCAAATTTCATCGGCTGATAGTCGTCTTCAAGTGGCTGCTATGCAAGATAATCTGACAATACACTTCCTTTGATGGCTTTCTGGGAAGTGTATTGTATGTCATACTTTGTTAAGATCATTTTCCACCTTGCAACCCTTCCGGTTAACGCTAGTTTCTCGAAAATATACTTGACAGGGTCCATTTTTGAGATTAGCAATGTGGTGTGGGTTAACATGTATTGTCTCAGTCGGCGAGCAGCCCATGCCAAAGCGCAGCAAGTTTTCTCGAGCAGTGAATAACGAGATTCACAATCGGTAAACTTTTTGCTAAGGTAGTAAATTGCATGCTCTTTTCAACCAGACTCGTCATGTTAGCCTAGAACACACCCCATCGACCCTTCCAACACAGTCAAGTACATGATAAGTGGTCGTCCTGGAACTGGAGGCATTAAAATTGGAGGTGTCTGCAAATATTCTTTTATCTTTTCAAAGGCTCTTTGACAGTCCTCATTCCACCTGACCGTTTGTTCTTTTCTCAACAGTTTGAATATTGGCTCACACATGGCCGTTAGATGAGATATAAACCGTGAAATGTAGTTCAATCTCCCTAAAAACCCACGCACTTCTTTTTCTGTTTTCGGTGCAGGCATATCTTGTATTGCTTTTACTTTTGCAGGATCTACCTCGATCCCCCTTTGGCTAACAATGAAACCTAGCAATTTACCGAACCGCACTCCGAAAGTGCACTTGTTTGGATTTAACCTCAATTTGTACTTTATCAATCTATCAAACAGCTTTTTGAGATTGACCAAATGCTCTTCCTCGTCCCGGGACTTGGAAATCATGTCATCCATATAACCCTCAATTTCCTTGTGTATCATGTCATGGAACAAAGTTACCATGGCCCGTTGATACGTTGCCCCGGCGTTCTTCAATCCAAAGGGAATAACCTTGTAACAGAATGTACCCCATGGGGTAATGAACGTCGTTTTCTCCATGTCTTCCGGTGCCATCTTGATCTGATTATACCCGGAGAAGCCATCCATGAAAGAAAATACCGAGAACTGAGCGGTGTTATCTACCAGCACATCAATGTGAGGTAATGGAAAGTCATCCTTGGGACTTGCTCTATTTAAATCCCGATAATCGAAGCACATCCGGACCTTGCCATCTTTCTTCGGCACTGGCACAATGTTAGCTACCCAAGGCGGGTAACTAGTTACGGCAAGGAATCCGGCATCCCACTGCTTTTGGACTTCCTCCTTGATCTTCATTGCCATGTCAAGACGAGTTTTTCTCAGCTTTTGTTTCACCGGAGGACTGTCTTCTCTTAGTGGCATCTTGTGCACAACGATGTCAGTATCTAGTCCTGGCATATCTTGATACGACCAGGCGAAGATATCCACATATTCACGTAACATACCAATCAACTCCTTCTTTACCCCGGCCTGCAGACTGGCCCCAATCTTTATCTCTCTCTCTCTTTACATCTTCAGCCCCGATGTTGATGATCTCTATTTCTTCCTGATGAGGCTGAATGACCCTTTCCTCTTGTTTCAACAACCTAACCAATTCTTCTGGGAGTTCACAGTCTTCCTCAACCCCTTCATCAGCTTGGTAGATAGGATTGTCGAAATCATGCATGGTCGTAGCAGGAACGTTATCACACGAATCCGACTAATCAACACTGCACGAATGATGTGCTTATTTTAGAATCTGTTATTTTCAAAAGAGACGCAAACACACAAAACACTGGAAAAGGAAAACATTTCCATTTTATTTATTGTTTTCTTTTTGTGAAAAATTTTTAAAACGAAAGAAAGAGAACACAATTTGCTTGAAAAATGTCCTTTATTTCATGGAAAAAGTAAATGCATTAAAAGCATGGTGGCCCTACAAATGGATCCATGCACCTTAGGCAGAATGCAGGATTTGACATGCAGTATGATAAAATGGAAACAAGAAAATTACTTTGACTTCCAAGTTACTTGGACAAAATCTTCAGCAGACCAGTTCCGGAGCTCCTCCCCAGGTGCACATGGGCGAATCCAGTTGTCCCAGTCGCAGTCACTATCCCCATCTTCCTCTGTAGCATAAACGTTGTTGTAGTCGAGCATTCCAGCACTAGTGAACATGGTGGACTTACTGCCCCGAGACCAGCTGGACCCACCAGGTTGATATCCAAGACCAAACTTGTCATCTTTCCTTTCCACTTCTAACAGCTTTCCCCAACCCTGGGCATTTCCGGCTTGGACTACATCCTTAGCTTGTTTGTAGGAGTAGATAGGAGTCCCTTCTTTCTCGTGGCTTTGAACTGCGGCAGCTGGAGACAAAGTACTAACATTGACTTTCTCAAAAGCTTGGCAAAGTGTCTCATGGATTTCCCCGTCCATTTCTACGTACTTGAAGGTCGACAGATGGCTTACGAAAATATCCTCTTCTCCGCATACAGTAACAACTTGGCCATCTACCACATACTTCAACTTCTGATGTAACGTGGATGTTACTGCGCCAGCAGCATGAATCCAAGGACGCCCTAGCAGACAGCTATAAACGGGTTGAATATCCATAACATAGAAAGTACTCTTGAATACCTGAGACCCAATCTTCACAGGTAGCTCCACCTCTCCGAACACAGATCTTCGTGACCCATCAAAGGCTTTTACAATCAAATCGATGGGTTGCAAAACAATGCCATCAATATTCAACTTCATCAAGGCCTTCTTAGGGAGCACATTGAGAGAAGAGCCTGTATCTACCAAGACATGTGATAGAACATCACCCTTACACTCCATGGTGATGTGTAGGGCCTTGTTGTGATTACGGCCTTCAGAAGTGAGATCTCTATCTATGAATCCCAACCCATGGCTGGCATTCACGCTAGCTACCACGGCCTCCAACTGGTTAACAGTTATCTCTTGCGGTACATACACCATTTGTAAGACTTTCAGCAAAGCCTCCCGATGAGCCTGAGAACACATTAACAATGATAGGATAGATATCTAGGACGGAGTTTGATTCAGCTGTTCAACCACTTTATAGTCGCTTTTCTTAATTATCCTCATGAACTCTTCAACTTCTTTTTCAAAAGTGCCTTGACTAGGAGCAGGAGTTGTCACCTCTTCAGTTCCTATCTGCTTACCCTTAGCCTTTGCAGCAACCTCAACTTCGGGATCACCTCTAAGAGCTTGAGGAGCAAATAGACACCCACTCCTTGTAAATCCACCAACTCCTCCGACATTCACCACAGTCGGGTCAATTGTTACTGTTTTATTCTCCACCTTCTGACCGTCTACATACACGTCTGAGCCATAGTTCCAGGGAATGGCCTTGTCATCAGTATAAGGGACTGGTCCTGGAACAGTAATGGTAACAGGACTCACCTCGGGAACATAGATAGTCACAGGTTCTCTCCGGGCAGGAACCTCAGCAGGATCAAAGTAAATTGTTATGGTAGACACACAATTGCTTCTATCATCAACCCTATCAAACTGTAGCGACCCCTCGTCAATCAAATATTTTAGCCCAACCTTCAAATCCCCACAGCCATTAACTGAATTCAAACACCCCTCACAGTCATAACCACACCCTGGGAATACTTTCCCTTTCAGCAATTTGTCTTTCACGACCAGTAACGAAGTCTTCACCTCATCCATGTTCAAGATCAAGTTTAATCTCTCACCGCTATCAACAACATTTATCCTGGCCCCTCCATGATTTGGAATGGGGTTGGATGTAACATTAGGAGGCGGTGCAAAGTTAATTGCTTTTGAATCAATCAAGTCTTGGACCTTATGTTGTAATGCCCTGCACTTCTCTGTTGAGTTCCCGGGAGTTCCTGAATGAAATGCGCATCTTGCATTAGCATCATACCCCACTGGAAGCTCTCCAGGTGGTGGTGGTGCTAATGTTCTCAACTGAACCAAGTTCAAATCTAACAATCTTTGAAGTAGTGCCGTGTATGTCATTGGGATGGCTTCAAGCACCCTATTAGCTGGATGAGCTTGTCTCTGTTGATATGGTCTCTGCTGATAGTTATTGTGTTGTGGTTGTTGTTGTTGTTGCTGGGTTTGTTGCACAGGACTTGATGGAATAGTGACAGCTGTAACTTGCTCATAGGACCCTCTGTATCCACGGCCCCGACCTCGGCCGTACACAACATTAGTTTCTCCTTCTCTTCTTCTTGGGGGTCAATTAAAAGCTTTTCGAACACCACTGGAGCTACCTGCCCCAGTGTCTTGGATTTTCCCCATCTTTAGGAGAGTTTCAACCCTCTCTCCCGCTATCACGATGTCATTAAACTTTGTTGCTGAACAAGATGCCAGCCTCTCAATAAACACCCCCTGTAGTGTTCCCATGAACATGTCTACCATTTCATTTTCCAACAAGGGAGGTTGCACCCGAGCAGCAAGTTGACGCCACCTCTGAGCATACTCTTTGAACCCTTCTTTAGCATTCTGAGACATGGTCTGCAACTGGGTACGATTTGGAGCCATATCCAAATTATACTGATATTGTTTCACAAACGCCTCAGCTAAATCCTTCCAGCTTCGAATATTAACCCTGCTCAGCTTCATGTACCACTCCAAGGAGGCTCCCACAAGGCTATCCTGGAAGTAATACATCCACAGCTTCTCATCGTCCGTATGTGCAACAATTCTTCCTACAAAAGACTGGAGGTGAGTTTTCGGGCACGCCGTGCCGTTGTACTTATCAAAATTAGGAACCTTGAACTTGTAGGGAATTCTCACCCCTAGCACCAAGCCCAAATCGGTGATGTCAAACCCTAAAGAACTCTGAGACTGGATAGCGGGTATCTGCTCGGCCATTTCTTCAAACCTTATATTCATGTCAGCCCCTTGGCCTTCTGCCTCATCCAGCAAAGTGAATTGTTCATCCTGCCCATCCATCTGCAGGTTATTCCCTCCATCATTGACAATAGTGACCCCTGGTTGCACTACAGGGATTTCTACTTGACGGACGCCAGCCCCATTGCGATTACCTCCATCTACTGTCCCGTTGTTCCTGGCCTGATTATTCTCTATCATCTCGCGCAAGCGCTCTTGAGTTTTACCCATCCCAACCATGAGGGTCATGAAGTTGTCCATTCTTGTCCTTAAATCAGCCAGATCTGCTTGCATCTGTTCCATTTCTCTTTCTCTGTTCACTTTGGTAGGGTATCTGTGTACGGTTGGCTGTCTCTGAACCTTCTTAGGAGCTATAGTGCATGAAACAGAAAAGACATTAGGAACTTGCGGTTATACCTGCAAAACAAGAAGAAATGGTGATATGTGTGCGATGCAATTGTTTATGCTTTCAAACTCAAGGTCATTCATGCCCCGGTTCCGGTTCTTATCAAAGAAATCCAGATGACTTTTGACCCCCTGACTTTAAGAAGACCTTCACACAGAAATCAGATTCACATAACCGTAACAACCCAAATGCCAGCATGCACAGAAAATAGAGAATTAGATAAAAATCACATAACATAAATCCATCCCCAAGACAAGAATCAAATAATTCCACGTAGGGTACAAGTCTTCTAAAAGAAAGAAAAACATACAAAACCAAGATTCCTACAACATGCCTGTAGGTAATCCAAATACTGAGAAAACAAACTAGAAAGCAATACTGCTGCTTGAAGACTCTGATCCTTCCTTACTAAGTCCCAGCTCAGACCTAGCCTTCTTGATTCCAGCCATCAATTTGAGATCTTCAATCTCCTTAAGTGCTTCTTATAAGGCTTGCTGACTCTTCACTAACTGTTGAGTCTTCTCTCTTCGGATCTTGTGGGCTTGTTCCCACTCTTCCTTCTTGGAAGCTAACTGTGATTCATAAAACTCTTCCTTTTCTTTGTACTTTTTCTGCTCCTGTTCCCTTTGGCCCTGTAACCAAGCAATGGACTGGCGAGCTTCTTTAAGAGCCTTCAAAGTCTTCTTACGTTCCGCTTCTCTTTTTGATTCCATTAGACCCAGTCTCTGAAAATGAGCTTCTCTCCCAGCAAACTCCTTTTCTTTAGTTTCTAAAGTGACCTGCATCCTCTGTAGCTTTTCCTCTACTTCATTCTTAGCACGATTGGTCAGGTGGTACAAGTTAACCATTTCAGAATTCTCTACCCGGACCTCGTGCAACTGAGTTTCCAACTTCTTGTATTCTTCTAAGGGAACAGTGGTATTAGGCTCAGTCGCAGGAGGAATTGGAGGGGGAAATGGCAACAATACCATCCTGGATTTATTCTTCAACCAGGCTTCGTACTCCGGAAAAGTTTGATTGTTACACTTTCCAAAGATAGCCACTCCTTCTCCTTTGATGCACTTCCAAGCTCCAGCAGCTTTTCTCACCAAAGGCATATTGTCCTTCACCGGGAAATAGAAAGTAGGGGCCAATTTCAACTCTTCTGGGACCTCTCTCAAAGTATACCCCAACTGTCTCCTCAACAAGATAGGGTTGTAATTGATTCCCCCAGTCACTCCCAACAGAGGTACACTGAGGTAACTCCCACAACTGGTGATGAAACGTGTACCCTGAAGCCTCTGAGTAATCCATCTAACATCTTTAGCAAATAACCTTTCCAGCTTCTGAGCCCACGCCAAAGTATGATCACTAAATACCCCGGTACTAGGCAAGTGCCTCATGAACCACATATGGAACAAAGGAGCACAACAGCGCACTAAGCCTCCCCGTTTCTTTTCAGTCTTATAATGCACCGAGTAATACAAATCTCCCAGTAATGTAGGCACAGGGTTCTTCAGTAAGAATAGATGGATTGCATTCATGTCTATGAATTTCTCCATGTCTGCAAACAAAATGATGCCATAAATAGAGAGAGCCAGAATGGCACACACAGAATCCCACTCTTCTTTAACAGCCAGCTCTTCAACCTTCTTCACTAAAGCCTCCAAAGAGAAACCAGATACACCCCCTTTAATAATAGTCAGAGAATCCATAATAGAAGGGCTCAAATAAAGAGCCTTGGCAATTGCTTTAGGTGCAGATCTAACCATCTCAGCATTAAACGGAATCTGGTCTCGAATAGGAACTCCCAAGATCAGAGCATACTCCTCTAGCAAAGGACCTAACTGAAAATCAGGAAAAGTGAAACATCGAAGCTGAGGATCATAGTACTGAAGTAGAGTATGAATGACACTTCTTTCAGAGGGGTCTAACTCTACCACCACATCCAGAATACTCCCATAAGCCTTCCTGAACCTCTCCACATGATTGAGCGTGATCAAATTCACCATCTTCTTTAACAGGCCAACCTTAGTGTCGAAAAACTTGAAATGAATGTTCTGCTTGCGAGAATCTTCCATCTCTGAACAGGATACCGGAACCGGAAGCAATGATATGAACATGTGAATGAAAACAAAACATGATTAATGATGGAATGATGCAATGCAAATGCAAGGACACATGATCAATCCGGAACTGTCTGGATACTGGATGTCAGAGCCAAGTGATCAGAAACCCGAATCCTCTGAATAATAACCCATAAGCACTCAGATAATCTCAAATAAACCCAGTCAAGAACCAGATAAACTCAAAAACTCCGGAATCAAAGTAATTGTATCATAACATAAGACTGCACTGGTAATGAAGGTATGATGAGGTCAAGGGTTCCTGCAAACTTGCAAACCCCTCCCAATCTCACGGGTGTGCTCTAGTTCAAACATCACGGACTCTCAAAGACGAATAGCAATAATACGTCCACCATTTCCGAGAAATGGCTCTTGACCAAATCAGGGAATCGGTTTGGCATTATATACTACTCAGCGAGGCCTCAGTTGATTCCGGGGAAAACAAGCATCCCTTATAAGTCCCCAGCTTCGAGCGCTGAAATCGAGAAACAATAGTACATTCAGCCCGTAGGATACAGTACTATTGTCATTTGACCAGATGCTTTGACTGAGTTCCTATAAGAGAACCAGGCCATCCTATGCGAGTTCCCAGTGGACCCTCGGGTGCGAATGGGTTTGCCACAGAATGTGGTCTGCCACTGTCACCACTAGAGAGGGTTGTTTCCACAAAGGTTCTCAATGATCGGTCCCCAGATACACATAACTATCAAGGTCCTATCCCGAAGTGGAGGAAATCCCCACACAAGATATTTCCAAGACGGTCGCAGTCTGGGTGTGAAACACATCGCCATTCATCATGCCACATGCGAGTACAACGTGTCCACGCTAATCCTAGGGTGCACTCAAGCCGTGTATTTGCCTTATCTCTTAGTAACAGTATCACCCGAGTCCCACCAAACAAATCCAGTCCAGACAGTCCAGTAATAATATGATGCATGAAAATAAATACTGAAAACTGTAAATAAAGCTATAAATAAAACTGTAAATACACAACAATAAAGTAAACACACAACAGAAAGCAATTAACACCCAATGAAACAGAAACACGCAAGAGTTAGGAGAGACTCTCAAGGGAACCAGAGATTCTAGGTTCGATCCCCAGGAGAGTCGCCAGCTGTCGCTCCCTGGATTTCCATCCTGGTACAAACGCGAAAGTGGCGCGGAAAGAGGTAGAGTCACCAGCCATGCATTTTTATCCCGAAGGAACGGGAATGGTAATGTTGCACAAACCAGAAGAAAAGAAAAGGAATGACAAAGGTCCTGCAAACCAAAGAGACTGAGCTCGGGAGTCGGTTACGACCTAGGAAGGTATTAGCACCCCAGATCGTCCTCCGTACCCGACGGGATCCACGTTTGCAAAGGAACTGTTTCAAAGGGTGAAGAAATGAAAGTTGCTGCAAAAGGAACTGAACTGGATAAAAGAAAAGAAAAAAGAACTGAAAAAAGAAATGAAAAGGAAAAATGTAGGGAAAATAAAGATTGTGCTCGAACGGGCCCTACCCCGCTGCCTACGTACCTCATATGGACAATGAGGATCTTAGTCGCCGTAGTTCCCCTGGCTAGGGGTGGAAAATATTGCCTGTGTCTTAAGGCTTGAACTGCTTATGTCAATGCTCAAGTGTTGCAGGCTCGGACGACGAATGTGTTACCGTATTGCAAAGTGACAAGTAGGAGCAAGTTCGCACGTAAAGAGTGAAGGTGATGAGAAGAAAAGTCCCGAAGGAGAGACTCTTATTGTTTGTTCAGTGTTTTTTTATGAGATTTCTGCTTTGAAGTTTGCATAGGTAAGTGTACCTAAGTCTTACTTAACAGGATGTGTACTTCTTACATCATCCCAAAATGGAATGCGCAAGAGGCACACCTAGCTATGGAGGAAATCCCCAAATCTAGTCCCACAAGTGAAGGCTCAGACACACTGACCTACTGGCATTTATTAAGTGTTTTTTGTTGTTTTTGGTTAATAAGTGTTTTTAGCTTTTCTTTGTGAAGTAATCTCATGCTAAGACCTATCCACCACGAGGGATATCCGACACCTCGCCCCGAAATGGAACGCGTGCAAGTATCTCATAGCAAAGTCTCGTGTCACATGAGAAGACTCATCAGTTATTAAAGTGACTTAAAGTTAAGTTTGAAGATGAGAAGAGAGAGCACCAAAAGTATCTCAAAGGTAAAAATCTAATGGGGAAGACTAATCCTAATGTTATCATGCAAAGGTGGTCCTAAGTTAGTGAGGCTTCAACTGTCCTAAAAAGAAAGAAGAAGAGGAAAGGAGAAGAAGCCAGATGAAAGATGGACTAAGCACATCATAACAAGATAAGAGAGCATAAAAAGAAATGGAGGAAGAAGTTGAGATGAAGAAGAAATAAGTGTGCAAGTGAAGAAAGAGCAACATCAGGTAACCAGACAATCGCAAGCAGAGCCTACATGAGGCATGAATAAAATCGAGTTTCAGTGGTACCTAACGGAGAAGGTCTGTTGCCTCTTCAATAATGCACAAAAAAAACTCCAAAACACTTGTCAGAAGCTTCACCATTAATCCTCAAGTGTTCAACATCATAAATCGACACGGTTAATTCAATCGAGATTCTAGCAAGTAAGCTCAAATAACATTCAACTAAAATTCTATCTACAATTTCCTAATCAAATCTAATTAGAAAAATTAACAAAAAATTAATCAAGGTTCTAAACAAATTAATATTAAGAATTAACAATAAACAATTAACACATTATCAAAAATTCTAATCAAAATTATTTACAAAGTTGTCAAACAAAAAGTTATTCACAAAAATTTGCAAAGTTATTAACAAGTTTTATAAATAAATAAATGAATAAAAAAAAGCCTTGAACCAAATATCTTCTAGCCCAACAACCATTATTCTCTTAACATTGTGTAGTCCAATAGCACATATTGGTAACTAAGACTCATGATGAATCACCATATAGTAAAGGAAAATTTAATTGAGCAACACAATTTACCATAAACTAAGTGAACTTGATATCAATACATCAGTCCTTTACATGCTTATTTTCCAACTTTTGAATTACATAGCATTTAATTGGATAAATCCGCCAGAATTGTAAAACAACAGTCAACACTACAAGGATCAAATGAAAACAAATTTTAAATAAACATGTAACTCGAAGAAAGACAACCAGAATTGCAACAGTGTAGGATCAAATCACTTATTCAAATTCACCTTTAATAATAATAATAATAACCTATATGTATAAATAAACTATAAAAAATGAAAAGGTAAAAAATAGAAACAAAATTGACATTTTATCACTTTATCTCACGTGATTTTTTTCTTTACTAAAACTAATAATGAAGAGAAAGGTATAGTAATGATAAAAATACTTCACATTTAATTTGAGCCATCCTCTTAAATATTTCATATTTTCTCTAATCATTCTTGTTCTCCATGTTTAGAATTTTCATTAAAACCAAAACAAGAATCAAGCACACACATAACTAACATATAAACAGATCAACGACAGCAACAATAATAAATAAATAAAAAGCATCAGTTCAAAATTAAAAGGAAAATATACAGTAATTATTCATAACTAGAAGCACACTAGAGTATCTACATAAATTACCAAATCAAAACCAAATGGAAAATAAACAAGCAAACCAAAATTAAAGACATAAACGACACAGTGGGAGCAACACTGCAAGTTGCAGCAATACAACGACAAAAAAAAAACACAACCTGCAAGCTTGCGAATATGAAGCCGAAATCGGTACAAACAAACATTTAGAACCAACAAAAACGGCAGTAACAAAAACAAAAACCAGCAGCAGTAATAACAACAATCAGTATCAACAAATAACCAATAGCAAAGCTTTCAAAACTCACAAAATCGAAGTCAAAACAAGCAAAAAGAACACTACGAACTTGAAATTTCATTGTTGCTGCGAATGGAGTGTTCATCAAGCCCGCGTTATTGTTATCCGAAGTTTGTATTTATAGCGTTGCTACCTCCGAGTTCGAGAATATTGACATTGTTTTCGTTCAGATCAGCGTAACAGATTGTGTTGTCGTTGGTGCTTCGGGTAGCAACCATTGTTGTTGATGGTCATGGACGAGGAAAGCACGATTGTTGGTTAAGATCGGGTGCGGCGGTGATAGAATAAACTTAGTGAATCTCAGTTATAAAGGCGCACGATTCAGTGGTGTTGTTAGGTATATGGTGGCGATGGTTTTTGATTGTTTTATGGCATGAAATGCTTGACACGGTGATTGCAAAGGTGGTTTGGTAGTTAAATCGGGATGGTGGTTGTGGGAAGCATAAGGTGAAGGTGAAGACGGAAATGAGTCGACCTTTTGTATGAACACTAGAAGATTCGTTGGAGAGCATAAATTTTGCAGCGCCGTTTTCAATGTTCTGTGTCTCAAAAATATTCTTCTTTTTTTTATTTCCTAGGGATCCGTGTTCTTCCTTTTATAAACTAGGTCAACTCAAGTTCTATCTCTATTTCCTAATGGGCTTTGGACTCAAGAATGATATGGCCCTTTTGTAATGACAAAATAATTTTTTTTTGTAAAATATTGTTTTTGTGATAAAATGGACAATGTAAATTAGAAATGAATTTAATTGGTGATGGGTAAGTGGATTAAAAAAAATGGTTAATTGGATATGAGAAAGGGTTATTAAAATTGGAAATGAAATTGAAATAGAATACAATTTGGGATGAACTTGAATAGACCCTCCTCCACACACATCTTGATTGAATTTGATCCAACAACCACACTAAAATTTCTTCCAACAACTCTAACAGAAATCAATCTCCTGAACAAATCGCCACAGAAACAACACCATCTAAATTAATCATCCTATGAATCTCTGGCCAAATGAATCATGAATCACCTAGAATATGTCTGAATCAATCACTGGGAAAATAAATCCACAGATGAACACAACTGCACCTGGATACACACTACTTGAGAAATAGTCCACTGAAACAGACAACCTGAATTGAAACAAAATCCTGATAGTTTGACCAAGATTAGGTCAAACATCCACCTAAATTGGATCGTGAATGAACAAACACACTTGAACTGAAACCAATTATTTGAGATATCGAGAAAGAAGAATATCCTGAGATGATGAGAAAAAAGAATAGCCTTGCAACTTGATGAAGAAGAAACCCTTGATTCACACTTATGATAAGCCAGATGCACCAATGAATAGTCCTCAGACGTGAATTCCTTGATTCTTATGATAATCTGCAAATGAAGTGTGAAGCCCTAATTCCTCATAAAACACTGATCACATGTCCCATGAGACTATGAAAATGATATGAATGCATGACTTACGATCTAATGGAAATGCATATGAATGCGAAACGAAAAGCCAGACAATAATAGAAAAAGCCAGAGGGAAAATTTAGGGTGTTACAACGGCCCCTACCCCGCTGCCTACGTAACTCATCGGGAAAATGAGGATCAGAGTCGACGTAGTTCGCCTAACTAAGGCGGAAACTATTTTGTGTTTTTTAGGATGACGTTTCCATAGCTCTAGCTCAAGTGTTACCGGCTCTGACTCGAAGGTGTTTAATGTATCACTGTTTGAATTGTCGAGGCAAGTCACATTCGTCCGCAAAGAGTAGGAGATTAGAAGAGAAGATGTGATGTCTTTGTTGATTGTCTTTTAGAAGAAGTGTTTTGAGTTCATTGTTTGTGAACATCCTCATACTAAGACTTATCCATCGTGGTAGATAACTTACACCTCGCCCCGAGACAGGACGTGCATAAGTACTCTGCAACAAAGTCTCATATCGTATGAGAACATTCAGCCTTTATTAGGTATTTTATTATTTTCTTTATGAGACGAGAAAGAAGGACTCAAGTCGAAAAAGGACAAACTAAGGGGGACTAAGACACAACCCTAAGTCATTTATTCAATGCAAAAGGAGGTCCTAATGGTTAATGCGGTTTCTAATCCTAATTAACAAAAGGAAAAGAAAAAGGAATAGAATGCAACTTACTTCCTAAGGAAGTTAAGCTGATTCTAGAGAACAAAGGGGAATCTTACCAAACACAAACATTAAAGGTAAAGGAAATAAATGCATAAAGAAATGCATAAAAGAATTAAAAGGATAAGGTGTAAGGAAACATACCTCAACCTCCCTACAAAACAAGGGTTAGTGGTGTACATTTAATAAAAAGGATTGAGGTAAAAACATACCAAACAAATCCTAAGGCAACTTGGACCTAAACTAGACTCAATCTTGAGTTTAAGGGTGCCTACACTAGGCTAAACTAAAATTCAGCAGCTATTTATAGCACTTAAACACACAATCATCTATGAGAGACAACACACAATACAAACAACATACAATAGCTATCAAACAACATGAAGGTAGGTGTACAAAGTCACAAACAGCATGAACTACACAACAAGCAGCATACATTTTATAGCTCCTATATGCAAAGACAACTATGAAATGTGAAATGCAGCTTTGATTAATTTCATTTTTAATGCACAAACTCAATCATGAAATGCTCAATTAACAAGAATATGCAATATGAATATGGATCAAGCACATAATTGACTGTCATGATTATTTTTTGAGGGACTATGAAAGAATGCACCACATGATTTATTATGCAACAAGTAAGCAAAATATGGCACATGAACATGGCATATGAACATAATGAACATTGATCATGAAAATGCAACATGATACATCAACAAGAATGCCAAGCTTAATGAAAAATTTAGAATTGAATTGATGTGATTGATGTGATCAAACATGCAACCAAATGCAACCAAATGCACATACATACATGGTTATGTGAAATGCAACATATATATATTGATACAATGAAATGCAAATGAGTTAACGAAACATGCGAAAGATGCAAAAACAGAATTCAACATGATTATTTACATGACAAAAGGTGCATGGACATAGAACCAATATGAAATGAGCCAATTCATGCACAAACGAACACATAAACGCAAAATATGCGAAATGGACGGAAGCGTGTCGAAACGACTCGAAATGGAGGAATGAGATGTCGAAACTAATCTTGAAAATTCCCTAAAATCAGGACATATCAATCCATGGTGGTAAAGGGAGAAGTAATGCCCAAGAAAGAGGGAAAAATCACTTCTTGCAATTGACTTATTTCCTAAAGCTCCTAATGCAACTATTATCTAGTGAGCACAAATTTTACACCTAAAAGCCATAATCTAAACCTTAATGGCACCTAGAATAAGCTATAATTCTATCTACAAACAAACAAAGTGATCAAATCGTAATTAAGACGAAATTAAACGGTCAAGCGCATACACAACGATAAACACACGAAGAATACCGTCATGGTGAGATGAAGAGAATAAGTTAAATCAAGAAGCGGATTTAGATCAGCAACCTACGAAGCGGAGGATTGCTTCGGTGAGTGTTGTTATGTAGATCGGAATGCAAATGGAGAAGAAAACCTGAGAGTCGAAGCTTCGATCCGTGAATGCGCAAAATAAATGCGGTTGATGGTGCTTCTTGATGAACACTTGATCAATAACCTCCAATAAGCTCAAAACTCTTCCAAAATCAAAATTGATTCTTCAAATAAGCTTCACGATGAGATGATTAATGGAGGTTTTAGCTTCAAGTTCTTCAAATTCCAATGAAGAATTTGAAGAACTTCTAGAAAGAAGCTTTGGTGAGAGGTTGAAAATGGTGGAAACATTTTAGAGAATAATGAAAGAGATGAAGTGAAAATGATGAAGAATAGTGAAGAAAAAAATGAATGAGACCTTTAGCTTTGGGATGGTTTAGGTTTATATAATGTGTAGGCTTGACATGAGGTTTGGGTTTGGAGGTTGCTTATGAGTTAGGTTAGGTTTGGAGTTAGTTAGGACTCTAGAGAGTTCTAGAGAATTCTTTGGAATATTCCTTAGAATATTCCTTGGAATATTCTTTGGAATAATCTAGAAGGTGGTAGAAGATGGTGAGCTGGCTATTCTAGAACTTTCACACTTGAGTTGAATCCAATGTGCATTGGAGCATGTTACTTGTGGTGAGGACAAGTGGAATGAAGGTTCCTCCTGTTTTCAACTCAATTGATCAATGATTGATGCCTCAATGTTTTGCTCAATACATGACAATTATGGTGGTGGTATTTGCAGCCAATTGCAGCCCATATGCAATGCCTTTTGATGCCAAATGCATTTATAACATGAACCAACCATAAACCAGCTTGAAATTCCATGAAAATGCAAAAAAATGCAGAAAAATTGGTTTTCTATAGCATGCGTCGATACATAGCCTAGGCATCGATACATAGCCTCAGGATGCGTCGATACATAGCTCGGATGCGTTGATACATAAGTTTTGGAGTTCAATATGTATCGATACATAGGCTTATGCGTCGATACATGGGTGTAAACACCCCAAATTTTCCCTCTCACTTTCTCATGCCTTGGTTTATGATCACACATATTACATAGCATATCATCACATCTCACATTGCATAATTATCCTTTAGCAACTCACTGCATACCTGCATAACTAGGGTTTGTGAACAGGTGAACCCAATAAGTAATTTGAGAAATCTCAGAGGCCTTGAAGCGTGCCAAGAGGGTCCTTGAGTGTTCTATGGTTGTTTTATACCCCCAAGGTTTCTTTGAAGTCTATAAATCTTAAGGGATTGTAGAGCTATCCTGGCAAGCTTGAAGCTCCTACACAGATGACTTGAAAATTAGGGTTTTGGGTTTGAGGCCCTTACACCCAACAATTTTGGTCATTCTTGATTCCATTGGTCTTTATATGATATAGGGAGCTTGTGTATGAAGTTTTATGCAAAAATTCACTGAGGAAGTCATCTGATCAAGATGTAACTTGTTGTGCAAGAAACGTCAAGATTAGGGCATCTGAGGCCTCAACCAAGGGTTCCAAAGGATCATTTCCATCATTTTGAGATCCTATGACCTTTATTTGGTCTTAGGAGAGGTTGGATGATCACAAGATTGAATAATTTTGAGCCAAGTCAAAGGTTTCCAAAAATGGACATTACTTGAAATGCAAACTTTCCATTTTGGGAAAGATTTTCAACCTCCACTTTCTTGATCAAAAATGTTTCAAATGAAATTTTGTTAGACATGAAAGTTGTAGATTGGATCTTCCCATTTTCAAAAAGTACAAGAACTCCTCTTGATTCATCCTAGAACTCAAGATATGCCAAGTCAAAGTTAGGAAAAATCTTGTAATTTTCAAGTTTAGGCCAAAGATGGAAATGTGCAAAAGTGAGTTTCAGGCCTCTATGTGAGTTCTAATCCACTCAAATGCATCATGGCATGATCAAACAACATCTCAAAGTCAGATTTGAGCTTTGAACCAAGGGATTTCATGACTTGTTTCTCAAGAAATCACAAAGTTGTAAAATTGCAAAACCTATGTAAACTCATGATCCAAGCCTTACAACTCATAACAATTGATCCTAGGGCTCTCCTTGAAGCCAGTTAAAGCAGCTCAAGCCCTAATATCAGTTCTGCCATGGCCCATACGTCAAGTACACAAAATTTGACTTTTTGGCCAATTGAACCATACCAATCCCATAGTGCATAGCAACTCTTCTGACTCATTTCATTTGTTTATGCAAAGCCTAAGGATCATAAAAAAGGACTCACAAGAGCTCAGAAGGATGACATGCTCAGTTTGCACAAAAATCCCTCAAAACTTCCTCTCTTCGATTCTCCCAATCCAGCCATCAAACTTCACAAATTCCTTCACCAATCAACCATATATCACTCATAGAAAAAGAATCAACCATTAAAATGGCCTGAAACATCACATACCAAAACCTCCATTTCTGCCATATCAGAACTGGACATCTCAAACCAGCCATTTTCAAAGCATTCCATTATCCTCAGGAGGTTCAAAGGAGGCCATTTGCCCAAGAGGGAGGCTCTGAAAGCTCATATTTGCAGGTCACCAACTCAGGTATACTCAAGAACTTTTTGTCTCAAAGCTTCAATTTCTTGTCATAGAATGAAAATGCATGCTCTAGGGATCACATAGATGTCTTTAGAATTGAAAATGATGAAGAAATGATCATGTTATGTGCTTCTGAAATTTTGCCCGTGTTCTTGATTTGCTTCGATTCAGCTTGTTCTTGTGTTATAAATTATGTTTAATGATTGATTTGAGTTTCTTGGAGTGTGGGGATTGATTATGGGCAGGTTAGAGTGTTTGTAGTGGCCTAGGGAAGAAGTTTGATGTTTTGTCTCGCCGGAGAAGATGACCGGAGCACTGTTCCGGTCACCTGAAAGTGATTAGGGTTTAAGAGTGATTAGGGTTTCCAGATTGAACCTGGGCCATTGGATCATGTTTAGTTTATGAGATGGACGCTTCAGATTAATCATTAGCCCTAATTTTAATTAATTAAAATGAAACATAATTAATTAGCTCAGAATTAATATGGACCATTGGATTGCGCGTATTTAATAAGTTTAAACCTGGACCCTAGGATGAACATATCCCCAGTCAAGCTGACTTGCGCCCTTAGCCTTTGATCTCTCTCCCATGCAATATGAGCCTTTCATTTTGATTACTTTCAATTTTATTTTTATGTATTTCATTTCGTTTTCTTTTATTTATTAAAAATAGCAAAACACTTTTAAAAATTCTGATTGTTTACACTTTCACTCTAATTAATTTTAAAAACTCAAAAACATTTTTATTTCCAATTTTTGCATTAAAAAATTTATTTTTAAATCATTTAATTGTATTATTTAATTAATTAATTCATTTTAATTAGTTAAAAATACTTTTAGGTATTTAAAAATAATCAAAAAAAATCATGAAGCATCCTTGAAAATTCTAATCAATTTACAAACTCATTTCACTCATTTATTTTAGGTTTTGATTCTATTTTGAGAATTAAACTTGAATTAGGGTTTTCAAAATCCCCTTTTTCACATCCTAACTTCTAAAATTCACTTCTGGTCAATGAAAATGAGTTTGTACTTGGTTCTTTTTGCATTCTTTTACATGTTGCATCTAATATCTAGGACATTTAAATCATATTTTTGCATTGCATTTTCAATTTGATATGCATTTTTCTTTGAGAGGTACCCAAAACCCTAGCCTAACTTAGAAAAACTATAACTTGACTTTGGTTTACCTTCTGACCTCCATCTTTGGGGAGTATTCTTGTGTGTGTTTAGGGTTTGTTTGGTTGCGATTTCAAATTTTTATCATGTGTTTTGCTTCTGTTTTGATCATGGACATCTCATGCATTCTAAAAACCCTAATTTGCCATGTATACTTGCATTCATCTTTGCATATTCTCATCATATGAACTTGTCATGACATCTCATGCATTTGTATGTCATCTTAGATACCTTAGGTTATGTGAGAGCATTGGTTGATCATTGTCACCTTCATTTGTTTCATTTCATCTTGTTTCATACCTTATGCATTCATACTAACCCTTTCAGGTACTTCAGGTAAGTTGATCAAGATGTGGATGTGCATTCACATCCAACAACTTCTTATCCTTTCATATGCATCTTTACCTGTCTTTGAAGTGAATTTGATTCACTTGTGTTCTCTCTTGCTCTTATCCCACTCTTAGGTTACTTAACTTCTTCAGGAAGTAAGTAACCTATTCTTCTATCTCCTTCCTTTTTTTCATCTGCTTCTCCTTCCTTGGTGGCCAATCTGAAGACTTTCTTTATGCATCACAAACCATAGGAACTACCAAACATGATAACTTTAGGGTTGTGAATACTCCCCCTTAGTTTTTACCTTTTGAGTCTCCTTGAGTCTCTGCTTCTCATCTCAATAACAAAGGCTAAAAAGTTAAAGTTTTGGGGCTCTGTATTAGGGTTATGCCTGCATCCTTATCTTAGGATGGAGTGTATAATTGTATTACTTAGTGTTAAAACTTTAAGTTGTTTTCACCTTCTAATCAAAACACCTAATAATTATCAAGACTTAAGCTTGTAACTTGGGCCTTATATTAGGTTTACATCTCTGCCTCTGGGTCAGAGGGACTAACCCTAGTGTTTAATGGACAAGTCCCCTTCAGGTTTAGTCTTACAAACATAAAATTCACTTAGTTATCTAACCTCTAATAAAAATCCACTTTAATAAAGGATTGTTATATGATGATTTTAATCCCTGAACATGGATTAAGTTGAGGTATCTTCCTCATCTTAAGTGTCTTCATCTATCATCCTTCTCTTATGATGGTGTAATGAGTTCACTAATCCCTGATTAGAGATTAAACTCATTACTTAACACAAAACAAAAATCCAAAAACACTTGATAATTATAAGTAGGTTAATGATCTTAATCCTGTATCATTAGGGTAATTAAGTTGGGATATTCATCTCACACTTAAGTAGACTCATTATCCCTAATCAGGGGTGATATAATGAGTTTACGACCCTTGATTAAGGCTTAAGCTCATTATCCTATGCAAAACACCAAAAACAAATAAAAAACTGAAAACACAAAAACAAACAATAAACGTCTCCTCCGGGATTCTCTTCTCATCACACTCACTCTGAAAACGAGAACTCGCTTCTTCCGTCTAATGCAAGACAGTTAGCACTCGAGCCAGACGAGTTATACACTTGAGCATAGACAAGCAAGTAGTTCACACCAAAACACCAAGTCTCTTTGAGTCGAACTACGGTGTTTTGACTTCCTCATTGCACGAGAGGATACGTAGGCATGACTTAACGGTTATCAAACAAAAAGTCCCCAGGTCTCCCCCCTATTCTCTTTCTAGCTTTCTTTTCTTAGCCTCAGTTTGAACTCCTGTTCTTTTTGCACTGTCACTATGTACATCCATCTTTTTTTACACAGTCAGCACATACACTTTCCCCCTTTTAAAACACAATCAGGTAAGTGTGGATCCCGTCGAGTACGACGGATGATCTAGGTGCTAATACCTTCCCAGGTCGTAACCAACCCCCTTACCCAGTCTCTTTGGTTCACAACCATCTTATCCACTTCTTTCTAGGTTTATGCAGCATTACCTTTCCTTCGGGATAAAAATGCCTAGCTGGGGACTCTATCCAACCTTCACCATCTGACCGTTCTCGCCAACAGTTCGCGTTTGCACCAGGACGAAAGTTCGGGGAGCGACAGCTAGGCGACTCTGTTGGGGATTTTGCAACCAGAGTTTCTGAGTTCCCGAGAGAGTTTTTCCTAGCGCTTGTTCGTTTGTGTTTACGGGGGTGTTATGTTTATATGTGTTTGTGTTTTTGCTTTATTTATCGCTTTCTGTAAAACTTTATTTATCGCATTATTTTATCGCTTTCGTTTACTACTTTCTGCATTTCATTATTATTATTGCATCATTATGCTGGATTTTGGTTTACCTTGGTGGGTGGGGTATTCCAGTGAGAAAGGCTCAATACAAAGGCCTGAGTGACACATAGTATTAAAGTGGTTTCGTATTCTTTCCCATTCCATTTCGGTCTGGTCCGGGAATATGAAAACACGGTTCAGACATGGGTTTCCTTTTGAGAACTCTGTGCTACAGATCTCCTATAGTACTAGAGCTATCTGGGAAGTCTGCTAAGTCTGGATGACCTTTTTAGATGACCTTCAACATCTGAGGTGAATTAGGGAAGGATTCTTCATGATTAAGGTAAGCATTGTACCCTCCGGGTTATATGTGTTTACACTTCTCATGATAAATCCAAACCTAAGGATCCTTGTACTAGTACATACATGTGAGAGGGTTGGGATGTTTACAGGTTTGCAGAAACCCCTGACCTCATCATACCTTGCTACTGGAGAATTTTTATGAGGTTGTACTATTTTTGGACTGATTCTTTGTAACCCTGGACTGTTGACTCTTTATTTGAGTCCCCACCCAGTTACCGGTTCTCAAGCCTCCATCTGAAACTCTAGACACTCAAGGATTCTACCAAAGGACGACTGATAATCTAGCACATGAGCACAAACCCTTGCATATCATCATCATACATCATATTGCATCATTTCTAACATTTGTCTATTTGTTTTACAGGGTATCCACTTTTCTTGGTTTGGTTTTGACTGTTCTTCTGCTCAGCCTATCTACTACAACACTTCTTCAGTTATCTCCTTCAGCACACACCTTCAGGATGGATTCAACAAGGAAAAGCCGAATCACCTATCATTTCTTTGAATATCCCTTAGCAGGCATTAAACAGATACATGCCCTCATTACTCCTGATCATGTACCTCTGTTCAGAGAAAGTTACGGTGGAATCTTGGACATAATCATGGACCTGGATACATTGCAAAGGAGCATGATTCATACCTGTCTGCAGTTTTATGACCCTCCCCTGCGTTGTTTCACTTTCCCAGACTTTCAGATAGGTCCGTTGTTGGAAGAGTACTCCATGTTGTTGGATATCCCCATCCGAAGAGTAATTCCTTTCAATCCTGAAATAACTCCTCCAAAGAATGAAGACATAGCCAAAGCACTACATCTGGAAGTAACCACCATTGATGAACACATGAATTCCAAAGCTGGAATCCCAGGCCTTCATTATGGTATCATTTTGTTTGCAGACAAGCCTAAGTTTGTAAGCAAGAATGCCATCCACATCTTCATACTAAAGAACCCGGTTCCCACCTTGTTAGGAGACTTTTATTACTCAGTTCATCAGAGGAATGAGAAATAGAGAGGAAGACTGGTAAGATGTTGTGCACCTCTTTTCTACAGTTGGTTGATGAAACATATGACAAAGATGGAAGCTTTCTTAAACCCACATCAGACAAAGAATTGGGCTAAGATGATGATTGCCCTTACTTCAGAAGACATCAGGTGGTGTACTCAGAACACCAAGGGTCGAGATATAGTAACCAGCTATGGTCAATACCCAAATGTTCCTCTCATTGGAGTGAAGGGTTTCATCAACTACAATCCTTTACTTTTCAAAAGACAGTTGGGGTATGCCTTGGTACATCCACCTAGGGAGCAAGACCTAACAGAATCTTTTTATTGTGATGTTCAAAACAACCATGCCACTATCCGACAAGCAGCCTAGGCTTGGGACAATATACAGACTAAAGGAACCGCCATTCTGGGAAAGTGCAATAACAGAGCCTCTGCTCAGTACACTGAATGGTCGCACATCAGAGGACAAATTACTCGTATGCCATTCACCCTGGATGATGTACCAGGGCCATCAGCAGTCGAGCCCATAGCCACAGTGAGCCTGGAAGAGTTTGAAAAGTTGAAGGAAAGAAATACCCAGCTCGCCGAAGCTTTGAAGAAGACCATTTGGGAAAGGAATAATGCTCGTTTAGACATTAAGAGGTTAGAGAAGTTACGCATTGAACATGTAGCCAAGATTGAGAAGACTGAAGACTTCATCAGGAAGGCCTGGGCAGGGGAACTTGTGTTGAAGAATGCATGTAAGGAGGAAAAAATTCAGAAGGAAAAAGCTGAGCATTATCTGGAAGAGAGTCAGGGTAGATGGGTCAGGATAATTGAGGCTCATTTGAAAGAAGACCAAAAGATGCAATCCAAGATAGAACAGTTGGAGTCTAGTGAGAGAAGAAGCAAAGAAGAACTTCTAGCCGCTCAGAAGGAAATCTCAGAGTTAAAACTTCGGGCGGGGTTAAAAAGATCCAAAGAGCAAGATAAGTATCAGAAGATGACGAATACCATCGCCACCAGAAACCTTCTCATCAGGACCATCACAGAGCACCCAGTTGGACCTGTGACTGATGCTCTCCTGAAGGAAGTCAGGGAGGATGCATATGGATTGGATGTCTGATTTTCTTTGTACTTGTTGTATATCAACTCACCATGGGAGTTTTGCTTTGTTGTATTCATGAACTGGTTGTATTCTATGGTTTATGTATTATTGTTGTATTTCGATTCACCATGGGAGTTTTGCTTTGTTGTATTCGTGAACTAGTTGTATTTTGGCAATGCCACTTGTATTCTATGGTTTATATATTGTTGGTTCTTCTTGTGAATTTCGTTCGCTCCAACATCTTCATCTCCTCCAAAGAGTCTGGAAGGTCAAAACCAAGAACCAAACCGGATACCCTCAAGAGACATATTGGCATATTGCATTGCATCCTAACCACATCCCTTTTGTGTTTGCAGGTGTTTTGTTTTTGTTTTCTTACTTTGTTGATTGTTTCAGGAAATATTGCTTGCAGAAGGGTCTTTTCCGTCAACCGAGTCCACAAATATCCAACTTGACACAACCTTCCGAGTCTACAAATGGATCAGCTATAACAGGAACTGACAGATGTGAGAACTCAAATGACAGATGTGAGGACAAAGGTGAGGACTCAAATGAATCAATTTATGGCTGTGATGATTGGAATGGCCCAGAACCAGGAAAGATTGAGGGAGTTGGTCGAGCGGAAAACCCCAGAAGATAACCACGCAGACACTGGAGGTACTAGTAACAACGAGCGCGAGCATCCGCGAACGACTCCGGTAGTGTTTGGACCCGACAACAATCCTGAAGCTAACATCATTGGGAATGGCCAAAGGAATACTGGAGATCGTATTCTACAGAAAGATCCTCAAGATGAGCAATTTACAATGCTAGGTGCTGGGGCAGATGAAGCTTATGACCGTCGGTTGGACGAGATATTAGAAAAGTTAAGATCCTTGGAATCCCAGAACTCCTTGGGATTTGATGTAATGGACATGGGCCTGGTTGAGGGGGTAAGGATTCCCCACAAATTCAAATCCCTGTGTTTTGAGAAGTACAATTGAACTTCCTGTCCTCGCACTCATTTGCAATCCTTTCTGGGAAGGTTGTAGGCATACACTATGGATGAGAAGCTATGGATGTTTTATTTTGAAGATAGCTTGACAGGGGCATCCAAAGAATGGTACTCACACTTATCCAGGGCCACCATCAGAAATTGGAAAGATTTGGCTGAAGCCTTTGTGCGCCAGTATCAATACAACTTGGACATGGCACCTAACAGGACTCTCCTAATAGGAATGTCTCAATCTTTGAGGGAAAGTTTTCGTGAGTACGCTCAGAGGTGGAGACAGCTAGCTGCTGCTGTCCAACCTCCAATGTTAGAAAGGGAGATGGCTGACATGTTCATGAATACTCTGCAAGGAACTTATATTAATAGACTTGCTGCTTTCTCTTCCACTAGCTTTGCTGATGTGGTCATAGCGGGAGAGAGAATTGAAAGTTTGTTGAAGATGGACAAGATTTCTTCTAATGGCGCTAGCTCCAGGAACACAAAGAAACCATTCTCCGGACCCCGAAGGATAGGAGAAACTAATTCAGTGCATATTGGCAGAGGTAGGCCTCAGTATTTGCAAAGGTCAGTGGCTGCTGTCACCATTCCTACTCCAGCACCTCAGCAACAACAGTTCCCACAACAGCAACAAAGACCTTACAACAACAATAATCAACAAAAACGTCCATTTCAACAAAGGACTTCTCAGATCAATAGGGTAATCGATCCCATCCTGATGCCCTATGCAGTGTTACTCCCACAACTGTTGAAACTCAACTTGATTGAACTGAGGACTCTAGCTCCACTAGATCCTCTCAACCTTCCAAGAAACTATGATGTCAACGCAAGATGCACCTTCCACTCAAATGCTCCCGGCCATGCCACAGAAAAATGTAGGGCCCTGCATATGAAGGTCCAAGACCTAATTGATTCCAAAGCCGTAAACTTCGCACCTCCTCCGAGTGTCACCAAAAATCCAATACCTAACCACGGTGGGCCAAGGATTAATGCTATCGAGGAAGACCAACCAGCAATCCTGATTGATGATTTTGCAAGTGTTCGAACACCTCTGGCTGAGGTGAAAGCTCAGCTTTTAAAATGCCAAGTGTTTCCAGGTTGTGAAGCCTACTGCGAAGCTTGTAAGGTTACTACTAATGGTTGTGCAAGTTTGAAGAATGGTATCAACAGTATGATTAAGGAAGGCATCATGCAGATAACATTAACAGTTCAAGCTTCTACAACTGCAACATAAATCACTTCTACAAATACAGCAAAAATCATTTCAACGGAATCGGCTACAACAACAACAAACACCAGCAGTGATATTTCAATAGTTTCTATCTACTACGACCCGACAACGGTCCCTGTTCCAGAATCTCATAACATAAACTTCCAGCAACATTCTCACCAACATTATCCCAGCAACACTCTCTCATCAGTTTGTCAGCTTCCTGCACTGGTGCCACCTTCAGTCAGACCCCCTGTTACTATAGACTACGATCCGCAGACAATCATGACTCCTTCTTCTGCTGCAATTAGTCCGGTGACCATCACGGGCCTGGACCAATTCCTTATGATAACAACAGTGTCGTGCCTTGGCATTATGGTTCGAATCTTTACTGCCATGGAAGAAAAGTCACTATCAACTCCTCAACATCTGCACCACAGGTAGACAATGTATGGGAAGGCGGAGGCTTCACTAGAAGCGGATGTCTCTTTGCTTCACAAATTCCCAGAACTAATGTCGAAGCGGAAGTGGCTGCCAAAGCTAAAGGTAAAAGTGTGGTGCCAGAAGAACCTGCTGCAAAATAAACTCAGAAGACACCCTTTTATCAGGATGTAGACGAGTTTATGAGGATTATCAAAAGTGACTACAAAATCATGGATCAGCTCCACCAAACACCCTCCAAGATCTCCATATTATCACTGCTTATGTGTTCCCAGTCTCACTGGAATGCATTACTCAAAGTTCTGCATGCAGCTTATGTGCCTGAAGAGATCACTGTCAATCAGTTAGAATCAGTAGTTGCAAATGTCAATACTAGTCATGGATTAGGCTTTACCGATGCTGATTTGACTACAGAGGGGCGTAACCACAACAAGGCATTACACATCACTCTGGAATTTAAAGGGGTTGTGCTCCCGCACGTCCTTGTTGACACTAGATCATCACTCAACGTCCTGCCAAAGAAATCCTTAATCAAACTGGAGTATGATGGTCTAGCCCTCCGTCCAAGCAATCTAGTTGTAAGAGCTTTTGATGGTTCTAAGAGATCGGTTCTTAGAAAGGTGGAGCTACCCGTGGTAATTGGCCCACAAGTTTTCAAAACTATCTTCTACGTGATAGACATACAGCCTACCTACAGCTGTTTGTTGGGTCGACCATGGATCCATGCTGTCGGCGCGGTAACATCAACCCTTCACCAGAAGTTAAAATATGAGTGGGAAGGTCAGATTATCACTATCTATGGAGAAGAAGATATCTTTGTCAGTCACCTGGCTACGTACAAGTACATAGAAATGGATGGAGAAATCCATGAAACCATGAGCCAAGGTTTTAAAGCTTTGAATGTCAACGAAGCTACAACTGAGGTGTTTGCTGCATCCCAAGAGGAGAGGATGGGTACCTCAATTGCTTCCTACAAGCAGGCTCGGAAGGTTGTGGAAGAAGGGAATGCCCAAGGCTGGGGCAAGCTGCTGAAGGTGGAAATGAAAGAAGACAAATTTGGTTTGGGTTACAGACCATCCCGACAAGTTCAAGAGGAGGCTGCTGGAGGGCCAAAGTTCATAAGTGGGGGAATGCTGACCCCTGATGTTGTCAACACTCTGGAAGACGAGACTGAGAGCGAGTACAACCTGGAAAACTGGATCCGTCCAAGAATCCCGGGCAGACAAGTCCTCAACTGGTCTTCCCAGGAAATTATAAGGGTTACTGCCGCAGAGTAATTATTATTTCCTATTTTAAGCATGCATCAAAGTCCTGCATCTTGCCCAAGATGTCGGGACTCATTTTGTAATAGGGCCATATGTATTTGTGGAAATTGAATATTAATGAACAATGGACATCCTTTTGCAAACAACCTTTTTCGCTCACTGTCTTTTCATTTTTGTTATTTTTGAACAAAGCAATAAATGGAAATGTTTTTCTAAATAAAAACTCCATTTACTTACTTTTTCTAAAACAAAATAAAATCAATCACTAAAATGAACCAAATCTCAACCCTTGCAGAAATATCCCTCCAGATTGCACTGACAACAACACTATTATGACCTTGTATGACTTCGACAATCTGATTAATCAAGCTGATGAATGGGTTGACGAAGACTACAATTTACCTAAAGAATTATCCAGGTTATTGAGACAAGAGGAAACGGTGATTGCTCCTCATCAGGAGGAGGTTGAGACTATTAATCTTTGTACCGAGGAAGTTGTGAAGAAGTGAAGATTGGAGCTAGTCTGCAAACTCCGATAAAAGAACAACTCATCAGTATGCTGCGAGAATATGTCGATGTCTTCGCTTGATCCTACCAAGATATGCCGAGTTTGTATACAGATATTGTCATGCACAGGTTGCCATTAAAAGAGGATTGTCTGCCGGTCAAACAGAAGTTGCACCATACTCGCCCGGACATGGCCATGAAAATCAAAGAGGAAGTACAAAAGCAGTGGGACGCCGGTTTTCTTGCTGTAACTAGTTACCTGTCGTGGGTCGCTAACATTGTACCCGTACCTAAGAAGGATGGCAAGGTGCGTATGTGTGCCGACTACCGGGATCTGAATAGAGCAAGCCCGAAAGATGACTTCCCATTACCTCACATTGATGTATTGGTAGACAACACAACTCAGTTCTCGGTATTTTCCTTCATGGACGGATTTTCTGGATATAATTAGATCAAGATGTCACCTGAAGACATGGAGAAGACAACCTTCATCACACCATGAGGCACGTTCTGCTACAAGGTAATGCCGTTTGGTTTGAAGAACGCCGGTGCAACATATCAACGGGCTATGGTAACATTATTCCACGACATGATCCATAAAGAAATTGAGTGCTACGTGGATGACATGATTGCCAAGTCCCTCACAGAGGAAGAGCATTTGGTAAATCTATTGAAAATTTTCAAGCGTCTGAGAAAATATCAGTTAAGGTTAAACCCCAACAAGTGCACATTCGGGGTACGTTCTGGTAAGCTGTTGGGGTTTATTGTGAGCGGAAGAGGAATTGAGGTTAACCCCGATAAAGTTAAAGCAATTCAGGAAATGCCTGCACCTAAGACTGAGAAAGAAGTTTGAGGGTTCTTGGGTAGATTGAACTACATTTCAAGGTTCATATCTCACCTCACTGCAACCTGCGAGCCCTTGTTCAAACTGCTAAGAAAGGAACAAACAGTCAGGTGGAATGATGATTGTCAGAAAGCTTTTGACAAGATCAAAGAGTATCTACAAGAACTCCAATTCTCATGCCTCCATTTGAAGGAAGACCTCTAATAATGTACCTGACAGTATTAGATGAATCGATGGGGTGTGTGTTGGGCTCACCTTTGCCTGCACTAACAATGAAGCAGAGTACGAAGCTTGTATCATGGGTCTTGAGGAAACCATTGACCTCAGGATCAAAACCTTGAATGTGTTCGGAGATTCGGCTTTGGTGATCAACCAAACTAATGGCAAGTGGTATACTCATCAAGAGCATCTGGTTCCCTACTGTGACTATACGAGGAGAATGTTGACTTTCTTTACAACAGTCGAGCTTGAATACATCCCTCGAGACGAAAATCAATTTACAGACGCCTTGGCCACTATTTCATCTATGATCAAAGTACAGACTGCTAACTATGTACCTCAGATTTTAGTATCCAGACTAAACCGACCGACATACATCTTCTTTGTGGATACTGTCATTGACAACAAACCTTGGTTCCACGACATCAAATGCTTTTTAGAGACTCAGACGTACCCGACTGGGGCATCGTCTAATGATAATAAGACATTAAGAAGGCTAGCCGGCAGTTTCTTCCTCAATACTGATGGCTCCTTATACAAGCGAAACTTCGACATGGTCTTGCTCAGATGTGTTGACAAAAAGGAAGCAGGCCTACTGATGCATGAAGTACACAAGGGTTCTTTCGGTACCCATGCCGGAGAACATGCAATGGCGAAGAAATTGTTGAGATCAGGTTACTATTGGATCACAATGGATGCAGATTGTTGTGCCAATGCCAGAAAATGCCATAAATTCCAGATCTATGCAGTCAAAATGCATGTGCCTCCAAATCCTTTGAATGTATTGTATTCACCCTGGCCCTTCGCCATGTGGGGAATTGATATGATTGGAAAGATCGAACCAACTGCATCAAATGGTCATAGATTCATCCTGGTATCCATTGATTACTTCACCAAATGGGTCGAAGCAGCTTCGTATGCAAACGTCACCAAGCAAGTGGTAGCTCGATTTCTGAAAAAGGATATCATTTTTCGATATGGAGTTCCCGAGCGAATCATTACTGTCGCTCCCGATAAATGGGAAATGGCCCAGATAAAGGTACATACGCGAACGGTCGGCGAAAGAGGGATGCGAGAAAACACAGGAGTGAACTCACAGGAAAAGAAAGAGTCGCCAGCTAGGCATTTTTATCCCGGAGGAAAGGCAATGCTGCATAGACCTAGAAAGATATGGATAAGACGGTTGCGAACCAGAGAGACTGAGAAAGGGGGTTGGTTACAACCTGGGAAGGTATTAGCACCCAGATTGTCCGTCGTACTCGACGGGATCCACGCTTAAAAGATTTGTGTTTTAAAGGGGTAGTGTCAGTGCAATTTGTGTATCAAAGAGCTGGAAAAAGATGTACAGGTGTCTGTGTAAAAGGAGTGTGAAATGGAGTATGTGAAGTGTCAGTGCAGGAACAAGAATGAAATGCTCATGATAATGAGGCTTAAAGAATGAGACTGGAAAGAGGGGAATATACAGAGACTTTTGTTCGATAACTGTTAAGTTATGCCTACGTATCCTCTCGTGCAATGAGGAAGTCAGAACACCGTAGTTCGACCCAAAGAGACTGAAAGATGAATTGACTTGTGAACTGCTTACTTATCTATGCTCAAGTGTATGACCTGTCTGGCTCAGGTGCAAACTGTCTTGCATTAGACGGAAGAAGCAAGTTCTCGGTTGTGAGTGAAGATGATGAGAAAAGAATCCCGGAGGAGACGATTATTGTTTGTTTTTTTGATGTTTTCAGTCTTTTATTGCTTTTGAAAGTTTGTCATAAACTAATGAGCTTAAGCCTAAACCAATGGATTTAGTAAACTCATCACATCTTCCCTCTGATTAGGGGTAATGAGAATGCCTTAAGTGTGAAGTCAGCTTCTCACACTTAATCACCATGGTGTAGGATTAAGATCATTAACCTACTTGTGATTATTTAGATGTTTTTGTTGTTTTTGTTTAGTGTTAAGTAATGAGATTAAGCCATAATCAGGGATTAAACAGACTCATTACACCATCCTAATAGAAGGATAATAGATGAGAATGTTTAAGCTGAGGAAAGCTCCTCAACTTAATCCATGATTAGGGATTAAACTCATGACAAAACAAAGCCTTTATTGAATGGATTTTAGTTAATGATAAGATGATGAAGTGATGTTTAGGGTTTGTAAGACAACTTGAGGGGGACTTGTCCATTAACACTAGGGTTAGTCCTTCTTAACCAATTAAGGAAGAATTAGAACCCTAATGCAAGGCCCAAGTTACAAGCTTGATGTCTTTGATGATTATTAAGTGGATTGATTAAAGGAGTTAAACACATTAAGGGTTTAACACTTAGGATTAAAGTTATATACTCCATCCTAATAGAAGGATGCAGGCATAAGCTTAATCACAAAGCCTTAAAGCCTTTAGGGTTTAGTCCTTGATTATGAGGTGAGAAGAGAGACACAAAAGATGACACAAAGGTAAAACTAAAGGGGACTAATCAAAACCCTAATCATTGTCATGCTTGGTTGTTCCTAAGGTTTGTGAGGTTTAAGAAAGAAATCTTCAAAGGAACAACCAGGAAACAGATGAAAGGAGCAAGGAGAAGCAAAGTAACTTGCTTCATTTAAGAAGACAAGTCACTTGGAGAAAGAAAGTAAGAAGAAGAAGAAAAAACAAGCTCAATCTCAAACACAAGACAAAATGCAGCAATGATGCATAAGAGAGATGAAAGGAAATTGTGAGAAGTGAAGGCAAATTCACTTCTCAAAGTTGCTTACCACCTGAAAAGTTAGTGAAAGAAATGCAATGCAATGCAAAATGAGATGAAATGGCATGATGCAAATCAAAACCAGAAGCATGTGAGTGATGATAATGATGCTATGAGATGATGCAAACATGAAACAAGGCATGGGGATGATCATACAAACTCATGGATGCAAGAGAAGCATGCTTAGAACCATGATCATACATGAAAAGTTATGGAATGCAAATGACATACAACATGGCAAATGAAAGATGAAATGATCAAACATGCTTCTAATATGTCTTAAGATGTCTAATGAATCAAATGGATGCACAAAATGCTATGGCAAGTCATGGTATGCAAGCAAATGCAAGATGAATGCAAAAGAAAGTCCAAATTAGGGTTTATGATCAATGTAACAAACAAAAACCAAAACCAGAAACAAACATCAAGATAAAAAATTGAAAATGCACTCAAAGGAACCCTAAACCTATACAAATTCACTGCCCAAAGGAGGGGTTCTAACTCTTAACCTAATTAGGGTTATGAACTTCCTAAGATTTCTAGGGTTTTAAGGTACCTTGACAAGAAAAATGTCAAACAAAATGAAAATGTAAGATCAAATCATGCCAATTTAACCCTACAAACTACATGATATGCAAGACACAATGCAAAAAGAATCAAAGTCCAACTCTCAAAGACTAGGCAGAAATGAATTTTTGAACATTGGATCAAAATAATGCTTTGAAATTAAAATTAATTCCATGGAAAATTGTCAAAATGCATCAAGATCAAAAAAGAAATTTGGTTTGAGGGTTGGACAATGTTTCTAAATGATTTTAAAGGTTTCATGAATTTTTTGGTGATTTTTAAATACCTAAAAGTATTTTTAATTAATTAATTCTCATTAATTAATTAAAAATAAACTTTTAAATGATTTAAAAATATTTTTTAATGCAAAAAATAAAAATAAAAAGGTTTTTGGTTTCTGAAAATTAATAAAAGTTTGTACAAAAATTTTCAGAATTTTTAAAATTGTTTTGCTATTTTAAATAAAATGGAGAAAACAAATCAAATTAAATGAAAAATAAAATGAAAATAAACTGAAAATGGAAAAGTATGCAAGATCAAGGGCTGACATTCAAACATACGCGCGTGGGAGTGGACTTGGCGCCATATCCAAAGGCTGAGATTCAAAATTCGCTAATTAAATGATTAAACCCTAATCCAGCCCTAATCACTCTCAGGCGACCGGAACACTGTTCCGGTCGTCTTCTCCGGCTAGCTCATCTCTCAATCTCTCTCAATATGCCATGAAACCTCCCAAATCTCTCCAGAATCAATCATTAATCATCACTAAACCTAAATCCCACCCCAAAATCCATTAATTTCCACTGAATCATGAGAAACGAATCAAAACGGAAAACAACACAAAAATTTCAGAGATCAAATACATCCTACACACGCAACCATTTCCACTGGTTCAAAGCTCAAAATGATCAGCACACCACATAGAATCAGTTTGTAACTTAAAACACAAGTTCTGGAAAAATGTTTTTGGATGATACCTGAGATGGAGCTTTCGATTCAAGAGCTTTCTGGCTGTTTCTTTGGCTCAAATCCACTCCAATGATCCTCCAAAGAAGCTTGCAATGTTTGTTTGAAGTTTACAATGGATGGTTTGAGAGATGGCAGAAGTTCTGTTCAATGGCAGGTGGTGATCGTGTTTTTGATTCTTTGAGTTTCAGGCTATGGTGAGGGGTGTGTTGTGATCAGGGAAGTGTGTTGAGTTGATTTGTGAAGTTTGTTTGTGTGTTTGTGGCTTGTGCAAGCAGTTTCGAAAGCTTTTGCAAGTTGGTGTGAAAATGAGAATGCTGAGTTAGAGAGTGCTTCAGGCTTGTGTTGTAGCTGCTTTGGCTTGCTTTTTGTTTGCATAAACAATTGGGATTGGTCAGAAGAAGTGATGTGTGCTTTTGTGATAGGTATGGCTCAAGTTGCCAAAAGGTCAAGTTTGTGTAAGAGAAGCATGGGCTACTTTCTAGCCAAGGACAAAAGGTGTGTCCTGCGCAGCATGATGTGGGGAGAACCCTAGGATTGATCAGCAAGTCAGCCAGCAAGTGGATCTTCACTTGAGTGAGTTTTTGCAAGTTGGTTCACTTTTGCTCCTTATCAGATATCTTGCTTCATAAGCCATAAAAATGTGAGATTTCTTGGCCCATTCTGAATTTTAGGTCTTGTATGATCATGTTGTGAAGTTTAGAAGTCCATTTGATGCCTTAATTTGCCTTGAGAAGTGAATTTGCAACTTTGCCTCTTTGGTGGGAACTTTGAAATTTTGTGATTTTAGCCAACTTTGACAAACCATAACTTTTGATCCATAATGAATTAGGTCATGTTCTTGTACTTTTTGAAAAGGGAATGATCCATTCTACAACTTTCATGACCAAAGTTTTTCCATTTGAAGCATTTTTGAATCAAAAAGTAAAGGTTGAAAAAGTTTCCTAAAATGGCAATTTCATTAAAAGTCAAACTTTCCCAAAAAGTCAACTTTGCAAAAGACTTGAAATTCTTCAATTTTGTGAACTTCCCACTTCTTCTATGATCAAATAAAGATCATACACAATCAAAATGATGAAGAACACCCATTGGTTGGGTCATTGGGGGCCTCAGATGCCCTGATTTTGCACTAACTTGCTTGAAAAGTCAACTCTTGATCAGATGACTTCCCCATGGAATTTCTTCATGAAAATTGATATGCATACTCCCTATACCATATAGAGACCAATAGAAACAAGAATGACCAAAAACATTGGAGTTATGGCCTTTGAAACCAAAACCCTAATTCTAAGTCATCTGTGCAGTCAAACCTGGCTCTGCCTCCATGCCATTCTCAGTTCTTGTGATTCTTTGACTTTCTTGACTTTGTGGGGATATAATATGATGCTTAAACATACATGGATCCCTTTGAAGTGATTGATGGCCTTTGGAGTGGCTCAAGAAGCTCTTGGATTGCTCAGATCACAAACCCTAGATGCAGATGACTTTGAACCAGTGCAATGAATCAAAAATGTGATATGAGATGCTATGATTGAGTTTATGCATATGAAATGATCACAAGCCATGGTGTGAATGGGTGAGGGAAAATTTGGGGTGTTTACAGCTGCCCCTATTCAAACATGAGTTAGCTGTGCAGGATGTAAGCAACGACTTAACAGGCAAACAAGATAACTTGTGGTTGAATACCAAAGACAGTCCAAAATTTGCACTCACAGAATGAAGAAGAAAAGGGATATAGATTGTAAAAGAAAATAAAGTATATTGTAAAGTGTAGGCGACGGAGGACGACCGTCGAGCAGAGGACGACTGCTGGGGAAGAGTAATGACGGGGACGGCCGACATGCTGGGAAAGGTGCGAAAAATAAAGCAATGATGGGGACGGCCGACATGCTGGGGATAAAAAGATTATGATGGGGACGGCCATCAAGTAAAGTTATAAGATTCTTTGGGGATTAATGAAGAATGACGGGGATGGCCATCAAGTTCATAAAGTAACCAACGATGGGGACAGCCATCGGGCTAAACTGATGAAGGACGATCATCAGGAAAAGGAAAAGGGACCACGACGGGGACGACCATCGGGTTAAAGAATAAATGAAATAATGATGAGGGACGGTCATCAAAGGTGAAGGACGATCACCTAGCAGGGGACGGCTGCTCTGAGGGGATAAGATGAGGGACGGTCATCTAAGGTGAAGGACGATCACCTGGCAGGGTACGGCTGCCGAAAGTATCGCGACATAGGACGAATGCCGGATAAAGGTCAACGATGGGGACGGCCATCGGACGAGCATGATGAAGGACGATCATCAAGAGGTGAAGGACAATCACCTAGCAGGGGACGGCTGCTCTCAAGGTTTATCATGACATAGGACGAATGTCAGATAACAAGATCAACGATGGGGACGGCCATCGGATAAAAATGATGAAGGACGATCATCAAAAGGTGAAGGACGATCACCTAGCAGGGGACGGCTGCTAAATATCACGACATAGGACGAATGCCGGATAGAAAAGGTCAACGATGGGGACGGCCATCGGGTGAGCATGATGAAGGACGATCATCAAGAGGTGAAGGACGATCACCTAGCAGGGTACGGCTGCTCTCAGGGTTTATCATGACATAGGACGAATGTCAGATAAAAAGAAAATTCACTCTACTGGGGAATAGTAAACACGGACGAGTGTTTATATCCAAGAAATAAAAGGTATAAGTGTTTGGTATTGTGTATAGATTAAAGATGCGGACGAGCATCCCTAAAACTATGATACAGACGAGTATCAGGTAGAAACAAAAACTGACACGTGTTCAGAGATGATGATACGGACGAGTATCAACTGATTAACAAGGAACACGGACGAGTGTTGATTCTGATGGGACTTTTCTGGGAAAAAGTAGACACAAACGAGTGTCTAAATTCAAGAAGACATAAGTGTTTGACACAGTATATGGATTAAAGATGCGGACGAGCATCCTTAAGACTTATGATACGGACGAGTATCAGGTAGAAACAAACGCTAGACGCATATTCTGAGATGATGGTACGGACGAGTACCAACGGGTTAACAAAGAACACGGTCGAGTGTCGAATCTGATGGGATATAAATGGTGTATACAAGATACGGACGAGTATCTGTATAAGTAAAATAAGTATGAGTGGTGTATATTTGAGTATTCAACCTGCTGGAGAGAGTGACACGGACGAGTGTCAAGAGGAGAAGAGTATAGTATAAACAAGTATCTGATATACAAAGTGTTTATGTTACTGTGCTGGGGGAAATGACACGGACGAGTGTCAAGGAATTGTATATATATAAGTATCTGTGAGTGCAAAGGGGACGCTTTGGCTTTCTCCTGGGGATATGACACGGACGGGTGTCAAGAAATACCTGAAATATGGATGGTCTGTTTGCAAAGAGTGCTCGGGCGACTTTACTGGGGAATGATGACACGGACGGGTGCCAAAAGGAGTGTGTATTCGTATTGGTGAATGTGAGGCAACTGCTTTAGCTCTTTGCTGGGGAATCTGGGGAGTATTTTGTATATTGGTGGATTGTTATTATTCACAAGTGTTTGGTTCAGAACATGGCTTATGATTATGCAATATGTTTGATTTTTTTGCCGTAATGCTCCGTATTAGACGGAATGCTACGCTCTGTGGGGTGAATATGATGCGAATGCTATGATCATGCAAAGGTACCGATCCGGGATTCGGGTCCCGGTGCCGTGAAGATCCCTGGTCGATCTGCTTGAAATGGACATCCCAGCTGGGGATGAGATCATTGGTAGATCTGATGAGACGCATCTGCTTGGGGAAATGGGTCAATGATAGACCTATTCTAGTAAATGAGGGACCCAGCTGGGGTTTGTAGAAGCTCTCGTCACTCTGTTGTGATTCCTTCATGCGTTGCTCTTCTGGATGGAGGCTGAGGCTCTGTGGGGAAGTGGTTCCCTAGCTTTTGTACTTGGCTGAGGAGGAAGAATGATTGGTGCCTCGGCTGGGGAGAAAAAAATAGCAAGTGGCAACTCAGCTGGGGAGAAAACACTTTGGGTGCTAGGACTGAGCGTTGTTTTGCCAGCTTGCTGGGATGAAGCTTATATGCCCCATGTTGTGCCTTGAATACCTGCAATCCTGTAAAGACAGAGAAACGCACAAGTAATCCCGAGGTATCCTTTACCGGATTCCGTCATAGGAGTTAGACACTCCCGAGAGTAAGTATATTCCCTGCAAGCACGTATTTTATTTTTGAAGATAAGCATCTATATTCATGCAATCAGTATTTTCAAGACATCAGACATTTTTGCAAAATAAAAATAAAATGTACGAGACAAAACATGACTGAAAATCTGATTTTATTGATTTATACGCCCCGAATTGGCGAGATACAGTTAAAGAAACATATCCCCTAGAATGAGGAGATTGTTATAAATTGAGAAGCAAAATGTTGGCAATGTTGACGACGCTTCAAGGAGCTTCCTTCTTGCTATGACTCGTATGACATTTGACGTTCTTCTCGTCTTGCTTTCTGAAGAAGGCTGATTCTGAAAGAAGCTTGATCCAAGTTGTAAGTGATACAGACGAATTCAGAATGCAGTTGTTCGCTTATTCCCTTATTTTGCATGGATCGCCCTTTCGGGTTTTCAATCCATCGGGATACCCATTTTTGCCTGAGCTGTCCAATGCGGCTTTTTAACTCAGCGGGTGTACGTTTTTTTTTATTTTCCCTTATTTTTGCCCGAGTCTTTTATTCTGTTTTTGACTCGCCGGGATGCCCTATTTTTGCCTGGACTTACATTCTGTTTTTATGTCCAGCGGGTCATTTTTATGCGAAGTATTTTTTAACTACATCTGAATTCACAGGGGACGGGAAGTCTTCACCATCCATGGTGCTGAGCATCAGTGCTCCACCAGAGAAAACTTTCTTTACTACGAATGGTCCTTCATAGTTTGGGGTCCACTTGCCCCTGTGGTCTGTATGAGGAGGGAGGACTCTCTTCAGCACAAGATCTCCTACTTGGTATTCTCGGAGCCTAACTTTCTGATCGAAGGCTCTCTTCATTCTTTTCTGATATAACTGCCCATGACAGATTGCAGCCAATCTTTTCTCTTCAATCAGACTCAGTTGTTCGTATCGGGACCGGACCCATTCTGCTTCGTTTAGCTTAACATCCATTAATACCCGTAGGGAGGGTAATTCAACTTCAACAGGTAGGACTGCTTCCATACCATACACAAGTTGATACGGTGTTGCCCCAGTGGACGTTCTTATTGACGTGCGGTACCCATGCAAGGCAAATGATAGCATTTCATACCAGTCTTTGTAGGTGACTACCATCTTCTGCACAATCTTCTTAATGTTCTTATTAGCCGCCTCAACAGCGTTGTTCATCTTTGGCCTGTAAGGAGAAGAATTGTGGTGCTGGATCTTGAAGTCCCGGCATAGCTCTGCCATCATTTTATTGTTCAAATTAGAACCATTGTCAGTAATGATTCGCTCGGGAACTCCGTATCGACAGATGATATCTCTCTTCAGAAATCTGGCTACCACTTGTCTTGTAACGTTTGCATAGGAAGCCGCTTCGACCCACTTGGTGAAATAGTCAATGGCAACCAAGATGAACCTGTGGCCATTCGAAGCAGTTGGCTCAATCTTGCCAATCATGTCAATGCCCCACATAGCAAAGGGCCAGGGTGAAGACATCACATTCAAAGGATTGGGAGGCACATGCACCTTATCCGCATAAATCTGGCATTTATGGCATTTTCTGGCGTAGGCACAACAGTCTGCATCCATTGTGATCCAGTAATAACCTGATCTTAGCAATTTCTTAGCCATGGCATGCCCTCCTGCATGGGTACCAAAGGATCCTTCGTGCACTTCGTGCATCAACAAGTCTGCTTCTGTTCTATCAACGCATCTGAGGAGTACCATATCAAAGTTTCTCTTGTACAGGGAACCATCAGTGTTCAGGAAGAAACTACCAGCAAGCCTTCTTAAAGTCTTCTTATCATTGGAAGATGCCCCAGGTGGGTATGTTTGATCCTCCAAGAAGCACTTAATGTCATGGAACCAAGGCTTATCATCTTTGACAACGTCTGCTGTAAATACATATGTTGGTCTGTCAAGTCTGGACACTGAAATCCGAGGCACAAAGTTGGCAGCTTGAACTTTGATCATTGACGAAATGGTAGCCAGAGCATCTGCAAACTGATTCTCGTCCCGAGGGATATACTCAAGCTTGACTGTTGTGAAGAAAGTCAATAACCTTCTCGTATAATCCCTGTAAGGTATCAGATGATCCTGGTGGGTGTACCATTTGCCGTTGGTTTGATTAATTACCAGAGCTGAATCTCCGAATACAGTTAATGTCTTGATCCTGAGGTCAATGGCTTCCTCAAGACCCATAATGCAAGCTTCGTATTCAGCTTCGTTGTTAGTGCAGTTGAAGGTGAGCTTTGCCGAGAAAGGCATGTGAACTCCCTTAGGTGTAATGAGTACTGCACCAACACCACGACCATTCATATTAACAGCCCCATCAAACATCATAGTCCATTCTTCTTTCGGGTCAGGCCCTTCAGTGTGAACAGGCTCTTCATGATCTTTCGCTTTTATGAACATGATGTCTTCATCAGGGAAGTCAAATCTCATAGGCTGGTAATCATCAATAGGTTGCCCAGCAAGATATTCAGACAATACACTGCCCTTGATGGCTTTCTGAGATGTGTACTGAATGTCATATTCCGTGAGAATCATTTGCCATCTTGCAACCCGTCCGGTAAGAGCTGGCTTCTCGAAAATGTACTTGACTGGGTCCATTTTGGATATCAATAGAGTAGTGTGGGTCAACATATACTGTCTCAGTCGGCGAGCAGCCCACGCTAAAGCACAGCAAGTTTTCTCGAGCAGTGAATAACGTTGTTCACAGTCGGTAAACTTTTTGCTCAGGTAGTATATTGCATACTCTTTTCGACCAGACTCGTCATGCTGGCCCAGCACACACCCCATTGACTCTTCTAATACTGTCAAGTACATTATCAGAGGTCTTCCTTCAACTAGAGGCATAAGGATTGGTGGCTCTTGCAGGTATTCTTTGATCTTGTCAAAAGCCCTCTGGCAGTCTTCGTTCCACCTGACTGTCTGTTCTTTTCTTAACAGCTTGAACAAGGGTTCACAAGTTGCAGTAAGGTGAGATATGAACCTTGAGATGTAGTTCAATCTACCTAGAAACCCTCGAACTTATTTTTCAGACTTCGGTGCAGGCATTTCTTGAATGGCTTTGACTTTATCAGGGTCAACCTCAATCCCTTTCTCGCTTACAATAAAACCCAGCAGCTTACCAGATCGCACCCCGAATGTGCACTTGTTGGGGTTCAATTTCAGTTGGTACTTCCTCAGACGCTTGAATAGCTTCAACAGATTTACCAGGTGGTCTTCTTCTGTGAGGGACTTGGCAATCATGTCATCCACATAACACTCTATTTCTTTATGGATCATATCGTGGAATAATGTTACCATAGCCCGTTGATATGTTGCACCAGCGTTCTTCAATCCGAATGGCATCACCTTGTAACAGAACGTGCCCCAAGGTGTGATGAAAGTTGTCTTCTCCATGTCTTCAGGTGACATTTTGATCTGATTATATCCTGAAAATCCGTCCATGAAGGAGAATACCGAGAACTGAGCCGTATTATCAACCAATACATCAATGTGAGGTAATGGGAAATCATCTTTCGGGCTGGCTCTGTTCAGGTCCCGGTAGTCAACACACATCCTCACTTTGCCATCTTTCTTAGGCACAGGTATGATATTAGCAACCCACAGCGGATAGCTAGTCACAGCAAGGAACCCGGCGTCCCACTGCTTTTGTACCTCTTCCTTGATCTTCATTGCCATATCTGGGCGAGTACAGCGCAGTTTCTGTTTAACCGGTTGGCAATCTTCTCTTAAAGGCAGCTTGTGCATAACAATGTCGGTATCCAACCCTGGCATATCTTGATAAGACCAAGCAAACACATCCACATATTCCTGAAGAAGGTCAATCAGTTGTTTCTTCACTGAGTCTTGTAAACAGGCCCCGATCTTAACCTCTTTCACGTTTTCATCCGTACCAAGATTAACTGTTTCAATCTCCTCCTGATGAGGAGTAATAATCTTCTCCTCTTGTCTTAACAACCTGGCTAGCTCTTCAGGAAGCTCATAATCTTCTTCAACCCCATCATTGGCTTGATTGATTGGATTGTCAAAGTCATACGAAGCCATAGCTGTGTTGTTGTCGGTGCGGTCTGAAAGGCACTCTCTGCAAGGGTTCAGTTTGTTCATTTTAGTGATTGATTTTAATCTTGTTTAGAAAAAGTGAAATGAAGTTATCATTTTGAAAACATTGCCGTTTTATTTTTGTACAAAAAGAAAAATGGAAAAAACAGTGAGCGGAAAAGAAAAAGACTCATTTGCAAAAGATGTCTGATTATCATTGATTGATCTGTTTGCACAAAATTACAGATGGCCCGATTACAAAATGAGTCTTGTCATCTTGGGCAAGATGCAAGACTTGATGCATGCTTAAAATATACAGGAAATAATAATTACTCTGCAGGAGTAACCCTTATAATTTCCTGGGAAGACCAGTTTGAGATACTGCTCCCCGGGATCCTTGGACGTATCCAGCTCTCCAAGTTGCGCTCATCTTCCGACTCATCTTCCAAGTTGTTTACAGCATCAGGGGTGAGCATCCCCCCACTAACAAAACTGGGCTTCTTAGCAGCCTCTGGTTGATCTTGTTGAGTTGGTTTGTAACCCAACCCAAATCTATCTTCTTTCTTCTCCACAGGCAACAGCTTGCCCCAGCCTTGAGCATTCCCCTCTTCAACAACCTTCCTGGCTTGCTGGTAGGATGTCATGGAAGTCCCAAATACAGCAGATGTTTCATTAATGTTCAGGGCCTCAAATCCCTGGCTCATGGTTTCGTGGATCTCCCCATCCATCTCAATATACTTGTATGTAGCCAGATGGCTAACAAAAATATCTTCCTCTCCACAAATAGTAACGACTTGGCCCTCCCACTCGAATTTTAACTTCTGGTGAAGGGTTGATGTCACGGCGCCAGCGGCGTGTATCCATGGTCTACCCAATAGACAGCTGTAGGCGGGCTGTATATCCATCACGTAGAAGGTCGTTTTGAAAGTCTGTGGGCCAATCGTTATAGGCAACTCAATTTCTCCCAGAACTGATCTCTTAGAACCGTCAAAGGCTCTTACTACCAAGTTGCTGGGGCGTAATGCCAATCCTTCATACTCCAGCTTCACAAGGGCTTTCTTAGGTAGAACATTGAGGGATGACCCTGTGTCCACTAATACATGAGAAAGAACTGCACCCTTACACTCCAAGGTAATGTGCAAAGCCTTGTTGTGATTGCGGCCTTCCGTTGTCAAATCAGTGTTGGTAAATCCTAGTCCATTACTAGCGTTAACATTTCCAACCACGACCTCCAACTGATTGACGGTAATCTCCTCTGGCACATAAGCTGCGTGCAAGACTTTTAGTAGTGCGTTCCGATGAGCCTCGGAGCACATTAGTAATGATAAAATGGAGATCTTGGAAGGCGTCTGGTGAAGCTGGTCCACTATCTTGTAATCACTTTTCTTGATGATTCTCATGAATTCATCAACCTCTTGATCAAAAGGGGTTTTCAAAGCTTCTTTAACAGCTTGTTCTTCTTGCACCATGCTCTTCCCTTTTGCCTTGGCAGCAGCTTCTGCTTCAGCAACGGGTCTTGGAATTTGCGGGGCAAAGAGACGTCCGCTTCGAGTGAAGCCTCCGCCTCCTCCCACATTGTCTATTTGTGGTGAAGAAGTTGATGATTCGAGAGTGATTTTCTGTCCTTCGCAGTATAGATCGGAGCCGTAATGCCAAGGGATGGCATTACTGCTTTCATAAGGAACTGGCCCAGGCACCGTGATAGTGACTGGACTGATAGCAGCTGCAGAAGGGACCATGATAGTATGTGGATCATAGTATATTGTGACTGGTGCTCTGATAGGAGTGGCATTTTGTGAGTTGTAGGCAGAATCATTTGCAGGATCGTAATAAATTGTAACCGTTGAGACACTTTCATTGTTTGCTGTTGATGTTGTAGGAGACCATGTCGACTGGATGGGTGTTGCTGTTGTAGGAGATTCTGAATGAAGGGGTGCTGAAGTTGTAGAAGGGATGTATGTTGATATTTGGTCCGTTGAAGTGACAGATGAAGCATTTGTTGATGAGATTGAAGAGTTGTTGGGAACAATTGTTGTTGCAGTTGTAGAAGACTCGGGAATTGTTGCTAAAGAGATTGCTGGATTGGTAGGTATTGATGTTGTGATTTGAAGCAGGCCACTCTGGATGAGACCATCTATGCCCTCTCTCAAGTTATCACACCCATTCACTGAAATGTTGCAATAAGCACACCCTAGCTCACATCCCGGGAACATTTGACATTCAAGGAGTTGAGCTTTAATCTCTACCAAGGGTGTCCGAATCTGACCCACACTGGTTATCAAGTAAGACGGCTTATCTTCTTCAATAGCATTGATTCTGGGCCCTCCATGGTTGGGCATAGGGTTCTTGTTAACATTTGGCGGTGGTGCAAAGTTTAGAGCTTTAGAATCTACCAGGTCTTGCACCTTCATCTGTAAAGCTCTGCACTTTTCTGTACTGTGGCCAGGTGCGTTAGAATGAAAAGCGCATCTGGCGTTGGCGTCGTAATTTCTGGGTAGACTGGCAGGATCTGGAGGTGCCAATGTCCTTAGCTCAACTAGGTTGAGTTTCAGGAGTTGTGGCAGTAATGTGGCATAAGGCATAGGGATCGGATCGATCACCCTATTGGCCTGAGATGGTCTTTGTTGATACGGTCTTTGCTGATTGTTGTTGCTGGTGTTGTTGTAGTTTCTCTGAGGAGGATACTGAGTTTGTTGCTGGTAATTTTGTTGCTGTGGTTGATAAGCTGGTTATGGATGAATTGGAGCGGGAATGGTGACTGCTGCCACAGACCTATGAACATACTGGGGTCTGCCCCTGCTGGTATGGATAGCATTAGTCTCACCAGTTCTTCTTGGGCCCACAAAAGGCTTTCTTGGGTTGCTGGACGAGCTTGCACCGTTGTCAGAAATTTTGCCCATCTTTAATAGGCTTTCAATTCTTTCTCCAGCTATGACTACATCTGCAAAGCTGGTGGAAGAAAAGGCAGCTAGCCTATCAATGTATGTCCCTTGGAGGGTGTTCATGAACATATCAGCCATCTCCCTCTCTGACATGGGTGGCTGGACAGCAGCAGCAAGTTGTCTCCACCTTTGGGCGTACTCTCAGAAGCTTTCTCTGGATGATTGTGACATTCCCATCAGGAGGGTCCTGTTGGGAGCCATATCCAAATTGTACTGGTATTGTCTAATGAAGGCCTCAGCCAGGTCCTTCCAGCATCTAATAGTTGCTCTAGTCAAATGAGAGTACCATTCCCTTGAAGCTCCTGTTAAGCTATCCTCAAAATAAAACATCCATAGCTTTTCATCCATGGTATATGCCTTCAGCCTCCCCAGAAAGGATTGTAAGTGGGTCCGCGGACAGGAAGTTCCGTTGTACTTCTCAAAGCACGGAGGTTTAAACTTGTGGGGAATCCTGACCCTGTCCACTAAGCCCATGTCCATAACATCAAAACCCAAGGAGTTCTGAGACTCCAAGGATCTTAATTTTTCAGCAATTTCATCTAGCCTTCTGTCATAGGCTTCATCCCCAGCTCCCATCACAGTAAATTGATCTTCCTGGGGGTCTTCCTGTAATACCCTGCCTGCAGTGGCATTCCCTTGCACATTAGCTGGGATGTTGATCTCTGGATGAAGGTGGGGTCCATAGACTGGAGGATTAACATGAGGCTGAACCCTCTCATTATTGCTTGTCCCCCCAGTCCCTAGGTGGGGTTCCTCCTGGGTCTGCCTCTCTACTAGTGCCCTTAATCTCTCTTGGCTCTGTGCCAATCCATTCATCACCTCCATAAACTGGGTCATCTGATTTCTCATTTCCAGTCTCTCATTGGCCATTTGAGTCCTGACCTCTGTAAGGTCCTATTGTACTTGGTCCATTTGTATGCCCGGAAGGTTGTTGCGGGTGGGATATCTGTGTGGACGGTTGAGTGGGAACACCCGACGTCGAGCAATAGTTCCTGAACTACAACAAAGTTAGTAACAACAAAACAAAAACCTACAAAACAAAACAAAGGGTTAGTATGCAATGCAGTATGCTTATTTGTTTCCAAGGTATCCGGCTTGGCACTTGGTTTTGACCTTTCCAGACCCCTGAGGAAGATACTTTTGATGTTGCTTGAAAGAACTCAGATAAAAACAAACTAGTAAATATATTACAAAAGGAAAAACATACATAGTTTGTTTTTTACAATACATGCCCTCTGAGGGGTCAAAAATACAACATAAAAGAGAAAGTACATGAAAATGAAAGCAACAACAAGCAAAAGTCAGAAACCAAGACCAAACTCATCCTCCTGGACTTCCTTCAAAAGTGCCTCAGTCACAGGGTTAGCTGGATGCTCCGTGAGGTTCCTGATGAGAAGATTCCTGGTGGTAATAGCTGCAGTTAGCTTCTTATGTCTGCCCTGGTCTTTTGACCTCTTTACACCAGCTCTGAGTTTCAGTTCTGAGATTTCCCTCTGGGCTGCTTGCAGGGCTTCCTGTTGCTCCTTTGCATTAGCCTCCAACTGCTCAATCTTGTCCTGAGTTCTCTTATCCTCCTGAGCGCGAGCTTCAGTGATCCTGACCCACCTAGCTTGGCTCTCTTTCAGATACAAATCAGTCCTGGCCTTTTGGAACTGAGCCTCCTTGCAGGCATTCTTCAAGATCTGCTCTCCAGCCCTTGACTTCTTAATGTAGTCCTCTGACTTTTCAATCCTGGCTAGATGCTCCGCCTTTAGCTTTTCTAACCTCTCAATGTCCAGCCAACCGTCACTCCTCTCCCAGAGGGTCTTCTGTAGAGCCTGAGTCAGATTCTCATTCCTCTCTTTCAGTTTCTCAAACTCCTCTAAGCTGACAGTGGCAGGAGGTGGTGCTGAGGATGGTCCAGGTACATCTTCAATGGTGAAGGGCATCCCAGAAATTTGAGCCCTGGCATGAGACCACTCATAGTAATGAGCTGAGGCCACATTGTTGCATCTCCCGAGAATGGTTACCCCTTTAGTCTGGACATTGTCCCAAGCCCAGGATGCTTGCCTGACAATAGCCAGATTAGGCTTGTTCTCACAATAAAGGGTCTCAGCTAGATATTGTGCTCTAGGAGGGTGGACCAATTCATAGCCCAGTTGTCTCTTGAATAACAGAGGGTTGTAATTGATGCAACCCTTCACTCCTATCAGAGGTACATTGGGGAACTGCCCACAACTGGTAATGATGTCCCTGCCCTTGGTGCTCTGAGTGCACCACCTGATATCATCTGAGGTTAGAGCAACAAGTCTCCTAGCCCAGTTCTTCTGTTGGTGAGGTTTCAAGAATGCATCAGTCTTCAGCAAATGTTTGAGTAACCAGGTATGGAACAAAGGAGCACAGCACCTCACTAATCTTCCCCTTTGCTTTTCATTCCTTTGGTGGACAGAGTAGTAGAAATCTCCCAGTAAGGTGGGCATTGGGTTCCCTAGAATGAAAAGATGGATTGCATTCTTGCTAATAAACTTAGGCTCATTTGCAAATAATATAACCCCATATATGCTAAGGGCTAATAATGCACAGACTGCCCTTCACTCCCCTAAGGAGGCCTTCAGAATAGCCTGAGAGGTCAAGAAGTCCAAGTGTAGACCAGAGATTCCAGCCTTTGCTGTCATGTTCTGCCCAATCAGAACTGGTTCCAGATACAATGCCTTTGCCACCTCTTCATTACTAGGGAAAGCCATCTCAGGGTTGAAGGGGACTCCACCCCTGATAGGTACACCAATCAGTGATGAATACTCTTCCAACAAGGGTCCCAACTGAAAATTCTGGAAGGTGAAGCACCTCAGAGGGGGATCATAGAACTGCAGGCAAGTATGAATCAAGCTCCTCTGTGAAGGGTCCAAATCCATAACCACATCAAGGATTCCTCCATAATGTTCTCTGAATAGTGGTATATGGTCTGGAGTAATCAGGGCCTGTACCTTCCTGATGCCAGCTAGCTCAGGCTCAAAGAAATGATAGGAGATGTTGCTCTTCTTAGGTGCCATGTTGCTGAAGAACAGGTGCTGATGATGATGACTGATACTAGAAGATGGGCCACTGACAGGCTGAGACTGGTGATGCAGGTGACTGAAGTAGGTAGCTGATGAGGAATAGCTGAAGCAGATACTGGTGAAGATAGGTCTATGCAGATGAAGGGGTCAAAACCAAGCCAAAATAACAGTATGGATACCCTGAAACACAAATAAGCAAATGTTAAATGATGCAATGATGATGTATGCAAATGATATGCAAGGGTTTGTGATCAAGCTGGATCTGATTAAATGCCTTGATAAAGGTCCATGTATGTTTCAAGAAATCCAGATGGAGGTTCATAAGTCCAGTAACCAAGGTGGGGGACTCAAATAAAGAGTCACATATCCAGGGTTGAAATCACAAGAACTGTTCCAAAATGGAGTACTCTTAATCAAACAAAGTAACAGGGTATGTTGAGGTCAAGGGTACCTGCAAACAGCCCAACCCCCTCACAGGTGGTGTTCTAAAACAAGGATCCTCAGACTTGGATCAGTTATGAGAAGTGTAAACACTTCTAACCCGGAGGTATAGTGTTTACAATAACCATAAAAGATCCTCCTCTAATTCACCTCAGTTTCTGAAGGTCATAGTAAAGGTCATCCAGACTTAGCAGGCTTCCCAGATAGCCCTAGCACTACAGGAAATCTGTAGCACAGAGTTCTCGAGAAGAAACCCATATCTGAACCGTGTTTCATATTCCCGCACCAGACCGAAATGGAATGGGAAAGAACATGAACCACTCTAGCCTAGGTGTCACTCAGGTCCCAGGTATAGGACCTTAACTCTCAATAGAACCCCACCCACCAAAACAGAAACAACAGATCCAGCCAGAACAGTATGACAGTATGATGTATATAAAGCCATAAAGAAAGCAGTAAACAAACTGTACATAAAGCAATAAATAAAACAAATATACAAACACAAATAGCACATAACACCCCAGTAAACACAAATCAAACAAGCGCTAGGAGGAACCCACGAAAAGAACCAGAAGCCCTGGTTACAGTATAAGGGTCCCCAGCAGAGTCGCCAAGTTGTCGCTCCCGATAAATGGGAAATGGCCCAGATAAAGGTACAGACGCTAACGGTCGGCGAAAGAGGGATGCGAGAACACACAGGAGTGAACTCACAGGAAAAGAAAGAGTCGCCAGCTAGGCATTTTTATCCCGGAGGAAAGGCAATGCTGCATAGACCTAGAAAGATATGGATAAGACGGTTGCGAACCAGAGAGACTGAGAAAGGGGGTTGGTTACAACCTGGGAAGGTATTAGCACCCAGATTGTCCGTCGTACTCGACGGGATCCACGCTTAAAAGATTTGTGTTTTAAAGGGGTAGTGTCAGTGCAATTTGTGTATCAAAGAGCTGGAAAAAGATGTACAGGTGTCTGTGTAAAAGGAGTGTGAAATGGAGTATGTGAAGTATCAGTGCAGGAACAAGAATGAAATGCTCATGATAATGAGGCTTAAAGAATGAGACTGGAAAGAGGGGAATATACAGAGACTTTTGTTCGATAACTGTTAAGTTATGCCTACGTATCCTCTCGTGCAATGAGGAAGTCAGAACACCGTAGTTCGACCCAAAGAGACTGAAAGATGAATTATCTTGTGAACTGCTTACTTATCTATGCTCAAGTGTATGACCTGTCTGGCTCAGGTGCAAACTGTCTTGCATTAGACGGAAGAAGCAAGTTCTCGGTTGTGAGTGAAGATGATGAGAAAAGAATCCCGGAGGAGACGATTATTGTTTGTTTTTTTGATGTTTTCAGTCTTTTATTGCTTTTGAAAGTTTGTCATAAACTAATGAGCTTAAGCCTAAACCAATGGATTTAGTAAACTCATCACATCTTCCCTCTGATTAGGGGTAATGAGAATGCCTTAAGTGTGAAGTCAGCTTCTCACACTTAATCACCATGGTGTAGGATTAAGATCATTAACCTACTTGTGATTATTTAGATGTTTTTGTTGTTTTTGTTTAGTGTTAAGTAATGAGATTAAGCCATAATCAGGGATTAAACAGACTCATTACACCATCCTAATAGAAGGATAATAGATGAGAATGTTTAAGCTGAGGAAAGCTCCTCAACTTAATCCATGATTAGGGATTAAACTCATGAAAAAACTGATGCGTGTTTTTCGCAAGTGTACGAACACGTCAGAGTAATATAAAAGATTGTCGAATCCACAGAGACCAAGTGTCAATCTATCGTACCTGTTGTTATGGTGTGTATCTAAGGCAACTAAATATAAGGGTTTTAATAAGGGTGCAATGGTAAATAAAATTATAATTTTAAATAATAAATAAAAGACAGGCTCGAATGTAATTCACGTAATCAATGATAATCCAGTACTTATTAATGGAACTACTTATGGGCAATGTTTTCTCCTTTGAAAAGAACTAATTTAACAGGAACTGTCGCTTTCGCGTATTCAGAACCGAGTTGTACTCTCTAATCAACCCCTCCTATTGTCACGGATAAAAAGGTGCGTACTGCGTTAGAGTAGTAAACCTATTTTTAAGAAATGTAGTATCTTAACTAAGTTGAAAAGTATTTTAACCTGGACTTCTTAGCAAAAAGAGGTTCTTACGAACCGGACTCTAAACTTCCTAACGCGTCCGAAAATCGTTTTAAAATCTCTTTTCTTTTTAATCTAAAAACTCCTAATGAACTACACAAAGCGCTTTTGGCTGTTTTTGAAGTAGTTAAAAACAATTAGATTGAATTAAAAGATAAAATAGCCCTTAGGTGTTTCCACGAACAATTATACTGATTACTGGTTTAATTACGATCCTTACATTCTAACCTTTATGGAATTAGTTAGACATGATAAAGTAAAGATTCTTTTTATAGTTTTTCATAAAAGTAATTTAGTGCGAGTGCGGAAAGTAAATGAATTTAGTGCGAGTGCGAGAAATAAAGTAATTTAAAGCGAGTGCGGGAAATAAACGAAAATAAAGTGCGAGTGCGAGTAATAAATGAAAGTAAAGCGAGTGCGGGAAATAAACGAAATAAAGTGCGAGTGCGGAAAATAAAGAAAGTAAAGCAATGCAGAAATAAATAAAGTAAAATACGAACTTGAATTAAAATGGCGGCAGGATTAACTTCCTCCAGAGTGCTCCAAAACTCGATCACACAGACAGATTACAGACTCGATCACTCGATTGCAGAAACACCCCGATGTGGAATGGCAACTGCTTTGAAACTGATATATGCCTAGAGAAATCTAATTTTGGATGAAGAAAAACGAAAATCTAAGGTCCTATTTATAGGAAAACTGAAAGCATGAAAAGACTGGGATGCCCCTCCACTAAAAAGTGGAGGTTACTGATTTTTGCCTTGTGGCGCCCGCCACAAGGTCATGGCGCCCGCCATGGTGCCTACAGGGGATTGGAGAGTGGTGATTGTGGGTCTTGGAGGTTGAGGAGTGGTCTTGAGTCGTGGCCACGTCATGGCTAACCCCATGGCGCCCGCCACGGTGGGTGCCGTAAGTGCAAAAACGCTGAATTTCTAGGTTTTCGTCCGTTTTCACTCCTTTTTCGCTCCCTTTCTCGATTCAAGCCCTGATTATTATAAAAACCTGAAAACATAAGAAAACAAAGTAATAACATAACAAAATAACAATAAAAGCTAAGAATGCATGCGAAATCGGAGTCAGAAACACGGTGAATTTTAGTGTGATCAAATTCTCCCACACTTAAACCTTTGCTTGTCCTCAAGCAAACATTAAAGCTTAAGAAAATATGGTGTCAACACGTGTCTTTGGGCTAAAGGGCTTCTAAGTTCAAGTCAGGATGCAGTGACAGATACTAACTAAGTGAACCAAGGGTACCATAGTAACACAAACACAAACTTCAATCCTATATTAACCACTCCATATCATCCCACAATACCTAGGCCTATCTTCTCATCTTTTTGTGTCCTTTTCATTCAGGCGCAATTACATTAAGCCCGTTATCCGTACATGCTTCATAGTAGAGTGACCGGTTAGTGATTCTGATCCATAACATAAGGTTTCTGGCACATAAGCATGTGTAAACCTGTTTTTATTTCGCCTAAATGTAGCTGCGGGGGATCGGATCGTAATCCGCCCTACCAAGTTCAGTGCCAGATACCTCTGAACCAACTAACAATAGGTGACTTGCAATTTTTTTTTTTTTTTTTCTTTTTGTGGCAAAAATTTTTTTCTTCTCTTTTTTCGGTTTAAATGACTTTGTGAGGGTCACCTATACCAGAGTTTGCCTTTTTTTCTTTTTTATTAGCACTGGATCATTCACTTATGTTCATCGGCCCCCTACGTAGAGCATGCTTAGGCCGGAGCTGACTGCTAAAATAAACTACTTAGGACAATTTTTAAATGATAATAAAGGCCATGGTGGTGGGGTTTAGGAGTGATTCCTATATTCAAGAGGTCTATGGTGCTAAAATGGTTCTGATGTTTCAAAAAGTTGACCTAAGTCACCACATCCTAATCTAAACCTGTCTCAAAGCCCAAAAAACATGTGAAACAACATTATTTTCTTTTTTAAAAATTTTTCTGGTAAGGCTAAGGAAATGGGAAAAAATGAAGATGAACTAAAAATACACTATACTGGTGACTCGTCAGACTCATGCATTATCTAAGAAAAATAAATTACTGAAAAGGGAAATAACTGAAAGGAAATAATTAACTAAAAAGGGAAATGACAGAAAGCAATAAAATCCCCTCCCACACTTAAATCGAACATTGTCCCCAATGTTTCGAAATAAGATAAGGGGGGTAACCTGAAAAAGACTACTGAGGAGGAGCACTGGTGCCTTCGCCGTCCTGCTGTGATGGTCTGGAACGACGGGATCTACTACGATGCTGGTCCCTCCGGTCGAGTCGTGCTGATAAAGCAGCCTGAGCACTCCGGACCTCTCGAAGGTTACCCAAGATGGAACCTTGAGTGGCCTCTACAAGCTGGTAGTGCCGGCTGTTGAACTCTCTCTGGCGGTTCTGCTCTAATGAGATATCGTTCAAGGTACGGCAAACGTTGCTATAAGCACGATCCGAAACCAATTGCGATTGTTGCATGAAGCTCATGTTGTCCGTCAGCTGTTGTGAAATAGTAGAGAGAAGGCCATCACGCCTTTCTTCTCTAGCTGTCATATCACGCCACATCTCCTCGGTGACATAGAATCCAGGAGCAGTACCTGCAACAGGGTTAGAGGAAGATGGTGCGGTGTGTGACTGTGAAGGACGATGGGGGGACATGTGAGGGATGGGAGACTGCTCTCTCCGATCATACTCTTCATCAGTGTCATGTGCCTCCCCATCGGGAATATTAGGAGGAAGTGGACCCAAAACACGTGGAGCATTAAGATCATAGGTCCAGTTCCTTTCATCACGTACATCAGTACGTCTACTGCATGGTAAAGCAACAGATGGGATAGCTACCCCATGAACCATCAACTCATAACCACCTTCTCTCCTCGTTCGGCACAATTTCATGTCTTTCAGAAATTTTAAATTAATTGCGCGAGGAGGTAGTGGTTCAAGTGTAGCTATCTCATTGTTCAGGCTAAGAGCCCGAGCAATAGACGTAACAAGCCCTCCAAATACAATCGGTCCTGTTTTATTAGTAAATAAAGTCATGTGGGCAAGCATAAATGGGACCGGATTGATGTGGGTTCTAGTGAGGCATCCTTGCAAAAATAGGAGTTCACGAGCATTTACCTTATTTGGACTTTCCCGGCCAAAAATAGTACATGCCAAAAGAAGTCTAAAAACTCTTATGGTCGGGTTGTGAATGGTCGACGCAAGTATCCCTTCAAAAGAATTAATTGAAGAACTTGAAAGCCTTTGCCAGAAGGTAAATACCTCGGCCGACCACTCCGCATCCAAAGGTGCCTCACAAATAGCACCTTCCCTATGAGGGATTCCTAACAAACCTGCTAGATCGTCGGTACTGAATTCATACTCAATTCCAAACAGTCTAAAAATAACAGTACCGACAGTGCTAGCAGTGTTAGGACTGACAGTGTATATCAAAGAACTCAAAAACTCAGTTGTCAGTTTCTCATAGGTAGGTTCCTGATTAATGAAAATATTATGCAAGCCTAGAAATTCTAATAAATTAAAAACACTATGATAAATACCCAAAGCATACAGACAGTTATCGTCGACGTACCTAGTCGAGAGAATTTCTCGACTCTGAAGCCTCTGAATAATTTTCCGTTGCCTATCGCCCGGTCTTCCATCACGAAGAAGAAATCCATTGAACTCCATTGTTGAATGCTCCTTAGGTAGTGAAAATGGTAGAAAAGTGGTTTATGAGGGAAATGATAAAGTTTTGATTTTTTTGGTTTTTTGGTGGATGAAAATGAAAATGGATGTTGGATATGTTTTATGGATGGAGGGTATTTTGGAAATGGGGGAGCTTTAATGGGGTTCAAGGAGGTTTTGGAAGGTTGAAAAAATGGGTTTTTGGTGAAGAAAGGGATGAAAATGGTGGAAATGGGGGATCAGCCCCGTATTTGTTGTTGGTACGGTGTGGCGCCCGCCACAGGGCCTATGGCGCCCGCCACAAGGCCAATTCCTGGGCCTTGGGTTTTTGGATCCTCCTTTTTGGGCCTTCCTTGCACCTTTGGTCTTCGGGGGGTCTGGATAGCGTTTTCTTCTTCTTTTCAAGGCATGAGGCTTGCATATATTTTTTTGTGAAGACAAAAAATGAAAATATTTTTGTCTTATATTTTTTTTCTTTGCACGACAAAAATAAAATTAAAAATCAAAAAAGAAAAAGAAAAATTAACATTAGTGCATAATATGTATATATATGAGGAATTCAAAGTACATGAAAATATAATAGATGCAAAAGAAATAATATATGTCTGGAAATGCGATAAATAAAATAAAGCATATAAAAGGAAATTAAATACTAGGGTAGCGCTGTCAGTGTAGAATGAGTCATGTGGTAGGCTTCTTTTCCTGGCTTGATCCACGAATCTCAGCTATCTCCCTCCGAAGCTCTTCAATCGCCTGATATAGAGCATCGGCCTCTGAGGCATGAGTGAGATCAGAAACCTGCATCTGTAACTCTAAGTCTGCCACTTCCTGCTTGAGCAGGGCAGTCTCCTTACGGAGCTCATAAATCTGTGTTTGTAGGTCAGGTGGCTGCAGAGACATATTGTTAGACATAACAGTGATACGGGGAGTAAGAGGTGTAGGAGTGTACTCAGCGGCGGGAGGCGATTTCGGCTCTTCGACAGTCTCTCCATAACCCTCTAGAGCATAACTCCAATTTTCAGGATCATGGACACTGGTCATCAGCGGATCTGGTAATGTAAAATAGTGTATCGCTTCGCCGTCGATCAGCAATCTAAACATGTTGGGCTCAAAAGAAGCCCTCCTCATCAGTCCTCTATCAAGACAAAAATCAATATCCAGGGTGGTGTAGCAGCAGAAGGTCCTGAGGTGCAATAATTTGCGAGACAAACCCAATGCAGTAGCTATCTGTGTAACAATCCCACCGACATGGATGATGCCTACTGATGATCTGGCAACACTAGCCAGGCCATTCAACAGAAAGTTGCCACAAGCAATTGAGCGAGACTGAGTCGCACAAAACAGTAGGAAAATCTCCTCTTCACTTAGCAGGGTCTCTGTATCTGGCAAACCTAGGAAAGAATGTGCTAGAATCATCTGGAAGTACCTCAATGCAGGGTTGTGGATTACCTGAGAAAACTGGGTAGAAGGATCTTGGCTCCCTCCACCTGATATTTTAGTCCAAAACGTTTCCACTTCTCTGCTCATAAAATACCCCATCGGTGTCTCTGGAATAGCATCAGGAGTAGTCTGGAAACCTAGCAAATCACCAAACTCTTTGTGAGAGAATGAGTAGTCAATCCCGAACAACCTGAAAACAGCGAGTCCATCGGGTCCAGCCCAAGGGTCATGATGAAACGAGCTGAGGAACTCAAGAGTCAAGTTCCTATAAGTGTTGTTCCTGTCGTCAAACTGGTCCCACTGGAGTTGATGGCATAAGAATCTGATGCTTGGCTCTATCCCCAAGGCATCCATGCAGTCATGGTCAGGGTACCTGGTAGGAGCCATAGGGCGTCTCATGTGGACATAGTAACGCTCTCTCTGTGCGTCGTCTCTAAAGGCCACGTGCATGTCATCAGGGTTCTGCATTCTGTACAAGGTTAGCAAACAAGTCCTGAAAGCACATAAAACATTCAATCGTTAGTCCTGACATAATAATAATAATATAAACAAATTAAAATAAAGTAAAAATAAAAAGTACATAAATAAGAAAACCATGGGTTGCCTCCCATGCAGCGCTTGTTTAACGTCATTAGCTCGACGACCGATTTTTAAACATCATTGGAAGGATATGGTGGATCACTCAGAGTATGACAGGTGTATGTTGTTGGAATGTCACCTCCTTCGTAGGGCTTCAACCTCTGTCCATTGACGATGAACGGTTTACATGTCTGGTCTTTGATTTCAATAGCACCGGATCTTAGGATCTTAGATACTTCGAAAGGGCCAGTCCATCTCGAACGGAGTTTTCCTGGAAAAAGTCGTAACCTAGAATCGAACAGGAGAACAGGATCGCCTATTTTGAAGTCTCTTCTTATGATTCTTTTGTCATGCCAAGCTTTTGTTCTTTCTTTGTATATGATGGCATTTTCGTAGGCAGATTGTCTGAGCTCTTCTAATTTGTGGATATCAAGGATACGTTTCTCACCAGCTGTCAAGTAATCCAAATTCAAAGTTTTGATGGCCCAATAGGCCTTATGCTCCAATTCAAATGGTAAGTGACATGATTTTCCATAGACCAGTTGATAAGGGGTTGTTCCTATAGGAGTTTTGAAAGCGGTTCTATAGGCCCATAATGCTTCTTGAAGTTTCTGTGACCAATCCTTTCTAGATATAGAGACAGTCTTCTCGAGGATTTGTTTGATCTCCCTATTAGATACTTCCACTTGTCCATTGGTCTATGGGTGGTATGGTGTTGCTACTCTATGCTTAACTCCATACTTGCTTAAAAGTTTATCAAATATTCTCGATATGAAGTGTGATCCTCCATCACTTATGACTAAACGGGGTGTTCCAAACCTGGGAAATATATAATTTTTGAATAATTTGATGACTACCCTGGTGTCGTTTGTGGGTGCGGTGATAGCTTCAATCCATTTAGACACGTAGTCAACGGCTACTAAGATGTACTGATTTCCAAAAGATGGTGGGAACGGTCCCATAAAGTCTATACCCCATACGTCGAAGAGTTCTACTTCTTGGATATTTCTTAACAGCATTTCATTACGTCTTGAAATATTTCCTGTGCGTTGGCATCTATCACACTTGACAATGAAAGCATGGACATCACGCCACATAGTAGGCCAGAATAGGCCAGCTTGAAGAATCTTGGCGTAGGTCTTAGATGTGCTCGCATGTCCACCATAGGGTGCAGAGTGACAATGCTCAATTATATTATTTACCTCTTCTTCTGGAACACAACGGCGGAAAATTCCATCTTTGCCTCTCTTGAAAAGAAACGGTTCGTCCCAATAGAAGTTTCTCACATCACTATAGAACTTCTTCTTCCGGTGGTAGTTTAGATCAGGGGGTATGATGTCAGCGGCTAGGTAATTAACAAAGTCTGCATACCAAGGTACATTACTTATAGCTAAGGTTTTATGAAAATGTTCGTGAGGGTCTGGGTTATCTTCTTCAATAGTTTCTAGTTGGGCTATCAGTCTATCATAGGCAAAATCGTCATTTATGGGTACTGAATCAGGTTTCAGGTATTCTAGCCTAGATAGGTGATCAGCTACCACATTATCAGTTCCTTTCTTATCACGGATATCCAAATCAAACTCTTGCAGTAATAGAATCCATCGAAGTAACCTAGGCTTGGCATCCTTTTTGCTTAGTAAGTAACGAATGGCAGCATGGTCGGTATAAACTATAATCTTGGCTCCTACTAGATAAGATCTAAATTTGTCTATTGCAAAAACTACAGCTAGGAGCTCCTTTTCGGTTGTTGCGTAGTTGAGCTGTGCAGCGTCTAGGGTTCTACTGGCATAATAAATTACGTGTAACTTCTTATCTTTTCTCTGACCTAGAACGGCTCCAACAGCATAATCACTGGCGTCACACATTATCTCAAACGGTTCTGACCAATCAGGGGGTTTCATTATAGGTGCTGAAATCAGAGCTTGCTTCAGAAGATTAAATGCTTCGGTACATTTTTCATCGAAGATAAATTCAGCATCTTTCATTAAAAGACCAGTTAAGGGCTTTGTTATTTTGGAGAAATCCTTGATAAAACGTCGGTAAAATCTGGCATGTCCAAGAAAACTTCTTATCTCCCTGATAGTCTTCGGCGGTTTTAGATTCTCTATGACTTCTATTTTTGCTTTATCTACCTCTATACCTTTTTCGGAAACTATATGTCCTAAAACAATCCCTTCGGTGACCATGAAATGACATTTTTCCCAATTTAGCACAAGGTTTACCTCCACACATCTCTCCAGGATTTTCTCAAGGTTGACAAGACAATTTTTGAAATCTGATCCACAAACTGAGAAATCGTCCATAAATACTTCCATAATTCCATCTAAATAATCAGCAAAGATAGACATCATGCAGCGTTGGAAAGTGGCAGGAGCATTACAAAGTCCAAAAGGCATTCTTCTATAGGCAAAGGTTCCAACTGGGCATGTAAAGGTAGTTTTTTCTTGATCTTCGGGGTGAATAGGTATTTGGAAGAATCCTGAATATCCATCTAGGTAACAAAAGTAAGAGTGTCTGGCTAGGCGCTCCAACATTTGGTCTATGAATGGTAATGGGAAATGGTCCTTCCTAGTTGCTTTATTTAATTTTCTATAATCTATGCACATACGCCAACCTCCATCGGTTCTTTTTGCTACAGGTTCGCCCTTCTCGTTTTGCACGACTGTGATGCCTCCCTTTTTAGGTACTACATGCACAGGACTCACCCATTTACTGTCCGAGATCTGATATATTATACCTGCCTCTAGTAACTTAAGAACTTCAGTCTTAACTACAGTACTCATTATAGGATTTATTCTTCGTTGGTGTTCTCTGGAAGGTTTTGAATCTTCTTCAAGCAAAATCCGATGCATGCATACGGATGGGCTTATTCCTTTTAGATCAGAGATCTTATATCCTAAGGCTGAGGGATACCTACGTAAAACTTCTAATAATTGATCGGTTTCTTCTTGGTTTAAGGTAGCACTGACTATAACTGGACGGTTCATATCTTCATCAAGAAATTCATATCTCAGGTTTTTAGGCAGTTCCTTAAGTTTTACGGTCGGTTTTATAGGGCAAGGCATAGGATCTGGGGTAAGAGATAAACATTCGTGAAGGTTATCATCAATGTAGGGTTTTTTATAATTGTCATCTTCCAGAATAAGGGTTGATGGCAATTTTATAGATTCAGCTTCTTCTTCTTGTTCTAATTCCCTAATGCATTCTTCGATGATATCTAAGGCATAACAAGCATCTCCTATCACAGGTGCCATAAGAAATTTTGACAATATGAATTCTATCTTCTCGTCACCTACCTCAAAAGTTAGTTTTCCCTTTTTAACATCTATTACGGCTCCAGCAGTTGATAAGAATGGTCTACCTAGGAGGATTGGTATGTCGTCATCTTCTTTAATGTCCATGACAACAAAATCAGTAGGTATAAACAGCTGACCTATCCTAACAGGGACGTCTTCAAGTATGCCTATAGGGTATTTAACGGATCTATCGGCTAATTGAAGTGACATCTTAGTAGGTTGTAATTCTCCTAAGTTTAATCTCTCACAAACTGCTAAAGGCATTAAGCTCACACTAGCTCCTAAGTCTAGAAAAGCTTTTTCGATGACATGATTCCCCAAAATACAAGGAATGGAAAAATTTTCGGGATCTTTATCTTTCTTTGCTAACCTATTTTCGGAAATAGAATTACATTCCACGGGTTTCGGATCTTCAAGTCTACGTTTATTTGTAAGTATGTCTTTGAGAAACTTAGCATAAGAAGGTATTTGGGTGATGGCTTCTGTAAAGGGGATTTCTACGTGAAGTTTTTCTATAACCTTAACGAATTTTTGATATTGATTATCGATTTGGGATTTCTTTAATCTTTGAGGGTAAGGAATTGGTGGTTTGTATGGCGGTGGTGGCACATAGGTTTTATTTTTAGGTTCTTCTCTTTTTTCTTGACTTTCCGGGGTTTCAGGCTTCTCTGGTTCCTTCTCCTCATTCCTCTCAGAAGTTTCGGGCTCACTTAATCTAGGGTTTGAAGGTTCTTTATAAGCGGTTCCACTTCGTAGAGTAATGGCATTGGCTTGCCCTTTCGGGTTTTGTTGAGGTTGTCCAGGGAACTGTCCTCCAGGTGTAGTCTGAGGGGCTTGGTTTAACGCTACCTGAGAGATCTGGGTTTCAAGCATCTTATTATGAGTAATGATTTGATCAACCTTGGTTCCTAACTGGGTAATTAGTTCGTTAACATGGATGTTTTGGTTCATGAACTCTTTGTTTTGTTGTTTTTGAGCAACGATAAAATCTTTTACAACTTCCTCAAAGCTTGGGCTTGGTGGTACAGGTTGCATAGGTTGATTTGTTCTTGGGGCTTGGTAACCTTGTTGTCTCGGAGGTGCGGTATTTTGAATAGGGTTATTATTTTTGTAGGAGAAGTTTGGGTGATTCCTCCATCCAGGGTTATATGTGTTTGAAAATGGGTTCCCTTGGGTATAGTTTACTTGCTCAGTGTTGGTTTCATTTAACAGATTGCATTCGGCGGATTGGTGTCCTTGCGTTCCACATATCTCACAATTCGGCGAAACTGCGGCTACAGTATTCGGAGTTGTACACATATGTTCGACTCTAAGGGCCAACGCGTCCATTTTAGCCTGCATCATGTCTATAGAGCTTAGCTCATGTATTCCTCCTTGGGCTTCCTTCTTTTCCACTGTCGCTCGTTCTACTCCCCATGATTGATGGTTTTGGGCCATATCCTCGATAAGGGCACTAGCTTCAGGGTAAGGTTTGTTCATCAGTGCGCCACCAGCGGCAGCGTCGATGGTCATCTTAGTGTTATAATGAAGTCCATTATAGAAGGTTTGGATGATTAACCAATTCTCTAAGCCATGATGTGGGCATGCTCTTAATAGTTCTTTATATCTCTCCCAGGCTTCGAACAACGACTCTCCTTGGTGTTGGGTAAATCTAGTTATTAGGTTTCGAAGAAGAGCGGTCTTACTCGGGGGAAAATATCTAGCAAGGAAAACTTTCCTAAGGTCATCCCAAGTTGTTATTGAATTGGGTGGAAGGGAATCTAACCATGATAGAGCTTTATCTCTGAGGGAAAAGGGAAATAATCTTAAGCGTATCGCCTCAGGAGAAACTCCATTGGTTTTAAAGGTGTCTGCTAACTGAAGAAAGTTTTTTAAATGTTGGTTCGGGTTATCAGTAGCGAGACCTGCGAATTGTCTCTGTTGCACTAATTGCAGCAGGGATGGTTTAAGTTCAAAATTATTGGCTGGGATAGCGGGGTTTACTATACTGGAACTAGGTTCCTCGTTTGATGGTTGGGCGAAGTCCTTAAGAGGTCTTCGGTTTTGATCTTCGGCCATAGCTCTCCTATTCCTATGGAAAAATAAACGTGTGCGAGCGTAACGTTCAGGTTCAGCTAGAGGGTCTACTAAACTTCCGGCACTGCGAGTCTTTCGCATTGACCGGTGGGTAACAACCTTAGTCTAAACGGTATAACTACAGGGTAATGAAATTTGACGATATTGGTCCCCGGCAACGGCGCCAAAAACTTGATGCGTGTTTTTCGCATGTGTACGAACACGTCAGAGTAATATAAAAGATTGTCGAATCCACAGAGACCAAGTGTCAATCTATCGTACCTGTTGTTATGGTGTGTATCTAAGGCAACTAAATATAAGGGTTTTAATAAGGGTGCAATGGTAAATAAAATTATAATTTTAAATAATAAATAAAAGACAGGCTCGAATGTAATTCACGTAATCAATGATAATCCAGTACTTGTTAATGGAACTACTTATGGGCAATGTTTTCTCCTTTGAAAAGAACTAATTTAACAGGAACTGTCGCTTTCGCGTATTCAGAACCGAGTTGTACTCTCTAATCAACCCCTCCTATTGTCACGGATAAAAAGGTGCGTACTGCGTTAGAGTAGTAAACCTATTTTTAAGAAATGTAGTATCTTAACTAAGTTGAAAAGTATTTTAACCTGGACTTCTTAGCAAAAAGAGGTTCTTACGAACCGGACTCTAAACTTCCTAACGCGTCCGAAAATCGTTTTAAAATCTCTTTTATTTTTAATCTAAAAACTCCTAATGAACTAGACAAAGCGCTTTTGGCTGTTTTTGAAGTAGTTAAAAACAATTAGATTGAATTGAAAGATAAAATAGCCCTTAGGTGTTTCCACGAACAATTATACTGATTACTGGTTTAATTACGATCCTTACATTCTAACCTTTATGGAATTAGTTAGACATGATAAAGTAAAGATTCTTTTTATAGTTTTTCATAAAAGTAATTTAGTGCGAGTGCGGAAAGTAAATGAATTTAGTGCGAGTGCGAGAAATAAAGTAATTTAAAGCGAGTGCGGGAAATAAACGAAAATAAAGTGCGAGTGCGAGTAATAAATGAAAGTAAAGCGAGTGCGGGAAATAAACGAAATAAAGTGCGAGTGCGGAAAATAAAGAAAGTAAAGCAATGCAGAAATAAATAAAGTAAAATACGAACTTGAATTAAAATGGCGGCAGGATTAACTTCCTCCAGAGTGCTCCACAAGGTCATGGCGCCCGCCATGGTGCCTACAGGGGATTGGAGAGTGGTGATCGTGGGTCTTGGAGGTTGAGGAGTGGTCTTGAGTCGTGGCCACGTCATGGCTAACCCCATGGCGCCCGCCACGGTGGGTGCCGTAAGTGCAAAAACGCTGAATTTCTAGGTTTTCGTCCGTTTTCACTCCTTTTTCGCTCCCTTTCTCGATTCAAACCCTGATTATTATAAAAACCTGAAAACATAAGAAAACAAAGTAATAACATAACAAAATAACAATAAAAGCTAAGAATGCATGCGAAATCGGAGTCAGAAACACGGTGAATTTTAGTGTGATCAAAAACAAAGCCTTTATTGAATGGATTTTAGTTAATGATAAGATGATGAAGTGATTTTTAGGGTTTGTAAGACAACTTGAGGGGGACTTGTCCATTAACACTAGGGTTAGTCCTTCTTAACCAATTAAGGAAGAATTAGAACCCTAATGCAAGGCCCAAGTTACAAGCTTGATGTCTTTGATGATTATTAAGTGGATTGATTAAAGGAGTTAAACACATTAAGGGTTTAACACTTAGGATTAAAGTTATACACTCCATCCTAATAGAAGGATGCAGGCATAAGCTTAATCACAAAGCCTTAAAACCTTTAGGGTTTAATCCTTGATTATGAGGTGAGAAGAGAGACACAAAAGATGACACAAAGGTAAAACTAAAGGGGACTAATCAAAACCCTAATCATTGTCATGCTTGGTTGTTCCTAAGTTTTGTGAGGTTTAAGAAAGAAATCTTCAAAGGAACCACCAGGAAACAGATGAAAGGAGCAAGGAGAAGCAAAGTAACTTGCTTCATTTAAGAAGACAAGTCACTTGGAGAAAGAAAGTAAGAAGAAGAAGAAAGAACAAGCTCAATCTCAAACACAAGACAAAATGCAGCAATGATGCATAAGAGAGATGAAAGGAAATTGTGAGAAGTGAAGGCAAATTCACTTCTCAAAGTTGCTTACCACCTGAAAAGTTAGTGAAAGAAATGCAATGCAATGCAAAATGAGATGAAATGGCATGATGCAAATCAAAACCAGAAGCATGTGAGTGATGATAATGATGCTATGAGATGATGCAAACATGAAACAAGGCATGGGGATGATCATACAAACTCATGGATGCAAGAGAAGCATGCTTAGAACCATGATCATACATGAAAAGTTATGGAATGCAAATGACATACAACATGGCAAATGAAAGATGAAATGATCAAACATGCTTCTAATATGTCTTAAGATGTCTAATGAATCAAATGGATGCACAAAATGCTATGGCAAGTCATGGTATGCAAGCAAATGCAAGATGAATGCAAAAGAAAGCCCAAATTAGGGTTTATGATCAATGTAACAAACAAAAACCAAAACCAGAAACAAACATCAAGATAAAAAATTGAAAATGCACTCAAAGGAACCCTAAACCTATACAAATTCACTGCCCAAAGGAGGGGTTCTAACTCTTAACCTAATTAGGGTTATGAACTTCCTATGATTTCTAGGGTTTTAAGGTACCTTGACAAGAAAAATGTCAAACAAAATGAAAATGTAAGATCAAATCATGCCAATTTAACCCTACAAACTACATGATATGCAAGACACAATGCAAAAAGAATCAAAGTCCAACTCTCAAAGACTAGGCAGAAATGAATTTTTGAACATTGGATCAAAATAATGCTTTGAAATGAAATTAATTCCATGGAAAATTGTCAAAATGCATCAAGATCAAAAAAGAAATTTGGTTTGAGGGTTGGACAATGTTTCTAAATGATTTTAAAGGTTTCATGAATTTTTTGGTGATTTTTAAATACCTAAAAGTATTTTTAATTAATTAATTCTCATTAATTAATTAAAAATAAACTTTTAAATGATTTAAAAATATTTTTTAATGCAAAAAATAAAAATAAAAAGGTTTTTGGTTTCTGAAAATTAATAAAAGTTTGTACAAAAATTTTCAGAATTTTTAAAATTGTTTTGCTATTTTAAATAAAATGGAGAAAACAAATCAAATAAAATGAAAATAAACTGAAAATGGAAAAGTATGCAAGATCAAGGGCTGACATTCAAACATACGCGCGCGGGAGTGGACTTGGCGCCATATCCAAAGGCTGAGATTCAAAATTCGCTAATTAAATGATTAAACCCTAATCCAGCCCTAATCACTCTCAGGCGACCGGAACACTGTTCCGGTCGTCTTCTCCGGCTAGCTCATCTCTCAATCTCTCTCAATATGCCATGAAACCTCCCAAATCTCTCCAGAATCAATCATTAATCATCACTAAACCTAAACCCCACCCCAAAATCCATTAATTTCCACTGAATCATGAGAAACGAATCAAAACGGAAAACAACACAAAAATTTCAGAGATCAAATACATCCTACACACGCAACCATTTCCACTGGTTCAAAGCTCAAAATGATCAGCACACCACATAGAATCAGTTTGTAACTTAAAACACAAGTTCTGGAAAAATGTTTTTGGATGATACCTGAGATGGAGCTTTCGATTCAAGAGCTTTCTGGCTGTTTCTTTGGCTCAAATCCACTCCAATGATCCTCCTAAGAAGCTTGCAATGTTTGTTTGAAGTTTACAATGGATGGTTTGAGAGATGGCAGAAGTTCTGTTCAATGGCAGGTGGTGATCGTGTTTTTGATTCTTTGAGTTTCAGGCTATGGTGAGGGGTGTGTTGTGATCAGGGAAGTGTGTTGAGTTGATTTGTGAAGTTTGTTTGTGTGTTTGTGGCTTGTGCAAGCAGTTTCGAAAGCTTTTGCAAGTTGGTGTGAAAATGAGAATGCTGAGTTAGAGAGTGCTTCAGGCTTGTGTTGTAGCTGCTTTGGCTTGCTTTTTGTTTGCATAAACAATTGGGATTGGTCAGAAGAAGTGATGTGTGCTTTTGTGATAGGTATGGCTCAAGTTGCCAAAAGGTCAAGTTTGTGTAAGAGAAGCATGGGCTACTTTCTAGCCAAGGACAAAAGGTGTGTCCTGCGCAGCATGATGTGGGGAGAACCCTAGGATTGATCAGCAAGTCAGCCAGCAAGTGGATCTTCACTTGAGTGAGTTTTTGCAAGTTGGTTCACTTTTGCTCCTTATGAGATATCTTGCTTCATAAGCCATAAAAATGTGAGATTTCTTGGCCCATTCTAAATTTTAGGTCTTGTATGATCATGTTGTGAAGTTTAGAAGTCCATTTGATGCCTTAATTTTCCTTGAGAAGTGAATTTGCAACTTTGCCTCTTTGGTGGGAACTTTGAAATTTTGTGATTTTAGCCAACTTTGACAAACCATAACTTTTGATCCATAATGAATTAGGTCATGTTCTTGTACTTTTTGAAAAGGGAATGATCCATTCTACAACTTTCATGACCAAAGTTTTTCCATTTGAAGCATTTTTGAATCAAAAAGTAAAGGTTGAAAAAGTTTCCTAAAATGGCAATTTCATTAAAAGTCAAACTTTCCCAAAAAGTCAACTTTGCAAAAGACTTGAAATTCTTAAATTTTGTGAACTTCCCACTTCTTCTATGATCAAATAAAGATCATACACAATCAAAATGATGAAGAACACCCTTTGGTTGGGTCATTGGGGGCCTCAGATGCCCTGATTTTGCACTGACTTGCTTGAAAAGTCAACTCTTGATCATATGACTTCCCCATGGAATTTCTTCATGAAAATTGATATGCATACTCCCTATACCATATAGAGACCAATAGAAACAAGAATGACCAAAAAAATTGGAGTTATGGCCTTTGAAACCAAAACCCTAATTCTAAGTCATCTGTGCAGTCAAACCTGGCTCTGCCTCCATGCCATTCTCAATTCTTGTGATTCTTTGACTTTCTTGACTTTGTGGGGATATAATATGATGCTTGAACATACATGGATCCCTTTGAAGTGATTGATGGCCTTTGGAGTGGCTCAAGAAGCTCTTGGATTGCTCAGATCACAAACCCTAGATGCAGATGACTTTGAACCAGTGCAATGAATCAAAAATGTGATATGAGATGCTATGATTGAGTTTATGCATATGAAATGATCACAAGCCATGGTGTGAATGGGTGAGGGCAAATTTGGGGTGTTTACAATTACTAATAATGGTTCAAACCTTAATAACAAAATGATGACAGAACTATGCCGGGATTTCAAGATTCAACATCACATCTCTTCTCCTTACAGGCCAAAGATGAATGGCGTTGTTGAGGCAGCTAACAAAAACATTAAGAAGATTGTGCAAAAGATGGTAGTCACATATAGAGACTGGCACGAAATGTTACCATTCGCCTTACATGGGTACCGAACTTCCATCAAGAAATCTACCGGGGCAACACCTTATCAGCTTGTGTATGGTATGGAAGTCGTTCTACCTATTGAAGTTGAATTGCCCTCCTTGCGGGTAATAATGGATGTGAAACTGGACGAAGCATAATGAGTTTGATCTCATTATAATCAACTGAGCCTGATTGAAGAAAAGAGATTAACAGTTATTTGTCATGGTCAGTTATATCAGAAACGGATGAAAAAAGCCTTCGATCAAAAGGTGAGACCTCAGGAATATCAAGTGGGAGAGCTTGTACTGAAAAGACTCATTCCTCATCATACAGACCATAGGGGCAAGTGGACGCCAAACTATGAAGGTCCCTACGTGATAACTAAAGTCTTCTCAGACGGAGCACTGATGCTCGCAACCATGGATGGCGAAAATTTCCTATCTCCTGTGAATTCAGATGTAGTTAAAAAATACTTCGCATAAATGACCCGCTGGACATAAAAACAGAATGTAAGTCCAGGCAAAAACAAGGCATCCCGGCGAGTCAAAAACATAATTAAATACTCGGGCAAAAAAAGGGAAAATAAAAAAAAAGTGTACACCCGCTGAGTTGAAAAGCCACATCGGACAGCTCAGGCAAAAATGGGTATCCCGGTGGATTGAAACCCCGAAAGGGCGATCCACGCAAAATCAGGGAACAAGCGAACAACTGCATTCTGAATTCGTCTGTATTACACTTACATAACTTGGCAAGTTTCGAAAGGACAAAGCGTCGATCAGAATCAACTTTCCTCAGAAAGCAAGATAAGAAGAGCGTTTGAGGTCATACAGGTCATAGCAAGAGGAAGCTCATTGGAGCGTCGACTCCAGCATTGCCAAATAGGACACTATTATTTTTCTCAATTTTACAGCAATCTCCTCATTTCAGGGATTAGCTTCTTCACTGTACTTGACTATTCAGGGCACACAAATCAATAAATTCAAATGTTCATTCACACTTTGTTTTGTACCTTTTCGTTTTTTGTTTGCAAAATGTCCAAAATTCGTAATACAACATTTGCATGGAAGACATATAGGCCATTTTAATAAATGCTTGCAGAAAATATGCGCTCTTAAGCGAATCTAACTCCTATGATGGAATCCATTTGAGGATGCCTTAGGACGCTTGTACGTTTCCTCTGTTTAATAGGTTGCAGGAACTCAAGGCAGATAATCTTTTACAATATGGGGCATATCAAGCACTGTATCCCCCAGCCAAGTCAGTAGTCACATCCTCAGCAGGATCACTTGACGAGAGTAATCCCCATGAAGTTAATCATTCCCCCAGAATACAGCCTAGACGAAAGAATTACAACAGATTACTTCCCAGAAGTTCTCTTTTACCCAAGCAGGACATCCCAAGCAATAACTGAAATCTTTTTTTCTCCAACAAAGACAATTGCCAACAACTTGGGGCTTTCCTCACCCCCTACTTAAGTATCCCCGCAGATTTCTCCAGAAAGATTCGCCCAGGGATCCTTTTTCCCCGCAGAGTTCAGACCCCGGATTGGCTCTCTCATTTGCATAATCATAGCATTCGCATCATCTCCCCAAACAAAGCGTAGCATTCCGTCTAAAACGGAGCATTACAGCAAAAATTAAACATACATTTGCATGATCATAAGTCAGGTTCAAGCCTTTCACCTGTGGATACCAAATTTACTCCTCCAGCAGTATACAAGAGCATCTCTCCTGCAGATAAATCCAGAATACCTTTTGCACTCTCAATACAAATACTTGTTCATACTTGTACACAGTTCTTTTGATACTCATCCGTGTCTTGCATATACTATTCCCCAGCAGACCAAACACTCGTCCGTGTTCCTTGCTTAACCAATTGGTACTCGTCCGTATCATCATCCTTAAAACATGCGTCGGCATTTATTTCTATCGATACTCGTCTGTATCGTGGTCCTAAAGATGCTCGTCCGTATCTTTAGTCTATGCACACTATCGAAACACTTATACTGTTTTATTTTAGGGCTTAAACACTCGTCCGTGTTTATCTCTTCCTACCGCAAAACTACTTTCTATCTGGCATTCGTCCTATGTCGTGACATTTTCAGCAGTCGTACCCTACTAGGTGATCATCCTTCACCTTATGATGACGTCCCTCATCATTTATCCGATGGACGTCCCCATCGTTGATCTTTCTATCTGACATTCGTCCTATGTCGTGATATTTTCAGCAGCCGTACCCTGCTAGGTGATCGTCCTTCACCTTATGATGACTGTCCCTCATACTTTTTCTGATGGTTGTCCCCATCGTTGATCTTTCTATCCGACATTCGTCCTATGTCGCGATATATTTCGGCATCTGTCCCCTGCTAGGTGATCGTCCTTCACCTTATTATGACCATCCCTCATCATTTATCTGATGGCCGTCCCCGTCGTGGATTCTTTATTCTTTAGCCCGATGGTCATCCCCGTCAGTGCATTTCTCACCTTTTAACCCCTAGCAGTCGTCCTCTGCTCGATGGTCGTCCTCCATCGCTATCATTTAATGTTCACTCTACATCGTCTTGTTTTGTGAATGACAATTTATATCCCTTTTCTTCTTATACTAGAGAGCGCAAATTTTGGACTGTCTTGGTATTCAACCACAAGTTATCTTGTTTGCCTACTAAGCCTGGCGCTTACATCCTGCACAGCTAACTCATGCTTGAATAAGGGCAGCTGTAAACACCCCAAATTTTCCCTCTCACTTTCTCATGCCTTGTCTTATGATCACACATATTGCATAGCATGTCATCACATCTCACATTCCATAATTATCCTTTAGCAACTCACTGCATAGCTGCATAACTAGGGTTTGTGATCAGGTGAACCCAAGAAGTGATTTGAGCAATCTCAGAGGCCTTGAAGCGTGTCAAGAGGGTCCTTGAGTGTTCTATGGTTGTTTTATACCCCCAAGGTTTCTTTGAAGTCAAGAAATCTTAAGGGATTGCAGAGCTATCCAGGCAAGTTTGAAGCTCCTACACAAATGACTTGAAAATTAGGGTTTTGGGTTTGAGGCCCTTACACCCAAAAAGTTTGGTCATTCTTGATTCCATTGGTCATTATATAATATAGGGAGCTTGTGTATGAAGTTTGATGTAAATATTCACTGAGGAAGTCATCTGATCAAGCTGTAACTTGTTAAACAAGAAAAGTCAGGATTAGGGCATCTGAGCCCTCAACCAAGGGTTCCAAAGGATCATTTCCATCATTTTGAGATCCTATGACCTTTATTTGGTCTTAGGAGAGGTTGGAGGATCACAAGATTGAATAATTTTGAGCCAAGTCAAAGGTTGCCAAAAATGGACATTACTTGAAATGCAAACTTTCCATTTTGGGAAAGATTTTCAACCTCCTCTTTCTTGATCAAAAATGCTTCAAATGAAATTTTGTTAGACATGAAAGTTGTAGATTGGATCTTCCCATTTTCAAAAAGTACAATAACTCCTCTTGATTCATCTTAGAACTCAAGATATGGCAAGTCAAAGTTGGGAAAAATCTTGTAATTTTCAAGTTTAGGCCAAAGAGGGAAATGTGCAAAAGTGAATTTCAGGCCTCTATGTGACTTCTAATCCACTCAAATGCATCATGGCATGATCAAACAACATCTCAAAGTCAGATTTGAGCTTTGAACCAAGGGATTTCATGACTTGTTTCTCAAGAAATCACAAAGTTGTAAAATTGCAAAACCTATGCAAACTCATGATCCAAGCCTTACAGCTCATAACAATTAATCCTAGGGCTCTCCTTGAAGCCAGATGAAGCAGATCAAGCCCTCAAATCAGTTCTGCCATGGCCCATACCTCAAGTACACAAAATTTGACTTTTTGGCCAATTGAACCATACCAATCCCACAGTGCATAGCAACTCTTCTGACTCATTTCATTTGTTTATGCAAAGCCTAAGGATCATAAAAGAGGACTCACAAGAGCTCAGAAGGATGACATGCTCAGTTTGCACAAAAATCCCTCAAAACTTCCTCTCTTCGATTCTCCCAATCCAGCCATCAAACTTCACAAATTCCTTCACCATCCGACCGTTCTCGCCGACAGTTCGCGTTTGCACTGGGACGAAAGTTCGGGGAGCGGCAATGGGCCCTTTTATGCGTCGATTCATAAGTCGTATGCATCGATACATAGCCTGTTGTATTGTCTTGTTTTTGCCCAAACTTTGAACGATCATATCTCCCTCAATTTTGATCCTTTGAAGGAGTTCCACATATGGATTTGAAGCTTAGGATGCCCTCTTTCATTTGCTCAAGGTATAATTTTCATAGGCATCTTATTTTGGGGGAAAACCTCTCTTGAAGTGGCTGCAAAAATGACCAAAACTTGCCATTTTTGGAAACCCAAATTTTCCAAAAATGGTAAGTTTTAGTTTTCTTGATTTTTCATGATCCCTCTATCATTTCTTGATCAAATTTGAACCCTAGGATCCTTATAACCCTAATTTCATGATTTTGATCTCAAAAAGTCAGGAGTTGACTTTTTCTTCAACATGGTTGACTTTTCCCCAAATCCCTGATTTTCAATCATCTGGCCAATTGAACCTCTTCCAAAATGAATTTGTGGATGAAATTTGAACCCTAGGCACTATGTTGAGAAGCTTTGTGGACCTTTGATTGCCTTTGTATAGCCTTTAATTGCTCCCATAATTGATCACATACCTATGCCTTAGCTATGCTACACATGATGCAATGTTGTTGGTTATTTTATGAATTTATGTATGCTAAATGCTATGCAAAATGTTGAGGGAATGAGAGGGAAAAATTTGGGGTGTTACATACACTAACTACTGATCTTACACCACCTGTTGCACCAACACAACCTGCTGATCATACACCAACTGTTGCACCATCACCACCTATGGATCCTACTCCTACTGCCTCTACACAACCAGCACCACATGGATCCAAAAAGAGGAAAAGACTTCAAAGGGGCATATAATGCCACTTTTGGTTATGTAATTGTACTTGGGCATATAATGCCACTTTTGGTTATGTAATTGTATTTGCTGCTATATCTGCTAATTATACTTATACTTGGGCATGTAATTGTCCTTGCTGCCACTTTGGTTACAAAAAGCCTCTTTGGTTATAAAGCCTCTTTTGTTGTTGCTTTGCTACTTTGGTTACAAATAATTTTGCTGCTACTATTTCTGTAACACTAATGCAGTACCCATCAAACTTGTAATATGCATAATTCAACTAATATGCATATTAGACTACTTTTTCTGTAATATGCATAATTCAACTAATTTTGCTGCTACTTTTTCTGTTACTTTGGTTTCATTGATAATCAAACTAATATGACAAATTTACACAATTCAACTAATACAATTCAACTATTAGACTAAACATTATGCATCACCCATCAAATATTATGCAACACCCTTCAAATTTACACAATTCAATTAATGCCAAAAACTGATAAACTTCATTGATAATCAAACTTGTACAAAACTGATACATTTCAACTAGTTCAAACCTAACCAACCTAAAACAAAATTGTTACAAAGATAACATTACATAATAGACTAAATATCCCAAAAATTACACACAATTTCAACCATCCCCTAATGTTCATTATCTCCGCCTTCAACTTGTATATCTTCTTCTTTTGCCTCTAGATCTTCAAATCTCTTTCATCGATAATGTCGTCGTCGAACCACTTGAAGAAATTGCATCCTTTGTTCACATTATTTGTGAAATTTCTGCATCCTCAGAACTTTTTTCCAAAATTCACACTATTCATGTCACCTATAGTACGCAAGACACAATCATCTTGACAAAAGCATACCTTGCACTTGTTTCTGCGAATTACCGAGCCAGATGTTTCGACTGAATCAGAGCTTGAAAATTTAGACATGGAAAACACGAAGGAAAACGAAAGAAGAAGGAAAATGAAAGAAAAAGGAAAACGAAAGAAGAAGGTTGAATATTTAGGAAGTTGTCTTGAAGAAAATGCAAGCTTTAGTGAAACCCTAACAATGGATAACAAGCCATGAAGGGAGGCACACAACACACCTTATAAACACCTACGTTGCCTTATTTTATGACATGACACTTTGCTGACAATCAGACGTGGCTAAAACTAACGGATGTAGCCTGTAACTAACAGAAATTATTTATTGTGTTGACGGAACAAATATTATGGGACTATTTTGAAACAATTTTTTGTTACGGGACTAAAGCGAAACCAATAATTAAGTTATGGGACTCCGGGACTAATTATGCCTTAATATTAATATTTTTTTATATTATTTTTCAATTAATTATTTAAACACTCAACATAATTCATTTTTGAATAATTTTTTGCACATAATTTATTCATACATTCAAAATATTATTTTCACAAAAATAACAAAAAAATTTATTATTTGATGAATTTTAATTATTTTAAAGAATTTTAAATAATAATAATAATATTTGATTAATTTCTTTAAAAAAATTGATTAATTTCTTTAAAATGTTATAAATTATAATAATATTTGATTAATTTTAAATATTTTAAATATTTTTAAAGAAATACTTGATTAATTTCTTAGAATATTTTAAATTAATCAAAAAATAATATTTTTATAAAGAAAATATTTGATTAATTTCTTTAAAATATTTTATTAATTTCTTTAAAATATTTTAAAGAATTTTAAATAATAATAATATTTGATTAATTTTAAATATTTTAAAAATAAATAAATAATAATATTTGATTAATCTCTTTAAAATATTTGATTAATTTCTTTAAAATATAATAAATAATTTTAAAGAATATTATTATTTTAAATATTTTTATTTATTTAAATTAATAATTGACCTTAGAAAGTGTTTTTTAAAAAACGTTTTCTTAGGTCTACATGCATTAACCACTGTCCACTAGGTTGGTAATACATCCATGAATTAAACTGCAAAGATAACTATATTTTGGTTCTTGGAAATAATATTATTTATTTTAATATTTTTTATATTATTTTTCAATTAATTATTTAAACACTCAAAATAAATCATTTTTGAATAATCTTTTGCACATAAGTTATTCATACATTCAAAATATTTTTTTCACAAAAATAACAAAAAATATTATTATTTGATTAATTTTAATTATTTTAATGAATTTTAAATGATAATAATATTTGATTAATTTATTTAAAATATTTTGAATCATAACAATATTTGGTTAATTTTAAATATTTTTAAGATTTTTAGAGAAATATTTGATTAATTTCTTTAGAATATTTTAAATTAATCAAAAAATAATTTTGTTTAAAGAAAATATTTGATTAATTTCTTTAAAATATTTTATTAATTTCTTTAAAATATTTTAAAGAATTTTAAATAATAATAATATTTGATTAATTTTTAATATTTTAAAAAACTTTAAATAATAATAATATTTGATTAATCTCTTTAAAATATTTGATTAATTTCTTTAAAATATAATAAAGAACTTTAAAGAATATTTTTATTTTTAATATTTTTATTTATTTTAATTAATAATTGACCTTAGAAAGTGTTTTTTAAAAAGCGTTTTCTTAGGTCTACCTATAAGATCGTTTTTTCCTTAGAAAGTGTTGTCTTACGGTGGTTTCTAATTTTTTTTTTTAAAAACATCAAAAATCACAAAAGGGGGTCGAACTCACACCCTTAGGTAAAAAAAAGTATTGTTTACACGTATTAACCATTGGATGGTGATACATCCATAAATTAAACTGCGAAGATAACTATATATTGATTCCTGGAAAGAATATTATTAATTTTAATATTTTTTTATAATATTTTTTAATTAACTATTTAAACACTCAAAATAAATCATTTTTGAATAATTTTTTGCGCATAATTTATTCATACTTTCAAAATATTATTTTCACAAAAATAACAAAAAATAATTATTATTTGATTAATTATAATTATTTTAAAGAATTTTAAATAATAATAATATTTGATTAATTTCTTTAAAATATTTTAAATAATTTTAAATCATAATAATATTTGATTGATTTAAATATTTTATGAAATTTTAAATAAACTATTTAATTATTTTCTTTAGATTATTTTAATTAATCAAATAATAATATTTTTGATAGAACATATTTGATTAATTCATTTAAAATATTTGATTAATAATGTCTTTAAAATATTTTAATGAATTTTTAAATAATAATAATATTTGATTAATTTTAAAAAATTTAAAGAAGTTTAAATAATAATATTATTTGATTAATTTCTTTAAAATATTTGATTAATTTATTTAAAATTTAATAAAGAATTTTAAATAATATTATTATTTTTAATATTTCTTATTATTTAATATTTAATCAAATAATTCTTTAAAATATTTTAAAGAAATTAATCTAATATTTTAAAGAAACTAATCAAATATTATTATTATTTAAAATTATTTAAATATTTAAAATTAATCAAATAATAATATTTTTTAAAGAAATTAATCAAATATTATTATTATTATTTAAAATTTTTTAAAATATTTAAAATTAATCAAATAATAATAATTTTTTGTTATTTTTGTGAAAATAATATTTTGAATGTATGAATAAATTATGTGCAAAAAATTATTCAAAAATAATTTATTTTGAGTGTTTAAATAATTAATTGAAAAATAATATAACAATATATTAAAATTAATAATATTCTTTTCAGAAACCTCAAAGGTGTGGGTTCGACCCCTGCCATTTTTGTAATTATGAAAGTTTTCTATATTTAATTAATAATTGACCTTAGAGAACGCTTTTTAAAAAGCGCTTTCTTAAGGCTACCTATAAGAGCGCTTTCTAGAAAGCATTTTCTAAGGTTGAGCCTTTAACAGCACTTTTTTAAAAGCGCTTTCTAAGGTTACCTTTTAAAAACGTTTTTTTTAACGAATTTTTTTGAAAATATATAAGAGCGCTTTTACATAAAAGTGTTGTCTATGTTGCACTGTCAAAATTTAATTTTGGCGTAGTGTCAATTCACAAATTAGTGAGAATCGATTCAAGTGATCAGATTCTTTTGTATAACACTCAAAACCTATCATTGATCACCCGACTTCAACACACAAAAAACCAATATTGGAGTTACTAACTACATTCAAATCTTACATGTTAGACCAATTGATATTGTTTCATTCATTATTTTGATGATCACTCCAAATTAACATTGCCCATATCTCATATTAATAATTGTAATCAATTTATCATTAATATTTGTGGTTTATAAACTCTTTAGTTTGTTATACAATACAAAGTAACTATGCAATTCTTTCCTTTAAAAAAAAATATATTTAGTCAAGATTGGTTTCTCAAAGTATAAAGTAGTCTAACACCTTTACTATTATAACCTAAGTATTGACATATTTCTTTACTCATAAGTTAGTCCCAGACTTAAAGAGAAATATACCAACTGTTAGGATTGTGGGAGGAGAATATATGCAAAGTAGAATAAAAGAAAAATGGTTATGCTAAATTCCCAAAACAAAAAAAAAGAGAAAGTGACAACAAAGCACCATAGCCATATTTTATCACTAAATAGCAAAAGTACAAGTGTCCCAACAAATAGATAGATTCCAAATTAGTTTATGCAAATTATTTTTGGGAACATTATGATACCACATGGCACAAGTAAAAATGAACAAATTCTATCTACTTATTTATCAACTTTTTTTTGTTTAACGTATGTTTACTAGTACTAGACTAGCCCAAGTGATGCATTTAATCTTAAAAGTAGTACTAAATTTCTAGCATAGTAACTTAACTTCTTATGTGTCAGGTACAACTAACTTGACGGCCAAATCAACTCCACACATAGCATTGTAAACAATTCATAAATGACTTAAACTCAATCCAATCCCGATCAATTCAATATATTGTAGAGATCATTGTTTGATTAGATCTGACGATAAAAGATATGTCGGAGATTGGGATCATATGCTCCGTGTTTGGTCGAAGTTTCACCTGTTTTCTGTTTGTTGCATGTATCTTATGTGTCGAGTTTCGTAATCGAACCGTCGGAAACTTGTAGATTTTAATTTTATTTAAATTAAAAATATCAAATCAAAATTTATTGTGTCTGATCTTAACCTAACAATGTCGATATAATTGTTTGCATTAAGTTAGAAAATTTGCAACGTATCCGAGTTGATAGACATAGAAAGAAAACACAAAAACAAAACAAAATTGAAAATGTTCATAAATTTCTCAACCAACACAAGTACACTAGCACACACCTCATTAACTAGTGAACAAACATTTCTAACCAAGAAAGATGAACTACACTATAGAAAAAAAGAAAGCTATGAAAGAAAAAGAAAAAGTTGTAATAAACAAAAGAAAAGTTAAATTGTTCCCATCATAGATCCCGTTTTCCTTTGTCTTTGTCTTGCTTTCCATCTAAGCCTCTTACCTCTTTCTCACGTTTTCTTCTCCTTTCAAACCTTCTTGCAATGCCATATCTTCTTTCTCCTTTCTCTACCACAAATAATCTTCAACACCAATTGAGGTTTGAAACCTGTTAACCTAGTGTCTCCATGGCCCGACCCGATTATCCAACAACATGGATTCCTTACCTAAACACCAAGGACTGTTCTCAAGGCTTTTGTAGCATGTACTGTCCACAATGGTGCTACATAATTTACCCTCCTCCACCACCACCGTCGTTTCAATACCCCGATGACGATTCAAAACCGTATTTTTCACCTCTTGTTATTGCTATCATGGGAATTTTAGCGACGGCTTTTCTGTTACTAACTTACTATACTCTAATATCCAAATACTGTGGTAACAGAGATTCCTCAAGAAGAAATGGCACTGACCCGGTTGAGGATTTCACACAAAATCGCCGCGAAAACTGTCAAGTTTCGACTTTTGGTTTAGATGATGTTCAAATCAAGTCCATTGCAGTTTTCAAATACAGAAAAGGCGACGGTTTTTTTGCTGTCACTGATTGTTCGGTTTGTTTAAGTGAGTTTCAAGATGATGAAAGTGTTAGGCTTTTACCAATGTGTAACCATGTTTTTCATCTTCCTTGTATTGATACATGGCTCAAATCGAACTCTTCTTGTCCTCTATGTCGTGCTAACATATTCACTATGAATCCTTCGGTTTCGGTTTCGGTTCCGGTTCCAGCTACGGTTATTGAATTTCCTCTAAGAAATGAAACATTTTCAGATGAACAAATAGTTGTGGAAGAAACAAGGATGCATCATCATAGAAGAGTTGATTCGAAGGCGCTTTCGTTGCGCGCTTTTAGTGATCTATGTAATTTGCAAGGTGGAAGAGAAAGAATAATTGAAGTTAGAGATGATGTGTGTAGGTCAATTTCTATGGATCATGGTTTTTCAATTGGTGATGTGTTGAATATGAATGAAGATGAAGATTTTTGTGAAGAAGGATGTTCAATGGATTCATCAAAGAGAGTAAGAGGAGAAAGTAGTAAGTCAAGGTACAAAAGAAAGGTGTTGCATTGTGTTAAGAGTCCAATTGCAATGAAGAGATCATTTTCTAGTGGAACATTTTCACTTGGTAAAATAGATAGAGGAAGAAAGCTTGAAATTTTTCATGTTTGAAATTTTATGTTATTTGTTTATTTTTATCTTTTGATGATATTAATCATATGAGATCATGGATAAATTTTGTGTATGTAGATGTCATAAATGTCACAAATTTATTGCTAGGGGTCTATTTCTTATCTTCTTATTTTGTATTTTGCAAGTTTGGTGAGAAGGTTACTTATTGCTAGAGAGATCATAAAGTAATATATATAGTAGTTTTTTTTTTATAAATTGTAGTAAGAGATCGTACGAATAGCTCAATATTATATAATTTGGATATAAATTTATCTAATTAACATAAATAAAATATTTTATTTGATAAATAAAATATATAATTATGATTATAAAGTTTTTAAATTTGAATTACTACAATATATGAAATTAGAGACTATTAACTTTTTAATTGCTAGATATTTGAACGAACTCTAGGTTCAGCATGTTGTCGAAGTCCGTTCACATGTTGTTGTCAAATTGGGTATTGTGTTATGGATCCAATTGTTTAAGTTAGCTTGTAATGGGTAATTGTTAAAAAAAACTCATTAGGTTAGTATGTTAGTTTTTTAATCAATAGCATATTAGTCTGTCATCTTTTAGAATAAGGGAAAATAGGAAGATAAAACTCTAATTCAAAAATGAGAGAGGTTATTTGTTATTCTTATATACTTGTAATCTTGTTTTAAGAGAAAGGAAAGAAGAGCAGTTTATAATCAATCCTTGTTGTTATCTTTGGTTACCCTAAACCCTAATCCTTGTGGATTTCTGAATTATAAAGAAACCTATTATACTTTGTTTTTAAGGTATCCAATTCACAACAAATTGGTGCGGACAACGTGGAGAAGATGCATTCAACAAAGTATGAGATTGAAAAGTTCACTGCAATGAACGATTTCTGTAACGCCCCATATAATATATATCTAGAATAATATTCATACAAGTGTTTATTTGGTACTGACACCATCATAAGTGCCTAATAGTACAATTCACATTTTTGACCAATTCTAAAAACAAGACAAACTACGGTACAAGACATGGAAATTATATTAAAATAAAAATACTAAGATCAATAAAATATCCATCATTATACAAAAGATAAATACACAACGGAAAAACTAAGACTATGCTTCTCTTGAAACATCTCGAGCATAGCTCCACTTGTAAATCAAACCTGCAAAGAAACCTGAAAAGCAACAACAATTGTGGGTGAGATATCAACATCTTAGTTAGTTCCCTATCTTATGGATTCTCTCGGCTCTACAAGGTTCTATCAAACCTAATTCAAGTCGGGGGAAAATGAATACGACCTTGAGTTCACACATCTCACATTATGAGACATTATCACGAGTTTAACAACTCACAATCTCACACTCATTTGGGACCACGTCCAAGAGTTCTATAAATCCTATTATCACTAGTTATGATATTACCTTTTTACTTCCCATGGGACTCGGTATAACACCCATCTCAAGCCTAAGGTCATTTCGCTATAAGGAATCAAACAAGATGGAATATCCATATAACGTTCTCGACACTTCACGTGGGACTCAATGCAATACCCAACTCAAGTGTTTACCGATGTTTCTCGTGGGACTCAGTGTAATACCCACCTCAAGCCTAAAACATGCTTCCTGTGGGACTCAGTGTTATACCCACCTCAAGCCTAAACCATGCTTCCAGTGGGACTCAGTGTTATACCCACCTCAAGCCTAAACCATGCTTCCCGTGGGACTCAGTGTTATACCCATCTCAATCCTAAACCATGTTTCCCATGGGACTCAGTGTTATACCCACCTCAAGCCTAAACCATGCTTCCCGTGGGACTCAATGTAATACCCACCTCAAGACTTATCATTTGCTTCCCATGGGACTCAGTGTAATATCCACCTCAAGACTTATCATTTTCTAGACTTCCCATGGTACTCAATGTTATACCCATCTCAAGTCATTTACCATAATAGTACAATAAATTACATGCTAAGAAAACATACTTAGACAACAATTGTACAAACAATACCATCTTACAATTTCTAGTTACATTACTAGGCCATACTATTGGTTTATGGTAAGGTTTCTTCACTCTTTCTCCATTCTTGATGCGTTTAATTATATAATTCTCAATCATATAATCTAACATTTTAATTTAATTATCACATTTAAACTAATCCCTCAATAATCTTGTTGTCTCTACTTTCACTCAATCTTCATGATTTAATATATATTCCACAAATCGATTAATACCACAATTAATCAATTCACTCATTTAATTCATACAAGAATTAATTAAACCTCATAAATTAATTAATATCACAAATTAATTAATTTCACTTCTAAATCAATATTTTATCTCATCGTTGAATAGTACGTTGTCGTAGCTTTCCAATGATATAAAGTTTGTCTCAATCAGATACCCGAGTAAGAACTTATGAATTTTATAAGAATTAATATTTTCCAAAACATACAGCGTTAACCGGTTAACCCATATGGTTAAGCGATTAACCAGTCTAAATTTCATTTAACGCATATGGTTAATCGGTTAATCGACAGTCAGTAGCACAAAATTATGCGTTTTAACACTCAAAACTCCTCCAAACTCCAACTAAAACACACCAAACCTCAAAATGGTTTTAAACAGATATTGCCACACCTATTACCAGCATACTCATGCATTTAATCGGTATTTCAACCGTTCAAACTCTCGATTCTACGATTTCTAAGATTATGCCCAAATCTCAAGAAAACTATAACTTCTAGAAATAAAAATTTCTAACTATAACCCACCTTGCAATCGATGAGGAGTTTGGTGAAGATGAAGATTGATGATGATCCAAGCTCTATTTTCCTCTTCTAGGTTTTCCTCCTTCTCTTTCTCTTATCTTCTTTCTTTCTCTTCTTCTTACCAACTTTTTCACAAACCCTTCTTTCTATCTTTTTATTAAAAAATAATGTATATTATATTGATATACAATAGTTAGTAACAACCAGTCCAAATTGAGAGTGTCCAAAAATGTCGTTGAGTCAAATATTTAATAAAACCTCTGAGTCAAATAATACTAATTAATTAATTTAAGTACGTCGACGCTCTAATTATTTTAATTGAAAACTCTCAGAGCACATCGAAACCCTATTAATCTTAATTAATATTATCCAGAGCATTTAATAAAATACGGGGTATTACATCTTCCCTTCCTTAAATTGAAATTCGTCCTCGAATTTCCTTTACTCAACAACAACCACAGTTTACAACATTATCTTAGATTCATACACATCTTTACTTCTCCTACCTATTCTGACATATTCAAATTCCAATTTGACTTCGCGGCTTAAATTCCTCGTTTCATAACAAATAAAACTTCATGTCCTTACTCATAAGTTTGTTCCAACATTGGATTGACTTCTAACTTACTATTTCCTCAATTCATTTGTTGTTTCATATTGAATCACTTAGGTTCATCTCTCCTTCAGAGAAGCATAACGCTTTAATTCCTTCCATTGAGTCATAACACAAAGTATAACACTCCAACTTGCTTTTAGGGCAACAAACACTCGACAAAAATCCACAAGGTATCTTAGTGAAATATTATCTACGCACAATTTCCAGCAAAATTTCTTATTAAAATCCTTAAATTACTAAAACCATCTCAAAAGTTTTCAAACAACTTCTATACCAATTCCACTTGGTCCGACATCATACATTGTAATCATTTACGTATGAAACTTCATCCTTTCAGTATCTTACTATAGACAACACACTTAGAACAAAATTCTCTTACCTCAACACTTATAAATAATCCTCTTCTGATTCTTAATAATCCGACTGAACTCTTTCGTCTGTCTCCTTCCACTCTACTCTCAAGGTCTAACAATGGAGATACCACGAATTCTCAAGCAACACTAGGTAGTTGATAATCAGCGGAGGACACACTTATCCATTGGAGTTCTCACCAATCAACGAAACACAGCTTGCAAACATTAAGGGATAAAACAATTTACTTGTCAACCACACAATAATAACACCGGTCCAAACTCTCCAATGACAGAGATAAAAGGGTTGTACTGTTGCAATCATAACTTATACAGTTTCGATTACATTCTTAACTCGAAACAATTTATCCAATTCAGCTTAACAAATTCTCCATGGTTACTATACTCCATATTAATTCTCTTTACATGGTTATATTCACTCAAGGTTTATGTTGACACAAGGTCTCCATTAATAATAACGTAGTAATGTCACGGAACTTCCGATAATTTGTGAGTCACCAATAGCAAAATTAAATCATTCTTATTATACTTGCGGATTTTCATAACACTTGCATACTGCATACAATATTCCACATACTCACCTTTGAAGACCATACAAAACTTCTCATTCAATTTCGCTTCTCTCAAGGGTCTCGTTCCTCAAACGATCCAATTTACATATTTAACTTTGAAACATTCATCCCTCACTCTTACCTGGAAGGGTAACTTAAAAATCCATAACTCTGAGTATGAATCAACTGCACACATCTGGTATTACTCTTACGGAGTCCATAACTGGTATTAAGAATTAACGATACTAGAACTGACCATTTGTTCATCTCTTATTCATATAGTAATTCAGACACCAAAATGTTTCCTAGAATATCAACACTTCATGGGTCTCTTATAACTTCGCAATTTAGGTCCTTAATAGTTGCAATGACGATACACCAAAAATTCAGATCATTTAATGTCTACCAATCATGCTTAAAAGAAAGTCCAACACTTAATCCTCTGACACTTCGAACAGAAGCCAAAATAAACTTATAGTTCTGAAAGTATGATTATCTAAAGTCCTCCACAAAATTCATGTGTCAATCGATTACCTATCTGAGACTAATCGGTCGAACACAACTGAACTTGTTCCTCTTGATAACAAACAATCCAACTCAAAACTTTCAATTCAGTTTGCACTATTTTGCAAAATGATTCACACTCACGGTTCCCAAACATGTATAACATTCACCCACCGTTCACAACTCAAGATAAAACAGAATGGGCACAACATGCAGATGACATACTCCAACAAGTGACGAAATAGAACTGCCATTTCTGTTACAGTCACAACACGAATATTCAACAAAATAGTTCGATTTCACTCGTACAACGACTTTAGTAGGAAAACAACGATGATGACACCAAAAAGGGTTTTTAGTCACAATCTAACACTTGGTTCGTCCGTAAGCAAGATCCAACACACAATCCTTATCGGGTAAAACAAAACGATGGGCATCTCATGTCTAGTATACAACTTTGTCATCTCTCTTTAATTCCTTGGAGAGAATTAAAACAACAACATTCTTAATCCCACTAGAGATAAATTCCAAATATTTCAATCATTCGCAAATAGAAGTTTCCCTTACACTTGAAAACCGAGTTAATGCACTCCTCTGAAGAACCTTGTTGTCTCTACTTATGTATTAACCAGGATTCCCTTACCCTCTACTAATCATAACATAGAATGGCTCCACAACTTCCTATCGGTACCAAGAACACTTCAATCGGGCACTCAAGTTAAAAGTAAGAATCTTAGAAAGACAAGTTTTCAAAACTTAACAATGGTAACTGGTTACTACCATGAGGGTAACCGATTACTCAGTGCAAACCTGGACTTCCAGTTGTTGAAAGAGATTTAGAAACACAATTCTGTAATTGGGTACTACCCAGAGGATAATCTGATTACTCAAACGCATAAGCAAAATTATGGTTCTCATTGCTACCTAAGCCTCCCAAACTCATTCCAATCACGTCCAAAAGTTATAACTATTATCAACAGATGATTCCACACATATAGTAATCACACTACCAGAGTCCTAATGGGTGAACCATCATTGCTTACACTTCCTTAACTTTAGTTTCAACAACAACTTAACAACTCCATTGTACATTTGTCCAAAAAATACATTTTGTTATCACTTTCTCATAATGCACTGTTAATATTGTTTCCATACCGTGTTCACTTCACACTTTGCGGTAATCCTATCATACCCAAACATAGTCCATCTTACTAGAGATCTCCCTAATCCAATGTGCTTACTATAACACTTAACAAAACTTCATATGGTCTATATCAAATACACTTCATGTTGCAAAGTAAAGCTTATTCTTTCTCCGGCATTATACTTTATACTATTCCTTGGGTAAATTTAACATTCCGAATTGATCCATTACTAAATATAACACCCTGATGTATTACTTTAAACTTTGTCTCCTCGGTCATAATCTAATATACAACTCCAACTTCTACTCTTCGTTTGGGGAATACATGTCTCACTTGAAACGTGTAATCACATCCTTGTGTTTCTCTTCACGCTTCACCACGACTTTAGGTTCTCAAAAGAAAATGAACATTCTTAAGTTGTAACTTCTATCCATCCGTAAGATATTATCAGAATGCATTCCTTGAAGTACTCTCGTCCAACTACGATGCCACCATGATTCTTAGAACTGAAACACTAATAATTAACTCACTTCTGGACCTTATGTCATACATTCCACAAAGCATCTTCTCTTTCCATGGAATGAGATTTCTCAGAACTCTTGTCCATAGTAGAGGCTAATAACGATCTACCAGTGACTTTACATATTCCTTGATACACTAATCACTCATCATGTAGATATTTGTACCTTTCAGACTCTATCCATTCCAAAGTATTTCTCGAACAAAACACTACTCTGCAACTCCATGTTACAGGAAGTACAACTCTTAAGAAGACTCCAACTAAGATGACCAAAACTCCCTCTTCTAACTCTTGGCTTGAGCCTATTCTCATAACATAAGTGTCGCTCCCGGGATTTTTATCCTAGTACAAACGCGAAATTGGCGCGGAAAAGTTAGAGTCGCCAGCCAGACATTTTTATCCCGAAGGAATGGGAAAGGTAATGTTGCACAAACCTAAGGAAGAAGGAAAAGGACGAGGCCTTGCGAACCAAAGATCTGGGTCCGGAAGTCGGTTACGAATTGAGAAGGTATTAGCACCCCAATCCGTCCGCCGTACCCGACGGGATCCACGCTTATAAGTCTGTTTTCAAAGGGTGAGAAATAATATGTTGTTTGAATAAAAGAATGGCTATCTGGAATGAAATGGAAATGAGAAAAGAAACGGAATCGACAAATGGGAATAAAAGGGAAAATGTAGGGAAAATAAAAGATTGTGCTCGAATGGGCCCTACCCCACTGCCTACGTACCTCATCGGGATAGATGAGGATCAGAGACGTCGTAGTTCGTCTAACTAAGGCTAACACTTGTTTGTGATTTTTAGGATGACGTTGCCATAGCTCTAGCTCAGGTGTTACCGGCTCTGACTCGAGGGTATTTACCGTGTCGTTGTTTGAACTGTCGAGACAAGTCATGTTCGTCTGCAAAGAGTATGAGATGAGATGAGAAGGCGTGACTTCTTGGTTTGTTGTCTTTTAGAAGAAGTGTTTTTAAGTTTGTGTTTTTCGTATGTACAACACTAAAGACTATGACACATGAGCGAATACTTTCCAAGATCGCCCCCAATGGAACGTTTGTAAAGCATCCTAGAAGAGTGAAGGAGACCTCCACTAATCATTTCCCGTATAGCTTAAGGCTCGTGACGCATTGTACATATTTTCCTTTATTAAGTGTTTTTGATTTTCTTTTAAAGATGAGAAGTGAGACTCAAGGAGAAATGAGATCCAATGAGGTTGTTGGTGATTTAGAGTACTCCGGTCTTGCATGACGTCTCGAAGTCTGACTTGAAAAAGATAGTGGAGCAAGAGAGAGGATCTAATCCACTTAAGTGGTCAAGGACCACTTTGAATGAACATGGATCTTAGGGGAAAATGAAATTATTGTGATTAATCGATCAAAGTAAAATTTGATCCACTAATCAAGAGGTAAGAATACGTTATTAGGACTAATCAAAAAGTCCTAATCTATTTCTAACGGGAACATGGTAATGTTAAGGTTAACAAATTAATCACAAAATGCTATGATAAAAATCTAACAAGTTAATTTAGAAATTAACTAAAACAAGATTAATGCCCTGGGATTATTTCTAATCATAATATATTTAATTTTAATTAGTAGTAGAGGTTACATTTTAACTAAGCTAATGCATTAGTTCTAACCTAAGAAATAATGTATTAATTTCTAAAGCTAATATATTTTCTAAAACTAAACTAATGAATTTTCCTATTTCTAGAAAAAGGTTAACTATATTTCCTACTGAATGTTTTATTAAAAGTAAAAACTAATGTATAGTATTTTCTAAACTAAAGTAACCAAATGTGCTATGTTTCTAACTGATGTATATTACTTCTAAAAAGTAACTACTGAATGTTTTTTTTTTTTAATAAAATGTATTTATAACCTAGGTGTTAGTTACTTTAATAAAACAAAACCAACTTAGTACTATACCTTCTAAAAAAAGACTAAAGAGTATGATACAGTAAGAAAAAAAATTGTGAGATTACTTCCCAACATGGTGCAGTCCGCGGTGGTGGTTTGGGGCATTCCGGCCGGTCGACCGGCCAGCTCAGGCGGCGGCGGCGGCTGCTCCTCCTCCTGGGAGGATTGTGATATTTTTTCACTTCATCTTCCCCAACTCTTCCAAACTCCATTAAAGTGTATTTTAAGATTTTTGGGGTAAGTAAAAAATACTCAAATCTTATTCAAAATTAAACAAATAAAGTTGTTTTATGCTTAGATTATTATGGATTTTCAAGATTAAGTGTTCACTTTTAATGTTAGTGATGAATTAGAAATTGAGTTTCAAGAAAAAAGGCTTTTTTGGGTTTATGCCAAAGTTGGGGTTTTAATGTAAAAAAGTGATTTTTCAAATAAGTTGTTTTATATTGTATGCTTGAATTCATGTTAATGCAATGCTTAAATTACATTAGAAATTGATGTGTTAATTGCTACTTGAAATATTTTCTTTGTTACTCAAATATGGTTTTGTGAATGTAAATAAGTGCTTATTGAATAAGCTATTTTGCAATATGTTCAAATTTGATGCTAATTCAATGTTAGATGAAATCCTATGTTAGCTATATGTTAGTAGTTTTAAAGTTGATTCTAAAGAAAATTTCTAGCTACTTGAAACATGAGAATTACAAGAGGAAAAAAAAGTGCTTATTTTGACAAGCTATCTTTTGCTAGATGCCTAAATTAATGCTATTGTCATGTTAATTCTATTGCTATAGTTAGATATCAATCTTGGTTAGATTCTAAGGAAGACTTGTGCTATATCAATTTTTAGCTACTTTAATGGTTGATTTTTGAATAATTAAGCTACTAATGTGATCAAATTAATTCAAAACAATAGCATAATCTAATGGCTCTACCACATGCAATTAACAAGATCATTCACACAAGAAGATTCACAGCAAAGTTATGGAAGTGGTAAAAGTTCAAGGCTTACCGATGGATGTAAACCCATAATTTCGACAAGACTGAAATTAAGGGTTTGAGATCATTTTTGTCGAAGGATAATAACAGGAAGAGATTTCAAGGATTGCTGACAGGGTTTGAAACCCCATTACTTCGACAGAAAGACAAATGGTGTTCTGGTAGAATAAAGTTGGGAAGTTATTTGTGACTAAGTGTTTGGCAGAAGATAGTCCCTCAACGATTTCAACAGGAGAGGATGTTTGACAAAGGAAAGTGTTTGGCAAGTGCTGAAAGGTTGTTTCTTCTCTAGAGGGCTTCGACAGTTTGAAGAGTTACCAGGTTTCGTCACCAAAGAAGGGAATTCAAATTCAAAAGGTTATAACCTTTGGTAGTTTGGACACTTGGAGGTTTCAGAGAAGAAAATTGCATGCAGGCTGACACTTGTCATTTAGTTATAGTTTTTCCGTTCTAAGCAGTTATTTTGTTTGTATATAAATAGGATAGTTTGTGTTTAGAATAGGTGTGTGAAAATTGATACAAAATTCCTGTAAAGAACTCTAAGTACCCAGTGTGAGAGAAAATGAGTCTAGTATTTGGAACAATGTACGTTTGAACACCAGTTATATTTCAAAGTCATTTAAATTACTTGTTCATTCTTCAAGTTCATGTCATTTTAAACTTTATTTACTTTTCTGCAAGATTTTAGCCTTCGACATTTCTTTTTTTTTGTTCTTGTTTAAAACTCTTAACTTTATTTCATTTTTACTTAGAAGTTCTACTTTACTTGTTAAAAATCAAAGTTCTTGACACTTTGATAACATTGACAAAACAAACTATAAAACTATCACAAATACTAAGAACAGTTCGACAAAAACAATGCACATGTGTCCCAGGACTTGTTTGGTTGGTCCTGCACGTAACCCAGTTTTCTGAAGAGATTGGTTAACCAGAGGTTGTTCGCCAGAAATCACGGCGAACAAATTGGCACACCTGGTGGGACTAGTGCATTTGATAAAATCTAATAGAAAACTTCTTAGACAAATTGTTCTTTGCTACGTTGTATGATTCTTAGAAGCGGTAAACTAGCCGTAACTAACGTAGAGAGACCTAAGAGAACAAGAAGAAGAAAAATGGCTAACTTGCCAGATACTTCAAACAACCCTGACGAAACAATACCAGTTTCTAATCCTATCCCTTCGTCAGGAGCAATACCAGCGTCTGGCCCTGTTTTAGAACAAATTAGGCCTCCTTTGGGAGATGCCATATCAACGGGTTCAGGATCCCAGAATGCGCCTAGTTCTTCCACCATGGGACATGCCAGACCCTTGGGAACCCCTCCCCCTGGAGGAAATACATTCAGGCCATATCTGAATTATTCTCAGCCTTTGACAGGGAGGGAACAACCATATGGAATGCCAACTTCAATGATGGCAAGCCTACATAATTCGTCACCATTATTCTCTGATGCTATGGTTCAAGTGTCATCACCATTGCAGGGATCAGGATATGGTGGAAATGGAAATAGGATAAACCAAGTTCCACCAGGTTTCCATATGCCCGCTATGACGAACTATTCTGCACAAGTAATTCGTCAACAGATGGATGAAAGCAATCATGATATGGTGCAGGCTTTGACACAACAAATGGGAGAAGTGTTCAATCCCTTAATACAGAACACTACCCAAACAAACCAAATATTGGCAGAACAGATGGCACGCATTGCTGACTTTTTCGGAGTCCCGCAAGCACAGCAAAGAATGCAATTAAATCAGGCCCCTGCCAATAGGGTTGTCGAAGAGGAACTTACCATAAACCAAAGGCCCTTAGGAAACCCTCATGAGAACCCCAGGGGGCAAGAGGTGATAGTCGAACAGCCTAATGTAGAAGAGCCTATTCGACAGGAACCAAGAAGGATAATAGTCCAGAGAAACCAAAATGCTGACGAAGTATTACAGCAGAGAATGCGTTACAATAACATGCCTGTCGAAAATAACATTGCCACCATGGTTGAGAGAATAATGGCACAAAATGGAGTAAACGTAGGACTACAAAGGCCTAGTTATACTTCCCCCTTGTCTGAATTTGTCTTACAACAAGAATTACCACCAAGGAGGAAAGTCCCCAAATTTACAAAATTTTCAGGGGATACTAGTGAGTCCACCATAGAACACGTGGCACGTTACTTAATAGAGGCAGGAGAGATTGCTAATAATGAGAATTTAAGGATGAAATATTTCCCAAGTTCTTTGACAAAGAATGCTTTCACTTGGTTTACATCACTTCCTGCAACTTCGATTTTTACTTGGACCCAATTAGAAAGATTGTTCCATGAACAATTTTACATGGGACAAACCAAGATAAGTTTGAAAGAGTTGGCAAGTGTCAAAAGAAAATTTTCTGAACCTATAGATGACTATTTGAATAGGTTTAGATTATTAAAAGCCAGATGCTTTACGCAAGTGCCGGAACAAGAACTAGTCGAAATGGCTGCAGGGGGTCTAGATTATTCCATAAGGAAAAAACTGGATACCCAGTACTTGAGGGACATGGCACAATTGGCAGACAGAGTGAGGCAAATAGAAAGACTAAAAAATGAAAAATTTAGATCAAATAAAAACAAGAAGGAAAGAGTGGCCTATGTAGGAGTAATTCAAGTAGATGATTATGACGAAAACGAACCAGTCCTTTTCGACCAGCAAGAAATTGATCTTGCAGAATTAAAACAAGGCCCTCCATATTCCTGTAAAGTTTTAGCCCCTTCGAATGGAAAAAATCCAGTCGAAGTGGAAAAGAATGACAGGTTCCCTAAAAGAACCTATACATTCGACATCACCAAGTGTGATGAAATATTTGATTTATTAGTCAAAGATGGTCAGTTAATAAAACCAGCAGGCACTAAGGAGCCTCCTGTAGACCAACAGAAAAAGAGAGGCTTTTGTAAGTACCATAATTTCTTGGGTCATAAAACTTCTCAATGTTACCTTTTCAGGGATCTTGTCCAGAACGCAATCCAAAATGGGAGGCTGAAGTTTGGAGACAAAGCCAAGCAGCAGATGAGGATTGACTCAAATCCCATGCAGGTTGTGGAGGCCAATTATGCTGAACCAGAAATGGTAAATGTGGTCGAAATGGAGATCATGGCTGAGGAAAATTTTGAAATAGTGGAAGTTACTGAAAGCTTCGACACCAACTTCACCATGATAGAAGCTGCTGAAGGTTTCGACACCCATACAAATGTGGTGGAAGAAGGTGATGATCTTGCTGACCAGGCTGAAGAAAAAGAAGTCAAAGCTTCTGAAGACTTCGACAGTGAGAATGCTATCGAAACTACTGAAGGTTTCGACGAAAGAAATACAGTCAAAGTGGGAAGAAGTTTCGACAAGAAAAACTACGAAAGAGATGCTGAGCAGGGGGTGATCTGGGACACTTTAGGAGAGTCGAATGGGAAGTTCGACTTCATGGTGAAATATTCAGCACCACCAAGCTCCAAAGCAGATATCAACAAAATCAAACCCACAGGATGGGGAGATTCCTTCAAAAAGGATGACGAAGAGGAGGGTAACAAAACCCTCATTGTCCAGAAAGAGGCCACTGAGGGCCTTGACCAAGAGGAGATCAAAACAGCAGGGATTGATGACAATCCCCCCACTGTCGAACCAATAAACATTGGTACCACCAGAACTGAAGAACGTCCTGTCGAAAGGGTTGCACACTGCTGCAAATACATCCATAAGGGTTTACACCCAAAAGGCAATGTGAATCAGTCAAAGGAGGACATCCCAGAGGAAATCATGTTAGTCGAAAAAATGAACAAATTGAAAATTACAACTGAACAGAGTGCTGGGATTCATATGGTGGAAATCACTCAAAAGGGAGGACCAGACACCAACGAGGGAAAGAGACGTCAAGAGAAGCATCAGAAGCTGGTTTACCCAGAAGAAAACGAGAGTCTTGTCGAATTCATCCAGAGGTGTCAAAGGAAGAATGCAGAAGTTATGCTTTGCCCAAGATGCAGTGCTGTGTTCGACAGGAAGGCAGCTGATGACTTGGAAGCAGCAGAAAAGACCCAGAGGAAAAGAAATTGGGGGACAGTCCCACCAACCAAAAACGAAAGATTCGACCCAAGAAGAGGGAAGCATCACATCCAAGGGGTGGGAGAAAAACGTTTCAACACTTATAAACCATCCAACAGACCAAATGATGACAAATGGGTTCAACCTATAAGGGATGCCCAAGGTCAGAAGAAATGGAAGAGCTTTGAAGTGAACAGAGGTCCCTCAATGGAAGTTAAAAAGGAGGCAAGACCAAAATACGTCTCTGAAAACTATAAAGGGAAGAATCCTATGTCCAGATCCCAATGGAGGAGATTCCAAAGGCAGAAGAAAATTGAAAAGGAAACTGTGGAACACAAAAGGGCTGGGCAGAAGGAAGCTGAAACAAGCAAATGTGTGCAGATCACAAACAAGGGGATACCTCTGGCAGAAAAAGAAACCCCTCAGAAGAATATATCTAGTGACACCACAGAAGTGCAGAACACAAACAACAGAATGCCAGTGGACGAAGAAGTCACAGATGAATTTAGTTCAGAATCAGATGCCTCTTTCGACGTAACCTGCAATGTGGTTTCTGTGCTGCCCAGAGATTATGACAGGATAATGGAGGTCGAAGACGAAGAGGATGACATGGCAGATGACAGCATAGGCTTGAAGCCTGTATGCTACTATATAATGAACAATGGCTGTGTCGAAGAGCAAAATGCTTTCTTCGAAAAGCCAGATGATGCAATGAAGGCTCACTTGAAGCCTCTCTTTATAAAAGGAAAGGTAGAAAACGTGGGTGTCAACAAAATTCTGATAGATGGAGGAGCAGCTGTAAATCTAATTCCTCATTACATGATAAAGAGGATTGGAAAAGATGACTCTGACACTAAGCCTCACAATATGGTGTTGTCCAACTATGAAGGTAAAGTAGGGACAACACTGGGAGTAATACAACTGAACTTGACTGTAGGATCCATCACCAGGCCTACGATGTTTGTGGTAATAGCATCAAAGGCAAATTACAACTTGCTGTTGGGAAGAGAATGGATCCATGGGATTGGGGCTGTGCCATCCTCCATGCATCAAAGGATAGCAATCTGGAGGCCAGATGGGATTGTCGAAAACATAGAAGCAGACCAAAGTTACTTCATGGCTGACGTGAACAATGTCACTAGTCGTAATTTCGACAAGAACTTGGCCCACATAGCACCTTGCAATCCTGCTGGTTTCGACCTAACAGCCTCCGACAACGCATACTGTTCCATGTACCTCCACCCTATGTATGGTTTCCAGTGGGACAAAGAAATAATTGGGGAGACAAATTACACTTGGGGAACTGCCCATGTCAACCCAACTGGATGGGGGAGTGAATTCAGTGAAAATGACTGAAGTTTCAGCAATGGAAAGGATTTCGGCTTATATAGCCGAAAAACAACTCAAAACGGCCCTTGAGGCTGAAGTTAGGAATATGGCTGTCGAAGCCAGCACCCAAGTTGTCAAAGAACAACATCCTCAAGAAAATATTGAGGAACAATATGCAAATCAGAGTTTTGAAGAAGACTCTAATGGCGAATGGCAGAATCAAAGACTTGATGCCATTTATGATGACGAACCTTTGGGGTTCGAAAAGGATCCAACCTCAACCAGTATGAAAATGGTGGCACAGGACCCTTTAGAGGAGATTAATCTGGGGCTGGGGGCAGAGAAAAGGCCCACTTACATCAGTGCCAAATTGAATCCTCAACTCAGAGTCGAAATAATCCAACTGCTGAATGAGTTTAAAGACTGCTTCGCCTGGGATTATGAAGAAATGCCTGGTTTAGACAGAAGTTTGGTGGAATTGAAGTTGCCAATACTGGAAGGGAAGAAGCCAATAAAGCAGACCCCCAGGCGCTTTGCACCTGAAATTCTGTCGAAGATCAAAGAAGAAGTCGAAAGGCTTCTAAAATGCAAATTCATCCGTACAACAAGGTATGTCGAATGGATTGCTAATATTGTTCCTGTGATTAAGAAAAATGGCACATTAAGGGTGTGTATTGATTTTAGAGATCTAAACTCAGCCACCCCTAAGGATGAGTATCCTATGCCAGTAGCAGAAATGCTAGTAGATTCTGCAGCAGGCCATGAGTATTTAAGTATGCTTGATGGCTATTCTGGTTATAACCAGATTTTCATTGTTGAAGAAGACGTTCCAAAAACGGCTTTTCGTTGCCCAGGAGCAATAGGAACATACGAGTGGGTAGTCATGCCCTTTGGTTTGAAAAATGCTGGAGCTACTTACCAAAGGGCCATGAATTCTATTTTTCATGATTTCATCGAAACATTTATGCAAATTTATATAGATGACATTGTGATTAAATCTCCTTCAGGCTTGGACCATATTAACCATCTTCGACAGTCCTTTGAAAGGATGAGGAAGTTTGGTTTGAAAATGAATCCTCTTAAATGTGCTTTTGGTGTGCAGGCTGGGGACTTCTTAGGCTTTGTGGTCCACAAGAAAGGGATTGAAATTAATGAAAACAAAGCTAAGGCAATAATGGAAGCAAAAGCGCCATCGACAAAGAAGGAATTGCAGTCTCTGCTAGGGAAAATCAACTTTCTCAGAAGGTTCATCTCCAACCTTAGTGGAAAGACTCAGGCCTTCTCACCTCTGCTTCGACTGAAGAAGGAGGGCTTCACCTGGGGGCGGGAGCAGCAAGATGCCTTCGACAAGATCAAGGAGTATCTGGCAAATCCTCCAGTTTTAATATCTCCTTGTCGAAAAAGAAGCATGAGGCTCTATATATCAGCATCTGACAGAACATTAGGAAGTATGCTTTGTCAAGAAGATGAATATGGCGTCGAAAGAGCCATTTATTATCTCAGCAGAGTCTTAAATGATGCTGAAACTAGATATAGCATGATAGAGAAATTATGTTTATGTGTATATTTCTCTTGTACAAAATTGAAGCATTATATAAAACCCATTGATGTACATATATCTTCTCATTTCGACGTAATAAAGTATATGTTGTCTAAGTCTATTTTACATAGTCGAATTGGAAAGTGGGCTTTAGCTTTGACTGAATATTCTTTAAAATATATGCCTCTAAAAGCTGTTAAAGGGCAAGTAGTTGCTGATTTTATAGCTGACCACTCCATACTTGGAGATGAAACCAATTATGTCGAAAAAGAGCCTTGGAGGTTATATTTCGACGGTTCCAGTCACAAAAATGGAACGGGTGTTGGAGTGTTAATTATTTCTCCCAATAAAGTCCCAACAAAATTCAAGTACAAAATAGAAGGATTCTGTTCAAACAATGAGGCAGAATATGAAGCCTTAATTGCTGGACTTGAAATCTTGTTGGAACTGGGGGCAACAGAGGTCGAAATAATGGGTGACTCTGAGTTGGTGATAAAACAATTGACGAAAGAGTACAAATGTGTCAAAGAAAATTTGATCATGTACTTTGTGATAGCTAACAGACTCCTCAAGAGATTCGACAGTGTAGTCTTTAGACACATTCCCAGATTAAAAAATCAGGAAGCAAATGACCTGGCTCAGTTGGCTTCAGGGTATAAAGTATCGAAGGAAAATCTGATGAAGGTTGTCGAAGTAAGAGGCAAAGTTTTATCCACTAGGCTATCCCCATCTGACTTGGAGACAATAAGGTTGGGATATGGTGATGAAGAAAACTTTGAGATTTTCAATATAGGTAATCTAGAGGATGGAGATTGGAGAAAACCCATCAAAGATTATTTACAAAATCCAAATCAAACAGTCGAAAGGAAGATAAAGTACAGAGCCATAAGTTATGTGCTTTTTGGAAATGAACTGTTTAAAAAGACTGCAGAAGGAGTTCTACTAAAATGCCTTGGAGAGACTGAAGCTTATATAGCTTTGTCAAATATACACAGTGGTGCATGTGGTGCCCACCAAGCAGGACATAAAATGAAATGGCTATTATTTCGACAAGGGATGTATTGGCCAACCATGTTGAAAGACTGTGTCGAATTTGCAAAAGGGTGTCAGGAATGTCAAGTTCATGCAGGCATACCTCATGTGCCAGCAAGTGAGTTACATTCTATTATAAAGCCTTGGCCATTTAGAGGTTGGGCTTTAGATTTGATTGGTGAGATTCGACCAGCCTCTTCAAAGGGGCAGAAGTACATTTTAGTGGGGGTAGACTATTTCACTAAGTGGATTGAAGCCATACCTTTGACAAATGTAGATCAGGAGGCAGTCATAGACTTCATCCAGAAACACATAATGTATAGATTTGGAATACCAGAGACTATAACCACTGATCAAGGATCTGTGTTTACTGGCAGAAATATGCAGGCATTTGCAAGTGAGACAGGTTTTAGGTTGTTGACTTCGACACCCTATTATGCCCAAGCAAATGGTCAGGTCGAAGCAGCCAACAAAGTAGTAATAAACCTGATAAAGAAACATGTGGGGAAAAAACCAAGAAATTGGCATAAGACTCTGGATCAAATCCTTTGGGCTTGTCGAACATCCCCTAAGGAGGCAACTAATTCTACCCCATTTAAATTAACGTATGGACATGATGCAGTATTGCCAGTCGAAATATGTTTACAGTCAATACGAATTCAAAGACATCATGAGATTCCATCTGAAATCTATTGGAGTATGATGATGGATGAATTAGTTGATTTGGATGAAGAAAGGTTGCATGCTTTAGAATTAATTAGAAGGCAGAAAGAGAGAGTTGAAAAATTTTATAACAAAAAAGTAAAATTCAAAGCCTTTTTAGTAAATGATTTAGTTTGGAAAGTGATCTTGCCCATGGAGAAGAAAGACAGAGTGATGGGAAAATGGTCCCCTAAATGGGAAGGACCTTTCAAAATTCTAAGAGTTTTTTCCAATGGTGCATACGAAGTCGAAGAAATAGAAAAAGACAGAAGATTGCTGAAAATAAATGGGAAGTATTTAAAGAAGTATAAACCAACATTGCAAGAAATAAAAATAGGAACAAATTAAAATTGCAAATGAAACTTGTCTTCGCCAAACAGATGGCGTGAAATAGCATTACATATAAAAGTGCTAAAAGAAAATATCCTTAAACAAATAAAATTCCTAAGTCCTATTACAAAATCACTGTCGAAGGAATGTGGCTTTGAGTTCGTCGAATTTTTTCTTTTGTAGCTGAATTCGACGCTCACAAAGACTCTTGCTGACAGTCATTTCGTCAAGCTCCCTGTGAAGTTGCTGGGCTGTTTCTGCATGTTGTAGCCCCTTCTGGAGTTCACTGTCTATAGCTTCTTGATTTGGTTTTTGGAGAGAGGCCTGGCGTTCTTGTTCTTGAAAGATTTTCTTTTGCAGATCAGCAATCTGGGCCTGGTAAGCTTGAATATTGCTTTCACACTCAGCAGCAGCCTTAGTATATTCGTCAGAAAGCTTATTCAGCTCTGAAATCTTTTCTGTCGAAGAAGCCACTGTGTTCCATGCTGAGACTTGCTCTTCAGACTTGGCTGTGATTTTTTGGGAGAATTCTTTTTGTCGAATTAGATCAGCACTGACAGAATCAATTAAGGACATCAAGTCCATCACCAAACGGCTTTCCTCAGTCGAAGCCTCCAACAAGTTGGCACTTTTCAGGAGCTTCTTCAGATCATATTGAGCAGAAGCATTCTCAGCCAAAACTTCAAACAGGTCAACTCCAAGGATCCTTGTCTTGATCTCATCCATAATGACGCTGATTGGTTGAAGGTCAGAAGTGGCCCCTGAAGCTGTCGAACCACTGGGAGAGGAATCTTGGAAGTTATACCTGGTGTCGAGCAAAGCTTTTAGGTATTCAAAGGGTTTTCTAACCTTCAAGCTCTCAATTTCTTCATGAGATAAACTCGTCGAAGCAGTGCCCAAAGAGGTTTCGACAGGAGCTTTTGATGAAGAGGGAATGTGTTGAGAGGTTCCTCCAATGCCCAAGTTGACTTCTGGCTGATTCGACAGAGTGACCTCTTCTTCGACATTTTCTTTGTCAGCTATGGTGGTGTCAGTTGGACCTGAGGCTTGTACATCCTGGACAAGGGCGTCTTCGTCAGTTTCTGGTATGACAGCTGGTGTTGGTAATGGTACATCTTGATCTGGATTTATTTTTTCTGCAGTGCAGTCTGGTCGAAAAGGAGAGTTGTTGCCAGAAGATTCAGAATCACTGAGGTCGAATTCATCCAAGGTTTGAGGTCCATGGACACCTGCATTTGGAGTGGCATCATCTTGAAGTCTTTCAGCCAGAGTCCTCTCAGAATTAGAAGGGGCATTCTCTTCTTGGATTGTAGAAGTCTCTTCGACATCAATGACAACCTACAGAAAACATAAAAGGGAGCTATAAGATAAAGATACATGCAGTCAAGACTGGGGATGTGTTTGTCGAAATGATCACCTGAGGAATTTCAGTATGGGCACTTGAGTCTCCACTTCTTTCACTCCTTGAAAGAACTTTGTTGACTGGACTGGCAGGGGGAGTTCGTCTTTGGACCAGAGATCTTTGGGATGCTACTGTTTTTATTTTTAGACCTTTGTTTCTTTTCAAAGGTTGGGGCTCAGGGGATTCGTCCTCAGACTCTTCGACGCTTGCCTCTTTTTCTTCTATTTTTCTTTTCTTTGCTGGGGTACGAGTCACCTACAAGAGAAAAAAAAGAGAAGAGAGAATTGTTCAGTATGAGAAAACGTGAAGTACATAAATAAGGAGGGATGCTCTTTTGTGTCGAAACCTTCTTAGCAGTTGTAGGAGACTTTTCGACTGTCTTGGAAGAAGTTCCTTCGCCAGTAGTCTTCCTAACGATTCTGACAGCTGAAAAAGAAAAGTTGCATGAACATTGATATAATAGTAAAAGGAGTTAGAAACAAAAAAGGAAGAATGTAATTTCTTCGACACCTTCAAGAATGGGTTCGTCCACAGTAACATGTTCTATCCCAATATGAAGGTGTCCTGTGAAGTTGTCCAGATGATACTTCGTCGCAACCACGCGTTCGGCAGGTTTTTTGTTGCTTTCGCGAAGCAGTTTTAAATGAGATCCACACACAAACCAATCTGGAAATGGAGGACACAAGGCCACTCCAAATTCTGCAGAAGGGAGTGGAGGGAATTATGGAGGAAAAGTTGTGAATGCAAAGTCATAGTGTGCATGTGGTGGAAGAGATGAAGGGAACCACAACTTATTCAATTTTTCTGTGAATTTGTATTTTAAAGATACTGCTGCTTCAGCTATGGTTCGACGAAGATCATCAGGCCTGTAAATAGTTTCAAAATATTTTTGAAACTTGTGAACTTCTTTGATATGCTGATCTGTACCTTTTTTCTTCCTGTCCTGCACAAAGGTAAAAGCATTCGTCAGAAGAGTAGTGAAAGTTGCTACGTCGAAAAATCTGTTGATATAGTATTCCTTCCACCAGACGTCGAATTCTTCAGTACAGAGGAAGTTTGGTAGAAAAATGGTGGGATAAACTTCCAGAGAAGGGTCAAAAAACTTGTTGTACAGCTCCAAACATTTGTCGAAGTGGTGAAATGAGTTGTAGAAGATGATGGCACCTTTCTTGTGGTAGATAGGCTTTGTCTTCGTCTGAATTAATCCAAACTGCCTAGCTACCAAATTGGGCTGGTACACAATGAGGGATACCTTTGTGTTGTTAAGGCTATGATGGGAGAAGAAGTGCCTGGGCATGAGAAAAGCTTCCCAAATGGAGATGTAGGAATCTTCATCTTTCTGGTTCTCCACTGGGAGTCTTCTGGTAAACCATCTTGGACCTACTTGCCTGTTGGCGAATGGTGCCATTGAAGGAGAAAATTTGTAGCGTTTGGCGAACATCATGATGTAGCCAGTGAATGCTTGTTGAAGGCTTGTATTATCATCTGTAGGGGTCAGTTGAACCAGCCTAGGCCATTCGACACGCCTTTCTTTTACTGCTTCTTCGACAACTGGCATTTTGTTGGGGATGAAGTTTTCAAAAGTGGCATTCAGCCATAGTTGTAGAAGCCAGAAAGGACCTGTGAGACTAATGTTCCCTTTGTCTTTAAGGGTCTTAAGGTTGCTTACGCTCTCACTTAAGGATTCATAAAGGTTTGCCAAAAGCAGTTCACTCAGGCAGAATGCAACTCCATTATGAAGTTGATTCGCCATAATGATAAAACTTCTGGCCACCTGAAGGGACCTTGTACAGAATACAAATTTGGACAACCACAGGCTAAGGAAGGCAATGTGTTCTATGTCAGAGACTTCTTCATTGTTTCCACCTTGGTAATGGGCTATGAAAACAGAATATCCAGCATACTTTGTGTCGAAGCTTATGGGATCCTTGTTCAAATGTTCAGGGTTAAATATTTCCCCTAAAGGACTAAGGCCAGTTATGGCTGCTATGTCGAATAGGGTGGGGGTCATCATTCCACAGGGTAAGTGGAAAGTATTGTAAGTACTATCCCAAAAGTATAAGGAGGCTAACAGCATATTTTGGCAATAACGGGGACCTTCTTTCGACAATTGGATTAAGTCATAAATGCCATTTTTCTTCCAAAACTTTTCTTTGACTTTTTCGACCCTAGTAAGCCATGCTAGGTAATCAGAGGGATCTTTCGTCAGAGGGGGACTCCTAAAAATCCTATTTTGGTTTAGATAAGACAGGTCTATTTCTGTCGAAGCCATAAGGACTTCAGATTCTTTTGATGAGGTTTCGACAGGCTTAAGGGTTTTGTTAGCAGCTATGGGTTTTAAAGCAGAATAACAGGGATAAAATTCTTTTAGACGGTTAGAATCAGCAGTGGGATCAAAAATAGCACCTAACATAGCATGATGGACTCCAGAAACGGAGATGGGAATTATTACCTGTGACCTGTAAATGCTTGCCTTCTCCCTTTCATTTGGGGGTTCTGGAAAATATTGTTGGTGCTGTGTTTGTGTAGGCCCAGACAGTACGTGAGCAGGAGGAAGTTCCATGGTCTTCTTTGTTTTCTTTGCGCTGCGTCCAGTGGTAGTCTTTGGAGGAGCCATTGATTAGATGAAGAGATTGAAGGAAACAGAAGTTCTGAAAAGTCTTGAAATGGAGTTTTTTTTCGTTTGGAAGAGAAGAGGTGAGAAGGTGGAAAGTGTGAAATGTTATTGAAAGTGGTATTTATAGAGTTTGAAATAAATGATTAATATTAAATAGAGGGAAAATGAAAAGATTTCTTTTAATTGGGAAGTGGAAACGTGTGTTTTTGATCCACTTAGTGGAAGTTAGAAAATGGCAGTTGGTAAGAGGCCATGATTTGCCTACAATCTAGGGTTATGGGAGATTGTGTAAAAACGTGGGCTAGACATGACGTTTTGGTAAAGTGGAAATCATGATGTTTTCTTGGGACTCAACAAAATCACTTTATAATAAATGCAACTGACAGGAAGTCAAAGGTCATTTCGACAGCAAAAGATATTTCTCCAAGGATAGTCGAAAACATCTTTGCTGGGGGGCAATTTGTAAACCCATAATTTCGACAAGACTAAAATTAAGGGTTTGAGATCATTTTTGTCGAAGGATAATAACAGGAAGAGATTTCAAGGATTGCTGACAGGGTTTGAAACCCCATTACTTCGACAGAAAGACAAATGGTGTTCTGGTAGAATAAAGTTGGGAAGTTATTTGTGACTAAGTGTTTGGCAGAAGATAGTCCCTCAACGATTTCGACAGGAGAGGATGTTTGACAAAGGAAAGTGTTTGGCAAGTGCTGAAAGGTTGTTTCTTCTCTAGAGGGCTTCGACAGTTTGAAGAGTTACCAGGTTTCGTCACCAAAGAAGGGAATTCAAATTCAAAAGGTTATAACCTTTGGTAGTTTGGACACTTGGAGGTTTCAGAGAAGAAAATTGCATGCAGGCTGACACTTGTCATTTAGTTATAGTTTTTCCGTTCTAAGCAGTTATTTTGTTTGTATATAAATAGGATAGTTTGTGTTTAGAATAGGTGTGTGAAAATTGATACAAAATTCCTGTAAAGAACTCTAAGTACCCAGTGTGAGAGAAAATGAGTCTAGTATTTGGAACAATGTACGTTTGAACACCAGTTATATTTCAAAGTCATTTAAATTACTTGTTCATTCTTCAAGTTCATGTCATTTTAAACTTTATTTACTTTTCTGCAAGATTTTAGCCTTCGACATTTCTTTTTTTTTTGTTCTTGTTTAAAACTCTTAACTTTATTTCATTTTTACTTAGAAGTTCTACTTTACTTGTTAAAAATCAAAGTTCTTGACACTTTGATAACATTGACAAAACAAACTATAAAACTATCACAAATACTAAGAACAGTTCGACAAAAACAATGCACATGTGTCCCAGGACTTGTTTGGTTGGTCCTGCACGTAACCCAGTTTTCTGAAGAGATTGGTTAACCAGAGGTTGTTCGCCAGAAATCACGGCGAACAACGGAGCCGAGATTTGCTCCGGTGCATGTTGAAATGTATCGAAAAGAAGCGAAACTCCGGAAAACTTCAGGAGGTAATCCTTTATTATGCTTCCAATTAGCCTTGATGATAAGATGAATATTAGGAGATGATAGAAAAGTGATGAATCCTTGAATCTTGAATTGGTGAATGTGCTTGAATTTGATAATTCTTGAATGTTGAATATGATGAAAATTGATTGTTGGATGATAATTGTTGTTTGATGAGTGTTGATTGATGTGGTTGAGTTCCACCAAGATTAGGATTTCAATGTGAATCCTAATTGGTGATGAGGATGAACTTTGGTGAAGGTGATGAAAATGGTGAGAAAGTGTTGAAATAGGAGAAAATGGTTAATGGTCGTTAGCCCCCAAAAATTGGGAAAAAAGAAGGTTTATATATATTATTTTGGTTAATTATTGTTCCTTGGATTGTAATCCAAGTCACCACTTTATCAATGGTTATGAATTAGTTTAGATGCTAGTTGTGGATCACCAATATTAACCATTAGATTAGTTTTTATCAATGGTTGAAATATGATGAAAAAGTGGTTTGATTTTGTGTTTGTTTGTGAGTTTTAAGGAAGTTAGAGTTAGTTAGGGTGGTTAAGGGTAAATTAGTAAATGCATTAGTTTGTGTTAAAATAGGTAGTTAATGGAAGTCATGTTTGAATTTAGCATAAGTACCAAGTTTAGGAGTAAGGTGGATGGTCATAGACTTGAAACTTGAAAATAACTTGAATTTATGCTTTGACTTTAATGGTTTTAGAATTGAATTTTTGCTACTTTTTCCATGCATTTTTGATGAATCAAATTATGGGCTTAAGTGCTTTTGGAAAATTAATTTGTTGTTGGAAATAAACACTTTTAAATGGTGCAAATTTGTGGGTCGAAAATTGGTGTATGAAATGGCTTGAAATAAAGTTGGGAAAGGTTGAGAAAATAAATGTTATAATGCAGAATTTTTTTAAAGTGTAAAATCTCCTTAGATGCATGACTTTTTTTTAATGAATTTTGTATAGATTCAATCCATGATATTGATGGTTAAGTTGATGTATCTTCTTCCTTATAGAAAAGTAAGCATTGGGGTGGAAAAATAGGCTCAAGGTGACATTGGAAAGTGAAGATAAAGTCATGAAAATGAAGCTTTATGGGAGAAAAAATATTGGAAACTTGCATTATGTAACATGTAACATAACCATGATGTTCTTGATCTTTGATAAAGAATCATGATTCTCTTGATCAAATGCTTATAGAATAGGTCTAGGAAAATTCGAGACTCAAAATCGGGTCGATGGTCAAAAGTTGACCAAAAGTCAACATTTGACCAAAAAGTCAACTATTTGACCAAAAGTCAACTTTATCAAAATGATGTAATTTTTTTATCCTCTTTCCTTGTAATCCATTCTTTCAACTTGTATATTAAATAATAAGCATTGTACCATGAGTTTCCATTAATAAATGAAGCATTCTTTGAATTTCCAAATTTGCCCTTTTTTCTCTGAATCCAAGCAAACTTCTGAATTGTGTGACAATCGATCGAATCTCCCAGCTGACCATGAATCTCAAATAAAGAGATGATCGACACCACAATATGAGAAATAAATCTAAATAATCACCAAATAGTATTTGTCTCAAAAATCTGCTTAAATTGATTACATATACTATTACTGAACCTTGACCCTATGATTGTGCCATGCAAACGCGATGAATGGTTTGTTGAATGTATGAACTAAGTGAGCCAAATAATAAAAAAAATCAGGGCAAATTTTGGGGTGTTACAATAAGTTACGACAACACTTCAGAGTCCTCATGGTCACACAGCCATGATTCTACCTATCACATTAATAGCAATAGGTTGATCAGACCAAATACTACATAATATGATATTAAGAATCATGTCGGCAAGAAACACTTAGGAGGTAGGAAAGATTTACTTATGATGTTTCAAGGCTAGGTCTAGGATACGACTTGCTCTGATACAAACTGTAATTCCCTGTATAATATATATCTAGAATAATATCATACAAGTGTTTATTTGGTACTGACACCATCATAAGTTCCTAATAGTACAATTCACATTCTTGACCAATTCTAAAAACAATACAAACTACGGTACAAGACATGGAAATTATACTAAAATAAAAATACTAAGATCAAAGAATATCCATCATTGTAGAAAAGATAAATACACAGCGGAAAAACTAAGACTATACTTCTCTTGAAACATCCCGAGCATAGATCCACTTGTAAATCAAACCTGCAAAGAAACCTGAAAAACAACAACAATAGTGGGGTGAAATATCAACATCTCAGTGAGTTTCATATCTTATGGATTCTCTCGACTCTACAAGGTTCTATCAAACCTAACTCAAGTCGGGGGACAAGGAATACGACCTTGAGTTCACACATCTCACACTATAAGACATTATCACTAGTTTAACGACTCACAATCTCACACTCATTTGGGAGCACATCCAAGAGTTCTATAAATCCTACTATCACTAGTAAGGATATTACCTTTTTACTTCCCACGGGACTCGGTATAACACCCATCTCAAGCCTAAGGTCACTTCGCTATAAGGAATCAAACAAGATGGAATATCCATATAAGATTCTCGACACTTCACGTGGGGCTCAATGCAATATCCACCTCAAGTGTTTACCGATGCTTCCCGTGGGACTCAGTGTAATATCACCTCAAGCCTAAACCATGTTTCCCGTGGGACTCAGTGTTATACCCACCTCAAGCCTAAACCATGCTTCCCGTGGGACTCAGTGTTATTCTCATATCAAGCCCAAACCTTGCTTCCCGTGGGACTCAGTGTTATACCCACCTCAAGCCTAAACCATGCTTCATGTGGGACTCAGTTTAATACCCACCTCAAGACTTATCATTTGCTTCTCGTGGGACTCAATATAATATCCACCTCAAGACTTATCATTTTCTATACTTCCCATGAGACTCAATGTTATACCCATCTCAAGTCATTTACCATAATAGTACAATAAATTACATGCTAAGGAAACATACTTAGACAACAATTGTACAAACAATACCATCTAACAATTTCTAGTTACATTACTAGGTCATACTATTAGTTTATGGTAAGGTATCCTCACTCTTTCTTCATTCTTGATGCCTTCAATTATATAATTCTCAATCATATAATCTAAATTTTTAATTTAATTATCACAATTAAACTAATCCCACAATAATCTTGCTGTCTCTACTTTCACTCAATCTTCGTGATTTAATATATATTCCACAAATCGATTAATATCACAATTAATCAATTCACTCATTTAATTCATACCGGAATTAATTAAACCTCATAAATTAATTAATTTCACTTCTAACTCAATATTTTATCTCACTATTGAATAGTATGTTGTCGTATCTTTCCAACGATATAAAGTTTGCCTCAATCGGATACCCGAGTAAAAAGTTATGAATTTTATAAGAATTAATATTTTTGAAAACTTATAGCAGTAACCAGTTAACCCATATGGTTAACCGGTTAACCAATCTAAATTCCACTTCTAGTGGCGTATCAGGGTCCCGTTAACCGGTTAACGCATATGGTTAACCGGTTAACCGACAGTCAGTAGCACAATATTCTACGTTTTAACACTCAAAACTCCTTCAAACTCCAACTAAAACACACCAAACCTCAAAATGGTTTTAAACAAATATTGCCACACTTATTACCAACATACTCATGCATTTAATCGGTATTTCAACCATTCAAACTCCCGATTCTACGATTTCTAGGATTATGCCAAAATCTCAAGAAAACTATAACTTCTAGAAATAAAAGTTTCTAACTAAAACTCACCTTGCAATCGATGAGGAGTTTGGTGAAGATGAATATTGATGAAGATTGAAGATGATTCGAGCTCTCTTTTACTCTTCTAGGTTTTCCTCTTTCTCTTTCTCTTCTCTTCTTTCTTTCTCTTCTTCTTACCAGCTTTTTCACAAACTCTTCTTTCTCTCTTTTTATAGAAAAAAACAATGTATATTATACTGATATACAATAGTTAGTAACAAACGGTCCAAATTGAGAGTATCCAAAAATGTCTCTGAGTCAAATAGTTAATAAAACCTCTGAGTCAGATAATAATAATTAATTAATTTAAGTTCGTCGATTGCTCTAATTATTTTAATTGAAAACTCTCAGAGCACACTGGAACCCTATTAATATTAATTAATATTATCCAGAGCATTTAATAAAATACGGGGTATTACAATTTCGGTTTGTGACGCTTGAAGATGAAAGTCCTACTTGTTCAGCAGGGTTGCTTGGAAGCATTGAAGGGAGAGGAAACAATGAATGTTGCGTTAATAACAACTGGAAAGACGTTCATGATTGTGAAAGCACACAACGCAATATTGTTGAGCCTTGGTGATAAGGTTCTTCGATAGGTATCAAAGGAGACGATAACGCCAGGGTTATGGTTGAAATTGAAGGTTTGTTCATGACCAAATCGTTGGTGAATCGACTATACCTGAAGCCAGCTTTGTATTCATTCAAGATGAGTGGAGACAAAGTGTTGGCTGAGCAGTTGGATATGTTCAACAAACTGATTCTTGATCTTGAAAATATTGCTGTGAAAATCGATGATGAAGATCAAGCGTTGTTGTTTTTATCCGCTTTTTCCAGAATACATGCTCACTTAAAAGAAACCTTCTTGTATGGAAGAGAGTCCCTGACCTTTGAAGATGTTCAATTTTCCTTGTACTCTAAGGACTTGAACTAACGAAAGAAGCATAAACCTTCGAAGATTGGTGAAGATTTGGTCGTTAAGGTGAAATTCTCGTGAAAGGATGGCAAGTTCGACAAGACGGAGGGTAAAAGTCAACATAAGTCTTATGGTGGTGAAACATCTGGTGTTTGATGATATCATTGTAAGAAGGAGGGTCACATTCGAAAGGTGTGTCCTGAACGTCTGAAAGATCATGGAGGTAAGGATAATGACAATACGACCACTGTTCAAGATGATTTCGAATCATTTGATGTTCTTGTGGTTTCAAGTGACGACTCAAGAAAAAAATGGTTTATGGATTCAGGTTGCACTTGGCACATGACTCCAAACAAAGATTTTTTCGAGGAATTATGTGATCAAGATGGTGGATAAGTGCTGCTGGGAAACAACAAAGCTTGCTAAATTACAAGTATTGGTCAGAAAAAACAATAAACTTTTTGAATTGGTGCAAATTGATAAACTGAAAGGGTGCAAAACTGAATAAAACAAATTTATTATAGGTGATTTTAAAAAGTAGGGAGTGTAGTTGCATCCCTTGGGTTAGGTGTAGGTCCGCCCCTGAAGAGATTCGTGTGTTTGCACGGGTAGTTCAATATTATATAATTTAGATACAAAAATAACTAATTAACATAAATAGAATATATAATTATTAAATAGGTACATTTATTTAAATTAGAACCAATTTATATAATTTGTAATGAGATATTAGATTTAAAATTATACTAAAATGTATTTAAATACAATTATAAATTTAAAATAATTTATTTAGTTATAAAATGAATTATGAACAATTATCAAATATTCTCAACTGTGTTAAATAATCATAGGGACCAGTGAGATGAAAAAAAATGATGTTTTAAAATTTTAGTTATTAATAATTGCTTCATAATATTGTCTAATTAAAAAGAATAATGATAATCATAATGCAAAAAAATTACTTTTATATGTAATTATCCAATTTATATAATTGTAGAGAGATATTTATATAAAAATTGTAACACGAAGAGTAATATTACAATTTTTATGCATAATAAAAATAAATAGTATGCATATATTAATACATATTAAAATATATAATTTATAATAAAATATATTAAATGAAATTTATGCAATGCAAATTAATAATATACTTTAAAATAAAAATTACTTAATGTAGTATTAAATAAATTATTCATTTTAAATTTTTACTAATAGAGAAGTTATTTGTTTCTCAAGATATGTTTCTTAAGAAATAAATTATTCAAAATAAAGATTTATTTCTCAAGTAAAAATGAATTGATATCTCAATTAAAAGTAATAGTTAATTAAAATAAATTTGATATTGTGTGACCCGTGACATGAAAAATTTAATATCATATTTATATAATAATTTTCTCGTCCCTATTATCGATCAACCATCTAAGAATTTACAAATAGAACAAAGTTAAAGATACCACTACAAAAAAAATTTATATGAATCTAAAAATTTACTATATTTTAATCAAATTTTAATGATAACATATTAATAGTTAATACAATTGAAATTTTAAAAACTGTATTTTTTCTTCAACATTTAATTTCATTTTTATTTATAAAACCAACACATTAAATGAGAATAATTATAATTAGTAAAAAATTAATGAGTGTTTAATATAAATTAGACAAAATAATACTAAAATCTTGTCATAAAATTTCATTTTAAAATCATTAATTATATTTTTAGGGTAAGTAATAAAATATTTCCATAAGCTATTAATTATATTCTAAATTCTAAATAATAAATTTAAAATTATTAATTATAAAATTGAATTTGATTATTTATTATTGTAATCATGAGTGTAGGAAATTGCTTTATTTAGGGTTTAGGGAAAATGAAAGCTTTATTAATTTTGTTATCAATGATTTCAATTTTCTAAGAATTTAGAATCGAGAGAGTGAAGAAATTATTAGAAAATTACGACTTTATTGAATTAGAAATGTAAAAACCATAATTAGTCAAATATTTCCCTTGAATACAAAAAAAATAATCAAAAGTCATAATTGTGAGATATTGGAACGAACTCTAGGTTTAATATGTCTTCAAAGTCCGCTCACATTTTGTTCTCAAATTTGGTCTTGTGTTATGGATCCAATTGTTTAAGTTAGCTTGTATCCTAAGTTAGCTTTTAATGGGTAATTGTTAATACAAATCCATTATGTTAGTATGTTAATTTTCTTATAAATAGCATACTAGTCTCTCATCTTTTGAAATAAGAGAAAATAGGAAGATAAAACCCTGATTCAAAAGGGAGAGAGATTATTTGTTATTCTTGTATACTTATAATTTTGTTTCAAGAGAAAGGAAAGAATAATAGTTTATAACCAATCCTTATTGTTATCCTTGGTTACCACTTACCATAAACCCTAACCCTTGTGGGTTTCTTGATCATAAAGAAAGTATAACTTATAAGGTATCTGATTCACAACAAATTGGTGCAGTGAACATGGAGAATATGCCTTCAACAAAGTATGAAATTGAAAAGTTCACCGGAGTGAACGATTTTGGTGTATGGCGCTTAAAGATGAAAGCCATACTTGTCCAGTAAGGTTCTTTGGAAGCGTTGAAGGGAGAAACGGCCATGAACTCTGTGTTAACGACAGCTGAAAAGACGACAATAATTGAGAAAGCACACAACTCAATATTGTTGAGTCTTGGTGATAAGGTTCTTCGACAGGTATCAAAGGAGACGACATCATTAGGGTTATGGTTAAAACTTGAAGGTTTGTACATGATCAAATTGTTGGTGAATAAACTCTTCCTAAAGAAAGCTTTGTATTCAGTCAGGATGAGTGAAGACAAAGTGTTAGTTGAGTAGTTGGATATGTTCAACAAGCTGATTCTTGATCTTGAAATTATTGATATGAAGATCAATGATAAAGATATAGCGTTGTTGTTGTTATGTGCTTTTCCCAGAACATATGCTCACTTCAAAGAAACCCTCTTGTATGGAAGAGAGTCCTTGACCTTTGAAGATGTTCAATCTGCCTTGTACTCTAAGGAATTGAACAAAAAAAAGGAACATAAACCTTCGACGGTTGGTAAAGGTTTGGCCGTTAAGGAGAAATTCTTGCGAAAGGATGGAAAGTTCGACATGAAGTAGGGTAAAAGTCAGCATAATTCTTATAGTGGTGAAGCATCTGGTGTTTGATGTTATCATTGTAAGAAGGAAGGTCACATTCGAAAGGTGTTTCCTGAATTCCTGAAAGATCATGGAGCTAAGGATAATGGAAATGCTTCCATTATTCAAGATGATTTCGAATCATTTGATGTTCTTGTGGTTTCAAGCGGCGACTCAAGAAAAGAGTGGATTATGGATTCAGGTTGAACTTGGCACATGACTTCAAACAAAGATTTGTTCGAGGAACTATGTGATAAAGATGGTGGATCGGTGTTGCTGGGAAAAAACAAAGCTTGTAAAATTACAGGTATTAAATATGTGAGATTCAAGCTCCACGATGAGTCAATAAGGCTATTGACTAAAGTCAAGTATGTACCTGATTTGAAGAGAAATCTAATTTCTCTTTGTGAATTCGACAACAAGGGATATGCCTTTCAAGGAGAGAAAAGTATCCTATGAGTCATGAAGGGATCGAATGAAGTCTTGAGAGGCGTGAAGAAACAAGGCTTGTATACCCTTGATGCTGAAGTTGTAAGTGGTTTGACAAATGTTGCATCCATGAAATTTTTGTCGAAGATAAATTTATGGCACATGAGATTGGGACATGTCAGCAACAGAGGCATGGTCGAACTGGAGAAACAAAATCTGCTAGATGATGACAAAGTCGAGAAGTTGGAGTTTTATGAACCTTATATATTTGATAAATCATGTATGGTGAATTTTAACAATGGTAAACAAAGAACACATGGATCCCTTGATGATATCCTTACTCATATTTGGGGGCCTGCAAGAATCCTTCACATTCAGGTGCAAGGTATTTGTAATACCCCAAAATTTTCCCTCTCATTTTCATGACATCTAGCATATCGCATTGCATTCGTAATTTCCATAAATTGCATAAAAATAATAATAATAATAATAATAATAATAATAATAATAATAATAATAATACAAACAATCATCATTGGCATATGCATGAGGCAGTTGATCAAGTGTTACTCATTTTCGGAAGGAAAATGATCTCAGAAAATATGGCTAAGCATTTCCATGATTTCCCACCAAAAGAGCAAAAAATCATATTTTTCTACGTTAACCGATTAACGCCAGGGGTTAACCGGTTAACACTGGCAAAATTTGGGAAAATTCAAAAGTTAGTTGTGTGGTTTCCCTTCATTTCCCACTTCACATTGTATTGAACTTTCCACCACTTTCTAGATCCTTCTACCACTTTCCTATGGAATATTCCAAGAAATATTCTAGAAACCCTAACTAACTCCTAACCTCACTTTCCAAACCCAATACCCAAGCTAACTCATAACCCAAAGCTCACTCCAAGCCTAGTTCCTATATAAGTCATTTTCACTCCAAACCTCATAAGGTCAACTTCATTTTCACAATTTCACTTCACATCTATCCATTTTCTCTCAATTTTTCTCCCATCTTCAACCTTTCACCAAAGCTTCTTCATCATAAGTTATTTAAGTTTTACATTGAAGCTTGAAGAACTTGAAGCTAAACCTTCATTCTAGCATTGATTCCATGGTTTATTGAAGATTAATTGGAGTAATTGCTACTATTTGGGGATGATTCTTCATCTTGGAAGTGCTTTTGTGGAAGTGTTCATCAAGATCTCCGGTTTGCATATTTGCGAAAGAGCATCGGATCTCCGGTTTTCTCTCCTATCGCGTTACATTTCGACATTGCAACAATCACCAAAGCAAGCCTCCTCTTTGTAGGTTGGTGAATTCGAAATCACTTCTTTGTCTTAAATTATTTCTCTCCATCTCGCCTCGCGCATTCTTCGTTCTTTCATTTTTGTGCTTATTGATTCTTTGGTTGATTAATCATTAGAAGCTTAATTAGTGATGTGCTCGTGGTGCCTTTAGGTGTTAGATTATGGCCTTTAGGTGTAGAATTCATGCTAACTTGATAATGGCTATATTAGGAGCTTTAGGAGATAAGTCGATATCTAGAAGTTCTTTTTTCCTCACTGTTTTTCAATTCTGGTTCAGTGTTAACTGGTTAACACCCAGGGTTAACCGGTTAACACATTGTTTTTGCCTGTTGTAACTAACTTTTTGAACCCGTTAACCGGTTAACCCTGGGCGTTAACCGGTTAACATTATACTAATTTAGCTTTTTGTGTTGTTTTCTTTCATGTTTGTGTATCACTCTTCCTTTTATCATCATAGCTTGTTAGATTATGATTTTAGGGAATTTTTAGGAGTTAGTTTAGCACAAGTACGTGTAGTTTCGATAACTTTCAATGCATGTTTTGTTAGTGTCTGATTTTAAGCACATTGTTGCATATAGGTTCATTGCATGTTGTGATCATCGCTTGCATGATGTAGCATCTTTCATAGCTGTTTTTGGTCTTTTACACCTATTTACATGTTGTTTGGTAGTTGTAATAGATTGTTTGTATTTTGCATTGCATTTAGTAGCTGTTGTGCCATAGTAAGTGTCGCTCCCAAAGATTTGCATCCCGGTACAAGCGTAAACGGTCGGCGAAGAGAGAAAATGAGAATGAAGATGAATAAAGTCGCCAGCTAGGCATTTTTATCCCAAAGGAAAGGTAATGCTGCGTAAACCTGGGAAAGATATGGATAAGATGGTCGCGAACCAGAGAAACTGAGAAGGGGGTTGGTTACAACCTGGGAAGGTATTAACACCCAGATTGTCCGTCGTACTCGACGGGATCCACGCTTACAAGATTGTGTTTAAAGGGGTAGTTTATGTGCTATCTGTGTGCAAAAGCTGAGAATGAATGTACAAGTGTCAGTGCAAAAAGGGTGAAGTGCTCAGGAACTGAGGCTTAAAAGAGAATGCTGAAAGAGGGGGAAAACACAGAAACTTTTGTTCGATAACTGTTAAGTTATTCCTACGTATCCTCGCGTGCAATGAGGAAGTCAGAACACCGTAGTTCGACTCAAAGAGAGTGGAAAATAAATTGACTTTGAACTGCTTGCTTGTCTATGCTCAAGTGTATGACTCGTCTAGCTCGAGTGCTAACTGTCTTGCATTAGACGGAAGAAACAAGTTCTTGTTTGTGAATGAGTGTGATGAGAAAAGAATCCCGAAGGAGACGATTATTGTTTGTTTTTGTGTTTTCAGTTTTTTTATTGTTTTTGGTGTTTTGCATAAGTTAATGAGCTTAAGCCTAAATCAAGGACTTGTAAACTCATTATATTCTCCCTGATTAGGGATAATGAGCCTACTTAAGTATGAGATAATCATCTCAACTTAATTACCTTAATGATGTAGGATTAAGATCATTAACCTACTTGTGATTAATTAGGTGTTTTTGGGGTTTTGTTTAGTGTTAAGTAATGAGTTTAATCTCTAATCACAGATTAGTGAACTCATTACACCATCCTAATAGAAGGATGATAGATGAGAACACTTAAGCTGAGGAAGATACCTCAACTTAATCCATGGTTAGGGACTAAATTCATTATATAACAAGCCTTTATTAAATGGATTTTAATTAAAGGGGTGGGATTAAGAAGTGGATTTTATGGTTTGTAAGACAACCTGAGGGGGACTTGTCCATTAAACACTAGGGTTAATCCTTCTTAACCATAAGGAAGAATTAGAACCCTAATGTAAGGCCCAAGTTACAAGATAAAGTCTCGATGGTTATTAAGATGATTTGATTAAGAGGTTTAAACAAATTAAAGGTTTAACACTTAGGATTAAAGTTATACACTCCATCCTAAGAGAAGGATGCAGGCATAACCCTAATTCCAAAGTCCTAAAACTTTAAGAGTTTAGTCTCTGATTATTGAGATGAGAAGAGAGACTCAAGGAGACTCAAAGGTAAAAAGTATAAGGGGAACTAAATACAACCCTAAGATTATCATGCTTGGATATTCCTATGGTTTTTAAGGCTTGAGAAATATCTTCAAGAAAGCCACCAATGGAAGAAGCAGATGAAAGGAGGATGAGAAAGAAGAACAAGTTACTTACTTCAATGAAGAAGATAAGTAACTTGAAGGAAGAAAGTGAGATGGAACATAAGTGAATCAAATTCAATTTAAAGACAAGCAAAATACAGATTAAAGAGATAAGAAGAAGTGAGAGGTGAAGGCAAATCCACCTCCCAAAATAACTTACCAAATCTGAAAGTGTTAGCATGAATGCATAAAGTGTAAAGCATGAAGAAATGAATTAAAATGAGATGAAATGAGATGCAAAGACCAAAGTCAGAAGTGTTTATGCAATTAAAATGTCATGTAAGATGATGCAAATTCATACAAGATGCACATGAATGATCATACAAAGATGAGATGCAAAGGAAGCATGCTTTGAAGTTTGAAAACACATGAAAGTTTATGAAATGAAATGAATGCTAAACATGGAAAATGGATGAAGAAATGATCAAGCAAGGTTCTAAGATGTCTTAAGATGTCTAAGATGACATATGAATGCATGAAATGTCATGGCAAGTTTATGTAATGATGCATATGCAAGGTGAATGCAAATGAACATGAGAAATTAGGGTTTTATGGACATGTGAGGTGCAAATGTATAAAACAGAAGCATATGACATGATAAAAAATTTCAATCAAGCTCAAACAAACCCTAATCCCATATTAGGTCACACCCCAAAGGAGAAGGTCAGAAGCCTAACCAATCAAAAGTTATGATTTTCCTAAGTTTTCTAGGGTTTTTGGGTGGTTCAGAGGGAAAAATACAAATCAAATTGAAAATGCAAGATAAATTTATGAGGAAAAAGACCTATAAACTACATGAAATATTCAACATAATGCAAAAATAATCATCTTCAAACTCTTCTTTGTTAGGCAGAAATGATTATTTAAAATTAGGGTTCAAAAATATGATTTTTATGACCCTTAATTCAAAGAAAATTGGCAAACTATGATCAAACCTAAAAAGAAATTTGTGTGAAGAGTTTGAAAATATTTCTAAATGCATTGGAATGATTCATGATTTTTTTGGTGATTTTTAGAAACCTAAATGTATTTTTAATTAATTAAAATACTTTAATTAATTAAAAATAACATTTAAATATTTTAAAAATACTTTTTTAATGCAAAAAATAAAATAAAATTTATTTTTGGATGAAGAAAAATATTTAAAGTCAGAATGCAAAAGAAAATATTTTTTGGATGCTTTTTTATATTTTAAATAAAATGAGAAAGAAAATGCAAAGAAAATGAAATAAATAAAATGAGAAGAATGCAGATCTGATGGTTGAGATTCAAACTGGGAAAGGGAGGGTTGACTGCACGCACAATCCAAGGGCTGACATTTAAGCTGGCTAATTAAACTGATTAAATTAATTAATTAAACTTAGGGTTTAAGTGAAATGATCCTGTCCACTGAAACACGCGCTAAACTAATCCAAGGGCTGAGTTTCAAACTGGGGAGATTAGCCCTAATCCTAACCCTAATTGCTTTCAGGTGACCGGAGCAAGCTCCGGTCATCTTCTATGGTGAGCCGTTCATGCTATCTTCTTCCCTAGGCTACCCCAAACCCCCAAACTCTCCAGAATCAACCCCTAATCATTCTAAACAAGAATTAGGCCACAAACAACATTTATTTTGCATCAAACGCACGAATCGAAGAAAAACATTTTCAGATAAAAAAGTTTCAGAACATCAATACATCCTGGTTTCTCAACCATTTTCAAAAATAAACATATCAGGATGATCAGTTAAACATGTAGAATCATATTTTAACTTAAATAGCAAGTTCTGGAAAAAAAATGTTCATCATAGCTACCTGAGTTGAAGCTTTGTGTTCTTGAGCTTTCTGACCCTTTCTTTGGTGCAAATCCACCTCAATGATCACCCTGATGCTTCTGAAGTGCTTGAATGGAGCTTGTGTGGCTTGGTTTTGAAGGTTCAGTTATGAGTATGCAGAAATCATATTTCTGATTGAGGGTGTTTTAGGCTATGGTGATGGGTGGGAAATGATCCTGAGGTGTTTTTGAGTTGATTGGTGAAGGAAGTTTGAAGTTTCAGTGGCTGGTTTTTGAGTTTCGAAGAGAGGAAGATTTTGATGGATTTTGTGAATTCTGGCTTGTGAGATGATTCAGGGTCTTGTGTGTTATGAAATGTGATCCATGATGTTTGTTTAAGCCAATGGGATTGCTCAGAAAATGGGTGGTGGCACAGGCTGATTGGTATGAGAGTTTTTGAAAAAAGTCAAGATTGTGTACTATGAGGTATAGGCACGTGTCAGAGGAGATTTTATGGGGTGTCTGGCCTCAACTGGGTTCAAGGATGGCCATGGGATTGGTTTTGATGTGCTGGAAGGCTTGGATGAAGAGTTATCACATGTTTTACAAATTTCCCTCTTTGAAGTTTCTTGGATCATAAGTTATGAAAACCCTAGGTTCAATGCATAATTCTGATCTTTTGAAGTTCATTTGACATGCTGTGAAGTGTTTGTGCACATTAGAGGTCATTAGAATGCTTGAACATGCCAAAATGCAAAATCCCTCTTTGACATGAAACTTGAAATTATAGGATTTTTGCCAACTTTGAAAGGCCATATCTTGAGTTCTGTGATGAATCAAGACTTGTTCTTGTACTTTTTGAAAAGGGAAAGACCCAATCTACAACTTTCATGACCAAGATTTTTTCATTTGAAGGATTTTTGGTTATGAAAGAGGAGGTTGAAAAACTTTCCCAAAATGGAAAGTTTGCATTTCAAGTCATTTCCAAAAATGGCAAGTTTGCAATTGGCTCAAAATTCTTCAATCTTGTGAACTTCCAACCACTTCTAAGATCAAATAAAGATCATATAACTTCAATTTGATGAAAATACCCCTTTGGTTCCATTGTTGGGAGCCTCAGATGCCCTGATTTTGACTTAACTTGCTCAGGAAGTTACCTAGTGAACATATGACTTCCATAATGAGTTTCTTCATCAAACTTGGTACACATGATCCTTATGACATATTGAGAACATTAGAAACAAGAATGGCCCAAAATTTTGGAGTTAAGGCCTGAAACCAAAACCCTAATTTTGGTCATCTGTGTAGTGAAACCCTAGCTCTGCTTCCATGCCTTTGCTAGTTCTTGTGATCCCTTGACTTTCACGAACTTTGAGGAGCATAATATGATGGTAGAACACACATGGACCCTCTTGGAAAGCTTTGAGGCCTTTGGGATGGCTCAGATGGATTCTTGGATTGCTCAGATCACAAACCCTAGATGCAGATGAACTTGAACTTATGCAGTGAAGCAAATATGCTAAGTGAGGTGTAATGCTTATGTTAATGCAAAAATGAAAGATCACAAGCCATGGTGTGATATGAGTGAGGGCAAATTTGGGGTGTTTACAGTAAGCTGTAGTAGCTGCTGGATTTTGGGCTTGCCTAGTTTCTAGGGTCCTTAGACTTAGGTTTGAGTCTAGTTAGGTCATAGAGGAATTAGGATATGTTTTGTACTTGTTAATTTTCATTCCTTTTATCTCTTTTCTTTATCCTACTATCCTTTTTTTTGTAGGGAGGTGGAGGTAAGTTTATACACAACTTCTTCCTTTTAAATTCTTTACGCTTTCTAAGTGTATTTTCGTTAGTATTTGATGATTTGCTTGTATATGCTTTTCCCCCTTTCTTAGGAACAACTTAGCTTCCTTAGGTAGTAAGTTGCTTTCTAAGTCCCTTTTTTCCTTTTCTCATTAGGATTAGAAAGTCGCACTAACCTAGGTTCATCCATGCATGACAACACTTAGGATTACTAGTCCCCCTTAGACTTTTACCTTTGGTTTGCTTTGCTTTCTTTCTCATCTTAAAGAAAAGTATAAAAAATACCCAATAAAGGTTGATCTTCTCGTACGCCAGGAGACTTTGCCGTGGGTTACTTATGCATGTCCCATTTCGGGGCGAGGCGTAAGGCATCTACCACGATGAACAAGTCTTAGTATGAGATTGTTTCGCAAACAATAAACAGAAAATACTTTTTCAAAAGAAAGTTAACAAACAACACTCGTCTTTTCCTGCGGGAATTCTTTTCTCACCTCATTCACTCTCAACACAAACTTGCTTTGACATGTCTCTTTGCAAGACGGTAAACGCACTCGTACCAGACGAGCCTACAACACCTGAGTATATGCATAAGCAGTTCAATTCATAAAAAAACACAAACAATTCCCGCCTTAGTTAGGCGAACTACATCGACTCTGATTCTTATTTCCCATGAGATACGTAGGCAGCGGGGTAGGACCCGTTCGAGCACATTCTTTATTTTCCCTAGATTTTCCCCCTTTCTTTTCATTCTCTCTTTCCAATTCCCTCTCTAATTCCAGTTCTAGTTAGCTGTTCTTTTATTCAGCATCATCTTATTTCTCACCCTTTGAAACATACTTACAAGCGTGGATCCCGTTAGGTACGGTGGACGGTCTGGGGTACTAATACCTTCACAGTTTGTAACCGACTCCCGAACCCAGATATTTGGTTCGCAGGACCTTGTCCTTTCCTTCTCTCTTAGATTTGTGCAGCATTACCTTTCCCATTCATTCGGGATAAAAATCCATGGTTGGCGGCAGCTGGAGACTCTGCTGGGGACCGAACCCAGAATCTCTGGTTTCCCCTTTGAGAGACAATCCTAGCGCCCGTTTGTTTCTGTTTCTTTGGGTGTTTATCTGTGTGATGTTGCGTGCTTTAGTTTAGCTTTACTGTTTTCATTTACAGCTTTACTTTACAACATTTATTTACTACTTTCAGTATTTATCTTCCATACATCATATATATTGGACTGTCTGTGCTGGTTTGGTTTTGTTTTGTGGGATGGGGTTACTGTGAGATAAGCCAACTACTCGGCTTGAGTGCACTCTAGGACTAGCATGGACATACATTGTACTCGCTTGGTATCATGATGAGTGGCGGTGTGTTCCACACCCAAACTGCAAGCGTCTTGGAACTATTTTGTGTGGGGATTTCCTCCACTTTAGGGTACGACCTTGATAGTTATATGCATCTGGGGACCAATCTTCGAGGACCTTAGTGGAAACAACCCTCTCTAGTGATGATAGTGGCATACCACATTTGTTGGAAAACCCACCCGCATCTGAGGGCCCACTAGGAACTCCCATAGGATGGCCTGGTTCTCTCATAAGAATCCAATTAAAGCAAATTATTTGTATGATGATAGTACTGTATCCTAAGGGCTGAATGTGCTATTGTTTCTCGAATCAGTGCTTGAAGTTGGGGAATTATGAGGGATGCTTGTTTCCTTGGACTTGGTTGAGACCTCCCTGAGTAGTACATAATGCCAAACAAATTCCCAAATTTGTTCATGAGCCATTTCTCGGAAATGGTTGTAATACCTCGAAATTTTCCCTCATTCTTTTTTACCACTGACTGGCTCGCTTCGCATTCATCTGCATGTCTCCATTAGGTCATAGCATCATAATCATGCATTTCATGGATCCTTAAGCCATGTGATCAAAGATTTTTCTTGTAACTTGAATTCTCATATTCATAGGTGATCTATCTGGCTATTAAGCTCAAGATGAGGCAAGTGCTGAGTTCACATCATCGAAAGCATTTTCCTATTCAGAGGGTCATCAAACTCCAAGGTCTTCCTTATTTAGAGGATTATTCGAAGGTGTCATATCAGGAGGTTATTGTCGTGAATTAAAAGATCGCATGAGAAAAGTATATTGATGTTCTTGGTGCAAGAGATCGGATTCTGGATGCGTATTAGTATTCGTGGGGCAAGGATTTGTTCCAAATTGGAGATGGAAGGTCCAATTGTCCAAAACCATATTCAATTTTCAAAGCCAATGACCATCTTCATTCCCTAAACTTGTGCAAAATCCAAACACATATTCAAATTCCTTTCGTTTCCAGAGTCCATGTTCGAAATTATGTCTGAAGTTCCTATATCATGTAGTCTAAACCATTTCATAATCAATTTTACCATTCCATATTATTACTTTTGAGCATCATTAACCATTTCTTTTTGGTACCATAAGACCATATTATTAAGCCCATCTTAAGTTCAAGTCCATGTTCCCATAAAATCCATTTCTAATACCTTTTTATGTCCAACCAATATTCTTTTTGAATTCTATTCCATATTTTAGGTCCATTAACCAATTCCATTGTTAATCCATGTCAATTCAATGGTTTTCATTTCTCCAAACCATCCTTTTATTATCTTTTTTTTAAGTCCTAATTAAACCCATAAACTCTTTCCTTAATCCATTCTTAATACATCTTTTAGAAATTCCTCCAATTACCCATTATCATATCTAATTCCAAAGTTCTTCTTAAAAATATTTTCCAACCATTAGGCTCAATCTAACTCTAAGTCAAGTCAAAATTGACATTCATGTTGAATCTTGATTTATTATCATGTGAAAGCAGCATCACAATAGAATTGTGTTAAAGCTTTTGAGTAAAAGTCAGCCAAACTCTTATGCTCAATTTTAATTCACAATTGCCTTTGGTAAAAATAAAATCAGTACATAGAAATTTCATATGGGTCCCTGGCTCGCCATTTCTTTAGTTGCCATGTTTAATACAAAAGCTCATATAAGGAAAATCTATAACAGAATGACAGAAACTTGGATATCGGAAAATCGGTAAAAAAATAATAATTAAATTATAACATAAAATCCAATAACAAAAACTGGTTAATAGAATTAGTTACAGTTACATAGAGGGATGACAAAAAAAAGGAGGATTACAAGGGAAACAGTTACAAGAACAATTCAGTTACAGGAAAAATGGACAGAAAAAACTGAGCAAATCTTGATGAGCTTCTTCACTCTCCAATCTCCGATCTGCATAATCTTCTCCATTCTACAACCTCGCATCATCATCATCATCAACAACAATTATTATCACCGAACCTGCGATTCCATGTTTCACTAACATAGCAAGAATTATTAATTATTCTATAACAAGCACACACAGAAAAACTCAAAAGAAGTTCAGAAGAAATAAAATCGATACAAAGACGCTTATGCAATTTTCTTCAACCAATCCGCAATCTTCATCATCAAGTCATGGTATCACCAACATTATCTTTAACCTTCGTTAATCTCCCTGCAATTCAAGAACAAAAAAAAACCCCAGAACAATAATAAATCCGCAGAGCAATCCCAGCCAAAAGAAGATCAAGAACAATACCAGAAAACCGAATCACTTTCACTTCCTGGATATCGAAATTCACAGAAAAACTTCAACCTTCATCAATCTTAAATCACTCTCCTTTAATCTCAACCCTCCATCTGCATTTCACATTGATAAAGCAGAACCAAAATCAAGTGAACCTTCATAAGGAAAAAGTAGAGGATTATAACTCAAATCAGTTGCAAATACATAACAAAATTCTAACTGAAATCCAACAAACTTTTAACAGAAATCCTTCTAGAAAGCTCACCTGGAAAATCTTCACCAGGATCGACTCAGCTCTATAAATCAGTAACTTCTTCACCATTTTCCTTTTTTCACAAATTCACAAATCCTCCTTCCAAATCCTCCTTCCTCTTCTCCCTTCTGATTCTGTGTTTTCTTCCTCCACTATTTTTTCAATTCTTGCATCTCCTGCATAACCTCATCATCTTCATCATTCTTATCAACCCTTTGGAACTTCATTCAGTGCCATTAGTCCCCCATCTCCTTCAACTTCTTCCCCATCTCCGAGGCTTCATCCTTGAGCCATTCTTCTTCACCATTTTCGATCACTCTTCACCAATCTCGAACATCCTTCATATTCGGATTCACATTGAATCTCCATCGATGCAATATGCAGCCTGTGTCTGTTCTCGGATTCGAGAATCACCAACAAAGAAGATTTTGAGACCTGCAAAATAGTGAAGCGAGTCAAAGCGGAGTCATACTCAAAGAGTCAGTGAAATGGAGCTTACCAAGAGTGCTTCAGTTTCGTTAAAGATTCGCGAGTCCGTTGCATTTTTTGATTTGTGTTATTATGAATCCGTTCTTTAATTTGAATAATATAAAAAATTAATGTTCACCAATATAGTTAAATCCTCATTTAATCTCATTTAATTAATCTTTCCATTTCCCTTAGAGTTTACCGTTAGAAGAGGAAGGGATTAGCGGGGTTCTTTCGGCCACACCGACGGTGACACGTTGTTGCACCCCAAAATTTGCCCTCACAATACAATACTTTGTGTGCTAAGAAGGTTCACAAGGTTCACAAGATTCACAATGCTTATATAACCTTTCATGAGGTTCATGAAGTCTACAAGTTACTTCTTGAAGGTTCACAAGGTTCACAAGATTCACAATGCTTTCAATACCTTTCATGAGGTTCATGAAGTCTACAAGTCACTTTATGAAGGTTCACAAGGTTCACAAATTTCTCAACACTTTCAAGACCTTCCCTGAGGTTCATGAAGTCTACAAGCTACTTTATGAAGGTTCACAAGGTTCACAAGTCCCACAATACTTTCAAAAACCTTTCATGAGGTTCATGAAGTCTACAAGTCATTTCATGAAGGTTCACAAGGTTCACAAGGCTCACAAGTTTCTCAATGTTTATATAACCTTTCATGAGGTTCATGAAGTCTACAAGTTACTTCTTGAAGGTTCACAAGGTTCACAAGATTCACAATGATTACAAGGCTTTCCTGAGGTTCATGAGGTCTACAAAGTCACTTTATGAGGTTCACAAGGTTCACAAGCTTCACAATACCTCCCATGAGGTTCACAAGACATTTTATGATGGTTCACAAGGTTCACAAAGTTCACAATTGGTCAAAAGAGTTGACAATTCCCTCAGACAATGCACCTCCTAAGCAGTGCATCCAAAACTAGGGTTTTGACTTTAATCAGGCTAAATGGACTTCCAAGACCTCAAGTGAGCTTCATAACATCTTATATGTGTATAAGAACCCCCATGACAAGTTTCAAGACTTTTCTCAAAGGTTTGCTCAGTCAGATGATCAGATAAGTCAAAATCAGTCAATGAAGTTAAAAAGTCAAACTGAGGTCAACTGTGGTCAAACCAAAGTCAAACTTCATGATTTTTTGCCAACATCAAGTATATGAAGCAAAATTCATCATTTTATCAAGGGTTGATCATGATTCATCAAGGAGATTCCAGATCATCAAGAATCAGGAGTTTCTAAATTAGGGTTTCCTCAGTAAAAGTCAACTGAACTTTGACCAGCCATAACTTTCACATACTTCATCACCAAGTCTCCACTCAAAGCTCATTTTGAAGGAAATTGAATTCTCTACAACTTTCTGTCTCACAAGCCAAGCCCAAAAATGCTTCATTTGGAAGGTATGAGCTAAGACATTATAGGTCATTTCAAAAGTCAACAAAAAGTCAACAACTTCAAAAGGGTATAACTTGAGATTGGTAAATGATATGGACATGAAACCAGTGGGGATGGTTAGAGGACTCTTCAAGCTTTCCAAAATGTCCAAGAACACCCTCATAGCATTAAAATTGAAGGATATGTGACCTTGCAAAGTTGGGAAATTTTGTGATGGTTTATGATGAAAATGGAGGTCTAAAACCAATTCTTTCCAAATGGGCTTGTCAAATTATGATCCAATCCATACACTATCATCATGCACGACCCAAATGATTAAAAATCAGAATTTTTATTATTTTATTTTTATTTATTTTGATTTAATTCATAAAAAATCATTTTAAATGAAAATAAAATATGAAAATATGATATTTGATGGAGATTTGGTTTCTAGAATGTCTTCAATATTGATTGGAATTGAAAGGGAATGAAATCATGAGATTGATCCAAAAATAGTAAGCCTTCATGCACAAATATTTGAATTTCAAAGCATGATCAATTTCAATCTTTTCATATCAAATCTTGTACACAACCAATCAATATTTTGACCTAGATTCAATCACTTATATATACTAAACACAACCCTATTGCCCAGGCACGAATTCTCTGCCTCTAAGTGTAAGTTCCATTGTTCAAAAAACCATTGAAAATCTCACATTCGGATTCCTTCATACAAGTGGTTTTAAGGTAAAACAAGAACATAGACATGTTCCTTGGACTTCTCTGATCCTAAACCATCACTCATATGCATCAATATCATGCATATATGAACAACCCGAATTCATCTTGTTCTTGAAAATAATTTTTTCGAATTCATTAATTTATTGTGTTTCAATGAAATTTGTTTGGCTAATCTTGTTTATCATGTGATGTAGAATGTTTCTGGGCAAGAAAATCAAAGAAACCATGGCTAATCCGTGAAACACCATAGTTAGGGTTTGCGGCTTCAATTAGGGTTTTGTTATCCAGCCAATATAAATGGATTACAAAGACATAGAATGATTGGAAATCTTGCTAGGAACTTAATGGCATAACCAATTTTATATGATATTGCTGTCTTGTCCATGTTTGTATTTCGTAGGTTTTGCTGGGATTTGTTTTTCGCAGGAAAACTTGTATCTAAATTCGCAGGAAATTTCGAAGGGCAGGAGGAAGAAGATGAAGCCAGTTCGCGCCTGTTTTGAAAATTTAAATTTCATTTTAAAATATTATGTATTAATCCTGTTTATGTTTCACAAACGTGCGTTTGTCCCAGTGGAAAGTCAGGCAGGCATATTGTGAAAAGGCCAGGGTTCGAATCCTGCCTTGCACCATTATTTTTTCTATTTTTTCAGGATCAAAGAAGGCATAATATATTATGTTCAATGGTCATTCTATTATCAGATGGGCTCTTCCAGCCGGGTGGTGATGCGTGCGCTTGTGTGTGTAAAGGTCCTGGGTTCAATCCTCCCCCCAGGCCTTTTTGCTTTTCATTATTTTTCACAATTTTTCAAGACATTGCACAAAACCAATTGGAACCATTCTACTATCACCAAGGCATGGCTGGCCTGGTGGTACGTTTTGGGTGTTTGCAAGCATGAGGACCTGGGTTCAAACCCAGCCAAGGTAAGTTTCCTTTTTACCAATTTTTTTCGGTTTTATTTAATTAATTATTTTCTTATTGTTAATAAAAGAAAAATAAATTGAATATGTAAATCAACACTTATATTTCTTTTTTTTCTTAGAAAATTTCTAAACTTTTATTTTTCTCAATTTTATTTCATTATGTAATTAAAAATATATGTATGTTTATTTAAATAATTTTGTATATGAAATTAAACCCTTAGAAAATATATATTTTCAAAACCCTAATCTTAGAAACCTTAATTTATTTTTCTAAATACTTAATTGTTATTTTCTAAATTCTAATATAATTATCATGTCTATATTTATTTAATAAAATTAATTTTTGTAAATATAATTATAACCTTTTTTTTTTTTATAATATGTAAAAATATTCTATATACTATGTTTATAACCTAAATTATTTTCTTTTAATATGTGTTTAGAAATAACTAAATTTATAATAATTTAATTTGAAAATAATTTAATAATTTGTACATAAATTAAAATATTACCATAATCCTTTAATTGTTCATATTTTTTAAATAAATGTTTATATTAAAAATGTAATTTTGTGTTTATCATGTTATTATAATATTTTTACTAATTCTATTTATTTTAATTATTATTACTAACCATATTATTATTAATCTATTTATTTTTGCTTATTATAATTTCACTAACATTATTTAATTTTTCATTATTATTTTACTAACCCTATTTTTAATTATTATTATTACTAACCCCTATTTATTTATTTATTGCTTATTTATTATTTTTGCTTATTTATTTATATTTTGCTTATATATTTATTTTTGCTATTTATTTTAATTGCTTATAATTATTTTGTAATTGCTCCTTGGTGTAAATTTTGTAAATATTTAATTTATTTAATTTTTATGTTATGGTTAGTAATTTAGGGTGTGCAAATATGTATTCTATTTAAAAATTAATTTAGATCACTTTAATTAAAGATAAATAATATTAAACACTCACACACGTAAGTCGATCTTTGATCGCCATCTCACTTTCTAAGGTTATCCCTCATGTTGCCTAACTATAAGGTCAAGTGGGGTGTATAAAGCAAGTCCCTTAAAAGAAAAATCATCAAGTCCCTAATGGTTGCCTTTAAAGATCAAGTCCCTTTTCGAATAATGATGATAGTCCCTCCTAAATGCTTAATACACCCCACAGTTGCCTTCATAAACAGATGTCCCTCACATGTCCCTTACATCCAAGGTAATGACTACCTATTCCTTAATAATAGGGATAGTCTTACCACTTAAAGGATAAAGAACAGAAAAGACTTAAACTTTAGGGTAGGTACCTCCTAGTTGCTTGCTCACTTCATTCCAAATTTTCAAACACTTAACAAATTTCAAACAAATTTTCAAAAACAAGTTTTTACGCATCCGTACATGGATCATTATTAACTCATATGAAATTTTTTTATTCACACACTTCACACTTTCAAAAACAATTCAAAAGTGAGCTAAGTAACTAAGAGCCCATGGATAACCATGGATGTAAAGGGTGCTAACACCTTCCCTTTACATAACCTACCCCCCGGACCCAAAAATATCTCTTAAGGTCTTTCCTGTTCTTTTATACCCTTTCCTTTTGGATAAAATAAAAGTCGGTGGCGACTCTTGCTATCCGCAACATAACTAAAAGTCAGTTCTCCCACCGTGTTACAGAACTGGCGACTCTGCTGGGGATTTAAATTAAAGAGGGGTACCCTTAGGAATTAGATCACTTTAAATTGTTTTCCTTGTTTGCTTTATGTTTATCTGTTGGGCTCTCATGTGTGAAAGATCCTAACCCGGATCTAGTGTACCTTAGGTAAATGGCAATAGACCAAGGAAACTGTACGACGTATATCGATATGGTTGATCTGGTGGCCATAGTTAGTGTGACTTCTTGGTTGGTGCTTATGTTCCTTAAGTCAAGTTGAGGATAATATGAGGCTGCCATATGTTGTCAATGCACTAACTAACTTTTAGAACCCTAGTTATCCCATCTTGGCCTTTAGAAAAGTAGTGAGGTAACCGGCTTTGGTGCAGACTGAAGTTGGTTGACACTCGATACTACGCTCATTGAGATCTTAAACTTGGAGGGTTTTGGTTGGCAAGTAAGTTGCCTACTGAACAACCACCCTTGTGAAGGATCAATGATATTGAGATCCCTTAGAACCTGGTTACTTTTGTAGGACAGAATGAACCATCTTACTTCAGGGGAGGGTACTTACCTTTAAACCTCATGCAAGCCTTTAAACCTAAGGCTATGGTGTGACTTGTTTGTGTGTGCCACATGTTTGTGATTGAACATAACATCATGACATCATCATGCATCATAAGCATAGCATTTTCACTAACCATTTCAAGGACCAAAGGATTTATCTTTGTTCTTTGTTGCAGGTCATGGTTTCTGCTCGTAGGAACACCATCAGGATCAACTTTGTGGGGATACCTCCCAAGCTTAAAGAGTTGGTTTCTCAAGTGTCTGATCACTCCCAGTTCATCAAGAGACATGGTCACCTATTGGACCTAGTTACTTCAGGGTTCAATGAAGACATGATGAGTGTCCTATTCCAGTTCTTTGACCCTAAACACCACTGCTTTACATTCCCTGACTACCAGTTGGTTCCTACAATGGAGGAGTTCTCTAAACTTCTGGGTATACCTGTTCTTGATCAAAGACCATTCACAGGCTTGGAGAAGGAGCCTAAACCAGAGGTTATTGCTGCAGCTCTACATCTGAAGAAGTCTGATATTGTTCTAGAAACGAGAAGTGGAGTCAAGGGTATTCTTGCCAAGGTATTAATGGATAAAGCTCAAATGTTCTTGAAGGCCATGAGCTATGATGCTTTTGAGGAGATCTTAGCCTTGCTGATATATGGCTTAGTATTGTTCCCCAATCCAGATCAGTTCATAGATGTTCATGCCATCAACATTTTCCTGAGTCACAATCCAGTGCCTACATTGCTTGGAGACATCCTGCATTCTCTTCACACCCGTACTACAAGGGCAAGAGGAACTTTGATGTGCTGCATACCTTTACTTTCTAGGTGGTTTATTTCTCACCTTCCTCGCTCAGTAATGAAGAATGAGCAAGGGTTCAGATGGTCCAAGAGGATCATGTCACTTTCTCACTCAGATATCCATTGGTGCTCCAAATCTATGGAGAATGTCACCATCATTGACCGTTGTGGGGAGTTTCCTAATGTGCCACTTCTAGGCATAAGAGGAGGCATCACCTACAACCCCTCTCTAGCTTTACGACAGTTTGGTTATGCTCGGAGCGATGACCCACATGACATGTTGATTCAGGGCATTGTGTTTGATTACGACAACGATCTTCAGGGTTACCGTCAGAGATTTATACGAGCATGGGGAAAAGTAAACAGGGTTGACAGCAAGACACTGGAGCCTAAGTACACTATTCCTATGGAGGCTTATCTCAGATGGGTACGATCTCGTGCTCAGACACTCATGATGCCATATCCTGCCGTCCTACCAGTTACCATGGAACCTGTTGCTGAAGGAGACACAGCTTATACCATCCTTCACCCAGACATGCCTACTGATATGGAAGACTTGCAGAGATCATGGATCCAACTGAAGGAGCAAAGGGATACTTTCGAGGCTCATTACAAAGCAAGCCAAGAAAGAATCCTAGAACTAACAAAGCAACTTCATGAGGAACGGAACCTCAACTCATACCTCAACACAAAGAGGAAACGTCCATGGGAGACTTAAAACCCCATCTTTTGTACTTATTTTATTTCATTTTTTGTAAGCCTAAAAGGCAAAACAAAATTATTACTAATAAAAGTTTACTTTCGTGTTTGTCTAAGCAAATTTAAATCCTGCAGTCCTTGAAAACATTGCATATGCATTACCATATCATTTCATTGCATCACAGGTTTATAATTGTGCACAGGTTTCTCATCTTCTCGCTGTTTATTTCAGCAATGGCTCTTGAACAATCAGTTAAGGATCTCCAGGCACAAAATGCACAGTTCCAAGAGCTGATCTTGAACCTGTCCAAGGGGCAAGATGAATTGAAGGCACTGCTGGCCAAGAAGACTAAGAAGACTAGAAGGTCTGCTGGTTTGATCAACATGGGAAGAAGGTTCAAAGGTCTTGCCAAGACCAAAGAACCAGCTGAAGGCTATGAATCTGAGGAATCTGAAAAAAGAGGGAGGCAGTCTCCACAACACTATGGGGGACTCTGATTCTGAGGCTAATTACTACCATGAGCCTAATGAAGACAAATTCAAGATGCTGGTGGATAGGATGGATGCCATAGAGTTGCAGAAATCATCTGGGCTGGATTTTGAAGATTTGAGTCTGATATCTGGGGTTGTTATACCCATTGGTTTCAAGGTTCCTACCTTTGTCGTTTATGATGGGGTCTCTTGTCCCAAGCTGCATCTGAGGTCCTATGTCAGAAGAATTCAACCCCACACCGCTGATAAGAAGTTGTGGATCCACTTTTTTCAAGAGAGCTTATCTGGAGCTCAGTTGGAGTGGTATTATCAGTTGGAGAGTGTCAACATTAGAGACTGGAATGATCTTGCTGAAGCTTTCTATAAGCAGTATCAATACAATGCTGACTTAGCTCCCACTCGCATGCAGCTTCAGAGTATGTCTATGGGTGCCAAAGAAAGTTTCAAAGAGTATGCTCAGAAGTGGAGAGATTTAGCTGGAAGAGTTCAACCCCCTTTGACTGACAGGGAATTGGTTGATATGTTCATGTGTACGCTGAATGGTCCGTTCTACAGTCATCTCATTGGAAGCTCATCATCTGGCTTCACTGAGTTGATCATGACAGGAGAGCGAGTAGAGAATGGTATAAAGAATGGTAAGATCCATGTGGGCACTTCTTCATCAGGTGCTGCAAAGAAGCCTCCCACAGGGAAGAAAGAATCCAATGCTGTTTATGGTCAACCTGATCGTAACAGAAGGCATCAGTCTGTTAGCGCAGTGCATATTTCAAATCCAACTCCTGCAACAACAGAGCAGCCACAGGGCAACCAACAGAGGGCTAGAAGGCAATTCACGAAGATCAACATGACAATGGCTCAGGCATTGCAACATTTGTTGAAGGCTGAACTTATTACTTTGAAAGAGGCTCCTCAGAATCCTAATGTTACCTCTCCCAGGTACAATCCCAATGCACGGTGTGCATATCATTCAAACTGTCAGGGACATGATACTAATAACTGCTGGATCTTGAAGAATAAAATTCAAGATATGATTGATGCTGGAGAAATTGAGTTTGATCCTCCGGGTACTCCCAATGTGATTACTGCTCCAATGCCAAACCACGAGAAGACTGTCAATGCCATTGAGGAAGATCTGCATATCCACTCAGTTGATGAGTTGACCACACCATTGGCCATCATCAGAAAGAAGTTAGTGCAAGCTGGGTTCTTTCCGGGTTGTCGTGAAGATTGTGTTTATTGTGAGTATAATCCAGAGAAGTGCTTCAGGTTGAAAGACGGAATTCAGCGTCTCATGGATAATTACACCATAGTGTTTGAAAGAAGACCGTCTTCTGTGGAGAGTATGGTGGAGCATATTACCAGAGGTAAGAAGATTGAAGAGGTTGACATGGTTGACAAAGTACCAATAAGGATCACTTCAAAGGGTCCCATTAAAATCACTCATCAGGGTCCAATCAAAATTACTGCTGAAGGTCCCGTGAAAGTTGTTGCTGAAGCCAGAGTAGCTCCTGTGGTCATTACTACTCCTGGTCCTATCCCATATACGTCTGACAAAGCTGTGCCTTGGCACTATGGGTCTGATGTTTACATCCATGGTGTTAAGCAGGAGCCTTTAGCTGATGTGCCTGTTGACATTGATAATATTGCTGGACCTAGCAAGATCACTCGTAGTGGAAGAGTCTTCTCTCCTCCAGTTGCTTCTAAGGATGCAGTTACTCCTGCTGCTACCTCCACCACTGATGCTCGGGGCAAAGGCCCTGTTATTGAACCTGTATCTACTGATGTGCCAGCTGCTGATGACCTCTCTAAGCAGATGGAGGAAATATTGAAAATCATTCGCAAGAGTGATTATGACATTGTTGATCAACTAGGGCATACTCCCTCAAAGATTTCTATGCTGTCCTTGTTGTTATGTTCTGAGGCTCATGCCAAATCCTTGATCAAGTTTTTGAAGACTGCTCATGTACCCAGTGCAATTTCTGTTGACCAATTTGAGAACTGTGTTGCCCACCTGACCTATGACAATGGGTTAGGGTTTTCTGATGCTGATTTGACCCCTGCCAAGAGGGATCATAACAGGGCCTTGCATATCTCAATTGAATGCAGGGGCACTACCCTGTCACATGTACTAATAGATAATGGTTCCTCTCTGAATGTGTTGCCCAAGGAAGTCCTGAATAAGCTGAGTCCTGAAGACGCTGTGCTGAAGCCCAGTAACATTGTGGTGAAGGCTTTTGATGGTTCTAGAAGAGTAGTGCATGGGGAAATTGATCTTCCAATCAAAGTTGGCTCCCAGGTGTTTACTGCTACATTTTTTGTGATGGATATTCGTCCTTCGTACTCTTGTCTGCTTGGTCGTCCCTGGATCCATGGGGCAGGTGCTATAACCTCTACATTGCACCAAAAGTTGAGATATCCGGTGGACGGAAAGGTTGTTACTGTCTATGGGGAAGAAGAATACTTTGTCAGCCATGTGAATACCTTCAAGTATCTGGAAATGGAAGGTGAATACATTGAAACGCCGTGTCAGACATTTGAAGTGGTTCCCTGGGTTGTTAATGATTATGTAGCTCCTCCTGTTGAGAAGAAAGTTCCTGTGGTCACCAGAAAGCCTCCAACAATGGCAATGGCTTCCCTCAATGATGCTAGAGCTGTGGTGGATGAAGGTGGTTGTACTATTTGGGGTCAGCTTCCTGATATCCCATACAAGTCTGACAAGTTTGGTTTGGGTTTCACTGCAGAGTCCCAGAAGGCTGTTCGTCGTGCTCGTGCTGTTCGTATCACCAATCAAGGGGTTATGAAGGATCAGATCAATGCAGTGGGAGACTATTATGAAGACTACAACTTGGATGCTTGGATTTTTCCTACTGTGGGTGCTGGACTCAATAATTGGAAAGCTGAAGATGTTATCCCTATCTCCTTTAGTCAGGATTAAATACTATTACTGTGTTGTTATATTTTAAATATTTCTTGAACAATAAAACTTTCAAGCCATGTGCCTTACCCGGGGCACAATGGTGTGCTTGTTACGAGCTGTCATTTCATTTGCATACTTCATTCAATAAAATCAGTGGACGTTTCGTTTTCGTAAATATTGTGTTCCTTGTCTTTCTTTTCTTTTATTTTTGTTTTATCAGCTATGTGTTCTTACACACACCCACATCACTAAAATGCAGATCCTCATCCACTCTGGATCCTGTTGATAACAGTTCTACTATTGCCAATTATAATTTCGAGAATCCGATCTATCAAACTGAAGACGAAAATGAGGACGATTGTGAAATACCTGTAGAGCTTGCTAGGTTGTTACAACAAGAAGAGAAAGCTATACAGCCACATGAAGAGCCAGTCGAAGTTGTGAATCTGGGAACTGAAGAAAACAGGAAAGAAGTCAAGATAGGGGCTGATTTAGAGGACAGTGTCAAGAGCAGATTGATTCAGATGTTACGTGACTATGTGGAGATCTTTGCTTGGTCTTATGAAGATATGCCAGGGTTGGATACAGACATTGTGGTTCACCGTTTGCCAGTGAAAGAAGATTGTCGTCCAAAGAAGCAAAAGGTTCGTCGTATGCGTCCTGAAATGTCAGAAAAGATCAAGGCAGAGGTAATGAAACAGTTCAATGCAGGGTTCTTAGCAGTGACTTCTTATCCTCAGTGGGTTGCAAATGTGGTACCAGTTCCTAAGAAAGATGGTAAGGTACGTATGTGTGTGGACTACAGAGATTTGAACAAGGCTAGCCCTAAAGATGACTTTCCACTTCCTCATATTGATATTCTGGTAGACAACACCGCTCAGCATAAGGTATTCTCTTTTATGGATGGTTTCTCTGGTTACAATCAAATCAAGATGGCACCTGAAGATATGGAGAAGACAACATTTGTGACACAGTGGGGCACCTTTTGCTATAAGGTAATGCCATTTGGTTTGAAGAATGCAGGGGCAACATATCAGCGTGCTATGGTGGCTTTGTTTCATGATATGATTCATCATGAGATAGAGGTATATGTAGATGATATGATAGCCAGGTCTCAGAATGAAGAGCAACATCTTGATCATCTGCACAAGTTGTTTGAGAGGTTGAAGAAATACAAGTTGAGATTGAATCCAAACAAGTGTACTTTTGGAGTTAGATCTGGTAAACTCCTGGGTTTCATTGTCAGTGGAAAAGGTATTGAAGTAGATCCAGCAAAAGTGAAAGCTATACGAGAGATGCCAGCTCCCCGTACTGAGAAGGAGGTTAGAGGTTTCTTGGGACGATTGAATTACATTGCAAGATTTATTTCCCAATTGACTGCCATCTGTGAGCCAATCTTCAAGTTGTTGAAGAAAGATCAGGTGATGGAATGGAATGATGAGTGTCAGACTGCCTTTGATGAAATCAAGAGATATCTGCTGGAACCACCAATTTTGATGCCACCAGTTGATGGAAGACCCTTGATTATGTACTTAACAGTGTTAGACAATTCAATGGGGTGTGTGTTGGGGCAACATGACGAGTCTGGTCGAAAAGAGCAGGCAATATACTACCTTAGCAAAAAGTTTACCGACTGTGAAACAAGATACTCACTGCTCGAGAAAACTTGCTGCGCTTTGGCATGGGCTGCTCGCCGACTAAGACAGTATATGTTGACTCATACTACCTTGTTGATTTCGAAGATGGATCCAATCAAGTACATATTTGAGAAACCTGCTCTCTCCGGAAGAATTGCAAGATGGCAAATGATCTTGACAGAATATGACATACAGTACACTACTCAGAAGGCCATTAAGGGAAGTGTTGTTGCTGATCATTTGGCTCATCAAGCAGTGGATGATTATCAGTCAATGAGTTTTGAGTTTCCTGATGAAGACATTATGATTATTACCAAAGAACCTGGACAATATGACAGACCTGAACAAGGATCCCGATGGACTATGGTTTTTGATGGTGCCTCTAATGCACTTGGTAATGGTGTTGGTGTTGTGATTAGTTCCCCTGAAGGTTGTCATACCCCGATTACTGCCAGACTTTGTTTCTATTGTACCAATAACATGGCTGAGTATGAGGCATGTATCCTGGGTATTAAAGCTGCTATCGATATGAAGATTCAGTTCCTTGATGTGTATGGAGATTCAGCCCTGGTAGTAAGTCAGATTAAAGGAGATTGGGATACCAAGCATGATAACCTCATTCCTTATAGAGAGCATGTGTTGTCTTTGATCCCACATTTTAAAGAGATTACCTTTGGACACATTCCATGAAGAGAGAATCAGTTGGCAGATGCATTAGCTACCATGGCATCTATGTTTGAGATCAGCTGGGATGATGAAGCTCCCAAGATTACTATTGATAGATTTGAAAAGCCTGCATACTGCAATGAGATTGACACTGAAGGGGCAGAGGAGAAACCTTGGTTCTATGAAGTAAAAAGATATCTTGAAGCTCAGGAGTTCCCTGAAGGGGCATCTGTCAAAGATAGGAAGTTCCTGAGAAGGTTTTCTGCGAAGTTCTTTTTGAATAATGGCATTCTGTACAAGTGCAATCATGATTCAACTATGCTTCGGTGTGTGGATAAGAAGGAAGCAACTGAGATTATGGAAGACATGCATGATGGGATCTTTGGCACTCATTCTAGTGGTCATACTATGGCAAAGAAGATTTTGAGAGCAGGTTACTATTGGTCTACCATGGAAGCTGACTGCTATCAACACTCCAGAACTTGTCACAAATGTCAAATTTATGCTGATAAAGTCCACGTACCTCCATCACCATTGAATGTGTTGACTGCTCCTTGGCCCTTTGCCATGTGGGGCATTGATATGATTGGGGAGATCAAGCCTACTGCTTCTAATGGGCATCGTTTCATCCTGGTTGCTATTGATTACTTCACAAAGTGGGTGGAGGCAGCTTCATTTGCATCTGTTACTAAGAATGTTGTGGCTCGGTTCATTAAGAATAATATCATATGTAGGTATGGCATCCCTGAAAGGATTATCACTGACAATGGTTCTAATCTGAACAACACTATGATTACTGATCTCTGCACGCAGTTCAAGATTAAGCATCACAACTCTTCTCCGTATCGTCCAAAGATGAATGGGGCAGTTGAAGCTGCTAAAAAGAACATTAAGAAGATTGTACAGAAGATGACTGTTACTTACAAAGATTGGCATGAGATGTTACCATTTGCTCTTCATGGTTATCGTACCACAATACGTACTTCAACAGGGGCAACCCCATTCTCCTTGGTCTATGGTATGGAAGCAGTTCTGCCCATTGAAGTTCAGATTCCCTCCTTAAGAATTATGAGGGATGCAGGCTTGGATGAAGATGAGTGGATTCAGACTCGACTTGACCAGATAAATTTGATTGATGAGAAGAGACTAGCAGCAGTTTGTCATGGCCAGATGTACCAGAAACGGATGATCAAAGCTTTTAACAAGAAGGTTAAGCCAAAGGTATATCAGGCTGGTGACTTGGTAATCAAGCGTATCATATTACCACAGGGTGATCCTAGGGGCAAGTGGACTCCAACATATGAAGGACCATTTGTAGTCAAGACAGTGTTCTCAGGAGGTGCCATGATACTCACTACAATGGATGGTGAAGACTTCCCGCAGCCTGTGAACGCAGACATAGTTAAAAAATACTACGCATGAAAAGAGACCCGCTAGGTTGACTGGCCTAGGCAAAAGTAAGGGCATCCCGGCAAACCAAAAGGGTTTGGGAAAAAATTAGGGATATATATAAAAAGATGTACACCCGGCAAGTCGAAAACCTGAAAAGGCGGCTTGGGCAAAAAAGGGTATCCCGGTGGATTGAAAACCTGAAAGGGCAATCCGGGCAAAAGTTAGGGATTAAAGCGTATGACTATGTCTCGTTTGGATCACCCATGAAACTGCAACCAGTTGTACTACTTACTCAAGCTCGAACAGATAAAGCTCAATCCAATCGTTTCCGTCCCAACAGCAGAAGATGAGATACTTGAAGATAATGGCAATAGTAGAATTGAAACTCAGTAGGATCATTTCTCACATAGCTGGTTCTCTTTGTTTTGTAAAAACTTTATGACAAAATCCTCTTACTAGGGTTTATGTCTCCTTGTACAAACTTACCCGTGTATGGGTCACTTTTTGATATAAATAAATTCCATCTTTTGAATCCAGATTTACTTTTACCCTATTTACATAAGCGAAACGTCCATTGGTTGTGTTTGAATGTATGTATGCTTTTGAATATGATTGATGTTTACCAGAAATGCATGTATGCTTAATATGATTGATGTTTACCAGAAATGCTTGAAAATGCAGTAATAGTATTTACTAAGGACGAACGAGGGAAGGATTTCAACGAAGCTTCACCGGTTCATCTTTACAAGAAAACTACAAAAACCCTCAGTAGGACGAATCCATCTTCATAAAATCTCATCTCCCCTGGAATTTATATCCATCTCTTTTATCCTCATACGGATATACGGGAAATTACTTTCCAATAAGGGTACGACGAACGAAGACGGGAAGTTATATCTGCCCTACCATCAAACGAAGACGAAGGTTATATATACCTTGCTATCCCCAGCATACGGGATATGATATATACCTTGTTATCCCCAGCAGATGGGAGATGATATATACCTTGTTATCCCCAGCATACGGAAGGTTATGTATATTATCAAACAAGACGGGAATGAGTTCCTCATATTCTTCAAGCAACGAATTGGGATTTATTTTCCCTGGCCAGCAGTTGTTATACAAAGACATCCAGACTCTTCCGGCAGTATCATATCATACATACATCATATCATAACATACATATCCATAAATACATAATACATTTACTTAGGTGCGTCATACTATGCATGCATACATATTGCATAAACTAACATTTTCCTTGCAGGATAGTTACATGCAGGTAAAACAGCATCAACAATTTACAACAGGTCAGAAATGATCCATACACTACTCAAGATGTCCTCGAATAGCAGGCAAACGGTCTGTAAAAGGATCCATTCCCTGGTTCAAGACATTTTTCAGAAGAACAAATCCTGACGTTCTTTTGATCCTTAAGAGCAAATCCTGACGCTCTTTTGGCCTCTTGTTCAAGATACTCTTTCAGAAGGACAAATCCTGACGTTCTTTTGATCCTTAAGAGCAAATCCTGACGCTCTTTTGGCCTCTTGTTCAAGATACTCTTTCAGAAGGACAAATCCTGACGTTCTTTTGATCCTTAAGAGCAAATCCTGACGCTCTTTTGGCCCCTTATTCAAGACATATTTCAGAAGAACAAATCCTGACGTTCTTTTGACCCTTAAGAGCAAATCCTGACGCTCTTTTTGGCCCCTTGTTCAAGATACTTTTTCAGAGGAACAAATCCTGACGTTCTTTTGATCCTTAAGAACAAATCCTGACGTTCTTTTGGCCCTTGGAGAATAGGCAAACGGTCTGTATAAAGATCCATTCCCTAATCCAAAATATTTCCAGAAGAGATAATCATCACAAGATTCATTTCTACTGGTCCATCCAACAACTCAAATCATGTTGCATAAATGATTCAGAGACGGCCTATACAAAGACCTAGTACTGATATCCAGTATCAACATAAAAACATCATCATATTCTGATACTTTAGATGGCATCTCTAAGCCCATCACCAGTTCTTCCTAATGGCATCTCTAAACCCATCTCCAGTTCTTCTAAGTGGCATCTTTAAGCCCACTCAAGCATATACGACCAAACATCAATATCATGCTATGCACTGGTGAGTGCAAATTTTTGGGCTTTTGTGTTCAATCCCCTTCAACCTTCCAGGTCACGACTGGCAAACATACCAATCTAACCCCTCAGGTTTCAGAAAATTGAACAGGGGCAGCTGTTGCACCCCAAAATTTGCCCTCACAATACAAGACTTTGTGTGCTAAGAAGGTTCACAAGGTTCACAAGATTCACAATGCTTATATAACCTTTCATGAGGTTCATGAAGTCTACAAGTTACTTCTTGAAGGTTCACAAGGTTCACAAGATTCACAATGCTTTCAATACCTTTCATGAGGTTCATGAAGTCTACAAGTCACTTTATGAAGGTTCACAAGGTTCACAAATTTCTCAACACTTTCAAGACCTTCCCTGAGGTTCATGAAGTCTACAAGCTACTTTATGAAGGTTCACAAGGTTCACAAGTCCCACAATACTTTCAAAAACCTTTCATGAGGTTCATGAAGTCTACAAGTCATTTCATGAAGGTTCACAAGGTTCACAAGGCTCACAAGTTTCTCAATGTTTATATAACCTTTCATGAGGTTCATGAAGTCTACAAGTTACTTCTTGAAGGTTCACAAGGTTCACAAGATTCACAATGATTACAAGGCTTTCCTGAGGTTCATGAGGTCTACAAAGTCACTTTATGAGGTTCACAAGGTTCACAAGCTTCACAATACCTCCCATGAGGTTCACAAGACATTTTATGATGGTTCACAAGGTTCACAAAGTTCACAATTGGTCAAAAGAGTTGACAATTCCCTCAGACAATGCACCTCCTAAGCAGTGCATCCAAAACTAGGGTTTTGACTTTAATCAGGCTAAATGGACTTCCAAGACCTCAAGTGAGCTTCATAACATCTTATATGTGTATAAGAACCCCCATGACAAGTTTCAAGACTTTTCTCAAAGGTTTGCTCAGTCAGATGATCAGATAAGTCAAAATCAGTCAATGAAGTTAAAAAGTCAAACTGAGGTCAACTGTGGTCAAACCAAAGTCAAACTTCATGATTTTTTGCCAACATCAATTATATGAAGTAAAATTAATCATTTGATCAAGGGTTGATCATGATTCATCAAGGAGATTCCAGATCATCAAGAATCAGGAGTTTCTAAATTAGGGTTTCCTTAGTAAAAGTCAACTGAACTTTGACCAGCCATAACTTTCACATACTTCATCACCAAGTCTCCACTCAAAGCTCATTTTGAAGGAAATTGAATTCTCTACAACTTTGTGTCTCACAAGCCAAGCCCAAAAATGCTTCATTTGGAAGGTATGAGCTAAGACATTATAGGTCATTTCAAAAGTCAACAAAAAGTCAACAACTTCAAAAGGGTATAACTTGAGATTGGTAAATGATATGGACATGAAACCAGTGGGGATGGTTAGAGGACTCTTCAAGCTTTCCAAATGTCCAAGAACACCCTCATAGCATTAAAATTGAAGGATATGTGACCTTGCAAAGTTGGGAAATTTTGTGATGGTTTATGATGAAAATGGAGGTCTAAAACCAATTCTTTCCAAATGGGCTTGTCAAATTATGATCCAATCCATACACTATCATTATGCACGACCCAAATGATTAAAAATCAGAATTTTTATTATTTTATTTTTATTTATTTTGATTTAATTCATAAAAAATCATTTTAAATGAAAATAAAATATGAAAATATGATATTTGATGGAGATTTGGTTTCTAGAATGTCTTCAATATTGATTGGAATTGAAAGGGAATGAAATCATGAGATTGATCCAAAAATAGTAAGCCTTCATGCAGAAATATTTGAATTTCAAAGCATGATCAATTTCAATCTTTTCATATCAAATCTTGTACACAACCAATCAATATTTTGACCTAGATTCAATCACTTATATATACTAAACACAACCCTATTGCCCAGGCACGAATTCTCTGCCTCTAAGTGTAAGTTCCATTGTTCAAAAAACCATTGAAAATCTCACATTCGGATTCCTTCATACAAGTGGTTTTAAGGTAAAACAAGAACATAGACATGTTCCTTGGACTTCTCTGATCCTAAACCATCACTCATATGCATCAATATCATGCATATATGAACAACCCGAATTCATCTTGTTCTTGAAAATAATTTTTTCGAATTCATTAATTTATTGTGTTTCAATGAAATTTGTTTGGCTAATCTTGTTTATCATGTGATGTAGAAAGTTTCTGGGCAAGAAAATCAAAGAAACCATGGCTAATCCGTGAAACACCATAGTTAGGGTTTGCGGCTTCAATTAGGGTTTTGTTATCCAGCCAATATAAATGGATTACAAAGACATAGAATGATTGGAAATCTTGCTAGGAACTTAATGGCATAACCAATTTTATATGATCTTGCTGTCTTGTCCATGTTTGTATTTCGTAGGTTTTGCTGGGATTTGTTTTTCGCAGGAAAACTTGTATCTAAATTCGCAGGAAATTTCGAAGGGCAGGAGGAAGAAGATGAAGCCAGTTCGCGCCTGTTTTGAAAATTTAAATTTCATTTTAAAATATTATGTATTAATCCTGTTTATGTTTCACAAACGTGCATTTGTCCCAATGGAAAGTCAGGCAGACATATTGTGAAAAGGCCAGGGTTCGAATCCTGCCTTGCACCATTATTTTTTCTATTTTTTCAGGATCAAAGAAGGCATAATATATTATGTTCAATGGTCATTCTATTATCAGATGGGCTCTTCCAGTCGGGTGGTGATGCGTGCGCTTGTGTGTGTAAAGGTCCTGGGTTCAATCCTCCCCCCAGGCCTTTTTGCTTTTCATTATTTTTCACAATTTTTCAAGACATTGCACAAAACCAATTGGAACCATTCTACTATCACCAAGGCATGGCTGGCCTGGTGGTACGTTTTGGGTGTTTGCAAGCATGAGGACCTGGGTTCAAACCCAGCCAAGGTAAGTTTCCTTTTTACCAATTTTTTTCTGTTTTATTTAATTAATTATTTTCTTATTGTTAATAAAAGAAAAATAAATTGAATATGTAAATCAACACTTATATTTCTTTTTTTTCTTAGAAAATTTCTAAACTTTTATTTTTCTCAATTTTATTTCATTATGTAATTAAAAATATATGTATGTTTATTTAAATAATTTTGTATATGAAATTAAACCCTTAGAAAATATATATTTTCAAAACCCTAATCTTAGAAACCTTAATTTATTTTTCTAAATACTTAATTGTTATTTTCTAAATTCTAATATAATTATCATGTCTATATTTATTTAATAAAATTAATTTTTGTAAATATAATTATAACCTTTTTTTTTTTATAATATGTAAAAATATTCTATATACTATGTTTATAACCTAAATTATTTTCTTTTAATATGTGTTTAGAAATAACTAAATTTATAATAATTTAATTTGAAAATAATTTAATAATTTGTACATAAATTAAAATATTACCATAATCCTTTAATTGTTCATATTTTTTAAATAAATGTTTATATTAAAAATGTAATTTTGTGTTTATCATGTTATTATAATATTTTTACTAATTCTATTTATTTTAATTATTATTACTAACCATATTATTATTAATCTATTTATTTTTGCTTATTATAATTTCACTAACATTATTTAATTTTTCATTATTATTTTACTAACCCTATTTTTAATTATTATTATTACTAACCCCTATTTATTTATTTATTGCTTATTTATTATTTTTTCTTATTTATTTATATTTTGCTTATATATTTATTTTTGCTATTTATTTTAATTGCTTATAATTATTTTGTAATTGCTCCTTGGTGTAAATTTTGTAAATATTTAATTTATTTAATTTTTATGTTATGGTTAGTAATTTAGGGAGTGCAAATATGTATTCTATTTAAAAATTAATTTAGATCACTTTAATTAAAGATAAATAATATTAAACACTCACACACGTAAGTCGATATTTGATCGCCATCTCACTTTCTAAGGTTATCCCTCATGTTGCCTAACTATAAGGTCAAGTGGGGTGTATAAAGCAAGTCCCTTAAAAGAAAAATCATCAAGTCCCTAATGGTTGCCTTTAAAGATCAAGTCCCTTTTCGAATAATGATGATAGTCCCTCCTAAATGCTTAATACACCCCACAGTTGCCTTCATAAACAGATGTCCCTCACATGTCCCTTACATCCAAGGTAATGACTACCTATTCCTTAATAATAGGGATAGTCTTACCACTTAAAGGATAAAGAACAGAAAAGACTTAAACTTTAGGGTAGGTACCTCCTAGTTGCTTGCTCACTTCATTCCAAATTTTCAAACACTTAACAAATTTCAAACAAATTTTCAAAAACAAGTTTTTACGCATCCGTACATGGATCATTATTAACTCATATGAAATTTTTTTATTCACACACTTCACACTTTCAAAAACAATTCAAAAGTGAGCTAAGTAACTAAGAGCCCATGGATAACCATGGATGTAAAGGGTGCTAACACCTTCCCTTTACATAACCTACCCCCCGGACCCAAAAATATCTCTTAAGGTCTTTCCTGTTCTTTTATACCCTTTCCTTTTGGATAAAATAAAAGTCGGTGGCGACTCTTGCTATCCGCAACATAACTAAAAGTCAGTTCTCCCACCGTGTTACACACGTGTCACCGTCTGGTTGGTTGTGTCTGCGGCTGATCCTGTGGGGATTTTCCACCATAAGTCATCGTGTGCCTGCACTTGTAAAACACATGATATGAATACTAGTGTGAAACCCTAGATCTAATGGCCTAGATAGAGTCAACAAAAGTTGACTGAAGGTCCACCATATACCCCCATAGAATTCCTGCGAATTGGGCCTAGGGATTTTGCTGTTAGCACCACCATTCTAAGCCCAGTAAGAAAACAGCTATGGAAAAAATACTGAATGCACCCTCCCTCATAAATCATGCGTATTGAGCCCTCAGCATTGCTATTCAAACCACCCTTTTAAGCCCAATAAGAAAAACAATCACAAAAAAATGCTTTCTGCACCCTAGGCTTTTCCAGCGCTAGTGGGCCTTCACCCTCTGCTATTCTCACCCCTCTTTTAAGCCCATAAATAAAAAACAACTAAAAATAATACTTCCTGAACCCCCCAGCTTATTTCTTTAGAATTTAATTTTGTGCTTTAGCATAGTTTCAAATAATTCATTAAAAAATAGTAAAAAGCATTAAAAAATTCTAAAAAAATTAAGTAGATTGTTAATTCATTTTAGAAATGCTTGGCATTTTATTTTTCTGAATTTACATTATTTTTAAATTAATTATGATTTTTTTCATGTAATTAGCATTTTATTGAATTTTGTTAACTGTACCTTTTTTTTGTTCATTTTATTTTTTAGCCTTCCAGTAACATTTTTGGCCCATTATTTTTGCCATAGTTAGAGGACTCATAATAGGACTTAGTATAATTTTAGTAGATTTTTTAGGCCATTTTATCCCATGTTTTAGTAGCTTAATCCTTAGAAAATAATGGTTAATCATTAGGTAGAATTAAATGATTTTTAGACATAGCAAACTTCTGATTTTTTAGGATTTTTTTTAACACAATATTATAGGTAGTTTTAGGACCCTATAGAATTAATCCCATAATTTTTCCAGAACCTTTACTATTTTTAGGGTATTAATCTTTAGGCTTTGTTACATGTAAATTCCCATTAGTTTAGGCTAGAATATTAGGATTTCATAAAAAATAGTTTTAATTAGATTTAATCTTATGGTTTAATACTGATTTAGACTAGCTTAGTTTCTGATTTTTAGAATGAAAATATTAGGTAATGCTTTAGTTTTAGGACTTAGGCTTAGGATTCATAATAAATTGAGCTTAGAATAAATTTAGGGCTATTTTAGGTTTATACCTTTAAATGTTTTGTTTTAGAATTTTATTCTTATATCCAATTTTAATGCTTTGTTATATTGATTGATATTTCACTTGTATAGGTTCCCCTCTTGCTTTAGAATCAACTTACCTTCCTTAGGAAGTAAGTTGCATTCTAGTAGTTTCTAAGTTCTTTCTCCATTAGGTTTAGAAACCTCATTAACCATAGGACCCCTCTTGTAAATAAACAAATAAAATTAGGGTTGTATCTTAGTCCCTTAGATTTTGTCCTTTTGCAACTTGAGTCCTTCTTTTCTCATCTTCAAACAAAATCCAAAAATACTTAACAAATAAATGAAAGGATTCCTTGCGTATAGCCTAATTCCATGATGCACTTGCACTCATTCCATCTTGGAGTGGTGTAAGCATGTCTATCATGATGTACAAGTCTCATTAAGGGATTGTTTCATAAAACAAACAAATTCAAAACACTTCTCTTAAAAGACAAAAACAAATAACAAGCGACTATCCTGCGGGAACTTCTCTTCTCATCTCATTCACTCTGAACGCGAACTCGCGACGACTTGTCTCGCATGCAAGACGGTAAACGCACTCGTACCAGACGAGCCTGCAACATCTGAGCATAGACATACGCAGTTCCAGCTATAAAAAAACATAAACAAATAGTTCCCACCTTAGTTAGGCGAACTACGTCGACTCTGATCCTCATTATCCCGATGAGGTACGTAGGCAGCGGGGTAGGGCCCGTCCGAGCACATTCTTTATTTTCCCTGCATTTCCCCCATTCTTTTCTTTCCATTCTCTCTTTCCAATTTCCTTTACAGTTCCATCCCAGTTAGTAGTTCATTTATTCAGCAGCAGCACTTTAGTTTCTCACCCTTTGAAGCAAGCAAGCAAGCGTGGATCCCGTCGGGTACGACGGACGATCTGGGGTGCTAATACCTTCCCAGGTCGTAACCGACTCCCGAACCCAGATCTTTGGTTCACAGGACCTCGTCCTTTCCTTCTTCCTCAGGTTTGTGCAACATTACCTTTCCCATTCTTTCGGGATAAAAATGTCTGGCTGGCGACTCTACCCTTTCCACGCCACTTTCGCGTTTGTACTAGGATGAAAATCCCGGGAGCGACAGCTGGCGACTCTGCTGGGGATCGAACCCAGAATCTCTGGTTTCCCTTGTAGAGTCAATCTTAGTGCCTGTTTGGTTTTGTTTCTTTGGGTGTTTATCTGTTTGTTGTTGTGTGCTTTAGTTTAGCTTTACTGTTTTCATTTACAGTTTTACTTTACAGCTTTACTTTACCGCATTTATTTACCGCTTTCAGTATTTATTTTCCATGCATCATATTATACTGGACTGTCTAGCTGTGCTGGTTTTCATTTTTTCTGTGGGATGGGGTTACTGTGAGATGAGCTCGTAACCGGGGCTCGAGTGCACCCTAGGACTTAGAGTGGTTCCACTTTGGCTTCATGGCATCTTGCTATGTTGGTAGTAGTGAGTTCCACATCTTGACTTGCGACCTTCTCGGGAATGTATTGATACCGGAATCTTTCTGGGTTAATACGCTACCTTGATAGTTATGTGCAGTCAGGGGACCGATCATTGAGAACCTTTGTGGAAATATCCCTCTCTAGTGATGACAGTGGCAGACCACATTTGTTGGCAAACCCACTCGCATCCGAGGGCCCACTGGGAACTCGCATAGGATGGCCTGGTTCTCTCATAGGAATCCATTCAAGGCAAACTGTTCGTATGGCGGTAGTATTTTACCCTTCGGGATGAATGTACTATTGTTTCTCGATTCAGTGCTTGAAGCTGAGGACTTATGAGGGATGCTTGTTTTTCCGGACTCAGCCGAGACCTCCTTGAGTAGTACATAATGCCAAACCGATTCCCTGATTTGGTCATGAGCCATTTCTCGGAAATGGTGAACGTATTATTTCTATTCGGCCTCGAGAGTCCGTGATGTTTGACCCGTGTAGCACACCTGTGAGATTGGGAGGGATTTACAGGTTTGCAAGAACCCTAAACTTCAACATACCCTCATATGCCAGTTTACTTCAGTGATATGATATTGTTCTGTTAATTATGGATTCTGAAGTCATGAACTCCTGATCAGAGATACTTGTGATGACATTGTGGCCTTGCACAGACACTTGATTACCTGATTCACTACACAAATACGTCACTGATCACATGCCTTGCCTTGCATAACATCATGACATCATTAATCATTTTGTGTTCTTTTTATTCTCAGGGTTCATTACCTCCTAGGTCCTGGTCATGTTTGCTGCTTCAACATGGAGATTCCAAGGAAGAGAAATGTTCATTATACTTTCCCACAACCGGAGACAGAGAGCATTCAGGGATTGATTAGTTTGATGGGTGACAAAGTCCTTGATGATTTCAGGAAAGAGTTTGGCAAGATACTTGATTATGTGATCAAGCCCACAGTTGACCAGAGGGATAACTTACATTCTTTGTTGCAGTTCTATGATCCACAGCTGAGGGTTTTTGTTTTACCTGATTATATCCTGGCACCTACATTAGAGGAGATTTCTAGTATGCTGAATATTCCTATTAAGGAGGGTATGCCTTATTATGCTTCAGAGATGACCCCTCCTCATGAGGATATCACTGTTGCCTGTCATTTGAGTATGCTCAGACTCAAGATGGGATTAGAGGCTGGCCAAAGTAAGGGGATCCCTTTGGATTTTCTTATCACAGAGGCACATATCATGGCATTGGGAAAGAAGTGGGCAAACTTCAAAGCATTGTTAGCCATGATAGTATATGGAACCAGTTTATTTCCAGGAGAGAAAGGGCTAATTAGCATGGAGGCCATCACCATCTTTGTTAAAAGAAATCATGTACCTACATTGCTAGCTGACTTCTACTATGGAGTTCACCACAGGAATGAAAAGAGGAAGGGACATGTAAATTGTTGTGCTCCCCTATTCGCTGAATGGTTTGTAAGGCAACTCCCTAAATCAGGACCCTTTCAGGATTTGAAACAATCTTGGAAGTGGTCCAAAAGATTAATGGGCTTAACCTCAGCTGACATTGCTTGGGGATGCAATAGAGATCTGGTGGGCAATGAAATGTTGGTCAGTTGTGGTAGCTTTCCAAATGTGCCCTTTATAGGAAGGAAAGGTGGGATCAGCTACAATCCTATCTTGTCCAGGAAACAATTTGGTTATCCTTTAAGAGATGTACCTTTGACTGAGGATGCAGATGAGTCTTTATACTTTCCAGCAGAAGGAAATTCCAAGATGAGCATACTAGCATCCCAAGCTTGGAAAGTTAGAGTGATGAAAGGGAAGAAAGACTTTGGAAGAGTGGATCCTAACACTTATGATCCTTTCGCTAGCTGGTTGGAGGATCGTGTGAAAACCCAGTTGCTCCCATTTTCTAAGGAAGCACCTCTCTACCCTAAAGAGGTAGCACCCACGACTTCAGTGCCTTTGCAAGATTATCAAAAGTTGGAAGCTTTGGTTCAACAGCTCAGGTTAGAGAATCAAGAAGCTTACAATTCATGTCAGAAGCTGAAGATGCAGAATCAAAAGTTGGAGGAAAGAGCTCACAAAGCTGAAGAGATGGTTAGGCTCAAGCAGCAAGATTTTCAAGAGAGAGATCTTTACTTCAAGAAAAAAGGGATTAGCTGAGACTCACAAGGCGGCCCAGCGCCGGAAAGAGAGGAAGGACCTGAATGAAGCTAATGAAGTTGTTACCTTATGGCAAGAAAAATGGGAAGAGAATTTGAGGAAGCAAAAAGAGCTGGATGTCAAGCATAAGCTGGAAATCAAGAGTCTTCAAGATTCTTTAGATGGACAGAGAGAGCTCCTTCAGAAGGCTTATCATCAAGAGAAGGGTCGTCTCCAACGTCTAGCAGAAAGCCAACAAGCAGTAAAGGAAGCTCAAAAAGAAATAGAAGACTTAAAATTGAAAGCTGATGTGAAGAAGTCAAAGGTTGAGTCGGGTCTAAGCAAAGAGAGTGAGATGGCTTTCCTGCAACAGATTGAAGAGTTGCATGCTTCCTTTGATATGAGGGACCTCCTCATCCAGAGACTCATCCAGGAGCCTGATCATCCGGATATCATTCAGTTGTTCCAGAATGTCAAGCGTCTTAGCTGGAGGCTGCAAGACTTAGAGTTCCCTAAGGTTTAGTTTCATGCTATTGTACTTGGATTACCGACAGGCTTGTTGTGGGATTCCTTTTATTTGATGTACTTTGTTGTTCTTTTGATTGGCACCCTTCGGGGACTTTGTTGTTTCAAACTTCAGTTTATGTGATTGACTTGTTTTGAATCTCTTGTTCATTATTTGTTGCACCAACACGGGGTAATGAGCACTAATTCTCCACGGTCATCATTGTATTTGAATATCGCTTGGGTCTTCTTCCCAATTATTATTCTTAATGCCAGGACCGGAAATAGGGAAAGACTTGGGAATAAAAGGAACACATTGCATTGCATACGCATCATTTGCATTTCTTCTTTGTTTTTGCAGGTTTTTCTACAGGATGCTTAATTTATCTGTGTTTCAGGCAAAGATTGCAAGAGCTGCCAAGACCCGGCATCTCCGACAAGATATCCCACATCGCTACACAACTCACAGCAATCAGAGGACAGTCATGGACGCTATGCAAACTAAGCTTAATGAGTTTCGCACCAGAATGGGAGAGTTCATGGCCATGATGCAAGGGATGGCTCAAGGATAGCAAGAGTTAAGGAATGCAATTCAAGGGCTCAACCCTCCTCAGACTAATACTCCTGTGACCACTCCTGACGGGCAAGGGGCTCCTCCCAACACCAGCAATGGCCCAGGTGGACCTCAGATTCCAGAACAAGGCACGACAACTTTCATTCCAGTACAAGACAGGCAGGAGGATCAATTCCCTTATTTCAACAATGACATGGGGTTCGCTGGAGAAGGAAATCTTAATGATTTTTTGGTGCTTGCTGAGAAAGTCAAAGCCCTCGAGTGTATAGATACTTTGGGGATAGATGTGTCTGACATGGGCCTAGTCCCCGGGGTGGTTATTCCTCACAAATTCAGGCCGCCTACTTTTGACAAGTACAACGGTAGTTCCTGCCCAAAGACTCACTTGCAGGCATTCTATCGGAAGATCGCTGCCCATACTCGGGATGAAAAACTCTGGATGTACTACTTCCAGGATAGTCTCTCCGGAGGGTCCTTAGAATGTTATATGAAGCTAGAGAGAAGTTCTGTAAGAAACTGGAAGGAATTAGGAGAAGCATTCCTCAAGCAGTATCAGTATAATATTGACATGGCGCCCAGTCGCACCCAACTTCAGAGTCTGACTCAGAAAAGCTCAGAGAGTTTCAAAGATTACGCACAAAGGTGGCGTGAAGTGGCCGCTCGAGTGCAACCGCCTTTGTTGGAGAGAGAAATGATAGACCTGTTCCTGGATACCCTCCCTGGGCATTTCATGGAAAGGCTAGCTGGATGTTCTTCAAGTGGATTTTCGGATATCATCTTGACTGGCGAGAGGATAGAAAGTTGGCTCAAGCAAGGGAAGATTCAAAACGGAGGCGCTTCAGGTTCCGGTATTAAGAAACCCTTCGTGAAAATAAGAGAAGGAGAGACTGGTGCAGTGTACGCACAGATGGGAGGAATCAACAGAGGATTTTATCAGAAAGTGTCTCCTGTCATTATCTCAACTCAACCTGTTCAACAGCAAGTCCAACCACAGCAGCCGCAACGCTCGCAAGGGTATCAACAAAGAACTCCCCGTCCATACTATTCTCATAGGACCAGAGAAAGGCAGTTTGAAACTCTGCCTATGTCCTATTCGCAACTTCTGAAGAATCTCCTCCAACTCCAGTTGGTTCAACTCAGAACTTTGCAACCCCCAAGGCTGGGGCAACTTCCTGAAGGGTACGATACAAACGCTAGATGTGAATTTCACTCCGGAGCTCCCGGACATACTACGGAAAATTGCAAGGCCTTGAAGTATGTAGTCCAAGACCTAGTAGATTCCAAAGCGATTAACTTCGCTCCTACTCCTAATGTAATTCAGAACCCCATGCCTCCTCACGGAGGTACGGTTGGGGCAGTTGATGAAGGGGAGAATCTGAACTTGGTGTGTGATGTCAACGACCTGCAGACTCCGTTGAATGTTGTTAAAATCTGCTTGTCAAAGAAACGTATCTTCCTTGGGTGTGAAGAAGATTGTCTAGAATGCGCTGAAGCTACAAATGGGTGTGAGCAGTTAAAGGCGGGAATCCAAAGTATGATTAATGAGGGAGTGTTTCAGTTTGACAAGATTGTAAAAGAAAGTGAAGTCTCCACAATAACTATCTTCTACGATCCATCTCAAGTCCTTTCACGGGCCAGAGCGGCACCGATAACCATCACCACTGCATGACCGGTAATGTATCAGAACGATAGAGCCATTCCTTGGAATTATGGTGGTGAAGTATACTGTAACTGCCAGAAGCAAGACTTGGCCACGTCTAGTACAACCCCAGCTCAAGTAGAAAATGTTGGAGTAGGGGGCTTTACTAGAAGTGGAAGGTTGTTTGCGTCTGAAACACTAAGAAATAGTGTGATACCACCCAGAGACACCGCAGAAGCCCAGGCTAGAGCGAGAGGGAAACAGCCAGTGGTTGTCAACGATCCTGCACCAGCAACTGATCCAGACCTTACTTTTGATAAAGAAGCTGGAGAATTTCTGAGGATTATCAAAAAGAGCGACTACAAGATTGTGGACCATCTGCAGCAGACACCGTCAAAGATTTCCATCTTGTCTTTGCTCATGTGTTCTGATTCCCACAGGAAGGCTCTCCTGAATATTCTGAACAAGGCGTACGTGCCTTAGGATATTTTAGTAAATCAGTTGGAAGCGGTGGTATCTAGTGTCAATGCCAGTCACGGATTGGGTTTCACAGACTTGGATTTAACTTCTGAAGGGCATGCTCATAATCGGGCATTGCATATCTCCTTAGAATGTAAAGGTGCGGTGCTCTCTCACGTGTTGGTAGATACTGGATCGTCGTTGAATGTCTTTCCCAAGAAGGCACTGATGAAGTTGGATTATGATGGAGTAGTTCTAAAGCCCAGTGACCTGGTAGTTCGAGCATTTGATGGGTCGAGAAGATCGGTGTTCGGGGAGGTGGAGTTACCAATTAAAGTAGGTCCACAAATCTTCAATACCACGTTCTACGTAATGGATATACAGCCTGCATATAGTTGTTTACTAGGAAGACCTTGGATACATTCAGCAGGAGCAGTATCGTCCACACTCCATCAAAAGCTAAAGTTCGTATGGGAGGGTCAAATTGTAACTGGCAGTGGGGAAGAAGACATTTTTGTTAGTCATCTAGCTTCATTCAAATATGTGGAGATGGATGGCGAAATAGTTGAGACTCCATGTCAGGCTTTTAAGCCCTTGAAGACTGAACAAGCATCTGCAGTGGCAGCTTCTCCTGAAGAACCGAAGAAGGGGGTTTCCATAGCCTCTTATAAGCAAGCTCTTGAGGTGGTAGAGTCAGGGGTGCGAGAAGGATGGGGCAGTCCAGTGGAAGTTCCGGAAAAGAAAGATATGTTCGGGATTGGTTACCATCCTGGGAAATCATCGTCTGGACCAAGTGCTAAAGATTGTCAGAGCCCGATCACTTTCACGAGTGCGGGAATGGTCGATTATGGAAACATCAGTGCTGTGCAGGATGACGCAGTCGATAGTGACTGTGACCTAGATGAGTGGATCAGGCATGCCGCTCCAGGGACTCAGCTTAGCAATTGGACATCAAAAAGGCTTATTTCAGTCACCTCTTTCGAAGAGTAATAATTTTTTGTTTCTGTTTTTCCTGTATTAAAGCACTATGTCTTGCCCGGGGCATAGTAGCTCTTTGTAAGGGTTCATTTGTTCTTAACACAATCATAAATAAAGCTGACGTTTCATATTCATTCATGTTGTTCTTTGTCTTTCATTTTTGCTTTTGTTTTTCAAAAAGAAAGAAAAGTTTTAAAATGGCAATGTTTCTCATTTTCTCAAGTTGTTGCTAAAGCCTTGCATGAATCACCATTCATGCAGGTGCTCGTCACCGGATCTTATCAATGACGACCCTGTTATGGCTGAGTATGACTTCGACAATCCAATTTATCAAGCCGATGAGGAAGGTGAAGAGGATTGCTAACTACCTGAAGAATTGACCAGACTGCTTAAACAGGAGGAGAAGATGATTCAGCCGCACGAAGAAGCTGTCGAAGTAATAAACCTGGGTACTGAAGAAGACAAGAAAGAAGTCAAGATCGGGGCTGCATTAGAAGAATCTGTCAAGACTCGTTTGATTACTATGCTTCGAGAGTATGTTGATGTCTTCGCATGGTCCTACCAAGATATGTCGGGTCTAGACACTGACATTGTGGTACACAGGTTGCCTCTCAGAGAAGATTGTCCTCCAGTGAAGCAGAAGTTGAGGCGCACACGTCCTGACATGGCAATTAAAATAAAAGAAGAAGTACAAAAACAATTTGATGCTGGCTTCTTGGCTGTGACCAGTTACCCTCTGTGGGTTGCCAACATTGTGCCGGTTCCCAAGAAAGACGGTAAAGTCAGGATATGTGTAGACTACAGGGATTTGAATAGGGCCAGCCCCAAAGATGACTTCCCTCTACCTCACATAGATGTGCTTGTCGATAATACTGCTCAGTTTTCTGTGTTCTCCTTCATGGACGGATTTTCCGACTATAATCAGATTAAGATGTCTCCCGATGACATGGAAAATACAACCTTCATCACACCTTGGGGCACCTTCTGTTACAAGGTCATGCCATTTGGTTTGAAGAATGCTGGAGCCAATTATCAACGGGCGATGGTGACGCTGTTTCACAACATGATCCATCATGAAATTGAGGTTTATGTTGATGATATGATAGCAAAATCCCAAACGGAGGAAGATCACTTGGTTAATCTAGAAAAGTTGTTCGACAAACTTCGGAAGTTCAGACTGAGGTTGAATCCAAATAAGTGTACCTTTGGGGTTTGTTTTGGCAAGCTACTCGGCTTCATTGTTAGTGAGCGAGGAATTGAGGTCGATCCAGCCAAAGTGAAAGCTATCCAAGAGATGCCTGAGCCGAAGACTGAAAAGCAAGTACATGGTTTCTTAGGGAGACTAAACTACATTGCATGGTTTATATCTCACCTAACGGCCATGTGTGAGCCCATCTTTAAGCTTCTAAGGAAGAATCAGGCCATTAAATGGAATGAAGACTGCCAGCAAGCCTTTGATCGAATCAAAGAATACCTGCTAGAACCTCCAATTCTTATGCCTCCAGTGCCAGGGAGACCTTTGATTATGTATCTTACCGTGCTTGAAGGATCGATGGGATGTGTGTTGGGTCAGCAAGACGAGTCTGGTCGAAAAGAGCACGCCATTTATTACCTTAGCAAAAAGTTTACCGATTGTGAGACGCGTTACTCACTACTCGAGAAAACTTATTGCGCTTTGGCATGGGCTGCTCGCCGACTAAGACAATACATGCTGACTCACATTACTCTCTTAATTTCCAAGATGGATTCTGTGAAATACATTTTTGAAAAGCCAGCTCTGACAGGAAGAGTAGCCCGGTGGCAGATGATACTAACAGAGTATGATATACATTACACTTTGCAAAAGGCAATCAAAGGAAGTGTGTTATCAGAATACTTGGCTCAGCAGCCAATCGATGATTATCAACCCATGAGGTTCGAGTTTCCAGATGAGGACATCATGTTCCTCTAGTCGAAAGACTATGAAGAACCACTTCCGAAGAAGGGGCCAGACCCTGAATCCAAATGGAAGTTGATATTTGACGGGGCTGTGAACATGAATGGAAGTGGAGTAGGTGCTGTTATCATCTCGCAAGAAGGGGTCCATACACCTTTAGCTGCTCGGTTGACCTTCGAATGCACTAACAATGAGGCAAAGTATGAAGCTTGTATCATGGGGATTGAAGAGGAAATTGATTTGCGAGTCAAAAACCTCGAGATCTTCGGAGATTCTGCTCTGGTGGTGAATCAAGTCAATGGCAAATGGATGGTTCATCAACCTCATTTGATTCCTTACAGAGATTATGTCAGGAGGCTTTTAACTTTCTTCACTAAAGTCAAATTGAATTATATTCCTCGAGATGAAAACCAATTCGCCGATGCTCTAGCAACTTTGTCGTCCATGATTAAAGTTTGTCAAGAGAATTTCGTGCCTCGAATTACGGTCTCCCGTCTTGAAAGACCCGCTTATGTCTTTGCAGTCGACGATGGTGAAGATAACAAGCCCTGGTATCATGATATCAAACAATTCCTGAAAGCGCAAGAATACCCGGCTGGGGCATCAAGTAAGGACAAGAAGACCCTTAGAAGACTGGCAGGAGGTTTCTTTTTGAATCAAGATGGCGTGTTGTACAAGCGAAACTTCGACATGGTGCTGATCAGATGCGCGGATAGACACGAAGCAGACCTATTGATGCAGGAGGTCCATGAAGGCTTCTTTGGTACCCATGCTGGAGGACATGCCATGGCCAAGAAATTGTTGAGATCGGGATACTATTGGATCACCATGGAATCCGATTGTTGTAAGTACTCCCGTAAATGCCACAAGTGTCAGATTTATGCCGATAAAGTTCATGTGCTTCCGAATCCGTTGAGTGTCATGTCTTCACCATGGCCGTTCGCTATGTGGGGCATTGATATGATTGGCAAGATCGAGCCGACAACTTCTAATGGTCATCGCTTCATCCTGGTTGCTATTGATTATTTCACGAAGTGGGTTGAAGCGACGTCTTACACCAATGTCACTAAACAAGTGGTGTCCCGGTTTATTAAAAGAGACATCATTTGCCGGTACGAAATTCCTGAAAGGATCATTACTGATAATGGTTCTAATTTCAACAACAAGATGATGGCTGATTTGTGTCGAGATTTCAAATTAGAGCATCACAACTCTTCTCCATATCGCCCGAAGATGAATGGCACCGTCGAGGCGGCCAATAAGAACATCAAGAAGATTGTGCATAAGATGGTTGTGACATAAAAAGACTTGCATGAGATGCTACCATTTGTGTTGCATGGGTACAGAACGTCAGTACGTATTTCAACATGGGCAACCCCGTTCTCACTGGTGTATGGTATGGAGGCAGTCCTACCAATTGAAGTGGAAATCCCCTCATTAAGGTTAATGATGGACATTAAGCTAGATGAAGCTGAGTGGCTCCGATCTAGATATAATCAGTTGAGCCTCATTGAAGAAAAACGTCTAGCAGCTGTATGTCATGGACAGTTGTATCAGCGACGGATGAAGCAAGCCTTTGACAAGAAGGTACGACCATAGAGGTACATGCCAGGTGATTTAGTGCTGAAAAGGATTCTTCCTCCTCTCAATGATCACAGGGGCAAGTGGACACCCAACTATGAAGGACCGTTCGTGGTTAAAAAGGTTTTCTTAGGTGGAGCTGATCGGAAAATAGCAAGTGTACTATTTTTACCGATGTAGTAATAGAAGGGATTAACCCTAAATATCGATCTCAAGGACTGCGTATTAAAATAAGTTCTTAGTGATTAATTTCAATTGGACAAAATTCATGGTTTAAAGGTTTGAGATTAACTTATATAAACTAAAGAGATTAAAACGTATATTTAAAGAAAATAATTTCACTAATATGAAAGTAATGCCAGGTATGGTGTATGATTCGCAATGCAATGACTCATAAGTTCCTTAATTTTAGAGATATGCTTTAGAACGTGTCTTTCCTAAGTTTATAATGTTTTTCCAAAATTCCTTTAAAGAAAAACCTTTGGTATTCTTCATTGACCGTGATTCCTCAATGGTCAAAGAAGAATATCAAGCAATAATTCTGACATAAAAAAGGTTCTCATAAAAATATCCCAATTCCTCAGTACTATTTTTCACGATAAAATTATGCAACAAGGTTAGGATGGTTGGTCAGACCAAATCCTAACCACGATCAATTATCTCATTTTCCAATAACGATAAAGCATTAAGGACGTTGCGATAAAATAAAGAAACGAAACTCAAAACATAATCCCAAATTGAAGAATTCAAAAAGTCATTACAAAAAGCAAATCAGGGACACCCCCTGGCATTGGGGGGGTTAGCCACTCATGTTCAAACTGGAAATAAAAACAGAGCAAGAAAATTGAGACATTACAATTAACGTTGGATTTGTCGGATCGTCAATTGCTTCCGCTCTTGATCAATCCTTCTTCTCCAGTGTTCGTTCTATCCCCAAAAATCCCCAAATCAAAAAGTAGTCTTCTCACAGTCATAATGGGCAAATATAAAACAGTCTTCAAAAAGCACCGCGAAATGTCCGGAATACCCTTGAAGCAGCAAAACATAAAATTCCCTCTGGTCTTCACAACACGGGCCGTGTTGTGCAACACGGGCACCCGTGTTGTGCCTCTGGTTCACCATAAACCAACTTTTCCACCAGCTGCCATGACACGGGCCATGTTGTACAACACGGGCGCCCGTGTCACAACTCTGACTTCTTCTTTTCTGAGCAAAATCTTTGTCTCTTTTGGTATTTACAACACGGGCCGTGTTGTACAACACTGGCACCCGTGTTGTGTCTCTGAACTCCCATTTTCTGTCGTTTTTTAAACGCTTGGACCATCTTTCGGACGCCTCGAACAACCGATTACATCTTTACCTGAAACACCACAAAGAAAACAACCACATAACCCATTCCACTGATAAACACAAAGTAAAACGATAAACACTAACTTGCACGCAATAATGAGAAAACTAAGACAAAACATGAACTAGACACTACAAACAAATCAAATTAGACTCAAAAGACACTGAAAACCGGCTTGAATATTACCACTAAATATCACTGATCAGGAGCCTTGATGCTGACAACCATGGACGGAGAAGACTTCCAATCCCCTGTTAACGCAGACGCAGTAAGAAAATACTTCGTGTAAAAAAGGACCCGCTGGATAAAAAACAGAATAAAGATCCAGGCAAAAATGGGCATCCCGGCGAGCCAAAAACAAAATAAAAGGCTCGGGCAAAAGTTAGGGAAATCTTGAAAAAAAATGTACACCCGCTAAGTTGAAAAGCCACATCGGACAACTCAGGCAAAAAAGGGTATCCCGGTGGATTGAAAACCTGAAAAGGCGATCCACGCAAAAGAGGGATTAACACGAACGACTGCGATCTGCGAGATCTGTAACCTATACGCAGTTGAGGCTATCCTAAAGGTTGAAGATCAGTTCAATTACTTTTTCACAAGAGGCAGAGCGAGCGGAGCGTCTTGAAGATATACGAGTCATAACTGGGTTGAGACTTGATGAGATCCACTTCTCACATTGCCAATAGGATAGTTTGTTTTCCTTTTTGGCTGTTTCCTCTTTCCAGGGAACTTCTTCCTTTGTATTGCCTACTCATGGCCATTTTTCCGAATCAATAAAAATTCCACTTCAGTCAATTTATGACTATTTTGCTTCTTGTTTTTGCTTTTTCATCTAGCATTGATTGATTGCGAAAATGTCCAGCAAATTGTAATTTACATGGAAATTTTCCATATTTTCTCATCGGGTTTCTTTTTCACTCGCATCCTATATACTTTCTCATAATTCACTTGTAACACACAACAGGTTAACTCAGGGGTGTTTTTTCAGATAACACATAGCTATAATCTTCAAGCCGACACTACGATACTATTAAAAATAAACAAAAGATTAACATAAAACAAACGAAAACATAAAAACTAAACCCCCCCACACTTGAACTCAACAGTGTCCTCACTGTTGAAGAACCAATGTCGGAGGGGACTCACAACTATCACTCTTCGGGAGGAAATCCATGAAGCTTCATCTGCTGCATCCATGCATGCAGCTCATCGATTAGGTCCCCTTGTCGGGTCTGCTCTCTGATCATTTCGTCCCACTGGTCCTTGGACACATTCCACTGACCGGTTGCTTGGTTAGATGAACCACCAGCAGTTTGCACCGGGACCTCTTCAGCTTGGTTCCCTGCATCCTCCTCATCTGAAAAATATTCATCAAACTGATCGGAACCACCTAGCATAGGGTCCTCATACAGCCAGTTAGCTCTATTATCTATAGTAATCATATTAGGCGCAGGCAACGAAATCAAATGCTTGTTACGAGACATCACAGCATAATAATTATGAGCGGTTTTAATCATACCTTGGTTGATCAATGTTTCAAGATCAATTTTGGTCTTACCTGCCACTGCGGGCACTTCAAGCAACCTCTCATCATACCCAAGATGCTGAGCAATCTGTGTAATCATCCGTCCAACAGAAATCTCACCCGAGGCAGCATTGGCTACCCGCTTCAGGTGGTCTGCTGCGAAGGCCGCAACATTAATCAGCTCATTATTTGCCATTCCATACAGGAAGTATAACTCTCGCAGAGTTGCGACTCCTGTGCTATCGCCTCGGCAGAAAAGGGTATAAGCTAACCCTTTTTGAGCGTACCGGAAGGACGGGTTATGGATGCATGAGGCTTTTGCAGCAGACGCGGCATACTCGGTATTGCCGGTGATATCCTTCCAGAATGATCCTGCGTAGAATGTACTCGGCGGTGCACCAGGTCCATAAACTGGGAGATCTAAAATCTTCCCCAGATCAGCCACCGACATCACATGATCATTGTCAAATAGGCGGAACTTCAAAGTACCGAAGTACTCAGTGTCGGATCCGGTCCAGGTATGCTTGAGCTGAAACTGTAAAGAACTCAAAAATTCCAAGGTTATGCGCTCAAAAGTTGGCGCTTCATATTGCATAAAATTTAACATCCCGATACTGTGAAACATTCTATGGACTTCAAATTTGAGCCCTAGATTTTCAAGAGTTTCGTTGCACATGTACCGGGCCGGTATCAACTTACGCCTTACCAACTTTGCATACTTGGCTTGATGCTCCGGGTCCTCGAACAAAATGCCATGAGCATTCGGCATCCGGTGTGCTCTCTTGCGAGGACGAGAAGATTCAGCAACATTCTTACCGGTCTCCCTTCGAGGAGGCATTGTTCCAACCTGCACAAATGAAGCACACGAAAAAAAATTGAAAGATTAGAGAAATCGGTCACCGTAGAAGTGACAAGAAAGTGATGGGGAACAATTTTCGTGAACGGAGTAGTATGTTTCGGTGAGTGGGTGCTTGAGAAAATGGAGGTTGTGTGAAGTATAAAAATGGTGTTAGGGTTTTTGAGAGAGAAATGAGGTTGGAGAAGATGAAGGAAAAGTGATAATTGCTAGGTTAATGAGCACTTAATTAAAAATTATGAAAATAAACACGTGGGGCCCACAGAATAAAGTTGGGAAACTAAAAAAATTTGAATTTTCAGATTCCCGCATGAGCAACACGGGCCGTGTTGCGCAACACGGGCACCCGTGTTGCACCCCTGGATGTTCCAATTTGACAACTCCAAAAATACTCTCCTACAGCACTTGCAACACGGGCCATGTTGCACAACACGGGCGGCCGTGTTGCATCCCTGGTTTCCTTCTCAAAATGCCTTGAACCAAACACATCTCCAGACATTGCAACACGGGCCGTGTTGCATCCCTGGAATCCCTCAAATCTTCACAAAAAAACACATCTTTCTGTACCATGCAACACGGGCCGTGTTGTTCAACACGGGCACCCGTGTTGCACCTCTGATTTTCAGTTTTCCTTGCTTTTCTGATCTTCCTACCCCGACTTCAAACCTCATTCATTCCTTATTATAATCAGTGATAAACAAAACCTACAAAACAGAAACAAACAAAAGTAAGAATGAAAAACTCGTGGGTTGCCTCCCACGTAGCGCTGCGTTTAACGTCGCATGGCTCGACGGTCCGTCGTACTACTGAGTAAGACGAGTGACATGCACATCACCAGTGGTCTGGCCTTTGAAATAATGCTTTAATCTCTGCCCGTTCACTTTGAAAATATCTCCGTTGGTCTGATTTTTAATCTCAACAGCTCCGTGAGGAAATACCTTGTGAACAACAAAAGGTCCCGACCATTTAGACCTTAATTTTCCTGGGAATAGCTTCAGCCTTGAATTGTACAGAAGGACCATTTGTCCTTCCCAAAACTCTTTTCTTTGAATCCTTTTATCATGCGATTTTTTCGTTTGCTCTTTGTAGACCTTGGCATTCTCATACGCCCGATTCCTGAATTCTTCTAACTCATGAAGTTGAAGAATCCTCGAACTTCCAGCTTTTGACAAATCCATATTAAGATACTTAGATGCCCAAAAAGCTTTATGTTCAAGTTCCAAGGGTAAGTGACATGCCTTTCCGTAAACCAGTTGATATGGTGACATACCGATAGGTGTTTTGAAAGCCGTTCGGTACGCCCATAAAGCGTCATCCAACTTAATAGACCAATCCTTCCTGGATGAATTCACTGTCTTTTCCAAGATTTGTTTCAGTTGTCTATTGGATACCTCAACTTGGCCGCTCGTTTGGGGGTGGTATGGAGTAGCTATCCGATGTTTAACATTGTACTTTTGCAGCAGCTTCTCCATAAGGTGATTCAAGAAATGTGTCCCTTCGTCGCTTATTAATGCTCTCGGGACACCGAACCTTGCGAAGATGTTCTCTTTTAGGAATCTTACCACAACCTTAGCATCATTGGTGGGTAATGCAACAGCTTCCACCCATTTGGACACATAATCCACAGCCACCAAAATATAGTTTTTTCCGAACGACGGTGGAAACGGCCCCATGAAGTCTATCCCCCATACATCAAATAACTCAACCTCGAGCATAGAGTTTTGGGGCATCTGGTTTCTTTTTGATATATTCCCAGTCCTCTGACATCTGTCACACTCCTTCACTACCTCTTGCGCATCCTTAAATAAAGATGGCCAATAAAGTCCTGATTGTAGGACTTTAGCAGCTGTTCGATCACCACTGAAATGTCCCCCATACTCAGAGTCGTGACATGCTTTCAGCACATCTTTTTGTTCTTCTTCAGGTACACATCTTCTCACAAGGCCGTCAACCCCTCTTTTGTAGAGAAACGGATCATCCCATAAATAAAACCTGCAGTCATGAACAAACTTTTTTTTCTTGTTAGAATCAAAATCGTCAGGTATAATACCGCCAACGAGATAGTTTGCATAATCTGCAAACCAAGGCACCCCTATAACAGCTAGGATGTGTTCGTCAGCAAACTCATCCTTTATAGGGCGTTGCTCTTCCGTCTCCTCAATTGGTGACATTCGAGAAAGATGATCTGCAACAGTGTTTTCACACCCTTTCTTGTCACGGATCTCCACATCAAATTCCTGGAGGAGTAAAATCCACCTCAACAACCTGGGCTTTGAATCCTGCTTAGCAAAAAGATATTTCAAAGCAGCATGGTCAGTATAAACAATCACTTTTGAACCCAACAGATATTGCCTGAATTTATCGAAGGCATAAACAACTGCTAACAACTCCTTCTCAGTAGTTGCATAGTTTATCTGTGCAGGGTTCAAAACATGACTAGCATAGTAAATCACATGAAGCAATTTTCCTCTCCGCTGTCCAAGAACAGCCCCCACCGCAATGTCACTAGCATCGCACATAATCTCAAAGGGTAGGGACCAATCAGGGGCGATAACAATAGGTGCAGACACTAATTCTTTTTTTAGTGTTTCAAAAGCGTCGCTGCATTCCTTATTGAAAACAAAAGCCTTATCTTTAAACAACAGAGTAGTTAAAGGTTTGGCTATCTTCGAGAAATCTCTTATGAACCTGCGGTAAAATCCCGCATGTCCCAAAAAACTTCTTATGCCCTTTTCGTTGATTGGCGGAGGTAACTTAGAGATCACTTCCACTTTGGCTTGATCAACTTCGATCCCTTTTTGTGAGATCTTGTGACCAAGAACAATGCCTTCTCGCACCATGAAATGGCATTTTTCCCAGTTCAATATTAAATTGCTTTCTTGACATCGCTGCAAAACAAGTGAAAGGTTAGATAAACAATGATCAAATGAGGATCCGAACACGGAAAAATCGTCCATGAACACCTCCATGTGTTTTTCTAGCATATCCGCAAAAATGGATGTCATGCATCTTTGGAATGTAGCGGGGGCATTACATAGCCCAAATGGCATCCTTCTATAAGCAAAAATGCCATAGGGGCATGTAAACGCCGTTTTCTCTTGGTCTTCCAGTGCAACAGCAATTTGATTGTACCCGGAATAGCCATCAAGAAAACAATAATAATCATGTCCCGCTAGTCTTTCCAGCATTTGGTCAATGAATGGCAACGGAAAATGGTCCTTTCTCGTAGCCAAATTCAATCTTCTATAATCAATGCACACTCTCCACCCAGTAACGGTTCTAGTAGGAATCAACTCATTTTTTTCATTTGTTATAACAGTTGTTCCCCCCTTTTTGGGCACCACATGCACCGGACTCACCCAAGCACTATCGGATATAGGATAAATTAATCCCGCATCCAATAGCTTAACAACTTCTTTTCGCACTACTTCCTTCATCACCGGATTCAATCTCCTTTGTGGTTGCACAACCGGTTTGTGATCTTCTTCCATCAGTATTTTATGCATACACACCGTGGGACTTATACCCTTTAGGTCTTCAATCTTCCACCCAATTGCTCCCTTGAATTTTTTAAGAACTTCAATTAACTTGCCTTCTTGCATGTCTTTCAAATTAGCGCTAATAATAGCGGGACATTTTTCTTCCGTGTCAAGAAAGACATATTTGAGATTCTCGGGAAGTTGCTTCAATTCGGATATTTTTGGCTTGTCTTTGCCTTCATCAACCGTTATAGGCTGTCGCAACTCTTCCCACCAGTGCATTCTAACTCTTTTAAAGATAGGTTGAGTTTCAAGCATCGCAACCACTTCCATATCATTATCTCCAACTTCCTTATCACCTTCAAAAATGGACATACTCAACACCCTCTCTAAAGGTAACTTGGACACACTTTCTAAATGCTCACTAGCTTCCATTTGTTCTAACACTTGTATGTTACTACTAGTGCCCACATCATCTTTATACTTTAAAGTTTTCCTAACATCAATTTTTAACTCTTCATCATACACCTTCAACGTTAGTGTTCCACCTTCCATGTCTATCATTACTCTCCCGGTTTCTAGGAAAGGTCTTCCCAAAATCAAGGGAATTTCTTCATCTTCTGGCATTTCAAGGATCACAAAGTCAACTGGGAACACAAATTTGTCCACTCTAACCAAGACATCATGGACAACTCCATACGGTCGCTTCACAGAATGGTCCGCGAATTGGAGAGTCATCCTAGTGTCTTGTACAACACCAATACCCAACTTTTTGTAGATAGATAAAGGCATTAAACTGATGCTCGCTCCCAAGTCAATGAGAGCTCTCTTGAACGATCGGTCACCAATAGTGCAAGGAATGGTGACAGCTCCTCTATCTTTTTTCTTCACCGGAATCTTTAGTCCCTGCAAAATAGCACTACAAGTTTCGGTTAGAATAATAGGTTCAGCTCCCATAGTCCTTTTTTTAGCAATTATATCTTTCATGAACTTGGCATAAGTGGGCATTTGTTCAAGAGCTTCAAGCAATGGGATATTCAATTCCAGCTTTTTGAACAAGTCAAGAAATTTCTCAAAATTCTTCTCTTGCTGCCCTTTCTTCTTGTTTCTTGTAGGATACGGAAGTTTGACCACCGGTTTTGGTTCAACCGCTTTTTCTTTGATGACCGGTGTTGGGGTAACTTCTTTTTCGTTGTCAACTTCTTCATTTTCTTTGATTTCAAGCTCAACCTCAATCAATTGACTTTCAACTTCAGAATTTTCTTGAACCTCTTCACTAACTTTACCTCTTCGCGTTGTGACTGCATTTACTTTGTGATTATCTCTAGGATTTGTTACAGTAGAACTAGGAAGAGTCCCAGGAGTTTGTGGAATAGCAAGGTGTTGAGCAATTTGGCTCATTTGCACCTCAAGATTCTTTATAGAGGCTCCAGTGTTCTTGAAATTACTTCTTGTTTCTTCTTGAAATTGACAATTGTGAGCTGCCATCTTTTCAATGGCAATCTCCCAATCAGCTTTTCTTGACACTGGAGGCTGATAAGGTTGTTGCTGGGGCTGATACTGTTGTTGGCCTTGAACCGGTTTTTGGATGTTCCCTTGATGATCTTTCCAAGAGAAATTTGGGTGATTTTTCCACCCCGGATTATATGTGTTGGCATAAGGATTGTTCTGCCTCAACATATTAATCTGCTCAACCTGCTCTTGAGTTGCCAAACAGTGCATGGCAAAGTGAGGACCACAACATATCTCGCAGATCACCGCTTGAACGGGTTCAACCTGAGCAACTGTGTGAGTTCCCAGATTCATCTTCTTTAACCTTCTTTCAACTTCTGCGGCAATTTGATCTTCCATTTTTACAACCTGTTCTGTCAGCTTAAGATCGATTTTCCCGTCTGGTTGACTCACGGTGCGATCATATAACTCAAGGTGTTCATTGGCAGCAATAGCTTCTATGATTCTTTTAATACCTGTGGCTGTTGAAAAGTTTGTTGAGCCACCTGCAGCAGTATCAATAAGTTGCTTTGTCTTGAGTCGCAACCCATTCACAAAGTTTTGCATTTGCTCTGTTGCGTCCATGTTATGAGTAGGACACGAAGTCAAACACCTTTTGAATCTTTTATAAGCATCTCCAAGTGATTCACCCTCTTTTTGTTTAAAATTGACTATATCATATCTTTTCCGGATGAACACTGAAGCAGGAAAGTATTCGTTTAGGAAAGTTGTTTCCATCTCTTGCCAGGTTGTGATACTTGCTGCGGGAAGAGAATAGAACCACTCTTCAGCATCGTCAGTAAGTGTGAATGGAAACATCACCAGTCGTTTTGCCTCCTCTGAATGACCTTCGATCTTCAAAGAAGTGGTAGTAGTAAGAAATCTCTGTAGATGCTTATTTGCATCCTCATTAATTCTTCCGGAGAAAGGCTTGCTCTCTAACTGGCGGATAGTAGATGGATGCAACTGGAAGTGTGCTACATTCACCGGTTGATTAACAATCGTCATCCTGTTAGGTTGAGCATTTGCCCCTCCGTAATCACCTAAGAGCCTCTCTGCAGCAGGTTGATTTCCTGCCATATCGTTGAATTCAGGGTCAGTTTCTCTGTTTGAATCAGAGGCACTGTGCTCCGAGTGAACGGAAATATAGTCCTCAGTTTCCTGATACGGGACACTTGAACCAGTCTTAGCCAGACTATCAATTCTTGCCTTGCGGCGTCTCTCGTGCAAAGCTCTTTCTGGTTCTGTGTCAAAAGAAAATTTAGCTGAGGCCTGACCTCGCATAAACAGTTAGACACGAGTTAGAAAACAAAATTTCAATAACACTAAAATGATATACAGAGAGTAAAGTAAAATTTTAGTCGCAGAGCAACAAAATTCCAATTGATATAACACAAACAACTTAATTCTTTGGCAGTCCCCGGCAACGGTGCCAAAAACTTGATCGGAAAATAGCAAGTGTACTATTTTTACCGATGTAGTAATAGAAGGGATTAACCCCAAATATCGATCTCAAGGACTGCGTATTAAAATAAGTTCTTAGTGATTAATTTCAATTGGACAAAATTCATGGTTTAAAGGTTTGAGATTAACTTATATAAACTAAAGAGATTAAAACGTATATTTAAAGAAAATAATTTCACTAATATGAAAGTAATGCCAGGTATGGTGTATGATTCGCAATGCAATGACTCATAAGTTCCTTAATTTTAGAGATATGCTTTAGAACGTGTATTTCCTAAGTTTATAATGTTTTTCCAAAATTCCTTTAAAGAAAAACCTTTGGTATTCTTCATTGACCGTGATTCCTCAATGGTCAAAGAAGAATATCAAGCAATAATTCTGACATAAAAAAGGTTCTCATAAAAATATCCCAATTCCTCAGTACTATTTTTTACGATAAAATTATGCAACAAGGTTAGGATGGTTGGTCAGACCAAATCCTAACCACGATCAATTATCTCATTTTCCAATAACGATAAAGCATTAAGGACGTTGCGATAAAATAAAGAAACGAAACTCAAAACATAATCCCAAATTGAAGAATTCAAAAAGTCATTACAAAAAGCAAATCAGGGACACCCCCTGGCATTGGGGGGGTTAGCCACTCATGTTCAAACTGGAAATAAAAACAGAGCAAGAAAATTGAGACATTGCAATTAACGTTGGATTTGTCGGATCGTCAATTGCTTCCGCTCTTGATCAATCCTTCTTCTCCAGTGTTCGTTCTATCCCCAAAAATCCCCAAATCAAAAAGTAGTCTTCTCACAGTCATAATGGGCAAATATAAACCAGTCTTCAAAAAGCACCGCGAAATGTCCGGAATACCCTTGAAGCAGCAAAACATAAAATTCCCTCTGGTCTTCACAACACGGGCCGTGTTGTGCAACACGGGCACCCGTGTTGTGCCTCTGGATCACCATAAACCAACTTTTCCACCAGCTGCCATGACACGGGCCGTGTTGTACAACACGGGCGCCCGTGTCACAACTCTGACTTCTTCTTTTCTGAGCAAAATCTTTGTCTCTTCTGGTATTTACAACACGGGCCGTGTTGTACAACACTGGCACCCGTGTTGTGTCTCTGAACTCCCATTTTCTGTCGTTTTTTAAACGCTTGGACCATCTTTCGGACGCCTCGAACAACCGATTACATCTTTACCTGAAACACCACAAAGAAAACAACCACATAACCCATTCCACTGATAAACACAAAGTAAAACGATAAACACTAACTTGCACGCAATAATGAGAAAACTAAGACAAAACATGAAGTAGACACTACAAACAAATCAAATTAGACTCAAAAGACAGTGAAAACCGGCTTGAATATTACCACTAAATATCACTGATCAGGAGCCTTGATGCTGACAACCATGGACGGAGAAGACTTCCAATCCCCTGTTAACGCAGACGCAGTAAGTAAATACTTTGTGTAAAAAAGGACCCGCTGGATAAAAAACAGAATAAAGATCCAGGCAAAAATGGGCATCCCGGCGAGCCAAAAACAAAATAAAAGGCTCGGGCAAAAGTTAGGGAAATCTTGAAAAAAAATGTACACCCGCTAAGTTGAAAAGCCACATCGGACAACTCAGGCAAAAAAGGGTATCCCGGTGGATTGAAAACCTGAAAAGGCGATCCACGCAAAAGAGGGATTAACACGAACGACTGCGATCTGCGAGATCCGTAACCTATACGCAGTTGAGGCTATCCTAAAGGTTGAAGATCAGTTCAATTACTTTTTCTCAAGAGGCAGAGCGAGCGGAGCGTCTTGAAGATATACGAGTCATAACCGGGTTGAGACTTGATGAGATCCACTTCTCACATTGCCAATAGGATAGTTTGTTTTCCTTTTTGGCTGTTTCCTCTTTCCAGGGAACTGCTTCCTTTGTATTGCCTACTCATGGCCATTTTTCCGAATCAATAAAAATTCCACTTCAGTCAATTTATGACTATTTTGCTTCTTGTTTTTGCTTTTTCATCTAGCATTGATTGATTGCGAAAATGTCCAGCAAATTGTGATTTACATGGCGTTGTGAACATTTGAATGCTTTCTAACTCATGCAGGAGGACAGAAACATTTAATACAACTCTAAAAGGGTGTCGAGATACCCAGATCATGATTCATACTACGAGCCTGGGGCAGGCAGGTCCTAAACTAACTCTCCATGTTGCAAGTACTATCGATTGTGTTCATGCAGGTATAGGTACTGGTGTTACTAACAGAGCTAAAATCAAATTCCCAGGAGGAGCATTTCTTTATGGTTGAACATGAGCAGGTGTCTCCCAGGGTGTCTCCTATCATCCCCAGTAAAGTGGAAGTTGAATTTTCTCCCAGCAAGGTAGCAGAAGGTGGGTGTCATCCCCAAGCAAAAGTTTCCCTTTAGGTAGGAGCAATTCTCAACAGTATAAGGGGTGTCTTTCCTCCCCAGCAGTTGCTTCCTCAACAATATCATGCCTTTGGTTCCCAGCCAAGTCAGGAGGTTCTCACTTCCCCATCAGAGTTCAAGAAGGGTTTATCTCCAGCAGGGTCTTGGCGCTCTAATCTCAAAGTCCAATTTATTTTTGGCAATGGCGGCTGTTTAGAGCCGGTGAATCATTGACAACTTACCCCGCAGAGTTGTCCTTTCCTCATCAGGATGGATTAAGATCAGTGCAGTGATCATCAGTTCTCCCTAGTCGAGCCATTTGGGATACTTGCAGTCTCCTTATCAAGAGATCTTTTTGCATTTGCATATGCATAATCATCATTACATTTGCATCCTCCAAAGCGTAGCATTTCCATCATCATGGAGCATTACGCCATAAATCCAACATGTGCATGCCAGCATGGGCCATCTTTGAGGTGTTGCAGTCAACCTATAGCATCATTTTCAACCTGAAGTATTCCCCGCAGAAGATACTTATGCCATTTTCCAAACATCTTGGTCCTTCCAAGTCAATGTTGTTTTCACTCCGTGGCTTGGTCCTGCCCAACAGTCGCGTACTTGTTTTCTTCTCCGTGGTTTGGTCCTGCCCAGCAGTCGCGTACTTGTTTTCTTCTTCGTGGCTTGGTCCTGCCCAGCAGTCGCGTGTGTTTTCTTTATGGCTTGGTCCTGCCCAGTAGTCATATTGATTTGAGTTCCATTCCGCTAATGGTCTCGTTAAAGTCCTGTTTCGCTAACAAGCATCCTCCGTGGCTTGGTCCTGCCCAGCAGTCGCGTGTGTTTTCTTTATGGCTTGGTCTTGCCCAACAGTCATATTGATTTGAGTTCCATTCCGCTAATGGTCTCGTTAAAGTCCTGTTTCGCTAACAGGCATCCTCCGTGGCTTGGTCCTGCCCAGCAGTCGCGTGTGTTTTCTTTATGGCTTGGTCCTGCCCAGCAGTCATATTGATTTGAGTTCCATTCCGCTAATGGTCTCGTTAAAGTTCTGTTTCGCTAACAGGTATCCTCCGTGGCTTGGTCCTGCCCAGCATTCGCGTGTGTTTTCTTTATGGCTTGGTCCTGCCTGGCAGTCATATTGATTTGAGTTCCATTCCGCTAATGGTCTCGTTAAAGTCCTGTTTCGCTAACAAGCACCTTCCGTGGCTTGGTCCTGCCCAGCAGTCGCGTGTGTTTTCTTTATGGCTTGGTCCTGCCTAGCAGTCATATTGATTTGAGTTCCATTCCGCTAATGGTCTCGTTAAAGTCCTGTTTCGCTAACAGACACCTTCCGTGGCTTGGTCTTGCCCAGTAGTCGCGTGTGTTTTCTTTATGGCTTGGTCCTGCCTAGCTGTCATATTGATTTGAGTTCCATTCCGCTAATGGTCTCGTTAAAGTCCTGTTTCGCTAACAGGCACCTTCTGTGGCTTGGTCCTGCCCAGCAGTCGCGTGTGTTTTCTTTATGGCTTGGTCCTGCCCAGCAGTCATATTGATTTGAGTTTCTGTTTCGCTAATGGTTTCGTTAAGCCCTGTTTTACTAACAGGCATCTTCCGTGGCTTGGTCCTGCCCAACAGTCACGTGGTTTTATTTGTGACTTGGTCCTGCCCAGCAGTCACATTGATGAGTTTCTGTTTTGTTGATGGTTTCGTTAAGCCCTGTTTCGCCAACAGGCACCCTCGTTGTGGCTTTGATTCGCTCAGTAGTTGCAGTGATTGCATTGATTCTATTCCACCTGGTTCTATCTCCGCTACCTATTTAGAGGTCAAAACAAAAAGGATATAAATAAATAAATGGTCAGATGGCATTTCTACTATCCTGAGTTCAAATTTCCAGGTTTTATTCGAGTATTCAATCACTACACACCTTGAACGTCTAAAAGCTGTTGCAATTATTCGTTCAGGCTTGCAGATGATTGAATAGGGGCAACTATAATACCTCGAAATTTTCCCTCATTCTTTTTTACCAATGACTGGCTCACTTCGCATTCATCTGCATGTCTCCATTAGGTCATAGCATCATAATCATGCATTTCATGGATCCTTAAGCCATGTGATCAAAGATTTTTATTGTAACTTGAATTCTCATATTCATAGGTGATCTATCTGGCTATTAAGCTCAAGATGAGGCAAGTGTTAAGTTCACATCATCGAAAGCATTTTCCTATTCAGAGGGTCATCAAACTCCAAGGTCTTCCTTATTTAGAGGATTATTCGAAGGTGTCATATCAGGAGGTTATTGTCGTGAATTAAAAGATCGCATGAGAAAAGTATATTGATGTTCTTGGTGCAAGAGATCGGATTCTGGATGCGTATTAGTATTCTTGGGGCAAGGATTTGTTCCAAATTGGAGATGGAAGGTCCAATTGTCCGAAACCATATTCAATTTTCAAAGCCAATGACCATCTTCATTCCCTAAACTTGTGCAAAATCCAAACACATATTCAAATTCCTTTCGTTTCCAGAGTCCATGTTCGAAATTATGTCTGAAGTTCCTATATCATGTAGTCTAAACCATTTCATAGTCCATTTTACCATTCCATATTCTTACTTTTGAGCATCATTAACCATTTCTTTTTGGTACCATAAGACCATATTATTAAGCCCATCTTAAGTTCAAGTCCATGTTCCCATAAAATCCATTTCTAATACCTTTTTATGTCCAACCAATATTCTTTTTGAATTCTATTCCATATTTTAGGTCCATTAACCAATTCCATTGTTAATCCATGTCAAGTCAATGGTTTTCATTTCTCCAAACCATCCTTTTATTATCTTTTTTTTAAGTCCTAATTAAACCCATAAACTCTTTCCTTAATCCATTCTTAATACATCTTTTAGAAATTCCTCCAATTACCCATTATCATATCTAATTCCAAAGTTCTTCTTAAAAATATTTTCCAACCATTAGGCTCAATCTAACTCAAGTCAAGTCAAAATTGACATTCATGTTGAATCTTGATTTATTATCATGTGAAAGCAGCATCACAATAGAATAGTGTTAAAGCTTTTGAGTAAAAGTCAACCAAACTCTTATGCTCAATTTTCATTCACAATTGCCTTTGGTAAAAATAAAATCAGTACATAGAAATTTCATATGGGTCCCTGGCTCGCCATTTCTTTAGTTGCCATGTTTAATACAAAAGCTCATATAAGGAAAATCTATAACAGAATGACAGAAACTTGGATATCGGAAAATCGGTAAAAAATTAATAATTAAATTATAACATAAAATCCAATAACAAAAATTGGTTAATAGAATCAGTTACAGTTACATAGAGGGATGACAAAAAATAAGGAGGATTACAAGGGAAACAGTTACAAGAACAATTCAATTACAGGAAAAATGGACAGAAAAAACTGAGCAAATCTTGATGAGCTTCTTCACTCTCCAATCTCCGATCTGCATAATCTTCTCCATTCTACAACCTCGCATCATTATCATCATCATCAACAATTATTATCACCGAACCTAGGATTCTAGGTTTCACTAACATAGCAAGAATTCAGTAATTATTCTATAACAAGCACACACAGAAAAACTCAGAAGAAGTTCAGAAGAAAAAAAATCGATACAAAGACGCTTCTGCAATTTTCTTCAACCAATCCGCAATCTTCATCATCAAGTCATGGTATCACCAACATTATCTTTAACCTTCGTTAATCTCGCTGCAATTCAAGAACAAAAAAAAAACACCAGAACAATAATAAATCCGCAGAGCAATCCCAGCCAAAAGAAGATCAAGAAAATACCAGAAAACCGAATCACTTTCACTTCCTGGATATCGAAATTCACAGAAAAACTTCAACCTTCATCAATCTTAAATCACTTTCCTTTAATCTCAACCCTCCATCTGCATTTCACATTGATAAAGCAGAACCAAAATCAAGTGAACCTTTAGAAGGAAAAAGTAGAGGATTATAACTCAAATCAGTTGCAAATACATAACAGAATTCTAACTGAAATCCAACAAACTTTTAACAAAAATCCTTCTAGAAAGTTCACCTGGAAAATCTTCACCAGGATTGACTCAGCTCTATAAATCAGTAACGTTTTCACCATTTTCCTTTTTTTCACAAATTCACAAATCCTCTTTCCAAATCCTTCTTCCTCTTCTCCCTTCTGATTCTGAGTTTTCTTCCTCCACCATTTTTTCAATTCTTGCATCTCCTGCATAACCTCATCATCTTCATCATTCTTCTCAACCCTCTGCAACTTCATTCAGTGCCATTAGTCCCCCATTTCCTTCAACTTCTTCCCCATCTCTAAGGCTTCATCCTTGAGCCATTCTTCTTCACCATTTTCGATCACTCTTCACCAATCTCGAACATCCTTCATATTCGGATTCGCATTGAATCTCCATCGATGCAATATGCAGCCTGTGTCCGTTCTCGGATTCAAGAATCACCAACAACAAAGATTTTGAGACCTGCAAAAAAGTGAAGCGATTCAAAGCGGAATCATACTCAAAGAGTCAGTGAAATGGAGCTTACCAAGAGTGCTTCAGTTTCGTTAAAGATTCGCGAGTCCGTTGTCAACCTCGCGTCTGTCTTGAATCCATCATCTTCTTCGCGTCATCCGTTGTGGCTTCGGTGTTTCAGCGATTAACAAGGTACGAACATCTGAAATGAGGTTTCGAGTTTGATTTGTTTGAATAGTTCGTCAAAGCTTCGAACTCGGTTCGGTAGATAAGCTGGTTAGGTTTAGAAGGGGATTTAGTTGGTTTAAGGAGAAGATGTGAATGGTGACGTCGACAGCGGGAACGAAGAAGATGAGCGTGGTGTGGTTTCAATCGATGAATAAGATGAAGGAGGTTAGGTTAGGTTAGGTTCGGAAAACGAAGAAGATGAGCGTGGTTTTGTTTCAATCGGAGAAGAGGAAGAGGGATTCGGAAGAAGAGGGCTAGGGTATGAGCGGCGGCGGCATGGGAGAAGAAGAAAGGATTTAGGTTTTTAGGTTTTTTTGCATTTTTTGATTTGTGTTATTATGAATCCGTTCTTTAATTTGAATAATATAAACAATTAATGTTCACCAATATAGTTAAATCCTCATTTAATCTCATTTAAGTTAATCTTTCCATTTCCCTTGTTTACCGTTAGAAGAGGAAGGGATTAGTGGGGTTCTTTCGGCCACACCGACGGTGACACGTGTCACTGTCTGGTTGGTTGTGTCTGCGGCTGATCCTGTGGGGATTGTCCACCATAAGTCATCGTGTGCCTGCACTTGTAAAATGCATGATATGAATACTAGTGTGAAACCCTAGATCTAATGGTCTAGATAGAGTCAACAAAAGTTGACTGAAGGTCCACCATATACCCCCATAGAATTCCTGCGAATTGGGCCTAGGGATTTTGCTGTTAGCACCACCATTCTAAGCCCAGTAAGAAAACAGCTATGGAAAAAATACTGAATGCACCCCTCCCTCATAAATCCTGTGTATTGGGCCCTCAGCATTGCTATTCAAACCACCCTTTTAAGCCCAATAAGAAAAACAGTCACAAAAAAATGCTTTCTGCACCCTAGGCTTTTCCAGCGCTAGTGGGACTTCACCCTCTGCTATTCTCACCCCTCTTTTAAGCCCATTAATAAAAAACAACTAAAAATAATACTTCCTGAACCCCCCAGCTTATTTCTTTAGAATTTAATTTTGTGCTTTAACATAGTTTCAAATAATTCATTAAAAAATAGTAAAAAGCATTAAAAAATTCTACAAAAATTAAGTAGATTGTTAATTCATTTTAGAAATGTTTGGCATTTTATTTTTCTGAATTTACATTATTTTTGAATTAATTCTGATTTTTTCATGTAATTAGCATTTTATTGAATTTTGTTAACTGTACCTTTTATTTGTTCATTTTATTTTTTAGCCTTCCAGTAACATTTTTGGCACACTCTTTTTGCCATAGTTAAGGGACTCATAATAGGACTTAGCATAATTTTAGTAGATTTTTTAGGCTATTTTATCCCATGTTTTAGTAGCTTAATCCTTAGAAAATAATGGTTAATCATTAGGTAGAATTAAATGATTTTTAGACATAGCAAACTTCTGATTTTTTAGGATTTTTTTTAACACAATATTATAGGTAGTTTTAGGACCCTATAGAATTAATCCCATAATTTTTCCAGAACCTTTACTATTTTTAGGGTATTAATCTTTAGGCTTTGTTACATGTAAATTCCCATTAGTTTAGGCTAGAATATTAGGATTTCATAAAAAATAGTTTTAATTAGATTTAATCTTAGGGTTTAATATTGATTTAGACTAGCTTAGTTTCTGATTTTTAGAATGAAAATATTAGGTAATGCTTTAGTTTTAGGACTTAGGCTTAGGATTCATAATAAATTGAGCTTAGAATAAATTTAGGGCTATTTTAGGTTTATACCTTTAAATGTTTTGTTTTAGAATTTTATTCTTATATCCAATTTTAATGCTTTGTTATATTGATTGATATTTCACTTGTATAGGTTCCCCTCTTGCTTTAGAATCAACTTACCTTCCTTAGGAAGTAAGTTGCATTCTAGTAGTTTCTAAGTTCTTTCTCCATTAGGTTTAGAAACCTCATTAACCATAGGACCCCTCTTGTAAATAAACAAATAAAATTAGGGTTGTGTCTTAGTCCCTCAGATTTTGTCCTTTTGCAACTTGAGTCCTTCTTTTCTCATCTTCAAACAAAATCCAAAAATACTTAACAAATAAATGAAAGGATTCCTTGCATATAGCCTTATTCCATGATGCACTTGCACTCATTCCATCTTGGAGTGGTGTAAGCTTGTCTATCATGATGTACAAGTCTCATCAAGGGATTTTTTCATAAAACAAACAAATTCAAAACACTTCTCTTAAAAGACAAAAACAAATAACAAACGACTATCCTGCGGGAGCTTCTCTTCTCATCTCATTCACTCTGAACGCGAACTCGCGACGACTTGTCTCGCATGCAAGACGGTAAATGCACTCGTACCAGACGATCCTGCAACATCTGAGCATAGACATATGCAGTTCCAGCTATAAAAAACACAAACAAATAGTCCTCGCCTTAGTTAGGCGAACTACGTCGACTCTGATCCTCATTATCCCGATGAGGTACGTAGGCAGCGGGGTAGGGCCCGTTCGAGCACATTCTTTATTTTCCCTACATTTCCCCCATTCTTTTCTTTCCATTCTCTCTTTCCAAATTCCTTTACAGTTCCATCCCAGTTAGCAGTTCATTTATTCAGCAACAACACTTTATTTTCTCACCCTTTGAAGCAAGCAAGCAAGCGTGGATCCCGTCGGGTACGACGGACGATCTGGGGTGCTAATACCTTCCCATGTCGTAACCGACTCCTGAACCCAGATCTTTGGTTCGCAGGACCTCGTCCTTTCCTTCTTCCTCAGGTTTGTGCAACGTTACCTTTCCCATTCTTTCGGGATAAAAATGTCTGGCTGGCGATTCTACCCTTTCCGCGCCACTTTCGCGTTTGTACTAGGATGAAAATCCCGGGAGCGACAATGGTGAACATATTATTTCTACTCGGCTTTGAGAGTCTGTGATGTTGACCCGAGTAGCACACCCGTGAGATGGGAGGGGTTTACAGGTTTGCAGGAACCCTAAAAATTCCAATATACCCACTTTTCCAGTATTGTTCAGTATTATGATTTGGTTCTATGGTTCTTTGATTCTGAGATCCAAATTTATGTTCAAAGAAACTGTTACTATGATTGCTATTGTGACCCTGCACAAACACTTGAGTATGTGATCAACACAACACGGACACGTCACTGATCACATGCCTTGCCTTGCATAAGCATCATCGCATCATTAATCATTTGTGTTCAGTTTCATTCTCAGGGTTTATACTATTACCAGTTCCCAGTCAGATTTCTACTTCAAAAATGAAAGATATCAGAAAGAAGAATGTGCACTACAATCTCTTTGGTACCAAAGTGGATCGGCTTAATCAGATGGTGTCTCTTATTACCCCAGATCATGTGGAATACTTCAAAGATAATTATGGTGATATTCTGGATCTGGTAGTTAACCTGGATAGTTCTTAGAGGAGTGCAATCCATACCTTGTTGCAGTACTACGATCCTTAGCTTCGATGCTTCACTTTTCCTGACTTCCAGTTAGGTCCAATGCCTGAGGAGTATTCTGTAATTTTGGGTGTGCCACTTAAAGACCAAGTCCCTTTCAATTCAGAAATGACCATACCAACTCATCTTGATATTGCCAAGGCTTTTTATTTAAGCTCGACTGAAGTGGAGACAAACTTGACTGCTACCAAAGCCGGGGTACTTGGATTTTCTCTTGACTTTCTGGTTATAAGAGTTGGAGAACTATTTGTGGCTGCTCAGTGGGATTCAGTTTGTGCTATCTTAGCCATGTCCATCTATGGGATCATCCTGTTTGCTGATATGGATAAATTTGTGGATATGAATGCCATCCACTTGTTTGTGCTGAAGAATCATGTGCCCACGCTTCTGGGTGATATATATTATTCTATACATTAAAAAATTGAGAAGAAACGGGTGGTCTAGTCCAGTGTTGTTCTCCTCTATTCTACAATTGGTTCATGAGACATCTACCCACTACTGAAGTCTTCACCTATCCCAATGTAATTTGGGCCCTGAAACGGAGCATGTTGTCTGATAAGGACATTATATGGTTTACCCTGAGGCTGAAGGGGATGGAATTTATCACTAGCTGTGGAAGTTATCTCAATGTGCCATTATTAGAAGTAGCTGAGGGCATCATCTACAACCTCATCCTTCTAAGAAGACAATTGGGATATGCCCTCAAAGATGTTCCTGAAGAATCAGAGTTATTCCATACTTTTTACTTCCCTGTGAAAGATAACCTTCCTCTGGTCAGGAATGCTGCAGATTCCTGGAAACGTATAAAAAGAAAAGGGGTAGCATGTCTAGGCAGAAGCAACAATCAAATGTTCCCTGAGTATGAAGTTTAGATAAAGGAGAAAGCCCAAGTGGTTTTAATCCCCTTTCTTGCACTAGTTTTGTCTCCTGCTACTGTATCGTTGGAGGATTATCTGAAGTTAGAAGCTTTGGTCCAACAACTTAGAGCTGAAAATATGGAGGCCATAAATGCTTTCTAGAAGTTGATGATCCACAACAAGAAGCTGGAGGAAAGAACTCATCAAGCTGAAGAGGTAGTCAGGCTCAAGCAAAAGGACTTCGAAGAAAGGGAGCTCTACTTCAAGAAGAAGATATTGGCTGAAACTCACAAGGCGAGTCAGCGCTGGAAGGACAAGAAGTCTTTAGACAAAGCCAATTAATTTGTGACCCTTTGGCAAGTAAGATGGGACGACAATCTGAAAAATCAAAAGGAGATTGAGGTCAAGTACAAGCTGAAGATCAAAAACCTTCAAGAGCTCCTGGCTGAGCAGGGAGAGCTACTTTAGAAAGCCCACGAGTGTAAACACCCCAAATTTTCCCTCACTTTTTCTCACACCATGGCTTGTGATCTTTCATTTTTACATTACATAAGCATTACATCTCATATTGCATATTTATTTCATCTGCATTTAGGGTTTGTGATCTGAGCAATCCAAGAATCAATCTGAGTCATCCCAATGGTCTTGAAGCTTTCCAAGAGGGTCCATGTGTGTTCTATGATTATAATATGCTCCCCAAAGTTCATGAAAGTCAAGGGATCACAAAATTGGCAAAAGCATGGAAGCAGAGCTAGGGTTTTTCCTACATAGATGATCAAAATTAGGGTTTTGGTTTAAGAGGCCTTAAATCCAAATTTTTTGGTCATTCTTGTTTCTAATGTTCTTAATATGTTATAAGGATAATGTGTACCAAGTTTGATGAAGAAATTCATTGTGGAAGTCATCTGATTATTGGGTAACTTCTTGAGCAAGTTAAGTCAAAATCAGGGCATCTGAGGCCCCCAACAAGGGTACCAAAGGATCATTTTTATCAAATTGAAGTTCTATGATATTTATTTGATCTTAGAAGTGGTTGTAAGTTCACAAGATTGAAGAATTTTGAGCCAATTGCAAACTTGCCATTTTTGGAAATGACTTGTAATGGAAACTTTCCATTTTGGGAAAACATTTCAACCTCCTCTTTCATGACCAAAAATGCTTCAAATGAAAAAATCTTGGACATGAAAGTTGTAGATTAGGTCTTTACCTTTTCAAAAAGTACTATAACATGTCTTGAGTCATCCTAGAACTCAAGATATGGCCTTTCAAAGTTGGCAAAAATCAGATAATTTCAAGTTTCATGCCAAAGAGGGAATTTTGCAATTTCACTTGCCAAACCTTTTTATGACCTCTAATCAACTTCTATGCATCATAACATGTCAAAGCAACTTCTAAACATCAGAATTGGCCCAATTTTGCATTCTTTTCATGACTTGATCTTCAAGAAATCTAAAGGGGCCAAAACTCACAAACTTTGCAAAATGCCTTGGATCCTTCCATCCACTTGTGCCAGCTGCATTAAACTCATTCTATGGCTCTCCATGAATCTTGCTGAGGCCAGACACCCCCAAAAATCCAGCTTTGCCATGGCCCATACCTCCAAGTACACAAATTTGACTTTTGAGCAAAACCTCCCATACTAATCAAGCTGAGCCACAACCACTCTTCTGACCAATCAAGACTTCACATACATGCCTCATAGACCCCATTTCATAACATATTGGATCCTGAATCATCCCATAAGTCTGATTGCACAAAATCACCAAAAAACGTCACTTCTTCGAAACTCAAAACACAGCCATCAAACTTCAAAACAAACTTCACCAATCATCTTCAAATCTCTCATAGAACACAAAGCAACCCTCAAAATGGCCTGAAACCTCCAAAATCAAAAACACGATTTCTACAAAACCAGAACCATACACCTCAAAATAGCCATCACAAACTTGTTCTAAGCATTGCAACATCATTAGGGAGCTCATTGGGGTTGGTTTGCATCAAAGAAAAGGCCAGAAAGCTCTAAACTGAAAAGCTTCAACTCAGGTATACCTCAAGAACAATTGTTCCAGAAACCTTCTTTTAAGTTCTTAAATGGTTCTACATGCTTCCTTGATCATGCTGATGTCTTTACTTTTGAAAATGGTTGAGATTTGAGAATGTATGAACTCTCTGAAAGTTTGCCCAAAAATCTTGTTTGCTTCGATTCTTGTTTTTGATAAAATATAAATGTTATTTGATGTTTGATTCTTACTTATGGGGGTTAGAGGATTATTTCTGGAGCTTTAGAGGGTTTAATTTGACCTAGGGAAGAAGTTGAGTTGAGTGCCTCGCCGGAGAAGATGACCGGAGCTAGCTCCAGTCACCTGAAAATCATTAGGGCACTAATTAGGGTTTAGGGGGTCAGTTTAAATGTGGGCCGTAGGATTAAGTTTAGCGCGTGAATGAAGGGCCAGAATTAGTTCACTTAAAACCCTAATCTTTAATAAATTTAATTAATTAGGTTTTAATTAGAAATTAGCCAGATTTGATCTGGGCCTTTAAAACACGCGCCAGTCAACTCCCTCCAATTTAGTTTGAATCTGGGCCTTTGGATGCACTGACTTCCCATTAAATCCATTTTCAATTCATTTTATTTTATTTCTTTTGCATATTTAATTTAAAATAGTTAAAAACATCACAAAAATATTTCCTTTTACATTTCTGATCCAAATATTTTTCTCAACCCAAAAATGATTTTTATTTTATTTTTTGCATTAAAAAAGTATTTTTAAAATATTTAGATGTTATTTTTAATTAATTAAGGGACTTTAATTAATTAAAAATACATTTAGGTTTCTAAAAATCACCAAAAAAATCATGAACCATTCCAATACATTTAGAAACATTTTCAATTTCTTCATACAAATTTCTTTTTAGGTTGGATCATAATTTCACAATTTTCTTTGAATTAGGGTTCTTCAAAATCACATTTTCTAACCCTAATTTGAAAAATTCAATTCTACCTAACCATGAAGAGTTTGAACTTGATTCTTTTTGCATTGTTTCACATATTGCATGTAGTTTCTAGGTTATTTTCCTCATGAATTTATCTTGCGTTTTTAAATTGATTTGCATTTTCCTTTGAGAATCATCCAAAAACCATAGCAAACTTAGAAAAATCATATCTTTCAATAGGATTAGCTTCTGACCTTCTCCTTTGGGGTGTGTGTCGCTCCCACCAAATAAGGCTAAGTCAAATGGGGTACAGACGCGAACGGTCGGCGAGAGGAGAAGGAATGAATAGAGTCGCCAGCTCGGCATTTTTATCCCGAAGGAAAGGTAATGCTGCATAAACCTAGAAAGATATAGATAAGACGGTTGCGAACCAGAGAAACTGAGAAAGGGGGTTGGTTACAACCTGGGAAGGTATTAGCACCCAGATTGTCCGCCGTACTCGACGGGATCCACGCTTAAAAGATTTGTGTTTAAAAGGGGTAGTGTCAGTGCAATCTGTGTATCGAAGTTGGAAAGGACGTAAGTGTCAGTGCTAGAAGAAAGTGAAGTGAGATATGTGAAGTGTCAGTGCAAGAACAAGAATGACATGCTCAAGACTATAAGGCTAAAGAATAATGCTGGAAAGAGGGGGAATATACAAATACTTTTGTTCGATAATTGTTAAGTTATGCCTACGTATCCTCTCGTGCAATGAGGAAGTCAGAACACCGCAGTTCGACTCAAAGAGACTGAAAGATAAATTGACTTGTGAACTGCTTACTTATCTATGCTCAAGTGTATGACCTGTCTGGCTCAGATGCAAACTGTCTTGCATTAGATGGAAGAAGCAAATTCTCGTTTGTGAGTGAAGGTGATGAGAAAAGGATCCCGAAGGAGACGATTATTGTTTGTTTTTGTATTTTCAATCTTTTATTGCTTTTTGAAGTTTGTCATAAGTTAATGAGCTTAAGCCTAAACCAAGGGTTAGTAAGCTTATCACATCTTCCCTCTGATTAGGGGTAATGAGAATACCTTAAGTATGAAGTAAGCACCTCACACTTAATCACCATGATGTAGGATTAAGATCATTAACCTACTTGAATTTATTTAGATGTTTTTGGAGTTTTTGTTTAGTGTTAAGTAATGAGTTTAAGCCATAATCAAGGATTTAATGGATTCATTACACCATCCTAATAGAAGGATAATAGATGAGAACATTTAAGCTGAGAAAGGCTCCTCAACTTAACCCATGATTAGGGATTAACCTCATGACAAAACAAGGCCTTTATTAAATGGATTTTAGTTAATGATAAGGTTAAGAAATGGATTTTATGGTTTGTAAGGAAACTTGAGGGAGACTTGTCCATTAACACTAGGGTTAGTCCTTCTTAACCACTTAAGGAAGAATTAGAACCCTAATGCAAGGCCCAAGTTACAAGCTTGATGTCTTAGTGATTATTAGATGGATTGATTAAAGGATTTAAACACACTAAGGGTTTAACACTTAGGATTAAAGTTATACACTCCATCCTAATAGAAGGATGCAGGCATAAGCTTAATCACAAAGCCTTAAAACCTTTAAGGTTTAGTCCTTGATTATGAGATGAGAAAAGAAGACTCAAAGATGACACAAAGGTAGAAACTAATGGTGGGGACTAATCAAACCCTAATTGTTATCATGCTTGGTTGTCCCTAGGGTTTATGAGGCTTGCAAAAGATCTTCAGGAGAGAAACCACCAGGAAAGAAGCAGATGAAAGGAAGAGAAACTGAAAGGAGTAAGACAACTTGCTTCACTTAAGAAGGAAAGTTGCTTGAAGGAAGAAAATGAGAAGGAGACATGAATGAGCAAGCTCACTCTAAAACACAAGATAAAATGTATCAATGATGCACAAAAGAGAAGAGAAGAAGTTATGAGAAGTGAAGGCAAATTCACTTCTCAATGACTTACCACCTGAAATGTTAGTAGGAAGAAATGAAATGAAATGAAAATGAGATGAAATGCAATGATGCAAACCAAAGTCAGAAGCATAAACATGATGTTAATGATGCTAAGAGAGGATGCAAACACATGTCAAGAGTTGTGGATGATCATACAAGGATGAGGATGCAAATGAAGCATGCTTTGAACCATAAAGGTTCATGAAAGTTTATGAAATGGAATGAACATATAACATGGCAAATGAATGATGAAATGATCAAACATGATTCTAATATGTCCTAAAATGTCTTATATGTCATATGGATGCACAAAATGTCATGGCAAGTTCTTGAATGCAAGCAAATGAAAGATGGATGCAAAGGAAAGCAAGAATTAGGGTTTATACACAACATGCAACAACAAATTCAAAAACCAGAAGCAAATGACATGACAAAAAATTGAAAATGGGATCAAAGGAACCCTAACCCTACATAAGTTCACTGCCCAAAGGAGGAGACCTAAATCTTAACCTAATGGGAGTTATGATTTTCTCAAGTCAACTAGGGTTTCAAGGCACCTCAAAAGGAAAAATGTTCATTAAATTGAAAATGAAAGATAAATCCAAACCAATTTTACTCTAGAAACTACATGATATGAAGGATGCAATGCAAAAAGAATCATCATCAAACTCATCATGGTTAGGCAGAATGAATTTTTTCAAGTTAGGACCAAAATATTGCCTTTAAACAACTTTAATTCCAATGAAAAATGTAAAAATACATCAAGGACCAAAAAGAAATTTGTTTTGAGAGTTTGATAATGTTTCTAAATATGTTAGAATGCAATGTGAATTTTTTTTGTGATTTTTAAATACCTAAATGCATTTTTAATTAATTAATTTCCATTAACTAATTAAAATAAACATTTAAATGATTTAAAAATAATTTTTGATGCGAAAAATAAAAATAAAAATATTTTTGGGTTCTGAAAATTAATGAAAGGTTTGACAAAAAAATTTCAGAATTTTTCAATGTGTTTTACTATTTTTTAAAATTCGTGGAAGTTTAATGCAAATAAAATGAAATAAAATTAATAAAAGGGAAAAGTATGCAAATCCTAGGGCTGAGATTCAAATGAGAAGCGCGCGAATTGACTTGCGCGCAAAGGGAGGGCTCAGATCATTTCTGGCAAAATTCAAATTTAATCCTAATTAATTAATTTAATAAATCAGGATTAGGGTTTAATGATGGATCTGGGCCACTCATTCGCGCGCGGGTCAACACGGGTCAACAGGATCTATGGCTCACATTCAAACTAAGCCCTAATCCTAATTAATTAGGTTAATCACTTTCAGGTGGCCGGAAATGACCTCCGGTCATCTTTTCCGGCCATACCTCCCCTGAGAATCTCCCAAAACACTCCCTAGGCCATTTCTGGAGCTCTAAGGCTCCAGATTGATTCCTCTCACCCTCCTAAGATCAACCCCACCCTCAAAAACCATTTATCTTCACTCATTTCTAAGATTCGAAGCCAAGAACAAAAAATGCAAAACTTTCAGAAAGACCATACATCCTCATTTCTTCATCATTTTCAAAAATTCAAAGTTCATTACACTCAGGGGAACAAACTTAACCATTTAATAACTTAAAACAAAGCTTCTGGAAAAATTAATTCGCATGGCTACTTGAGGTGAAGCTTTCAACCCTGGAGCTTTTTGGCTGCTTCTTTGGTCCAAAATGCCTCTAATGAACTTCCTGAGGAGTTTGCAATGCTTGGATGAAGTTTCTTGTGGCTGGTTTGTGAGTTTGTGTTCAACTGGCCAGAAAATCTTTTTTGAGTTTCAAGGGCTTTCAAGGCAAGTTGAAGGGTGGTTTATGCTCTATGAAGCTTTTCTGAATGAATGGTGAGGTTGGTTTTGAGGTTTGATGTTTGTGTGATGAGATTCAAATGAAAATGCATAAGAGGGAGTTTTTTGTGAACTATGGCAATGCTGGGGATTCAGGCTTGCTTCTTCTGTGTTTTGAGTTTCATTTTGTCCACTTATCAAGCTGTGATAGGTCTGTGGAGTTGGTGTGGGCTATGCTGATTGGTATGGTCCATTTTGCCAAAAGTCATGGTTAGGTGTCCTTTGAGGTATGGGCAATGGCAGGCCAAGGACAATGGGGTGTCCTACGCAGCAAGGATCAAGGGCAACCATGGAATTCAGATTGGGGCAAATTGGCAAGTGGATTGAAGCTTATGGGTGGTTTTGCAAATTTGTGAACCTTTGGCCCTTTTGAAGTTTCTTAATGATCAAGGCATGAAAATGAGTGATCCTTTGGTGCATTCTGAATTTTAGGTCATGTGTTATGTTTGTATGATGGTTGGAAGTCATTTTGAAGTCATGAGAATGCTTGGCATGTGAAATTGCAAGTTTCCCTCTTTGGTGCAAAAGTGAAAAATAAGTGATTTTGTCCAACTTTGACAAGCCATAACTTTTGATCTAAAATGAATTAGAATGAGTTCTTGTACTTTTTGAAAAGGGAATGATCCAATCTACAACTTTCATGACCAAAGTTTTTTCATTTGAAGCATTTTTGAATCAAAAAGAGGAGGTTGAAAAACTTTCCCAAAATGGCAAGTTTACATTATAAGTCACTTTCCCAAAAAGGCAACTTTGCAAATGGCTTGAAATTCTTCAATTTTGTGAACTTCTAACATCTTCCATGATCAAATAAAGATCATACACATTCAAAATGATGGAGAAACCCCTTTGGTTGGGTGATTGGGGGCCTCAGATGCCCTAATTTTGCACTGACTTGCTCAAGAAGTCATCTCTTGATCAGATGCCTTCCCCATTAAATTTCTTCATGAAAATTTGATATAAATGATCCTCATAACATATAGAGACCAATAGAAACAAGAATGACCAAAAAATTTGGAGTTATGGCCTCTGAAACCAAAACCCTAATTTTAGGTCATCTGGGAAGCTAAACCTGGCTCTGCTTCCATGCCCTCCTCAGTTCTTGTGATTCTTTGACTTCCTTGATCTTGAGAGGATATAATATGATGCTTGAACATACATGGACCCCTTTTAAGTGATTGATGACCTTTGGAGTGGCTCAAATGGCTCAGGGAAGGCCCAGATCACAAACCCTAGATGCAGATGGCTTTGAATCAATGCAGTGAAGCAAAAATGCAATATGAGATGCTATGATTGAATTTATGCAAAATGAAAAGATCACAAGCCATGGTGAAGAGTGAGGGCAAATTTGGGGTGTTTACAGTGTGACCTAATATGGGATTAGGGTTTGATTGAGCTTGATTTCATTTTTTTATCATGTTGTATGCTTCTGTTTTGTTCATTTGCATCTCATATATCCATAAAACCCTAATTTCTCATGTTCATTTGCATCCATCTTTGCATATCATCATCACATGAACTTGCCATGACATTCCAAGCATTCATATGACATCTTAGACATCTTAGGACATGTTAGAACATTGCTTGATCATTTCTTCATTCATTTTCCATTTCTTGCATTCATTACATTTCATAAACATCCATGTATTTTCAAGCCTCTAAGCATGCTTTCATGACATCTCATCTTTGTATGATCATTCATATGCATATTGTATGGCTTTTCATCATCTCATATGCCATTTGCATTGCACATTCACTTCTGACTTTGGTCTTCACATCTCATTTCATTTCATTTCCTTTTACTTTATGTCTTATGCATTCATACTAACATTTCAGGTACATTTGGTAAGTTATTTGGGAAGTGGATTTGCCTTCACTTTCCATCTCTTCTTATCTCATTCATATGCATATTTACATGTCTTTGAAGTGAACTTGTTCACTTATGTTCCATCTTTCTCACTTTCTTTCTTTTAAGTTACTTATCTTCTTCAGGAAGTAAGTAACTTGTCCTTCTCTTTTCATCTGCTTCTTCCATTGGTGTCCTTGAAGATATTTTCTCTTAAGCCTAACAAACCCAGGTACAGGGGGTACCAGCAACAATGATCATGTACAACGACGTACTGCCCCCCCCGGAGTTTGGGCACCATCTTAACCCTGATGTTAATGCTATCAGGAATACCCAAGGTAATACTGGAGGACGGGCCTTGCAAGAGGACCCTCAGGAGGAATAGTTCACTGTAGTTGGAGCTGGAGATGAAATATATGATCGTCGCCTGGATGAGATAGCAATAAAGCTAAGATCTTTGGAGTCTCAAAACTCCTTAGGATTTGATGTTATGGATATGGGGCTGGTGGAGGGAGTAAGAATTCCTCACAAATTCAAACATCCCTGCTTTGAAAGGTATAATGGAACATCTTGCCCTCGCACCCATCTTCAATATTTTCTGGGAAGATCAAAGGCTTACACTATGGATGAAAAGCTATCGATATTTTATTTTGAGGATAGCTTGACCGGGGCATCCCGTGAGTGGTACTCTCATCTGACTAGGGCAACAATCAGAAATTGGAAAGATTTGGCCGAGGCTTTCATTCGCCAATATCAATACAATCTAGACATGGCTCCTAACAGAACTATTCTAAGGGGTATGTCACAATCCTCTAGGGAAAGCTTTAGAGAGTATGCTCAAAGATAGAGGCAATTAGCTGCTGCCGTTCAACTCCCAATGTCGGAAAGAGAAATGGCAGATATGTTTATGAACACCCTACAGGGGACATACATTGATAGGCTGGCATCTTTCTCTTCCACTAGCTTTACTGACGTAGTCATAGCAGGAGAAATAATTGAGAGTTTGTTAAAAATGGGCAAGATTTATTATAGTGACGCCAGCTCTAGCAGCACAAGGAAGCCTTTTGTGGGGCCTCGCAGGTCGGGTGAAACCAATTCAGTACACATGGGCAGAGGAAGGCCCCAGTATATGCCAAGATCAATTGCCGTTGTCACAATTCCCACTCCACTACCTTAACAACAATACACTCCGCAACCACATCATTTCCCTCAGCAACATTTTCCTCAACAAAGGTCCTATAACAACAACAACAACAACAACCAACAGCAGCATCCTTTCCAGCAAAGGCCATCTCAAGTCAACAGGGTAATCGATCCTATACTGATGCCTTATGCCACTTTGCTACCACAACTTTTGAAGCTTAATCTTGTTGAATTAAGGACTCTGGCTCCACCAGATCCTCAGAACCTTCCACGGAATTACGACATCAACGCTAGATGTGCCTTCCATTCTAATGCACCTGGCCATGCCACAGAAAAGTCCAGAGCTTTGCACATGAAGGTCCAGGATCTAGTTGATTCAAAGGCTTTAAATTTTGCACCACCTCCTAACGTCACAAAGAATCATATGCCCAGCCATGGTGGGCCCAAGATAAATGCAATTGAGGAAGATCAACCCATGAACTTAATCTAAGATACTGCAAGCATTCAAACACATCTGGCAGAGGTTAAAGCCCATCTTTTAAAATGCCAGGTGTTCCCAGGTTATAAGGCCTGCCGTGAATCTTGCAAAGTTTCCACCAATGGTTGTGCAAGTTTAAGAAGTGGCATCAATGGCCTTATCAGAGAAGGTACCCTGCAGATAACATCAACGGTTTCTACAACATCAGCAATTCCTCTTACAGCAACAACAAGCACCCCTCTTACAACTTCGAAAATAATTGTTCCGACAGACTCATCTACAAAATCAACAATCATCTCTTCCATCACTTCAACAAATGTTAGTTCAACCGCACCCGCTTCTACAACTACATCAACCATTAACAACGACATCTCTATAGTCACCATATATTACGACCCGACAATGGTCCCCGATCCCAACAAATTTCAACAACAATCTCAACAACAACCCAGCTTCAGTCTTTCACCACCACCACCAGTCAGAAGTCCCGTTACCATATATTACCATCCACAGACAATCACAGTTTCTACTTCCGCTGCAGTTAGTCCAGTCACCATCACGGTACCTGGATCCATTCCATATGAAAAAGATAATGATGTACCATGGCACTATGGTTCAGACCTTTACTACAACGGAGAAAGAGTCTCTCTTGATTCTTCAGCTCATACACCACAGGTCGATAATGTCGGGGGAGGCGGAGGCTTCACCCGAAGCGGACGCCTCTTCGCGTCACAAATTCCAAGAGGCACTAAGGCAGAGGTTGCTGCCAAAGCTAAAGGCAAAAATGTGGTGCCCGAAGAACCAATTTTGAAAGAAGCTCATAAAACATCCTTTGATCAGGATGTGGGTGAATTTATGAGCATAATTCAAAGAAGCGACTACAAGGTTGTGGATCAGCTCCACTAGATTCCTTCCAAGATCTCCATTTTATCCATGTTGTTGTGTTCTGAAGCTCATTGGGATGCATTACTTAAAGTCCTGCATGCAGCCTACGTGCCTGAGGAGATCACGGTAAATCAACTTGAGACAGTGGTGTCTAATGTTAATACTAGTCATGGACTAGGCTTCACCAACGCTGATTTGACAACGGAAAGTCGTCATTATAACAAAGCTTTACACATCACTCTAGAGTGTAAAGGGTATGTGCTTTCACATGTTCTAGTTGACACTGGGTCTTCACTCAATGTCTTTCCAAAGAAGGCCCTTGTTAAGCTTGAATATGATGGTATAGCTCTCCGACCAAGTAATCTGGTGGTTAGAGCTTTTGATGGTTCCAAGAGGTCTGTTCTTGGAGAAGTGGAGCTTCCTGTGATAATTGGCCCTCGGGTCTTTCAAACTACTTTATACGTGATGGACATTCAGTCGGCCTATAGTTGTTTTTTGGGTCGACCATGGATTCACGCCGCTGGCGCAGTTACATCGACCCTTCACCAGAAATTAAAATACGAGTGGGAAGGGAAAATTATCACAATCTGTGGTGAAGATGATATTTTTGTTAGCCATATGGCTACCTACAAATACATTGAGATAGATGGTGAAATCCACGAGACCATGAGACAAGGTTTCGAAGCGCTGAACATCAATGAGGCGACAACTGAAGTATTTGCTGCATCCCAGGAAAATAGGATGGGTACTTCAATTGTCTCCTACCAACAAGCTTGGAAGGTTGTTGAAGATGGGAACGCCCAAGGCTGGGGCAAGCTGCTACCTGTGGAGAAGAAGGAAGACCGATTCGGTTTGGGTTACAAACCATTCCAACAAGATCAAGCAGAGGCTGCTAAAGAGCCCAAGTTCATAAGTGGGGGGATGCTGACCCCAGATGTTGTCAATAACGTGGAAGACGAGGCTGAAAGCGAACTCAACCTGGAGAGCTGGATTCTGTAAACACCCCAAATTTGCCCTCACTCATTTCACCATGGCTTGTGATCTTTTCATGTGCATAAGTTCAAACATAGCATCACATGTTGCATTATTGCTTCATTGCATTGATTCAAGGTCATCTGCATCTAGGGTTTGTGATCTGAGCCATCCCTGAGCCATTTGAGCCACTCCAAAGGTCATCAATCATTTCAAGAGGGTCCATGTATGTTCAAGCATCATATTATATCCTCACAAGGTCAATGAAGTCAAAGAATCACAAGAACTGAGAAAGGCATGGAAGCAGAGCCAAGTTTAACTGCACAGATGACCTAGAATTAGGGTTTTGGTTTCAGAGGCCATAACTCCAAATTTTTTGGTCATTCTTGTTTCTATTGGTCTCTATATGTTATGAGGATCATGCATATCAATTTTAATGAAGAAATTCCATGGAGAAGGCATCTGATCACAAGATAACTTCTTGAGCAAGTCAGTGCAAAATCAGGGCATCTGAGGCCCCCAATTGCCCAACCAAAGGGTGTTCTCCATCATTTTGAATGTGTATGATCTTTATTTGATCATAGAAGATGTTATAAGTTCACAAAATTGAAGAATTTCAAGCCATTTGCAAGCCTTTTTGGGAAAGTAACTTATAATGTAAACTTGCCATTCTGGGAAAGTTTTTTCAACCTCCTCTTTTTGATTCAAAAATGCTTCAAATGGAAAATCTTTGGTCATGAAAGTTGTAGATTGGATCATTCCCTTTTCAAAAAGTACAAGAACTCATTCTAATTCATTTTGGATCAAAAGTTATGGCCTTGCAAAGTTGGACAAAATCACTAAATTTTCACTTTTGCACCAAAGGAGGAAAGTTGCAAAACCTCATGCCAAAGCCAAATGTGACTTCAAACCAGCTTCTAATCATCACACAAGCATAATTCATGGCTCATAATTCAGATTTTCCTAAGAATTTTTCACTTTCATGCCTTGGATTACAAGTTACATAAAGCATTTCTTCATGAAAGCTTCAAAATTGAATCTTTGCAAAAGGAACTTTTCATGCTTGAATTGAACACTAATTGGTCTCAAATCATTCTAGCAACTTCATATGGCTCATATTGCTGCATTTTGCCCAAGATATCACAAGTTTCTTTGCCTTGGTTCATAAGAAAACTCAAAGAGGGAAATATGCAAGAACCATGCTCCACTTGCCCTAGCCATTACAACTGCACAAAAGCAATCTAATGGCCTTCCTTGATCCATGCTGAGCCCAGCCATGCCCCTAATCTCACTCTGACCCGAGCCATGCCTCAAGTACACAAAGTCATGACTTTTTGCATTTTTGCCCATGCCAATCACACTGTGCCACCACCAACTCTCTGCCCAATCAGAGCCTAATATGTCGACCTCAAGCATTCCAAAACACACCACACACAATCCACAATCCAGCATTCTCAAAAACTGTCAAAAAACTTCTCCTCTTCGAAACTCTTCACACAGCCATCAAACCTCCATTTTTTCCTTCACCAATGAGTCACACATCTTCCATAGAACCAAAATCCACCATTGAAACAGCCTGAAGCATCACATACCTAACCCTCCATTTCTGCTACACCAGAGCTGGGACTTTCAAACTAGCCAGCATCAAGAGTTTTGAAGCATTCCACTAGCTTCAGGAGGATCAGAGGAGACTCTTTGCTTGAAGGGGAGGCTCTGGAAGCACACATTCGCAGTTCATCATCTCAGGTAGCTTCAAAAATAAAACTTTTCAGAGCTTAGTTTTTTTGTTACAAAATGAAACTACGTGTCATGGGGATCACTCTGATGTTTTTAGATTTGAAAATGGTGTGAAAACAAGCATTTTGTGCCCTTCTGAAATTTTGCCCGTGAAAATGAATGGCTTCGATTCTCTTTGTTCATGCTTGATAAATGGTTTTTGATGGTGGATTTAGGTTTAGTTTGGTTGGGGGATCATTTCTGGGCAGTTAATTTAAGTTGGGGTTGCCTGTAGAAGAAGCTAGGGTTTTTGCCCTGCCGGAGAAGATGACCGGAGCTTCCCTCCAGTCACCTGAAAGTAATTAACCCTAATTAGGGTTTAGTCTCCAGTTGCAATGTGGGCCTTTGGATCGTGTTTAGTTTAGGAAATGAATGGCTCAGATTCCACAATTAACTCTTAATTCATTTTAATTAGTTTAATTTAGGATTAATAAAATAATTTGACCAGAGTCAATCCTGACCCTCAGTTTGCGCGCGCGGTCAAACATTTCCCCCCAGGTTTGAATTCCAGCCATTGGATGAGATTACTTCTCCCTTTAATTAATTTTATTTTCATTTTTATTGTATTTCTTTCCACGAATTTTTAAAAATAGCAAAACACATTAAAAAATTCTGAAATTTTTTGTCAAACCTTTTATTAATTTTCAGAACCCAAAAATATTTTTATTTTTATTTTTTGCATTAAAAATTATTTTTAAATCATTTAAATGTCTATTTTTAATTAGTTAATGGAAATTAATTAATTAAAAATGCATTTAGGTATTTAAAAATCACCAAAAAATTCACATTGCATTTTAAAACATTTAGAAACATTATCAAACTCTCAAAACAAATTTCTTTTTGGTCCTTGATGTATTTTGACATTTTTCATTGGAATAAAAGTTATTTAAAGGCAATATTTTGGTCCTAACTTGGAAAAATTCATTCTGCCTAACCATGAAGAGTTTGATGATGGTTCTTCTTGAATTGCAACCTTCATTGCATGTAGTTTTTAGGGTAAAATTGGTTTGAATTTATCTTTCATTTTCAATTTAATGAGCATTTTTCCTTTTAAGGTGCCTTGGAACCCTAGTTGACTTAGAAAAATCATAACACCCATTAGGTTAAGAGTTAGGTCCCCTCCTTTGGGCAGCGAACTTGTGTAGGGTTAGGGTTCCTTTGATCCCATTTTCAATTTTTTATATTGTCATTTGCTTCTGATTTTGAATTTTTGCATTGCATATTGTATGTAAACCCTAATTCTTGCCTTCATTTGCATCCATCTCCCATTTGCTTTCATCCATGAACTTTCCATGACATTTTGTGCATCAACATGACATATGAGACATCTTAGGACATATTAGAATCATGTTTGATTATTGCATCATTCATTTGCCATTTTACGCATTCATTCCATTTCATAAACTTTCATGAACTTTTATGGTTCAAAGCATGCTTCATTTGCATCCTCATCCTTGTATGATCATCCACAACTCTTGACATGTGTTTGCATCATATCTTAGCATCATTGAAATCATGTTTATGCTTCTGACTTTGGTTTGCATCATTTCATTTCATCTCATTCTCACTTCATTTTATTCCTTGTTACTAACTTTTCAGGTGGTAAGTCATTGAGAAGTGAATTTTCCTTCACTTCTCATAATCTCTTCCCATCCCTCTTATGCATTCATTTCTGCATTTTTTCTTGTGTATTAGAATGAGCTTGCTCATTCATGTTCATCTCTTACTTTCTTTCTTCAAGTAACTTACCTTCTTAAGTGAAGTAAGTTAGCTTCCCTCTGCTTCTCCTCCTTGCATCTGCTTCTTTCCTGGTGGCTCTTTGAAGATCTTTCTCTCTTAAGCCTCATGTAAACACCCCAAATTTTCCTTCACTCATTTCACCATGGCCTATGATATTTTCATATGCATAAGTTCAATCATAGCATCTCATATTGCATTTTTGCTTCACTACATTGATTCAAAGTCATCTGCATCTAGGGTTTGTGATCTGAGCCATCCCTGAGCCATTTGAGCCACTCCAAAGGTCATCAATCACTTCAAAGGGGTCCATATGTGTTCAAGCATCATATTATATCCCCACAAGGTCAAGGAAGTCAAAGAATCACAAGAACTGAGAAAGGCATGGAAGCAGAGCCAGGTTTAACTGCAGATGACCTAAAATTAGGGTTTTTGGTTTCAGAGGCCATAACTCCAAATTTTTTGGTCGTTCTTGTTTCTAATGGTCTCTATATGTTATGGGGATCATGCATATCAATTTTCATGAAGAAATTCAATGGGGAAGGCATCTGATCAAGGGATGACTTCTGGAGCAAGTCAGTGCAAAATCAGGGCATCTGAGGCCCCTAGTGACCCAACCAAAGGGCATTCTCCATCATTTTGAATGTGTATGATCTTTATTTGATCATAGAAGATGTTATAAGTTCACAAAAGTGAAGAATTTCAAGCCATTTGCAAAGTTGCCTTTTTGGGAAAGTGACTTGTAATGTAAACTTGCCATTTTGGGAAAGTTTTTCAATCTCCTCTTTTTGATTCAAAAATGCTTCAAAATGAGAAAACTTTGGTCATGAAAGTTGTAGAATGGATCCTCCCATTTTCAAAAAGTACAAGAACTCATTCTAATTCATTTTGGATCAAAAGTTATGGCTTGTCAAAGTTGGACAAAATCACTTAATTTTCACTTTGTACCAAAGAGGGAAGTTTGCAAATTCTCATGCCAAGGCCAATTGTGACTTCAAATCAACTTCTAAGCATTACAAAAACATAATTCATGACCTAAAATTCAGAAAGCACCAAAGAATTACTCATTTTCATGCCTTGATCTTTAAGAAACTTCAAAAGGGCCAAACTTAGTGAAATTTGCAAAACCTCCCACAACTTCTCACAAACTTGCTAATTGGCCGCAATTTCATTTCCATGGTTATCCTTGAATCAAGCTGCAGCAGCCATGCTTTTGTTCTAGCCTTGAGACAGCCCATACCTTATAGTACACATAGACTTGACTTTTTGCAAAAGGGGCCATGCCAATCACACTGTGCCACCACCAACCCTCTGCCCTATCACAGTTTGATAAGTGGACAAAATGAGACTAAAAACACACAAGAGGCAAGCCTGAATACACAGCATCACCATAGTTCACAAAACTCTCCTCTTATGCATTTTGCTTCGAATCTCAGCACTCAAGCCTCAAACATCAAAACAAACTTCACAAAACCACTCACCATGATCCTCTGATCATTTCCCAATCCTCATTTGTCCCTGAAACCACCCCAAACAGAAACACGATTTTCCACTCCCTTGGACAGAACTTCATCAATCTCACAAACTAGCCACAATACACTCCAACTAAACCTCAAAGCATCTTCAGGGAGATTATTGAAGGAGTTTTGAAGCAGAGAAGCAGTCTGAAAGCTCCAAGTTGAAAGCTTCACTTCAGGTAGCTTCGCAAAATCATTTTTCCAGAAACCTTGTTTTAAGTTATTGAAATGATTTACATGCTCCCCTGAATGCTTTGCACTTTTTATTTTTGAAAATGATTGATTATTGAGCATGTACTGCATCTCTGAAAGTTTGGCCATTTTTAGGTTTTGATTCGTATCTAGGTTTTGAGTGAAAGGAAATGGATTTTGAGGTTGGATTCGTGTTTAGGGAGGTTGAGAGGTTTGATCTGGAGCTTTACAGCTCCTAAAATGGTCCAGGGAGGTTTTTGTTCTTGAGTGGTCGCCAGAGAAGACGACCGGAACCACTGTTTCGGTCGCCTGAACTTGTTTAGCCCTAATTAGGGTTTAGCCACGTGATTAGGTTAGTTTGAACTTGGAGCGTTGGATGAGGCTCAGCGCGCGTGAACCTAGGGCCAGGATCCTCTCATTAGCCATTAATCCTGATTATTTAAATTAATTAATTAGGGTTAAGTTAATTGAGTCAGTTTAAATGCAGACCGTCCAGATGCGCGCGGGTCAACTCCCTCCATTTCTCTTTGAATCTCAGCCCCAGGATTGGCATACTCTTCATTTATTTAAGTTTAATTCATTTTGTTTGTATTTTATTTACACGAATTATTAAAAATAGCAAAACATATTAAAAAATTCTGAAATTTTTGTCAAACCTTCTATTAATTTTCAGAACCCAAAAATATTTTTATTTTTATTTTTTGCATTAAAAATTATTTTTAAATCATTTAAATGTTTATTTTTAATTAGTTAATGGAAATTAATTAATTAAAAATGCATTTAGGTATTTAAAAATCACCAAAAAATTCACATTGCATTTTAAAACATTTAGAAACATTATCAAACTCTCAAAACAAATTTCTTTTTGGTCCTTGATGCATTTTGACAATTTCCATTGGAATTAAAGTCATTTAAAGGCAATATTTTGGTCCTAACTTGAAAAAATTCATTCTGCCTAACCATGAAGAGTTTGATGATGTTTCTTCTGGCATTGCATTCTTCATAGCATGTAGTTTCTAGGGTAAAATTGGTTTGAATTTATCTTTCATTTTCAATTTAATATGCATTTTTCCTTTTGAAGTGCCTTGAAACCCTAGTTGACTTAGAAAAATCACAACTTCCAATGGGTTTAGATTTAGGTCTCCTCCTTTGGGCAGTGAACTTATGTAGGGTTAGGGTTCCTTTGATCCCATTTTCAATTTTTTATCATGTCATTTGCTTCTGATTTTGAATTTTGTGTTGCATGTTATTCATAAACCCTAATTCTTGTCTTCATTTGCATCCATCTTTCATTTGCTTGCATTCAAGAACTTGCCATGATATTTTGTGCATCCTCATGACACATAAGACATCTTAGGCCATATTAGAATCATGTTTGATCATTGAATCATTCATTTGCCATGTTATATGTTCATTCCATTTCATAAGCTTTCATGGACTTTTATAGTTCACGACATGCTTCATTTGCATCCTCATTCTTGTATGATCATCCACAACTCTTGACATGTGTTTGCATCACCTCTTAGCATCATCAACATCATGTTCATGCTTCTGACTTTGGTTTGCATCTTGGCATTTCATCTCATCTTCATTGCATTTCATTTTCTTTTGCTAACTTTTCAGGTGGTGAGTTGTGTTGAGAAGTGAATTTGCCTTCACTTCTCACAATCTCTTCTCATCTCTCTTATATATCATTTCTGCATTTTATCTTTGTATTAGAGTGAGCTTGCTCATTCATGTTGATCTCTTACTTTCTTTCTCCAAGCAACTTATCTTCTTAAGTGAAGTAAGTTGACTTGCTTCTTCTTGCTTCTTTCTCCTTTCATCTGCTTCTCTCCTGGTGGCTTCTCTCCTGAAGATCTTTTTCAAGCCTCATAAACCCTAGGATAACCAAGCATGATAACAATTAGGGTTTTATTAGTCCCCCCATTAGTTTTGCCTTTGTGTCATCTTTGAGTCTTCTCATCTCATCTCATAATCAAGGACTAAACCTTAAAGGTTTTAAGGCTTTGTGATTAAGCTTATGCCTGCATCCTCCTATTAGGATGGAGTGTATAACTTTAATCCTAAGTGTTAGACCCTTAATGTGTTTAACTCCTTTAATCTATCCACCTAATAATCATTAAGACATCAAGCTTGTAACTTGCGCCTTGCATTAGGGTTCTAATTCTTCCTTAACTGGTTAAAAAGGACTAACCCTAGTGTTAATGGACAAGTCCCCCTCAAGTTGTCTTACAAACCATAAAATTCACTTCTTCATCTTACCATTAACTAAAATCCATTTAATAAAGGCTTTGTTTTGTCATGAGGTTAATCCCTAATCATGGATTAAGTTGAGGAGCCTTCCTCAGCTTAAATGTTCTCATCTATTATCCTTCTATTAGAATGGTGTAATGAGTCCATTAAATCCTTGATTATGGCTTAAACTCATTACTTAACACTAAACAAAACAACAAAAACATCTAAATAATCACAATTAGGATAATGATCTTAATCCTACATCATGGTGATTAAGTGTGAGGTGCTTACTTTACACTTAAGGTATTCTCATTACCCCTAATCAGAGGGAAGATGTGATGAGTTTACTAACCCTTGGTTTAGGCTTACGCTCATTAACTTATGACAAACACCAAAAACAAATAAAAGATTGAAAACACAAAAAACAAACAATAATCGTCTCCTCCGGGATTCTTTTCTCACCTCATTCACTCACAAACGAGAACTTGCTTCTTCCGTCTAATGCAAGACAGTTAGCACCTGAGCCAGACAGGTCATACACTTGAGCATAGACAAGTGAGCAGTTCATCAGTCAATTCATATTTTCGGTCTCTTTGAGTCGAACTACGGTGTTCTGACTTCCTCATTGCACGAGAGGATACGTAGGCATAACTTAACGGTTATCGAACAAAAGTCTCTGTATATCCCCCCCTTCCAGCATTTCTTTAAGCCTCATTATCTTGAGCATTTCACTCTTGTCCTTACACTGACACTTCATTTATTCACATCACATTTCTTTTACACTGACACTTGCATTCTTTTCCAGCTTTGATACACAAATTGCACTGACACTACCCCCTTAAAACACAAATCTTTCAAGTGTGGATCCCGTCGAGTACGACGGACAATCTGGGTGCTAATACCTTCCTAGGTTGTAACCAACCCCCTTTCTCAGACTCTATGGTTCGCAACCGTCTTATCCATATCTTTCTAGGTTTATGCAGCATTACCTTTCCTTCGAGATAAAAATGCCTAGCTGGCGACTCTATTCATCTCCTCTCTTTTCGCCGACCGTTCACGTCTGTACCCCTCTTGGCCCTGTGTCATTTGGTGGGAGCGACACCTCACAAACCCTAGGATCTCCAAGTATGATCACAATTAGGGTTTGATTAGTCCCCCCATTAGTTTTACCTTTATGTCATCTTTGAGTCTTCTCTTCTCATCTCATAATCAAGGACTAAACCCTAAAGGTTTTAAGGCTTTGTGATTAAGCTTATGCCTGCATCCTTCTATTAGGATGGAGTGTATAACTTTAATCCTAAGTGTTAAACCCTTAATGTGTTTAAATCCTTTAATCAACCAATTAAATAATCACTAAGACATCAAGCTTGTAACTTGGGCCTTGCATTAGGGTTCTAATTCTTCCTTAATTGGTTAAGAAGGACTAACCCTAGTGTTAATGGACAAGTCCTCCTCAAGTTGTCTTACAAACCATAAAATCCATTTCTTAATCTTATCATTAATTAAAATCCATTTAATAAAGGCTTTGTTTTGTCATGAGGTTAATCCCTAATCATGGATTAAGTTGAGGAGCCTTTCTCAGCTTAAGTGTTCTCATCTATTATCCTTCTATTAGGATGGTGTAATGAGTCCATTAAATCCCTGATTATGGCTTAAACTCATTACTTAACACTAAACAAAAATTCCAAAAACATCTAAATTAATACAAGTAGGTTAATGATCCTAATCCTACATCAGGGTGATTAAGTGTGAGGTGCTTACTTCATACTTAAGGTATTCTCATTACCCCTAATCAGAGGGAAGATGTGATGAGTTTACTAACCCTTGGTTTAGGCTTAAGCTCATTAACTTATGACAAACTCCAAAAAGCAGTAAAAGACTGAAAACACAAAAAACAAACAATAATCGTCTCCTTCGGGATTCTTTTCTCATCACATTCACTCACAAACGAGAACTTGCTTCTTCCGTCTAATGCAAGACGGTAAGCACCTGAGCCAGACAGGTCATACACTTGAGCATAGACAAGTAAGCAGTTCACAAGTCAATTTATCTTTCAGTCTCTTTGAGTCGAACTACGGTGTTCTGACTTCCTCATTGAACGAGAGGATACGTAGGCATAACTTAACAGTTATCGAACAAAAGTCTCTGTATATTCCCCCCTCTTTCAGCTTTATTCTTTAGCCTCATAATCTTGAGCATTTCACTCTTGTCCTTGCACTGACACCTCTCTTATACACTTCACATTTCGTTTACACTGACACTTGCATTCTTTCCAGCTTTGATACACAGATTGCACTAACACTACCCCTTTAAGCACAAATCTTTCAAGCGTGGATCCCGTCGAGTACGGCAGACAATCTGGGTGCTAATACCTTCCCAGGTTGTAACCAACCCCCTTTCTCAGTTTCTCTGGTTCGCAACCGTCTTATCCATCTTTTCTTAGGTTTATGCAACATTACCTTTCCTTCGGGATAAAAATGCCTAGCTGGCGACTCTATTCATTCCCTTTCTTTTCGCCGACCGTTCGCGTCTGTACCCTAGTTGACTTAGCCTCATTTAGTGGGAGCGACAGATTCGTCCAAGGATCCCGAGCCAACAAGTCCTTAACTGGTCTTCCTAGGAAATTATAAGATTTACTCCTGCATAGTAATTATTATTTCCTGCTTTTAGCATGCATCAAGTCCTGCATCTTGCCCAAGGTTTCAGGACTCATTTTGTAATATGGCCATATTTGTATTTTGTGCAAATAGAATATCAATGAACAATGGACATCTTTTGCAAACAATTTTCTTTCTCGCTCACTGTCTTTTCATTTTTTTTATTTTTCGCACAAAACAATAAAATGGCAATGTTTTCAAAATAATGACTTCATTTACACTTTTTCTAAACAAGATTAAAATTAATCCCTAAAAAGAACAAATCTCAACCCTTGCAGAGATAATCCTCCAGATTGCACCGACAACAACACTGTTATGACCTTGTATGACTTCGACAATCCAATTAATCAAGCAGATGAAGGGGTTGATGAAGACTATGAGTTGCCTGAAGAGTTGGCCAGGTTGTTGAGGCAAGAAGAGAAAGTGATTACTCCTCATCAGGAGGAAATTGAAACTGTTAATCTTGGTACCAAAGAAGATTTGAAAGAAGTGAAGATTGGGGCCAGTCTGCAAGCTCCAGTAAAGGAACAACTTATCAATATGCTTCGGGAATACATCGACGTCTTTGCTTGGTCCTATCAAGACATGCCAGGTCTGGATACGGATATTGTCATGCACAGGCTACCATTGAAAGAAGATTGTCCTCCAGTCAAACAAAAGTTGCGCCGCACTCGCCCAGATATGGCCATGAAGATTAAGGAAGAAATACAAAAGCAGTGGGACGTCGGTTTCCTTGCTGTAACTAGTTACCCACCGTGGGTTGCTAACATTGTACCCGTGCCTAAAAAGGATGGAAAGGTGCGTATGTGTGTGGATTACTGGGACCTAAACAGATCTAGCCCGAAGGATGATTTCCCATTACCTCACATTGATGTATTGGTAGACAACACGGCTCAGTTCTCGGTATTTTCTTTCATGGACGGATTTTCTGGATACAATTAGATTAAGATGTCACCCGATGACATGGAGAAAACAACTTTCATCACACCCTAGGGCACATTTTGTTACAAGGTAATGTCGTTTGGTCTGAAGAACGCCGGTGCCACTTATCAACGGGCTATGGTAACATTATTCCACGATATGATCCATAAAGAAATCGAATGCTATGTGGATGATATGATTTCCAAGTCCCTTACTGAAGAAGATCATCTGGTGAATCTACTGAAGTTGTTTAAGCGTCTGAGGAAGTATCAGCTAAAATTGAACCCCAACAAATGCACATTCGGGGTACGTTTTGGTAAGCTGCTGGGTTTTATCATAAGTGAAAAGGGAATTGAGGTTGATGCCGACAAAGTCAAAGCTATTCAGGAAATGCCTGCACCTAGGACTGAGAAAGAAGTACGAGGGTTCTTAGGTAGATTGAACTACATATCAAGGTTCATATCTCATCTCACTGCAACTTGTTAACCCTTGTTCAAACTATTAAGGAAGGAACAAACAGTCAGGTGTAACGACGATTGTCAGAAAGCTTTTGACAAGATCAAGGAGTACCTGCAAGAACCTCCAATTCTCATGCCTCCAATTGAAGGAAGACCTCTGATAATGTACTTGACAATATTAGAAGGGTCAATGGGGTGTGTGTTGGGCCAGCATGATGAGTCTGGTCGAAAAGAGTATGCAATATACTACCTAAGCAAAAAGTTTACTGACTGTGAACAACATTATTCACTGCTCGAGAAAACTTGTTGTGCTTTAGTGTGGGCTGCTCGCCGACTAAGACAGTATATGTTGACTCACACTACTTTGTTGATCTCAAAAATGGACCCTGTCAAGTACATATTTGAGAAGTCAGCACTTACCAGAAGGGTTGCAAGATGGAAAATGATTCTAACAGAGTATGACATTCAGTACACCTCTCAAAAGGCCATCAAGGGCAGTGTACTGTCTGACTATCTGGCTGAGCAACCCATTGATGATTACCAGCCCATGAGATTTGACTTCCCTGATGAAGACATCATGTACTTAAGAGAAAAAGATTGTGAAGAGCCAGTTCACACTGAAGGGCCTTATCCAGAAGAGGCATGGACTATGATGTTTGACAGGGCTGTCAATATAAATGGTTGTGGGGTTGGTTCAGTGCTTATTACACCTAAAGGAGTTCATATGCCTTTCTTAGAAAAACTCACGTTTGCCTGCACTAACAACGAAGCAGAATACGAAGCCTGTATCATGGGTCTTGAGGAGGCCATTGACCTCAGGATCAAAACCTTGAATGTATTCAGAGATTCGGCTTTGGTAATCAACCAGACCAACGACAAATGGTACACTCATCAGGAGCATCTGATTCCATACTGTGATTATACGAGGAGATTGTTGACCTTCTTCACAACAGTTAAGCTTGAATACATCCCTCGAGATGAGAATCAGTTTGCAGACGCTTTGGCTACCATTTCATCCATGATCAAAGTACAGACTGCTAATTATGTGCCTTGGATTTTGGTATCCAGACTTGACAGACCGGCGTATGTATTTTTTGTGGACACTGTCACTGATGACAAGCCTTGGTTCCACGATATCAAATGCTTCTTAGAGAATCAGACATACCCACCTGGGACATCATCTAATGATAATAAGACATTAAGAAGGCTAGCCAACAGTTTCTTCCTCAATGTTGATGGTTCTTTATATAAGCGAAACTTCGACATGGTCCTGCTCAGATGTGTTGACAAGAAGGAAGCGGACATACTGATGCACGAAGTACACGAAGGTTTTTCGGTACCCATGCCGGAGGACATGCAATGGCAAAGTAATTGTTAAGATCAGGTTACTACTGGATCACAATGGATGTAGACTGTTGTGCCTATGCCAGAAAATGCCACAAGTGCCAGATCTACGCAGATAAAGTGCATGTGCCTCCAAATCCTTTGAGCGTGATGTCTTCACCTTGGCCATTTGCCATGTGGGGCATTGACATGATTGGAAAGATTGAACTGACTGCTTCAAATGGACACAGATTTATCTTGGTAGCAATTGACTACTTCACCAAATGGGTTGAAGCAGCTTCGTATGCAAACGTCACCAGACAAGTGGTAGCCAGATTTCTGAAAAGAGACATCATCTGTCGATATGGAGTTCCCGAGCGAATCATTACTGATACTGGTTCCAATTTGAACAATAAAATGATGGCAGAACTGTGCCGGGACTTCAAAATCCAACATCACAACTCTTCTCCTTACAGGCCAAAGATGAATGGTGTTGTTGAGGCTGCTAACAAGAATATTAAGAAGATTGTGCAGAAGATGGTAATTACCTATAAAGACTGGAATGAGATGCTACCATTTTCTTTGCATGGGTATCGAACCTCAATCAGAACATCTACTAGGGCAACACCTTATCAGCTTATGTACAGTATGGAAGTTGTCCTACCTGTTGAAGTTGAGCTACCCTCCTTACGGGTAATGATGGATGTGAAACTGGATGAAGCAGAATGGGTCCGGTCTCAGTACAATCAACTGAATATGATTGAAGAGAAAAGATTAGCTGCCATCTGTCATGGGCAGTTATATTAGAAGCGAATGAAGAAAGCCTTTGATAAGAAAGTCAGACCTCGGGAATACCAAGTGGGAGAGCTTGTTCTGAAGAGAATCCTTCCTCCTCATACAGACCACAGGGGTAAGTGGACACCAAATTATGAAGGTCCCTATGTAATAACCAAAGTCTTCTCAGGTGGAGCACTGATGCTCGCAACCATGGATGGTGAAGACTTCCCGTCTCCTGTGAATTCAGATGCAGTTAAAAAATACTTCGCATAAAATGACCGGCTGGACATAAAAACAGAATGTAAGTCCAGGCAAAAATAGGGCATCCCGGCGAGTCAAAAACATAATAAAAGACTCGGGCAAAAATAAGGGAAAATTGAAGGGAAAAAAATGTACACCCGCTGAGTTGAAAAGCCGCATTGGATAGCTCAGGAAAAAATGGGTATCCCGGTGGATTGAAAACCCGAAAGGGCGATCCACGCAAAATCAGGGAATAAGCAAACAACTGCATTCTGAATTCGTCTGTATCGCTCACAACATGATAAGCTCCGAGAGGACAAAGCGTCAGTCAGAATCAGCCTTCTTTAGAAAGCAAGATAAGAAGAACGTCAAGGTCATACAGGTCATAGCAAAGGAAGCTCACTAGAGCGTCATCTTCAATATTGCCAACACTTTTATTTTCTCAATTTACAGCGATCTCCTCATTTCAGGGGATTTGCTTCTTTGACTGTACTTGCCAATTCAAGGCACAAAAGTTAATAAAATCAGAGTTTTCAGTCACACCTTGTTTTGTACATTTTTGTTTTGTTTGCGAAATGTCCAATGCTCGTAATACAACACTTGCATAAAACATATGAGCCATTTTAACAAATGCTTGTAGGAAATATGTTGCTCTCAGGTAAATCTAACTCCTATGACGGAATCCGGTTAAGGATACCTCGGGACACTTATGCGTTTTCCTTTGTCTTAACAGGTTGCAGGTACTCAAGACAAACAATCTTTCGCAACATAGGGCATGTCAAGCATTGAATCCCCAATATACTACTTCCCAGAAGTTATCCCCTCCCCGAGCGGGACCTCCCGGGAAATGCCCGACAGCTCTTCCACAACAAAGTGTTTCCAAGAACTTTCTACCCCCCACCAGAGATACCAGATCTCTCTCATCCTCAGCAGAGTTGGTGGAATTGATTCCCCACAGAGTTGGCTTCCCAATAGAGAAATGCCTGAAACATATCCCCAACGGAGTTGCTAAAACCTCCACATCCCCACTAAGGAGTTCTCCCTCCAGACAGATCTATCAATGATCTATTTCCCCAAGCAGAGTTCTCCCTCCGGACAGATCTAGCAATGATCTTTTCCCCCAGTCGGGTTATCCTTTCAAGCAGATCAGTTAGAGATCTTTATCCCCGCAGGATCCGAGCTTCGAATCAGTTTTTCTCATTTTGCATAATCATAGCATTCGCGTCATTTTCCCCCAAAATAAGCGTAGCATTCCGTCTAATACGGAGCATTACGGCAAAAATCAAACATTTGCATGATCATAAGCCAGGTTCGAGCCAGTCACCTGCAAATACCATTATCACTTCACCAGCAATATACAAAACTCATATTCCCCTGCAGATAAAAGCCAAAGCATCCCCTTTGCACTCTCAAACCACAGATGCCTGCTTATACTTATACATGCCTTTTTCGACACTCGTCCGTGTCATCTTATCCCCCCGCAGGTCGCCAGAATACCTTCTGCACTCTCAAATACAGATACTTGTTCATACTTGTACACATTCTTTTTTTACACCCGTTCGTGTCATACTTTCCCAGCAAGTCAAACACTCGTCTGTGTCCCTTGCTCAATCATTTTACACTCGTCTGTTTCTTGCACATATTTCTCCAGCAAGTAAAACACTTGTACATATTAATACGGAACCCTTTTGATACTCGTCCGTATCTTGCATATATCACCTCCCTGGCTGATAGAAACTCGTTTGTGTTCCTTACTTAACCGATCGGATACTCGTCCGTATCATCATCTTTAAACACGTGTCAGCATTTGTTTCTACCGATACTCGTCAGTATCATGGTTCTAAGGATGCTCGTCCGCATCTTTAATCTATACACACCACCAAACACTTTCATCTTTTGAAGAACGTAAGCACTCGTCCGTGTTTACCATTCCCTAGTAGTCGTCAATAAAACAACTTTCTGCTATCCGACATTCATCCTATGTTGTGATACTTTCGGCAGCCGTCCCCTGCCAGGTGATCGTCCTTCACCTTTGGATGACCGTCCCTCATCCTTTTACCCAGTGAAATTTCCATTGTTGGAACCTATTATCCGGAATTCGTCCTATGTCGTGATATATTTTTAGCAGCCGTCCCCTGCTAAGTGATCTTCGTTCACCTTTTGATGATCGTCCCTCATCATTTATCCGATGGTCATCCCCATCGTTGATCTTGTTATCTGACATTCGTCCTATGTCGGGATAATCCCCAAGAGCAGTTGTACCCTGCTAGGTGATCGTCCTTCACCTCCTGATGATCGTCCTTCATCATGCTTATCCGATGGCCGTCCCCCATTGTTGATCCTTTTTATCCGACATTCGTCCTATGTCGTGATATTTTTCAGCAGCCGTCCCCTGCTAGGTGATCGTCCTTCATCTTTGATGGCTGTCCCTCATCATTATTTCGTTTATTCTTTAACCCGATGGTCGTTCCCGTCGTTGTTTACTTTACTTTCCAAGCCTAATGACCGTCCCCATCTATTCTTGCCTAAATCCCCATAGAATTTTATTTTCCTTACCCGATCGTCGTCCCCATCGCGGTCTCTTTATTTCCCCAGCTTGTCGGTTGTCCCCGTCATCGCCTTACTTACCACCTTATCCTCAGCAGTCGTCCTCTGCTCGATGGTCATCCTCTATCTCTTTCATTTGATAATCATACTATACTATCTTTCATAATTTATATCCCTTTTCTTCTTCTCCCCAGCGAGTGCAAATTTCAGACTGTCTTTGGTATTCAACCACAAGTTATCTTGTTTGACTGTTAAGCCAGGCGCTTACATTCTGCACAGCTAACTCATGCTTGAATAGGGGAAGCTGTAAACACCCCCAATTTGCCCTCACTTTTTCTCACACCATGGCTTGTGATCTTTCATTTTTACATTACATAAGCATTACATCTTATATTGTATATTTATTTCATCTACATAGTTCTATTTCATCTGCATCTAGGGTTTGTGATATGTGCAATCCAAGAATCAATCTGAGTCATCCCAATGGTCTTAAAGCTTTCCAAGAGGGTCCATGTGTGTTCTATGATCATAATATGCTCCCCAAAGTTCATGAAAGTCAAGGGATCACAAAATTGGCAAAAGCATGGAAGCAGAGCTAGGGTTTTTCCTGCACAGATGATCAAAATTAGGGTTTTGGTTTCAGAGGCCTTAACTCCAAAAATTTTGGTCATTCTTGTTTATAATGTTCTTAATATGTTATAAGGATCATGTGTACCAAGTTTGATGAAGAAATTCATTGTGGGAGTCATCTGATCATTGGGTAACATATTGAGCAAGTTAAGTCAAAATCAGGGCATCTGAGGCCCCCAACAAGGGTACCAAAGGATCATTTTCATCAAATTGAAGTTCTATGATCTTTATTTGATCTTATAAGTGGTTGGAAGTTCACAAGATTGAAGAATTTTGAGTCAATTGCAAACTTGCCATTTTTGGAAATGACTTGTAATGGAAACTTTCCATTTTGGGAAAGATTTTCAACCTCATCTTTCATGACCAAAAATGCTTCAAATGAAAAAATCTTGGACATGAAAGTTGTAGATTAGGTCTTTCCCCTTTTCAAAAAGTACTATAACATGTCTTGATTCATCCTAGAACTCAAGATATGGCCTTTCAAAGTTGGCAAAAATCACATAACTTCAAGTTTCATGCTAAAGAGGGAATTTTGCAATTTCACTTGCCAAGCCTTTTTATGACCTCTAATCAACTTCTATGCATCATAACATGTCAAGTCAACTTCTAAACATTAGAATTGGCCCAAGTTTTCATTGTTTTCATGACTTGATCTTCAAGAAATCTCAAAGGGGCCAAAACTCACAAACTTTGCAAAATGCCTTGGATCCTTCCATCCACTTGTGCCAGCTGCATCAAACTCATTCTACGGCTCTCCATGAATCTTGTTGAGGCCAGACACCCCAAAATGCCAGCTCTGCCATGGCCCATACCTCCAAGTACACAAATTTGACTTTTGAGCAAAACCTCCCATACCAATCAAGCTGAGCCACAACCACTCTTCTGACCAATCAAGACTTCACATACATGCCTCATAGACCCCATTTCATAACATATTGGAGCTTGAATCATCCCATAAGTCAGATTGCACAAAATCACCAAAAAAATTCCCTTCTTCGAAACTCAAAACACAGCCATCAAACTTCAAAACAAACTTCACCAATCATCTTCAAATCACTCATAGAACACAAAACAACCCTCAAAATGGCCTGAAACCTCCAAAATCAAAAACACGATTTCTGCAAAACCAGAACCATACACCTCAAAATAGCCATCACAAACTTGTTCTAAGCATTGCAACATCATCAGGGAGCTCATTGGGGTTGGATTGCATCAAAGAAAAGGCCAGAAAGCTCTAAACTGAAAAGCTTCAACTCAGGTATACCTCAAGAACAATGTTTCCAGAAACCTTCTTTTAAGTTCTTAAATGGTTCTACATGCTTCCCTGATCATGCTGATGTCTTTACTTTTTAAAATGGTTGAGATTTGAGAATGTATGAACTCTCTGAAAGTTTGCCCAAAAATCTTGTTTGCTTCGATTCTTGTTTTTGATGAAATATAAATGTTATTTGATGTTGGATTCTTGCTTAGGGGGGTTAGAGGATCATTTCTGGAGCTTTAGAGGGTTTAATTTGACCTAGGGAAGAAGTTGAGTTGAGTGCCTCGCCGGAGAAGATGACCGGAGCTAGCTCCGGTCACCTGAAAATCATTAGGGCACTAATTAGGATTTAGGGGGTCCGTTTGAATGTGGGTCGTAGGATTAAGTTTAGCGCGTGAATGAAGGGCCAGGATTAGTTCACTTAAAACCCTAATCTTTAATTAATTTAATTAATTAGGTTTTAATTAGAAATTAGCCAGATTTGATATGGGCCTTTAAAACACGCGCCAGTCAACTCCCTCCAATTTTGTTTAAATCTGGGCCTTTGGATGCGCTGACTTCCCATTAAATCCATTTTTAATTCATTAAATCCATTTTTAATTCATTTTATTTTATTTCTCAACCCAAAAATGATTTTTTTTTTATTTTTTGCATTAAAAACGTATTTTTAAAATATTTAAATGTTATTTTTAATTAATTAAGGGACTTTAATTAATTAAAAATACATTTATGTTTCTAAAAATCACCAAAAAAATCATGAACCATTCCAATACATTTAGAAACATTTTCAAACTCTTCATACAAATTTCTTTTTAGGTTGGATCATAATTTCACAATTTTCTTTGAATTAGGGTTCTTCAAAATCACATTTTCTAACCCTAATTTGAAAATTTGATTTCTGCCTAACCATGAAGAGTTTGAACTTGATTCTTTTTGCATTGTTTCACATATTGCATGTAGTTTCTAGGTTATTTTCCTCATGAATTTATCTTGCATTTTTAAATTGATTTGCATTCCTTTGAGAATCATCCAAAAACCATAGCAAACTTAGAAAAATCATATCTTTCAATAGGATTAGTTTCTGACCTTCTCCTTTGGGGTGTGACCTAATATGGGATTAGGGTTTGATTGAGCTTGATTTCATTTTCTTATCATGTTGTATGCTTCTGTTTTGTTCATTTGCATCTCATATATCCATAAAACCCTAATTTCTCATGTTCATTTGCATCCATCTTTGCATATCATCATCACATGAACTTGCCATGACATTCCAAGAATTCATATGACATCTTAGACATCTTAGGACATGTTAGAACATTGATTGATCATTTCTTCATTCATTTTCCATGTCTTGCATTCATTACATTTCATAAACATCCATGTATTTTCAAGCCTCTAAGCATGCTTTCATGACATCTCATCTTTGTATGATCATTCATATGCATATTGTATGGCTTTGCATCATCTCATATGCCATTTTCATTGCACATTCACTTCTGAATTTGGTCTTCACATCTCATTTCATTTCATTTCCTTTTACTTTATGTCTTATGCATTCATACTAACATTTCAGGTACATTTGGTAAGTTATTTGGGAAGTGGATTTGCCTTCACTTTCCATCTCTTCTTATCTCATTCATATGCATATTTAAATGTCTTTGAAGTGAACTTGTTCACTTATGTTCCATATTTCTCACTTTCTTTCTTTTAAGTTACGTATCTTCTTCAGGAAGTAAGTAACTTGTCCTTCTCTTTTCATCTGCTTCTTCCATTGGTGGCCTTGAAGATATTTTCTCTTAAGCATAACAAACCATAGGATATCCAAGAATGATAACTTTTAGGGTTGTGAATAGTCCCCCCTAGTCTTTTACCTTTGATTCTCCTTGAGTCTCTCTTCTCATCTCAATAATCAGAGACTAAACTCTTAAAGTTTTAGGACTTTGAATTAGGGTTATGCCTGCATCCTTATCTTAGGATGGAGTGTATAACTTTAATCCTTAGTGTTAAACCTTTAATTTGTTTAAACCTCTTAATCAAAACAAATTAGTAATCACCAAGACTTTATCTTGTAACTTGGGCCTTACATTAGGGTTTTATCTCTTCCTTATGGTTAAGAGGGACTAACCCTAGTGTTTAATGGACAAGTCCCCCTCAAGTTTTCTTACAAACTTAAAATCCACTTCTTAATCTAATCCCTTAATTAAAATCCATTTAATAAAGGCTTGTTATATAATGAATTTAATCCCTAACCATGGATTAAGTTGAGGTCTCTTCCTCAGCTTAAGTGTTTTCATCTATTATCCTTCTATTAGGATGGTGTAATGAGTTCATTAATCTGTGATTAGAGATTAAAATCATTACTTAACACTAAACAAAAATCCAAAAACATCTTAATAATCACAAGTAGGTTAATGATCTTAATCCTACATCATCATGGTAATTAAGTTGAGATGCTTATCTCATACTTAAGTAAGCTCATTATCCCTTATCAGGGAGGATATAATGAGTTTATAACCTTTGATTTAGGCTTAAGCTCATTAACTCATGCAAAACACCAAAAACAATTAAAAAACACAAAAACACAAAAACAAACAATAATCGTCTCCTCCGGGATTCTTTTCTCATCACACTCATTCACAAACGAGAACTTGCTTCTTCCGTCTAATGCAAGACAGTTAGCACTAGAGCCAGACGAGTCATACAATTGAGCATAGACAAGCAAGCAGTTCACAATATATTTATTTTTCAGTCTCTTTGAGTCGAACTATGGTATTCTGACTTCCTCATTGCACGGGAGGATACGTAGGCATAACTTTACAGTTATCGAACAAACGTCTTTGTGTCTTCCCCCTCTTTCAGCATTCTTTAAAAGCCTCAGTTCCTAAGCGATTCACCCTTTTGCACTGACACTTGTACATTCATTCCTTAGCTTTTTCACACAGATAGCACATACACTACCCCTTTAAACACAATCTTGTAAGCATGGATCCCGTCGAGTACGACGGATAATCTGGGTGCTAATACTTTCCTAGGTTGTAACCAACCCCCTTTCTCAGTTTCTCTGGTTCGCAACCGCCTTATCCATCTCTTTCTAGGTATATGTGTAACACGGTGGGAGAACTGACTTTCTATAAATGTTGCGGATAGCAAGAGTCGCCACCGACTTTTATTTTATCCAAAAGGAAAGGACATAAAAGAACAAGAAAGACCTATTTTAAAAGACTTGAGTTCGGGGGGTAGGTTATACAAAGGGAAGGTGTTAGCACCCTTTATATCCATGGTTATCCATGGGCTCTTAGTTACTTAGCTCACTTTGTTTGTTTGCAAGAGTGTAGTGTGTGATTAGAAAAATTTCTTTAAGTACTTGGTAATGACCCTCGTAAGGGTGTATGCAAAGCCTAGTTTAGAAATTGTGAGGTGTAAAAGCAATTTTGAAAAGTGTGAGCAAGTAACTATGAGATACCTACCCCAGATTAAGTCTTTCGTGTTCTCGTATGTTCTTTCAAGGGTAAGATTATCCCTATTATTAAGGAATAGGTAGTCATTACCTTGGATGTGAAGGGACAAACGTAGGGTCATCGTATGGTCATAGAAAGCAACTTTGAGGGGTGTCTTTAGCAATTCGTAGGGACTATCATCATTTATTCGAAGGGACAAGATCATTATTCCGTAGGCAACCTCGAAGGGACTTGATCTTTTAAACTGTAGGGACTTGATGATTTTATGAAGGGACTTTGCTTAAGACACCCCTATATTTGAGGGACTTGACCATATTTTAGGCAACTGAGAGGGGTAACCTAGGAAGTGCAAGATGGCGATCGGAGATCGACTTACGTGTAGGAGTGTTTATATTCAGGTATTTATCTTATTTAATTTAATTTTCTAAGTTCAATTTAATTACATATAAGTTATGCACACCCTAAGATTACTAACCATACAGAAAATAATTGCAAAAATAAAGCAAAGGTATAAAATAAACCTATTTCATGGCTTTAGCAATTACATAATAATAAAAATAATAATGATAATAATAAATATAATAAGAATAATAAATAAACAAGAATCACATATTAATAATAATAAAATAATAAAAATAAGGGTTAGAATAATAAATAAAGGAAATAAGAATTTAAAAAGAAAAATTAATATTAGAAAAGTTTTAGAAGTTAATTAAGAAAATAAGCTTAATAATAATAAACAAATAACAAATTATTTACATATTAATAAAAATAAAGATTAATAACTTAATTAGGGTTTAGAAAAATTAGGTTAATTTTTAGGGTTAGAAGAAAATTAGGGTTAAGAAAAAATTAGGGTTAATATTTAAATTAAGAAAATTAGGGTTTTTAATTAAAATACATTATTAATTTATTTACAAAAATACATAATAATTATATATAAACATATTATAAAATTAATACAAATAATTTACATTTAAGAAAATAAATATGAATTTTAGAAAATATAAAGTTTTTTAGGAAAATATTATTGGTTATTATTTTAGAAATTATTTCAATTATATTAATTTAAATTAAAAATAAGAAAATAGTTAAAATAAGGAAAATATGAGAAAAAGTCCTAAAAAGATAGGACCTGGGATTTGAACCCAGGTCCCTTACCTCAACAACAACATTCAAAACCAGTTGAGCCAGCATGCGCTAGTGTAGGCTATGTACAATGCAATCATCATATTGTAAAACCTGCAAAATAAATGAAATTAAAACAAAATGACCTGCGGCCAGATTCGAACCCAGGACCATCACAACAACAACCAAACACTCCAACCACTAAGCCACATGGGGCGCGTCTGCAAGCTAAACAATAAACAAACATAATATATTAAGTTAACTGAATAATGGAAAAATTGAACAAAATATGTTGTCACCAAGGATCGAACACATGTCACAGCCAATAACACGCACACGCCAACACCCTGGGCCAAGCAACATCTGTTGAAATAATATGAAAACAATTCAATAAAATATTAAGCTCAAATTTGAATTTCCTCCTACGCGCCAACTGACTTCATCTTCTTCCTTTTTCCTGCGAAAACACCTGCAAATTCACCTACAATTTTTCCTGCGAATTTTGTATTTCAAGAACCTACGAAAATTGGATCTTCCACAATATGTAAAATTTCATCAAATTAAACACACAGACATGATCCTTGCAATGTTTACAGTCCAACCATGGTTTCATTAGTCATTTATATTAGGTATTTCGCAAAACCCCAAATGAGGAGCAAAAACCCTAACAATGGCAGTTTTCGATTCAGGTCATGGTTCTTCAATCTCTTTGCCCAGAAACAATCTAAACATCATTGCTAATAAGAATATATGGTTAGAATTCATCAACAACACACAAACAATCAGAATCGAAAAAAATAAAACATGAACAAGCTTGGTTCGGTTTATGCAATTAGTGATGATTTGGATGCTGCAAATGATTCAAATAGATTCAATGATCATCCAGGAATGTATTGCAACCTTCAAAACTTCTTGATATGGCCTGCAAATTGAAATCCGAATGTGAGTTTTTGTATGAAATTTTGGAGTTGAATGATGTTCTTGGAGGCTCTGAATTTCGTCCCCTGAGTTTGTAATAGGTTTGTGAACTTATAGTGATCTGAATTAGGTCAAAACTTTGTGGGTTTGTGGGCTTTCTTGAATAACTTGAGTGTGAAGAAATCTCATGATCAAAATATATGAAAAAATCAAATATTTGTATGCCAATCTGGTCTAGCACGAATTTGAATCAAATCAATCATCTCTAAATAATGTTTATGACCTTCTAGAACAAAAGTCAAATTTAAATATTGAGTTTTCATATTTTATTTTAATTTAAATTGATTTTAAATGAATAAAATCAAAATAAATAAAAAATAAACTATTAAAATCTGAATAAATTATATTTGATTCGTGCATGATGTCATGGCAGAGATTGGGTCATAAAAATGCAAGCCCGTGTGGAAAGAATTGGTTCTAAGACCCCATTTGCTCAATAAACCTCTCAGAAATTTCCCAACTTTACAAAGGCACAAATCCTTCAAATTTAAGGTTATGAAGGTGTTCTTGGACATTTTATAAATCTTAGAGATTCTTCTAACCAACATCTTTCGTCTCATGTCCATATCGTTTACCATTTTCAAATTATGCCCTTTGGAAGATGTTGACTTTTTGTTGACTTTCAAAATGACCTATAATGTCTTAGCTCATACCTTCCAAATGAAGCATTTTTGGGCTTGACTTGTGAGACACAAAGTTGTAGAGAATTAAATTTCCTTCAAAATAAGCTTTGTATGGAAATTTTTTGATGAAGCATGTGAAAGTTATGGCTGGTCAAAGTTCAGTTGACTTTTCCTGTGAAAACCCTAATTTAGAAACTCCTGATTCTTGATGATCTGAAATCTCCTTGATGAATCATGATCAACCCTTGATAAAATGATGAATTTTAATTCATATACTTTATGTTGGAAAAAAATCATGAAGTTTGACTTTGGTTTGACCACAGTTGACCTTAGTTTGACTTTTTAACTGCTTTGACTGATTTTTGCATATATGATCATCTGACTGAGCAAACCTTTTGGGAAAGCCTTGAAACTTGACATAGGGATTCTTGAAGACATGTAGGATGTTATGAAGCTCACTTGAGGCCTTGAAATTCCATTTAGCCTGATGAAATTCAAAACCCTAGTTTAGGATGTATTGCTTAGGAGGATGCTTTGTCTGAGGGAACTTCCAAGCTTTCTGACTAATTGTGAACCTTGTGAACCTCTTGGGATACCTTGTGAACCTCTTGGGACACCTTGGTACATAATGCCTTGACTAGGGGAGGGAAAATTTTGGGGTGCAACGCTATGCAGCATTACCTTTCCTTCGGGATAAAAATGCCTAGTTGGCGACTCTATTCAGTTCACTTTCATTTCTCTTTTTGCCGACCGTTCGCGGATGCACCTTGGGACCTAGTGTCTTTTCAGGGGAGCGACAACGAGCAATGTAGAGACTACCTTCAAGAGGTAGCCCAAGGTCAACGAGCTGTTGAAAATGTTCAGAAAGAGGTAGAAGAGCTGAAACTCCGGGCTGATGTCAAGACTGAGCCAAGTCCTAAAAAAGAGAATGAAGAGGTGTTCCTATAGCAGAATAATGAATTGCATGCTTACTTTGATCAGAGGGATCTGATTATTCAGAAGCTCATCTAGGAGTCAGGTCATCCAGACATAACTCATCTATTCCAGGTAGTCAGGCGTCTTAGCTGGAGGTTGAAGGACATGGAGCTTTCTAAAGCATAGTTTCATTTGCTTGAACCTGGATTACCCACAGGCCTATTATGGGATTCCTCTTTACTTTGTGTTTTTCTATTTTATCTTGATGTATGAATTGGTACCCTTCGGGGAACTTGTTATCTTTAGATTTCAGTTTATGATATTTGACTTGGTTGGGAATCTCTAGTTGTTATCCTTGCACTGAAACGGGGTTTTAAGCACCATTTCTCCATAGTTCTATTATTTGAGCTTCACATGGGTCTTCTTCCCTAAAAACTGAATGTTCAAAGGCTATCTGAATTCCCTAAATACTGGAACGGGAATGTAGAAAACCTTGAGAATGAAAAGAACACAACATTGCATGCATTCATACCATTTTCATTTTTTTATTTTGCAGGTTATCTGGATTTCTTAACTTATTTGTTTCTTCAGGAAAGATTGCGAGAGCCACAAAAACTCGTCCCCTCCGACACAACACTCCTCTGCACCGGTATGCTACTCACCGCAACCAGAGAAACATCATGGATACAATACAGACCGAGCTGAATAAGTTCCGCACCAGGATGGTGGAGTTTATGACTATGATGTAGGGCATGACCCAGGGGCAGCAAGAGCTAAGAGCTTCTGTTCTCAGATTGGATCCACCATAGATGGACCCTCCCGTTGTCACTTTGAATGCTCAGGGAAATCCAATCAACAACAGTATTATTCCATCTAGGGGTAACAGACCTCCAACTCCAGAGGGTGGAGGACCTATTCATGTTCATGTGGTAGATCGTCAAGAAGATCAGTTCACTTTGGTCAATGAAGATATGGGATTTGGTACCGAAGCTAATAATCAGGACTTTCAAATGCTGGCTGAGAAAGTTAGGGCTTTGGAATGTAGGGCTACTCTAGGCATTAATGTCTATGACATGGTCCTGGTTCAAGGAGTGGTTATTCCTCCAAAGTTTAAGCCTCTAGGTTTCGACAAATACAACGACAATTCTTGCCCAAAAACTCATATGCAAGATTTTTATCGCAAGATTGTTGCGCACACCAAAGATGAGAAGCTTTGGATGTACTATTTACAGGATAGCTTGTCTGGAGGCTCACTGGAATGGTACATGAAATTGGAGAGGACCGCTATTCGCAATTGGAAAGAGCTCAAGGAGGATTTCCTCAAGCAATACCAATATAATATTGACATGGCTCTAAGTCGGACCCAAGTGCAAAGTTTGTCTCAAAAGAACTTCGAAAGCTTCAAAGAAGATGCACAAAGATGGCGCGAAGTCGCAGCTAGAGTTCAACCACCATTGCTGGAGAGAGAAATGGTTGACCTTTTCATAGATACCCTCCCCGGGAACTTCATGGAAAGGTTAACAGGTTGTTCATCTAGCGGTTTTTCTGATATCATCCTAACTTATGAGAGAATTGAAAGTTGGATGAAGCAGGGGGAAATTCAGTATAGCGGAGCGTCGACTTCTGGAGTCAAGAAACCCTTTGTGAAGCGGAGGGAAGGTGGAGTCGGGCCTTATACACCCAAAAGAAGAGGGGAAATCAGAACTCCTATCATCAGGCAGCTCCTATTACCATTTCAGCAAGCACAGTAATAACGTCAGTAGAACTACCAACAACAAATAGCTCCTCGTCAATACTATCCCCCTAAACTAAAGGATAGGCTATTCAGATGCCTATGATGTCTTATTCCCAGCTATTGCAAAACCTTCTTCAGCTTCAAATGATTCAGTTGAGAACCCGGCAGCCTCCGAGATCGGGGTAGATTCTTGAGGGCTACGATGTTAACGCCCATTGTGAGTTCCACTTTGGTGCTTCGGGCCATAGTACTGAAAATTGCAAGGCTTTTAAACATGTCGTTCAGGACCTGATAGACTCCAAGGTAATCAATTTCGCTCCAACCCCAAACGTGTTGCAAAACCCCATGCCTCCACATGGAAGGACCGTATGAGCTATTGATAGTGGTGAGGGCTTGAATCTGGTATGCAATGTCGATGCCTTGAAAACTCCGTTGTTGGCCGTGAAGAGTTTCCTAGCCAAGAAGAATATATTTTCAGGTTGTGAAGAGAGTTGTTCAGATTGCGATAATTCTATTGATGGTTGTGACCGATTGAGATCGGGGATACAAAGAATGATTGACGAGGGCAGTATTCAGTTTGACAGAATCGTGAAGGAAGAAGAAGTCTCAATAGTTACTATTTACTATAATCCAGCATAAATGCCAACACAAGCCAAAGTGGCACCTGTGACATTCACCACTCCTGGACCAATTCCATACCAAAGTGAAAAAGTTGTCCCATGGTATTATGGGGCCGAAGTTTACTGTAATGGTCAGAAGCAGGATGTGACCTCTTTCAGCTCAGCACCAAGTTGAAAATGTTGGAATTGGAGGGTTCATAAGGAGTGGGAAACTATTTGCGCCTGAAACGTTAAGAAACAGTGTGGTGCCGCTAAGGGACAATGTAGAGGCCCAAGCCAGAGCCAGGGGCAAACATACTATGACAAATGATGCTCCGGCGCCAACTCTGGATCCTGATATCACCTTTGACAAGGAGGCGGAAGAATTTCTAAGGATCATCAAAAAGAGCGATTACAAAATAGTTGATCACTTGCAGCAAACTCCCTCTAAGATTTCAATCTTATCCTTGTTAATCTGTTAAGACTCACATAGGAAAGCTATGTTGAATATTTTAAACAATGCCTACATGCCACATGACATATCAGGGAACCAGCTTGAAACGGTGGTGTCAAGTGTGAATGTCAACCAAGGTTTAGAGTTTACAGATTCGGACCTGACCACTGAGGGACGAAGCCATAATCGATCCCTACACATTTATATGGAATGTAAAGGAGATGTGCTCTCTCATGTACTTATGGATACGGGCTCATCCTTGAACGTACTTCCGAAGAAAGCACTGATTAAGTTGAACCATGACGGGGTTGTGCTTAGACCAAGCGACTTGGTGGTCCGGGATTTCGATGGCTCCAAAAGGTCTGTCTCTGGAGAAGTGGAACTTCCAATCAAGGTAGGACCACAGATTTTCAATACAATCTTTTATGTTATGGATATCAAACCAGCTTATAGTTGCTTGCTGGGACAACCCCGGATACATGCAGCAGGGGTTGTGTCTTCAACCCTCCACCAGAAGCTCAAATTTGTCTGGGAATGACAGATCGTTATAGTTGCGGGGGAGAAGACATCTTCATTAGTCACTTGGCTTCATTCAAATATGTATAGATGGACGGAGAGATCGTTGATACTACTTGTCAAGCCTTCGAGCTCGTCAAAGCCGCGGGTACATCGTCATCAGCTGCCTTGTCAGAGGATAAGAAGAAAGGAGCGTCCATAGCGTCTTACAAGCAAGCCTTGGAGGTCGTAGAATCCAGTATGAATGAGGGATGGGGAAAATGATTGAAGTCCCAGAGAAAAATGATATTTTTGGGGTTGGCTACCATCCTGGTCAGTCAATGCCAAGTCAGAATGCCAGAGGTCGAAAAGGCCCGATTACCTTCACCAGTGCATGATGGGTTGATCGTGGTAGCATCTGTGCAGTGCAAGATGAAACGGCTGATAATGATTGTGAACTGGACAAGTAGATAAAGCATTGTTTCCCGAGTATACAACTCAGCAATTGGTCGCCCAAAGCAATCATCTCTATCACTCAACTAGAAGAGTAATAGTCTCGTGTTTCTATTCTTTTGTATGAAAGCTATATGCCTTGCCTGAGGCATAATAGCTCATTGTAAGAGTTCATTATTTCATAATGCAATAATATCATCATTAATATACTGGACATTTTGGCATTCATTCATGTTTTTCCTTGCCTTTCATTTTATTTTTGTTTTTAAGAAAATGGCAATGTTTTTTCTACGTCTCCCACTTATTCTAAATCTAGCATGAATCATCATTCATGCAGATGTACCCCATCAGGTCTCATCATTGACGATCTTGCTATGACTCATTATGACTTCAACAATCCAATTTACCTAGCCTACGAGGAAGGTGAAGAAGATTGTGAATTACCCGAAGAATTAGCCAGATAGCTCAAGCAAGAGGAGAGGGTGATTCAGCCACATGAAGAGGCCATTAAAGTGGTGAACCTGGGTACTGAAGATAACAAAAAAGAGGTCAAGATCAGGGCTGCTTTGGAAGAATCTGTCAAGAGTCATTTGATTTCCATGCTCCGAGAATATGTTGACATCTTTGCCTGGTCTTACCAGGATATGCCAAGGTTGGACATCGATATCGTAGTGCACAAGCTGCCACTCAGAAAAGATTGCCCGCCGGTGAAGCAGAAATGGAGGAGAACTCGGCCAGACATGGCTATCAAAATCAAGGAAGAGGTGCAAAAGCAGTTTGACGTTAGATTCCTGACAATGATGAGTTATCCTCCATGGGTTGTAAATATTGTGTCGGTTTCTAAAAAGGATGGTAAGGTCAGAATGTGTGTGGATTATTGAGACTTGAATCGGGCAAGCCCCAAAGATGACTTCCTGTTGCCACATATTGACGTTCTAGTTGACAACACTGCCCAATTTTTCGTGTTTTCCTTTATGGATGGCTTTTCAGGCTACAATCAGATCAAGATGTCGCCAGATGACATGGAGAAAACAACTTTCATTACCCCATGGGGCACCTTCTGTTACAAAGTAATGTCGTTTGGTTTGAAAAATGTTGGGGCAACATACCAACGCACAATGGTGACTCTATTCCATGACATGATTCATCACGAGATCGAATTCTACGTTGATGATATGATCCCAAAGTCACAAACAGAAGAATAACATCTAGTCAACCTAGCCAAGCTATTTGTCAGGCTTCGGAAATTCAAATTGAGGTTGAACCCAAACAAGTGCATATTCAGGGTGCGTTCCGAAAAGTTGTTGGGCTTTAGTGTAAGTGAAAGGGGGATTGAGGTCGATCATGCGAAAGTAAAAGCAATTCAGAAGATGCCTGAGCTAAGAACCGAGAAGGAAGTATGTGGCTTCTTAGGGAGGTTGAACTACATTGCACAGTTAATCTCTCACCTAACAGCTGTCGCTCCCCGGATTTCCATCCTGGTACAAACGCGAAAGTGGCGCGGAAAAGAAAAGAGTCGCCAGCCAGGCATTCTTATCCCGAAAGAACGGGAATGGTAATGCTGCACAAACCAGAAGAAAAGAAAAGGAAGGACACGGGTCCTGCGAACCAAAGAGACTGAGTTCGGGAGTTGGTTACGACCTGGGAAGGTATTAGCACCCCAGATAGTCCGTCGTACCCGACGGGATCCACGCTTGCAAAGAAACTACTTTAAAGGGTGAAGAAATGAAAGCTGCTGCAAAGAAAATGAACTGAACTGGATAAAAGAAAAGAAAAGGGAACTGGAAAAGAAATGAAAAGGAAAAATGTAGGGAAAATAAAGATTGTGCTCGAACGGGCCCTACCCCGCTGCCTACGTACCTCATCTGGACAATGAGGATCAGAGTCGCCGTAGTTCCCCTAACTAGGGGTGGAAAAGATTACTTGTGTCTTAAGGCTTAAACTGCCTATGTCAATGCTCAGGTGTTGTAGGCTCGGACGACGAGTGCGTAACCGTCTTGCAAAATGACAAGTAGGAGCAAGTTCGCGTATGGAGCGAAAGAGATGAGAAAAGAATTCCCGAAGGAAAGACGCTTATTGTTTGTTTGTGTTTTTTATGAAACTTTTTATGAATGTGTCACAAGGAAGTGAACTCAAGCTCTTTTCCATGGAATGTGCACTTGTCACTACATTCCAAGATGGAATAATAGAACAAGCGCACTCAAGTAAGGAGAAGATCCCCAAAACTTGAACCCAGAGATTAGGGCTTAAGCTCACTAACTCATTAACTTATTAAGTGCTTTTGGTATTTACAATGAATAAGTGTGTTTTATGACTTTCTTGGTGAAGATGATATCCTGATCAGACTTGTGCATCACAAGACAAGCTTGTACTATCCCAAGATGGGAAAACTACAAGTGTTTCATGGGATAAGGCTATTGCTCAAGGTATCACATCAAACTTTATTAAGTGTCTTCTTTAGAGTTTTGATATGAGAAGAGAAAAGAACCAAAAAGGATCTCAAAAGGCAAAAGTCTAATGGGGGACTAAAGAATCCTAAGTGTTGTCATACATGGATATCCTAGGTTAGTGAGGTTTACTATCCTAAAGAAAGAAAGAAGAAGATAAGAGGAAGAATAGAAGAAGAGAGAAGGAAGTAAGGCCTAAGCCCAACAATCACAAGGTTAGAACAAGTAAGAATAAGAAGAGAAGAGATGAGATTTGGAGATGTGGGAACCACATCCACACCTCTCACTTACCATAGCCCCTGAAATGGTTAGTGACACAAGCATACAAGCAAAACAAAATGAACATAATGACATGCCAACATCATACAAATAGAAGTGAAGTCATACACACAAATGCCCAATGCAAATGCAAGTCACAAGAATGAGAAAAGAAGCATACAAGTCAATATGAGGCAACATGAATCACATGGCAAAGCAAAGTAAACTTAAGAAGATACAAAGCAAAATACACAAAACACAAACTCAAAGCATAAGACCAGAACCAACATCAAGTTAAATAAGTGCTTTAGAAGCAAGAAAGATGGAGAAGAGAGAAGCACAAAGCTAAACAAACACATTATGGGAAGAAAGAAACAAAGAAGTGAGATGATTGTACAAAAGAAAGAATGAACTTCAAAGGTAAACCAATTACAAGATTTCAAAATCACAAATCCTAAACCAAGATCAGAAAGGCATCAATACCCTAAAGAGACCCTAAACAAGGTGAAGAAGTTGGCACAAGTGCCCTTCTAAGCTAAGGAGAGGACTTATGATCAAAAGGAAGCAAAATGGGACAAGTTAAGAACAAAAATTCAAATTAAATCAAGTATGCATCCCAAAATTCCATAACCTTGGACAAAAGATCTTCAATCATGATATAACAACATGCCAAATGGATAGGAAGAAATTCAGAAGCAATACAAGTCAAATGAGGAGTCAAACATCAATTAGGGTTAAGAAACTTCCTTCACAAGTCAAAGGCCAAAACCAAATAAACAAGTTCCTAAAAATCAGAAAAAAAATCTCACATGAAGTACACTCTATCAAGAGTCCAGAGCAAAAAGAACCACTCAAAAATTCAAAATGAGGATCACTATGGAAAATGGACAAGACAGCATGCTTGGAAAAGAATTAAAATGAATTAATTAAATTAGGGAATTAATTTACACGTGTCAGCATGAAATAAATGGAAAATAAAAATATTAAAAAAATAAAGAAAACTCAAATTAACATCCATGAATTATTTCATAATATTTTGACACTTAGAAGTATTTTTAAAAATTAGAAACCAAAATGATATAAAAAGAAATAAAAGAAAAGAAATAAAAATGAAGAGAGAAGTTGGGGGTGCGAATAGAATGGAAATCAGTTCAAATGAATTGGGCTCAAAAGGCAAGGGGGTGCAAATAGTTATCCAGGCCCACCCAATCTGCGCAGCCTACAATTTTATATGGTGGAAATTCAGGAAAAATATGGAAAAACACAAGCCATAGGATCAAGGGGACGCATCCTGGAAGTCAGCTCATTAATTGACGTGGCAAAACCATTGGATCAAAGAGAGTGCTCACACTAACTAACATGGGGTGCGTAACAAAAAGAATTATCAGGATGAAAATTAGAAAAGAAACAGCACGTGAGAGGGAATAGCCTCATTAATTGAGGTGGCACAAGCCTGAGCGTCCAGATGAAATGATCTGAGGGTGAGGGGACATTCTTCTTCCTTTGGAAACCCTTGCAAACACAGTCCAGAATCCGGTGACCGGAGCTAGGGCTCCGGCACCGGAAAATGCATATAATGAACAACACTCAATAATAAAACACAAAATGCTCCAGATCAAGTAATTAAGTCATCCTGAATTCAAATATGGCACTGAAATTCTCAATAGATCAAAGGATAGACTGGATCGAAGACAAACAGTTTGCACCATGAAAATTCAAATTCACATATAAAGCTCAATAAGGCACCAAATTCAAATCTAAAGCAAGCAGAATCATCAGCACCAACAGAGGATCACAATGCACACATTTATTTTCATTTCTAGATCTTAGAATTTTGAACTCACCTGAAACTTGCAGATCTGGAAAAAGCTTGTGATAAGCCAAGAAAATGCTGCCAATCCACTCCAAATGCACTCTAGTTGCAAAATAAATGCAACTAGAGTCTTGAAAGTTGTTGGATCTGAGATCTTGAAGCTAGCTGCTCTGAAATGGCAAGGTGTTGGATCTTGAGAATTAGCTTGCACAATGTATGGATTTGTGATCCTGAGCTCTCAAGGATGAAGTATCTGTGGTTGGTTTGTGAAGAGAGAAAAATGACTTATTTGCATTGCATTTTAACATTGCAATATTATTTGGTATGTACCAACACCCAAAAATAAGATTCATGACTTTTTGCTCTTGTGCACAAATGAAAAATCAAGTTTTGCCCTAGTTTTTATGAAATTTTCGAGGGCCTTATCTTCTTAACCATGAAGGCTATGAAAAAGTAATTGTACTTTTTTGAAAATGGGAGGCTTTAATCTCCAACTTTCATGTTTGACTTTGGTCCATTTGAAGATTTTTTCACCAAGTTATGATCACTTGAAATTTAGGGCAAAAACTTGCTAAAAATGGCATTTTCCATAACCAACTTCACACCAATTTTGCAAAACACCTCAAAACCTCATGATTCTTGATCTTTGAACTTGCCAAACCTCTTTTAAAATTATAAGAACATACCTTGGCTAGAAAAATGGGGTTGGACCCCTTGAAATCTCACAGTTGACTTTTCTAAGGCATAGTTGACCAGTTTCTTCATTTACAAGCAACTGAAGAAATACTTGACTTCAACAAGGAATTTTCTCACCAAAATTCATCCCTAGGATCCTCTTAACATGTGAAAGACTTTGCCCAACTGAAATGGCCAAATTCTTGAGGTTTTCATGCTTGAAACTCAAACCCTAATTTGGGATCATTGTGTAGGAGCTTTGCCCTAGCCTGGATTCCCTGATGATCTTCCAACCTCTGAGCTTTTGTAAATGAACTTGAACTTGTGAATTCAATGTATACCACTCATAGGACTTGTACAAAACCATTGGGCCCCTTGTCATGGCTTGTGATGCTTCAAAAACCTCCACAGATGATCATATGCCTAATGTTAGGTCATGAGAAATGTCATGCCTCATCTTTCCATGCTAGGATGCCAAGAATATGATATGTTCATGATGAATATTGTAAACACCACAAATTTTCCCTCACTAAGTTCACACCATGGCTTATGATCTTTTCATTTGAATTGATTCAATCATATCATCTCATATTGCATTTTTGCTTCACTGCATTGGTTCAAAGTCATTTGCATCTAGGGTTTGTGATCTGAGCAATCCCTGAGCTATCTGAGCAACTCCAAAGGTATTCAATCATCTCAATAGGGTCCATGTATGGTCAAGTATCATATTGTATCCTCCCAAGATCAAGAAAGTCAGAAAATCACAAGAACTGAGAAAGGCATGGAAGCAGAGCCATGTTTAACTGCACAGATGACCTAAAATTAGGGTTTTGGATTCAGAGGCCATAACTACAAATTTTTTGGTCATTCTTGTTTATATTGGTCTCTATATATTATAAGGATCACACATGCCAATTTTCATGAAGAAATTCATTGGGGAAGGCATTTGATCAATAGATGACTTCTTGAGCAAGTCAGTGCAAAATCAGGGTATCTAAGGCCCTCAATCATCCAACCAAAGGGTCTTCTCCATCATTTTGGGTGTATATGATCTTTATTTGATCTTATAAGAAGTTAGAAGTTCACAAAATTGAAGAATTTCAAGCCATTTGCAAAGTTTCCATTTTGGGAAAGTGACTTGTAATGCAAACTTGCCATTTTGGGAAAGTTTTTCAACCTCCTCTTTTTGATTCAAAAATGCTTCAAATGGAAAATTCTTGGTCATGAAAGTTGTAGATTGGATCATTCCCTTTTCAAAAAGTATAAGAACTTGATCTAATTCATCATAGAACTCAAGTTATGGTCTTGCAAAGTTGGGAAAAATCATTAAATTTCACTTATGTACCAAAGAGGGAAACTTGCAAAAACTCATGCCAAGCCAATTTGTGACCTCAAAGTGACTTCTAACCATTACACAAACATCATACATGACCTATAATTCAGAATTACCCAAAGAATTCTCAAGTTTCATGCCTTGATCATCAAGTATTTCAAAAGGGGCCAAAACCTTCACAAATTGCAAAATGCCTTAAATCTTGACATCCACTTGTGCCAGCTACAAAATCTGAATTCCATGGACCTCCCTAAAGCCAGCTGCATAGGACATACCCTTGTCCTTGGCCTGCCATGAGCCCATACCTCCAAGGACAACTTTGTTGACTTTATGCAAATTGAGCCATACCAATTAAACTGCTCAACAACAACTCTCTGCCCAATTAGAACATGTTATGTGGACCTCAAGCAAACCAATACACACAACAACACAAGCTGAATCCTCCCACAACTCAGCATTCACAAAAAACTCCCCTCTTTGCATTTCTCTTCGAAACTCAACACTCAAGCCACAAACCTTCAAACAAATTCCATAGAACAACTCACCATGAACCTCTGATCATTTCCCACCCTTCATCTTGCCCTAAACACAGCCACATCAAAAATACGATTTTCACCTCTCTTGACCTGAGCTTCAGCAAACTTCACATAGAGGCCATATAAACTCCAACCAAGCATTGCAAACTCTTCAGAAGGATCATTGGAGGTGATTTGAAGCGAAGAACTGGTCAGAAAGCTCCAAAGGTGAAAGCTCCAGTTCAGGTACCACCAAGAACATTTTTTCCAGAAATCGTTTTTTGTGCCATAGAAATGTTGCTTATGCTTCACTGATCATGATGTGCTTGTTGGTTTTGAAAATGATTGAGTTTTGAGCCTGAACCGTGTCTCTGAAAGTTTGACCTGAAAACTTGTTTGATTCGATTCTTGTTTATGTTGAAATATAAATGAGTTTTTGTGCTTGATTCTTGCTTAGGATGATTAGAAGTTGTGATCTGGAGTTTTAGAGGGTTTAAAATTGCATAGGGAAGAAGTTAGCTTTTTGAACTCGCCGGAGAAGATGACCGGAACCACTGTTTCGGTCATCTAAAAGTGATTAGATTAGGGTTAGGGTTTAGGCCAGTTTGAATGTAGACCCTTGGATCCTCTTTCCCGCGCGCAACCAACGTCCCAGATTTCACATTAAAACCCTAATCAGTCATTAATTAGCTTAATTAAGTTTTATAAAATTCAAATTCTCATATTCAATCTCAACCCTCCAAACACGCGCCAGTCAATTCTGGCGTCCCCAGTTTAAATCTTGGCCTTAGGATCTGCATACTTCTCATTAAAATTGATTTTATTTTCATTTCTTTGTTCATTTTATTTAAAATAGCAAAATGCATCCAAAAATTTTCATTTTTTGCACCTTGACTTTAAATATTTTTCTCATTCTGAAAATAATTTTTATTTTATTTTTTGCATAAAATTTGTATTTTTAAAATATTTAAAGGTTTATTTTAATTAATTAATGGAAATTAATTAATTAAAATACCATTTAAGTTTCTAAAAATCACCAAAAAAATCACATTGCATCTTGACATGTTTAGAGACATTATCAAACCATTCATACAAATTTCTTTTTGGTTCTTGATCCATTTTGATAATTTCTTTGGATTTAGGGTTCTTAAAAATCAATATTTTTAACCCTAACTTAGAAAAATCTTTTCTGCCTATCCATGAAGAGTTTGATGATGGTTCTTTTTGCATTGGATCCCAAATATCATGTAGTTTCTAGGATAAAATTGGCATGAACTTATCTTTCATTTTTAATTTGTTTTGCATTTTTCCTTGTGAGGTACCTTAAAACCCTAGCAAACTTAGAAAAATCATAAGTCCTTTAGGGTTTAGCTTCTGACCTTCCCTTTGGGCAGTGAACTTGTATAGGTTTAGGGTCCCTTTGATTCCATTTTCAATTTTTTATCTCATGTTTTGCTTCTGATTTTGAATTTTGTATTGCATCTTGTACATAAACCCTAATCTTTGCCTTCATTTGCATTCATTCTTCATATGCTTGCATACATGAACTTGCCATGACATTTTGTGCATTCACATGACTTCTAAGACATCTTAGGACACATTAGACTCATGCTTGATCATTTCCTCATCCATTTGCCATGCTTTTGTTTTCATTTTATGTCATATGCATTCATGAACATTTCATGATTCTTACATGTCTCATTTACATTCCCATCCTTTGTATGATCATCCACATCTCTTGGTATGCTTTTGCATCATCCCATAGCATCATTTTCATCATTTCCTTTGCTAACTTTTCAGGTGGTAAGTGTTTGAGAAGTGAATTTGCTTTCACTTCTCATAATCTCTCCTCATCTCTTTTATGCATCATTGCTGCATTTTACTTGTGAATTAGAGTGAGCTTGCTCATTCATGTTCCCTCCTCTCCTTCTTTCTTCAAGCAACTTATCTTCTTAAGTGAAGTAAGTTGTCTTGCTTCTTCTGCTTCTCATCCTTTCATCTGCTTCTTCCTTGGTGGCTTTCCCTTGAAGATCTTCTTGCAAGCTTCATAAACCCTAGGAATAACCATGCATGATCATAATTAGGGTTTGATTAGTCCCCCCATTAGTTATACCTTTGTGTCATCTTTGTGTCTTATCTTCTCATCTCTTAACCAAGGACTAAACCTTAAAGGTTTTAAGGCTTTGTGATTAAGCCTATGCCTGCATCCTTCTATTAGGATGGAGTGTATAACTTTAATCCTAAGTGTTAAGCCCTTAATGTGTTTAAATCCTTTAAACAATCCATCTAATAAATCACTAAGACATCAAGCTTGTAACTTGGGCCTTGCATTAGGGTTCTAATTCTTACTTAATTGGTTAAGAAGGACTAACCCTAGTGTTAATGGACAAGTCCCCCTCAAGTTGTCTTACAAACCATAAAATCCATTTCTTAATCTTACCATTAACTAAAATCCACTTTAATAAAGGTTTTGTTTTGTCATGAGATTAATCCCTAATCATGGATTAAGTTGAGGAGCCTGTCTCAGCTTAAATGTTCCCATCTATTATTCTTCTATTAGGATGGTGTAATGGGTCTATTAAATCCTTAATTATGGCTTAAACTCATTACTTAACACTAAACAAAAATACCAAAAACATCTAAATAAATGCAAGTAGGTTAATGATCTTAATCCTACATCATGGTGATTAAGTGTGAGGTGTTTACTTCATACTTAAGGTATTCTCATTACCCCTAATCAGAGGGAGGATGTGATGAGTTTACTAACCCTTGGTTTAGGCTTAAACCAGAAGCAATGATACAAACCAAAACCAGAAATGAATGCAATGATGCAAACCAAAACCAGAAGCATAAACATGATGTTAATGATGCTAAGAGATAATGCAAACACAACTCAAGAGTTGTGGATGATCATACAAGGATAAGGATGCCAATGAAGCATGTTTTGAACCATGAAAGTTCATGAAAGTTTATGAAATGGAATGAATGCATAACATGGCAAATGAATGATGCAATGATCAAACATGATTCTAATGTGTCCTAAGATATCTTAGAAGTCATGTGGATGCAAAAGATGTCATGGCAAGTTCATGTATGCAAGCATATGAAGAATGAATGCAAATGAGGGCAAAAATTAGGGTTTATGTACAAGACACAAAGCAAAATCCAAAATCAGAAGCAAATGACAAGATAAAAAAATTGAAAATGGGATCAAAGGAACCCTAACCCTACACAAGTTCACTGCCCAAAGGAGGGGACCTAACTCTTAACCTAATGGGGTTATGGTTTTATCAAGTTGGCTTAGGTTTTAAGGTACTTCAAAAGGAAAAATGCACATCAAATTGAAAATGAAAGATAAATTCAAACCAATTTTACCCTATAAACAAAATGATATGAAGAATGCAATGCAAAAAGAACCATCATCAAACTCTTCAAGGTTAGGCAGAATGGATTTTTCTAAGTTAGGGCAAAAATATTGACTTTTAAGAACTTTAATTCCAAAGAAAAATGTCAAAATATGTCAAGAACCAAAATGAAGTTTGTTTGGAGAGTTTGATAATGTTTTTAAATGTATTAAAATGCAATGTGAATTTGTTTGGAATTTTTAAATACCTAAATGTATTTTTAATTAATTAATTCTCATTAACTAATTAAAAATAATCATTTAAATGATTTAAAAATAAATTTGATGCAAAAAATAAAAATAAAAATATTTTTGGGTTCTGAAAATTATTAAAAGATTTAATAAAAATTTTCAGAATTTTTTGATGTATTTTACTATTTTTAATAAAATGATAAAGAAAATGCAATTAATAATGAATTTAAAATACGAATTAATGAAAGTAATCAGATCCAGTGGCTGAGGTTCAAAAGGAAAAGGGAGGGAATTGACTTCGCGCGCTAATGGACGGCCCAAATTCAAACTTCAATAATTATGTCATTAACCCTAATCTGAACCCTAATTACATTCAGGTGACCGGAACAGTGTTCCGGACATCTTCTCCGGCCAGCCAAACGTGCTATCTCACTCCATACGCAACCCTAAGCTCTCTAACTCTCCAGAATCAAACATCTAACAACCCTAAACATGAATCCAGCCCTAAAACTCATTTATTCATCATCAAATTCGTGAATCAAAGCAAAACGGAAAACATGGCAGAAATTTCAGAAGCTCATGAAATGCTTATTTCTCAACTATTCTCAAAAGTAAAGACATCATGGTGATCAGTGAAACATGTAGAATCATTCTATAACATAAAATAAGAGTTCTGGAAAAATAAATGCCATGGATACCTGAGCTTGAGCTTTCTAAACAGGGACTTTCTGGCCAGTTCTTTGCTTCAAATCCACTCCAATGATTCCCCCCAAGAGCTTGTGATGCTTGGTTGGAGTTCAAATGGCCTCAAGAAGAAGTTGGCAGAAGTTCAGTTTATGAAATGTGAAAATCGTGTTTTTGATTGTGAAGGTTTTAGGACAAAATGAAAGGTGGGAAATGATCAGTGAGGTTTATGGAGTTGAATGGTAAAAAAAGTTTGAAGGTTTGATGGTTGAATCAAGAGATTCGAAGGCTTTTGCAGATTTGGGGATTTTTGTGTATGCTGAGTATTCTCTAGTTTCTGGCTGTGTTGTTATGTGCTTTTGCTTGGTTTTGATCCACATAAAGAAATGTGATAGGTCAGAGAATGGGTGCTGGCCTATGTTGATGGGTATGGGCAAGTTGCCAAAATGTCAAAAGTTTGTGTACTTGAGGTATGGATCATGGCAGGCCTGGTTGCAAGGGGTGTCTGGCCTCAGCTGAGTTCAAGGAGGGCCATAGAAACAGATTTGGCATGCTGGCACAAGTGGATGAAGAGATTTGGATCATTTTGCAATTTTGTTCAACTTTGGCCCCTTTTGAATTTCTTGAAGTTTAAGGCATGCAACTTGAGAAATCTTTGGGCAATTCTGAGTTTTATGTCATGTATGATGTTTGTGTAATGCTTAGACATCAATTAGAAGTCACAAATTGCCTTGGTACAAGAATTTGCAAGTTTCCCTCTTTGGCACATAAGTGAATTTTTGTGATTTTTCCCAACTTTGACAAGCCATAACTTGAGTTCTAGGATGAATTAGATCAAGTTCTTGTACTTTTTGAAAATGGGAGGATCCAATCTACAACTTTCATGACCAAGAATTTTTCATTTGAAGCATTTTTGAATCAAAAAGAGGAGGTTGAAAAACATTCCCAAAATGGCAAGTTTACATTACAAGTCACTTTCCCAAAATGGCAACTTTGCAAATGGCTTGAAATCCTTCAACTTTGTGAACTTCTAACTTCTTCTAAGATCAAATAAAGATCATATACACCCAAAATGTTGGAGAAGATCCTTTGGTTGGGTGATTGGGGGCCTCAGATGCCCTGATTTTGCACTGACTTGCTCAAGAAGTCATCTATTGATCAGATGCCTTCCCCATTGAATTTCTTCATGAAAATTGGTATGTATGATCCTTGTAACATATAGAGACCAATAGAAACAAGAATGACCAAAAAAATTGGAGTTATGGCCTTTGAAACCAAAACCCTAATTTTAGGTCATTTGTGCAGTTAAGCTTGGCTCTGCTTCCATGCCTTCTTCAGTTCTTGTGATTTTTGACTTTCTTGATCTTGGGAGGATATAATATGATGATTGAACATACATGGGCCCTTTTGAGATGATTGGAGACCTTTGAAGTGGCTCAGATAGCTCAAGGATTGCTCAAATCACAAACCCCAGATGCATATGACTTTGAACCAATGCAGTGAAGCAAAAATGTAATATGAGATGATATGATTGAACTTATGCAATATGAAAAGAATCACAAGCCATGGTGAAATGAGTGAGGGCAAATTTGGGGTGTTTACAGCTGCCCCTATTCAAACATGAGTTAGCTGTGTAGGATGTAAGTGACGGCTTAACAGACAAACAAGATAACTTGTGGTTGAATACCAAAGACAATCCAAAATTTGCGCTCACTGAATGAAGTAGAAAAGGGATATAGATTGAAAAAGGAAGTAAAGTATGATTTATAAAGTGCGGGCGACGGTGGACGACCGTCGGGCAGAGGACGACTGCCGGGGATGAAGCAATGACGGGGACGACCGATATGCTGGGGAAATGGAAGTATCATGATGGGGACGGCCAACAAGCAAAGAAATAAGACTCTCTGGGGATTTTAAGTTAAAGGCAATGATGGGGACGGCCATCAGGTTTGAAATGAATGGTGAGGGACAGTCATCAAAGGTGAAGGACGATCACCTAGCAGGGAACGGCTGCTCTGTTGGGGATGAGATGAGGGACGATCATCTAAGGTGAAGGACGATCACCTGGCAAGGTACGGTTACCGAAAGTATCACGACATAGGACGAATGTCGGATATGAAGAGTCGACGATGGGGGTGGCCATCGGATAAGCATGATGAAGGACGATCATCAAGAGGTGAAGGACGATCACCTAGCAGGGTACGGCTGCTCTCGGGGTTTATCACAACATAGGACGAATGTCGGATAACAAGATCGACGATGGGGCGGCCATCGGATAAAAATGATGAAGGACGATCATCAGAAGGGTGAAGGACGATCACCTAGCAGGGGACGGCTGCTAAAATATCACGACATAGGACGAATTTCGGATAGAAGAGGGTTCTAATAGTGGAGACTCTGCTGGAGGAATGATGAAGGATGATCATCAAAAGGTGAAGGACGATCACCTGGCAGGGTACGGCTGCTAAAATATCACGACATAGGACGAATGTCGGATAGAAGAGAAATTTGATTTTTACTGGCGATTTGATGAGAACTCTATTGGGGAATGGTAGACACAGACGAGTGTCTAAACGTAAGAAAGGGTATAAGTGTTTGACGCCTGTGTGTAGGTTAAAGATGCGGACGAGCATCGGTAGAAATAAACGCTGACGCATGTTCAGAGATGATGATACGGACGAGTATCAACTGGTTAACAAAGAACACGGACGAATGTTGAATCTTGAGAAAGATAAGTGGTGTAAACAAAATACGGATGAGTATTCTGAAATAAGTAAACATGAGGGAGACACATACGAGTGTTCAACTTGTCGGGGAGAGCACGACACGGACGGGTGTCGGAAAAGTGTATTATAAACAAGCATTTGGTGTATAAAGTGTTTAGGCAACCATGCTGGGGAGGGTGACACGGACGGGTGTCAGGGAAGTGTATATATATGTATCTGTCTGTAGAGAACGTTCGGGCGACTTTACTGGGGAATGATGACACGGACGAGTGCAAAAAAGGAGCATGTATCTGTATTTGTGAGTGCAAAGAGGATGCCTTGGCTTTCTGCCGGGGAGTTTGGGGGAGTATTTTGTATATTGTTGATGGAATGTCAGTATTTACAAGTGTTTGGTTCGACACATGGCTTATGATTATGCAATATGTTTGATTTTTTCCGTAATGCTCCGTATTAGACGGAATGCTACGCTCTGGGGAAAATATGATGTGAATGCTATGATTATGCAAAGGTACCGATCCGGGATTCGGATCCCGTTGCTGTGAAGATCTCCGGTTGATCTGCTTGAAGTGATACCCCCGCTGGGGGTGAGATCATTGGTAGATCTGATATATCTGACTCTGTTTGGGGAAATAAGTCACTGATAGACCTATCTTGGTAATGAAGAGCCCAGCTGGGGTCTTGTGGGAGCTTCCGTCACTTTGTTGTGAAATCTTCAGACATTGTTCTTCTGGATAGAGGCTGGAGCTCTGCGGGGAGATGGTTCCCTGTCTTTGCACTTGGCTGGGGAGGAACGATCACTGAACAACCTTCCTAGAGATTTCTGTGGAGATCCTGCTAAGGATGAAGTACTCAGTTGGGGAAATGAGCCTTTCCTGATGCTGTCCTGGACAAGGAACTGAGGAACTAATGATTTGGCATCCTGCTGGGGAGAAGCTTTCATGCCCTATGCTACGCTTTGGACTCCTACAAACCTGTTATGACAAAGAAACGTACAAGTATCCCGAGGTATCCCTTACTGGATTCCATCATAGGAGTTTTAGACACTCCCGGGAGCAAATATATTTCCTGTAAGCATGTGATTTAGGAAAGACGCATCTGTATTTATGCAATCAATATTTTAAGGACATCAGACATTTTTTCAAAATGAAAGTAGAATGTACGGGACTAACTGTGACTGAAGATCTGATTTTATTAATTTGCGTGCCCTGAATTGGCAAGTACATTCAAAGAAACAGATCCCCTGAAATGAGGAGATTGTTACAAATTGAGAAACAAAAAGATGCTGGCAATGTTGACGACGCTTCAATAAGCTTCCCTTTTGCTATGACTTGTATGACATTGACGTTCTTCTCATCTTGCTTTTGAAGAAGGCTGATTCTGACCGATGCTTTATACATTCGAAGCTTGCCATGTTGTAAGTGATACAGACGAATTCAGAATGCAGTTGTTCGCTTATTCCCTTATTTTGCGTGGATCGCCCTTTCGGGTTTTCAATCCACCGGGATACCCATTTCTGCCTGAGTTGTCCAATGTGGCTTTTCAACTCAGCGGGTGTACATTTTTTTATTTATTTTCCCTTATTTTTGCCCGAGTCTTTTTATTCTGTTTTTGACTCGCCGGGATGCCCTATTTTTGCCTGGACTTACATTCTGTTTTTATGTCCAGCGAGTCATTTTTATGCGAAGTATTTTTTAACTGCATCTGAATTCACAGGGGACGGCAAGTCTTCACCATCCATAGTACTGAGCATCAGTGCTCCACTAGAGAATACTTTCTTTACTATGAATGGACCATCGTAATTCGGAGTCCACTTGCCCCTGTGGTCTGTATGAGGAGGAAGGAGTCTTTTCAGCACAAGATCTCCTACTTGGTATTCCTGAAGCCTGACTTTCTGATCGAAGGCTTTCTTCATTCTCTTCTGATATAACTGCCCATGACAGATTGCAGCTAATCTCTTTTCTTCAATCAGATTCAGTTGTTCGTATCGGGATCGGACCCATTCTGCTTCGTTTAGCTTAACATCCATCAATACCCGTAAAGAGGGTAATTCAACTTCAACAGGTAGGACTGCCTCCATACCGTAAACAAGCTGATACGGTGTTACCCAAGTGGATGTTCTGATTGACGTACGGTACCCATGCAAGGCGAATGGTAGTATTTCATGCCAGTCTTTATAGGTAACCACCATCTTCTGCACAATCTTCTTGATATTCTTGTTAGCTGCCTCAACAGCGCCATTCATCTTTGGCCTGTAAGGAGAAGAATTGTGGTGTTGGATCTTGAAGTCCCGGCATAGCTCTGCCATCATTTTATTGTTCAAATTGGAACCATTATCAGTAATGATTCGCTCGGGCACTCCATACCGACAGATGATATCTCTCTTCAGAAATCGGGCTACCACTTGCCTGGTGACGTTTGCATACGAGGTTGCTTCAACCCATTTGGTAAAATAGTCAATGGCAACCAGGATGAATCTGTGGCCATTTGAAGCAGTTGGTTCAATCTTGCCAATCATATCAATGCCCCACATGGCGAAGGGCCAGGGTGAAGACATCACATTCAGAGGATTTGGAGGTACATGCACTTTATCTGCATAAATCTGGCATTTATGGCATTTATGGCATTTTCTGGCATACGCACAACAGTCTGCATCCATTGTGATCCAGTAATACCCTGATCTTAGCAACTTTTTAGCCATAGCACGCCCTCCCGCATGGGTACCAAAAGATCCTTCGTACACCTCGTGCATCAACAAGTCTGCTTCTGCCCTATCAACACATCTGAGAAGCACCATATCAAAGTTTCTTTTATAAAGGGAACCATCAGCATTCAAGAAGAAACTACCAGCTAGCCTTCTTAACGTCTTCTTATCATTGGAAGATGCCCCAGGTGGGTATGTTTGATCTTTCAAGAAGCATTTGATGTCATGGAACCAAGGCTTATCATCTTTAACAACATTTGCTGCAAATACATATGCTGGTCTGTCAAGTCTGGACACTGAAATCCGAGGCACAAAGTTGGCAGCTTGAACTTTGATCATGGATGAAATGGTAGCCAGAGCATCTGCAAACTGATTTTCATCTCGGGGAATATACTCAAGCTTGACCATTGTGAAGAAAGTCAGTAATCTCCTTGTATAATCCCGGTATGGAATCAGATGATCCTGGTGGGTGTACCATTTGCCGTTGGTTTGATTGATTACCAGAGCTGAATCTCCGAACACAATTAAAGTCTTGATCCTGAGGTCAATGGCTTCCTCAAGACCCATAATACAAGCTTCGTATTCAGCTTCGTTGTTAGTGCAGTTGAAAGTGAGTTTTGCCGAGAAAGGCATGTGAACTCCCTTAGGTGTAATGAGTAATGCACCAACACCACGACCATTCATATTAACAACCCCATCAAACATCATAGTCCATTCTTCTTCTAGGTCAGGCCCTTCAGTGTGAACGGGTTCTTCATGATCTTTTGCTTTTATGAACATGATGTCTTCATCGGGAAAGTCAAATCTCATAGGCTGGTAATCATCAATGGGTTGCTCAGCGAGATAATCAGACAATACACTGCCTTTGATGGCCTTTTGAGATGTGTATTGAATGTCATATTCTGTGAGGATCATTTGCCATCTTGCAACCCGTCCGGTAAGCGCTGGCTTCTCAAAAATGTACTTGACTGGGTCCATTTTGGATATCAATAAGGTAGTGTAGGTTAACATATACTGTCTCAGTCGGCGAGCAGCCCACGCTAAAGCACAGCAAGTTTTCTCGAGCAGTGAATAACGTTGTTCACAGTCGGTAAACTTTTTGCTCAGGTAGTAAATTGCATACTCTTTTCGACCAGACTCGTCATGCTGGCCCAACACACACCCCATTGACTCTTCTAATACTGTCAAGTACATTATTAGAGGTCTTCCTTCAACTGGAGGCATAAGGATCGAAGGCTCTTGTAAGTATTCCTTGATTTTGTCAAAAGCCCTTTGGTAGTCTTCATTCCACCTGACCGTTTGTTCTTTTCTTAACAACTTGAACAAAGACTCACAGGTTGCTGTGAGGTGAGATATGAACCGGGAAATGTAGTTCAATCTACCTAGAAACCCCCGAACTTCTTTTTCGGTCTTCGGTGCAGGCATTTCTTGAATGGCTTTGACTTTGTCAGGGTCAACTTCAATCCCTTTCTCACTCACAATAAATCCTAGCAGCTTACAGGATCGCACCCCGAATGTACATTTGTTGGGGTTTAACTTCAATTGGTACTTCCTCAGACGCTTGAATAACTTCAACAGATTCACCAGGTGGTCTTCTTCTGTGAGGGACTTGGCAATCATGTCATCCACATAACATTCAATTTCTTTATGGATCATGTCATGGAATAATGTTACCATAGCCCGTTGATAAGTGGCACCAGCATTCTTCAATCCAAATGGCATCACCTTATAACAGAATGTGCCCCAGGGTGTGATGAAAGTGGTCTTCTCCATGTCTTCAGGTGACATCTTGATCTGATTATATCCTGAAAATCCATCCATGAAGGAGAACACTGAGAACTGAGCCGTATTGTCTACCAATACATCAATGTGAGGTAGAGGGAAGTCATCCTTCGGGCTGGCTCTGTTCAGGTCCCGGTAATCCACACACATCCTCACCTTGCCATCTTTCTTAGGCACAGGTACAATATTAGCAACCCACGGCGGATAGCTAGTCACAGCAAGGAAATCGGCGTCCCACTGCTTTTGTACCTCTTCTTTTATATTCATTGCCATATCTGGGCGAGTACGGCGCAACTTCTGTTTTACTGGTGGGAAATCTTCTTTCAAAGGCAGCTTGTGCATAACAATGTCGGTGTCCAACCCTGGCATATCCTGATAAGACCAAGCAAAAACATCCACATACTCCCGAAGCATGTCAATAAGTTGTTCTTTCACCGAATCTTGCAGACGGGCCCCGATCTTAACTTCTTTCAAGTCTTCTTCTGTACCAAGATTAACCGTTTCGACCTCCTCCTGATGAGGAGTGATAACCTTCTCTTCTTGTCTCAACAACCTGGCTAGCTCTTCAGGTAGCTCATAATCTTCTTTAACCCCTTCATCAGCTTGATTAATCGGATTGTCAAAGTCATACGAAGTCAGAGCAGTGTTGTTATCGGTGCAGTCTGGAGGGCACTCTCTGCAAGGGTTTAGATTTGTTCGTTTTAGTGATTGATTTTATCTTGCTTAGAAAGAGTGAAAATGAAGCTATTAAATTTGAAAAACATTGCCATTTTATTTTTGTACAAAAAATGAAAAATGAAAAAACAGTGAGCGGAGAAAGAAAAGAAGACTCATTTGCAAAAGATGTCCTGATATTCATTAATTGATCATTTGCACAAAATACAAGATGGTCCGATTACAAAATGAGCCCTAACATCTTGGGCAAGATGCAAGACTTGATGCATGCTTAAAGACAGGAAATAATAATTACTCTGCAGGAGTAACTCTTATAATTTCCTGGGAAGACCAGTTTGAGACATGGTTCCCCGGGATCCTTGGACGTATCCAGCTTTCCAGGTTGCGCTCGTCTTCTGACTCATCTTCCAAACTATTCACAGCATTCGGGGTGAGCATCCCCCCGCTGACAAACTTGGGCTCCTTTGCAGCCTCTGATGGATCTTGTCGAATTGGTCTGTAACCCAACCCGAATCGGTCTTCTTTCTTCTCTACGGGCAGCAACTTGCCCCAGCCTTGGGCGGTACCTTCCTCAACAACCTTTCGGGCTTACTGATATGATGTGATGGAGGTCCCCAGCACAGCATATGTTTCATTAATATTAAGGGCCTCAAACTCTTGGCTCATGGTTTCATGGATCTCCCCATCCATTTCAATGTATTTGAAAGTAGCCAACTGGCTAACAAAAATATCCTCCTCCCCACAAATAGTAATGACTTGGCCTTCCCACTCGAATTTTAACTTCTGGTGAAGGGTTGACGTCACGGCGCCAGCAGCGTGTATCCATGGTCTACCCAATAGACAGTTGTAGGCAGGCTGTATATCCATCACAAAGAAGGTCGTTTTGAAAACCTGTGGGCCAATCATTATAGGTAACTCTATCTCTCCCAGAACTGATCTTTTAGAACCATCAAAGGCTCTTACTACCAAATTACTTGGGCGTAGTGCCAATCCGTCATACTCCAGCTTCACAAGGGCTTTCTTGGGCAGGACTTTGAGGGATGACCCTGTGTCTACCAGTACGTGAGAAAGAACTGCACCCTTACACTCCAAGGTAATGTGCAAAGCCTTGTTGTGATTGTGACCTTCCACCGTCAAGTCAGTGTTGGTAAAACCTAGTCCATGACTAGCGTTGACATTTCCAACTACATCCTTTAACTGATTGACAGTAATCTCCTCCGGCACATAAGCTGCGTGCAGGACCTTTAATAGTGCATTCCGGTGAGCCTCGGAGCACATTAGCAATGATAGTATGGAGATTTTGGAAGGCGTTTGGTGAAGCTGGTCTACCACCTTGTAATCACTTTTCTTTATGATTCTCATGAATTCATCAACTTCTTGATCAAAAGGAGTCTTCAAAGCTTCTTTGATAACTTGTTCTTCTTGCACCATGCTCTTCCCTTTTGCCTTGGCAACAGCTTCTGCTTCAGCATTAGGTCTTGGAATTTGTGAGGTGAAGAGACGTCCGCTTCTAGTGAAGCCTCCGCCTCCCACCACATTGTCTATCTGTGGTGAAGAAGTTGATGATTCTAAAGCGATTTTCTACCCCTCGCAGTACAGATCTGAGCCATAATGCCAAGGGATGGCGTTATTGTTTTCGTAAGGAATTGGCCCAGGCACTGTGATAGTGACTGGACTGATAGCAGCTGCAGAAGGGACCACAATGGTGTGTGGATCATAGTATATGGTAACTGGTGCTCTGACAGGAGCGGCATTATGTGAGTTGTTGGCAGGAACATTTGCAGGGTCATAGTATATGGTAACCGTTGAGATGCTTTCATCAATTGTTGTTGATGTTGTAGAAGACACTATTGACTGGATGGGTGCTGAAATTGTAGCAGGAATGGTAACTGAACTTGCGTCCGTTGAAGTGATTGATTGAGCAGTTGTTGGAGTTGTAGTAGAATCCGTTGGAACAATGGTTGCTGACGTTGTAGGAGTATCTGGGATTGTTGTTGAAGGAATTGTTGGATTTGTAGGTGCCGTTTTCGTAATCTGAAGGATACCATCCTTAATAAGACCATCTATGCCGCTTCTCAGCCTTTCACACCCATTGACTGCAATATTGCAATATCCACAACCGAGCTCACACCCGGGGAACACTTGGCATTCTAAAAGCTGAGCTTTGATTTCAACCAAAGGTGTTCGAATCTGTGCAACATTGGTGATTAAGGTGGATAGTTTGCCTTCCTCAATATCATTAATCCTAGGCCCGTTGTGACTAGGCATTGGATTCCTTGTGACATTTGGAGGAGGTGCGAAGTTGAGAGCTTTTGAGTCCACCAGGTCTTGGACTTTCATCTGTAAGGCCCTGCATTTTTCAGTATTATGCCCCGGTGCGTTTGAGTGGAATGCACACCTGGCATTTGCATCATAACTCTTTGGCATATTGGTGGGATCTGGAGGTGCCATTATCCTTAATTCAACTAGGTTGAGCTTCAGGAGTTGTGGCAAGAGTGCTGCATACGGCATTGGGATTGGGTCAATCACCCTGTTTGCTTGTGATGGTCTTTGCTGGAAAGGACGTTGTTGTTGGTTGTTATTGCTATTGTTGTAGGTTCTCTGCTGCGGATACTGAACTTGTTGTTGATACTGTGGTTGTTGTTGTTGAGGATATGCTGGTTGTTGAGGAATCGGAGCCGGAATGGTAACCGCTGCTACTGATCGGTGCACATACTGAGGCCTGCCCCTGCTTGCATGAATGGAATTAGTTTCACCGGCCCTTCGGGGTCCCACAAAAGGCTTTCTGGGATTACTGGATGAACTTGCACCATTGTCGGAAATTTTACCCATTTTTAATAGACTTTCAATCCTTTCACCAGCTATGACGACATCAGCAAAGCTGGTAGAGGAGAAGGCAGCCAATCTATCAATATAGGTCCCTTGCAACGTATTCATGAACATGTCAGCCATTTCCCTCGCTGACATGGGTGGTTGGACAGCAGCAGCAAGCTGTCTCCACCTTTGGGCATATTCTCTAAAGCTCTCTCTAGAAGACTGAGACATTCCCATTAAGAGGGTCCTGTTGGGAGCCATGTCCAGGTTGTATTGATATTGCCGGATGAAGGCTTCAGCTAAGTCCTTCCAGCATCTAATGGTAGCTCTGGTCAAGTGTGAATACCACTCTCTTGAAGCCCCAGTCAGACTATCTTCAAAGTAGAACATCCACAGTTTTTCATCCATAGTATACGCCTTGAGTCTTCCCAGGAAAGACTGCAGGTGAGTTCGTGGACAAGAGGTTCCATTGTATTTCTCAAAGCACGGGGGTTTGAATTTGTGGGGAATTCTCACCCCATCCACTAGTCCCATATCCATCACATCGAAGCCCATGGAATTATGAGACTCCAAAGATCTCAACTTCTCAGCAATTTCATCCAATCTCCTGTTATAGATTTCATCTCCAGCTCCCATAACAGTAAACTGCTCTTCTTGGGGATCCTCTTGCAAGATTCTCCCTCCAGCAGTATTACCTTGTACATTCCTCGGGATGTTAGCTTCTGGATCCAGATGAGGTCCAAATACTGGTGGGTCAATACGAGGCTGGCCCCGCTCATTGTTACTAGTCCCTCCTGTTCCAAGATGAGGTTCCTCGGGAGTTTGTCTTTCCACTAGTTCCCTTAACCTATCTTGACTCTGGGCCAAGCCAATCATCACAGCCATGAATTGAGTCATTTGATTTCTCATCTCCACTCTTTCATTAGCCATCTGATTTCTGACCTCAGTCAGATCCTACTGTACTTGTTCCATTTGAATACCGGGAAGGTTGTTACGAGTCGGGTACCGGTGCGTGCGGTTGACAGGGAACACTCGGCGACGAGCAATGTTTCCTGAGATCACAACAAAGTTAGAGACAAAAATAATAAAAACCTACAAACAAAACAAAGTTAGTATGCAATGCAGTATGCTTATTTGTTTTCCAAGGTATCCGGTTTGGTTCTTGGTTTTGACCTTTCCAGACCTCGAGGAAGATGCTTGATGTTGTTGAGAGAAAAGCCCAAATGGAAACAAACTAAAATATATTACAAATGATGAACAAATACATAGTCTGTTTTACAACACGTGCCCATGGAGGGTCAAAATACAATAAAAGGAAAAGTACATCAAATGGAAACAAACAACAAGCAAAGAATCAGACATTCAGCCCAAACTCATCCTCTTTGACCTCCTTCAGGAGTGCCTCAGTCACTGGACCAGCTGGGTGCTCTGTAATGGTCCTAATGAGGAGGTTCCTGGTAGCAATGGCAGTGGTCAGCTTCTTATGCCATTCCTGGTCTTTTGATCTTTTCAACCCTGCTCTGAGCTTCAACTCTGAAATCTCCTTCTGGGCTGCCAACAAAGCTTCCTGCTGCTTCTTCTCATTGGCCTCTAGTTGTTCAATCTTGGCTCGAGTCTTTTGGTCTTCTTGTGTACGGGCTTCGGTGATCCTGACCCACCTAGCTTGACTCTCTTGTAGATAGAGCTCAGTCCTAGCCTTCTGAATTTTGGCCTCTTTACAGGCATTCTTCAATATTTGTTCCCCAGCCCTTGCTTTCCTGATGTAATCCTCCGTCTTCTCAATTTTGGTAAGATGCTCGACCCTGAGCTTTTCCAATCTCTCAATGTCCAGACGACCATCACTCCTTTCCCAAAGGGTCTTCTTCAAGGCTTGAGATAGGTTCTCATTCCTTTCCTTCAGCTTCTTAAATTCTTCTAGGCTGACAGTTGTTGCGGGTTGTACTGTAGAGAGTCCAGGTATGTCCTCCAAGGTGAAAGGCATTCCAGTAATCTGAGCTCTAGTACGGGACCAGTCATAGTACTAAACTGAAGCAACATTATTACACCTTTCCAGAATTGTCATCCCTTTTGTCTGGATGTTGTCCCAAGCCCAGGATGCTTGCCTGACAACAGCTGAATTAGGTTTCACTTCACAATACAGGGTCTCAGCTAAATCTTGCCCTCTGGGAGGGTGAACCAAAGCATAGCCCAGTTTCCTCTTGAACAACAAAGGATTGTAGTTGATGCAACCCTTTACTTCTATTAGAGGCACATTTGGGTATTGTCCACAGCTGGTGATAATGTCCTTGCTTTTGGTGCTCTGGGTGCACCATCTAATATTATCTGAAGTCAAGGCAATGAGTCTTTTAGCCCAATTATTCTGTTGGTGGGGATTCAGGAAGGCATCTAACTTAGGCAGGTGTCTGAGCATCCAGGTGTAAAACAAAGGGGCACAACATCTCATCAACTTCCCCCTTTGTTTCTCATTCCTCTGATGAATGGAGTAGTAAAAGTCCCCTAGCAGTGTGGGTACTGGGTTCTTCAGGAGAAACAAATGGATGGCATTCTTGCTGACAAATTTGGGCTCATCTGCAAACAGTATAGCCCCATATATGCTGAGGGCTAACAGTGCACAGACTGCCCTCCACTCCCCCAATGAAGCTTTCAGGATGGCCTGAGAAACCAAGAAGTCTAAGTGCAAACCAGGGATCCCAGCTTTTGTTGTCATACTTTGCTCAATCAAGGCAGGCTCTAGGTACAATGCCTTTGCTATTTCTTCATTTCTGGGAGCTGGCATCTCTGGGTTGAAAGGGATTCCACCCCTGATAGGCACTCCAATCAATAAAGAAAACTCTTCCAGTAGAGGCCCTAACTGAAAGTCTGGAAAGGTGAAGCATCTCAAAGGAGGGTCATAAAACTGCAAGCATGTGTGGATCATGCTCCTCTGAGAAGGATCAAGGTCCATAACCATATCCAAGATACCTCCATAGTGCTCTCTAAACAATGGGATGTGGTCAGGGGTGATAAGTGACTGGACCTGCCTGATACCAGTCAACACAGGCTCAAAGAAATGGTAGGATATGTTGCTCTTCCTGGGAGTAGTCATGAGTGCTACTGAAGATAGGTGCTGATGAAGATCACAGACTGAAGCTGGGAATGAGCCACTGACAGGCTGATGCTGGTGATGATGAAGACAGCTAAAACAGATAACTGATGAAGATAGCTGAAGCAGAGGTCTATGCAAAAGAAGGGGTCAAAACCAAACCAGATATGATGTGGATACCCTGAAAAACAAATAAACAAATGTTAAATGATGCAATGATGATATATGCAAATGATATGCAAGGGTTTGTGATCAAGCTGGATCTGATTATCTGTCTTGATATAAGTCCATGTATGTTCAAAAAAGGTCCAGATGGAGGTTCAGAAATCCAGTAACCAAGGTGGGGGACTCAAATAAAGAGTCACATGTCCAGGGTTAATCACAAGAACTGTCCAAAGTGGAGTACTCTTAAACAAAACAAAAACAAGGTATGATGTGGCCAAGGGTACCTGCAAACCTGTAAACAGCCCAACCCCCTCACAGGTAATGTTCTAAAACAAGGATCCTCAGACTTGGATCAATTATGAGAAGTGTAAACACTTCTAACCCGGAGGTACAGTGTTTACAATAATCATAAAAGATCCTCCTCTAATTCACCTCAGCTTCTGAAGGTCATAATAAAGGTCATCCAGACTTAGCAGGCTTCCCAGATAGCCCTAGTACTACAGGAAATCTGTAGCACAGAGTTCTCAAGAAGAAACCCACATCTGAACCGTGTTTCATATTCCCGCACCAGACCGAAATGGAATGGGAAAGAACATGAACCACTCTAGCCTAGGTGTCACTCAGGTCCCAGGTATAGAACCTTAAACTCTCAATGGAACCCCACCCACCAAAACAGAAACCAGATCCAGCAATGATAATGACAGTATGAAATATGTAAGACTGTAAAGGAAAGCAATAAATAAAGTTGTACATAAAGCAGTAAATAAAGCAAATAAATAAGCACAATTAGCACATAACACCCCGATAAACACAAATCAAACAAGCGCTAGGAGGAACCCACAAAAAGAACCAGAAGCCCTGGTTACAGTATAAGGGTCCCCAGCAGAGTCGCCAAGTTGTCGCTCCCACCAAATGACACCTGGTCAGAAGGGGTACAGACGCGAACGGTCGGCGAAAGGAGAAGAAAAGAAAAGAGTCGCCAGCTAGGCATTTTTATCCCGAAGGAAAGGTAATGCTGCATAAACCTATGAGGCTTAAAGAACAATGCTGGAAGGAGGGGGGAATATACAGAAACTTTTGTTCGATAACTGTTAAGTTATGCCTACGTATCCTCTCATGCAATGAGGAAGTCTGAACACCGTAGTTCGACTCAAAGAGACTGAAAGATAAATTGACTGATGAACTGCTTACTTGTCTATGCTCAAGTGTATGACCTGTCTGGCTCAGGTGCTAACTGTCTTGCATTAGACGGAAGAAGCGAGTTCTCGTTTGTGAGTGAAGATGATGAGAAAAGAATCCCGAAGGAGATGATTATTGCTTGTTTTTGTGTTTTCAATCTTTTATTGCTTTTTGGTGTTTTTCATAAGTTAATAAGCTTAAGCCTAAACCAAGGGTTAGTAAACTCATCACATCCTCCCTCTGATTAGGGGTAATGAGAATACCTTAAGTATGAAGTAAGCACCTCACACTTAATCACCATGATGTAGGATTAAGATCATTAACCTACTTGTGATTATTTAGATGTTTTTGAGTTTTTTTGTTTAGTCTTTAGTAATGAGTTTAAGCCATAATCAAGGATTTAATGGACCCATTACACCATCCTAATAGAAGGATAATAGATGAGAACATTTAAGCTGAGGAAGGCTCCTCAACTTAATCCATGATTAGGGATTAACCTCATGACAAAACAAAGCCTTTATTAAAGTGGATTTTAATTAATGGTAAGGTTAAAAAATGGATTTTAGGGCTTGTAAGACAACTTGAGGGGGACTTGTCCATTAACACTAGGGTTAGTCCTTCTTGACCATTTAAGGAAGAATTAGAACCCTAATGTAAGGCCCAAGTTACAAGCTTGGTGTCTTAGTGATTATTAGGTGGATTGATTAAAGGGTTTAAACACATTAAGGGTTTAACACTTAGGATTAAAGTTATACACTCCATCCTAATAGAAGGATACAGGCATAACCCTAATCACAAAGTCTTAAAACCTTTAAGGTTTAGTCCTTGATTAAGAGATGAGAAGAGAAGACACAAAGACGACACAAAGGTAAAACTAATGGGGGACTAATCAAACCCTAATTATGATCATGCTTGGGTGTTCCTAGGGTTTATGAGGCTTGCAAAAGATCTTCAAGGAAAAGCCACCATGGAAGAAGCAGGATGAAGGAAGGAGAAGCAAGAAGAAGCAAGACAACTTACTTCACTTAAGAAGATAAGTTGCTTGAAGAAAGAAGGTGAAGAGGGAGCATGAATGAGCAAGATCAATCTAATCCACAAATAAAATGCAGCAATGATGCATAATAGAGATGAGAAGAGGTTATGAGAAGTGAAGGCAAATTCAATTCTCAATGACTTACCACCTGAAAAGTTAGCAGAGAGAAATGAAATGAAGTGAACATGAAATGAATGCAATGATGCAAACCAAAACCAGAAGCATAAACATGATGTTAATGATGCTAAGAGATAATGCAAACACAAGTCAAGAGTTGTGGATGATCATACAAGGATAAGGATGCCAATGAAGCATGTTTTGAACCATGAAAGTTCATGAAAGTTTATGAAATGGAATGAATGCATAATATGGAAAATGAATAATGCAATGATCAAACATGATTCTAATGTGTCCTAAGATATCTTAGAAGTCATGTGGATGCAAAAGATGTCATGGAAAGTTCATGTATGCAAGCATATGAAGAATGAATGCAAATGAAGGCAAAAATTAGGGTTTATGTACAAGACACAAAGCAAAATCCAAAATCAGAAGCAAATGACAAGATTAAAAAATTGAAAATGGGATCAAAGGAACCCTAACCCTACACAAGTTCACTTCCCAAAGGAGGGGACCTAACTCTTAACCTAATGGGGGTTATGGTTTTATCAAGTTGGCTTAGGTTTTAAGGTACTTCAAAAGGAAAAATGCACATCAAATTGAAAATGAAATATAAATTCAAACCAATTTTACCCTATAAACAAAATGATATGAAGAATGCAATGCAAAAAGAACCATCATCAAACTCTTCAAGGTTAGGCAGAATGGATTTTTCTAAGTTAGGGCAAAAATATTGACTTTTAAGAACTTTAATTCCAAAGAAAAATGTCAAAATATGTCAAGAACCAAAATGAAATTTGTTTGGAGAGTTTGATAATGTTTCTAAATGTATTAAAATGCAATGTGAATTTTTTTGGAATTTTTAAATACCTAAATGTATTTTTAATTAATTAATTCTCATTAACTAATTAAAAATAATCATTTAAATGATTTAAAAATAAATTTGATGCAAAAAATAAAAATAAAAATATTTTTGGGTTCTAAAAATTATTAAAAGATTTAATAAAAATTTTCAGAATTTTTTGATGTATTTTACTATTTTTAATAAAATGATAAAGAAAATGCAATTAATAATGAATTTAAAATACGAATTAATGAAAGTAATCAGATCCAGTGGCTGAGGTTCAAAAGGAAAAGGGAGGGAATTGACTTCGCGCGCTAATGGACGGCCCAAATTCAAACTTCACTAATTATGTCATTAACCCTAATCTGAACCCTAATTACATTCAGGTGACCGGAACAGTGTTCCGGTCATCTTCTCCGGCTAGCCAAACGTGCTATCTCACTCCATACGCAACCCTAAGCTCTCTAACTCTCCAGAATCAAACATCTAACAACCCTAAACATGAATCCAGCCCTAAAACTCATTTATTCATCATCAAATTCGTGAATCAAAGCAAAACGGAAAACATGGCAGAAATTTCAGAAGCTCATGAAATTCTTATTTCTCAACTATTCTCAAAAGTAAAGACATTATGGTGATCAGTGAAACATGTAGAATCATTCAATAACATAAAATAAGAGTTCTGGAAAAATAAATGCCATGGCTACCTGAGCATGAGCTTTCGAAACAGGGACTTTCTGGCCAGTTCTTTGCTTCAAATCCACTCCAATGATTCCCCCCAAGAGCTTGTGATGCTTGGTTGGAGTTCAAATGGCCTCAAGAAGAAGTTGGCAGAAGTTCAGTTTGTGAAATGTGAAAATCGTGTTTTTGATTGTGAAGGTTTTAGGACAAAATGAAAGGTGGGAAATGATCAGTGAGGTTTATGGAGTTGAATGGTAAAAAATGTTTGAAGGTTTGATGGTTGAATCAAGAGATTCGAAGGCTTTTGCAGATTTGGGGATTTTTGTGTATGCTGAGTATTCTCTAGTTTCTAGCTGTGTTGTTATGTGCTTTTGCTTGGTTTTGATCCACATAAAGAAATGTGATAGGTCAGAGAGTGGGTGCTGGCCTATGTTGATTGGTATGGGCAAGTTGCCAAAATGTCAAAAGTTTGTGTACTTGAGGTATGGGTCATGGCAGGCCTGGTTGCAAGGGGTGTCTGGCCTCAACTGAGTTCAAGGAGGCCATAGAAACAGATTTGGCATGCTGGCACAAGTGGATGAAGAGATTTGGATCATTTTGCAATTTTGTTCAACTTTGGCCCCTTTTGAATTTCTTGAAGTTTAAGGCATGCAACTTGAGAAATCTTTGGGCAATTCTGAGTTTTATGTCACGTATGATGTTTGTGTAATGCTTAGACATCAATTAGAAGTCACAAATTGCCTTGGTACAAGAATTTGCAAGTTTCCCTCTTTGGCACATAAGTGAATTTTTGTGATTTTTCCCAACTTTGACAAGCCATAACTTGAGTTCTAGGATGAATTAGATCAAGTTCTTGTACTTTTTGAAAATGGGAGGATCCAATCTACAACTTTCATGACCAATAATTTTTCATTTGAAGCATTTTTGAATCAAAAAGAGGAGGTTGAAAAACTTTCCCAAAATGGCAAGTTTACATTACAAGTCACTTTCCCAAAATGGCAACTTTGCAAATGGCTTGAAATCCTTCAACTTTGTGAACTTCTAACTTCTTCTAAGATCAAATAAAGATCATATACACCCAAAATGTTGGAGAAGATCCTTTGGTTGGGTGATTGGGGGCCTCAGATGCCCTGATTTTGCACTGACTTGCTCAAGAAGTCATCTATTGGTCAGATGCCTTCCCCATTGAATTTCTTCATGAAAATTGGTATGTATGATCCTTGTAACATATAGAGACCAATAGAAACAAGAATGACCAAAAAAATTGGAGTTATGGCCTTTGAAACCAAAACCCTAATTTTAGGTCATCTGTGCAGTTAAGCTTGGCTCTACTTCCATGCCTTCTTCAGTACTTGTGATTTTTGACTTTCTTTATCTTGGGAGGATATAATATGATGATTGAACATACATGGGCCCTTTTGAGATGATTGGAGCCCTTTGAAGTGGCTCAGATAGCTCAAGGACTCCTCAAATCACAAACCCCAGATGCATATGACTTTGAACCAATGCAGTGAAGCAAAAATGTAAAATGAGATGATATGATTGAACTTATGCAATATGAAAAGAATCACAAGCCATGGTGAAATGAGTGAGGGCAAATTTGGGGTGTTTACACCAGCCAGGAATTCTTATCCCGGAAGAACGGGAATGGTAATGATGCACAAACCAGAAGAAAAGAAAAGGAAGGACACGGGTCCTACGAACCAAAGAGACTGAGTTCGGGAGTCGGTTAAGACCTGGGAAGGTATTAGCACCCCAGATCGTCCGCCGTACCCGACGGGATCCACGCTTGCAAAGAAACTGCTTTAAAGGGTGAAGAAATGAAAGTTGCTGCAAAGAAAATGAACTAAACTGGATAAAAGAAAAGAAAAGGGAACTGGAAAAGAAATGAAAAGGAAAAATGTAGGGAAAATAAAGATTGTGCTCGAACGGGCCCTACCCCGCTGCCTACGTACCTCATCTGGACAATGAGGATCAGAGTCGCCGTAGTTCCCCTAACTAGGGGTGGAAAAGATTTCTTGTGTCTTAAGGCTTAAACTGCCTATGTCAATGCTTAGGTGTTGCAGGCTCGGACGACGAGTGCGTAACTGTCTTGCAAAATCACAAGTAGGAGCAAGTTCGCGTACGGAGCGAAAGAGATGAGAAAAAGAATTCCCGAAGGAAAGACGCTTATTGTTTGTTTGTGTTTTTTATGAAACATTTTATGAGTGTGTCACAAGGAAGTGAACTTAAGCCCTTTTCCATGGAATGTGCACTTATCACTACATTCCAAGATGGAATAATAGAACAAGGGCACTCAAGTAAGGAGAAGATCCCCAAAACTTGAACCCAGAGATTAGGGCTTAAGCTCACTAACTCAATAACTTATTAAGTGCTTTTGGTATTTACAATGAAGAAGTGTGTTTTATAACTTTCTTGGTGAAGATGATATCCTGATCAGACTTGTGCATCACAAGAAAAGCTTGTACTATCCCAAGATGGGAAAACTACAAGTGTTTCATGGGATAAGGCTATTGCTCAAGGTATCACTTCAAACTTTATTAAGTGTCTTCTTTAGAGTTTTGAGATGAGAAGAGAAAAGAACCAAAAAGGATCTCAAAAGGTAAAAGTCTAATAGGGGACTAAAGAATCCTAAGTGTTGTCATGCATGGATATCCTAGGTTAGTGAGGTTTACTATCCTAAAGAAATAAAGAAGAAGAGAAGAGGAAGAATAGAAGAAGAGAGAAGGAAGTAAGGCCTAAGCCCAACAATCACAAGGTTAGAACAAGTAAGAATAAGAAGAGAAGAGATGAGATTTGGAGATGTGGGAACCACATCCACACCTCTCACTTACCATAGCCTCTGAAATGGTTAGTGACACAAGCATACAAGCAAAACAAAATGAACATAATGACATGCCAACATCATACAAATATAAGTGAAGTCATACACACAAATTCCCAATGCAAATGCAAGTCACAAGAATGAGAAAAGAAGCATACAAGTCAATATGAGGCAACATGAATCACATGGCAAAGCAAAGTAAACTTAAGAAGATACAAAGCAAAATACACAAAACACAAACTCAAAGCATAAGACCAGAACCAACATCAAGTTAAATAAGTGCTTTAGAAGCAAGAAAGATGGAGAAGAGAGAAGCACAAAGCTAAACAAACACATTATGGGAAGAAAGAAACAAAGAAGTGAGATGAATGTACAAAAGAAAGAATGAACTTCAAAGGTAAACCAATTACAAGATTTCCAAAACACAAATCCTAAACCAATATCAGAAAGGCATCAATACCCTAAAGAGACCCTAAACATGGTGAAGAAGTTGGCACAAGTGCCCTTCTAAGCTAAGGAGAGGACTTATGATCAAAAGGAAGCAAAATGGGACAAGTTAAGAACAAAAATTCAAATTAAATCAAGTATGCATCCAAAAATTCCATAACCTTGGACAAAAGATCTTCAATCATGATATAACAACATGCCAAAAGGATAGGAAGAAATTCAGAAGCTATACAAGTCAAATGAGGAGTCAAACATCAATTAGGGTTAAGAAACTTCCTTCACAAGTCAAAGGCCAAAACCAAATAAACAAGTTCCTAAAAATCAGAACAAAAATCTCACATGAAGTACACTCTATCAAGAGTCCAGAGCAAAAAGAACCACTCAAAAATTCAAAATGAGGATCACTATGGAAAATGGACAAGACAACATGCTTGGAAAAGAATTAAAATGAATTAATTAAATGGGGGAATTAATTTACACGTGTCAGCATGAAATAAATGGAAAATAAAAATATTAAAAAATAAAAAAAACTCAAATTAACATCCATTAATTATTTCATGATTTTTTGACACTTAGAAGTATTTTTAAAAATTAGAAATCAAAATGATATAAAAAGAAATAAAAGAAAAGAAATAAAAATGAAGAGAGAAGCTAGGGGTGCAAATAGAATGGAAATCAGTTCAAATGAATTGGGCTCAAAAGGCAAGGGGGTGAAAATAGTTATCCAGGCCCACCCAATCTGCGCAACCTACAATTATATATGGTGGAAATTCAGGAAAAATATGGAAAAACACAAGCCATAGGATCAAGGGGACGCATCCTGGAAGTCAGCTCATTAATTGACGTGGCAAAACCATTGGATCAGAGAGAGTGCTCACACTAACTAACATGGGGTGCGTAACAAAAAGAATTATCAGAATGAAAATTAGAAAAGAAACAGCACGTGAGAGGGAGCAGCCTCATTAATTGAGGTGGCACAAGCCTGAGCGTCCAGATGAAATGATCTGAGGGTGAGGAGACCTTCTTCTTCCTTTGGAAACCCTTGCAAACACAGTCCAGAATTCGGTGAATGGAGCTAGGGCTCCGGCACCGGAAAATGCATATAATGAACAACACTCAATAATAAAACACAAAATGCTCCAGATCAAGTAATTAAGTCATCCTGAATTCAAATATGGCACTGAAATTCTCAATAGATCAAAGGATAGACTGGATCGAAGACAAACAGTTTGCACCATGAAAATTCAAATTCACATATAAAGCTCAATAAGGCACCAAATTCAAATCTAAAGCAAGCAGAATCATCAGCACCAACAGAGGATTACAATGCACACATTTATTTTCATTTCTAGATCTGAGAATTTTGAACTCACCTGAAACTTGCAGATCTGGAAAAAGCTTGTGATAAGCCAAGAAAATGCTGCCAATCCACTCCAAATGCACTCTAGTTGCAAAATAAATGCAACTAGAATCTTGAAAGTTGCTGGATCTGAGATCTTGAAGCTAGCTGCTCTGAAATGGCAAGGTGCTGGATCTTGAGAATTAGCTTGCACAATGTATGGATTTGTGATCCTGAGCTCTCAAGGATGAAGAATCTGTGGTTGGTTTGTGAAGAGAGCAAGTGTGGAGAAAGATTCGAAGGAATTTGCAAACTGAGCCAAAACTTGAGAGTGATGAAATGAGAGAGATCTGGATCCTTCTAAAACCCTAATTTGCTTATAAATGAGGTCATGAATCAATGCTGAAAGAATGAGGGTCTTTGCACGTGAGAAGAGAGAGTGTGAGAGATTTTGAAAAATTTGCAAATTTGTTATGAGAGCATGAAACACTCGTGCATTTCCTTGCTTCTTGCCCATGTGCATTCACCATCTGACCCTTGATTTCAAACCAAAAAGATCCTGGCCATTGGATGTCAATGTCACACAATTCTCATGATCATGCAAATATTACACTTAGGGAATAAAATTCTCATCATGCACGAATTTGGTGTAACTCTTGGAGCAAAATGACTTATTTGCATTGCATTGTAACATTGCAACATTATTTGGTATGTACCAACACCCAAAAATAAGATTCATGACTTTTTGCTCTTGTGCACAAATGAAAAATCAAGTTTTGCCCTAGTTTTTATGAAATTTTCGAGGGCCCTATCTTCTTAACCATGAAGGCTATGAAAAAGTACTTGTACTTTTTTGAAAATGGGAGGCTTTAATCTCCAACTTTCATGTTTGACTTTGGTCCATTTGAAGATTTTTTTCACCAAGTTATGATCACTTGAAATTTAGGGCAAAAACTTGCTAAAAATGGCATTTTCCATAACCAACTTCACACCAATTTTGCAAAACACCTCAAAACCTCATGATTCTTGATCTTTGAACTTGCCAAACCTCTTTTAACATTATAAGAACATCCCTTGGCTAGAAAAATGGGGTTGGACCCCTTGAAATCTCACAGTTGACTTTTCTAAGGCACAGTTGACCAGTTTCATCATTTACAAGCAACTGAAGAAATACTTGACTTCCACGTTTTCTCACCAAACTTCATCCCTAGGATCCTCTTAACATGTGAAAGACTTTGCCCAACTGAAATGGCCAAAGTCTTGTGGTTTTCATGCTTGAAACTCAAACCCTAATTTGGGATCATTGTGTAGGAGCTTTGCCCTAGCCTGGATTCCCTGATGATCTTCCAACCTTCTGAGCTTTTGTAAATGAACTTGAACTCGTGAATGCAATGTAGACCCCTCATAGGACTTGTACAAAACCATTGGGCCCCTTGTCATGGCTTGTGATGCTTCAAAAACCTCTACAGATGATCATATGCCTAATGCTAGGTCATGAGAAATGTTATGCCTCATCTTTCCATGCTAGGATGCTAAGAATATGATACGTTCATGATGAATATGATGTGATATGATGCTTAAAATGAAGAGGGAAAATTTGGGGTGTTACAACAGCCACGTGTGAACCAATCTTCAAGCTTCTGAAGAAGAACCAGACCATCAGGTGGAATGATGACTGTCAATCGGATTTCGACCGAATCAAGGAGTATCTGCAAGAACCTCCGATTCTTATACCTCCAGTGTCAGGGAGACCCTTGATCATGTACCGCACAGTGCTCGAGGGATCAATGGGTTGTGTATTGGGTCAGTAGGATGAGTCTGGTCGAAAAGAGCACGCAATCTATTACCTTAGCAAAAGTTAACCGACTGTGAGACACGATACTCACTGCTCAAGAAAACTTATTGCGCTTTGGAATGGGCTTCTTGCCGACTAAGACAATACATGTTGACTCATAGCAATCTATTGATTTCCAAGATGGACCCTGTAAAATACATCTTTGAAAAGCCAGCTCTGACCGAAAGAGTATCCTGATGGCAAATGATTCTGACAGAATACGATATCCAGTATACTTCATAAAAAGCTATCAAAGGAAGTTTATTGTCGGATTATCTAGCCCAAAAATAGATTGAGGATTACCAGCCAATGAGGTTCGAGTTCCCAGACGAGGACATCATGTTCCTCAAGTCGAAAGATTGTGAAGAACCAATTCCGGAGGAGGGGCCAGACCCCGAATCCAAATGGAATCTGATGTTCAACGGAGCCATTAACATGAATGGTAGCGGAGTTGGTGTTGTTATTATCTCGCCGGAAGAGATCCTTATGCCCTTCACTTCCCAATTGACATTTGAGTGCACTAATAATGAAGCAGAATATGAAGCCTGCGTAATGGGAATCGAGGAGGCAATTGGTTTGCAAATCAAAAACCTCAGGATCTTCGGTAATTCGGATTTAGTTATCAATCAGGTTAACGGAAAATGGTTGGTTCATCAACCCCATCTGACTCCTTACAAGGACTATACTAGGAGGCTATTAACATTCTTCACGAAGGTCAAGCTACACTATATACCTCGGGACGTGAACCAATTAGTTGATGATTTGGCAACCTTATCTTCCATGATCAATGTTCATCAAGAAAACTATGTGCCCAAAATTGACGTGTCTCGTCTTGAAAGACCGGCATATGTGTTTGCAGTTGACGGTGTCAATGATGACAAACTCTGGTACTATGATATCAAGTGCTTTCTGAAATCTCAAGAATACCCAGCAGGGGAATCCAGTAAAGACAAGAAGACCCTTAGGAGGTTGGCAGGCGGGTTCTTCTTAAACCAGGATGATGTGCTCTATAAACGGAACTTCGACATGGTCTTGCTCAGATGCGTGGATAGACACGAATCAGACTTGTTGATGCAAGAAGTTCACGAAGGCTCCTTTGGTACCCATGCAGGGGGAAATACTATGGCAAAGAAACTTCTAAGGTCGGGGTATTATTGGATCACCATGGAATCTGATTGCTGCAAGTACTCCCGCAAATGCCACAAATGTCAAATTTATGCTGATAAGGTTCATATGCCTCCTAATCTGTTGAGTGTCATGTCTTCACCTTGGCCATTCGCCATGTGGGGCATTGATATGATTGGCAAGATTGAGCCAACTGCTTCCAACGGTCACCTCTTCATCCCGGTTTCCATAGACTACTTCACTAAGTGGGTCGAAGCAGCATCCTATGCCAATGTCACAAAACAAGTGGTAGCCCGATTCATCAAGAGGGATATCATCTGCTGATACGGAATTCCCGAAAGAATCATTACGAACAATGGTTCTAATCTCAACAACAAGATGATGGCAGATCTGTATCGGGATTTCAAGATCGAGCATCACAACTATTCACTGTATCGCCCGAAGATGAATGGCACCGTCGAGGAAGCCTACAAGAACATTAAAAAGATTGTATAGAAGATGGTTGTGATGTACAAAGATTGGCATGAGATGTTTCCATTTGCATTGCATGGGTACCGAACATCTGTACGCACCTCGACAGGGGCAACCCCGTTCTCGCTTGTGTATGGTATGGAGGTGGTCCTACCAGTTGAAGTCGAGATCCCTTCGCTGAGATTAATGATGGACGTCAAACTTGACGAAGTTGAATGTCTCGGATCCAGGTACAATCAGTTGAGCCTCATTTAAGAGAAACGCCTAGCAGCTATATGGCATGGATAGTTGTATCAACAACGAATGAAATGGGCGTTCGACCAGAATGTGTGGCCTTAGCGCTACATAGACGGAGACCTGGTGCTGAAAAGGATCATTCCTCCTCTAACAGATCACAGGGGCAAGTGGACACCCAACTATGAAGGTCCATTCGTGGTTAAAAAGGTCTTCTCGGGCGGAGCCTTGATGTTAACAACCATGGATGGCGAGTACTTCTCTTCCCATGTCAATGCATATGAAGTTAGAAAATACTTTGTATAAAGAGACTCGCTGGACAAAAACAAAATAAGAGTCCAGGCAAAAAAGGGCATCCCTTCGATCAGAAACCAGAATAAAAGGCTCGGGCAAAAGTTAGGGAAATATTTGAAAAAATGTACACCCGCTGAGTTGAAAAGCCACATCGGACAGCTCAGGAAAAAAAGGGTATCCCGGTGGATTGAAAAACCGAAAGGGCGATCCACGCAAAAGAGGGACTAAAGTGAACAATTGTGATCTGTAAGATCCGTGACAGTCATCTGCAATCAAGGGTAATCCCAGGGTTGAGAATCAATTCAATCGTCTTCCTCAAAAGCGAAGCACTTGGAGAGTCTTGAGGACATACAAGTCATAGCCGGGTCGGAGCTTGATGAGATCTGATTTCTACATTGCCATTAGGATAGTTTATTTTCCTTTTGTGTAATTTCCTCTTTCTAGGGATTGCTTCCCGGTGTAATGCTTATTTATGGACACTTTTCAATCAATAAAAATGCAATTTCATTCAGTTTGCTCTCATTTGTTTTTGTTTTTCATCAATCATTGTTTGATTGCAAAAACGTCCAAAACATTATGATAAATATTGCATAGTGAATAATTGAATTCTTTATAGAACATGCAAGAGAGTAAAAAACAATCGACATATATTTTATGTGTTGAGTAACAGGGATGGTGATTCAGACCATGAACCTTGGGCATGCATGCCAAACTAACTCCCTTTTTCACAGGTACTATCAGGTGTGTTCATTAGCATGCAGGTACAGGTGTTGCAAGCAAATCCATTTCCAGCACAGAGCTTTAGAAAGCTTTTCCTCAGCAGATTTTGGAGCAAAATTCCTCAACAAGTTTCATCAAATCATCCCTTCTCCAGCAAAGCCGCAAGAAGGAGGATACTTACCAAGCAGAAGGGTATCATTGTCTCTCATCCCCAGCGTGAGATAGTGTATTCTCTCATCCCTAGCATGAGAGGATGTGTCCTTGCATCCCTAACACGAGATGCTTCTTACCTCTCCTTCCCAGCAATAGGTGATCAAAACTTATAGCTTCAGCGAGGAGTATTCTCAGTTGGCATCCCCTGTAGAGTGAGAATTGAAATCTTCCCCAGCGAAGTAACAAAAGGCTGTTCTTCTCCTCAAGCAGAGAGTCTTCCTCTAGCGTAGAAGTATTCCCATATCATAGTCTTCATATCTCCAGTGGTAAATGAGAATTCATCATTCCCTAGCAGAGATGAAGGTAGGGAGGAACCTGAGGGTTTTATTTCTTACACAACAACATTCGTAGTGTTACCCAGTGAAGTTTTTAACCAAAGTCCAAGCCTCAATGGCATCTCTTCCCCAAGCAGAAGAGTGTGTATATGAGGGATTCCCCAACAGTTTCTTCCTCAACAGAATACCAACATGTTTATTTCCCTAGCCGAGTCAGAAGGATATCATTTCCCTAACGGAGTTCAACGAGTAGCGTACCTCTCAAATCAAGTTCATCCCCAAAAGGGTCTTGGCTCTCCAATCTTAAAGTCCAATTTATTTCCGGCAGTGGTGGCAGTTCAGAGCTAGTGTATCATTAACATTATGCCCCACATTGTTGCTTTTCCCCACAGGGATTCATTACATCAATGCAGATATTATTTCTTCCCCAGTAAAGCTACCATGGATACCTATCATCTCCTCATCAGGAGATCCCTTTGCATTCATATTTAGTAATCATCATTACATTTGCATCCTCAAAAAGCGTAGCATTTCCATCATTATAGAGCATTATGCCAGGTAAAAATTCAAACATATGCATGAAGCATAAGTCAGTTTTGGTACCCTGCACGAAGGCCTAAAGCATTGGTTATTCAAACAAACAAGAATATCCCCCCACAAAGGATGCCCCAATACATTACCGGACAAAATTTCAAGTATAATCAAGGGATAAGGGATTTGTTAATCTTGCCTTCAGATACTTGTTGTCTCCTGCAGAATTGTCATTCATGACATTCTTTGTAAGTCCACCTTTGGCTTGGTCTTACTTTTTCAAGTTCACCTTCGGCTTGTTCTCGAATTCTTTCGTAAGTTTACCCTTAACTTAGTCTTACATTTACAATTCCAACTTCGGCTTGGTCTTGTATCCTTGTTTGAGTCTACCTTCGACTTAGTCTCATTCTTTGTAAGCCCACCTTCGGCTTGGTCTTACTTTTTCAAGTTCACCTTCGGCTTTTTCTCGAATTCTTTTGTAAGTCTACCTTCGACTTAGTCTTACGTTTACGATTCCACCTTCAGCTTGGTTTCGTATCCTTGTTTGAGTCTACCTTCGGCTTAGTCTCATTCTTTGTAAGCCTACCTTCGGCTTGGTCTTAGTTTTTTGAGTTCACCTTCGGCTTGTTCTTGAATTCTTTCGTAAGTCTACCCTTGGCTTAGTCTTACATTTACGATTCCATCTTTGGCTTGGTCTCGTATCCTTGTTTGAGTCTACCTTCGGATTAGTCTCATTCTTTGTAAGCCAACCATCAGCTTGGTCTTACTTTTTCGAGTTTACCTTCTCCTTGTTCTCGAACTCTTTTGTAAGTCTACCTTCGGTTTAGTCTTACGTTTACGTTTCCACCTTCGGCTTGGTTTCATATCCTTGTTTGAGTCTACCTTCGGCTTAGTCTCATTATTTGTAAGCCCACCTTTGGCTTGGTCTTACTATTTCGAGTTCACCTTCACTTGTTCTTGAATTTTATCATATTCTACCTTCGGCTTAATCTTACGTTTGCGATTCCACCTTCGGCTTGGTTTCGTATTGTTTGAGCCTACCATTGGCTTAGTCTCATTCCTTGTAAGTCCACCTTTGGTTTGGTCTTACCTTTTTCGAGTTCACCTTCGGCTTGTTCTCGAATCTTATCGTAAGCCTACCCTCGGCTTAGTCTTAAATTTATGATTCCACCTTCGGCTTGGTCTCGTATCCTTGTTTAACTCTACCTTCGACTTAGACTCATTCTTTGTAAGCCCACCATCGGCTTGGTCTTACTTTTTCGAGTTCACCTTCGGCATGTTCTCGAATTCTTTTGTAAGTCTACCATCGGCTTAGTCTTACGTTTATGATTCCACCTTCGGCTTGGTTTTGTATCCTTGTTTGAGTTTACCTTCGGCTTAGTCTCATTCTTTGTAAGAACAGCTTCGGCTTGGTCTCACTTTTTCAAGTTCACCTTTGGCTTGTTCTCAAATTCTTTCGTAAGTCTACCTTCGGTTTAATCTTACGTTTACGATTCCACCTTCGGCTTGGTTTCGTATCCTCATTTGAGTCTACCTTCGACTTAGTCTCATTCTTTGTAAGCCCACCTTCAACTTGGTCTTACTTTTCGAGTTCACCTTCGGCTTATTCTCGAATCTTATCGTAAGTCTACCTTCGGCTTAGTCTTACGTTTGCGATTCCACCTTCGGCCTGGTTTCGTATTTTTGAGTCTGCCTTCGGCTTAGTCTCATTCCTTGTAAGTCCACTTTCGGCTTGGTCTTACCTTTTTCAAGTTCACATTCGGCTTGTTCTCAAATCTTATCATAAGTCTACCCTCGGCTTTGTCCCCAGTGGACCCTCGGGTGCGAATGGGTTTGCCACAAAATGTGGTCTGCCACTGTCACCATTAGAGAGGGTTGTTTCCACAAAGGTTCTCAATGATCGGTCCCCAGATGCACATAACTATCAAGGTTCTATCCCGAAGTGGAGGAAATCCCCACACAAGATATTTCCAAGACGGTCGCAATCTGGGCGTGAAACACATCGCCACTCATCATGTCACATGTGAGTACAATATGTCCACTCTAATCCTATAGTTCACTCAAGCCGGGTACTTGGCTTATCTCTCAGAAATAGTATCACCCGAGCCCACCAAAAAGAAAAGCAGTCCAGACAGTCCAGTATGATATATGATGCGGAAAATAAATACTGAAAACTATAAATAAAGCTGTAAACAAAACTGTAAATAAACAACAGTAAAATACAACACACAACAGCAAACAATCAACACCCAAAGAAACAGAAACACGCAAGCGCTATGAGAGACTCACAGGGGAACCAGAGATTCTGGGTTCGATCCCCAGCAGAGTCTCCAGCTGTCGCTCCCCGGATTTCCATCCTGGTACAAACGCAAAAGTGGCGCAGAAAAGAATAGAGTCGCCAGCCAGGCATTTTTATCCCGAAGGAACGGGAATGGTAATGCTGCACAAACCAGAAGAAAGAAGAGGAAGGACACGGGTCCTGCGAACCAAAGAGACTGAGTTCGGGAGTCGGTTACGACCTGGGAAGGTATTAGCACCCCAGATCGTCCGCCGTACCCGACGGGATCCACCCTTGCAAAGAAACTGTTTCAAAGGGTGAGGAAATGAAAGTTGTTGCAAAGAAAATGAACTGAACTGGATAAAAGAAACGAAAAGGGAACTGAAAAAGAAATGAAAAGGAAAAAATGTAGGGAAAATAAAGATTGTGCTCGAACGGGCCCTACCCCGCTTCCTATGTACCTCATCTGGACAATGAGGATCAGAGTCGCCGTAGTTCCCCTAACTAGGGGTGGAAAGGAAGATTTCTTGTGAATTAAGGCTTGAACTGCCTATGTCAATGCTTAGGTGTTGCAGGCTCGGACGACGAGTGTGTAACCGTCTTGCAAAGTGACAAGTAGGAGCAAGTTCGCGTACGGAGCGAATGAGATGAGAAAAGAATTCCCGAAGGAAAGACGCTTATTGTTGGTTTGTGTTTTTTATGAGTTTTCTGTTTTGAAGTTTGCATAGGCAAGTATACTTAGGTCTTACTCAATGGGATGTGTACGTCTCACATCATCCCGAAATGGAATGCGCAAGAGGCACACCTATCTATGGAGGAAATCCTCAAATTTAGTCCCACAAGTGAAGGCTCAACCACACTGACCTACTGACATTTATTAAGTATTTTTGTTATTTTTGATTAAGAAGTGTTTTTTATGCTTTTCTTTGTGAGATAATCTCATGCTAAGACCTATCCACCACGAGGGATAACTTACACCTCGCCCCGAAACGGAACGCGTGCAAGTATCTCATAGCAAAGTCTCATGTCACATGAGAAGACTCAACCTTTATTAGAGTGGATTAAAATTGAGTTTGAAGATGAGAAGAGAGAGCACCAAAAGGATCTCAAAAGGTGAAAAATCTAAGGGAGACTAGAATCCTAAATGTTGTCATGCCTGGATGAACCTAGGTTAGTGAGGTTTGAATTCTATCCTAATGAAGAAGAAGGAAACCAAGAGGAGCAAGAAGAAGAGGAAGCAAGAGCTAGCAAGCAACTTACTCCTCTAAAGGAGATAAGTTGCTCCTAGAGGAAGAAGAAAATAAATGAAATACATGATGGCATAAGGCACATCAAAACACAAGGAGAAAGCACTTAAAAAGAGAGAAGGATGAAAAATTGAAATGTAGATGAATGTCCACACTTCTCTTACCATGAGCCCCTGCAAGTTAGCCAAAATCCAGCACATGCTCATTAATAAAATCATGGCAATGAAATGCTCAAAGTTCACCCCAATCAAGATCAAACAATCATGCCAAACAATGCACATACAAGCATTTACGTGTCGAGAATATGGATGCACGCATCAATCAGCAAGAAAATCACCCAAACAAACATATTCAATGATCATATAATGATCCATGGCATTTAAAATAAGTAAAGGGGTCAAACATGCTTGAAATAAGGCAAAAATGGCTTACTGCTTCAGTCTTAACCGGTTAACCAATCTGTTAATCGGTTAACCATGCCAAAACCTGCATAAACACAGCATAATTCTGGTGTGTTAACCGGTTAAACAATCCGTTAACCGGTTAACGCTGTTAAAACAACAACAATTATGCAGAAAATCAGCTTACAAAAATCTTTTCCAAACAATCTTACACCAGACTAGCAAGCATTTGAACATGAAGATAATGCATCAATTCACATTAAATGGCATCATCAAGCTTATGAACATTAATACATAGATCCGGTTACCAATCAATCAATCAAGCAACACAAGAAAATATGCAAACATGTGGTGGATCTAAAGCTCAAGCATGCAAATAAACTAAAAAACAAAGCTAGATTTGAATTTAACCAACCTACAAAGCTGAGGTATGCTTTGGTAGTTGTTGATTGAGCTGAAAACGATAGATCTCGCGCCAAACTTTGAAGATCTGATGTTAAGCTTCACACTCCGTGCAAAATAAATGCAAGAACAAGCTCTTGATGCAGAATTTTTTTGGATCCAAAAGCACTTCTAGATCCCAAACCAGATCTGAATCACCACTAAAACCAGCAAAAATATGTAATGAAGTTATGGATGGAGGTCTAGTTCCAAGATATACACACCTCAAGGCAAGGTTATGTGATCTTCAAAGAGGAACTTTGAGTGATTTGGAAAATTGGAAGAGAAAAGTGAGAGAATTGTGAGTGAGAGGAGTGAAAATTCAGAAAATGAGAGTGAAAAATGAGGGAGAGGTCCCTTTGGTTTGGAGAGAAATGATTAAATATGGTTTAGGTTTGGGGCCCAAAAATTAGGCTTGGGATCCAAAATTATGGTTTGGGTAGTGTGATTAGGATGTAGCAATGTGATTAGGCTTGGACAAGGGCTCTAGATCCTTCTCTTTAATTTCCAATTAATTAAAAATGAATAAAATCAGAAAAATGAAAAATGGAGCAAAAATCACACATGCTGAATTGCTGCTGGAAATTTAAAATTAGTGGCCGTTAACCGGTTAACCAATCCGTTAACCGGTTAACGCCAGTAAATTTTAAATTTCCCTCCTTTTGGTGGGAACCTTCAAGAATAAGCCAATGCCAACCGTTTTGATCTGATTTTGATCTTCCATCCTTTATAATGCTTTGACCCTGATGTCAACCTTGTAACCTGCCTTGTGAGCCTTGAATTTCCCTGATGATTGATCACATGCCTGATGCTGGAATATGCAAGTGCCATGCTTCATTTTTCTATGCAATATGCTAAGGACATGTCATGCTGATGAGGATTATGATATGATGATGATGCTAAACAGGAGAGGGCAAATTTGGGGTGTTACAGCTGCCCCTATTCAAACAACTGTTAATCTGAAAAGGACGGTAGCACGGGCTATCGACCGTTCAAGATAAAATGTGGTTGAATACCAAGAAGACCTGAAATTTGCACTCTGACGGAGAATGCAAACACTGGGAAATAAACCCAACCAAATGACGCTTTGGTGACTGAAGTGGAGGGAAAGCAGACGAGCTCCTCCCAAGTGTAAACACCCCAAATTTGCCCTCACACATTCACACCATGGCTTGTGATCATTTCATATGCATAAACACAATCATATCATCTCATATTTCATTCTTGATTCACTGCATAGTTTCTAAGTCATCTGCATCTAGGGTTTGTGATCTGAGCAATCCAAGAGCCTCCTGAGCCACTTCAAAGGCAACCAATCACTTCAAAGGGGTCCATATGTGTTCAAGTATCATATTACATCCCCTCAAAGTCAAGATTTCAAAAGAATCACAGGAACTGGGTTTGGAATGGATGCAGAGCCAAGTTTAACTGCACAGTTGACCTAGAATTAGGGTTTTGGTTTCAGAGGCCATAACTCCAAATTTTTTGGTCATTCTTGTTTCCATTGGTCTCCATATGGTATAGGGAGTATGCATATCAATTTTCATGAAGAAATTCCATAGGGAAGTCATCTGATCAAGAGTTGACTTTTCAGACAAGTCAGTGCAAAATCAGGGCATCTGAGGCCCCCAATGACCCAACCAATGGTTGATCTTCATCATTTTGAGTGTATATGATCTTTATTTGATCATGGAAGAAGGTTGAAGTTCATAAAAATCAAGAATTTGGAGTTTTTGCAAATGTTGACTTTTTGGGCATAGTTGACTTTTCAAGAATGCTTCATTTTAGGTCATTTTTCAAGCCTTGATTCTTGATCCAAAAATGCTTCAAATGGAAAAACTTTGGTCATGAAAGTTGTAGATCTCATTTTTCCCTTTTCAAAAAGTACAAGAACATGATCAAATTCTTCTTGGATCAAAAGTTATGGTGTGTCAAAGTTGGCAAAAATCATTGATTTTCAAGATATGCACCAAATGAGAATTTTGCAAAACCATGAACCAAGGCTGTTTGTGACCTCTAGTTGACATCAAACCATTACACAAACATTCTATAAGTCATAAAAATCAGAATTGAACCAAGAATGCTCATGTATTATGACTTGTGGGATAAGGAAATCACATGTGAACCATAAAGCAACAACTTGCAAAAGCACTCATCACTCTTCACCAACTTGATGCATTGGGTGCTGCACCTTGCTAGCCCTCTCCCCTCATCTTGCTGCACCAGAACCATGCCTTGTACTAGCTATAGATCAAGCCATACTTTCCTTACACAAAATTTGACTTTTTGCAAAAGCAAACTTACCTATCACTGCAGGCCATGTCACATCATCCAGCCAATGGGATTAGTTTATACTTTTCATTTGCAAGCCATTCCAGACACCAAGCAAGGCTGAAACACTCCACAAGATCACATACACAAAAACACACCATCTTGCAAATTGCTTCGAATTTGCCTCCACAAACTGAGAACATCAAAACCATCTTCACCAATCATCTCACCATGTCTCATTGAGTCCAAAGCAACCAAGAGCCAGGCCTGAAACAAGCTGTAACCTCACTTCACCATTTTCACTCCCTTTTGCAGTTTGCTTCGAATCTCTCTCCACAGCTCACAAACATCCAAACAAACTTTACAAACCTTCTCCACTCACCATCTGGATCACGAAGAACCACTCACAATGGCCTGAAACTGCCTGAATCACCATTGACATTCTCAACTGAGCTTGGAGCAGAAGCTGATCAAACTCTTCATCCAGCCAATATAAATTTCTCCCAAGCATTCAAACATCATCAGGAGGTCATAAGGAGTGGATTGCACTGAAGGAAGTGGCCAGAAAGTCATCAGAGTGAAAGCTTCGAATCTCAGGTAGCTCAAGAATTATTTTTCCAGAAATCACTCCTTTTGTTCTAAACTTGTTCTTTGTGTCTTCCTGATCATGAATATGTCTTTGGTTTTGCAAATGGTGATGAAATGAGAGTTTAATTGCTCTCTGAAACTTGCGTGCCCTAATTCTTTCTTGCTTCGATTCAGCCTTGTTAGGAGATATAAATTAGTTTTGATTAGGGGTTTTAGTTCGTGAGTGAGTGGGGATCATTTCCCAATTCTTAGATTTCATTTTAGTTAGGTTTTTAGGGTTTTGGGGATTTTCAGGGGAGATGCTGGCTGGAGAAGACGACCGGAAGTCTTCTCCGGCAGCCTGAAAGTGATTTGTGCCCTAATCCAGTCATTAACTCTAGTTTGAATGTGGAGCGTAGGATCCTTTGACTTGTTTGACTTCCCGCTTGATTGAGTGGCCCAGATGCATTTGATTAGCCCTAATCCACGTGTTTAGTTTAATTAATCATAATTTAATTAATTTAATCAGAATCAACCTGGACCCTTGGATAGCGCGCGTGGTCAATCCATTTAAACTCAGCTTCAATCCTGGCCTTTCCTTCTGTTGACTTTCCTTTTATTTAATTTATTTTCATTTTCTTTTTCATTTAACTTACATATTTATTTTAAAATAGTAAAAAATGTGTAAAAATTATGAAACTTTTTCTCATAAGTTTCATTAATTTTTATGACACAAAAATATTTTTATTTTTATTTTTATCATTAAAAAAGTATTTTTAAATATTTAAAAGATTATTTTTTAATTGATTAATGGAAATTAATTAATTAAAAATACTTTTAAGTATCTAAAAATCACAAAAAAAATCATGAAATGTTCTAAGACATTTAGAAACATTGTCCAACCCTCAAACCAAATTTCTTTTTTGATCTTGATGCATTTTGAGAATTTTTCTTTGAATTAAAATCATTTTTGTGCATTATTTTGATCATAAGTTCAAAAAATCATTTCTGCCTATCCATGAAGAGTTGGACATTGATTCTTTTTGCATTGCATTGTGTTTAGCATGTAGTTTGTGACATTAAATGACCATGGTTTGATTCCTCATTTTCATTTTGTTTGGTATTTCTTTTGTTTAGGAACCCTAAAAACCCTAATAACTTAGAAAAATCATAGCTTGAGATTGGTTAAGAGTTGAGACCTCCCCTTTGGACCTTGGTTTAGTATAGGATTAGGGATCCTTTTAGTGGCATTTTCCATTTTTTATCTTAGGGTTTGCTTCTGTTTTTGGTTTTTGTTTGTTGTTTGATCCATAAACCCTAATTTGGGCTTCCATTTGCATCCTTCTTGCATTCTCTTGCATAACATGACTTGCCATGACATTTCAAGCATCCATGTGATTCATTTGACATCTTAAGACATGTAGAAAGCATGTTTGATCATTGCATCTTGCATTTGCCATGTTGTTTGCCATGTATGTTTCATAACTTTCCATGTAAGTTCATGCTCCTTAACTTGCATCATTTGCATCCATGAACTTGTATGAACATCTCCATGCCTTGACTCATGTTTGTAGCACTCCATAGCAGCATTATCATCATCAATATGCTTCTGGTTTTGTTTCTCATCATGTCATCTCATCCCATTTTGCATTGCATTGCATCTCTTTTCTAATCTTTCAGGTGGTAAGTGATTTTGAGAAGTGAATTTGCCTTCACTTCTCATAACTTTTCTTTTCATCTCTCTTGCATCACATGCTGCATTTTGTTATGTGTTTGAGATTGAGCTTGCTCATTCTTCTTCTTCTTACTTTCTTTCTTCAAGTGACTTGACTTCTTGAATGAAGCAAGTTACTTTGCTTCTCTTGATCCTTTCATCTGCTTCCTGGTGGTTCCATTGAAGATCTTTCTTGTTGAACCTCACAAACCTTAGGAACAACCAAGCATGACAATGATTAGGGTTTCGATTAGTCTCCCCTCTTAGTTTTACCTTTGTGTCTCTTTTGAGTCTTCTCTTCTCATCTCATAATCAGGGACTAAACCCTAAAGGCTTTAAGGCTTTGTGATTAAGCTTATGCCTGTATCCTTCTCTTAGGATGGAGTGTATAACTTTAATCCTAAGTGTTAAACCCTTAATGTGTTTAAATCTCTTAATCAATTCACTTAATAAGTACCAAGACATCACACTTGTAACTTGGGCCTTGCATTAGGGTTCTAATTCTTCCTTAATTGGTTAAGAAGGACTAACCCTAGTGTTAATGGACAAGTCCCCCTCAAGTTGTCTTACAAATCATAAAACTCACTTCATCATCATATCATTAAATAAAATCCACTTAATCAAAGGCTTGTTTTGTCATGAGTTTAATCCCTAATCATGGATTAAGTTGAGGAGCTTTCTTCAGCTTAAACATTCTCATCTATTATCCTTCTATTAGGATGGTGTAATGAGTCTGTTTAATCCTTGATTATGGCTTAACCTCATTACTCAACACTAAACAAAAACCACAAAAACATCTAAATAATCACAAGTAGGTTAATGATCTTAATCCTATACCAAAGGTGATTAAGTGTGAGAATCTGACTTCACACTTAAGGTATTCTCATTACCCCTAATCAGAGGGAAGATGTGATGAGTTTACTAAATCCATTGGTTTAGGTTTAAGCTCATTAACTTATGACAAAAATCCCAAAAAAAACAATAAAAGACTGAAAACACAAAAACAAACAATAATCGTCTCCTTCGGGATTCTTTTCTCATCTCATTCACTCACAACCGAGAACTTGCTTCTTCCGTCTAATGCAAGACAGTTTGCACCTGAGCCAGACAGGTCATACACTTGAGCATAGACAAGTAAGCAGTTCACAAGTCAATTCATCTTTCAGTCTCTTTGGGTCGAACTACGGTGTTCTGACTTCCTCATTGCACGAGAGGATACGTAGGCATAACTTAACTGTTATCGAACAAAAGTCTCTGTATATTCCCCCCCCCCTTCCAGCTTCATTCTTTTAGCCTCATGATCTTGGGCATCTCACTCTCATCCTTACACTGACACTTTCATACTTCATATCACTTATACACTACACACTGACACTTGTACATCTTTTCCAGCTCTTTTATACACAAATTGCACTGACACTACCCCTTTAAAACACAAATCTTTCAAGCGTGGATCCCGTCGAGTACGACGGACAATCTGGGTGCTAATACCTTCCCAGGTTGTAACCAACCCCCTTTCTCAGTCTCTCTGGTTCGCAACCGTCTTATCCATCCCTTTCTAGGTCTATGCAGCATTGCCTTTCCTCCGGGATAAAAATGCCTAGCTGGCGACTCTATTCATCTCCAGTGAGTTCACGGCTGTGTGTTCTCATTGTCCCTTTCGCCGACCGTTCGCGTCTGTACCCCATTTGACTTAGCTTCATTTGGTGGGAGCGACAGCTTGGCGACTCTGCTGGGGAAGTCTTATATTGCAACCAGGGCTTCTGGTTCTTTTTGTGGGTTCCTCCTAGCGCTTGTTTGATTTGTGTTTACTGGGGTGTTATGTGCTTATTTGTGTTTGTATATTTGTATTTATTTTTGCTTTATGTACAGTTGCTCTACTGCTTTCTTTATTGCTTTTGTATATATCATACTGTCATACTGCTGGCTGGATCTGGTTTTGCTTTGGTGGGTGGGTGTTCCATTGAGAGTTAAGGTCCTACACCTGGGACCTGAGTGACACCTAGGCTAGAGTGGTTCATATTCTTTCCCATTCCATCTCGGTCTGGTGCGGGAATATGAAACACGGTTCAGATATGGGTTTCTTCTTGAGAACTCTGTGTTGCAGATTTCCTGCAATGCTAGGGCTATCTGGGAAGCCTGCTAAGTCTGGATGACCTTTAGTATTGACCTTCAGAAACTGAGGTGAATTAGAGGAGGAACTTTTATGGTTATTGTAAACACTGTACCTCCGGGTTAGAAGAGTTTACACTTCTCATAATTGATCCAAGTCTGAGGATCCTTGTTTTAGAACACCACCTGTGAGGGGGTTGGGCTGTTTACAGGTTTGCAGGTACCTTGACCTCAGAACACCCTGTTACTTTGATTGTTTAAGAGTACTCCATTTTGGGTCAGTTCTTGTGATTCTAAAACCCCGGACATGTGGCTCTTTATTTGAGTCCCCGCCTTGGTTACTGGATTTATAGACCTCCATCTGGAATTCTTGAACATACTTGGACCTATATCAGAGCAGTTTGATCAGATCCAGCTCAGTCACAAACCCTTGCATATCATCTGCATACATAAGCATTGCATCATATTGACATTTGCTTATTTGTGTTTCAGGGTATCCATCTTTATTTGGTTCTGGTTTTGACCCTATCTTCAGTTTTTGACCCATCTTCATCCGCATCTGCTTCAGCTATCAGCTGTCTACTCCAGTCATCAGCACCAGCCAATCAGTGGCCCATTCTTCAGTATCCTCATCAGCACTTGTCTCTACTCATCTTCAGCATCATGGCTCCTAAAAAGAGCAACATCACCTATCACTTCTTCCAGCCAGAGCTATCTGACATCAGGAGGATTCAGACCCTGATCACTCCAGATCACATACCATTGTTCAGGGAACATTATGGGGATATACTTGATATGGTTATGGATCTGGACCCTTCACAGAGAAGCCTGATCCACACCTGCATTCAGTTTTATGATCCCCCACTGAGATGTTTCACCTTTCAAGACTTTCAGTTGGGCCCTCTATTAGAAGAATACTCATCATTGGTTGGTTTGCCTATCAGGGGTGGAATCCCTTTCAACCCTGAGATGGTCTTCCCTGCTAATGGAGAAATAGCCAAGGTTTTGCATCTGGAACCTGTCCTGATTGAGCAGCATATGACTTCTAAAGCTGGAATCCCTGGCTTCCATCTGGATTTCTTGATCTCTCAAGCTACCCTGAAAGCTTCTTTAGGAGAGTGGAAGGCTGTTTGTGCCTTGTTGGCTTTGAGCATATATGGAATTGTGTTGTTTGCAGATGAGCCTCGATTCATTAGCAAGAATGCAATCCATCTGTTCATCTTGAAGAACCCAGTGCCCACTTTATTGGGGGATCTCTACTATTCAGTGCATCAGAGGAATGAAAAGCAGAGGGGAAGATTAGTGAGGTGTTGTGCTCCATTATTTCATACTTGGCTTCTCAAGCATCTACCCAAGACAGATGCATTTCTAAATCCTCATCAGCAGAGCAACTGGGCTAAGAGACTCACTGCCCTAACTTCAGCAGATATCAGATGGTGTACTCAAGGCACCAAGGGCAGAGATATCATCACCAGCTGTGGGCACTTTCCCAATGTGCCCTTAATAGGAGTTAAGGGAAGTATCAATTATAACCCTCTGTTGTTCAGAAGACAATTGGGCTATGCATTGGTCCACACTCTTAAGGCACAGGACTTGGTTGAGACTCTTTATTGCGAGAACAAGCTTAATCTGGCTATTGTTAGGCAGGCAGCCTGGGCCTGGGATAATGTTCAAACCAAGGGAATAACCATTCTGGGGAAGTCCAACAATGTGGCATCAGCACAATATTATGAATGGTCCCGTGCCAGGGCCCAATTCTCTGGGATGCCCTTTACCATAGAAGACATGCCTGAGTCATCTTCAGCACCACCCCCTGCCACTGTCAGTTTGGAGGAGTTTGGGAGCCTGAAAGAGAGAAATGAGAAGTTAACTCAAGCTTTGCAGAAGACCCTCCGGGAGAGGAGTGATGGTATGAGGGAGATTGAGAGGTTGGAGAAATTGAGAGTAGAGCATCTGACTAAGATTGAGAAGTCTGGGGATTATATCAAGAAGTCTAAAGCTGGAGAACAAATTCTGAAGAATGCTTGCAAAGAAGCCCAGTTCCAGAGAGCAAGGACAGACTTGTATCTGAAGGAGAGTCAGGCCCGGTGGGTCAGGATCACCGAGGCTCGTACCCTGGAGGACAAGAGAGTTCAAGACAGGATAGAGCAACTGGAAGCTAATGTAAAAGTGCAGCAAGAAGCCCTGGCAGCAGCCCAGAGGGAGATATCAGAGTTGAAGATCAAAGCTGGGGTGAAGAGGTCAAAAGACCAAACTCAGCACAAGAAGCTAACAGCAGCTGTTACGGTCCGGAATCTCCTCATCAGGAATCTCACGGAACGTCCGGCTGATCCTGTGACCGAAGCACTTCTTAAGGAAGTTCGTGAGGATGAGTTTGGTCTTGGTGTTTGACCATTTGTTTGTTGTTGCTTTCATTCCATGTACTTTTATTTTCCTGTAATGCATTTTGACCCCCTAGAGGGCTTGTATTTGTAAACAAACTATGTACCATTTGTCTTTTGTAATATATGTATTGGTTTGTTCAGTCCGGGTTTCACTTCGAAAGCAACATCAACAGCATCTTCAAGGGTCTGGAAGGGTCAAAACTGAAAACCAAACCGGATACCTTGATATCAAATAAGCATAACTGCATTGCATGCTAACCTTTTGTTTGTTTTGTAGGTTTTTGTTTTATTGCCACTAACTCTGTTGTGATGTTCAGGAACTATTGCTAGGCGCCGAGTATTTCCCCTCAACCGTCCGCACCGTTATCCGACCCGCAGCAACCTTCCGGGCATTCAAATGGATCAGGTACAGCAGGACCTTGCAGAGGTCAGGACTCAAATGGCGAACGAAAGATTGGAAATGAGAACACAGATAGCTCAGTTTATGGAAGTGATGAACACCATGGCTCAGAGCCAGGAAAGATTGAGGGCCATGGTGGAAAGGCAAAATCAAGAGGATCCACATATAGGGACTGCCGGCACCAGCAACAATGAAAGGGTACAACCTCATGTTAACCCCCCTGTGTTTGGCCCACATCTGCATCCTGAGGTCAATATTCCTGCAAATGTTCAAGGGACTGCCACTGCAGCCAGGGTACTTCAAGAAGACCCCCAAGAGGACCAGTTTACAGTAATGGGTGCTGGGGAAGAAGCTTATGATAGAAGGTTGGATGAGATAGCTGAGAAATTGAGGTCCTTAGAATCTCAAAATTCTTTGGGTTTCGACGTCATGGACATGGGCTTGGTAGACGGGGTCAGGATTCCCCACAAGTTTAAGCCACCATGCTTCGAGAAATACAACGGGACTTCATGCCCCCGGACTCATTTACAGTCATTTCTGGGAAGGCTGAAGGCCTATACTATGGATGAGAAGCTCTGGATGTTCTATTTCGAAGACAGCTTAACTGGAGCGTCAAGAGAATGGTACTCTCACTTGACAAGGGCAACTATTAGATGCTGGAAGGACCTGGCAGAGGCCTTCATCAGACAGTATCAGTATAACTTAGACATGGCACCCAACAGGACCCTCCTAATGGGAATGTCACAGTCTTCAAGGGAGAGTTTCCGAGAATATGCCCAGAGATGGAGGCAATTGGCTGCTGCTGTTCAGCCACCTATGTCTGAACGGGAAATGGCAGATATGTTCATGAACACCCTTCAGGGAACTTATATTGACAGGCTGGCTGCCTTTTCTTCCACTAGCTTTGCGGATGTTGTCATAGCTGGGGAGAGAATCGAAAGCCTATTGAAGATGGGTAAGATATCTGACAACGGTGCAAGCTCGTCCAGTAGTACAAGAAAGCCTTTTGCAGGCCCAAGAAGAACTGGCGAGACCAATGCCATCCACACCAACAGGGGCAGACCCCAGTACGTTCACAGATCAGTGGCGGCAGTCACCATTCCTGCTCCAGCTCATCCTCAGCCAGTCTATCAACCTCCGCAGCAAAACTATCAGCCACAACCTCAGTACCATCAACAAAATCAGTACCCTCCAAGAAACTACAACAACAGCAACACCAGCAACAGTCAACAGAGGCCATTCCAACAGAGGCCGTCTCAAGCTAATAGGGTGATCGATCCGATCCCCATGCCATATGCTACATTGCTGCCACAACTCTTGAAACTCAACCTAGTTGAGCTAAGGACGTTGGCACCTCCGGATCCCAACAGTCTACCCAGGAATTACGACTCCAATGCTAGGTGTGCCTTTCATTCAAACGCACCTGGTCATAGTACGGAAAAGTGCAGAGCCCTGCATATGAAGGTACAAGACCTGGTAGACTCGAAGGCTCTAAATTTCGCACCACCACCTAATGTCAATAAGAACCCCATGCCAAACCACGGTGGTCCCAGAATTAACGCTATTGAAGAAGACAAGCCGTCTTATTTAATAACCAGTGTGGGTCAGATCAGGACACCGTTGGTAGAAATCAAGGCTCAACTCCTGGAATGTCAAATGTTCCCGGGATGTGAGTTGGGTTGTGCTTACTGCAATATCTCAGTAAATGGGTGCGATAATCTGAGGAATGGCATAGATGGTCTTATTCAGAGCGGCCAACTTCAGATCACCACATCATTTCCAACAAATCCAGCAATCTCATCAGCAACAGTTCCAGAACCTCCTACAACTGCAACAACCATTGTTCCTGACAATTCTTCGGCTTCATCAACAAGTACTTCATCTATTATCTCAACTGATCAGTTATCAACAAATTTTTCTTCTACAACTCCAGCACCACTCCACTTTGAAACTCCTACAACGACAACATCCATTCTTCCAACAATGTCTCCTACAACACCAGCAACCAATCATGAAGATGTCTCTACTGTCACCATATTTTATGATCCTGAAAGCAACTCTGCCTACAACTCGGAAGGTGCTGCTCCCGTCAGAGCGCCAGTCACAATTTATTACGATCCACAGACTATCACAGTTCCTTCAACAGCTGCAATCAGTCCAGTCACTGTCACGGTGCCTGGACCAGTACCCTATGAAAGTAGTAATGCTATCCCCTGGCATTACGGCTCTGACCTGTACTGTGAAGGACAAAGAATCACTTTTGAATCATCAACCCCTGCACCACAAATTGACAATGTGGGAGGAGGCGGAGGCTTCACTCGAAGCGGACGTCTTTTCGCCCCACAAATCCAGAAACCCACTGCCGAAGCAGAAGCTGCTGCCAAGGCAAAAGGGAAGAGCCCTGTGCAGGAAGATCAGACTGTTAAAGAAGCCTTGAAAACACCCTTCGATCAAGAGGTTGATGAGTTCATGCGAATCATCAAAAAGAGTGATTATAAGATAGTGGATCAGCTTCATCAGACGCCTTCCAAGATCTCAATCCTATCATTGCTTATGTGCTCCGAAGCCCATCGGAATGCACTACTCAAAGTCTTGCACGCAGCTTACGTGCCTGAAGAGATCACTGTCAATCAACTGGAAGCAGTAGTGGGAAATTTTAATGCTAGTCACGGACTAGGGTTCACCAATACTGATTTGACAACGGAAGGCCGTAACCATAACAAAGCCTTGCACATAACCATGGAATGTAAAGGTGTTGTCCGTTCCCATGTGCTGGTAGACACGGGGTCATCCCTCAATGTCTTACCTAAGAAGGCCCTGGTGAAGCTAGAATATGACGGATTGGCGTTGAGACCCAGCAACCTGGTGGTGAGAGCCTTTGATGGTTCAAAGAGATCGGTTCTGGGAGAGATTGAGTTGCCCATAATGATTGGCCCGCAAACCTTTACAACTACCTTCTACGTGATGGATATACAGCCCGCCTACAGCTGTCTATTGGGTAGGCCATGGATTCACGCCGCTGGCGCCGTGACCTCTACCCTTCACCAGAAGTTAAAATATGAGTGGGAGGGTCAGATCGTTACAATCTGTGGAGAAGAGGATATTTTTGTCAGCCACCTGGCTACCTATAAGTACATTGAGATGGATGGGGAGATCCATGAAACGATGAGCCAGGGGTTTGAAGCCTTGAATGTGAATGAAACATCTGCTGTACCTGGTACTTCAATATCGTCATACCAACAAGCCCGGAAGGTCGTTGAGGAAGGAACTGCCCAAGGCTGGGGCAAACTGCTATCGGTGGAGAAGAAAGAGGACAGATTTGGGTTGGGTTACAAACCAACTCAACAAGATCAAGCAGAGGCTGCAAAGGAGCCCAACTTTGTGAGTGGGGGGATGCTTACCCCTGATGCTATCAACTGTCTGGAAGACGAGCTGGAAGAGGAGCGCAACCTGGAAAGATGGATTCGTCCAAAGATCCCGGGGAGCAGTGTCTCAAACTGGTCTTCCCAGGAAATTATAAGGGTTACTCATGCAGAGTAATTATTATTTCCTGTATTTTTATAGCATGCATCAAAGTCTTGCATCTTGCCCAAGATGACAAGACTCATTTTGTAACCGGGCCATCTGTACCTTTTTGTGCAAACAAGATTAATCAATGAAATATCAGACATCTTTTTGCAAACGAGTCTTTTTCTTTTCGCTCACTGTTTTTCCATTTTTCTTTTTGTACAAAAATAAATGGCAGTGTTTTCAAAATGACAACTTTATTTCACTTTTCTAAACGAGATTAAAATCAAATCACTAAAATGAACAAATTAAACCCTTGCAGAGAATGCCTTCCAGACAGCACCAACAACAGCACGGCTATGACTTCGTATGACTTTGACAATCCGATCAATCAAGCTGATGAAGGGGTTGATGAAGAATATGAGCTTCCTGAAGAGCTAGCCAGGTTGTTAAGACAAGAGGAAAAGGCTATTACCCCTCACCAGGAGGAGGTTGAAGTGATCAATCTTGGTACGGATGAAGACGTGAAAGAAGTCAAGATCGGGGCCTGCCTGCAAGACTCAGTGAAGAGACAACTGGTTGACCTGCTTCAAGAGTATGTGGATGTGTTTGCTTGGTCTTACCAGGACATGCCAGGGTTGGATACCGACATTGTTGTGCACAAGCTGCCTTTGAGAGAAGAATGCCCGCCAGTTAAACAGAAACTGCGCCGTACTCGTCCAGACATGGCTATGAAAATCAAGGAGGAGGTACAAAAGCAATGGGACGCCGGGTTCCTTGCCGTGACAAGCTATCCGCAGTGGGTCGCTAACATAGTACCTGTGCCTAAGAAAGACGGCAAAGTGAGGATGTGTGTTGATTACCGGGATCTGAACAGAGCCAGCCCGAAAGATGATTTCCCTTTACCTCACATTGATGTATTGGTGGATAATACGGCTCAATTCTCGGTATTCTCCTTCATGGATGGATTTTCAGGATACAATCAGATCAAGATGTCACCTGAAGACATGGAGAAGACAACCTTCGTTACACCTTGGGGCACGTTCTGTTACAAAGTGATGCCATTCGGACTGAAGAATGCTGGTGCCACATATCAACGGGCTATGGTGACATTATTCCACGATATGATTCATAAAGAGATAGAATGTTATGTGGATGACATGATCGCCAAGTCCCTTACAGAGGAAGGTCACCTGGTGAATCTGCTGAAGCTATTCAAGCGTCTGAGGAAGTACCAACTGAAGTTGAACCCCAACAAATGCACATTCGGGGTGCGATCTGGTAAGCTGCTGGGCTTTATTGTAAGCGAGAAAGGGATTGAAGTTGACCCTGATAAAGTCAAAGCCATCCAAGAGATGCCTGCACCGAAAACTGAGAAAGAAGTTCGAGGGTTCTTAGGTCGATTGAACTACATCTCAAGGTTCATATCTCACCTTACGGCAACCTGTGAACCCTTATTCAAGCTGTTAAGAAAAGAACAGACGGTCAGGTGGAATGAAGACTGCCAGAAGGCTTTTGACAAGATCAAGGAATATCTGCAAGAACCTCCAATCCTTATGCCACCAGTTGAAGGAAGACCTCTAATCATGTACTTGACAGTATTAGAAGAGTCAATGGGGTGTGTGATGGGCCAGCATGACGAGTCTGGTCGAAAAGAGTATGCAATATACTACCTAAGCAAAAAGTTTACCGACTGTGAACAACGTTATTCACTGCTCGAGAAAACTTGCTGTGCTTTAGCGTGGGCTGCTCGCCGACTAAGGCAGTATATGTTGACCCACACTACCTTACTGATCTCAAAAATGGATCCAGTTAAGTACATATTTGAGAAGCCAGCTCTTACCGGACGGGTTGCAAGATGGCAAATGATTCTCACAGAATATGACATCCAGTACACATCTCAGAAAGCCATCAAGGGCAGTGTACTATCTGAATATCTTGCTGAGCAACCCATTGATGACTACCAGCCTATGAGATTTGACTTCCCTGATGAAGACATCATGTTCATAAAAGCAAAAGATCATGAAGAGCCTATTCACACTGAAGGGCCTGACCCAGAAGAGGAATGGACTATGATGTTTGATGGGGCTGTTAATATGAATGGTCGTGGCGTTGGCGCAGTACTCATTACACCTAAGGGAGTTCACATGCCTTTCTCGGCAAAACTCACCTTCAACTGCACTAACAACGAAGCTGAATACGAAGCTTGCATTATGGGTCTCGAGGAAGCCATTGACCTCAGGATCAAAACATTGACTGTATTCGGAGATTCAGCTTTGGTAATCAATCAGACCAATGGCAAATGGTACACCCATCAGGATCATCTGATACCTTACAGGGATCATGCAAGGAGGTTATTGACTTTCTTCACAACAGTCAGGCTTGAGTATATCCCTCGGGACGAGAATCAGTTTGCAGATGCCCTGGCTACCATTTCATCCATGATTAAAGTTCAGGCTGCCAACTTTGTACCTCAGATTTCAGTGTCCAGACTTGACAGACCAGCATATGTGTTCGCAGCAGATGTTGTTAAAGATGATAGGCCTTGGTTCCATGACATTAAGTGCTTCTTGGAGGATCAAACATACCCACCTGGGGCATCTTCCAATGATAAGAAGACTTTGAGAAGGCTTGCTGGTAGTTTCTTTCTGAACACTGATGGGTCTTTATACAAAAGGAACTTTGATATGGTACTCCTCAGATGTGTTGATAAGACGGAAGCAGATTTGTTGATGCATGAAGTGCACGAAGGATCCTTTGGTACCCATGCTGGAGGGCATGCCATGGCTAAAAAGTTGTTAAGATCAGGCTATTACTGGATCACAATGGATGCAGACTGTTGTGCTTACGCCAGAAAATGTCATAAATGCCAGATCTACGCAGATAAGGTGCATGTGCCTCCCAATCCTTTGAACATCATGTCTTCACCATGGCCCTTTGCTATGTGGGGCATTGACATGATCGGCAAGATTGAGCCGACTGCTTCAAATGGCCACAGATTCATCCTGGTCGCCATCGACTATTTCACCAAGTGGGTTGAAGCAACCTCATATGCAAATGTTACAAGACAAGTGGTAGCCAGATTTCTGAAAAGAGATATCATCTGTCGATACGGAGTGCCCGAGCGAATCATTACTGATAATGGTTCCAACTTGAACAACAAAATGATGGCAGAGCTGTGCCGGGACTTCAAAATTCAACATCACAATTCTTCTCCTTACAGGCCAAAGATGAATGGCGCTGTTGAGGCAGCGAATAAGAATATCAAGAAGATTGTGCAGAAGATGGTAGTCACTTATAAAGACTGGCATGAAATGCTATCATTTGCCTTGCATGGGTACCGCACGTCAATCAGAACGTCCACTGGGGCAACCCCGTATCAGCTTGTGTATGGTATGGAGGCAGTCCTACCGGTTGAAGTTGAATTACCCTCTCTACGGGTACTGATGGATGTTAAACTGAGTAAAGCAGAATGGGTTAGGGCCCGATACGAACAACTGAGTCTGATTGAAGAGAAAAGATTGGCTGCAATCTGTCATGGACAGTTGTATCAGAAAAGAATGAAGAAAGCCTTCGATCAGAAAGTCAGGCGCCGAGAGTACCAAGTAGGAGATCTTGTGCTGAAGAGAATCCTTCCTCCTCATACAGACCACAGGGGCAAGTGGACTCCGAATTATGAAGGACCATTCGTAGTAAAGAAAGTTTTTTCCGGTGGAGCACTGATGCTCAGCACCATGGATGGTGAAGATTTCCCATCCCCTGTGAATTCAGATGCAGTTAAAAAATACTTCGCATAAAATGACCCGCTGGACACAAAAACAGAATGTAAGTCCAGGCAAAAATAGGGCATCCCGGCGAGTCAAAAACAGAATAAAAGACTCGGGCAAAAATAAGGGAAAATAAATAAAAAAATGTACACCCGCTGAGTTGAAAAGCCGCATTGGACAGCTCAGGCAAAAATGGGTATCCCGATGGATTGAAAACCCGAAAGGGCGATCCATGCAAAATAAGGGAATAAGCGAACAACTGCATTCTGAATTCGCCTGTATCATCTACAACTTGGTAAGCTTCGAATGGATCAAGCTTCAATCAGAATCAACATTCTTCAAAAAGCAAGATGAGAAGAATGTCCAAAGTCATACGGGTCATAGCGAAGAGGAAGCTCCTCGAAGAGTCATCAACACTGCCAACATTTTGTTTCTCAATTTGTAACAATCTCTTCATTTTAGGAGATTTGTTTCCTTGGCTGTATCTTGCCAATTCAGGGCATATGAATTAATAAAATCAGGATTTTTAGTCATGTTTCGTCTTATACATTTTAATTTGCAAAGAATGTCTGATGTCTCTAAAAAACTATTCGCATGAGTACAGATGTTTTTCTCTGAGAAAAATAAAAATAATAATGAAAACGCATGATTACAGGAAGTGTACTTACTCTCAAGAATGTCTAACTCCTATGACGGAATCCGGTAAGGGATACCTCGGGACCATTTGCGCGTTTCCTTATCTTTGCAGGATTGCGGGTATCCAGGGCAGCTTAGGGTATGAAAGCTTCACCCTCAGCAAGCTGGCAGATCATTATCAACTCGGTCTATCTTCCACGAGGCACTGGAAAGTGCCCATTTCCCCAGCAAAGTTGCCAAATCAATACTCGCTCAGTCTTAGCACCTGAGTTGCTTCTTCCCCAGCTGAGTTGCCTCTCATTACTTTCTCCAGCTGAGTTGTCACCTATTACTTATCCCCATCAGGGTTGTCAGGCATCACGGAAGACGCCCATATCCCCGACTGAGTCAGGATCCTCTTCAACAGAATCCTTAAGGAGGTCTCTCAAATGATCTCTCTTTATCCCCAGCCGAGTTGCCATCTTGCCCTCAGCCGAAATACACAAAGTCAGGGGATCATCTCCCCACAGAGTTCCAACCTCTATCCAGAAGAGCAATGCATAGGAGATCACAACAGAGTGAAGAAAGCTTCTACAAACCCCAGCTGGGTCTCTCATTTATAAAGGATAGGCCTATCAATGGCCCGAATCCCCAAGCAGAAATCATCTCTCCAGATCTACCAATGATCTCTTCCCCCAGCTGGGACGTCTATTTCAAACAGGATCGATCGAAGATCTTCGCGGCAACGGGACCCGGATCCCGGTGTGGTATCTTTGCAATCATAGCATTCGCATCATATTCACCCACAAAGCGTAGCGTTCCGTCTAACACGGAGCATTACGGCAAAAAAATCCAACATATAGCATAATCATAAGCCATGTTTCAAACCAACACTTGTGAATATCGACAGTTCATCAATGTACAGGAAAAATTCCCACCAGAGTCCCAGCAAAAGCAGCTGCTTCTCAATCAACAAACACCAGTATATACTCATTTTGACACCCGTCCGTGCCATCACTCCCCAGTAAAGTCACCTGAACACTCTTTACAACAAGATCACCCGTATTACAGATACTTCCTGACACCCGTCCGTGTCATCTCCCGGCAGAAAGCCAAAGACATCCTCTTTGCACTCACATATACCTATATACACTTTCTTGGCACCCGTCCGTGTCATATCCCCAGCACAGTCGTCTACAACCCATATACTTGTTGATATTATTATACTTTCCTCTCTTGACACCCGTCCGTGTCACTCTCCCCAGCAGATAAACACTCATCTATATATACTCATACCACTCATACAGATGCTCGTCCGTATCTTGTATATACTTTCATATCCCCACAGATTCGGCATTAGTCCTTGTTCTTTGTTAACCAGTTGGTACTCGTCCGTACCATCATCTCAGAGCATGCGTCTAGCGTTTGTTTCTACATGATACTCGTCCGTATCATAGTCTTAAGGATGCTCGTCCGCATCTTTAATCCATACACCGTGTAAAACACTCATGTCCTCTTGAATATAGACACTCGTCGGTGCCTACTATTCCCCAGAAGAGTCCCTACAGATTCAACACTCGTCCGTGTTCTTTGTTAACCAGTTGATACTCGTCCGTATCATCGTCTTGGAGCATGTGTCAGTATTTGTTTCTACCCGATACTCGTCCGTATCGTAGGATGATCGTCCGCATCTTTAATCTACACACCATATCTAAACACTTATACCTTTTGTTTCTTGGATATAAACACTCGTCCGTGTTTATTGTTCCCCAGTAGATCACCAACAAAGCAAATTTTCTTCTTTTTATCTGACACTCGTCCTGTGTTATGATAAACCCTGAGAGCAGCCGTACCCTGCTAGGTGGTCGTCCTCCGCCTCTTGATGGTCGTCCTCCATCATGCTCATCCGATGGCCGTCCCCATCGTTGTTGTTTTTTAGCAGCCGTCCCCTGCTAGGTGGTCGTCCTCCACCTTTTGATGATCGTCCTTCATCATTTTATCCAATGGCCGTCCCCATTGTTGATTTTGGTTATCTGGCATTCGTCCTATGTCATGAGAAACCTCGAGAGCAGCCGTACCCTGCTGAGTGGTCGTCCTCCACTTCTTGATGGTCGTCCTCCATCATGCTCGTCCGATGGCCGTCCCCATCGTTGACCTTTTATCCGATGGTTGTCCCCATCGTTGATATTTTCGGCAGCCGTACCCTGCCAGGTGGTCGTCCTCCACCTCTGATGGCCGTCCCCATCATATTTCTTTTATTCCCAACAGAGCAGCCGTACCCTGCTAGGTGATCGTCCTTCACCTTTGATGACCGTACCTCATCATCTGTTTATTTCATTTATTCTTTAACCCGATGGTCGTCCCCGTCGTGGTCCCTTTTCCTTTTTTTAGCCCGATGACCGTCCCCATCGTTGGTTACTTTGCTTTATGAACTTGATGGCCGCCCCCGTCATGTTTCATCAATCCCCAGAGGATTTTACAGCTTTACCTTGATGGCCGTCCCCATCATAATATCTTATTTTTCCAGCTAGTCGGCCGTCCCCGTCTTAGCTTTACCTTTTTCCCCAGCCGATCGGCCGTCCCCGTCTTGGCTTTACCGTTTATCCCCAGCAGTCGTCCTCTGCTCGACGGTCGTCCTCCGTCGCCCACACTTTACAATACACTTTATTTTCCTTTTACAATCTATATCCCTTTTCTTCTTCATTCTGTGAGTGCAAATTTTGGACTGTCTTTGGTATTCAACCACAAGTTATCTTGTTTGCCTGTTTAAGCCGTCGCTTACAACCTGCACAGCTAACTCATGATTGAATAGGGGCAGCTGTAAACACCCCAAATTTGCCCTCACCCATTCACACCATGGCTTGTGATCATTTCATATGCATAAACACAATCATATCATCTCATATCTCATTCTTGATTCACTGCATAGTTTCTAAGTCATCTGCATCTAGGGTTTGTGATCTGAGCAATCCAAGAGCCTCCTGAGCCACTTCAAAGGCAACCAATCACTTCAAAGGGGTACATATGTGTTCAAGTATCATATTACATCCCCTCAAAGTCAAGATTTCAAAAGAATCACAGGAACTGGGTTTGGAATGGATGCAGAGCCAAGTTTAACTGCACAGTTGACCTAGAATTAGGGTTTTGGTTTCAGAGGCCATAACTCCAAATTTTTTGGTCATTCTTGTTTCCATTGGTCTCCATATGGTATAGGGAGTATGCATATCAATTTTCATGAAGTAATTCCATAGGGAAGTCATCTGATCAAGAGTTGACTTTTCAGACAAGTCAGTGCAAAATCAGGGCATCTGAGGCCCCCAATGACCCAACCAATGGTTGATCTTCATCATTTTGAGTGTATATGATCTTTATTTGATCATGGAAGAAGGTTGAAGTTCATAAAAATCAAGAATTTGGAGTTTTTGCAAATGTTGACTTTTTGGGCATAGTTGACTTTTCAAGAATGCTTCATTTTAGGTCATTTTTCAAGCCTTGATTCTTGATCCAAAAATGCTTCAAATGGAAAAACTTTGGTCATGAAAGTTGTAGATCTCATTTTTCCCTTTTCAAAAAGTACAAGAACATGATCAAATTCTTCTTGGATCAAAAGTTATGGTGTGTCAAAGTTGGCAAAAATCATTGATTTTCAAGATATGCACCAAATGAGAATTTTGCAAAACCATGAACCAAGGCTGTTTGTGACCTCTAGTTGACATCAAACCATTACACAAACATTCTATAAGTCATAAAAATCAGAATTGAACCAAGAATGCTCATGTATTATGACTTGTGGGATAAGGAAATCACATGTGAACCATAAAGCAACAACTTGCAAAAGCACTCATCACTCTTCACCAACTTGATGCATTGGGTGTTGCACCTTGCTAGCCCTCTCCCCTCATCTTGCTGCACCAGAACCATGCCTTGTACTAGCTATAGATCAAGCCATACTTTCCTTACACAAAATTTGACTTTTTGCAAAAGCGAACTTACCTATCACTGCAGGCCATGTCACATCATCCAGCCAATGGGATTAGTTTATACTTTTCATTTGCAAGCCATTCCAGACACCAAGCAAGGCTGAAACACTCCACAAGATCACATACACAAAAACACACCATCTTGCAAATTGCTTCGAATCTGCCTCCACAAACTGAGAACATCAAAACCATCTTCACCAATCATCTCACCATGTCTCATTGAGTCCAAAGCAACCAAGAGCCAGGCCTGAAACAAGCTGTAACCTCACTTCACCATTTTCACTCCCTTTTGCAGTTTGCTTCGAATCTCTCTCCACAGCTCACAAACATCCAAACAAACTTTACAAACCTTCTCCACTCACCATCTGGATCACGAAGAACCACTCACAATGGCCTGAAACTGCCTGAATCACCATTGACATTCTCAACTGAGCTTGGAGCAGAAGCTGATCAAACTCTTCATCCAGCCAATATTAATTTCTCCCAAGCATTCAAACATCATCAGGAGGTCATAAGGAGTGGATTGCACTGAAGGAAGTGGCCAGAAAGTCATCAGAGTGAAAGCTTCGAATCTCAGGTAGCTCAAGAAATATTTTTCCAGAAATCACTCCTTTTGTTCTAAACTTGTTCTTTGTGTCTTCCTGATCATGAATATGTCTTTGGTTTTGCAAATGGTGATGAAATGAGAGTTTAATTGCTCTCTGAAACTTGCGTGCCCTAATTCTTTCTTGCTTCGATTCAGCCTTGTTAGGAGATATAAATTAGTTTTGATTAGGGGTTTTAGTTCGTGAGTGAGTGGGGATCATTTCCCAATTCTTAGATTTCATTTTAGTTAGGTTTTTAGGGTTTTGGGGATTTTCAGGGGAGATGCTGGCCGGAGAAGACGACCGGAAGTCTTCTCCGGCAGCCTGAAAGTGATTTGTGCCCTAATCCAGTCATTAACTCTAGTTTGAATGTGGAGCGTAGGATCCTTTGACTTGTTTGACTTCCCGCTTGATTGAGTGGCCCAGATGCATTTGATTAGCCCTAATCCACGTGTTTAGTTTAATTAATCATAATTTAATTAATTTAATCAGAATCAACCTGGACCCTTGGATAGCGCGCGTGGTCAATCCATTTAAACTCAGCTTCAATCCTGGCCTTTCCTTCTGTTGACTTTCCTTTTATTTAATTTATTTTCATTTTCTTTTTCATTTAACTTGCATATTTATTTTAAAATAGTAAAAAATGTGTAAAAATTATGAAACTTTTTCTCATAAGTTTCATTAATTTTTATGACACAAAAATATTTTTATTTTTATTTTTATCATTAAAAAAGTATTTTTAAATATTTAAAAGATTATTTTTTAATTGATTAATGGAAATTAATTAATTAAAAATACTTTTAAGTATCTAAAAATCACAAAAAAATTCATGAAATGTTCTAAGACATTTAGAAACATTGTCCAACCCTCAAACCAAATTTATTTTTTGATCTTGATGCATTTTGAGAATTTTTCTTTGAATTAAAATCATTTTTGTGCATTATTTTGATCATAAGTTCAAAAAATCATTTCTGCCTATCCATGAAGAGTTGGACATTGATTCTTTTTGAATTGCATTGTGTTTAGCATGTAGTTTGTGACATTAAATGACCATGGTTTGATTCCTCATTTTCATTTTGTTTGGTATTTCTTTTGTTTAGGAACCCTAAAAACCCTAATAACTTAGAAAAATCATAGCTTGAGATTGGTTAAGAGTTGAGACCTCCCCTTTGGACCTTGGTTTAGTATAGGATTAGGGATCCTTTTAGTGGCATTTTCCATTTTTTATCTTAGGGTTTGCTTCTGTTTTTGGTTTTTGTTTGTTGTTTGATCCATAAACCCTAATTTGGGCTTCCATTTGCATCCTTCTTGCATTCTCTTGCATAACATGACTTGCCATGACATTTCAAGCATCCATGTGATTCATTTGACATCTTAAGACATGTAGAAAGCATGTTTGATCATTGCATCTTGCATTTGCCATGTTGTTTGCCATGTATGTTTCATAACTTTCCATGTAAGATCATGCTCCTTAACTTGCATCATTTGCATCCATGAACTTGTATGAACATCTCCATGCCTTGCCTCATGTTTGTAGCACTCCATAGCATCATTATCATCATCAATATGCTTCTGGTTTTGTTTCTCATCATGTCATCTCATCCCATTTTGCATTGCATTGCATCTCTTTTCTAATCTTTCAGGTGGTAAGTGATTTTGAGAAGTGAATTTGCCTTCACTTCTCATAACTTTTCTTTTCATCTCTCTTGCATCACATGCTGCATTTTGTTATGTGTTTGAGATTGAGCTTGCTCATTCTTCTTCTTCTTACTTTCTTTCTTCAAGTGACTTGACTTCTTGAATGAAGCAAGTTACTTTGCTTCTCTTGATCCTTTCATCTGCTTCCTGGTGGTTCCATTGAAGATCTTTCTTGTTGAACCTCACAAACCTTAGGAACAACCAAGCATGACAATGATTAGGGTTTCGATTAGTCTCCCCTCTTAGTTTTACCTTTGTGTCTCTTTTGAGTCTTCTCTTCTCATCTCATAATCAGGGACTAAACCCTAAAGGCTTTAAGGCTTTGTGATTAAGCTTATGCCTGTATCCTTCTCTTAGGATGGAGTGTATAACTTTAATCCTAAGTGTTAAACCCTTAATGTGTTTAAATCTCTTAATCAATTCACTTAATAAGTACCAAGACATCACACTTGTAACTTGGGCCTTGCATTAGGGTTCTAATTCTTCCTTAATTGGTTAAGAAGGACTAACCCTAGTGTTAATGGACAAGTCCCCCTCAAGTTGTCTTACAAATCATAAAACTCACTTCATCATCATATCATTAAATAAAATCCACTTAATCAAAGGCTTGTTTTGTCATGAGTTTAATCCCTAATCATGGATTAAGTTGAGGAGCTTTCCTCAGCTTAAACATTCTCATATATTATCCTTCTATTAGGATGGTGTAATGAGTCTGTTTAATCCTTGATTATGGCTTAACCTCATTACTCAACACTAAACAAAAACCACAAAAACATCTAAATAATCACAAGTAGGTTAATGATCTTAATCCTATACCAAAGGTGATTAAGTGTGAGAATCTGACTTCACACTTAAGGTATTCTCATTACCCCTAATCAGAGGGAAGATGTGATGAGTTTACTAAATCCATTGGTTTAGGTTTAAGCTCATTAACTTATGACAAAAATCCCAAAAAAAACAATAAAAGACTGAAAACACAAAAACAAACAATAATCGTCTCCTTCGGGATTCTTTTCTCATCTCATTCACTCACAACCGAGAACTTGCTTCTTCCGTCTAATGCAAGACAGTTTGCACCTGAGCCAGACAGGTCATACACTTGAGCATAGACAAGTAAGCAGTTCACAAGTCAATTCATCTTTCAGTCTCTTTGGGTCGAACTACGGTGTTCTGACTTCCTCATTGCACGAGAGGATACGTAGGCATAACTTAACTGTTATCGAACAAAAGTCTCTGTATATTCCCCCCCCCCCCTTCCAGCTTCATTCTTTTAGCCTCATGATCTTGGGCATCTCACTCTCATCCTTACACTGACACTTTCATACTTCATATCACTTATACACTACACACTGACACCTGTACATCTTTTCCAGCTCTTTTATACACAAATTGCACTGACACTACCCCTTTAAAACACAAATCTTTCAAGCGTGGATCCCGTCGAGTACGACGGACAATATGGGTGCTAATACCTTCCCAGGTTGTAACCAACCCCCTTTCTCAGTCTCTCTGGTTCGCAACCGTCTTATCCATCCCTTTCTAGGTCTATGCAGCATTGCCTTTCCTCCGGGATAAAAATGCCTAGCTGGCGACTCTATTCATCTCCAGTGAGTTCACGGCTGTGTGTTCTCATTGTCCCTTTCGCCGACCGTTCGCGTCTGTACCCCATTTGACTTAGCTTCATTTGGTGGGAGCGACACCAAGTTGAAACTGTTATTTGGAATCAGAATACTTTGACAGACGAGTCTTCTTCGAACAATCATGTTACGCCAGGAACTGGACATACGAGCCCTCACATACTTTGCAAGACATATAACTTGAGACAGACGAATCTCCTTCGAATATACCTGTTACGCCAGGACCGGTGACCATTTTGACATTTACTCCCACAGTCAGGAATTCAAACCTCTTTAATACAGACGAGTATTGGATGATCATCAGGAGAACACAGACGAGTGCCATAAGTCAATGATACAAACGAGTATCAGACGATGATCTAAGAAACACAGACGAGTGCTTCAAGCAACGATACAGACGAATATCAGCCACTGGTACAGACGAATACCAGAAATTCAAACACAGACGAGCATTTGGAGTAGCAATACAGACGAGTGCAAGGGATGATACAGACGAGTATCCAAACAATGCAGACGAGCTTCAAACAGATAACAAACACAGACGAGTGATGGAGAATGCATACGAGCAACCGTAAGTATTACATATCAAACACAGACGAGTGTTGGAAAGTGCAGACGAGCAACAACAAAGTAATCATGGGCCACTGCTGGGGAAAGCAAGCGAGCAATACCAAAGTGATAACACAGGCGAGTGTTGAGGAATGCAGACGAGCGGCAATAAAGTATGAACACAGACGAGTGCTGAGAAATGACGATCTTCCAACACGGCTGGGGAGATGTTTCCTCAAATATTCTTTGTTAGTGAAAAGAGTTTTGACAGATAAACTCTGTGGGGAATGGGCCTCCCACTGCTTGCTGGGCATACTCCACTGGGGAAGATAAACTGCTTGGGGATCCCACCTGCCATGACTTAGCTGAGGAGAATTCTGCTTTGGAGAATGTGACGCCATCCTGCAAAACCTGCAACAACAGGAAACATATATGTGCCCCGGGGACTTACATGGTATGATCTGTTCATCCATTGTCACCCGACACTCAAAGAAAATTTCAAATGTTTCCCTGTAATGTCATTTTTCTTTCAAATTATCACCATGTTTTAAATGCAATGTTATTTTTGCCAAAAATTCAAGACATTTTGCAAACAAAAATAAACACAACACAGCTTTTTGACTGAATATTCTTTTATTGAAAGGCCTCTGAATAGGCAAAGATTTTACATCAGGAAGCAACCACATGGAAAGAGGTAGCCACCATAAAATTGAGAAAATAAACTATCCTAATGGCAATGGGCACGACATCCCAATGAGTTTCCTTCTTGCTATGACCAGCATGTCTTCAAAACTCTCCATTCTTGCCTTTGCTTTCTGAGAAGATGAGGGGACTGATTCCTATCCTTCTGATATTGTCAGGCTGTACGAAACGATGATATGGTTCAGATTACTCGGATTGCAGTTGTTCACTTATTCCCTTGTTTTGCGTGGATCGCCCTTTCGGGTTTTTAATCCACCGGGATACCCTTTTTTGCCTAAGCTGTCCGATGTGGCTTTTCAACTCAGCGGGTTTACATTTTTTTATTTTCCCTAACTTTTGCCTGAGCTTTTTATTCTATTTTTAGCTCGCCGGGATGCCCTTTTCTTGCCTGGACTTTAATTCTGTTTTTGTGTCCAGCGGGTCTTTTTATGCGAAGTATTTTTTAACTGCGTCCGAGTTAACAGGGGATTGGAAATCTTCTCCATCCATAGTGGTGTGCATCAGGGCTCCGCCTGAGAAAACTTTCTTCACTATAAATGTTCCTTCGTAGTTTGGGGTCCACTTGCCCCTGTGATCTGAACCTGGAGGAACAATCCTCTTGAGCACAAGCTCTCCTACTTGATACTCCCGAGTACGTACTCGTTGGTCGAATGCTCGTTTCATTCTCCTCTGATAAAACTGACCATGACAAATAGCTGCTAATCTCTTTTCCTCAATTAGACATAGCTGATTATATCGAGCACGTACCCATTCAGCCTCATCAAGCTTCACATCCATCATCACACGCAATGAAGGAATCTCTACTTCAACAGGCAAGACTGCCTCCATACCATATACCAATGAGAAGGGAGTTACCCCAGTTGACATCCTGACTGACGTTCGGTACCCATGCAATGCAAATGGTAACATCTCATGCCAATCTTTGTAAGTGACAACCATTTTTTGCACAATCTTCTTGATATTCTTATTTGCTGCCTCTACCGCACCATTAATCTTTGGTCGGTAAGGAGAAGAATTGTGATGCGGGATCTTGAAGTCCTGACACAATTCTGCCATCATCTTGTTGTTGAGATTAGAACCATTGTCAGTAATGATCCTTTCGGGCACTCCGTATCTGCAAATGATGTCCCTTTTCAAAAATCTGGCTACCACTTGACGAGTGACATTGGCATAAGATGCTGCTTCAACCCATTTAGTGAAGTAATCAATCGCGACCAAGATGAAGCGATGACCATTTGAAGTAGTAGGCTCTATCTTCCCGATCATGTCAATGCCCCACATAGAAAAGGGCCACGGAGATGACATGACGTTGAGCGGGCTAGGAGGAACATGCACCTTGTCTGCATAAATCTGGCACGTGTGGCACTTACGGGCGTATGAACAACAGTCTGCATCCATTGTCATCCAGTAGTACCCCAATCTCAACAATTTCTTAGCCATAGCATGCCCTCCTGCATGGGTACCGAAAGATCCCTCGTGGACTTCTTGCATTAACAGACTTGCTTCGTGTCTATCCACGCATCTGAGCAAGACCATGTCAAAGTTTCTCTTGTACAAAACCCCGTATGTATTCAAGAAGAAGCTAGCAGCAAGTCGCCTTAAGGTCTTCTTGTCATTGGATGATGCCCCAGCTGGGTATTCTTGCTTTTCTAGGAATAGCTTGATATCAAAGTACCAAGGTTTCTCATCAGACACTGTGTCTACAGAGAAAGCATGAGCTGGTGCGTCAAGCCTAGAAATGTCAATTATGGGCACGTAATTCCAACACAAAACTTTTATAGACGAAGAAAGAGTAGCCAATGCATCGGCAAATTGATTCTCATCACGTGGTATGTACTGCAATTTAACTGTTGTGAAGAACGTCAACAGTTTTCTGGCATAATCCCTGTAAGGAATTAAGTGCTCTTGATGCGTATACCACTTGCCGGTAACCTGGTTTATAACGAGGGCTGAATCTCCGAATATATCGAGGGTCTTAATCCGATGATTAATTGCCTCCTCTATTCCCATTATGCATGCCTCGTATTCCGCTTCATTGTTGGTGCAACGAAAGGTAATTCTGGCAGCGAAGGGAAAGTGAACACCTTCAGGAGTAATAAGAACATCACCAACTCCACGTCCATTGATAATTACTGCCCCATCAAACATCAACTTCCATTTGGATTCAGGGTCTGGCCCCTCCTCCGGAAGTGGTTCCTCACAATCTTTTGCTTTGAGGTACATGATGTCCTCATCAGGGAAATCAAACTTCATTGGCTGATAGTCATATTCAAGAGGTTGTTGTGCAAGGTAATCTGACAATACACTTCCTTTGATGGCTTTCTGAGAAGTATATTGTATGTCATACTCTGTTAAAATCATTTGCCACCTAGCAACCCTTCCGGTTAACGCTGGTTTCTCAAAGATGTACTTGACAGGATCCATTTTGGAAATTAGCAATGTGGTATGGGTCAACATGTACTTTCTCAATCGGCGAGCAACCCATACCAAAACGCAACAATTTTTCTCGAGAAATGAGTAACGGGATTCACAGTCGGTAAACTTTTTGCTAAGGTAATAAATAGCGTACTCTTTTCGACCAGACTCGTCATGTTGGCCTAGAACACACCCCATTGACTCTTCTAATACAGTCAAGTATATGATAAGCGGCCGTCTTGGAACTGGAGGCATTAGAATCGGAGGTGTCTGCAAATATTCTTTTATCTTTTCGAAAGCTCTTTGGAAGTCCTCATTCCACCTGACCGTTTGCTCTTTTCTTAGCAATTTGAATATTGGCTCGCACGTGGAAGTTAGATGAGATATGAACCGTGAAATGTAGTTCAACCTCCCTAAAAACCCGCGCACTTCTTTTTCTGTCTTCGGTGCAGATATATCTTGTATTGCTTTTACTTTTGTAGGATCCACCTCGATTCCTTTCTGGCTAACAATAAAACCCAGCAGTTTTCCAGAACGCACTCTGAAAGTGCACTTGTTTGGATTCAACCTCAGTTTATATTTTATCAGTCTATCAAACAGCTTCTTGAGATTGACCAGATGCTCTTCTTCGTCTTGGGACTTAGCAATCATATCGTCCACATAGCACTCTATCTCCTTGTGTATCATGTCGTGGAACAATGTGACCATAGCCCGCTGATACGTTGCCTCGGCGTTATTCAAACCAAAGGGCATGACCTTATAGCAGAATGTACCCCACGGGGTAATGAACGTTGTTTTCTCCATGTCTTCCGGTTCCATCTTAATCTGATTATATTCGGAGAAGACATCCATGAAGGAAAATACCGAGAATTGAGCAGTGTTGTCTACCAACACATCAATGTGAGGTAATGGAAAGTCATTTTTTGGGCTCGCTCTATTCAAGTCCCGGTAATCAACGCACATCCGGACCTTGCCGTCCTTCTTTGGTACAGGTACAATGTTAGCTACCCAAGGTGGGTAACTAGTTACGGCAAGGAATCCGGCATCCCGTTGCTTCTGAACTTCCTCCTTGATCTTCATCGCCATGTCAGGACGAGTTCTTCTCAACTTCTGTTTCATAGGAGGATATCTTTCTCTCAATGGTAGCTTATGCACAACAATGTCGGTATCCAATCCTGGCATATCTTGATATGACCAGGCAAAGATATCCACGTACTCACGCATCATACCAATCAGCTCTTTCTTTACTTCATCCTGCAGACTGGCCCCAACCTTAATCTCTTTCTTCACATCTTCAGTGCCGATGTTGATGATCTCAATTTCTTCCTGATGAGGCTGAATAACCCGTTCCTCTTGTTTCAACAATCTGACCAATTCTTCAGGGAGTTCACAGTCTTCCTCAATCCCTTCATCAGCTTGGTAGATAGGATTGTCAAAGTCATGTGTGGTCATAGCAGGAACGTTATCAATAGAATCCGGATGATCAACACTACACAGATGATGTGTTGATTTCAAAATCTGTTTATTCTTTAAAATAGATGCAAACACAAAAACAAAAAGGAAAAACACATTGCCATTTTTATATTTTTTGTGAAAAATTTAAAACGAAAGAAAGAGAACACAATTTGTCTGAAAATGTCCTTTATTTTATGGTAAAATAAATGCATACAAACATGGTGGCCCATACAATGGATCCCAGCACCTTGGCCAGAGTGCAGGATTTGACAATGCAGCATGATAAGAAAAGGAAACAAATAAATTACTATGATTGCCAGGTAACTTGGACAATGTCTTCAGCAGACCAGTTCTTCAGCTCCTCTGCGGGTGCACACGGATGAATCCAGTTGTCCCAGTCACCATCATTGTCTCCCTCTTCATGGCTTGTCATACAGATATGGTTGCGGTCGAGCATCCCAACGCTTGTAAAAGTAATAGCTTTACCACTTGGAGGCCAGTTAGACCCACTAGGCTGATAACCCAAACCAAACTTGTCATCTTTCTTCTCCAATTCCAGCAATTTGCCCCAGCCTTGGGCACTTCCTGATTGAACCACTTCCCTCGCCTGCTTGTAGGAGTGAATGGAGGTACCTTCTTTCTCATTGTTCTTCTCTACTGGGGTCAAAATGCTGACATTAACCGCTTCGAAGGCCTGACACAGTGTTTCATGGATCTCTCCGTCCATCTCCACATATTTGAAAGTTGATAAGTGGCTCACAAAGATGTCTTCCTCTCTGCACAGAGTGATTACTTGGCCATCAACCACATATTTGAGCTTTTGATGCAGAGTGGAAGTTACAGCTCCGGCAGCATGAATCCATGGACGTCCCAACAAGCAGCTGTACGCGGGCTGAATGTCCATGACGTAGAGGTGCTTTTGAATACTTGAGACCCTATTTTCACGGGTAACTCAACTTCTCCAAACACCGACCTTCTTGACCCATCAAAAGCTTTAGCTATCAAATCACTGGGTCTTAAGACGATACCATCAACGTTCAGCTTCATCAATGCTTTCTTCGGGAGTACATTAAGAGAAGAACATGTGTCAACCAGGACATGCGACAAAACAGCACCCTTACACTCCATAGTAATATGCAGTGCTTTGTTATGGTTATGGCCCTCTGACGTAAGGTCTTTATCTGTAAAGCCCAGCATGTGGCTTGCATTCACTCTGCCCACTACAGCTTCCAGTTGATTAACAGTTATTTCTTGAGGAACATAGGCCATCTGCAACACTTTCAACAAGGCTTCTCTATGTGCTGGAGAACACATCAGCAAAGACAAAATTGATATTTTAGACGGCGTTTGGTTCAATTAGTCGACCACCTTATAATCACTCTTTTTAATTATGCGCATAAATTCATCCACCTCCATCTCGAAGGTACCCTGTCCAGCAGCAGGAGTTGTCGTTTCTTCAGTCGATGTTTGCTTTCCTTTAGCCTTTGCCGAAGCTTCAACCTCAGGATCTCCTCTCAGAATTGGGGGAGCAAATAGACGACCACTTCTCGTAAAACCTCCAACCCCTCCGACATTCACTACAGTCGGGTCAATGGCTACTGACTTACTCTCCACTTTTTGTCCTTCCATGTACACATCTGAGCCGTAATGCCATGGAATGGCTTTATCATCTGCATAAGGAACAGGCCCAGGCACAGTGATAGTCACAGGACTAACTTCAGGAGCATAAATGGTCACAAGTTCTCTTCTAGTAGGCATCTCAGCTGGATCATAAAAGATGGTTATAGTGGACACATCATCAACTTCATTATCAACTTTGTCAAACTACAATGATCCTTCATCAATCAGATTCTGCAACCCCATCTTCAGGTCTTCACAACCGTTCACTGAATTCACACACTTCTCACAATCAGAACTGCATCCTGGAAACACCTATCCTTTCAATAGCCTCTCTTTCACTACCAACAGTGGAGTCTTCACTTCTTCTATGCTTAGAATCAGGCTTAACTTCTCACCACCCTCAACAACATTTATTCTAGCCCCTCTGTGGTTCGGAATAGGGTTTGAAGTAACATTTGGCGGTGGTGCAAAGTTAATCGCCTTGGAGTCGATCAAATCTTGAACTTTATGTTGTAGCGCCCTACACTTCTCAGTTGAGTGCCCGGGTGCCCCTGAATGGAAAGCGCATCTAGCATTAACATCATACCCCACTGGAAGTTCTCCAGGTGGTGGTGGTGCCAAAGTCCTCAGTTGTATCAAATTCAGGTCCAGCAATCTCGGTAGCAATGTAGTATATGTCATGGGAATCACCTCAAGCACCCTATTAGCCGGACGAGCTTGTCTTGGTTAATAAGGTCTTTGTTGATAGTTGTTACGTTGTGGCTGTTGTTGTTGTTATTGTTGTTGAGGTTGTACCTGATGTACTGGATTGGAAGGGATAGTGACAGCTTCCACTTGCTCATATGATCTTCTATATCCTCGACCCCGTCCTCGGCCAAACACAACATTGGTTTCACCTTCCCTCCTCCTCGGGGGTCCGCTGAAAGCTTTTCTTACTCCATTCGAATTACTCGCACTTGTATCCTGAATCTTTCCCATCTTTAACAAAGTCTCGGCCCTCTCCCCATCAATTACTATATCATTGAACTTGGTAGCTGAACAAGACGCCAATCTTTCGATAAACACCCCTTGCAATGTTCCCATGAACATATCATCCATCTCATTCTCCAGCAATGGTGGTTTCACTCTGGCAGCGAGCTGACGCCACCTTTGAGCATACTCTTTAAACCCCTCCTTAGCAGTTTGAGACATGTTTTGCAATTGAGTGCGATTTGGAGCCATGTCCAAATTGTACTGGTATTGCCTCACGAAAGCCTCTGCCAGGTCCTTCCAGCTCTTAATGTTGACTCTACTTAGCTTCATATACCATTCCAAAGAGGCCCCAACCAGGCTGTCCTGGAAATAGTACATCCATAGCTTTTCATCATCAGTGTGGGCAGCAATCCTTCCTACAAAGGACTGGAGGTGAGTCTTTGGACATGCTGTGCCGTTGTACTTCTCGAAAGTCGGGACCTTGAACTTGTAAGGGATTCTAACCCCTGGAACCAAGCCCAAGTCAGTAATGTCGAACCCTAAAGAGTTCTGAGATTGAATAGCCTTGATTTGTTCTGCCATCTCTTCAAATTTCCTATTCATTTCAGCCCCTTGGCCCTCAGTTTCGTCCAGCAACGTAAATTGTTCGTCTTCACCGTCCATCTATACATTGTTTAGTCCATCATTGATTATGGTAATCCCTGGCTGTGTTACAGGGATTTCAACCTGACGGGCGCCCGCACCGTTACGATTACCTCCATCAGCAGCAACGTTGTTCCTGGCTTGACTATTTTCTACCAACTCACGCAGACGTTCCTGATTCTAACCCATTCCTGCCATAAGGGTCATAAAATTGTCCATCCTCAGTCTCAAGTTAGCTAAATCAGCCTGCATTTGATCCATAACTCTCTCTCTCTGTTAACTCTTGTGGGATATCTGTGTATGACTGGCTGTTCTCGAACTTTCCTAGGAGCTATAGTGCCTGAAATTGAAAATACATTAGGAACTTGTAGCCAAACCTGCAAAACAAGAAAACAGGTGATATGTATGCAATGCAGTTGTTTATGTTGTCAGTCCCAGGTCATTCATGCCCCGGTTCCGATATTTAGCAAAGAAAACCAGATGGATACTGATCCTCGACTTTCAGAAACCTTCGCATGGAAACCACATTCAAACCATAACAGCAGGCACACAAAAAATGGTGAACTGAAAAAAACTTCATAACATAAATCAGCCTATTAGGCAAAAATAACAGAATTCCCCGTAGGGTACAAGTTTCTAAGAAGAAAAACAAACAACCAGGATTCCTACAACAAGTCTGTAGGTAATCCAAATATAAGGGAAACAAACTAAAAAGCAAGACCACTGCCTGAGGACCCTGAACCTCCCTCACTAAGTCCCAACTCAGACCTAGCCTTCTTGACTCCAGCCATCAACTTGAGGTCTTCAATCTCTTTAAGTGCTGCTTCTAAGGCTTGATGACTATCTGCTAACTGCTGAGTCTTCTCCCTTCGAATTTGGTGGGCTTGTTCCACTTCTTCCTTCTTGAAAGTCATTTGCACTTCGAAAAACTCTTCTTTTTCTTTATATCTCTTCAGCTCTTGATCTCTCTGGCCCTGCAACCAGACAATAGACTGGCGAGCTTCCTTTAGAGTCTTCGAATTCTTCTTTCGTTCTGCTTCTCTTTTGGATTCCATCAGACCCAGCCTTTGAAAGTGAGCCTCCTTTCCAGCAAACTCTTTCTCTTTGTCCTCCAAGGTGATCTGCATCTTCAGTAATTTCTCTTCAGCTTCATTCTTGGCCCGGTTGGCAAGATGGTACAAATTAACCATTGCAGTGTTCTCCACCTTGACTTCATGCAGCTGAGCTTCCAACTTCTTGAACTCTTCTAAAGACACAGTATCATTAGACTCAGCAGCTGGAGGAACTGGAGGTGAGAACGGCAGCAATACCCTTCTGGCTCTATCTTTCAACCAAGCCTCATACTCCGGGAAGGTCTGATTGTTGCACTTTCCAAAGCTAGCTATCCCTTCTCCCTTGATGCACTTCCAAGCTCCAGCAGCTTTCCTCACTAAAGGCATATTGTCCTTTACTGGGAAGTAGAAAATAGGGGTCAACTTCAATTCTTCTGGTACCTCTCTCAAGGCATATCCCAATTGTCTTCTCAACAAGATTGGGTTGTAATTGATCCCTCCAGTCACTCCCAATAAAGGTACACTAAGATAGCTCCCACAGCTAGTGATGAAACGTGCACCTTGAAGCCTCTAAGTAATCCACCTGACATCCTTGGCAAGCAACTTTTCCAGCTTCTGAGCCCACGCCAAGGTATGGTCACTAAACACACCAGTACTAGGCAAGTGCCTCATGAACCACATATGAAATAAAGGAGCGCAGCAACGAACTAAACCTCCCCTCTTCTTCTCAGTCTTGTAGTGCACCGAGTAATACAAATCTCCAAGCAATGTAGGCACAGGATTCTTCAGCAAGAAAAGATGAATGGCATTCATGTGTATGAACTTCTCCATATCTGCAAACAAAATAATGCCATAGATAGAAAGAGCCAAGATAGCACAGACAGAATCCCACTCCTCCTCAACAACCAACTCTTCCACCTTCTTTACTAAAGCCTCTAAAGAAAACCCAGATACACCTCCCTTAATGATAGTCATAGAGTTCACAACAGAAGTGCTCAAATAAAGAGCTTTGGCAATAGCCTTAGGTGCAGGTCTACCCATCTCAGTATTGAACGGAATTTGGTCTCGAACAGGAACTCACAAGATCAAAGCATACTCCTCCAGCAAAGGACCTAACTGGAAATCAGGAAAAGTGAAACAACGGAGCTGAGGATCCTAGTACTGCAGCAGGGTGTGAATGGCACTTCTCTCAGAAGGATCTAGCTCTACCACCACATCCAGAATACTCCCATAAGCCTTCCTGAACCTCTCTACATGATTGGGTGTGATCAGCTTCACCATCTTCTTTAACAGGCCAACTTTAGTGTCGAAAAACTTGAAATGAATATTCTGCTTGCGAGGATCTTCCATCTCTGAACAGGATACCGGAACCGGAAGCAAAGATATGAACCTGTGAATGAAAACAAAACATGATTAATGATGCAATGCAAATGCAAATACATATGATCAATCTGGGACTGTTGTAAACACCCCAAATTTTCCCTCACCCATTCACACCATGGCTTGTGATCATTCTCATATGCATAAGTACAATCATGTCATCTCACATCTCATTTTTTATTCACTGGATAGTTTCTAAGGCATCTGCACCTAGGGTTTGTGATCTGAGCAACCTCAAAGCATCTTGGGCCACCCCAAAGGCAACCAATCAACTCAAAGGGGTCCATGTGTGTTCTTATATCATATTCCATCTCCTCAAAGTCAAAAATGCAGAGGAATCACAAGAGCTAGGGTTTGAGTGGATGCAGAGCCAGGATGAACTGCACAGTTGACTGAAAATTAGGGTTTTGGTTTCAGAGGCCATAACCCCAAATTTTTTGGTCATTCTTGTTTCCATTGATCTCTATATGGTATAGGGAGTATGCATATCAATTTTCATGAAGAAATTCCATGGGGAAGTCATCTGATCAAGGGTTGACTTTTCAGACAAGTCAGTGCAAAGTCAGGGCATCTGAGGCCCCCAATGACCCAACCAATGGGTGATCTTCATCATTTTGAGTGTATATGATCTTTATTTGATCATGGAAGAAGGTTGAAGTTCATAAAAATCAAGAATTTAGGGTTTTTGCAAATGTTGACTTTTTGGGCATAGTTGACTTTTCAAGAATGCATCATTTTATGTCATTTTTCAAGCCTTGATTCATGATCCAAAAATGCTTCAAATGGAAAAACTTTGGTCATGAAAGTTGTAGATTACATCTTTCCCTTTTCAAAAAGTACAAGAACATGATCAAATTCTTCTTGGATCAAAAGTTATGGTTTGTTAAAGTTGGCAAAAATCACTAAAATTCAAGTCATGCACCAAATGGAAATTTTGCAAAACCTTGGACCAATGCATCATGTGACTTCTAATTCATTTCAAACCATTACACAAACATTCTCTAAGTCCTAAAAATCAGAATTGGATCAAGTTTGCTCATGGTTTGGTTTGTATAACAAGACTTTATCACATGTGAACCATAAAGCAAGCAAGTTGCAAAACTCATGATCATGCTCCCTCCTACTTGCAGCCTTGGATGCTGAGCTTTGCTAGCCTCTCACCTCACCTTGCTGCGCCAGCCCATGCCCATGTACTTGCCTAGAACCAAGCCCATGCCTCTCTTACAACCAAGTTGACATTTTGCAAAAGTAAACATCCCAATCAATAAAGGGCAGGTCACATCATCTGACCAATGAGAGAGAGTTATGTGGACAATTTGCTGACCATAACACACTTCAGGCAAGGCTGAAACCATCACATTCACAACATACACAAAAACTCACCATTTTGCAAGTTCCTTCGAATTCCTCTCCACAGCCACAAAACACTAAAACTTTTTCCTCCATTCAACTCACCATGTATCACTGAGTAGAAACCACCCAAAGCACAAGCCTGAAACAGCCAGATTACTCCATAACCATTTCTCACCCCAAGCTGCAAGTTCCTTCGAAACTCTTGCCACAGCTTGCAAACACACAAACAAACACCATAGACCTTCTCCATTCACCCTCAGGATCATAAACAACCCCTCACCATGACCTGAAGGTGCCTATTTCACCATTGCCATTTCTGATCAAGCTTGAACAGAAGTTTTCGAAACTCATCAACCATCCAACTTAAACTCCATTTGAGCATTCAAACATCATCAAGAGGTTCTAAGGAGTAGATTGCACAAAGAGAGGAGGCCAGAAAGTTCCTAAACTGAAAGCTTCAAATCTCAGGTAGCTCGAAAATTATTTTTCCAGAAATCATTTTTCTTGTTACAAACTTGTTCTTTGTGTTGTCCTGATCATCCTGATGTTCTTAGTTTTTGAAATGGTGATGAAATGAGCATTTAATTTCTCTCTGAAACCTGCGTGCCCTAGTTTTCTTTTTCTTCGATTCAGATGATTTAGGAAGCATAAATTTGTTTTGATTGGGGGTTTTGATTCGTGAGCTTGTGGGAATCATTTCTGGGTTCTTAGAATTCATTTTAGATACGTATGGAGTGAGTTAGGGATTTTGATTGAACGGAGAAGATGACCGGAACACTGTTCCGGTCATCTGAGTGTGTTTAACGGCGAGATTAGGGCATAAGCATTGATTAGTGAAATTTGAATCTGAGCCGTGAGATGTGGCGCGCAGTCAACTCCCGCGCGTGTGAGTTTGAATCTCCACCTTAGGATCTGATGACTTCTCATTAATTCATTAAAAATTCATTTTATTTTCTTTTCTTTTCATTTGTTTTGCATAATTATTTTAAAATAGTAAAAAAGCCTTAAAAATTATGAAACTTTTTCATGAAAGTTTTATTAATTTTTAAGACCCAAAAATATTTTCATTTTATTTTTTTTATCATTAAAAAGTATTTTTAAATATTTAAAAGATTATTTTTAATTGATTAATGAGAATTAATTAATTAAAAATACTTTTAGGTATTTAAAAATTACAAAAAAAATCATGAAATGTTCTAAGACATTTAGAAACATTGTCCAACCTTCAAACCAAGTTTCTTTTTGATCTTGATGCATTTTAAGAATTTTTCATTGAATTAAATCATTTTTAGTGCATTATTTTGATCATAAGTTCCAAAAATCATTTCTGCCTATTGGTGAAGGTTGAGACATTGATTCTCCTTGTATTGTTTTATGTTTAGCATGTAGTTTCTAGGATAAAAAGGCCATGAATTATTCTTGCATTTTCCAATTGTTTGGCATTTGTTTTGTTAAGAACCCTAAAAAACCCTAATAACTTGCAAAAATCATAACTTGAGTTTGGTTGAGAGTTGAGAGCTCCCCTTTGGGCAGTGGTTTATTATAGGTCTAGGGTTTCCTTGGGTATCATTTTCCATTTTTACTTTAGGGTTTTGCTTCTGTTTTTGGTTTGTGTTTGATGTTTGATCCATAAACCCTAATTTGGGCTTTCATTTGCATCCCTCTTGCATTTCCTTCCATAATATGACTTGTCTTTGCATTTTGTGCATTCTTATGATTCATTTGGCATCTTAAGACATGTAGGAAGCATCTTTGATCATTGCATTACATATTTGCCATGTCATTTGTCTTGTATGATTCATAACATTCCATGTTTATTCATGCTCCTTAGCTTGTATCATTTGCATTCATGATCTTGTATGAACATCCCCATTGTCTTGCCTCATGTTTGCAGCACCTCATAACATCATAATCATCATCAACATGCTTCTGGTTTTGTTTAGCATCATATCATTTCATCTCATCTTGCATTGCATTGCATTTTCTTTCTAACATTGCAGGTGGTAAGTAAACTTGAGAAGTGGATTTGCCTTCACTTCTCATACCTTTTCTTTTCATCTCTCTTGCATCCATTGCTGCATTCTTATTTGTGTTTGAGTTTGAGCTTGCTCATTCTTCTCCTCCCCACTTTCTTTCTTCAAGTGACTTGACTTCTTGAATGAAGCAAGTCACTTTGCTTCTCTTGATCCTGTTCATCTGCTTCCTGGTGGTTCCTTTGAAGATTGTTCTTGGAAACCTCACAAACCATAGGATCATCCAAGCATGACAATGAATTAGGGTTTTGATTAGTCCCCTCATAGTTTTACCTTTGTGTCTCTCTTTGAGTCTTCTCTTCTCATCTCATAATCAGGGACTAAACCCTAAAGGCTTTAAGACTTCGTGCTTAGGGTTATGCCTGCATCCTTCTCTTAGGATGGAGTGTATAACTTTAATCCTAAGTGTTAAACCCTTAAGGTGTTTAAATCTCTTAATCAATTCATCTAATAAATATCAAGACATTACACTTGTAACTTGGGCCTTGCATTAGGGTTCTAATTCTTCCTTAAGTGGTTAAGAAGGACTAACCCTAGTGTTAATGGACAAGTCCCCCTCAAGTTGTCTTACAAATCATAAAAAACACTTCATCATCATACCATTAATCTAAATAAAATCCACTTAATAAAGGCTTGTTTTGTCATGGGTTTAATCCCTAATCATGGATTAAGTTGAGGAGTCTTCCTCAGCTTAAACATTCTCATCTATTATCCTTCTTTTAGGATGGTGTAATGGGTCTGTTTAATCCTTGATTATGGCTTAACCTCATTACTCAACACTAAACAAAATCACAAAAACATCTAAATAATCACAAGTAGGTTAATGATCTTAATCCTACACCAAAGGTGATTAAGTGTGAGAATCTGACTTCACACTTAAGGTATTCTCATTACCCCTAATCAGAGGGAAGATGTGATGAGTTTACTAAATCCATTGGTTTAGGCTTAAGCTCATTATCTTATGACAAACTCCAAAAAGCAATAAAAGACTGAAAACACAAAAACAAACAATAATCGTCTCCTCCGGGATTCCCTTCTCATCATCCTCATTCACAAACGAGAACTTGCTTCTTCCGTCTAATGCAAGACAGTTTGCACCTGAGCCAGACAGGTCATACACTTGAGCATAGACAAGTAAGCAGTTCACCAGTCAATTCATCTTTCAGTCTCTTTGGGTCGAACTACGGTGTTCTGACTTCCTCATTGCACGAGAGGATACGTAGGCATAACTTAACAGTTATCGAACAAAAGTCTCTGTATATCCCCCCTCTTTCCAGCTTTATTCTCCTAGCCTCATATTCTTGAGCACTTCATTCTTGTTCTCGCACTGACACTGTACATTTATACACATCACATTTCTTTACACTGACACCTGTACATCCTTTTCCAGCTCTTTGACACACAAATTGCACTGACACTGCCCCTTTATAACACAAATCTTTTAAGCGTGGATCCCGTCGAGTACGACGGACAATCTGGGTGCTAATACCTTCCCAGGTTGTAACCAACCCCCTTTCTCAGTCTCTCTGGTTCGCAAACCGTCTTATCCGTATCTTTCCAGGCTTATGCAGCATTGCCTTTCCTCCGGGATAAAAATGCCTAGCTGGCGACTCTATTCATCTCCAGTGAGTTCACGGCTGTGTGTTCTCACTGTTCCCTTCGCCGACCGTTCGCGTCTGTACCTTTATTTGGGCCGTTTTCATTTATCGGGAGCGACAGCTTGGCGACTTCACTGGGGACCCTTATGCTGCAACCAGGGCTTCTGGTTCTTTTTGTGGGTTCCTCCTAGCGCTTGATTGATTTGTGTTTATTGGGGTGTTATGTGCTTATTTGTGTTTGTATATTTGTATTTATTTTTGCTTTATGTACAGTTGCTTTACTGCTTTCTTTATAGCTTTGCATTATATCATATTGCCATACTGTGCTGCTGGCTGGATCTGTTTGCTTTGGTGGGTGGGTGTTCTATTGAGAGTTGAGGTCCTATACCTGGGACCTGAGTGACACCTAGGCTAGAGTGAATCATATTCTTTCCCATTCCATTTCGGTCTGGTGCGGGAATATGAAACACGATTCAGATATGGGTTTCTTCTTGAGAACTCTGTGTTGCAGATTTCCTGCAATGCTAGGGTTATCTGGGAAGCCTGCTAAGTCTGGATGACCTTTTAGTATTGACCTTCAGAAACTGAGGTGAATTAGAGGAGGAACTTTTATGGTTATTGTAAACACTGTACCTCCGGGTTAGAAGTGTTTACACTTCTCATAACTGATCCAAGTCTGAGGATCCTTGTTTTAGAACACCACCTGTGAGGGGGTTGGGCTGTTTACAGGTTTGCAGGTACCTTGACCTCAGAACACCCTGTTACTTTGACTTTGTTAAGAATGCTCCATGTTGGATAGTTCTTGTGATTCTAAAACCCTGGACATGTGGCTCTTTATTTGAGTCCCCCACCTTGGTTACTGGATTTATAGACCTCCATCTGGAATTCTTGAACACACATGGATCTATACCAAGGCAGTTAATCAGATCCAGCTCAGTCACAAACCCTTGCATTTCATTTGCATACATACTCATTGCATCATATTAACATTTGCTTATTTGTGTTTCAGGGTATCCATCTTCATTTGGTTTTGGTTTTGACCCTATCTGCAGTATTGACCTGTCTTCACCAGCACTTGCTTCAGCTGCCAGCCATACTTCAGTTACTTGCACTAGCCAGTCAGTGGCCCTCTCCTCAGCATCTTCATCAGCACTTACTCTATCCAGTCTTCAGCATCATGGCTCCAAAGAAAAGCAACATCACTTATCATTTCTTCCAACCAGACTTATCAGACATCAGGAGGATCCAAACCCTGATCACTCCAGATCACATACCCTTGTTCAGGGAGAGTTATGGAGATATACTGGACATGGTTATGGATCTGGACCCATCTCAGAGGAGCCTCATCCACACCTGCATTCAGTTTTATGATCCCCCATTGAGATGTTTCACCTTTCAAGACTTTCAGTTGGGTCCACTTTTGGAAGAATACTCATATTTGGTTGGTCTGCCCATCAAGAGGGAAATCCCTTTCAACCCTGAGATGGTCTCTCCCAGCAATGGAGAGGTAGCAAGGGCTTTGCATCTGGAACCTGTATTGATTGAACAACACTTGACCTCTAAAGCTGGGATCCCTGGATTTCATCTGGACTTCCTGATTTCTCAAGCTAGTTTGAAGGCCTCCTTGGGGGAATGGAAAGCTGTTTGTGCTCTGTTGGCCTTAAGTGTATATGGAATTGTATTGTTTGCAGATGAGCCTCGATTCATCAGCAAGAATGCAATCCACCTGTTCATCCTGAAGAACCCAGTGCCAACTTTATTGGGGGACCTTTACTATTCAGTGCATCAGAGGAATGAGAAGCAGAGGGGGAGATTAGTGAGGATTTGTGCTCCATTATTTCATACTTGGCTTCTCAAGCATCTACCCAGAACAGATGCATTTCTCAACCCTCATCAGCAAAGCAACTGGGCTAAAAGACTCACTGTCCTAACTTCAGCAGATATCAGATGGTGTACTCAGAGCACCAAGGGCAGAGATATGATCACCAGCTGTGGGCACTTTCCCAATGTGCCTTTGATAGGAGTTAAGGGAAGTATCAACTACAACCCTCTGCTGTTCAGAAGGCAATTAGGCTATGCACTGGTCCATACTCCTAGGGAACAAGATTTGGTGGAGACCCTCTACTGTGAGAACAAGATTAGTCTGGCAACTGTTAGGCAGGCTGCCTGGGCCTGGGATCATGTTCAGACTAAGGGAATCACCATTCTGGGGAAGTGCAATAATGTGGCATCAGTCCAATATTATGAGTGGTCCCATGCTAGGGCCCAATTCTCTGGAATGCCCTTTACCATAGAAGACATGCCTGAGTCATCTTCAGCACCACCCCCTGCCACTATCAGTTTGGAGGAGTTTGAGAGCTTGAAGGAAAGAAATGAGAAGTTAACTCAAGCCTTGCAGAAGACCCTCCGGGAGAGGAGTGAAGGTGTGAGGGAGATTGAGAGATTGGAGAAGTTGAGAGTGGAACACTTGACTAAGATTGAGAAGTCTGGAGATTATATCAACAAGTCCAAGGCTGGTGAACAGATTCTGAAGAATGCTTGTAAAGAAGCCCAGTTCCAGAGAGCAAGGACAGACTTGTACCTGAAGGAGAGTCAGGCCAGGTGGGTCCGGATCACTGAGGCCCGTACTCTAGAAGACAAGAGAGTTCAGAACAAGATGGAGCAGATGGAAAAAGCCCTGGCAGCAGCCCAGGAGGAGATATCAGAGCTGAAAATCAAAGCAGGAGTAAAGAGGTCTAAGGACCAAAGTCAGAGCAGGAAGTTGACTGCAGCTGTTGCAACAAGAAACCTTCTCATCAGAAGTCTCACGGAGCATCCGGCTGATCCTGTGACCGAAGCACTTCTCAAGGAAGTTCGTGAGGATGAGTTTGGCCTTGGAGTTTGATCATTTGCTTGTTGTTGTTCCTTTTCCATGTACTTTTGCTTTTTGTGATGTATTTTGGCCCCTTTGAGGGTTTGTGTTGTAAAATGAACAAATTGTATTATTTCACCTTTGTAATATATTTGTGTTGGGGTTCACATCAAAAGCAACTTCAACAGCATCATCTTCAAGGGTCTGGAAGGGTCAAAACTGAAGACCAAACCGGATACCTTGAGAACAAATAAGCATAACTGCATTGCATGCTAACCCTCTGTTTGTTTTGTAGGTTTTTGTTTTGTTGTCGCTAACCTCTGTTGTGATGTTCAGGAATTATTGCTCGCCGCCGGGCATTTCCTCTCAACAGGCCTCACAGGTACCCAACTAGAAACAACCTTCCGGGAATTCAGATGGATCAGATGCAACAAGACCTTACGGAGGTCAGAAACCAGATGGCAAACGAAAGGTTAGAGATGAGAACGCAGATGACGCAGTTCATGGAAGTTATGAACAACATGGCTCAGAGCCAGGAGAGACTGAGGGCCATGGTGGAGAGGCAAAATCAAGAGGAGCCTCATGTAGGAACTGCAGGCACCAGTAATAATGAAAGGGTGCAACCACATGTTACCCCCCCTGTGTTTGGCCCACATCTCCATCCAGAGGCTAACATCCCAGTCAGCATTCAAGGGACAGCCACAGCAGCCAGAGTACTTCAAGAAGATCCTCAGGAGGACCAGTATACAGTGATGGGTGCTGGAGAGGAAACATATGATAGACGATTGGAAGAGATAGCTGAGAAGTTGAGATCACTGGAGTCTCAAAATTCTTTGGGCTTCGACGTCATGGACATGGGTTTGGTAGAAGGGGTCAGGATCCCCCACAAGTTCAAGCCTCCATGTTTCGAAAAGTATAATGGGACTTCATGCCCCCGGACTCATTTGCAATCATTTCTGGGAAGGCTGAAGGCCTATACAATGGATGAGAAACTGTGGATGTTCTATTTTGAAGATAGCTTGACTGGAGCATCGAGGGAATGGTATTCCCATTTGACAAGGGCAACTATTAGATGCTGGAAGGACCTGGCAGAGGCCTTCATCAGACAGTATCAGTATAATCTAGACATGGCACCCAACAGGACCCTCCTAATGGGAATGTCACAGTCTTCGAGGGAGAGCTTCAGAGAATATGCTTAGAGATGGAGGCAACTGGCTGCTGCTGTTCAACCGCCAATGTCTGAGAGAGAAATGGCAGACATGTTTATGAACACTCTTCAGGGAATCTATATTGACAGGTTGGCTGCTTTCTCTTCCACTAGCTTTGCGGATGTTGTTATAGCCGGGGAGAGAATTGAAAGCCTGTTAAAAATGGGAAAGATCTCAGACAACGGTGCAAGCTCGTCCAGTAGTACAAGAAAGCCTTTTGCAGGCCCGAGAAGAACTGGCGAGACCAATGCCATTCACACCAACAGGGGTAGGCCCCAATATGTTCAGAGGTCAATAGCAGCAGTTACTATCCCTGCTCCAGCTCATCCACAGCCAGTCTATCAACCTCCTCAACAAAACTTCCAACAACAACCCCAGTATCATCAGAATCAGTATCCTCCAAGGAACTTCAACAACAACTCTAACAACAACAATCAACAGAGGCCATTCCAACAAAGGCCATCCCAAGCTAACCGAGTGATCGACCCGATCCCAATGCCGTATGCTGCTTTGCTGCCACAACTTCTGAAACTCAACCTAGTTGAGCTAAGAACGTTGGCACCTCCGGATCCCAACAGTCTACCAAGAAACTATGACTCCAATGCTAGGTGTGCTTTCCATTCAAACGCACCTGGTCACAGTACAGAAAAATGCAGGGCTCTGCATATGAAGGTACAAGACTTGGTAGACTCCAAGGCTCTGAATTTTGCACCTCCGCCCAATGTCAATAAAAACCCAATGCCAAACCATGGTGGTCCTCGAATTAATGCTATTGAAGAAGACCAACCGTCTTATTTGATAACTAGTGTGGATCAGATCAGGACACCATTGGTGGAAATCAAAGCTCAACTCCGTGAAAACAATATATTTCCAGGGTGTGAACTAGGGTGTCCATACTGCAATATTTCATGGAATGGGTGTGAAGATTTGAGGAATGGCATTGACGGCCTTATTCATAGTGGCCTGCTACAGATCACTACATCATTCCCAACAAATCCGGCAACTTCATCAACAACGGTTTCAGACACTCCTACAAATACAGCAACTATTGTTCCCGACAATTCATCAGCACCATCAACAAGTACTTCACCTGTCCTTCCAAATGATCAGTTTTCAACAGTTTCTCCTGCTACAACTTCAGCTTCATTCCATTTCGACTCTCCATCAGCAACAACAACAGTCCTTCCAACGGAACCTCCTACAACACCAGCAATCAATCACGAAGATGTCTCTACTGTTACCATATTCTATGATCCTGAAAATAACTCCGCTTACCATTCAGAAGATGCTGCTCCCACTAGAGCACCAGTTACAATCTTCTATGATCCACACACGATAACAGTCCCTTCAGCAGCAGCAATCAGTCCAGTCACTGTCACGGTGCCTGGACCAGTACCATATGAAAGCAATAGGGCCATCCCTTGGCACTATGGCTCTGACGTGTACTGTGAAGGGAAAAGAATCACTCTTGAAACAATAGCACCTGCACCACAAGTAGATAATGTGGGGGAAGGCGGAGGCTTCACTCGAAGCGGACGTCTCTTTGCTTCACAAGTTCAAAGACCCACAGCCGAAGCAGAAGCTGCTGCCAAGGCAAAGGGAAAAGGCCCGGTGCAGGAAGATCTAGCTGCCAAAGAAGCCCTGAGGACTCCATTTGATCAGGAAGTTGATGAGTTCATGCGGATCATCAAAAAGAGTGACTACAAAATTGTGGATCAACTTCACCAGACACCATCCAAAATCTCTATCCTCTCACTGCTTATGTGCTCCGAAGCCCATCGGAATGCACTACTTAAAGTCCTGCACGCAGCTTACGTGCCTGAGGAGATTACTGTCAACCAATTGGAAACCGTGGTTGGTAATGTTACTGCTAGCAATGGGCTAGGGTTTACCAATTCTGACTTGACAGCGGATGGCCGCAATCACAACAAAGCCTTGCACATAACCCTGGAATGCAAAGGAGCTGTCCTTTCTCATGTGCTGGTGGACACAGGTTCTTCCCTGAATGTCTTACCAAAGAAGGCTCTGGTGAAGCTTGAATATGATGGATTGGCATTGAGACCCAGCAACCTGGTAGTAAGAGCTTTTGATGGTTCTAAGAGATCGGTTCTGGGAGAGATTGAGCTGCCTGTGACAATTGGCCCGCAGACCTTTAAAACTATCTTTTATGTGATGGACATTCAGCCCGCCTACAGCTGTTTGTTGGGTAGACCCTGGATTCACGCCGCCGGCGCAATAACGTCTACCCTTCACCAAAAGTTAAAATTTGAGTGGGAAGGTCAAGTTGTCACAATCTGTGGGGAGGAGGACATTTTTGTTAGCCATCTGGCTACTTATAAATACATTGAGATGGATGGAGAGATCCATGAGACAATGAGCCAAGGTTTTGAAGCCTTGAATGTGAATGAAGCATCTGCTGTATCTGGTACTCCAATGTCATCTTACCAACAAGCCCGGAAGGTTGTTGAAGAAGGAACTGCCCTAGGCTGGGGCAAGGTCTTAGCTGTGGAGGAGAAGAAGGACAAGTTTGGGTTGGGTTACAGACCAACTCAATATCAAGCAAAGGCTGCTGCAGAGCCTGGTTTTGTCAGTGGGGGGATGCTTACCCCCGATGCTATCAACTGTTTGGAAGACGAGCTGGAAGAGGAGCGCAATCTGGAGAATTGGATTCGTCCGAAGATCCCGGGGAGCAGTGTCTCGAACTGGTCTTCCCAGGAAATTATAAGAGTTACTCGATCAGAGTAATTATTATTTCCTGTATTTTATATAGCATGCATCCAAGTCTTGCATCTTGCCCAAGATGACAAGATTCATTTTGTAACCAGGGCCATCTGTACTTTTGTGCAAACAAGATTAAATTAATGAAATATCAGACGTCTTTTTGCAAACGAGTCTTTTTCTTTTCTGCTCACTGTTTTTCCATTTTTCTTTTTGTACAAAAAATAAATGGCGGTGTTTTCAAAATGATAACTTCATTTCACTTTTTCTAAAGCAAGATTAAAATCAATCACTAAAATGAACCAACTTAACCCTTGCAGAGTGTGCCTTCCAGACAACACCGACAACAGCACGGCTATGACATCGTATGACTTTGACAATCCAATCAATCAAGCTGATGAAGGGGTTGATGAAGAGTATGAGCTTCCTGAAGAGCTAGCCAGGTTGTTGAGACAGGAGGAAAAGGTTATTACACCTCATCAGGAGGGGATTGAAGTGATTAATCTTGGTACTGACGAAGACGTGAAAGAAGTTAAAATCGGGGCCTGCCTGCAAGACTCAGTGAAGAGACAGCTGATAGATCTGCTTCAAGAGTATGTTGATGTGTTTGCTTGGTCGTATCAAGATATGCCAGGGTTGGATACCGATATAGTTATGCACAAGCTGCCTCTGAGGGAAGAATGCCCACCAGTGAAACAGAAGTTGCGCCGAACTCGCCCAGACATGGCTATGAAAATCAAAGAAGAGGTACAAAAGCAATGGGACGCCGGGTTCCTTGCTGTGACTAGCTACCCGCCGTGGGTTGCTAATATTGTGCCTGTGCCTAAGAAGGATGGCAAAGTAAGAATGTGTGTTGACTACCGGGATCTGAACAGAGCCAGCCCGAAAGATGACTTCCCATTACCTCACATTGACGTATTGGTAGATAACACGGCTCAGTTCTCGGTATTCTCCTTCATGGATGGATTTTCAGGATATAATCAGATCAAGATGTCACCTGAAGACATGGAGAAGACAACATTCATTACACCTTGGGGCACGTTCTGTTACAAAGTGATGCCATTCGGACTGAAGAATGCTGGTGCAACATATCAACGGGCTATGGTGACATTGTTCCACGATATGATCCACAAAGAAATAGAATGTTATGTGGATGATATGATCGCCAAGTCCCTTACAGAAGAAGACCATCTGGTGAATCTGCTCAAATTATTCAAGCGTCTGAGGAAGTACCAACTGAAGTTAAACCCCAACAAATGCACATTCGGGGTGCGATCCGGTAAGCTGCTGGGCTTTATTGTAAGCGAGAAAGGGATTGAAGTTGACCCTGATAAAGTCAAGGCTATCCAAGAAATGCCTGCACCTAAAACCGAGAAAGAAGTTCGAGGGTTCTTAGGTCGATTGAACTACATTTCAAGGTTCATATCTCATCTTACAGCAACCTGTGAACCCTTGTTCAAGCTGTTAAAGAAGGAACAAACGGTCAGGTGGAACGAAGACTGCCAGAAGGCTTTTGACAAGATCAAGGAGTATTTACAAGAACCTCCAATCCTTATGCTGCCAGTTGAAGGAAGACCTCTGATCATGTACTTGACAGTATTAGAAGAGTCAATGGGGTGTGTACTAGGTCAGCATGACGAGTCTGGTCGAAAAGAGTATGCAATATACTACCTAAGCAAAAAGTTTACCGACTGTGAACAGCGTTATTCACTGCTCGAGAAAACTTGCTGTGCTTTAGCGTGGGCTGCTCGCCGACTGAGACAGTATATGTTGACCCACACTACCTTATTAATCTCAAAGATGGATCCAGTTAAGTACATTTTCGAGAAGCCAGCTCTTACCGGGCGGGTTGCAAGATGGCAGATGATTCTCACAGAATACGACATACAGTACACATCTCAGAAAGCCATCAAGGGCAGTGTACTATCCGAATATCTTGCTGAGCAACCCATTGATGACTACCAGCCTATGAGGTTTGACTTCCCTGATGAAGACATCATGTTCATTAAAGCAAAAGATTACGAAGAGCCTATTCACACCAAAGGGCCTGACCCAGAAGAAGAATGGACTATGATGTTTGATGGGGCTGTTAACATGAATGGCCGTGGTGTTGGTGCAGTACTCATTACACCTAAAGGAGTTCACATGCCTTTCTCGGCAAAACTCACTTTCAACTGCACTAACAACGAAGCTGAATACGAAGCTTGCATTATGGGTCTTGAGGAAGCCATCGACCTCAGGATCAAGACATTGACCGTATTCGGAGATTCAGCTTTGGTAGTCAATCAAACCAACGGGAAATGGTACACCCACCAGGATCATCTGATACCATACAGGGATTATACAAGGAGGTTACTGACTTTCTTCACAACAGTCAAGCTTGAGTATATCCCTCGAGACGAGAATCAGTTTGCAGATGCTCTGGCTACCATTTCATCAATGATCAAAGTTCAAACGGCCAACTTTGTACCTCAAATTTCAGTGTCTAGACTTGATAGACCAGCATATGTATTCGCAGCAGATGTTGTCAAAGATGATAAGCCTTGGTTCCACGACATTAAGTGCTTCTTGGAGGATCAAACATACCCGTCTGGGGCATCTTCCAATGATAAGAAGACTTTAAGAAGGCTTGCTGGTAGTTTCTTTCTGAACACTGATGGGTCTTTATACAAAAGGAACTTTGACATGGTACTCCTCAGATGTGTTGACAAGCCAGAAGCAGATTTGTTGATGCATGAAGTGCACGAAGGATCTTTTGGTACCCATGCTGGAGGACATGCAATGGCTAAAAGGTTGTTAAGATCAGGCTATTACTGGATCACAATGGACGCAGACTGTTGTACCTATGCCAGAAAATGCCATAAATGTCAGATCTATGCAGATAAGGTGCATGTGCCTCCTAATCCTTTGAACATAATGTCTTCACCCTGGCCCTTTGCTATGTGGGGCATTGATATGATTGGCAAAATTGAGCCGACTGCTTCAAATGGCCACAGATTCATCCTGGTCGCCATTGACTATTTCACCAAGTGGGTTGAAGCAGCCTCATATGCTAATGTAACAAGGCAAGTGGTAGCCCGATTCCTGAAGAGAGATATCATCTGTCGATACGGAGTGCCCGAGCGAATCATTACTGATAATGGTTCCAATTTAAACAACAAAATGATGGCAGAACTGTGCCGGGACTTCAAGATCCAACATCACAATTCTTCTCCTTACAGGCCAAAGATGAACGGCGCTGTTGAGGCGGCAAATAAGAATATCAAGAAGATTGTGCAGAAGATGGTAGTCACATACAAGGACTGGCATGAAATGCTACCATTTGCCTTGCATGGGTATCGCACATCAATCAGAACATCCACTGGGGCAACACCGTATCAACTTGTATATGGTATGGAAGCAGTCCTACCTGTTGAAGTTGAATTACCCTCTCTACGGGTATTAATGGATGTTAAACTGAGTGAAGCAGAATGGGTTCGGTCCCGATACGAACAACTGAGTCTGATCGAAGAGAAGAGATTGGCTGCGATCTGCCACGGGCAGTTATACCAGAAGAGAATGAAGAAAGCCTTCGATCAGAAAGTCAGGCACCGAGAGTACCAAGTGGGAGATCTTGTGCTGAAAAGAATCCTCCCTCCTCATACAGACCACAGGGGCAAATGGACTCCAAACTATGAAGGACCATTCGTTGTAAAGAAAGTTTTCTCTGGTGGAGCACTGATGCTCAGCACCATGGATGGTGAAGATTTCCCGTCCCCTGTGAATTCAGATGCAGTTAAAAAATACTTCGCATAAAATGACCCGCTGGACATAAAAAAACAGAATGTAAGTCCAGGCAAAAATAGGGCATCCCGGCGAGTCAAAAACAGAATAAAAGACTCGGGCAAAAGTAAGGGAAAATAAACAAAAAATGTACACCCGCTGAGTTGAAAAGCCGCATTGGACAACTCAGGCAAAAATGGGTATCCCGATGGATTGAAAACCCGAAAGGGCGATCCATGCAAAACAAGGGAATAAGCGAACAACTGCATTCTGAATTCGTCTGTATCACCTACAACTTGGTAAGCTCCAAAGGATCAAGCTTCAATCAGAACCAACTCTCTCCAGAAAGCAAGACGAGAAGAACGTCATTGTCATACGAGTCATAGCAGAAGAGGAAGCTCCTTGAAAGCGTCGTCAACACCGCCAGCACTTTATTTCTCAAAATTGTAACAATCTCCTCATTTCAGGAGATATGTTTCTTTGACTGTATCTCGCCAATTCAGGGCACATGAATTAATAAAATCAGATTTTCAGTCATGTTTCGTTTTACATTTATGTTTTGCAAAGAGTCGTCTGATGTCTCTAAAAATACAATTGCATAAGTACAGATGCCTTTCTCTAAAAATAAAAAAAAAACACACGCTTACAGGGAATGTGATTATTCTCGAAAGTACTTAACTCCTATGACGGAATCCGGTAAGGGATACCTCGGGACCTTTTGTATGTTCCATTATCTTTGCAGGATTGCAGGTATCCAGAACGCAACCTGGGGCATGCAAATCACGTTTCAGCAAGTAGGCGAATCATTATCAACTCGGTCTATCTTCCACATGGCACTAGAAGGTGCCCATTTCCCCAGCGGAGCTGCCAAATCAGCATACACTCAATCTCAACACTCAGAATGCTCTATCCCCAGCTGAGTTGCCTCTTGTTGCTCTCCCCAGCTGAGTTGCCTCTCACAATTCCCCAGCCGAGTTGCCATTCTTCCTCAGCAGAATGCAGAAATCAGGGAATCATCTCTCCACAGAATCTTTAGCCTCTATCCAGAAGAGCAACGCATGAAGAGATCACAACAGAGTGAAGAAAGCTTCTACAAAGCCCAGCTGGGTCCCGTATTATAAGGATATGTCAATCAGTGACCTATATCCCCAAGCAGATGCATCATTAGATCTACCAATGATCCCATCCCCAGCTGGGATGTTCACTTCAAGCAGATCAACCAGAGATCTTCGCAGCAACGGGATCCGAATCCTGGATCTTTGCCCCTTTGCATTATCATAGCATTCGCATCATATTCACCCCCCAGAGCGTAGCATTCCGTCTAATACGGAGCATTACGGCAAAAATCAAATACATAGCATAATCATAAGTCATGTTGTGAATTGAACACTTGTAAATATTGACAATCTGTCGGCATACAGAATATATACAGCAAAAATCCCCACCAGGGTCCCAGCAAAGCAGTTGCCTCATATTCACAAACACCACCATATACTCCTTTTGGCACCCGTCCGTGTCATCTTTCCCCAGTAAAGTCGCCCGAACACCCTTTACAAACAAGATCACCCTCATTACGGATACATTCTGGCGCCCGTCCGTGTCAAATCACCAGCAGAAAGCCAAGAACATCCTTTTTGCACTCACATACCTTATATGCACCTTTCTTGACACCCGTCCGTGTCATATCCCCAGCGCAGTCGCGTACACCTTCATCACCCATACACTTGTTAATATTATACTTTTCTCTTTTGACACTCGTCCGCGTCACTCTCCCCAGCAGATAAACACTCATCATACAATACAATACTCACTACTCATGGTACGCTTATACAGATACTCGTCCGTATCTTGTATACATCATCACTCATATCCCCACAGATTCGACAGTAGTCCTTGTTCTTTGTTAACCAGTTGGTACTCGTCCGTACCATCATCTCAGAACATTACGTCTAGTGTTTGTTTCTACATGATACTCGTCCGTATCATAGTCTTAAGGATGCTCGTCCGCATCTTTAATCCATACACCGTGTCAAACACTTATGTCTTCTTGAGTATAGATACTCGTCCGTGTCTACTATTCCCCAGAAGAATTCTTTCAGATGCAACACTCGTCCGTGTTCTTTGTTAACCAGTTGATACTCGTCCGTATCATCATCTCTGAGCATGTGTCAGTTTGTTTCTACATGATACTCGTCCGTATCATAGTCTTAAGGATGCTCGTCCGCAGCTTTAATCTATACACAATACCAAACACTTATACCTTTTTGTTTCTTGGATGTAAACGCCCGTCCGTGTTTACATTATCCCTAGTAGATCACCAACAAATTTTCTTTTTATCTAACACTCGTCCTGTGTTATGATACCTTTGAGAGCAGCCGTACCCTGCTGAGTGGTCGTCCTCCACTTCTTGATGGTCGTCCTCCATCATGCTCATCTGATGGCCGTCCCCATCGTTGATCTTAGCAGCCGTCCCCTGCTAGGTGGTCGTCCTCCACCTCTTGATGATCGTCCTTCATCAACTTTATCCAATGGCCGTCCCCATTGTTGATTTTGGTTATCTAACACTCGTCCTGTGTTATGATAAACCCCGAGAGCAGCCGTACCCTGTTGAGTGGTCGTCCTCCACTTCTTGATGGTCGTCCTCCATCTTGCTCGTCCGATGGCCGTCCCCATCGTTGACCTTTTCTATCCGATGGTCGTCCCCATCGTTGATATTTTCGGCAGCCGTACCCTGCCAGGTGTTCGTCCTCCACCTTTGATGGCCGTCCCCATCATATTTCTTTTATTCCCAACAGAGCAGCCGTCCCCTGCTAGGTGATCGTCCTTCACCTTTGATGGCCGTACCCCATCATCTGTTTATTTCATTTATTCTTTAACCCGATGGCCGTCCCCGTCGTGGTCCCTTTTCCTTTTTTAGCCTGATGGCCGTCCCCATCGTTGGTTACTTTACCTTTATGAACTTGATGGCCGTCCCCGTCATGTTTCATTAATCCTCAGAATTTTACAGTTTTATCTTGATGGTCGTCCCCATCATGATTTTATTTTTCCCCAGCTAGTCGGCCGTCCCCGTCTTAGCTTTACTTGTTTTTCCCCAGCTAGTCGGCCGTCCCCGTCTTAGCTTTACTTTTATCCCCAGCATGTCGGCCGTCCCCGTCATTGCTTTATTTTCCTGCACTTTCCCTAGCATGTCGGCCGTCCCCGTCATTGCTCCTTACCCAGCAGTCGTCCTCTGCTCGACGGTCGTCCTCCGTCGCCCACACTTTACAATATACTTTGTTTTGCTCTTACAATCTATATCCCTTTTCATTCTGTGAGTGCAAATTTTGGACCGTCTTTGGTATTCAACCACAAGTTATCTTGTTTGGCCTGTTAAGCCGTCGCTTACACCCTGCACAGCTAACTCATGTTTGAATAGGGGCAGCTGTAAACACCCCAAATTTGCCCTCACCCATTCACACCATGGCTTGTGATCATTCTCATATGCATAAGTACAATCATGTCATCTCACATCTCATTTTTTATTCACTGGATAGTTTCTAAGGCATCTGCACCTAGGGTTTGTGATCTGAGCAACCTCAAAGCATCTTGGGCCACCCCAAAGGCAACCAATCAACTCAAAGGGGTCCATGTGTGTTCTTATATCATATTCCATCTCCTCAAAGTCAAAAATGCAGAGGAATCACAAGAGCTAGGGTTTGAGTGGATGCAGAGCCAGGATGAACTGCACAGTTGACTGAAAATTAGGGTTTTGGTTTCAGAGGCCATAACCCCAAATTTTTTGGTCATTCTTGTTTCCATTGATCTCTATATGGTATAGGGAGTATGCATATCAATTTTCATGAAGAAATTCCATGGGGAAGTCATCTGATCAAGGGTTGACTTTTCAGACAAGTCAGTGCAAAGTCAGGGCATCTGAGGCCCCCAATGACCCAACCAATGGGTGATCTTCATCATTTTGAGTGTATATGATCTTTATTTGATCATGGAAGAAGGTTGAAGTTCATAAAAATCAAGAATTTAGGGTTTTTGCAAATGTTGACTTTTTGGGCATAGTTGACTTTTCAAGAATGCATCATTTTATGTCATTTTTCAAGCCTTGATTCATGATCCAAAAATGCTTCAAATGGAAAAACTTTGGTCATGAAAGTTGTAGATTACATCTTTCCCTTTTCAAAAAGTACAAGAACATGATCAAATTCTTCTTGGATCAAAAGTTATGGTTTGTTAAAGTTGGCAAAAATCACTAAAATTCAAGTCATGCACCAAATGGAAATTTTGCAAAACCTTGGACCAATGCATCATGTGACTTCTAATTCATTTCAAACCATTACACAAACATTCTCTAAGTCCTAAAAATCAGAATTGGATCAAGTTTGCTCATGGTTTGGTTTGTATAACAAGACTTTATCACATGTGAACCATAAAGCAAGCAAGTTGCAAAACTCATGATCATGCTCCCTCCTACTTGCAGCCTTGGATGCTGAGCTTTGCTAGCCTCTCACCTCACCTTGCTGCGCCAGCCCATGCCCATGTACTTGCCTAGAACCAAGCCCATGCCTCTCTTACAACCAAGTTGACATTTTGCAAAAGTAAACATCCCAATCAATAAAGGGCAGGTCACATCATCTGACCAATGAGAGAGAGTTATGTGGACAATTTGCTGACCATAACACACTTCAGGCAAGGCTGAAACCATCACATTCACAACATACACAAAAACTCACCATTTTGCAAGTTCCTTCGAATTCCTCTCCACAGCCACAAAACACTAAAACTTTTTCCTCCATTCAACTCACCATGTATCACTGAGTAGAAACCACCCAAAGCACAAGCCTGAAACAGCCAGATTACTCCATAACCATTTCTCACCCCAAGCTGCAAGTTCCTTCGAAACTCTTGCCACAGCTTGCAAACACACAAACAAACACCATAGACCTTCTCCATTCACCCTCAGGATCATAAACAACCCCTCACCATGACCTGAAGGTGCCTATTTCACCATTGCCATTTCTGATCAAGCTTGAACAGAAGTTTTCGAAACTCATCAACCATCCAACTTAAACTCCATTTGAGCATTCAAACATCATCAAGAGGTTCTAAGGAGTAGATTGCACAAAGAGAGGAGGCCAGAAAGTTCCTAAACTGAAAGCTTCAAATCTCAGGTAGCTCGAAAATTATTTTTCCAGAAATCATTTTTCTTGTTACAAACTTGTTCTTTGTGTTGTCCTGATCATCCTGATGTTCTTAGTTTTTGAAATGGTGATGAAATGAGCATTTAATTTCTCTCTGAAACCTGCGTGCCCTAGTTTTCTTTTTCTTCGATTCAGATGATTTAGGAAGCATAAATTTGTTTTGATTGGGGGTTTTGATTCGTGAGCTTGTGGGAATCATTTCTGGGTTCTTAGAATTCATTTTAGATACGTATGGAGTGAGTTAGGGATTTTGATTGAACGGAGAAGATGACCGGAACACTGTTCCGGTCATCTGAGTGTGTTTAACGGCGAGATTAGGGCATAAGCATTGATTAGTGAAATTTGAATCTGAGCCGTGAGATGTGGCGCGCAGTCAACTCCCGCGCGTGTGAGTTTGAATCTCCACCTTAGGATCTGATGACTTCTCATTAATTCATTAAAAATTCATTTTATTTTCTTTTCTTTTCATTTGTTTTGCATAATTATTTTAAAATAGTAAAAAAGCCTTAAAAATTATGAAACTTTTTCATGAAAGTTTTATTAATTTTTAAGACCCAAAAATATTTTCATTTTATTTTTTTTATCATTAAAAAGTATTTTTAAATATTTAAAAGATTATTTTTAATTGATTAATGAGAATTAATTAATTAAAAATACTTTTAGGTATTTAAAAATTACAAAAAAATTCATGAAATGTTCTAAGACATTTAGAAACATTGTCCAACCTTCAAACCAAGTTTCTTTTTGATCTTGATGCATTTTAAGAATTTTTCATTGAATTAAATCATTTTTAGTGCATTATTTTGATCATAAGTTCCAAAAATCATTTCTGCCTATTGGTGAAGGTTGAGACATTGATTCTCCTTGTATTGTTTTATGTTTAGCATGTAGTTTCTAGGATAAAAAGGCCATGAATTATTCTTGCATTTTCCAATTGTTTGGCATTTGTTTTGTTAAGAACCCTAAAAAACCCTAATAACTTGCAAAAATCATAACTTGAGTTTGGTTGAGAGTTGAGAGCTCCCCTTTGGGCAGTGGTTTATTATAGGTCTAGGGTTTCCTTGGGTATCATTTTCCATTTTTACTTTAGGGTTTTGCTTCTGTTTTTGGTTTGTGTTTGATGTTTGATCCATAAACCCTAATTTGGGCTTTCATTTGCATCCCTCTTGCATTTCCTTCCATAATATGACTTGTCTTTGCATTTTGTGCATTCTTATGATTCATTTGGCATCTTAAGACATGTAGGAAGCATCTTTGATCATTGCATTACATATTTGCCATGTCATTTGTCTTGTATGATTCATAACATTCCATGTTTATTCATGCTCCTTAGCTTGCATCATTTGCATTCATGATCTTGTATGAACATCCCCATTGTCTTGCCTCATGTTTGCAGCACCTCATAACATCATAATCATCATCAACATGCTTCTGGTTTTGTTTAGCATCATATCATTTCATCTCATCTTGCATTGCATTGCATTTTCTTTCTAACATTGCAGGTGGTAAGTAAACTTGAGAAGTGGATTTGCCTTCACTTCTCATACCTTTTCTTTTCATCTCTCTTGCATCCATTGCTGCATTCTTATTTGTGTTTGAGTTTGAGCTTGCTCATTCTTCTCCTCCCCACTTTCTTTCTTCAAGTGACTTGACTTCTTGAATGAAGCAAGTCACTTTGCTTCTCTTGATCCTGTTCATCTGCTTCCTGGTGGTTCCTTTGAAGATTGTTCTTGGAAACCTCACAAACCATAGGATCATCCAAGCATGACAATGAATTAGGGTTTTGATTAGTCCCCTCATAGTTTTACCTTTGTGTCTCTCTTTGAGTCTTCTCTTCTCATCTCATAATCAGGGACTAAACCCTAAAGGCTTTAAGACTTCGTGCTTAGGGTTATGCCTGCATCCTTCTCTTAGGATGGAGTGTATAACTTTAATCCTAAGTGTTAAACCCTTAAGGTGTTTAAATCTCTTAATCAATTCATCTAATAAATATCAAGACATTACACTTGTAACTTGGGCCTTGCATTAGGGTTCTAATTCTTCCTTAAGTGGTTAAGAAGGACTAACCCTAGTGTTAATGGACAAGTCCCCCTCAAGTTGTCTTACAAATCATAAAAAACACTTCATCATCATACCATTAATCTAAATAAAATCCACTTAATAAAGGCTTGTTTTGTCATGGGTTTAATCCCTAATCATGGATTAAGTTGAGGAGTCTTCCTCAGCTTAAACATTCTCATCTATTATCCTTCTTTTAGGATGGTGTAATGGGTCTGTTTAATCCTTGATTATGGCTTAACCTCATTACTCAACACTAAACAAAATCACAAAAACATCTAAATAATCACAAGTAGGTTAATGATCTTAATCCTACACCAAAGGTGATTAAGTGTGAGAATCTGACTTCACACTTAAGGTATTCTCATTACCCCTAATCAGAGGGAAGATGTGATGAGTTTACTAAATCCATTGGTTTAGGCTTAAGCTCATTATCTTATGACAAACTCCAAAAAGCAATAAAAGACTGAAAACACAAAAACAAACAATAATCGTCTCCTCCGGGATTCCCTTCTCATCATCCTCATTCACAAACGAGAACTTGCTTCTTCCGTCTAATGCAAGACAGTTTGCACCTGAGCCAGACAGGTCATACACTTGAGCATAGACAAGTAAGCAGTTCACCAGTCAATTCATCTTTCAGTCTCTTTGGGTCGAACTACGGTGTTCTGACTTCCTCATTGCACGAGAGGATACGTAGGCATAACTTAACAGTTATCGAACAAAAGTCTCTGTATATCCCCCCTCTTTCCAGCTTTATTCTCCTAGCCTCATATTCTTGAGCACTTCATTCTTGTTCTCGCACTGACACTGTACATTTATACACATCACATTTCTTTACACTGACACCTGTACATCCTTTTCCAGCTCTTTGACACACAAATTGCACTGACACTGCCCCTTTATAACACAAATCTTTTAAGCGTGGATCCCGTCGAGTACGACGGACAATCTGGGTGCTAATACCTTCCCAGGTTGTAACCAACCCCCTTTCTCAGTCTCTCTGGTTCGCAAACCGTCTTATCCGTATCTTTCCAGGCTTATGCAGCATTGCCTTTCCTCCGGGATAAAAATGCCTAGCTGGCGACTCTATTCATCTCCAGTGAGTTCACGGCTGTGTGTTCTCACTGTTCCCTTCGCCGACCGTTCGCGTCTGTACCTTTATTTGGGCCGTTTTCATTTATCGGGAGCGACAACTGTCTGGATTCTGGATGCCAAGGCCAAGTGATGAGAAACCAAAATTCTCTGGATAACAACCCATAAGCACTCAGATAATATCAGATAAACCCAATCAAGAACCAGATAAACTCAAGAACTCCGGAACCACAATGATTGTATCAAATCATCAGAATGCATTGGTAACGAGGGTATGATGAGGTCAAGGGTTCCTGCAAACCTGTAAACTCATCCCCAATCTCACAGGTGTGCTCCGGGTCAAGCATCACGGACTCTCAAAGCCGAATAGCAATAATACTTTCACCATTTCCGAGAAATGGCTCATGACCAAATCAGGGAATCGATTTGGCATTATGTACTATGCAGGGAGGCCTCAGTTGAGTCCGGGAAAAACAAGCATCCCTTATAAGTCCCCAGCTTCGAGCGCTGAAATCGAGAAACAATAGTACATTCAGCCCGTAGGATACAGTACTATTGTCATACGACCAGATGCTTTGACTGAGTTCCTATAAGAGAACCAGGCCATCCTATGCGAGTCCCCAGTGGACCCTCGGGTGCGAATGGGTTTGCCACAAAATGTGGTCTGCCACTGTCACCACTGGAGAGGGTTGTTTCCACAAAGGTTCTCAATGATCGGTCCCCAGATGCACATAACTATCAAGGTTCTATCCCGAAGTGGAGGAAATCCCCACACAAGATATTTCCAAGACGGTCGCAATCTGGGTGTGAAACACATCGCCACTCATCATGTCACATGTGAGTACAATATGTCCACTTTAATCCTATAGTGCACTCAAGTCGGGTACTTGGCTTATCTCTCAGAAACAGTATCACCCGAGCCCACCAAACAGAAAACCAGTCCAGACAGTCCAGTATGATATATGATGCGGAAAATAAATACTGAAAACTGTAAAAAAAAGCTGTAAACTAAATTGTAAATAAATAACAGTAAAATACAACACACAACAGCAAACAATCAACACCCAAAGAAACAGAAACACGCAAGCGCTAGGAGAGACTCACAGGGGAACCAGAGATTCTGGGTTCGATCCCCAGCAGAGTCGCCAGCTGTCGCTCCCCGGATTTCCATTTTGGTACAAACGCGAAAGTGGCGCGGAAAAGAATAGAGTCGCCAGTCAGGCATTTTTATCCCGAAGGAACGGGAATGGTAATGCTGCATAAACTAGAAGAAATAAGAGGAAGGACACAGGTCCTGCGAACCAAAGAGACTGATTTCGGGAGTCGGTTACGACCTGGGAAGGTATTAGCACCCCAGATCGTCCGCCGTACCCGACGGGATCCACGCTTGCAAAGAAATTGTTTCAAAGGGTGAGGAAATGAAAGTTGCTGCAAAGAAAATGAACTGAACTGGATAAAAGAAACGAAAAGGGAACTGAAAAAGAAATGAAAAGGAAAAAATGTAGGGAAAATAAAGATTGTACTCGAACGGGCCCTACCCCGCTGCCTACGTACCTCATCTGGACAATGAGGATCAGAGTCGCCGTAGTTCCTCTAACTAGGGGTGGAAAGGAAGATTGCTTGTGAATTAAGGCTTGAACTGCCTATGCCAATGCTCAGGTGTTGCAGGCTCGGACAACGAGTGCGTAACCGTCTTGCAAAGTGACAAGTAGGAGCAAGTTCGCGTATGGAGCGAATGAGATGAGAAAAGAATTCCCGAAGGAAAGACGCTTATTGTTGGTTTGTGTTTTTTATGAGTTTTCTGTTTTGAAGTTTGCATAGGCAAGTGTACTTAGGTCTTACTCAATGGGATGTGTACGTCTCACATCATCCTGAAATGGAATGCGCAAGAGGCACACCTATCTATGGAGGAAATCCCCAAATTTAGTCCCACAAGTGAAGGCTCAACCACACTGACCTACTGACATTTATTAAGTATGTTTTTTATTTTTGATTAAGAAGTGTTTTTTATGCTTTTCTTTGTGAGATAATCTCATGCTAAGACCTATCCACCACGAGGGATAACTTACACCTCGCCCCGAAACGGAACGCGTGCAAGTATCTCATAGCAAAGTCTCATGTCACATGAGAAGACTCAATCTTTATTAGAGTGGATTAAAATTGAGTTTGAAGATGAGAAGAGAGAGCACCAAAAGGATCTCAAAAGGTGAAAAATCTAAGGGATACTAGAATCCTAAATGTTGTCATGCCTGGATGAACCTAGGTTAGTGAGGTTTGAATTCTATCCTAATGAAGAAGAAGGAAACCAAGAGGAGCAAGAAGAAGAGGAAGCAAGAGCTAGCGAGCAACTTACTTCTCTAAAGGAGATAAGTTGCTCCTAGAGGAAGAAGAAAATAAATGAAATACATGATGGCATAAGGCACATCAAAACACAAGGAGAAAGCACTTAAAAAGAGAGAAGGATGAAGAATTTAAATGTAGATGAATGTCCACACTTCTCTTACCATGAGCCCCTACAAGTTATCCAAAATCCAGCACATGCTCATTAATAAAATCATGGCAATGAAATGCTCAAAGTTCACCCCAATCAAGATCAAACAATCATGCTAAACAATGCACATACAAGCATTTACGTGTCGAGAATATGGATGCACGCATCAATCAGCAAGAAAATCACCCAAACAAACATATTCAATGATCATATAATGATCCATGGAATTTAAAACAAGTAAGGGGATCAAACATGCTTGAAATAAGGCAAAAATGGCTTACTGCTTCAGTGTTAACCGGTTAACCAATCTGTTAATCGGTTAACCATGCCAAAACCTGCATAAACACAGCACAATTCAGGTGCATTAACCGGTTAACCAATCCGTTAACCGGTTAACGCTGTTAAAACAGCAACAATTATGCAGAAAATCAGCTTACAAAAATCTTTTCCAAACAATCTTACACCAGACCAGCAAGCATTTGAACATGAAGATAATGCATCAATTCACATTAAATGGCATTATCAAGCTTATGAACATTAATACATAGATCCGGTTACCAATCAATCAATCAAGAAACACAAGCAAATATGCAAACATGTGGTGGATCTAAAGCTCAAGCATGCAAATAAACTAAAAAACAGAGCTAGATTTGAATTTAACCAACCTACAAAGCTGAGGTATGCTTTGGTAGTTGTTGATTGAGCTGAAAACGATAGATCTCGCGCCAAACTTTGAAGATCTGATGTTAAGCTTCACACTCCGTGCAAAATAAATGCAAGAACAAGCTCTTGATGCAGAATATTTTGGATCCAAAAGCACTTCTAGATCCCAAACCAGATCTGAATCACCACTAAAACCAGCAAAAAGATGTAATGAAGTTATGGATGGAGGTCTAGTTCCAAGATCTACACACCTCAAGACATGATTATGTGATCTTCAAAGAGGAAGTTTGAGTGATTTGGAAAATTGGAAGAGAAAAGTGAGAGAATTGTGAGTGAGAGGAGTGAAAATTCAGAAAATGAGAGTGAAAAATGAGGGAGAGGTCCGTTTGGTTTGGAGAGAAATGATTAAATATGGTTTAGGTTTGGGGCCCAAAAATTAGGCTTGGGATCCAAAATTATGGTTTGGGTAGTGTGATTAGGATGTAGCAATGGGATTAGGCTTGAACAAGGGCTCTAGATCCTTCTCTTTAATTTCCAATTAATTAAAAATGAATAAAATCAGAAAAATGAAAAATGGAGCAAAAATCACACATGCTGAATTATTGCTGGAAATTCAAAATTCGTGGCCGTTAACCGGTTAACCAATCCGTTAACCGGTTAACGTTAACCGGTTAACCAATCCGTTAACCGGTTAACGCCAGTAAATTTTAAATTTCCCTCCTTTTGGTGGGAACCTTCAAGAATAAGCCGATGCCAACCGTTTTGATCTGATTTTGATCCTCCATCCTTTATAATGATTTGACCCTGATGTCAACCTTGTAACCTGCCTTGTGAGCCTTGAATTTCCCTGATGATTGATCACATGCCTGATGCTGGAATATGCAAGTGCCATGCTTCATTTTTCTATGCAATATGCTAAGGACATGTCATGCTGATGAGGATTATGATATGATGATGATGCTAAACAGGAGAGGGAAAATTTGGGGTGTTACACCTACGGCTTGGTTTTGTATTGTTTGAGTCAACCTTCGACTTAGTCTCATTCCTTTTAAGTCCACCTTCAGCTTGGTCTTACCTCTTTCGAGATCACCTTCGGCTTGTTCTCAAATCTTATTGTAAGTCTACCTTCGGCTTAGTCTTACGTTTACGATTCCACCTTCGGCTTGGTTTCGTATCTTTGTTTGAGTCTACCTTCGACTTAGTCTCATTCTTTGTAAGTCCACCTTCGGCTTGGTCTTACTTTTTCGTGTTCACCTTCGGCTTGTTCTCGAATTCTTTCGTAAGTCTACCCTCGGCTTAGTCTTACGTTTATGATTCCACCTTCGGCTTGGTTTCGTATCCTTGTTTGAGTCTACCTTCGACTTAGTCTCATTCTTTGTAAGCCCACCTTCAACTTGGTCTTACTTTTTCGAGTTCGCCTTCGCTTGTTCTCGAATCTTATCATAATTCTACCTTCGGCTTAGTCTTACGTTTGCGATTCCACCTTCGGCTTAGTCTTACATTTGCGATTCCACCTTCGGCTTGGTTTCGTATTGTTCGAGCCTACCTCTTGCTTAGTTTCATTCCTTGTAAGTCCACCTTTGGTTTGGTCTTACCTTTTTCGAGTTCACCTTCGGCTTGTTCTCAAATCTTATTGTAAGTCTACCCCCGGCTTAGTCTTAAATTTACGATTCCACCTTTGGCTTGGTATCATATCCTTGTTTGAGTCTACATTCGACTTAGACTCATTCTTTGTAAGCCCACAATCGGCTTGGTCTTACTTTTTCGATTTCACCTTTGGCATGTTCTCGAATTCTTTTGTAAGTCTACCCTCAGCTTAGTCTTATGTTTACGATTCCACCTTCGGCTTTGTTTCGTATCCTTGTTTGAGTCTACCTTCGGCTTAGTCTCATTCTTTGTAAGAACAGCTTCGGCTTGGTCTCACTTTTTCAAGTTCACCTTTGGCTTGTTCTCAAATTCTTTTGTAAGTCTACCTTCGGCTTAGTCTTATGTTTACGATTCTACCTTCGACTTGGTTTCGTATCCTTGTTTGAGTCTACCTTCGACTTAGTCTCTTTCTTTGTAAGCCCACCTTCGGCTTGGTCTTACTTTTTCGAGTTCACATTCGGCTTGTTCTCGAATCTTATCGTAAGTCTACCTTCGGCTTAGTCTTACGTTTGCGATTCCACCTTCGGCTTGGTTTCGTATTTTTGAGTCTACCTTCGGCTTAGACTCATTCCTTGTAAGTCCACCTTCGGCTTGGTCTTACCTTTTTCAAGTTCACATTCGGCTTGTTCTCGAATCTTATCATAATTCTACCCTCGGCTTAGTCTTACGTTTACGATTCCACCTTCGGCTTGGTCTCGTATCCTTGTTTGTGGCTACCCTCGGATTCATTTTATTCTTTGTAAGCCCACCTTCGGCTTGGACTTACTTTTTCGAGTTCACCTTCGGCTTGTTCTCAAATTCTTTTGTATGTCTACCTTTGGCTTAGTCTTATGTTTACGATTCCACCTTCGGCTTGGTTTCGCATCCTTATTTGTGTCTACCTTCGGCTTAGTCTCATTCTTTTTAAGCCCACCTTCAGCTTGGTCTTACTTTTTTGAGTTCACCTTCGGCTTGTTCTCGAATTCTTTCGTAAGTCTACCTTCGGCTTAGTCTTATGTTTGTGATTCCACCTTCGGCTTGGTTTCGTATTGTTTGAGTCTACCTTCGGCTTAGTCACATTCCTTTTAAGTCCACCTTCGGCTTGGTCTTACCTTTTTCGAGTTCACCTTCGGCTTGTTGTCGAATCTTATCGTAAGTCTATCTTCGACTTAGTCTTACATTTACGATTCCACCTTCGGCTTGGTTTCGTATCTTTGTTTGAGTCTACCTTCGACTTTGTCTTATTCTTTGTAAGTCCACCTTCGGCATGGTCTTAATTTTTCGAGTTCACCTTCGGCTTGTTCTCGAATTCTTTCGTAAGTCTACCCTCGGCTTAGTCTTACGTTTGCGATTCCACGTTCGACTATGTTTCGTATTGTTTGAGTCTACCTTCGGCTTAGTCTCATTCTTTGTAAATCCACCTTCGGCTTGGTCTTACTTTTTTGAGTTTACCTTCGGCTTGTTCTCGAATTCTTTCTTACGTCTACCATCGGCTTAGTCTTACGTTTATGATTCCACCTTCGGCTTGGTTTTGTATCTTTGTTTGAGTCTACCTTCGGCATAGTCTCAATCTTCGTAAGTCAAACTTCGGCTTGGCCTTACTTTTTTCGAGTTCACCTTCGGCTTATTCTTGAATGTTTCCGTAAGTCTACCTTCGGCTTAGTCTTACATTTACGATTCCACCTTCGGCTTGGTCTCGTATCCATTTTGAGTCTATTGATCGAGGTCAGTATGTCTCTTTTGCAAGGTCTGTATGAGGTCAATCTTTGTTTCTGGTTATCGACCGAGGCCGGTATACCATTGTGTCTCCATTCGAGGATGGTATCATATTAGATCTAAGGATCATGTCGTAAGTTGTCATCCAAGAATGGCATTTTTCCCGGTGTGTTTCATTTCCCACAGAGTGCAAATTTTCTGATCTATTCGGGTATTCAATCCCTTCATACCTTGAAAGTCTGAAAACCATTGTAATCATCCCTTCAGGTCTATAGTTGATTGAATAGGGGCAGGTTTAATACCTGAAAATTTTCCCTCTCATTTTCATGACATCTATCATATCGCATTGCATTCGTAATTTCCATACATTGCATAAACAATTAAAAAATAATAATACAAACAAATCCTTGGCATACGCATGAGGCAGGTGATCAACTGTTACTCGGTTTCGGATTGAAAATGATCTCAGAAAATATGGCTAAGCATTTCCAAGATTTCCCACCAAAAATGCAAAAAATCGTAGTTTTCTACCGTTAACCGGTTAACTCCAGGGATTAACCGGTTAACGCTGGCGAAATTTGGGAAAATTCAAAAGTTAGTTGTGTGGTTTTCCTCCATTTCCCACTTCACATTGTATTGAACTTTGCACTACTTTCTAGATCCTTCTACCACTTTCCTATGGAATATTCCAAGGAATATTCTAGAAACCCTAACTAACTCCTAATCTCACTTTCCAAACCCAATACCCAAGCTAACTCATAACCCAAAGCTCACTCCAAGCCTAGTTCCTATATAAGTAATTTTCACTCAAAACCTCACAGGGTCAACTTCATTTTCACAATTTCACTTCACATCTATCAATTTTCTCTCAATTTTTCTCCCATCGTCAACCTTTCACCAAAGCTTCTTCATTATAAGTTCTTCAAGTTTTGCATTGAAGCTTGAAGAACTTGAAGCTAAACCTTCATTATAGCATTGATTCCATGGTTTATTGAAGATTAATTGGAGTAATTATTAATGTTTGGGGCTGATTATTCATCTTGGAAGTGCTTTTGTGGAAGTGTTCATCAAGATCTTCATCAACCACATTTATTTTGCGCATTGCAACAATCAACAAAGCAAGCCTTCGCTTTATAGGTTGGTGAATTCGAAATCACTTCTTTGTTTTAAATAATTTCTCTTCATCTCGGCTCGCGAATTCTTCGTTCTTTCATTTTTGTGCATATTATTGGTGATGTGCTCGTGGTGCCTTTAGGTGTTAGATTGTGGCATTTAGGTGTAGAATTTGTGATAACTTGATAATGGTTGTATTATGAGCTTTAGGAAATAAGTCAATAGCTATAAATGTTTTTTTCCTCACTTTTTTTCAATTCAGATTCAGTGTTAACCAGTTAACACCCAGGGTTAACAGGTTAACATGTTGTTTTTGCCTGCTGTAACTGACTTTCTAAACCCGTTAACCAGTTAACCCTGGGCGTTAACTGGTTAACGTTGTACTGATTTGGCTTTTTGTGTTGTTTTCTTGCATGTTTGTGCATCACGCTTCCTTTTATCATCATAGCTTGTTAGATTATGATTTTAGGGAATTTTTAGGAGCTGGTTTAGTACAAGTACATGTAGTTTCGATAACTTTCAACGCATGTTTTGTTAGTGTCTGATTTTAAGCACATTGTCGCATTTGAAGTTCATTCATGTTTTAGTCAAATCATGTGCGTAATTGAGAAACTTGCATAATGTTAAAAACACAAAAATCATCTAGTTTTCATCCATTGATTGCACGATTATGTTGCATTTCATTGTTAATAATTCATTTCATGTTGTTGCACTAACTTGCATGATTGCATCACATTGTATGCATAAAAATTCATGTTGTTGCATTTTGAAAATAATGGAAATCTGTCTTGTTTTCATAGCTGCATTTTGAAACAGGAGTTGTAAAAAACATGTTGTATTCATTCTATTTTTGGTCTTTTACGCCTTTTTTTGTAACAGCCCGGGCCCCTCGCAAGGCAATCCCGGCACTGCCACCTCACGATCTTCTCTACCCCCCTCACTAGTAGAGTTTTTGCCTTCCGTGGGAATCGAACCCTGTACCCTGGGGTTCAAGTACATGTTCATTCCATTCCCACTACCAATTGAGCTAGTAGCTCAAGTGGTAGTGGGAATGGAATGAACATGTACTTGAACCCCAGGGTACAGGGTTCGATTCCCACGGAAGGCAAAAACTCTACTAGTGAGGGGGGTAGAGAAGATCGTGAGGTGGCAGTGCCGGGATTGCCTTGCGAGGGGCCCGGGCTGTTAAACTGATGACTTGAAGTTCTGAAGACTTAACATTTGAAGACCAATTGTCTGAAAGATTATGAAGACTTACGAGTTCTGAAGATTAAGATTCTGAAGAACTAAGTTCTAAAGACTCTAAAGAAATGTTCTATGTGTGCAAGGTTCTAAAGATTCTAAGACTTAAAGTTATGAAGAATGGTTCTGAAGAACCAAGTGCTGAAGATTCTGAAGACAATGTTCTATGTGAACAAAATTTTGAAGACTCTAAGACTTGAAGTTATGAAGACCATAGGTTTCAAGCCAAGTGTTGAAGTCCTGAAAAACGTAGTTCTATGTCAACAAGTTATGAAGACTAAAGACTTAGGTTCTTTGAATACCCAAGTATCATTGTCTCTAACTCATGCTTCATTCATTGATTTATAATCAGAATCCTCTGAAGTTTAGATAACAATGTTACTGTTGGCAAGGATAGTACACAGTATGATAATGCTTTATCTCACTACCTCGCCATTATCTTTGAATTGTGGAAAAGGACAATATGTGGTTGTACTATTTGATTCCTTGTGTAACGAATTCCTTAGTAGCCAAATTGGGTTGTAACGACTCTTTTTGTGTTTGACTATAAAAGGAAAACATCACATGCTTTGTGATGTTGTTGGTGCGAGTGAACCCAGCCGTTGAAGGTCCTAATAGGATCCCAACCATTGTTGGTTTTTCTTAAGAGCAACCTGGTTGATTATCCATAAACTAAATATTCTTCTATATGAAGTAGTTAAGGATACAACCATTTAGTTTATGTATTGATGTTGATTGATATAACCGAAAGGTTCATAAAAACACATACAACCAAGTTGTCAAATGGTCTTTGAACCATGTTGTTGATGTTGTCATACAATCACATTAGGTTGATGATAAACAAAGATAACAATGGAACAATCCACAAAGAGTCTACATGAATATGCAACTCTTCTAGCTGATTACTCTTTGACAATAAATCAACTAAAAGCAGAGAGATCTTGAATTCACAATGTGCTTAACTTCATATGCTGCATAAGACTTGCAAAGTCATAGAAGACAATGAAGATGATCATGGAAGCTTCAACAACAAATCAACTACTGAAGTGATCCTTGGATTAAAGAAGAACATGGGTTGTTGTCCAAAAATATTCTTATGTGAATCAAGACAAAAAAAAAAGTCCTTCTTGTGCCTCAACAAAGACCAAGCTAGCAAAGCTTTTGAAGAAGACTTCAATCTTCAAGTGTTCAATAAAGAAGCAACTTGAAGAAGCAGAAGACCACACAACGGAGCAAGAATAAAATGTAATATTCTTAATGTGTATTTAGGTTCTTCTAATGTGCTTAAGAGAGTTTACAATCTGCTTATTAAGAAGCACAACATTTGTAACCAACCATTCCCTAAAGGACCTATGAAGGTCAGAACTTTAGGAAGGCACAGAAGTTAGTGGTCAGCACATTCATAGAACTATGTTTTCTGATGATATATTATGGGTCTAAGGTTCTGGTGCCGCTCAGAACGGTTGGTTCTGGAGCATGAAGTCGCAATAGTTTGTTATGCAGTTAGTCACAGTTGTAGGCCGCACATGAAGTCATGACACTTGGTATTGTGCAGTTAGTCATGGCAGGTTACGGTGCAGGTTCCTCCTCAAGCAGACGTTATATCCTACGGGATCCCTGAACGGTCTAGCTTGAGTGGAGATGAGTTAGTCACAGTGTTGTTGTACGATTGTAATCATGGATCTTGGTTATAGTGTATTAAGCCCTTGTTTAATACAAAATCACCTTGGTGGGTGGACTGGACTAGCTTGAGAAGTTCTCAAGTGAACCAGGATATATTGTGTGTTCTTTGCTTTATGCTTTACTTTATTTATGCTTCTGCAACGCATATATAGTATAGCTTGACACAACTCATCAAAGTGCGAAAAGTAGCCAAGAGTGAAAACCTCAATTCAATCCCTCATTTCTTGTGTTTTTCTCACACCTTTAAACTCCTCTCTTGCATTGGAAGAAGTTTATCAATTAAAAAGAAACTCCTATTTTTTATATGATCACCAGACATTAGTTAGCCCATCCATAACTTCATGATTTCTTACCCTTCCATAGTTATCATCTTGCTCAAATGTTTTTTTCATCCTCATGGCAATCGCTCTTCACTCTCTCGGTCATTTCTCAATGCTTTAAAATCGGAATGCTTTCGGATCATACTTGGTTAAGATTCAAAAGGGTTCAAAGCTTTCATATATGAAAATTGGTTCTTTTTTTCTTCTCATTTGAATATTAATTAATAATATTTTTATTTAACCAATGAATATTGATTGATTCCATGTATCTCACTTAGTTTCATTCTTACTGATTTAAAGAGTTTAGTGTCAAAGACATATAATTTTTTTATATATATCTTGTCAATTATATCTTTATGTGTATTGTTAGACGATTGTAATTGTGTTATCTAAAAGTTCAATAAAAGTGTTTGATCATGAATTTAAAAACCACGGCAAGATATACATAATTACTTTTTATTTAAAAGAAATGAACAACAGCCATATTGCAGATATGAAGATAAACTCAGTTGTATCAATATGAAGTTTAATCACTACAAAGATTTACTTGCATCAACATGAAACTTAATCACTACCAACACTTGTATCTTGCATCAACATGAAGTTTAATCACCGCAGAAAAAAGTTATTTATTTCATGTGCATCTTTTCTAATTTATATGTCAATTTTTTACAAGCAACATCGGATAACAATTATAGATATATAGGATTGGTGTCGCATATTAGGGGTGTTTAAATCCAAATCAATCCAAATAAAAAATCGCAAACCGATAAAAAAAACCGAAAACCGTAAAAAATTGAATTTTTTTGGATGTATTTGGATGTCATTTTGTAAAAACTGATCGGTTCAGATTAAATTTCGGATTGATTTTTTAAAACTGATTCAAACCAAAACAAACTACATGTATATATAATTTTTACTTATTTATTTGTTATTAGTATATATTTGTGTTAATTTAATATTAAATGATACTTATTTTTTTAAATATTATTTATTAGTTTGATTTAGTCTATTTATTTTTATTTTTTTCATCTTGTCATATTAACTTTTGATATAGTATATTTATATATTATATCAAACTTACTATTTATTAATACTTTTAAAATATTAAAAAAATATAATTTGTAATTTGGATATCCAAAAAATCGATCTAATTTAAACTGCATAAAATTGGATCGGATCGGATTTTTTTAACTAATAATCCAAAAGCGAACCAAAACACAAATAAATTTATATTTATATCGAATGATATTTTACTTCAAAACTGATCCAAACCAAATCACGAACCAACAAACCATAAATTTTTTTCATACATTTTTCCTCTTATCATTCAACCTCGCATTTTTCATATTTGTCAATAGAACCAAGAGTTGTACAGATTTGTGTCTATTATATATCATTAATTAATTTCTTCATTTTTTTATATTTGACTTTGTTTAGAAACATGGTAAATTTATACATGGGAAAATTCAATATTCCTATATAAGTGTAAATCTATTCTAGAGTTTTTACATATGATTTAAGATTTTTTTCATTTATCATGCAAATTCACACTCCACAATTAAAGTGGATTTCTAACTGTTTTTAAAAGGAAAATAATTGTTTCCTCTTTTTTTCATTCAGTGCTATTTTGATTTTCTATTATTTGGATTTAATATTACTAATGATTTTTGGCTTAGTATCAATGTCATTTACGCACATATAAAAAATAATGTCTTTTTGTTTATCATTTTCAAAAATCTAATAATATATTAGTATCTTAACTTTAGTCTATTTGAGGATGACTAAAAAATATTATTTTTAATGCGAAACACAATAAAAAACCTCATACAAAATATATAGATATTTATTTTTCTCTATTGTGCGTATTAAAAAAAGTAGACAGGCAGAAATGCCATTGCTAGTATATATATAGGATAGAAATTTTTGAATTGACTCTTTTTCATTCCTATTTTACTCTTTAAAATATAATTTATTTAATTTTAAAAAAATACTAATAATGATGTCATTCCTATTTTACCCTTTAAAATATAATTCATTTAATTTAAAAAATATTAATAATGGGTGCAGTTTTTTCAAGAGAATGGTAGTTTTCTTTTTTAAAATAATTATAACTACATACAAAAATTAACTGCATTACACAAGCATAAATTAATGGCACATGGATAAAATAAAATCATATAAAAAATTCTCCATGTTCATTTTTTATTAAATATTTTATTTCCTCTCATTTTCCTTAAAATATCATTAAACTCATATTGAAGCATTTCTAGAAATTGTTCTGGAATTGATAATGCAACTTTTAAAATTGAGAAAAATTGAACTTCAATTAATGGATATGTCAATTATACTCGTTTTTAAATATTACTTTCTTTTAATATTGTGTCTGTGTTAGAAAATTCTCATTTACCATTCACTTGAAATCCCAGTTAATCACTTGAACTTTAAAAATAGCAAATGCATTTGATGTCTATCTTTAACTCATTTTAAATTACCTAATATATATTTAAAGTTAAATTACCATTGGTTCAATTACGTAATATTTATTCAATTTGAACTTCTTCTTTTTTTACTTTTACTCTTTTCCCTAAATTGAAATTACATTATATCGATGAATGTAATATTTTGTTCAATTAAATTATTTTCATATTGAACGTAATTTTAGGTAGTTCAACAATTATTGTGTAGCTATTTTTTTCAAAAAAAAAATATAAAACTCTCAATAGTTTAAGAGTATGACATAAGTGCAGAATGATGACAATTATTTCAATCAATGGAATTCAAAATACTTGATTAAATTTTTTATGTATATGTACATATGTGTAAAATGCAAGAGAATTTTTCATGATGATGACCATTTTTATTGCAAATCACTTTTATTATGGATTTTGAGAGGTTAGTAAATTAAAATAATTTCATTTCATCTCTCTTCTTATCATCATCGATCTGTAATTTTATCTCACTCACTATATCTTTATGTTACTTTTCTAAAAAACATAGTCATCTCAATCGGAAGGAAATTATGTCAAAGCTTTGCAGAATTATTATGAGGCTATCCGATTGGAAATTGATCCCTATGATCGAAGTTATATACTTTATAACATAGGGTTTATCCACATAAGTAACAGAGAACATACAAAAGCTTTGAAATACTATTTTCGGGCACTCGAACGAAACCTTTTCTTACCTCAAGCTTTTAACAATATGGTTGTGATCTGTCATTACGTGCGACTATCTCTACTATAGAAAGAAAAAAGAAAAGAATCTCCACTAATAGTAATAAATACTATATAAAAAATAGAAATAGGCTTATAAATCGTGGCAGTTTGGAGTTACCTTTTTAGACACATATTGGGTAATGATGCGTGTGACTTTCAGAACATCTGGCCTTTTGGATTCCCAGAAGGAAGCGGTGTTGTCATTCTTTTTGGAATCGCACAGATGCTTCTAAGGTTTGGTGGCTTGCTTGTCTTTTCTTGGACTTACGGATGTGGTTGGACTTTGATTAATCAAATCGATGGAATCATCTATTTGATTCAATATGAATTGACAAGTTCTCGCGTGATCTAATTTCCAATAACTGATATTCAGTTAATAATAGTAAAAAAAGACCCGTAATATATCAATATTTCAGTCCAAGTTGTGGGATCCAATTCAACGCATGAATCGAACGAAGTGATTTACAATAGTAGAATAGCCCATAATATATCAATTTATATAATTGGATTATCTAAATTGATATATTATATTATAGGCTAACCAGCTTTATAACTTGTATTTTCTTGTATCTGAGAAAGACTTTCAGATTCAGTAGAATAATATATACAAAAAAAAGAAAAGAAAAAAAAGAAAAAGGTAAAAAAAAAAACTCAATCTTTCAAGGTGAGCATGACATGATGGTGGGGGATAAATCTGGTATCATAGTGGTATATACTCTTGGCACTCTGTTTGCGAGTAGCGTATTAAAGTTCAAAAATATTACGAAATATTAATAATTATTGAGATTAAAGATAGTGCACTTACCGTATAAAATAATTTTATACTATCATTTAATAAAAATTCATTAATCAATTATGTCATATAACTAATTTAAAAATATCAGGATGATTTGGCAGAATACATGATGATGATGATAGATTGACATTATCATGTATGTCATTTTTTCTCATAATTATTCAACTAATTTATCTTATACAAAGTGTATTATTTCATTTAAGTACTTTTCCACGTATTGTTGGGCTATCCCTCCTATTTGAAGATGTCCAAATGATATGGATTAGTGATCCATTGTTTTATATGCTTTTGTTATTATCCAATAAAGAGAATTAGATTAATTTTATCTATTGTGTGTGAGTCTTATTTACATGTTTTAACATATTAAAAGTTAACACGTGTTATTATACTTCTATTTTTAATGAGTAATATGTGGGAAAATTTGGTATTGTTGGGTTTGTATTGGAATTAAGGATACTCTTTTGTTTCTTAATGGATTGAAATTTATGAAGTTATGATGTTAATCTCAATCAAGAATTTATTGATCACATATTTCTGCCTGGTTTACTTTGTATTTTTTTCAACATTAGTGTGGGTATATGTTATTAAATAGTGTGTGTATATGTTATGAACTCACAGGATAGATCACATGTGTGTATGTGTTTGTTTATAAATTAGTACATACTTTAAAGATAGATCACATGTGTATCTATTTTGTATTCTTAAATTACTAGTAACATCTATTAAAGGGTAGTCATATTTAATATTTATAATTTTTTCTAATCCTTCCTCTTGTAATTGATTTAAGAATTAACTGGTAGCTTTGTTCATGTGAATTGCATGCAGCACGTGGTACCAATCATGGACCGAATAGTACTTGTAGTAATAATCCAATGAATGGTAAAAAGTGTTCTTGTTTACCTGGTTATGCTTGGATTAATGATCAAGATTATTATCAAGGTTGCAGACCCAATTTTCAACTTTCATGCAGTAACAAGTCTCATGAGTCAAGGTTTTTGGCTTTACCTCATGTTAAATTTTATGCATATGATTATACTTCTATGTGAATAAAACTTATAAAGAATGTGAGGATCTATGTTCAAACTTGTGTGGTTGTGCTAGATTTCAGTATACTTTTACAGCTGAATATGGTGGTTATTATTTCTGTTATCAATCGAATACTCAAGTATGATACATTATGGTTTCTTATGGATTTTGCACTCTTATTTTTTAGGTTTTGCAAGATGAAGTCACTTAAAAAGTCCAAGAAGAAGAAGATTTTGCACTCTTATATATCTACTCAACACGAAGTCATCCAACCTCAACATATTCCTCATCCCATTCAACCTCAATTCGCTCAATATCAAACTCAACCTCAAGCCCAACTTATTCCTCATCTCATTCAACCTCAACTCACTTAATATCAAACTCAACCTCAAGCTCAACCTATTCTACATCCAATTTGGCCTCAACTCACTCAACTCCAACCATAACCCCAACCTATTCCACATCCAAGTCGGACTCAACTCACTCAACTCAGACCACAACCACAACCTATTCCACATCTAAGTCGGCCTCAACTCACTCAACTCCGACCACAACCCCAAACTATTCTACATTCAAATCGGCCTCAATTCACTCAACTCCGACCACAACCACAAACTATTCCACATCCAAGTCGGCCTCAACTCACTCAACTCCGACCACAACCCCAAACTATTCCACATCCAAGTCGGCCTCAACTCACTCAACTCCGACCATAACCCTAAACTATTCCACATCCAAGTCGGCCTCAACTCACTCAAACACCGTCTATATCCAAATCCCATTATTCTCAACCTCATCCTCAATCCTATGAATCTCACCCCTTACAAACTCTACCCCAACCTCAAAACCAACCTCGATCACGACCTAAACCCACCCACCCAATATTGCACTTTACCTTCTCAAACTCAACCTAATCAACCTCGTCCTCAATTTACCCAATCCACTCAATCTCACTCTTTACCAACTCAACCCCAACGCGTTCAACCTCAACTACAAAATCAACCTCGACCTAATCAACCTCAATCTCGACCCATCCCTTCTCAACCCAATGAATCTCAATCTCAACATCAATCTTGATCCATCCCTTCTCAATTTATGGTCGTTGAAGCCCCATCTTCATCTAGTCATGCTGTTGGAGACACCGTTGGAACTAGAATTCCAATACTACCCGAAGGTGATGGGTGAGTCTCTTACTCGTACATAATAAACTCACCGCTCCTATAACTAAAACAACTCATATTTTGATGAAATGATAGTTTAAGTTAGCTGTCTTAATCATTATCTAACAGTCAAAATCATTGTTATTGTGATGTGCTTTTTCAATGAGAAATTTGGTCTTACAAATCATCCACATCAACTTTTACTTTTTGTGACAAGAATAAACTGATTTATTCTAAGCATCAGGATTATTGGTGGTGATCATAGGCTTAGGGTATGAATACCTCCTTGCAATAATTTACCTTTTGTTGAAACAATTAAATATTTTCTCACTTATGAAACTACTCATGTTGAAACTTTATTCTTATATTGACTGTAATCTCGTGTGTGATCAAGATAAAATTATTATACAAAAAATATTAGTACATGTTTGATAGGTATGAAATCAGGCCTAAATATTATACAACGCACTATATCCTACTTTTAACAGTGCAATGTGTATTTTATGCATACAAACATAGATTAATGCGTGTATATTTAGGGAAGATTAGTGCATGTTTGATAGGTATGAAATTCTTTCCTTCAAAGAAAGATCACTAGGGTCTGTTTTGTATGAGAAACTTGTATAAATATCATTAATCCTTCTTTTTTGGTCTCATTTTGTTGGCTAATGTCTACTAATGTCTATTTTTCAAATTTGATCCTCACAAATTGGTGGTTGTAGAAATTTATCACATCATATGTACTCATTTGAATGAGGGAAAACCGTCATAGAAGAAATTATCACAAAAGCAACGAGATTCTTTCTTTGACCTGTTTACGGTAATTAAATATAAAGATGGGGATTTATGTTAGAAGCATATTGAAATAAATAAGTAATTAATTCATGTTGTTATGATACATCAAAAGTTTAAATGGCCATCCGAACACAAGGTTACAGTGTGACGCAACTTTGAAAAACGAAGTGCAACTAAGATGTCGCAATTAATGCAGGATGCTCGAAAATATTTAGAGTACAAGATGGAATGGATAGGAGAGGAGATGTAGAAGTAATTAACAGTACATTGGAATTCCTCCAAGTTCAGAAAAGTATCTGCAACAAATAAAAGAAATTGTTGTTCTATGGATGATGCATCTCTTCACACTGGAGGATCCATTCCTCATCGTTTGCATTGGAAAAGAATGGTATTATAAGTTTTTCTTCATATTTCATAAATTAGTATTTATAATGAATGACACTATTCTTTTGTAATTGATAGAAAAAGGAAAAGGGTGCCGAACCATCATTGAATGAGTTTTATTTTCGCACCCATCGAAAAAGGATCAAAGTTGGGTGGGTGATCATGCTGAAGCTGCATATGTAAGTACTATGAATCAATTCTATATAATATTCAAGATTATGTGTTCCTTGAAACTTTGGGTTTGTAGGAATATTGACTTCATCTTTCCTAAATTATGTTATAAATTTTAACTTTTTGTCATGTCTTTTAAATTTTCTCTTAGGGTGAATTTGAACGGAAAAAGTTAGAGATTTCGTCTCAGAATTCAACTGTTCCAGGAGAGGATGAAGTTAATAGTCGGCCTACTGTTGAAATGTCGCCTGATTTAGATATATGGGTGGAGTCTTTTGGAAAGAAGAAAGGGAGAGTATTTGGTCTTTGAACTGTTGCCAAGACTTTGATTTCATTATCAACTCAACCAAGTCTTTCGAATAACTCTCATGAGGTTGATGATTTGAGAAGTCAAGTCCATGCTCTCAAAACTTCATTGCAAAGACAAGAACAAGAGAAGTTGGAGATGAAGCAACAATTCCAACGACAAGAAAAAGAGATTATTGAAATGAACAATAAACTTTAATTGTTAATGAATCATTTAGGATTTACTGCATCTTCTTCTCATCCACCTCAAGCCAATAATGAAAGAGATAATCCAAGTGAAGATGATGTTGATGAATCAAATGAAGACATTACTGAACACATTAGTAGTGAATTTTGATTTGGATTGTTTGTTTTTTGTTAACTACTACGAAATTTGAATTGTTTTTTTCTTATTAATTTGGTTGGATAAGTTTAGTAGTTTGATTGTGTCATTTTTAGTAATGTATTATTGACTTTATAGTAATATTTAGCAACTTGGTTGCTTTAAGAATTTAAAAGTGATTAGTTTAGAATTGTCTCATTCAAATTAAATTTTAATTTATATATTATTGTTACTTTGATATTTAACATATTATAATATTTAAAAAATGAATTAGACACAAAATAATAAAATTAAAAAAAAATTGAGAAAACTTTCATGCGGATTTACCTGTGGATTTTTATTTTGCTGCGACTTTTCCTATGGAAACTTTAAATACCTGTGACATTTTCTGCGGATTTTACTGCGACTTGAGATTTTCCTGCGCATTTATTTGCGACTTTTTCCTACGAATTTTCCTGCGACTTTACCTACTAAATTAATAATAATAATAATAATAATAATAATAATAATAATAATAATAATAATAATAATAATAATAATAATAATAAAATCATAAAAATACACACAAAAATATTAAATAAAGAAAATTTTCGAGTAAAATTCGAGATGTTACAACATGTCAAGATGATGGAAGATGAGGCTGTTGCAATTGATAAAACGAAAATTGTTGGTGGAATGGTTGAGGTTGAAGAGATTTCTGTCAAATTGATTAAGAAAATAGAATCTCACGTAGTGTTACTAACAAACAAAGTGATTAGGATTAGAGCTTGTGTATCTTATTGATTATTGATGCGAAAATTCTTTCCATTTGAAAAACCAGCCTTTCATTCATTAATTACTTTCAAATTATTTACAATTTCGCAATTTATTTCAAATTATTTTCCTTTATCTTTCAAACATCCAAAAACATATATAGTTGAAATGTCAGACATTTACAATAATGTTCTTTTGTACTTCTAAATTTTATTATCCTTTTAGAAAAAGCCCCATTATAAAGCTGAAATCTTTCAAAAACTGCATGAGAGATGATTCATTGGGTAGATGTGGACAGACCCTTATATATATAAACCTATCTAGTTTTTTTGTCATCTTTTGTTTGTCTAGGAACACAACTTTGTTTGACTTTTTTTTTCCACTCATAATTTTTAACCTCATCAGTCAAAAACTATTCATAGTGAAATTTTATTTTACATCACTTTCAATTAAACAATAGTTTATAGGTTTGATTTTGTGTCAAAAAATGAAAACAACAACCTAATCTTAGGTTATATAAAGATAACATCAAGTAATTCCAAAATGATGTATTTAAAGTTTGTAAGTCGTAGTGGCCCCTATTCTTAAGGAAGGACACATATTTTGCTTGTATTATCTAGCTGCAAAAATCATACTACATCTTACAAATTTCACAATTTCTATCCTTAGCCAAAAAAGAACAAATTCTTTTAATGTTGCCACAGCAAAACAACATGGGCTAGTTTTGTTTTGTATTGCCTCTCCCTGAATGTAACATTATAGACAGGATTTCCATAGGTGTAAGGTGTAGCTGGTCATTCCTAAATCTGTTTTGAAAAGAAAAAAAAGATGTAATTTGGTTTCTAAGCAAATAGACTTATTGGTTTTGCATCAAAGACTCTAAACTCGGGTCTGCGAGAGCGTAAAAGGGGAATTAAATGTACAATTAGAATTTGAATTAATTCATCACTATAAAATTGTAGTGTGTCAATTTATCTATAAAAAAATTAGTATCTATATTTAATCGATATGAAACTTGAAATTTTCTCAATAAAGAATTATTGAGAGAATCAATTATAAGGCCTATGAATCTGGCCACGTGCCCCAAACTTCGACCTAGTAATTGGAGTGAATGAAACGATCCATACTTAGGAATAAGAGATGCATTTAACCTAATAGACTTGTTTGAGATCTTTCGGTTATTCATCTCACGCGTAATTTGACACATTCTCACACAAGTCACAACAAAGGAGTATTGAACAGGAATGGATTACAATCGACGTCACCCGATCCGTTCTTTAGCAACTAAGTATCATCCATGCTCTAGAATTTAAACTCTTGTTGTCTTGAAAAATCTACTCAGATTTTATCTTTAATCATGAAGTACTTGTGGTTTTTATTGGTACATATTACTAATTATTTTACCTCTCAATCAATAAAATAAAATAAAAAAACTCAAAAACAAAAACAAAAATAGAAAATTTAAGCCATAGATGATGATCACTCCCTTGTTGCAAAATAACTTTAATTTTAGGCCATTGAACATGACACTACACCTAAACAGCAAAAAGATAAACTGTGTCAGAAATATTTTTTTCCCATTAGGTGTCAACCCTAATTTGTTTAACCTTTGTGCTAGGAACCAAAGCATAACCAACAACAGCTACTATAGTACTCTAAAGTTAACATTAACATTTAACACCAAATTTACTAAAAAAACAAATACTCAAATACTAGTTGAGGGTTAATTTTGTCATTTCAATGAAATCATGCACCCTCAGTTTAACAACATAGTGAAGCTTCTTCCTCAATTCTTCCAAGTAAATGATGAACTGCTGTTGCAATGCCATCTACTGAACCAAGTTGAAATCCTTCTTCAACCTTCATAAAATTAATAAATAAATAAATAAATCACAAAATATAATACCAAGAGACACCATACACAATACTGACACACTTATTTTTAAAGGTGTCGGTGCTACGGAGATTACAAACACGGCATAAAAAAATGAAAATATTTGTGATAATCTTGAGCATAAAGATGAATAGGTGCATGCATACCTTGGCACTGATAGAGTAGAAAACCAAAGGTTGTATGGTAGTGACATTGAGATGAAGAATGGAGAGAAAGAGTGTTTGAAAACCAGCAACCAATTTAGTTAACTGTCCTGGTCTTGTTTTAGTGAGAATTCTAAGATTTGCATGAGTCTCGATTAATGTAACCTCGATATCGGCTATGGCAGCTTTGGTCTTGGATGTGTATTTGTTATTAGGAGTTTGAGACCATGTGTATTGAGGATACACAAAAAATTGTGCAAATGGTGGTTTCATATTATTGAGCTTTGAAAAATTGGATGTTTCTTCAATGTTGTTTTGTTGTAATGCTAGTTCTTGTCGTAAGAGTTGTAACTTTCTTGCTTCAAGTGATTGCAAGATATGTTCTAGTTCCTTCACAAACTCTATGGCTCCACCAACTATTGAGGCTTGGTCACCCTAAAACAAAAACATGTTATTTTAGCTCTACGAAGCACAAACACAGACACGAACACTGATATATCAACACTAATAATAACTTAAGAAAATAAATACATTGAATGTAATCATAAGTATCAGTGTTGTGTCAGTGTTAGACCGACATTGACATGGACACACCTGTTTTAAACGCGCATGCATGTTGATGAAAATAAATCTCCTCATTAGGAAGAAAATGGAAGAAAACTAACCCTTTGAACATAGGATTCAGGCATTAGCGACCGAAGAACAGCGAGATGTTCATTCATTTGTTTTCGACGGTTTCTCTCAACCGTAATATGTGTGATTCTCTGTGTCTCAGCTTCTTCTTTATTCTTACAAACTCTTGGCTTCCTTCGCCTCTTCTTCCTCCCTTGCACAGCTTGATTACTACTCATTATTTCATCTTGCTCCATAAACTCTCTTTTTCTGTTATTCTGATCAAATATCACACCTTCATGATGTTGTTGCTGCTCATAGCTCATTGCATTTTCCAAGAAACAACAAGACTCTATTGTATCATGATGATAAGAACTAGTACTATTAAATGGAGTTGCAGAAATAGTGTCATAGATAATAGTTTCCAAAGCCATTTTAGTTTCTTCAACTCAACTATGTGCTCATTTATAGCAAAATATATATATAAAAGTTTGTGAAATTTTTTTATGAGTGACAAAGACGAAGAAGAAGAGGGTACTAATAAATGAGTAATAGTATTAGAGAATATATAGATATATATATATATATATATAAAGCACGTGAGAAGGTGCAGAAAAGGTGTAGTACTTTTCAGGAATCAGAAAGGTGTAGATAGTAAAACGAAAACACACCCTCTTTTTTTTTTATTATTATGCTTTGGTTTCTTCACTTCCTAATTTCATAGATGCTGTCACAGTCTTATACCAATGAACAGAGAGAGTGTGGACCCAAATCTATATAGAAATATGCATAAAAACAATATAACACAAGCTGTGTAATAGCTACTTCTCACATTCAAATCTGTGTTGGAGTTTGTAGGAAATGAATGGCTCTTGTACCTAAGATTCTCTTATAAGTATTAGTAGTTAAATTATTTTTTTTAGTTTTACACAAAGTACTATTGTATCCTGTGGTGTACTATGTTCTATATGTCAAAGACATAATATATATATATATATATATATATATATATATATATATATATGAAAATTTTGGTTGTTAGTTACAGGTAAATTATTAGTTAAGATGCTGCTTTCCACATCCTCTTTTTAAAAGTTTGCATTCAAATTGTAATAATTTACTTGTTTTTTATATGCATATATGCATTTGAGCTCATGTTAGAGGTGTGTTATCATTAGTTACGTTTTATATGATTGGCTTTGAGAGGGAAATAAATCCAAATTACCTAACAAGCTTTCATCTAATTAGGTTTAATGGTTTTTTTGGATATGGAACCTACAGATTAGGTCAAAGTGTAGTTTTAGATTTTTTAGAATAAATAATCATAAATAATTTAATTTATAACTATTAAGGGGAATGGATTTAATGATTGTCTTTTGATTAAAATGAAGTTGTGAGTTTTCAATTTGTGAAATCAAAATAAGTCGCCTAATCTTTATCTAACAAAATCGCTTACTAGGTTCAAAAATTACTGAATTTGAGTATAATTTAAACTTTGATCAAGTTAATAGGATCGAATTTGAGTTTAATTTAAACTTTGATCAATTAATTGGATTTGCGAGTTAATTTGGACTACTACCTGTGAAGCACGGGTACTTTCATTATAGGTAAAGTACTGGTATTGGGTACGTACGTACCGAGTACCAATACGTTCGTATCTATTTTTTTTAAATTGTTTTTTAGGTCGGTACTCCAAGGGATACACATTGGGTACGTGGACTCAATTTTTTTCTAATAATATAGAGTTTGGCCAATTTGATTTGTTGCAAGATAAGTAGAACTTGAAACCAAAAGAATGGTAGATAATTCACGGATCTTCAATCCCTAAACTTCAATTCATTGCATTGAAATTCCTTGTACAACTAAATTCCTAAACTTCAATTCATTGCATTGAAACTCCTTGCACAACCAACTTTTTCATCTTCTGCCGAGAAAAATCGAAATACATATGGATTTATATTCACGTACACGTACCTTTATTTTTCTAAAATTATCGTATTCCGTACCAGTATCTGTATCGGGTATGGGTCCGTAACCATACTTTGCAACAAAGACTACTACAATGCTCGTTTACATGCTAATGCATCTCCAAATTGAACCCTTACACTTTTGTTAGAACTTAAATCCGGAACCTCTAACTCATTTAAATCGTTAACTCAATTGTTTTACCTCCCACCTATATATCCATACATCTATAAGTTAAATCCTTAAATCTAGCAATCAAAACTATAACAATTATAATATTCAACTTGGCTTATTTCGGAGTTTGTAATGTTCACTTCCCTCTAATTTTACTAGTTCATCGGATGAATAAAAGCAATTTTGTTACTGTTATAAACAATGGGCTCTGTCTGTGCATGTTTTTTGATAATAAAAAAATGGAAATATTACACAAACCACCAGAATTCAGGCTGATATATAAGAATGAGGACACACGAAAGGACAGAAATGGAGCTAGGACCATGGTCCAAACTGTCAGACTCTGCTGAATTAACCATGTGACTGTATGTAAGCTACCCCTTCTCGAAAAAGCACATTGCATGCAGGTCCTCATCACTTGAGCTATATTACTCAGATCCCCATAATTCATTTTTCACCTTCTTTCTGTTGTCCTACAACATTGATTCTTCTTTTTAACCCTTACCTTTTCACTAAAGAAAAGCCACAAACCAACTAGTATGAAAATGAAACATATTATCAAACACACAAAAAACACTAAAGCATGAGTTGTTGTTAGTTGCATTTTTTGAGTGTGGTCTGTCACTATCCTTGCTGAAATAGCATGCCATTACATGTGAATTGTGAAGTGAAAAACTAATCTTTTTTTGTGGTCAACGAGATGGTTATTTGTCCTTAATATCAAGTGTCATTAAGATAAGATTTGTCATTTTACTACCAATCATAACTGTCACACGTGTTCTAGATTCAACAGATTACAACATAGTTCACCAAAATTTTAACTTCATATCAAAATAATCAGCAATTCCAATAACAATTGATAAAATATAAGCATAGAAAAGCAAGATTAAAAAAGCTGTGGTTGTTGATGCAGAGAGGGTATCAACAGACAAGTTTACCAACCCGGTGAGGAGATTAGCCTGCATAAAATTTATTAGAGGAAATTATAAAATTAAATTTAGATCGATAGATAAGTCAAATATGATAGTTACGATGGAATATATTATTCACCAGAAGAAATGTAGCTAGTAAGTTCCGATTAAATGCTTCTTCAAGTACTGAAGTTTTGATTCCCGGAATTAGATCGGCCAGTGTTAGAATTGATAATAGCTGAAAAAGGAGCGAAACCCAGATTAAACATTCAACCGAATCCAATTCAGTATGTCAGATTTTTTCAAAAATATTCAATTCATAAATATAATTTAAACAATAATCAAGATAGCGCCAGCAAAAGAATCCTAGGGTGATAACCACAATACAAGTTACAAAAGCCATCACATTACGTTAGACACAGATCCAATGAACAAAATAGAAGTGAGAGTGATAGTGACCTGTAAATTGTCAGCAACCACCAAAGTAACATATGGCAGGTTGCACTGCACAATGGATCGACAATTAGTTAGTTTTCATCTATTGATACCAATAGAAAGCCCTTTCGAGTAAGAAGTTATAACATGGTGGGGCACATACCGTTCTCCGTGAAATTCTTTCGACGTGCCTATCTAGAAGCACAGTTAATAACCTGACACGGGGATTATGTAAAAGGTACAGGTTCAATTCGGTGGATTTCATTCAAAAGGATAAATAAGTTCCGGATTAAATTTTTACCAAAACAGGATTGCTAGAACCCAAACTCTCGTCCGAACCCATCTGCTACTTTTAATTGCAGAGGAATGGGTTCCAAATATAAGATAGTTTCCTAAATGAACGCCAATAAGGTACATACCCCAATATCCTGTAGACATAACGAGATATTTGTAAGAAATATTATGGTATCAGATGTGAAATTACATCATGATTGAACAATGCAATGTGTAATTCATACCAAATATGCTAAATATCCCCTCCTTGTTTTGACTTATAATATCCGTTCCTCTTTCATTTGAAAGCAAGTAATGGTTTAAACCATGCATCAAACTGAACTGGTAACCTTTGAAACATAGATTGAATTTCATTAGGAATCAGATTTCAAAAAACATGACATTAGGTTGAGACAGAAAGAAGACAAAAAAAGTACCTACTAGGACAAGTGATCCAAAAACTCCAGAATATTGTGGGGGAATATTAATAAAGGATGTAAGGATCGAGATAGCAGCAAGCGTAAAGAAAAAATTCCAATGTACACCATATTCACTCGTATGGACCTATTCGAAGGAAAATGGTTACTTGCTTCGTTGAAAACATCATTAAGTACACAATTATAACTCAATTTGTAAAGAATGAGACGGAAGGCATATTCCTGGCTTCCTAAGAATTACTAGAATTACTGAATTATGCCAATTAAAACGCAAACAATCTTATATGTTAAATGAGACTCTTGAACGTGAGGCACTAACTATCCCACAAGTAACCAGATATCTTTCTAGAAAAACCTCAACAGGGCCTCTCTTTTCTATTCATATTTTTTAACACTTCAAAAACATAAGTATATCATTTTACGTCTAAACGTTCCAAGAACTAAAGTATTTCATTATGCATGCGTTAAAACTTGAAGGCTACATAATGAGTTGAGAACTCTCTCAATATCTCCAGACTCAGTTATCTATAAGGTGGCAACTGGCAATTTGATTAGCAGTCTTAATCTTGTCATTTGAAACCAAACCCATATTCAATTGCATAACTTGTTACTCATCATTCACTTAACAAGAACACACAACATTAAGAACCGTGTTGATGTTGAGAAAAAAATATGAACAATAACTACTACTTATGCAAGAGCGCATTGTCACTGATGAATCAAACAAATGAGCATAATATGCATAAGGACAATTTTGAAGAAATCAAAGCTTGTTAATCATTTCACTCTCCATGCTGAATACTGTCTCAACCATATCCTTAGCCCCAAATATTCAAAACGTTTAGAGTGTGATTGGGCGATGTTGAGCAAATAATTGTTTAAGATTGCTATGTATGTCATACCTAAGAAGCACGCTTTGACATAACCATTCTTCTTACAACTTGGATTGGCCCTAACTCGGACTCTTCACAATTCTTATTAGCATATATAATAATTAGAACGATTGGTTTCTTTTATAATAATCATGAGTTGCACTAACAAGAACAACCAAGTCATCCCACCAAGTGGGGTCCCATGAGCTGCACTGACAATTGAATAAAATTTTGAATAATCAATCTTTTCTCAAAATTTAATTTTGCACATTAAAAATAAAATCCGAGTGGTTGGTGAAGTTTATCTTGCATTCCAAGTCTTTTCCAAGACAATTTTATCTACCTCCTTTTTTAAAGAAGCCAAAAGTTTTACTACTACAAGAAAATTACCTGCACTAACAGATCCAATACCTTCTCATCAAAGCTTTAAGCACAAGCTTGATAACAATTATGGGGTGAATTAGAAGCTTTTTCCATATCAAATAAAAATGCATAATCTTTTCTATATTTTCTTTTTTTGAATTTATAGATTCTTTTGAAGTGAATGGACTTGACTTTTAGAAATTAAATACTATGAAAATAAATAAATAAAATATCCATTTGACTGCTCTAACCAAGGGAAAGTTTAAAACCAGTGAGCTTGAAATAGATGAGAATGATCCTATTCCAATAGACCAGACTGCAGATGCACATCCCTTAAAAATTGATATCTAAATTTTATTTGTGCCTGACAAACTTCATCTTGATGATTGTCAAATTAACTCCAAATCTGCCAAAAAATTTCATGATCACAAATATTTGCTCTTTTTATTAGAAATGCAATATGTAATGATGAACTAAAACCTTGTCTCGTGTCCCAACTTAAAATGTAAATACTATTGTTAAAAGTTGAAAAATTAACGCACTTTAAACTTTAAAAGCTTTAAAGATTAAAAATCAATATCGATCCTGAAAAAAGTCCACAAATTTGGAGTTATTGTGTTAAACAACAAGATGAAATTTGTAGGGCTAATTTAACCATATCAATTGTTAAGAAAGCATTGTTTAGGTATTTGACTTATGATGTGGCTTGATGTGAACCGGGGGAGGTGGTTAGGTTAAGTGGGGTGTCATATAACATGGGAGTTTACTATATGGTCTTTGAGAACTACGTCATGTAACATTAAAATTTCAAAAAGATATCATCAAATGCATGTTAAAATGTTTGTTGACACAGTTTCTAAGAATCTCAATGAATATAATCCCACCTGATAATCCACACCAGTTGTTGTAACAAGGCGAAAAAATCCTAAGAAGATAAGTGGACTAGATGAAACTATTGCAGTCTTCCAGTGTCTGAAGCAAGTAAACAAAGGATGTTATCAGGGGAATATAGAATGCATTCTATTCGTGCAAGTTCATTCAAAAGGACATCAATGTCATTACAGAGCATGTAAAAAGATTTAGTAGAGCAGCAACTTAATTTTCAGAAGCCTACCAGCATGTTCATGTTAATAATGCTTCTTAGCCCATTGTTTGAGCTTATCAAAATGTCCTTAAGCATTCACTTTAAAAAACTAATGATTAATCTAACTCAACGAAAAAGGCATTGCAACATCTAGGTAAACATGATTCTTCTATTTCAGTAATCATACAAAACACAAGTATTTTTCGAAAGTTCATTTTGTAAATATACTTACACAGATGCAATATTACGCGCTTGACGAGAAACAAATGAATTTGCTAAAACAAATGCTCCAACTCCAAGATCCATCTGCAATGCAAAAGTAATGTCAAATCTCAGCAGAACAATCAAATGAAATTTTTTCAACATCCTTTATATAAAAGAATCCTACCAAACTAGCTCCGTATGTTTCAGTCTTCGCGTATCTTCTAGGAAATATTCTGAAATCGACAGCTAAGATGCACAAGATTGTTATAATCATCTGCAAAAAAAAAAAATTATCAACATAATAGCACATTAAATCAACACAATGGAATAAATAATTCTATATCACACTTCATACCACAATAACCCTGTATGAAGTAATATATGCCCTAAAAGAATTGGGCTCTTCTAAAACAGGAGATGAACCACCAGGCCTGCAGTAAATTGTACGGAAATCAGCAATTACCCACTTCAATATACAGCTCGTGTGAAACTTTTGGTCGAACTTATTTATATCATAAAGGTCTGGTCGAACTTATTTATATCATAAAGGTCTGTTCTTTTACGAATTTAGCTAAAAAAATTGAACAATTACCTCTTCACTGCAATATAAAGCAATGTTAAGATTGTGAATAAACTTGCTATTATATAGTTCCAGTCAGCAAGTACCTATAACCAAGTTCATTGTACCAATTACAAAGCAAAATGACAGGAGTTTATTCAAAAACATAGCTACCACCTTACAACAGGAACGGAAAATCAACTTGCAAGTGTTAGCAAAACATTTGATGCTACCGGGGACACTTACTGTGAAAAATAAGAGCATAGGAACAACTATGACAAGAAAATCCAGAGTCAGTGTAGATAGGTAAGCTTTAAAACTCCTATGCTCAGATGGTGCATCGTCCTTTTTCTTCTTCAGGGTGTTACCTATAAGTAAAAAAGAAAAAGAAAAAGGATTTTAGGCCATGTTTGGATAAACAGCAACAATCAAATCTTATCCCACTAAATGACGTCGGCTACATGGATCAACTTTCGCCATAATGTTCCATTCAAGACCATGTTTCTAACCAAATTGTTTATCTCGAGATCTTTCTTAATAACTTCTCTTATAGTTTTCCTACGTTGTCCTCTACCTCTAGTTGTTTGACTCGTCTCCATCTGATTTACTCTCCTTACCACAAAATCTAGAGATCTTCTCTCTACATATCCAAACCACCAAAGCCTAAACAACTCAATTAAGAAATTACATTATAAGCGCTTATCATACTTATGTATAAACTATTTCTTTAACAAATGAAAAAATAAAGTCAAATTGTTTTCACTTAAGCTACAAGTTGTTTTCATGACTATAAACTATTTCTGTAAGCTGTTGTCCAATAGAGCTTATAGAAATAAGCTGAAAATAGTTTATCCACATATCATAAGTTGTTTCTAGAAGCTAGACCAAACAGTCTCCAAACATATCCTAACCAAAAAGTTTAAAAGAAATTCACAGACCGGAGATATTCAAACCATGGTTCCAAAGTAGTTGCTTATTAAAAAATTAAGAAAGAGAGAATTACAAGATTTGAAAGTGCGTGGTAAGGGACTAACCAGTTATGGAAATGGAGTTGAAGGAATGGCGAATAAGTACCAAAATCTATTATACGAACAGAAAATAAGCATTGATGAAAAATCACGTTAGAATTAAGCTGAGATTATTATTGAGAAATGACTTACAGGGAGAGTTACTGTAAGAGCTGCGATTTCGAGCAAAGAGGATCCGGTCAAATTGCTAACGAATCTGAAAAATTATGAAGAAAATTAATGCTAATTGTTATGATTAAGGATAGGTAGAGGGAGTAACTAACTGTTCTTTGAGTTGCTTGTTGGATAGAGGAGTGTCCATGGTTTGGGTGGACGCAACGGTCGAGCAGCACCACCGAAGTGGAGACAAAAAAGTGTAGATGTAAGAATTGTCGCCGTTGAAACAAGAAAAAAAAACTAGTGTAAAAAAGAGTTACGAAATTTTGATTGAGTTTTTATTTAGTTTTTAAAATTTCCTTTATAATCGACTAAGTGCATCTCCAAGTATTATTTATTTTTGGGTTCTTAGAAACTGTTTTATAAAAAATAAAAAGTGATCTGACCTGATCAGAAGGAATATTTCAGTGATGAGAAATTTTGATGAGACTGAAAGGTGTACATGCAAGGCACTCCGATGTCAAAGTGAGAATGCAAGCACAGAAAGGTAGAAGAGATAAAGATTCATAATACATGACTCTTTGATAGGAGAGGGTATTTATAGTATGCCTTCAACGCTGGGTAAAGTTTCTTCCATGGGCTGGATCAGTTAGGCCTAAGGAAGAACTGCCAAGGAATGCGTAGGAGCAAGTAAGACCTAACGTGTGGTCTTGTCCTTGGTCCAACTGCCCCTACATTTTAGGAGATAATGGTGGGCAGTTGGGCGACGTGGTGTACGTGGAGGAGATGTTGTCTTCCCGTTCCTGGATATTGGATCGTAGGCGGTGTCTGACGTTTGGACCTCTGCCCGATGGATTAGGCATATATCCGACGCAGACTTACAGACCTAGTCCAGAACAGGAGCCCCCTAAGTCGAAACTCCGGAGCGGAGTGATGACTTAAGAGGGAGTATGTCGGGCACAGTCGAACAGTGTCGAGGATATTCGTTGACCTATGTTCGGCGAAGTTCACAGTTGAGTTTCAAAGTGTCAGGAAGAGATGCCATCCAAGCAGAAAACGTGTTCGATGCTTCTTTGTGTGCCATCAACAGTGAGGTTTCCTCTTTGTAATGTCAAGGACGTGGGTGGAAGAACGGGAGCGGACGGTATTGAAGTGCGTTTAAGTCAGTGTTAGTGCGTCCCTGCGGGCACTTTTCATTGTCGGGGGGAATTCCCTATTAGGACAGTCTGTGAATATTCGTGGGGTGTCGATGACGTGTGCGCGTTCTCACGAATCCGAGGAGATACACGTGTTTTTAAGATGTCGAGGACACGCGTGCCTGGTGTCCCCTGGACTTCCCAAGAATGACGTGTCTTGTCTTTTCGTTTCTCCCTTAAATGGTATTTAATGTATGTCATCTCGTTTTCTGTGTGACAACGCATTAAATGTCTGCCGCCCTAGGGAATCTAGGCAGCCTAGGCAATGATTGACTAAGCACGTCCTCCTACGCAGAGTCTATAAAAATGGCTTGAGGGGATCACTTCCCCTTTTTACGCTTTCATTTCTCCTCTCAAGTTCATCGGACGTCCATTCTCCTCTCGTCGGAATTATCGTCGTCGTCCCCGTCGTCCCGTCACACCACTGGAATCATGTCAGGTACTGTTTTCCATTCTTTTCTGGTAATTTAGGCTTAATTTTCTAGTTAGTACGGTGGTTTATTCGCCGGAGTAGACGGGGAGACCTTTTCTAAGGCTGTTTTAAAGAGAATCCCCATGAATATCCCGGGCACACCATGCGTTTTGTCATGAATGTGTCGGGAAACCTTAGGTAATTCCCTGGAATTTCCCAGGCACCGTTAGGGTTTCTCTTGAATATACCAATCATCCCTAGATGAATGTTTTGAGCATTCGTTGGGTTGAGATGAATGTGTCGGGCATCTCCCCTCTCTCATTTTAGCCTTCTCCCTTTCACTTGAACTGCGGTGGAAGGTTGAATTTGATGTGACGTCGAATTCACCGATTTCCTCTGTCTTTCAGGTAACGTGGATCAGAGAACTGATGTCCCCGTGGAGGAAATAATGTTAGAATAAGTGTGCGTGAAAATCACATTGTACAGAGTAACTTCGTGTAATGCTCAAAGTATCCGCATGTAGAGAAAAAAGTGTTGTGAGAACGTACGTGATGTAACACCACCATCTTATTTCCAAAGTCTTTTATGTTAAAGCAACCATTTATCTTCAATGTCATTTACCATTCAAGTTATTTATCTTTAAAGTCATTTAACTTTCAAAGTCTTTTATGTTAAAGCATTTATCTTTCAAGTCATTTACTTTGCAAGCAATTTACTGCATTTTCATTTATAATTCTTGTCCTTTAACATTCTTGTCTTGCACTTATCTTTTCTTTACATTTCCAGTCATTTAAACTTCCTTACCTTTCATTTACTCTTTCAGTTATCTTTTCATTTACTTTGAAAGCCTTTTTAACATTTCTTGCATTTAATACTTGCTTTTACATTGTGTTTTCTTTACTTTGATTTCCTACTTTTTACCTTCTGAATCCTGTCAAAGGATTTATGACCTTTTTTCCTCAAAACACTACAATTAACCACCAACTAGCACATGTCCTAGGATCAATCTGGTCGATCCTGCAAGTAACTTAGGGTATTTTGGTATCTTTAGAGGACCAGCGTTGTTTACCAATTTTGGGGGTAAGCAGTTAGCTCCCATTTGCAATTGTATTATCATGGTACATGTACCCCAATAAGGAATATGATTTATTATTAGGTGTTGGTTACTAGATAATTGAGAAAATCCCAAGGATCAAAAAAGGTATTTTACAGCTAAGTAATCTTATATGAATGGACCTGACATTGAATTTGAAAGATGTTTGAAAACTTGATATTCTATAGAAAATAAGATGAGCAAGAAAAAATTTCAAGATCCATTCATATGTCCCCGTCAATTATTAAAGAATACAATGTTATGAGGCCTGTCACCCAAGGTCACATAATGTTGACATATTGTAAGTCAATCATGTGTGTTTCTTAGGTTTATCATTTATATTCTCGTTATTTAGAGATGTGTGATTTAATTAGGATCTTTTCTCGTTGTTAAGTATGATTTAAACCTCATTTGTTGGATAATTTGAAATTTATTGAAATTAGTAATATTTTAGATGCTACTGAATGTGTTTTTCTGATATTTTTAATTCTTGTTTTTTTCCATACATTTATTTTTAAGTTTGATCATCTTAGAATTAGATAATAGTTTGTTAACTTCGGTAATGTTTAACAAATAGATTTCATGTATTGAGTAGACATACATTTGTTATTTAATCACTTTAGGTACAAAAGATTATGATTATAGGGGTAAACAATAAGTTTTATATGAAGTGTACTAGTGCTATTGTGAGGCTTAGGCAAGCTCCATAATTATGATCAATAGATTTTAGATCGTTTTTAATGAGTGTTTATGTTTTAATTTAATTTTTTTAATCTTTATGTTATGCATTTTTACTTTCGTTTATGTGTTTTCTATGGGTTTCAAGGTAGAAGTACCAATCATGACATGATTGAAGGAAAAACAAAGTAAATACACAAAGACTGCTAGAGAGAAAGTTATATGGTACAAAAACCAGAGCCCATTATAGAGAAACCGTAATGACCATTAAAATTTTGGTATCAGATATGTGATGTCGAAAGATATGTCACGACATCAATATCTGAACATTAACAAGGTAAATAAAATATAAAGTAAAAAGGGCAGTAACACAAGTAATTGTTAACCCAGTTCGATAAAAACACACCTACTGTGGGGGCTACCAAGCTAAGAAGGAAATCCACTATCAGTAGTATCAATTCAGATTTAAACCTCCAGTTTACACTTCTCACTTAATCACTACCCGATGCAATTTCTATCTAAGAACACTTAGATAAGAGAACCCCTTTCACTCCTCCTCAACCATACAATGTGATAATAAAACAAAACCTTACAAATAAATAAGAATACTCTTCCAAGACAAACAAGATGATCTTGCTTAAAAGCTTTAATCAAGAACAAACACTTATGCTTAAAAGCTTATAGTGGACAACATACAACTGAAAGATCGTGCCAAGTCAAACATCTAGGTGATGTTAGAATGGCTCACAAAAAAAAGACAATATTAAACCCTAAACCAGAATGTGAAGCCTTCTCAATATCTCTCAATCTTCGTGATTTGCAAATAAGGTTACATTAGAATAAATAATCAAACCTACATGGGCTTGGGTACTAATAACAGAAGGATTTTATTCTTCCATCAATGCTAAATGATCTTCAAATATTCTTCAATGCAAAAAGCATCCAAAAAAGGAAGATTTGATTCTTCCAAAAGCGTGATAAACTGCTCTAAAATAGCCACCAAATATTGCACAGATAATCACTCAACATAAGCATACAAAAGATAAAAGTACAATTGATACAAAAACATTTTGAACCAAATATTCTATCATCAGATGTCATAACATCTAGTTTGACATCAAGAACATAAGTCTGCAACAACATAGAATCACACATGCAGAATCTTAGAACCACATGTCAAGACATCAATCATGACATCAAGAAGGAATATCATGTTTTAGCAAAATTTCTGCCAATCACAGAACTATTAATCTCCCCCTTTAGCAAATTTTAGCTAAGACCATATTAGAGCACAAACCTGCATGAATTCAAACAGAGAACACCAAGGAAGAAACAACAAACAACACACACAACTGCTAAAGAGAAGGAGTTCCCCCTCAAGCCAGAATCATCGGAGTAAGCAAACAGACTCAGATATCTCTCCCCCTTTTTAGACATAATTAGACAACCATAAATAAGGAGATGCCAAAAAAGAAAACCAGGACAGGTAGAAGCAAAACTAGAAACTAAAGAGTCATCAAAGTCATGAGTAAAAGTTATTACAGCCCATGCACATTAAGTGCCAAAAGTTAGACAAAAAGACCAAAAAAAAATTCCAAACATGAGCACCATCAACAACATTAATCAGAATCAGAGCTTTCACCATTAATAGAAACATAATCATTGTCCTCAGTACTTTCACCAACTTCCTCTTCATTTTCTTCAACATCTTCAATTCTATCACCTTTAGTTTGTTCCATATCCTTTTATTAATTTTTCCAATTTCATCTTTCTTTCACCATGAACATGAATAATCTCACCCAATTCCCTGCAAGCTTGTCAGAAATAACTTATGTTTTGGTGGTAGGTTTCTTCTCAGAATATGTTAAGACAATGTCTTAGACATGTCTCCCTGTAAAAAGTTTGTAATGCACAGACAACACAGATTCTCTCTTGCAAGCATTGTCAGTACTAGAAAGAATATCAGGGTGCTGGCCGAGAATAATTCCACAGATAAGGGAAGGAAATGAAATGGGCATTTTGATAGTATTTATTGTGGCATGCATCACAGTCTGATCAAAGATATATTTTCCATAATCAAACCTGGTCTTTGTGCCTATAGCAAAAAAAATTACCTAACCCAACAACAATAGTTGAAGTATGATTGGTGGGAACCCAATTGGCTGCTCCAATTCTATGAAGGATAACATACTTCACACTAAGTTCTCCAGCAGAAAGTTTCCCCTTCATGGGCCAAGCATTCACCTGATTTGCAGTTATCACTTTGCAAATCTGATTGTCAGTAACTTCAAGTTCACTTTCCTCTTGCTCACTTCTTCCTAGATATTTGTTAATCACAATAGGAGAAAACTCAATGCATCTACCCCTTACACAAACCTTTCTAAAATCCTCACTTCTTCTGTTATCAATATCCACAGGAATATTCACTATGAACTCCTTGACCAACATATCATAACATTTTGAGAAACCGAACACAGTCTTCATTAATCCAACACTTGATATTAACTCTATAACCTCCTTGATTTCAACAGCATTAGTCCCTAGTTCTCTCTCCATAGCAACCTTTCTTTGATAAACAAATTTCCATTTAGTCACGCTATCCACAAAATGGAATGAAATATTATCCAAAGGAACATCTGGTAAGTGATGTCCAGGACATTATCATCAACATTATCTAGGGGTGTTCACGGTTTGGTTTGGATCAGTTTTGAAGTAAAATATCACCCGATCCAAAGATAAATCTACTTGCGGTTTGGTTCGGTTTTGGATGATTGATTAAAAAATCTGACCCGATCCGATCTGATCCAATTTCTTATGGTTTGACTTGGATCGGTTTTTTGGATATCCAAAATTACAAATTATAATTTTATTAATATTATAAAAACACCAATAAATAATAAATTTGATGTAATATATAACATATACTATATTGAAAGTTAATATTACAAAATGATAGTGATCAATTTTGATTGAAACAAATGAAATAATAAAAATTAATAGATTAAATCAAACTAATAATTTTTTTTTTGTAAAAGTATCATATAATAATAAATTAACATAAGATGTTATACAAATAAAAATAAATAATTATACAAATATATACATGCGGTTTGGTTTGGTTTGGATCGGTTTTGAAAGTTTTATCCAAAATCCAATCCAAATCGGTCGGTTTTTATAAAATGACATCCAAACACATCCATTAATTTTTGGTTTTTTGCGGTTTTCAAATTTTTTTTATCGATTTTCGGTTTTTATTTGGATTGGTTTGGATTTGAACACCCCTAACATTATCAGTCTTAGTGTCTGATCCGGTCTTCCTTTTCTTAGAAGTTGTTTCAACTTTGCTCCAAGATCTAACAGGTCCAACCATTGACTTTTTATTGACACTTCTGGAGGGAGAGTTATCAACAACAAATTTTCCAGTCCTAGATTTCAATTTCTTGGTTATATCAAGATCAACATTAGCAATCGACTCATTGTTAGAGGGAACATCATCCAGATTTACAACATTTTTAGGGTCTTCATTTGGACCAACATTCTTCTTCTTGTTTGGAACATCTATTCCAACATTAGTGCTTTCTTTCTCAATCACAGAATCAGCAAGCGTGTGTAAGTTCTTATCATCGTGAATCTTGTTATAATGGGGGACTCAACATTTTTACCCCTAGATTGGTCAGCATCAAAAGGAGGACATGCAACTATTTGAGAAAATGGTGTGGAAATACCAACAGCCCTATGTCCTTCAGACAAGATCCTACCAACAAGACGTCTAATAGCCCTATCTACATACATACTACCTTCTTTGTAATCATAATCAGAAGTCAAGTCATGAGAGGCATCAACAATGTTACCTTTAGAGGAGCCTTCAGAAATGTGAGTAGGAGAGGTTATGTATTTCTTTGTTTCACCATCGACATAAGGAGCCATAGAGAAAGGATCAACGTTCAAGGCTTCATCAAAGGAGATGTTCATTTGTGACCGAGAACTTGAATTAGACATAGTTGGTTTTGAGGAGGAATATGTTTGTTGTTGAGACATTACAAAGTGGTTGAGGGACGATTTCGTAAGATTACCCAGGAGATTATGGGAGGTATGGAGAGTGAGGGAGCGGTGGAGCGGTTGGAGTGAGAAAAATGAGAGTCATGTAGCGTGTGAGAGAGATACAAAAGGAATATTGGAATGATTTCTCTTGATAGTGGAGAGATTTTTGTTGGAAACATAAGGGAAAATTAAATACATTTCTATACACCATTAATTGGATCTTCAATTTTTTAAAATAGAAAATAGCTTTGGTACTCTTCTCACACACCTTTAATTGCTATAATCTTTTACAAATGCAAATTTTAATTTACTCCTCATATTTCCAAGGTGATTATTATTTATAGCTTTAGTAACATAGTCAGACAACTATTTCTATGTAGTCTCACATTATAAGACAATCACCTTGTCTTCAACAAACTTTCTTATAAACTGATGACAAAGATCAATGTAATTGGACCTGTTAGACTTTTTCGAGATGTTTATATCATTCAGATTGTCACAATATGATGTCATGACATCCTGTGTGACATTATAATCATCCAAAATTTGTTTCATCCACTTTAGTTGTGAACAACTAGCTATCTCTAGTTTCTATGTGCTCAGCTTCATCTGTAGATAAAGAAACACAATTTTGTCTCTTAATAAACCCAGTTGTAACATTGTTCTTTACAAATAAGCAATCTCCTATTTTGATTTTCCTATCATCAATAATAGCACTAAAACCACCAAAACTCATCATATGTATAGGTTCCATCAATTCCCTATGAATGAGTTTCACCGCCTTAGAAGTAGTGGGATGTGTAATCTTCTGGTGTTACATCTTGGTTTGCTCTTCAATTTTGCATTCACTATATGCCCTTCCCTCTTCTTTTGCTAGAATACATCTGGTAGAATGGCTAGAAACTTTAGGAATCCATAAATAACAATTATCTTTAGATCTGACTCCTTTAATGATAACTTCACTCATTTCATCAGTAACTAAGCATTTAGATTTAATGAAGTTGACATTGATCCCTTGATCACGCAGTTGACTGACGCTAATCAGGTTGGCAGTCAAACCTTTGACTAGCAACACATTATCAAGATTTGGGAGTCCTGAACAATTCAGCTTTCTAACCCCTTGATCTTTCCCTTTGCTCCATCACCAAATCTCACATAGCTGGTGGAGTGAGCCTTGATGTTCACTAAGAGATTTTGAATTCCAGTTATGTATCTAGAGCAACCACTATCAAAATACTAGGCCTCTTTATCTGCAACCATGAAAGAAGTATGGGATATCATACTAGTATCATCAACTCTAGGAATCCATTATTTTTTGTTCATATGAATGTTTGTATCAGAAGGGATTTATATGACCAAAGCAACCATATTAATGACATCTCCATCTCTGGAATTTTTTTTCTTTTGTAGTTTCCTTGTCTTTTGTCATGATGTTGAGACATTTGATTCAACATCTTTGGTTTGTTCTCAGGGTGAGCAAGATCTGAGATAGGTTTTGTTTCCTCTATTAAATCCTAGACAAGACACATCTCCAACTAACTTTCCAACTTGAAGAATCTCATCTAAAGTATCTAAACTATTGTTCAGCATCCTGACAGACTTGGTCATTTGATCATGTTTAGATTTTAGCAATGTTACCTCATTTTCCAGCTTGGAGATAGTTTCAAGATGTTCTTCCTTTTCAGTCTCTAGTTGGATTATGAGTTTCTTTTGTTTCTCTCCTTGTTGACAGACTACTTCACTTCTAAGGCACAACTTCTTGTAGGAGGTTGCCAGTTCTTCAAAGATCATCACTAGAATATGAGTAATATCTCCCAGTTAGAGCAGTAGCACCCTTAGTAGATCCTT